>CM070549.1:86029618-88916523 GCA_036346405.1 Phyllostachys edulis
TGTTATCACAAAAAGTGGAACAACGTCGATAACTAACCCAAAGTCCCGCAGGTCGGGCCATCCAGAGCACTTGACTACAAAGAATCGGTCAGCAAAGAACATACTCGCCTCTGCGGTGGATCAGGTAACACTGCATCGCTTCCTTGAAGACCAGAAACAAGAGAAGTGCCAAGAAATTGGCAAAAGCGAAGTGCTCTTCCTATCTATCCTCTGACCGGTGAAGTCTTCATCCAAAAGGCTCTCAAGGAAAGACAGATGAGGAAGAGTACCAGATACCATAGTCAATGGTAGCTCGAAGGTACGAAGATGCGCTTCACCGCTCGCGGTGAGAAACGCGAGGAGAAGCTCAAAACGAGCGCACAAACACACGTAAAAATGTATGTCCGGTCTCGAGGCGTTGAGGTACAAGAGGGAGCCAATCATGCTGCGACACTCTTTTGATCAACTGCTCGCCATCCTCATCTGGGTCAAGATAGGCGGTAGAAGCCATGGAGTCGACCACAGCTTACCATCACTCATGTCGAGTTGCTCAGAGGTCACGAGTGTACTTTCCTTGATGAAGAAATGTACCCTCCGAGTCCGCTTGATTTGGAAACCAAGGAAGAAGGTCAACTCACCCATCATACTCATCTCAAACTCGGTGCTCATGACATCCGAGAACCGGGAAACCAGTATGGGAAGAGCCGCCAAAGATAATGTCATCGACATAGATCCGACGAGCAGAAGGTCGATGCCATGCCTGGCGGATGAACAAGGTCTTGTCAACTATACCCATCTCAAAACCATGACTTATCAAGTAGGACTTAAGCCTCTCATACCAAGCTCGGGAGCCTGCTTAAGTCCATACAAACATTTGAAAGCTTGAAGACATGGTTAGGTATTTGGGGTTCTCGAAACACGAGGTCAGCTTGACGAGACTTCCTCCTCAATAAGGCCATTGAGGAAGGCACTCTTCACGTCCATCTGGTAAAGCTTGAAACCCTTAGAAGTTGCAAAGGCAAGCGAGATTCTAATGGCTTCAAGTCGAGCTCTGAGGGCAAAGGTCTCCTCAAAGTCTAGACCCTCAACCAGGAAAACCCCGAGCTACCAATCTCGCCTTGTTTGGATGATTACCCCATCCTCACTGCTTGTTCTTGAACACCCACTTGGTTCCAATGATATTGTGGCCTCGTGGGGGCTCAACAAGCGACTGACCTTGTTCCTCTCGAAATTTTCTAGCTCCTCATGCATGGCATTGACCCATGACTCATCGATAAAGCATGAGAAACATCTTTGGGCTCAAAAGAGGCAATGAAGGCGAATGGAGACAGAATTGAGATAAGCCAGATTTTGAGCGGTAACACGCTCAAAAGATCTCCAATGATCTGCCTGAAGGATGAACTTTCCGATGTGTCTAGGAGGTCCTGGGAGAGATGAAGAAGTGGCCTCTACCTCATGAGCCGACGAGGTAGGAACAGAGCCACTAGCTCCAGAGGAAGCGAAGGCAGGTCGATCACCTCGAGGTGCGGTGGAAGACGGCACCTCAAGGAGTGGATGAGAGACAGATCGTAGACAACCGTCATCTCCATCGCCCTCATCATCCACAAAGATGGTCTCGGACTGCTCTAAAGAACTCGAGATATCTCGCCTAGTCCCCTGACCGCCTCGTCAAAGTCACCTCGCAGTCTCTACCATTTTGCTAGACTCGCAGCCTGCACTTATAAGCCCGCCAAGAAGTCGAGTAGCCTAGAAAGATACCGCCACAGAACGTGACTCGAACTTGTCTAGGTTCCTGCACTTCAAGATAAAGCACTTGCAACCAAACACACGAAAATGAGAGACATTGGGCTTTAGCGTATCTCACTCATAAGAAGTGGTGTAGGAGTGCCCGAAGAAAAACTCGATTCGAAACATGGCATGCGGTCGCAATGGCTTCAGCCCAAAACTTCCTCGGTGTAGAGTACTCATCAAGCATCGCCCCGCCATCTCAACTAAGGTACGGTTCTTCCTCTCCACAACGCCATTTTGCCGAGGGACGATGGAGAAGAGAACCGTGCTCTACACTGCCTCACCGCAGTAACTCTCAAAGTAGGAATTCTTGAACTCCGTGCCATTGTCATCATGATCGCTCAGAAGGCACCCGGAGCTCAACAGACAAACCTACTAAAAAGACCTCGGAAATGTGAAAACGTCTCATCCTTCGAGGCTAAGAAAACACCCAAGAATACCTCGAAAGTCATCGACCACGACAAGCACATACCACTTCCTCCCGCCGATCAGACTCGAAATGGTCCCATCAGATCCATGTGGAGCAAATTGTCCAGTGCATCGGTCATAGTAATGTGGATCGGAGGATGAGAAGCGGCAACCATCTTGCCGCGTCTTGATGGAGTGCAAACAAGATCTTTGACCATCTTGAGTTTCAAGCAGACCACTTAATGAGATCATGGTCGCTAACTCTCGTCAAATGGTCAAATCCAATATGACCAAGTCTCCTATGCCAGAAAGAGAGATCGCGGGACTCAGAAGCAACCAAACACCGGAGAGGATCACCAGAAGAATCAGAAAAATCAGCACGAAAGATCCTCCCATAACGAGAAATCCCGCAAACCAGACTACCCGAAGAGTCAAGAATTTTGCAATTGTTTTTCTTAAAGCTCACCTCGAAACCGTCATCAGTAAGCTGAGAAACTGAAAGCAAATTGTACTGCAGCTTACTAACCAAGGCAACATCCTTAAGAATAAAGGAAGCATTAATACGCACAGTACCTTTGGCGATGACGCCGCCTGCAGCGCCTCCGAAGGTGATCGCCTCATCACCGAGCGCTGGCTAGGAGGAGAACCAGCGGAGTCTCCTATCATATGTCGAGAACAACCGAGTCTACAAGCCAAACCTTCTCCTTCCCTACCCGCGAACTCGAGTCAAACAGAGTAAAGTCTCAAGATCGATAAATCAACAATGATTTTGGCACCTAATACCGAATAACACGCCGAAAGCGATGAAGTAGTCAAGCCCGATCGACCTCTATCTACCCTACGCTCTCTGTCACTCAAAGCGTAAGGTCTAAGAGTAGACCAAGTCGTTGATGGGTCCGATCGCCACGGGAGCGAAGTCGGAGTACCGCAACATATGTGAACACGCCATGGTAGCTATCTCGATGGGGGAAAACGAGATCTACCTCGACGGCGAAGTCACGATCGAAAGCAAAGATGAGGACGAAAACCGTAAAACTCGAAAACCAAGTCCTCGATGCTTGCACAAACCCATCGAAGAAACAAGTCTAGACTCGTGTTGGTCTTAGGTGCACTCAAGGTCCGGGGTCGACCACAATGCGCCTAAGAGACTCAACATGGTCTCTACGCTGCGATCTTGGCGCTACTGAAGCATCGACGATCAGGTGTCCATCCTTCCGACAAGGTGCAATGATACTTCACCTTCCGAGAGGTAGAAGCGATGTGAAATTACCTTATCGTCGAAACTCGACATAGCCCGCCGACTTGAAATGGACTTTCGGTCCCGGCTCACCTCGATCACACTGTGCTATGGGTCCGAGCACGGCAGGTGGGTGCTTCCTCATGTCCTCAGAGAAGTCATATCCTAGACCCTGATTAAATCTGCAGATCTTAGATTGGTCTAGAATAAGATTGAGCTTCTTCTTGCCTCCTACAAATCTCTCGAGAGTGTTCATAAGGTACTGACACTCCCGAAAGAGAGAGGTGCAAGAAGAGCAGGGGAAGAGAGAAACAGAAGGTAAGGGAGCAAAAGAAGAACCAAGAAATAGAGGAAGAATGGCTTGTGCACGCACACCGACTCGAGGGACACCCCATCGCTAGCCGCTTGGTTCACGCTGCTAAGCTGCCTCATCCTTACCACCGGGCTTCTCCCCTTCTCCACAATCATATTGCAAGCACAATGTGACTTCTCTAGAAGGTCCTTAGTTAGCTTCACACATTTCTCATCCAAAGCAATCAAGTCAGATTTTAGTTTGTTACACTTAATGCATGGTGAGCTAACAGGTCCTTAGAAGCAAACCGAGCCATCTTCCTTTCATGATCAATCATATCTTGAAACTGTTTGGAGACAACCTCAAGTTCAAGATTAACTTAGGACAGCTTTAAGCATGAAACAATCGCTCAAGTAAAGAAGCTTGTAGTTCAAATAATTTTATGATCCGCCTGCTTTTAAGTTCATCTTCAAGTTATTGCAATTTTCACAAGACTCAAAGCAGATCAAGAAGCATGGCATAAGATCCTCTAGCAAAGAATGTCCTTACCCTCACACGAGGTGGGAGAAGTAGTCTCATCAAGAATAAGTAGGGTAATGTACCATCCTACTCAACTCTAACTCAAAGAAGCGCACTAACATTCTCCACCTTAACACTATCAAGTTCGGAGGACACACTATCATGTGAGGTCCTTAACTTCTCCATATCAACCAAAGAAAGCGAGCATGTATCACAATCATCACTAGAAGGAGCAGATGTAAGAGCAATAATCTCTAGTGACACTATCTATTTCCTTCTCTAACTCAAAGACACCTAGCCTTAGCTTTAGCATGAAAACCTCCTAGCTTAAGAAAAGCATGATTGAGCTGCTCAGAGGTGGGATCTACCTCGTCCGAAGTCGGAGTACGCCATTGTCAGCCGAAGTCGCGCCGAGGGCCATGAAGCACATGCCGAGAAGTCGCCGCCGCCATCCTTGATTCTTGGTCACCCGTCCGTCATCGCCGCTTCCATCCCTCCACCTCGCCGAGGTCGAGGTCGCCGGCGGTGAGGACGCGGTGGAAGAGCTTCTTGGCTTTGCCGGTTATGGAACTTCTTCTTGTCAAGGCCCGAGCTGGAGGCTTCTTGCGTTCTTGTTTCGGTAGTCGTTTTGCCCGAACCGCCAGAGTCGTTTTGCCCTTCTCCACTTTTAGCGCTTTGCTCGGATGTGGTTGGGGCCACCACACTCAAGCAAATCACGGGTCCTCTTCTCTCTCGTCCCTCCTCCTCTTGTAAGCATGAGAAAACTTCCGAGCTAGGAGGGCTACCGCTCATCCTCAAGTCGCTCTAACTGATCATCGCTACATCACAGAGAGCAAAGAAGGAGAAACCACACAACTAATCAAGAAGAGAACCGGTTTAATCGGGATTGGTGACTAGGGCCATCGATCGTGACTTCGACTTTCGAGAGACAATGTCAATCTTGTGAGTCTTGAGACGCGAGTACGCCGATCAAGAGTCAAGGTCGAGAGGTCCGTGGTGTCCTTGATGGTAGTCACTTTCATTTCCCAAACACGAAGATCAAGTGCCGGGAGCATCCGACGAGCGTTGTCCGAGTCGGGTATGTGAGACCGACCGCCGAGGTTGCTCAAGATCTTGTGAAAACGCATGGCACTCATCTAGGGACTCACCAGCAAGCATCTCAAATTTGTTGTATTCTCGCTTGAACCGGTCCTGCTGCATCGCCTTGATCCGGTGGTGCCCTCATGGTATGCGCCGAGGGTCACCCGATGTCGAGGCGACGACAGTGAGATATGCGATCAAACTCGCCACGACTCAAACCCCGGATGATGATGTTCCTTGCCTTTGCATTTGCCTCAACATCAGCCATGTTCTCGACATTGATGTTCTCATCGGCAGAACAATGAATCGAACCTTGACCTTTCGCCAGATGGCATACCCACAGCCTCGATGTATGTCTCCATTCGCTCTTCCGAAAGGTAATCGATGCCATCGAAAACCGGCTTGGTTTAGAGTACTTGTCCATCGCCACGCTCTTGAGACCGTTAAGATCTATTGAAAAGAGCTAACCGCTCGATACCAATTGAAGGACCTGAAAGGCGACTAGAGGGGGTGAATAGGAGCACCTAATCTTTTTCGCAAAGAATGGATTCAACTTATAAATCACTCCAATAGCTATGAGAGCTATGAAGATCAATGATTAAGCACGAGGAAGTCTTATGTTGAATCCACTCTCACCCCCAAGGCTCAAGAAACAAAAACGAGGAAGATCCGAACAAATCAGATAATCGGTACAACCACAGTAATGGCGGTTGTACCGCAGTCCGCATAACCGCTAGCAACGGCCGGTTGTACCGCATCCCAAGACAACCGCAGAGTTAAGCCCGTTCATCCGATTGTCCCGAACAGCAAAATCCGCCGGTTTCAAAACGAAAATCAACGAACTTTTGATCTACGCGCCAAACTTGACCAAATTTGGAACACACCTTCCTAAGGATGTTAGGAACCTATTCCAAGAAACGATTGAGTAGATCCATCCACAAAATCTCAGGAATCAACCAAAACGGAAGAACGAAGAACAGAGACAACCCAAAACTGAAATCTTAGAATTAAACCAAGTTTGCTCTTCGAAATCGATCAAAAGATCTTGTGGCACTAACCCATCACAGAACAACTCGCTTTGAGGCTTCCCAACAAGAAACAAACAAGAGACTCACAAAATCAAGAAATCATCAAATGGGAGTCACGAAGAACAAAACAAGAGTTCGAGAGACAAACTTCAGATTTCATTCATTGAATCAAAAGCTTAAAAACACATAGATACATCCCCATACGCATGGACATTAGAACCAGAGGGATGATTACATGTAAGCTCAATCCATCTCCTCACTCTCACAACTCAAGAACCAACACTCATCTATTCATGAGGGAGATGAACACGAAACCAAGAAGGGACAAGCAGGAGCACTACTCGCCTACACCTCCACTCTCAACAACTAAAGAGCAAAAGAGAAACAACCTCACAAAGCCTCTTTTGACTCTAAAACCCTAATTCCACCCAAGTGCTCAAGAGGGCATGCAGCCCTCCAATCCTTTATATAGCCTTGGCTAACGGGTCTCCTCCCGTTACGCCCGCTAAGTCCAACGGAGCCCGCTTCGCTTGTGCATTTTGCGACTTTCGATTCGCCCTTCAGACCTTCCGAAGCTTCAGCTCCTTGTCTCGCACGCCGCGAACCACCTCGAGTCCACGCTGCCTTCGACACATCCCGACTGTTCGACCTCAGCCCACTGCGCTTAGTCCAATCCAATCGTGTCTCGCCACGACTCGCCGACGCCCCGCAGCCCACACGCATAAGAAACACGAAACCGGAACAAGTTCTTCACAACTTGACCTAACGTTAGCTCAAACATGCAATATGCAACACATATGCATGAACACACTTGATATGACCTATCCCAAAACTCAAATCACCAAAATGGCCGAACTCACAATACAATCAGATAACCGCTTATGTTACCACGGATCAACCGCGACTCGGCCGATCATCCAATACTGCTGGTCGTTCGATTTCCAATGAAGACCGTAACACTAAAAACAACTTCTCCGAATTCTTCAACCGCCATTTACTAATCGGTATAACCGCCTCATGGTCGTATCGCCATAACACGCGGCCGTTCCGATTTTCCTCGACACTGTAATGACTTCACGAAAATGCGTGAACCACGCGAACGACAAGGTCCGACCACACAAACCAAACTCGATCGACCTAAAACCTTTGTCAATTACTCATCACTTTCATGGAGACACGACCACATGGTCTCTCATGGCAGAAAATGCAGAACTCCGCTCCTTTGGGATGAAGTAGGAGAGCACCAATTCTTCGGACTAGAATTGATCAAAGACGCCGAAGCAAGGTTAAAGCAATAAGAGAACGCCTGAAAGTAGCTCAAACCCGATGTAAAAGTTATGCCGACAATCAAGAAGAGAATTGACATTTGAAATAGGAGATTTTGTTTATCTCAGAGTTACTCCACTCAGGGGAGTAAGAAGGTTTCGAACCAAAGGAAAACTCGCACCCAGATTTGTGGGTCCTTACAAAATTTTGGCAAAGAGAGGTGAAGTCGCTTATCGCTTGAACCGCCAACCACCTTGTCTCAGAAGACAAAAACGTTTTTCATGTGTCACAACTAAAGAAGTGCCTTCGAGTGCCAGAGGATCAGACTCTTTTAGAGAGTATCAATCTACAAGAAGACCTCACTTATGTAGAACAACCAATCAAGATTCTAGACGTCATGAGCGTGTTACTGTGAGCAAGATCATCCGATCATATAAAGTCCAAAGGAGCCATCACCCGTAAAGTGAAGCCACCGGGAACGAGAGGAAGATCTTAAGGCGAGTATCCCCATCTCCTTGTTTGGTCAAATCAATCTCGGTCGAGATTCCTTTAAGGGGAAGGTTTGTAACAGCCCAAAATTTCAATTTCAGAGAAAATTTAAAATTTATTTATTTTTGTGGAAAATTCTGAAATTTTTAAAAGCTTTTCCCCAATTAGTTAAAGATAAAACAAATTTAATTACAAAACCATTATCAAGTTTAAGTTGGAAATAATTTTATTAAGTCCAAAATACCTCGAGAATTTATGAGAATTTTTCTCGAATTTTTGAGTTTATTTTGCTATTTTCTAAGTTTAAAAGGAATTAATCAGATTATTTAAATTAGAAAATCAAAAGAAATCAGACACGCTTTTTGGGCGAAACCAAGCCGCCCATCTCCTATTCACGCTCTTCACGCCCAAGCCGGCCCGCTCTCCACGCGCCTTTCCTTCAAGACCGCTGGATTTCAATCCAACGGTCCCATACACGCACACGACGCTAGATTTGCTCCGAGCCCTTGGACCAAATCCTCGACTCGTGACCCTTCTTCTTCCCCGTCCCGTCTTCCTCGCAAGGCCGTGCCATTCACGCCATTAATGGCCGCCGAGCTCCACTACTCCGCGAATCCTCTCCCTTTCACTCACGCCACGCGTTTAAGCCGCCTATCAATGCCGCACCCGCTGCGCCACCCTTCCCTTCTTCGCACGATCTCACCGAACGGCCAGATGCCATAAACGCCGCCGCCGCTGTCGTTCGATCCCTCCTCTCCTCCACCCGAACCTTATATAAGGGGCATCGGAAGCCCTTCTCACGCCGGCTAACACCACCACTCACCTCCTCCTCCTCTCTCAATCGCCGTGATTTGGAGTTTCTGTACGCCACATAAAGACTTCCTTCTCCGATTCCGGTGTCTTAAATCCCGCGTCCCGCCGCATTCGCAATGACGCTTTCACGCCTACCCCTGCACACTACCACCTCGCCGAGACCCACGGACCAACCTCGCTGTCAGAAGCCCGCCGCCGCCGCCCGATTTTTAAATCGCCACGGCCACTCACACGCCTTGCTCTTGTCCAAGGTGAGCCATAGAACCCCCGTTGTCCCTTTCCCGTTGAGCCTGTCGCCGCACCTCGCCGTGGTGCAGCGCCGAGAGCTAAGTCCGCACCGCCACCGCCATCGTGCTTACGTGGCTCGGCCACGACGGCGACAGTCAGCGCCACGCAGCGTTTTGGCGAGTCACCTATGTGGCGCCTCGCCATCACAACCCCGAGCCCTAAAATTCCGTGGACTTGGTCCATGTGAACCATGTCAATGACATGTAGGCCCCAATTGTCGGAAAATTAATTCAAATTCATTTAAATCCCGGAAAATCATCGCGACGTCATCATGCAATAATTAGAATTTCCTTTAGGAGAATAATTCGAGAAAATTGTTTAAATAATGATTTGGTTTAAAATTTGTAAAATTCATAACTTTTGCATTATAACTTCAAATTAGATGATTCAAGTTGCTAAAATTTTAGAAAATTATTGTCTAACTAAATAAAATATAATTATTCAACTTGGAGTTCAGTTTTGTTTTGTTTTAGAATTTAGAATTCATTTAAATCTCAAATTTAGGTTAAAATTTGTAAAATTCATAATAATTGAATCCTAACTCCAAATTTAGTGAAACAAATTTCTAAAATTTTATAATTTGATTATTTAGCTCAATAAAACAAATTTATTATATTTATACTTGGTTTATTTTGTATTTTTGAGTTTTATTTGAATTCTATTTGATTTGACTTATTTTCACGTTTAGACTTCGACGATTCACGGGGAATTTGATACTTCTCAAGACTTAGATTTTCCCGACTGCAACGAAGGCAAGTTATACTTTGACCATTTTGCCCCTATTATTTTAAAGTTAATTAAATTCAGTTTTAAATTATTAAATGCATGCATAATTTTATTCAAGTATTTCAAACTCTGCTTAAATAATTAGTTATTCCTATTATCCTTGTATGCCAAATTTTGGATGTTGCCATGTCATTCCTTTGTCACTTTAGATAAATTATTATGTTTAATAATCAAATGCTTCGCAAATACTTAAACCATGATTTATGTTTTTGGGAGAATTTTAGCCAACTCAATAAAATTTGTTTGAAAATTAAAACTATGGTATTGTTTTACCATAGAGAATTTGTAAATATGGTTTTATAGAAATAAAATCAAAAGGGTTTGGACTTGGGCGAAAAGGATGAATGGTGGGTGCGAGTTTATGCACGGTTTAGTCTGTTAAGATTAAGACCTGTGGTTTAAATTGAATGACGCCCAAGTCAATTGAGGACCGGTCTTGAGCGCATTTTGTTATGCCTTATCAGACAACCACATGTCCTGTATGGGCAGGACTGCTTAATAATTTGTAATACCTCTTAGTTATTTGTGCTATGTTGTATGTATGTGTGTCTGCAGACAGCTTTTCCCATCTGGCGCAAGAGGGGTTTTGAGGACTAGTCCCATCCAGAAGCGAAACCTTAGCACGCACGGTACTTCGAGGTAGAACATTGTAACGGCCTTGTGATGTTTGTTCACACACGCCTTAGGAAGCGTGGATTGGCCGACACAAAGAGTATAATATCTCGTGTGGGTAAGTTGTACAAACTCTGCAGAGTAGAAACTATTCAATAGCGCGTCATGATCATGGACATGCTAGCAAAGCCACTCGAGTTAGTTTTGTTTTTGGTTTTAAAAGTGATTTCAACAGATAATTTCAGGATGGATAGTCCTGGGGAAAATTAAATTTGTAGCCATTGTGATTGGAGGATATCCATCATCTTTTATGGAGGTTATCCACAATAAACTATTGTCATTTAAAATGGTGATTTAGATTATTGTATGAAATGGCTTTGTAATCTAATATGATTATTTAAATTAAAACTGCCGCTTACATAAAATAACCTTGCCAAGATCCTTTGTCTACCTTATGCATGCATATCAATTCCATATTGGGTGTAACTTGCGAAACACAGTAGTAGTGCTCACTCTTCTGAATAATCTTTTTCAAGAGAAGATATCTACCAGGGCGGTGAGGATCTTGACGCTTAGGTAAAGGTTGCGCCCATTTATTGCTCGTGGCGAATCGTTGGGTCTACTACTATTAATTCGCTCATTGTGTTTTACTTTATTTGGCCTCGGGCCCTTTGTAATAAACTCGAATAAATATTAATAAAATACGTGATATGTTTTGATTATCACTTTTGTTTGATCGTACATTAGCTATCTGGACTAATGTATGAACACGAAGAATTCGGGATCCTTCGCTCCGGGTTCGACATGAACACATCTACGAGGATCATCGGCATATGAATCAAAGCGGCAACTCAAGGTCATTGACGCGAGGTAAACTCCATAGATCCTCCTCTCGTCAATAAATTACCAAGTGGTCTCAAGTCACCATTTCTTTCGAGAAGAGTATCGCCGATCCTTCGACTCGACAGTCGATACCCAATCGTGGTCGAACCCATCATCAACAATTGTCGGGTCAATCGAGTTTTGTTGATGGTGGAAGCTCGTTAAATATTTTATTTACGAGTGCCCTAGATGACATGCAAGTACCCAGGACCAAAGTAAGACCGGTACGATACTCTTTCCATGGGATTGTACCGGGATCTTCGGCCAAACCAATTGGTCAAGTTTCTCTTCCTTTAACATTTGGTTCACCAAGTAATTTCAGGACAGAGAAAATCTCCTTTGATGTGGTCGATTTCGATACGACATATAACGCCATACTCGGACGACCAACTTTGGCAAAATTCCTAATGGCTACTCATTATGGATATCAATGTATTAAGATGCCAGTCCCAAAGGAGTAATTACAATCCATTGTGACAAGAAGATGGCGATACCGCGATCGATCCCTTGAGATGGTAGGACAAATACCAACTCGAGAAGAAAGTCACCTTCGACTAGCAAGTCGGCCTAAAAACTGCACCAAAGCCGAACGACAAAGTCAAAGAGGTTCCTCACGACGCAGGGAGCCCTCAAGATCGTCAGATCGGGATACTTCCGACCCCAAATAGGAAGACGCCTCATCACCTTCCTCCGAGCTAACGCAGATGTATTCGCGTGGCAAGCATCCGACATGCCCGAGTCCCGGGGAGGTGATTGAGCACGAACTAGCCTTACGGCCGACAAAGTACCAGAAACAAAAATTGCGGAGATTTGCCCTCGATCGATTTAGATGCTATTAAATCGTAATTGATAAGCTACTTAAAGCGTGCTTTATAAGAGAGGTCAACCATCCGTAATGGTTGGCTAACCTGTAATGGTTAGAAAGTCAAACGGCAAATGGCGATATGTGCGAGACTTTATGATCTTAATAAAGCTTGTCCAAAAGACGATTTTCCTTTACCTCGTACGATCGGTTGGTTGACTCTCTGCGCAGTTGTGAAATGTTAAGTTTTTAGATGCATATTCGGATATCACCAGATTAATATGTGTCTAGACGATGAAGAAAAGACCGCATTTATTACACCATTTGGTATATTTTGCTATGTCAAAATGCCATTTGGTCTAAAAATGCCGGGCGCTTTTTTCAACGCTTGATGCAGCAACTTTTTCATCTCAATTAGGCGAAATCTAGAAGCCTATGTTGATGACTTAGTTGTCAAAAGCATCAAGAAACTTAATCATATTACCGACCTACAAGAAACATTCGACAATCTCGTAAAACATCGCTAAAACTTAATCCTAAGAAGTGTGTGTTTGGAATCTCTTGAAATTGCTTGGATTCCTAGTATCTATACGAGGAATTGAAGCGAATCCCTAAAAGATAAAAGCCATTTTACAAATCGCCTCCAACTACGGAAAGAAGTCCGAAACTCACCGGGTGCATGGCGGCTCTAAGTCGTTTCATCGCACGATCGGGAGAAAAGGGACTACCTTTCTTTAAACTTCTAAGGAGACACGAAAGTTTTGAGTGGTCGAATGAGGCAAACGTTGCCTTTTGAGGATGTCAAGAGGTACCTTCACGAGTGCTCCTATTCGGTCTCTCGAGGCGGAAGAAACACTCTTGGTTTACCTAGGCTGCCACGCCACGCAAAATCGGTAATCTTGGTTGTAGAACGTGAAAATGTACAACGACCAGTTTACTACGTAAGTGAAGTTTTACACGACCTAAGGAGCGCACCCTCGGGTCCAAAAGCTTCAGATGCCCTCCTCATGTCTTCGAGGAAATCATGCATTATTTTCAGCGCACAAACTAGTCAGTCTTGCCTCGAGTTTCCTTGGGAGCGATCCTCCGTATTAGGGAAACAATGGGGCGCATGGCAAAATGGTCGGTCGAACTTGGGGAGTTCGACATCCATTTCGTGTCCCGAACGGCCATTAAATCCCAGATCTTGGCGGACTTTGTCGCCGAATGGACAAATCATGAACTGCTCAGATCCCGAAAGACGATTCCCGACCACCAAAGGCGATGTACTTTGACGGGTCGCTTACTTTAAGTGGCTCGGGTCAGGTGGTCTGGTATCTCCTACCGAGAGACCTTAAAGTATGCCATACAATTAAACTTTCGGGCCACTAATAATGTGGCGTATCTGAAGGTTTGCTAGTCGGTATACGAAAGCAAATGAAAGCGCTCTCGATTCGCCGACTACTCGTGAGAGGAGACTCTCAACTAGTTGTGAATCAAGTCGGTAAAGAGTACCAAAGGTGCTCTAACCCGACAATGTCTCGGTACTTATCGAAGTACGTAAGCTAGAAAAGCATTTTTAGGTTTCGAGGCACAATTCATCCTCGAAGGATAATTTCCTCGCATCAGCTTGCTCGAATAGCTTCTTCCAGATCTGAAGTACCAAAAGGAGTCTTCTTGGAACAACTCCGAAGCCTTCTCGGTCGAAGAGCCGAGACACCTCCTATTGAGACGGCCTCTCTAGAATACGAGGATACATGGATGGCGCCCATCTATGATTATCTTCAGAAGGGTTCTGTACCCGAAGACGATCTCGAGGCAGATCGCTTATCCCGAAAAGCCAAAATGTATACTTTGGTCAAAGGAGTTCTCTATAAACGAGGTACTCAAGGGGTGCTCATGCGATGCATTCCGCAGAGCGAAGGATTAACACTCCTTCACGACATACATGGTGGCATTTGTGGAAATCATGCTTCCTACAGAACGTTGGTCGGCAAGGCTTTTCGACAAGGTTTTTACTGGCCAACAGCCCTATACGATGCTAAAGAGTTGGTTAAAAAGTGTGTCCAAAGCGGCTTCATAGCGAGCAAATACACCAACTAGCTCGGGCATTACAAACAATACCTCTATCTTGGCCTTTTGCAACTGGGTCTTGATATCCTCGGGACCGTTTCCTAAAGCTCCGGAGGTTTGAGTTCCTTTTGTGGCTATTGATACGTTCACAAAATGGATTGAAGCGAACTTGTGGATCGATAACAACGAAGCAAAGAAACGGTTTATGATGAGATGCATAATTACTCGATTTGGAGTACCAAGTCGAATAATTACGAGATAATGGTAAGCAATTTTGGCGCAAAATTTCAGGAATTTTATGACGAGTTGGGTACCAAGTTATGTTATGCTTCATGGCCCATCCCCGAGTAATGGGGCAATGAATGTGCAAACGGCCAAATAATGAGAGGAATTAAAACTCGAGTCTTCGACCACTCATCAAACGCTCGGGGCTTGGGTACAAGAATTACCCTCTCAGATATGGGCGATTCAGTACAACTACTAGTCGGACTCACAGAGAAACACCTTTCTTTTTAGTCTTGGTCTTTGAAGCTATGCTTCCTCCGGAACTAAAGATATGGTCAACACGAGTCTAAACATTCACGGACTCCAACCAGAACAAATTCGAGCAGATGATATTAATCTACTTGAAGAAAGGAGAAACCAGCCCTAATTGCTTCGGCAATCTACCAACAAGCCCCGCGAAGATACTACGATCGTGAGGTTCAACCTCGCAGACCTTCTTTGAGGTGACTTGGTATTGAGGCTTTGCCAATCCAAGTCTAATCGAACAAACTTTCTCCCAAGTGGGAAGGTCCTTACATAGTGGTCGGGTTACTCGTCTGTGGTCGATGCGATTGGCAATGGAAGACGGCCGAGTTCTCTCGAATTCTGAACATTGACCGCCATACAAGTTCTATGTGTAACTGTACCATTCTGACAATAAAGAATCGGTTTTTTCTATCTCTATTGTCTTACTTTTGAGTAGTGCTTTCATTACTTTTTCGACTATGTTTTAAACACCCGCTTTTCTTTACCGGTCAAGGCGATAACATCACCTAGTCGGCCTCTCCTCTCTGCATGTGGTCCCGCCCACTAGAAGGAGTTTCCTAGTGTCGACTAGTTACTCGCTTTTATGGCCAACACAAAGAACTCGGTTTTATTTAGTCGAAATATTTTTGAAGGCCAACTCTTTTCACCTTAGTTTATTTCTTCGCTTAATTTGAAAAATACTCTAAGAAGAGCGCACTTTCTCGATTTGCTTAACCGCCTTGGGTGTACTCGTTTCATCTCAACTGGTCCGGAGGAAGAGACACATCTAGTCGAAGTTTCTCCTCTCTGCACGTGGTCCCGCCTAATCGAAGGAGCTTCTAGCTTTGTTCGCTTTCCTACTCTTGCTACCAGATGACTTATCGAGTCCACCGGAGAAGGACAAGTAAATATTTTAAAGTCCTTTAGACGCTTGCTTAACTCAAGTTGCCGTTCTCGATTTGATTAAACTAGTCGGAGATGTTAACATTACCTAGTCGAAGCCTCTCCTCTCTGCACGTGGTCCTGCCCACTAGAAGGAACTTCCTAGTGTCAACTCGTTACCACCCTTTCGACCAGTGCATGACAATTGAGACCCAAAAACTACAAGTTAAACAAACCTCTCTATTTTCAGAAACCCTTTCTATAGACTATTTACTTAGTTTGTCTAAACAAACTCAAAGAAATAGTCGGGGCTAGGATAATTTGATTTTAATTTTAGTCTTTATTTTGTTAATTATCTTTTGAGTTACTAACTACTCGACAAGATGATTTGCGAGAGACAAAACTATTTAATTAGTTTTCACAAACTAAGCAAATAGTCGGGGCTAGGATAAAGTCATCACATTTGACTTCATTTCTTAGTCTTTAAATTAGCTAATTATCTTTTGAGTTACTAACTACTCGACAAGATGATTTGCAGGAACAAGATGGATTACATCAACAAAAGACTGTTTTCACAAGTTCATTACAGACTACTCAAGAGGAGAGCCCAACCGCATCTCCTCTGAAACTTTCCTACTAACCGATTGCATCTCCTCCATCAGACGTCTTCCTTCCGCTTCAGAGCAGTTGAAGTCGGCTTCGAGTGGTTGCACATTAAGGTTGGGGTCATGAGCTTTAAGTTTTGCTAATGCATAACTTACTGCAGTTTCGACCGCCTCCTTTATCGATTCAGTTTGGTTGGCCTTCAGAGTGGTCACCAGATCTTGCAAAATCCCGACTTGATCCCCAATGGTACTTGTGTGAGCAGCTATTGTATCATCTTGAGGAGTCTTTCCCTCACTATGTAGCTCACCAAGCACATTGTTCAGGAGCGTGATGTTTCCTTGAAGTTTAATCTTCATTGCTTCCATCTCTGTTGGGTACAAGTCGAAGCCTCATGAGCTTTTTGTTTTCACCACTTGCTCAAGAAATAAGATTGGTCAAACAAAAATAAACTCCTAGAGGAAAAAGAAAACAAAAATAATCACGGGTAAAAGAATTTCTTACCCACTAGTTGAGAATCCAACTTCTTGACCTCTTCATTATGGGAAGCAACGGTCTCAAAGATACTTTTTCTCCCATGATACAATATCCTCTACATTCTTCTTTGCAATAAGGACGGTGCAGTTATAAATCATGGCTTTATCCGCGATTTCAGTCTCAAGTTCTCTCAATTTAACGCCCATTGCTAGAAAGGAAGTGGAAGTGAGAAAAGGAAATAACTCAGTAAGGACTGCGGTAAAGAATTACTTACTTGATATTCGAAGTTCTCGGCGTCTCAAGGTTTTGATCTTTATTTTTGGACATACGAGTAAGCTCGTGAATAATCTGAAGTTTTCTCTAACTTCATTCGAGCTTTTTTCGCCTCGCCTTCTTTTTCGAAAAGAAGCAAGAGTTAGGTAAAGATCAAAGATATAAGCAGTCTTAAGTTCAAGACTTCTCGCTTAATTTTTCCTGCGACTTCATGGTTGCAGAGTTAGCTTTTTAAGCTTTCTCCTGAGGTCTAATACCTCTTCCTAAACTTTTTCGACTCCTCTTTTCATAATCGAGCGAGTCGGCTAAGATCTTAGCGCCACCGCTTAACCCGCAAAGGATAACAAAGGATATGAGCATGGGTCAATCGATTGTAAGTTCTTCTACAACCATTGACCTAGTCGTAAGTTCTTCTCGACAAAGCCACTGGTCATAAGTCTTTTACGACCATTACCTAGTCGTGAGTTTTTCCATGACAAATCCGTAAGCACTATATAAGTAGTCAAATCCAAGGTGACTATGAATAGCAAAGACTTACCACCTCTCTGCTGCTTGCGAGTTCCTCTTTCTCCTCGTCATAGCTCTAGAAGTTGTCGATGATATTCACCGACAACGACAATTTGCTCTATGGCTTTCGTAAGATGAAAAGACGGTGGAGAAACAAGAGAAGATTATACTGTATATATAAGTACGATTAAGTACTTACATTCATGGTTGATCGAGCAAACATCGAGTAAACCGACTCGGATCTTCACTTGTCTACCCTCGTGACTTGGTCCCACCAAACCTTCTCAAGGCGCTCATTATCAAAGGTATCCCTCTATTGGGAATATCGTTGGGATGGGGGACTTCGGTCGCGAATCTGAAAGCGTAAGACCCTACGATGGAAGCAGCCCAAAGAAGTCGGTAGCAGGTTGAAATACTCTTCTTCTTGATTACGTCAGAATTTCTCTTTTTGGGTACCGGAGGAACGCTCGAACGATCTCCTTTCCGCACGGTGGGCGTAATCGCCACCATCTTGACCAGAGGCTTCGCAATGCCTCTGTTCTATCCACGACCATCTCGATGGTCGAAGCGATCCGCCTCGAGAGTCGCATTGTTGTCGAGCTTTCACGACCATCTCGATGGTCGCAATTGCTCTTGGAGTCTCCACGACCATCTCTCGTGGTCACCGCCGCTACTTCAGAGGTTGTAGCCGCTACTCATCGGGTACAACGGTACCTCATTGGTTGTCGTAACCACTTCAGCGCCACGACTTCCTCTACCACCGGGCCGAGGATGATCCTCGACCACTTCCTTGTTGTCTCTCCAAAGAATGGAGAGGTAGCAATAGGCTTCTCAACGGAAGCATTCTCTGGGTCAAGGAGTCGGGCTAAAAACAAAGAAAAGGAAAGCAATTCAGGTTGTGAAAAGGAAAAAGGTAAATTCTGTTCTTACACTTTAGTATATTTCACATACCTCTGCACCTTGGACCTAAACAGGAATTTGGGAGTCACTTTCCCAACGGAAGATTTCTTCTTCTCTACGACCACTTCTGGTCGAAGTTCGAGTTGAAGAATGGGCTTAGCCACCACCACGCCCGGTCGTGGATTTTGAACAGGGACCATCTCTCTGGTCTCCTGACTTCTGGATGGCCGAGATCAGTCTCGACCACTCCAAGAGCAGCATTGCCATCAGCCATAGGCTCTACTGGAGCGGTATTATCCTTCACAAAAGACATAAAATCCTTCCAGCTCTCCTTTTCCAAGTGCTTAACAAAACCAGGAGTGGCGTAAATCATGAAAGATTTTTTGTCATAATAGAAGGGTACCTTGGCCTTGCGAGGTTTGCGCTTTAGAGGTTCAGCTACTTCGACCTCCTCCACTTCAGCTATTTTAGCCTCGGCTTCGATTATGCTATATACGCCACAAGCTTTGCAGAGGATCCGTCAAGGACTAGAACTCGAGCTCGCCCCTCCTTTGTCGTCACCCCTTAAAAGTCGACGTCTCTTGGATGAAGGAGCTGAGCCTTTGTCCTTTGTCAACCCTGCACCGATGGTTATCAGTACAGCTTCTTCATCATCCCGACGATTTTCCATGCCTACTTTACGTAAAGCAAAAGCGAAAGAGAAGAATTACTAATCGGTCGTAAGATTTTCTCGACCAATATCAAGTCGTAAGTTTTTCTCGACCTTTCCTCGACAAGTAAGATTTCCTACGGTCACGACTAAGTTGTAAGTTTTTCTACAACATTTCTCTAGTCGTAAGTTCTTTCTACGACTATAAAGTCTTAAAGATAAAATCAACTACCGATTGCCTTTAGGCGAACCATCCTTTCCTCTGCGGATACGACCGCAAGGATTTTAGGAACCACCACACTAAGTGGTGGAGACTTCTCTAAACGAAGTTTGACTCTAACGTCAATCTCCATTGGTGAAAGATCTGCTCAAACAGATAAAGGCATCTTTTAAACAACTTTGCAGAAAGACCAAACCGAGAGCTAAGTCAAAATTCACTTACCCTCGTTGTAGTCCCTGGTTGGGTCTCATTAGCCCCGAGTATCTCCACATAGGGATGCTCGTTTCTTCAAAGGACTAATTCGGCGTGATGAAATCTTTCACCACATGCCATCCGGCCACCCTTCCTTCTTCAAGTCCTTGATAGCTTGAACATAAGGGCAATCCTACCGATATCTTCGAGTCGAATCCCAAGAAGATTTCTTTTCAATGACCTTTCCCACTTAAAGAGAGGTCATCTTCCGAGATGACTTTCCATAGAAACCACCTCTTCCTCCATCCCGCCACGAAGACCGGTGAAACTCTGAATATACTCCCTCGACTTTCCGTCGTGGAGTTTTAGACCACAACTTCCAAAGAATCCCGCTTGCCGAGACATTCCATAGAAATATTGGAAAAGCTCAAGGTCATGGAATTCCCAGTGCACGCCGCACAAATATCTGGCAAACGCCAAGATGGTGATGGAGTTAGGACCAAGGTTCACTAACTCCACCCCAAAATGCTCGAGCACAACGGTGAGAAAGGGTGAGCAGCGTTGAAGGCCACACTCACAATAAGCCCGAAGACGGAATTTGCCCATTCTCCGTGACGACCAATGCCGCCCAATTGTCGAAGCCATTTCACAAGAGTCTTCTCTGAATCTTCCCACGACAACTAGGGCTTGAATCTTCGCGCATCCATCTCCGACTCTTCCCACTCGAAACTTTCTGGCCATCTCTCTCGGAACAGAAATTTTGGGTCGAAAAAGAGGGCACAATTGAGTGGCAATGGAGAAGGCAAGAACGACTTCGGCAGAGAAGGCAAGAGCTTGAAGAACAACAGAGCAATTTGGGGAAAAGTAAGATCTTAGGTTTTACCTTCTGTGAGTATATATAATCACAGTACCTTGAGCCGGGCGTGATATTCCAAGGGTCGCCACCGTCTGGGAACCGTTTCAACAGACAAAGCTAACAAGCGCCGCTTGAGATTCCCCAAGGTGTCCGCTCGAGAAATTCAGGTTTGCTTTACATCTCAAGCGAAATTACTTCCTTGGTTAGATCTTTTCAACCAAAGGAAATGATAATCGGAAAGTTCCTTCTTCCGATCACTATATTACGACCACCTTGTGATCGTAGAAATGCTTTTACGACCACTTGATAGTCGTAAGCAATTTTCTTGACCAAGCACATTTCTGGTCAAAGTAGTATACAATCGAAGAGTTTTTCCTTCGATTATTTTCTCGATCCTCTCATGATCGTAAGACCATCTAGAACCCTTTACCAAGTAAGTTGCTTTCACTTGAAGTCGGGGCTAGATGACGAGGATATAATAATCCTCATTTTACCTTTTATCTATAATTTTTACTATAGGTAAATATGACGCCATGTGAACCCCGAGTGTACCCTTAATGTTATGAAGGAAGAACCAAATGGATGGTCGTAAGTTCTTCTACGACCACCCCCATAGTCGTAAGTTATGCTACGACTATCCCATAGTCGTAAGTCTTGCTACGACTACCTCATAGTCGAGATTCCTCTCGACTAGGTCAGCCACGACCACCTTATAATCAAATGAACCTCTGCACAAGTGGGTCTTATTGATTAAGGGATTCAAACAATCATCATACGTTGTTATTCTACGTAATAATGGCACGTAATACCCCATTATCTACGGTATATAGTCATTGAGCGACGTGGAGGAATTAATACACGGTAATTACTACCAACATGCGCTCACATAGAGGTGATGAGGCGCCGCTTTACTGAGTAACCGCCGCTCCTTCACGCACTATAAAAGGCGGCAACTAGAGAAAGGGAGGGGGATCGAGCCATCGTGAATACAAGCACTATCTGTAATAGTCTTAGTTTTTCCCCGATTGTTCAAGATACACTCAATACCATACACACACAGGAGTAGGGTTGTTATTCTCTCCTGGAGAAGGCCCAACTCTGTATAAAAATTCCGTGTCGGTCTCTCGCATGATTCTATTCTAGGAGACCCCCCGAATCAAACAATCTTTACGTAAGTTCGGTTCTAAAACACCGACAAAGCTGGAATTGACTGGAGTATTTGGTTCCTTTGGATTGGCATGGTGGACAAGAGTTGGATAAATGCCCTAATTTTGATCAACAAGGAAGGTTTCAAATGTTGTTTGTGTTTAACTAACTAATATTCACATAGGCTGAATAGATAAATGACTCAATTCCGCCTCTTGTTAGGACTATAGGGTTGTGTTTGTAATACTTGTGCGCTCTCTTGAGAAAGCTTCAACATGCTACATTTGTGTTACATTTGTTAGATTGCTTCTATTAATATGGGATTTACCTTTTCCATTTTATCTTACAGTCATCCTTTGGTTTCATTGACTATTATGATAGTAGATATGTCAGACTTGCAATTATATCACTCAACGGTAGACAACCTGTAAGTGTTTTGGCCTTCTCAAATCTCAATGCTAATTTCTATGAACAAATCCTAATGTCCCGCTTTTCGCATTAACATCTTATGATACTTGAATAACCAGGTTTGGCCACCAATTAAAGTCAATTGGGCATATGCAATACTCGAGAGAGGATACATCGTTTGGAACCGAAAGATGGTTTAAATGTTCTCTTTTATTTACTTTTTCCTTCGGTGTTTGTGCATGCACGTGCATGTGAATGTGAGTTTGTTGAAGCTAAGATTTCTGTTGGTGTTCGTTCATGCGATATTTTAATATTTTTGTCGGGGATCTTTGCCCGAGAGGTCACCGATGTCGCTTTGTTTGCTTTTTTTCTCTAGATATTCCACCGCCGTAAGTGTTTCATAGCTCGTGCATCACCCCCATTTCTTCTTGTGACATTGTCACTCGAGCAGTTGCCGCTTGTACATTATATGTATTTCTATCTTATCGGTTTAGCTTGGTAACTTGCAGAGATGCCAGGTTATGTGGGATCGAGGACGATCCGTAGGGTTTGGTTTCTTTCAGAATCAAAGGTAGTGTCATCATGACAATTAAAACCTATTTTGTACTTTTGAATTTTTTTGTTTGAACGCCATTTCGTCATCTTACTTTATTTTTCATTGGCGGGATGCACAAAGTGCCATCAATGAATTGAATGGTGCGCTCTCTGTTCCTTGTTTCTAGCTATGTCTCATTCTGGAGGCATCAGGTTGCTTTAATGATGTGATTATGGTGGTTTGTTTTTCTTGTGTATAGGGAAGTGGCTTGGCAACCACCAAATTCATTGCAATTGGGCAACAAAGGGTGCTAGTACTGGTGAAGAGAAACAAACTACAGACTCCAAGGGTATGGTGGGGTTGACAAATGGGTCATCAGGTGAATATACGTGCCTTTTGTTCCTGAGGTGCTTGCTTTATTTTTTGTCAATGTATGATTGTATAATATGTAACAATTAATTGTGCAAGAGCTCTATTGTTCACCTTTTACTGTTAGGTTTCTAATTTATCATTGCTCTTTAGACTTGAATTTATTTTTGAGTTGAGTCTGCTACATTCGGAGCTCTCTTCATTTTAAAATACAGGTTTCAGAGTTCTAAATCTTAGGCCGACCGGGAATTATAATAATGTTTTACTTCTCACATAATCAATCTACATAAAGTCATGAAGCTTCTTTTGTTGTACACTTTATTTAATGGCAATAAACTATCGACCAACAAAATATTTTCATTATTTACTCGCCTTCTGACTATTTAACTATGATCTCGCACATTCATTTATAACCAAGTTTGAGAGTGTGAAAAGCTATTAAAATAGGATTGTCAAGTCCACGGCAATGCAAGTTCTATCAGGAAATTCAAGTCTTTGTGACTATTTTGTATTCACACATTTGGACAAACTGCAACCTGTTGCTTCCAAGTTAAAATATGAATTTGGTGAAGAAGTGAGTGTCCTGTTTTGATCTAGTGAGTGGTAGTGTGATGCCAAGTCAAAGATAGTTGTGTGCTTAAAGAATGGTAAACCAAGTGTCTACAGATTACATCTTCATTTTTCAATGTTACGAAGATAATTTTGGTTGATTCTTCAATGTCGTAACCAAGGATGGACTATTGGGGAGCGTCGGTGACTTAAGAGCAAATTTCCAAGTTTCATCTCTTTTTCTATCCTTGGTGGATTCTTGAACAGTTATACTACATTGGTAGCAAAGACGCATGACCGGTTGCAAGGAGATTGATAGTTCGGGCACATAATTTCGAAAGGGTTAGCTCTAACAATGATTATACAGTCTATCTTTATGTGTTTCTTTAATATATGCATTGTCACTTTATTATCGTGAATTCAGATACAAAGTAACTTTGAGGAATGAGATAAAAGAATTCATTATTTTAGGGGGCGATCTGGGATCTGGGATGTCGTTGCACTTAACAGCCATCCCAAGCTTGTGGCTGTAGAAGTTGCTCATTTCTTGATTTCTTTCTTTCTTTCTAGGGGTCATCACTTCAACTTTTTTTCGATATGCTACCAAGTGAAGGTGCACATTTACTCCAGTTCTATAGAAGTTTATTACTTCTTGGTATTTCTGCCAACTTAAATTGAAGAGACTATTTCTTATGCTTTATCATTTCTATCTTCACAATTTGCTATTTCAAAAAAAAAAGAAGTATCCTTGCGGTTCCTGTGCTTTCAATTTCGTATTGTGTATTTCCTTTGTTTTCGATAAATGCAACTCTTCTTATGTCATGCGTGCATGATTTCTTTTTGAAACATGAATAGACATAATAAACAAGTTTATCATTGAACAGGTACCAAGCTCTGTGATTTAGAGGTGGATTATGCTGTTTGTTCCTAAAGATGCCACGACTGCCCTCTAGCCACTCGTCGCCTGATTCAGTTGTAGGATTTGTAGGAATTTTTTTCGGTGTGTTTGCACCTTTGTATGTGGATGCTAGATTTAGTTGTTAACTTGATTCAGTACGCAACGAAGTGTCTATGTTTTTTTTTACATATATATCGACAATGTAATTCTACATTTGAAATGGCTTTACCTAAGATCTGAAACTTTTTATGAAAATATGTGATATTATATCCTCTGAATCATTGTAGTTTAACTAGCGATAAAATATTCCTACAGAATAAAATAAAAATGGACGTCTCTAGCTCAATCTAAATATGTTTATGAATGTGTATTTATGTTTCTTGGCACGTAATAAAGCGTCACTAGGGAGAGTAGAGACGATATGGAAATGCATATATGAAAGCGTCTCCATGCAATAAAGCGTCACTAGGGAGAGTAGAGACGATATGGAAATGCATATATAAAAGCGTCTCCAAGCTTGTAGAGACGCAATCTAAACGACTCATATCATTGTAGACGCACTTAACAATACGTCTCTACGATCTTTGAAATGGTACATGGGGAGGCGCTCAAGAGACGCTTTACGAAAACGACTCTACAACGCTATAGAGATGATTGAAAACGTCTTTAACCCATAAAATAGGCGTCTCTACACGGCTTTTGTGTTGTAGTGTAGAGTTGGTGCTCTAGAGAGGTCTTGGCTGTGGGTGCAACCAGACGTCCCCCAAGTGGGTGGGATGTGAGTAGGTGCTCACTCCCCTCTTTTCAAACAAAAGTATGTATGTATTATTGTTTTCACTTGCTGCATTTCAATCTATTATGTTATTTACTGTCAAACTTTGCTTTGTGCAACTGACCATACAGCTCCCCCATTGGTAAGCCATTGCATGATTATTAATTGCATAAAGTTTCCCTGTGATTTGCTGAGTACATTCAAAAGTACTCATGGCTTCAAGCCCTATGTCAAAGTAGTGTATGAAGATGACCAAGTGCAAGAAAGCTCAGACCTCTTTGAAGAGGATTTCCTTGATGATCCTGCTGCCTAGGACGTCCTCCACTCGACAGCCTGTGGGCTTGCTAGTTGGCGTCTTTGCGTTTTGGTGTTTCCGGTTGCCAGGTTCTTTTGTTGCGGTTTGTAAGCCCAAGTGGCAAACCCTCTGTAAACAAGTTTGGACCATAAGGTCTTGTTTAATGCTAAGTTTAATTTGTCTGCTTCATCTTTTGTTTTAACCTCGTGGTTCTGGTTGTACCGGTAATTTCATGCGAGCTAGCATCGTAGATCTGGGACTAGCTCGGTGTGCACAGGGCCAAGACCTACAGGAGGTCTTGTGATCTCCTGGGAGGTCCTGGCGGACCTCCTCTCGGACTTGCCGCGCGGTCCTACCGGACCGTGGTACTACCGGAGGCTCTGGGCGGTCCTCCTGGACCTCCCCGAACCTCTAGCAGTGCTTGCCTTCGTGCGGTAGTACCAGTTGTTAAAAACAAAAGGGTCCTCCTGGACTCCCCATTTAACCCGAGAAGAGGTCCTCACAATGCCTGATTTTGTAAAAGGGTGTATGTACATCACTTCTGGGATGTACATATTTTCCCAAGGTACGGGATATTTTGTTTGTGATGCTAGGGTCAATTGGAAGACTAAGCATTACAAGCTAAATACCCCGGGGTCTCACAAAGCTTGGTATCAGAGCCGTACTGACCATAGAAACATTAGCTTGGTCGTCTTCAGGATGTTTTGAAAAACTTAGTTTCAAAATATCAAATGGTTTATGAAAGCTTAAGTAAATTCTCAAATTTTACTCCTTACCTATCTTAGCTTGCTTATCTCATCTTGCTCTTGGTTGAGTTTGAAAAAGGTTGTTTTCCTCTCTTTCTTTCAGAAGATAGTTGTTATCGTTTAATTTCGGTTTTGGGGAACCTATGAGAGTTGTAAAATTTGAAGTGTTGGTTATCTTTTGGTGAAGAATAGAAGTGCTTGGAGCTGGATTTCAAATCTGGACAGCAAGTAGCAGTTTCTAGACAGCAAGCTCTAGTTAGTAATTAAGGTAGATAATGAGAGGTTAATTCAACTAAAACTTGTGGGAAAAAAGGGTAAGATGTGATACTAGTTAGCTAAGTATCTAACATCTCTTTTGTTGGTTTTACCTTGCTCTTTAGGTGTGTTAGATTTGAGTTGTGTTCTAAATTTTATCTTCCCAACCGATTGTTCGTTCTTTCAATACGGGTTAGTCGCGTCGGGAAGTTGGTTTTAAGTCTTGTGTTTCCTTGCTGTTCCTTGAGCCTTTTTGTAAGCTTCTAGAGTTCGTTTCTTCGCTGTCTTGTTGGCTTTTGGTTAGGGTGATGTCCATTTCAGTAGTCGTGGGCTTTCCTTTTGCTTTCTTTAGCTTCTAATTTTCGGGTTTTTGTTGCTAACCCTTCTCTTCGGAACAGGATGGCTGGAAGGACTCGAAGCGGTCAAGGTCATTCAGCTGGTCAGGATGAGGATCTTTCGCCTCCTCCGACCATGGCCGAGGTTCTCACTCAAATCGAGCGTAACCGCATGGATCAGATGAGGATCTTGGAAGCTATCGCTCGCAACACCTCCGCTCTTTCTGGTGCCTCCAGATTAGGGGGAGGTTGTGGACATCAGCCGTGAGGGGGACTCTCGGAGTTCCTTCGCACTCAGCCGCCCACCTTCTTCAGGTCTGAGGACCCATTGGAGGCAGACGACTGGTTGCATCTGGTTGAGCGGAAGCTCAACGTTGCTCAGTGCCAGGATCAGGAGAAGGCACTCTTTGCCTCCCATCAGTTGGAAGGTGCAGCTATTTCATGGTGGGAGAATTTCCTTGCCATGCAGCCTGTAGGCCATGTTGTCACTTGGGATGAGTTCCGTACTGCTTTCCATCGGGCTCACATCCCCGCCGGCTTGATGAAGCTCAAGAAGAAGGAGTTTCTTGCGCTCAAGCAAGGGCACAGATCAGTGGCGGAGTATTTGTACGAGTTTAACCACTTGGCTCATTATGCTCCAGAAGAGGTGGCCACTGATGAGGCCAAGCAGGAGATGTTCATGGATGGTTTGTCTGAGGAGCTGCAGGACAAGCTATCTATTGTTGACTTTCCCGAATTCCAGACCTTGGTCGACAAGGCCATTGTCTCCGAGCACAAGGGGAGAGCGCTGGGAGAGTCCCGCAAGCGCAAGTGGGAGTCCCAGAGGTCGGCCAGTGCCAACCATCCCCGTCGTCGTTTCGGGCAAGCTCAGGTGCCCCGTCCTTAGGTTTTAGCACCTTCGAGGTTGCCTATTTCTGCACCTCGTCCTTCGTAGGCCGTGTCTCAACCACGTGCACCTGCGAGTCAGCCAGGTGGCCTCTGCAACCCAGCTGCCGGGGTCACTTGTTTCTTCTGCAGCCAGAAGGGCCATTATGCAAATAATTGCCCTAAGAAGACTGGAGCGGCCCCTCGTCCTAATGGAGGACGCGGGCAAGGAGGTGGTCATCCTCCGGATTAGAAGGTTGTCCCCGCAGCCCAGGGCATGGGAAGCAGTCGTGTCAACCACATCTCTGCTGAGGAAGCACAGGAGACGCCTAACGTCGTGTTAGGTACGCTTCTTGTCAACTCTCATCCTGCTACTGTTTTGTTCGATTCAGGAGCATCGCATTCCTTTGTATCTAAGTCTTTTGCTACTGCTGGTGATCTTCTTTTTGCTCCTCTGTTGGTCCTATTGCTCATTCGCTCTCCATGTTCGGAGTTGACAGCTGAAATAGAGTGTTAGGATGTTCTTGTTGAGATTGAGGGAGTTGGATTTTTGGCAAATCTTATCCTCCTCCATTCTGCGAGCTTGGACGTGATTCTTGGTATGGATTGGTTGTCTCAGCATATGGGGCAAATCGATTGCGCCAAGAAGTCCGTCTCTCTGTCTAGTCCCTCCGGTGAGCAGGTTTGCTTTTCGCCAAAGCTGCTAGGTCCGCATCTCTTCGCGCTTGAAGTGAAGCCAGCTTTGGACATTCGTGAAGTCCCAATGGTGTGTGACTTCGTCGATGTCTTCCCCAAAGATCTTCCTGGGATGCCACCTGTTTGAGACCTCGAGTTCGTCATCGAGTTAGCGCTCGGTACCGCCCCGATTTCAAGAAGGCCTTACCGGATGCCTCCGAATGAGTTGGTGGAGTTGAAGAAGCAACTTTGTGAGCTGCAAGAGAAGGGTTTCATCCATCCTAGCTCATCTCCTTGGGGCTGTCCAGCAATCTTCGTAAAGAAGAAGGACCATACTTTATGATAAAGGCCGACATCGTCCGCTTAATGAAGTAACGGTAAAGAACAAGTATCATTTGCCCTGCATCGACGATCTCTTCGATCAATTGACCGAAGCTCGAGCCTTCTCCAAGATTGACTTGAGAGTGGGATATCATCAAGTCCGGATCAAACCTGAAGATATTCCCAAGACGGCTTTCTATACTCATTACGGTTTGTATAAGTACATCATCATGTCTTTCGACTTGACAAATGCTCCTGCCATGTTCATGAATCTCATGAATTCGGTGTTCATGGAGTATTTGGATAAGTTTGTGGTGGTCTTCATCGATGATATTCTTATCTATTCCACGGACGATGAAGAACACGCCGAGCACTTGAAGCTTGTATTGGGAAAGCTGCGTGAGCACCAGCTATATGCGAAGTTCAGCAAGTGTGCGTTCTGGTTGAAGGAAGTGGCATTCTTGGGCCATATTGTTTCAGCGGGAGGCGTAGCTGTGGATCCTAGCAAAGTCAGCGATGTGCTCTCTTGGAGTCAGCCCAGTTCGGTAGCCGAAGTGCGGAGTTCTCTCGGTTTAGCAGGTTACTACCGTCGCTTTATCGAGAACTTCTCCAAGATCGCGAAGCCGATGACTGAGTTGCTCAAGAAGGACAAGAAGTTTCTATAGTCCGATGCTTGCGAGGAGAGTTTTCAAGAACTCAAGAAGTGTTTGACCTCGGCTGCTTCGCTTCTTCCGATGTCCATCGAGCTTCGATATCTTTTATGATGCTTCGCCGAGGATTCGGTGTGTCTGATGCAAGAAGGCAAGGTAGTGGCCTATGCATCGAGGCAGTTGAGACCTCATGAACTCAACTATCCAACCCATGATTTGGAGCTAGCTGCAGTGATTCATGCACTTAAGATTTGGCGACATTACCTAATCGTGTCGCTGAAGTGTATTCGGATCACAAGAGCTTGAAGTATTTGTTCACCCAACCCGATCTGAACCTTAGGCAAAGAAGGTGGTTGGAATTGATTAAAGACTATGACATGGGTATTCACTATCATCCGGGCAAGGCTAATGCTGTTGCCGATGCACTTAGTTGTAAAATGTATTGCAATGCCGTGTTGCTCAAGGAGCAGCAGCCCTCCCTTCTTGAAGAATTCCAGTGTCTCAACTTGGAGGTAGCTGAGCAGGGATTCCTCGCTACCTTAGTTATGCAACCAACCTTGGTGGATCAGGTCAAGGCCGCTCAGCAATTGGACGCTGGAGTGAACCAAATCAGGCAAAATGTCAAGAACGGAACAGCCAAGTGTTTCTCAGAAGATGATCTTGGTGTTGTGAGGTGCGGACAGCGCCTTGTGGTCCCAAAGGACATGGAATTGCGGAACTTAATCCTCCGCGAAGCCCATGATTCTCCCTTCTCCATTCTTCCCGGGGCCACGAAGATGTATCAAGATCTCCGGCAGAGATTTTGGTGAACCCGAATGAAGCATGAGATTGCGAAGTTCGTTGCCGAGTGCGACGTGTGCCGTCGTGTAAAGGCCGAACATCAGCGTCCAGCAAGTCTGCTTCAGCTGTTGCTAGTGCCTGAGGGGAAGTGGGATTCGATCGGAAAGGATTTTATCACCGGTCTACCCAGGTCACCGAAGAAGAATGATGCCATTTGGGTCGTCATCGATCGGTTGACTAAGGTGGCACATTTCCTTCCTGTCAAGACTGACCTTCGGGTAGGTCTTTTGGCGGATCTCTACATAGCCCACATCGTGAGTTTGCATGGTGTGCCGAAGACGATTGTGTCAGATCGTGATTCTCTGTTCACTTCTCGATTTTGGCATAGTCTGCAAGAGGCTATGGGAACTCGTCTTTCATTCAGCTCAGTTTATCATCCCCAAACTAACGGTCAGACTGAAAGAGTCAACCAAGTTTTGGAAGACATGTTTCGCGCTTGTGTTCTTTCCTATGGGAAGCATTGGGAGAAATGCTTGCCATTCGCCGAGTTTTTGTACAACAACAGCTTTTAAGCCAGTCTCGGCATGGCTCCTTTCGAGGCCTTATACGGGAGGAAGTATAGAACCCCGTTGAATTGGTCTGAGACCGGCGAAAGACCTTTCTTTGGCCCGGACTCGATAAATGAGGCCGAGAGTCAAGTCCAGCTTATTCGTGATCGTTTGCGCACAGCTTAGTCTAGGCAAAAGAGCTATGCGGATCGTCGGCATCGTGAGTTGAGTTTTGAGCCCAATGACTTTGTTTATCTCAAAGTCTCTCCTTTGAAGGGCCATCAACATTTCGGCGTCAAGGGCAAGTTAGCTCCTCGATATGTTGGTCCTTACCGCATCATCGAGAAGAAAGGAGCTATTGCTTATAAGTTGGATTTACCTGCTGCACTTGAGGGGGTACATGATGTGTTCCATGTGTCCCAATTGAAGAAGTGCCTCCGTGTTCCAACCGAGGAAGCTCCGTTGGAAAATCTCGATGTCCAAAAAGATTTGACCTATCGTGAGCACCTTGTTCGCATCCTTGAAGAGGCTGAACAAAGAACAAGGAATCGTGTGCTCAACTTCCTTAAAGTTCAGTGGTTAAATCATTCCGAGGATGAAGCTACTTGGGAAAGGGAAGATCGTCTGCATGCAGACTACCCCTCTTTCTTTTCCGAGTGAGCCAAATCTCGGGACAAGATTTTTGTAAGGGTAGGAGGTTTTGTAACATCCCAAATATGGGTATGTGTTTCAAATGTAAGAAAATGAGTAGAAATTAAAACTTTTCTTGCATCTTGTAGTTTTTGAACTTTTCTGTAATTCTTGTAAAGGAATTGTGGAATTCAAAAACCTAAACCTCCAATTGACTAAAGTCATGAACCCTTTTTCAACCCTTGTCAAGATTCTTTTGTAAACCTTGGAAAATATTTTTCCTTGGTTCTAGGGATGCCGGGTGACCCCTCTGAAAAATTTCATAATTTTTAGAAATTATTTGATAATTTTTGGAGGCAACCTTTTGTCAAACCCTAGAATAAACCTTGAGGAATTTCTTGAGACAAATGCATTGCATAAAAATCTCTGGAAATTTTATGAAAGGTTAACCCTGGAGTGAGGAACCTCCAGTCAAAATTTCAGAATTTTTGGACTTAGTTTGCTACCTCTAAAAATTCTTCCAAACTCAGCTTCCAATTCAAACCTAATTCTTTGGCACTGTTCCTTGGGCTCAGGTCGGACTCGAACCCAACCCCGATCTTGGCTCGACCCAACTGCCTAACTGCACCAAGCCGCACCGGCTACGTTTGGGCCGTCTGATGGAAGATCTAACGGCCACGACCTCCCATCTCTTTTCAGCACCATCGGATCGAAATCTAACGGCCATGACCTCCCATCTCTTTTCAGCACCATCGAATCGAAATCTAACGGCCACGACCTCCCATCTCTTTTCAGCACCATCGGATCAAAATCTAACGGTCGCGACATCCCCTTTTCTCTTCGGCCGTCCGATCAAGATCCAATGCCCCATGACCACCCCGATCAAGATCCAATGGCCCACGACCACCCCGATCTTTATCTAACAGTCGAAATCATCCCACTCGTTTCTGCATCAACTCAACCCGCTCATTCCTGTTCTGGCCTGAGCCACTTTGTGTGTGTTTCGTTGGCAGGTGGGCCTCGCCGAGCCGGTCGTCCCCTACCTCAGTCGCACATGTGCGAGCGCCACGCCGGTCGCCATGGCAGTGGGAAAGCGGCGCCTGGTCACCTCCGTTGAGTCCTTTAAATGACTCTTTGCTGCAAGCATTAAATGCTGCCCGTGCTTTCGCCCCCGAAAGTCTCCTTCCTCTGCTCTTCACCGGCTCCCATCGCGCTCGGCATGTCCATGGCAGGCTTGACCGTGGAGGGGTGTTGCCATTGCTCTCCTTGCTCCTCCAGCTATTTAAGCTCCTCAAGCTCTTCCTTGGCTTCCTTTAAACTCCCCCTCAACTTGCTCTCTGCTTGTTGAGCTCAAACCACCAGAAGCACCCTTGGCCGCTATTGTTGAACCTTGAGCTCCTTAGTGACATTAGGGTTCCTGTGGTTCTTCGCTCAATCTTTTTGCTCAGTTTTGAGCCTCTTCTCTTGGTGGTCAAAACCCCTAACTTGATTTTAGGTTGTGTGAGAACCCAGGGTATTTAACTTGTAATACTTAACCATTAAGATGATTCAAGCATTACAAATCAAAAATCACGACTCTCGGCGTTTACGTACTTCCCAGAAGTACAGCACATATACCCCATACAAAAATTATGCATCAATTCCATTCAACACTGTAGAATCCAAAACACAACTAAGCAATTCAAAGGACATACAATATAGTTATTACAAAAGGGGCCGACCGGCCAAATATAACTAAAGAGTTTAAAATAACAGCGGAAGCAAGGTGCCATAAGATGGCGATAAACAAAAGCCAAGTAGTGTGCCTTAAACCCATAAGGAAACCAACCGGGCCACCAACCTAGTCCTCGGCCACCAAGACATCTCATGAAGTACAACCCTTGGGGTTCAACTTCCTCCTCTGCAACAATTTAATTAAAGCATAGCAAATGAGTACAAAAATGTACTCGTAAGACTTACATGTAGGGTAACAGGCCTATATAAATAGCTACATGCAAGCTTATATAAGTGGAGCAGGCTCTAGACTCATTTTCAGCATAAAGCAAGTTTTCAGTTGCAATAATGTAATAGATTGAAGGCAGTTTTACAATCTGATTTTATTTGATAAAAACAGCGAGATACCAAGTAATAGTAATAACAAGACATCCTGGAAGTAGCTAACCCAATAGCCACCACAACAATAGCATGAATTCCCCATTCATACCACCCACATCAAGTTTTAATTAAATGTTATAGTCTAACTCTTGCAAAACCTAACCAAGCGTGTCCATAACCTAGGACGAGGCTATTCGAACAGTTTGAACCCTGCAGGGGTGTACAACTTTACCCACATGTTAGACCGCCTTTTCGCCACATGATTAAGCACACTTCCTTTGGTATGCCGGCATGGCTAAGTCCTATGAGACATTTCCAATATTGTGCATTAACTACGAGTCGCCCATATGGGAGAAAGCCCCATATGTTGATGCGGAGTCATCAAAGATGCTCACCTCCTTTTAAAGGACGATGCTCCTTGCAGTGGATAACCTCCACCACTACTCACCCAAACACACACAAGTTTCTTTTTCAACACAACGCACACATCCACCATGCGACCCGGAGCTAACACACGCCAAAGTACTAAGTCAAGAGAGGTCCCATATCCCTCTCATGTGGTTGCACGCAAAAATGCCTGGATAATGTGACACAAGTTGTTCGGTCCTTGTTGACTTAGGCATACCACCACACACCCGATAATCACACCATCAACCATATGCCCAAGTCTAAAACATTTCATTTTCAGTTTCATTTTGTTTTTGTCTTTACAAAGTAACCAAGCACAAAGTGCTGAGCATAATGATAATAATAATTTTGTGTGATCAAGGTTATCGACTAAGTCGATAACCGCCCAATTCTACCGGTAGCTAAGCATTTCTAAGTATGACACCGCAAAGACAATAAAAGAGCATAATTAAATCATCGGGCTCTAATTCACTAGCGATATTAATAATTTATGTTTTGTGGCAGGGGATAATAATTTAAGGGCAACCATGCAATAGGAATAGCTACCTCTAATCGGGAAAATTACTTTGACACAAAAGCATGCATACATACAATTTGCAAACAAAGTATTAGACTTGAAAGTAATAGGACATTTATGATCAAACTGCTTGCCTTGCTGTGGATGATTATCTTGCTGCAGAGGGTCACTCGCGCAATCAATAATTTCGTTCGAACCTAGCGAAAGAAGTCGAAAGCACAATAAGAACGAATAACACCGAAAAGACCCAAAAATTCAAAGTCATCCAAAAATCATGAAAACTTCACAGAAGGTAGAGCATGATTTTAGATGAATTTAGCAATAAGCATCAATTCATTTGGATGTTCTATGCAAAAGTTATAACAGTTTGAATAGCAGTTTTCTGGAAAATCCAATAAAAATGCCACCAGTTACTGTTCATCCTAATTAATTATTTTGGTGAAAATTTCCAGAACAGTGGTGCACTTGAAATTTTTATGGTAGGCAGAGCACCACATGAGAAGAACAATGGAATTTGATTCAACTCATATGGAGCTAAGATGAATTTCCTACGGTTTTTCAAAGTTGTGAAAGTAGTACTCAAGTTACATGCAAAATAAGCACTTGAAATTTTTATGGTAGGCAGAGCACCACATGAGAAGAACAATGGAATTTGATTCAACTCATATGGAGCTAAGATGAATTTCCTACGGTTTTTCAAAGTTGTGAAAGTAGTACTCAAGTTACATGCAAAATAAGATTTTTAGCAATAGTATCATGCTCACAACCTATTTTACAATAAACTACACTAACAGAGGATTCTAACAAAATTGAGTTCATTCATTTTGGAGTTTTTAGTGCAACAATAATACTAAACCTAAAGTAATTTTGCCAAAAATGATTTCTGGAATAGTAACATGGTTCAACCTATTTTTATATTAAAGTACATTTAAAAACGAAACTAACAAAATTTGAATCATCAATTTTGGAGCTAATATGAATTACTTATGCAATTTTGAAGTTTAACCAATTTTCAGTTCACAAATAAAGCATTTCGGAAATTATAATAACATACAATATTTTTTTATACCCAGCCTAGTCTAGCTACACTCACTGACCAGTGGGGCCACCAGAACAGTTCCATTTTCTATTTTCCATTTGAATTTTCAAGAAATCGACAAAGGGACCCTTTGTCATAGACTTGGTCCATGAAATAGTGTATGGACCGAGGGTCTACGGAACAGTGCACCGGTCTATGGACCACCCGGTAGTTTACTGTGCACTAATGGCCTCGGGCCCACTTGTAATAGACCCAAAGACTCAGCTAATTAATTGTTTTCCGACAAAGACACATCATTAACTCTAATCATCATCATTAAAGGCTAATGGCGGCGCTTACAATGGTCGGGAGCTACCACGCTCGAGGCACAGACCATGAAGCTTCCCGTGGCTCGCCAAGAAACCAGGCACGGCGGCGCGAGTGGGTGCTCAAAATGGAAAGCCCACCACCTGGCGCACACGACGGCACCAGTGGCGAGGCCGGAGGTGGTCTGACGCGGCGGCGTGACGGCGATGAGCGAAGGCGACGCTACGGCTACGGTGCATATCACAACCCGAGGGCTAAACGATCTAGCTAGCACACGCATAAGCAATAGGGGGGCTCCAAGGACTCACCACGATGACCCGGAGGTGGAGGGGTTGCCGGAGTCGAGCCGGCGACGAGATCCCGAGGCGGCGGAGAGGCTTCACCGAGGAGGGGTCGACCTGGTGAAAGAGACAAGGAATGAGTGGTCGGGAGAGCACAAGTGAGGCCCTCAGGTGGTGTGGGAACGAGGAATCGACGAGAGGCTCACCGTGCCGTCGCCGGAGAAGGAAAGGGCTTCGGCGGTCGAAAATGGGGAAAAGTGAAATTCCGAGAGCTCCTTCGACTGAAACACAAAATTGATTGAGGGGTTCTCCTCCAAGGACCAAAAGGCGCATGGTGACGCACTTAAGGAAGAGGGAAACTCACCGGAGGGGAAGATGGCACGGCGGCGGCCTCGGGTGCGAGCTCTGGAGCAGCGGGCAGCACGCCTCTCAACCGTGAGCTACACAAAGAGACAAGGGCTCAAACCAGCGCTCAAAGGAGCGGTGAAGGAAGGGGAAGAGAGGGAGACCACACGGAGGAAGCTCACCTTCGAGCTGAGCTCACACCAGCGCCTTCCTCCTCAGTCACCGAGAGGAGGAATGGCCTCCAACGGGCAGGAGAGGGGGTATTATCCCGAGGCGACGACGAAAATGGAAGCGGCGTCAACCGGCGAAGCTGAGGATTGGCCGAGAGAGGCGGTGGATTGACGGCGTTGCCGCGCGGTGACGGAGTTGGCAGCTCGACGCGGCGACGTGGCGCGCGACCTCTGCCCGCTCACCAGCGCGAGGTAGGAGACGCGCCTGATAGCCCAGGCCCGTGACGCAGCGACTCAGCGACGAGCGCGCGATCGCACGGAAGGAAATCGAGACAGGCCGCTAGATCGAGATCCAACGGTCGACAACGCGCGAGTAACTTTAAAACTGGGCGAAGCGGTACGCGATCGTGAGCGTTGATGCGCGATCGGACGACTACATGCGACGCGCGATTAAGTGACGTGGTCGAGCCAAGTCGGCTCGGGTCGGACCTGAGTCTGGTTCGAGTCAGAGGAATAGTGTTCTCAGGTTTTGGTTTTAAAAGGCTGTGGAGATAGGGAATTTTTGGAGGTAGCTCCGAAGCTCCAAAAATTATGAAATTTTTATGGAAGCTTGCTAGACCAGAGGACAACCTTGTGTAATTTCTCTAGAAATTTTTATGCAATGAATTGTTCTCCAGAAAATTCACAAGCTCTTGGGCTAGGAGTTTGACCAGAATTCAAACTGGTTTGACTAGCCCTTTTGAAATAGCAAACAAAATCTAAAAATTATGAGATTTTTCAAAGAGGTTACTAGGATGATCAAGATGATAGGAAAAATATTTCCAGAGGATGATCATAAGATTAGATTTGAAAGTTTTTAAGGACAACAATTTCCATCAATAGAAACATTAATCTATGACAAAAGGAATTACTAGGGGAAAATTTCTAGAAAATTTCAAATGAAATCATGAGGCATCAAAAGTTTTAATTCATCCTCATTTTATTACATTTGAAACACACACCATTGTTTGGGATGTTACAAAATCTCCCTCCCCCCTTACAAGAATCTCGTCCCGAGATTCTGATCACTCGGAAAAGAAAGATGGGTAGTCTGCACGCAGGCGATCCTCCCTTTCCCGAGTTGCTTCATCCTCGGTGTGATTTGTCCACTGAACTTTAAGGAACTTGATGGCACGATTCCTTGTTCTTCGTTCAGCTTCCTCAAGGATGCGAAGAGGACGCTCTTTGTAGGTCAAGTCTTCTTGTACATCGAGACTCTCCAATGGAGCTTCCTCGGTTGGAATGCGAAGGCACTTCTTCAATTGGGACACGTGAAAAACATCGTGCACACTCTCAAGTGTAGCGGGCAATTCCAACTTGTAGGCAACCGCTCCTTTCTTCTCGATGACGCGGTAAGGTCCAACATATCGAGGAGCTAACTTGCCTGTGACGCCAAATCGCTGATGACCCTTCAGAGGAGAGACTTTGAGATAAACAAAGTCATTGGGCTCAAAGCTCAACTCACGGCGACGGCGATCCACATAGCTCTTTTGCCTTGATTGAGCCGTGCGCAATCGATCCCGAATCAACCGAACTTGACTTTCGGCCTCATTAATCGAGTTGGGGCCAAAGAATGGTCTTTCACCTGCTTCTGACCAATTCAACGGGGTCATGCATTTTCTCCCATATAATGCCTCAAATGGTGCCATGCCAAGACTAGCTTGAAAGCTGTTGTTGTAGGAGAACTCGGCGAATGACAAACACTTCTCCCAATTCTTCCCATAGGAGAGAACACAAACACGGAGCATGTCTTCCAATACTTGATTTACCCTTTTAGTTTGGCCATCAGTTTGAGGATGGTATGTGGTGCTGAAAGAAAGACGGGTCCCCATAGCCTCTTGTAAGCTTTTCCAAAATTTGGCGGTGAAGAGCGCACCACGATCTGAAATGATCGTCTTCGGTACACCATGTAAGCACACAATGCGGGAGACGTAGAGATCCGCCAACAGACCCACACTGAGATTAGTCCGTACTGGAAGAAAATGGGCTACTTTCGTCAACCGATCAATGACAACCCAGATGGAATCTTTCCCCTTGGAGGTTCGGGGTAGACTGGTGATAAAATCCATACCGATTGAATCCCACTTCCACTCAGGTACAGACAAAGGTTGTAGCAAACCCGCTGGACGTTGATGCTCGGCCTTCACGTGACGACATACGTCACACTCGGCAACAAACTTTGCGATTTCTCGCTTCATTCGGGTCCACCAGAAACTCTGCCGGAGATCTTGATACATCTTTGTGGCCCTAGGATGAATGGACAATAGAGAATCATGGGCCTCGCGAAAGATGACATTCCGTAATTCCATGACCTTCGGAACAACAAGGCGCTTTCTGAACCATACAACACCATTGTCATCTTCTGAGAAGCACTTGGCTGTTCTATTCTTGATATTCTGCTTGATCTGATTCACACCATCATCTATTTGTTGTGCAGCCTTAATCTGATCTTCCAAGGTTGGTTGCACAATCAAGGCAGCGAGGGAACCATGCTCAACCACTTCTAAGTTGAGCCGCTGAAATTCTTCATGAAGGACAGGCTGCTGCTCCTTGATCATTAAGGTATTGCAATAAACCTTGCGACTGAGAGCATCGGCAACAATATTAGCTTTGCCCGGATGGTATTGGAGACCCATATCATAATCTTTGATCAATTCCAACCACCTTCTTTGCCTAAGGTTCAGATCTGGTTGGGTGAACAAGTACTTCAAACTCTTGTGATCCGAATACACTTCGCAACGATTACCGATGAGGTAATGTCGCCAAATCTTCAGTGCATGAACCACAACAGCTAATTCCAAATCATGGGTCGGATAATTGAGTTCATGAGGCCTCAATTGTCTTGATTCATAAGCCACTACCTTGCCCTCTTGCATAAGAGCACAACCGAGTCCTTGACGAGAAGCATCACAATAGATATCGAAGCTTTGATGGACGTCGGGAAGAACAAGAACTGGAGCTGTGGTCAATCTCTTCTTGAGCTCTTGAAAACTCTTCTCACAATCAGCGGACCACACATATTTCTTGTCCTTCTTGAGCAATTCTGTCATTGGCTTTGCAATCTTGGAGAAGTTCTCAATAAAGCGACGATAGTATCCCGCTAAACCGAGAAAACTCCTCACATTAGTCACTGACTTGGGCTGACCCCATGATAGCACATCACTGACCTTGCTAGGATCAACGGCAATGCCTTTCACTGAAAGAACATGACCCAAGAATGCCACTTCCTTCAACCAAAACTCGCACTTGCTGAACTTTGCATAGAGTTGATGTTCGCGCAGTTTTTCCAACACTAGCTTCAGGTGTTTAGCATGCTCTTCATCATTCTTCGAGTAGATGAGAATATCATCAATGAAAACCACCACAAACTTTTCCAAATACTCCATGGATACCATATTCATAAGATTCATGAAAAGAGCAGGAGCATTCGTCAAGCCAAAAGATATGATTGTACACTCGTACAATCCGTAGCGAGTAGAGAAAGCCATCTTTGGAATATCTTCAGGCCTGATTCGGACTTGATGGTAGCCCAATCTCAGATCAATCTTGGAGAATACCCGAGCGCCGGTCAATTGATCGAAGAGGTCGTCAATCCGGGGCAACGGGTACTTGTTCTTCACCGTCACAGCATTTAGCGGGCGGTAATCAACACACATACGCAGAGTCTTGTCTTTCTTCTTCACAAAGATTACAGGACAGCCCCACGGTGATGAGCTTGGGCGAATGAAACCCTTCTCTTGAAGCTCACCAAGTTGCTTCTTCAACTCCTCCAATTCATTGGGAGGCATCCGATATGGCCTCTTTGAAATCGGAGCGGTACCGGGCAGCAACTCGATGACGAACTCAATGTCTCGGACTGGAGGCATCCCAGGCAATTCTTTGGGAAAAACATCCAAAAAATCACACACCACAGGTACTTCATGAATCTCCAAAGTTGGCTTTGCTTCAAGTGCATAAAGATGTGGTTCTTGCAGCTTCGAAGAAATCCCAACTTGCTCGCCGGATGGACTTGTGAAGGAGATGAATATTCTGGCACAATCGATTTGCCCCAAATGTTGGGACAGCCAATCCATGCCAAGTATCACATCCAAACTTGCTGCATCGATGAGGATGAGGTTTGCCAAAAATCCCACTCCTCCAATCTCAATAGAAACATCCCGACATTCATATTCAGCTCTCATTACTGACCCCGGAGAATGAATAATCAAAGGAACATGCATAGGAACAATTGAATGATCACTAAGTGCAGCAAAAGACTTTGATATAAATGAATGAGAAGCTCCGGAATCGAATAAAACTGTAGCTGGGTGAGAGTTGACAAGAAGCGTACCCAACACGACGTCGGGTGCCTCTTGAGCTTCCTCGGCCAAGATATGGTTGACTCGACCGCTGCCCACATTCTGGGCCTTCTGATTCACCTTCTGATCATGGCCATTTCCTTGCCCGCGCCCTCCATTAGGACGAGGGGCCGCTCCAGCCTTCTTAGAGCAATGATTAGCATAATGCCCCTTGTTGTTGCAGAAGAAGCAGGTAACATCAGCAGCCGGATTGCGGGGGTCTCCTTGCTGTCCTGCAGGTGCACGTGACTAAGACACGACCTACGGAGGGTGAGGTACGAACACCGGTGCCCTCGGTGGTGTTGGAGTCTGAGAGTGATGCACCGGGGCTTGCCCGCCATAAGAACGAGGAACACTGGCCCTTGCTGATTTTTGGGCCTCCCACTTGCGCTTGCAAGAATCACCAAGCACCCTTGCCTTGTGCTCGGTGACAATAGCCTTGTCGACCAACGACTGGAAGTCGGGGAAGTCAACGATGGACAGCTTGTCCTGAAGCTCCTCAGACAAGCCATCCATGAACTTCTCCTGTTTCGCCTCATCAGTGGGCTCGTCCTCAGGGGCGTACCGAGAGAGGTGGTTGAAGTCGTGGAGGTACTCGATCACAGATCTACGCCCCTGCTTGAGCGCAGAGAACTCCTTCTTCTTAATCTTCATCACTCTAGCGGGAACATGAGCTCGCCAAAAGCAAGGCTGAACTCGCCCAAGTGATGACCGGCTGCGGGGCCGCATGGCGAGGAAGTTCTCCCACCATGAGAGTGCTGCCCCCTCCAGCTGATGGGAGGCAAAGAGTGCCTTCTCCTGCTCCTGGCACTGAGCGACATCGAGCTTCCGCTCGACAAGACGCAACCAATCATCTGTGTCAAGTGGGTCCTCGGAGCACGAGAAGGTGGGTGGCTGTGTGAGAAGGAACTCTGAGAGTCCTCCCCTCTGATGGTGGCCACCACTTCCTCCTGATCCGGAGGCACCGGATAAGTTGGAGGTGTTCCGTGCAATCGCCTCTAGGATCCTCGTCTCATCCATGCGATTCTGCTCAATCTGAGCGAGAACCTCAGCCATGGTCGGAGGAGGTGGGAGCTCCTCATCTGAACTAGCTGGTGGACTCTGGCTGCTGCGTGTTCGTCCAGCCATCCTGTTTCATCAAGGCGGGTTAGCAACAAAAACTCGAAAACTAGAGACGAAAGGTAGCAAAAGACAAGCCATCGACTAGGGAAATGATATATTACCCTAACCCCATTACAACCATATAACTAGTAAGGAAATAAACTCCAAACATATGCAAAAAGGCATAAGATCCAATGCAAAACTCATAAGACACAAGATTCAACTTCTCGATACGACTAACTTGTATTGAATGAACAAGCAATCGGTTTAAGAAGAAAATTTCAGAACACACTTCAAGTCTTATCGCATCTAAGGATCATGGTAAAAACCATCTAGGGTGTGTTAGACACTAGCTATCTAATATCACATCTTACCCTTTTAAACCCCACAAGTTTTAGTTGAATTATCCTCTCATTTTTAGCCCTATCGAAGAACTAGGTGCTTGCCGTCCAAAACTTGTACTTGCTGTCCTGATTTTATATCTAAGCTCCAAGCTGAATTTTCCAACTCCAAATGCTTCTAATCCTCATCAAAGGACAGACAACACTTCATATTCTCAACACTCATTGAATCCCCAAAACCGAATTTAAATGGTAACAACTATCTTTTGAAAGAAGATGAGAGGAAACAACTTTACAAATCTAAATCAAGAATAAGGTAAGATGAGCAATCTAAGATAGGTAAGGAATAAAATCTGAGAACTTACTTAAGCTTTCATAAACCATCTGACATTTTGAAACTAAGTTTTTCAAAATATCCTAAGGACGACCAAGCTAGTGGCTTCTATGGTTAGTATGGCTCTCATACCAACTTTTGTGAGAACCCGGGGTATTTAACTTGTAATACTTAACCATTAAGATGATTCAAGCATTACAAATCAAATATCACGACTCTCGCGATATCGCACCTCCCGTATGCAGCACATATACCCCATAAAAAAATTATGCATTAATTCCATTCAACACAGTAGAATCCAAAACACAACTAAGCAATTCAAAGGACATACAATATAGTTATTACAAAAGGGGCCGACCGGCCAAATATAACTAAAGAGTTTAAAATAACAGCAGAAGCAAGGTGCCATAAGATGGCGATAAACAAAAGCCAAGTAGTGTGCCTTAAACCCATAAGGCAACCAACCGGGCCACCAACCTAGTCCTCGAAGCCACCGCACATCTCGCAGAAGTACAACCCTTGGGGTTCAACTTCCTCCTGTGCAACAATTTAATTAAAGCATAGCAAATGAGTACAAAAATGTACTCGCAAGACTTACATGTAGGGTAACAGGCCTATATAAATAGCTACATGCAAGCTTATATAAGTGGAGCAGGCTCTAGACTCATTTTCAGCATAAAGCAAGTTTTCATTTGCAATAATGTAATAGATTGAAGGCAGTTTTACAATCTGATTCTATTTGATAAAAACAGCGAGATACCAAGTAATAGTAATAACAAGACATCCTGTAAGTAGCTAACCCAATAGCCACCATAACAATAGCATGAATTCCCCATTCATACCACCCACATCAAGTTAATTAAATGTTATAGTCTAACTCTTGCAAAACCTAACCAAGCGTGTCCATAACCTAGGACGAGGCTATTCGAATAGTTTGAACCCTGCAGGGGTGTACAACTTTACCCACATGTCAGACCGCCTTTCGCCACATGATTAAGCACACTTCCTTTGGTATGCCGGCACGGCTAAGTCCTACGAGACATTTCCAATATTGTGCATTAACTACGAGTCGCCCATATGGGAGAAAGCCCCATATGTTGATGCGGAGTCATCAAAGATGCTCACCTCCTTTTAAAGGACGATGCTCCTTGCAGTGGATAACCTCCACCACTACTCACCCAAACACACACAAGTTTCTTTTTCAACACAACGCACACATCCACCATGCGACCCGGAGCTAACACACGCCAAAGTACTAAGTCAAGAGAGGTCCCATATCCCTCTCATGTGGTTGCACGCAAAAATGCCTGGATAATGTGACACAAAATGTTCGGTCCTTGTTGACTTAGGCATACCACCACACACCCGATAATCACACCATCAACCATATGCCCAAGTCTAAAACATTTCATTTTTAGTTTCATTTTGTTTTTGTCTTTACAAAGTAACCAAGCACAAAGTGCTGAGCATAATGATAATAATAATTTTGTGTGATCAAGGTTATCGACTAAGTCGATAATTGCCCAATTCTACCGGTAGCTAAGCATTTCTAAGCATGACACCGCAAACACAATAAAAGAGCATAATTAAATCACCGGGCTCTAATTCACCAGCGATATTAATAACTTATGTTTTGTGGCAGGGGATAGCAATTTAAGGGCAACCATGCAATAGGAATAGCTACCTCTAATCGGGAAAATTACTTTGACACAAAAGCATGCAAACATACAATTTGCAAACAAAGTATTATACTTGAAAGTAATAGGACATTTATGATCAAACTGCTTGCCTTGTTGAGGATGATTATCTTGCTGCAGAGGGTCACTCGTGCAATCAATAATTTCGTTCGAACCTAGCGAAAGAAGTCGAAAGCACAATAAGAACGAATAACACCGAAAAGACCCAAAAATTCAAAGTCATGCAAAATCATGAAAACTTCGCAGAAGGTAGAGCATGATTTTAGATGAATTTAGCAACAAGAATCAATTCATTTGGATGTTCTATGCAAAAGTTATAACAGTTTGAATGGCAGTTTTCTGGAAAATCCAATAAAAATGCCACCGGTTACTGTTCATCCTAACTAATTATTTTGGTGAAAATTTCCAGAATAGTGGTGCACTTGAAATTTTTATGGTACGCAGAGCACCACATGAGATGAACAATGGAATTTGATTCAACTCATTTGGAGCTAAGATGAATTTCCTATGATTTTTCAAAGTTGTGAAAGTAGTACTCAAGTTACATGCAAAATAAGACTTTCAGTAACAGTATCATGCTGACAACCTATTTTACAATAAACTACACTAACAGAGGATTCTAACAAAATTGAGTTCATTCATTTTGGAGTTACAGATAAGTACTTATGCATTTTTGAAGTTAAAGCAATTTTTAGTGCAACAATAATACTAAACCTAAAGTAATTTTGCCAAAAATGATTTCTGGAATAGTAACATGGTTCAACCTATTTTTATATTAAAGTACATTTGAAAACAAAACTAACAAAATTTGAATCATCAATTTTGGAGCTAATATGAATTACTTATGCAATTTTGAAGTTTAACCAATTTTCAGTTCACAAATAAAGCATTTCGGAAATTATAATAACATACAATACTTTTTATACCCAGCCTAGTCTAGCTACACTCACTGACCAGTGGGGCCACCAGAACAGTACCATTTTCTATTTTCGATTTGAAATTTCGGTAAAACCGACAGGTGGGACCCGCCTGTCATAAACTTGGTCCACGAAACAGTGTATGGACCGAGGGTCTACGGAACAGTGCACCGGTCTATGGACCACCCGGTAGTTTACTGTGCACTAATAGCCTCGGGCCCACATGTAATAGACTCAAAGACTCAGCTAATTAATGGTTTTTTGACAAAGACACATCATTAACTCTAATCATCATAATTAAAGGCTAATGGCGACGCTACAGTACCGATCGGAAGCTGCCACGAGCTCGAGCGCGCAGCCGCGAGCTTCCACGGTAGCTCGCCGATGAACCAGGGCACGACGGCACGAGAGGGTGCTCAAAATGGAAAGCCCACCACCTGGCGCACACGACGGCACCAGCGGCGAGGCCGGAGGTGGTCCGACGCGGCGGCGCGACGGCGATGAGCGGAGGCAACGCTATGGCTACGGTGCATATCACAACCCGAGGGCTAAACGATCTAGCTAGCGTGCGCATAAGAAATAGGGGAGCTCCAGGGACTCACCACGATGACTCGGAGGTGGAGGGGTTGCCGGAGTCGAGCCGGCGACGAGATCCCGAGGCGGCAGAGAGGCTTCACCAAGGAGGGGTCGACCTGGTGAAAGAGACAAGGAATGAGTGGTTGGGAGAGCACAAGTGAGGCCCTCAGGCGGTGTGGGAATGAGGAATCGACGAGAGGCTCATCGTGCCGTCGCCGGAGAAGGAAAGGGCTTCGGCGGCCGAAAATGGGGAAAAGTGAAATTCCGAGAGCTCCTGCAACTGAAACACAAAATTGATTGAGGGGTTCTCCTCCAAAGACCAAAAGGCGCATGGTGATGCACTTAAGAAAGATGAAAACTCACCGGAGGGGAAGATGACACGGCAGCGGCCTCGGGTGCGAGCTCTGGAGCAGCGGGGAGCACACCTCTCAACCGTGAGCTACACAAAGAGACAGGGGCTCAAACCAGCGCTCAAAGGAGCGGTGAAGGAAGGGGAAGAGAGGGAGACCACGCGGAGGAAGCTCACCTTCGAGCTGAGCTCACACCAGCGCCTTCCTCCTCAGTCACCGAGAGGAGGAATGGCCTCCAACGGGCGGGAGAGGGGGTATTATCCCTGGGCGACGACGGAAATGGAAGCGGCGTCAACCGGCGAAGCTGAGGATTGGCCGAGAGGGGCGGTGGATTGACGGCGTTGCCGCACGGTGACGGAGTTGGCAGCTCGATGTGGCGACGTGACGCGCGACCTCTGCCCGCTCGCCAGCGCGAGGTAGGAGATGCGCCTGACAGCCCGGGCCCGCGACGCAGCGACTCAGCCACGAGCGCACGATCGTGCGGAAGGAAATCGAGACAGGCCGTTGGTACGTGATCGTGAGCGTTGATGCGCGATCGGACGGCTGCATACGACACGCGATTAAGTGACTTGGTCGAGCCAAGTCGGCTCGGGCCGGACCTGAGTCTGGTTCGAGTCAGAGGAATAGTGTTCTTAGTTTTGGTTTTAAAAGGCTGAGAAGATAGGGAATTTTTGGAGGTAGCTCCGAAGCTCCAAAAATTCTGAAATTTTTATGGAAGCTTTCTGGACCAGAGGAAAACCTTGTATAATATTTCCAGAAATTTTTATGTAGTGAATTGTTCTCCAGAAAATTCACAAGCTGCTAGGCTAGGGGTTTGACCAGAATTCAAACTGGTTTGACTAGCCCTTTTGAAATAGGAAACAAAATCTAAAAATTATGATATTTTGCAGAGAGGTTACTAGGATGATCAAGATGATAGAAAAAATATTTCCAGAGGATGATCATAAGATTAGATTTGAAAGTTTTTAAGGACAACAACTTCCATCAATAGAAACATTGATCTATGACAAAAGGAATTACTAGGGGAAAATTTCTAGAAAATTTCAAATGACATCATGAGGCATCAAAAGTTTTAATTCATCCTCATTTTATTACATTTGAAACACACACCATTGTTTGGGATGTTACAGGTTGCTTCTACAGGAGCGGCTTAATTTTGAAGTTTGGATCTTCGCGGCCGTGAGCACCCCTTTCTTCCTCAACGCCGGTAAGCACCTTGGCTCTTCAATTCCTTGCTCGTGGACCTTTTGTGAGCCCTTTTGAAGCTAATGTGATGACCCGGTCATGTTCTTTGTGCTCAGGCTGCCTTGTCCTCGTTGTCGTCCTCATCTCCAGCGCTGTGCTTCGTCGCCGGCACAGCTCAGACCTCCTCGGTGCCTCTCTGTGCTAAGGTAACCCTCTTGATAGTCCCTAGCAGCTATGGCACCGCTTCTCAAAACCGCTGCGGAGCTCCTTTGCTTTTTTTCGTTTTCGGCTGTGCGCTGCCGCGCCGCCTCTCTCCGGCTAGCCGCCGATGTGGTCCTCCTCTGTGGTCGCCACCTAAACCAGCGTGTGCGCGTGGCTATTGCGGACACATTTTGGCCCTTGGTTGACGCCGACGTGGTCCTCGTCTCCGGTGGCGTGCCGTGGAAGCCATCGGGCTTTTGTCGGACGACAGTAGCACTGTGCCGTTGTCGTTAAGACATTGATCCCATTCATTAATTGCTAATCATCGATTAATCGTTGGTAATCAATGCGTAGTAGTTAATGGCGGTCCTAACGAGAGCCTTTGAGTCGCTGATAGTGGGCCTCGCGCGGTTAAATCTCACTATGCGTGTGCTTAGCTGTGGCCCGTCCATCTTTAGATCTACGGCTCAGATTGCATGGACGTTTTGAACCTCCAAACGTGGCTGTCAATCTAAACCGTCTATCTCTAGATCAGCGGCTGAGAGTCGCGGGCATTTGCGCGCGCGCCTTCAAACACGCCCGCGTCAAATTCAATCTGGGCCGTTGAATTCGATCTCAACGGTCCATGTTCATCTGGTTTCACGCGTGCGTCGTCGCATTCATCCCATGGGCTTGGGTCGTCCGATTCGATATCGACGGTCCACAAATTTCCACGTCGCGTTAGTTTAAGAAATTTCCCAAGAGAATTATTTGTGAACTGAAAAAGGTATTAATTTCAAAATAGCTTAATTAATTCATTTTAGCTCCGTTTGAGTTGATTCAAATTTTGTTACGTCTGGTTTGAACTAAGATTTAATCTAAAAATGGTTGGAAGCTTGGTTCGACTCCAGAAAATGGTTTGGTAAATTGGTTTAGAAATAGGCTTTAATTGTTGCTCTAAAAATTGCATTTAACTTGAAAATTGCATAAGTAATTCTCTACAGATCCTTTTTGAGTGAAACTAAGTTTGTTGGCTTCCTCTATTAGTGTTCTTAATTGTAGAATAGGATTTAGGCATGGCACTATTTTTAAAATCTTTGTGGTTGCATTTTAATTGTGCTCTTTTACATGTCTTTGAAAAATCATAGAAAATGCATCCTAGTTCCAAATGAGGTGAATCAAATTGTGTTGTTCATCTCATAAGGTGCTTTGCTTACCATAAAAATCTCAGGTGCAGCACCTCTTTGGAAAATTGTGCTAAAGAATTAAATTTGGATGAACAGTACCCAATTGTAATTTTTCAGCATTTTCCAGCCGGCTGAATTTGTTTTGGCCATAACTTTTGCATTGAAAATCCAAATAAATTGGTTCTTGTTGCTAAATTCCTTAAAAATCATGCTCTTGCTGCTGTAAAATTTTTAGAGCATTTTTTGAAAGTTGGCTGTTGAGTCTTTTCGGTATTCTTCGTTCTTATCGGTTCTTTTTCGCTTTTTCGTTAGGTGCCGACGAGTGCGCTGGTCTCAAGAGTGACCCTCTGCAGCATAGTGAGCATCTCCAGCAAGGTAAGCAGTTTGATCATATCCTATCCCATTACTTTTAAACTCTAATACTTTGTTTGCAAATGATATGTATGCATGCTCTATTTTGTTGTTAAATTATCAATCGATTAGTTGATCCTATAGATGCATATCCTGTAGGTAAATGTTCAATCTCTACTACTAAGCCTAGGAATATCTTGCTGTGATTTAGAGTTCGTTGGATGAGCTCTTATCACTTAGTAGTTTACGTGTTGATATTGCTTAGAAATGCTTAGCTAACGGTAGAATTGAGCGATTATCGACTTAGTCGATAACTTTGATCACACAAAAATTATTATTCCATTATGTCCAGCACTTGTGCTTTGTTACTTTGTAAAGAAATAAAACTGAAAACAAAATTGTTATCGACTTGGGCACAATGGATGTTGGTGTGATCTCATGGTGTGTTGGAATGGTGCCTAAGTCCCCAAGGACCGAGTTACTTGTGTCACTAAACTGAGCAATCTTTGCGTGCTAACCACACGAGGGGGATATGGGACCTCTCTTGACTAAGTACTTTGGGGGGTGTTAATTAGGAGTCGTTTGTGGTTCAAATGTTTTATAAGGAGGGAGCACTGCAGCTTGCTTAGGTCGGGCTTGCATCCTACTCACCGGTTGTCGCGACTTTTAATTAGCACAATCCATTGGAAATGTCTCGTAGGACTTAGCCGTGCCAACATACCAAAGGAAGTGTGCTAATAGCTTGGCGAAAAGGCGGTCGACGTGTGGGTACATTGGTACACCCCTGCAGGGTTAAATCTATTCGAATAGCCTCGTCCTAGGTTATGGACATGCTTGGTAAGGTCGTGCAAGAACTAGACTATAACCTTTAATTAAAACTTGTTGGGTTGGTATGAATATGTAATTCATGCTATTGTTGTGGTGACTATTGGGTTAGTCACTTCCAGGTTGTTGTTGTCATTTATCTATTATTTATCTCGCTGTTATTTGAACAATTAAAAACAGTTTGTCAAATTACTTTAAATCTATTACATTATTGCAAATGAAAACTTGCTTTATGCTAGAATGAGCCTAGAGTCTTCCACTTAAATAAGCTTGCATGTAGCTAATTATAGGCTGTTACACTACACGTCAGTCTTGCGAGTACATTTTTGTACTCATTTGATTTGCTTAAATGTAATTGTTGCAGAGGAAGAAGCTGATCCCCAAGGGATCCACTTTTGTGAGATGTGCGGCGGGCTTAACGACTAGGTTGGTGGCTTGGTTGGTTTCCTTGTGGGTTAAAGGCACACTGATTGGCTTTTGTTTATCACCATCTTATGGCTTTTGCTTCCGCTGTTATTTAACTCTTTAGCTTGTATTTGGCTGGTCGGCCCCTTTTGTAATAACCCTATTATGTATGTCCTTTGTTTAATCTAGTTCGTGCTTTGGTTCTATGTTTGTATGGAATTGATGCATGATTTTGTAAAAGGGTATATGCACAACACTTCTGAGATGTACATATTTTCTCGAGGCACGGGATATTTTGTTTGTGATGCTAGGGTCAATTGGAAGACTAAGCATTACAAGCTAAATACCCCGGGGTCTCACACTAAGCGATCTATTCGTGTATTCTTCCTTTGCCTCACGATGTCTGGTTGAACTCCAGGTGAGATGTTGTGTCGTCCATGGACTATTCAATACTTTCTCGATCGGGTGTCAGATAACTTCACATGGTCGAACAGTTCGACCACTAGTGGCATGGCCATGCACTTTCTTTATCCGACCACAGCGAGGGGCCCAGAGACATCTCTCCTGTTATGTTAGGAGGGGCGAATTCCATATCCGACTAGTCACATTCCTCTACATGTTTCATAGCATACCCGAAAGCTACCTTGATAACTACCCAGTTACGGTGTAGCGTTTGGCAACCCCTAAGAGTGCTATTACACATGTAGGAAACCATGCTGATCTCAAGTCTAAGGATTATACATCATCATTGCTTGAGACCAACCGATGACATACGAAATCATAACAATCTTAACAGTGTCTCAAGGTGGGTCTTATCCAACATCATGTTCTTTAACATGTGTCCATATTATTGGTTTGATATCTCCAAATCTATGACTCATGAAACATAGTCATCAACCAATACATATGCTAGTCTATTCATATGTGTCCTCATATGTTTCCGACTAGGGAACGTTTAAGGATAATCATCGCAGAAATATAGAGTTTCACAATCAAGTCACATACTTGATAATAAATATTAACAATATTATTCTAGGAATAAGATAACATTTTATCCAATATTATGAACATAATGAAATACAATCATCTCTATGATTGCCTCTAGGGCATATTTCCAACAGTTGGATCTTTTCTGATCTTTCCTTGTTCTTTTGATCTTTTCTTGATCTTCTTTTGAACTTGTTGATCTTTTTTATCTTTTTACGATTTTTGAGCTTTTCTTGCATCTCATTGTATCATATTGCGTTCATATGAAAAACACAAAAAGATGCATTATAATATAAGCTTTACTGCTTGTCTTTTAAAATTGATGAAGCTTTGCTTATTACCCTCTTGAGCTATAGTATTTCAATTATTGATCAATGTCATGTCTTGTTCTTTGACTTGCTAGAATTATCATGCTTTCACATGTGTAGCTAAGTCGTTGCTGAATGAGCTAGAACTCTAAAACAACTTGAACTAAAAAATGCAATATGTGGATGTTTGTGGCGACCCACCCTGTGATATACCGCAAGAGATCCGGGAGGACCATTTTTTTTCCTTTTTTTTTGCGCTACGGTGCCACCACATAGAGGAGTGGTAGCACCGCTTGGTGCATTCCCGAGGAGGTCTACCAGGACCTCCCAGGAGGTCTTCAAGTCCTCCCGAGGTCTTGGCTCATGGTGACCTCCCAGAGGTCTTTAAGTCCTCCCGAGGTCTTGGCCCAAGACTTCGGTAGCACCGCCCAAGATATCACTAGAGAGGTCCGACAGGACCTCCCAGGCTAAGTCCCGTAGGACCTCCTGGAGGTCCTGTCCCTGTGCATCCGAGCTAGTCCTAGGACAACAGAAGCTAGCTCACACAAGGATACAAGCCAATATCACAACCACGAGGTCAAACAAAGATGAAGTAGACAAATTAAACTTAATATAAGACAGGACCTTATGGTCAAGCTTGTCAACAAGAGGTCTGCCACTGAGGGCTTACAAAAACCAACAAGGACTTACAACTGGCAACAAAGAGCTCTAAAACTCCAACACCAAAAGCACGCAGAAGCCATCCAACAAGCCCCACAGGCTGTCGGGTGGAGGACGTCCTAGGCAGCTGGATCATCGAAGAACTCCTCTTCAAAGAGGTCTGCACTGCCCTGCACTTGATCATCTTCATAATCTACTTTGACACAGGGCTTAAAGCCATGATTACTTTAAATGTACTCAGCAAGTCACAGGGAACATTTATGCAATAATATTCATGCAAGAGCTTACAAAATGAGAGCTGTATGGTTAATTTGCAAAAAGCTATGTTTTGACAACAATAACATTATTAGATTGGAAAGCAGCAAGTGAAAACACTAGTACATAATACATTTGATGTTTGAAAAAGTGGAGTGAGCACCAACTCACATCCACAACCAAAATAGGGGAGGTCTGGTCACACCCGTGACCAAGTCCTCACCCAAAAACCACTCTAGAGCACCCACTCCAGAGGTCCGAACCAACCCCTGGACCACTACCCGAGCCAACCCTGACCCCTCTGGAGCCGGCCAAGGTCTCTTCGAGGCAAAGCCAAGGCATCTCGCTGAAGTGTCTAGTGGCACAACTTTTGAAATAACTACCCCTTGCACCATTTTCACCAGGCATGTCCATGACAAAGGACATGGCTATTCGAATAGATCTTTACACTTTGCAGAGGTGTACAACTTTACCCACAATCCACGATCTCTCTAGCGGGACAGGTTCCGATCACCCTTGCTCACTTTCGAAGGTGAGTAGTCTAGAGAGCGCGGCAAGGCCTTTACAAAGCTTTGAACTGGCTCGGAGCTGCCCGCTAAGGTTTCGCAATTCCCCCTTTGGTCTAGAAGTCCGCAGGTTATGGGGTGCCCTCTTGCGCCAATCTAATCACACGCCAACCACAACAGCCCCAAGCCATCTCATTGCTAATTATTCGGCCCAGACCATTCCCATAAAATGATCTTGTGGTTGCACTGTTTGGCCCAGATCAACAGACACAAAGTTGAGTCCTTAATTGTGCTAAGGCAAGACTTCCACAGACCCAGATGTGCATAGCACCCACTACTCACTCCCTGCCTTCTTGCCTCAGTCAAACCTTTTGTAATTACCCTTGCCAATAGACCACCCAGTCTTGGCACAACAGTTTTAACAAAGTGGCCTCACACCACAGTCAACACAACTTAGGCATCCTACCATAGTCGCTAATAAAAGGGCACCGACCACAGTGTTCCATAGCTCATTAGTCAAGATTATTAGGAATGAAACATGATTCACAGTCCCACGATTTCTAGAGCGAAGCAATATATAACCTACAGCCCCATGTTGGCAACTAACAAGGAATACCAACTAAATAACCAACCTAAGGCTTACAAGGTGAACATGACAACAAGACCTGAGCAAGTTGTGAAGGAGGCATAAATCAAGTAGGAAAGTAACTACAGCCCAAACATTTTCTTATAAACATAGCCATGCAGGATAAAGTAAAACCAAAATATATTTTGCAAAGCTAGGCTCAATATGATCAAAAGGAGGTCTGTGGCTTGCCTTGGTCAAGCAGTGGAGAACCTTCGGCTGGAAGAGCTGGATCCAAGAACTCTGTCGAACTCGGGAGCGAAGGATCCCGAATTCTCTGTGTTCATACATTAGTCCAGGATAGCTAATGTACACAGTCAAACAAAAGTGATAATCAAAACATATCACGATTTTATTATTATTTATTCGAGTTTATTACAAAGGGCCCGAGGCCAAATAAAGTAAAACACAATGAAGCGAAATAATAGTAGTAGACCCAACGATTCGCCACAGTAATCGTCTGGGACGCAAGCGCCAAGATCCTCACCGCCTTGATAGATATCTTCTCTGAATAAAGATTATTCAAGAAGAGTGAGCACTACTACCGTGCTCGCAAGTTACACCAATATGGAATTGATATGCATGCATAAGGTAGACAAAGGATACCGGCAAGGTTATTTTATGTAAAGCGGCGGCTTTAATTTAAATAATCATATTAGATTACAAAGCCATTTTATACAATAATCTAAATCACCATTCTAAATAACAATAGTTTATTGTGGATAACCTCCATAAAAGATGATGGATATCCTCCAATCACAATGGCTACCCGCCCAATTTTCCCACAGGACTATCCATCCCGAAATTATCTGTTGAAATCATTTTAAAACCAAAAACAAATCTAACTCTGAGTGGCTTTGCTAGCATGTCCATGACCGCGGACACGGCTATTCGAATAGTTTTACACTCTGCAGAGTTTGTACAACTTTACCCACACGAGATATTATACTCTTTGTGTCGGCCAATCCACGCTTCCTAAGGCGTGTGAACAAACATCACAAGGTCGTTACAATGTTCTACCTCAAAGTACTTGTGCCCTAAGGTTTAACTTCCATTGACCGACTGTCCTCCGAAAACCCCTCTTGCGCCAGATGGGAAAACTGTCTGCACCCGACACCCATACATACAACATAGCACAAATAACTAAGAGGTATTACAAATTATTAAGCCAGGTCCTGCCCATACAGGACATGTGGTTGTACGATAAGGCATAACAAAATGCGCTCAAAGACCGGTCCTCAATTGACTTGGGCGCTCATTCAATTTAAACCACAGGTCTTAATCTTAACTGACTAAGCCCGCATAAACCTCGCACCCACCATTCATCCTTTTCGCCCAAGTCCAAACCCTTTTGATTTTATTTCTATAAAACCATCTTTACAAATTCTCTATGGTAAAACAATACCATAGTTTTAATTTTCAGCAAATTTTATTGAGTTGGCTAAAATTCTCCCAAAAACATAAATCATGGTCTAAATATTTGCGAAGCATTTGATTATTAAACATAATAATTTATCTAAGGTGACAAAGGAATGTCAAGGCAACATCCAAAATTTGGCATACAAGGATAATAGGAATAACTAATTATTTAAACAGGAATTTGAAATACTTGAATAAAATTATGCATGCATTTAATAATTTAAAAACTGAATTTAATTAACTTTAAAATAATAGGGCAAAATGGTCAAAGTATAACTTGCCTTCGTTGCGATCGGAAAATCTACGTCTTGAGAAGTATCTAATTCCTAATCGTCAAAGTCTAAACGTGAAAATAAGGCAAATCAAATAAAATTCAAATAAAACTCAGAAATACAAAATAAACCAAGACTAAATATAATAATTTTATTTTATTGAGCTAGATAATCAAATTATAAAATTTTAGAAATTTGTTTCACTAAATTTGGAGTTAGGATTCAATTATTATGAATTTTACAAATTTTAACCTAAATTTGATATTTAAAAGAATTCTAAATTCTAAAACAGAACTAAAATGAACTCTAAATTGAATTATTATATTTTATTTAGTTAGATAATAATTTTCTAAAATTTTAGCAACTTGAATCATCTAATTTGGAGTTTTAATGCAAAAGTTATGAATTTTACAATTTTAATCTAAATCATTATTTAAACAATTTCCTGAATTATTTTTCTAAAGAGAATTCTAAATATTGCATGATGACGTCAGCGATGATTTTCCGAATTTAAATGAATTTGAATTAATTTTCCGACAAAGGGGGCCCAGTGACATAGGCTCGGCTCACATGGACCATGTCCACGGAGCCCCAGCCCTGAGGGTCTGTCTTGTGTGGCAGAACGAGGATGACGTGGCCGCCACGCGGCTGCCACGTCGGACCCGGAGCTGAGGTGGCACCTCGTTGGCGCCGAGGTGGCCAGGCCTCGTCAGCTCGACGGAGGCGGAGCTCCGGCAACACCCTCGCCGGCGCTACGCGCCACGGCGAGGGGTGCGAATGGGCGCATTCGAGAGAGGAGGAGCTCACGAGTACAATGCTCACTACCTTAGCGGCGGCGCGTGACCGGAAACTCGACGGCGACGAGGTTTAACGGCGGCGGCGTACGGGCGTCGAGGACGAGGGTGCTCCGGGGGTCTTGGGGCAAAATGGGTGCGCGCACCGGTGTCGCGGTGATACGGCGATGTCGAAGATGAGGACGACGGGGCCGAAGCGGGCGTGACCTCGCCGGAATCGAAGAATTTCTTCGCCGCGGTGGCCGGCGACGAAGCTTGAAATTCAGGCGATTAGAGGGGAAAAGAGGAGGGGCGAGCGAGGGCTCGGGGTCGGCGAGAGTAGGGCTTCCCGAGGCTCCCTTATATAGGGGTCGGAATGGAGGAGAGGAGGGGATCGGGCACAGCGGCGGCGGCGGCGTTTATGGCATGCAGCCGTTCCAGTGAGATCGTGCACGAAGAAGGGGAAGGGTGAGCGCATCGGGTGCGGCATTGATAGGCGACTTAAACGCGAGTAAACGTGAGTGGAGAGGGGGAGGGATTCGCGGGGTAGTGGAGCTCGAGCGCAGCCTTTAATGGCGTGAATGGCGCGGCCGCGCGAGGAAGACGGGGACGGGAAAGAAGAAGGGTCACGGGCCGTAGGATTTCCATCCAAGGGTTCGGAGTCAAACCAGCGTCGTGTGCGTGTGTGGACCGTCGGATTAAGATCCGACGGTAAAAAGAGGAGGGAGGCGGGATTGAGTGGCGGGCTGGGCTGTGCACGCGCGTGAGTAAATGGGCCGAGCCGCCGCCCAAGTCTCTTTTCGATTTTCTTTTCATTTTCTATTTTAAATATTCCGTTTAATTCATTTCAGCTTTAGAATATAGCAAAATAATTCCAAAAATTCTAGAAAAATTCTCATAAATTATTAGAGACATTTTATACTTAATAAAATTATTTCCAACTTAAACTTGATAATAGATTTTGTAGTTAAATTTATTTTAGCCTTAACTAACTAAGAAAAAGTTTTAAAAATTTCGAATTTCCACAAAAATAAATAGTTTTAAATTTTCTCTGAAATTGAAATTTTGGGTTGTTACAAACCTTCCCCCCTTAAAGGAATCTCGACCCGAGATTCAGATTTGGCCAACAAGAAGATGGGGATACTCGCCTTAAGATCTTCCTCTCGCTCCCGTGTGGCTTCACTTTCGGTGGTGGCTCCAATCGAACTTTATATGATCGGATGATCTTGCTCTCGTAATACGCTCTGCGACGCCTAAAATCTTGATTGGTTGTTCTACATAAGTGAGGTCTTCTTGTAGATCGATACTCTCTAAAAGAGTCGATCCTCCGCACTCAAGGCACTTCTTTAGTTGTGACACATGAAAGACGTTGTGTAATCGCAGACAAGGAGGTTGGCGGTTCAACCGATAAGCGACTTCACCTCTCTTTGCCAAAATTTTGTAAGGACCCACAAATCAGGTGCGAGTTTTCCTTTGGTCCGAAACCTTCTTACTCCCTAAGTGGAGTAACTCGAGATAAACAAAATCTCCTATTTCAAATGTCAATTCTCTTCTTCGATTGTCAAGATAACTTTTACATCGGGTTTGAGCTACTTTCAGACGTTCTCTTATTGCTTTAACCTTGCTTTCAGCGTTTTGATCAATTCTCGTCCAAGAATTGGTGCTCTCCTACTTCATCCCAAAGGAGCGGAGTTCGCATTTTACGCCATATAAAGCTTCAAATGGAGACATCTCAAGCTAGCTTGATAGCTATTGTTGTACGAGAATTCGCAAAGGGTAGATTCTTGTCCCAACTTTTCCATAATCTAAGGCACAGTGCTCAAGCATGTCCTCAAGAACTTGGTTGACGCTGCTCGTCGACCATCCGTCTGAGGGTGATATGTTTATCTCAAGTTGAGTCTGGTTCCTAAAGCTTCATGAAGACTCTTCCAAAATCGGGATGTGAACTGGGAACCTCTATCAGAGACAATCTTCTTGGGTACACCATGTAAACAAACAATCTTGGCCACATATATTTCGGCTAGTTTGCTACTCTGATAGGTGGTCTTGACTGGAATGAAATGGGCCACTTTGGTCAATCGGTCAATTATCACCCAAATGGAGTCACATCCTGTTTGGGTCCTAGGAAGTCCGGTAATGAAATCCATACCAATTTCTTCCCACTTCCATTCAGGAATCGGTAGTGGTTGCAACAAACCAGCGGGTCTTTGGTGCTCTGCCTTAACTCGTTGACATATATCGCAATGTGCGATGAACTCAGCGATTTCCCGCTTCATGCTGACCCACCAATACTTCTCCTTCAGATCCTGGTACATTTTGGTACTTCCGGATGAATGGAGTAGGGTGATTCATGAGCTTCTTTTAGAATTGATGCTTTAATTCCTCACGATTAGGCACACAGATGCGATTTCCAAACCATACTGCTCCTTGCTCATCCTCGAGAGAATCTCGGGCTTTGCCTCTTCTCATATTCTTTTGATTTCTTTGATGTCTTCGCCTTCTAACTGCTTTTCTCTAATCGACTCAAGAGTGGGTTGAACTTCCAAAGCATTGACACATCCTTGGTTGACAATCTCCATTTAGATGCTTCAGCTTCTTCATACAATTCGGGTGATTCTTCCGAACCAGATGGTATTGCAATCGCCTTTCTACTCGGGGCATCTGCAACTACATTTGCTTTACCCGATGATAATGAATTCCAAGGTCGTAATCTTTTATCGCCTCTAGCCATCTTCGTTGTCCGAGGTTGAGTTCGATCGAGTAAAATGTATTTCAGACTCTTATGATCCGTGAAAATCTCACAATGTTACCAATAAGATAATGCTTGAGATTTTTAGAGCATGCACAATTGTCTTTGCTAACTCGAGATCATGAGTCGGATAATTTCCTTCGTGTGGTCTTAATCGACGAGATGCATAAGCCACTACTTTACCTTCTTGCATAAGTACACATCCAAGTCCTTGACGGATGCATCACGAAAGATTTCAAAATCCTTATGAATATCGAGGCGAGATAACACTGGTGCAGACACTAATCTCTTCTTCAGTTCTTGGAAACTCTTTTCACAGGCCTCTGTCCATTCAAACTTTTTCTCCTTTTTCAGAAGTTGAGTCATGGGTCTTGCTATCTTGGAGAACCCTTCAATAAATCTGCGGTAATACCCCGCTAATCCAAGGAAACTTCTCACCTCTGAGACAGACTTGGGTTGTTTCCAATCCATTACGGCTTCAACTTTGACTGGATCTACTGCAACTCCTCCTGACACACAATATGTCCAAGGAATGCCACTTGACTTAGCCAAAATTCGCACTTGCTAAATTTGGCATAAAGCTGATTTTCTCTGAGTTTTCCCAAAATTATTCTGAGATGATCCTCGTGTTCTTCTTCATTCTTTGAATAAATGAGAATGTCATCGATGAACACAACCACAAACTTATCCAGGAATTCCATGAACACTTTGTTCATCATATTCATGAAATAAGCAGGGGCGTTTGTCAAACCGAACGACATCACTGTGAATTCATACTGATCCATATCCGTTGTGAATGCGGTCTTGGGATATCTTACGTGCGATCTTGATTGGTGATAGCGGATCTCAAGTCAATCTTCGAAAATACACTTGCTCCCTTTAATTGATCAAACAGATCATCGATCCTAGGTAGCGGTACTTATTCTTGATTGTCACTTCATTAAGTGATCGTAATCCACACATTCTCATACTATTGTCTTTTTCTTGACAAATAATACCGGTGCTCCCCAAGGTGATGAGCTTGGCGATATAACCTTTCTGTTTTAGTTCCATTATCTGCTTCTTCATCTCTGCCAACTCATTGGCCATTCTAGGGTCGCTTTGAGATTGGGGCGGTCCACGACTAAGTCAATTATAAATACTACGTCCTGTCGGGTGGCATGCCGGAGTAGTTCATCGGGAAAAACATCCGGAAATTCTTGTACCATTGGTATATCTTCAAGCTTTAACTCTTTCAAAATTTGGTTAGAACCGATCTTCCTCGGTACTAGTCTTGGGCTTGAATTCCACCGAGATTCCTTGCTTATTGGTAAGAGCAATAGACCTATTGGCACAATTTATTTGTCCTTGATTCTTGGCTAGCCAATCCATTCCAAGAATCACATCAAACCTTGAGAATGCAAAACTATCAAATCTGCTAGGAAGGTTACTCAGGATATTTCAAGGGTAAGGTTTGGGCAAAGATAACTAGTTCTCATTTACGAGCAGGGAGTGAATTATCATAGGATTATCTAAAGGAGAGATAGGTAACCCATGTTTTCCCACAAATTTATTGGAAACAAAAGAGTGCGATGCTCAGGAATCAAATAGAACTAATCTTTGTCTTGAATTGATTGGAAGCGTACCAAGGGCGACATCCGGTCTTTGCTTGAGCTTCCTCTGCGATAACGTGGTTCACACGTCCCTTCAGATCTTTGGATCGGCTTTTGATTGCCACCGGTGGTGGAACTCTGGTCTTGGCCTAGCGGTGGTGCACCTTGCGACTTCTTAGGGCATCTGTTAGCATAATGCCCGTCTCGTTCTTGATGAAACAAGTCACTCCGATTCTTGATGAAATCGGATTCTTCTGCCGAGGCCGACCTCCAGCTTGAGTTACTCTGAAGCTTTGAAGTATTGGGGCGCCGCGTTGGTCTTGGAGCTCGAGGGTGGAAGATCAAATCCTCCACGCCGTGGTGGTGAGGCTGGTAACGCGAGGCTTGGGTTGTCCTCGACATTGTACTACGGCGGCCATCCTCCGCTTGCAGTTCTCCATCTGCAGATGTTTGGCCTCTGGCGAAAAGCTTTATTCACTAAGCTGCTGGAAGTCGGTGTAGTCATTGGAGACCAGTGGTGAGATCTCATCGTTTAAACCATCCATGAACCTTTCTGCCTTTCTTCATCACTAGCCACATCTGCCGGGCATAGCGAGCAAGTCGGTTGAATTTGTGCAGTATTCCCCACCGTGTCGGTTGCCTTGTTTGGCGCGTGGAACTCTTTCTTCTTTAGGGTCATTATCCTCATGGAATATGTGCATGGCGAAAAGCCCGCACAAACTCCTCCCAAGAGATAGTCTGCGCATCGGCATGGGAGATGTTATAGTTATCCCACCATTACGATGCGGGACCGGAGGTGATGAGAGGCAAACAGGACTCTCTCACGATCGAGACATTGAGTGATATCCGGCTTCTTCCGATAGCACGGATCGATCATCGGCATCCATTGGCTCTGTCTTTCTTTGGAGAAGGTCGGTGGGCCTTATCGCATAAATTCGCCATGGTCAATCTTTGTGCGGTGGAGGTGGTGGTGGTGCTTGGTGGTCTTTGCTTGGTTGATGTTAATGGGTGAGCTAACGTGTCTATCGGATGTGTCGATTGGCCATCATCTGGCGCCAATCGTGCCCTTCTGGCAGTGGAGGAGGTGGTTCTTTGGACGGGGTTTCCTGTGTCTGCGTTTGGATTTCCTTGGCCTTGGCGCTACCACTTCCGGCGGCGTGTGGTAACCATCTGTGGAATCTTCTAAAGACTCGTAATAGAGTATAGAAATAAAGTTCTAAGGGAATAATATTTTTAACAGCCCAAGAACTAACAAGCACAAGACAAAAGAACCAAATTTTGCCAAAAATAGTCCTTTTATTATTTTATTTTATTGTTTGATTATGGCTATCACAAGAGACATTGATAGCTCATAATTAGCATCTAACGATCATATGAGATCTGACTAAGGTGTAAGAGGGTATAATCGGCTGCAAGTACTACCCTCTCTGCCTTGTATATAGCCACTCTTCTTCCGTTGCTTTCGGCCTTTCTTACGCATCTAGCGGTATTACGAGTATTCGCAGATTCATCGAGTGTTCCGTAGGGCATAATCCATTGCCTTAGACAGTCCACTTGGTGAGTAAGCTCAGAGAGTCCTCATACTCAGCGGGGCGAAAGGTGCTATCGGCCAAGCCGGAATGTGCATGGGGTGGTAGTGAAACTTCGAGTCCTCAAAATAATTGTTGTAAATATGGCGTGGCGACGTGTTGCCTCTCTGGCTGCATCCTCAAGTCCATCAACGAAATTATCACGTCTCACTTTGGGCGTCGAAGATGTGGTGGTTTGTGTTTGGTTGAAGGTTGGCGTGAGGATTACTTCAAGTCTCCAACGCTCTTGGTTCCCCACTTTATACATGTACCCTTGATAAGTTGGTCTCTGGTTGTAACCTAAGTGTTGCATCATCTTCCATAGAAGTGCACCCGTGTCCGTGAAAATTCCATGGGAAATCCGGGTTGGTTGTTGACCATCTACAATTTAGAGAATAAGATAAGTTGATAACCATTTTAAAAAGAAGTGTTGAGAAGACTCTTGAATAGACTCAAAATATGTTTAGTTTTTGAAAAATAAATCCTTAAGAAAATTCTAAAGCCACGACCTCACGATCGATATGGCTCGATACCACTTTTGTCGAACTCGGGGCGAAGGATCCCGAATTCTCTGTGTTCATACATTAGTCGGGATAGCTAATGTACATCAAACAAAAGTGATAATCAAAACATATCACGCATTTTATTAATATTTATTGAGTTTATTACAAAGGGCACGAGGCCAAATAAAGTAAAACACAATGAGCGAAATAATAGTAGTAGACCCAGCGATTAGCCACGAGCAATAAATGCAGGGACGCAGACCTAAGCGTCAAGATCCTCACCGTCTTGATAGATATCTTCTCTGAATAAAGATTATTCAAAGAAGAGTGAGCACTACTACCGTGCTGCGCAAGTTACACCAATATGGAATTGATATGCATGCATAAGGTAGACAAAGGATCTTGGCAAGGTTATTTTATGAAAGCGGCGGTTTTAATTTAAATAATCATATTAGATTACAAAGCCATTTTATACAATAATCTAAATCACCATTTTAAATAACAATAGTTTATTGTGGATAACCTCCATAAAAGATGATGGATATCCTCCAATCACAATGGCTACCCGCCCAATTTTCCCACAGGACTATCCATCCTGAAATTATCTGTTGAAATCATTTTAAAACCAAAAACAAATCTAACTCTGAGTGGCTTTGCTAGCATGTCCATGACCGCGGACACGGCTATTCGAATAGTTTTACACTCTGCAGAGTTTGTACAACTTTACCCACACGAGATATTATACTCTTTGTGTCGGCCAATCCACGCTTCCTAAGGCGTGTGTGAACAAACATCACAAGGCCGTTACAATGTTCTACCTCAAAGTACTTGTGCCCGCTAAGGTTTAAGCTTCCATTGGGTGACCAGTCCTCAAAACCCCTCTTGCGCGGATGGGAAAACTGTCTGCAGACACCCATACATACAACATAGCACAAATAACTAAGAGGTATTACAAATTATTAAGCGAGTCCTGCCCATACAGGACATGTGGTTGTCTGATAAGGCATAACAAAATGCGCTCAAAGACCGGTCCTCAATTGACTTGGGCGTCATTCAATTTAAACCACAGGTCTTAATCTTAACGAGACTAAGCCCGTGCATAAACTCGCACCCACCATTCATCCTTTTCGCCCAAGTCCAAACCCTTTTGATTTTATTTCTATAAAACCATCTTTACAAATTCTCTATGGTAAAACAATACCATAGTTTTAATTTTCAGCAAATTTTATTGAGTTGGCTAAAATTCTCCCAAAAACATAAATCATGGTCTAAATATTTGCGAAGCATTTGATTATTAAACATAATAATTTATCTAAGGTGACAAAGGAATGTCAAGGCAACATCCAAAATTTGGCATACAAGGATAATAGGAATAACTAATTATTTAAGCAGAATTTGAAATACTTGAATAAAATTATGCATGCATTTAATAATTTAAAAACTGAATTTAATTAACTTTAAAATAATAGGGCAAAATGGTCAAAGTATAACTTGCCTTCGTTGCGATCTGGAAAATCTACGTCTTGAGAAGTATCTAATTCCTAATCGTCAAAGTCTAAACGTGAAAATAAGGCAAATCAAATAAAATTCAAATAAAACTCAGAAATACAAAATAAACCAAGACTAAATATAATAATTTTATTTTATTGAGCTAGATAATCAAATTATAAAATTTTAGAAATTTGTTTCACTAAATTTGGAGTTAGGATTCAATTATTATGAATTTTACAAATTTTAACCTAAATTTGATATTTAAAAGAATTCTAAATTCTAAAACAGAACTAAAATGAACTCTAAATTGAATTATTATATTTTATTTAGTTAGATAATAATTTTCTAAAATTTTAGCAACTTGAATCATCTAATTTGGAGATTTAATGCAAAAGTTATGAATTTTACAATTTTTAATCTAAATCATTATTTAAACAATTTCCTGAATTATTTTTCTAAAGAGAATTCTAAATATTGCATGATGACGTCAGCGATGATTTTCCGAATTTAAATGAATTTGAATTAATTTTCCGACAAAGGGGCCCAGTGACATAGGCTCGGCTCACATGGACCATGTCCACGGAGCCCCAGCCCGGAGGGTGTCTTGGTGTGGCGTGAACGAGGATGGCGTGGCCGCGCCTGGCTGCCACGCCGGACCCGAGCCGAGGTGGCACCTCGTTGGCGCCGAGGTGGCGAGTGCCTCGTCGGCTCGGCGGAGGCGAGTTCTCGGCAACACCCTCGCCGGCGCTTACGCGCCACTGCGAGGTGCGAATGGGCGATTCGAGAGAGGAGGAGCTCACGAGTACAATGCTCACTACCTTAGCGGCAACACAGGACCGGAAACTTCGACGGCGACGAGGTTTAACGGCGGCGGCGTCTGGCGTCGAGGACGAGGTGCTCCGGGGTCTTAGGGCAAAATGGGTCAGACCGTGTCATGATGATCTGGCGATGTCGAAGATGAGGACGACGGGCCAAGCGGGCGTGACCTCGCCGGAATCGAAGAATTTTTCGCCGCGGTGGCAGCATTTAAGCTTGAAATTGAAAGCGATTAGAGGGGAAAAGAGGAGGGCGGCGAGGGCTCGGGCTCGTGAGAGTAGGGCTTCCCGAGGCTCCCTTATATAGGGGTCGGAATGGAGGAGAGGAGGGGATCGGGCACAGCGACGGCGGCGGCGTTTATGGCATCACTGCTTCAAAGAGATCGTGCACGAAGAAGGGGAAGGGTGAGCGCATCGGGTGCGGCATTGATAGGCGACTTAAACGCGAGTAAACGTGAGTGGAGAGGGGGAGGGATTCGCGGGGTAGTGGAGCTCGAGCGCAGCCTTTAATGGCGTGAATGGCGCGGCCGCGCGAGGAAGACGGGGACGGGAAAGAAGAAGGGTCACGGGCCGTAGGATTTCCATCCAAGGGTTCGGAGTCAAACCAGCGTCGTGTGCGTGTGTGGACCGTCGGATTAAGATCCGACGGTAAAAAGAGGAGGGAGGCGGGATTGAGTGGCGGGCTGGGCTGTGCACGCGCGTGAGTAAATGGGCCGAGCCAGTTTCGGCCCAAGTACTGTTTTCCGATTTTCTTTTCATTTTCTATTTTAAATATTCCGTTTAATTCATTTCAGCTTTAGAATATAGCAAAATAATTCCAAAAATTCTAGAAAAATTCTCATAAATTATTAGAGACATTTTATACTTAATAAAATTATTTCCAACTTAAACTTGATAATAGATTTTGTAGTTAAATTTATTTTAGCCTTAACTAACTAAGAAAAAGTTTTAAAAATTTCAGAATTTCCACAAAAATAAATAGTTTTAAATTTTCTCTGAAATTGAAATTTTGGGCTGTTACAAACTCCTCGAACTCATGATCTATACGTTCGCAAAAACCAAATGAGCAAAACCACACTAGGCCAAAGAACTTCAAAAGACCCAAAAGGAACTCAAACCAACTCGGCAAGAAAGGAAAACCAAGAGGCTCAGCACAGCCTCAACGAGCTGCAGGGGAGGTCCTGCGCCTGGAGAGAACCAGGCGAAGGAGACAAGGAAACAAGAAATGAACCAAAGGTAGCAAATGAAAGCCTGCCCAGGCTATATATAGCCAGAGTTGGTAGAGTGCACCAAAAGGAGGCTCAATGACGTGTTGCCAATCGGGGCAGCTAGGACAGGGCTTGCCCTAAAAGAATTGAAATAAGGTACCTCAGATGTGACTGCATTTAATGCGACCCGACACCTATTAAATACGCACAGAGTTCTGAGGCAAGAGCCATAATTACAAGGTGGAGAGAGGCTGGCAAGTGGGGCCAGTCAAAAGGGTGCACAATCGGTCAAAGGGATGGCCCCACCACAAGGGCTGTCTCCGCAACAGACCACTGGGAGGTCCTGGACTGGAGGTCCAAAACACTCAAAGGGAGGTCCTGGACAGGAGGTCCAAAACACTCAACACAAGGAGGTCCTGACCGAAAAGGATACCCTGGACTAGGAGGGTGGTATTTACAAAAAGACCAGCGAGGATCAAGGAGGTGGTCCTTGCAAAACAGCCTGGAAGAAGTCCTGGGCGGTCAAGATCTCAAAGAGGAGGACCTTAACGGTCCAGATCAAAGGGTGCAGGGAGGTCCTGGCGGTTAGATCTCCAAAAGGGCGGTTTAACGATCAAGATCTCAAAGAGGAGGACCTTAACGGTCCAGATCAAAGGTGTAGGGAGGTCCTGACGGTTAGATCTCCAAAAGGGAGGTCTAACAATCAAGATCTCAAAGAGGAGGACCTTAACGGTCCAGATCAAAGGGTGCAGGGAGGTCCTGACGGTTAGATCTCCAAAAGGGAGGTCTAACGATCAAGATCTCCAAGAGGAGGACCTTAACGGTCCAGATCAAAGGGTGCACGGAGGTCCTGACGGTTAGATCTCCAAAAGGGAGGTCTAACGATCAAGATCTCAAAGAGGAGGACCTTAACGGTCCAGATCAAAGGTGCAGGGAGGTCCTGATGGTTAGATCTCCAAAAGGGAGGTCTAACGATCAAGATCTCAAAGACCAAGGGAGGTCTGTGGAGGCAAGGATACGCGAGGAAAGGCTGAGGCCGTTAGATCCAGATCGGATGGCACAAAACAAAGGGGTCGTTCGGACCGAGCGAATGGGTCAACGAGACCAGGCCGCCTGATCAGGATCGGATGGCTAGGAGGGAAAGGGGACGTTCGGACCAAGTGAACGTGCCCTTAGGATCGGGCCATCCGAACAACATCGAACGGTCCTTAGGTGAGGAAGGCAAAACCTTAGGCGGTATGCCCGCAGGAATCCAATGGTGGGTCCAAGTGATAAGGAGGTCTTGGACCTAAGGAGGTCCAAACACAACACAGGAAGGTCTGAACCTAAAGGAGGTCCAAACGCAACAGGGAGGTCTAGACCACAAAGAGGTCTTAACACACAAAGGAGGAGGTCTGAACCTAAAGGATGTCCGAACACAACAAAGGGAGGTCTATGCGGTTAAGATCTCCAGAGAGGAGGTCCTAACGGTTAGATCTCAACAAGGGGGAGGTCTGTGTGGTTAAGATCTGCAGAGAGGAGGTCCTAACGGCCAGATCTCAACAAGGGGGGAGGTCTGTGCGGTTAAGATCTCCAGAGAGGAGGTCCTAACGGCCAGATCTCAACAAGGGGGAGGTCCAAATAGACAGGGGAGGTCCTAAGGGACGTTGAGGAGGTCCGTAGGACAAAGAAAGGCCCAAAGGGACTCAGGGAGGTCCAATAGGGCTGGAAGGGAGTTCGAGGGAGGTTCCAAATAGACACTGGGAGGTCCAGAGGAACACGGGAACGCCCAAGTGAACTCAGGGGTTCAAAAGAAAGGTGGGAGGTCCACGAGGGAGGTCCAAGAGGGCACAAAGGAATCAAAAGGATTCCAAGGGCACCCCAAATGAACTCAAGGAGTTGGTAAGAATGCGGAGAGGTGCACGGGGAGGTCAAAACAAAGAGGGAGAACGAGAAAGGGGGTTCCAGACACAAAAGAGGTCTAGGAAGGAGAAACCAAACACAAGGGCACACAGAGCCGAAAGAGGGAGAACGGGAAAACTCCAACAAACAACAAAGGCACCGAACAGATTTAGTTCAAGTCTGGCTTAATCAATTAAAGCTCTTTTGAAAACTCAAGTTAAGCTTTGAACTCTCATCAAAACCAAATGGTTACTTTTATTTTGAAAACAGGGCAAGAACCTAAGAGAAACGGGATGTTACAAACCTTCACCCCTTAAGGAATCTCGACCCCGAGATTCAAGCTGAACTAGGGAATAGGTGGGGGAACTCCTTCTTGAGGTCTTCTTCACGCTCCCATGTTGCTTCGGCTTCAGAGTGGTTACTCCATTGCACTTTACATAGCTTGGTGGTCTTGTTCCTTGTAACTCTTTCGGACACGTCCAAGATCTTGATGGGTTGCTCTTTGCAAGTAAGGTCTTCTTGGAGGTCCACAGCTTCTAAAGACATTTGATCCTCTGTCACTCGCAAGCACTTCTTTAATTGTGACACATGGAATACATCGTGAACTCCAGCAAGCTGAGGAGGGAGGTCCAATTTGTAGGCCACTTCACCCCTTCGGGCAAGAATTGGAAAAGGTCCAATGAATCTTGGAGCAAGCTTCCCACTGACTCTAAACCGCTGCATACCTTTGAGGGGTGACACCTTGAGGTAGACTTGATCTCCTGGGGTAAAGGCTAAGTCTCGACGCCTAATGTCTGCATAGCTCTTTTGTCGGGTCTGTGCAGTCTTTAGCTTCTCTCTTATGGACTTTACTTGGTCTTGACTTCTTTTTCAGAGGTCTGCCCAAGAACTTGGCCTTCACCAGATTCTCATCGATACAAAGGAGTTCTACACTTCCTCCAGTAAATAGCTTCAAAAGGGACATTTGAAGGCTTGCTTGGTAGTCATTATTGTAGGAAAATTCTGCATATGGCAACATCTTGTCCCAACTAGATTGCTTTTCGAGCACAAGCTCTCAACATGTCTTCAAGGACTTGATTAACCCTCTCGGTTTGGCCATCTGTTTGTGGGTGGTAGGTCAGACAAGTTGAGTCTGTGCCCAAGGCATCATGTAGCTTTGCCGTAACTTGGAGGTGGCCCGAGATCCTTTGTGCGAGACTATCTTCTTTGGGACACCATGCAAGCATACAACCTTTGCCATATAAATCTCGGCCAACTTGTCTCCAGAATAGATAGTCTTCACAGGAATAAAGTGAGCCATTTTAGTTAACCTATCCACAATGACCCAAATAGAGTCAAAACCAGCTTGGGTACGAGGTAGACCAGTTATAAAGTCCATCCCGACCTCTTCCCACTTCCACTCGGGTATGGGTAAAGGCACCAAAAGTCCTCCAGGTCTTTGGTGCACTTCCTTAACCTTTTGGCAAGTGTCACATTTGGCCACAAAATCTGCTATTTCTCTCTTCAATCTTGGCCTGTCTGACTCCTTGATGTCTTGATACATTTTGTAGCTCTGGATGTATAGAATACAATGCCTCATGGGCTTCTTTAAGTATTACTTCCTTGAGCTCTGTGTTATTGGGCACACAGAGCCTCTTATCAAACCAGACCGCACCATGACCATCTTCAGAAAACCTTGCAGCCTTCCCTTTTCTTATGTTGGTCTTGATTTCTTGGATGTCAGCATCTTCAACTTGAGCTGCCTTGATCTGTTTTTGCAAGGTAGGTTGCACTTCAAGAGCTGCTAAAAACCCTTCTTCAACTAACTCAAGTCTAAGCTTCAGGAATTCTTCATGCAAAGTAGGTTGGCTCTCTTTAATCATCAATGTATTGGCATAAACTTTTCTGCTCAAAGCATCTGCCACCACATTGGCCTTGCCTAGGTGGTAATGAATTCCCACATTGTAGTCTTTAATCAGCTCTAGCCACCTTCTCTGCCTCAAATTCAAATCTGCCTGTGTAAAGATGTACTTTAGGCTTTTGTGGTCAGTATAAATTTCACACCTATTACCAATGAGGTAATGGCACCAAATTTTTAAAGCATGAACCACAGCAGCTAACTCTAGGTCATGAGTAGGGTAGTTTGCTTCATGGGGCTTCAACTGTCTTGAGGCATAAGCTACCACTCTTCTGTCTTGCATTAGAACACAGCCAAGTCCTTGCTTTGATGCATCACAATAGACTTCAAAGTCTTTCCTGACATCTGGGAGAATCAAAACTTGGGCAAAGGTCAACTTCTTCTTGAGCTCTTGAAAGCTTTGTTCATAATCAGAGGTCCAAAGAAACTTCTTTTCTTTCTTTAACAGCAGAGTTAGGGGTCTTGCAATTCGGGAAAAGTCTTCAATAAACCTTCTGTAGTACCCTGCCATACCAAGAAAACTTCGGACTTGCGGCACAGATCTAGGAGGTTCCCAATTGAGCACATCTTGAACCTTACTAGGGTTGACAGATACCCCTTCCTTTGACAAAACATGCCCTAAGAAGACCACTTCTTTTAGCCAAAACTCACACTTACTAAACTTAGCAAAGAGCTGATGAGCTCTCAGCTTCTCCAAAACCGAAAAGAGATGTTTTGCATGCTCCTCTTCACTCTTGGAATATACAAGAATGTCATCAATGAAGACAATGACAAACTTGTCTAGGTACGCCATGAACACTCTGTTCATCAAATTCATGAAATAGGCATGGGCATTGGTCAGCCCAAAAGACATAACAGTGAACTCAAACAACCCATACCTAGTTGAAAAGGTTGTCTTTGGGATGTCTTCTTTTCGGATCTTGAGTTGGTGATATCCTGTCCTCAAATCTATCTTTGAAAACACAGCAGCTCCCTTCAATTGATCAAACAAATCATCAATTCTTGGCAAAGAATACTTGTTCTTGACAGTGACATCATTAAGAGCTCTGTAGTCCACACACATTCTTTGGGTGCCATCCTTTTTGGGCACAAAAATCACTGGGGCTCCCCAAGGTGAGGAGTTAGGTCTAATAAAACCTTTGCTCTGCAAGTCTTCTATTTGCTTCTTCAACTCCACTTGGTCATCAACATGTAGCCTGTAAGGACTTTTGGAGATGGGGGAGGTTCCTGGGACAAGGTTGATGACAAACTCAAGGTCTCTGTCTGGAGGCATTCCTGGGAGCTCATCAGGGAACACATCCACAAACTCTTTAACCACAGGGACATCTTCCAAAGCATGAATTTGAGCACTACAAGATAAGGCTCCACTGAGCTTCTCTGAGGTGGCCGAAAACTTCACAGTGACACCACTAGGGCTGGTCAAAGAGATACTTTTGCCACTACAATCCAACATTGCATGGTGGTCAGCTAGCCAATCCATGCCCAAGATCACATCTAAGGACCTGGTGTCCAAAAGGATGAGGTTGGCTAGGAATTCTACTCCTTCTATGACCATTTTAACTTGTGGACAACCCTGGTTCATGCTTAATTCCGAACCGGGGGATTGGACCAACAAGGTAGACTTAAGAGCAACAACCCGAAACTGGTGCTTTGCAGCAAAACTCCGAGAAATAAATGAATGGGAAGCTCCAGAGTCAAACAAAACTGCAGCTGGCACTGAATTTACTAGGAACATACCTAGTACCACATCTGAGAAGGTCTGAGCTTCTTCCACTGCAACATGGTTCACACGTCCTCTTCCATAAGATTGGGAGGTCCTAGCTTGAGGGGGTCCTGCTACTTGAGAGGTCTTGGCTGGGGGAGGTCCTGATGTGGATGTTTTTGCGGCTTGCTCAGTCTTTAGTGGGCATTGATTGGCGAAATGCCCCACTTGGTGACACTTGAAGCAGGTGATCCCAGCTGCTGTGGAGGTCGATGGAGATGGCTTAGTCTTTGCCAATGATCTTGTTATTTGGGGCAACAAGGCGGGAGGTCTTGGCAGAGGTCCTGGGAGGTCCAGGAGGTCCTTGGCGCTTGTGTTGGTACTGCACAAATGCTTTGGGGCGCTGGGGAGGTCTTGGTTGAGCACTGGAGGGTGGCACCTTTCTCTTGAATGACTCAGAAAGCTCTCTTCGGGACTCCTCAATGAGCATTGCTTTGTTCACTATATGCTGAAAATCAGGGTAATCGTTGCCAACAACTTGAACTTTGAGACTGGGATGGAGGCCTCGCTTAAAGCGTTTCTGCCGTGCATCATCTGTAGCCACATCCTCGCGGGCATAACGTGACAATTGTGTGAACTTAGTGAGATACTCACTCACTGACATGTTGCCTTGCTTGAGATCTCTAAACTCATTCTTCTTCATCTCTACCTTCCCATCCGGAACATGAGAATGGCGAAACGCAGCTGAGAATTCTGCCCAAGTGATCCTCTGGGGGTCAACATGTGAGGCACAAAATGTGTCCCACCACTCAGCTGCAGCCCCTTCCAATTGATGTGAGGCAAACAAAAACTTTTCCCTGTCCTCACAGCGAGCAATATCCAGCTTTTTCTCTGTTGATCTCAGCCAGTCATCTGCATCTAAGGGCTTAGGAGAACTTGAAAAGGTAGCTGGGCGGGTCTTCATGAACTCTGATAGCCTTGACTGATGGTGAGCCGGGGATGGAGGTGGTGGCACTGCTGCAGCTTGGCTATTCTGGCTCATCATAGCAAGCAAAGCATTGGTGGTCTGGCTTTGTTGAGTCATTATTTGGTTCATATTCTGCATCATAGAACTCATCATCTGAGCTTGTGCTGCCATAAACTACCCAAAACCAGTGCATTCTTTGCCCTTTGGAGGGTGGAGGTGGAGGCAAGCTGCTGCAGGGCTCATTCTGACTTGTGGACTGCCGAGTCTGCACCATCTGTACAAAACTCTAAAGGTTTAATAGGTAAGAAAGAAAGCATAATAGATAAGAGGGATAAAGCACCAAGATGAGTCAGAACAGGGGAGAAAGATAGATCATCTATCAGGGGCGGCTTGGTTAAACCCAAGAGAAAACCAAAAGGCCAGGTGGCCAAAAAGAGGCAACAAAGCTTCAAAATAGAGGTCTTAAAGACCAAAACTAAGCGAGACTCAGACCAGGACCACTAACCCTGACCTTACTTGAAATCTGCCCTATAGAGGTTATAAAGGCGAGGAGGTCATGTTAGATTAAAAATCAAGGTTTCAGCAGAGGCAAGATAATAGAGCTAAGAAGAAGTTAAGATCGGAATAGAATAAGATGAGAAAAGATTTAGTCAAGTTAAGGGCAGCATAGAACCAGAACAAGGAAAGAACCACCGAACAAGTTTTAAGTTGATTTCCTTTTTAGAAAACAACTTTTGAATAAAAACTAAAATGACCTTTCTACCTATGGCCACGTCCTACAGCCGACCAAGGCTCTGATACCACCTGTGGCGACCCACCCTGTGATATACCGCAAGAGGTCCGGGAGGACCATTTTTTTTCTTTTTTTTTTGCGCTGCGGTGCCACCACATAGAGGAGTGGTAGCACCGCTCGGTGCATTCCCAAGGAGGTCTACCAGGACCTCTCAGGAGGTCTTCAAGTCCTCCTGGAGGTCTTGGCCCGCAGCTGACCTCCCAGGAGGTCTTTAAGTCCTCCTGGAGGTCTTGGCCCCAAGACCCTTGGTAGTAGCACCGCCTAATATATCGATGAAAGGTCCGACAGGACCTCCCAACTAAGTCCCGGGACCTCCCTGGAGGTCTGTCCCTGTGCATCCGAGCTAGTCCCAGGACAACAGAAGCTAGCTCACACAAGGATACAAGCCAATATCACAACCACGAGGTCAAACAAAGATGAAGCAGACAAATTAAACTTAATATAAGACAGGACCTTATGGTCAAGCTTGTTAACAAGAGGTCTGCCACTGAGGGCTTACAAAAACCAACAAGGACTTACAACTGGCAACAAAGAGCTCTAAAACTCCAACACCAAAAGCACACGGAAGCCATTCAACAAGCCCCACAGGCTGTCGGGTGGAGGATGTCCTAGGTAGCTGGATCGTCGAAGAACTCCTCTTCAAAGAGGTCTGCACTGCCCTGCACTTGATCATCTTCATAATCTGCTTTGACACAGCGCTTAAAGCCATGAGTACTTTGAATGTACTTAGCAAGTCATAGGGAACATTTATGCAATAATATTCATGCAAGAGCTTACCAAATGAGAGCTGTATGGTTAATTTGCACAAAGCTATGTTTTGACAGCAATAACATTATTAGATTAGAAAGCAGCAAGTGAAAACACTAGTACATAATACATTTGACGTTTGAAAAAGTGGAGTGAGCACCAACTCACATCCACAACCAAAATGGGGGAGGTCTGGTCACACCCGTGACCAGGTCCTCACCAAAACTCACTCTGACACCCACTCCAGAGGTCAAACCAACCCCGGACCACTACCCGAGCCAACCCTGACCCCTCTGGAGCCGGCCAAGGTCTCTTCGAGGCAAAGCCAAGGCATCTCGCTGAAGTGTCTAGTGGCACAACTTTTGAAATAACTACCCCTTGCACCATTTTCACCAGGAATGTCCATGACCAAGGACTTGGCTATTCGAATAGATCTTTACACTCTGCAAAGGTGTACAACTTTATACACAATCCACGATCTCTCTAGCGGGACGGGTTCCGGTCACCCTTGCTCACTTCCGAAGGTGAGCAGTCTAGAGAGCACGGCAAGGCCTTTACAAAGCTTTGAATTGGCTCGGAGCTGCCCGCTAAGGTTTCGCAATTCCCCCCCTTTGGTCTAGAAGTCCGCAGGGTTATGGGGTGCCCCCTCTTGCGCCAACGAATCACACGCTCAACCACAACAGCCCCAAGCCATCTCATTGCTAATTATTCGGCCCAGACCATTCCCATAAAATGATCTTGTGGTTGCACTGTTTGGCCCAGATCAACAGACACAAAGTTGAGTCCTTAATTGTGCTAAGGCAACACTTCCACATACCCAGATGTGCATAGCACCCACTACTCACTCCCTGCCTTCTTGCCTCAGCAAAACCTTTTGTAATTACCCTTGCCAATAGACCACCCAGTCTTGGCACAACAGATTTTAACAAAGTGGCCTCACACCACATCAACAACAACTTAGGCATCCTACCATAGTCGCTAATGATGTGGGCACCACCACGGTTCCATAGCTCATTAGTCAAGATTATTAGGAATGAAACATGATTCACGGTCCCACGATTTCTAGAGCGAAGCAATACATAACCTACGGCCCCATGTTGGCAACTAACAAGGAATACCAACTAAATACCCAACCTAAGGCTTACAAGGTGAACATGACAACATGACCTGAGCAAGTTGTGAAGGAGGCATAAATCAAGTAGGAAAGTAACTACAGCCCAAATATTTTCTTATAAACATAGCCATGCAGGATAAAGTAAAACCAAAATATATTTTGCAAAGCTAGGCTCAATATGATCAAAAGAAGGTCTGTGGCTTGCCTTGGTCAAGCAGTGGAGAACCTTCGGCTGGAAGAGCTGGATCCAAGAACTCCTCGAACTCGTGATCTATACGTTCGCAAAAACCAAATGAGCAAAACCACACTAGGCCAAAGAACTTCAAAAGACCCAAAAGGAACTCAAACCAACTCGGCAAGAAAGGAAAACCAAGAGACTCAGCATAGCCTCAATGAGCTCCAGGGGAGGTCCTACGCTAGGAGAGAACCAGGCAAAGGAGACAAGGAAACAAGAAATGAACCAAAGGTAGCAAATGAAAGCCTGCCCAGGCTATATATAGCCAGAGTTGGTAGAGTGCACCAAAAGGAGGCTCAATGACGTGTTGGCAATCAGGCTGACTAGGGCGGGGCTTGCCATAAAAGAATTGAAAAAATTACCTCGGATGTGACGCATTTAATGCGACAGACACCTATTAAATGCGCCTGAGTTACGAGGCAAGACCATAATTACAAGGTGGAGAGAGGTGGCAAGTGGGGCCAGTCAAAAGGGTGCACAATCGGTCAAAGGGATGGCCCCACCACAAGGGTTGTCTCCGCAATAGACCACTGGGAGGTCCTGGACTGGAGGTCCAAAACACTCAAAGGGAGGTCCTGGACAGGAGGTCCAAAACACTCAACCCAAGGAGGTCCTGCCTGAAAAGGATACCCTGGACTAGGAGGGTGGTCTTTACAAAAAGACCAGCAAGGATCAAGGAGGTGGTCCTTGCAAAACGGCCTGGAAGAGGTCCTGGGCGGTCAAGATCTCAAAGAGACCAAGGGAGGTCTGCGGAGGCAAGGATACGCGAGGAAAGGCTGAGGCCGTTAGATCCAGATCGGATGGCACAAAACAAAGGGGCTGTTCGGACTGAGTGAACGGGTCAACGAGACCAGGCCGCTTGATCAGGATCGGACGGCTAGGAGGGAAAGGGGACGTTCGGACCAAGCGAACGTGCCCTTAGGATTGGGCCATCCGAACAACATCGAACAGTCCTTAGGTGAGGAAGGCAAAGCCTTAGGCGGTATGCCCGCAGGAATCCAATGGTGGGTCGAAGTGCTAAGGAGGTCCAAACACAACACAGGGAGGTCTGAACCTAAAGGAGGTCCAAACGCAACAGGGAGGTCTAGACCGCAAAGAGGTCTAAACACACAAAGGAGGAGGTCTGAACCTAAAGGAGGTTCGAACACAACAGAGGGAGGTCTATGCAGTTAAGATCTCTAGAGAGGAGGTCCTAACGGTTAGATCTCAACAAGGGGGAGGTCTGTGCGGTTAAGATCTCCAGAGAGGAGGTCCTAACGGCCAGATCTCAACAAGGGGGGAGGTCTATGCGGTTAAGATCTCCAAAGAGGAGGTCCTAACGGCTAGATCTCAACAAGGGGGAGGTCCGAATAGACAGGGGAAGTCCTAAGGGACGCTGAGGAGATCCGTAGGACAAAGAAAGGCCCGAAGGGACTCAGGGAGGTCCAATAGGGCTGGAACGGAGTTCGAGGGAGGTTCCAAATAGACACTGGGAGGTCTAGAGGAACACGAGAACGCCCAAGTGAACTCAGGGGTTCAAAAGAAAGGTGGGAGGTCCACGAGGGAGGTCCGAGAGGGCACAGGGGAATCAAATGGATTCCAAGGGCACCCCAAGTGAACTCAGGGAGTTGGTAAGAACGCGGAGAGGTGCACGGGGAGGTCAAAACAGAGAGGGAGAACGAGAAAGGGGGTTCCAGACACAAAAGAGGTCTGGGAAGGAGAAACCAAACACAAGGGCACATAGAGTCGAAAGAGGGAGAACGGGAAAACTCCAACAAACAACAAAGGCACTGAACATATTTAGTTCAAGTCTGGCTTAATCAATTAAAGCTCTTTTGAAAACTCAAGTTAAGCTTTGAACTCTCATCAAAACCAAATGGTTGCTTTTATTTTGAAAACAGGGCAAGAACCTAAGAGAAACGGGACATTACAATGTTTTAGCAAGTTTGCGCAATTAGTGCTCCTTTTGTAACATTAGCCCTGTCAAAATTGCTTTGTTAGCTCTTGAATCTAGAATTGATCATTACTTGAGCTTCTTGTTCTTCTGAGAATCTAAAACTGCTCTTGTGCAAAATGAAAAATAAAAAATCAATTCTCAAGATTGTCTTATGATTAAATTGTGCCAAACTACTCTCACGAGACTGCATGTCATAGACATGAACTTGGAGATAGCTTGATGATCCAAACGATCTCATGGGGACTGCTTGTCAAAATTGACATGAATCTCAAGATTTGTCACCCTGGTAGAAGCTTAGGAAGAGTTTGTGGATGGCTCCTAGTCTAGGATCCTCTTCACTAAGATATATCTTTAATCAACTTCTGGTCGAAGCTTAGGAGGAGTTTGTGGATGGCTCCTAGTCTAGGATCTTCTTTACTAAGATAGACTGTAGCACCGGAAAGGTGACTAGAGGGGGGTGAATAGGCGCTCAAACAATTTTTGCAACCCCTCAAGAAGCAGCAACAAAAATCAGAATCTCTGCTGAAAATAAACCGAAATCGGTACTACCGCCATTGTGAATGCGGTAATACCGCATTGCGGTACTACCGCTGTTCATAGAGCGGTATGACCGATTTTGCTGGAGCTCTTGCCGACAGCAGAGTTTCAAACCTAAAATCGACACAACTTTTGATTCAACCTACCAAAATCTACCAAACTTGAAACATAACCTCTAGAGGATATCTCTAACCTATTCCAATCATCTATTCAATAGATCCACGTCAAAGTTTTGACCTTTTTCAGATTTGATGAAGAACGGTTCAAAAACAGGTCAAATACCCAAATCTGATCCTAGGCTTGCTCATGGGCTATGGATGATCAATATGACCTTAGATGGTCTCCTACAAGTCACAGCAAGCAAGATCAACAGAGGGATTCCAAGGAAAAGCAGTGGATCATCAAAACACCAAAACATCAAACAGGATGCAAGAACAGATAAAAGAACGAATAGAGCTCGTCTCAGAAAACTTGCATGGATTGATTGATGATTGAAGATTTGAGCTTTAAAGCCACTCCATCTTGGAGGACACAACTCAATACATGAGCTTACAAGTCATCCATCCCTAAACCCTAGCTCTCCAAAACCCTAAAACCCCTCAAGGGCTTCTCTCATGTTCTATTCCCCTATATAGCACACAACACACAAGTGCTTATATAGTGGAGGCTAGATTCTAGGAATATTCCATTAGGGCACCCATTAAACCCAAACACACAATGGGTTAACTCACGCATGCATTTCAAAGCGTCGTCTTCGTCTTCGATTAATCTAAACCGCTTCTTCAAGCGTCGACCCACGCCGCGGTTTAGCCAACAAGTCACAAAGGCGGTATTTAGTGAAATTACCAAAATACCCCTTCTCGATCCTTCTCTGTAGACCGAGTCCAATCCTGTCGAAGCAATCGCCTGCTCCACCATGTGTAGGTTTATCAACGGCTCTCATCATGTCGGCAAGTCTCTCCCATTCGAATCCCATCGGAACCTCCAAGGCACTTGCACCGACCCCCGCGCCGCTTGATCCAACCAGCTGCATCGAATTGCTCGTTCGATCAACCTCGTCCAATCTGCGCCATGCTTGATTCACTTGACTTCACCCGGCATCCATGATCGTTCTGGACCTCAGCTCTCCAAGCTTAGTCCCGATCCTCCTCGCCATTGACCGTCGTTGACCTGCAAGCCACCTGCACAGCAATAGACCAAGAAATCGTCTCCGGGTACAAGTTCTTCACAACTTGACCCACATTAGCTGAAAACATGCAATATGCAACACATATGCAATGGCAAACAAGGATATGACTTATCCCCAACTCAAACTTACAGGAGAATCAGCTTTTAGTCCACATGCGGTACTACCGCCAAATAAATCTCGGTACTACCGCTTCACGGTAGTACCACTTCCAGCATTGTGGTCGTACCGCTTTCGAAACACTACTACAGAAAAGGTATTCACAGACGGTTCAAAAACGTCATCACGCATAGCCGTGAGCCGCCCGAGTTTATGGGTCGATGATGACATGAGGTCATCACAGATGGTTTTGAACCGTCATGATGCATACTTTCCTGAGCGGTTTGTGGCTAAAACCGTCTGTGATAAGTACATATCACGGACGGTTTCAGCCACAAATCGTCTGTGATAATGTCGGACCCAGAAGCGAAAGATCCCGAACCCTCTGTGTTCATACACCAGTCCAGGATTTCTGGTGTACACAGTTACAAAAATGATAACATAACATATCTCGCATTGCATTAATAGTAATTCAGAGTTTATTACAAAAGAGGCTTACAAGCCAACAATAAAGTACACAATGGAAGACGAAGAAGACGTAGTAGAGTCGATTGATCGCCCACGAACAATCGATCGGGTAGCGCCCTAGTCGTCAAGATCCACACCGGTAGCAAAGTCCTTCTCCTCTGAAATTTGTTTGCACAAGGCAAGTATGAGCACAACTACCGTGCTCGCAAGTTACACCCGTCAAATAACAGAATGACATGCATACATAAGGTAAACAAGGGATATTGGTAGGATTTATTTGCATAAAGCAACATTTTCAAGTTTAAATAATCATATTAATTTCTAAGGCCATTTTTATACTATATCTAAAATCAGATTTTAAATAACAATTTTATAGTGTGGATAACCTCCATATTTGAATGGTAAAGGATACCCTCCTATCACAATGGCTAACCGCCCAAATTTTCCCACAGGACTAACCATCCTGAAAACATCTGTTAAAATCACTTTTAAAAACCAAAAACAAGTCTAACTCAGAGTGGCTTTGCTAGCATATCCATGACCGCGAATGCGGCTATTCGAATAGTTTCTACTCTGCAGAGTTTGTACAACTTTACCCACATGACACGAATTCTCTAGTTTGTTCGGCATATATCTATGCCACCACTCACTACCTTAGGTAAGCGGTCTAGAGTATGTGACGAGGCTTTTACAATGCTCTACCCTAAAGTATTCGTGCCCGCTAAGGTTTCACTTCTATTGGACTATCCATCCTCCAGAAGCCCCCTCTTGCGCCAGGTGGGAAAACTGTCTAACCAACACCCACACATACAACATAGCACAAATACTAAGAGGTATTACAAATTAATAAGTCAGGTCCTGCCCATACAAGACATGTGGTGGTACGGTAAGGCATAGCAAGATGCGGCTCGAAGACCGGTCCTTAATTGACTTAGGCGTCTTTCAAAATCAAACCCTGGGCTTTAATCCTAACCAGATTAAACCCATGCATAAACCTGCACCCACCATTTATCTGTTTCGCCCAAGTCCAAACCATGTTGATTTTATTTAAGTAAAACCACCTTTACAAATTCTCTATGGTAAAACAATACCATAGATCTAATTTTAAACAATTTTGTAATGGATTGGCTAAATCCTCCCAAAATCAAATCATGGTCTAAGCATTTCCAAACAATTTATCTATGGTGACAAAGGGATGACATTTCAATATTCAAAATTGGCCATACAATAACAATTGGAATAACTAAGCTTTTAAACAGGGCATTAAAATAATTGACTAAAAATATGCATGCGATAATAATTTTAAAAACTAAATTAAATCACTTTAAAATACTGGGGGCAATATGGCCAAGGGTATAACTTGCCTTCATTGAAGTCTTGACTCTCTAAATCCTCCGAAGGATCTAACTCTCCTAATAAATCAAGTCTATCTGGCGAAAATCGACAAATTCAAATGAAATTCGAATAAATTCAAAAAGACAATTTAAACTAACTCCAAATGAAATAATTTTATTTTATTTAGCTATACAATAGTTTTCTAAGATTTTAGCAATTTGAATAACTCAATTTGGAATTAGGGTTCAAAGATATGAATTTTACAAATTTAAAACCTAACTTTGTAGTTTAAATCATTTCAAATTCAAACAGATAGTTTAAACTTACTCCAAATCAAATAATTGTATTTTATTTAGCTAGATATTAATTTTATAAGATTTTAGAATTTGGAATCAATCAATTTGGAGTTGGGATGAAAAAGATATGAATTTTACAAGTTTTAAACTAAATCTGTAAATTAAAAGGATTTACCGAATTGTTTTTCTAAAGGAAAATCTAATTAATGCGCAATGCTGACATCAGCCCTGAGTTTATTTGGAAATTAAAATAAATCTAACAAGTGGGCCCCACGTGTCATAGACATGGTTTATATGGACCATGTCCATGGGGTTTTGGGGGGGTTTGATGTGGCGCGGGTCTGATGCCATGTCGGCAGGGTTGTGACGTGGCGCCCACGTGGAGCGAGGTGGCACCACGGTGGTGCGCATGTGGCCGGCCACGTCACCTTGTCACCGGCGGCGGCTCGGGTGCGCATGGCGCCGGCGAACGGCGGCCCGGCGAGGGCACGAGGAGGAAGAGGGAGGTGAGGCGAGTATGAAGAGCTCACCCACTCGTCGAGAGGAGCACGGGATGGCCGGCGGCGAAGAGAAGGCGGCGGCGCGCGCGGGGTGGACGGTGGCGACGAGCTCCGGTGATCCCTGGACGAAGGTGAGGCGCGCACGGGGTGCGCCACGACGAGGCGATGCCAAGTGTGGCGGCGGCGAGGCCGATGCGTCGCCGGAGACGGCGCTAGGGGTGACAGAGTCACACGGTGGCCGGCGGCGAAATCCTTTGATTCCGGCGGGAAGAGAGTGGGGAAGAAGAAGTGGTTTGAGGGGTTTGAGTGAGATGGAGGAGGCGCACCCGGTGCTCTATTTATAGAGGCCGGGGGAGGGAGAGAGGTGGAGATCGTGCGCGGTGTTGTGGCGGTGGCGGCGGTTGGGAGCGTGGGCGAGCCGGCCACGAAGAGAGGGGAAAGTGGGCGGGGTGGAGGCGGTTGGGGCTCCGGGTCGTGCGCGTGTGGCCGCGAAGATCGGGAGCGGCAGACGCAGGTGGTTGCGGAGCTTGGCCCGGTCAACAATGGAGGCCGGCTCGGTGCGGCTCCGTGGGGAAGAAAGGGCGGTTGGGGAAGATGACCCCGGGCGGGCCCTCCTGGCAGCGGAAGGGAGTGAGGGAGGGCGCGGCTGGTGCTTCGCAGCCGTCGGATTAAAATCCAATGGTTGCGATGGAAGGCAGGGGCGCACGAGTCGTGATGGCCGTTGGATTTTAATGGCACAAGCAGTCACTGCTTGGAGACTTTATAGAGAAGAGATTATGAATGGAATGGTAGGACGTACCTGGTACGCAAGAGGTAGGAGAACTTGACCGGCATAAACAAGGGGACTATTAATATGAACTAATTATCAATTCAATTTCAGCATAAGACTATTGACATCATTACATCACAGAGCAAGGGGACTATTAATATGAACTAATTATCAATTCAATTTTAGCATAAGACTATTGACATCATTACATCACATAGCAAGGGGACTATTAATATGAAGTAATTATCAATTCAATTTCAGCATAAGACTATTAACATCATTGAGCAGTTCATCAGCAAGAGAACAAGACCAAGGGTGTCCAAATCCACCACACCAATAGTAGCCCTCGGCATCCATAGCAGAGCACTAGCCATTTTCATCACAGAGCAAGGGGGGTAGAGACAGAGAGGGAGTAAGGTAGGGTGATACCTCAATATAGCGCAACCACGGTGGCGACCCCACCACCAGCACAACCCTCATCCATCTCCTTCACCTTGCATAAATCACACAAACATCAAGACACAACTTAAGACTCAAGCATAAAAATCAAACTCAACAAAAGACATTAAGCTAACAGATCTAGAGGAGAATAGAGAGAGGATGGGGAAAGCAAAGCCCAGCCAGGGCCCTAGTGGGCGAACGCAGGGGTCGGGCGGCGACAAATACGAGCGGCGGCGTCGAGGTGGGGAGGGAAGCGGAGTAAATCTTGTTTGGGAGTGACGAGTTAGGGCGGGCGCAAACCCTAGCGGAGCTGGGAGTGACGAGAGTTAGGGCGTCATCAGAAGTTGTGGCTGCGGTGACCTTGCAAGAAACACTCTTATCGTACAAGTGTCTTTTGCGGTGTCACCGTAGGCCGCTAACCGTCGGCAACGGGAAGAATGGGGTGTCGGCGACGAATTCGCTTCGGGTGGGAGAGAACGGACGAGAGTAAGGCACTGGGAGTGACGAGTTAGAGCGCAAACCCTAGCGGCCTACCGGGCTCCTACTAATAAAGAGACTTATCACGAGCGGTTCTATTATGGAACCGTCGGTGATAATATCCTGAGCAGTTCCATTATGGAATCGTCTGTGATATGTCCTTATCACGATGGTTCCATAATGGAACCGTTTGTGAAATAGTTTTTTCTCAAGTATATTTATCTTGTATATACACTTACATGACATGAAGAAATTACATGTTTATATTAAAAAAAAGTAGCAACCTATAATTAAACATCTAATGAGTTTTTCTAGTGGCGGAGGTAGGCTGTTATCTCCATCTTCAATACTTCATAGGCGACAGTGTCGACATCGGACGGTTCCTGATCATCAGCGAACGAAGCCTAAAATGCGTCCACCCGCTGACGCGCTCGTTCGAGTGTCTCCCGAAGACCCTCAGATTGTTGAACCAAGAAGAATTGAGCCCATAGGCTCTCTTCCCTTGCTTGAGGGGTCTCGGCCTGGTCGATTACGCAGTCCAAGTGATGGCAAGCCTCCTGAAGACGTGCAACATCGTTTTGGAGAACCACGTCGATGACGCGGTAAACTCGTCAAAAGTGGGAGATCACCCGGAAGACACGGCAGAGGAGGATGTCAAGACGGCGGAAGGTGGCCGTCATCTGCTCCGACAAATTCTCGGCCGACGTAGGAGTGAAGACACTATTGAAACAGTGTTCTTTCGCAGCACGATTCAACGCACAGCGAGAGAGGTGCTCGTACAATGCGGCCAGGTAGGCCATCAATGCCGGCGACAAGGAAGAGGCAGCCATTTCTGTTTTTTTATTAGTATGTGGGGATGATCACATCTTCGATGGCAGATGATCCTTTTTATAAAACAAGGTATAAATTCAGAGCGTGAGACGAAGAGACGCATTGGGGAGCCGAAGCGGATCGATCACGACGAAAGAGACGACGGGGCCGAAGTGGATGGCGACGAAGAAGAAAACGCGTGCATTGGGCTGTAGCGATATTATCATAAATGGTTATAACAAAAAACCGTCTGTGATATGTGGTAATATCATAGACGGTTATTGTTAAGAACCGTCTATGATCACTACACCATGGCATGGTATTAAGGGCAATTATCTGTCAGGGAAAAACTAGATTAGTGGCAAAATATGTGCCGGCAATATTCAAGAGATTAAAGGTCACGTTATCTGTCGGGAATAATTATTGTTTAAAACAACTTATCTACCGGCAATATTTTTATATTAGCTACAATACATCTGCCCTAGAAAAAGTCAATCAGGTCAATGTAACTGCCGGGCAAAACATTAGGCGGGAGGTGAAAAAATTTATCACTGAAGTTATGAACTCGTATCTGCCAGCAAAACAAATTCCGGCGCGAAGTTGAAAAATTGAGGAGCGCGAAGTTGAAAAATTGAGGAGAGATAGGCGCGACCTCTCTCCACCTTATCCCTCCCAGCCTGCTCCTCCCGACGGCCACTGCTCCTCCCCGCGCCTCCCATCCTCCCAACGGTGTCTTCCTCCCAGCGCCGCCCTCCACGGCCGCCTCTCCTCCCAGTGCCACTCCCCTGTTGCCGTCCTCCCTAGTAGCTCCGTCCGCGCCTCCCCTCCCGCGCCCACCTAACCCTAACCCTCACCGCCGCCTCCTCCTTCCCTCCCTCGCCATTAACGCCGCTTCCTTCCACCCCCTCCCTCTGTGAGCTTGAGCAGCGGCTACAAATACCACTCCCCACCGCCGCCTCCGCCATCAAGATCCGCGAACCACCACATCTCCCGCCGCCTCCTCCTCCTCCCTAGCGCCCCCCCCCCGTTGCCCTCTCCGTGGCCGCCCTATCCTCCCGCACCACGCCCGCTCATTCTGGGCCCACGCTGCGTCATGGAGACCACCTCTGGGCGGCGCGCCGAGGACAGAGGTAGCGGCCGAGGGGGAACAAGGGTGACCGACGTCTTGAGCGGATGCACCGCCATCACCGCCGACGTCGTCGATCTGCGTGATCTGCGGCCGCTCCGTCGTCGCCGCCGCCGCCGCCCGCACTCGAGAATTGCACAGGCAAGGTAAACCCTCCCACCATTTGTGGATAGCTGCTATGATCGTTGTTGTTACTCAAAATCTCAATGTCTGTACCCTTTCTTGGATCTCATTCTTAGCAGCCTCCTTTCTTTAGCATCAGAATGGTAGTTCTTGAATACTAATGCGTAGGCCATTTAATCACTCTCTCCTAGATTTCTCACAGTTCCATGATAAAAGTTAGATACTTAGAATGTTAGTTCTGGTTTTTGTACTTTCCTGGTTGCTATCAATCTTAGGAAGCAAGTCTACAAAAAGGATTGACTGAAATGTGCTTCATGTGTCATGACATAGTTCTACTCATAATGTCATGCTATTCAAATATTTCTAAGCGGCTGAAACACGTGAGCTTTGGAGTAAATTCCCCAATTTCACTACTTGTGAATCTAAACTATGTTATACTATGTACTATGTTCCTGCTTATTACATTCTCTCATGAACTTGGCGATTGCGAGGATCATTGTCTTCAATAGTGGATTGCCTCTTGGTTCTAAGGGGCAGTGTGAATCTGGATTAAGTGATGATATTTGAGGATGTTTCGGGACTCCTTGAGAAAAATTGATTGTTCTCAAACCGGCGTGCCTCTAGTTCTTGGTGCGGCACAAGGAAGACATCCCGGAGAGGACAGGAGAAATGGCCTTCTAGATCCCAAGTCCCAATGAGAAAACTCCTGTCTTTTACGGTATGCACATATTGTTGTTTATTTTGCTCGTAGTTTCATAAATTAGCTGAAAAAGAAGTCCATAGGGAGTTAGCCTTTGCCTCTAGAATTATGTACTACAATCAAAGGAGAAAAATGGCATGGGTACTTGCCACTTGACCATGTTGTGGGAGGTCGATGCGTCAATGATTGAAGTAGTAGATTTGATATTTGTATTCATATTAGACTTTTAATGGTTATGTAAACATAATGAAGCTTGATTTTGATTAGGTTGGGTGCTCTGGCATGGCTTTACATGGTTGCTTCACATTCTCAATATTGTTAATATACTATGGTTTGTTGCAATTGAGTTCTGAAAGTCGATCTATATGTTTGGGCTGCTACTTTTCTATATCCTTTAATGTATAATAGCTTGTTATATATCTTGCAGGACAAAAGTTTCGTGAGATTTTCCAATTAAAACGTGGATCCTATTACGATCTTCCTACGCCAAGATTTCAGAGATGATGCATTCCAACAGTTTAGACGTAACTTCTTCATTGCCACCGAGGATGTTGCTTAAGTGTGTCGAATTGTTCTATCTTGTTATTTGGTGCCCCTTTCCTAATAGTAATTATCTTCTCGCAGAATGCACCAACTCGATCACTTCTTAGCAAGGTTATAAAACACAATCGGCTTGGGAGTGTGTTTGCTTAATTTATGTTGAGCTCCTATGTCTTTCTTGATTCCACTCGAGTGGGCGATCTTGAATAGAGTAAGTCATTTGCATTTGCTCAAATTTCATAAGAAATTCAATTTATTTGCTTGGACCGTGGTAAGACAATAGTTAAATTTTTTAGGCTTCAATGACCAAAGTGAAGTGGACACCAACATTGCTTACGGATGGACTCCGTTATGTTTTCCATCATACAACTAGTTGGAATTATTCTTTGTGATGTCTCAAGTTGCATGGCGGTCTTCGTTGTTTTCGTTCTGTAATTCTTTGCCTACCTACTGTATCGGTACTTTTTGCCTACTTATTCTTCTTCTTTGTTTAACCGCAAGATCAGACCTCATTATATTTATCATTTTCGGCGCTACTACATTGATCTGACCCAAAGAGTCAAAAGGTCGGTAGGGGTTTGCAAAGCTCCTATCACACAACATTTTTGAGACTCAATAAGCGGATCAACAACCATCGAAGTTTTGGCAAGGAAAATCGGTTTGTATCAACTAATAGCCATCAAGATAAATGTGACATATTTTGTGCACCCTAAACTTTATTAAGCTATAGAAACTCATATGACCCTTTGTGTTCACTATCGGCTTGTGTTGATGTCCTTGTATCTGAGATACTACCCTTACCCATCTTGTGTAGTCCAAAGACATGTTTACGTTCCACTAGTTGCGATGGTATGAACGTGCATACTATCTTTTGCCAATTGAATGGCTCAAGTTGCATTCAAATGAATGCTCTTTAGATGTTTAAACTTAGAGCATATCTGTCATAAGTGGAACTCAATAAGGAGCTCCTTAATATGTCATATCCCTATTGCATTGCTAGCCTTTTGATTTACATGTGAACTCCATATAGTCAACTTATCTATCATTTTAACATTTTAAAGCATTGCTATTTGATACAAAAGAAAGGGATTCTTGGACAGGCCGACAACGGCAAGGTGCCATATGTCATGGGCAAAAGATACATAGGCCTCGTGAGTCATGTTCTGCTTTGGCGTGCAATACTGAACATGAGAACATCCAAGCTCAAGCCATCAGAATACTGTTCTGCAATCATTTTCTAGTTATATTAAGTTTCTACTTTCTACTATACACCTCTATGTTTAATTTTTATATGCCACACAGGTTTGTATAGTCACTCGGAACCTGCAAGAGACATGCATGGTTTGTATAGTAACTGTCGCTCTTAAATAAGCCGTATGTCAGTGCCTATATCCTCTGTATATGCCTTCAGTTGTTCATTCAATATAGAAGGGAACCTACTTTGGAGCCAAACATCTTCATTTCACTGGATTATAATCTTTTCCTAGTGGCATAGTCAAATTTTGCCAGATTGATACTGCAGTTAAAAAAAACTAAAATTGCTAAACAAGTACTGTATACAAATGACTGTCAGGAATATGCTACATGGTCCTTGGAGGGAGGCTAGAGCACCTACAGTGGCCTCGGTTCTTGGTTATTATTTTGTACTTACAAATGGTCTACTGCAGGATTTATGTACAATATGTACAGATTTTATAATTTCTGAGCTTTGGACATCAAACTTTTTACAATATCAGGTTAGTCCATTACTGTTAAATGGCTTGTCTTTGGGATCATATATATTGATGAGAACATTTTTTTATAATGAAATAATCATAATTTGTCTCCTCCTTAACCATTTTTCTCTGGAATTATTCTTTTCTTAATGTTCGTAGTTGTTTGCAGAGTCAAGATTATGGTAGTCATGGAGAACGTGTCAGAAATGCTTGCTGGGGTTATCTTTGTCAAAGTGCCACACTGGAACTACGAGAGGTATGGAGCATCCACGGGGATTTTGTTGGTTAAAAAAGGGGACTTCCCAAATATATTGTTCTTGTAGGAATTTTGGTAACTGCCAGCTTTCAAATACACTCTTCATCAGTAATTTTATATTGTTTATCGTAATTCCCATCTAAATTTTAGTATAGTGTTAATAGATTGGATTTATGGTAGATATTCTCCAATCGCCATAGAGCTCACTGAATTAAGAATTTGTGGATTGAACTTGTCATGCATGCGTAAAATTTCAGCAATGGCTTGTTGTGTATTGCATGAATGAACTGAATTTTTGTTGTGGTATTAAAATCTTTAGCATGAAGACTATGTTCTATACTTCTAGTGATTGGGTTGCAGTTCAAATGCAGCTGTTGGGGTACAAGAAATGCTTAGAAAGCTTTTCTAGGTTGAATTGTTTGAATTTATTTGATTTTTACTTGGCTGCAACATGAATTCTGACACATATGGTTGGACTTGGGTGAATTTCAGTGTTGGTTATGTCATATGTGCTACATTGATTTTTGCCACCAGAAAGGCCCATTTACAATTCTTAGTTCTGCCATTCTCGTTATTTATTGGAATTTTATAAGAATTAATCATTTTTTCCTTTTTGTATCTCTTGTGCTCGTCCAAAATGTTCTGACAAATTAATGGGTCAGGAAGAGTCTTCAATACAAAAGTTCTATCCATCGGGTATATAAGAAAATTTGTCTAGTATATTTGTTATTCCTGAGTTCATACCACTAGAAACTTTGTGTGACTTGCAATTCTTTTTGTCACCAGAGGTGGAGATTGACACAGATGGGAAACATTTCTTGTGGCAAGTAAGCTATCCGTTCATATGTTCACAAGTTGAATTGAATTAACTGATAATTTCAACCTATGATGATCAAGTGGTGATGTACTTGGGCACTTAGTATGGCTAACGGACACCTTTGAGGGTGCTATACTTAAGCAAAAGAGCTGTCTCATGCTAATTTTCAATGAAATAAATTGTTTCAGGGTATCGTGAAGTTGCCATTCATATGTTCACAAGTTGAATTTTGCCACTAAGCCTTGTTGTTTCATCAAAGGTCAAAACTAACCTTGAATGCAATATTTAAATATGTTGTTTGGTATTCTCCACCAAACTTATGATATGCCAAAGGATCACCCTATGATGCCATGTTATTTCTAGTGATCTTCAAGGTCCATCTTCAATGTCTACATGAGTTCTCTCGTATAGTTATAAGCACGCAAACCAAAGATGATTTATTCTGTCAATCCATTTGTAGGCTTTATGCAAATATGCAAGCGGAACCAACCCTGTAACAGGGCTCAGCACCCGGAAAAGCCTTGGATGTGGCAACAGTCGCCGAAATGCATATGGGAGCCCTTCCTCCCCACTTTTAAGTGCCCCACCGCCAAAACTTCTAGACCGTGATGGTTTCTGTGATAGAAATTGTTTGATCTGACATTTGTCCGTGTGAACTATATGTAATTATGTCCCTAAAATAACGACATATGATCGAAGGGCTCTAATCTGGTTGTGCATGGTACTTGGTACAATTTGCTAATGAAATAGTGCGAGTAAAATCCATCTTTGTATTTGATTTTTGAGGTGTCTTTGTGCACTTTTATTTACCATTCTTGTTTTACCTAATTGTGTTTAGTTAAATGATGATAGTATTATTCCCATACATTCTAGTAATAACATAACTAATGTTTTTACTAATGATTTTTGTCAAGACTTGCAATTCATCTGTTTGGGCTCTACAATTGCTCTGCTTTAGATGTTGTCTTTTAAGTGCACTATAAGGTTTAGGCACTTTTTAGCTTTCACTACATTAATAAACTAATTTATCACCAACCTGCAGGATCTACTTGATGGGTCAATTAGCGAGAGCACATATCGCAAAGACATCGCTCTCTTGGAAACAAGCGGTTAAAGAATCTAGAGGAGAGCGCATTTCTTGGAGTGTTACTCAAATAAAAGCATATTTTGGTATGTAAAATAGATTGGTGTTATCATATTATGATAAGGATACTTAGTCATTCTTTATTACGACTACAAGATTTTGGTATGCAAAATGGATTGGTGTTATCATATTATGATAAGGATACTTGGAGATCTCAATGCACTTTTTATTGACTTCACTTAATTTATTCATTTGTTAGAGCTCCAACATACAGTTATATCCCTAAACATCAACGGACATCTTTCTTCATTTTTTTACACTAACTGTAGGCATTTCCTACAAATATTATAGCTTATTTCCTCTTGATTGTTCACTTTAAGCTTCTGTGTATGCTTGAAAGAGTATGGATGGCTAGGCGCAGCTAGCATTTGATATTGATGTTAAGTGCTTGATAAGCCATAGAGTCGCTTATGGTTAAATGGTGCAAAAGACAATTGAGGCGGTTTAATCGCCAAAGAATATGTCTAATACGGAAAAAGCGATAATCGAGGCGGTTTAACTGCTGGGAAAAAAAACTTATCTAGGGCATTAGCGCTAGGAAAAAAAAACTTATCTAGGGCATAGCTGGGAAAAAAAACTTATCTAGGGCACTTAACTACCGGGAAAACATGCAATCGAGGGCAAGTTAACTACCGGCAATACATAAAACTGCTGGGAAAACTCTAACTGCCGGGAAAACTCTAACTTCCGGGGAAAAACGACTTTTTTAGGGCAATTAAGCTGCAGGAATGCACATATTTGCGGAAATGTTTTTCCGTGACACTTTAAGGCGAGCAATAAGTCTTTGAATACACATTCGGCGATAAATTGCCGGCAAAAGTAGTTTTTCGGCGGTTGCATTGCCCTTAATACTATACCATGGTGTAGTGGATGTTTCACAGACGGTTCTTTGTTGAATTATCATAAACGGTTATTAACAAGAATCATCTGTCATACTTCACAGACGGTTTTCAACATGAACCGTATGTGATATTTCCTCTTCACAAATAGTTTTTAAGCGCGACAAGTAACCTGAGCGGTCTCTAAACCAAAACCGATTTGTGATTGCATATATCTGAGCGGTTTTGGTCAACCGTCTGCGTGATGGCGATCGATATTAGCGTTTTTAGTAGTGAAAGATTCCCAAAAACTCCTAAAAACAAGTTCTCTGGAATTTCCATACCGCAAAAACCACGGTTATACCGATTTGCGGTACTACCGCCAAGCAAGTTGCGGTCATATCGCCCCACAAGAAAATCCAAGACCATTACTTTTCGTTACGGTTTTTCATACCGCTTAACAAAGCGGTCGTCTTGATTCTGGCGGTAGTACCGCGCTTCAAGCGGTACTACCAATACCAGAAAATTGCCACGCTCTCACAAAGACCTCCGGTAGCACCGCTCTACTTAAACCGGTCGTTCTGTAATGCGGTATTACCACGGTTAACACACCGGTACTACCGATTATCGACACTTTCTTTGAAACTTTACGAAACAGAATTCCAACAAACCTTCAACCAAATTGCCAATTGTTACATCACTTAGGATCATGAGCATATCCTCGTGGTGTTCACAATCTCCCCCTTGATGAACACATTGGCAATAACCCAAAAATGAATGTTTTGAGGTTTGAAAGTAAAAGAAAACAAGTTTTCGCGCAAAGGCACAATTTGGTCCTTCAGCAAGTAAAAGCAAGGAAAATGACCAAATTGGCTTCAGAATAGTTTCAGCAAGTGAGATAAAAGCAGAGGAAGCAAAGAGAGCTTCAAATTCTAGACAATCTCACTTAAGGTCCATAAGAAAGAACAAGTGTTCTATTTGACCTTCCAGAAAAAGCACAGAGAGCATCCAAAACAACATTTTTGTCCAGTTTTCTCCCCCTTTGGCAATGGAGTCATCAAGGTGCAAAGAAGATAGAGCTTGAAAGGAATGGATGCATGTTTTCAGTTTTCAATTTTTAGTTTTTTTTTGTTTTTTTTATTTTAATTTTAGCAAAAGGAGCCATGAAGATTATCCATAAAGACTGTACAAGAATTACACCAAGCCATATTATGTGAATAAGCGATGTTCAATCATGGCAAAATATGTACAGTAAAGCTAAGGCCAAAATAGCAATAATCTGAGATTAAATGAATTAACAGCATGACAAGGTGCTCAAGTTCATAGTTTAGCTATAGGTATCCAAAAATGAGTCAGGCCATGTCTATAAGCAAAATGGAGCCAGAAGCTAGAAAATGAGTCAATTTTGAGCATTTTGAGATCAATTTTGAATCAATTTGTTCAAGCATTTAGAATTTAGCACTTTGAGCACTTTGCTGAAAATAATTGGTTTTATCTTAGTAAAGCAAGTCCTGGACTAGGAGCCATCCACAACTGCCTTCTAAGTTTCAACCAATTGCCAATTTGTTTTCTTAGCATTGTGCTAAATCTCAAGCCTCACTACGACCATCTCAAGCAACAAAAGCTTAAGAGAGTGGTCTAGGTCATCCAAAACTCCCCCTGAGTTCATGCCTAGTGCAATGGCAAGCCGTCTCATAAGAGAGAATTGGTGATATCAGTTTTTTCGCATAGAAAAGCTCATTTTACATTTGCTTGACTTAAGAATTATCATAACTCAACTTAAAACTCAGAATAAGTTCAAGACTCAAATTAGCCTATATGACATGGCATGAATCATGAGAGGATCACTAAAGCAGAACTAGTCACAAGATCCAACATGTCATGTTTTGATTCAGTTTTCTCACAGATAACAGAGCTAGCAAGGCAAAAGCTAAGTTAAACATGAAAAGCCATGAAAGAAGTCTAGTAGACTAGCACAAGATATGGCAAGGTATAAAGCAGGAAAACAAGTTATACAAGGATAATAATCAAAGCTCCAAGGATTTATATTACAATGCAAGTTGCTGGAATTGAAAATGCATTATGATACAAATGAATGCAAAAAAAAGAGCAAAATCCCCCTCAAAACAGGCCAAGAGGACTAACAACCCCCAATTCTCCCCGCAAGAAGGCAAAACGAGAAGAATCAAGAGCTTTAGTGAAAATATCCGCAACCTGCTGCTCGGACTCTACAAAGTGAAGCACAACATCACCCTTCTCAACATGGTCTCTAAGGAAATGATATCTAACGTCAATGTGCTTAGTCCTAGAATGTTGCACTGGGTTTTTGGCAATGTTAATGGCAGAAGTGTTGTCACAGAAAAGAGGATCACTACCCAAAGACAAACCATAGTCCCATAGAGTAGACAAGATCCAGAGAACCTGAGAGCAACTGCTGGCTGCAGCTACATACTCGGCCTCGGTAGTGGACTGTGCAACAGAGGACTGTTTCCTAGATGACCAAGAGATAAGTGATGTGCCTAAGAAATGATAAGTGCTAGAAGTACTCTTCCTATCCACTCTACACCCCGCAAAATCAGCATCAGAAAAAGCCTGAATAGAGAGAGCAGAAGCAGAAGAATACCAAAGTCCAAAGTTAAGAGTGTCCTAGAGGTACCTGAAAATACGACGCACTGCTTGATGATGAGAGGCTCGAGGGGAAGCCTGAAATCGAGCGCACAGACACACAGCAAATTGTATGTCTGGCCTCGATGCCATGAGGTAGAGGAGGGAGCCGATCATGCTGCGGTACTCCTTCTGGTCCACGGGCTCTCCATCCTCATCAGGGTTCAGCACGGTGGTCATGGCAATGGGAGTAGACATTGGCCTACTGCTTCCCATATCGAAGCGACGAAGAAGGTCCTTTATATACTTACTTTGATGAATGAAGGTGTCTTCTTTCAGTTGCTTGACTTGAAGACCAAGGAAGAAGGTCAATTCGCCCATCATGCTCATCTCAAACTCCTGCTCCACGAATCGAAAATCTAGACACCAAAGCATGAGAGGAACCACCGAATATAATGTCATCCACATAAATCTGAACCAACAGAAAGTCACTGCCATGCTTGAGAGTGAACAAGGTTTTATCAACCAATCCCATTTTGAAATTATTTTTAAGCAGAAAACTCTTAAGCCTATCATACCAAGCTCTAGGGGCTTGCTTTAGACCATACAAGGTTTTGGAGAGTTTAAAAACATGATTTGGGAACTTGGGATTTTCAAAACCAGGAGGTTGCTTGACAAAGACCTCTTCTTCTATGAAACCATTCAGAAAATCACTTTTGACATCCATTTGAAATAGCTTGAAGCCCTTGGATGCCGCATATGCTAGCAAAATATGAATGGCTTCCAATCTAGCTACAGGAGCAAAGGTCTCCTCAAAGTCTAAGCCCTCTACCTGGGAATACCCTTGAGCTACAAGTCTAGCCTTGTTGCGAACTACCAACCCATCTTCACTTTGCTTATTTTTGAAAACCCATTTTGTTCCAATTACATTATGATTAGGTGGAGATTCAACTAAGGTCTAGACTTTGTTTCTTTCAAAATTTTCAATTTCTTCATGCATGGCAATGACCCAAGAGACGTCAGATAGAGCATGGGTGACATCTCAGGGTTCAAAAAAAGCAACAAAAGCAGAATGTGCATGAGAATCAGGAGAAATAAACCTGGAGCGAGTGACTCGCTCTTGTAGATCCCCGATAATCTGCTCGGTGGATCTTGTCATTGAATCTGAAGAGGGCTCTGGTGCAGTGGCCTCTACCTCACGAGTGTGGAGGTAGGAGCAGAGCCACTCGATCGTCGGTGAAGGTAGGAAGAGGCTGCTCATCTGAAGCTGGTGTAGTAGAAGCAGGCTCTCCAACCATGTCAGAAGGGACTTGAGAATGGATTGGGTCCTCATCCTCAGAGTCATCATTGATGAAGATGCTCTCAGAAACCTGTGTACCTGCATCATCGGGTCTAGTACCAGGACTAGCCTCATCAAAAGTGACTTCGCAAGTCTTAACAATTTTGTTAGTGTCAAAATTAAATACACGATAGCCATGAGAATGAGCAGGATATCCAAGAAATATGCCATCAGAACATCTAGATTCAAATTTATCAAGGTTTCCATGTTTAAGAATGAAGCACTTGCAACCAAAAATCTTGAAATGAGAAACTTTGGGCTTATGACCAAATCTAAGCTCATAAGAAGTCTTGCCAATCGCCTCAGCCCAAAACCTTCTAGGTGTGGAATGCTCATCTAGCATAGTCCTGGCCATCTCTACAAGGGTCATATTCTTCCTCTCTACAACACCATTCTGCTGGAGAACTCTAGGAGAAGAGAACTGGTGCTCAATTCCCCTATCAGTGCAGAAGGTGGCAAAGGAAGAATTCTTGAATTCTGTCCCATTGTCACTGCTAATGGCTCTCAAAGCTCCAGGAAGATCAACAGCCAATCTAAGGACCAATTTTCTAAAATATCCAAAAGCCTTGTCCTTAGAAACTAGAAAATAAACCCATGAATATCTGGAGTAATCATCCACAATCACAAGCACATACCATTTCCCACCGGCTGACTGAACTCTAGAAGGACTAACAGTGTCTAAGTGCAAAAGCTAACCAGGTCCATCAGTCATCACTAGAGTAAGAGGTGGATGAGAAGCAGAAACCATCTTACCATGTCTACAGGGTGTGCACACAAGGTCTCTAATAACCTTCAGCCTAGGCAAACCTCTAATCAAATCCTTGCTACTGACTCTAGTCAAGTGGTCGAAGCCTATGTGACCAAGTCTACGATGCCACAGCACTAGATCATGGGAGTCAGAAGCTACAAGACACCTAGGGCTAGAAGCAGAAGAGATACTGAAATCAGCACAAAAGATCCTCTCAAACCTGGAGATCTTAAAGACAAGCTCACCCGAGGAGTCTAGAACTCTACACTCACCACTTTTAAACCTCACCACTAGACCCTCATCAAGCAGCTGAGAAACAGATAGCAGATTATACTTCAGCTTACTTACCAAAGCGACGTCCTTGAGCATGAACTTGTTGTTGACGCGCACTATGCCCTTGGCTGTCACGGTCCCGGTAGAAGCATCCCCAAATGTGATCAACTCATTGCCGGATGCACATGTGAGGGAGGAGAACCATCTAAAATCTCTAGTCATGTGTCGAGAGCACCCGGAGTCAACAAGCCATATGTCGTCCTTCCTCGCACGACGGACCTATCAGGCATGAACAGGAAACATCTGTGCCTCAGTACTGGGGTTAGTGATAAAAGACTTGGGAATCCAGTACTGAGTCACACGATGCTTGGGCAAAGCAGTAGAAGCAGCAGCAAAATGGTTAGGAGCAAAATCATAAGAATGCACACGAGAACCACCTAGACCTCTCTGAATCGACCTACCAAAAGGTCGGTACTCCCCCTGTCTAGATGCTACCCGTGGTCTCTCCTCACGATATCCTAACCCAAAGCGCTGCCTAGAGCCACCAAAAGAGTTAAAGAAGTCCTCTACAAACCTAGGCCTATGTCTAGTAGAAAAGACAAGCTGCCTAGCTCTAGGGACTACAGTAGGTGAAGGAACTCCTCTAATGGTTCTCAAAGCACTCATCCTCTCCTTCCTCTCAATCTTGGCTCTACGGAAGCAGAACTCAACAATGTGGCCATCCTTCTTGCAGAAGGTGCAATGGTACTTGACCTTTTGTGGGGTCTGACCTGATGAAGTAGAAACACCTATCTTGCTAGAAGGGGTTTGAGCAAAACCAGTAGATTTAAAGACAATCTTGGATGGCTTAGGGGGTTCTACCTCAAACAGGCCACTCTCAACAGCTCTAACAACCTTAGGTGGATGGTTCTTGGAATGCTCTAGGGAATTAAATCCTAGGCCACTATTGTTCACACTCACCTTAGATTTGTCTAGAATAATGTTGAGGTTCTTCTTCCCACTAGTAAATTTCTCAAGAGTCCTGTTGAGGTAGTCATTTTGTTTGGCTAGCTCCTTACATGAAACACACTTATTTGACTTGCTAGCCCTATCAGACTTTTCCTTATAGTGAGCTACCTCGGCTTTCAAAGCCTCACAAGATACACAATAGTCATCTCTAATCCTATCCAACTGCTCTTTGAACTTAACTCTAAAAGCTTCTTGTATCTTATCTACATTATGCCCAATTTCAATGCAAAGATCACAAGAATTAGAATCAACGACTTTCTTGGAAGCAGTCATGGACATGGATTGTTCAATTTTAGCTTTCTCCTCAAGAGCCTTGTTTAAGGCATCATTCTCAATTGTGAGTTTAACACAGTTTTCACATGAAACAGTTTTAGAGTAAAGAACCATTTCAGTCATATCCTTCATTTTAATCCTACTATCCTCACAATGAGAACACATGTGACTAGCATCAAATTTCTGCAATTCTTCTATAGCGCTATTCAATTTTAATTCAAGTAAAGCACAATTTGAACAGGGTAAAAGAATAACATCTACAGCAGTCACATCAAGAGCAATGGCATTCATGCAAGCAGGACTAGCCTTCAGAGTTTCTAGTTCAACAAAAGCATCTTTCAGTTGATTAGCAATAGAGGAATGAGCAGATTTCATATTTGCTAGTTCATTAAGCTGGCTAGAGCAAGAATCACAATCATCAGCAGGAGTTATAGATTTGAGCCTATCAACTTCTAGGTTCAAGTCATCAATCATGGCATCTTGTTTCCTAATCGTTTTTCAGCAAGATCTAAAGCACGTTTCATTTTAGCAAGTGAAGGACGTATCTCACCGGGATCGCTGAAAATATCATCGTCGTTGGAGGAGTCGATGTCATGGTTGTCCCTAGCCATGAAGCACATACCGGTGAAGTCCTGGGCCTTCTTCTTGCCATGAGAGTCATCGTCGTTGTCCTTCGTCTCCGAGTCCACATCGCTCATGTCAACACTCTCAAGAGCGGCAAGGACTTGGCTGACGAACTTGCGATAGTTGGGCTTCTTGCCTTTCGTGTCTTTAGCTTGATGACGCCTCCGAGTGTCCTTCTCCACCTTGCCCTTCAGTTTGGGGCACTTGGAGCGAATGTGGTTCGGCTCACCACACTCAAAGCAAGTGACAGGGCCACCTCTCCTCCTGTTCCTCACTTTGTTGTAAACTCTCGAGAATTTGGTGGATAGGAGGGCTAAATCATCCTCAGGTAGTTTCTCTAGCTGCTCATCACTCAGAGAATGCAAAGCGGACAAGGAAAAACCAGATGAGCCAAAATCCAATGAATTAGAAGAACTACCCTTAGATGGGTCGACCACCAAAGCCATCGACTCTGTCTTCGGGAGACGCGAGATAAAGTCAATCTCATGCATCTTCAACCTCGAGTAGAGCTTATCCATGGTAAGCTCACTCATGACAGTGTTGTTATTGATGGATGTGATCTTCATCCCCCAGACTTTCACATCAAGAGCACCCAAAAGCTGGCGTGCGTTCTCAGACTCAGTGAAAACAAGATCAACAGCGCGAAGATCATGAAGAATCTTGGAGAACCTCCCCCCACAGCTCATCTAAAGACTCACCAGGCCTTTGCTCGATCTTTGAGTATTCTTTCTTGAGCTGGTTCTGTCTCACTTCCTTGATCGCGGTAGAGCCCTCAAACTCAGATCGACTAAGACCTTGGATCAGAAAGTTCCGAGCCTTGCTATTAGCCTCAACATCAGGAGTGATCACATCGTCATTGGCTGGCATGACATATGGATTTTTGACTTTAAGCCAAATAGCGTGCCCTTGAGCCTCGATGTAGGCATGCATGCGGGCCTTCCAGTAAGCAAAATCAACTCCATCGAAAACAGGTGGTTTGGTTGAATACTTGTCAGTCACCATGGCTCCAAAGACCGGTTAAGATCTATGAGAAGAGCTAACCAGGCTCTGATACCAATTGTAGGACCGAAAAGGCAACTAGAGGGGGGTGAATAGGCGCTCAAACAATTTTTGAAACCCCTCAAGAAGCAGCAACAAAAATCAGAATCTCTACTAAAAATAAACCGAAATTGGTACTCTACCGCCATTGTGAATGCGGTACTACTGCATTGCGGTACTACCGCTGTTCATAGAGCGGTATGACCGATTTTCTTGGAGCTCTTGCAGACAGCAGAGTTTCAAACCTAAAATCGACACAACTTTTGATTCAACCTACCAAAACCTACCAAACCTGAAACATAACCTCTAGAGGATATCTCTAACCTATTCCAATCATCTATTCAACAGATCCGTGTCAAAGTTTTGACCTTTTTCAGATTTGACAAAGAACGGTTCAAAAACAGGTCAAATACCCAAATTTGATCCTAGGCTTGCTCGTGGGCTATGGATGATCAAGATGACCTTAGATGGTCTCCTACAAGTCACAGCAAGCAAGATCAATAGAGGGATTCCAGGGAAAAGCAGTGGATAATCAAAACACCAAAACATCAAACAGGATGCAAGAACAGATAAAAGAACGAATAGAGCTCATCTTAGAAAACTTGCATGGATTGATTGATGATTGAAGATTTGAGGTTTAAAGCCACTCCATCTTGGAGGACACAACTCAATACATGAGCTTACAAGTCATCCATCCCTAAACCCTAGCTCTCCAAAACCCTAAAACCCCTGAAGGGCTTCTCTCGTGTTCTATTCCCCTATACAGCACACAAGTGCTTATATAGTGGAGGCTAGATTCTAGGAATATTCCATTAGGGCACCCATTAAACCCTAACACACAATGGGTTAACTCACGCACGCATCTCAAAGCGTCATCTTCGTCTTCGATTAACCTAAACCGCTTCTTCAAGCGCCGACCCGCGCCACGATTTAGCCAACAAGTCACAAAGGCGGTATTTGGTGAAATTACCAAAATACCCCTTCTCGATCCTTCTCCGTGAACCGAGTCCAATCCTGTCGAAGCAATCGCCTGCTCCGCCATGTGTAGGTTGATCAACGACTCTTATCATGTCGGCAAGTCTCTCCCATCCAATCCCATCGAACCTCCAAGGCACTTGCACCGACCCGCAGCTTGATCCAACCAAGCGCATCGAATCGCCTTCGATCAACCTCGTCAATCTGCGCCATGCTTGAGTCACTTGACTTCACGGCATCCATGATCGTTACGGACCTCGGCTCTCCAAGCTTAGTCCCGATCCTCCTCGCCGTTGACCGTCGTTGACACGCAAGCCACACGCGACAATAGACCAAGAAATCATCTCCGGAACAATTTCTTCACAACTTGACCCACATTAGTGAAAACATGCAATATGCAACACATATGCAATGGCAAACAAGGATATGACTTATCCCCAACTCAAACTTACAAGAGAATCCACTACTACAAAAGCAGGCTATAGTAGGCGCCCCATCACGAGCGGTTCCTTTGGAACCGCTACGTATTAATCTGTCGAACTTGCGGTGGCGCTACCGACCTATCACGAGCAGTTCTTATTTAGAACATGCAGTGATAGTCATTATCACGATAGTTCATTAATAGAACTGCAGGAATTATCCTGAGCGGTTCTATTCACAAACCGTGCAGCGATAATCGACCAATCACGAGCGGTTCTCAATAAGAACTGCGTGATAGTACCGACAGTTACGAATAAGAACCGCTGCAGTGATAATAATTATCACGAGCGGTTCTAATTAAGAACCGTTTGTGATATCTGCTATCCCTCGCGCGACTTGCCTCTACCGCCTTTGCCGCTCTAGAGGCCTGTGTCCTGAGCGGTTCTTTAATAGAACCGTTTGTGAATAATCCTGGCGGTTCTATTAAAAACCGTCTCATGATAGGTGCTATCATAAACGGTTCTTAACAAGAACCGTCTCTAATTGTTAGGCGGAAGCGAAAATTTGAACATAATGGGCGAAGTCAAAACTTCGCTTTATATAACCTCCATCTCCTCCTTTGCGGTCTCTCCTCCTCACAGCTCATACCTCCATCTCCTCCTCTGCCGTTTCTCCTCCTCACACCTTGCACCTCGGCCTCCGCCGAGCTTGTCGCCCGCGGCCTCCTCCAACTCGTCCCGGCCTCATCCGAACCATCACCCCCGGCCTCCTCCACCTCGCCCAGACCTCGTCATCACTGGCCTCCCACGACCTCGTCGCCTTCGGCCTCCTCCACTTCATCACCCCGGCCTCCCACGACCTCACTCTCTACTCCCCCTTTGCTTTGTGATGTGGATTCTTGAGTTGATGCTCTTGTGATGTGGGTGATGCTCTTGTGATGTGTGTAGTTCATGTTGAGTTATTTGGTTTGGGCAAAAATATATATGGTAGATCGCGCACCGTTCGGTAAAATCATCATAACTTTTGCATACGAACTCCGATTGCGATGTTCTTTAGCTCGTTGGAAAGCTAACGAAAAGCTCAATCCGAAAATCCATAAGTCAAGGTTAGAGATTCTCTTCGCGAGGTCTCGAAAAAGTGAAAACCCCAAAAAGGTCGTTTAGGGCCTCTAAACGGCCTCCGGTTTTAGCGGCCGTTTTGGTTTTTTGCCCGAAAAAGGCTATCACGAGACGGTTCTAAACAAGAACCGCTCGTGATATTAGTTTCTAAGCGGTTTTGATGAAAACCGTTTGTGATAATAGCCTTCACAGACAGTTTCAACAAAAAACCGTCTGTGATAGTGCGTATCACAGACGGTTTTGAACCGTTTGTGATAACTTCCTGTTATCACAGACCAACAAATATAGACGATTCGGAAACCGTCTGTGATGACGGTTTCGAACCGTCTGTGATGGGGCTTCCTGTAGTAGTGATCAGCTTTTAGTACACATGCGGTACTACCGCCAAATAAATCTCGGTACTACCGCTTCATGGTAGCACCGCTTCCAGCATTGCAGTCGTACCGCTTTCGAAAGATTCCCAAAAACTCCTAAAAACAAGCTCTCTAGAATTTCCATACCGCAAAAACCACGGTCATACCGATTTGCGGTATTACCGCCAAGCAAGTTGTGGTCATACCACTCCACAAGAAAATCCAAGACCATTCTACACTCATTCTGGTTTTTTCATACCGCTTAACAGCAAACGGTCATACCATTACGCGGTAGTACCGCGGCTTCCAAGCCGGTACTACCGATACCAGAAAATTGCCACGCTCTCACAAAGACCTCCGGTAGCACCGCTCTACTTAAACCGGTCATTCCGTAATGCGGTAGTACCGCGGTTAACACACCGGTACTACCAATTATCCTAACACTTTGCTGAAACTTTCTAAAAAACAGGAATTCCAACAAACCTTCAACCAAATTGACAATTGTTACATCACTTAGGGTCATGAGCATATCCTCATGGTGTTCACATAGACCATTAGTCAGCTTCAATATTCATTGCAAATGAAAAACTGTTGAAAAATGGGCGTTTGAGAAAATTTGAGCAAAATAATTCAATTCAGGACCTGTTTGTCTCTTAAAATGGTCATTATTAGCTTTTTGATCTCACATTGACATTTTGACATGGCAATTATCACTTTAGGATCCCTGTTGATGAACTTGCTAAATTTGAAGCTTTGCTTAAATTGTTACAATTCATTGCTTTACATTGAGCCTTCTAGCTTAGCTTTGATATATATGTCTTAACATGATCTTGCTAGCGCCTTCAGGCTTGATATGTTCTTGTACAATATTAGAAATGCTAGCTTGTTCTTTTGGGTAATCTCCAAAGCTTCTTATAATCAAAAATTGAAAAATACAAAAAAAAATGAAGCCACTCCATTGCATTTCATGCATGCTCTTTCTTATGCTTTTTCCTCTATTCAGCATTTGTCATCTCTGGACGAGAGGAAGGCCTGATTCCTTGAAGACTCAATTGTCAAAGGGGGAGAAGATGTAAGAAAAATGTTAAAAAAAGGGGGAGCCTTTTGGAGAAAATTGGAGAATTTGAAATTTTCTGAAATTTGAGGATCATAGTGAGGGGGAGTATCTTATTTGCATTCTTGTGGTCTTATTACCATTTTTGAACTTGAAGTGCAATTCTTGCAACCTCACAATGATCAAAGGTCAAATTGAACAATTGTTCTTTCATATGGACCTTAAGTGAGATTTTGACTCTTTTCTAGAAATTGAAGCTTTCTCGCTTTCCTTTGCCTTATCTCACTTGCCTATGCTATTCTGAAGCCAACTTAGTCATTTCTATTGCTTTCTCTTGCATTTGGACCAAGTTGTGCCTTTGTGCGAAAACGTCGAGTTCTTTACTTTCCAAACCTCAAAATTTGCATTTTTGGGAAATTGCGAATGTGTTCATCAAGGGAGAGATTGTGGATATCATGGGGATATGCTTATGATCTTAGGATGATGTTACAATTGGCAATCACGAGTTTTCGTCAAAGTTTAAAGTGTTGTCAGGTTGGTGCGGTCGGGGGCGTTGGGGCGCCATCGGACCCGTATCTGATGGTCAAACGGCCAATGAATCGCATGATCGACCGGTTTTGTTCTGTTCATCGGCCAATCAGTGGCGATGATTGTTGGGTTAGGTCAAGTTCATGGGTTTCAGTGCATATGTGTTGCATGATGCATGTTTTGACTAACGTGGGTCAAGTTGCGAAGAACTTGTTCCCGGAATCGATTTCTTTGTCTATTGTTGTGCAGGTTGCTTGGAGGTCAATGACGATCAACGGCGAGGATGATCGGGATTAAGCTTGGAGAGCTGAGGTCCAAAACGATCAGGGATGCTGGGTGAGGGACAAAGGTCAAGCATGGTCAATGGAGTCAAGCATGGTGCAAAAGGCACAAAGGTGACCGAACGGGCAATTTGGTGCGACGGGTTTGATCAAGCGGCGCGGGGTTCGGTGCAAGTGCCATGGTGATTTCGGTGGGAGCCGGATAGGAGAGACTTGCCGACATGATGAGAGCCGCTGGATCAACCTACACGTGGCGAAGCATGGATGTGCTTCACGTAGTTTGGACTCGGTCTTCGAAAAAGATCGAGAAGGGGTATTTTGGTAATTTTACCTAAATACCGCCTTGGTGACCTTTTTCCAACCCACGGCACAAGACGGCGCAAGGTGGAGCGCTCACGGAACGGTTGCTAGTGGATTAGGTCAAGAGGAGATGAAGACGGCGCTTTAAAAGGCGTGTGTAAGTTAAACCCGTTTGTATGTGGGCCTGACGGGTGCCCAATGGGTTCAATCTTCTAGAAGATTTAGCCTCCACTATAAATAGGAGAGGGTGCTGGCCAGCAACTCTCAACCCTTCTTTTGTTGAAACCCTAGTTTTGTGTTCTTAGGGTTTGGGGAGATTAGTGGGACATTACGGTTCTAGAGAGTTGGATTTGATTTCGTGCTCATTTGTTGAGTCTTTGTCCTCCATTGATGGAGTGGCTATAAACCAACATCATATCAAATCAATCCAAAGAAAGATGTGTCTCTTTGTGTTCTTGCTCTCTATTTGGTGATTTTGAGCCTTTCTTTGATTCATAAGTTTTCTCTTGGTTTCTTCTCTTGATCTAGCTTGCTGTGACATATGGGGATACATCTAAGATCATCTTGATCATCATTCACCCACGAGCAAGTCCTTAGATCATATTTACGTTTTGACTCGGTTTTTGAACAACCTTCACTCAAACCAAGAAAGGTCGGAACTTTGGCAAAGACCTTCACGATAGTTGCTTGTTATAGGTTCCTGACATACTTGAGAAGGTGTGTTTCAAGTTTCGTGGAGTTTGGCTGTGTGAATCAAGGTTAGATCATTTTGTAGTCTTGAACTCGGGCTGTTTGCACTGTTCACTGTCAGGTGTGGTCAAACCGCCCTTTCACCACCGGTCAGACCAGGCCGCGGTTTACACGCCGGTCAGACCGCCCACCGGTCCGACCGCGCTATACACGTCGGTCAGACCACACCCTAGGGTTTGAGCTCCGTTTTGGTCTTTTGCTTTGGGGTTTTGGATTGGATTTAATACAGGTCGTCCACTGTACTTGTATATTGATCTTCATAGCTTCCATAGCTACTGGAGTGAAATTCGTGTTGAATCCGTTCAAAGTGAAAAAGTGAGCGTGCTCCTATTCACCCCCCTCTAGTCACCTTTTTGGTCCAACACCTTCCAAACCCGGCGAAATCGTCATCACCTACCCAAGATTTCGCGTACATTGAAGACCGAAATCAATCCCGCGTCCGTTTCTAACTTTCCCATTTCCTTTCTCGCCTTCAATCCCCATAAACCCCCTGGCGTCCGTTTCGGAGCTTCTTGCGCCCTACGCCGTTCCGGCCATGCCCGAGACCTATAAATGGGAGCCCTGGATGCGCACTTCTCTGCTCATCCCAGCACCTAAGATCCTCTAGAACCCCTCTCCTCTAAGCGGCCGTATTTCGAGTTTCATGGTGGCACCCGAAGCTTCGTTTTTCATCTTCTCCGGCACTATCGGCATCGCCTACCCCATGCGCACACCCTCTTCGTCGGAGAACCCCAGGAACTTCTTCTCCACCATTGACCTAACAGCGTCGCCGCTTAACTCCTCGCCGTCGACCACTCCATCTTGCTTCACTACTATTTTGGTAAGCACCGAGTTCTCATTGACCCCCTGTCGTGTTTGTGCACCCTCGTGCGGCTCGCTGTGGCATAGAGCGCCGGTGAGTTCAACGCCGCACCACCGCTGGCCACGGGCTGACATGGCTTAGCCACATCGTAACTACGTCAACACCACGTCCTCGCCATATCAGCCCTAAAGCCGAGTCAGCGCCCACATGGACGCCTACGTGGCGAACGGCGTCAACACCCGCACCCCTTCATACTGTTCCATGCACCGAGTCTACCATAGACCTTTGACCATCCATGGACTTGGTCTTTGACCATAGGCCCACATGTCATAGATTGAAAATAATTTTCCTTCAGAAAATAATTCACCCAGTTATTCAATTTCTGGGTGATGACGTAGCATGCGCAATAAAGAGAATTTCCTTTAGAAAAATTAATCAGGAAATTCCAGAAAATCCTTTTTAGGGTTTTTCTTTAGATTTAAACTTCCAGGGGTTCGTTCTCCTCAATATGAACTCCGATCTCGATGATTCAAATTTGTAAATTCATCTAAATTCAAGATCTAGCCAACTAAACCAAACTTAATTAATTTGGAGTTTGTTTGAATTTTATTTGAATTTTGTTTAAATTTGGCTTATTTTCGCGTATAGATTTCTATGACTTCGGAGAGTCAGATTTCGACGCTGTTTCAGAACAACTAATTGAGCAAGGCAAGTTACATATTTGATCATGTTTGACCCTATTATTTCAAATTATTTATTCTATTTTAAATTATTACTACATGCTTATTTATATTCAGTTATTTGAATTCTTGTTTTAAATTTATAGATATGCCTAAATCCTTTGTATGGTCAATGTTGATATTGGAATCAAATATATTGTCACCCTAGATAAAACCTAGTTGATACGATAGTATGAACTAGGACCATTCAAAAATATTACGCTTAGTCAAAACTTAGACAAAAAATCTTGATTTGTGGGAACTTTAGCCAAAATTTCAACTATAATTTAAAAATGATTCTATGGTATTGTCTTTACCATAGAAATTTATAAAATAATTCGACTTGTTAAATAAAATAAAAATTGGTTTGGACTTGAGCGAAATGGATGTTTGGATGGGTGCATATTCATGCACGGGATCGATTCATTTCTATGATCGAGGCCCAGGGTTTTACTGGTAGTCGCCCAAGTCAATTAAGGACCGGTCTTCGAGCCGCATCTTGCTAAGCCCCATCGTACTACCACATGTCATGAGTGGGCGGGACCTGGCTAAATAATTTGTATCATTTCACTGTGGTTGTGCCATCCAGCTGCATGGGTGTCTTTATGACCTACTTTTATGTATTCCCACCTAGCACAAGAGGGGGCTTAAATCTGGCGGATGGTTCAATCTAAAGGAAGCGAAATCTTAGCGAGGTGGGACTACAGTGGGATGATGCTTTGTAAAGGCCTTAACACATGCTCTAGACTACTTACCTAAGGTAGTGAGAGGTTGTATCGACGGATGCCAAACAAACTAGAGAAGTCATGTTATGTGGGTAATGTTGGGATACATGTAGGCTACAATAGCAACAAATAAAAAATTCTACCACGTAAACCAGGAAGCCAAGCAAGTAGATGATCACAGATCGTTACCACCAGACGCGCAGAGCAGCGGAAGAAGAGTTGGAGCAGCCTGGTCCAACATAGAGCGCGTTGATGTAGTGGTCGTAGTCGATCGGCCAGCGTCTTCGCGAGCCGATCGTCTCCTCCAGCAACCTCTGTAGTTCCTTATGAAAATCGTGGATTGTCCTCAAGCGCAACAGTAACCACAGTAGCACTTCTACGGTATCCACACGTCCAGGGAAGGAACAACCGTACGTCGGTGTGCTAGCAGCAAGTCACACGGAAGAGCTCTCAGGAAGATGGCGGCTAGGGTTTCGGTGGAGCAACTCACGTCAACTCCTATGTCTCTCAATAGCCCCAAACATCTCCTTGTATAGTGCCCATGACAGATCCTATCCGAACACATTTTATTCCAACCCGTTAAGTGTGTTACCCGTTAGGTTTATGCGTAATCAGTTGTGACTCGGAAACCCTTTCCGACCACATGTCGTTAGCGGTTCCTAGCAGAACATAGCGATTCCCAAATACAAACAAATTATATCGAACGAATCTTAATGCAATATGATCTACAACCAGGTCCTCATCACTTACAACCAGGTCCTATCTCTATACGACCAGTTCGTATTTGATCACGACCAGTTCGTAACTCCTTACAACCAGGTTACGACCACTCTGTGATTACGTTCGACTAGTCTACGACCAGCTCGTATCTCCATACGACCAGTCCGTAACTGATCGAACTAAGTGACCTACTCGTGTATTCTCCCTTTGCCTCACGATGTCTGGTTGAACTCCAGGTAAGATGTTGTGTCATCCATGGATTATTCAATACTTTCTCGATCGGGTGTCGGATAACTTCACGTGGTCGAACACTTCGACCACTAGTGGCATAGCCATGCACTTTCTTTATCTGACCACAGCGAGGGGCCCAGAGACATCTCTCCTGTTATGTTAGGAGGGGCAAATTCCATATCCGACTAGTCACATTCCTCCACATGTTTTAGAGCATACCCAAAAGCTACCTTTATAACTACCTAGTTACGAGTAGCGATTGACAACCCCTAAGAGTGCTATTACACATGTAGGAAACCATGCTGATCTCAGGTCTAAGGATTATACATCATCATTGCTTGAGACCAACTAACAACACATAGAATGATAACAATCTAAATAGTGTCTCAAGGTGGGTCTTACCCAATACCATGTTCTCTAACATGTGTCCATATTATTGGTTTGATATCTCCATATCCATGACCTATGAATCATAGTCATCAACCAATACATATGCTAGTCTATTCATATGTGTTCTCATATGTTTCTGACCAGGGAACGTTTAAGAATAATCATCTCAGAAATATAGAGTTTCACAATCAAGTCACATACTTGATAATAAATATTAACAATATTATTCTAGGAACAAGATAACATATTATCCAATGTTATGAACATAATGAAATATAATCATCTCTATGATTGCCTCTAGAACATATTTCCAACAGTCTCCCACTTGCACTAGACTCAATCATTTAAGTATGTAATACCGATAGCTCTTGTGTGCGCCTCATGCTTTGGCTATGTGAGAGGCTTTGTCAACGGATTAGCAACATTTAAATCCGTATGAACTTTGCATATCTTAACATCTCCTCTATCCACCAATTTGCGAATAAGATGATAATGCCTAAGTATATGCTTGGATTTCTGATGGGATCTAGGCTCCTTAGCCTGCGCAATGGCTCCATTATTGTCGCAATAGAGATCTATTGGGCTCAAGGCACTTGGAACCGCACCCAACTCAACAATAAAATTCCTTATCCAAACACCTTCTTTCGCAGCTTCAGAAGCTGCAATGTACTTAGCTTCTGTCATAGAATTAGCAACCGTCTCTTGCTTAGAACTTTTCTAGCTCACTGCTCCTCCATTCAAAATGAATTCAAAACTAGATTACGAACGATAATCATCTTTGTCGGTTTGGAAGCTGCATAGGTGTAACCATTTACAACAAGCTCTTCATCACCGCCATAAACTAGGAACGCATCCTTAGTTCTTCTCAAGTGCTTAAGAATGTTTTTCACAGCTGTCCAGTGACCTTCACCGAGATCAGCATGGTATCTGCTTGTAACACTTAGAGCATATGATACATCTGGTCGAGTACATATCATGGCATACATGATAGATCCAATAGTTGAAGCATATGGAATACCATTCATTCGGTCTCGCTCATCAGTTGTCGAAGGACACTAACTCTTGGTAAGACTTATGCCATGTGACATAGGCAAGAACCCTTTCTTGGCATTCTGCATGTTGAGCCGAATCAACACCTTGTCAATATAATTACTTTGGCTTAATCCAATTAGCCTTCTTGATCTATCTCTATAGATCTTTATCCCTAAGATATATGCTGCCTCTCCTAGGTCCTTCATAGTAAAACTGTTTTTCAATGATGGCTTAACGGATTCCAGTATAGGAATGTCATTCCCAATCAATAATATGTCATCCACATATGAGATTAGAATTACAAGTGCGCTCCCACTAACCTTCATGTAAGCACAAGGTTCTTCTTTATTCTTGACGAAACCAAACCTTTTGATCTCCTCAACAAAACGTATATTCCAACTCCGAGATGCTTGCTTCAATCCATAAACGGACTTCTGAAGTTTGCACACTTTACTAGCATTCTTTGGATCGACAAAACCTTTAGGTTGTGTCATGTACACATCCTCACTTAGGTTTCCATTAAGGAAAACCGTTTTGACATCCATTTGCCATATCTCATAGTCGAAATATGCAGCAGTAGCTAGAATGATCCGTACAGATTTAGGCATCGCTACCGGTGAGAAAGTCCCATCGTAGTCAACCCCTTGAACTTGTCAAAACCCTTTTGCAACTAGTCGAGATTTATGAATGTGAACATTTCCATCCATATCAATCTTTTTCTTATAGATCCATTTGCACTCAATGATTTTAACACCATCAAGTGAATCGAGCAGGTTCCAAACCTGATTGTCTCTCATAGAGTCTATCTTGGATTTCATGGCTCCAAGCCATTTCTTAGAGTCCGGCTCCATCATTGCTTCCTTAAAAGTCTTAGGCTCATCATTATTCAATAATAATACATCATGCCCATACCTTATAGGCAATTGATGTGGCCTTTTAAATCTACGTGGGGCCGATGCCTCATCTATAGATTCAACAATATTTTGTTCATCCTACAGAGGTTCAGTAGGAGTTAAAACACTTTCAGACGTTTCCCGAATTTCTTCAAGTTGCACCTTTCTCCCACTGACTCCTTTAGAAAGAAGCTCTTTCTCCAAAAAGACACCATTTCGGGCAACAAAAACCTTGCCTTCTTCTCGGTTGTAGAAATAATATCCTTTGGTTTGCCTAGGATATCCTATAAAGAAGCATTTATCTGACTTGGGTGTGAGTTTATCAGACATAAAACGTTTAACATAGACATCACATCCTTAAATCTTTAGAAAAGACAAACCAGGACTCTTCCCAGTCCATATCTCATATGGTGTCTTATCTACTGATTTAGATGGTACCTTATTTAAAGTGAAAGTGGCAGTTTGTAGAGCGTAACCCCAAAAAGACAATGGCAGATCTAATTGGCTCATCATCGACCGAACCATGTCCAACAAGGTCCAATTACGCCGCTCGGACACCCCATTCCATTGTAGAGTGCCCAGTGGTGTAAGTTGTGGAATAATTCCACATTGTTTCAAATGATCACCAAATTCATGGCTCAAACATTCACCTCCATGATCAGATTGTAAAGATTTGATTGTCTTGCCAAGTTGATTCTGTACCTCACTCTGGAACTCCTTGAACTTTTCAAAGGATTCCGACTTGTGCCTCATTAAATAGATATATCCATATCTACTATAGTCATCGGTGAAAGTAATGAAGTCTTCGAAACCACCTCTAGTCGTATCGTGCTCATTGGTCCACACACATCAGTATGTATGAGTGCCAGCAAGTCGGATGCCCTCTCATTCCGACCAATGAAAGGTGTCTTGGTCATCTTTCCGAGTAGACAAGATTCGCACGTTCCAAATTATTCCAAATCAAATGAGTTTAGAATTCCATCATTATGGAGTTTCTTCATGCGTTTCTCACTTATGTGACCCAAACGACAATACCAAATGAAAGTGGAATTCATATCATTAGGCTGAAGCCTCTTTGCATTAATGTTATAGACGGGTGCATCATCAAGATTTAAAATAAACGACCCATTCGAAATAGGAGCATAGCCATAAAACATCTTATTCAAAAATATATAACAACCATTGTTCTCTATAATGAATTTATAACCCTCTGCCATCAAACATGAGGCAGAGATAATGTTTCTACTCATGGCTAGAACGTAATAACAATTATTTAATTCCATAATAAATTCTGAGGGCAAAAGTAATGGCAAAATCCCGACGGCTAATGCAGCAACTCTTGCTTTATTCCCGACACGAAGATCTATCTCGCCTCTTGCAATTCTCCTACTCTTTGTTAAACTCTACATCGAATTGCAAATATGAGCAACCGATTCGGTATCAAATACCCAAGAGTTAACAGAAGAATTAGCAAGAAAAACATCTATAACATTAATACCTGAAGTGGAAGGTTTAGTCCCACCATTCTTTTTCAGATCAGTGAGGTATTTCTTGCAATTCCTTTTCCAATGGCCTGGCTCGTTGTAGTAAAAACATTCATTCTCTTGAGTCGGACCAAACTTAGCCTTGGGCGGCTTGTTAGTTTGGATCTCATCTGAAACTTTAGTCTTTCCCTTACCTTTGACCCAAGTTTTAGCCTTCTTCTTGAAGCTTGTACTCTTTTGCACCAGCATCACATGACTGTTGCTTTTCTTAATGTTGTCCTCTGCAGTCTTGAGCATCATATGCAGTTTGGTGAGATTCTTGTCTAAGCCATTCACATGGAAGTTCAGAATGAACTGGCCATAGCTTGCAGGAAGTGAAGCAAGAATCAAATTTGTAGCCAACTCTTGACTAAGTGGAAAACTAAGTTTTTCTAAGCTCTGTGTGTAACCAACCATCTTGATGACATGTGGGCTCACTGGACTACCCTCAGCTAGCTTACTCCCAAATAATTTCTTTGAGATCTCATATCTCTCAGTTCTTGTTTGTATCTCAAACATGCCTTTGAGTGCCACGATCATATCGTAGGCCTCTATGTTCTCAAACTGCTTCTGAAGGTCTGAGTTCATAGCAACAAGCATGAGACAACTAACATGAAGGGACTCATCACATGCCTTCTTATAGGCGGTTTTAAGAGTAGCAGCAGCGTTTTCAGCAGGCACATCTGGAATTGGTTCCTCTAGAACATGTTCCTTTTTATCTTCCCTAAGAACAATTCTTAGGTTGTGGGACCAATCCACAAAATTTGTTCCATTCAGTTTTTCCTTATCAAGTATCGAACGTAATGTAAAACTGTATGTAGGTACAGTAGTTGGTGCCATGATCTACAACATAAAATATGCAAAGCTAAGACATGTTCAAGAAAAGTAACTTCTATTAAACAATTTAATAAAGATACTCCCACTAAATACCATATCCCTCTTATGACATTTAGTGATTCAAGACCCATAATCAGTTAATCTACTAGTGAGCTTTGGGATCACTGCAAGAAGATTAGTGAAAATGGTAAGCAACCCTTTGCTAATCATATCTCTATATGACTCTTGTTGTTGGGCAGCATCTCTATGCTCCGGCACCCAACCCTATGCCCCAAGGTCCATAACCGTTATGATGACCTTGTCAAGTAAAACCAATTCTATGCGTGTAAGTGTCCGACACAAACCCATCTAGTCAAGGAATATTAATGGCACTCTGCTTTAGCAAGACCTACCATTAAAATACATAACTTTGGATGGTGCAACTAATTGGGAGAGCATCAATTTAACTTAATATAATTTGAGGGAAATTTACTTCTACCATGTTAAAAGCATTTAAAGCAATTAAATAACATGCATAGAAATAAATGAACAGAAATATAAAGGCATTCACAAACAATTAAATTGCATTGTGATATCGTATGACCCTTCCACATGGTGATCTCCATCGCCGTGCTTCCTGTTCGCCATGTCTCCAAGTGGTCAAATCCTCCAAGTACTCCCACTAAGCCATTACTCCTAATAGCACTAGTAAAAATTACAAAGAGTGAAGAAGCATCACAAGTCGACACGCAGACCGTTATACAAATATGGACAGCCTTGGGCTGCAATAACCATGACATGCAGGGCATGAACATTACACACATACTGTAACACCCTGGCTATGCGGAAGCCAAGATGCTACCTAAAAGACTAATGTACAACAGCAATACGGACTAATTTCAACCATTTTTTAAACAATAATATTTTAACCAAATAGAACTAAAACATTTCTCTAAAATCCGGCAGAACCTCCTTTATATAGATGGCTATACCGGAGGTTCAAATAGTTTAATATAGCATCATTCAACAATCAAATCATCCAATTTAACGAATCATCAAAGGACATCCAGGACAAGCTAAACAACTATAGCATAATCAAAAGGGCATCCATAATCTTCTAATAAACCCTATTACAAATAATTGAGACTCTACTGAACCAATTAAATTCAACAACTCAATAAACCATCAACCAAACATTCTAATCCATCAACGAGAATTAAATGAACTCAATCAACGAATGAATAAGAACATAAATGGATCATCCATGACCACAATTAAAACAACCACCACGAAGGATGGTCACAATCTGAATCTAGAGCAATTATCAAGAATAGGAATTGTGGTTAAATGGACTAGGTTATTCATTGTGGTTAGTGATTATGTGACGTGCACTAAGTCTACCCCTTCCCATGCATGTCACTGCCTCGAGAGGTACCTAGCAAGCACAACACAGCAAGTGTGAGTCCACGACTCAGCAAAGTGCAATAGCAAATCAAACAATAGCACCATAAATAGTCAAAGGGAATAAACAATTCCATCATGAATAACAGCATGATATACCACAAACCCATCTCTTATGATAGCATCATAAGCAGTTAGAGGGAACAAACAGTCCCACCATGAACACAGCATTATATACCACAACTCCATCTCTTAAGCAGAAATGCAATGAATATGCCATGAATGCAAAATACTTCACTTCTTTGCAATTACCAGTAATACCGAGTATGTATCCGTCGATACATACCCTAAGCATGTGCCCTCTAGGCACAGGGATCCAAAGCCCACACTCCACGAGTGTGGGGACCAGGCCCGTCCAATGCAGGATGGGGATCTCAAGGAAACAGCCCTTGGCTACCATGTAGTCCAAGGTTCAGAAATGAACATGCAGAAATGCAAATGCGCATGTCCATTATCGTTATCATGATTCATCATTAACAAGGTAGCCTCATTGCTCACCTTGTCCCATCATTCTTGCCATCAACATATAACCATTATCATGCAAGCATCACCATATAAACAGTAATATGTACGCATCATCATGTAACCATTAGCATGCAACATCATGTAAACATTCCCAAGTAGTAAGCATCGTCATTAAACTATGGCATTTAGGCTCATCAACATTACCAAGCAACAATCAACATCAATCAACTGTGGCATTCATCAAGTATATAATATGACAACTCATTAATAATACTTGCACTTGCCTCAACCGTGAGACAGAAGACAAATGGCGGAACGCTCTAGCACCAGGGTTCACCTCCTCCAGCACCACGATCCCAACTCGTATTGTGAGGAGTGAGCAAGACAAGACCTGTACAAATTCTTTAACTCCTTTGCACCAAATGTGACACAGTGAGGATTGCCCATGCTAGCACATGTTACACGCCATGATAACCCACCAGTTGCCAATTCAGCTTGAACCACAGTTTCATGGCTGCACACATAACGTGAAAACCACAACTTAACACCGAAGATAGATTTGTCCTATCAGCAAATTCGACATATTAATTCAACTACCTAGTAACCTCCCTAATAAGAAAAGAGTTCGTATACAAACACAAGGTTACTACTGCCATGTAACATTCTTTTGGCTGGTGCAATGTAAATGCGTTCATATCAGACTCCTCAACATTGGCCAATCCCTCACTCGGTCGCTTCTCAGACATACATCGAAATCAATAATTCCTCACACATGACAGCAAGCACACTCATCCATTCACAGTGTAGCACATGTTAATAAAAAACAACGAAAATTCCTATTCAGACTAGTACCAACAAATGCATTATATCACTGACAACTAGAATTCTGACACTACACATCTCAATTTGGGATTCAATTCACACACACATGTTACCTGCTGCTGCGAGATGGAGAGTTCAAATTTATAGACTAGTAGTGTTCCTCGTCACCGGCGCACCACACACCATGCTGCTAATCGTTCGATTCCTCGGGGACGATCTGCAGCTCCTCGATTCCTCGTGCTCGTGCTCCTCCGATCTGCAGCTCTTGCTGCTCCAATCTGCAGCTTTTGCTGCTTGTGCTCTTCAAACCACTAGAGAGCCATCTCAATGAGACTACCAATTGAGCAAATACCACTACAGATGTCCATGTTTACCAGGTTCTGCAGCAAGCTCACCAATGTCAATGGAACTATCCTCAATTGCAGCTGCTGCTCCTCGGCCATAGGATGACTTCTCCTTCTTAGTGTCGCTTGAGCTCCCGAACACTGGTGACAGGATGCTGAAGAAGGTCGACAGGGGAGACCAAGAATCGCACGTCGACGGTCCCTCCTTGTAGAGCCCTTGGCCTACACATTTTATCGAACACGTGATGGGCAGACATTCACTCAATCAGATAGATAAGCGAACGAGATTAATTAGGAAAGCAACAAATCACTACATCACCTTGCCATGGTCGCTCCACTCCCGATCTGACGATGCATCCCACCAGTAGCAAGCACGCAGCGGGAGGCTAGGTTTGGCCGTGGGGTTTGGTGACGAGCTCAACTCGACGACGGTGAGGAACGAAGCGAGGAGGCACTGGGTGGGCCACCAGGCGCGGCCCGGTCGTCACGGAGGCACCGCACGGCGACGGGCGACCGAAGAACGGGGGTGCACGCGGGTAGAGGAGTTACGAGGAGGCGCTGGTGGCCGAGCTAGAGGTAGCAGTGGCGGCAGCTGGCGGCCAGAGAGGAGCCATGCTGGGAGCTAGAGGAGGAGCGCTCGGGCGAGTCGAGCAAGGGCCGGTGCGGGTGCGCGAGCCGAGCAGCGGCGGCGGCGCAAGCGCAAGATAGAGGCCGAGAGCAATGCCAGGGGAGGAAAAGGGAATGGGAGAGGTTGGATTCACGTAGGGATAGGGGCGGCTGGGTGAGGGCAAGAAGCAAGAGGAACTAGGGTTTGGGGTACCAACTCCCTCTTTTATTCTCATCAGCTGCCAGCCCCATTATTGGTCCATGGGCCGAAGCCCACCTCTATTTCCCCCTCTAATTCTAAACTAATTCTTTAGTTACTTACTCTAATTTATTAAGTACTCAAATAATTAAACGGGATATTACACATACATGCATCTCATACATCATGGGTCACACTATTCACATCAATCCCTGTAAAAACAAGTTATGCATGGAATCCAATTCTATCAGACGACATGAACACATACTACCTATAACGCACGGTACAATTACCCAGCACAGCCGTATCAAGGCAATGATCGAAAAGGTACGGAGATGGGACAGGGAAGAAATGGTGGAATAGCATGAGATGTCGACGTGTTTATCGTTGCTTCATCGGCTCTTGTCGTTGCGAGATCTCGAACGGCTGGAAAGCTTGATTGTTGAAGCTGGGACCTTTCCAAGGGTATTTAAATCAAGGAAGGAAAGGTTAAACAAAGCAACGGAAGGAAAATATGTCAGCAACACCATGCTACTTGTCAGGATTTCTCAGTTCTATCTTTGAAGGAAATAAAGACAACAGATGGTGCATTTCGTTTAGAGTTGAAAGACACATTGCCCTTTTCTCGTCATAGTGGTGGCAACCTTATCTTGAAGCAGATGAAAGGAAGAAAGCTCACATGGAAGTAGGCTAAGGATACATAAAGGATCGAAAGGGTAGAGAGATAGGGGAATTTGGCTCTATGGCAGTCTTCTCGTTCCCACGTAGCTTCGTCTTCAATGTGGTTGCTCCATTGGACTATTAACATCTTGATCGCATGACTACGGGTGTGTCGCGTGGTTTTGTCTAGAAGCTGAATCGGGTGCTCCTGATAATAAAGATTTGGTTGGAGATCAAGGTTCTCCAACTGAATGGATTTGGTGGGACTTTGGAAGCATCTCTTGAGATGTGGTATGTGGAAGATGTCATACACATCCGAAAGTTGAGGTGGCAGCTCCAACTGATATGCTACCTTGCCTTTTTCTTATGGGGATTCGGTATGGACTGATATACCGAGGTGCCAGCTTCCCATGGACTTGGAAACAGTGGATACCTCGTAGTGGTGAGACCTTAAGATAAACAAAATTGTTTACTTCAAAGTTTAGCTCTTGGCGGAGCGGATGTCATCAGTGTCGAAAGGGTCAACTACTAATGCAAAGCTCAAAAGCCAAGTTCACATGAACTCGCCCATCCTGGATGATGGTTGATTGGTAGTAGCTCTATTTCCTTTGGCAATGGTGCTGAGGGCGATGGTATTCTGCACCAACTGTTGGAGCAGGAGAGTGTTAGTTTGTCTCCCTTGCTCGATCATAGCGAGCACTTGTGCCATGGTGGCTGGTGAGGGCAACACTTCTAGTTCTTCGCCAGACGTTGGCTGAGGTTGCTCAGCTAGCATCATCGAAGTAGAAGGATGTTATGAGCTACGCTGGGAAGGTGTAGGGACTTCGTTTTCACAGTTGCATACGATCCGGAGGCAGCTACTATTGCTATGAGCTCACGAACAGAATGCGTTACGGGTATCCTGATCGTATAGAGCGTAGGATAGGCAACCGTTCGCAAGGTAAGAGGGAATAAACACAAATTAAGAGGGTCGGCAAGTATTATCATCCCAACTATTTTAACTAATCTAAGCTAAAAATATGTATGTTTTTAAATTTTAGGGGCAGCACACATGAATTTTAACCTAAAGGTCAAATTTTACATGGCACACAAGCCCGATACCTTTACAAAAGAGGTAACTAAACCAACATAAATAGCAACTTACACCCAGGCTATAGCAATGTTATACCTAAGCTCGTTCTACAATTTAATAAAAAGGAAAGTCTAGTGAACATGTAATGAGAGACATGGATAAGAAGTGATACTAGACAAGAAAAGAATTTCAGCACATCTTTCTTATTCATTCCCTATATTATTTAACCAATGCAATTATGGCTAAATTTCAGGTCATATGACCCTTGGTCTTTATATAAGTAGACCTTTATAATATCACTCAATTTAATGCCAAATGAAGGTAGGAGAGGTTATAAACGAATATTACATCACAAAATTTTAGCAAGTACATGTTCAGAAAATTTTGGAAAGAGAGGCATCTAGAGCGGTATCCTTAGTAGTTCAAAGAAGACTCTCCAAAAGGACTTTGTGGGGGATGTTTTAATGATATTTTGAAATCATTTTGGCTCTATTTTAAAGTCCTAAAAAGTAGTTTAATACTTCTATTTTCGAGAGCATCCCATCTCTCAAACTATAACTATTTTGAACAAGTTGAGAGAAGATGATTAAGAATAGACTTTAGATGAGAAGAGAATGCTAAGAGGGAAAAGATTAGCTAACATCTCTAAAATTTCAGAACCATTCCTATAGTTACATTAGATTGCAAGTTTTAATTCTAAGTCTAAATCTATTAACCATTCTATCTAGGGCTTGTCCTATAGTCAGTATTGCACTGATACCAAGCGCTGTCGGACCCCTAGGCGTGGAATACCCGAAGACCCTTTGTGTATTCTGTGCTAGTCCCTAGATCAGTAGCTAGCACACACATTCACAACATTTGGCATTCACAATCATACATACACATGCTAAAGTAAGTAAAAGAGGTTACTCTACTTAAGCTATTACAAGTTTATTACAATCACAGCCGACCGACCAAATAAAATCAGTCATCAAAGTAAAATAAATATCAGCGGAAGACTTAATGAAGTAGCAAAATACAGCGGCATGCCCATCCGATCCCGCAGGCAACCGACAAGGAACAAGGCCTAGGTAGACCCGTCACTGAACCCTTCGGTGCTAGGAGCAAAGAACGCGTCATCAGGCTTCTGTGCATCTTCAATCTCTGAACAACATACGCGTCGTCAGGCTTCTGCGCATCTTCGATCTCTGAACAACATACGTGTCGTCAGGCTTCTGCGCATCTTCGATCTCTGAACAACATACACGTCGTCAGGCTTCTGCGCATCTTCGATCTCTGAACAACATATTAAGTAAGATTGAGTACTTGTGTACTCAGCAAGACTTATAGTGTATCACAAAGATTATATTAGAGGCAAGGCTATCAAATGAATGGCTCTACTATACAAGTTCTTTTGCTCAAAGCCACTTTTATTTGCAATAATCATAAGTAGTAATTTACAATGGAATTTAAAAGAGCAGTTTAAGAAAAAGTAAGTACAGGACAATAAGTAAGAAACTGAATCAAATAATAACAACACCTGCAACCCTAATCGGTCGCAAGCAAAAATGTAATCAATATTCTGCCATAGGAATGGCACAGACAAATTCATGTTCAACCATAGAAATGACAGTCCCGCTATCGACATAGCAGTCCAGCCATAGAAATGGCGGTTAACTCAACAAATCAAAAACCCCATGTCATTACCTTTAATTCAAGTTATTGCATTTTACTTTAAGTATTTATTTAAATGCTTTAGGATTAGTTATATACTAATTTGATTATGTTCATCTTGCCTATTATAATATCACGATCCTTTGTCACCCTAGCTTGGTTAATTACTAGTTGATAATATCATAGCACCAACGTGGGTTGGTTAGCTACGAATAGTCTGCTTAGCCATTCAACGAGTCATTTATAACATTGAGTTGCAAATATAAACTTGACTAAGTGATTATGGAATTTATGTAAAACTATGTGTTGTATGCTGTTACTTGTTGATGGCATGTGTTGCACTTAACCAACAGGGTGGAAAAAGATTTAGACTGAGGTGAGTGGATGAATTGTGTGATGTGGTGGAACTGTGTGATTGGGAAGAAAATGAATGTGATAGTCGTAATTGGCAGTCTCATCTTGGTCAAGGACTTAACTTTGTGCGCCATTGAGCTAAGCCACAACTGTACAACCACTTGTCTGATGGGATGGGCCTAACCTAGTAAGCTATGGAGTCTTGATGTTGATTACTTAGGCAGATTGTTTAAGATGTGTGTCAGGCTGGAGGTGTGTTTCTGCCTGTGTGACGATTCACATCGATGGACGGTTCGTCGCTTCCAGGTCCAACGGTGTGCGACAGACTAACCACCTGTGTGGGGGTTGGTGTCGGCAGTAAGTAGAATGGGAGTGTCAATTATTGAGATAAAGTTTAAGAAAGGTTTTGTTGTGATTAACTTCGATCCAGTTGTTTGCATCTTATGGGTAAAGTGTACTACCTCTGTAGAGTGTTAAACAATTTATTCGAATAGCCAAGTCCGCGATCATGGACACGCTCGGGGATTTCACACGAGGGGTAAATTTTCATAAAACATTTGGGAAGGGACAACTGTATGGGATAACTTGTACATCTGTGTGAAAGAAATTGATTAGGCTTAGTGTCTTTGTAAAAACAATTGTTCAAATTCATTATTGTTTATTTGTTTTGAATTACGCTTTCAATCTATTAATTATATTCAATTGCAAATGTTGCTTTATTACAAAATAGCCACAAAAACCATTTCCTTTGGAATAAGCCATCATCTATAATTGTATTATGTGGTACAACTTATTGAGTACTCAGAGTACTCATTCTTACTGCAATCATTCAGCTGAAGTGGATGAATCGCGCCTGCCTTTGAGAAGGAGCTTTACGAGGATGGTGATCGTTAGGTCTTGATCCCAGTCAGTTGTCTGTGGCGAGTTGATGGGTATCCACTGGAGTTGCTTTTTGTTTCGCTACTATTTCTTTATTTAGTGTCAGCCCTACATGGCTTAATAATTGTAAACTTGACCATAAGGTCAAAACTGCTATTTATTTAATCAAATTAGTTGTTTATTCTTATATTCGTCTTGTGTGGAAAGATATTCATCTATGTTGACACTGTGTGCACTAGCTTGATCCTGGACTAGTGCATTATACACAGAGGGTCCAGAATTATATTTTTTTAGGTCCCAACACGGTGACACCACCTCCCGGAGAGCGCGGTATGATCTTAGACATACATAGATCAGTCGATCTGAAGACAAAGTAGAGCACTCGGCAGAGTGTTCAGCAGAATGCAAATGCTGGAAGAACTTCATGCTCGGAAACCAATCACATACGTGCTGGACGAAGCATACACGCTCGGCAAAAGACAATCTCGCTAGAAGAAAGACACGCACATACGCTGGAGATTCAGAACGCAAGAAGAACAGAGAAACGAGTTTGGTGCTGCATGCTTACTCTGATAGTTACTCTGTTACATAGCGCTAGGCCTAGCCTTTATACCCCATGCATGACTTCGTAGACAGAATAGACTCGGACTCCATCTGCGAAATGGAAACGGACACTCCCTACCATATACACAAGGATTAAACTCTTAACACATCACTGGCATCGAAAACTGAAAGAGACAAGCAGTACTTTCAGTGCATGAGTAGTGTAGGATTGACCCTTTTTTTTTTGGTTCTCGGTACAAGGGATGAATTTAGCATTGACTTTTTGCGGGTTTGCATAACTTATGTGTACTAGATATATCAATTTTTTTGGCATTTTTTGAACTTTGCAGGTTTGAATTTTGGAAATTTTGGCAAATGGGGATGCGGGAACCTCTAGTCGCCAACGAATTTCCCACCAGACCAATTAGCAAGTGTAACATCCCGTTTTCAAAACGGGAATAGTAATTACCTTTCGATTTTCGGTTTTCGTTCGCAATTCAAATTAGCAAACTATTTTCAAAATCTTCTAGCTTCCTCTAAGCTCGGGTTTGTGTTTCAAACTTCCTCAAATTCTGAAATTCAAATTTGAGTTGAATTTCCTCCCTTTTCAGTTTTTGGCCTCCTTTCCTTTCTAATTGGGCTCAGCCCATTACCCTCCTTGGGTCGGCCTGATTCTCCTTGGGCCCCCTTCTCCCTTTTCATGCGGCCCACCCCCCTTTTTCCTGTGCCGAGCCGCCCAGGCCATCTTCTTCTCTCCCCCCCCCATGGGCGACGCTGCCGCCTGCTCCCTCGTGCGTGCCGAACCGCGCACGTCGTCGCCGCCTCGCCGCCCTAGAGCTCCCGTGTCACACGCCGCAACCCCGACGTCTTGTCTCCCAACGCCTTGTCTTGTCGCCCGGGCCGCACGCTCACATTCGATCGTTGCCTATGCTCGCCTCGACCAGATCATGCATGACGCCACGGCGCTTGTCTTCACAGACTCCGCCGCTTCACCAAGCGCTCTGTCCCCTTCCCGTGCTCCATCAAGCCGCAACGGCTCCTCCTTGCTGGCTATAAGAGTCACCTCCCTTGCTCTCCCCCCTTACCTTCTTCTTCGCTGAAAGCGAGCAGAGCCGGCTCTGCTTTCCGTCGGGCCGCCTCGCTGCCAGACCACCAGGCCGACGAAGTCTCCGCCTGCCAACCGCGTCATGAGAAGCCCCCGGCACCAAGGATTCTATTCCCCTCCCCCCTTCGTCTTCCCCGTCACCGAGACAAGCTACCGCCGTGACTCCTCCTCCGCTCTCGGCCGCCGCCGCCAGACTGTCTCAGGCCACCTCCAGCCTCCCCACCCGGCTCAGCGTCCTCCTCGCCGCCACCACGCACCTTATGCACGCACTCGGCTCCTCTCCAGTCAGCTGGCTTACTCCAAGATCTCCACGCCAGGCGCCTTGCGCCCGCCGCCTTCTTGTCTTGTCGTCGCCGCGCCCATCCCTCTCCGGCGGCGCCGCCGCCGCTCATGGCCTCCTTGCCCCCACCGGAGCCCGTTCTGCTGCTCACCCGCCTCCCCATGCCACCACATGCCGGCGCCGCCACCGCCTTTGAGCTGCCTCCACTGCCCTCTGCTCTCTGTGGCCGAAGGCCATTTGGTTGGGGATGAACCGGCCAAGGGTCCCACCTGTCATAAGCTTGAGCCTCCCTCCCCTTTGGCTACCATGTGGGCCCCCCTGTTTCCTGTTCTGGTGGACCAGCTCGCCCTATGCACGTAAACCAGGTCCATGGCACTGTGCAGTGCACCCCTTTCTCTCTCTCTTTTATTTCCATTTCCAAGTTCGGAAGTCCCGTTCTCCTCCATTTTAGCTCCAAAAATTATGATTTAAATTCCTAAAAATTTGTTAATTCAAGATCTTGCTAATGGCATAGGTCTTGTTCAATTTGGAGTTCATTTATTGTTCTTTATTATTTATTTGCTCTCTTTGCCGTTGTACCTTTTTCCGGTATTTTCGCCCGATTAAGATTTGAAGACGCCGGAGATCCCCACGTTGATGAAGACCAATAGTACCAAGATCCCCTTGCCTTTAACCAAGGCGAGTCAATACTTTGATCATTTTGAGCCTACATTTTATGCAAATTATATTCATTTAAAATACCGAAATTGCATGCTTTAATTCTTTAATCAAATATATGTTAAAGCTTAAGGTAGTTAAATACCCATTTGATGATTAATTAATTAATGTGTCATCCCTTGATAATTGAATCCTTTATTCATTGTCGCCCTAGTAATCTATATGGTAATATTAGTTATAGGTTGTACTTAAGCGACATGCTAGTCTTGCTTAAGTACTAGGGTATTAAATACCTCAATCATCATCTCTTCAAACATGAAAATGGTTTTCGGCAATCATTGCGGGAAATGACTGAGGTGAATGTGATAACTTGGTTTCCCTTCTCAAAACCCTAATAACCTGCTTTCTCCATCTGGGCGGATGGTATGATGGATGATGTGATGGTGAGCGCTAATGCAGCCCAAGGGATACTGGTATGTTGGTGGGTGCTAATGTAGCCCAAGGGAATACTAGTATGTGGAATGAACCGCCCAGATAACCCTAAGGATTTAATCTTGTCATGACCTCCTGTGTAAAACAAGTGCAACCACAAGTCTGTAAAGTACAACCTGGCTAAATAATTTATATCCATTAGTGTGAGTTGCACCAGGTAGATGTCCTGCGACGCCGTGAGCCTTTGTGGCGAGGGGTGTCGGGGCGCACGACGTAAGTCGTTAAGAGGGCGCAAGAGGGGGTTTGGGGTAAGGGTTAATGGATCTAAACGGACGTAACCCTTCGAAGACGAAACCTTAGCGGGTGTAACTAATACTGCTAGATGCATTGTAAAGGCCTTGTGGTGATCTCCCCTTGATTCACATGTCTAAGGAAACGTGTGTATATATCAAAACGATTATCTCTTGTGGGTAAAGTGTACAATCTCTGCAGAGTATTAAATCATTTAAATGACCATGCCTACGGTCAGTTATGACATAGGAACTTAACTTAAGTTAGTTCTATTTCAAAAATCTTGTGGGTGGTATGAAAATGTGGAGGGCTCACCTAGCCCTGGGTTTGGTTTTACCTGAGCCTTTGAGCTCAGCGGTGGTAATAATGGAGGTAACTCCAATCAAAATAAGCATAAGGCAGAGGTAGCCTCTGCTATTACAAATATTGCACAATTGCTCTCTTTATTAAAATGCAATTTGTTAAAGTGCTAAGTGATAGGAATTTATAATTATGTTAATTGAAAATGTTACTTTAGCAAATAAAAGAACCTGAGCCATCCTTGTTTAGCCTTGCATATATATTATTGCATTGTGTGTTGACTCGCGAGCACGGAAGTTGTGCTCATTCTCGCTCTTTCCCCCAAAAACCCTCAAAAGCAGGAAATCCGAAGGATTACGACTACTACGAGGATCCCGAAGTTGGAGGCCTTGAATGAAGCGTAGTTAGTCTTAGTTGCTCTAGTCTCATTCCAGTCTAGTTGACTTCGTTGGTGCTTGCATGCATCCAATATTATCCAAGTCATTGGTTAATATCGGACACACACGGGTTTCCCCAGTCGCTTGCCTGTGGAGAGATGTGCTCTACCCCTTTTGTTTCCGTTGTCGCTTCCGCTTTTGTAATATAATCTTTAGCTTTGTTCGGCCCTTTTTGTAAAACCCGACCCGATGTGACCTATGTAAACTTTGTGATGTTAATTAATGAATGGTATGGTTTTATCTACGCCATGTATAATTTGATTCAGTGATGTGTCTGTGAGTGCTAGCTACTGATCCAGAGAATAGTACAGTGTTTTTATATAGGATTTGGATTCTCAGAAATCCGGGTCCGACAGCAAGTTGCACAATGTTGTTAATACTTTCATCTTTTAGTTGGAGTAGGTGTCAAACCATTTCGCAGGTGCCACAGCAATCGCTGTCACTAAACCATATGGCAATATATAGCCACTTGTTGCCAATTCTGACAAGTATGGGTGAGATTTGCAAATATTGTTTTTCTCATTGATCATTCTCTAAAAAGTATTCAAATAGAAAGAATATAGAGGGAGGAAAACACGCTTACGGAAATATTATTTGTAATCCAGAGGCAGGCAGCGGGAACAGAAACAAGTTTGTTCAAATCTGGTTGTTTGCAGACCATGAAGCAGCATCAACTGACAGATTTTGGATTGTCTTCCCGTTAAGTCGGATGTAGGGAACATGAGAAATGTTCAGCCATTCCCGTCCTTCAGGTCTGAATTTTTCTTCCTGCTCAATAGTACAACCATCCAGAAGCAATTCTTGGAGGTTCTGTGGCAAAATTCCTTCCTCTATCGACAACCATGTTGTAGTGTCGATTCGAAGTACCTTCAGGGAGGTAAGTCTGCCTAGTGTAGCAGGAAGTCGTTCAAGAAAGTAACAGATTGTAAACTCCAGGTATTCGACACAAGTTAGTTGTGCAAAACAATCGTCCTGCACCGGGGTGAAATAAACATCCTCCAAGTAATAGATCCGGACATTTCTCAACGAGGGGAGAAAGCTATTTCTGTTCAACAAGCTGCCATCTGTATATACAGTGGTAACGAGAAGTTCACCATGCTCATCTTGTGTGGTTGATTGATCTGAGAACTCGCTAAGAATGTCAACTACCCTTAGGTTGGGAAAGCGGCCTAATCCATCAACCAAACGTAGCCCCCCGCACTTTATAATGTTTAGACACTCCAATGACTTCAACTGATGGCCAGATAGTATGACTGGGTGGTCGCAGTGTGTTATCTTCATTGTTTTGAGGCATGCCAAGACTTGCACACACGTTGGCACTGCCTTGACAGAGTTCCCACAAGCTGAAATCTCAAGCTCCAACAGCGAAGTCATAAACGAAAGGCAGGGCACCTCTTCCAGTGCAGAGCAAGAGTCAAGTTGGAGCCTCGTGACATGTGGAAGGAGTGGGCCATGAACTTCTGCGCGTGACCACTGCGCCCATGCTATCATCGAAGAAACTTCAAACTCCTCCAAAGATGCGAGGCAACCAAAAGATGCTCCATCAACACGCTTCACTGACGGCAAGTTATCTAGAGTGAGATACTTGAGGGAAGGGAATTTCCCAAATGGTGGAAGTACATCTAGAAATCGGCAGCTTCCAACACGAAGGGACCGAAGGTTTGTGAAGGCATGAGTTTGCGATATCCAATTTGGGAAAATTGTCCCTCCATAGCCTTCAATCATGAGTTCTCGTATATTTGGATGTGGCCGCAATCCTTCAAGCACATCCTTTGATACATTTCTCCCTTTCAGCACCAAGGCTTCAAGATGTTTCTTTTCAGTCATATTGGCTTCCTTGGCCTCCTGCATGTTCTTAACGAGGTGGATATTGCTGATGGAAAGTTGCCCAGTGAGCTCTTTTCTTCAACTCATTTATCATGAATCCCTTTCGCTTTCTAGCAACGAAGCTCTCCAATTCTTGAAGTTCAGTTAGCTGCCCAATACCAGCTATTGAAGACAGTGTTGTAGCATCTACATACAAGTGCCTTAAGTTAGCAAGCTTGGTAATGCTCTACGGGATAGCATCACGGCTGTATCCACGTAGACATAAAACTTGAATATTAGTAGGGAAGTTCCGTAAATTATTTATTCTTGTAAAAGAGATATCAAAGAACCGTAATTTTCTCAAGGCTGAAATGTCGGGTAGTTCTTTCCTCAGCACTTCGACAAAAAGATAAGTCCAACACTCGAATGGTTCTTGACTTTGCTAACATATTGTCATCAACATCGCAAATTGCATCACTATCGCAATGACCAAATAGTAAGATTGTCCGGAGATTTTTATACTTGTTAAGTTCATGAATGTAACATCCGTTTTCGGACGGGTGAATAGTAATTATAATTTGGTTCCGTTCTTCGTCGTAATTCAACTATCGAGTATTTGCGAAAACTTTCCTTCCTCCTCGGTTTCTGTTTCAAATGTAATGTTCGTAGCATTTGAAATTCAAATTCGCGGTTTGAAGTTCTTCTCCTCCCTTTTGAATCCTCGGGCCAATTTGAATTGGACCTCGCCTCCTTTCTTGGGCTCAGCCCATGATCTTGTTGGGCCGGCCATTCCTTCCCTGTCAGCCCGCCCCAGCCCATCTCTAGCCTGGCCCCTTTTTCCCTTTTTCCTCTCCCCAAGCCGCTCCTGGCCCATCATCTTGCCAGCCCGAGCAGCCAGCGCGGGTCATCTCCTCCCAGTCAAGATCGCTGCTCCGTCGGCGCCAGAGTCGCTGCTTGGCTGCTCGCTCGCCCCGCCTCCCCTCGAGTCGTCAGAGCAGAAGCAAGCATGGCCGCTAACTCCTGCCGCCTTTACACCACCAGCTCCGCCTGCTCCTCTGCCGCTTCGCCTGCAGAAGACCGCCCACTCTCTCTCTGCCGATCGCCAACTCCCCTGCTTCTCTGCGCCATGCCCACTCCGCGCCCTCTGCAGAGCGACGACCTTGGAGTCCCTCCGTGCGAGCCGTGGCGTCACTGCTGCCCGTGCCAGGACTGGCGCTTCGCGTCGGCGAGCTCCGAGGACGCGCCTGTCGCCCACTCGCGTCCTCTCGCTTTGACCGGAGCCCTCCGTGCGAGCTCAGCAGCGTCACCGCCCGTCACCACCCGTCCTCGCTTTGAACTGAAGCAGCACACAAGCTGCTGCGATGCGCTGCTATGTCTACTGAAGGCCGCAGCGGACGCTTGTCTCGCTTTGTCCCCTCTCACAGAGCTCCCATGCCGCCAGACGCAAAGACACCCACTCGTCCTCACCAGCGACTTCCGCGCCCTCCCGTTGCTCTCTCTCGTCTTGGCCCCCTTTAAAGCTCCCCTCCTCCCCCTGGAGCTCCTCACGCCGCCCCCTTGGAGCTCGGTAAGAACCACCCCCAAAACCACCCCGTTTCCATTTCGGCCGCCGCCACCTCCACTGCCGTCTTGCGGCTCCGGCCATCCTCCGGCGCCACCCACCCCATCACCGTGAGCCTCGGCCTCCCAGGAGTCTTTCCCCCAAGACCCCCTCGGCGATTAGCCCCTGTAGCCGCCGCAATCCTCCTCCTTCCCCACCTCCGGCCGCCACCTTCGCCTGCACCCGCCGCCACCTACGACCATTCCCCGGCCTCCCTGCCTAGCTCGTCGGCTTCGCCTCGATGAGGGCTATCCCGTGCTCACCTTCCCCGGCCTAAACCGCCACCGGAACTACCTCACCGCCATGGCCATGCCGCCTCCGCCGCTCGCCAGCACCCGCCACCGCCGTCGTCCACCCACCCAGCGCCGCCACCCCGTCATCACCTCCGCCTCCTCACCAACTCCCGTCCCCCTCGCCTTTTGCCCCATCAAGACCAAAGTCACGCTGACGCTGCGCGGAGTTGCCGCCGCACACAAGACTCCGCCAAAGACGCTTGCGTGTCATGGGCCGACCAGCATCGTTTCAAACCATTAGGCGTTAATGACGTCTTAAGGCCTTAATGGCGATCATTAGCGCCTTAATCGTGTCCTAACCTCGTGACTACCATGTGGGCCCCATGCGCAGAAACCACCCCTTCCCCCACATCGGACAAGGCCCGCCACAAGACTGCTCCTTCGTGGACCAGAGCTGCCCTTTATGCGTGGACATGGTCCATACATCTTTGTGGACATGACTCTCTCTCTCTCTCTCTCTCTCTCTCTTATTTCAAGTCAATTCAATCTTCGTTAATTCATATCTCCTCCGTTATAACTCCAAAAATTATGAAATAAATTTCTAAAAATTCGTTAAATCAAGATCTTGCTAATGGCATAGGACTTGATTAATTTGGAGTTCATTTGTGTCTTCTTGTGTATTTACTTGCTCTCTTTGCCGTTGTGCCTTTTTCCGGTAATTCGCCCGTTTAGGATTTGAAGACGCCGGAGATCCTCAAGTTGATCAAGACCAAGAGTATCACGATCACCTTGCCTCTAACCAAGGCGAGTCAATACTTTGATCATATTGCCCCCTACATTTTATGCAAATTATGTTGTTTTAAATTAGCAAATTGCATGCTTTAATTCTTAATCAAATGTATGTTAAAGCTTAAGGTAGTTAAATGCCCACTTGATGTTTAAATAATTATTATGCCATCCTTGATAACTTGAATCCATTAACCCTTGTCACCCTAGTAATTATATGGTAATACTAGCTATAGGGTGTGCTTGAGCGACATGCTAGCCTTGCTCAAGTACCGGGGTATTAAATACCCCGAATCATCATGTCTTCAAAACATAAAAATGCTTTGGGCAGTCATTGGTGGTCCATTGACTAAAAGGTGTGGAAAATAACTTGGTTTACTCCTCAAAACCCTATTGCTAGTTCTATCTGGGCGGATGGTGAGGCGGTGGGTGCTCGGGGAGCACAAGGTTGGGTTGTGGAATGAACCGCCCAGATAACCCTAAGGAGTTAATCTTGTCACGACCTCCGTGTTAAACATGTGCAACCACAAGTCTGCAAAGTGCAACTTGGCTTAGTAAAATTATTGAACCCCGATGTGTCTCACACGGTGGAAAAAGGGAAATTCGCGCAAGCTTGCGGTACATCCAGCTTGATGGGGACACCGATACCAGGTGAAGTTGCCAACGTCGTGGGTAGTCCAACTATGCCACAACCAAGGGGTACAACATCCTCATGAACGTATGGGCGCAACCCCATATGGGTGAGATTACGGAAAGGGCAAGGTAGTTTGAAAGGTTATCGTGATTTGCCGGCCAACTACATGACTACTAATCATGTGGGGTAACGGTATGACTATCTCTTGTGGGTAAAGTGTACAAACCTCTGCAGAGTCTAAATCTGTTTAAACAAATTACCGCCTACTGGTCAAAGGCGGACATGGGGATCATAACTTGAGTTAGTTCTATTTCAAAAGAAAAGCTTTGTGGGTGGAATGGAAAATGGTGGAAGGGCTCACCTAGCCCTGTTTTGGTTTTCTCCTGAGTCGTCGAGCTCAGCGAGTGTGGTCACTAGGGGCAGCCCCAATTAAAAAGGATGCATTGGTAGAGTTTCCGCCAGATGGAACCTCTACTAAAACAATTATTGCACCTCTCTTTATCAAAATTGCAAATTTGTTAAAAATGCTAAGTCATAGGATTTGTAACTATAATATTGCAAAAACTTGCTTTCGCAAATAAAAGAACCGAGCCATCCTTGTTAAACCTTGCTTGTATACTATTGCATTGTGTGTTGGCTCGCGAGCACGGTAGTAGTGCTCATTCTCGCTCCTCTCCCCAACCCTCCAGATAGTGAAGATGAAGGAGACTACGCCTACTACGATGGACCAGAAGATGATGGACAAGGATACGACGAGGAGTAGAATAGTTCTGTGGTTTAGATCTCGCCCAGTCTAAGTGGACTCGCTGGTACCCGCGTACAACCGATATTATCCAATCCTTGGTTAATATCCGTCGTACACAGGTCACCCCAGTCGCTTGCCTGTGTGAGATGAGCCCTACCTCCCCTTTTGCTTCCGCTGTAGATATTGGCGTCTTTTGTAATGTAATCTAGTTGGCCTTGCGCGGCCCTTTTGTAAAACTCGACCCGATGAGGTCTATGTTACTCTGTGTTGTAATATATTTGTGTTATTTCACGACTTGTATGGTTGATTTAGCAATGTACCTGTGAGTGCTATCTACTGATCCAGGGAATAGCACAGTGTTTTCACAGAGGATTTGGATTATCTGAATCCGGGTCCGACAGAGCTGGTATCAGAGCATACGACTGTATGACCCCTAGTTAGACTGGTCGATTGCCCTAAGGACTTGGATCTTATTTCTAAAACTAAGAAAAGTTTTGCCAAAAATATAGAGTATTTATTTCTTCTACTCATCATTCTTAGTTCCATACTTATCTCTAATCTCATTAAGTGTTAGTAATCTTTTCTCCTGTTTCAAAATTTGTAGATGGCTTCTTCTCCAGCTATAGGCCCATGGGACCTTTGTTCTCATGGAGAGCGTGATGGCGGTTTCGCCGAACTCCTTCAACAGCTGATGCAGATTCTTGGTTTTCCCCATCCTCCACTCTTCCGAGGCCGGATGACGAGGATCATGGCTCACGAGTCATGGGACGTGGAGGTTTTCCTCTATGCTCGGACTGGCGAGTTCGTGACCCACACCTTCCGTGCCGAGGCACCCCGCCACAACAGCATCGACGCCATCCAGGATGCAGCCCGTGTCGCCATCACTCGCTTGTATGCGATACACGAGGACCTCCTGGTGGATTCGTCGTACTGCTTCTTTCCGTACCTGCCCGACGGAGAGCGCTTCCCGGAGATTTTCGACGCCAGGGACGATGACCCTCGTCTAACCCACTAGGTGCAGCTGACCCAGGCGATGATCTTCAACATCCACTCCTGCACCGACGAGATCCGCCAGCTTCGAGTACTCCTTACCGGCAGCGAGGCCCACTCCGACACCCTTCGCGCCGACATGATCAGGAGCGATGAAGCCCACCATGCAGCCATGTGGGAGAGAGACACCGTCGCCGTAGAGAGGGACGTCGCACTTGCAGAGGTGGCACGTCTCACTGCCGCCCTTGCGAGCGCTACTTCAGCTCCAGCTGCAGCTCCTCTTCGCCTCAGAGACCCCAAGATCAGATCATCACACAGAAGAGCGTCGGACGCCCAAGACGCCGCCTTCGACGATCTTCTAGTGTCCAGGCATGGACGCAGCCTCACTGCTTCGCCTCCCGCTTGCAGCATCGGCAGAGTCACTCCAGTTCGCCAAGTTTCAGTCAGAGCCGCTCCCGCTCCCGTTCCTCGATGGAGTAGTCAGGATAGGCTAGGATAGCTAGCAATGCTTGCTAGGCAGTCTTTTGGGTTGCAAGCACTTTTGTTTCTCCCTTTTGTAGACGATGTGTATCCTGTGTCATGACTTAGCTTAGCATATAAGCTTTGTGCGAGAGTCATGTAACACTTAACCCCCCCTTAATATAATGCAGCCATTCTAGGCTTTGTATTGTATTTGTTCGATCTTTCTGCTTGGTTCTTTTGTGTGTGCCTTAGAGGGCTAGTGAACCCTCATATACCCTCCCCCTAAGTCCTCCCTAGTTCTAAGCCTCCGCCATTCTTAAGGATGCCGCCAAGAAGAGCCGCCGCCCCTGCCCGTGGAGCCTTTGCAAGAGGCCGAGGTCGTGGCCGTGGACGTGAACGTGGACAAGGACAAGATCTACCTCCCCCACCACCAGCTCACCCAACAATGGCCCAAGTGATGTTCCAGCAGACCCAAATTCTCCAGGCTTTGCTCAACAATCAACAGACAGACTCGCCCAAGAACTCCAAGCTTGTCGACTTCTTAAGGACAAGACCTCACCTTCGCAGTTCTTTGAACCTCTTGAAGTCAAGATCGCTCAGGGACACCGAAAAGAAGCTTCGACTCGCCCGCTGCTCCAATGAAGACATGGTGGGAAAATTACCTTGCTGCCAGAGGTAATGAAAGTCCAGAGTCCGAAGAAGAGGAAGCAGGTCAGAGCATCTATGATCGAGAACCAGCGACCTCCGCAGCCCACAACAAAGCAGACCATTGTAGAAGAAGTTGCAAAAGCACAACTTGGTGAAGATGAACCAGCTTGGCAGCCAATTCCCTGGACGGAATTCAAAACAGCCTTTCGAACCAACTTCGTACCAGCCGAAACCATGAGATTGAAGAAGAATGAATTCAAGGCTCTTAAATAAGGACATATGACTGTCAACGAGTATGTTACCAAGTTTACCCAACTTGCCCGCTACGCCCCCAATGACGTAGCAGATGAGGAAGAGAAGATAGACCATTTTGTGGAAGGCATGCGTGGAAAGCTTATCCCCCATGACTATGCCAATTTCCATCAGTTGATCAACAAGGCCCTACTGCTAGAAAATGAGAATAAGTTAGCAAAAACTAGTCGCAAGAGGAAGATGCCCTTCCAGAAGCCACAAGGAAACTATCCCCAGAAGTCAACCTTCTAGGGCAGTTCCTCCTTCAGATCATCTGCTGCAACGCCTCAGAGAAGTTCAGCTCCAGCCCCAAAACCCCAAGGAAGTGGTTTCAGACTCTCCGCCTCACTGACAACTCCGCTGCAATAATCCAAAGAACACCTCCATCGCTTCACTTGAGAGAGAAAGGACACTTTGCTAACTAGTGCCCTCATCGCCACAACCCCACTCCAAAGAACAACCCAGGAGCCGCCCCAATTCAAGGTCGAACCTCAGCTCCAGGCAAGAGCCACCAGACTTCCCAACCTTCAAGGTCTACACCGACACAAAGCCATGGCCATGTGAATCATGTCACCGCTGAGGAGGCACAAGATGCCGCAGGAGTACTGATGGGTACGTTTTCTGTTAATTCAGTACCCGCACAAGTTTTGTTTAATTATGGAGCTTCACACTCCTTTGTTTCAAGAAAGTTTGTTGAAAGGCTTAAGTTGCCAACCTATAAGCTAAAGAAACCCGTGGTACTTAGTTCACCCTGGGGACCCCTATATGCTACCTCAGTTAGTCCCAGAGTAGAAATTGTTTTCGAAGATTCCAGATTCCTAGCCACCCTTCTTGTGCTAGAATCTCAAACTCTGGATATCATCCTAGGGGTGGATTGGTTGGCCATTTATCATGGATTAATAGATTGCGCCAACAGAAAGTGGTACTTGCCAAGGATCCTGAAACCACAATAAGGATTAGTGTGGATCGTTCCCCTCCTTTGGATCGAGCAATCCACCACCTTGGAGAGTTGTCCCTAGAGACAACACCTGTAGTTCAAGCTTACCCCGATGTCTTCCCAGAAGAATTGCCAGGCATGCCACCTGACAGAGATATCGACTTTGTAATCAATTTGAAGCCAGGGACAACCCCAATTGCTAAGAGACCATACAGAATGGCCGCTGACGAACTTGAAGAGTTGAAGACACAACTTGAGGACTTGCAAGAAAAAGGATTCATTAGACCTAGTTCTTCTCCCTGGGGTTCACCTGTTCTCTTTGTAAAAAAGAAAGATGGTTCCGTCAGATTGTGTGTGGATTACAGAGCACTCAATGAAGTGACCATCAAGAACAAGTATCCCTTGCCTCGCATTGATGACCTATTTGATCAGTTGACAGGAGCTTCAGTTTTCTCCAAGATAGATCTGAGGTCAGGATACCACCACCAAGATAAGGAATGAGGACATTCCTAAGACAGCCTTTACCACCCTAAGATTGCTTGTATGAGTTCACAAATATGTCGCTTGGCTTGACTAATGCCCCACCTTACTTCATGAATCTGATGAACAAGGTATTTATGGAATATCTGGACAAGTTTGTAGTCGTGTTTATAGACGACATCTTGATCTATTCCAAAACCCATGAAGAGCATGCTAAACATTTGCAAATGGTCCTGGAAAAGCTTAAAGAGTATGAGCTCTATGCCAAGTACAGTAAATGTGAATTTTGGCTTCAAGAAATCAGCTTCTCGACATATTGTATCCGCAGGAAGAATAGCAGCTTGATCCATCCAAAGTGGAAGTCGTGATGGATCGAAACACCCTACATCAAGGATGAGGTCTCAGAGCTTTCTCGCTTAGCCGGATACTACAGACGCTTCATAGAAGGATTCTCCAAACTTTCCAAGCTTATGACCATCTGCTCAAGAAGGAAAAGAAGTATGAATGGACAGAGGTTTGTGAGAAGATTTTTAAAGAGTTGAAGAAGAAGTTAACTTCTGCACCAGTATTGACCCTGCCGGACATTCATCAGGACTTTGAAGTCTATTGTGATGCATCGCGCCAAGGTCTAGAATGCGTGCTTATGCAAGGAGGAAAAGTTGTAGCTTATGCATCCAGACAACTCCGTCCTCATGAAGACAACTATCCAACCCATGACTTGGAGTTAGCAGCAGTAGTGCACGCCCTCAAAATTTGGCGGCATTACTTGATTGGAAATCATTGTGATATCTACACAGACCATAAGAGTCTCAAGTACATCTTCACCCAATCAGATCTCAATCTCCGACAAAGAAGCCAGTTAGAGTTAATAAAGGATTACAACTTGGATGTTCATTATAATCCCGGAAAGGCTAATGTAGTTGCCGATGCATTAAGCCGTAAGTCTTACTGTAGTAATGTTATGATTCAAGAACATCAGCCTGAGCTCTATAAGGAATTTAAAGCTCTCAACCTGTGTTTAATAGAACAAGGCACTGCAGATGCCACGGAAGCACGCCCAACTTTAGTAGAGTAGATTAAGACCGCTCAACAAGGACACTCTGGAGTCCAGAGATTTAAACATCTCATGGCAAAAGGAAAAGCCCCCATGATGATCGAAGATCAACAAGTAATCCTATGGTATGGGAAACGTCTCTTTGTTCCCCACCAGAAGGAACTCAAGGATTTGATTCTGAAAGAAGCCCACAGCTCGGCGTATACCCCGCACTCAGCAAAGACCAAGATGTATCAAGACATGAAGGTTTTGTATTGGTGGCCACGCATGAAAAGAGATATTGCCGAGTATGTAGCCTCACAGATGTATGTCGCTGAATCAAAGCCGAACATCGGCCAAGAGGATTGCTTCAACCCCTGCAAATCCCTCAGTGGAAATGGGAAGAGATTGGAATGGATTTCATTTCCGGTCTACCCCGAACCAGGTCTGGAAGTGACTCAATATGGGTTATAGTTGATAGACTAACCAAAGTAGCCCATTTCATCCCAAAGAAAGACAACTTACAAGGAGACAAGTTAGCCGAGTTATATATGACTCAGACAGTGTGTTTACACGGAGTACCCAAGAGGATAGTCTCCGATCGAGGATCTCAATTCACCTCGCATTTCTGGGCTAGTTTGCATGATGCCCTTGGAACACACCTTGATTTCAGCACAGCTTACCATCCGCAGACCGATGGTCAGACAGAAAGGACAAACCAAATTCTAGAAGAGATGCTTCAAGCTTGTGCTTTGGAATTTACAGAGATCGAAAAGTGTCTACCGTATGCCGAGTTTGCATATAATAATAGCTATCACCAAGTCTGAAAATGTCACCGTTCAAGCACTTTATGGAAGAAAATGCGTAACCCTCTCGCATTGGTCAATCAGTGAAGGATATATTTTGACCAGATACTCTCAAGCAAGTCAAGAGAAAGTTCGACCGATCGAGATCGCTCTCCAAGCAAATTTCACCAAGACAAAGAGTTATGCCGACAATCGTCGAAGAAAGTTAACCTTTGAGGTAGGAGATGCTGTATACCTCAAGGTATCACCGCTTCGTGGAACTCGAAGATTCAAAGTGAAAGGCAAGCTCACCCCAAGATACATAGGCCCGTTCCCCATCACCGCCAAGTGTGGAGAGGTTGCCTACCAGCTAGAGCTACCGGAAAACTTGTCAGAAGTTCACAACGTGTTTCACATCTCCCAACTCAAGAAGTGTCTCAAAGTACCTGAAGAGCAGACGCCTGTTGAAGCCATCACCCTTCAGCAAGATCTGACTCATCCCGAGCATCCGATCAAGATCCTCGACGTCATCGAAAAGCGAACAAGACGCCAAGTCTTCCGCCTTTGCAAGGTTCAGTGGAGTCACCACACCGCCAAGGAAGCCACTTGGGAACGCGAAGATCAACTGAAGCAAGACTACCCGCCCTCGTTTTGAGTACTCGAATCTCGGTCGAGATTCCGTTTAAGGTGGGTAGGATTTGTAACATCCGTTTTCGGACGGGTGAATAGTAATTATAATTTGGTTCCGTTCTTCGCCATAATTCAACTATCAAGTATTTGCGAAAACTTTCCTTCCTCCTCGGTTTGTGTTTCAAATGTAATGTCCATAGCATTTGAAATTAAAATTCGCGGTTTGGAGTTCTTCTCCTCCCTTTTGAATCCTCGGGCCAATTTGAGTTGGACCTCGCCTCCTTTCTTGGGCTCAGCCCATGATCTTATTGGGCCGGCCATTCCTTCCCTATCAGCCCGCCCCAGTCCATCTCCAGCCCGGCCCCTTTTTCCCCTTTTCCTCTCCACAAGCCGCTCCTGGCCCATCTTCTTCCAAATTGAGCAGCATTAACGCGGTCATCTCCTCCCCGAGTCAAGGTTGCATTCTCCTCTCTTGCTCCCGTACCAGAGGCTGCTGCACCACCACCTTACCGCCTCGCCTCTCCCGAAGTTAGCAAGCAGCAATGGTCGCTAACTCCCTGTCGCCTCAGCACCACTGCCTCCTGCGCCGCCGCTTCAAGGCCGCTTCCTTGCCGCCAGCATACCCTCTCTTTCGCCACGGCCGCTAACTCCTTGCTTCTCTGCAAGGCGCCCTCTCGCGCCCTCTGCAGAGCGACGACCTTGAGTCCTCCGTCGAAGCCGTGGCGCCACTGCTGCCTCGCCAGGATGGGCGGCGCCACTGCGCGTCAGCGGCCGAGGACGCGCCTGTCGCCGCCGCTCGCGCCCTCTCGCTTTGACCCCGAGCCTCCGTGGCGAGCTCAGCAGCGTCCGCCTGTCACCACCTGTCCTCGCTTTTGACTGAAGCCACTGCAAGCCTAAGACGCTGCAAGGCCACATACTGAAGGCCAGCAACAGGATGCTCGTCCTCGCTCTGTCCCCTCGGTGCGCAGGCTCCCATGCCGCCGCTTCAGGACGCAGCACACCCGCTCGTCCTCACCAGCGACTTCCGCGCCCTCCCGTTGCTCTCTCTCGCCTTGGCCCCCTTTAAAGCTCCCCTCCTCCCCTAGAGCTCCTCACGCCGCCCCCTTGGAGCTCGGTAAGAACCACCCCCAAAACCACCCCATTTCCATTTCGGCCGCCGCCACCTCCACCGCCGTCTAGCCGCTCCGGCCATCCTCCGGCACCACCCACCCCGTCACCGTGAGCCTCGTCCTCCCAGGAGTCTTTCCCCCAAGACCCCCTCGGCGATTAGCCCTTGTAGCCGCCGCAATCCTCCTTCTTCCCCACCTCCGGCCGCCACCTTCGCCCGCACCCGCCGCCACCTATAGCCATCCCCCGGCCTCCCCGCGTAGCTCGTCGGCTTCGCCTCGACGAGGGCTATCCCGTGCTCACCTTCCCTGGCCTAAACTGCCACCGGAACCACCTCGCCGCCATGGTCGTGCCGCCTCCGCCACTTCGCCAAGACTGCTTGCGCCGTCGTCCACCCTCCTGCCGCCACCTCGTCATCACCTCCGCCTCGCCAGCCTCTCTCCCGTCCCGCTTCTAGCCTTGCCTCGCCAGACTTAGGTCGCCGGCCATTGAGCCACCGCCACCACACAAGACTCGCCAAAGACGCCTGCGTGTCATGGGCCGACCAGCATCGTTTCAAATCATTAGGCGTTAATGACGTCTTAAGGCCTTAATGGCGATCATTAGTGCCTTAATGGTGTCCTAAACCCCCCCTGTGACTACCATGTGGGCCCCATGCGCAGAAACCAAATTTCTTTCCCCACCCCCTCATCGACAAGGCCCGGCCACAGACTGCTCCTCGTGGACCGAGCCACCCACATGCGTGTGGGCGTGGTCCATACATCATCTTGTGGACCGCAGCTCTCTCTCTCTCTCTCTCTCTCTCTCTCTTATTTCAAGTCAATTCAATCTTCGTTAATTCATATCTCCTCCGTTATAACTCCAAAAATTGTGAAATAAATTTCTAAAAATCCGTTAAATCAAGATCTTGCTAATGGCATAGGACTTGATTAATTTGGAGTTCATTTGTGTCTTCTTGTGTATTTACTTGCTCTCTTTGCCGTTGTGCCTTTTTCCGGTAATTCGCCCGTTTAGGATTTGAAGACGCCGGAGATCCTCAAGTTGATCAAGACCAAGAGTATCACGATCACCTTGCCTCTAACCAAGGCAAGTCAATACTTTGATCCTATTGCCCCTACATTTTATGCAAATTACGTTCTTTTAAATTAGCAAATTGCATGCTTTAATTCTTAATCAAATGTATGTTAAAGCTTAAGGTAGTTAAATGCCCACTTGATATTTAAATAATTATTATGCCATCCTTGATAACTTGAATCCATTAACCCTTGTCACCCTAGTAATTATATGGTAATACTAGCTATAGGGTGTGCTTGAGCGACATGCTAGCCTTGCTCAAGTACCGGGGTATTAAATACCCCGAATCATCATGTCTTCAAAACATAAAAATGCTTTGGGTAGTCATTGGTGGTCCATTGACTAAAAGGTGTGGAAAATAACTTGGTTTACTCCTCAAAACCCTATTGCTAGTTTTATCTGGGCGGATGGTGAGGCGGTGGGTGCTCGGGGAGCACAAGGTTGGGTTGTGGAATGAACCGTCCAGATAACCCTAAGGACTTAATCTTGTCACGACCTCCGTGTTAAACATGTGCAACCACAAGTCTGCAAAGTGCAACTTGGCTTAGTAAAATTATTGAACCCTGATTGTGTCTCACACGGTGGAAAAAGGGAAATTCGCACAAGCTTGCGGTACATCCAGCTTGACGGGGACACCGATACTAGGTGAAGTTGCCAACGTCGTGGGTAGTCCAACTATGCCACAGCTGCGGGTACAACATCCCTCACGAACGTATGGGCGCAACCCCATATGGGTGAGATTACGGAAAGGGCAAGGTAGTTTGAAAGGTTACTGTGACGGTCGGCCAACTACATGACTACGGAATCATGTGGGGTAACGGGTATGACTATCTCTTGTGGGTAAAGTGTACAAACCTCTGCAGAGTCTAAACTGTTTAAACAAATTACCGCCTACTACCAAAGGCGACATGGGGATCATAACTTGAGTTAGTTCTATTTCAAAAGAAAAGCTTTGTGGGTGGAATGGAAAATGGTGGAAGGGCTCACCTAGCCCTGTTTTGGTTTTCTCTTGAGTCGTCGAGCTCAGCGGGTGTGGTTATTGGGGGCAGCCCCAATTAAAAAGGATGCATTGGTAGAGTTTCCGCCGGATGGAACCTCTACTAAAACAATTATTGCACCTCTCTTTATCAAAATTGCAAATTTGTTAAAAATGCTAAGTCATAGGATTTGTAACTATAATATTGCAAAAACTTGCTTTCGCAAATAAAAGAACCGAGCCATCCTTGTTAAACCTTGCATGTATACTATTGCATTGTGTGTTGGCTCATGAGCACCTGTAGTAGTGCTCATTCTCGCCCTCTCCCCAACCCTCCAGATAATGAAGATGAAGGAGACTACGCCTATTACGATGGACCAGAAGATGATGGACAAGGATACGACGAGGAGTAGAATAGTTTTGTAGTTTAGATCTCGCCCAGTCTAAGTGGACTCGCTGGTACCCGCGTACAACCGATATTATCCAGTCCTTGGTTAATATCCGTCAGACATGTGTCACCCCGCCGCTTTCTGTGTGAGATGAGCCCTACCTCCCCTTTTGCTTCCGCTGTAGATATTGTCGTCTTTTGTAATGTAATCTAGTTGGCCTTGTGCGGCCTTTTTGTAAAACTCGACCCGATGAGGTCTATGTTACTCTGTGTTGTAATATATTTGTGTTATTTCACGACTTGTATGGTTGATTTAGCAATGTACCTGTGAGTGCTATCTACTAATCTAGGGAATAGCACAGTGTTTTCACAGAGGATTTGGATTCTCAGAATCCGGGTCCGACAGAGCTGGTATCACAGCATACGACTGTAGGACCCCTAGTTAGACTGGTCGATTGCCCTAAGGACTTGGATCTTATTTCTAAAACTAAGAAAAGTTTTGCCAAAAATATAGAGTATTTATTGCTTCTACTCATCATTCTTAGTTTCATACTTATCTCTAATCTCATTAAGTGTTACTAATCTTTTCTCCTGTTTCAAAATTTGTAGATGGCTTCTTCTCCAGCTGCAGGCCCATGGGACCTTTGTTCTCATGGAGAGCGTGACGGCGGTTTCGCCGAACTCCTTCGACAGCTGATGCAGATTCTTGGTTTTCCCCATCCTCCACTCTTCCGAGGCCGGATGACGAGGATCATGGCTCACGATTCTTGGGACATGGAGGTTTTCCTCTATGCTAGGACTGGCGAGTTCGTGACCCACACCTTCCGTGTCGAGGCACCCTGCCACAGCAGCATCGACGCCATCCAGGATGCAGCCCGTGTTGCCATCACTCGCTTGTGTGCGATACACGAGGACCTTTTGGTGGATTCGCCGTACTGCTTCTTTCCGTACCTGCCCACGCACACGTGTTTTAATTCGAGATGTGGAATCAACACACGTCCCATGTGGTGCAGCCGAACTAGGAAAAACCAACTAGGAGAATTAAAGGTAGACTTAATCTGTTGCTTCGCATGCATCATGGAGGGACCCACGGGTCAGTAGCAGAAGGATCCAATCCCTTGGCACCCCTGTTTATATCGGCATCTCCTTGCCCAACGTGATCTCCAAGCTGAAATATCCAAGTAAATTTCCTATTCGGTTGGTGCGTGAAAGGAATCGGTGTCTCCCTTGTTCTCCTGGTGCACCATCTGAATGCAAACCGATTTCTTTCCATACACGTATGTTCCTATCTTGTCCCTATTTTCTTGCGATGCAAACCGATTTCTTTCCATCTTATCTCCAAGGAAAGCATGTAGTATATGGACTCTTAACCTCCTGGGATTGGCACATACGTACAAAATAGGAAGCCTCATTAGCTTGTGCATGTCCATCAACACACGTCCCATGTGGTGCAGCCGAACTGCATGTGCCTTGGTCGCATGCACTTCTTGCGCAGCATGCATTCCGTTGCCGTTTTCCCCGTCCAGCACACGTAAAGAAATCTCGTAATATCTGGACGTGTCCCAAACCATCTCATGCACTCGGTCATGGCCATCTCTACATGTATGTATATAGAAAAGAATTCCTTTCACATGCAAACATCCTCCAGTTAGGTTCGGATCATGTGCATGCATTGTATACGTATACGGTCCATGCGCGTGCAGACGTCCATGCTCCCGCGATTGTGCGCCCACTTCCAAGAACCTACATGCATGCACGTCAAGCACTTCCGCCCCACTTGTTTCTTCTGGGTCAAACACACGTAAATGTGTGCGTGCACATGAACATGCACATGCAAGGACTTGCGCATGCGGACGCGCCACACGCATACAGCAGCCTGTGCGCCGTGGAACCCAGCACGCACGCACACACCACACAGACAGGTTTAGTACCTGTACGCATAGCCTCCTCCATGCCGCTAGTCACCTTCCCATGCACAGTTGGAATTAAGGTTTCTCGCACCGCATCAGATTGTTTTTTTAATTGGCTAGAAATTGATTTGAAGAGATACTTTAGCATCATATACTTACTGGTCCCAATTCGAGCATCACCAATTAGCTCTGCCCATTTAGTGTTATATACTCGCATTGGTGCGATTGCAATATAGTTTGCATATGAGTTGTTTTGCTTTTGGATAATACTATTTGGTCTGCGCTTGCGACTCCGCCATACCTACAATATAATCCTGGATCCGCCACTGTACCTCACCTGTTAAAGAAAGGGGATTAATGGAATTTGCTTGTCTCGTATGGTCACTTTACCTATCTACACATTAGTTTTTAAAGCAAAAAAACGTTATAACTAAACTCTGTCGAAAGAACAGTATAATTGGTAATCGGTAATTTCATACATGCTATTTGTATTACCTATTCAACTTGAGAGGAACGATGTATTTTCAGTGTTTTCAATTTTGGGTCCGAACCCCCTGTAACACCGAAATTTTGAGATCAACTTAAAAATGTAGTGCAAATTTCATCTATATTCAATATCTAGTTCATCTCTACCATTTTTCATAACCTTTTCTCCAAAATTACATACTTTCACCAAAATTCAAGTTCAAATTTTTTTAAAAAAAAATGAAGGAAATTCAGTCGGAAATTACCGAAATTCGTGAATTGCGGTCTTACCAGTGCCCTCCAAAACAAAATCAAACCGAAAGTGTTTTCCCTGTGTATGTCACACTGTTCTGTGAGAGCTATATGCAATTGCTTTCTGCGGTGCTATACGGAACTGTATTTGCTGGAGTCAACTAGATTGGAATTTTATGTATAGTTCTGCTTTCTTTCATCCTTCGTAGTTCGATAAAATGAAGTTCATTGCTTTCAGCGACACAGTTTCAAACAAGGAGAGTCATTGATAATGTAGCAATTTTGCTAAGTTGGACCATATATATGGCAAGAGAGAAATAACAGGATCTTTATGAACTCTGAAAGAACAGCAGGCCTGCTTATTGACTCATATTCAGGTGCTTAACAAATGCAGTGTTTCTCCAAAAAGAAAGAAAGGAAGGAAACAGATGCAGTGTTCATTAACAGCAGGAGAAGGTGTTTGAACATGACATAATATACCATATGTGGTCCATATAATCGAAGTGAGGGGGTGGAGGAAACAAACTTGGCTTTGGTGCCAAGTATGTAATGTTACAATACCCTGTAGATCCTCTGTTTTTGGCTTAATGAATATATGTAGAACTACCTCTGCATGTTTCTTTTTGATAGGCCGCAGGCAGGTGTAACTACAGGCCAAGAACATAAGATTAGATACAAGTGTTTGTCACAAGTGCGAACGAGAGAATTCCCAACCAAGACATACAACTCACTCTCCCTTCCCCTCCCCGACGACTGCAACCAGCTTCGTGTCAAGTTGCCGAAACTGAAGGCGGCCCATGCTTCCTTCCACATCCAAATGTACTGCGTGAAAAGTACTACCATCGGGCCTCCGTGCGCCGGCATCGTTGAAGTCTTGAAGATCCTGTCGTTATGTTCCTTTCAAACACACCATTGAAAGAGAGTGACGACTGTACTGAAGGTTCTTTGGCTCTCCTTCACAATTGCTTCCACTGTGTGTTCGGCCCCCAACCGGAAGCAGAAATGTCCCTCACTGATGGAGTCGCAAAGTCCGCCTGTAGCCATTGTCGAACTGTTGGCCATACCTATTGAGTTGAGTATGTCCACACCACACAAAGATGAGTGCAAGTCTCCTGCTTGACACCAAACAGAGAGCGAGAATATTAGGGTGTTTTGGCCAGCCCATCTTCTGCAGATTTTCCGCCGTCAAAAATTCCCTTTTGGTAGACAGCCACTTGAAAATTTTGCATCGGGAGGGAGCTCAGGCTTTCCAGTTTGCCTTGCTGCAGTCTTGCAGCAGCTGAGTGTCCAGTGGAATTTGTAAGCTGAGACTATTCAGAACTGTTGCTGGCTGCACGACGAGCTCCACTCAATGATGTCTTCCATGTTCAGCTGCAAAGCTCCAAATCTGCAAATATTGGCCTAGTGCTGTGTGATCAATATCGTCCCCCGCGGATCAGTCAGAACTTCTGCATGTTTCGCAAAGATTTTTTTCCTAGTCAAGCGAATTTCACGTGTACACTAACTAGTGGTTACAAAATTCTTCCAAAAACAAATCTAGAAAAGGGTAATTGGAGAGGAGAGCAGAGATGTGATTTGTTTGCTATTACAAGGAAATCACTGTTAGTCTCTTTTTTCTGTCGTATGCTAGCTCAGTACAAGTGTGACATTCATCGCTGGCATCGAAAACCAAAAGAGACAAGCAGTACTTTCAGTGCATGAGTAGTGTAGGATTGACTACTTCTGTTTTTTTACTTACGTGTACTAGATCTATGAATTTTTCTGGCATTTTTTGAACTTTGCAGGTTTGAATTTTGGAAATTTTGGCAAATGGGGATGCGGGAACCTCTGGTCACCAACGAATTTCCCACCAGACCAATTAGCAAGTTGCACAATGTTGTTAATACTTTCATCTTTGAGTTGGAGTAGGTGTCAAACTATTTTGCAGGTGCCACATCTATCGCTGCCACTAAACCATATGGCAATATATATCCACTTGTTGCCAGTTCTGACAAGTATGGGTGAGATTTGCAAATATTGTTTTTCTCATTGATCATTCTCTAAAAATTATACAAATAGAAAGAATATAGAGGAAGGAAAACATGTTTACGGAAATATTATATGTAATCCAGAGGCAGACAGCGGGAACAGAAACATATTTGTTCAAATCTGGTTGTTTGCAGACCATGAAGCAGCATCAACTGACAGATTTTGGATTGTCTTCCCGTTAAATCGGATGTAGGGAACATGAGAAATGTTCAGCCATTCCGATCCTTCAGGTCTGAATTTTTCTTCCTGCTCAACAGAACAACCATCCAGAAGCAATTCTTGGAGGTTATGTGGCAAAATTCCTTCCTCTATCGACAACCATTCTGTACCGTCGATTCGAAGTACCTTCAGGGAGGTAAGTCTGCCTAGTGTAGCTGGAAGTCGTTCAAGAAAGAAACAGGATATAAACTCCAGGTGCTCGACACAAGTTAGTTGTGCAAAACAATCGTCCTGCTCCGGGGTGAAATAAACATGCTCCAAGTAAAGGATCCAGACATTTCTCAACGAGGGGAGAAAGCAATTTCTGTTCAACAAGCTGCCATCTGTATATAGAGTGGTAACGAGAAGTTCACCATGCTCATCTTGTGTGGTTGATTGATCTGATAACTCGCTCAGAATGTCAGGACAACCCTTAATGTCAACTACCCTTAGGTTGGGAAAGCGGCCTAACCCATCAACCAAACGTAGCCCCCCACACTTTATAATGTTTAGACACTCCAATGACTTCAACTGATGGCCAGATAGTATGATTGGGTGGTCGCAGTATGTTATCTTCAATGTTTTGAGGCATGCCAAGACTTGTACACACGTTGGCAGTGCCTTGACATAGTTCCCACAAGCTGAAATCTCAAGCTCCAACAGCGAAGTCATGAACGAAAGGTAGGGCACCTCTTCCAGCGCAGAGCAAGAGTCAAGTTGGAACCTCGTGACATGTGGAAGGAGTGGGCCATGAACTTCTTCTACGTGTGACCACTGCGCCCATGCTATCATCGAAGAAACTTTAAACTCCTCCAAAGATGCGAGACAACCAAAGGATGCTCCATCAACACGCTTCACTGACGGCAAGTTATCTAGAGTGAGATACTTGAGGGAAGGGAATTTCCCAAATGGTGGAAGTACATATAGAAATCGGCAGCTTCCAACACGAAGGGACCGAAGGTTTGTGAAGGCATGAGTTTGCGATATCCAATTTGGGAAAATTGTACCTCCATAGCCTTCAATCATGAGTTCTCGTATATTTGGATGCGGCTGCAATCCATCAAGCACATCCTTTGATACATTTCTCCCTTTCAGCACCAAGGCTTCAAGATGTTTCTTTTCAGTCATATTGGCTTCCTTGGCCTCCTGCATGTTCTTAATGCGGTGGATATTGCTGACGGAAAGTTGCCCAGTGAGCTCTTGCATGTTCTTCAACTCATTTATCATGAATCCATTCCGCTTTCTAGCAACGAAGCTCTCCAATTCTTGAAGTTCAGTTAGCTGCCCAATACCAGCTATTGAAGAGAGTATTGTAGCATCTACATACAAGTGCCTTAAGTTGGCAAGCTTGGTAATTCTCTGCGGGATAGCATCACGGCTGTATCCACGTAGACATAAAACTTGAATAGTGCTAGGGAAGTTCCGTAAATTATTTATTCTTGTAAAAGAGATATCAAAGAACCGTAATTTTCTCAAGGCTGAAATGTTGGGTAGTTCTTTCCTCAGCACTTCGACAAAAGATAAGTCCAACACTCGAATGGTTCTTGACTTTGCTAAAATATTGTCAACAACATCGCAAATTGCATCACTGTCACAATGACCAAACACTAAGATTGTCCGGAGATTTTTATACTTGTTAAGTTCATGAATTTGCAAGTGCTTGCCAACTTGCAGAGCCAAGTGGCGAGCAGTTGGTGATGCTCTCTGTGATGTCTCGCGATGGAGGAAGCATTCATGTGAAGAAACAGAAATCGCCAGACCCCTCACTAAATCGTGCATCATGTACCTCTTGTTGTCAAATGTGGGCTGGAAAAAGGACTTCTCGACTAGTTCATCAAACAATTTACGTCCGACATCCTCCAATCTAGTGCCATCAAATTCACTGGGTTGGATGAAATCATGGGAAATCCACATACTGACCAGCCTATCCTTATCAAACAAGTAGTTGCGTGGAAATATAGAACAGTACGCAAAGCTTTGCCTTTGTCTTGGTTCTAGGTGCTGATAACTAACCCCCATGTATGGGAGGATTCCATGGAGAACTTCACTCAGATTCCACCAATCGCTCTCAAGGATGTTTCTCCACCGGTCTACAGTTAATCTGGACCTCAACAGATTTCCCATTACTTTTGCTGCTAATGGCAAGCCATCTAGCTTCTTTGCTATTTCTTCACCAACTAACAGCAGAGTTGGATCGTTATCAGCCACAACATCAGTAGTGCCAAATGTGTAATACCGAAAAATTGGCCAGAAAATCTCCCATGACAAAGGTGCTAGTGGAATTTGACATATTGTCGCTACTGTGTCTGCAATCCTTTTACTTTGTGTCGTGACAAGAACTACACTTCCCGTCTCACAAGCTATAGCCGTAAGCAAACTATTCCAATGGTCACACATATCATCCCAAACATTATCTAGCACAAGTAGAAATCTTCCATCCCGCTGGATGGCACTTTGAATGTTGTTGACTGTGGTTTCCAAACTATCTGCATAATTGAAATATGAATCATCTCCTTGAAAAGAACGCAACATCTCTTGCAGTGTCCTTTTCACGCAAAAATGTTCTGAAACATACACCCATGCTCTCTGCTTAAAGTGATGCTTCACATTTTCATGATTGTAAATGACTTGAGCAAGTGTTGTCTTCCCTACCCCACTCATGCCAACTATCGGAAGAACATCTATACCACTGATGCGGCACCTCACCCCAAGTTTTGCTCTTCCAGTGCTGGATTCTGGTTCAGAGCCAGATGAACCCAAAATCATCTTTAATATCAACACTGTAACCTCATCTCGGCCAAACACTTTGACATCAACTGGAACACGAGAAGTAGTCTCTCCCCCAATTCCCTTCTCCGTCACCATCGAATTACTCTGCTTCATGAGCTCAACAAATGTGCCAGAGGTCATACAAAGCTGGTCAAGCTTTTTCACAACGCAGTTTAACCTTTTCATGTCCTCATCAGGTACAATCAAACTTTTCAGGGTCCTAACAGACGACGATATCAGCTCGCTCACCTTGCGCTTTCCATTCACTACCTCATGACAACTGAATTCGTCAAGCACATCCTCCGCTTCATAGGCCACTTCATGCAGGTTCCCCAGCCACTTGATCAGATTGGTGTTGGTGATGAACCGGCTGTCAGCCTCCTCAGTCAAGGCCTTCACCACAGTGAGGCTGGTGCGGAGTTTGGTAAGAAGCTCTTCAGCAGCTTGGCTCACATTGTAATTGCTCGCAAGGAAGTTCAGAGTCTTGTCAACGGCATTCTGGACAACTGCCGATGAAAAACCCCCAGCCACCTGTTCCATAGCTGTGGACATCATAATTTGGACCCTGCAACGATGAGACGATATGTTAGTCCATTTATGTGCTCTGTACAGGTGTTGTAAAAAGTTACCTCCTGTTAAGGAAAAGATGAACAAATCAATTGATGAAACTCAACCTGGCAGAGTGGCAGGGATATCCTGGCTTGACTGTACAGGTCGCTCAAAGCTGAAAGAAATTTTTTCAACCTCTCGGCTACCTAATGAATTGTGCTTCCGCGTGAGTTGGTATTTGCGCTGAAAGATGTTGCAGATTAGATTAGGAATTCCAGAGTTTAGGTAATATTTAGCACTATAAATAAAAGGTGTGGGATCCGAATGGACACACACTATTCCCGAAATACAACATGGTATCAGAGTCATCTCCTACCACCCAACCCAACCCTAACCCTAGCCGTACTCACCTGAAATCCAATCCGCCGCCGCTGCCGTTCAACTCGAAGTCGTCCCCGCGCCTGCGCAACCACTAGCCGCCGCCACCGCTCGGGCGGGCGCGCGGGCCGTAGCCGCCGCTCGGGCCGCTGCTCGCCGCTCGGGCTCGGCGCTTCCGAGGGAAACGAAGGGGGAACCGCTGCTCCGGTGCTCGGGGAGAGGAAGGGGGAACCGCGCCGCTGCTCCGGTGCTCGGTGTGAGGAAGGGGGAACCGCTGACGGTGGAGGAGGAGAGAAGATCCGGTCGGGTGAGGAGATTGTGCACTGGGAGGACGAGGCGCTCGGGGGAGAAGGATCCAGTCGGGTTAGGAGATTGCGCTCGGGGGAGGAAGAGCACTCGGGGAGGAGGATCCGGTGTGGATTTTGGGGGAGGAAATTGCTTCGGTGTCGGTGGGTGGAGGAGGTGATCCGGTGTGGAGAAAGCGGTTGTCGTTATCGTAATACGCACGGCAATAGGCAGAACAATTTGGTAAGGGCTATGTAACCAATGTTGAAAGTAGAAGATGGATTATTGAAGCTACGAGAAAAGTTGCAGAGAAAGGTATTGTGACCACGGATGGGGAAAATAGAGAATCATCTTTGGTCACAAAAGGTGAGATGAGAGGTATATTGTAGGACCTCATCGCAATGGGTTTGATAGGTCATAGGGCTGAAACGAGATCGTCAGAGTTGATGCCAAATGATTTGAAGCTAGAAGGGAGCAAGAATTACCTAAGTTGGTCAAAGAAGGCTCAGTTAATTCTAAAGACGAAAAGCGTAGAGCACTATTTGCAGGAGACCTTCGTCGAGTCTGCGGACAAGGGGAGTACTAATTGGAAGGTGTGGAACACCACCAACTCTATGGTGGTAGCATGATTGTTGACTTCGGTATCCCTATCCATTGCTAGGATGGTGGAGGCGATCCCAAGTGCAACAGTGATGTGGAAGACGCTGAGAAACATGTAATCTAGGGCTGGCAATGTAATGATGATGGTGGAGGTTCAAGGCAAGATAGATACTTTGAAACAGGGGGAGAAGAACGTTCAAGAATATGCTAGTGAGCTGCAGCAGTTATGGGCAGATTTGGATCAATATGATCCACTGTAGTTGACGTGTGCTAATGATATTGAATTTGGTAAGGCGTGGCTGCAACGTAGGAGGGTCACCTACTTCTTGAAAGGTTTGAACCCTGAGTTTGAGAACAGGAGGGCTTCAATATGTCATCAGGTAGTATTGCCAACTATGGAGGAGGCTATTTCAGCTATGGTTGTCGAGAAAACTCGACAGAGAGTGATGGTGGGTAACAACCCTATAAGGTCAGTGTACGCCATAGCTGATAATAGGGAGTGTTACAATTGTAAGCAAGCAGGACATCTGAGTTGGGTGTGTCCTCTCTCACGAACTGGAGGTCGCGAGGGTGATTAGATTTGCCGTGATACGAGATGTGGCAACTCAAATTTTGTAAGGACGACTAAGTGTTATAAGTGTGGGGCATCTCGCCCTAGTAGAGGTGATGGTGAGAATAATAGATCTGCTGAAGGAGGTCAATGTGGAGGTAGAGGAAGAGGAAGAGGTGGCCCCAGGGTCAATGCAGCCATGACAAAGGAGAAGACTGTACAGTCGGAGAAGTGGCAGAAGGGAGAAGAGGATTGCGAAGAGGATTGAAACTGGAGTTAAGCGTAATGGGCTATGGTAGAGGTAAAGGTGGTGGAGGCCGAGACTAGGGGTGTGTGGGCAGAGTGGTGGAGGCCGGGGGTGGCTAAGGCATGAGGGTAGAGCAAGATGAGGTTGAGGTTGGGGCAGCTGATAGATGGTGGAGATAGATTTGGTGACGTCCCTAGTAGTATTTGTGGTTAATACCTTTTTTTATAGTATTGGTTATGGAGTCTATTGATAGTAGGTTTTACTATACTTTAGTAATAGTATTGCATTTTGTAACAAGATGGTCATGATTGTTATCTCATGCCTATTTTGAGAGGGAGTGTTGGAGATATTAGAGATTAGGAAAGGGTCCAGAGTTTAGTTAATAGTCCAAATCGTATACGAGTCGGTCTATAATATTTAGCACTATAAATAAAGAGTGTGAGGATCTCCAATAAACACACACAATATTCCCGAAATACAACAAAAGAAATTTTTTCAACCTCTCAGCTACCTAATGAATTGTGCTTCCGCGTGAGTTGGTATCAAATATGCAGATTTCAAGGCCAATAATAGTGATTTGTTCTTTTACCACTACAAGTGGCTGGTGACTGTCACAGGCTCACAGCCAAATCTTTTTTTCTCAATTAGTCAATCATTGAGATAGTTGGTCACCTGCTCAAATATCTATTCATCTATCGAGTTGGTTACCTGCTCAAATATCTATTCTTAAGAACATGACACAATTACTAACATTAAAAGTGGCAAGAAAGGGCTGCATCTCGCGCCCTCTACGTCACCAAGAAAAGCCCCGCCGTCGGATTGCCCCTGCGTGCAATTGTGGTCGCCTGATCGGAGGCGGTGGGCTTGCTGGGAAGGGGCGGCCCTCGCGTGTCCATGTCGCTCCGAAGATCGCGAGCCCTCATTTTCATCCCACTGCTCTCTCTCTCCTCCCGATTCCTCTCTCGCTCCATCATGCGCAACCGCTCCTCCCCTCGCTTCTTCCCTTCCGTCTCTTCTCTATCTTTCGCTCGGGTCAGCGCCACAGCTTCTCCCATCGTTGCTTCCCCTCCGCCTCCTGCCTCCTACGCCGCCTGCCCTGTCTCCCTCGCCAGCCGCCACCACTACCTCCGTCCTCTTCCCCTTCCTCCCCTCGCCCCTCAGTGCCTTCTCTTCTTCCTTCCTCCCCTCGCCTCCCGTCCATGCCCGTCATTGCAGTTCCTCCTACGGAAGCTCCACCGCCGCCTACTTGGAGCCGCTTATCAATCCAAACAGAACTAAATCAAAACATTGCTAATTAGTTGGTCAGGTCCACCCCATCCTGAACATGTGGTTGTACGGTATGGCCCAGGTAAATAGCGCACAAAGTTAGGTTCTTAGTGATTACTTAGGCGAGACTACCTCATCCCATGTGCCTCTCGCACCTAAGTACCTCCCGTACCCAAAAATGTGCCTCCCGCATTTTGCCTCGTGCACCCCGTCTACAGCACGATCACTCGCCCTAACATAAATCATTTTTGTTCACCCAAGCCAATGACAGCCCCTGCCATAGCACAAAATTTTATAATAGTAGCATCGCAGCACAATTGACACAACTGTGACCTCGCTCCGCAGTCACACAACAGTGGTATCGTACCATAATTACATATATCATTAGGTCAAAATTAATCATTATGAATATGTGATCATGAATCCCATGTAACTAAGTAAGGCTAAGCATAATACGATACCCCAAGTTGGTAAATAATTATGTCCAACTAAGATTACCCAACCTATGGTGTCCAAAGGTATAAGTTGTTCACAATTATTCAATGAGGCATAATGTCAATTAGGACTTTAACTATTCCCGAAAGCAGTTATTATAAAACTAGCAATGCATGTTGATATAAAATAATATAATTTTATAAAATAGGTATGACATGATCAAAGGTCTCCGACTTGCCTTCGTGGAAGGTTTGAGTTGCTTCGGCAGACGGTTCCAGGAATTCTTAAGAAAAACCGGAATCTACATGTGCGAAATAGAGCTAAATAAATATAACAAATCCGAATAAAATTGAAAAATTACCAAATTAGAACCAAAAGAAAGATACTAAATTTACATGAATTTAGAAATTTGAATTAATTGAATCGGAGCTTGAACGAAGGAGAACGGGCTTTCGGAAGTTTGAAATCACAAGAAATGGTGAAATCAGGATTTTCGGAATTTATGGAATTGATTTTCTAAAGGAAAATCAATTTATTGCATCATGCTGATGTTAGTGTCGAAATATTTTTCAAAAGGAAATGGGCTTGAGTCTCTGACATGTGGGTACAACGTCGGTGGATGGGTCATGATTTTTTGCATCGTCCTCGTGGACGAAAGCGCGCAACTGATGGCTTTGCCATGTGTGTGCTGATGCGAGCTCCACATGGCGCTGACGCAGGCAAGCAAGGTGAGGTGACGGTGATGTGGCGCTGACGTGCACGTGCCACGTCAACTAGAGGACGGCGGTGGCTCGGCCATGGGCTCACCGGCGCTACGCGCCATGACGAGCCAAGTGAGTGCACGCAAAAGAGGGGTAAGGTGATGTCGGACCTGGTGGGCTAAGTAGTGGCGGCGAAGCACGACGAGGTGCCCAGCGGTGAGTTCATGAGCGGTGGCTAGATGCGGGCGAAGGCGGCGTTAGGGCTCCAGTAGAGCTCTGGGGGAAAGAGAGCGAGCACCATGTAGAACACGGCCTTGCGAAGCCAACAGTGAAAACCACGTCACCGGAGAGTCCTTGACGGCGACGGTGAGAGCTTTGGCTGACGAGGTTGGAGCTCGAATTGCGGTGAAAAGAGGACGAGATAGAAAGGGAGAACCGGGGGAAATGGAAGAGGAGGAGGAGGGACGCAGGGGGCTTCCCTTTATAGGGGCCAATGAGGAGAGAGGGAAGAGGTCGACAGCATGGGCGAGGGCACGGCTTGGCTGGGGCATGGGCAGAGCTGAGGGGGCGAGACGGGAGCAGGCGAGGTAGGGGACGACACGGGAGCAGGTGCTGGTAGGGGATGGGGAGGCATCATGGGTGTATTGTTCGGGGAGCCAGCAGGATTCGCGTCGGGGCAGGTTGGTACACAAGACAGAATAGCAGAGGATGGGCGCGGGGAGGAAGAAAGGGGAACAAGAGAGAGGGAGGAAAGAGGTGGGCTGGTGGGCACAGGTGGGCCCGAGTAGCTGGGCTGGAGGAGCGGACCGACGCACGGGTGAATGGATTGGGTTGAGAGAGATTCGGCCTAAAGGCATTTATCCATATTTTTGAGGTTTTAGCAATTTCACCAAAAGAGTTATTTCAATTAGGATTTTAGAATATAGCAAATTGAGTTCAAAAATTCTAGAAAACTTCACAAAAATTCCTTGAATCATTTTGAACTTAATAAAATTATTTACAACTTAAAGTTGGCTTTTAATTTTGCACATAAATTATTTTTAATTTTTGAAAAAAGGAAAAACCATTATAAAATCCAAAAATTCAAGAAAGTAATTAATATTTTCATTTTGACTTTAAATCCAATAAAAATCCAAGGAAATTAAATAAAACAATTTTGAATTTAATTGAAGTTTATTTTAATCATTTAATTTTTTTAATTTTTGATCTTTCAAATTAAGCTTTAATAATTTAGGATAAATCAAATGGATATTTTTATTTTGAAAAGGCCTGAAAATTGGGATATTACATTTGCGGCATTATTGATCAGTCACCGAGAAAGAAACAGGGAACACCGAGTTCTATGAAGAGGAATATTTTGAAGACTATGCGCACTAGGATACGTTCTCCACTCGATTGCATATGAGCATGTTGGATGGCTACCACTAGTTTACCGTATTTCTGCTGCAAGTTTATTCTGTTATCTTTAACCCTACGTGGCAAACTCTGTAAACCTTAACCATAAGGTCCTTTTGCTACTAAGTAATATTAATTTGTCTACTTCTTAGATATCTTGTTGTATGGATATGATTTCATCGATGTTGCAACTATGTGAGCTAGCTACTGATCATAGGGACCAGTTCAGAATACACAGGGCTCGGATTTAGCGATCTGGGGTCCTGATCAGTCGCCAATGAAGAACCAGGGAACACCGAGTTCTATGAGGAGGAATATTTTGAAGACTATGCGAACTTGGATGCGTTCTCCATTCGATTGCATGTGGGCATATTGGTTGGCTACCACGAGTTTACCGTATTTCCACTACAAGTTTACTCTGTTATCTTTAGCCCCACATGGCAAACTCTGTAAACCTTGACCATAAGGTCCTTTTGCTACTAAGTAATATTAATTTGTCTACTTCTTAGATATCTTGTTGTGTAGATATGATTTTATCAATGTTGCAACTGTGTGAGCTAGCTACTGATCATAGGACTAGTTCAAAATACACAGAGGGCTCGAATTCAGCGATCTGGGGTCCTGACATGGCTCACCGGAGAAGAAGATTGGGCAACGGGGGTGTTTCGGTCGGGAAGAAGAAAATGGCGAAATTCGGCGATGAACTGTAATCAAAAGTGGAATTGATTGAGGGGAATTTATCATGGAGCTCGTGAACAAGATGTGACGCGGTTAGAAATTCAAAAATCTCACTGAAGCAACGGGAGCATGAAGCGAGGTGACGGCCAAAGTTCAGGAAGACTATTAATTCAACGGCGACGGAGCTCCGAAGGCTAAGGGAGTTAGAGGGGGTGCCTAGGGGGTGAAGGATGTGCTGAGGTTTCAATTTATGGGCTTGGCTGGAGTTTGAACGGACGCGGCCGCGAGCAAAATCGACGGAGTCGTTGCTTCCCGGTTGAATTTGGAAACGGCCGGAACGGCAATGCATTGATGGATTGTGGCAATGGCGCGGCATGATTACGGTAATGACGATGCGCGTGGCGTGGGTGGAATGCATGCGGGTGGTGCGAGTGTGAGCAGGGGAGGGGCTCGGGTGTGGCTTGGGCACGACGTAGGATGGTGCAGTTAGGCGCGGCATGGGTGCTGGCATGGGCGCAGTCAGGACGTGGGTGTGGTCTGACGGAGCAATTTCGGCTGCCATGCGGCCAGTCTTGGCAGAGAGACACGACTAGGTAGAAATAGAGAGGAAAAGAAAGAAAGAAAGAAAGAAAGAAAGAAAGAAAAAGAAATGGGTAGGAGAAATAGGCTTTGGCCCAGGAGAGAATTCACAGAAAAAATTCAAATTACAACATTTGGATTTGGATTTTGGAGACAGCTTTGAATTGAGACATTGAGATTTGAATTTGAATTTTGGATTGGGATTTAAATAATTGCAGAAACTCTTAAAAAATCAAACACTTTGAATTAATTAATTTAAATATTTTTTTAAATAAAATAAAATTTGGGATGTTACACCGTTCGTTTGGCCATGACTACGAGTATGACCGACCGGTTGCTCACCAGTGCGCCCGGTGGCCCATTGCACCATGGCAGCTCGCATGGGTGCTCGGCGATAGCAGACAGTGTTGCTTAGTATGCAAGCTACACAGTCATGGCTCGACCACTGACTCTCGTCTCTCTATCTGGGGCATGGACGCATGTTTGAAATTTTAGGTGGGATTTTGGACGATGAGAGACAAACAAAATTTCAAATATGGCTCCCGTGTGCGTTCGCGGGATAAGTCTCTCGCAGAACAGCAAATTCGGTAAAGGATTAAAGCACTTTGATTTTCCTTTACAAAGTGAAGAAGGAAATTTCAAGGAAACTTCCTTCTTGAAGGAAGTAAGCAAAATAACTTGAGTTCCGTACAAACTCATATATTTCCGACTAACCAATCGCAAAAAAAAACCTGCTGAGGTGGATCGATCGTGAACCTTCTATTATGGATATGCTATTGTACTTTGCTAGAACTAAAAAAGTAATGAAGAGTAAATAATTTACTTATAAGGAACTGAGCGTTGGTCAGTGCGCGCCCCGGGGGGGGCATGCCCTAACCCATCCGTTCAGATTGATTTCACAAGTTGAAATCGAGCCAAATAAATACTCCTTTAATCAAATAATAATAATAATTTACTTGTATATGCAGTTGGAAGAGATAACTTTCTGTGTAGCTTCCTATTCAAAGTAAGACAACTGACAACCAATCTACTCGTGTTTCGTTCCTTTTGTTGATTCTTGACTAAATCAATCAAGCTAGGTTGTCATCCAGTTGGAGCCGGTGCTGATGTTTTGTAGACCCCACTATTGAATTCATCACCGGCTCCAACTGGGTGACAACCTAGCTTGATTGATTGAGTCAAGACAGTCGTCGCCATTCGAGAGCGACAGCATAGAAGAAAGAAGAGAAAGAGAGGAGAAGGAGAGGGAAAAAGAGGAGAGGAAGAAGGAGAGGAGGAAAAAAATGGTTCTTTGCTTCGCATCGACGATCACGACGATGAGTTTGTAGTATTATTTTGTATGAGTGTATTTTTAAAACCATGGTGAAACTTCCTTCTAGAAGGAAGTAAGCAAAATAACTTGAGTTCCGTACAAACTCATATATTTTCGGCTAACCAATCGCCAAAAAAAAAACCTGCTGAGGTGGATCGATCGTGAACCTTCTGTTATGGATAAGCTATTTGTACTTTGCTAGAACTAAAAAAGTAATGAAGAGTAAATAATTTACTTATAAGGAACTGAGCATTGGTCAGTGCGCCCGGGGGGGGGGATCGAGCGAGATAAATACTCCTTTAATCAAAAAAAATAAAATAATAATTTACTTCTATATGCAGTTGGAAGAGATAACTTTCGGTGTAGCTTCCTATTCAAAGACAACTGACAACCAATCTACTCGTGTTTCGTTCCTTTTGTTGACTCTTGACTCAATCAGTCAAGCTAGGTTGTCACCAGTTGAAGCGGTGATGAATTCAATAGCGGGGTCTACAAAACATCGATACTCTTGATGTTTTGTAGACCCCGCTATTGAATTCATCACCGGCTCCAACTGGGTGACAACCTAGCTTGATTGATTGAGTCAAGACAGCCGTCGCCATTCGAGAGAGCGACAGCCGAGAAGAAAGAAGAGAAGGTAAGGAGAAGGAGAGGGAAAAAGAGGAGAGGAGGAAGGAGAGGAGGGAAAAAATGGTTCTTTGCTTCGCATCGACGATCACGACGATGAGTTTGTAGTATTATTTTGTATGATTGTATTTTTGAAACCATGGTAGGTTAGTAAGTAACATCATGTGTATTGAAATATTATTAGCAAATGAAATAATAGTAGGTTAATTTAAAAATCTTAGTTTGGAGAGAGCTTCATAATACAATTAGTTTAGAAGTTTGTATGGAGGAAAAATTAGTTGGTAAAAATTAATTTAGTTGTATTATTCCGCGTGCTGCGCTAATTGCGTCCGAGCTTGATGAATGATAACGTGTTACTTTTCTATTATATAAACATATCGATAACCCGTGCATTCACAAATGCTAGTTTATAGAATGTTAAATACATGTATTTATTTGCACAATAATGAATTGATAACATTTACTTTATAGTTTTGGTTGGATTAAGGAATTATAAAATACTAAGACAAAAATCACAGATAGATGGTTCTAAACCCGTAGGATTCCCAAACGTGTGAAATTTTGTTTTTTTTTTCCTGAAAGCTTCACCCATTATAAATATGCATAGTAACGATGATGTTTTAAATATTTCGCAATCCATAGCATCCGGTACAGGTATTAATGTAATATAGCCTTTTGTAGGAAAAATTGTGTGTTTACCACTTGGGTTTCATGAAATTGTATATGTATTACCATTGTATTCAAGCAAAGTGTTCAGGTGCCACTAAGAATATACCAAATATGATTTATTTGGCATTGGAATATAATTTAAATGTTCAATTAACATTAATGCTTTTAATTTCTTGATTTGCAGGTATGGCTCACGACCCTGGTAATTCAGATTGGCATTTCGGTCTGCTGGACTGGCGGCATGCTCTAACACATCCGTGCTGGAGTCATTCAGACTAATTTCACTAGTTGAAATCGAGCGAGACAAATACTCCCTTATTCAATAATAATAATAATAATAATAATAATAATAATTTACTTCGATATGCAGTTGGTAGAGATAACTTTCGGTGTAGCTTCCTATTCAAAGTAAGACAACTGACAACCAACTAGTCTCATATGAGAGGTACTACTGATGTTTTGTAGACCTCACTATTGAACTCATCACCGGCTCCAACTGGATGACAACCTAGCTTGATTGATTGAGTCAAGACAGCCGTCGCCATTCGAGAGAGCGACAGTCGAGAAGAAAGAAGAGAAAGAGAGAAGAAGAGGGAAAAAGAGGAGAGGAAGAAAGAGAGGAGGAAAAAAAAAGGTGCTTCGTTTCGCATCGACGACCACGATGGTGAGTTTGTAGCATTATTTTGTATGAGTGTATTTTTTAAAACCATGGTAGGTTAGTAAGCAACATCATGTGTATTGACATATTGTTGGCAAATGAAATAACAGTAGGTTAATTTAAAAAATCATAGTTTGGAGATAGCTTGATTAATACAATTAGTTTAGAAGTTCGTATGGAGGAAAAATTAGTTGGTAAAAATTAATTTAGTTGTATTATTTCGCGTGCTGCGCTAACTGCGTACGGGCTTGATGAATGATAATGTGTTACTTTTCTATTATATAAACATGTCGACAACCCGTGCATTCGCAAATGCTAGTTTATATAATGTTAAATACATGCATTTATTTGCACAATAAAGAATTGATAACATTTACTTTATAGTTTTGGTTGGATTAAGGAATTATAAAACACTAATACAAAAATCACAGATACATGGTTCTAAACCCGAAGGATTCCCAAACGTGTGAAATTTTGATTTTTTTTTCCCTGAAAGTTTCACCCATTATAAATATGTAGAGTAACGATGATGTTTGAAATATTTTGCAATCCATAGCATCCGGTACAGGTATTAACATAATATAGCCTTTTGTACAGAAAATTGTGTGTTTACCACTTGGGTTTCATGAAATTGTATATGTATTACCACTGTGTTCGAGCAAAGTGTTCAGGTGCCACTAAGAATATAACAAATATGATTTATTTGGCATTGGAATATAATTTAAATGTTCAATTAACATTAATGCTTTTAATTTCTTGATTTGCAGGTATGGCACACGACCCTGGAAATTCAGACTAGCATTTCGGTCTACTGGACTGGCGGCATGCCGTAACACATCCGCACTAGAGTCGTTCAGACTGATTTCACTAGTTGAAATCGAGCGAGATAAATACTCCCTTAATCAATAATAATAATAATAATAATAATAATAATAATTTACTTCTATATGCAATTGGTAGAGATAACTTTCGGTGTAGCTTCCTATTCAAAGTAAGACAATTGACAACCAACAAGTCTCATATGACAGGTACTACTGATGTTTTGTAGACCTCACTATTGAACTCATCACCGGCTCCAACTAGATGACAACCTAGCATGATTGATTGAGTCAAGACAGCCGTCGCCATTCGAGAGAGTGACAGTCGAGAAGAAAGAAGGGAAAGAGAGGAGAAGGAGAAGGAAAAAGAGGAGAGGAGGAAAAAAAGGTTCTTCGCTTCGCAACGACGACCACGATGGTGAGTTTGTAGCATTATTTTGTATGAGTGTATTTTTGAAACCATGGTAGGTTAGTAAGCAACATCATGTGTGTTGACATATTGTTAGCAAATGAAATAATAGCAGGTTAATTTAAAAAATGTTAGTTTGGGGATAGCATGATTAATACAATTAGTTTAGAAGTTCGCATGGAGGAAAAATTAGTCGGCAAAAATTAATTTTGTTGTATTATTCCGCGTGCTATGCGAATTGCGCCCAAGCTTGATGAATGATAACGTGTTACTTTTCTATTATGTAAACATGTTGATATCCCATGCATTCGCAAATGCTAGTTTATAGAATGTTAAATACACATATTTATCTACACAATAAAGAATTGATGACATTTACTTCATAGTTTTTGTTGGATTAAGGAATTATAAAATACTAAGACAAAAACCACAGATATGTGGTTCTAAACCCGTAGGATTCCCAAACGTGTGAAATTTTGATTTTTTTTTTCCTAAAAGCTTCACCCATTATAAATATGCATCGTAATGATGATGTTTTAAATATTTCGCAATCCATTGCAGTCGGTACAGGTGTTAACGTAATATAGCCTTTTGTAGGGAAAATTGCGTGTTTACCACTTGGGATTCATGAAATCGTACATGTATTACCACCGTGTTCGAGCAAAGTGCTCAGGTGCCACTAAGAATATACCAAATATGATTTATTTGGCATTGGAATGTAATTGAAATGCTCAATTAACATTAATGCTTTTAATTTCTTGATTTGCACGTATGGCTCACGACCACGTGGTTCGGACCGCATTTCGGTCACCGATCGGTTCTGCGAATCAAGCGGCATGCCCCTAACCCATCCGCGCTGGAGTCGTTCAGACTGATTTCACTAGTTGAAATCGAGCGAGATAAATACTCCTGTAATCGAAAATAATAATAATAATTTACTTCTATATGTAGTTGGTAGAGATAACTTTAGTGTAGCTTCCTATTCAAAGTAAGACAACTGACAACCAATCTACTCGTGTTTCGTTCCTTTTGTTGACTCTTGACTCAATCAGTCAAGCTAGGTTGTCATCCAGTTGGTGCCGGTGATGAATTCAATAGTGGGGTCTACACAACATCAGTAGCACCTCACATGAGAGGTACTACTGATGTTTTGTAGACCCCACTATTGAATTCATCACCGGCTCCAACTGGATGACAACCTAGCTTGATTGATTGAGTCAAGACAGCCGTCGCCATTCGAGAGAGCGACAGCCGAGAAGAAAGAAGAGAGAGAGGAGACGGAGAAGGAAAAAGCGGAGAGGAGGAAAAAAAGGTTCTTCGCTTCGCATCGACGACCACGATGGTGAGTTTGTAGCATTATTTTGTATGAGTGTATTTTGGAAACCATGGTAGGTTAGTAAGCAACATCATGTGTATTGACATATTGTTAGCAAATGAAATAATAGTAGGTTAATTTAAAAAATGTTAGTTTGGGGATGGCATGAATAATACAATTAGTTTAGAAGTTCGTATGGAGGAAAAATTAGTCTGTAAAACTTAATTTTGTTGTATTATTCCGCGTGCAATGCGAATTGCGCCCGGGCTTGATGAATGATAACATGTTACTTTTCTATTATATAAACATGTTGATATCCCGTGCATTCGCAAATGCTAGTTTATACAATGTTAAATACACATATTTATCTGCACAATAAAGAATTGATGACATTTACTTTATAGTTTTGGTTGGATTAAGGAATTATAAAATACTAAGACAAAATCCACAGATATGTGGTTCTAAACCTGTAGGATTCCCAAGCGTGTGAAATTTTGATTTTTTTTTCCTAAAAGCTTCACCCATTATAAATATGCATAGTAACGATGATGTTTTAAATATTTCGCAATCCATTGCAGTCGATAGAGGTGTTAACGTAATATAGCCTTTTGTAGGGAAAATTGCGTGTTTACCACTTGGGATTCATGAAATCGTACATGTATTACCACCGTGTTCGAGCAAAGTGCTCAGGTGCCACTAAGAATATACCAAATATGATTTATTTGGCATTGGAATATAATTTAAATGCTCAATTAACATTAATGCTTTTAATTTTTTGATTTGCACGTATGGCTCATGACCCTGGTGGTTCGGACTGGCATTTCGGTCTGCTGGATCGGTTCTTTGATCAAGCGGCATGACCCTAACCCATCCGCGCTGGAGTCGTTCAGACTGATTTCACTAGTTGAAATCGAGCAAAATAAACACTGCTGTAATCGAAAATAATAATAATAATTTACTTCTATATGTAGTTGGTAGAGATAACTTTCAGTGTAGCTTCCTATTCAAGGTAAGACAACTGACAACCAATCTACTCGTGTTTCGTTCCTTTTGTTGACTCTTGACTCAATCAATCAAGCTGGGTTGTCATCCAGTTGGAGCCGGTGATGAATTCAATAGTGGGGTCTACAAAACATCGGTAGCACCTCACATGAGAGGTACTGCTGATGTTTTCTAGACCCCACTGTTGAATTCATCACCGGCTCCAACTGGATGACAACCTAGCTTGATTGATTGAGTCAAGACAGACGTCGCCATTGGAGAGAGCGACAGCCGAGAAGAAAGAAGAGAAAGAGAGGAGAGGGAGAAGGAAAAAGGGGAGAGGTGGAAAAAAAAGGTTCTTCGCTTCGCATCGACGACCACGATGGTGAGTTTGTAGCATTATTTTGTATGAGTGTATTTTTGAAACCATGGTAGGTGAGTAAGCAACATCATGTGTATTGACATATTGTTAGCAAATGAAATAATAGTAGGTTAATTTAAAAAATGTTAGTTTGGGGATAGCATGATTAATACAATTAATTTAGAAGTTCGTGTGAAGGAAAAATTAGTCGGTAAAAATTAATTTTGTTGTATTATTCCGCGTGCTATACGAATTGCGCCCGGGCTTGATGAATGATAACGTGTTACTTTTCTATTATATAAACATGTTGATATCCCGTGCACTCGCAAATGCTAGTTTATGGAAAGTTAAATACACATATTTATCTGCACAATAAAGAATTGATAACATTTACTTTATAGTTTTGGTTGGATTAAGGAATTATAAAATACTAAGACAAAAACCAAAGATATGTGGTTCTAAACCCGTAGGATTCCCAAGAATGTGAAATTTTGATTTTTTTTTTTCCTGAAAGCTTCACCCATTATAAATATGCATAGTAACGGTGATGTTTTAAATATTTCGCAGTCCATTACAGTCGGTACAGGTGTTAACGTAATATAGCCTTTTGTTGGGAAAATTGTGTGTTTACAACTTGGGATTCATGAAATCGTACATGTATTACCACCGTGTTCGAGCAAAATGTTCAGGTGCCACTAAGAATATACCAAATATGATTTATTTGGCATTGGAATGTAATTTAAAGGCTAAATTAACATTAATGCTTTTAATTTCTTGATTTGCACGTATGGCTCACGACCCTAGTGGTTCGGACTGGCATTTCGGTCATTGGATCGGTCTCACCGAATCGGCAAAGATGCCCCAAACCCATCCGCTACCGAGTCGTTCGATCGATTTCATTAGTAGAAATCGAGCGAGATAAATACTGTTGTAATCGAAAATAGTAATAATAATTTACTTGTATATGCAGTTGGTAGAGATAACTTTCAGTGTAGCTTCCTATTCAAAGTAAGACAACTGACAACCAATCTACTCGTGTTTCGTTCCTTTTGTTGACTCTTGACTCAATCAATCAAGCGGGGTTGTCATCCAGTTGGAGCCGGTGATGAATTCAATAGTGGGGTCTACAAAACATCAGTAGCACCTCACATGACAGGTCTTGCTAATGTTTTGTAGACCCCACTATTGAATTCATCACCGGCTCCAATCGATGATCAGAATACCCAGTCCTACAAGGGCTTGGAATGCTACTAAACTAACATGTTAACAAAGTTAAAACAGAAGACAAAATTCTAAATTTCGGCAGAACCTCCCCTGTATAGTTAGCTATACCGGAGGTTCCAACAATCATAAATATCAAGACAATAATGAAATCAACAAATATCAGAACCATCACAGAAGTATAATCTGATCTCAAGCAACTATATCAAAAGGATGAACTAAGTTCACGCACAGTACTTAACCAATCTTAACGGAGAAGGGTTATTAGCCACAGCCAACATTTATTATTACAGTTCATCAATAATGAATGATTAAATTGAACTAAAATGAAATCCTAGACTTGATTAAGGTGAAGTGAAAGGGTAGTGTGTGTCTATTCCCTCCCCATGGAGCCAACCTCAAAGATCACCTAAAAAAACAACAAACAACGCAAGAGTGAGTCCGAGACTCAGCAAGTACAGTAAATAAATAATACATATAACAACCATAATCATGGGAACATCAATGCAGTGTATGAAATAAGCACAGAACGAACACTTGAATGAATGGAATGGATGATTTGGATGAAATGAAGGGACTACACACATGCATATACCGGTATTGCTGGTGACACACCCGTCGGTGTTCACCTAAGCCCGCATTTAACAAAATACGGGGATCCAAGCCCCGTACGAAGAACGTTTCGTACGGGTGTCCCAAACTGCCCACATTGGAATGGTGGGTCTTACGTGCCCATACTGGAATTGATGAGTCTTATATATTGATCCACTCCCGTGGATTGAAACATGTAGTGTGGATGCATGGTATGACATATGAACATTGAAAAGACATGCTCTCTAATCATGGAGGTAACACATATGGATTGAATACGAGCATTTAAATATTAATATGGTTCTTAGAAATACAAAATCAACAACAGGCATTCAACATTTCATGATTATAGGAACATTGAGGTACTTGCCTTCCGCGATGCGACGCGTTAGTAGGCAGTGGCGGTGCTCCTAAACCGGAAGCCTCTTCGCCTACACAACATATGCTCGAAATAAGAACAACATATAATAAGACGCTTCCATTAACGTTCTACAACGCATTCCCAAACATCCAAGAGTTCACTAATACATTTAGTCCAAAACGGACAACACCAACGCATACGTGAAACTGGAGAGCGGCACGAAAAAGACCACAACTTTTAACATGGAACTCGTAACGAGATGAGCCCAGTCCCAAAAGAAACTTAACGAACCAATCTATAACATTCTAGTTGACGAGATGACCCAAATCGGCCAAAACGAAATGCTAACAAGCGGCTGAACATGAGTGACAGAGTCTGTCCCGGCGAAACGCACAGCAGAGAAGAAAATAACACAACTATTGCTCTACATCTCCGATTAAGGTGTTCTTTAACATTCTAGAAAAGTTATGGAATTTGATAAAATATTCTAGTTGGGTGGGAACCCTGAATTTGTCTCTAACATAAACATATTTTACAAGGTAATTCAACAGATTCATCTCGCCAGAAATCTGAACAGCAAGAATAAAACTAACATAACTTTTGTTCCGTATGTCAGAATTTGGTGATCTTGGTGGCTGTGGAAAGCTAAGACAATAAAATACAATTATCATAATAGGGAGGATTCCTGATTCGGACCTTAGCCATGCTCAAATTGCCACGCAAAGTGACTGCTGGAAATTAAACGATGTTCTGGACAGTGGTACATAAGTGGCCACATCTTGCAAACCATAACTCGGATTCAGATGAACTTAGAAGCTATGGAAACCTGACGAAATAATCTACAATTCTCTAAGAGATCACAAGTCCTAATTCGACCTTGGTCTAAACGAAAATCGACGTTGAATAGAGAACATAAATCTGAATCTGAACCCAGCAGTATGGACGAATCTGCAACCAACCTCTACCAAGAACGAATTGAAACAATAGCAGGGATGCGAGATGATACTCTAGGAGACGCGTGAGATGCTGGTCCTTGCTCGGGACACCAACGGACGACGGCCTCTAGCTCTCCCTTATCTTGGCCGGCAGCACCAAAAGAAGAGGAAGGAGCTGCTGCTCCAATGGAGGAAGAAAGGACCAGCTGCCTCCAAGGGAGAAGGATGGGGCGCAAGGCCTGCAGCCAGTTCTTGGAGGAGGCGGCGGCTTCAGGAATTTGGGAGGAGGCGGTGGCTTCAAGTCCTGGAATTTGGGAGGTGACGGCTTGAGGAAATTGGGGCAGCCAAGAGCTAGGGGAAGATGGCTACCCTTGCTTAGGGTTAAAGGGGGTGGGAGCGCATGGGCTTTAGGCCCATGACGCCTCCCCTCTTGGGCTGCCTGGCCCGCTACAAGACCAAGGTACCCTGGGCCAGAGGCCCTCTTCTTTAACCCCCTTCCAAACTGAAGATTATACTGGAAACCTTTTCCCCAACTTAAATCTCCCTAAATTAAATTCGGGATACTATAATGACAACCTAGCTTGATTGATTGAGTCAAGACAGCCGTCGCCATTCGAGAGAGCGACAGCCGAGAAGAAAGAAGAGAAAGAGAGGAGAAGGAGATGGAAAAAGAGGAGAGGAGGAAAAAAAGGTTCTTCGCTTCGCATCGACGACCACGATAGTGAGTTTGTAGCATTATTTTGTATGAGTGTATTTCTAAAACCATGGTAGGTTAGTAAGCAACATCATGTGTATTCACATATTGTTAGCAAATGAAATAATAGTAGGTTAATTTAAAAACTGTTAGTTTGGGGATAGCAAGATTAATACAATTAGTTTAGAAGTTCGTATGGAGGAAAAATTAGTCGGTAAAAATTAATTTTGTTGTATTATTCCGCGTGCTTTGCGTATTGCGCCCGGGCTTGATGAATGATAACGTGTTACTTTTCTATTATATAAACATGTTGATATCCCGCGCATTCGCAAATGCTAGTTTATTGAATGTTAAATACACATATTTATCTGCACAATAAAGAATTGATAACATTTACTTTATAGTTTTGGTTGGATTAAGGAACTATAAAATACTAAGACAAAAACCACAGATATGTGGTTCTAAATCCGTAGGATTCCCCAACGTGTGAAATTTTGATTTTTTTTTTCCTGAAAGCTTCACCCATTATAAATATGCATAGTAACGATGATGTTTTAAATATTTCGCAAACCATTGCAGTCGATAGAGGTGTTAACGTAATATAGCCTTTTGTAGGGAAAATTGCGTGTTTACCACTTGGGATTCATGAAATCGTACATGTATTAGCACCGTGTTCGAGCAAAGTGTTCAAGTGCCACTAAGAATGTACCAAATATGATTTATTTGGCATTGGAATGTAATTTAAATGCTCAATTAACATTAATGCTTTTAATTTCTTCATATGCACGTATGGCTCACGACCACGTGGTTCTGGACAGCATTTCGGTTCGCTAGATCGGTTCATTGAATCGGCAAAGATGCCCCTAACCCATCCACGCCGAGTCGTTTCGGTCGATTTCACTAGTTGAAATCGAGCGAGATAAATACTCCTGTAATCGAAAATAATAATAATAATTTACTTCTATATGCAGTTGGTAGAGATAACTTTAGTGTAGCTTCCTATTCAAAGTATGACAACTGACAACCAATCTACTCGTGTTTCGTTCCTTTTGTTAACTCTTGACTCAATCAGTCAAGCTAGGTTGTCATCCAGTTGGAGCCAGTGATGAATTCAACAGTGGGGTCTACAAAACATCAATAGTACCTCACATGAGAGGTACTACTGATGTTTTGTAGACCCCACTGTTGAATTCATCACCGGCTCCAACTGGATAACAACCTAGCTTGATTGATTGAGTCAAGACAGCCGTCGCCATTGGAGAGAGCGATTGCCGAGAAGAAAGAAGAGAAAGAGAGGAGAAGGAGAAGGAAAAGGAGGAGAGGTGGAAAAAAAGGTTCTTCGCTTCGCATCGACGACCACGATGGTGAGTTTGTAGCATTATTTTGTATGAGTGTATTTTGGAAACCATGGTAGGTTAGTAAGCAACATCATGTGTATTGACATATTGTTACCAAATGAAATAATAGTAGGTTAATTTAAAAAATGTTAGTTTGGGGATAGCATGATTAATACAATTAGTTTAGAAGTTCGTATAGAGGAAAAATTAGTCGGTAAAAATTAATTTTGTTGTATTATTCCGCGTGCTTTGCGAATTGCGCCCGGGCTTGATGAATGATAACGTGTTACTTTTCTATTATATAAACATGTTGATATCCCGTGCATTCGCAAATGCTAGTTTATAGAATGTTAAATACACATATTTATCTGCACAATAAAGAATTGATAACATTTACTTTATAGTTTTGGTTGGAATAAGGAACTATAAAATACTAAGACAAAAACCACAGATATGTGGTTCTAAACCCGTAGGATTCCCAGACGTGTGAAATTTTGATTTTTTTTCCTGAAAGCTTCACCCATTATAAATATGCATAGTAACGATGATGTTTTAAATATTTCGCAATCCATTGCAGTCGGTACACGCGTCAACGTAATATAGCCTTTTGTAGGGAAAATTGCGTGTTTACCACTTGGGATTCGTGAAATCGTACATGTATTAGCATCGTGTTCGAGCAAAGTGTTCAGGTGCCACTAAGAATGTACCAAATATGATTTATTTGGCATTGGAATGTAATTTAAATGCTCAATTAACATTAATGCTTTTAATTTCTTCATATGCACGTATGGCTCACGACCCTAGTGGTTCGGACTGGCATTTCGGTCTGCTGGACTGGTCTGCTGAACTGGCAGCATGCCCCAAACCCATCCGCGCTGGAGTCGTTCAGACTGATTTCACTAGTTGAAATCGAGCGAGATAAATACTCCTGTAATCGAAAATAATAATAATAATTTACTTCTATATGCAGTTGGTAGAGATAACTTTAGTGTAGCTTCCTATTCAAAGTAAGACAACTGACAACCTATCTACTCGTGTTTCGTTCCTTTTGTTGACTCTTGACTCAATCAGTCAAGCTAGGTTGTCATCCAGTTGGTGCCGGTGATGAATTCAATAGTGGGGTCTACAAAACATCAGTAGTACCTCACATGGGAGGTACTACTGATGTTTTGTAGACCCCACTATTGAATTCATCACTAGCTCCAACTGGATGACAACCTAGCTTGATTGATTGAGTCAAGACAGCCGTCGCCATTCGAGAGAGCGACAACCGAGACGAAAGAAGAGAAAGAGAGGAGGGGGAGGAAAAAGAGGAGAGGAGGAAAAAAAAGGTTCTTCGCTTCGCATCGACGACCACGATGGTGAGTTTGTAGCATTATTTTGTATGAGTGTATTTTTGAATCCATGGTAGGTTAGTAAGCAACATCAGGTGTATTGACAAATTCTTAGCAAATGAAATAATAGTAGGTTAATTTCAAAAATGTTAGTTTGGGGATAGCATGATTAATACAATTAGTTTAGAAGTTCGTATGGAGGAAAAATTAGTCGGTAAAAATTAATTTTGTTGTATTATTCCGCGTGCTATGCGAATTGCGCCCAGGCTTGATGAATGATAACGTGTTACTTTTCTATTATATAAACATGTTGATATCCCGTGCATTCGCAAATGCTAGTTTATAGAATGTTAAATACACATATTTATCTGCACAATAAAGAATTGATAACATTTACTTTATAGTTTTGGTTGGATTAAGGAACTATAAAATACTAAGGCAAAAACCACAGATATGTGGTTCTAAACCCGTAGCATTCCCAAACGTGTGAAAATTTGATTTTTTTTTTCCTAAAAGCTTCACCCATTATAAATATGCATAGTAACGATGATGTTTTAGATATTTCGCAATCCATTGCAGTTGGTACAGGCGTCAACGTAATATAGCCTTTTGTAGGGAAAATTGTGTGTTTACCACTTGGGATTCATGAAATCGTACATGTATTAGCACCGTGTTCGAGCAAAGTGTTCAGGTGCCACTAAGAATGTACAAAATATGATTTATTTGGCATTGGAATGTAATTTAAATGCTCAATTAACATTAATGCTTTTAAATTTGCAGGTATGGCTCACAGCCCTGGTGGTTCGAACTGGCATTTCAGTCTGTTGGACTGGCGGCATGCCCCTAACCCATCCGCGCTGGAGTCGTTCAGACTGATTTCACTAGTTGAAATCGAGCGAGATAAATACTACTTTAATCAATAATAATAATAATAATAATTTACTTCTATATGCAGTTGGTAGAGATAACTTTCGGTGTAGCTTCCTATTCAAAGTAAGACAACTAGCAACCAATCTACTCGTGTTTTGTTCCTTTTGTTGACTCTTGACTCAATCAATCAAGCTAGGTTGTCAACCAGTTGGAGCCGGTGATGAATTCAATAGTGAGGTCTACAAAACATCAGTAGTACCTCTCATATGAGAGGTACCTCTCATATGAGAATACCTCTCATATGAGAGGTACTACTGATGTTTTGTAGACCTCACTATTGAATTCATCGCCGGCTCCAACTAGTTGACAAGCTTGATTGATTAAGTCAAGACAGCCGTCGCCATTCGAGAGAGCGACAGCCGAGAAGAAAGAAGAGAAAGAGAGGAGAGGGAGAGGGAAAAAGAGGAGAGGAAGAAGGAGAGGAGGAAAAAAAGATTCCTCGCTTCACATTGACGACCACGACGGTGAGTTTGTAGCATTATTTTGTGTGAATGTTTTTTTGAAACCATGGTAGGTTAGTAAGCAACATAATGTGTGTTGACATATTGTTAGCAAATGAAATAATAGTAGGTTAATTTAAAAAATCTTAGTTTGGAGATAGCATGATTAATACAGTTAGTTTAGAAGTTCGTATGGAGGAAAAATTAGTCGTTAAAAATTAATTTAGTTGTATTATTCCGCGTGCTGCGCTAATTGCGCTCAGGCTTGATGAATGATAACGTGCTACTTTTCTATTATATAAACATGTCGATAACCTGTGCATTCGCAAATGCTAGTTTATAGAATGTTAAATACATGTATTTATTTGCACGATAAAGAATTGATAACATTTACTTTATAGTTTTGGTTGGATTAAGGAACTATAAAATACTAAGGCAAAAACCACAGATATGTGGTTCTAAACCCGTAGCATTCCCAAACGTGTGAAAATTTGATTTTTTTTTTTCCTAAAAGCTTCACCCATTATAAATATGCATAGTAACGATGATGTTTTAGATATTTCGCAATCCATTGCAGTTGGTACAGGCGTCAACGTAATATGGCCTTTTGTAGGAAAAATTGTGTGTTTACCACTTGGGATTCATGAAATCGTACATGTATTAGCATCGTGTTCGAGCAAAGTGTTCAGGTGCCACTAAGAATGTACCAAATATGATTTATTTGGCATTGGAATATAATTTAAATGCTCAATTAACATTAATGCTTTTAATTTCTTGATTTGCAGGTATGGCTCACGACCCTGGTGGTTCGGACCGCATTTCGTCTCGCTGGACTGGTTGGTCGACGCTGCTGCACTGCCATGAGCCGTGTCTTGCTCGATCCGTTCAAGGGGACGATGCGGGTGACTTGGGGGTGGTTCGTACGCGGTCACCCCGACGGGCTTGGAGACTGGACCTACGCTGGGTAGAGAGGTTTGTCCGCATGTTGTGCCACTTTTTTGTGTCGTATGCCCGCTATGTAGTTACTTTTTCGTGCTTTGCAGGCTGAGCCGTGCCGGGCTTCTACCTCTCGTGTGGATGGTGGAGGCCACCGAAGAGGACGGCGGTCCGGTCGATGATGACGGGGTGGTCCAGGCTGGTCTAGAGTGGTCACGACGGTTCCTGTTCGACCGGTCGCTCCTGACAGCCCTGGTGGACCGGTGGCAGCCCGAGATGCACACATTCCACCTCCCATTCAGGGAGATGACCACTACTCTACAGGATGTCGCGACGCTGCTCGGCTTGCCTATCGCGGGAACCCCTACATTCCCGCCGGACACGCCTGTCAACTGGCGCGACACCCTGCTGGGCAGGTTTCAGGGGGTTCTTGCGGTAGAGGCCGCGCCACCGTACTACGACTTCTCAGAGCAACAACGGCATGGCCCACCCCTACAGTGGCTTTCGCAGTTTCGGGTACGTATGCTACCTATTTTTCATGTTTAGCGATGCACTATCCTAGTCATTTCACGGACTTACTAATTATTCGTTTGTACCTATTGTGGCTGTTCGGCTGGGTACTATTTACCAACAGCCACGGTGACTTCGTCAACGCTTGCCTCGTGGGGTACGCAAGGGTCATCGCCGACGGCGAGGAGTCAGAGATCACCGGGATCGCCGTACTTGCCGCGACGCATCATGCATGTGCGATGCATGCCGAGGATCGGCCGCATCTATCCTCACTGATCGCCTCCTCGCTATAGCCGTGGGTCATTCGAGCGCTTCTCTCTCGAACGGCCCATGCTGGTAGACTCCAGTCCGTACGGCGAGGACATGTACCATGGGGATGCGGTGGATCGGCCGACTATAGGGTCTCTTTGGTGCCGTAGACGAGTACGCATTTCCCTATATCTTTACATCACCGACATACCATCCTTTGTAACCATCGTTCTAGCTCAGAGGGCACAAAGATGCACACATGCAGGTCACACGTGTGTACGAGCACTTCGTGGAGCAGCTGGACCACCTCACCGCTGACGACGTGCGTTGGGAGCCGGACTCTGATCAGGAGACGGAGGGTCGTGCTCCCGGGGGGCTGTCCTCGCTGTGCTGGGCGACCGGGCATACTGGCGGACGCAGAAGAAGCTCATCCTCGACGAACACGTGTTCATCGAGGACTACGCGTTGCACAGGGTGATGCGCTAGTTCGGCCTCCGCCAGGTTGTTCTAGTTCCCGTCGGGACGAGGGTACCTGACTTGACCCACGTGTGAGTTACACACAACACATGTTCGTATATCTTTTTTCCAGTTATGTTATGACGGATTCTAATTGCAGTGGTACATTTCGCAGGCATAGTAGGAGGGGTGGCACCAGGACGCAGTGGGCGAACGCCCACGAGGACTACCTGCAGGAGGACGGCCCGTATGACCCTAGTGCGTACGGCGAGTACCTTTGCTGGTACGCCCCGCAAACACGCACCAGGCTGGTGCATGTCGTCGACCTCCCCGCCGCGCATCTGCGGACCGAATCGACGCTGCACTCGCATACACTTCACGCAGAACGTGGACCTCGCGGTACGTACTATCATGTTTTAAAATGTCTGCGTACGGTTATCTCAATTATAAGTTTGACACTTTCATGTACTCCTTGCAGACGGATATCAACGTCGGGATTGCCAGGGACAGACAGCCGATCCTGGACAGGATCGGCATTGGTGCGAAGGTGACGCGTGACGAGCTAGTGCAGCTTATCCGTCGGGCCTGCAATGCGGCGAGGTGTTGCATGACCCTGACGTCGTGCAGGATGGTCTAGGAGGTGGCCGCGTCGGCAATACGCTGAGGCCGCCGCGTCCTACAGCCCAGTCAGGAGGCTCAGGAGGGGCACGTCCACGTGCCCCACCTATGCCTACGCCTTCGCAGGCTGGAGGGTCTGGGTGGGCACGTGGGTACGCACCACCACCGCCATTGCACGAGGTATTGCAGAGGACCTTCTTAGCATTCGGTCCTTGCATCGATGTATTCAGACATATGTTGTCCGTGATCTCAGTGGACGGGATGTTTCTAACTGGGAAATACAAGGGCATGATCTTGATAGCAATTGGCGTCGATGGCAACAATCAGATTCTGCCCTTAGCCATCGCTTTCATCGAAAGTGAGAATTTCGACAGCTGGTTGTGGTTCCTTCGACATCTGAAGGAGGGAGTAGTTGGGGCACGTCCTGATGTATGTATAATCCATGATCGCCACCCCAGGATGATGAAGGTCATTCAAAAACTTCAGCAAGACCCCGATGAGCTGTTCCCTTGGCCAGACATGAGGAACAGATGGTGCATTCACCATCTGAGGGCCAACTTCTTCAAACAAATCGGCAAAGAACCATTGATGAAGTTGTTCAAGAGGCTTGCTATGCGTAACTAGCAACAGAATTTGATGCGCTAGGGAGATGTTGGATGAGCACAAAGAGAAGCATGTCGCTGAGAGGAACAAGCGCCCCTCATTCTCGGGCGGCAGCCTAACGCCTCACACCATCAAGGAGCTCGACCCTCCCATTTGACACGGAGGACCTCGAGGGACAGGGTGTTTCTCTCATTGGACTGAGGCCGAACCATTGGAGAAGTGGTCCTTGCTGCACGACAAGGACAGTGCAAGGTACGGTATAATGACCACTAACCTTGCAAAGGTGTACAATTGGGTTATTAGGGGCCTCCATTCTCAGCCTCTTGTCGCCATCGTCGAGGGCGTTCTGCACAGTACAATCGGATATTTCAGGGAAAGGTATGCAAATGCGGCACTTCATGCAGCTAACCCACATACACCGTACTGTTCGAAGATTACAGCATACATGCAGGCCAAGACCGAGATGACTCAGTCACACATGGTCTTCGTAATGGGCAATACGGAGCATCGATTCAACGTGGTCCTTCGAGACAGAGCCGGATTCGAGACGGCTCGGACTCTTGTTACCCACGAGGTATGCCTTGGAGACCATGTGAATGAACCTAGCTGCACATGCAACAAGCTAAAGCTCCTTCACAAGCCATGCTCTCACGTCCTCGCCACGTGTGGGACCATCCATATGGACCCATTGAACTTCATATCGGAGTACTTCATGAAGGAGAGGGTGCAGCAGGCGTGGTGCGGTGAGCTAAGAGGCTTCAGGGTTGTGGGCAACTTCGCCACATTGGATACTGCACAGAGGACTTGTATTCCTAATCTAGACCTGTTGAAAGGGGGGAAGGGCCGTCGGCAGAGTCATCACATTAGGAGCGATATAGACGAAGGGCAAGCTGGAACGGCGGGTAGACATTGCGGCCGCTGCCGCCGGGAAGGTCATACTGTGAGAACTTGCAAGGCGCCTGCTGACACGTAGGAACACCGGCATAAAGTAACTTGTATTAGAACTACTAGCATGTTATAACTTGTACTTCAGTCAGTACTTTGGCTGTTGTATGCACTGTCAAACTAATTATATCATAATTGTAAATTTTAACTTTATTTGAAGTGTCAATATCTCATCTTAATTGTATCGGATAATGTCTGGTATGGAATTGCTCGGTTTTCAGGTTGAAGCAGAATAGTGTACTGCACGTTCATTGTGGCCTCTGCCTTAGGGAATGAATGATGCCTTGACAAAACCAAACGAGACAGCTTTGCGCAGTGACATGACCAAACGAGACAGCTTTGCGCAGTGACAAGACCAGATGGGGCTGGCTGCTTTGCATAGAGACAAGATCAAATGGGGCAGTTTTGTGCAGTGACAAGACCAAAGGAGACAGCCTTGTGCAGTGACAAGACCAAACGGGGCAGCTTTGTGTAGTGACAAGACCAGATGGGATCAAGCTACTTTGAGCAAAGGATAAGACAAAATGGGGCGCTTTTACACAAAGGACAAGACCAAACGGCACTTTGCACAAGGACAAGACCAAACGGGCAGCTTTTGCACAAAGGACAAGACCAAACGGGGTAGCTTTGCACAGTGACAAGACCAAATGGGGCAGCTTTATGCAGTGACAAGACCTAACGGGGCTGGCTGCTTTGCGCCGTGATAAGACTAAACAGGGCAGCTTTGCGTAGTGACAAGACCTAACGCCAGCAACTTTTCATGATGACAAGGCAACACTCTGCCTTGTAGGCTACTCGTATGAGATTAACCATGCCATGACAACCCTTTGGCTTTTAAAAGGAGGTGGAAGATATTTGGGAGAAAACACTACACAACCAAACCCAACACTACACCAGAGCTTCCTTCACCACGCAGAGATGGACAAGCTGCTGAAGCAATGGAACGAGATCTGCAAACTAGCAAGGGCTACTGGGGTACGGGACGGCCAAGCAAGGGCTGCTACGGCTCGGGTCCGTCAAGAAGAGCTTGCCAGGATGGCAGCTCTCCGCAATGAGGCCCCTGTAGCAGCAACCTCTTCTAGAATGTTCCAACCGAGCGTTCGCCGCAACAACCACCAGAGGGCGAGGCGCCACCCCTATGTTGGTGCAGGGACCCCATCTACCTCCGTAGATGGAGTTAGAATCACCACTGGATCCTGAACGATCGCTGGCACCGACGCCTGCTCGGGGGCTTCCTCGACCACTTTTTCTTCAGGAACTTTGTCCTGAGAAGTGTTTTGGACGAGGACTTCGTTGGGTGTTTGGTCCTCAGGAATATTCTGGTTGGAGATGACTGGAACACCAGAAGATCTGTACAAAATGAAGAAAGAAAGCTCAAAACTTCAATTGTCAAAGACTATTAAAGGTATGCACTCATATGACTATTTTCGTTTGTACATACCTAGTCAATTTTTTAGTCTTGACCTTGAAACGCGCTGGATTAAATTTCGTAGCACTTGCCTTTCTTTTCTTTTCAACCAATTTCATGGTTTTGAACCAGCAGGGTTGGTTAAACCCCTCACATCCTCTAATATGAGGTCGGAAGCGATATTCTCGACCAGCTGGTCGAGGATAGCGTCCCTGACCATCGGGTCAAAGGGTGTGGTTTCATCGACCTTTAGAACAGCTATTTCAGTAAAAACTATCAGGTCATCAACGACCACCCTAGGGTCTGCGACTTCCGCAGCTTTGCTCTGCGGGCCCTCTGTCTTTTCCACCTGAATCAAAACACAAATTTGATTAGGTGATGAAAATTTTCATCTAAATATATATCTTCTATCAAAACGCTCTTTTACCTTAGGAAGATCATCTTCTTCCACTGTCTCTGGGCAGGAATCGGTCGGAACCACGGTAGGATTGCAATCCACACCGGTTGGTATGACTTTCAGTTCGACCGCCTACACAATTAGAGCAAGATCAATAAACTGATCGGAGGATATATACATACATATATATATATATATATATATATATATATATATATATATATATATATATATATATATATATGATAAAGAAAATTTGATTATCTACCTTAAGTCTCGCCAGTCTCTCTTCATTAGAGACTATTGCCCAGATGCCAGGAAACGAAGCCTTTTCATTAGGTACCTCGGCGCAGATCATTTTGATCCGCTCTCTGACCTCGTTAGGAGAAAGAACTTCAAAAAAAACAGAAGGGATTTTAAGGTTTTACAATAATCAGTTAATAAATTATACTGGTCGGAGCTTCTTCAAAGACTTACCATCTCGTGAGTCCGTGATTGCTTCATCCCGACCAATGAACCAGAGTAGGGATTGAGTTCAGAGCTTCAAAGGGCTAATCCGGCGTATGGTGAAATCTCTCACCACGTGTTAGGAAGTCAAGCCCTTTATCCTTAGGTCTTGAATGGCCTCCACGCACCTTCTGACCATCCCTTTCTTCTCCACGGTTCCCCTCCACCTGGGATTCTCGTTCGCTCTAATTCCGGCAAAGTAGAGGCTGTCATCATTCGTGACCGTCATGTAAAACCAATTTTTCTTCCATGACGACCACGACGATTTTGACTACATTGGGATGTACTCATCGACCTTCCTGTCGTGAAGGCACAGCGTGCATTCTCCAGGAGCCACCGTGGATCTTCCCGACATTGCCATTCGGTAAAAATACCTAAAGAGCTTCAAGTTTGGTTGCACTCCCAGGTACGCCTCACACAAATAGGCGAAAATGCAGATGTTGGCGATAGAGTTCGGAGCCAAATTCACCAACTCCACCAGTAGTACTCTGTAACTCCTGAGGAGGAATTTGTCACTTGGCAAATTTCAAACAGACTGATGTAGGCGAGGAAAATTAGGATTTCCCCATCTTCACGGCTTGGAAAGTGCTCTCCAGCCGCTAACCTCCATTTGATCAAATTCCTGTCCAGAAGCATTCCAATTTTCTCCAGCACCTCAAGCTTCTTCTCACTCAGATCCTGTAACAGCCCAAAAATCCATAAAGGCAAAAAATTGGGATTTTTAAAACTTTTTATGTGTTAACGATTGTTGTGCTTCTTAAATGCATTCTTCGAGCTTTCATTTTGGCTGCATCATATTTCTCTTGCCAGCATAAATGACACCAAGACTAGGGATTTCCTTTAAGTGAAAAATCAGGATTTTAGCTAATCTAAAATCGTGCCATTTTGACTCTTCCCAAGTCCTTCTAGCTTCATTCTTTCTTCCTATTTCTCCTTGGGCTAAATGCTGATCAGTGTAGACCTGGTCCGACTCACCCCGCTCCCGTGCATCCCTTTCCTGTTCCTCCGACCAGCAAAGGTCTAGTATGGTGTGGTCTATTGACCATTAATAGCAGTCACCCAAGATGTCATTCAGCTGCCCTATGCTTCCCATGCCGTCAACTGCACAAACCACTCCTCCTCGTCGGTTGTGCCAAGGTGCATGTACATATTCACTCCAAGTCCCATATTGCCTTTCTTTGCCATTCCAGTACTAGCCTCACTTTCTTCCTCCTCCAGGAGAGCTTGAGCTCCATTCAGGCCCAAGCGCTTGCCTCGGCCGAGCGCCGCTGCATCATCCCCGCCTTCGCCGTTGACAACCATCGGTAAGGCTACTTTGGCGTTGTGGGCATCCGCTCACACCCATGCCCAAAGTGGTGTTCCCCCAAAATTAACTCTATTCCTTATCCGTAGGAACCGCTTTGATATGACTCTTTTTCCGTCCGACCAGGACACTTCAAGACCTCCCAGAAGAACCATCTGCCTGCTTCCACGGAGCAACCTTGAAGATTGAAGACTACTCCCTTTCCTCAAGCCACCACTGCAGCGCGGAGTCCTCTCGCTATCGCGGTCCACTGTCGACGGCTCAATTCTGGCTAGCCCATTCCCTAGTTTCGTACTGGTAAGTTCTTAGTGGCCAAATACTCTTCCTAGTTTGAGCCAACTTGTCCCTTCTTTGTTGTTTCTCTGGTTCTTCCTCTGGCTGTTTCACTAGTTCGTTCGATTGCGACAATGCAATCAAACCTTTGCTTATTTCAACCGCTGTTGTGTAGCCAAGTACTCTCTCATTTGACTACGCACGGTTAACACTCCCACGACCTCCCATTTTACAAAGACCACCCTCGTGATTGCGACCTCCCATTTTACAAGGACCACTCATATGGTCACAACCTCCCATTTTACAAAAACCACCCTCTTTGGTCAGGACCACCCATATGGTCACAACTTCCCTTTTTACAAAGACCACCCTTGCTGGTCACGACCTCCCTTTTTGCAAAGACCACCCTTTCGGTCGTAACACCCCCATGACCTCCCCAGGTCATAGCGCCTCCACGACCTCCCCTGGTCACAATAACTCATGACCTCCCGGTCACAAGACTCCGTGACCTCCCCTAGTCACAAGATTTCCGTGACGCCCCTTGAAGAATCTAGACCCGCCATTATGTGTTAATGGAGTTTTGGTGATTAATGATAAACCTAATTGTGAGACTAACTCTTCTATTTATTATATCATGTTTAGTCTCATTTGGATATAAAGGTGAAAATCAAAAAGGTATGCTTTTCGACATTATAATTCACATATCCTCGAATACATTTAACTTGTGTAGTTAACATATTCTTGTGAGTATATAACACTTGTGTAGTCTAAATATACTTGTATGTGAGTATAGCATAACTTGTGTAGTTCTTGTGTACTCACATATCCTTGAATATATGTAACTCGTAGTTAATATATTCATGTGTGTATATGAGACATGTGTGCTCATATATCCTTTGAGTATATATAACTTGTGTAGTTATATATATTCATATGAGTATATACAACTTGTATAGTGCTTATATACTCATACCAATCTATATTCAATTATTTGTTATTGAAGTGATTATCATCAATTGCCAAAGAGGGAAAGATTATGATATCTTGTCCCAAACCATTATGAGCTAATGGTATGGTGTGGTAATTAATGATAATCATATTGTTGGAACTAACATTTTCTATGAGTTGGATGAAATAGGTTATGTTCCATGTGGTTGATGATTTGGGATGACATCATGTGTTGATGGTCATCAAGTCAAGAGCTTGGTGTAAAGGATGCATCATGTGTTGATGTGCATCAAGTTCAAGATGAAGGAAATCATCGTGTGTCGATGATATTCATGAAGAAGATAAGATCATGTGTTGATCAAGTCAAAAGAAGCTTCATCATGTGTTGATGAAGGGCAAGCAAAGGATGTCATCATGGTTGATGAACATCAAGTCAAGAACCCGGAGTTGAAGCAAGGATGTGCATCATCAAGCTTCAAGAAGTTGCTAAAGGCAAAGGTATGGCTAGCTAGGGCTAAGGATTTGTTCCTAGTCTTTTACCGGTCTCGATGTTTGGTTGGAAGACCGGATTGCTAGTATAGGTCACCGTACTATTAAGAGGGGTCTTTGTCTAATAGCTTGAGTTAGTCATGTGTTGATAGCTCATCTTGGTTGCTCTATGCTCTTTAAGGGATGTTGCTATTTGCGAATGTGTTTTGCAAATAGTTTAAGCTAAGTGCTTATTTGTTGTAGCATGTGACTAGTTTGCAAATGTGTTTTGCAAATAGTTGTAGTCCATGTACCTTATCCTTGATTAACATGTCGCCAATATTTATGAATGTGTTTTATAAATAGTTGTGGCTCATGTTTAGTCCTTGTAGCATGTGACCTAGTTTGTGAATGTGTTTTGCAAATTGTTTAAGTCCATGTACCTTATTCCTTGTGGTATTGATTCTAAAAGTTGGCAAATGTGTTTTGCAACTTGTTGAGAATCATGCCTTTTGTCTTGTGTTTGCAGATCACGATCAATTTGGCAAATGTGTTTTGCAAAATTGAGTTGAAACGAATGCAAACTTTGCTTTCTGAAAATCGGTAGTACCGCATGTGTTATGTGGAACTACGCTCCGCTGTATGACCGGTGGTTCCTTGGCGAACTACTACATCTGCTGAGCATGTGTTGCTCGAGGTGGTGTGGTAGTTCCGCGTGATATTGCGAACTACTGCAGCGGTAGTACGGCCGTGTTTGGCGGTACTAATGGAGGACGCTCGAGCATCACAAGATGAGGCGTTAGATCTTGATCTAACGGTCCAGATTAGCGTGAGCGTCGACCAACCGAACGGCTCTTGAATCCAACGGTTAAAACCCGTGGTCCGAACAACCCTTTTGATCCCAGCCGTCCACGTGTCAAGATCATGTTTTGGTCTGCGCACGAGTGGAGCGGTAATACCGGCGCTGTGTGCGCGGTACTACCGCACGTCGGTAGGTCCGGTGTTTTCCGTGTGGTATGGAAATTCCAGTAGCGTTGCGATTTGGTCTTGGCTCGCTTTGGAGTAGCGCGGTAGTACCGGCTCTTTGTGAGCGGTACGACCGACTCATGAACTACCGCTCATATGTTGACGGTACATAAATTCCAGCATCGCAGTATTCGTCCTTAGCCAACCGAGCATGTGTTGTTTTTGGCTAAGCGGTAGTACCGCAATGTGTTGTGCGGAACTACCGTGAACGGAATGACCGTATGTGTTGGCGGTTGTTCCGAAGCTCTTTGCAACGGCTAGTTTTATAGCCGTTATTGTGTTTGCGGTAGTACCGGCCTTTCAATGGCGGTAGTACCGATTGTCCCGTTATTTTCTGGGACTTTGCTTCCAACGGCTAGTTTGGTTGTGTGGGCTATATATACCCACCTTGGCCGTGTGTGGAAGGTTGCTGGTTATATTGTGAAGGACTTGGCATGTGTTGCAAGTGCCTTACTCATTCCTTTTGAGCAAGAGATGCCCTCTCTACTCTAGTGTGCATGTGTTGCACTTAGTGAGTGATTGAGAGCAAAACCCTAAGTGCATGTGTTGCCTTAGGTTGTGGATTTCGTATCCATAGAGCTTTGACACTTGATTGGTTCAAGTGAAAGTTAGAGGCTTGTTACTCTTGGTGTTTGCCGACACCTAGACGGCGTGGAGGCTGCTATACCGGTGAGCTTCTCAAAGAAGGTTGTGAGAAGACCCAAGCGGTTTGTGAGTGGTGTGGTGCTCGCCATCTCCTGAGTGGAGCAAGAGCAACCCTAGTGAAGCGAGGTGTTGATATCTCTGAGGAAGGCTTAATTGTGGAGCCGCCCAATTGGTTTGGGTTTCTCAACGTGATTAGGGAGACCGCAAGTCTCCGATCACCACGGAAAACATCAACGCAGTGATTGTGGTTTGATTACTTGTGCTTTACATTGTGCAATTTATATTACTTGTATTTAAATTGCTTAATTGTATGTGTATGATTGCTATCATTCATATAGTCTCATATGGTTGGAGCACTTAGTTGAACCTAGTTATTTTAGGTCTTAATTGTGCAAAACTGTATTTGTATTAGCTTCCGCATTAGAAATCGGTTTTAGCCAAAGAAGTTTTTAAAACCTCCTATTCACCCCCCCCCTCTAGTCGGCCTCCTCGATCTTACACCCCTAGGTATAGTACTTCCTGACCTCTCCAGTCACAAGATTTCCAGACCTCCCAGTCACAAGATCATGACCTCCCCGGTCATAGTACCTCCACGACCTCCCTTGGTCACAAGATTTTCATGACCTCCTTTGGTCACAGAGACCTATGCGACTCCTCGAGTCATAGTACCTCCGGACCTCCCTTGGTCACAAGACTCCGTGACCTCCCCGTCACAAGATTCGCGACCTCCCTTAATCACTTGGTATTCAAGAACCTCCCCGTCACAAGATTTCCATGACCTCTCCTAGTCACAGTACTTCCACGACCTCCCTAGGTCGTAAAACTTCCACGACCTCCCCTGGTCGTAATACCTCCTTGATCCAAAGGACTCGGCCCACCTATTAACTTAGACTACCACCTTATTCGGGCGTTGCCACCACTACTACCACTGCAGCTTCTATGACCACTGCAATACAACTTCTACGACCACTGGTACGACCACTGTGGCTTTCCTTCGACCATTTCCTGGCCGTAAGTCTCCTCACGACCAGTCCCTAGTCGTAAGCCTTTCTACTACCATCTCCTGGTCGTGAGTTCTTCTACAACCAGTCTTTAGTCGATAGGGCTTACAGACATGTAGGCCTGGTCGATTAGAGAGTCTCCTATGCCATATTTAAAGATATGGTCTGGCCGTTTCGTTGAGTTGTCGTTAGATACGTTTGCCCTCACTTAAAGTGTTTTCGTTTGTTTGAATGTATTTGGATTTCTTGGATTTCTTTTGGTTATTTTCAGTCGCTCGGGAGTTCAATCGTATTATGCGTAATTAGCATCTGGAGATATAATGGAACAGCAACCCCAACCAGGACAAGATTGCCAGAACATCGAGCATGACTGGAATATGTGTTGTATACTCCATACCACGCGACGTTATATAATCCTAAGACACTGACAACAACCACCATTCAGTTGAATGTTTCATAGACATTCAACCGTAGAGCAGTTGTATACTCCATCAACCATCGCCTAGCTCTGACCAATCGCGACTCTTCACAAGGGACGTCTTCTCCCAGAGTAACTGCCACCTATTTGGAAGTATTTAAGGATGGAGCGCAAATAACAGAAGGGGCATCGGAATAGAAGCATGATCTGATCATCTGGCATCAAATTAGGGCAACGCAATCAGCCTTAGATTCACACTTTAAGTCTGATTGATTATCATAGCAAGCATTATACTCAGTGTAACTAGGATTAGTCCCCCGTTGGGTCGTGGACACCATCTGTAATATCAAGTTCATATCAATAAAGAGCAGCCCCATTATCACCCAGGAGATCTGCATCATTTTCCTCTATTTTATATCGTAAGATCGGCGACTCGATCAGCGACAGTGTCCTTGTAACATAAATTCACATCCAAGCCCTAATCCGCGTGTATTCATAGCTACTTTCCCTGTAATCAGAGTATACCCTTTGCAATACACATTCACCATCTTGAGTCCTTTGAAGAATAGATAGTAATCTCAATTTTCCCTTTTATATTCTTGTTTGTCCGTTCTGTGACGAGAGTCCCAAACGTCGACACATATCACTAGTGGTCAAAGAGTTCGACCACTAGAAGTTATCCGACACTTGATCGAGAAAGTATTGAACAATCCATGGATGACAAAATATCTCACTTGGAGTTCAACCAGATATCGTGAGGCAAAGGAAGAATGCTCAAGCAAGTCGTTCAGTTTGACCAGATATGGATTGGTCGTATGGAGATACGAGCTGGTCGTAGACTTGTCGAATATGATCACTAACTGGTCGAAAACTTGTCGTAAGGAGTTACGAACTGGTTGAGACTAAATATGAACTAATCGTATAGAGATACGAGCTAGTCATAAGTGATATGGGTCTGGTCGTAGATCATATTGTATTAAGGTTCGTCCGATATCATTTTTGTGTATTCGGGAATCGTTATGTTCTGCTAGGAACCGCTAATGACTCGTGGTCGAAAAAGAGTTTTTGAGTCACAACCGATTACGCATGAACCTACAGGGTCACACACTTAACAGGTTGGAAGAAACGTGTTCGGATAGGATCCGTCATGGACTCTATATAAGGAGATGTATGAGGCTATTGGGAAACATATGAGAGACGACGTGAGTTGCTCCACCAAAACCCTAGCCGCCATCTTCTTGAGAGCCCTACCGTGCGAGTTGGTGCTAGCACACCGGCGTATGGTGTTCCATCCCTATACGTGTAGATATCGTAGAAGCGCTACTGCGGTTGCTGTTGCGCTCAAGGACGATCCGCGATCTTCACAATGAATGTCAAAGGCTACTAGAGGAGACGATCAGCATCGAGGAACGTTGGACGATCGACTACGACCACTACATCGATACACTCTACGTTGGATCAGGCTGCTCCAACTCTTCTTTCGCTGCACTGCGCGTCTAGTAGTAACGATCTATGATCTCCTACTTGCATCGCTTCCTGATTTACATGGTAGAATTTTTGAATTGTCAGCTAGTGTATCCTACCCATGTCCCTTCAACGACAATATGGTAGTCGTGACCCGAAGTGGTCGTAGTCTTCCCTGGTCGTAGTAGGTATTTTCGACCAGGGGTATATTCAGGGGCTATTACGAATACCATTGTCCATAATGAGTATTACAGATAATTAGTTTCATTAATTGTCAAGTACTTTGAAGTATACCTCTAACCAGTAAAAACCAACCAAGGAGCAAACGTTGATTTAAATTCAGAAAAAAAAAAGTGTAATTTTTTTTAAATTACTTAACTTTTCCAATCCTTCTTTACTCTAAAATTGACTCTTGATGCAGCTTCCTCCTTATGCCACATCACATTTGAAATCGTAGCCATCAAATCAATTTCACTTAAAATATCAACCATTAAATCTTAAATACTGAATAGATGCTTTGGTTAGACACATTTTAGTTGAAAATGTGCAAATTTGTGAAACTGTGTATATTATTTCGTGAAATGACACATTTTCTTGGAAAAAACACATTTCTATGACATGTTTTGAAATGTATAAATATGTCATTCAGTAAACCCGCACCAAAACAACGGACGATATACTTGTAATTTTTATGTTGGAAAAAATTGATATATACCACTGCTTAGATGATGTCTCACAAATGTAGCACTGAAAAGTTTTTTCTTCTAAAAATGCCACTCCCTAGTGTAAAGTTTTACACTAGGGAGTGACATTTTTAGAATAAAAAACTTTTTAATGGCACATTTGGAGAAATGAACTAAGCAGTGGCATATTAGAAAATTAAATCATTGATATATGCTATTGCAGAGTTCATGAATCCAAATATGCCACTAAAAAATTTTAAATTCTAAAAATGACACTCCTTAGTGTAACTTTTCAGTGGCATATTTGTGAAATATTACCTTTGTAGTGGCATATATCAATTAAATCATTGAAAATTTCCCTTTTATATTAGACCTTGCCTATTTAAAGATAAGGACTTAGTCGACCGACGTGGAAGCAACAATTATTTGGCACAAGACGCAACCAAGCAGGCGAGCACCATGAAGCAAGCACGGACGCACAAGAATGAAGAGGATGGCAGCGCCAAAATCCAGCAAATCCCAGAGGAATGCTTGGCGAAGGCCATCTCCCTCACCTCCCCGCCCGATGCGTGCCGTGTCGCGGCTGTCTCTACTGCTTTCCGGACGGCGGCCGACTCCAACACCGTCTGGGAGCGTTTCTTGCCGCCGGACTACAACGCTATCCTCGAGCGGGCCGTCCATCCGGACGACATCTCCTCCAAGAAGGAGCTCTTTCTTAACCTCAGCGAGGAGCACATCCTGATTGACGATGGAAAAATAGTGAGCCATCTATTACTGCTTGCACCTTGAACTTAGTTTATGTCTACATTTTCCGGGAAGGATACAATTTGCTGCCCAAATTAATAGTATATACATGTCTCTACAGTCGTTACCAATAAGCAATTAATTTGATTATTTGGTGGGAACTGTTATCTAGAAAAATCAAAATGAAAAGTATTTAGAAGCAAAAGTTAAATTGTTAAAACGATCTATTTTAGACTCCAGACAGTAGTTGGGTGTTAGGGTATCTCCAATAGTATCTTTATTGTTGTCTTTTAGCTATGCAATATCAACAAAATCCTACGTGGAGGGGGGAGCACATGTCGTCTCTTCCTAAAGAGACTGTCGTGCATGCGAAACAATACATGATACATTAATCTACTCTAGTTGACATGTAGACCTGTTTTAAAGAAAAATTATAAAATATAAGGGTCTGTTTACACAACATGTGACAGTTTTTCAGTAAAAAAACTATCACATTTTGAAAGTTCGTTTACAACTTCATTATAAATAAATTACAGCAAATTATTTATATAATTTTGGTTCTTGGTCACTGTAATTATTCTTAAAAGTCTTAATAACTCGTATTTCCATCACATGATTTAAGAACTCACATGTACTTTGAGAGGTTGAGCAAAAACAAAGACAAAAAAAAAATTACAACTCCATTATACATAAATTACAGTAAATTATTTATGTAATTTTGGTTCTTGGTCACTGTAATTATTTTTGAAAGTCTTAATAACTTGTATTTTCATCACATGATTCAAAACCTCACATGTACTTTGAGAGGTTGAGCAAAAACAAAGACAAAAAAAATTATATACCAACAAAATACGGCAATGTGGTGAACCCGTTATGTCACATGTACTTTGAGATGTTGAGCAAAAACAAAGACAAAAAATAAAATTATATACCAACAAAATACGGCAATGTGGTGAACCCGTTATGTTCCATGGTGAGGGAGCTCAGCGCCGACCACCCGGACCTAGACGCAGCCAAGGTCTCATGTATTTTTCAGCGCACAAGTGATCTCGATCGGCCTCGCACACGCACAAACCAAACAAGACCAAACCAGCTGAGGAGTCATGCACATGTCGTATTTTCTCATGCGCGTTTAGAACAACACAGTACGTGTCCTGTGTTCATGGAAAAGGCGTTTAATCATTCGCATTAACTCACGCACAATGCAGGATCTCACACATAAAAAAAAGTGACAGTTTTTTAGTTAAAAAACTGTCAAATGCTAGCTAGCAATTCCCAAAATATAAATGTTAGAGAGTGTGCTAGAGACTATCTATTGAAGATGTTATCTCTAAAGATGATATAACATATGTTAGAGACAAGATTATCTCTAACTATTGGAGATACTCTTATACTATGGTTGTACTTCAGTACAATGCCCCTCCAAACTTCTTAAAATTTGATTCAATGTAATACAAAACAACTTCCATGAGTTTCTTGCCGTTTTCATATATTTTTTGTCCGTGTTATCCATTTTCTTGCTATTTGCCTATTTTTCATGGACGGTTTTGCCCTTTATCCCTCCTCCATCACGTCTCTGCGCCCTCGACACCTCCTTTTGGACAACCCGGAGGTGATGAGCGTGTGGATCGTGGGGAGCTTGAGGGCATATTATCAGGTTTTATAAAACCACCTCAAAATCCTGTACGGTCTCAGAAACTTGCTAAAATTGCAAATTTGCAAAATCTAATAAAGTAGGAAATTAGCCTATAAGGGCATCCACGGTGCTCCACCTAGATTGTATCTAATTTGATGCAACATCAGATTTTAGATAACATGGAAGGAAGAGAGTGAAGAGAGAGAGAGAACAAAGTTATATCTTGCATGAGATACAACCCCTTTGAGGAGACCAAGACAATAAGATACAAATAGACACTGAATATTGGGAGAGATGTTGTATCTAAAAGAACACCTTTTGTGGGCCCATCACTCTCCCCATAGTATTACAGAATCACGCACTAATTAAACTTGTAGGCCTTAGATACAACCTAAAATATACCATGCATTGTGATACGGGGTCACCCAATCTTCTTCTCACGTGTTCCTCTTAAATCGTAGTGATCTTTTGTTGCCCGTGCAAAGATTAGTACTCTATAATTCGTAAGATCACACGCTATTGACCACCAAGCAAAATCACCGTGCTCCCAATTCCCAGCGGAAAGGTTGAACGATCTCTATTCAACACTCCCAGTTCCCCTCAAGTGTGTTCAGCACCCCTTGGAAGAACAAGAGCGATTGCAAGCAATCCAATCTGTTATTTCTCAATATATTGGTCTAAGGTATACATGGGGATCATGGTGATATTTATAGTGCTCCCCTTAAGTCAAGCAATAAAAACTAGGGCCAATGCTAACTGATTCGGCCAAGGATTCCAAATCCAACTCCTAACCTAAAAGAGTACTATTTACATCGAGTATTGTTCACCCAAGTACTATTCATGTCGAGTACTATTCACATCGAGTACTGTTCATGTCGAGTACTATTTCCACCGAGTGTTGCTTCCGCCGAATACTGCTCAAGACCTAATCGTGGATCTATTCGTAAGCCTAGTCGTAGACCTGGTCGTGGATCTGTTCGTAAGCCTGGTCGTAGACCTGGTCGTAGTAATGGACCTAGTCGTAGACCTTAGGAAATTGGTCCTAGATTTTGGGAAACTGGTCGTGGACCATCTAGAACTGATCGTAGACCTGCTGGGACTGGTCGTGAACCTCCTGGAACTGGTCATAGACCTGACTTGAGCTTCCATGGTTCTCCTCCATTACTTTGGCTCCTGCTTTCTTGTCCCTCTTAATCTCTCATGCAGCTTCCTTGTCAAACTTGAGAATACATAAGATAGATGCATTAGGTAGTAGCCAATTCTCATTATAGTCGGTGGGAAACTCATTAAGAAACAAAAGCACCTGTTGGTTTAGCAGTTTGGCTCTGACTCTAGTCATTGGACCGGTTGGTACTTCATGAACAGTCTTATACACACTTTAAGTATTAGTCATAGGAATAGTCGTAGGAGCAGTCGTAGGAGTAGTCGTGGGGATGGCCTCATCATGCACACTTAGAGTGAAAGATGTAATAGGGATGTTCTCATCACATTGTGGAGGTTGTTTCTATTTATTCATTTAGCTAGCAAAAGTGCCCGCGCAACTGCGTGGAGCTAGGTTTTTGCACCTTTACAAAATACTACTTAAGTTCAAAATGATCACTTTTTTCCAATTATGTTTGTTTCTTACCTGACTTTTCTCTCAAAATTGCATAATTCAATGTATTTACATCTTTTTTTTAAGGCTAGGATTTTTCTCCACTGACTGCATCAAAGAAAGAAGCACCATGAGACGTGCGCGACGAGAGACCTCGAAACGCGGGCAGGCAGGAGCCTTAGAGGCCCCGTGCCAACTGAACTGAGCTTAGTTCTCGTATAGAAATATCCAATAGTCATCTTTTGTTATCCTAAAGTCAAACGGCTACTAAATTATGAGTGGTATGGCTTAAATGATATTCCATACGTGAGGATATCTCTCTATTTGGTGCGTCATTGGTGTCCGATCTGGATGCTTATGATGAATATTTGACCAAGACATGCAAAACCCACGTAGCTTCACTGTTTCAACCGCCGTGTTCTAGGCTTCACTTCCTCGATCTCTGATAGTGCGCAGCGCTGTTCGGCACGGAACGACTATCATACCAGCTTCTGTACGAAGGGATACAGGTAAATTACGATATCAACAATTTAAAAAAAAATTCACGTAAACTAAGAAGTCAAGTAAAAAGATGATCACAAATCATTATCACCAGACGCGCAGAGCAGCAAAAGAAGAGCTAGAGCAGCCTGGTCCAACGTAGAGTGCGTTGATTTAGTGGTCATAGTCGATTGTCCAACGTCAAGCACGTCGATGCAGTAGTCGTAGTTAATCATCTCCTCCAGCAACCTCTGTTGTTTCTTATGAAGATCGCGGATCGTCCTCAAACGCAACAGCAACCGCAGTAGTGAATCTACGGTATCCACACGTCCAAAGAAGGAACAACCGTACGCCAGTGTACTAGCACCAAATCGCACGACAGAGCACTCATGAAGATGGTGGCTAGGGTTTCAGTGGAGCAACTCACGTGTGTCTATCACCTTTCCCAATAGCCTTAAGTATCTCCTTATATAGTACCCGTGATGGATCCTATCTGAACACGTTTGACGAATTGTGTTTGTACTGGTTTGTTCCAACCCGTTAAGTGTGTGTGACCCGTTAGGTTTATGCGTATTCGGTTGTGACTCGGAAACACCTTTCCGACCACGAGTCGTTAGGGGCACCTAACAGGACATAACGATTCACAAATACACACAAATTATATCGGACAAATCTTAATGCAATATGATCTACGACCAGGTCATCATCACTTACGACTAGGTCCTATCTCTATACGCATCGTTCAGATTTGGTCTCGACCAGTTCAGAACTCCTCACGACCAGGTTGCGACCACTCTGCGGATTACGCTCGACCGCCTACGACCAGCTCAGATCTCCATACGATCAATCAGAATCGACGAACTAAGCTTACCTACTCATGTATACTCCCTTTGCCTCACGGTATCTGGTTGAACTTCAGGTGAGATGTTATGTCATCCATGGACTATTCAATACTTTCTCGATCGAGTGTCGGATAATGTGATCGAACTCTTCGACCACCAGTGGCATAGCCATACACTTTCTTTATCTGACTATTTCGAGGGGCCCAGAGATATCTCTCCTGTTATGTTAGGAGAGGCAAATCTCATATCCGACCAGTCACATCCCTCCGCATGTTTCATAGCATACCCGAAAGCTACCTTTATAACTACCTAATTACAGAGTAGCGTTTGGCAACCCCTAAGTGTACTATTACACATGTAGGAAACCATGCTGATCTCAGGTCTAAGGATTATACATCATCATTGCTTGAGACAAACTGACGACACATAAAATCATAACAATCTCAACAATGTCTCAAGGTGGGTCAATCTAACCCCATGTTCTCTAACATATGTTCACATTATTGATTCGATATTCCTATATCCATGACCGGTGAAACATGATCATCAATCAATATATATACTGGTCGTAGAGTAACTGGTGTTCGGACCAGTGACATCCGACCAGGGATTCATTTAGAACGACATCGTATAAGTTAAAGAGTTTCACCAACAAGTCACATATTTGTTAATCTTTATAATCAATGATTCATTCAAAGAACATATTAACATTTATTCAATAACTCATAAACAAAGACGTGATACAATCATCTCTATGATTGCCTCTAGGGCATATAAACCCCAATTACTTAGCGTGACATGCAGCTTGTAGAGCAACTTCGGTGGCTGCGTAGCTCCGATCGGTGAGGCAGCAGATGCTCCTGATGTGCGGATGTGTACTTCGCTGGGCATCGCCGAGGAGGGCTTCTCACGTGAAGGGCTCTCCTATGCGCCAAGAAGCTAGTATCTTGGCCAAGCGATCTTTATGTGTACGGCCTCGTTCTAACCATGTCAAATAAATATCTATTATTCGTTGGGATACATGTAGGATACAATAGCGCGTAATTAAAAAAATTCTACTATGTAAACCAGAAAGTTATACAAGTAAGAGATCATAGATTGTTACCACTAGATTTGCAGTGTAGTGGAAGACGAGTTGAAGTAACCCGGTCCAACGTTGCGTGCATCGATATAGTGGAGGTAGTCGATCGTCTCCTCCAACAGCCTCTTGCGTTCCTTACGTATGTTGTGGATCGTTCTCGATCAGCGTAGCAGCGCCTCTACGGTATGCACACGTCTAGAGGTGGAACGCTGTACGTCGGTGTACTAGCACCAGCACACACAGAAGGGCATTAGGGGAGGTGGTGGCTATGGTTTCAGTGGGTGGTGCGACCTTAACCAAAAGCCCCTATGCCTCCACTTATAAAGAGCCCCTAATGGATCCAACCCGACCTAGTTTATTCAAACATGTTAAGTGTGTGACCTTGTAGGTTCGTGCTTAATCGACTATGACCCGGAAACACATTTTTGATTCACAAGTCGGTAGAGGTTCCTAGCAGGACATAGCTACTCCCGATACACATAAAGATCATATCGGAAGAACCTAATGCAATATGATATGCGACCAGGTTCTTATCACTCACGACCAGTTCGTAACTCCTTATGTCATGTTCGCATCTGGTCACAACTAGTTTGTAACACCTTACGACCAGTTCGTCGACCAATTTGTGATCAAGTACGACCACCTCATGATCAATCTGTATCCTCATACGACCAATTCGATATCTGGTCGAACTAGATGACCTGCTTGTGTATTCTCCTTTTGCCTTATGATATCGAATCGAACTCCAAGTGAGATATATGTCATCCATGGATTGTTCAATCTTTTTGCGATCTAGTGATGGATAACTTCGTGTGGTCGACTCTTCGAACACTTGTGGCACGACCACACACTTCCTTTATCCAAGCACATCGAGGGGTCAGAGATATCTCTCATGTTACACTAGGAGGGGCAGATTCCACATCCGACCAGTTACATCCCTCTGCATATTTCATGGCATATCTGAAAGCTACCTTTATAACTACCTAGTTACTGAGTAGCGTTTGGTAATCCCTAAGTGTACTGTTACACATGTAGGAAATCATGCTGATCCCAGGTTTTAAGATTATGCATCATCATTGCTTTGAGACCAACTGATGACACATAGAAACAAAACAATCTCAATAGTGTCTCAAAGTGTGTCAATCCAACATCATATTCTCTAAGTTGAATGCAGGACTAACCAACGGCAAAAGTGCGGACTGACCTCTCTGGCCGGACTAACCTCAGGCAAAAGTGCGAACTGACCTCTCTAGCCGGACTGACCTTAGGCAAAAGTGCAGACTGACCTCTCTGGCCGGACTGACCTCAGGCAAAAGTGCAGACTAACCTCAGCCGACTAACCTCGTGCAAAAGCTCTGACTAACCTCGTGCACGATGAACAAAGACAAACAAATTAAAACCAAAACTCAAATCGGTCTAACTTTTGATCCGTAAGGCCAAACTCCATGAAATTTAAGACACACCTTCTCTAAGATATTAGGAACCTATTCCAATCAAAGATCGCAGAGATCCATGCCAAAGTTCCTATCTTTTTCAGTTTGAATGAAGTGTGCTCCAAAACTGAGTCAAAATTGAAATATGATCTAGAGACTTGCTCGTGGGTGATTGATGATCAAGATGACCCTAGATGGGTTCCCACATGTCACAGCAAGTTAGATCACGGCAAGAAACCAAACAAAAACTCGCGAATCAAAGAGAGACTCAAAATCATCAAATAGAGAGAAGGAAAGCAAAGAGACACATCTTTAAGAAACTTTCCTTGGATTGATTTGATATGATATTGGTTTACAGTCACTCCATCAATGGAGGACAAAGACTCAATACATGAGCACGAAATCGAATCCAACTCTCTAGAACCCTAACCTCCACTAATCCTCTCCCTAAGCAAACTAGGGTTTCAAAAACAAATGAAAGGGTTGAAGGGGGTGCAGCCACCTCCCTCCTCTATTTATAGTGGAGGCTTGGACCTTCTAGAAGAGTTAACCCTAATGGGCTCCCATTAAGGCCCAAACACAAACGGGTCACATACGCACGTATTTTAAAGCATCGTCTTTATCTCCTCTTGATCTAATCCACTTCTCCACGCACCGTCTTGCGCCGAGGGTTGGCAAAAGGTCACCAAGGCGGTGTTTCGTAAAATTACCAAAATACCCCTTCTCGATCTTTTTTGAAGACTGAGTCCAAACTGCGTGAAGCACTCCCATGCTTCGCTACATGTAGGTTGATTTAGCGGCTCTCATCATTTCGGTAAGTCTCTCCCATCCGGCTCCCACCGAAACCACTATGGCACTTGCACCGACCCCCGCACCGCTTGATCCAACCCATCGCATCAATCGCCTGCTTCGGTCACCTTTTGTCCTCTTCGGCCATGCTTGACTCCATTGACTTTACCTGGCATCCCCGATCATTCTGGACCTCAGCTCTCCAAGCTTAGTCCCGATCATCCTCGCCGTTGTCCGTCATTGACCTCAAAGCAACCTGCACAACAATAGACAAAGAAATCGATTCCGAGAACAAGTTCTTCACAACTTGGCCCACGTTAGTCAAAACATGCATCATGCAACACATATGCCATGAAACCCATGAATTTGACCTAACCCAACACTCATCGCCACTTTTGGCTGATGAACAGTACACAACCGCCAAACCGCTGCTCACTAGCTTCTGCCGATCGCACCAGCCGGTCGACCACACTCAACGCCGGCCCGCAGCACTCGCCGACATCACTTTCAAACTTCGACAAAAACGCGTGTTTCGACAAACCGATAACGCCATTGCCAATTGTAACATCATCCTAAGATCATGCAAATATCTCCATGATATCCACAAGCTAAAAGCTCTACGCACAGATAGGGGAGGTGAATTCACATCAAATGAATTCACAACATTCTGTGAAGAGATGGGCATCAAGAGGTTTATGACTGCTCCCTATTCCCCTCAACAGAATAGGGTGGTGGAGCGAAGAAACCAAACTGTTGTTGCCATGGCACAAAGTATATTAAAGAGCATGGATATGCCAAGTTTCTTTTGGGGTGAAGCTGTGACTACTGCAGTCTATATCTTGAATCGTGCACCAACCAAAAGTGTTGTTGGCATGACACCATATGAGGCTTGGAGCAAAAGAAAACCGGCAGTTCATCATCTTCGCACGTTTGGATGCGTGGTTCACGTAAAGAAGATTGGTGGCCATGTTAGCAAGTTGGATGATCGTAGCTGCCCGATGGTGTTTATCGGATATGACAGTGGTTCAAAGGCTTACCGTGCTTATGATCCAGTCACCAAGAAAGTATGTGTGACTCGTGACATTGTGTTTGAAGAGGATAGAGCATGGGACTAGAAAGCTTCATCTAAAATAGATGCATCGCCATAATTTGAAGTATTCGATGTAGGTTATGATCAGATTGAACCGGAGATACTTAGCGATTCTGGACAGCAGCCTATACTTGAGGAGTCTCCAGAAATTGAAGAAGTTGTAGAAGCTGCAGTTCCAACAGATAATACTCCAGAAGAGTCCTCGGGAGAAGAAGAGACTCCATTAACACCAACAACAAATTCTGTTGCCGGTTCTGATACAGAAGCATCATGGGGACCTCTTGTCAAGATGCGGTGTCTGAATGACTTATATGATGCAACTGAGGAGGTACAAATTGTGTATTCAAGTCTGTGCTTACTTGGGGCAGAGGAACCTGCAAATTATGATGCTGCTGAAAAAAAAAAGGAAACTGGCAAAGACCAATGCAAGAAGAAATGTCTTCCATACAAGATAATCACACGTGGAGCTTGGTTGACCTTCCTGCTGGATAGCATGCTATTGGGCTCAAATGGGTTTTAAAAGTAAAGAAGAACTCAATTGCTGAAGTGGTAAAGTATAAAGCACGGCTAGTGGCAAAAGGATATGTGCAAAAACAAGGTATTGATTTCAAAGAAGTATTTGCTCAAGTGGCCAGGATGGAAACTGTGAGGTTACTTATTGCCTTAGCAGCTCAAGAAGGATGGCGATTGCATCACATGGATGTGAAATCGGCCTTCCTCAACGGGGACTTAGAAGAGGAAGTATATGTAAATCAACCTCCTGATTTTATTGAGAAAGGAAGTGAGCAAAAAGTATTGAAGTTACATAAAGCGTTGTATGGACTCCGACAAGCACCTAAAGCATGGAACTCCAAATTGGATACCACTTTGAGGTCTCTTGGATTTGAGAAGAGTCCATTGGAGCATGCAGTGTACAAAAGAGGTACAGATGATAATTGTCTCCTAATTGGTGTTTATGTGGATGACTTGGTGATTACAGGAGTTTGTGAAGAAGAGATTGTGAAATTCAAGCAACAAATGAAGAAGCTATTTAAGATGAGCGATCTTGGCTTATTGAGTTATTATCTTGGCATTGAAGTCCAACAAATGTCAAGTGGTATCTCACTTTGCCAGGAAGCATATGCAAGAAGATTCTTGAAAATTGTGGCACGAGTGATTGCAATTCAGTACAAACTCCGATAGAAGCAAGATTCAAGTTAAGTAAGAAAAGCTCATCACCATTGGTGGATCAAACCATGTATAGAAGCATTGTTGGGAGCTTGAGGTATCTTGTAAATACAAGACCTAACCTAGCCTATTCGGTTGGGATTGTGAGTCAGTACATGGAGGCCCCAACAACTGAACATATGGCGGTGGTGAAGCACATATTAAGGTATGTCAAAGGTACATTTGATTTGGGTTGCTATTATAAGAAGAAGAAGGAAGAAGAGAAGTTGTTCCTGGTGGGTTATAGTGATAGTGATATGGTTGGAGATATTGATGATCGAAAGAGCACAACTGGAATTGCTTTCTATTTGGGGTCTAGTCTGATCAATTGGCTATCTCAAAAACAAAAGGTTGTTGCTTTGTCTTCATGTGAAGCTGAGTATATAGCAGCAGCAGCCGCAGCATGTCAGGACGTTTGGTTGGCGAACCTCCTTGGTGATCTCTTGAACCGAAGCTCAAGAGAAGTAACACTCAACATTGACAATAAGTCTGCTATTTCCTTATGTAAGAATCCTGTACATCATGATAGAAGCAAGCATATCGATACTAGATTTCATTACATTAGGGAGTGTGTGGAAGACAAGAAAATTGTGGATGAGTATGTTAGCACAGATGATCAGCTTGCAGATATTTTAACCAAGCCTTTGGGTAGACTCAAATTCTTGTAGATGAGAGAAAGAGTTGGGTTGCAAGCTATGAAGAAAATTAACCACAACTAGCTTAGGAAGGTGAATGTTGATATAAGCTAGTTGTGTCAGTAATCTGTTTTGAGGTGAGTTAGCTAGTATAGATTATAGATTCCGAGTTTGTTTCCTGTTGGAAACAAAGTCGGACGCTTGTCTGTCCAATAGTAGTATTTGGTTTCCGAAATAGAGTTTCGTTCTCTGGTAGAGTCCGTTTTTGAAGACAGTCTTCAGAGTTCTGTAGTGAGTCCGAAAAGGAATCAAATTTGTAATCTTCTGAGTCTATATAAGAAAACACAAAAATACAAAAAGACTGCAAGATTTGCAGCGCAACATACATGTTTCAGTTCTGAATACTTTCTCCAAACATTGAGTGTGTTGATCCAGGTCTGAATCTGCCGAAGTGCTGATTCTCAGAAAGTTCAGAACTTCTGAAACGAAAATTCAGAAACTCTTAATTTCTATCAGATTTGTCATTATTTTTTTTGAGGAAATTACAGTCTTACTATCACAATACAACACGAAGGTCACTTAGACTGTACTACGAACTCCCACCAACATTTATCCCCAAGTTATAGTACGCCACGCTTTGTATGACTACAGAACCACACTCGCCAGCCATCGACCTTCTTACATAGTTACATGTGAGGTTGACTGGTGCCACTTGCCATGCTTTGGATGCCAATTTTTTTTCTTTCTTGAAGGAAGGGATTTTCGTTACTCCTTTTTTCTTTTTTGAAGGAAGGGATTTTCATTACAACCTCCGTACCTCAATACATGTTATTCTAGCTTTCAAATTTTGTTCTTAAAATACATGTCATTCTAGCTTTCAAATTTTGTTCTTAAATACATGTTATTCTACAATTCGAAATAACTAGTTACCATATTTCCATTATATACCCCTCCCATTTGATTATTTCTAAGATCATTTATTGCTATAGAGTAGAATGATACACAACATTTAAGAGCAATAAGTGATCTAATTAAATAGTGTAATTTGGTCTTTTTTTTCCTACGCCTGTCTTGGTTGTAGTGCAAAATCTTAGAACGTGAATTTTTTACCGTTTCTAGCCTCAGAGCAACTTTTAATTTCAAAATAGCCCTCATTCGCCATAATTTGTAAAATGGCCTCAAGACAGTGCTCCTACTGGCTACCGAGCGCAGCAGCACTCTTCTGGCCCCGGCACTAGCGAGGACCTACCCTGCCCTCAAGCAGAGAAATATCTCTCACGCCAGATAAGGCAGATCACCTGCCCCATATGGTGGGAGTGGTAGGAGGCCAGGAGAGAGGAAGAAAAGAAAAGAAAAAAAGGGGAAAATCCGAAATTTTTAAAATTTTTTGAAATTTCAAGAAAATTACATAAAATCCTTGGAACATGAATGTATTTAATAAAATATTTTTGAATTTAATTGAAGTTTATTTTATTCATTTAAAACGTTTTTCACTTTTTGGAATTTTGCAATTAAATTTTAAAATATTTTTCACTTTCCAGAATTTATTCATTTAAAACTTTATTCATTCGAATGTTTCTCGCAATTTCATATAAGTGTACTGTTTGTACGAATTTGTAATGTAGAAAATGAGCCAAAAAAATTATGAATTTTATTTTGAAGGCTCCTCGTGTAGTGGACTTTGATTGTGTAATGTTTTGATAATTTTATATGTGTTTTGGACACAAGATTTAGATCACGAAAATTTGGATTTTAGGTTTCGGAAATTAGGGTTTCATGATTTCATGTGACTTGGAATGTATGGAAAAAACTGCATTGCAACTCCGTTGGAGATGTCAATATACAATACGGTGTAGGAGTACACACATAACGAATTTTTGGTAGATACGGAGCATTCTCGTTATGATTTATGATCGACCACCGCCATGCACATTTGCAGATATGGCATCGTTGGCGCCCGGTGGCCGTGCGCCAGCGCCAGATAGCACGACGCGTGGCGTTGGCACACGACCATTGTGCGCCACCGCTGATGCGTGTCCGCCACCCCCCGTCACCCCCGTCGCCCCCCACCGACGCGTGTCCGCCACCTCCCTTGACCACTCGAGACCTCTCTAGACCTCCCATGACCTCCCAAGACCTCCCGAGACCTCCTGTAACCTCCCGAGACCTCCCTAGACCTCTCTTGACCTCCTATGACCTCCCGTGACCTCCTGAGATCTCCCGTGACCTCCTGAGACCTCCTGAGACCTTCCGAGACCTCCTGAGACCTCCCGTGACATCCTGAGATCTTCCTAGACCTTCCGAGACCTCCCGTGACCCTCCGAGACCTCCCTAGACCTTTCGTGACCTCCCGAGACCTCCCGTGACCTCCCTTGACCTCCCATGACTTCCCTTCGAGAAACATTCTGAACGAATAAAGTTTTAAATGAATAAATTCTGGAAAGTGAAAAACATTTTAAATTTTAATTGCAAAATTCCAGAAAGTGAAAAACATTTTAAATGAATAAAATAAACTTCAATTAAATTCAAAAATATTTTATTAAATACATTCATGTTCCAAGGATTTTTATGTAATTTTCTTGAAATTTCAGATTTTTTCCTTTTTTTTCTTTTCTTTTCTTCATCTCTCCTATTTTCTCTCTCGGCCTCCTACCGCCTCCACCATATACCCGCCCCATCCGGCCAGCAGGGGCAGTGGCCTGCGCCGTGTTCGGGGTCGGGTGTCCTCGCGCCGGCATGGGAGGGTCAGTCGCCGCCGCCTCGGTAGCAAGGGCAGAGCACTGCAGGGGCCATTTTGCAAATTATGGCAAATGAGGGCTATTTTTGAAATTAAAAGTTGCTACATGGTCAGAACAGTAAAAATTTCTTAGAACATAATCTACTTAGAAATGGAGGGAGTAACTCCCAACTTCTAAAGAAGCTAGCCAGGAAACAAAACATGCAACTGTTCAAAAAAAAAAGAAATAACAGAGAGGGGACAACATTAGAACAAGGCAATAGAACCTAGATCGTTGCACCACATGACACGCCAAAAAATAGAAGAAATAGAAGTGGGGGCGTGGCGTGGCAACGAACCTAACATCTGTGAATGATTAATGGCCAAATAAACACCACAAATTGATACCAAAGTGATCTTTGTGCGCAATTACCTGTTTGGTCAACATTGTTTCATCTTACGTTAGTTTTTCCTTCTAACGAGTTGTTTAAATAAATATTGTTAAGAGTTTCGGACTCGATAGGTCCAGTGGCGCCAAGTGCTACATGTTGTCTACAAGCGAAGTGGGCATTGCTTGGATGGGAACAGATATTTACTGGAGACGGACGTCGGACCCTGATTCAAGGTTCGTTCCAATGCTCTAGAAATTCCATTACTCAACAAACGCATTAGCCTCGTGTATATAACTGAGGTCGTCCCTAATTGATCACTGAGAATCAATATTGTGTCCGTCTTCTAATCGCAAGGTTCTCCGAGGTCGCGGAGCTTGTGTCCGTCTGCTGGTTCAACGTCCACGGCTGCATCAACAGCAGTGCGCTCTCCGCCAACACACGCTACGCGGCCTACCTCGTCTTCAAGCTGGCACACAACGCGCGCGGCCTCAACTCCCTTCGTCAGAGATCATTCGTCGAGGTGGGCAGGCACAGGGTGTGCATCCACACGGCCGAAGGGTCAAAATGCTACATGAATTATGAGCGAGACAATGAAGTGGGCAAGCCGATCAAGCTCCACGGCTGGGGGCCTGGCCATGGGTCAGCTACGCACACGGCGTCCCTCCATCCCTGCAAGCGCGCGTCGTGCTGCGGCGACGGCGACGTCCCTTCGACGGCAGCCACAACCACAGAGCCGCACGAACACGAGGAGGAAGAGGCCGGGTGCGTCGTCAGGTACCCGCGGCCACGGATGGACGGCTGGATGGAGCTTGAGATGGGCGAGTTCTACATAGAAGGGGACACGGTTGGGAATGTTGACATGATACTGCAAGAGGTGGATGAGCTACACTGGAAGACGGGGCTGATCATTGAAGGGATCGAGATAAGGCCTAAAAATTAATATGGTACTCCCCCCGGATGAAAATATTTGACGTCCTTTTGTTCCTATTCCTGTTACTTGACGTCAAATAAAAAAAAATGGAGGTAGTATATCCATAGTTTGTCACTACTACAAAAAAGTGTTTACTGCATTTATTCAAAACGCCATCACGCAGCGGTTTCATGAGCCGTCTGAGTTTATGGGTCGTTGATGACATAAGATCATCACAGCATTTATTTTTAGATGCTATCACGCACGGTTATTAACTCGTAACTGCTCAGTGATAATCGTTATCATGCACGGTTAGTGTTTAGAACCGCTCGTGATATATAAATAAAACCTCCAAGCAATGGTCATAATATATATATATATATATATATATATATATATATATATATATATATATATATATATATATATATATATATATATATATATATATATATATATATATATATATATATCGTTTGTAGTCTCCGGCCACTTTGGGGTCGTGAGGAGGATGACATAGTTGTCACAGTAACCTCTCATCGAGCCTCGCAAATTCAAGAAGTGAGGCTGCAAAAGAAAGCGTGTGGACATACAATTACCCTGGATGTCGTCGATAGGTAATTGGACTTGACATCAAGAAATGGCTAGTTGCTGATACATGAAGCCATGAAGCCCATTGGCTTCATGTATCAGCTGAACCAACCATTTCTTGATGTCAAGTCCAATTACCTATCGGGCTTCATATATCAGCAACTGGCCATTTCTTGATGTCAAGTCCAATAACCTATCAACGACATCCAGGGTAATTGTAATGTCACGTGCTTTCTCTTACAGCCCTACTTCTTGAATCTACAAGGGCTCAATGAGAGGTTGCCTGTGGCACTGCCTCATCCTCCTCACGACCCAATCCGAAGGGTCAGGGACTACAAATATATATATATATATATATATATATATATATATATATATATATATATATATATATATATATATATATATATATATATATATATATATATATATATATATATATATATTTTTAAAAGCACAAGTACCACCGCTTGGAGGTTTTATAGAGAAGAGATGAGGAATAGAATGGTAGGACGATATCGCACTGGGCGCAAGGGGGAGAACTTGACCGGGACACAAATATGAAAAGTTAATTGCAGCCAAGCCCCATCCAATCACATCGATCCCATGTAAGCTAACCAAGCACAAAGAATCGGCATCAATAACCCTCAAGACTCCATCGAGAGCATTAACCAAACCCACCATTTTGCCCCATTCATTTTGTCAATCAACCCACAAAGATGAACTAAGCAAGATGCACGAATGCACATACACCAATAGCCCTCGCCTTTACATCATAGAGCAAAGGGACTATTAATATGAACTAATTATCAATTCAATTTCAAAGATAAGACTATTAACATCATTACATCACAAAGCAAGGAGACTATTAATATGAATTAATTATCAATTCAATTTCAAAGATAAGACTATTAACATCATTGAGCGCTCAAACCCGCCACCACACCAAAGAGTAGAGAGAGAGTAAGGTAGGGTGATACCTTAGTACAACAAGAACCACGGTGGCGACCCACCACCAAAGACAACCCTCATCCATCTCCTTCACCTTGCATAAATCACACAAACATCAGACACAACTTAAGGCTCAAGCATAAAAATCAAACTCAACAAAAGACATTAAGCTAACAGATCTAGAGGAGAATAGAGGGAGGATGGGGAAGGTAAAGCCCGGCCAGGGCCCGAGCGCAGGAAGCCAAGCAGGAGAACTAAGCCATGGCAAAGACAAAGTATTGCGCGGGCCAAGCCTAGTGGCTTGGGTGGCGGCCACCGTAGTTCACGACTGAATTGCACAAGACACTACTATCGTCGAGTGTCTTGTGCAAGGCAGAGGGTGTCACAACCAATGGCGACGGCGATGGGGTCGGCGACAACATCGAGGGGGAGGGGAACAGAGGAGAGTAAATGCTACTGGGAGTGATTTAGAGTTAGGGCGGCGAAAACCTAGCGGCAACAGGAGTGACGAGAGTTAGGGCGAGCACAAACCCTAGCGGCTGGGCTCCTACTAATAAAGAGACTTATCACAGACGGTTCTACGGTTCTATGATAGAACCGTCAGTGATAATTATCACAAACGGTTCCATTATGGAATCGTCTGTGAAATGGTTTTTTCTCAAGTATATTTATCTTGTATATACACTTACATGACATGAATAAATTACATGTTTATATGTCAATTTTGTCATTTAAATACTACTGAAAATTTGCTTTAACTATATATATGTATATATGTGCACACACACACACACACACACACACATATATATATATATATATATATATATATATATATATATATATATATATATATATATATATATATATATAATTTGTTCCACTAAACCGCCTCTCGATATAATTAATATTGTAACTTCACCTCCAAACTATTTTTTTTTCCACAAAACTGTCTCTGATATAATTAATATTGTAACTTCACCTCCAAACTACTTTTTTTTTCATTTTGGAATTCTTATATATATGGCCAAACAACGTGGCCAGTCGCTTACTAAAAGATTAAAAAAAAGTAGAAACCTATAAATGAACAAAGTTTTTCTAGTGGTGGAGGTAGGCTGCTATCTCCGTCTTCAATACTTCGTAGGCGGCGGCATCGGGGGCGGACGGTTCGTGATCGTGCCTGAAATGTGTCCACCCGCTGACGCGCTCATTCGAGTGTCTCCCAAGACCCTCGGATTGTTGAACCAAGAAGAATTGAGCCCATAGGCTCTCTTCCCTTGCTTGAGGGGTCTTGGCCTGGTCGACTCAGTCGCCCGCCGCCTCAATTAAGCAGTCCAAGTGACGGTAAGCCTCCTGGAGACGTGCAACATCGTTGTGGAGGACCACATTGATGATGCTGTAAACTCGCCGAAAGTGGGAGATCACCCGGAAGACGCGACGGAGGAATTTGTCAAGACGGCGGAAGGTGGCCGTCACTTGCTCCGGCAAATCCTCGGACAGAGGAGTAGTGAAGACACTGTTGAAACAAGAGTTCTTCAAGAAGACCCGCCAACGCACAAAGAAGAGAGGTGCTCAGACAAGACGGCCAGTAGGTCATCAATGCCACGACAAGGAAAAATGTATACCATTTCTATTTTTTTTATAAGTAGTAGACTTATATGTGGGGATGATCATCTTCCAGGGCGGATGATCCTTTTTATAAAAACATGGAATAAATTCGGAGCGTGAGACGAAGAGACGCATCGGGGAGCCGAGGCGGCATTGATGCGACGAAGAGATGCATCGACGACGAAGAAACTCATCGGGAGCTGTAGCGATTATCACAGATGGTTATAACAAAAAACCGTTAGTGATATGTAGCAATATCACTTACGGTTATTGTTAAGAACCGTCTATGAGGTTTCACAGACGGTTCGTTTTTAGAACTGTCTGTGATACTTCACAGTCGGTTTTAGTTATGAATCGTTTGTGATATTACCTCTTCATAGACGGTTTTTAGTGCAGCCAGTAACACAAATGGTGTCTAAACCAAAACCGTCTGTGATTGCATGTAATATAGACAATTTTGGTCAACCGTATGTGATGAGTCGTCTAGTATTAGCCTTTTTGTAGTAGTAGTAGTAGTAGTGTGTGTGTGTGTGTGTGTGTGATTTGCTTACGAGCGATCAACAGCAACACATTTGCTACAAACATGAATGTTCCAATAAGATGAGATTGTAACGCGAATGAAATGAACATATCCACACTGTATGCTTGCCATCTCGAATACACAGCAGCTAGTTAGTGGCATAACAACAAACAATTAACTATTGTCGTGTCATAAAAGGTACTCACTCTATTTCGCAATATCTATCGACAGCCCACCATGTGTACAGACCAAGGAATCATTAATCGAACAAAAATTTGATAAGAAATGATCATACATACTTCTATTAAATGACAAAATCCAACCACTTAAGCTCTTTCAAAGCATTTAAGTAGGGGTGGATGGTAGAAACATTATAATAACTACACTCTTGATTTACTCAATCGACAAACATTTTGGAATGGAGACTCCCAAGATCATGAAAAAATATAATGAAATGGAGGGAATATGTACTATGCATGTTTTTTGGGTCAAGTGATGGCCGTTATCTGAGATATCACTACTAATAAAAGAAGGAGTTTACCTCCGCACAGCGGGACAATCATTTGTGAAGCCGGTTCCACGTAGCTTCAGTGTCTTTTGTGGGTTGGAGATGGCACAATGCCACTGAAACTTCAAAGAAATTACCCACCCATACCAAGGTATAAAAGGCAGCATTTCCCCTTACCCTAGCCCATTCCCCTCCCCTCCCCAACCCGTGCACACCTCATAGGCGACTAGGGTTTTTGTCACTGCCGCCGCCGAGTGTCGAGGCTCGCCACCGGTCGTCCATCACCGGAATCGACCACCCCCACCCCCATCTCGTCATCTTCTCCTCCGCCCCCATCTCGGACCAGTCCCCAACATCCTTCTCATTGAAGTCCGGGGCCAACGACCCGTGTCAGATCTGCTTGTCACCCACCCCGCCATCCCACCACCCCGTACATCTTCGTGCACACCTCACAGGCGACTAGGCTTTCCGCCACCGTCGGGTGTCGGGGCTGACCACCGGCCGTCTGTCACTGGAATCGACCTCCCTCGCCACCATCTCATCATCTTCTCCTCTGCCCCCATCTCGGTCCCATCCCGGCATACTTTCATTGAAGTCTGGCGCAGATGACCCATGTTAGATCTGCTTGCCGCCCTCCACGCCATCCCACCGCCCTGTACATCCTTGATGCCAGCTCCAACGACCTCGACGACCTCCTCCCACCAGCACTGACCTCCACCACCTCACTTGACACCGCCCGATGCTACCTCCCTTCATCCCCACCTTCGATCGACTCCACTCGCTCCTTGTCACCTTCCTCCGTTGAGGTAAACCTCGATCTCGTCCCCTCAATTCACATCTTCACGTGGATTATTGGTTTGATCAATGGGACCGCCAAATTTTATAACTCCAGTTTTAGGGTAGCTTCGATTGTATGTTTTTATTGTCAACTACTGCATCACAATATATCATAAATTGTTCCTGGTGTTAAGAACATAATCAACAAGTGTCATTCTGATGATATGTTGGCAAGATTCAGAGCAGGTTAGCAGGTTAGAACAATAGTTAGCACTATTGTTGTTTGCTAGATTCAGGTCTTGTTTTCAATTTTTCATTTGATGTTTTTGTCTAGGAGAAATGCTCTATTTCTCTTGTGCTTATGCCAGTTCATATGCTTTGCAGGTTTGTCAAAAATATGAATGGTGTTGAACAAAAGCTCAAAGTGGATATTTGTTTTGTGTGGTGGAATCCAAGCAATTGCCCTACCCCTACCTCCAATTCAATGCTGGTGGAACTGCGGCAGCCCACCACCACCACCCTTGTTGATGCCTGCACCTACGTATCCTTCGAAATGGCCCTATTTTTCAAACAGGGTACCCCCGGTTTGTGCAACCACCCAGGATTTCGGTTGCAGACCAGAATGGCATCAAACCTGCTCACAAACATTTAAAAAAAGCATTGATTTGATTAAATTATGGCCTAATGGCTATTTTTTAGCAGCAGAATGGACATCTCGAGCCCAAAACTTAACTTACATTTAGAAGAACTAAAGAGCTTCCACAGGAAAGCTTAAGTGCATTCGTAACCCTAACATGTTCTCCAAGGTGTCCTTCTACCTCTGGTACACCTTCTAATGAAAATTACACAAGATTGAGTACACAACGTACTCAGTAAGCCACATGGGAAAACTATTTAACTCCATGTCAGGAGTTCAAATGATTTTTGAGGGTTTACCATATCAGGTATATGTGGATGCATCTTTTGAGTTTAAATAGTTTGTCGTTAAAACAGTAAAACCATATTAATATAACATCATGGTTTTATTAAACATTTGTAATTACCATCTTAACATCTCAAAATCTCTACTTATGCCTCTTTTACTAGAATCACCCATGAACACAGCTTCATTAACTGAAAGCACGGCGTATTAAAATACCATTGATTATACTCTGTAGAGTTGTCTATTTTTACCCATAAGATACCTCAAACTCATAATTGCATGCAATATACATGCAACATGATAGCATGCAACTAAGTTGAGATAACAAAGCTTTTTCACTGCTCATCCTTTCTAGTCTCTACCCGATAGGTTCTTGGTCAATACAGCCATCGGGAAACCACCGGCCAATGGTGGAGTGTGCGGTCCGATGTTGACTGGTCCTACCATTGTGTAGATCAGCGAGTGTCCCTTCAGGCCCACTCCTATCTCACCCCCATTCCTCGGCTGCTCTATACAACAAGTGCAGGTGACGTCCTATAGATATCCAATTGGAAGAGCAGTGTACTGAGCCAGGTTGGATACACCAAATCTGTGGTTGGGTGAGTTCTGTGTCTGTTACTTATCACAAGGTTCTAGTCCTTACTTGTCTCACATGAGGAGATGGACTCTTGACCAACTCGTGGATGTCCACCTTCTTGGTCTCACTTTTGACTCACTTTTTATGAGTCTATTGGATCAGGAGATGGATCCTCAACCAACTCATGGTTGTCCACCTTCTTAGCCTCAACCATTAACTCTCTACCAAATCCATTGGCAAGTAGCCAATCATCTTTACCAATATTTGTGAAGTACTGTGTGACAATGTCGAACCATTAAATAGTATTATATTGTATTTTACTTGTCAAGGTGAATATGGCCTACAAGAGAATGGTGGGATTGTATGTGGGGAGATATGAACTAACTATTTATTGTGACATTCTAAATTATCATTTCATTAAAGAAATAATTGCATAGATATTGTAAATGAAAGTAATAATAACAATAGCAATTGTAGCAATTGTATGGGCTCAATATGATCAAAGAATGCAACTTGCCTCCTTGTTCGCAGTCCTTGACTGGACTTCTCATGCATCTTGATCAACTCCTTTTGTAGCTTGATCAACAAATTCGGGTTCTAACATGGAATAAAATCAAATAAATAAGTCCGAGCTCAACAAGGAGCGAGCTGGGAACAAAATGAAATAAATAAATTCGAAAGGAATTGGAAAGCAAGGTGGTCTGGGTGGTTGGGGTTTATTGGGTGCTTGGTTATGTCAAACGGAGTTGAAAATGGGTTTAATGGCCTCAAAACGGTTGAAATGGGTATATATATGTCTAACAGGCATAGAATGAACAGCGTCAGATTTGGGTGCATAGTAACGGGTTGACACTATTTGCTATCGAGTTGAGTAGCAACGAGCCTGATGAATAGTATTAGGTTAACACTATTCATAGTGGTGTAATACCCCGTTTTAACTCAATGAAATTCGATAGAGAATTAAAGAGAAAAGGGGTATTGGAGGAGGAAGAGGGCCGCCGGCCCAAGGCCCAAGGCCCAAAACCGAGTCCATTTTGGACTTGGCATGATTGCATGAAGACCTGGGCAGCCGGCGCATAAAAGGAGCTAGCTCCAAAATCCCTAGCCGCCAGCCACCTTGCTGCCACCTCCTGCGCAGCCGTCGTCTAGCACACCTCCTGCTGCTGCTATGCCCTTCTACTTCTAGCCTTGCCGCAGATTTCCCTGCCCTGCCGCAGCTGACTTCCTGTTGGCTTGGTATACGTAAGTGCAAACCAGGCTGCTACTAGTTAGTTGATTTGTTTTCTTGTTTTGCAAATGGCGATGTGGGTTGCAACAGTATATATAGAGAGAGAGAAAGCTTTGCTGCTGATCGTATCTAGCTATCTGGATGCATGGACTGCTACTGTAAGAGGGACAAGAAGAAACCAAGGCCAGGAAGGAGAGGAAAGCGAACTTTTTTATTATTTAATCTATGTTTTAAAAATATTTTAAAGATAATATTTTCCTAACTTTATTTTTAATTCTAGCTCCTTTGGCCACGTCACAATGCGTGGTGTGGCAAAAGCACACTATCACGTCACAGACCTCGGCGTGGCAAACTAATGCTATCACACCACTCCTCTTAGTGTGATAAGACTTAGCCCAAAAACGATCGCGTGTTGGCTCGGAGGGCTGATCGTATCTAGCTATCTGCATGCATGGACTGGTGCCATCAGAGGAGGGACAAGGAGAAACCAAAGCCAGGAAGGAGAGGAAAGAAGGGAGGAAGAGAGGAAAATTCGCAGGGTTTCGTGTTCGACGTCGTGAGCTCCAAGGGTGACGATCAAGTTTTACCCTTTGTTTTGTTTACCTTATCTAGAGATTAAAAACAACATTAGAGAGGGAATTAGCTTTTTCTACTCGAGGGAAATCGATTAGTAGATTGGTTTAGTCTGTTGTTTTTTTGTACGGTAAATTCGGATACCGGTTGTGCATAATTTGGGAATTTCATGTACTAGAAAATTGTAGAGGATTTTGACAACTTTCTGTAGAATTTTTATTCATATCGATCGGATGAGTAGATGTTGAGATATGAATTTTGTAAGCTTGTTGTCCGGTAAGTTTGTCATGTTTTGGCATCACGTATTAATCTGTATATTAAAAATAGAATATTTAATAATTTGGTATTTAGGTCTACATGAAAAGGGTGGGTAATTTCTTAAGGATTCTAGAGAGTTCAAGAACATGATTTTTGGACGAGTAGAACAGAAGTTATGAATTTTGGGAGACTGCGGTCGAGAACCAGGTTGTTGCTAGACGCAGTCGTGGAAAAATATTAATTTGACTGGGTTAATGGCAGAATGAAATTTTGAGCATAACTAGGAAGTGATAGATAATTCCTTGTAGTTTCTGAAAAGTCATGGCTCAATATATTTGCATGTGTGGATTATGAAAATATTAAGTCTATTGTCCAGAAGATGACAGATCTGTCTTCTAGGTTAAGAACAGGGGTTTGGATGATTTAATTTGGACATTGGATCAACTAAGAAGTTGTAGAAAATTTTGTAGAGATTACATATCTGGTATGGTTTGCCATAATATGATATGGGAGTTAAAAGCTATGACAATTTGAGTGCTGGGACAGCGGGAGAGACTGTCCGGTAAGAGGGGAAAGTTGTGGAATTAGGGAGCACATAGGAGCGTTGACAATTAAGTGTTGTTTGTATTATTGTAGCTTGTATTTAGTTTAGGTGTTTGCTATAGGCAGAGTAGCTTTGGGATTGTTGTCACCTTCAAATTAGCCTAGTCGTTGCAACTAGAAAGGTAGGTGCATGGTAGAATAGTATTTAAGTGTTTGGAATTATTATTTGGTTAAGTGAATGCTTGCCATGATTATTCATATGAATTATGCCTGTTTCACATTGCCCACATGTTTTTGATATCTTGATGATGGTGATGTTTATGGAAAAATGATGATTATATCAATTGCTAATGAAGAAAGATAATAATCATTGCATTACATGTTGGGCATTCATAATGGAAAGATGTGATCCACGGGAGTGGAATGGTGTTCCCATATGTGAGATATGGGCAATGAGGTCATCGAATCATGGCTATCTAAGTATCACACAAATCTCATTCTCCACCATTTAACTCCAAATTAATTCATGCCTCAATGTAAACATCTAACAATGATAAAATCATACTCTATAATCTAATAGCCATCATTACTCCATATATCCTCCAAAATTTCAATCAGTTCATCTATTCTAGTCAATCTGTTCCAATAAAATTCATTAATTGATCCTGGGACTAACACCATTAACTATTTCTAATATGGAAGTAGTTTTCCACAAATTGCTTATATAGCACCCAAATGGGTTTATAGTGTAATTTGGCTATAAATACAATCATAAGATTTCGTCTACTCTGATATTCGTCTACTCTGATGATTTTGTCTGTAGCATGAAAGAAGTCAACAGGTAATACCTAACTACTCGAACGGTCTTTTACTACGGGTTAGATTTCGTTCGATCTGGTCAATACCTACAACAAAGAATTAGTCTACTCGACTACACAAATTTTTAAGATTTTAACAAAATCAAAACAAAACTTTTGATGCAGGTCTAAGAAAGATAAGATGGAAATAGGAAGGACAAGATAGCAATAATACTTATAGTTTCCATAATTCTTTTGTATATGAAAATAACATTTTGTAAATCTCGTATCCTTATCAGAACCAAATCTATACAGTCAAGCCTGCACTAATACTATTTGAAATGACCCTATTTTTCAAACAAGGTACCCCGGTTTGCACAACCGTCTAGGATTCCAGTCCACAACCGAAATTCTGGAGGGTTGCACAAATTAGGATACCCTGTTTGAAAAATAGGGTTGTTTCATTCTCCAATCCCCTTCCCGATGCCGCCTCCCTCTCACCTACGGCCCCTCAGCTGCCAGCAGCAACCTTCTTCGTTGCCGCCACCGTTCAACTCCAATGCCGCCTCCTACCCATCGATGCCTACCACCACCCGGTCCCCCTCCCATCAAGCACAGCCACCTATCCGTCACCAAGAACTACCACAAAACAACCGGCGCTCGTCCTTCTCTGCCGCATTTGCCACATCCTGCCGTCATCTCCATCACTCTGCCCATGTCCCACTGCTAGAGCCGACGGCGCCACCGTGGACATTATCACCCGTTGCACGACCACGCTTTGCAGTCGCCCACCACCCTTCGATGTGTACCGGGAGACAGTGCCACACCTCCAGCTTGTTCGCCTACCACCGGAGACACCATCCATCCACCACTGAGTAATGGCAACAACTTAGTAACTTACATGCTGCGTCACTTGTGAGTTGCCTTTATATCTCCATCCACCAAGATTTGGATCACAATCCATGTAACTAACTATAACAGACCTCAACACCCGTATAAATTGGTTCCCCGCATGGACAACAAGCAATGAAGATATATGCCTTTCGTGAATCACGTCCATCTCAGGAGGAGAACATATATGCCTTTCGTGAATCACGTCCTAAATCTTTATTTCTTTTACATTGTTCAGACTTCCGAAGTCCACGGTACATTCTGACAGAAATACAACCACAAAACAACATTACTGATCATTGAAGTTACAATGCACCTAAACAACACAATCTCTCGTAGTCTTCAAGTTTGACGAAACATTTTTTACGAACAAGGCCTGGTTTACTCTTTCTTTGGTGGGATATGGTTGCCACCGGTTGCAATTTTGAATAGATAGAATGCAGACATCAGGGCACTGCAAGAATGTACAAATTAGCTGAGTGCAGCACACATAGTGTTTGCAAGAGGAACACAAATGAAATATCTGAAAAATCTTCAGAATGCAGTGATTGCACAATGGTGTATAATCCAGTGGACCGCACAGTTGAAAAACAAAAAGAAAATGAGGTTACCTGAGACCAGCAACGACAGCAGCTGGCATTAACTTCGAAGTTTCAAGGTATCTTTGCCCCATAACATAGGTCAAAGCCAATGCACAGACTGTTTGACACCAAAAGAATTGCACACAGTTAGTACGGAAACAACAGAGCAACAAAGTAAAGTGCAGGCAAAAGTAGATAGATTTCTCGCAGAAGTTTCCTTCTAAGGAGAAGATTTCCTCTTTTTTTTGGCATTCAACTATTAATGCTTAGTACGCAAGTTTAAGAGCGCGACATTGGTGACATCTGTTCAGTTCCTACTGGAAACAACAATGCTGCAGCTACAATTCTGTTAAAGGGAGATCTGACGATATGATCAAAGCATTCCAACACAAAGGAATTAATGCTAAAAGTTAAAATTTTAAGTTCATCGAGTTCGCAAATACCGATCCCAAACAAACAATGCTAGATTAAATAGTCTCTGCACACCAAACTGCAGGGATTTCAATATCTTTGCATTGTTAATGAGTCCCCATGCTCCTAGTGATATAATAAGTAACTTGTTCACATAATTATAGATCGAAATACCACAAGATAAATAGATGATCTTATCTAGCAATAGATGCAGTGTTTTTCCTTTAAAAAAAATGCAGTGATCAAATTAACACACAACAAGAGCAAACTTAATCTACCATAGGTTCAGTTCAAATGACACATGCCAGTAAAATTTACAAGGAATCAATGCCAAATAAGCTAGATAGACATGAGATAAGGTATTGCAGACTACCGCTACACATATTCCCCCTATAAAGAAAAACTGTTAAGGAATTAAGAGTGGTCGCCAAGTATTCAGAAACTCCAGGACCCAATCAAGCAATGTGGTACCCAAGTGAGGAGCATTGTGCAAGTGCGCATCTCACAGAGCGCATTCAACGCCCTCATGCCTGACCATTCCATTGGCTATGATCGAAGCCCGTTGAGAAAAATCTACTCACCTATAACTATTACACTTACACAATTAACTGCAATTGTAAAGGGAACAAATTACAGTAATGCATTTTTATAACCACGAAGAAACTATTCCAATGTCATCAAGGTTATTAAAGCGTCGCGTCGCTTAGGCGGTAAGGCGGTCAGGAGCTCACCGCCACGGCGCCGCCTTGCCAAGAAAGGCTATGGCGTCCGCCTCACGGCCATGGCGTCCCCATGGCGTTGCTTAGGCAGCGTGTGGCGTCGAGGGCGGCCGAGGCGGACGCCATATGCAGCTCGAGCAAGAGATAAAGAGATGGGAGGAGAGGGGGGCCAGTGGGGAAAAATTGAAGAACCTGTCGCGTGAAGCCCTGAAGCCGTGAACCCTAGCGCGGTAGCGCCGCCTCCATCACCGAAGTGGCAGCCATCTGCTGCAGTGCTGCTGCGCCACCAGCCTCCATCCCCGTCGCGGCGTCGCCCTCTCCGCTGCACTCCAGATCCAGGAATGCCCCAGCCCCTCCCTCCCGGCCTCCACCTCCCTCCCCGACTCCCCCTCCCTCTTGGACTCCACCTCCCTCCGCGACTCCCCCTCCCTCCCTTCCCCCCGCATCCCCCTCCCGGCGGCAACCCGGCCTCCCCACGGCTCGCCTCCCCCTCCCTCCCGGCCTCCCCATCCCCAGTCAATCGCCACTTGCCTCCTCTGTTCTCATCTCCAGTACAAGCACACACACGCAGAGCATCGAGCACAAGCAGTCAAGCACACACAGCGAGCCGGCCTCCCTGCCTCCCCCTCCCTCCCTGCTTGTGCTCTATGCTCACTGTGTGTGTTTGATGTGCTGTGTGTGTGTTTGTGCTTGCTGTGTTGTGTGCGTGTGCTTGCTGTGCTGTGTGCGCACGCGCTTGCTCTGTGTGCTTATGCTATTAAGCACAACCTAAATGGCAACCGCTGTGTGTATGGTGTCGCCTCGCCATGCGCCTTAAGCGCTTTGACGGTAAGAAGGTATTGAGTCGTCCCGCCTCGCCTTATCGCTTTAATAACCTTGAATGTCATTAACCAGTACCCTTGCTATGCCCTGCATGATGCAAATGTCTCCTACGCTGAGAAATACAACTCACACGCAAAGTATCCACATGTTGTAGCCACCCACAATATATTCTCAAACAATACAGTAAAGAACTGCCCACTCCCGAAAAAAACAAAGGAAAAAAGGTGCACGCTAAACTGCTCCTCACTGGAGTCATTGGAGACTGTAGCTTCAGGTACACAAACAGGGGTAATCGATGCGCATCAAAAACCTCTTGCTTTTGTCTCTTTTGTACGAGTTTAGCACTACCACATAGAAACAAAATTGCTGCACTTGCACCAATTCCTGAGACCACCGTATGCATCTTGCACCGTCAGTAACAACAAAGCAGGATCTTCGTGTGTCCCCAATTTGCACTGGCATCAGAATAGAATTCTCTAGCTTTTTAACTGCATGTCTTTGAGAAAATCAAGTTCTTGAAATGCAGTCTCATTCCTACGTCTACAAGAAGCACAAAATCCTGACCTTAACTAAATCATAATGTTAATAACCACCGTCGCAATTTATCCCATTTCACCATCGAAATCGCATAACTCCCACAATGCCCTGCCCAGTTCGGACTAATTTAGCCAGCGATCCACCACCCAATTCCAAACCGAATCTTTCCTTCCTCAGATGGTTTGATCCCAAGACACGGAAAAAAAGAGAAAACGCAGCGTAACCTTGTAGATGTGAAGTTGAGAGTGGAGGGAGGAGGAGGAGCGTACGGGTCTCGAGGGCGAGGGCAAGGTAGGAGTTGCGGCGCTTCTCGAAGGCCTTGAGGCTAACGAAGCCCGCCAGGAGGAGCAACGCGCCGGCGCCGGCGCCTCCGGCCAGGGACGCCGTGCTGCCGCGGCGGAGGTAGCCCAGCACGCCGCCGGCCAGGACGGCGAACCCGTAGGGGATCGTGAAGCAGAAGTCGTGCATCTCCGAAGCACTCTCTCTTCCTCTCTCTCCTCTCAGATCTCTCCCGCTGCCGCTGAGATCTTGAGAGCCTTTCTTTTCTTCTCTCCTTTTGGTTTCTCGGGTGCGAAGTGGGAGAAGAGAAGTCGTCGTCTTTGGGTTGTGTGCGTGGTGGTCTGCAGCTGCGGGTACGGAAGGGCGAGTGTGGTACCGGAGAGGGAGGGGCAATTTGGTCATTTCGGGCGGCTAGATGGCCGGAGAAAGTGTGCCGCCCACTCGCCACGCCTCTTCACACGAGATTAAAAATGTTATGTTCACATGCGAATTGTTTATCTTTAGAATAATGGTTGATCTTTCCTACTCACTTTCTTTATACATGACTTATCTGATTTGCTTCGCCTCCACACAAGATGCGTCTGTCACCCCTCTCTCTTCTTTTCTCCAAGTCACCGGTGGCGCTGCCTCCTCGTCGACACCAGCACTCGAACCTCAAGGCCTGCGTACTCGAAGAGGCCTACCCTGAGCTGCTGCCGCCACTCGTGCTCGAGGGAGGCCGTCTGCCATAGGCGAAGCTCACATGGAGGTCTCCCTTGCGAGGAATGGTCGAGGTTCGTCGGATATGTAGCTATTGAAGTCAAAGGGATTTGGCATAATCGAAAATAGAGGAGCCAAGGCTGCGGACAGGGCGGCTCAATCCAAAGCCCCGCAGGTGCGGATTGCAACTAGCCCAGGAGTATGTATCAGGTAGCAGCGACGCCTATGCAAATGGGACTCGAGAGGGCTAGCCTTCCTCGCCAGCAGCGGACAACATAGCCCTCCGCCTTGCCACCTCACCTCCTCCCCCGGACTGGTAGATTGTTAGAGGCATTCTCTCAATTTGTTGTAGCACTTCTTCCTAATTGTTGGGGCAAGTGTTTGTTTTGTTGTACGGTTCTGACATGTAGAAATGGTATTTTATTGCAAGAATTCTTTAAATTTGTTGCAGCACATTTGCTCAATTGTTGGACCAATTGTTCTAGTTTGCTGCACTTTTCTTTTGAAGGTGTATTTTGTTGTAGCAGATTGTTTGATTGTTGCATTAGAGTTGATTTTTTGTTGCACAAAGAGTTCTCATTTGTTGTGCTTGTTGTGCTAAGGGAGGCTCAGATTTGTTCTGTGGGGTGGGTCTTTGTTGCGGCAATAGTTTATTTTTGCTACGCCTAGCACCTAACCATGTTGTGCACGTGTTGTGAAGATCTGATGGCCGTTACGGCACCGGTGGCCTTGCTCAATGCAGCGAGCGCCTGGTGCTCTCCCTGAGGTGCACAGTAGGCTGCTAATGTTGAATTGTCAGAGCGGGTTAGAGATAGTCAATGAAATAAAGGAGATCGAACGATTGCTAGTCCATGTGATGAAATCTAAGGGCTCAGCAACCGTCCGAAGCTAGTGCCCGGATTGGACGTCCGGGTGCTAGTCGTTCGCAATAATAATAAAGGGATATGCTTCAACTCTTACGTATGAGCGAAACAGATGCTGACATGGCTCTTTCTCGTCCACATGAACACATCTAAATCCTCTCCCCTCTACAACTATCTAGATCGTAGCTCTCTCTCTCTCTCTCTCTCTCTCTCTCCCACCACCTCTCTGTGTAGCCACACATGGCCATGGCCATGGCCAGATGAAGTTCATGCTCCTCCTTCTTCCCCTCCTCTCTCCTCCCTAGAGGACCGTACTTCACCTCCCGGGATCTCGCCACCAAAGCCAAGCCTCCCTACCCCTCCCCCCCCCCTCTCTCGGGTTGCATGCTCGTGCTACTACGAAATCTCCCATCTGGTGCCGGTAGAACTCGTCGTCCCTGGCAACAGCGATCCCCCACAAATGGCAAACTCAGTAGTAGCCCGGTCGGGGGCAACGAGGATGTGGTGCCGGGGCTACTAGATCCAGCCGACGACACGATGGCGGTGTGGGCTGGCCTCCTCCTCCTCCTACTTCGAACCCATCTAAAATGTTGGCACCAGTAAGTTGAGTTGTTGCGGTGGTTATTTCCAAATGTTGCAGCACTCTGTCCAAAATATTGGGGTTGATTTAGCGGGTTTTTTTTTTATTTTTGTTGCAACAATGTTTTAGTTTTGATGCAACAGATTCTTGTATTTGTTGTCACAGTTGTTCTCATTTGTTGCACAATTTTTAGTTTGTGTTTATGTTTGCTGCATCGGAGTGAGAATTTTGTTACAACCATTGGATTGATTGTTGTGGTTCATGAATTTTTGTTGCGCCAAATCGATTTTTTTTTTGTTACGGTCCATCTAAATGAGATTTGACTGCTGAGGAGAGAGTGTACTATGGGAACGCTCCCATTGTATGTCCGGACTCACACCCCTTTTGTTTTAAACACGCTAATGGACAAAACACTTTTACATTGGTGAAATAACAGAAGAAAATATTACGTATCGTGGGATTTTGTTGCGAAGCCCAGATACAATTAAAAATCAGAAGTAAGACCCACCAGTTATATGCTTTATAATGTTCGGAATCATGTCGAATGTGTGATAATCATAGTGCATGATGTATCTAATTTTCTTGCTAGGTGCTAAAAAGGTTGTATGATTTACTGGAGATTAGACCAAAGCAACAGGACAATAATGAACAGTTAACAGCCGTTGCTGCCCTTCAAACACCAAGACGAAGATTCCTCAAGAGAGAAAAACACGACAAAGGCAAACACCATCTAGTTAATTCATTAAAAAAAATTCTTTGTCAAAACACATGCTGTGAACACTCTCCGACACATCAGGCAAAACTGTATGTAGATATTGGTTACTAAAATATCTTAACACTAAGTATAGCATAATGCTAGGGTATACCTCTGCAAATAAAGGTGTTTTTAAGGCAGAAAATAAAGGTTGTTTTAATGCCGCAAAGGCATGTTGATGCATATGATGCAAAACGCTGTGGAGATCGTAGTTAGTGTGTCCATACCTTTTATTTCCTATAAGTAGATAATAAAGAGTTTATCGGGTATATATACACCTTCAAGACAAAAACCAGATCAACATGTAGAATTTTTTTTTAAAACGAAGGGCTATGCCGATCAATTAAAGATGGAAAAGAGGTTCACAAGCAAAATATAAAAAAAGAAAAGGGGGAGTGAGATCCCACAAGAATCAGACCACACTAGACCACTGAGGGCTAGGGCTACACAAGAAGGAATGACTCGAAATCAAGGCCCGCGGAACGTCCTTTTCCTTTGCTCAATCGCCTCCTTGGTTTGCGCTACCACCTCTTTCTGTTGTGGCTTATTTATTTTGGAAAACTCTCCGGTTTCGCTCTTTCCAAACATTCCACACGATGTAAATTGCTATGCCATTGAATTCTCGTCTTAGAGCTTTTGGGAGGGCATTGGAAGCTTATTGCCACCAGTCGATGATGTGAGAGTAGTCGGATGGTTGGGAACGCTGCAGAATGTCAAAGTTGTACCACCCTAGCACCAGGGTTCACACAACTGAAGCAAAAGGGCAGCAAAGGAAAATGTGACATCATGTTTCATGGTGGCTGTTACAAAGCAGACAAGATAATGAGGCCAACCTTGGATCGCTAGGTTATTGGCCGTTAGGATCTTGTTTTGGACTAAGGTCTAAGCGAAAAATTTGCATTTGTTTTTCACCCTTGCTTTCCACATGATTCCAGTGCGGTAGGTTTCGTAGCTCCTTCGGAACTACGCAAGGTATGCCGATTTGCAAGTGTACTGTCTGTAGTCTGTCCATCTCCACTTGATGACATCAGGCATACCCATTTGTAAATGAATCCCCTGAAGCCAGATCCAAAGATGGACAAATTCTTCCAATTGGGTAGAGTTGGATATTTTGCCTTTGAGAGCTCTAATCCAATTACTATTGCGCATGTCGTCATGGACTGATCTATTTTTCCTCCTAGTGATAGCGAATAGATTAGGGGCGAGTATCTTTGGCATGTCACCTTCTAGCCATCTATTGTGCCATAACTTTTCCTTAAGGCCATTGCCGATCATTATGTTAGTGGACATGTTGAAGAGTTGCTTGTCCATGGCGTCTCCTTGCAACTTCACCATTGGTAGGTGTGTGGTGTGAATTAAGGGTAAATGAGTCACCGATCTACACAGTGCAAGTGGGAGACCTCCCGAGGGTGTGGCCCAAGGAAGTGATATCTAGCGGTGTGGGGTTGTGTTGAGATGGGGCATTGTAAATCATCTTAATCGCACATCTATGGAAGTGTGTCAAGACGGACATTATAAGTTGATTGTCCCTTGTAGGTAAAGTGTACGAACTCTGCAGAGTGTGAGAAAACTATCTGGATAGTCATGCCCACGGTCATGGGCGGTGCCGAAAACTTGCTTGAAGTAGCTTTCATTTTTGCAAAATAATTTGTGGTTGGGATGAGAGGACGGGTTGGAGCCCAGTAATTGAAAATATTGGGTGAAGCCCAAAGAGTTGAGATGGCCTAGTTGAGAACCAGTGATAAGTACAGAATATAACCTAAGCATTAGGTGAATAGAGCCACTCAATGGTATAGGAGGTTGGAGCCTCCACTAGTATTTTACAACAAAACTCGGTTTATCAAAACTTGTGTTAGTTAAAATGCCAAGTCTTAGGAATTTCTTACTAACTACTCTAATTCAAACTTAGCTTTTTGCAAATAAAAGAACAATGAACCTCCCTTTGATTAGCCTTGCATATATAATATTGCATTCTGTGTGTTGACTCGCGAGTACGGTTGTGTACTCATGCTCGCACAATATATTCTTTTATTCAGTAAGCATAAAAAGAAGAACATTATGTGGGCACTTATAAGCATTCGTTAAGACTGGAGATCAAGAAGGCCAAGAACTAGGGTTACAGGCCCCAATCGATTGCCTGTGGGTATATCATAAGGGTTCCAATGTAACTATGAGCACTAGCTACTGATTCAGGGACTAGTGCTGTGAACGCAGAAGATTCCAAATTGTAAATTTGGGGTCTAACAATATGCTTTTGGGGGGATGAGAATGATGTTGGACTTGTTTAATTGGTCGAACCCTAAGCTTCTTTGGTCATACAACTGCTGGAAAGCCTACGGGATATCTATCTTTATTATGTCCCAGCATTCCCTGTAAAAGATGCCGGTGAAACCATCCAATACCGGTGCCTGGTCTGTTGGCATGGAGAAGATGGTTTTTCTTACTTCGTCCACGTTAAAAGGGTCGTCAAGGTGAGAGAGGTCATGCGGTTGGTATCCTAGGAGTGCCAATCGAAGGTGCGCAATCTGGGAGAAGTCTCGCCCAACTGTCTCATGAAGTGGGTTAGGATCTCCTGTTCTTCGGCCTATTTGGAAAAAGGCCACTCCTTGATTTGTTTGTAGGCAGTGGATGTAATTTTTTCTCCTGCGCACAGATGGTCTAAGTTGAAAGAATTTTGTATTTGCATCTCCCTGCCTGATCCAATTAAGTTTGGATACCTACGACAATCTAGCTTTTTCTATTGTCGCCAAGCGCAATACTAGCAGTTTTAGCAATTTCATTAGATCTCTTTCTTAGGAAGAAAGCTGTCAATGCCCTTGTGCTACATCCAGTCTCAAGATTACTTATTTTACTACTGCCAATTGAAGTTTCATTTTTCCGATCCTCGCTTTACGCCATTTCGTTAGCGCCTTGGCTACCCGAGATAGCTTAATTTGTAGTCTTTTGATAGCATTTATAGAGGCAAGGTTTTTGTTTCGAGTTTCCACTACCACTTCCTTGAAGCCTTCAATACGAGTCCAAAACATTCCTAGCAAGAAGAGTGGGGTGTGGTCTGAAATGAGGGTCGGCAAAGAGTGGAGAAAGCAATTAGGAAAGAGGAGTTTCCAATCAGCGCTACAGAACACCCCGTCAATTCTTGTGAGCGTTCGGTTTTGACGATTATAGCACCAAGTGTGCTTCCTGTCGTTAAGGTGAATTTCCTTTAGGTGTAGAGCATCTATAGTGGTTTTAAAAGAGCCCATGAGCCTTCTATTAAGGTTCGAGTTGCTTTTGTACGCGGTTTGGTAACTGAGATTAAAATCACCCAAGATGATCCACTCTTTTGGAATGATTTGTGCGATCGATCTTAATTCTTGAAGGAAAGCTAACTTGTCTGCCTCTTCTTGTAGGTTGTAGACCCCTATGATGGTCCAGGTATTGTGGTTTGCTTTTGTTGTTATCGTGGCTATAATTGCACTAGTGGAAGTTACTGTAGAATGCTCAAAAAAATCATCTGAGCATGCAAGGAGGATACCTAGTCAGCATGTCTAGTTGAATCCATAAAATATCTACAACGTAAGGAATTTTCAAGTGATGTGTTTGGATGCCTTGCGTGAGAAAAATACACGATTTTTAGGTGGAAAAGACAAATGAATGTTTTTCTCTAGAGGTTAGAACTATGTGTAGTTTTTTTTTCCTCTAAATTTCAGACAAATGGTTTATTTTGAAGGAATTTCACATGAGTTGTATAGCCCTATTTCTTTGTTCTAAGGTCTAAACACCTTATATGGAAATTTCCGTAGGATCCAAAACCAAAACCCTTCAATTTTTCCTCCCTTGACACAACCCATATAAAATTTTCTCCAAAACCCTAGAACTCCCAAACCTTAACCCTGGAGCCTCTCGAGGCTCTCCTCACCCAACCACCCCTAATCCGCAACAGTCCATCCATGGCGGCGAGCCAGAGCCAGAGCCAGAGCGATCCGCATAGCCGGGAGCCAGGCCAGCGCCGCCCCATGTGCGGCGTCTGCACGAAGCCCCTCCGCCTCTGCCTCTGCGGCCGCCTCCGCTGCCCTCCGCTCGACACCACCGTCGGCGTCACCATACTGCAGCACGCGATGGAAGCCCAGCACCCACTCAACTCCACCCGCGTCGCCCGCCTCGGCCTCCGCAACCTCGCCGTCGCCCAGGTCACCGACGTCAGCCACCGCGCCCGCTTCCTCCTCAGGACGCTCGACGGCGCTGCGGCGTCGAATCTTAGAGGCGGAAGAACCGATCTTGGTGCCGCCCGTGCTGGAAATTATGATCGTTCCAACGGGCCTGGGCGGATGGACATGCAGAATGGCGATGGTTTGGGGCGATGTGAAGGTGAAGAATTAAATCTCGCAGTGTCCAGTGATGGAATTTGTGGCGAATTGGATAGACTAGTTAATGTGGTATGTGATTTTCAGAAGATGGGGATCAATGCTTCTGGTGATTTGGGTGAAGAAGATGTCAATATTGCCTGTTCTAGGAAAATTGGTGGTGAAAAATTGGATCTTGTTGACATAAGCAACGGGATCTTCTGTGATTTGGGTGGAGAGGATGGTGGTGTTGAATGTGGCTCAAACAGTGATGAATATTTCAGATTCGAGAAGAAGAGAGATGGTCACCACGCAGATTTTGAAAGGCCAGGCTCGGCAGCAAACCAGATAGTAAACTCTGTTGTTAATGTTGTAAACGGTGGAGGCCATCACAGAAGTGAGACGGGAGTGACATATAAGGTAAATGGTGATTTGCCTCATCCTTTAGTAGAAAATGCGTCAGAATTTCACATGGTGGCTATCCGCAATTGTAATGGTATATGCAAAGAAAGTGTAGAAGTTGGTGCTGCTATTGGGCATGGTTGTACCGTGAAAAACATGGATAAGTGCTCTATTGCTTATACAGAGAAGGAACTCAGGATCGACATTGAGCGTGGTGTGAAACCCAAAATCAGATGGTTATCAAGAGGTCCGCTTGGTCAAGCAGCTGTCTCCAATGGTTTTGTCATCACGAAAATACAAAATAAGAAGTCAAAACTCACTGGGGAAGTATCCGAGTTTGAGGAATTCTCAATCACTGTACCACCACAATCTGCTCTGCTATTTCCATGCCAACGGGCAATCAGCATTGATGCTTCAGATTGTCAGGTACAACATTTGATCGTGTTGGATGGCACTTGGGCAAAGGCACAACGGATGTACCATGAGAATCCATGGCTACAACTTCTGCCACATGTGAAGCTAGAATCAAATAGGGTTAGCTTGTATAGTGAAGTGAGGCATGAGCCAAGGGCTGGATGTTTGTCTACCATTGAGAGCATAGTTGTTGCCATGAGGAAACTTGGAGAGGATGCGAAGGGATTGGATGATCTCCTAGATGTTTTTGAGTCAATGATTGCGGATCAGCGGCGATGCAAGGATGAGAATTGGAAACAAAAACTGAAGTCCAAGTCATAATATGGTCCCTATCTGTTTTGCCGTCTAATTTTTGGATGAATTCTGGATGCATTTTTCCACACCAGATGTCATCTATATCATTATTTCATACCGAACAATTTGTTTGGCTAGTATGTCCAGATAGTGTTTTTGTTTCGCCACATTTTTCTGAACTGTAAGGGCGGATCATATCATCGAGCTTATTCTCAAATGTAATTTCTTTTTCTCATTACCACCAAGCTGGCATATACAGATGTTTCTGTTATTATATATGATAACTCTGTCTGAATAAGATGATGATGATATGTGCACTGTTGCACTGCGTTGTTCCTGTTTCTCTGCTGAGATGAAATTTCACCTCAACTGTGGCTAAAAGGTTAGCTTGGTACAACTGTGAATTTTTTTTAAAAAAATAATAATATTTCAAAAGATAATTACAAAATTAAATAGTTGAAAAAAATTACAAAACTATGTCTCTGTTGCCATTTGAAATAACGACAGGCTCCTGTCGCTCAAGACTCTGTTGTTATTTCAATTGGCGACAGGAACCCTCCCTCTCTTTTCAGAATATAGTATTGTTTCTAGAAATTTTTAAATATAGCAAATGAGTTCAAAAATTTACGAAATTTTTTTGTACAGCCTTCCGACACAGTGTACTTGTTTGTGTAATTTTTTTCATAATTTTATACGTTCGTAATTTTTCTCCAAAATTCATTTAAGTATAGGATTTTCTAAATATATAAAATGAGCTCCAAAAATTATGAATTTTTTAAAGCTACTTACATAGTGGACTTGATTGTGTAATTTTTCTAGAATTTTATATGTTCTGAAATTATCTCGAAAATTAAGAGTTTAGGTTTCGAAAATTAGGATTTTAGGTTTCGGAAATTAGGGTTTCATGGTTTCATGATTCTGGTAAAGATCGCAGTGGGGTCGAGAAACATTGCTGAGGAAGGCACATGATCCAAGAAGATAAGAAGTAGCGAGCAGTCGCATAAAGCGTCCCCCAAAAACCCGATTTGTTCCTTCCTAGGTAGGACCGTCTTGAAACCTAAACTCTTAATTTTGGAGACAATTTCAGAACATATAAAATTCTAGAAAAATTACACAATCAAATCCACTATGTAAGGAGCCTTAAAAAAATTCATAATTTTTAGAGCTCATTTTATATATTTAGTAAATCCTACAAACAATATAGTTAAATGAATTTTGGAGAAAAATAGGAACATATAAAATTATGAAAAAAAAAATTACACAAACAAATACACTGTGTCAAGAGGCTCCACAAAAAAATTGTAATTTTTTTTAGCTCATTTGCTATATTTAAAAATTCCTATAAAAAGTACTATATTCTGAGGGGGAACAGTGGGTCGGGGAGGTTCCTGTCGCCAATTCAAATAGAGTCCTATCACTAATTGAACTAGCGACAGGAACCTCCCGCTATTCCCTTTGGCGACATGGTCCTTGTTATCAATTAAAATGGCGACAGGAATCTCCCCGCTGTTCCCTTTAGCGACAGGGTCTCTGTCGCCAATTGAAATAGCGACGACAGAGACCTAGTTTTGTATTATTATTTTATCGACTATTTAATTTTGTAATTATCTTTTAAAATAATATTATTTAAAAAAAAATCGTACATCTATTAAGTGAAAAAAAAAAGGAGTTAGATGCTTAACACTGAACGAGCTCGTCCTGATGCACTCTACGATCTTTCACATCCTCAATCCTGCACTGGTCTTTAGCAACCACGAGTGTCTTGCCTTTTTTTACCTTCCATTCCATATACCTTCAAAGTTTGGTGGAAACACTGTTATTATTATCCTGCATTCTACAATCAGTTCTCGCTCTCCTATCGTGCTTTATACTGTCTTAAATCTATAAAACACTACGGATACAATTTCAATTAGGTTTGTATCTTGAAATTTTGTATGAAATGTGGCTCTGCTAAATATAATTTCGATTTTCACAATAGCGAGTAAACTAGAATTTTTTTTATTAATTAAACTTTTTTTGAATTTTATTTTAAAGTTAACCTCCGACGCACTTTATTTCCAATTCTTACCCCTTTGGTCACGCCACGTGTGGTGACGTGACAAAACAACACTGTTACACACAAGGATAAGTCCCCAAAATAGCACTTTTTGTCACACCACTGGTTGTGGCGTGACCAAATAACACTGTTACGCCACTTCCAGTGGCGTGACAAAAGTTTGACCAGAAATAGACTGACGTGACAGTATTATTTTGTCACACCAAGAGTAGTGACGTGACCAAAGGAGTTAGAATTGGAAATAAAGTGCGTCGGGGGTTAACTTTAAAATAAAATTCAAAAAAAGGTTAATTAATAAAAAAAATTCAGTAAACTATGACATATATTGCGTATCATACTATCATTGCTGTCATTTCAGATAAATATGGTATTCACTCGTTACTGAAACGTTATTTTCACTCGGCTACAACCCTGTAGTATACAGAAATGTTTCATAGAAGCAACATCTCTTGATTAACCAGTGTACAATATACAGTAAAAAGCTTCTTAGATTGTAGTTTGGCAAGTAGTCCTACACATATATATATAGTACATGGCAAGCACTGCTTAGACTACGCTACTGAACTGTATGATTCTGTAGTTGTTTTCAAGGGGACATCAGAATTTTCCGGAACTCACGACTACTGTCCTGGATGCACCCTGAACCAGCCAGCGAGTTTATCCACACTTCATCTGTTCTCACTGGTTCTTCGTCATCATTCCTGTGCCAAGTCCAGTGAGCATGAGTGGAGTTAACCATCTTTAGCTCCCCATGCCCAAAGCTTGCTTCCCGGAAGACTGACCAAGCTGGTTTTGGATTACGGTACCTGAAGATGCCAAGAAGCATATATCCAGTGACACCAAAGTGATTACAATTCAGGGGCATTAATCACAAAGATAAAAGAATGGTACCTGCGGGCCAAGCCTTCCCGGTTTCCACCATCCCCGATAGTTATGTGAACAGCACCACAAGGATGAAGTTCACCATTGTAGACTCTCTCCTGTACAAACAGTGAAATAATCGTATGGAATTTTCATATACATGGACTAAAAGGTCAGAGGCTCAAATTTGAACAATGGTACGGTCAAGGGATCTGCAAGGAGTCATACCGCTCGTTCATAGGCATGCACATGACCTGCGATTACAATATCCACATGACTAGCATAGAGCAAGGGCTCCATTGCAGCCATCATGCTGTCACCTTCACCCTGATGGGCCCAATTGCTATTATACCATGGAACATGCAACAGCACAATGAGCCACGGCGTCCTCTTTCTATCTACCTTAGCAAGATCAGCCTGAAAAGCAGCAAAGGTAATCCACAGAAAAGGTGGTCTGCTATCAGCAAGAATGACTAGGGAGGGTTTTGAAGTTCAACATGGCCTCTTTAAGATAAAGATAACGAAATATACCAGCCAAAAATAACTATTAGTTACAAACAATTTGAGATATAAGTTTTGAGTGTAGGTGCAACTGTGAGTGTGGATCATTACTCTATCTTTCTAGAAGATGTACTATTAGCGAAATACTTTAATACTTGAGGACAAAATCACCTTTTATTCCAAATCACATAGCTTTGATGCTCAGTCAGAAACTAGCGGCAATTGTAATGCAATATGACAAGGAGATAAGAGTTATGAAGTTATATACCTTAAGCCAAACATACTGATCTGAACTCTCGTCATAATCTGTATAAGAACCTAGCATTATTACATGCACCCCTGCAACTTCAAAAGAGTAGTACAAATTTGATGTGGATAAACTCTCTTCATAAGGCATCTTCCATCGTGCATTATATGATTGAAATCCAGACTTAAAAAATGGTATGCTCTCCTTCTCATGGTTGCCTTCTGTCACCATCCAGGGCCTGGTGCTAGCAAGTGGCTCCACCAACATACCAAAGGAATCCCACAGATGTTGCATATAATCAGCATAAGAGAGATCACCAGGGAGTAAAAGCATATCATGTTCACACTGCTTAATGTGATTAAGTGTTGACGTCGTCCAACTGGTCTGCCCAAGATCACCTACAACAGCCAATGACAATGGAAATTGAGAAGGAGGTGTCTTAAGTTGGAATTCTGGACCTTGTCCTCCACATCGGTAGTAGTAAATCGTGTTGTCCTCAAGAGGTCCAATAACAACATGATGGATATTTCCTGAGCTATACAATAAGTAGCTGTAGGACGTGCTTTCTCCTTGAGAAGTGGATGTGTATGTGCCAGTTTTAGTTCCATAGTCCACAACTGAGGGGACAGAGTTATCATCTGTGATCCATGTAATTCTCATGTGCTTTTCTCCTGCTAGTGAAATATGCACCTGTAAAACATATTGCTATATAACATTTCAGTGTCAACACCAAAAATACTAAACAGGACTTGGTCTCAACACCTTCCTGAGATCCCAAATTGTGATGTTCTTCTTTTAACACAAAGATTCACCTGATAAGCAGTCACGAAAATGATTAAAAAAAAGCTAGGATATCCCTCATAAAAGTGGAATACCTAAAACGGAAAGACACCTGTGTGGGACAGGAGTAGATTACCGATGAATGAGTTCTGATAATATAACACAGTAACATGCATAGCATCTGAAACTTTTTCATTTTGTGCGGCAAATAAGGAAGCAGATTCCTTATGGAAACCTAACCATTTGAATCCAACTGGTCATGCACAGCCAAGTGAATCTGAAATATCTAAGGAATGATGCTGAAATATCTACACTGATTAACAACCTCTTGAACTGTTGAACATGAAGGTACAATGCTGCATGACATGCAAATGAGCCTGTGTGTGCAAACCACTCGAATTGTGGCTGGGGGGAGTTGTAAGGCCACAACAGGCTGAGATAAATACCACTAGGTAACTAGATTAAAAATAAAATGAACACCTAAGATGCTAACGATTTAACATAACCTCCAGCGTGCTCACTTTCATATGCTGTGCTTCCGTATGACAAATTAATGGGTCCAATCCAACCTACTTGGCACGATTTGGCTCACTTTCATATGCTGTGCTTCCATATGACAAATTAATGGGTCCAATCCAACCTACTTGGTACGATTTGAATAGCACAAACGCACAGTACACTCAAATACTCAATTGGCACAAAAGTTCATTGAACTTCGTTATCAAAATACACTATCTAATACAGAGCGGACGAACTCACTCACCAAACACTTAATAGGCTAGAGCAAGTAAATAAACATCCAGCAAATTGCAGAAACAGACCATTAGAGAAAAAATAGGTCCCTAGAATAAGACACCGGTAATTCAGTACTATTTCTGGCCAGCGAAACCGAGCTAAAATAATTAACCATACAACAAATCAACTCGATCCTGTTTGAATTTGACCGAAAACTATACCTAATCAGGAAGCGGTTGCCAATAAATGGCCAGAAACAGCACCAAATCGACTAATCCAATTCAACTGAACTTCACTACACCAAGAACTAACCAAGAAACGATCTAGTTGCTCGCTTGCTGTCTAATCGATAAAATATCGCATCTTGGATTCCCAAAACATTACCAAACCCGTTAAATTTGACCTATTCCGAAGCAATCTGGCACAATTTGAGCACCCAACTAAGCCCAGTCGCGGAGCAGGCAAGAGAGGTCACCTGCTGCGGATCGGAAGCGGAAGAGGAGGCCTTCTTCTTGCTCCACGGGAAGAGGCTGAGGAGGGCCTTGCGGTGGCAGCCGGTGCGTCGGGCCGGCGGCCGGACGTAGTCCTCGCCCACCGGAGCCCCGGAAGCGACGGCTGCGGCACAGGAGGACACGGAGAGAAGGACGAGAGACAGGACGAGAAGTGGAGGCGGTGCGGGCGCGTCCATGGGAGGCCGCCTGCGCGCTCCAGCTCGGGGTTCCATTGGACGGCGTCTCCTTCGGCGTGTGCCTGTTCAGTTCTTTCTGGTCGCTGCGGCAGCTTGGTGGGTAAACAGTGTGTTCTTTTAGTGACGTACGAGCGAATCCATATCGACACCACAAAAGTTTCAAACCGAGTAAGCCGCAATGTGTTTTTTATGAGAGACATTGTGAATTTGGTTACATTAATTCAAGTGAAATATTTCTGTTTTCACGCCAAAGTAAAGGTTTGTTTAATAAAATGTTATTTTGTGGGAATTAAATTGTTATATTGTGAAATTCCTATAGGTCTTATGCAAGTATGCAACCCAAACGCGGCCCAAACGAAACATTGTCTAACCAGTTAACTACTAGTAGATTATCCATTCTTTACAACAAGTATAATTGGTTTAATCTTCTCGTACGTATCGAGCTTGTTTGTCCTAAGTGATACTCTATGAGGGTAGTGTTACATATCTAAGTGGATGAACACAAAGAACATCCCTCAATATCTGTAGTATTCAAATCCATCATGTATTTGGAGATACAAATAGAGGAATTGGAAGTAGGAACAAGTAATTGGACTGGGACTCGGAGACTGGAAATAGGAGAAGAAGCAAGGGACTGGGAATCAGAGGAACAGAGGTTGGGGAAGGCAGTAGCGGAAGGAAGAAGATAGAGCCGTGGCTGTTCTGAAATAATCTTTGATATCCCCCTGAAATAATCTTTGATATCCCTTTCGGGTTGCTGTTGATTGCTTTCTTGTACTCCCGACTCATTTCCTCTCTCACTTGCCTCCTGGGCTCACGGCCCACGACCGAAGCCTTCCCGTGCCAGGCCGATCCGTGACATTCCTCCCACCTTGAGATGCGGCTTGACCCCAAGCCGCTACCTTGTAAGCCACCGGGGTTCCATGGAACAGTCTGCTGAGCAATTGGATGACCCTCCTCCTCAGCCATAGCTTTCTTGCTACTCTGCAGAAGGTTGGCCTCAGTTCTTCTGTTACTACCACAAGCAATGAACTGATCAATGATGGTGCCATGAAGAATGCTGGAAGGAGGAATGGCAAGGCGCTCAAACTGTTCTTTTAAATAGAGATAAGTGTAACCAACAAGCTCATCAATCTCCCCACCACCGGGACAAGGTTCTCACCGAGATATAATGTTTGGAATCTCCTCCTAGCGTAACCTCTCGAATTGGCCCAAAGCGGCGTTCGAAACCACCGATGGCCGCCTTGCAATAGCGGTTTGCCACAAGCATTCTCCTCGAATTATGCTTGCCCAAAGGCTTGTCGACACATGATATTTGAACCCACTCGTGACTGGTAACCTAATGAATATTTCTACAAGAAGATGTTCAGGAGCCTACCAATTGGTCCATCACTTCATCATCATATAAGGTAGGGCCAAGAAGCATACTTCAATATGTAATTGTACCTTTCTAGAAAATCTTGAACAACACCATCCTTGTTCCTTGATCAATAGGAAATATCACCGCTCATAGGGATAGGAGTAATCCTCATTATCTTGTATCTTTTGATTTGGTCCTCCCGGTGGTTTGTTTCAATATGAACTCCCCGTAGTGCTTTCTTTATCTTCACATGATCCCCGTCCGACAGAGGCCATGAAGTGTTATGTAAGTTCAGGAACTCCACCACAAATTTGATCACCGTCACAGGCTTAAAAAAGGATGTTGCAGATGTATCTATGTTGAGTAAAAGCCCCATCTGTGTTAGGCGGAGGCTCTGGTAGTAACCTCTCCAACACTCTAATCCCTCACCAATGTTTCCTTTGTGACCAAAATCGATGGAGAAAAAGGATCTGGACACTATGACATAATTGCAGGATGGAGAACCCCTGAGGACAACATCAAGTACTTGGATGGTTTCTTGAGGCATGTCCCTCTGCCTTCCACGCAGAAACTGCTGAAGGTGGTACAAGTCTGTTCTCCCAGCAATTCGAATTGTGATCTTGTACTCCCTTTCCACCCTTTTTTATCCTTCTTTTCCGGATCAACCAGTTTAACAACAAATTCCTCTAATTCAAAAGGAAGTGAACCTGCTATGTACATATTCTTTCTTCCATCGTAGGCAGGCAATTTGCCTCCCAGAGATGTCTTCCCATGCAACTTGATAAGCTCATTAAGTACTTCTCTATTTGCTGATCTTGATTTTGACTCGGGATTGATAGCAACCTTAATCTTCTTTTCTTCTGGTTGGAGAACCAATACTGTAGCTAGTCCATCTCCCTTTGTCACTGAAGGAGTAGAGTCATGCTTCTGCTGCTCCACTCTGATATTTGTAAATCTAAGAACAAGCCAGCTTGGTCTTGAGTGCCAGCGACTGGACTCCATACCACCATACCTATGCCCAAGTGGTGTCCAAGCCTTCCATGCAACCACTGATACTGAAGGAACAACTATGTTTAGGATATTTTGCAGATGGCAATCCAAATTTGTAGGGAGACAGCACAAAACTACCACACAAGTCATCTAGCACGAACTCCAAATAGAACCAAGATTATCTTTGTGTTCTTGAGTGCCTATGTCATAAACAGAAAGCTTCAGTAACTTCCCAACTTCAGCTTCACTCGCTCCACCGATCTTTAGAACAGCAACACCACTAGAAAGCTTTGCCAATCTCTCCTGTAGCTTTTCCTTATCATAGCCAGAAGTGCTTTGCTCAATTGCAAACCTTAGCTGCTCAGTTCTCTCTTCAATGGTCTTCTTATCTCCGGCTCCATCAAGGATAACTGTGTCATCCTTGGATATTGATATAGTACCCACTTGTGCTATTTCTTCTGATGTGCTGATCATTCTGGCCATGCCCTTCAGATTTATCACCATAGCATCAACAGCCATTGAGATACCACGTCTCAAATCTATTGCATTCATTCCAGCTGCTACGAACTTGCAACCCTCGGCGAATATAGCCTTTATCAGAATGGTAGCATTTGTTGTACCATCCCCAGCAGTGTCATTAGTTGCATTAGCGACCTACTTCACAAGGCTTGCACCTACATTCTTAACTCTGCCACTGAATTCAATGCTCTTGGCAACTGTCACTCCATCCTTTGTAACTTAGGAGAACCAAAGCTTTGCTCAATAACAACAGTGAGCCCCTTAGGACCCATTGTCACTTTGACAGCACCAAAGCCTTGCATTGAATCAATATTACTAGTATTAAAAGTTTCATGGTAAGCAAGCAGTCTTTTCTCTGTCCAACCCATTATCGAGCTTATAGTGGAGCTCAATACGTCACAGTAATCTAGATTCTTTGTAGTTTTTGCATCTTTGACAACTTCAGTCAACTGATGTGCTGCAACAGGAAGCAACCCATCTTTTCCTTCTTCCCCACTGCACTTGATCACCACTCGCGAAGGCGGCGGCCATAGTTGCCGCTTGTCCCACTTCATCGCTGGTGGCCACAGCACCACTGTACTCATGTCAGATCTTTCTTCGAGTACCTTGTGACTAGCGGAGTCCTGGTCAAGCATTGAATCGGCGATGACCGGTGTCACGGGGCTGGAGACGATGATGTCGCTCAACTCGACGGTGGCGGGAGGCGTCGGCAAGGAGACCGCATTGTGGCCAGCAGCCTCAATGACATTGGAGGTGGTGTCGAGGTTGACGTCGTGGCCACCCTCGATCATGCTATTCAGTGTGGCTAGTATCTTCTCGCACAACTCCTGGACCGTCTTCTTCGGCTCCTCCGATGTCTCCTTGGGAGCCAATTCCTTGAGCTCATCACGTGGGGCTTCCTGAGCTCTGGTGACAAGGGAAGTCATTGTTGCGGCCGCTCAGGTGGTCGAGGTCGTGAGTATCGCCGCCGCTGAGGTAGTCGCGGCCATCAACACGTCGGTGTTGTGGCTCAATCCCAGCGTCGAACATGTGGTGGGCGTCGCCACGATGCTGTCACTGGGGGTCGGCTGCATGTATTGGACGTCCAGCCAGCAGCAACCGTCATAGATGTAGCGCCCATGGGTGACATCTCGAGCCCGCTCAACGTCGCGGCTCGATCGGAACCGAACGAGCGCCTCAACATGGTCTGCCCTCTCGAGCACCACCACTTGCTCTGCCCCATACGAATCAAAGACTTGGTGCAGCACCCCTTCCATCACCGGATAGAGCACATGGCTCACGGTGACGTGAATAACATCTCTCGTGGTGGCCTCCCGTGGCTTGGCGTTTCGTCGAACAGATGATGGGTGCCTCCTCCATAGACACTACCACTGTACAGATCCGGACGCCAACCACAACTGCTGCCACCATGAGTCGTCCACACTATCTTCTTGCTCGAAATCCCATGAATCGATGGCTCTGATACCATATTGTTACATACCCAAGTGGATGAACACGAAGAACACCCCTCAATATCTGTAGTACTCAAATCCATCATGTATTTGGAGATACAAATAGAGGAATTGGAAGTAGGAACTAGTAATTGGACTGGGACTCGAAGACTGGAAATAGGAGAAGAAGCAAGGGACTGGGAATCATAGGAACAGAAGTTGGGGAAGGCAGCAGCAGAAGGAAGAAGATAGAGCCGTGGCTATTCTGAAATAATCTTTGATATCCCCCTCAGGTTGCTGTTGATTGCTTTCTTGTACTCCGGACTCGTTTCCTCTCTCACTTGCCTCTTGGGCCCACGGCCCACGACCGAAGCCTTCCCGCGCCAGGCCGGTCCGTGACAGGTAGCCCTACCGGCAACTTCAATATTGTATCCATATCGGGTCATCAACCGAAGGGGAAGGAAGAGATAGGGCTCCTCTCTCGAAACCTCTGCCTCCTATTTCTGATTTCCTCCGCCCCTCCCTCATCCTTAGATCTGCACCCCCCCCTCTCCTAACTTCGGTCGTCATAGTCCTTGTCGGTAGAGAGCAGAGAGGGGGACCCGCCCTTCTTTAGGTTTGTTAATAGATGTATATAAGGTTCTTTTCTTCCTTAAGTACATGCTTCTTCTCCAGCCAGCCGTTGGTGGAGGTGGTCTTGGGCTATGACGATGACGCCACCTTCTAGATCGGCAAGCTTCTTCTTTGGAGGTGACTAGTGAGTGCGGCGGGTGGTCGCTCGACCTAGTGGAGGTGCCTGAGTGTAGCCCAGGGGCGGCGTTCTGCCTAGGGCGAATACTACTCAGGGGCAGCTTGTGAAGGCGGCTCCAGGGTGGCGTGGAGTGCGGCCTAGGCGGAGTGTGAGCGAGGTGCGTGAGTGCAACTCAAGCAACTTCTTCTAGATCTGGTTCTAGATTCACTTCCCCCTGTCGCTGCCCCCCCCCCCTTGCAATGGCATGGGCCCATACTGACACGGCCTGATAAGGCCCAACAGCTAAATGGATCATACCGTGCCGACCCAGGCACGACACGCCGGCAGGACGAGTTAGGATAAAATGCAAGAATAAGACACCGCACTTGGCCGCCATTTCCTCCCGATTGACCAAGATCCGCTTCTCGCTTCCTCCACGCCCGACCTCCTTGCGCCGGTTCTTTGCTATGCCGCACCCGGCGCCGTGGCCTCCTCCTCCTCTCCTCCGCGCCGACGTCCTCCTCTGCCGGTCATGGCGGCCGTGCCTGGCTTGGTACGGCACGCCCGCTCGGGCCATGCCGGTCCAGCCCATCTACAATGTGGGTCATGCTGTGCTCGGGCCAGACTAACAGTATTGTGCTTCTGGCTGTCTAATTGGCACGGGCCATCTTGCCATGACTACTCGTCTGCAGGCCTTACTCTTCAGTGTGCCCCCCTATTATCGGCACGGCTAGCTCCAGTGAGTCCCCATATTACAAAGTTTCCCGTTGTGGCCCTGATGCTTGTCACCTTCCCTACCGGTGTGTCCTTCCAGCCATCGTGGTCTTCTCCCCCCGCCTCCTTCCCTTCCCCTCCCTAATGTTGCCTCCCTCAAACACAACTCCATAGTCCATACACACACATTCGGCCATCCTAGGGGCCGCTCTTTTAATTTGGACGTTTCCGGTTTGGTTTTCTCCAAAATCCACTCTACCGACGTCGTAAATCCACTCTACCGACGTCGTTCTTCAAACTTACCTTTTAACACGGGCTCGTCTTGATGTGAAGGCTCGTGGTGGCATTGGTTCTTCAATCGATGTCCACTGCGGACGGTCGATCAGCGGTCTCATTTTGAGCTGTCTCCTGTCCAAAAAATCTCCTCAAGGTTATCACCGGCCGTCATCCTTATCTCCGGCGCATTCGTATTTGGGTCAGTTCCGGCCATCAACCGCATCTCCGGTGATTTGCCTCCCTGCGACTGCGAGTTCAACAGCGTGTATTGTGGCTGTTTTTGGTTTAGTCCAGTTGGACCCTCTTGTAGTTTTTACTTTCTGCTGTACTAAAACTTGGGTCTTTGTACTGTGCTGCAGCTTACTGTGTTGCGTCTTAATATAAATCTAAATCAGAGGATTTCCTGTCATAAAAAATCAGGGAATTTCCTTCAAAAACAAATTGTATCCATCAACGAATAATCAAGATCCTTCGATCGTTGTCCAAAGATTAATCAGTTGACCTTCAAGGCACCAACATCACCTCCAAGCTGAGGTGTCCATGTTTCCATCAAACCTGTCATGACAAGTTGACAACGAAATTGAGTTGTTTGCGTGGCATCAAGCAATAATGGAATCATCTGCGGAGCACTTCGCCATCGATGAATGCCCAAGCACATTAATGTATCCAGATGTTGACGTCAAAGTGGATAGGATTTGGGCAAGGGCAATCTCCCGCACCACAAGTCTTGATATACATTGCATTTTCCATATGAATGATTTTCTAATCCGCACAGGAACTAGCATAATTGTTAACCAGAACAATATAACAGGTTTAACACTAAACACCAAAAGTCAAAGGGCACCCTCTGGAACCTGCCAGATACAGACTCTTCAGGAAATCTGTGCAGCACAATTGCTCAGAAAAATAACGCACCACCATAAAGTTGGTGCAATGCGCATTATCACCAAATGACCTTTTGCTTTACGTCATATTTCATAGCGGCAAACGGGACAAGCATAATGCGTAATCCTTAACAATTGTTGCAAAGAAAGTGTGCATTACCAACCAAAAGCCGACCATGTCAACATGGTCACAACCAAGGATCCGAAAGCCAATACCGGACCAAATCCTGGTCGCGGGCTTGGAAAAAAACCCAGCCGGTTACCGGATTTCCCAGAAAAAATCCGAACGAATTTCATTTGAATTTACTTAAAAACCAGCCGAAATTCGAAAATTAGAATTTGAATTTGCAAAACCCGAAAAAACCGGCCGGTTTTTCCGTTCCCGATTACCACCGGTAACCGGCCAGTTTTTTCTTCCCTGGTCACAACATTTCCACTTCATAGATTACAGACCTAGATATCGATATGTTTAACTTTAACAAGTGCATGGAAAGTAAAAGTGTGAAAGGGTGTCAAAATGGCTCGTCATGAGCAGAGAGGAAAGTTTCATAACTCCAGGAGATCTTCCCATTCACGGCCGATTCACAGAGTTTCCGCGACTAATGGTTGATGCTGTTCTAGACTTCCTACTTGTTAAATGCTACCTGCGGAAATCCAAGGAATTTGTGATCAGCAAGGGAAAACTAAAGATGGAAATTACTACCAACAGAAGGGATCAAATACTTACACGGTATTTTGCAGGACTGCTCAGATATTATCAGGCATAGTTCTTTTAAGAACTTGCCTTCCCACGTATACATCCAAGTAACCCTGCAAAACAAGAGAAATTAGCATGTATAATCGTAGAATAGAGGAAAGCAAATAAATAGCAAGAGCACTAATATCCCACCTGAACGAGTTTCTCTACACTTTGAGATTCCTCTGATAAAAATCTACAGATGGCTATTTCTGTCAGAGGGATCTTTGGGCCCAACACGACAGTCACTTTTTCCACAGCTTTTTTCACTACAATTTTGTGGACTTCCCGGGATAACAGTCCATCTTCCCACAGAGGCTTTAAGATATTTTTTATGAATTCACAGAGGGCACACTTGAATGCGTCGATTGATGCATTACTCCCTTCAACTGTGCTTACTTGCGGTGGCCCACTATGTGAATTAGAGATCGGCAACCTATTTGCACATTCCCTTTCACAAATTCCTCTGGTAAGTTCATTTGTCTCAGGTTGCTTAAACAGCTCTTCGTGCACAGTGGGCCTACTAAAGGGGGCTGAAAGCCTCTTACTAGCATCCTGTGGTTTTGAACCGTCCCCAGAGATATGATAAAGCACTTCCTCAGATGCCTTGAATTCTTCATTTGTGTCCATACTAGGGAAGCTGTTTAAGTCTGGTATTGCACAACATGAAGTCCAAGCAGCTCGCCTAGCAACACCGGAATTTGTTCTGTCAGAATCAAACTGGTGGGATATCTGTTGATTTGATGGCACTTCAAGAGCTTGAGGTGGCTCATAATCTTCCTCTGTTTCTTTCTGATGCATATTATTTTTAGAGTCTGCCAGTGCTGAAAACTCTTGTTTGTTTTTTAAAATGTTGCAATTCATGGTATCCCATTGGACATCTCTACAATCACTTCCCTTGGACAAATTTTGGATGTCTCTACAAGCACTTCCACTGGACCAATTGACAGGCTTCTTTGCGCAATTGTTTGCAGTTCCTTCATCCAATTTTGGATCACTGATTGTAGTAGTACTTTTACTGTCTTGATTGGAACACACTAACTCATTGACCTTCAAATTGTCATCATGCATTGAACAAAGAGCAACAGTTTTTTTATCCAACCGTGTTGGACCAGTTGACAAACTGGCCATTTGCTCACCCCATTTGGCACCATTGCCTTCTGCCTTCTTTCCAATTTCACAGCTGACACCCAGTTTATATTTTCTCCTTGCATCCAAATGATCATTAGTTGCCTCATGCTGAGAAACCTTCTGACACACACTACTATCAGGATGAGCAGCAGCTGCTTGATCCACCTTGCTCTTTTCAGAACAGCTATTCTGACTGGTCTGTATCCGGGCATCTGGATGAGCAGCTGACAGTTGGCAGCATGAAAGTTTATCCTGTTCTTTCTGCTGAGTGATTTCACCAGGATTTGCTTCTGGTGGAAACTCCAGATTACACTTCAGACCTTGCTCAGCCATTGTATTTTGCGGGCTTTTGTTGCAATTACTGCCACTAAGGCATCCAAAGGGCTGCTCTGACTTTCTCTTAGCTCTTCCTTCACCACGCTTTTGTACGCCATATGACATTGCACTTCTACATTGTTCAGAATTTTCCGATGCACTGTCATTTTCATCATCGCTTTCTGAGCTACCAGAAGCAGAAGCTCTTCCATTCCTTGCCCTTCCGCCAATTGATACCCTGCTTGTTTGAACAGTTTCTATTTTATCAGTTTGCGTGACTTTTTCAGCTTCAGCACCACTATCCTTCCTTAATCTTCTCCACAGAGTCAAACAATCACGAATTACTTCAGATGGAGAAATATTATCTGATTCTTTTGTGTGCACACCCTTCTCCATATGGGTGACTAGAGGATGCTGCAGATTACCTCTCGAAACCTCTTCAGTCCTCATATTCTCTAGCTTCATGTTGCTACTTCCTTTACTCTGTTTTGGTACATTCGATGAAGCAATGGTTTTGCTGCTGTACTTGGGACTTAACACATCTGAGTTCTCATCAGACTTTGTTGAGCCACTACATGTAGCAGCTGTTAGAATATTCTTCTTTGGCTGGCAGTTCCCTTTTGCTCCATTTTGACCTACTTCCTTGGATGTTGCAGCGTTTCCCTCCCGATTATCATTTCTCATCACAACAGAACCGCCATTATGTACCTCATCATGCAGATATGGTTGCTGGTACTGCTCATTGAGATAGCAGAATCCTTTAGACTGGTCCTCATAAGCCATATTCTTCTTAGTTTTCTGTTCAGCCAGATGATCTCCATACCTTTTCTGGCGAGTGTTTCTCCCATGTTTACCAACACAAGCCCCATTTGAATTGTTTTCCTGGAAACCCTGTTTTGGCCATTTCCTTTGTAACATCTTGCCATTATAACCAGTCCTGCAATTTCGATTGCTGTCCAAGTGGTCATGAAATTCTTCACTGGGAGAAAGCTCAAGTTGCTCATGATGGATAGTGTTGAATTCATCAGATGGCTTCTTGGTGTGAGCTCCCCATAGTTCATCCCTATGATGCAATCGACCAGCTGAGATGCGATCAGAAATATTAAATGTTGGATCTTCCCAAGAGTGGCACTCATGTTTCTTGTAAATGCGGAAATTGTCCATGTAGGATTGATGCCTTGCTTCATCTATCTCAGAAAAATGGCCACCTGGGAAGTCATCTTTGGTAGGCAGATATCGGTCTTCTTGATAATGTCTATTTCGAGTGCTACTCCCATGGTTAAACGGAAAAACCTTCTCATGTCTTACTGTTATATGCATATGTTCATCAGCTCCTTTTGCATAATCACGGACACGATCAAAGGAAGAGCTCCTCCTCTCAGTCCTAAATTAAGAAACAAACCATTTAACCAGGCAGAACTAAATAGTATAAAAATGCACAACTCCTTATCGAGAAATCTTAAAGGGCAAGAAAACTACCGATAAGAGCTTGTTAGAGCCGGACCAGGTGAAAAGCTGCGTCTGGCCCGTTTTGATGAATGGCTATGATAGGCGTGACCTTGACCAGGATATCCACCTATCTTGTTTTCGAAGAGATGACTGTAAGAACAAGATAGATGATGTGGTGCACCTATTCCATTTTCTGGGTAAGGAATCTCTGAGGAATGCTTGTCGTCATAAAATGCAGAAGATTCCCCGGTCCTGCATGCGGGATCATCAAAGTATCACACAAAGGAAATAGAAATATCCAAAATTATGAAGATCGCAAGTTCAGAAACAGATGCACACCTGTTCATGCCACATCTAGGGGAGGTGTTGCACCTATATCGCTTCAACTCCAGGAGGCCTGGTTGATCAGGAGGCTGATTCCATTTATTAAAGTCAGCTTCAGAGCAGCTATAGCATATATTGTTCACAGATTCTCTTCCAGATCTATTTGAATCATAATAACCTCTAGACGGACATGAAATTTCTGTAGCAGTCACAGAATCTTCTACCCTGTCTCTGCATCATGAAATTCCATCAAGAAAACTATGACTGAACAGATAAAACTTAACAGCATGATGCGTATCACATGGAATCTAAAATTTTAAATTCATATACCAATGCAAAGAATAACCTGCTGGATGTATATGGAGGGTAGTTCAGGGTTGCACCACGATGGGGTTGCTCCCTTGTTGCATGCTCTCTTTGACGAAGGGTTAACTGTTGCCAGTCGTATTGCTCAGTACAGCTATATGTTTCTTGTCGGCCTGAAACGAGTCCAAAAGGCAGCCTGTTTGAACCCATTTATTCCACAGCAGTTCAAACAAGATGATACTGACAATGCTCGCTCCTATATCATGGATGAGACTGAGAAGTTGGTCTCTGCCCTTAATTCCTGGAATAAAGCTTTCAGAGACTGAAAAGATTCCGATCAAAGTTACTGCCAATGAAAAGGAAAGCCTTAATTTACTATAAGAACTCGGAATTTCAGGACTCAGCAGCATAAAAAGAGGCAACTACCAATCAAATCCATTAATTGTCATCATGGATTGCATCAATTAAGCTTCCATTATCACCTTGACACTTTGTCCTTGCTTCCTAGCAACAAGTCCTCAAAAAATCGTTGGATGATTTCTTGCAACACGTCTCCTGCTAAGCCATCTAGCAGATCAAACTGCCGGTTTCTTTCAAGAATTAATTTCTGGTCCTTAATTCCAAAACCATCCTTCAAATATAGCACTTGGTCCCACTCAACCCTGCAATATCAGCATAGGAAAACATTAGCAGTAGAACTGAATGGTCAAAAAAGAAATTTATATAGTCTGGCACTCTGGCTGCTAAAGAGCTCTCATATAAGAAAAAACCCCAAAAAATACACAGATTACATAAATGCATATGTAACTTATGTTACTACTTCCTAATTGCTTATTATGCATAGACAATAACAATATGTAACCTACCTATTACATTACAAGGGATAAACACCGTGGAAAGGAGACCAACGGCGACGGATGTAGAACGACGCTTAGAGGAGAGGGCACCTTGCTAGGGTAGAAAAGATCTAGATTAGGGAGAGGAACTTGAGAGCCTTGAGACTAATTCATATTATTGCTTAATGCCAACGATTACAATAGGTTTCCTTATATAGAGGGCTCTTCTAACCATTATGGATAAAATCAATCTAAATGATGACCTTCCTAACTAATAGATAATATTTCCAATTAACTAATACCTATACAAGGAAACTAATCAACTATTTAGGGAAACAGATATTCTTATAGAGGAAGGTAATCCATTCCTAATCCCAATGCTATAGTGCCCGTGGTACTGTTTACACACGTGAATAGTAATTCCAGCATATGACAACTTCTCCGCTTCTCGACAAGTAGCTCGTCCTCAAGCTGTGGTGGCGGCCACGGCTGCGACCCTTGGAAGCCCCACGTCAACAAATTATAGAGCTTCCGTATCCCTAACATGCTAGAGTATGTCGACACTTTGAAGATTGCCATCTCAACACGCTTGAAAGGAAGCCCAACTGTCGATGCAGCCCATCATACCGGCCCAAGTGCCAACCCACCCTTTGATAGGGTTTCACCATGAGAACCTCCGACGTTGCCTTGGATGGTTCCGCAGCCGCTGGAGCTCCCGGTTGCAATGCCGCCGCCGCGCCTTAGTGCTCCGCTGCCGCTAGACACAGCGCAGTCGCTGCAACTGCTGTTGGGTGCAGCGTCGCCGCTGGTGAGGAAAACTCTGCCGCCCTTCGGGGTGGAGGTCGTGCCGCCGTTGGCAGTTGTAGCTCTACAACCACTTCCTCTAGTGCCGCCGCCATCACGCCTTGCCGCATGCACCATATGTGTGGGCTTTGGCAGAACCAGTGCCGCCTTCGTATAAAAATGGCGCGCCGCTTGAAAGGGCCAGATCGCCCGTATTGGAAGAAAGCATAAGGCGTGCATGGTTGTGCCTCCACCGTTGCAACCTCTAGAAATGTCACAGCCCACCTTGCCTTCTTCATCTCCTCCGCCATTGTCTCTCCTTCATGAAATAGTAGGCAGCAAAAGGTCACTCGACATCGGAAGCCATGGTGAGTGGCTCTGATACCAATTGTAATGACAAGGGATAAACACTGTTGAAAGGAGACCGACGGCGACAGTTAGAGATAGAACGACGCTTAGAGGAGAGGGTGCTTTACTGGGGTAGAAAGGATCTAGATTAGGGAGAGGAACTTGAGAGCCTTGAGACTAATTCATATCATTGCTTAATGCCAATGATTACAATAGGCCTCTTTATATAGAGGGCTCTTCTAACAATTATAGATAAAATCAATCTAAATGATGACCTTCCTAACTAATAGATGACCTTCCTAACTAACAGATAACATTTCCAATTAACTAATCCCTATACAAAGAAACTAATCAACTATTTAGAGAAATAGATATTCTTATTGAGGACGATAATCCCTTCCTAATCCCATGCTACAGTACCCATAGTACTACTGTTTACGCACGTGAATAATAATTCCAGCACATGACACAATATATGTCAAGTTTAAATCTTGCTATCATACTTACCCCTTTAGTTATTTAGAGCGTATATGTATTTACGCATGCAGATATTAAGGGCATATTAGTGCAAGCCTACACGTGCTATCGTGCTTACCTCTTTGGTTAGGACATTAAATCAATATAAAATAGATGTGGTCGTCAAAGTCATCAACCAATATATGATAAAATTTCAAATACAAAACTCAACCTGTGTTATGAGGAATAATAAAATAATTTTCTAACAAATCATAAATGGAAGGTAAAAGAACAGCAAAAGCTATTGTTATAGTGTTCACATAAAATTCATTATTTTTGTTTCCCATAGCGCAAGTTGAATTTAAATGTGAAAATACATTTTATACTTATATATGATGATAGGTGATTTTAAGGACTATCCCGACAGTTGTTTTGGGATTCTTTGGCTAATTCGATGCCCCAACTAATGGGATTAGAATAATAATGTTTAGGTAAGACTCCCTCCATTTCGGTATATTTGTCCATAGCCCAGGGAGCATCCATTTCAATATATTGTATATTTGTCCATAGCCTAGGGAGCATCCATTTCAATATATTTGCCCATTGAGGGAATCAAGAGTGTAGTTATTGCAATTTTTCCACTCTCTACCCCTACTTAAATGCTTTGGAAGAGATTAACTGGATGTGATATGCCATTTAATAGGGGTATGTATGGTCATTTTTTATTAAGTATTTATTAGATTCAGTGCTTCATTGGTCTGTGCGCATGGTAAGCTATGGACAAATATAGCAAAACAGAGGGAGTAGTTTACATGAGATACATCACTATATATATTTTGTAAAAAGTTATGTGCACAGCAAATAAAGATAGATATGCACCGCAAATTAATTCAACTAAAGCCTTGTTTGGTAGGGCTCCTGCTCCCGATTCTCAACTGAAGCAGCGAGAGCCCAGCCAAACACATTGGCTCCTCGTTTTTCCGAATCAGGATCACTTGAGGAGCAAAGCAGGCTGTAGTTCATTTTCATGGAGTGATGTTGGCGTCTCTCCCAACAAGAATCCACTCCCGAGTTAGGTAATTTCCCCTAGAATTGAGAAGAAATTACCCACCATTTACCATTACACAAAACCACACCCTCACCTCTCCCGTTCGGCTCTCACCCACCATTGCTCACACGCACCGCTCAACTCCGCTCTCTCTCACACACACGGTTTCCATTCCCTAGCCATTGCCACTTCGGAAGGCCAGTGCCGCCGGCTGGGAGCCCTTTGTTGTCAGTCCCCTCGACGCAGCAGTCGGCTCCTCCTTCTCGCCGCCGCACTCGATCCTACGCGACCTCGTTGCCAGCGGTAGAGGACGACGGTGCAAGGTGGAGGCCGGTGCGGTTGTCGGAGCAGAGAAAGTTGCATCGGTTGCACGCTCTCCACCGCCACCATGGCTGTCGGGTGGATCTGGCCTTGCCCTTGCCAGATCTAGCGTGGAGACCGCTAGATCTGGAGGCCGACGCGGTTGAGGATGACACCGGTGAGGTTCGACGATGCCTTCTTGTCCCCTAGCACACTCGACCTCCTAGGCTGCCGGAAGGGCAGAATCGGGGCTGATGGTACGGGAGACAAAGAGGTGGAGGAGGCTGGCACCAAAGGAGGCAAAAGCCAGATCCATCTGTCGCCGGAGATAGGGAAGTGGCGCTGCCGTGCCGGGACGGCTCCCTGGAACAGATCGGCTCAGCTCACCGCTATCCATGAGTCGGGAGTGGCCGGATCCTGCGCTGCGCCCGGGGAAGCCGAAGAGGAAGACGACGACAACGGTCAAATCAGTTAGTTATGCACTATCCCCACCACACATTTTCAATGTACTAATGAAATGTTGAGTTTGACCTGATGAATCATGAGTTATTCCAAATATGCTACTGCTTCCTACTTGTGATATTGGTTCATATTTTGTCCATGAATCCATGAATGAATGAGTGCTTATGCTAAATTGTACATGAGTTGATGAGAGATAAACTCAAGAACAACTATGCCATATGGAAGAAATTGATGCTTTAAAAATTGAATTCGCGTTTTATGCATTCGTCTCATTACATTCGTATGGTATCGCATTCAAATGGAATATCGATCGCCCTCGAGAAATTTGCTGATAAATTTCAGAAATGTGTGTACAAATAGAAAAGCGTAAAAAACAAATACACTGTGTTTTCATATTTTGTCCACGAATCCATGAATGAATGAGTGCTTATGCTAAATTGTGCATGAGTTGATGAGAGATAAACTCAAGAACGACTATGCCGTATGGAAGAAATTGATGCTGAAAAATTGAATTCGTGTTTTATGCATTCGTCTCATTACATTCGTATGGTATCGCATTCAAATGGAATATTGATCGCCCTCAAGAAATTTGCAGATAAATTTCAGAAATGTGTGTACAAATAGAAAAGCGTAAGAAACAAATACATTGTGTTAAAACCAGGGTAGCATGGTCTTTTTTTTTTGCATCCAACCCTCTTTTTCAGGGTTTTGGGAGCCAACTTCCTACCAAAATGCTTCCCTTAGTTGGCTACAGATTCTCAGAGAAGTAGATCCTTAAAGGAGCAGGAGCTGGAAGCTGAAAAATGAGGAGCATGACCCTACCAAACAGGGCCTAAATGTAAATTTATACCTCTTTTTTCCACTGCACAAAGGATGTTGTACAAACTATCCATACTCATAGAAATACTCTTTTCTAATACAGAATGTTATTGCTAACCATCTTTGGGACATCCATGCATTTAATACCGTTTAACAAGTAAATTCACTTATGAGTCCCCATATTAGGACATCCATGCATTTAATACCGTTTAACAAGTAAATTCACTCATGAGTCCCCATATTTGCAATCAGTTTTAACCAGTAGTCTCTTTTTTTCACTGGCCAATCAAGTCACCATGTCAGTAAAAGGCTGCAATTGGGACCTACCATCATGTTCGGCTGATGAATTAACAGCTAGGATGGTGTTACTGCCCTGTCGGTTGCATAAACAGCATAGCATGACTTTGGAGTTAAAATTCTGTTGCACCACATAGTCTTGTTTTGCTAGTTAATTTTTGTTCACAAGTTTAGCAACTTTAAATCACTATGGAGAGAACCCAAAGATTATACTGCATTGTTGTTTTGTATAACTTAGCATCTTGGTCAAGTTTACAATATAGACACCAAATTCACTCCAAATGTTACTCTCATTGGTAATACTTAACGATGAGGATTTAAACCTCCACCACTTTACAAATATAGGGATAAACCTAATTGGTAAATTGCTATATAGGGACCTCTGGTGAAAATCATACCACTTTCAAGTTTCAAGTCCAACAAAAGATACTGTGCAAACCAGTTGTGAAGGGTATCGCCGCCAAGCAAACCTGATTAATCATTGCACTGCCGATTAATCCGCATTTAACTGTAGATTATGCATTCATAATAATATATTCATTTACATTTTAAAATAATCAAATATAAATTATTTATCATTATTTTAAGAAGTTATCACTGCGTAAAGCATAATTAGTTATTACTTACATCGTGTAGTTTATGATTCATCTATATGGTACATATCGTGTACATCATTGCACAATATACTAATGAATTTTTATTAACAAGTAAAAATAATCTTTTTTGAAGTTAAACAGGAAAAAAGGCCAATTAATCTGGAAACAGCTGACTAATCAGAAAAAAACGGCCCATTAAATCGTCAAATACTGCTAAATGCTCTCCGCGTACACTATATACCTAATGTCAACAATTAATCGGCTGAAACGGCGTTTTTTTACAACAAACTATCCACAACCAAAGCATTTCTTTCTAAAAAAACGTAGAAAATATATCTGATACTACCAAATCAAGTCCCTCGTGCTGTTGAATTCTCCAACCATAAACTAGCACTACACATCCAACGACCAAAGCAAGCATTTCACCAGGCACTAGCCATGCCTGGACCATGCATTCGGTCTCCACAAGTAGAACTGTCAAGTAAGGGAAGCACCTCTATAGGCCCGAAACAAGTTAGTTGAGCAACAAAAAAAGGGTGCCCTTTGTGACCACGCAGCATTGCAAGCACAAAGCGCGAAGCATTTGTCAATGTGTAACATAAAATTTGCTACTGTATTTTTGGGGAAAATAAAAATAAAACTTGCAATTGGGCCCAAACAAACAAAAAGTCCCAATATTTGAGTAAATGCATCTCAGTCCAGAAGGTAGAGCGCGCCAAAGAAGTGAGCTGTTGAGCGGGTGCGAAGCTAGGAAGGGGGCATACATCACTCGTGCATGGCTAGAAGCGCAGCATTACCTTTCCCAGCAGATGATGGGTGTGTTTCGAAATTCGCCCTGGCCTAGTCCTCACGCATCACAAGTTAACCTGAAATTCATATGACACCACAAATTCACAATGATCAAATACCCCAGGCTATCCGCGCTTCAGAAATCAAAACCCACCAAGAACGCAAAGAACCAAGTATCGAAAGAAGAACAAAAAATGGAACTAACTCGGTGATGCATACAACTTAGAAGGGAGAAAAAAAATAGAATGCAAGGAAGGCAATTTTCCAAGAAAGAAAAAATAGAATGCAAAACAAAACTCAATCTTGAAACGGAAAAGGGAAAAGAACGCCAAGAGCCCAAATCTTAGACGAAGAAAGTAAAAACAGAAAAAATGCAAATAACTGGAGCGATCGGATGCCACGAAGCAAAGCCAAAAGCCCGTCAGAAGGTGTAGTGCCACGAACCCGGTGCAATTCGTTGCGGCGGCGAGTAAACCCCAAAAACCCTAGCCGTCAAGATTGCGCCAAACGGAGAAAGAAAGGAGAGCCGAAAACTAGCAAAACGAAACGATCGCAAGTGAGAGCCGTTACCAAGACAATGCAACGCGCGATCTTGGGGGAAGCTTAGAGGCGGGCCGACGGTCGCGACGCGCGAGCGGCGGCGACAACCTACCAACCTACCTACCGAAGGAGAGGAAGAAAGCAGCGAGCAAGCGCCGAGAATCGTGTTTTCTCGTTTATATCCCCTTTTAAGGGCGGATTTCGTTTTTGTCTCCTCCAAACTGAGCAGCTCAGAGGAGAGGTGCGGGAGGAGATCGTGTGTTGAGTCGCATTGAGATTTGATCCACCCGTGTTGTCACGTCATGTTTGCTCCAGGCTGCGGCGCGGGTGCCCGATAAAGAGTGGCTTCTCCCTCTCATCAATGTTTGCTTGCTTGTGTGGTTTTGCCCTGCGCAGCAGGAGGGCTAGCCAAATAGTCTAATTTTTGGGTCAGTATTTCAAATGTCTTTATCGCTGTGTCAGCCTCGACTAATAGTATCTTTTTTTAAGGAAATTTAGCTAAAATTCGCATTGTTATACTTTATACCTCTTGGTTAGATCTGTTCAAACGTTGGTCGTGTCGGGTTTGAAAAGTCCGACCACAAACGGGCAGGCCTAAGCCCCGAAAATCCCTTTTTTGATTTAAATATATTATTTTAATCCTTTTTGGAATAGAAAATATTATTTAATTCATTTCCAGAATTAAAAAAATATTTCCATTTTTATTTCATTTTTTTGGGATTTCGAGTCGGCTGAGCTAATTTCGGGCCCGAATTCCAATCCCAAGCACGACCTGGACAGGGTCGGGCTCGGGTCGGACCGAGTCGTCCGTGAACAGGATTAATCGTCGATATTAATCTTGATTTTGTGTCATCTGACGCTTCGTCGACCTTCTAACAAATCAGATTAATCTGATCTTATCTCTAATGCCACTTGTTATACTCTAATACTCTTTATTATGCGCAACAGCCCCAGATCGGATCAGAGTTGCGAGATATAGCACGAGTGTGCATGATATCAAGAATGAAGTAGATGAATCTCGTAGAGAGAACTAAATAACGATGACAAAATAATCACGACTAGAGAGAAAAATTTGGCAAAATCAATCGCAAATTCCTTAAGCACAACCTCAAAAGAGTACAAAGGATTGTCACTCTCTCACAACCATCACGAACCTTTTAGGACCCTCGGATTCTTGCCCTGTATAAAAATATAGTGCTAAAGAATAACCTGGCCTCTAATCCTCTCGTGTGCCTTTTGCTTTGGATGAGTTGGTTTGTGGCTTATTGTCAGCATAGGGCGCCCTGTGAGACGTAGGCCCTGGGCAAACCATCGAATCTGGCTTGGATGGAATACTGACAAGGAAGTTCCTCGTTAGGCATGTACCTTGCAGTTTTCATCATCCCATCTCAACCCAAAAAGCCCAACATACCCACTCCTGCCACCCAAAGCATGGGGTTATAGGTCTGCGCCATCGAGCTTAGCAGGAGTGGGCATGTTGGGCTTTTCAGGTTAGGACGGTGATGCAGACCAAACCTCGAGGTGAGGTTAAATTCGTGGGTTGCCCGATCTTTCACGGTGGTAATTCCCGAATAAATATGTGGAGCACGAATCACAGGATGCAACTCGCACTTCGGTAAATAAATCTCACACCCGCGCATACCACAGTACACGAACGAGAAATAGGGATCAAAGATCCAACGAGAAACTCCTAGCACCATAGTTAGAAACCCTCACGCCAAGATTAAATCCTAGATTGGAATTCACAAGAACACACATAGAACAGGGATGAACCCTAACAGCCGAAGGCCAACACGCACATGTGTTTTAATTCATAACTCAACTCCAACTCTCCTACATGGTCGAAGGCCTTTGGCTTTTATAGCCGACTCACAAAAACATTCACACGGCCTCGAGCCCAAACTAACGTGAGTAAAAACTCATGCACACAACCGACTAACCGACTAAGCTATCGCGTATATGTGTTTATAATGCACACGTATACAGTACTCATTAACTAACGTGATATGTGAACAACTAACATGATATTTTTTTTAATAATATATTTTTTATTCAGAATTACAGAAATAATTCTGCTTTATTTTTTTGACAGAAATAATCATATACCGCCATACTGGACAAAGTCGCCCAACGACGTAGCGACACGTGTCGTAGTTGCTCGGTTGTTGAGCGACTTGTATCAGTCGTCCAATGGTTGAGCGACCAGTACCAAGTCACCAAACCATTGGGTGATTTAAAATAATAATAGTAATATTTTATTAATCCGATTGAAATAATTGTGTGAGAATAAATGTCAAATTTTGTAGGTAATACATTTAGCAAATCCTATTTGTAGGTTGTTATTTTTTTTGAAAATAAAAGGGTGTTGATAAGGTTGGTTGGTCCGTTTGTGATTTTTGTAGAATCTCAGGGGTATGAAATTTGTCAGACTCGTAATAACATTTTATGATCGTCGTATGTTGTTGTAGTGTGCTAAATTTCTGAAGAATTTTATGAGGATGATAGAGGTAGCAATGATTTGTAAGTACGAAGGTAAGTGATATTACGATGCGCTAGGAAATTCATGCACAGTGAAGAACTTTGGAGAAATGGTGCAACGATTACAACACGACAATTGATTCGACAAGGGGTTACATGGCAAGCAGGCTAACTATAACAGCCCAATTTTCAATTTTCAGTTAAAATTAAAATTTAATTATTTTTCTAGGATTTTCTGAAATTTTAAAAGCTTTTTCTTATTTATTTCAAAGCCAAAATAAATTAATTACAAAATTAATTACCAATTATAAGTTGGAAATATTTTTATTCAAGTCCAAAATGACTCAGGGAATTTATGTGAATTTTCTCATAATGTTTGGACTTTATTTGCTATTTTCCAAAGCTTAAATGAATTATTAGAATTATTTAAATCACTAAATCAAACTAAAACCCGGAGATGGCCTTAGGCTGAATCTCCACCAACCCAACCCAACTCCACGCGCGCATGGCCCATGGCCTGCGGCCCATCTCACCCTCGCTAGCCCGCTCACGCCTCCCTCTCACTGTGTCACTGCCATGTGAACCCCACTCGTCAGCCCCTCCCTCTCCTTCCCATTTCTTGCTTTCGTCGACATGTGGGGCCCGTGCCACATCACCCCCTTCGTCCTTTTTCCTTTCTTCCTCACGCGTACGAACGTCTCCACCATTATCGCACCTACGGAGGTTTCCAAAACCCGACGAAAACCGTATCAAATCCCGTGATTTCACACGCATTAAAAACCAACGTCAATCCCACACCCGATTCTACCTCTCCCCTTCCTTATCTTGCCCTGATTTTCCTAATCACCGGCGACAATGCCGTTTGGACCTTCTTGCGCCCTACGGTGATTCAAACTTCCCCGATCACTATATAAGTGCGCCTCGGGAGCACCTTTTCACGCTCATCCCAACGCCCAAGATCCCCTAGCACCCTCTTTCCTCTAGCGCTCGTATTTTGAGTTTTCGCGGTGGCACCCAAAGTTCAGTTCTTCGTCGTCTCCGGCACCGTCAAGTCCTCTCTGGCGACTCCGACCCCATCCTCGGCACCGCCTTGTCACCGCCTACCTCATGTGCACTTCAACTTGCGTCGAAGACCACCGAAGCACCACTTCGCCGGAACCCTAGAACGTGCCACCGCTAATATTCGTCACTAGCGACCAAAGCCGCTCGCCCACTAGCAACTTCGGTAAGCACTGGGTTCAGCACATTGTACTCTTTCTTCTGGTACCTATCATGTGCCTCGCCATGGCGCATAGCGCCGACGAGGGTGTCGCTGTAGCACCGCCGATTCCGGGCTGACGTGGCTCAGCCACGTTGCGGCCACATTAGCGCCACTACAGCACTAAAGGCCCACGTGGCTGCTCGCGTGGCGCTTGCGCTAGCGCTGTGTCAGCACATGCCCTATTGTCGTGAGCCCATCCACTGTGGTCCGTTGACTGGACCATGGACTTGGTAAGCACTGGGTTCAGCACATTGTACTCTTTCTTCTGGTACCTATCCTGTGCCTCGCCATGGCGCATAGCGCCGACGAGGGTGTCGCTGTAGCACCGTCGATTCCGGGCTGACGTGGCTCAGCCACGTTGCGGCCACATTAGCGCCACTACAGCACTAAAGGCCCACGTGGCTGCTCGCGTGGCGCTTGCGCTAGCGCTGTGTCAGCACATGCCCTATTGTCGTGAGCCCATCCACTGTGGTCCATTGACTGGACCATGGACTTGGTTCATTGACCAAGGGGCCCACATGTCAGTTATTTCCCGTAGGAAAATAATTCCACCGAAAAGAAATTTGTGTAGTGACGTCAGCACACGTCATAAAGTGAATTTCCTATAGAAAAATAAATTGGATAATTCTAGAAAATCTGATTTTAGAATTTCTTCAGGGTTTTAACTTCTAGGGGTTCGTTCTCCTTCATACGAACTCCGATTTCAACGATTCAAATATCTAAATTCATATAAATTCAAGATCTAGCCAACTAATCCAAAATTATTCAATTTAGGGTTAATTTGAATTTATTTGTGTTTATTTGAATTTGGCTTAATTTCACGTATAGATTTCGACGAATCCGGAGAATTTGAGGTAGTCGAAGAAGAAGAAATTGAGCAAGGCAAGTTATACCTTTGACCATGTTGATCCTATTATTTTAAATTATTTAATTCTATTTTAAATTATTATTATTGCATGTATAATTCTATTTAGTTATTTTAAGTTCCTATTTTAAATTCCTAGTTACTCCTTTCCTTTGTATGGCCAATATTGATGTTTGAATTGTCATTCCCTTGTTACCATAGTCAAAATAAAATAAAATTTGAAAGAGTATATGCTTAGACAGTGCTTAGACCAAAATCTTGAATTTGGGGAGATTAGCCAAAGTATTCAAATTTGATTCAAATTGAGTCTATGGTATAGTCTTACCATAGAAATTTTCGAAAATGCTTTTACTTGTGAAATAAATTAAAATGGTTTAGACTTGGGCTTAATGGATGTTGGTATGGTGCAAGTCAATGCACTGGATAGATTCATTTCAATGATCGAGTCCAAAGTTGTGGAATGTTGCCCAAGTCAGTTAAGGATGGGTCTTCGAACCGCATCTTGCAAAGCTCTACTGTACTAACATCTGTCTGGAATGGGACAGATTAGGCTTATTAATTCGTAATACATCATTGTTGTTTATGCCATGTTGATGTGCGGGTGTCGGTTAGACAGTGGTCCCACTTGGCGCAAGTGGGGGCTTCTAGCGGGTGGTTAGCCCAATAGAAGTGAAACCTTAGCAAACATATTAACTTTGGGGTAGAATATTGTAAAAGCCTCAGATAATCACTTAGTCGAACGCCTTCAGAAGTGTGTCATGTCTAACATTATAAGATGATTATCACTTGTGGGTAAAATTGTACACACTCTGCAGAGTAGAAACTATTCGAATAGCCATGTCCACGGTCATGGCCATGCTGAGCAAAGCCACTCCAAGTTAGAATTTGGTTTTAATTTAAAAATAAAATTTTGTCAAATGATTTTAGGATGGTTAATCCTTGTGGAAAATTCAGCGGTTAACCTTGTGATAGGAGGTTACCCTTCACCATTCATGTGTGGAGGTTATCCACTATAAAAGTGACAATTTAAAAGTTGATTTTAGCTATAGATTAAAAATTGTCTTGAAACTTAGTATGAGCATTTAAAATCGAAAATATTGCTTTATGCAAAAGAACCGTATTAGCCTCATTTGATTACACTTGCATGCATTATATTATGTTATTAGGTGCAACTTGCGAGCACGGAAGTTATGCTCACTATTGCTGAATAAAATTTATTCAGGTGAAGACTATTATCAAGATGGTGAGGATCAGAACGACTAGGCTATGCCCCTAGATGATTGCCCATGACGAATCATGTGGCTTACCTATTTATTTGCTTCTGCTGTTTTTTTATATTTGAACTTGTGCCCAATTTTTGTAATAAGCTCTAAATATCAATTAATAAATGCGTGATATGATTTTGCTATCACTTTTGTTTGACTGTGTACACTAACTATTTCTGGACTAGTGTATGAAACACATAGAATCTGGGATCCTTCGTTCCTGGGTTTGACAAGAGTGGTGTCAGAGCCATATCGACGGTAGGTCATGGCCTTAGAATGGATAAAACCCTTAAGGACTTATTTCTGAAAACTAAAAATACTTTGGTCTTTCTGGTATTTTTCCTCAACCCTTCTCTTTAAAAATGGTTACTTACTCATCTCTCTCTCAAAAATTGTAGATGGCTGAAGCACCAAACGCTGTTTCCCACGGGATCTTCGCTAGACATTGGGCTGCAGCACTCTGGAAAATGATGCAGCATCTGCACTTCCAAGAGAGGCCAACGTACCAGGGGTACAAGTACGTGGTGGGCACTCAAGAGCGCTGGAGGGTAGAAGTGATACTCTACTCCAACCTGCAGCCTAACACGGAGTTCCATATCTTCGATGCCTCGATGCAGCATGGCTCCTTTCCCGAGGGTATACAAGACGCTGCCAGAGAAGCTATTCGCCGACTCCGCTACATCTACGACCACCGCTTCCACAGCACCTGTAACACCCCGATTTTTATAATCGGGATGTTAATATTTAATTTGGCGATCTATTAATTTTTTGACTGCGTTTAAAATTTTTTTTGGTGTTTAATTAAAATGTTGCTTTTAAAATCAAATTGTTGAAAAACCGCTTTGAGAAAAAAATTAAATTTTTATTTCTTGTTTTTGCATGCTTTTCAAAAACCTTGTTGACATGCATACATTAGTATCGTCATTTTATTTTTTCGGTTCGACCGACCGCAGGCGAAACACTTGCGTGTCCCTTCTTTTCCGGTCATCTCTCCTATTTTTTCGACCCTGCTAGCTCCTTCCGCTTCTCTCCTTCAAATCTTATCCAAAAACTCAAAACCAAGTCATGCATGTCATACCACCGCGATCGTCATCGCACGACCAACCTATTTCTACAATTTGTTTTCACATGGGCAGTTTGAGCGAATTTGCGAGAGAAGAAAAGAAGTAGTACATGAAACACCTGCACATCTTTTCTCTGCTATTTCTCCAACCCTTTTCTCTCTCAAACAACAACTCATGGAACAATGCCTAGAATATTTTTCCTATGTTCTGGATCAACTAAGTAGCTTACCTTCAAAATTTCACAATTTTATTTTTCGAATTAATTTGCTATTTTTAACAGCTAGTCAAAGTAGTCAAATAAGATGCAAAACTTTCCACATACACATTGCATTTTCTTGTGCCCAGCCAAACCCCATCCTTCCCTTTCTTTGTTCCCAACCGAATGCTCTCTTTGTTGCAGCCTTTCACTGTCATTTTTCTACCATTTCCTTTCCCTAAGAGAGCAAGCACACAGCCATTGGCTTTTTGCCTATTCGAACCAAAGCACCCACACCTCCTTACTGCCTCTATCCCCTTTTCTCTGCCCTAGACTGTTCTTTATTTTCTCCCAACCGAAAGGCCACACTGCCCACATCACCCCACTGTCCAATTTTTTTACCCCCAACCGAACCATGCACTCCCCACTCAGTCATCTTCTTCTCTCCCCCAAAACAGCACCACCATTACCAGTTCTTTCTCTCCTTCCCAAGTATGAGCTCAACACATCTCGCTTCTCTCCTCCCAATCCCACCTAAAAACTGAAGATATGCTCATGCATGTCACACCATTGCAATCCTCACCACTTTAGCTTTCCATTCATCTAAGTAGTTCTCGCATGCATGAGCATTTAAGAGCTTTGGAAAAGAGGAAGGGAAGAACATGGTGTTTACAGAGAACAAAAGCAGTTTGGCTTGGAGAAAATAAGAAGGAAAGGGGGCACCTATGGAGAGGGAAGGAGAAGGAAGAGGTAAGGTCTTGTCTTGCAAAGACAAGCATGCAATGGCAAGGCAAAGGCTTGGCAAGCTTGTTGCCGCAGAAGAAGAACCAGAAGGCCGAGGCGAGGTGGCTAAGCCCAGCGCAGCAAGGTTGGGAGCAGCTCGCGTGGTGATCGGTAGGAGCGCCAGCAACAAGATGCGACACCGAGACAATGGTGCGCTGCTTGTTGAGGCATTCTTGTGGTGGCCGTGACCAAGAGCGAAGGCAAGGCCGAGGCACCTTGCATTGCAAAGAATGGCGTCGTGGGCAGCGACTCACAAGGGGAAGCTTGTTGCAGCTAGTTAGAAGAAGGGGAGTAGCAGGGGCTCAACTCACTATGGCCACGGCGATGTTAAGACGGCGAGGAGAAGTCGGTGGAGCAACGGCTCGAGGCACGGCCGGACGGGTGATGCAGCTCGGCGACGAGCTGGCCGAGGAGCCCACGGTGGTTGGAGCAGTAGTGGTTGGCATGGCACACTGAGGCGATGAAGCAGGGTGCCGAGGCGGCTCCATGCTGCGTAGCGTGTGCGAGCGGCGAGGTGATGTGGTGGAGCAAGGCCGAGCCTGGCCGTGCACGCACGCGACGCGGCGCGGAGGCGACAGCGGCAACTAAGGGGATGACGTTGAGGCACCATAGACGGCGTGGCGAAGCTACGTGCTGCAATGGCGGCCGGTAGAGCAGCGGCGCAAGGACAGTGGCTCGGCGCTGTCCAGTGGTGTCACAAACACGGCGAGGTGGAGCCTGATGCTAAGGAACTACATGTAGTAGCAGCGGCATAAGGAGCAGCCCGGAGCGGCTTGGTGGTGAAGCTTGGCGGTGCGGCCAACGGCATGAACAAGGCAGCGTGGAGGAGCCAGCCAAGAGCACGACGCTTGCATGCGACGGCCATGCCTGCAGCAGTGTGGCGGCGCGAACGAGAGTGATGGAGCCGATGCGAGTGAATGCGGACACAAACGAGAGGCTGAGCGGATGCGAAAACGGCGACGACTATGGCGGACGTGGACCCGAGGAGACATCCGGTGATATGTCGCACACCTAGTGCCGTGGTAAAAATCTTTAGTGTCAAATCGCGTTTACGATAATTACTTGTGCATGTTGCATATAAGTCATGAGCATGGCATCTATTTATGCATGTTTAATTATAAAAATGATTTGGTAGCTTAAGACCGGTATAATTCTCCGGTTATGTCTTATTTATGTGTAGGCGTGTTCTTGTGATGTATGTTGGTAGATACGAATAATTTTATCGTCGTAGCAGAATATGTATCTTATTGATCGGTGGATGCTAGATTAAATATATGAGTTGATTATTTGATCGGATGATATTATTGTAAAGTCGCATGGAAGCTTGTGGTGATCTTAGATGATAAATTAATTGGAGGTTTTCCCTCACGTTGGATTATTAATTTTTGGAGTTAGGACACATAATGATTTTATGAATTATTACTTGATGGATAGCTCTTGTGATGATATTTATGAGGACATGGATGTTGAATCAGATGATTTATTTAATCATGGGCAAATTGGTCGGATGTCTTAATTAATATCTATGTGAGTTATACATGCTAGAATTGGGAGAAGGTAGGAATGTATTATTTGTTCGCAGATAAATATTTGCATTGCTATGTAATTAGTAGGTAAGTCCCGTGTGTCGAGTTGATATATTTGTACCCTCAATTGGATTAGTATATAAAGGATTATTAGTTGATCGTAGAGGCACTTATATGATTGGATTGGTAGAGGTCGTTCACGACTAAGTTCGGTGGTATGGATATGAGATGATCGATTAGTGAGCCATTAGATGTTGGATGTGTTTTTAAATTGTTAAGCTTATTAGGTGTCGGTTAGTCTATTAAACCTCAATCGGTGGAAAATTGAGTGTATGCAATTATGACTTGTCGAGGTTAGACTAGTAGAGCTAGTAGTTAGTATTAGCCTAATTAGTCTAGCAAAGAACAATTGATGGATTTGATTATAGTCATATGCCCATAACTGAGTGGATTTAGTACATTTATCGGATATGTTGTATAGTTGGAAGATCGTGAATCCGGTCATTGTGTGGTTGGATAGGCTACTTTGATTATGACAGAGGCTAGATTAGCCCGAGTTTAAAAAGTATTTTAATGTGGTAGAAATTTCAGAAAAGAATTATTTTTACACTAAAAACTCTTTTATCTTTGAAAATTCGTAGAAAATTCATTTGAACTCCAAATGAGTTGAACCAAGTTATTTTGGTCTTATATTTTTATTCTCTATTTATCTATGTAATCCTTTTTCCCACCACTATTCTACAAATTTTCATCAAATAATTAATTTTGGATGAATAGTAACCGAAGCCCATTTTTCAGCATTTTTCCGAAAACTGATTTTCAAACTGCTATAACTTTCACATACTAAATCCAAATGGAAAAAATTCTTTCACCTAAATTCATCTAAAATCATAGTCTACCTACTGTATAAATTTCATGCATTTTGGATGATATTGAATGTTTGGATGTTTTCGGTGTTATTGTTCTTATTCGATGTTCTCGCTCGTTCGATAGTTTATGAAGGTTCGAGTGTGATCGAGAGTGGTATTCAGCAGCACATGGACCATCCACAGCAAAGGCAAGCAGTTTCATCCTTTGATGCATGTTGCTTCTATTAATTTTGAAAACTATCTATGTTGATTTTCAAGTATTCTATGCATTGCTTAATTTCAAATACTTGTATGTCAATTGGGTAGAATTAGTTATATCCACTTGCTCCATTAGCCCTCCTTTGAACTCCTTTGAATATTGATTACTCTTTTACCTTGCATGATTAAGGTTATATGTTATATGGGTTCTGTTTGCTAATTTGTAGAACGATGCTTAGTCATGCTAGTAGTTGTAGTCGAAAACGGTTGATGGAGCTAGTCCATCGGCCGATGGATTGAATCGAATCTTGATGAAATTTGAGGATTATATGGATTGAATTAAGTTGAATTTGAGGAATATATCCAGATCTTCGCATCTGATTCTTGTGGACTTGTTGGGTAGTTGTTATTGTGTGTTGGACTTGGACGGGTGATAGGTTGATGAAGGGAGTAATCCTGGATTCGCATAGCCCCGTCTGGGTATTTGAGGACCGGTATGTAGTGTGATGAACCAAGTCTTACGTACAACCACACACCGGGTTTATGGGCGATGGCTTGACTAAATAATTTGTTGTGTGTTAGCTATCAAAACACAATTGGGTTGACAACTTTTATTGTTACTGTTTAATTGTTGTGTTGTCAATCTAGTGGGGCATGTTAAGTTTTGCCTTACTTGCCCTTAAGGGTCTTTTGCGTATGTTGGATTGCTGCGCAAGGTACTTACTTACACAACGGGGTTCACCTGTGGTGCTAGGCGACTTCAGTCTGCTATGGGATTCTGATCCTCGGGTGGGTTGATAGTTAGGACATGACATTGTAACGGCCTTGTTATGCTATCTCAATCACACTCCAAAGGAAGAGTGCATTAGCCGACATAGAGAGGTACGCATATCGTATGGGTAAAGCTGTACAACTCTGTAGAGAACTAAATCTATTTGAATAGCCATAACCCTGGTTATGGACATCACTTTGTGGGAAAGCATGCACAGTTAGCCTATGAGAAATTGGGTTTGGGTTATGGTTGGAAATGTTATGTCATGTGCTGAACTGTTCAGATTGTATATGTCGTCACGAACAGGAAGTTCGCATGTTGATTTGTTATGGAATGAATTGTGTCACGAATGGGAAGTTTGTGTGTTGATTATTTTTGGAGTATCTACTGTTGTTAATAATAAATTTGGGATTACCTACTGATTATATAAGTTTTCTAAATGTTTTACAAATGGCAACTTGAATCTATATCGTTTATCTCAATGAAAAACTTGCGTTATGCTGAAAATGAACCATGTAAGTCTTCCTTTGACACTTGATTACATTTATTATATGTTGCTATTCGTAAGTCTTGCGAGTACATTTTTGTACTCAGTTGCATTGTCCATGTTGCAGGTGAGAAGTCGTTCAAATTGGGTTAAGTACTTCAGACGCTACGACTTTAACCCCAGTTGGTTGCTTGTGGGTTTGGGCATGCCAATCTAGTTATTTTATTTTTATTCTAAGTTTATCTTCTGTTGCAATTTATTTGTGTTATGATTAAATTTGGCCGGTCGGCCTGTTATGCAAAATTGAACCATAAGGTTCTGCTATTGATGTTGTAATAATGAAAGACTTCATTTGATTATTTGACTATGAATGTGATGCAATGTTGTGTTTGGATATGTGCATGTTACCCACTGATCCTTGGGAGTTAACATGAGACACATATCCGGGCACTCGGAATCGCTTTCGTTTCATGTTAAGTGTTGTGCTTCCCGCGCAATCACTTGGCTTGAAACGGGCCCGATTTCGGGGGCCTATAGCACCGGATTCCATTACTACCCGATACACATCCCCACCTAGCTCTGTAGTACTTTTCATTTGGCTAGAGATGAGGACTTCCCAGAGCTAACACACCAGGTAGACCTAACGATTGCTATGGAGCATGCCTACTAGCGCACCTTGGATGAACAACGTGCCGCCCAGGAGAAACTAGAGGCAGCAGAAGAGAAACTGGCTAGCTACAAGGAAGGCGACGCTAGTACCAACAATGCCCCAGACTACACCCTTGTAACCCCATAGATTTTGTCTTTAGTACTCCCATTAGACGCGAATTGTGAGTTGTTAATCCCTTTTGTGACAGCCACAATTTAATAATGAAATAAATTAATAAAAGAACTATTCTGAAAAGTTGTTCTTTACCTTGTGTTTGTTTGGTTCTTGAGCTATTTTAGATTTATCCCCCTTAGAGCTTTCTTTCTCTCTTCTAAGTCCTTGGAGGATCCAGCAGATGGTGACTACTTGCAGGACAGGCACGGCAGTGCTAGTGGCTAGGGGAATGATCAGGCAGATTATCAAGCCAACCCAATCCCGCAACCACCACCACCACCGACAGAAGGACCTAACTGGCGCCAAATGATGGCAAATCAGACCCACTTGATTGACCTTCTCGTCTAGTCCTTGAACAATGCTCAGAATATTCAAGCAACCACCGCAGCAACAGCTTAGGCCCCACATCTGCATAATCCAAGGGCAAACATGTCAGAATTTATGAGGATGTGCCCTCCAACATTCTCCAGCAGTACTGAGCCAATAGACATGGATGATTGGCTCAGGGCAATAGGCAAGAAGCTGGACATTACCCAATGTATTGATCGCGAGAGAGTTCTATTCGCCTTGCATCAGTTGAATGGACCATTATCAAAATGGTGGGACAACTTTACCCAAGCTCGCGCAGAGGCTCAGACCATCTCGTGGGATGAGTTTGTGCAGGCTTTCCGCCGTGCACACATCCTTGCAAGAATGATAACCCCGAGGAAGCAGGAGTTTCACTCTCTCTGCTAGGGCAACCGCTCGGTCAACGAGTACTTACACAAGTTCAACCAGTTGGCCAGATACGCCCCTAAAGATGTTGCAACAGATGAAGCCAAGCAAGAACGCTTTCTAGAGGGACTCAACGATGATCTATCTGTCTGCCTCATTGCTCAGGACTACACCGACTTCCAACAGTTGGTGAACAAGGTCATCCACCAGGAGGGCAAGCACTTAGAAATGGAGAACTGCAAAAGAAGAATGGCGGCCCAGAAGTTCAACTCCGGAGGATTCCCAAAACCCCGTATTGCTCAGCCTTCGCCAGCTCAGCGCAAAAAGTTTCAGTCTTCATCGTTCATAGCACCTGTGCTAGCACAGCACCCCAACAACTCCGGTTTTCATAACAACAACTCATCAGGAGGCCAGTTCCAGAAGAACGCAACTTCCTCAGCTGCAGGAGTGACTTGCTTTCACTGCAACGAGACAGGGCACTATGCCAATAGGTGCCCAAAGAAGCAATAGACTGCAGCTCCAGCCAAGCCAGCTTCAGGAGTTCCAGCCTCCGGTAGCACCCTAAAGCCGACAGTCCAGTTCATGAAGGGACGTGTGAATCACATCATCGTAGAGGAGGCTCAGACAACACCTGATGTTGTTCTTGGTACGTTCCTTGTCAATTCAATTCCAGCATCAGTCTTATTTGATTCAGGAGCTTCGCATTCTTTCGTTTCAAATAAGTTTGTGGGAAAATATGGGTTACCTATCTCTCCCTTAGTTAACCCTATGATGATCCATTCCCCGGACTAAAAAAATGAGGACTAGTTCCTTCTGCCCAAACCTTACCCTGGAAATATCTGGAGTATCTTTCTTGGCAGGCTTAATAGTCTTGCACTCCCAAGGACTGGATGTGATTCTTAGAATGGACTGACTAGCCAAGAATCAAGAATAGATAGACTGTGTCAATAGGTCCATCACCCTCACCAATGAGCAAGGAATTGAAGTAGAATTCAGACCCAAGACCTCTACCAGAGAAAAGTCCGTTCTGACCAGTTTAAAGGAAGTAAAGCTTGAAAATATACTAGTGGTGCAAGAGTACCTGGATGTGTTTCCTAAGGAATTACCCGGCATGCTACCGAATAGGGATATTATATTCTTAATTGACCTACTCCCAGGGACTGCACCCATATCAAAGAGACCCTATAGAATGCCTGCTAATGAGTTAGCAAAATTGAAGAAGTAGATTGAAGAATTGCAAATCAAGGGTTATATTCAGCCAAGTTCTTCATCTTGGGGAGCACCAGTACTGTTCGTCAAGAAGAAAGACAACAACATGAGGATGTGTGTGGAGTACCGATCACTCAACGAAGTAACAATCAAGAATAAGTATCCTTTGCCTAGGATTGATGATCTGTTTGATCAGCTAAAGGGAGTCAGCGTCTTCTCGAAGATTGACTTAAGATCGGGCTATCATCAACTGAAGATCAGACCAGAAGACATTCCCAAGATTGCCTTCACAACAAGATATGGACTGTACGAGTTTACAGTAATGTCATTTGGCTTAACAAATGCCCCTGCTTATTTCATGAATATAATGAACAAAGTGTTCAAGGAATTCTTAGATAAGTTCGTGGTTGTTTTCATCAATGACATTCTCATCTACTCAAAAGATGAAGAAGAGCATGAGAAGTACCTCAGAATTATATTGGAAAAGTTCAAAGAGCATCAGTTTTATGCCAAATTCAGCAAGAGTGAATTTTGGTTAAGTCAAGTGGCTTTCCTCAGACATATTGTGTTAGCAGGAGGAGTTGCGGTGGATCCTGCCAAGGTCAAAGCTGTAATGGATTGGAAGCAACCCAAGTCCGTCACAGAAGTAAGAAGTTTTCTCGGTTTAGCTGGTTATTACCGCATATTTATTGAAGGTTTCTCCAAAACAGCTAGACCCATGACTCGACTTCTGAAGAAGGAGAAGAAATTTGAATAGACAGATGCTTGTGATATTTTATGTGATGCATCCCGTTAGGGCATTGGATGTGTACTGATGTAGGAAGGTAAAGTCGCGGCTTATGCATCTTGTCAGTTAAGGCCAGATGAAGGAAACTATCCGACTCATGACTTGGAGTTAGCTGCAATTGTGTATTCTTTGAAAATCTGGTAGCATTATCTCATTGGTAATCGTTGTGAGATTTTCACAAATCACAAAAACCTGAAGTATATTTTTACCCAGTCAGAACTCAAATCTTAGACAAAGGAGATGGTTGGAACTAATAAAGGATTATGACCTTGTAGTAGCAGATGCTCTGAGAAGGAAAGCATATTGCAACACTATGTTGGTTTAGGAGAATCAACCAAAGTTATATGAGGAATTGAAGCATTTAAACTTGGAGATTGTTAGCCAAGGCTGCGTCAACACTTTAGAAGTTCAACCCACCATTCAGAGTCAAATAAGAGAATATCAAAAAGGGGATGAAGATATTAAAGAAATAAAGAAGAACATGAGAAGAGGCAAAGCCCTAGGATTTTTTTGAGGATGAGTAAGGTACAATTTGGTTTGGAAACTGTATCTATGTACCCGATCATTAGGAAACAAAAAAAGTTGATTCTTAAGGAAGCACATGAATCGCCTTACTCTATTCATCCCGGAAGTACTAAGATGTACCACGATCTGAAAGATAAGTTCTGGTGGGTCAGCATGAAGTGCGAAATCACTGAGTTTGTTGTACGTTGTGATGTATGCCAGCGAGTTAAGGCAGAACATCAAAGACCCACTGGTTTGTTACAACCTTTACCAATTCCCGAATGGAAATAGGAGGAGATTGGTATGGACTTCATCACTGGACTTCCTAGGACCAAATCTGGATGTGATTCCATTTGGTTGATAATTGACTGGTTGACTAAAGTGGCTCACTTTATTCTCGTCAAGACCACTTACAGAAGTAGCAAATTAGCATAGTTGTACATGGCTAGGATCATCTGTCTATACGAAGTACCTAAGAAGATAGTGTCCGACAGAGGTTCACAGTTTACATCAAGATTTTGGCAGAGCCTGCATGAGACATTAGAGACTAGACTCAACTTCAGCACAGCATATCATCCTCAAACAGATGGCCAGATGGAGCGTGTAAATCAGATTCTAGAAGACATGCTTCGAGCCTGTGTAATAGATTATGGAAGGAGTTGGGACAAAAATCTTCCCTATACAGAATTCTCGTACAACAACAGCTATCAAGCCAGCCTACAGATATCTCCATTTGAAGCATTGTATGGCAAAAAGTGTAGAACCCATCTCCTTTGGGATCAAGTGGGAGAACATTAGTTCTTTGGACCAGAATTAATAAAGGAAGCTGAAAGCAAGGTAAAGGCAATAAGAGAACGGTTGAAAGTTGCTCAGTCCCAACAGAAAAGCTATACTAATAATCGTCGGAGAGACTTGTATTTTGAGGTAGGAGATTTTGTCTATCTCAGAGTTACTCCGCTCAGGGAAGTAAGAAAAATTTCGAACTAAAGGAAAACTCGCACCCAGATTCGTTGGACCATATAAGATTTTGGCAAGAAGAGTTGAAGTTGCTTACCAGTTAGAGCTACTGGTATCTCTATCTGCAGTGCATAACGTCTTCCATGTCTCCCAACTAAAGAAGTGTCTTAGAGTTCCAACAGAGGAAACTCCGCTTGAGAGCATCAATCTTCAGGAAGATCTCACCTATACGGAGCAACCAATCAAGATCATTGATGTTGTAGAGTACATCACTAGAAGCAAGGTCATCCGTTCATGCAAGGTTCGGTGGAGTAATCATTCAGAAGAAGAAGCCACCTGGGAACGAGAAGAAGATTTGAAAGTCAAGTACCCCCCACCTTTTTGCTGACCAAGTATGAATCTCGGGGTCAAGATTTTCTTTAAGGGGGGTAGTTCTGTAACAACCCAAATTTCAATTTCTAGTTAAAATTAAAATTTAATTATTTTTCTAGGATTTTCTGAAATTTTAAAAGCTTTTTCTTATTTATTTCAAAGCCAAAATAAATTAATTGCTAAATTAATTGCCAATTATAAGTTAGAAATATTCTATTTAAGTCCAAAATGACTTAGGGAATTTCTGTGAATTTTCTCATAATTTTTGGACTTTATTTGCCATTTTTCGAAGCTTAAATGAACTATCAGAATTATTTAAATCACTAAATCAAAATAAAACCTGGAGATGGCCTTGGGCCGAATCTTCCCTAGTCCAACCAAAATCCACGCATGCTGCCCTTCATTCGGCCCATCTCACCTCACCACCGCCACGCCTCCTCTCTCACACACCGCCATGTGGCCCCCAATTCGGCCCTCCTCTCCTTCCTATTTCTTACTTTTGCCGACCAGTAGGGCTCGCGCCACATCACCCCCTTCGTCCTCTTTCCTTTCTTCCTCACGCGTCCGAACGTCTCTACCATTATCGCACCTATGGAGGTTTCCAAAACCCGGCGAAACCCGTATCAAATCTCGTGATTTCGCACGCATTAAAAACCAACGTCAATCCCGCTTTGCTGGAACCCTAGAACGCCACCGGAGCACCACTTTGCTGGAACCCTAGAACGCGCTACCGCTAATCTTCATCACCGATGACTAAAACCACTCACTCGCTAGCAACTTCGGTAAGCACCAGGTTTAGCGCATTGCGCTCTTTCTTCTGGTACCTATCCTGTCCTCGCCATGGCGCATAGCACCGGCGAGGGTGCCGCTGTAGCATTGCCGATTCTAGGTTGACGTGGCTCAGCCACGTCGCAGCCACAACAGCACCACGACAACGCTAAAGGCCCACGTGGCGCTTGCGCTAGCGCTGTGTCAGCACCAAGGGTCATCTAACCGGTCCCGGGATAGATCCCGACCACCACCGTCATGCGTAATCGAATGGATTACGGTCGATTCGGATCAAACCGCTTTTCTCCGGATGAAATTCGCTCAAATTTGATTAAAAATCATTTGAATTTGAATTTAAATTTGAATAGCCGGGATTACCGATCGATCCCAGATCCCTACCTCCCAGAAGCGATAATCCGTGCAGAATCGGCGATTACTGGCCGATTTCAATCCTCGGTCAAGACATGTTGTGTTGTCGTGAGCCTAGTCCACCGTAATCCATTAACCGGACCATGGACTTGGTTCATTGACCAAGGGGCCCACATGTCAGTTATTTCCCGTAGGAAAATAATTCCACCGAAAATAAATACGTGCAATGACGTCAGCACACGTCATAAATTGAATTTCCTATAGAAAAATAAATCGGATAATTCCAGAAAATTTGATTTTAGAATTTCTTTAGGGTTTAAACTTCCATGGGTTCGTTCTCGTTCATTCGAACTCTGATTTCGTCAATTCAAATATCTAAATTAATATAAATTCAAGATCTAGCCAACTAAATGAAAATTATTCAATTTGGAGTTAATTTGAATTAATTTGAGTTCATTTGAATTTGGCTTAATTTCACGTATAGATTTCAACGAATCCGAAGAATTTGAGGTAGTTGTAGAAGAAGAAATTGAGCAAGGCAAGTTATACCTTTGACCATATTGATCCTATTATTTTAAATTATTATTATTACATGCATAATTCTATTTAGTTATTTTAAGTTCCTGTCTTAAATTCCTAGTTACTCCTTTCCTTTGTATGGCCAATATTGATGTTTGAATTGTCATTCCATTATCACAATAGTCAAAATAAAATAAAATTTGAAAGAGTAGATGGTTAGACAATGCTTAGACCAAAATCTTGAATTTGGGGAGTTTAGCCAAAGTATTCAAATTTGATTCAAATTGAGTCTATGGTATTGTCTTACCATAGAAATTTTGGAAAACGCTTTTACTTGTGAAATAAATTAAAATGGTTTAGACTTGGACAAAATGGATATTGGTATGGTGCAAGTCAATGCATAGGATCGATTCATTTCAATGATCAAGGACAAGGTTGTGGAATGTTGCCTAAGTCAGTTAAGGATCGGTCTTCGGGCCGCATCTTGCTAAGCTCCACCGTACTACCACATGTCTGGAATGGGACAAATTAGGCTTATTAATTTGAAATACCTCATTGTTGTTTATGCCATGTTGATGTGTGGGTGTCGGTTAGACAGTGATCCCACTTGGCGCAAGAGGGGGCTTCTACGGGTGGTCAGCCCAATAGAAGTGAAACCTTAGTGGGCATATTAACTTTGGGGTTGAGCATTGTAAAAACCTCATGATAATCATTTGGTTGCACACCTTCAAAAGCGTGTCATGTCTGACATTATAAGATGATTATCACTTGTGGGTAAAGCTGTATACACTCTGCAGAGTAGAAACTATTCGAATAGCCATGTCCATGGTCATGGACATGCTGAGCAAAGCCACTCCAAGTTAGAATTTGGTTTTGATTTAAAAATAAAATTTTGGCAAATGATTTTAGGATGGTTAATCCTTGTGGAAAATTGGGCGGTTAGCCTTGTGATAGGAGGTTATTCTTTAGCATTCATGTATGGAGGTTATCCACTATAAAAGTGACAATTTAAAAGTTGATTTTAGCTATAGATTAAAAATTGCCTTGAAAGTTAGTATGATTATTTAAAATCGGAAATGTTGCGTTATGCAAAAGAACCCTATTAGCCTTTTTTTTATTACACCTGCATGCATTATATTATGTTATTAGGTGTAACTTGCGAGCACGGAAGTTGTGCTCACTCTTGCTAAATAAAATTTATTCAGGTGAAGACTATTATCAAGACGGTGAGGATCAGGATGACTAGGCTACGCTCCCAGACGATTGCCTGTGGCGAATCGTGTGTCCTACCTATTTATTTGCTTTCGCTGTTTCTTTATATTTGGCCTCGTGCCCAATTTTTGTAATAAACTCTGAATATCAATTAATAAATGCGTGATATGACTTTGCTATCACTTTTGTTTGACTGTGTACACTAGCTATTTCTGGACTAGTGTATGAAACACAGAGAATCTGGCATCCGCCGTTCCCGCGTTTGACACTAACGAACCAAGGACGGTACACACAAACCTTTAGGGAATTAGAAATACATGGAAAATATGGACGAACATGGTCAGACTACTGCGTGGACCGAGGCTATTTGCCCTTCCTTGCGAGCTCGGCATTGTACTCCTCGTCGGTCACCTTAGCTTCGACCGCCATTTTCCTCTTTTTCTCGTGCTCCCTCTCGCGAGCCTTATGCTCCCTGTGCCTGCACGCCTCGAGATGGGCCTGCATCTCCCGCCAGATACACTCGTTGTACTCTTCGGTGCGACGCTCCTCCTCCCTCCTCCCACGGTCCCTGTTAGCATCCCACTCCTCGCAGTCGAGAGTCCATTGGTCGTATGGGTGGATCTCTTGGTCGATCCACTTGCGATAGCCACATAGCAGATCCGGGGACTATGGGTAGACGAGAGAGGTTGTTAGTACGTACTTTGAAAGAGAAATGATAGAGGAACATACTGTAACCTGTCCTTACCGGCTGCCGATAGTGGCTCGTGTCCCAACAGTGGTCGGGATAGTTACAGGAGTATGTCACGCAACCCCAGTAACGCATGCCTAGGCTGAGCCGGTGCTTGGACTTGAAGAACTTGCATCTGTCCCTACACCGACATAGGGGCGGCGTCTCCCCCTCGGGCGGGTGTTGCGGCGAATGCCCGGTTGTGATGTTCTGGTAGGGGTTGTTACTACGGGGGTTGGCGTCATTGTGGGAAGGTGGCCTCCTAGCATGCTCCCTTTGCATTTCGTGGATCTCCTCTAAGTGCTTCTCCATCTGAGCGAGATTGTGTTGAAGTCTAGATACAGGAGAACCCAGCGTGGAAGGAGTAGTACTTATATGTCGAGCCGCCTGCGTGTCTTGTGAATTGTAATCGCTTGAAGGAAATTCGCGTCCATGGTGGCGCGCTCGAGGAGACTTGTTGGGTCACGTCCTGCTTTGCAGAAAGTGGTCACGTCCTGCTTTGCAGAGCGAGATCACGTCGTGCACTGCCGAGCGTGGTCACGTCGTGTTGCAATTACGACGAGAGATTGAGGGCTTGTTTGGTTGGTGACCTGGATTCTATGCCTGGAAAAAAATGGTGCCTGAAGGTAGCCTAAAAAGTAGATGATTTTTGCCTGGCCAGGCAAATCTGAAAATGAGTTGTTTGCTTGAAAGCCTATGCCTGAAATTAGTGAATGAAAATAGACCGTTAGATCGAGCTATTAATGGTGTAGATCAACCAGTCTCCAGGCTTTTCACGTCGGCTCCCAGGCGCTCAAATTCTAAGCTCGAACGGCGGTGGTCGCTCAAGCAAAGCAAACGCATGACAGTCAAGACAGTCTTTGTCGGGCCGAACAAATACGAGGCTTCGAAGCAAACACACCCTGACACTTCAAATGAAGTTAAAATTTGCAATTACGATACAATTAGTTCAACAGTGCTTATAACAAGCAAGGTACTTACTGAAGTATAAGTTACAACATGCTAGCAGTTCTAATCTTATTACCACTATGCACCCAACAAGAAGCGATGCTGCACTTCACACCGGTGTTCCTACTTGTCGATAGACGCCTTGCAAGTTCTTGCAGTGTGGCCTTCCTGGCGGCAGCGGCCGCAACGTCTACCCGCCGCTCCAGCTTCCCCTTCGTCCATATTGTTCCTGATGCGATGACTCTGCCGATGACCCTTCCCCCTTCAATAGGTCAAGATCTGGAATCCAAGTCCTCTATGCAATATCCAACGTGGCGAAGTTGCCCACAACCCTGAAGCCTCTTAGCTCACCGTACCACGCTTGCTGCACTCTCTCCTTCATGAAGTACTCCGATATGAAGTTCGATGGGTCCATGTGGATGGTCCTACACGCGGAGAGGACATGAGAGCATGGCTTATGAAGGAGCTTTGTCTTGTTACATGTGCAGCTAGGTTCATTCACATGGTCTCCAAGGCATACCTCGTGGGTAATAATAGACCGAGTCGTCCCAAATCCGGCTCTATCCCAAAGGACCACATCGAAACAATGCTCTGTATTGCCCATCACAATGTCCATGTGCGACTGACCCTTCTCGGTCTTGGCCTGTATGTACGCTGTAATCTTCGAGCAGTACGGTGTATGTGGGTTGGCTGCATGAAGTACCGCATTTTGCATGCCTTTCCCTAAAATATCCGATTGTACCGTGAAGAAGGCCTTCCATGATGATGACGAGGGGCTGAGAACGGAGGCCCTTAATAACCTACTTGTACACCTCGGCAAAGTTAGTGGTCATTATGCCGTACCTTGCGCCGTCCGTGTCGTGCAGTAAGGACCACTTCTCTAATGGCTCGGCCTCAATCCAATGGGAGAAGCACTCGATATCCCTCGAGGTCCTCCGCTTCAAATGGGGAGGGTCGAGCTCCCGTAGTGGTGTGAGGCGTTCGGGTTGCGCTGCCCCAGGAATGAGCAGACACTTGTTCCTCTCGACGACATGCTTCCTGGTGTTCTCCTGCAACATCTCCCACAATACATCAAATTTACGTTGCTGGTTCTACATTGCAAGCCTCTTGAATAGCTTCATCAACGGTTGCTGCTTGAACTACTTGAAGAAGTTGACCCCCAGATGGCGAATGCACCATTTGTTCCACATGTCTGGCCAAGGGAACGACTCATCGAGGTCTTGCTGAAGTTTTTGGATGGCCTTCATCATCCCGGGGTGGCGATCATGGATTATACAGATATCAGGACATGCCCCAACTACTCACTCCTTCAGATGTTGAAGGAACCACAGCTAGCTGTTGAAATTCTCACTTTCGATGAAGGTGATGGCTAAGGGCAGAATCTGATTGTTGCCATCAACGCCAATTGCTGTCAGGATCATGCCCTTGTATTTCCTAGTTAGAAATATCCCGTCCATTGAGATCACGGGCAATATTTGTCTAAATGCATCGATGTAGGGACCGAAGGCTAAGAAGGTCCTCTGCAATACAATGAAACCTAGCGGCGGTCTTCTAGATGGTTTGTCCTTCGCAGCAATGTATGTGCCCGGGTTCCTGTCGTGCAGCACCTAGAGCATACGAGGAAGCTTGTCGTAAGCCGCCTCGAAAGAACCAAACCTCCTTTCCAAAGCCTTCTGCTTAGCACACCATGCCTTCCCGTAGCTAATCTTGTATTTGAATTTATGCTCGATAGCCACCATGATGTGCTTGGCCTCCAAGTCCGTCTTCTTCACTATCTCTCCGTACATCACATTGGCTATGAAGGTGGACATTAGGTTGCTATGCCTCGGCAAAACATGACTGAGCAAGCAGGAGTGTGCCTCCATCTTGGAGACAATCTAGTGAGTCTCGTACTTGGGTCTATGTATGCACACGCCAAGGACACCCAGCTTACTCGTAGACCACGGTGTACTGCTCCTAGCTAGATTTGAGGGCCCGAAACAACCATGATACCTGGTTGTCAGTGGGCTCTGGGACTATCTGCTCGACCTACGCACAAACGAATAATTAGTAAACCCGTCATATGGCTAGGATAGTGCATCGTTAAACATGGAAAATGGGTAGCAAACGAGTGGAGCTCCTCTCGGTCAACAATGGCAGAAGGTAGACAGCTAGGGTTTATATAGTGTTGGAGCCACTAGAGCAACCGAGAACTCTTCAGAGCTAATGAGGTGGCAACTAGAGCTAAATATCAAAGGAATATTCGTTTATTCCCTTGGCAATGCCCCTACTCCGGCGAGGATGTCGGCGACGGCGTACAGCAGGAGAGGAAGGAAAAACCGTCGCTGACAATCGGGTCCCAGAGGCAGTCACCGCAGCGCACAGCACACAGCGAGCTGCCAGGAACAACAACCGTCCGATTATAACTGAGCGGCTGTGATGAGGTGACCAAATAACACTGAACCGGTATCTAACGATATGGGCCATGCGATCTCAAATGGACGGCTAAGATCTCGGGGAGGTCCGGGTGGTCCGAACGTCACAACCCATAAGGATCATCCGATTCTACTTCAATGGCCCAAGATCTAATGCGCGCTGTGAGCTTTAAGCCTAAAAGGAAGTCACCGTTAGATCTAGAATCAACGGTCAGAGTTGATGGGAGGTGCGGATGGCCCGAAGGTCACAATGGATGCGGTCCGTCCGATTAAATTTCAACGGTGGATATCTCTTGGCACCTCCGGCCGGTCCGAACGGCCCATTAGATCTGATCCACACGTTGAGGATCCAACAGCTCACACGCTTTTCATTTTATGCCATCTAAAAATGGCATGACCTGAGGATCGCGCGCCGCACGTTTTTGATCCTACGGTCAATATCGGAGGGGCGGATTGGGGTGGTCCGATCGGCCCATTAAATCTGGCCTGTTCGTGAGGAAATCGACGGCTCTCCTTCACTAGAAGTTGAGGTCGCGCGCGCAACGTGATAGAACCAGACCTCTTGCACCGGTTTGGACTCAACTGGTTTGGGGCTGAGTCGCTACAGTGCTAGGGGTTGAGTTTGGGTCGGAAAGGTTGACCAACCCATTTCAAAATTTCAAAAGCTTTGACCGGGACTTTAAAAATAGCAAACAAATTTATAAAAACATGAAATTTTGCAGAATTGCTACTAGGATGATATATTCCCCAAATAAAATTTTGAAACCACTGTTTCTCATTTTGAAATACATAAATAATTCATTTAGGCCGAATAGGTTTTGTTTAAAGACAAATATTTTTCTCAAAATCAAAATTGTTTCTAAAAATTTAACAAAAATTATTTTTGGCCATAATAATTCATCTAGCTTTTAAATAAAATACTTCCCGGTCTTAATACCAACATTGAGTGGTATTTTCTTTTGAAGCTTGGATCAAGTTGGAGTTTTTGGTTAGAAATTGGAGAAATTAGGTTGTAGCATAATGCCCAATTTGCCAAAATGAACAAAGCTACTATGAACAATGACTTATTATCATTTATTAGGCCCGAGGTCATTACAAACCTACCCCCCTTAAGAGAATCTCGTCCCGAGATTTCCAAAGAATGGTCGAAGTTGGACAAAGATGGAACTGAAAGGATGGTTTTAGAAACATAACATTAGTTGTCTTTATTTCTTTCAAAGACAGAAAAGAAAGGTTTTACGTAACAACATAGCGTTGTCATTACATCTTTCCTTTTTACATTGCTTTGTTTAACCTTGCCTTTCTTGATTTAAAGGCAATTCTTAAACAACAAAAAGGTGGGGGTGCTCGATCCTCATCAGATCTTCGCGTTCCCACATGGCTTCATCCTCCGAGTGATTAGCCCACTGAATTTTTAAGAACTTGACAGTGCGATTTCTCGTCTTGCGTTCCATTTCATCGAGGATACGCATTGGTTGTTCTTGATAAGGAAGATCCGGTTGAAGATCAAGACTTTCATAAGTAGTAGCCTCGGTAGGAACACGAAGGCATTTCTTTAACTGAGAAACATGAAAGGTATCATGAACTGCCGAGAGAGTGTCGGGAAGTTCCAATTGATATGCCACAGCCCCTCGTTTTGCAATAATTCGGAAAGGTCCGATATAACGAGGTGCTAGCTTTCCTTTCACTTGAAAGCGATGAGTGCCTTTTATCGGTGACACTTTAAGATAGACATAATCATCTACCTCAAAGCTTAGCTCACGACGTCGATGATCGGCATAGCTCTTCTGACGAGACTGGGCAGTTTTTAAGCGGTCTCGAATCAGACGAACTTGCTCTTCAGCTTCCATAACCAAGTCTGGACCAAAGAACGGTCTTTCACCAGACTCCAACCAATTCAATGGAGTCCTACAAGCTCTTCCATACAAGGCTTCAAAATGTGACATTCAAATACTTGCTTGGTAGCTGTTGTTGTAGGAAAACTCCACATACGGCAAAGATTTCTCCCAATTCTTGCCATATGATAGCACACAGGCTCGAAGAAGATCCTCCATCACTTGATTCACCCTTTCAGTTTGACCACTGGTTTGAGGATGATAAGCAGTGCTGAAGGAAAGTTCAGTTCCCATTGCTTGATGAAGGCAATTCCAAAAATGGGAAGTGAATTGAGAACCACGGTCTGAAACAATGACTTTCGGAACACCGTGGAGACAAACAATCTTGGCAATATATAGCTCTGCCAATTGCCTGCCATTGAAAGTGGTTCTGACAGGGATAAAATGAGCCGCTTTTGTCAGACGATCAATTATCACCCAGATGGCATCAAATCCATTCTGAGTCTTTGGGAGTCCGGTAACAAAATCCATACCGACTTCTTCCCATTTCCATTGTGGAATAGGCAAAGGCTAAAGGGTACCAGCAGGTTTTAAGTGCTCGGCTTTAACCCTTTGACAAATGTCACATTCAGCAACATACTGAGCAATTTGTCTTTTCATTTGGCTCCACCAGAATATCTTCTTCAAATCCTGGTACATTTTAGTGCTTCCAGGATGCAAGGAAAACTTGGAATTATGAGCCTCCTTAAGGATTAGCTCTCTCAGCTGTGGATCTGAGGGTACTACCAAACAATTGCGATATCGAATGGTACCACGGGCGTCTTCAGAAAATTCGTTGGCTTTACCTGCCTTCAAATTTTCCTCGATTTCACTACCTCAATGACGATTTTACGGGCTTCCGAATCGATCTTCGAGTGTTGACTTTACTTCCAAGGCAGCGAGAAATCCAGCTTCTACCATTTCAAGACTTAGGCACTGAAAATCAGCACATAAGCTCTTAGCCAGAGGCATGGTCGATAAGCAATTGCATTGTGACTTTCTGCTTAAAGCATCAGCCACAACATTGGCTTTGCCAGGATGGTAGTGAATACCCATATCGTAGTCCTTGATCAATTCAAGCCATCTTCTTTGTCTCATATTCAGATCAACTTGAGTGAATATGTATTTCAGACTCTTATGATCAGTATAGATTTCACAATGATTACTAAGAAGGTACTGTCGCCAAATCTTTAATGCATGGACTACGGCTGCCAATTCCAAATCATGAGTAGGATAATTCACCTCATGAGGTCGCAGCTGCCTGGATGCATATGCCACAACTCGGCCCTCTTGCATAAGCACACAATCAAGTCCATGGCGAGATGCATCACAATAGATATCAAAATCCTTATGAATATCTGGAAGAGTGAGAACAGGAGCTTCGGTTAGGAGCTTTCTCAAGAGCTGAAAGCTGTTTTCACACTCGGCTGACCAAAAGAATTTGTTCTCCTTCTTTAAAAGCTGAGGCAGAGGTCTAGAAATTCTGGAGAAGTTTTCAATGAATCTACGATAATATCCCGCAAGTCCAAGGAAACTTCGAACTTCAGGAACATTCTGGGGCTGCTTCCAGTCTAGTACATCTTGTACCTTGCTGGGATCAACAGTAATACCTCCTTCGGATAATACATGTCCCAAGAATGCAACTTGCTTAAGCCAGAAGGCACACTTACTAAATTTAGCATACAAATGATGCTTATGAAGTGTATCCAAAGACAAGTCTCGAGATGTCGCTCATGTTCTTCAGAGACTTGGAATAGATAAGAATGTCGCCAATGAACACAACAACAAACTTATCCAAGAAATCCATGAATACCGAATTCATAAGATTCATGAAATAAGCAGAGCATTTGTTAGACCAAAGGATATAACGGATACTCGCATAATCCGTAACGAGTAGAAAATGCTGTTTTAGGAATGTCCTCACTCTAACCTTGATCTCGATGATAGCCCGATCGCAAATCAATCTTTGAAAAGACACGGCCCACTAAGCCGTCAAACAGATCATCAATTCGGGCAAAGGATACTTATTTTTAATAGTGACTTCATTTAACGGACGGTAATCTACACACATCCGTAAAGTCTTGTCCTTCTTTTTGAAAAAGATGGCCGGGCATCCCCAGGGTGAGGAACTCGGTCGAATGAAACCCTTATCAAGCAATTCTCCAAGTTGTTTCTTCAATTCAACCAGCTCATTAGAAGGCATACGATAAGGTCTTCTTGATATGGGAGCAAGATGCAGAACTAGTTCAATCATTTAACTCCACTTCCCGATCCGTGGCATATTGGGAAGGTCCTCAGAAAGACGTCCTGATATTCACATACTACCCAGATTGACTCCAAGGTAGGGCGGCATCAATTTTAATGCACCAAGATGAGAATGAACTGCTCTAGCTTGAAAAACGACTGAAATGCCATTTTTATTGGTGATGGATATAGTTCGTTGGGCACAATTAATTTGGCCGAGGTTCTAGGACAACCAATCCATTCCCAAAATAACATCTACCCCTTTAGAGTTTATCACAATCAGGTCTGCCCAAAAATCTACCCCTTCAATAAGGATATTGACATTATGGCAGATTTGATCAGTCATGAATACTGACCCAGGTGAGTGAATAATATGTGGTGGATGAAGATGATGCATAACTAATTGATGTTGAATAGCAAACTGCCGACTAACAAAAGAGTGGGATGCTCCAGAGTCAAATAGAACAAAGAGTGAACGTAAATTAACTAGGAGCATACCAAGGATAACTTCAGTGCCTCGCCGCTTCTTCAGATTATTTGATTTATACGGCCATGATCGAATCGATCAGCTTGACGGCCGCCTTTGGAGATGGTGCAGACGTACCACGGTACCGAAGGTTGAACAGGTGGCAACCCTCGTGCCTTAGCAAAGCATTGGTTGGCGAAATGTCCCGGTCGTCCACAATGGTAGCAAATCACACCTGGCCTGACATTGATAGCAGTAGGTGGCCGGCTTCCACTAGGTCGGGACTGCCCAGTGGGTGGAGGTGGACGAAATGCAAACACTGGCGCCCTGGGTGGAGCTGGAGTTGGGGCTCGGAAAGACTGAGGCTGCCACAGACGCGGTCTTACTGAATGGCTACTAGATGCAAATTGGGTAACCTTTTGCCGCTTCCGTGATTCCTCTAAAGCCTTACTCTTAGTTTCAGCAATGATGGCTTTGTCCACAAGATGTTGAAAATTTCTGAAATCTTGTACTGCCAAAGCCAACTGCAATTCTTCAAACAATCCATTCATGAAACGGTTTCGACGACGGGTGTCAGTCGAAACATCATCAGGGGCGTACCGAGCAAGAAAATTGAACTCATGAAGGTACTCGGTCACCGATTTTCGCCCTTGCTTGAGAGCGAGAAATTCTTGCTGCTTGAGCATCATCACTCCTTCAGGAATATGGGCCTCGCGAAAGGCCTCCATGAACTCAAGCCAAATAGGAGTATGTCCTGTGGGTTGGATAGCCAGATAATTGTCCCACCAATTGCTGGCTGGTCCAGTTAGTTGGTAACTAGCATACAGGACTTTCTCCCTTTCAGAACACTGAGCAATCAACAGCTTCTTTTCAATTTCCCTAAGCCAATCCTCTGCTTCCATTGGGTCTTGGGAGCTGCAGAACACTGGCGAGTTAGTTTGCTGAAAGTCAGCAAGACTCCCTGCCCATGCCGAACTCCCGCCCGCCACCGGTGTGGTGGTGGAAGAGGTATTATGCATAATTTGTTCCAAATCTGCTGCTCTGTCCATTTGGTTGCGCCAATTTGCATGAGCACATCCGCCATAGTGGGTGGTGGAGGAAGCTCCTCTTCCTGACGACCACCTTGTGGACCATGAGATCCGGAAGGGTCAGTCTGCTCCCCCTGAGTATAGGGAACAGGGGTGGAGAACCTCTCTCTTGTTGTGCTCAAGATGAGTAGTAGGCCTGTCATCCTGCTATATAATGGTTAACAACATCACAAGGATATACTCGGCGAACACATACAAGATTCTGAGATAGAAAAGAAAGAAGTACTAAACTTAATCATGCATCATGTTATGACATGCAAACAAATTAACACCAAAACCACAAAATAACCGAATACAACAAAAGGGTCGGCTCCACTTTATTATTAGTCGGCTAACCACAACACCAAGTCCAAAATGCAAAAGTCAACACACATTACTTTTACAAAATATAGGCGATTTTATTACACAATACTTAATGGACAAGTACTAGCCTATTACACAGCTAATGCCGAACACATCATCCAGCCTCTAAGTATAGTCATTACAGTTGAAATTCACCGGAAGCTCATTTAACATATGAGCCTCAGGTGAACCCGTATCTATGGGATCCCTAGGGCCGATGAGACGTGTAGGAGAACCCAACAAAGAAATGATGTCCCCGGAAGGTATAGGTCATTGGGTACGAGGAAAACCAAGAAACATCCTGCTTGACGACATCGCCCGGGATAGGAACAAGCCCGTGCACTTCGAAGTCGGAATCCGGCGGTAGTAGCAAATGGAGGGATCTCATTGTTGCCATAAAGCACGCTACGAGGAACGCGGTTCGTGGCAACACCAAGCCTCAAATACTCCGTGCCGCGTGCGCATTTACGGCTGGTTTCCCATAGCTCATACACGAGACAAGGATGGACTTGGTCCATGATACGGACCAACCTCGCTAACTCGCGACGTATGGGTCCTCTCCAAATCTGAATCTCATCGAACGCACTCACATCCGCCTAGGGCCTTGTTTTGGGAAGTGAAAATAGGGTGGTCGAGACAAATTGGCCAAATCATGACGAAGAAGGCTCATCATCCCACGCCAGACTTCTGCCGACCATAGACTCGGAGGTGGCACGTGTATGGATACAGTATGGAACACTACCCACCACCTGTCTGGCGATCACATTAATGATAGCTTGGTACTCTTCCATACCAGGCCCTCGGTCTCGACGATAGATGGCATACTCTGGCTGATAAGTGACATTGGCCCGCCACATCATATCTCGAAGCAAGGCTGGAAACCCGTCTACATCTTCGGCCCGAGTCTCCTTAATCAAATACCAGCCACTCATCTACAGACAAAGGACAAGGTAAGTAAGAAACTTATCTTAGAAAATCAACAGAAAGTTGGATAAGAATTGATACTAACAAAGATAAGAAGTAAAAGATAGCATACTTAGATCTTTAGAAATTAATTAAGTTAAAATAATTTCCCAGAAACTCACTAAGGATAACGACCATGCTAATTCTAACCTACAAGCAACCGTATGCTCGATATTAACGTCAGAAGACCCTCGAATATTGAATGTGCGAATTAAGATTATACCGTAGCATAATTCTTAATTAAGGAACAGTGCAATTTCTTCATTAAAAATCATACTAGAAGCATAATAATAACAAGTAACAATTCCAACATTCAGGTTCCCAGATATATGCCATGCAATAGTTCCCAGGATTAGTGACTATTGCGCATATATCCTTAAACAACATTGCATCATCCATATACAAGTCATACATTCACATAATTATACATTATAGGTTACATCTTGGTTCTGCTTGTTACAAAGAATCGATTTTTGCTACAAGAATGTATGCCTTTGGTCATCACAAAAGATCAACAGCGGAAGCAAAATAAACAACAAAACCACCAATGGCCCCAATCCCGCAGGCTATTGCGTGGAGACTAGAACTAGCTTTACTCATTAGCGTCACCCTGATCGACGCTAACGGGCATCTCATACAGATAGCCATCTTCACCTGCAACAAGAGGTCATAAACCCTGAGTACGGAAGGTACTCAGCAAGACTTATACAAACTGATAAAAGAAAGTGTTTAATAGGACCTATACAAAGGAATAGAAATTTTACATACATAAGGTTAACAACAGAAGGGTTATAATGGTTCAATTTGCGTAAAGCGATACATCTTAACCTACAGCTAAGTTTTGACAAAGCAATTTTAATAAATCAATTTGGACTAAAACAAAGAAGTAAATGAGAGCAAAAATATAAACAAGAACCAATAATAAGTCACACTCACTATCAAACTGCACAATAACCATCATGTCAAATAATTCCCAAAACCAAATTTAGAGCAAAGTCTATACAGGTGACATCAATTCAAGTGTCGTCCATAACCGTGGACACGGCTATTCGAATAGTTTTAAAACCCTGCAGGGGTGTACACCTTTACCCACACGACTTAGTTAGCCCGTAAGCCTCCGGAATAATAGCACACTACCTTTGGTATGCCGGCCGGGTAGACTAAGATTTGGTATTTTTCAACGAGTTGACACTATTGAGTTGGAATACCCATGTGCGACTGATCCCGAAACAACGACTGATAGCATCTATTCAACCGGGGCCCACATGTTGTGCCGGGAATGCCGACCCAATCAATTAAATGCAAACTCGTGCATAACCGCACATATTAGACCGCAGTCGGGGCCCTGAAGGTACGTACATGCGATGGAACACATCTATGCCCTCACCCTTCTAAGAACATCTTATATCAATATAAACTCCACATGGCATACGACACGGCCCGAAGACTTAAGCATCTATGCCATATGAAATCAATACACATGTCCTTACTCTCTGCTTCCAACTCAATAGTATTAACCCTTTACTTAACCAAACAAAGGCCCATACACCGCGGTGGAAGTACGCTAGCTTGAATTGAAATTTGTCGAGTTCGGCCCTTAATCAACCTGCATAAGACATCCAAGATTTCCCAATTCTCGCACAATGGCACCTCACTAGCATCCACTTGTCCAGATTTGAAATCAGTTTAACAAAGAAGATTTAGAGTTGTTTCAGATTTAAATAAACTGAACAAAGAATCAAAATACTTAAAATTTATTTGTGTTTCCCAGGTTTGACAAGATAAGCTTGTCAAACACTATCGTTCTATGGACTGCATGGTGCAGAGAGGAAGCTTGCCTTGGTAGTAATAAATAACCTCTTGCTCAGGTTCTTGCGGCTCAACAAAAGACTCAACAATCTTAGAAGAACCAGTATCTAAAAGAAAATAAGATCCAATGAACACAGAGAAAACAGAGAATAACATGCATGGAAGAATGCATGGTCAATGGCTTAATGCATGATTAGCAACATGCTTAAGGTACATTAATTTAATTAAGAATAGTAAACTACAACTAACTCTTACTAATACTATCTACTATAGTTTAGAGTTTAGATTGAGCTACAAGATGTCGTGTTTTGAAATCGAACAGACAGCCTAGTAATTAAATTATTTGCCTAGCTAATCATCATATAAATGAAATACTGTGTTGGAGCTAAGTGTATTTAAACTAGTGCTGTGACCTAACTGGTCATTTAATACCTATTAATAGCAACTTAAGAAATTGGACTCTTGTTGTAGGTGTTGTCGGTTTGACCTATAACAAAAACAGCAAGGAGCCTTTTTACCATTTTTGGTTGTCTTGGAAAATACACAAGACCAGAGTTTTAAAGTGGAGTTAGAGCTATCTGGGGTAATTAATATCACCACCTATTATTGCTAACTCTAACGTACTCGGTTCACGTAAAGAAAAGACAGGTGGACTTTTGTTGGTTGATCAAAAACAAAGAACGAATCTCCTTCCGTATTTCGCCATATTAAAGAAATACACAAAACGAAGACCTTAAATGGAGGTTAGAGTTATCTGGAAGATAATTAATATCATAAACCATCAATACTAACCCTAACCGCTCAGTTTAAAGAAGGAAATGGAGGATTAACCATTTGTCGGTTTTAACCGACAACAACTAACAGAGAGGGGGGGGTTGCACCCATAAATGAACTGGTGACCTAAGACTTTGAAGAAAGATTACTGGCGATGCTAGGGTTTACCTAGGACCTAGATAAGCTAGTATACTGGCAAAGAAACCCTAGGTCTTGAAAACGATATGATATAAAAACGACTTTTCAGTTTAAAGAAGTTTGGAACATCACAGGAGCATGTGAGTGATTCCAGTGAGCTAAAGATGTCCTTAGGAAGTCTAAGATGACAAGAATCAGGGTTTAAACTTACCAGCTAGGGTTGGAGAAGAAGAAGAAATCAAGTTCTTGGTCAACAGTGAAGACCCAAAGTCCTTGACACCAGTCTAACCAAAACAAAAAATGGTAGAACTAAGGCTCTAAGGACCATTAGGCACATTCTTGATAAGAAAAGATGAAATCCAACTCACCAGGAGGAGGTTTCACCAAGGTGGTTTTCCACTGGCTCAAGTTGACAGAGAGGAAACCCTAAGTTCAACCCTACAAAAGATGCCCAAAACCACATTAGCATGAGATTTAGGCATGCTTGAAGTTGAACAAGGGTGAGAGCAAGAAAGCTTCACTGGGAAGGAAGGCAAACAAGTGGAGCTCCTCTCGGTCAACAATGGCAGAAGGTAGACAGCTAGGGTTTATATAGTGTTGGAGCCACTAGAGCAACCGAGAACTCTCCAGAGCTAATGAGGTGGCAACTAGAGCTAAATATCAAAGGAATATTCATTTATTCCCTTGGCAATGCCCCTACTCCGGCGAGGATGTCGGACGACGTCGCATGCAGAGAGGAAGGAAAACCGTCACGATAATCGGGTCCCAGAGGCGATCATTTGCAAGACAAAGACACAAATAATCGCCAGAACAACAACCGTCCGATTATAACTGAGCGGCTGTGATGAGGTGACCAAATAACACTGAACCGGTATCTAACGATATGGGCCGTGCGATCTCAAATGGACGGCTAAGATCTCGGGGAGGTCCGGGTGGTCCGAACGTCACAACCCATAAGGATCGTCCGATTCTACTTCAACGGCCCAAGATCTAATGCGCGCTGTGAGCTTTAAGCCTAAAAGAAAGTCACCGTTAGATCTAGAACCAACGGTCAGAGTTGATGGGAGGTGCAGATGGTCCGAAGGTCACAATGGATGCGGTCCGTCCGATTAAATTTCAACGGTGGATATCGCTTGGCACCTCCGACCGGTCCGAACGGCCCATTAGATCTGATCCACACGTTGAGGATCCAACGGCTCACACGCTTTTCATTTTATGCCATCTAAAAATGGCATGACCTGAGGATCGCGCGCCGCACGTTTTTGATCCTATGGTCAATATCGGAGGGGCGGATTGGAGTGGTCCGATCGGCCCATTAAATCTGGCCCGTTCGTGAGGAAATCGACGGCTCTCCTTCACTGGAAGTTGAGGTCGCGCGTGCAACGTGATAGAACCAGACCTCTCGCACCGGTTTGGACTCAACTGGTTTGGGGCTGAGTCGCTACAGTGCCAGGGGTTGAGTTTGGGTTGGAAAGGTTGACCAACCCATTTCAAAATTTCAAAAGCTTTGACCGGGACTTTAAAAATAGCAAACAAATTTATAAAAACATGAAATTTTGCAGAATTGCTACTGGGATGATATATTCCCCAAATAATTTTTTGAAACCACTGTTTCTCATTTTGAAATACATAAATAATTCATTTAGGCTGAATAGGTTTTGTTTAAAGACAAATATTTTTCTCAAAATCAAAATAGTTTCTAAAAATTTAACAAAAATTATTTTTGGCCATAATAATTCATCTGGCTTTTAAATAAAATACTTCCCGGTCTTAATACCAACATTGAGTGGTATTTTCTCTTGAAGCTTGGATCAAGTTGGAGTTTTTGGTTAGAAATTGGAGAAATTAGGTTGTAGCATAATGCCCAATTTGCCAAAATGAACAAAGGCTACTATGAACAAAGAGCTTATTTATCGCTTATTAGGGCCGAGGTCATTAAAGGGTCCAGCCTCCAAGCCCGCTGGGTGTCCGCGTAAGAACCAACCCCAGGTCAGTCGTGTCGTCCCCGTGAACCGAATGCGGGACACAACGGCTCACGCGGTCTTCACAGTGTCGACCACCGTCCAAAGAGTTCGAATGCCATCCAACCACTGTGGTCATGAGCCATACTTGCAAATCAATTTCTAGTTAGTAATTACGACACAATTAGTGGGTTCAATTACTTATAGCGTAGCTCCGGAAATTCTGAAAATTAAGTTGCATTCTTGCATAGGTCTATTGATTTTTTGCTCATAACCTACCATGGTTTTGAAAGTAACCTACCATGATTTTATATGCAAACCTACGACTACGCTTTCTAACAATATATTATGTAATGACTACAAAGTTTTTAATAATATGTTCATACATATTTAAAACTTATTTACCAATGTTAGCAATTGTTACAATCAACACTCCATAAAATTAAGTTGTTTTCGCAACAAAATGTGTGAAGCAGTCAGCTTATTAGACTTATTGGGAAAAAAGCACAACTACACATTACGCATCTAAAGATTTTTGAATCTAACCTACCATTATTTTATTTACTAACAATATGTTACTACACATGATGTTGCTTGCTAACCTACCATGGTTTCGAAAGTACACGCATACAAAATAATGCTAGAGACTCACCATCATAGTCGTTGATGCGAAAACACTTTCTTTCCCCCTCTCCCTCTTCCTCTCCTCTTTCCCTTCCTCTCTTCTCTTTTCTCTCTTCTCCTCACCTCATGCTCTCTCTCTTGCAGAAATGGTGAACGGCCCTCGGCCGGGCGCGCGCACATTATAAGCGCCCCTAGTCGTCCAACCGTTGGGCGACTAGGGCCCAACGTTGAGTGACAGGTGTCCTAGTCGCCCAACCGTTCGGCGACTAGGAGGCGAAAGGTCCAGTTGCCCAACGGTTAGGCGACTTCGGCGACAGGTGTTCTTGTCGCTCACCCGTTGGGCGACTAGCTCAAGTCACCAAACCGTGGAGCTCTAGGGGATTATTTCTGTCAAAAAAATAAAGCATTATTATTTCTGTAATTATGAATAAAAAATAGGTTATTAAAAAAATTCACTAACATGATATATGTTCACATGAAAAGCAACTAGGACTCATCTACACGTTACATGCAGGTGGGCCCATCCTAATGCATGCAATGAAAGGAACGAACACACTGATAGAAATGGAGACACAAGCTATTTGGACGTGTCCTGAACCTTCTCATGCACTCAGTCACCAGGTGGCCCCAACCTTGGGCCCACAAGGATAGTAGAAATCGTATGGAAAATCCTATTATGCATGCACGTACAACTGAAAACAAAGTACCGTACTCCCTGATTTCTTGGCTTCCAATTCGGATGATTTTCCTTTTATCTCCATGCCTTTCCCTCCTAGAAAACGTGCGGTGCATGAACTCCCTCTTGGCTCGACTAAATAATAGGAAACCTCCATCTCGGTTTCTATCTGGTGGACGCGTTCCTTCAAAGAAGAAAAACCATACCGGGATTCCCTTTCTTCTTTCCTTTTCTCTCGCTGCATGCAACCGAATAAACATTGATTCCGGCCTCCTCTCTCTTTCCTTGTATCACGCTGAAATTAATACTTTCGTTTTCCTTGGCCACGCCATGCATGCATCCCATGCGATTGCATGTATGCACCTGAGCTCCCCTTCCTTGCTTTCCATTCATGCAGTTGCATGCATCTCTCTCCCCTTGTTCCTTTTTCTTGAGCTGAGACAATTAATGCCTCCCATGCATTCTCCTTTAGTGCTGTTGTATGCATGCATCCGCATGCCTCATCTTTCCATTCTTTTTTTACTTCAATATCTAGAATTAATCCATATTAAAAAGGTTGCACAAAAGAATTAATTTCAAAAGTAAAAATAGTAGATATGCCCGATCATCCTCCTTTCCTCGCGCTGCAATGGCCTGCTTGCTCGGATCATCAGGCATACTCCCTTGCTCAGTTGTTCTTGGACAATCCGCATCAACCATGAATTCCACGCACTGCACCCCCACTCGCGCGGCCTCCATGCTTAACACACGCATAGGTCTACGTGCTACAACATGCATGTCCTCGTCATGCGCCGCTTGGTTCGGCACGGGCACAAACGCTAGTCCATGCACGCACAACTCCTCATGCGCAGCAATAAGCGGTTGACCTCCATGCACAGCATGCTCTAGGATTTCTTGGGCTGCATCATCCTTCCTTCCTTCAAGCGAAACCGTCCTCGATTTCTAGTTCATCTTCGAGTTTGCTTCTGCAACTTGTAAGGGGGTTGAAAAAATTTTAGCAGGCTCGATCTCCTTCTTCATCTTCTTCCTCATTTGCTTGCTTGGTGGCGGTACAAATTGATACCGCGTCAACACCTTCATCACCTCCCATGTGGTACACCATGGCTCTTCTCTCCGATCACGATATTCTTACATGTTATCCCACCATCTGCAAACCTGATCAGCAAAGGTACTTTTCGCAATTCTCATCTTCCTGATAGAAGAGAAATTGTGATGCTTGAAGAATTGCTCCATTGCTTCCTCCCAGATGAAGTATTCTTCTGAAGTGGTTCTTGTTGCTAGCTTTGGCATGGTCAATGGTAGCATCTCCAAGAACTTTGCGTCAGCTAAGGTAGCCGGCACGAATCCACCATGAGCAACCATCGCTTTGATACCATCTGATGCGGATCAAACCTCGAGGCGAGATTAAATCTGTGGGTTGCCCGATCTTTCATGGTGGTAATTCCTGAACAAATATGTGGAGCACGAATTACAGGATGCAACTCGCACTTCGATAAATAAATCTCACACCCACGCACACCACAGTACACGAAGGAGAAATAGGGATAAAAGATCCAACGAGAAACTCCTAGCACCATAGCTAGAAACCCTCACGCCAAGATGAAATCCTAGATTGGAATTCACAAGAACACACATAGAATAGGGATGAACCCTAATGACCGAAGGCCAACACACACATGTTTTAATTGATAACTCAACTCCAACTCCCCTACATGGCCGAAGGCCTTTGGCTTTTATAGCCGACTCACAAAAACACGCACACGGCCTCGGGCCCAAACTAACATGAGTAAAAATTCACGCACACAACTGACTAACGGATATCACGTATACGTGCTTATAATGCACACGTTTACCGTACTCATTAACTAACGGGACATGTCCATCATAATGCATGCAATGAAAGGAATGAACACATTGATATAAACGGAGACACATGTGCCATCCCTAAATATGATGTGTCCCAAACCTTCTCATGCAGTCGGTCACCAGGTGGGCCCCAACCTTGGGCCTACAAGGACAATAGAAATCGTATGGAAAATCCTATTATGCATGCACGTACAACTGAAAACAAACTTGTAGCGTACTCCTTGATTTGTTGCCTTCCAATTCAGATGATTTTCCTTTTATCTCCATGCCTTTCCCTCCTTAAAAATGTGCGGTGCATGAACTCCCTCTTGGCTCGACTAAATAATAGGAAACAGTTAAGAAATCAGACCCAGGCCGGCAGTCCTGGCCCATGATGACCTTCTCATCTATCCAGTAGCCTATATAAGGAGGGGGGACCCCAACCATTGTACTACAGTTTTATAGAAGAGCAATAAAGAGAAGCCAAAAGTCCCCTCATATCTCTGTGTTCAATCTACTATTCTATTCTTGTGTTCTTGCATTGTTCTTACGATTCTGAGTTTGTCTATGAGGTAATTGCTCAGACTAGACTCGCCAGCAATGGTTCCTCAACATGTTATCAGCACGATTGACTCTCCTCAGATCGAAATGCAACTACCGAAGGACGACACTCGTAGATCGAATCTTTTTTTCTAGATTGCTTTTCAATTCTGTAAATTTGGCTTTCTAGATTGTATACTACGGTGCAAATCTGCTCTAATCTACTGCGGGCAGACTTGAAGTCGCCGGTACAACGCCGATCGGTAGATTGCATAGAAAAGTGGATGTCAATTGTACCTAGATTGGAAACTGCAAATCCGTTCTAACCTACCGCAAACCGACTTGAAGTCACCGGCCAAACCAATCGGTGGTTGCATGAAAGAACAGCTGTCGATTACACATTGGATTGAACATCTCATTGCATGAACAGTAACAAAAAAATCATGGCCACAAAGCGCGCCGTACGCGCTCGTCGCTGGTCTGCAGCCGCATCGCCACCCAAAACCCGCACTGGCATGAAGCTAGTGCCACCCCACCAGACGTTGGCCCAAAGACGCCATCACAAGACGGGTGCTCCACGCTATAGCTGCCACCGGAGCCATCGAACCACGCTCGCCTGCCGATGGCCTACAACCGCTGGCCACCCGCATGCGCCATCGTTCTGCAGGTGCGACCAAGCCGCCTTTGCCACATGATGGGCGCTTACAGATCCTCAAGACAAATGGATCACCGCACCCCGCAATGGCCACCTCGCAGGTTCGGCGTGCCGCTCGCTTTGGCATCCGCGCCGCTTACTCGAGCCGAGCGCATGAAGTAGCCGCCGGAGGCCGCCCACATATGCTACCGGAGGCCACACCCACACGCCTCCTCTGCATGGGTGGCACCACCGCGCGCCTTCTCTGCTCCGGCTGCCCGCTTGTGCACTTGAAGTGCCGCCATCACAGCGCTTGAAGCCCCCACTGGTCGCTCAAGACGCCAAGATAAGGCGCCAGATGGTCGCTTTTTGCGCCATCGTCTTCAAGACGCCGCCAGAGGCCACGACTCCTCAAATACCACACGCCGGCCATGAAGCAATGGCGCCGCCACCTTTGGGGACTCGGTGCTTGGGGAAACCCTAGCACCAGTTTTAGTAGGCCACCGGTTAGGCTCCAATGGGCCAAAGGGAAAGGCCGGCCCAAGAAAATTTCGGCCGGTCCGAACGTTTTCGGAAAGGAAAAAAAGGAGAAAACCAGAAAAAGGAGATTTTGCAAAAAGGTCCTTCGGGATTCTAAAAATATCAGGGATCCTTACACGAATAAGGAATTTTTGCAAGAAGGCCCTCGAACTCTCTGAAAATTGCGCTAAAAATTTCTCAGAATTGAAATTTAGCGGTTAAGCCCCTGGAAATTGCAGAATTCGTTGAAAATTGATATTCCAGCAGAAAAGGGCCTCCGAAATTCAAATTTTGAATCGGTTTTTGTATCTGAAGCATGTTTAACTTTGTTATTGTTATTTCTATGTAATTTATATATTGTATTTACTGTTTTTATTATCCGTGATAGTTTATATTGCTTTTAATCACTGAAAATGGCAGTAAATCATGAAAAATGCATAGAATAATACGTGAACATTATGAGAATCTTTGTAACCATTTTATGCAAATTACTAGCAGCAATCTTATAAACTATTTGCATGAATATGTAGATGACTGGCCTTACGAACCGGGAGTTCGAAGAGCTGGTCCAGCATGGTCAGAATTATTTGACTTGGGCATCATATGTCGAGATCGTACTTAGAGCCAAGAAGCTTTGTGCTGCTATCGGACTTGGCACCTCGAAGGATGCCACTCCAACTGCTGAGGAAAATGACCAGGCACCTCATTTCCTTAGACACCATCCTTGCCTAACGCTCAAGAATGAGTATGCGGCGGAGAAGAATGCACTAGCTTTATGGACCGCACTGAAGAAGCTGTTCGAGAAGCTGAAGTACACCATTCTTCCTCGTGCAGAGTAGGAATTAATGGAACCGACTACGTTTTGCTGACTACGAGACCATGGGGGAGTACAACTATTCTTTACACAAAATTTGTACCAGTCTTCAGCTCTATGGTAAGGCAATCATGGATGAGGAGAATATTGAGAAAACCCTCTCTACCTTTCACCCGAATGCAGTGCAATTTGCATGCAACCATCGTCAAGATGGCTACAAGGAGTATGCCAAACTGATTGACATCATGTAAGTTGCGGAAGCTCAAGATGAGGTTCTAAGGAAGAACTACATCTCACAATCGCCTAGTAGCAAAGTTGGCCATGAAGTCAATGCTAGCAGCTACAAGGTGAGGAAGCCTCACTCAAAAGAAATAGGCAAGAAGGGTAAGGTCATGGGTCGCAAGACCAAGCAAAATGCTCAAGCAAAGAAGGGCGAACAAAAGAAGCACGATGAGAAGCCCTATGGCCAGCAGGACCAAAGTTGCTACAAATGTGGCACATGGGGACATTGGTCACGTATTTGCTGTGAGCCACAACACATGATTGATGCTTTCAAGGCTAAAAAGAAGGGCAAAGGACACCATGAGGCACACCTCGCCGTTACAGGCACAGAGGATCCATAGTCATTGGTAGCACCCATGGATGTGGACAGCCCAATAGCAGCCCCCATCATTCCTTCTTTGGACATCACAACTGCCGCAACTATAGTTGCCGAAGAAGAGAAGATGGACATGGAGCAGATTCAGGTAGAAGTTTCTTCATACTTCGCTAATTCGATCTAGTGCACGCATTGCACTTAGATTTTTATAGTTATTTGTAGTTTATGGTTGTAATAGAACATTGAATTATTGAATAATGGGTGTAAGCTCCAAGAGAGCAAAGAATTATATTCCTATGATGAGTCTTGTAAGACTTTTTTCCATATTAATAATAGCAAGTTATGTTTTGTTTTGGAGTATTTTATTTATGCGTGGATGGTTTCCTACCCCATATTAATAAATACTTTATATATCAGAACGCATGTGGCGCCCTGTGGAGGAAGTGTGCTTAGCAGATAGTGGCACAACGAATACCATCTTAAGAGAGACAAATTTTTTCTAGTCAATCAGCAAGAATACTGGTAGTCTTACGATAATTGCAGATAGCGATACTTGTATAATAGGCTCACTGTAACAGCCCAAAATCCCTAAGCCAGCTTAGTTAAGCATCTAATGTGCATTTTTGAAATTTTGGACGTTTTTAAAACCTTTTTGTTGCAAAACAGATAGGTTTCATTTGTGGGAATGTTTATTCTGGAATTCAAATTATAAACAGTAAAAACTCATAGGCTCCTAGAATGCCTGAGGTACTTTCAAAAGAATTCTCAAATTCTAATTTGCAAACATACTTTTCTCTAGATAAGGAATACAAACTGTTTTTCAGTTTTGAAAATATAGAAGTACACAAAATTGGGAATATTTTATTGGGATTATGTGCACTATTATACTTGTTTGAATTTTTCTGGAATTCTTGGAGGATAATTGGTTTTCATTTGATTTGCATGTTCGAATTTGAGTTTGAATTTAAAATACAAACAAATCTCGTGGACAATGCCTAGATAAATCTTTTGCCTATTTCAGAAAATCTAGATAAACCTTTTTCTTTAACTCCCCTACTGTTCCTATGGTTCGAACCATGTTCCCACCAGACTCGCTCGCCTGAGCCACCTCCTCCCTCTTCCACTGACCTGCGGGCCCCACTCGTAGGTCATCTTCTCCACGTGCTGGCTCTCCTTTGCCGAGCGCGCTCGCATGGACGCCACGCCGCCCGGCCTCCCCCCATCTTCCCCCCGTCAGTGCCGTTGAGCCACCACCGAAGGCACCTAGTCCGCAACTGCCAGCAACCAACGCCGTCATTCCGACCTCTGTCCACGCCGAGAAATCGCGGGAAGACACCATGACCAAGAAGAGAGGGAGCTCGGGTTCTCACGAGGAACTCCACCCTTCTCGCTCCCATTTAAGCCGAACACCCAGTGCACCTCCGCTCCCTCTTTGTTTCCCCCCACCTTCCTCTCTATTTCGTCTACTTCCCGAGCTCCGATCGAGTGAAGAACTAAATGTCAAGTACCGGCCATGGCCGCACCGCCGAGCCTTCTCCATCGTTTTGGCCGCTCTGGTGATCCTCCTCCGATTCCTCCCTCCGTGAATACCTCATAGCTACCGTCTACGTTTCCCAATTTCTCATTTTGGCTCTGATCCTTCTCGGGTTGTCGCCGTCGAGGATCGCCCGTGCACCGCCCCAGGTTGTCGTCGCCAGCATGCCCTGGCCACCTTCTGCCTCTGCCAACCACCGGGCCATGTTCTAGGTACACCACCGATCCCCATGCTCCCCCTAATGAGCCCCCCAACATTACCCGAGCATTGACACCCCTTCCCCTCCCCCCCACGGCTAGCCGCCGCTCGCCCTCGTTCGGCCACTACCATTCGTCTCCGGCCACGTTACCACTACTCCTAGAACCCACATGCTTCACTGGTTCCATTTATGTCACTTCCGGCCGCCGTCACCCTCCTTGTCGCCGGCGACTTGCGCCGCCTCTAAACTGGCTAAGCCTCCCTTGTCGGTCCTGTAACTCCTTCTCTGAAAGACTCCTCTCTGTAACTGAAAATGAAACACATGTGTAAAGCTAACCTAGTACTGCTATCAAACATTAGGGTTGTAAATTAGGTTAAGCAAACGAGTAAGCAAATTTGATGTTTAAATTATGAAGGAAGGTTAGCTAATCACTGCAGTTCAGAAAATGTTGATGTTGTAGGTTATAGGGTCAGTGATCTAAAATGAGTTTGTCCATTGGCTAATGGTATGATTAATGCAATAGTTAGAATTTGTGTTAATTCAATTAGTTAGTTGCAATTATCTATCAAACCTGATGGTTGTCAATTGAGTCACCCATTGAAATAGCTAATCTAGAAATTGAGATTTAAGTGAATTTTTGCTAGTAGATTTTCAGTTCTAAGAGATGTCTTGTTAAAGGTTGTATACTCAGTTATCTGAAGAAGTTCAGAATTTGTCAGAAGGCTAAAGTAGTTAAATGCTGTCTTCTTGCTTCAATTGGACAGTTGTTCATTAAGCTATCAGTGACAACCAAATCTGAAAACTAATAGGGAAGTGAGTTTTCAGCAAAACTAACAGAAAACAGTCAAATCATTTTTATGCAATGTTGATTAGATAAGGGTTTGAATAAGGCTATAAGCTTATGTCAATCCTACTGCATGTAATTAGAAAGCCAGTGTTCCATTTAGCTGTTAAGCTAATAAGGGCAACCCAGTTGACAAAACAGCAAAAATCTTGTTTATGCATTACTGATCAGACAAGATAACTAGATGAAAAAAAATTGAAATGAAAGTGAACCACTTTTCAAAAAAGTGGATAGTTGTCAAAGTAGTTAGTAAGCTAATGAAGTAAACTATTCTTTCTTAATAGAGTTGTGAAGAAATTAGAAAGTTAATTAGGAGAATAACAGGTAGCTAAAATCTTGTTAAATGCAAAGATCAGTAAGTAAACTTCCTAGTGACTAGCCATTAGTTTTCAATCTAAAGGAGTAAAGTTATTTAGGAGGCAAGATTGCAATACTCAGTTAATAGTGGGTTAAAGCCTTGTCTCCTACCAAAACATATGGATTAGAAAATCTGAGTATTAACTATGGACATCTAATCTAAAAGAGTAAAACTAATCATAAGTCAAGAATTAAATTATTGGTTAATAACAGCAGTAGACCTTATGCCATTGTCTCAATTTCAAAAGTTCATAACTAAGTCAAATCAACTCTAAATTGAGTGAAACCAACCTTGTTGGTTTTCTTTCATAATGTACTTTCTTTTGGTATAAGTTTGGAACCTTTTACTGTCAGAGAAAATTTTGGAATTAGAATTAATTTCAGACAAGGACTATTCTTACACTAGGAATTGAATTAACTTCAAACAAATTCATATGAATTCCAAATGGGATGAGTCCAATTGGGTTGTTCCTAAAATGTTATTCCCTTTCCATTTTTGTAGTTTTCATCAACACTACTATTCTAGAAATTTTCGCGAAAACAGTGAATTTCGGACAGAGAGCAACAGTGAGCTGAGATTTCAGCTTTTCCTCAATTTTGATTATCTAAAGACTATAACTTTCGCATACGAACTCCAAATCAATTAATTTTTGTTTCTAAATTCATATTAACTCATAATCTACCTTCTATATTAATTTCATAATTTTTGGAGACTTTTGGAGTTTTGGTGTTTATTCGGTGTTTTCGCTTTGTCGGTTCTTATCGATAGATGACGATGATTCAGGAGTGCAATTGAGATGATCGTGTGAATGTCCAGAGTACTAGTAAGCAAAGGCAAGCACCCATTCCTTTGATGCGTGTTGATCCTTTTACATTGAAAAATTATTATCTTGTTTTGCAACTGTAGGTATGCATGCATTATTTGTCAAATTATGTTTGCAATTAGAGGTAGTTAATCTTGTTGCATAAATTCCCTAAAATTGTTCATCCACTGCCACTAGCCTAGGTTAATAATCCTGTTGGTGAATTCGAGCCCGGTGGATGTTATATGGTCTATTTATGTTTTTTTCGGCGTCATGCATAGCAATGCTTAGTTTCCGGTAGATTGGGCGGTTGTCGACTTAGTCGATAACCTTGATCACATAAATCATTTTTATTATTATGTTATATCTAGCACTCTATGCTATTTGGAAAACTAAAAATGAAAATAAAATGTTTTAGACTTGGGCACATTGGTTGGATGGTGTGCTGTTGGGTGTGTGCTTGGTGCCCAAATCAACAAGGACCGAATATCTTGTTACACTAAACCAAGCATTATTGCGTGCATCCACATGAGAGACATATGGGACCCCTCTTGACTTAATACTTTGGCGTGTCTTACATCCGAGTCGTAGGTGTGGGTGTGTGTGTGGGAATGTGTTGTTGTTATCGGGTGTGTGGGGGGTGGGTTCCTGTCTAGGTTCTCCACACCGAGGGGCATCGGCAGTTGTCCAAGGCTTTACCCCAAAGGGATAGTTGATCTAGGCTTTACCGATGACTTTGACACAACGTATGGGTTTCTATCCATACGAGCGACTCGTAGTTAATACACAATATTGGAAATATCTCGTAGGACTTAGCTCTGCCAGCTTACCTTCGGAAGTGTGCTTTATCCGGTGGCAAAAGGAGCGGTCTGACATGTGGGTAAAGTTGTACACCCCTGCAGGGTTTAATCTATTCGAATAGCTAAGTCCTTGGTTATGGACACTCTTGGGGAGGTCTTTCGAGAGTTAGACTCAACATTTTGGAATTTTAAAATTAAAACTTGACTGGGTGGTATTGAGATTGGTTCTCATGCTATGATTGGTGTGCTGCAGGGGCAGCCACTTGTAGATGTTTTGATATTGTCTAATGTTAATTACTCGCTATTATTTAAAGTATCAAAAATGTTTTCTCACTTGCCATTTAAATCTATTACAGTGTATTCAAATTTAAATATTGCTTTACGCTGAAAATAAACTTTATGGCCTTCTCAATTAAGTAGAACTTGCATGTAGCTATGTATAGGCTTGGTAAAGTCTTGCGGAGTACATTCGTGTACTCACTGTTTGCTTTTATTTACTAATCTGGATAGCAGGAATTGAGGTCAATTCGGGTAAGGAAAGATGCGCAAGAAACGTCGATTTGCTAAGGTTTTAACCCTAGTCGGTTGCCCTGTGGGTTATGGCAAGCCATTGGGACTCCATTGCTAGTTAATTTATAGTTTGATTTCAGTTTATTTATTGTTTTCCGCTGCATACTCGATATTTTATATTGCAATATTATGATTACCTATGTGCGGTTCGATACTGTTTGTGACGGTGTATGTGTACCACTCCTGGGAGGTACATAATGCACCGAGAGTGGGGAAATTTAATTTCTAATGCTAGGACCAATTGGGGGTTAAGCATTATAAGTTAAATCATCCGGAGGCTCTCACAAGTTTGGTATCTGAGCTGTGCTGACTGTAGGTTAAAGCCATAGCAATGGACGTTGTTAGGAGTTTGGTTTGCAAAGAGTATTTTCAAAACTAGCAAAAATACAAGTGATATAATTCCTTTCTTTCTTACCCATCTTAGCATATATCTTTCTTACCCATCTTAGCATATAATTCTTATCTCACCATTCATTTGGTTTACACAAAACAAACTTTCTCTGTTACTCATCTCCCTTTTCCAACAATAGAAACGCTTTCCCAACAATAGAAACGCTAAGTAGTCATCGATGAAGAGCATCGGCGAATGGATGAGAAGACGATGCCTTGTTGCCATGTTAGGATTAAATCAGGTGTTATTCTTAGAATATGTACACCCATATGATATTACTTAGCTTGTAGATGCTGGATTTTGTAATTATTTGCTCTATTTTGCTCCAAGTAGTTGCGCATCGCCTACAGGCAGCATGCATAGCGACTATACCGGAAAACTCACTGTTGTTTATTTGTATCTCATTTAGGTGATTTTGGAATGATTAGTACATGCTAGGGTTAAGATGCATACGCGTGGTTCACTTACTCACCTTATGCTCATTCTTTCCTCACCCCATCCTTTATGCATCAAAATATTTAAGGGGGGTAGAAGATACCTCAAAGTATGTATTAGGTATTTCGATTCTTATACTTTGATCACGCATATAGATTTTAGATTAACTCAAGCATATCATCATTCTTAAGTTGTTAGCAAGAATCACAACTAAAAAGGTTAAGTATAGCTCAAGAAGCATGATTAGTAAATCATCTTGGTAATGAAAGTAGGAAAATGACTAGCATCTAGAAGCATACTATGAAATTATCCTTAATTTGAGTCATCTTAAAATTGTTAGCTAAATTATATTTAACAACTTGCCTTGTTCATATAGATTCCCTGCATAAATTTGAAATTTTGGATGTCTTGGATGTTATGGCTGGATGTGCTAGATGTTGTGAAAGTAAAGTACATGCTTGTCTTTTAATTTAATGAGAAGTGATGTAACATCCCAATTTTCAGGAGTTTTCGAAAAATTTTCAAAACTCAAAAGTAATCGTTCGGTTCTGTTAATTGCTCAAGCTTAACTTGGAATTTTAAAAATTTTGGAGGTTCTAACTTGAATAAATCGAACTCCAATTAACTCTTTTGGTCGACCTTGAGTTGTTAGTGCTCTTTGGCTTTCGATTTCATTCTCTGTTCGCCCTGTGCCCCCTTTGGCCTAGCCTTTCTTTCTTTGGACCTCCCTTTTAGGTTCAGACCTCCCTGGTGTTCGGACCTCCCCTTTCAGGTTCGGACCTCCCTTGTGTTTGGATCTTCCCTTAGGTCCAAGCTCGGGTGTGTGTTTCAAATGTCCCTGATATCCGAAATTCAAATTCAGGATGTAGTTTTCCCTTTTGATCTCTCCCTCGTTTCTCATTCTTTCCTTCTTTGCTCGTTTGGGCCTCCTTCGTGTCCATTTGGACCTCCCTCTAGTTCATTTGGTTTTCCATCATGTCCGCTCGGACCTCCCGCTTGCTCCAGACCTCTATCGCTTTTGTACAGTTCGATTTGTGTCGGACGGGTTGATCTTATTAGCACGTTCGGCCGGTCCGAACGCCCCAACCCTTTTGAATTGACCGATCAAAAGCTGGCAGCTCCTGCACCATCGCACCTTTTCTTGCTACCATAGGACCTCCCTTGGTTTTAATCTGACCGTTAGGACCTCCCTTGCTTTTTATCTGACCGTTGAGACCTTCCCCATGTTGGTCTTAACCGTCGAGATCTCCTTTGGCTTCCATCTTGACCGTTGAGACCTTCCCCGTGTTGGTCTTGACCGTCAAGATCTCCTTTGGCTTCCATCTTGACCGTTGAGACCTTCCCTGTGTTGGTCTTGACCGTCGAGATCTCCTTTGGCTTCTATCTTGACCATTGAGACCTTCCTCGTGTTGGTCTTGACCGTCGAGATCTCCTTTGGCTTCCATCTTGACCGTTGAGACCTTCCCTGTGTTGGTGTTAACTGTCGAGATCTCCTTTGGCTTCCATCTTGACCATTGAGACCTTCCCTGTGTTGGTCTTGACCGTCGAGATCTCCTTTGGTTCCATCTTGACCGTTGAGGCCTTCCCCGTGTTGGTCTGATCGTCGAGATCTCCTTTTGATTTCATCTTGACCGTCGGGATCTCCCTTGTGTTGATCCTGGCCGTTGAGACCTCCCTTTGATTCATCTTGATCGTCGGGATCTCCCTTGTGTTGATCCTAGCCGTTGAGACCTCCCTTTGCTTCATCTTGACCGTCGGGATCTCCCTTGTGTATATCCTGGCCGTTGAGACCTCCCTTTGTTTCATCTTGACCGTCGGGATCTCCCTTGTGTAGATCCTGGCCATTGAGACCCCCCCCTTGCTTCATCTTGACCGTCGGGGTCTCCCTTGTGTTGATCCTGGCCGTCGAGATCTCCTTTGCTTCATCTCGACCGTTCAGACCTCCCCTTGTTTCAATCTGATCGTCAGGACCTCCCTTGGTTTTGATCTTGACCGTTCAGGACCTCCCCTTTTGAATTCCTCCGTTGGATCTCCTTTTTGGGTTCGGACCTCCCTTTCCCTTCAAGCAGTCTGAACCAGCCTCGCGCCCTTCCCACTCGTGGACCGTCCAATCCTTTTTGGATGGCCCGATCGAGATGAAAGGTTCGGCAGGTCTGAACGTTCCCAGGCGTTGTGGATCGTCCGATTCACATCAAACGGCCCAAATAAGATGTAGCGTTTGGCTGGTCCGAACGTTCCACTTCCTTGTGGACCGCCCGATTCAAATCGGATAGCCCTGCTTCGCCGTGCCTTCGACCTCTTGTCCCTAGGACCTCCTCCTCAGGACCACCCTCGTGATCTTTTTGCAAAGACCACCCTCGTGATCTTTTTGCAAATATCACCCCCTTGGGTCATGACCTCCCGTTGGTCACGACCTCCCTCTTGAGTCACGACCTTCCTGTTGGTCGTGACTGGTCTTTTTGCAAAGACCACCTTTTTGCGTCTTTTTGCAAAGACCACCCCTCGGTCTTTACTGGTCTTTTTGCAAAGACCACCCTCATGGCTGGATCTCCTCCCGACCCGTTGGACCTTCTCCCAACGAGTCGAGCCTCTTTTCTGATAGACTATTCCTTGTTGTTTATTTCTGTTCTTTGTTGGTTGTTCCAAGTTGGTTTTATTCGAAGCTGCTTAAGCTTTGGTGTTGTTTCTCCCCTTCTCTGCTTGTCCCGTGTTTCCCCTCGGCTCTGCTCCTTTGTGGTTTAGACCTCCTTGAGGTCCAGATCTCCTTTGTGGGTTAGACCTCTCCTTTGAGGTTTAGATCTCCTTTAAGCTTTGGATCCTTTTTTGGGTTTAGATCTCTCTCTAGAGTTTAGACCTCCCCGTTGGTCTAGACTTTCCCCTTGTGGTTTAGACCTTTCCTTTTGGGGCTAAGACCTCCTCTTGGTCTCGACTTTCCCTTTGATCAGGACCTTCTTGTCCTCCGGACCTCCTCCCTTGAGCCTTTTTGTCCCTAGGACCTCCCTGTGGTCTTTTTGCAAAGACCTCCTTTAAGGTCGACCTCCCTTGAGGTCAGACCTCTAGTCTTTGCAAAGACCACCCTTGCGCCATGACCTCCCTCGTGGGTCACGACCTCCCCTTCGACCTCCTCCCTTGACTTCTCCAGACCTCCTCCTTGGGGTTTTGATCGACCCCACTTGTCGATCCTGTCAAGACTTTTTCTACCTCTCGTCACATCATTGCCATTGCAAAAGTTCGCGCATTAAATGTCATATTCCTCCCCTTGACTTTCTCTTCTCTTGTCTCTCCCTTACTTGCTCCAGTTTTTTCCCTTACACGCTAGCAAGTGTACCTTTGCCACGCTACCTTTGAATCTGGTCGCCCTTCTTGGGGGTGCTCTTTCTCTCCTTCCGCTATAAATAGAGCACCCAGAGCAATCCCTTCCTCCTTGTTCTTCACTAAAACTCCCTTTCACACCTCTCTTTGTTCTGGTGAGCTCTCCAAGCTCCTCTGGTTCGGATCTCCTTGAGTTTGGGCCTCCCTTTCGTTGGACCACCCCCCTCTCGGTGAACCTCTTCTCTTTTTGGTTCTATTTAAGTTCTCGTCGGTTCCTTCTTGAAATTGCTTTATTTATTTGTTTTCTTCGCAAACGTGTAGATTTTGGTTCTGCTGAGGAGCTCAAGGATCCAACAACCTTCTCAGAAGCCCAGCAACTCGTCGCCGAAGGCAAGTCGTGGACCTTTGATCATCTTGAACCCACTTCTTTTACAAAAGTATTTTGATTTGATATAAACTGCATTGCTAGTTGTATAAAAATGGTTTTGGGCCTAGTTAATTACCTACTTGTCTCTACGCCTCCTTGTTACTTTACAATCCACATGTTGACATGTTCCCTTTGAAAAGCCGTAGCATGTGTATTCTTTGTTGGATATTCTTGTTTACCAACCGGGGTATCATGTTTGCTTAGCCATGCTTTGGTAGACATCGGTCTCACCATGAATCATCAATATTAGTTTACCCCTAGCGCACTGGTTTGTGGCTTGTGTAGTAGCGGCCAGTGTTGCTGATTAAAATGAAGTGTGGCCCTGTGTGAGGCCACGACATTTGTTGTCGCTTTAACTAAAATTTGTGTGCCAAGACTGGGGTGGTCTTTTGGCTGGGTTGAACCCAACAAGGTTAATTTGACTAAGAAACTATGGAACCGTGGCAATGCCACTTGATGAATTTGTTGTGCCAGGACTAGGGTGGTCCTTTGGCCGGGGAGGAACCCCAAAATGTTTTATGCTCGGGCGAGTGGAAGGTGGTTAGTGTGGGTGCAGGAAGCACACTGGGTTGTGAATAGCTTCGCCTGAGCAGCCAACTAAGGACTTAACCTTGAACCATTGATCTGGGTCACCTCGTGCAACCACATGTCCAGGATGGGGTGGACCGGGTGCAATAATTAGCGAAGCTTGAGTCGATTCTGTTATGGTGGAGAATGGCGCAAGGGGGGGCCAGGACGGCGAAACCTTAGTGAGCAGAACCGAGTCATGTGGACCTTTGTAAAGACCTAGTGGTGGTCTCTACTTGATTCACACGTCCAAGGAAACGTGTGTTGTATCAAGCGACTACCTTTTGTGGGTAAAGTGTACAACCTCTGCAAAGTATAATCTATTCGAATAGCCGTGGCCTCGGTTATGGTCATGCCCGGAGATTTCACGCAAGGGGTAGACTTCTCTTCAAAATGTGGTGATCTTGAGCAGGTCTTGTGTGTTTTGGAGTGGTCCGAGCTGTGATTAGGGTGATTACAGTGAGGTCTGGGTGTGGATAGGGTGTTCGCGGGTGTTTTTAAAGAACTTGTGTACTTATGTATAACTTGAGCTTTGTAATCTACTTATGCTATTTACTGTCAAATATTGCTTTCCTGCAAACTAACCCTAGAGCTCTCAATTGTCAAGCTGTGCATAAATATTAATTGCATACATTTTCCTACGGTTTGCTGAGTACATTCAAAGTACTCATGGCTTGTGCCCTTTGTTTTAATCAGCAGAGGAAGCAGATCCAGGAAGTCTAGTGCTCCTCGGAGGGGAGCTCTTTTGAAGACCTTGCGCACTAGGAGACGTCCTCCACTCGGTAGCCTGTGGGCTTGCCGAATGACCTTCCCGTGTGTTTTGTTTCTGCCGCAGGTTCTCTGTTGGTTGTTAGCCCTGCGTGGCAACCTTGTAAAAAACTTGGCCGTAAGGTCTTTTGGCTAATAATATGTTAATTTGTCTGATTCATCTCTTTTGAGCTTGTTGTATGGAATTGATTGCACCGATGTTGAGTTTGTGCAAGCTGGCCAATCTGATCCTGGGACTAGCTCATTGTGCACAAGGGCTGGGACCTTTAGGTGGTCTTGGAGGACTTCCGGGTGGACCTTCGAGTCCTCCTGGGAGGTCCTGAAGACCTCCAAGTGGTCCTAGGAGACCTCCTCGAGTGGTCTTGGAGGATCTCCCAGACCTCTAGGTGGTCCTGTTGGACCTCCTGGGAGGTTCTAGGAGATCTCTCCAGGAGCTCCCGAGGCAGGTCCTTACAAGTGAACTTATTATATTATGATATGAGAGTAGCTCATTTTTGTGTTTGTTCAACTGAAAGTGTTTAAACCATGTTAGGTTTGCTTATGTAGTCAATTGCTCTTTATGCAAAGTGAAACACATTCCTTGTTTTGGTGCAATTTTTGACCGGATTGAAAGAAAAGTACTCTTGTAATAGATGGTGATTCCAAAAATCTTGAAATTATTCACATGATAACCTGATTGTGTGTAGTTCATAAATATAATTTTTCCAGAATTTATTGAGCTTGTTTTGCCTAGCATTTAAATCAAATGCTTTGCTAGGCTATTCTGGCTGATTTTGAATCTGGTACTAATAGGAAGGTTTAAAATGTGAGGCCCAAATTTCTTGGTGTTTAGTATCACCTCAGTAACCTACCAGAATTTTTTTTGGAATTGCTGAACTTAGTTTCGCTGGTGTTTGTGCCGATGTCTTGTTTTCTTTGTCTGAATTGTTGTACCAACCAAAACCTAATAATAGTGTGTGGGATTAATTTTTCTAGTATCGTTAGCATCCCAAAAACATCCCAGAATGTTTCTAGCCAATTTAGTATTTTTTTTCTCCCGAGCCCTAGTTGCTCACAAGTGGGTTTAAAGCAGAATCTAAAGCAAACTAGGTATAGGCTTGATTGTGTGTGAACTATTCTTGATGTATGTGTGAACTTTAAAATGATGATACTACTATGTGTAGGACTTATTGAGTGTTTCTTCAAGTTGCCAATTTGATTATTTGATTGCTTTGTTAAGGACGGCACTTTAAAATGCATGCGTAAGTGAAACCTGTTTGTGTGTGGGCTTAACGGGTGCCCATTAGGGATATCCTTCTAGAAGCTAGCCTCCACTATAAATAAGGGAGGGTGCTGGTTGTGCACCTCTCAACCCATATATCTAAAACCCTAGTTTGTGTTTTAGGGTTAGGAGATAATAGTGGAGAGGTTAGGGTTCTAGGGAATTGGATTCATTGTGTGCTCAAGTATTGAGCCTTTGTCCTCCTGGATGGAGTGGCTATAAACCAGCATCAATCTCAAATCAATCCAAGCAAGATTTCACAAAATGAGTCTCTTTTTGTTCTTACTCTCTATTTTGTGATTTTGGGGCTTTCTTTTATCCCTGAGTTTTCCTTTGGTTTCTAGCCTATATCTTACTTGTTGTGACATGTGGGAATGCATCTAGGATCATCTTGATCATCTTCTACCCACGAGTAAGTCTTTAGATCATATTTTAGTTTTGACTCGGTTTTGAATCAACCTTCACTCAAATAGAAAAAAGTCAGAACTTTGGCAACGATCTTCACGACGTTGATTGGAATAGGTTCCTGACATCCTAAAGAAGGTATGTTTCAATTTCGTGAAGTTTGGAGTTGTGGATCAAAAATTAGACCAATTTGTGATTTTGAGTTCGGGCTGATTTTACTGTTCATTGGCCTAGAGGTCAGACCGCCCATGGAGAGGTCAGACCGCGGTCTGACCGCCCAACTAATTTGGGTTTGAGTTTTTGTGATTTTGGTCTATTTGCTTTGGAGTTTTGATTGGATTCAATACAAGTCTTCCACTGTGTTTGTGTATTGATCTTCATAGCTTTCATAACTATTAGAGTGAAATTAGTATTGAATTCAATCAAGGAGAAAAAAAATCGTGCTCCTATTCACCCCCCCTCTAGTCGCCTTTTCGGTCCAACAGTTTGAGACCGAGCACCGCGGTTTGGCCGCGTCATCTGCGCTCGCCGATGCCCCAGCCACCTCTCTCACCTACCCCTATCACTCGTTGGCATCCATGGACCGAGCTCACCCCGTTGGCCCCTTATCGCAAGTTCATTGTCACTCTAGCCTATTTAAAGCCACGGAAGCCCTCTCTTTCGTTCCTTTCGCAACCCTGTGCTTCGCACTGACCTCCCCTACCTCTCTTCTACTCTTCTTCCTCATAGCCGAGAGCAAGAATGAAGCTCTAGCTCAAGCCCGAAGCACCGCTATTGTCCGCAATGCTGTTTCGGCGACACAGGGGTTCATTTCCATTTCTCTTCGTGTCATATCGCGTTCTAGGATCTGAGGAGCATATCCCCTAACTTGATTTTGGCTTTGGATCGCAGGAATTCCCGGAATTGGCTTTCCCTCTTCTTTGGCTGAAAACGGTCACCTTCGTCCCTAACTCCGGCCAGTGAGTACATAGCAGAATTCCTTTTGATATACCCGTCTACTGACGTTGCTTAAGCTTCTCCTACCTCCCATTTCCTCCCTACGTCCTCAGGTTGAGCTCTCCGCATTGGAGCACCGCCGTCGCCCTTGATCCATCGTCGCTGGCACGACTCCGACTAGCTCATCCTCTCAGCTCCCCTCCGGTAAGGTTCTTGACCCTTGCTGTTACTTGTGCGCGCGTTAAATCGTGTGAAGCATCACCGAGCTATAGGAGTCATCGTCATTGTAGCTTTACCTCTGCTCCAAGTCGGCGTCACCACCATCACACTTTAACGGCGCCTGTAGTTGAACCACCTTCCATCAGGTAGTCGATTCCGACTAGGTAGTCGAAACTCCCTTACAACCAAGTGGTCATAATCTCCTACGACCAGGTGGTCGTAACCTCCTATGACTAGGTGGTCGTAATCTTCTACGACCAGGTAGTCGTAAACTCCTACTACCAGGTTGCAAACTCTGAAGCATCAGCTTTGGCAGGATTAGCTCCAGCAACGCCTAGCTTCTTACGACCACCTTGCAATCATCTACGACCACCTTGCAACCATCTACGACCACCTTGCAACCATCTACGACTACCTTCTACCACTTCCGAACACGTAGTCGAAACTCCATTTGACCATGTAGTCGAAACTCCTTCTGACCACGTAGTAGAAACTCCATTCGACCACGTAGTCGAAACTACATTCAACCACATCCTCCTTCCGACCACATAGTCAAAACTCCTTTCGACCACGTAGTCGAAACCTCTTTTCGACCAGGTTGTTGAACCTCCTTCCGACCATCTGTAGTTGAAGCCTCCTTCCGACGAGTAGTCAAAACCTCCTTCCGACACCTGTAGTTAAACCTCCTTTCAACAACCTGTAGTCGAAGCCTCTTTCCGACTAGGTAGTTGAAACCTTCTTCCAACCAGGTAGTCAGATGAACGGTACTCGAAATGAACTGTACCTAAAATGAACAGTACTCGAAATGATCGGTACGCGAAACGAACAGTACTCGAAGCCAAAGTACTCGAAGTCTAATTGTTGGATTTTCTCTTCCCACAGAAATGATTTAAGCTATAACTTTTGCTTACGAACTCCAAATCAAGTGATTTATGTTTCTAAATTCATATAAAATTATGCTCTACATTCTTTGTAAATTTCATGATTTTTTGATGATTTTGAGTTTTTGGAGTTTATTCGGCGTTATCCGTTCTTATTGTTTCTCCTTGATTCTTTCATTAGGTTCCGACGAACTCGTTGAGTATGAGAGTGATCCTCCGCAGTAAGTGGAATATCTCTAGCAAGGCAAACAACCCCCCCTTTGATCTTATTGCTCCTATTACTTTTGATAAAATTATCTTGATTGCAAATGTATGTATGCATGGGCTATTTTAATGTTAATTTTTGTTAGGAGTAGTTAATCCGAATAGATGCATGAGTTGTAGGAAAATGTTCACATTTCTACTGAGCCTAACTTAGATTATTGCTAATGATTTAGAGTCCGATGAATGGACTCTGGTCATTTATATGTATGTAGTATGCGAGTCGGTTGGCTTAGCAATGCTTAGAACGGTAGCATGGGGATCATCGCTTCGGCGATGGTCATTATATCCACACTTTAAATACTTGGGTCAGGGTACTCATGTATATAACGTATTTGAAAAACTAAAACTAAAAATAAAATGTTTTAGACTTGGGCACATTAGTTGGATGGTGTGCTTGGTGCCTGAGTCAACAAGGACCAAATTACTTGTGTCACCGATCCAAGCACTATCGCATGCATCCACATGAGGGCATATGGGAATCCTCTTGACTCAGTACTTTGGGGGGTGTTAATTGATGAGTCGCTGGTGGTAGATTAGGAGAAAAATATTCTGTTGTTCTGTTTTTGTTGGGCATGAGCGGGTAGGGTTCCGGGTAGGTTCCCTCGCCCGAGGAGCATTGGCAGTTGCTAAGGCTGGGCTGATGTGTCCGGCACAATGTATGGGTCCTCCGTGGGAGCCCAGGATGGGCGGTTCACAGAGGGTTAACCCCCATACGTGTGACTCTTAATTAATACACTCCATTGGAAAGCATCTCGTAGAACTTAGCTCTGTCGGCATACCTTCGAAAGTGTGCTTTATTCGGTGGCAAAAGGAGTGGTCTGACATGTGGGTAAAATTGTACACCCCTACAGGGTTCAAACTATTCAAATTGCCTCGTCCTAGGTTATGGACATGCTTGGTTAGGTCGTGCAAGAATTAGACTACAACATTTTTGATAAAACTTGAAATCGAGTGGTACGAATGGGTAATTCGTGCTATCTTGTGGTGGTTGTTGGGAAGTCACCACTAGGATGTTAATTATGCTTATAAATGTTGTCCTGCTGTTATTTTAACATTCAAAAATAGATTTGACAAATTGCGTTACAATCTATTACACTATTAAGTAAGAAAATCTGCTTTTATCTTTGGCTTAGTGTAGTAGCCTTCCTTTGATACATGAAAGCATATATATATATATATATATATATATATATATATATATATATATATATTTTTCTTGTAAGACTTGCGAGTACAACTTTGTACTCAACCCGGTTGTTGCAATTTCAGAGGAGGTTGATCCCCAAGGGATCAACTCTTGTGAGATGGACTTCATGCAGGACGACTAGCTTGGTGGTCCAGTCGGTTGCCTTGTGGGTAAGGGCAGCCGGTTGGCTTTTGTTTATCACCATCTTATGGCTTTTGTTTCCGCTGCTACTTTAGTCTTTTATTATCATTTGATATTGTAATGACTTGTGTATGAAATTGATGCTTTAAATTTTGTGATGGGGTATGTGCACCACTCCTGGGAGGTACATGTTACATCGAGAGTCGGTATATTTGATTTGTAATGCTATGACCAATTGTACAGTTAAGTATTACAAGTTAAATACCTCGAGTTCTCACACAAGGTTCGTTGCCGAGTGCGATGTATGTCGCCGAGTGAAGGCCGAATATCAGCGACCAGCAGGAGTGTTGCAGCCCTTGCCCATTCTAGAATTCAAGTTGGGCTCGATTGATATGGATTTTATCACTGGTCTGCCCCGTACCTCCACAGGAAAAGATGCCATCTGGGTTGTTGTTGATCAGTTGACGAAAATAGCACATTTTCTGCCAGTGCGGACTGGACTTCATGTAGGTCTTTTGGCAGACCTCTACATATCCGCATTGTGAGCTTGCATGGTGTACCAAAGGAGATTATTTCAGATCGCGGTACACTCTTCACCGCCCAGTTTTGGAAAAGCTTACAAGAAGCTATGGGGAGTCGCCTTTCCTTTAGCACCGCCTACCATCCACAAACCGGAGGCCAACCTAAAAGAGTAAATCAAGTTTTGGAAGACATGCTCCGTACTTGTGTTCTCTCTTATGGGAAGAATTGGGGAAAATGTTTGTTGTTTGCTGAGTTTTCCTACAACAATAGCTTTCAATCTAGTCTCGGCATGACACCATTCGAGGCCTTATATGGGAGAAGATGTAGAACCCTGTTGAATTGGTCTGATATCGGCGAAAGACCACACTTTGGCCTAGACTCGATCAAAGAGGCCGAAAGCCTAGTTCGATTGATACAAGACCGGTTACGCATGGCTCAATCCTGACAAAAGACCTATGCGGACCGACGTCGTCATGAGTTAAGCTTTGAAACAAATGATTTTGTGTATCTCAAAGTCACTCCTCTGAAGGGCAATCAACGGTTCGGCGTCAAAGGCAAATTAGCTCCTCGATATGTCAAACCTTTTCGCATCATTGAGAAGAAAGGAGCTGTGGCCTACAAGTTGGACTTGCCTGCTACACTTTCGGGGGTACACGATGAATTTCACGTGTTCTAGTTGAAGAAATTCCTTCATGTCCTAACCAAGGAAGCTCCGTTGGAAGGTCTTGATGTGTAAGAAGATCTGACCTACCGTGAGCTTCCTATTCGCATCCTTGAAGAAGCTGAATAGAAGACAAGGAATCATATCATCAAATTCCTTAAAGTTCAGTGGACGAATCACACCGAGGACGAAGCAACTTGGGAATAAGAGGATCACCTGCGTGCAGACTACCTGCTTTCTTTTTCTAGTGAGCAGAATCTCAGGACGAGATTCCTGTAGGGGGGATTTGTAACATCCCCAAATATGGGTTTGTGTTTCAAATTTATAAAAGTATGAAATTTTAAAACTTTTGCTGCATTCTGTTGTAATGCATCTTTTCTGAAAATTCATCCAAGTTTAAGTGAACCAAAAGACTTCAAGTGCTCAATTTAATGTTTGAATTTAAACTCTAGGAAAAATCTTGTGAACAGTCCCTAAAGATATTTTTCCTAGGTTCTGGAGAACTTTAGGAGCTCACCTTAAAATTTTCACAATTGTTAGATTTTATTTGCTATTTTAAGCAGCCAGTCAAACTAGAGGATCAAAAGTCAAACACCAAAAACAGAGCCTTAAAATAATTTTTGAGAAAAATATGTTACATGAAAAACCATATAAAAATAAAAAATGGTCTACCCAATGTAAGGAAGATTCCATAAAATTTTCATGATTTTTGGAGCTAAACATTTATGTCTAAAAATTCCTTTCAAGTCTCAGCCTAATTCAAAAATCAGAAAACATAAACTCTGACCTCACCTCTCTCTGACCTGAGGGCCCCACCCGCAGGATTTCTTCTCCCTCACCAGCTCTGCCTATGCGCTTGCGCTTGTGCGCCAGCTCCAACGGCCAAGCCCCCAGTTTGTGGTCGTGCGCCCACGGTTCCTCTCCTCGCTCGATCGTGCAGACGCTCACCGCCTCACACTCACTATCCCCTCGGTCGCTCGTGCACCGTGCATTAGCGCGCTGAGTGCCCCTTGCGCTCTCTGCCTCGGCCTCTATAAAAGTTCCCTAGAGTTCCCCTTGTCGTCCTTTTACCACCCCTAAGCTTTTTCCTCCACCTTCCCCTCTTTCCCCGAGCACAAACACAAAGGAAAACACAAGCTCCATTTTCAGTCGACACACCGTTGTCATGTCCTCGCCGCACCAGTGATGCTCCCTCACTTCTACTCATGTCATATCGTGTTCTGGGGTCTTATAAGGGCTCGTCGGAATTTGGTTTCTTCTCAACTCCGGTCGAAAGCTTCATCTTCGTCTCTAACTTCGGCGCGGTAAGTAAATACCCAAATTCCTTGCTTTGTCACCATCTCATGGTCTCATTTATGCTTCCCCTACCTCTCTTTGCGTCTCCTTTTGCTCAGGCCACCTCCCCCACGTTGAAGCGCCGCCGCCACCACTGGTCTTTGTCGCCGGGTCACCTCGGTTGCTCCGCGTCACTCCGGTGAACTCCTTGACCCTTCCTTATACACTACTACAAAACAGGCAATAGTAGACGCCTCATCACAGACGGTTAAAATAGAACCGTCTGTGTTGGGTCTATCGGGCCTATCACAAAGCGGTTTGTATTACAAACCGCTGATACTCAAGATCCTGAGCGGTTCTAGTAAAGAACCGTTTGTGATAGTATCACAAGCAGTTCTATTAAAAACCATTTGTGATAATCTGCGATATCCTGAGCGGTTCTATTAAAAAACTGTTTGTGATAATCTCCAGTATCACAGACGGTTCTATTAAAGAACCGTTTGTGATAATGTCCAGTATCACAGACGGTTGGTGATACGAGCCGTCTATGATATGTGATTCACAATGTGGGAGTTCGAAAAATTTGAATGTGTGCGCGGGAGTAGCAAGAGTCTATATAAAGCCGGTCCTCCCAGGCGTGCATTGCCGTCTTCGGCCCCAACAAGCTCGAAGAAAAGAAGGTTAGTAGTTTCCGATTCTATCATCTTTAATTCCGTTGGGTTTTCAGCTTTTAATCTACGTGTGTTTTGACTAATTGGATTAGCTGCGAGCTTTGCTTTTTGCGTAATGTTGTAACAATGGTGGCATGGTTCTTGCGTGCGTGCACAGGAGAGCGAGATCCTCAAGTTCTTGGGGTTCATGTGGAAACCTCTGTCATGGGTGATGGAGGTGGCAGCCATCATGGCCACCGTGATGGCCAACGGCGACCACCGCCCGCCAGACTGGCAGGACTTCGTCAGCATCATCGTGCTCCTCCTCATCAACTCCACCATCTCCTACATTGAGGAGCACAATGATGGGATCTCAGCCAAGGTGGCGGAGGCAGCAAAGAGGCAGAGAGGCGGACGGCCAAGGGGAAGGCCACCGTGGCCACCTACAAGAACCGTCTGTGATAATTACTATCACAGACGGTTCGAAAGTAGAACCGTCTGTGATAACTACTATCACAGACAGTTCTACTTCCGAACCGTCTGTGATATTAGATCCTGAGCGGTTTTTGAACCGTCTGTGATAACGCTTGTTATCACAGACGAACTTTCGAGCGGTTGGAAAACCGCTGCGTGATGTCGATTCGGAATCGCGTGATGAGACTGTGTGTAGTAGTGATACTCATGCGCACGCTAGATCGCTTGGAGCATTACCATATCGTGTTTTCCATTTTGTTATAGCTCCTCCTCCGCCTCACCGCGTCGAGCTGCCGATACATACCGTCCTAGCCATCGCCGCCAGCACCATTGGGTGCAAAATAGTGCGGAGGTTCCATTTTGGCCTTTTGCTGGCGCCTCTGTGCCCTCTACCACCGGCGACACACCTGGCAAACTCGCGCCCGAGAGCACCTCTCTGTTGTTGGAAACCAACAAGTACTGTAGCGCCATTAATTAGGGCAAATCACTGTCGTTAGGTTTAAATTAATCATTAGTTGTCGATTTAGTGCTCTAATGTTTCTATGATAGGCAGGCCCCACGTACAGAAATCAATGAGTTCAGTGCACTAAGATTCGCTATAAGTCGCTGACACGTGGGCCCGGTCTACACAATAAACCACTCCGTGGTCCATGGACCAATGCACTGTTCTGTGAACTTTTGGTCCATGTGCTATTCCATGAGCCAAGTCATTGACACGTGGGCCCGTGGCCGTTGTACCGGTTGACGTTGACCAGGTCAACAATGACCTCGGTCCCACTAGTCAGTGACCGTGGCTAGCTCAAGCTGAGTATAAAAAGTATTTAATAAATTTAGAAATTCCGAAACGGATTACTTTTAGACTGGAAATTGTTTAAACTTCAAAAATTCATAACTAATTCAAATCAACTTCAAATAGGGTGAAACCAATTTTGTTAGGTTTCATTTTTATTGTACTTTAACTTGGAATAGGTTTGAAACATGTTGCTGTCACATAAAATTTCGAAGTTGGAATTAATTGCTGAAATAAATTATTTTTACACTAAAAATTGAATTAACTTTGAAATATCATAGAAAATTCATATGAACCCCAAATGAGATGAATCAAATTTTGTTGTTCATAAAATTGTATCCTCTATCTGACCATGTAGTTTTTGTCTCCACCACCTTTCTGTAAATATTTGCGAAAATAATTAATTTCGGCTACACTAACCGAAAGTGATTTTTCTGGCATTTTCTCCTTCGACTGATCTTCAACAGGGCATAACTCTCACATGCAAACTCCAAATAAAATAATTTTATTGCTAAATTCATTTAAAATTGTACTCTACCTGCTGTGTAAATTTCATATATTTTGGATGAATTTGAATTTTTTGTTGATTTTAGCGTTATTCGTTCTTCTTGTTCGTTCGATAGGTTTTGAAGATTTGAGTGTATACAAGAGTGATCCTCAGCAGCACCTGGACTATCTCTAGCAAGGCAAGCAACCCCCCCTATCATGTTGATCCTGTTATGTTCAATACAATTATCTTGGTTTGCAAATGTATGTATGCATGTTCTACGTTGATGATTAATTTTCTCGTTAGAGGTAGTTAATTCTAGTAGTTGCATGAGCTGTAGGTAAATGTTTATCCATTGCCACTGAGCCTAGGTTATTTATTTATCCACTGTGATTTAGAGCTCGATGGATGGGTTCTAGTCATGTTATATCGTATACGAGTCGATGTCGCTCAACAATGCTTAGTTTCGGTAGAATGGGGATCATCACTCCGGCGATGGTCATTATATCATCACGTTAACTACTTGGGTCAGGGTACTCATGTAAGTATCATATTTGGAAAACTAAAATTGAAAATAAAAAGATTTGGACTTGGGCAGATGGTATGTATGGTGTGTTTCTCGTGTGTGTGGTTCCTGCCCTAGTCAGCAAGGACCGAACATCTTGGCCACTGATCCAAGCATTAATGCGTGCATCCACATGAGGGGATTATGGGGCCCCTCTTGACTTAGTACTTTGTAATGTGTTAACTCTGAGCCGTGGGTCGTAGTGTTAGGGAGAAAAAAGTTTTGTTGTTAATGGAAATGTGCGGGATGGGATCCAGGAAGGTTTTCTCACCTGAGGAGCATCGGTAGTTGCTAAGACTTTACTGATAACTCCGACACAACGTATGGGTCCTCCATGGGAACCTCATCTGGACCTTGTAGTCAACGTTTACTTAACTTGCCACGTAGGGCTAAAGAAACAATAAACTCTTGCAGTGAAATGGGAAACCTAGAAAGGCCAATCAACATGCCCACAAGCAATCGAGTGAAGAACACATCCAAATCCGTAAAGCCTTCATGATACTCCTAGGCAAAAAAAACTCCTGAGCAACTTGGTATTCTTCAACTAAGCAACAATGGCGAAATTCGTAAGTACATAAAGCACTCAGCAAGTCGTGGGAAAATGTATGCAAATAGTACTCATGCTAGGTTGGAACAAAGGTTAGCTATGTGGTTCCTTTGCAGAAAGCAGCGTTGACGATAAATACAATAAATAGATTGAAATGCGTAATTGAAAAGAATAATAAATAAGTAAACAATTTCTTTGAAACAACCAGTGAACTACACATTCACTTCTCAAGACAAACCACCAAGTGAATTACCAATTCACTAAATGAACATTATATTCATCAAGTGAACTTCCCATTCACACTTCGACCCATTTTATGAAGAAACTCTACCACTCGTGTGAAATCCCCGATCACGCCCATAACCGTGGACACGGCTATTTGAATAGTTTTTAACACTCTGGAGAGATTGTACAACTTTACCCACAAGAGATAATCATCTTATAATGTTCGCTCACACACTTCCGTAGGTGTGCGACTAAATGATTACAACAAGGCCTTTACAAAGCTCTGTTTTGACTCAGTTCTGCTCGCTAAGGTTTCAACACTAAAGGTCTCACTGACTAGACAAGGCCCCCCCCTCTTGCGCCAAACACAACCCAAACAGAACCAAATCAAAACATTACTAATTAGTTAGCCAAGCTCGTCCCATCAAGCATGTGGTTGTACGGTTAAAGCCAAGTTCAATGGCGCACAAGATTAAGTCCTTGATGAGTTACTCAGGTGAGTCTACCACAAACCCACAACGTGTTAAATCCACACCCTCAATCCACAACCGCTCGCCTGAGTGAAAATCATTTTGTTTAACCAAGACCAATGACATACCCTGCCATGGTACATAAATTTTATCAACAGTGGCTAACCACCACGATTCCATATTTCATTAAGTCAAGATTAATCATTATGACACATGTGATAGTGAACCCATCGTAACTAAGCTCGACTAAGCATCAATACGATACCCATGTTGGTGATAAAAATATGTCCAACTAAAATTATCCATGCTGAGGTGACAAAGGATTTATGGCATTCAAATATTCAATGGAGGCATAATGACAACAGGTAATAGCTAATTCCAAAACAATTTATATAAAGATAGCATGTAGTTGTATAAAACAATATACTTTTGAAATCATAGGATCAATATAATCAAAGTACCACGACTTACCTTGCCTTTGGATATGCTCAATTATCACACTTGGATCTTCAAAGTTGACTTGTGCTCCTGCTCCGTAGAATAGATCATCTAACGAGAGATAAAACAACATATGAAAATACAAATAAATTCAAAAGAAATTCAAATAAAATCCAAAAACAATGAAACCAACTCTAAAATAAAGAGCTCAATTTTAGATGAATTTAGGAATTTGAATGGGCTCAATCGGAGTTCGGACGAAAGAGAACGGGCTTTTAGAATATTCACATGAAATGATAGAAATCAGAATTTCGGGATTTAGAGAATTGTTTTTCTAAAGGAAAATAATTTACTGGGTCAGCATGACATCAGCAAGGAATTTCAGCTGAAAAGAAATCAAAGGAAAATAATCTGACAGATGAGACCCACTTGGTAGAGACTAGGTGCATGGTGGACTGAGTCTTTGGATTTGGATCTAACGCCTGCCACATGGCATTGACACACAGCCGCTGACTGAATGCCACACCAGCAAAAAGGATCACGTGGCCAAAGAGGTGGTAGCTGATGTGGAGAGTGACATGGCTACCCATGTGGCACAGAGAGCAAACCAACAGAAAAAGAGGAAGTGTTGGCCGGCGGCAAAGACTTCGATGGCGAGGGTAATTGATGGTGAGGAAGTAGCAACCAAGTAGCAAAACGGGGTGCCGAGAACTTGGAGATGCTCTGGTGGAGGTGGCTCATCGGCGGCGGCGACATTGGTGGTGGCGAGGTCCTCGGGTGATGACGACAACGACAATTAAGTAACGCCCGAAGAGAAATAGGGTGAGCACGAGCTTGGCGTCAACGAGAGGATCACCGAGGGCTTCTCGAAGTGGCCAAAGAACGAAGGAACCGACGGCGTGGTAGGGTTGACGGGAGCTAAAGAAGAAGCTCAACAATGGCATCTCGGCGGCGGAGGAAACAAATTAAAGGTAGACACCGGACGAGAAGGAGTTAGAATGCACGATGATGCGCATAGAAGAGCTAGGGGGCTCACCAAGGAGTAGAACGGGACGGAGGGCCGGCGGCCGAATTTTTGAAGAGGCGACAAAGCCAGCGATGTAGGGCTTCTCTAGAGAAGATAGTGCAAGCACGGTGAAGAACTCGTTGAGGCGATCCCGAAGACAAAGACGATGTGGCCTGAGGTGGTCCGATGGCGACGAACTTCCACGACGAAGAGCTTTGGCGATCAGCTTGGTCTTGAACAGATTCCGGCACAAAGGAACGAACTTGGGGCCAAAACTTTTAGGGTTTTGGAAGAGAAGGCACGAGCAGAAATCTTGACGCGGTCGGGCTCCTTTTATAGCGATGGACGGAAGGAGATTGAGAAGAGATAACTGGCGGCGTGGTTGAGATTGATGCGGATAAGGGGAAGACTCCGGGTTGAAGACAATGCATGTGGCATCTTTGGGCCCACTGTTAGTCGGAGCGAGAGGAGGTCAAGGCGTGCATGGTTTGGTAGGCTAGGCTTAGCTTAACGAAGGTCTGACTCCAAGCGCCGCGGAAGAAAAAAGTAGTCGAGCCAAGGGAAAAGGACGAATGGGCCGGTGGTGGAAGATGGAAACGGGCTAGAAATAAAAGAAAATAAAAAGAAAAGATGGGCTGAAGGGAGAATAGAATGTGCCAACGAAAAAGGTTTGAGCCCGAGAAGGATTTCAGATTTTAAATTGATTTCTGAATTTAGGAAAAAGAGATAAATAAAACTGAGCTCAATTAAATAGCAAATAAATCCCAACAATTCCTTGAAAATTCCAGAAATTTCTCTAGAAGACCAGGAACTCAAATGAAACAACTTTTAATTTAATTAAAGTTTAGATTATTCGCATCAATTGCCTATAAGGTATGGGCATAATGTTTTATTATTGAATATCGATGAGCCTAACCCTTATGAGGAAGCGATGATGGACCCAGACTCTGAGTTATGGCTTGAAGCCATGAGATTCGAGATGAAATCCATGTATGACAATTAAGTTTAGAACTTGGTTGATGCACCAAATGGTGTTAAAACCATTGAGTGTAAATGGGGTTTTAAGAAAAAGATAGATATGGATAACAATTTCACATTCATAAGGCATGACTAGTGGCAAAGGATTTCAAACAAATTCAAGGGGTTGATTATGATGAAACCTTCTCGCCTATCGCTATGCTTAAGTCTATCCGGATCATTCTAGCTATTACTGCATATTTTCATTATGAGATATGGCAAATGGATGTCAAAACAGCTTTCCTAAATGAAAACCTAAGTGAGGATATGTACATGACACAACCTGAAGGTTTTATCGATCCACAGGAAGCTAGAAAGATATGCAAGCTTCAGAAATCCATCTATGAACTAAAGCAAGCATCTCGGAGTTGGAATATTCGTTTTGATGAAGTGGTCACAGGTTTTGACTTCATCAAGAATGAAGAAGAACCTTATGTTTACAAGAAGGTTAGTAGGAGAAAATTTGTTTTTCTGATCTTATATGTGGTTGACATATTGCTGGTCGGAAATGATATTCCTATGCTTGAATCTATTAAATCTTCATTAAGAAATAGTTTCTCTATGAAATATTAGGAGATGCAGCATATATTTTGGGCATAAGGATCTATAGGGATACATCTAAAAGGCTAATTGGATTAAGCCAAGATATGTACATTGACAAGGTGTTGAAGCGATTCAACATGTAAGATTCCAAGAATGGTTTCTTGCCCATGTCACATGGAATTAATCTTAGCAAGAGTCAGTGTCCTTCAACACCTGATGAGCGAGATAATATGAGTATAATTCTATATTCTTCGGCTATTGGATCTACCATGTATGTCATGCTTTGTACACGACCAGATGTGTCGTATGCTCTAAGTGTTACGGATATCGACGAGATCGGTGAAGGTCCTTTGGATAGTAGTCAAGAATATTCTAAAGTACTTAAGAAGGACTAAGGATGCATTCCTTGTTTATGGTGGTGAGGAAGAGTTAGTCGTAAACAGTTACACCGATGCTACCTTCCAAACCGACAAAAATGATTTCAAATCACAGTCTGGATTTGTGTTTTGTCTTAATAGAGGAGCAGTGAGCTGGAAAAGTTCCAAGCAAGGAACAGTTGCTGATTCTACAATAGAGGCTGAGTACATTGCGGCTTCCGAAGCTACAAAAGAAGCCGTATGGATTAGGAAGTTCATTAATGAATTGGGTATGGTTTCTGGTGCTTCCAATCCAATGGATCTCTATTGTGATAATAGTAGAGCCATTACTTAAGCTAAGGCGCCTAGATCGCATCAAGAGTCTAAACACGTACTTCGACGATATCACATTATTCATAAGATTGTTGAAAGAGATGATGTGAAGATATGCAAAGTGCACACGGATTTGAATATTGCTGATCTGTTGACAAAGCCTCTCCCGCAACTTAAGCATGAGGTGAACACAAGAGCTATGGGTATTAGATACCTGTATGATTGAGTCTAATGCAAGTGGGAGACTGTTGGTGATATGCCTTAGAGGGAATCATAGAGATGATTGTATCACGTCTATGTTTATGAGTTATAGAATAAATGTTATTTGTTTCCTTGAATGAATTATCAGTTATAAAGATTAACAAGTATGTGACTTGTTGGTGAAACACTTTCACTTATATGATGTCATTCTAAATGTATCTTTGGTCGAAACACTAGTGATTTATCGATCAGCACATGTATTGATTGATGGCCATGTTTCACCGGTCATGGATATAGGGATATCCAATCAATAATGTGAACACATGTTAGAGAACATGGTGTTGGATTGACCTCACCTTGAGACACTATTGAGATTATTATGATTTTATGTGTTATCGGTTGGTCTCAAGCAATGATGTATAATCCTTGGACCTGTGATCAGCATGGTTTTCTACATGTGTAATAATACACCTATGGGTTGCCAAACACTACTCTGTAACTAGATAGTTGTAAAGGTAGCTTTTGGGTATGCTATGAAACATGTGGAGGAATGTGATGCAACATCCCAAAGTTCTGTTACTAAATTAAAAATTATTAAAGTTATTATTTTATTGGATTTTCTAAAATTTGAAAGAGTTTGATTGCTTTATTTTCTTTTCTTTGTTTTAAAAGTCAAAAAATAATAAAATTTGTTAAAAGTTTTTGAAGTTTTATTTGAGTTAAAGTTTAAAAGTAAAAATTTAAATAATTTCGGAATTTTGAAAGCGTTTCCTTAATTAATTCAAAGCCAAAATAAATTTGATTTCAAAATCTATTACCAACTTTAAGTTATAATTATTTCATTTAAGTCCAAAATAATTCTAGAGACTTCATCAATTTTTCTAGAATTTTTGGAATTTATTTGCTATTTTCTAAAGCCTATTTGAATTAATCTAATTTTTTAAATTAGGAAATCAATTTAAAATCCCTAAATCCTTTGGGTAGAATCTGAATCAGTGCATTTCACCCCTCTCCCTTACTGGCCCAAACCAGCCTGCTCTTCCCCTCTCTTTCTCACACCAAAGACGCCCCCCCTTTGCCTGACCTCCAAGGCTTGCGCCATGTGGGCCATGACCCCTTCGTCCCTGCGCCCTTCTTCTCCGCGCGTCCGAGCCAGCCCGCCGCCATTGAAGCCCGCGGGCGAGCTCACAATGGCCACCTCCCTAACCACCCACGTCCTCCGCACGCGTGCGCGCGAGACCCGTGCCCACCTCTGCCTCCACCCCCACGTTCTCTTCCCCCTTCTCCGCGCACGGGCACACGATCCTGCAACCGCTGCGCCACGTCCCCCACATCGCCACACCGCCTCGGAGCCCCTCGGCCCCTATAAAAGGCAGCCTCGGGCACCCCTCTCTTCATCCATCCCGACGCCGCCACCCATTGCCGTCCTCCCCCTCTCTAGCGCCGCATTTTGGAGTTTCTTCGTCGCCGACGAGGAAGCTTCGGATCTTCAATTGCGCCGCCTCCGTTGATCCCGCGTCATTGCCACCGCCACTGTTGGATTCGCCGTGACGCCGCGAAGCCAGTGCGCACCTCCGTCACGTCGGAGCACCACGGGAGCCGCTACTTCCTCATCGCCCGAACCTCGTCACCGCTTCTTCCTCGTCGCCGGCCGCCTCCGTCCTCGTCTTGTCGAGTGGGTGAGAGCATCATGATCGCTGTCCCCTCCTCTCTCTTTTGCGCACATCGCCGCCCGCCACCGCGCACTGTAACGCCAGCGACCTTCGGTCCTCGCGCCGGTGCCGTCCTCGCCGACGTGGCCTTGCCACGCACACGCCACTGTGGGCGCCACCTCAGCGTCGGATCTGACGTGGATCCGACGTGGCACCAAACCCGTGTCACATCAAACCCCCCTGAGCCAAAGCCGCATGGACTTGGTTCATGTGAACCGTGTCTATGACACGTGGGGCCCACCTGTCAAAAATTGTTTTATTTATTTAAAATCTGAAAATCTGAGGGTTGATGTCAGCATTGCGCAATATATAAATTTTCCTTTAGAAAAATAATTCGGGAAATTCTTTTAAAATGCAGATTTAGGTTTAAACTTGTAAAATTCATATCTTCTTCACCCAAACTCCAAATTGGGTGATTCAAATTACTAAATTCATAGAAAATTATTATCTAGCTAAATAAAATATAATTATTTAATTTGGAGTTCATTTGAATTTTGTTTGAATTTGACTTATTTTCAGCGATATAATTCATTAACGACTTGAGTCATATTTTGACGCCGTTTGAGAACAACTAAGTAAGCAAGGCAAGTTACATTCTTGACCATATTTGCACCCATTATTTTAGATTATTTAAATTCTGTTTTAAATTATTATTGCATGCTTATTTATATTCGATAATTTAAATTCCTGTTTTAAATTTATAGATATGCCTAAATCCTTTGTATGGCCAATGTTGATATTTGAATCAAATATATTGTCACCCTAGATAAAACCTAGTTGATACAATAGTATGAACTAGGACCATTTGGAAAAATTATGCTTAGTGATGCTTAGACCCAAAAATGTTTGATTTGGGGAGTTTCAGCAAAAAACCAAATATTGTTTAAATTGTATCCCTGGCATTGGTTTGTCATGGAGGCTTATAAATGAATTTTTAAAATGAAATAAAATGATGGTTTGTACTTGGGCGAAATGGTTGTTTGGATGGTGCATGTTTATGCACGGGCTCAATCTGGTTAGGGTCGAGGCCCATGGGTTTTTTGGAAAGTCGTCCAAGTTAGTTAAGGACCGGTCTCTGAGCCTTCCTTTGCTATGTATATAATGGGCTATGCCTCACCGTGCAACCACATTTCCTCAGTATGGGGAGTAGGACCTGGCCAACTAATTTGTAAAGTTCCATCGCGGTTGATCCTGTTTGTACGTGGGCGGTCTTTCATGGCCATTTCTTTTGACAAAGTATTTCATGACTATTGTTCCCACCTGGCATAAGAGGGGGCACCCATTAACCCGACGGGTTTCTATCCAAAGGGGAGATTTGCGAAACCTTAATGAGGATGGACTACGGTGGAATGGTGCATTGTAAAGGCCTTGTCATGAGCTCTAGACCACTTACTCTCGGAAGTGAGTGGTGGCATCAACGGTTGCCAAACAAACTAGAGAAATCATGTCATGTGGGTAAAGTGTACAACCTCTGCAGAGTGTAAAACTATTCGAATAGCCGCGTCCGCAGTCATGGACATGCTAGCAAAGCCTCTCAAAGTTATACTTTGGTTTTGATTTCAAAATGATTTGACATAAATGATTTTGGATTTCTATCCAAATGGGAATTGGGCAGGAAGCCATGTGATAGGAGGGTATCCTTCACCATTCATGTGTGAATGTTATCTGACTATAAAACTAAAAATTTGTAAAATAAATTTTAGTTATAGAATAACTGCTTTGGAACTTAGTACAAGTATTTAAAGAAAATGCTGCTTTATGCAAATTTAACTAATAAGCCTTCCTTTGAGATATCCATGTATGCATGCCGTTCTGTTATTTGACGGGTGTAACTTGCGAGCACGGTAGTTGTGCTCATACTTGCTTTATGCAAACAAATTTCAGAGGAGAAGAACTTTGTTACCAGTGTGGATCTCGACGACTAGGCTGCTACCCCAGTCAATTGCCTATGGCAGATTAACTGGACTCTACTACGTCTTCTTCGTCTTCCACTGTGTTATTTCCTGTTGGCTCTTAAGCCTCTTTTGTAATTAACTCTATTGATTATTATTAATATATTTGTGCGATTTATGGATGTTACCATATCTGTTTACTGTGTGAACTAGCTACTGATCATGAGACTAGTTCAGAAATGCACAGAGGATTTGAGGTGTTAATCCCGGGTCCGACATGTGACTGGTCGGATATGGGATTTTCCACTCCTAACATAACATGAGAGATATCTCTGAGCCCCTCGATGTGGTCGAATAAAGAAAGTGCATGGCCATGCCACTAGTAATCGAAGAGTCAACCATATGAAGTTATCCGTCGCTTGATCAAGAAAGTATTGAACAGTCCATTGATGACAAAATATCTCACCTGAAGTTCAACCAGATATCTTGAGGCTAAGGGAGAATACATAAGCAAGTCGTTCAGTTCGACCAGATACAGACTAATCGTATAGAGATACGAGTTAGTCGTAGACTGGTCGAACATAATCACTAACTGGTCGTAAACTGGTTGTAAGGAGTTACTAACTGGTCGTGACTAAATATAAACTAGTTATATAGAGATACAAGCTGGTCGTAAGTGATAATAATCTGGTCGCATATCATATTGCATTAAGATTCGTTCAATATAATTTATGTGTATTCGGGAATCGTTATGTCCTGCTAGGAACCGCTAACGACTTGTGGTCGAAAAAGAGTTTTTGAGTTGCAACCGATTATGCATGAACCTACAGGGTCACACACTTAACGGGTTGAAACAAACGACTTCGGATATGATCCATCATGGGCTCTTTATAAGAGGATGCATGTGGCTGTTGGGATAGAGGGCGTGAGTTGCTCCACCAAAACCCTAGCCGTCGTCTTCTCGAAGACCCTATCGTGCGCATCGGTGCTAGCACACCGGCGTACGACGTTCCACCCCTAGACGTGTGGATACCGTAGAGGCGCTGCTGCGATTGCTACTGTGCTGAATGAGGACGATCCACGACCTTCGCAAGGAACGCAATTGGTTGCTAGAAAAGTGGATCGGTACCGAAGACGCTGGACGATCGACTACGACCACTACATCGACGCGCTCGACGTTGGATCATATTGCTCCAACTTTTCTTACGCTACATTGCGCGTCTAGTAGTAACGATTTATGATCTCTTGCTTGCATGTCTTCCTGGTTTACGTGGTAGAATTTTGAATTACCAGCTAGTGTGGCCTACCCTATCCCTTCACTACCGCTCCCCGTCACCCGGGCGCACTTCGGATCTAAGAGGTAAGTTATGTTCAGTATGCATCATAATTATTAATTTGGCCCAACGTTGTGTTATCCTAACATCATTCAACCGTCCAGCTCGTCTCGCAGGACATGGATGACTTCGAGACTCGCCGCCGCCACCGCGAGCAACAAGGAGACAAGGGGACGGGAACGATGGGCCACCGAAACTAATGATTTTTGTTCCAATCGACTTTATTTCCATTCCAAAAAAGACGCATATGTATCGTATGTGTAATTCGATTTGTTGCATCGTGCATGATATCGTTCCTTATGCACGTAACCAAACCCTGTGCGTCGTGTAATTCACAACTTTATTATAAAGTCTCTACTTCAAATTACATTGTCTCCTCCAATTTTGCATTCTAAACTACACGAACACTTCAACGTATTACCAAATTTTAAAAACAAAATTACAAAAATAAAAAATTCCACTACACAATTTGTTTTTTTTTTTAAAAGACAGAGCCTTCTTGTCGCCAGTTCAATTGGCAACAGTACTCCTGTCGCTAATTTAAATAGCGATAGGGTCTTGTCACCAATTGAACTAGTGATAGAAAACAACCCCTCTTGTTCTCTTTGGCGACAGGATCCCTATCGCCAATTGGAATGGCGACAAGAGCCTGTCGCCATTCCAAATGGCGGCAAGCACCTAGTTTTGTAAAAAGGATATGAGCTTGTTATCATTCGAAATGGCGACAAACACCTAATTATAGTAACGGCAGATACCTAGTTTTGTAACAAAAATACGAATGCTTGTCGTTATTCCAAATTACGACATGCACATAGTTTTATAGTGCCCCCAAAATATCTAGTTTAGCTGCCTAGCCAGCAGTATTTCGTTTCTCCAATGCAATGGCAATCCAACATCCGCTATCGACTCGCGCGGTCGCTCTGACCACACCCAGCCTCCACACCCAACCAGATCCACTCCGTCCAAATCGCGAATGCTCACCTCCTCGCTCCCGCCGCCCACCATCCCGGGCTCCAAGCTCGCCGCGAAGCCCAAACCCGCGGCAGCCACCTCCATCTCAGCCGCGGCCACGGCCCCGCCGACGCCGCGGCCGCCGGCGGAGCGGCCGCCTCTCCGCGCTCATCCGTTCCTCTGCGCCGCCGGCCGCACTGCCGACGCCGCGCGCGCCCTGGCCTCAGGAGGCGACGCCGCCGGCGTCGTCGCCTACAACGCCATGGTCGCTGGATACTGCCGCGCCGGCCAGCTAGCCGCGGCACGCCGTCTCGCGGCCGACGTCCCCGTCCCGCCCAACGCCTACACCTACTTCCCCGTCGTCCGTGGCCTCTGCGGGCGGGGCCGGATTGCCGACGCGCTTACGGTGCTCGACGAAATGTCCCTCAGGGGCTGCTCGCCCATCCCGCCCATGTACCACGTCATCCTCGAGGCCGCGTGCAGGAGCGGCGGGTTCCGGAGTGCCATGAGGGTTCTTGAGGTGCTGCACGCGAAGGGCTGCACTCTGGACACCGGCAACTGCAACCTGGTCCTCAACGCCATCTGCGAGCAAGGCTGCGTGGATGAGGGAGTGGAGCTGTTGAGCAAGTTGCCATCCTTCGGGTGTGAGGCGGACATTGTGAGCTACAACGCGGTGTTGAAGGGCTTGTGTATGGCCAAGCGGTGGGGGGATGTGGAGGAGCTCATGGACGAGATGGTTAGGGTGGATTGCCCACCGAATATTGTGACGTTCAATACCCTGATTGGTTATTTGTGCCGGAACGGGTTGTTTGAGCAGGTGCATGAGGTCCTTGTGCAGATGTCGTGGCATGGGTGCACACCGGACATCAGGATGTATGCGACTATCATCGACGGGATTTGCAAGGAGGGGCATCTTGAGGTTGCAAATGAGATTCTGAGTAGGATGCCTTCTTATGGGCTTAAGCCCAATGTCGTTTGCTACAACACTGTGTTGAAGGGCCTGTGCAGTGCTGAGCAGTGGGAGGAAGCTGAGGAGTTACTCGCTGAGATGTTTCAGAAGGATTGCCCCCCGGATGATGTGACATTTAATATACTTGTCGATTTCTTTTGCCAAAATGGGTTGGTCAACAGGGTGATTGAACTTCTTGAGCAAATGTTGGAGCATGGATGCATGCCGGATGTCATCACATACACTACGGTAATCAATGGCTTTTGCAAAGAAGGGCTTATCGATGAAGCTGTCATGTTGTTAAAAAATATGTCGTCTTGTGGGTGCAAGCCAAATACCGTAAGCTATACTATCGTGTTGAAGGGTTTGTGCAGTGCCGAACGATGGGTGGATGCTGAGGAGCTGATGTCTCAAATGATTCAACAAGGTTGTCTTCCAAATCCTGTTACATTCAATACACTCATCAATTTCTTGTGCAAAAAGGGATTGGTTGAGCAGGCCATTGAACTTCTTAAGCAGATGTTAGTGAATGGATGCAGTCCTGACCTGATTAGTTACAGTACGGTTATTGATGGACTTGGCAAGGCTGGGAAGACAGAAGAAGCGTTAGAGCTATTAAATGTGATGGTCAATAAAGGGATCAGCCCAAATACAATCATTTATTCATCAATAGCTTGTGCTCTCTCTAGAGAAGGTAGAATTAACAAGGTTATTCAGATGTTTGACAGCATCCAAGATGCCACAATAAGGTTTGATGCAGTGCTGTACAATGCTGTCATTTCTTCGCTTTGCAAAAGATGGGAAACAGATCGTGCTATTGATTTTTTTGCTTATATGGTGTCGAATGGATGCATGCCCAACGAATCGACCTACACTATACTTATTAAAGGTTTAGCTAGTGAGGGATTGGTAAAGGAGGCACAAGATTTGCTGAGTAAATTGTGCTCCAGAGGAGCTCTAAGAAAGCAATTGATGAGGCATTTTGGTATTGTATGAACTAGTAGTTCTTACTGCCAGATACTGGTGAACTGAGGGGATTATTCTTCTGGCATCGGCAGCAAGAACTTACCTACTTGAAGCTTCAGCAGCTCATGATGGTTCGGTAGGTGAATTCCTATAGGTTGCTTCTGTTTTGTACCATACGATGTAGCACACCTTTCAAATGTAGTTTTCTTTTTTCTTTTTTCGAGAACACTTCAAATGTAGTTTCTGATAGGTGGATACATAAGTTAAGGATGCAGCATTGTCTTAAATGAGTTGTTATGAGTAGCAGCATCTTTCTTATGGGTGTTGTTGAAGATAGCAAGAATTCAAGGTCAGTAGGGCTGTCAGGTTAACTACACCTCCTTGTCGTAGCTTGTTATATATAGGTTTTAATCTGATGCAACAGATCCAGGAGCAACCGGCTTAGTTTTTTCAGTTGTTTCAAAAAGTGTTGAGCAGAGTGCTGATTAGCTGTTCCAACTAGTCCTTTCTTTAATGGGAACAGTGGGACTAAAACATACTTAGATACAATAAATAATTATACAAAAATATTCGCTTAGAAAAGAATACTTTATAAGAGGAGAAACCCTAACTAATGCGTTATAAATCATATTCACGTACTTTAACTGTTTAGGTAACTGTACATGCCTCAGTATTGCCGTCAGTATCTGTAATACCATGGACCAGACATGGTAAAAGGAAACTTGGATTTGTTGTTTTTACATCATTTTGCACGTCAGTTTACTTTTTGTTAGCATTGTTCTCTGGCTACTATTGTCCATTTGTATCACCTTACATTCTCTATTTGCTCTTAACTTTGTAGGCCAGTGTTCAGCCGTACCAGTAATCTGCACTCACAAGACCTCAAACAGTTGCAGAGGAATCAATCATTCCCATCCACAAATATGCCTTGGAGATGAACTTGACAAGCTTTCAGCCTTTTCTGGTTGTAACTCTTTAACTCCGATTACAATTTGATTGCAGTGCTGATTAGCGTTAAGAGGTGTCATTCATTTTCTTGGACCAAGTTTCACCACGAAGTGCAGCATGATTAGGTTCAATCAGTTTGCTACGCAAACACGTTCAGGTGCAGGTGTTGCAGCGTGTGCATTCCCGGTTTGTTTCAAATGAGAATTAAATGGGAATATGGAATTCTGGTAACATGCTATAAGTTTTACATTGAACTAACATATCGGTAATGTTGTATGGTTGCTTAAGATTGTACACGTGGGCAACGCAGCGACTAGAGGAGAAAGACGAATGTGGTTGCGTGGATTGGTCAGTCCATTCAGGATGAGATGATTCAACTTTAGAGAATATTCTACCCAGGTGTTGTATCAGCTCCTTCTGGAAAAAAATTGGGCAAACCATCTCGTTCTGGACGCGTTCGCTCGCTCGTGTGGGCTTTAGGTGACAACTGTGACATTGGCTAGGATGGGGTTGTAGACAATGCCGCCGCAGGCGGCATCCCAGGCGATAAAGATGAGAATACAATATCGATGGAAGAAAGAGGAAAAGAAGAGGAACTTTGTCGATCGGCGAAGCAGTAAGGAAGAAAAGAAAATGAATGAAGAAAAGGGAAAAGAAGGAGAAAGAAGGAAGAAAGAAAGAAAAATACTATAGAGGTAAGAAGAAAGAAAGAAAAGAAAAAAACTATAGAGGTAATCTCGCCTATATAGGGAGAGGAGGTTACTAAACCAATCTTACCCCCTCAACTAAACATTATCTCATATCATCTTAGGTTATCCTATACAACTAAGCAAATATATTAATATACTATCTTATACAACCAATCAAATAGCCATATTTACTATCTCATTTAGGACGATCATATTCTACTTATACCTTTTCATCTTGTTCAACATCATCACACCAACCAAACATGTCATATTTACAATGGTTGGCAAAAAAAAACTCATTATGGGTTCAAATCAATTTATGGGTTCAAATCAAAATTGAAATAGGTTAATTTGGAATAAAAAAAAGGTTAACGAGGCTCTACTCCATAGTAGCTCGTTAGCTTACTTTTAAAATAATCACTTAAATAATAAATAAAATGATTCAAATTTGAGCTACATCAATTTCAAATGAAACTCGATAATAGTACGTTAAGCTCGATATCCAGCTCGCTTTTTGTCCCTGCAGTTTCATGTCACCAAAATAGTGAGCATCTTTGTAAATAGTTTTCTTTTATCATAAAAGAGCTAATTTGTTTCTTGATATCAATTATGTGATGATACTAGTATACTACCCATCAAAACCTCTAAAGTCGTAAAATAGCCACACAAGAAAAGAAATGGAGACAAAACTGGCAGTGGGTACCACAACCCACAATGACGAGTGACGCCATTACCTCCTGCTTGTTTGATGAAAATCAGCTTGCAATGATGTCCACAATTGCACACGCATTACCGTATTGCAACACCACGACAATCGCTCACAAGCATGATACATCTAGCATCAAAACATCTATCAACAGTGCAATGGGCACAGTAACAAAACGCCACCATCCCGACCATAAAGATGCAAACATAAAAGGCTTCAGAGATATTAAAGTGCACATCAAAGAGTAAACCGAGATTTAATATTACATCTTATTACTTGCTCGCTTCTAATGGCACCCATGGCATAGTAAAATCCATGCAGCAAAACTTTTTGAGCAAGAGTAAATGTTCATTCCAATTCCACCGCTGAAATGTCACTCTAGGCCTCAGTAAAATCTTAAATTACAACACAGGCTGCGTGTACAAGTCTACAAGATGTTGTCTACAAGATGTTGAAACTAGATAACACAAACAACAATTTCAAAAATTTTCTTGCCAATGCACCAAAGTTGCTGTCCAACTAACTTACCACCAGCTTGTGACCGATCACTTGAACCTGTGCTCTTACTGCACAAGAAAAAGCAGAGAATGCTGTCAGTTTAGCTGTGCAAGACTACTCAACATATAATAATATTTATTAAATAACCATTTTCTTAACTATATTTTAAAAATAAAAAATGACCCCTTTTCACAACGCCACTGCCGGTGGTGTGGTCAAACAGGCCGTTTTTTGGAAATAATTTTCTTGCCCGTGGCATGGCAAGGTACAATTTGCCACAGCATCCTTTTTGAAAATAAGTCAGGATGGGGGTTGTTTTTAAAATATTATTAATGAAGGGTTATTTAATAAAAAAATATTCATCAACGTTCTCTTAGGGCCCTGACCCCTGAGAAGCACTTAAGAGTGCCTTAACCTGTTGTGGGGGTTGCTGTGGTGGTTGCTGTTGGTAATTTCCATATCCAGGATATGCTGTATAAGCGTACATGGCAGGATCTTGAGGACGAGCATAGCCATACGGATCATATCCTTGGGGATATCCATAGTAGCCACCATTCCATTGATTCTGGTCCTGCTGAGGCTGGAACAACAATTCAACCAAAAAAACAAACTCGTAATTTTTTTTGGGAGTCTGATAAAAACGAGTGGTGGGCACACTAATTAGAAAGAAAATCTACCTGCTTGTTTGCAGGGCTACGACCCCATGAAAGCCTTATGCTCTGACCTCCTAATTGGCTTCCATTTAGCATCCTTATGGCCTCCACAGCTGATGCTCTAAAGATATAAAAAAACGTAACTGATAAATTCAAGGGAGTGACAAGTTCATTATATATATATATATATATATATATATATATATATATATATATATATATATATATATATATATATATATATATATATATATATATATATATTGACATTTTTCAATTCCTCTATATGTTTTAAAGTTTACACCAAAACCCCTATGTTCTCAATATTTAGTGTAAGATATCCACTTGGATGCCCTTCTGCTGCTCCTTATACAAAAAAATTTGGCATAAAACTGGAACCTCAAGGAGGCATTACTAACTAGTGTTAGCGTCTATAAGTTCGTCTGCATCGTGCATCAATCCACCCAACCAAAATAATGACTATTATCAAATAAGAGCACAAAATAATCAAGAAACTCAGATACCTGTTTGAATATTGGACAAATCCGCATCGCTTTCCTACAGGTATCTTGACATAGACAAGCTCTCCGTATGGGCTGAAGGTTTGCTTCAGAAGGTCATCAGTCACACTTGGATCAAGACCACCAACAAATACCTGCAAGCAATGAATGAATTCTAGAATTAAACGTTCCATTTGTGGTTTGGCTTAGAAAGGAAAAACTATGTACCCACAGTAGTATTGTTTGGATCACTATCAGAATCAGTTCCTTGTGTATTCTGGTACGTAACTGCAGAAAACCAAAAGAATGGTAAGGCTACACATGCCAGCTATAGTTAAATATCAGCAAGAACACCATCAATAGGCTACTTGTTATCTTGTGGTCAAAATTTGAGACCGCAACAATCAATAATGGATCGTAACAATCCAAGGATGCCACACATCAAGTTGAGCAAACCATAAAATAAAATACAATGAACTCAACTAAATAGTGTCATGTGGGGAATTCAGTACCAAAGGAGTCCCTGTGCATCGGTCCAACCAGTGCAGCAGTCACAGCCGATCCAACCAGTGTGCAACCGGTCCGACTGGTGCAGCAGCCACATCAACCGGCTGTAGCCACCAGGGAGCAGGGAGAAGGAATTTCGGAAAGGACATAGTAAAAGAAATCCAGTTCGGAATTAAGAGATAGGAATCCAGTTCGAAATCAGTACGAGTCAGAGTTAGTTTCTTTACTTAGGAGTTTTGAGTCCTAGTTAGTTTATTTTGTTAATCACTATATAATGTGATCTGGTTGTAAGAGTTTGGCAAGCAAAGAATTATCTCTAATTCCCAATCTACCTTTGTCTCTTCCCTGACCTACACATCCTCTTCCTTCCGCATGTTCCTCTAGCAGCAGCCATGGCTGCTGGGCGCAAGCCAAGGCCTAAGCTGCCTACCTCTCATACATATCCGATACGCTCATTATTACAAGGACGTGACAAATAGTCCAATTGCAAGATGTAAAATATTGTATTTAGTATCAAGATAAATCTGGCAATATTTCAAGGTGTGAAAGATGCTATTGCAATGGGAAAAATAATGGCACCACAATAGCCCTAGCAAATTTCTTGTAGGTTAAACAAGATCTAGACTATTACACCCATCATAGAGGATGGTTCTTGGACACTGCAAAAGTGCAGCGTGTGCTAGAGGACATTAGAAAATCCATAATTCACCGATGGATACTAAAAAAATTGCGGTCATTTGCTAGAAACACACCACACAATTAAAATATTACCATTTTGAAATTAGGGGAGGAGCATAAAAAGTCATATTTAAAACAACTTTTTAAAAAAAGTTGGCCATCTAAACTTGATTCGGCCATCGATAATTCAATTTCAACCATCTAGACTTTGTTTTAGCAAATAGGACTTCTCACTCTCCTCTCTCCTAAATTTCAAAATGGTATTATTTTAATGGGCGCATCAATGAAAAATCGATTATCCAGTGTCGTTCAGCAAATGCCATCCTTTCACGGTATCCTAATTAGAGGACTGAGAGACTACTGATGCAGCACAATAGGACAATGGGTGTCATTCTGCTTACAATGATGGCTCAATCCTGCTGGTTCAAATGGTTGCTAACACCTAACAGGCACATCAGATGAAAAGAATTTACTTTGAAAAAAAAGAGTAAACTAGCACTGATACTCAGCTGTGCCAATCATCGGGGAAAGTTGGAAGTATTGTTCCTTTTCTTTATTAGATTTTTTATTATTAGTACAAAATCTGAAAAAAAACTACATGGCCATGGTTCAGTTGTTGGAAAAGTGTCAGGCGTGAACCAAGCTCTGTCATCAACCAGGGAGAAGATTGAGCAAGGGCAGTAGAGGATTTAAATGCAGAGTAAGCTGTAGGTGTGGTACTAGCTAGGCAATAGGGACTGCAAATGGCATCAAGACTGAAAAGAATGATGGGTGGGGACGTGTCAGTCCATCTGCAAGGGTAATCTATAGACCGCATAACCCACTGGTCAGTGTCTGATTGCTTCTGTTTAACCACAACAGGAGAATTTGAGAAGTGAACTACTGAAGTCATATTCAAGGCTTCAGCTTCAGACCCTAATCATGGAGATCATAGCATATCTGATTTCATCATTCCAAGATAACAATGTGACAAGAAACAAGCAGCATAAATATGCTTTTACTATCGCAAGTTATCTGACAAAATTGTTTCTACGTAAATATTTATATTTCTAAGACATTCAAAACTCAGTACTAGCTAGAGAAGGAAGCCTGATACCGCTTGGTTGTTGTTGTACACCAGTATTCTTCTTGTTGGATGCCGGTCCAATACGCATGGGCCTGCTAGAACAGTACATTCCATTCATTTCAGTCATTGAACGTGTCTGTTCATCCAAATCTCCAAACTTAACAAATCCATAGCCTTTCGAGTGACCAGTAGTTCTGTCAAAGACAACTTTTGCACCCTTAACTGATGGATAACGGCTCTTGAATGTATCTTGTAGAATGAAATCTGTAACATCTGAGGCCAGGTCTCCAACAAATATAGTATAATCCGAACCATCATCTCCACGTTTCTCACCAGCCCCACTTGTAGCCCAATTCAATTTGAAAGCTTGATTACCATTAGGCATCATTTGACCATTATAACCCTGGAGGACTTGTTCAGCTAAAGCATGCCTGCCAAATTCAATGAAACCATAACCCTCAGGTTGCCCAGTCTGCTTGTTCCGAATTATCTTTACTGAAATAACCTGACCATTTAACATGTCAACTAAATTAAGCAACTAAATCACATATCAAACAGAATATAAAATTCATGACATTACAAATTCAAACTGTGAATTTGTTCGGGTGCATCTCTTGTGTGGATATTGTTTAACAGAAATTTTTTTTTTTATGTTATGTAGATTTCATAAATTGAAATGCCACCATTCTTGTGTTTTTATTATTATTACTGAATAGAGGCAAAGCATTTGAATATCATATTTGTGTTATAATTCGATAATACTGCAATAGTTGTATTTTATACAGGAATGTCTATCAATTGGATATCCACCTTGCCATTTCATTATTTGTCCATTGGATATCCTAACCTGCACCATATGAAAATATTGCACGTACAAATGTGGTTCAGATCATAACAGCAACCAATATAGGAACTTTATGAATACAGAACCAGATCAGGCAGATATTTTCTGCATTGTTTTCATCTCTATGAAAGACAAGATAAAGTGATAAACTTTACAAAAAGAAAGAATCTTCAGGTTTACTTGCCCTGTTTGGCAAAAAAATTCCTATTGCTGCTGACTACCATCAGCTATTTGATGTTGTACAAAGAGCCATATTTGGATGTAGCCAAAAAGGAAAATATTTTACTTGAACAGATGAATTGGCTCTTCTATGCGGATAAGCTGGGGAAACTTATCAAAATTCACAAAACCTCCCAGTTAACTAACAAAATCAGTGGAATTGGGTGCTGTTAGCATCGCATAACACCATTAGTGTTGTTGTGTAAAGTTCCAAATAATTACAGCTAACCTAGCTATGGGCCAAAAAGGGAAAACTTGCTTAAGGCTACAGCTAGCATAGGAAAAACAAATCCAAAATTGCAAAGGATTCAGCTCAGCTCCTCTATATACGGGAAGCTATTGCACAAGCTACGGTGGCATCTGAGCCTGTTGGATAAAACAATGACACTAAGGGTCGACTCTAACACAAGAAACAACATGCCATGCTAGTCGATTTCTTGCGTGCGTTCAGAGCGCTCATTCTGGGCCATGTCTGCTGCACGGCCGGACGGCCATGCCATTTCCACATACAGTAGCTTTTCTACTGTTGCGTATCTGCCTCCCCTAGTCTAAACAAACATCCAGCCAAATCCATCAGACACCCATTTCCACCAGACTCACCTAAGAATAGAAACTGACCAAATAAAGGAGAGACCACTAGGATAAAAATCCGGTTGTTCTTTTATTGAGATGAAAAATATGGTTTTTAACCACGCATCTAAACGGTAACTTAGCTTCCGATGCGAACTCTAGCCAAACTCCAAGCAACTTTACTACCATAATTAAACACAAACAACCGAGCACCAAAACGAATCAAGCAACAGAAATCTACACGGATTAAAGCAGGAGAAGGTGGCGCGTCACCTCGCCGGCCTGGGAGAAGCAGCTGTAGAGATAGTTCTCGTCCATCCAGTACTGCAGGTCCCCGATCCACAGGGTCCTCACCTCGTCCCCCGCTCCGCCGCCAGCTGACGCCGGCGCCGGCGGCGTGGCCGCCTGCGGCGGCGGCTGTCCCCACATAGCGGCGGGTGGCGGCCCCGCCTGGTAGTACTGCGGCGGCGGAGGTGGTGGAGGCCCCGCCTGATAGTACTGAGGCGGCGGCGGCGCTATTGCCCACTGCTGCGGTGGCGGCGGCTGCATCATGGCGGCGTGGGACGAAGCTGTTTAGGAGTCAAAACCCTAACGCGAGATGCGCAGCGAAGAGAGGAAGGAAGCACGACGGCTAAACAGAAGGATAAAAATTGGAGAGAGAAGCGAAGCGAAGGTTGTCTCAGCCGTACAATCTTGAGTAGACGGTTCGGATCGGGCTGAGTATATCCCGCAGAGTGCAGTACTGTGTTAGGGTGGATTGAGCAGCTCGAATGGCCAGCTCGGAATACCAAATAGAGGTCTTTTTTTAAAATAATATTATTCTAATAAATAATTACAAAAATAAATAGTTGATTTTTCTTACAAAAATAGGCTACTGTTGTAATATCTCAAAGTTATGCTACCAAAAATAAAATTAATAAAATTATTTTATTAGATTTTCTAAAATTTAAAAGAGTTTTCTTGGTTTTCCTTGAATTTCTCAAGTTAAAAACAAATTTTATTTAATTTCCTTGAATTTTTGGATTTTTAAAGGTTTTTCCTCATTTTCAGAAATAAAATAAAATTTATGTGTAAAAATAAAATAAAATTTATGTTGGAAATAATTCTATTAAGTTCAAAATAATTCAAGAAATTTATGTGAATTTTCTAGAATTTTTTAAACTCTATTTGCTATTTTCCAAAAGCCCTTTTGATTTCTTGTAATTTCTAAAAATCCAAAATGAAATAAATTCGCAAATTGTAGTTTAGGCCGAAATCCATCTCCCTGGCCCATTTCTCCCTTTTCCGCCCGGCCCACCATCTTCCAATTCCAGGTCCAGCCACCCGCCTCCTTCCTCTCACCACCACCAGACCTATCGTCGACCTCTCCTTCGCCTCTTTCTTCCTCTCTCTCTCACCGCCAAGTGGGCCCCGCCTGTCAAACACCCCTTCTCCTTCCTCCTTTCTTCTTCCTCCAGCCACCGCACCCAACCGCCATTAGTGCCGCACGAAGCTCTTCAAAGCCGCGATTTTCCTCCCCCATTTCTCGCGCACACATGCACAATAGCATCCCCAATCTCCGTCACCCTCATTCCAGCCCATTTCCTTTATCTCGCGGGTTTTTAGGGAATCATAACCTCGCCGGAAATCTGCTGCTACCGATCTCTGCCGGTGCCCCTCTGCCCTTACGGGCTGGTCGAGTCGTGTGGGTAAAGATGTATACCCCTGCAGGTTTTTCAATCTTTTCGCGTGTCTCCGGTTATGGACAATACTTGGTCTTGATAGACATCATCATTAGACTTTGAAATAAAATTGACATGGGTACAACTGGTTATCGGCATGGATGGTTGTCCATGTGTGTTAGCTTATCAAAGTGGACAGCCACTTTGATATGTTTGGATTTATGATTGTAACATTGTTACTTGTTGTCTTTTGTCCAAATTTTGTTTGCTAAAATGGCCTTTGCAAATGAAAATGTGTAGAATTAAAACTTGTCGCTTTTATGCAAAACTTATGCCAATACAACCTGCCTTTAAACAGCTTCTAGCATGTATATTCTCATATCCTTTGGATAGCCCCTATCATACACTTTCTTTTATTAGTTTGTGTAAGCCTTGCGAGTACCTTTTATACTCAAATAGATTAACCACTTGTTGCAGGTGAGGACGAATATACTTACGATCCATCCGTTAGCATCGAATACGATGACACTAACGAATGATGTTGTTTCTACCTCCACTCAGTTGACTTCGGGTGTTGGGCACACACTACTACAGAAAAGGCCTTCACAAACAGTTCAAAAACGTCATCACAGACGGTTTCGTGAGCCGTCTGAGTCTATGGGTTAGTAATGACATGAGGTCATCACAGACGGTTTTGAGCAAATGCGTGATGCATACTTTCCTGAGCGGTTATTAACTCGTAACAAATGCATGATATCGACTATCACAAGCGGCTCTAAACACGAACAAATGCATCTGTGATAACTAGCTATCACAGATGGTTTGTGTTTAGAAGGCTTCATGTATCAGCAACCAACCTTCCGTGATGTCATGTCCAATCACCTATCAATGACATCCAGGTAATTGTATGTCCACGGGCTTTCTCTTGTAGCCTTACTTCTTGAACTTGTAGGCTCGATGAGATTACAAGTGGCATTATCTCATCCTCCTCACGACCCACAAAAAGGTAGGGACTACAAGCGATATATATATATATATATATATATATATATATATATATATATATATATATATATATATATATATATATATATATATATATATATATATATATATATATATATATATATATAAATTTTTAAAGGCACAAGACCCTTTGCTTGGAGGTTTTATAGAGAAGAGATGAGAATAGAATGATATGGCGTGTTTGCACAGGACACAAATATGAAAAGTTAATTGTAGCCAAGCCCCATCCAGAACCACATCGATCCCATGTAAGCTAACTAAGCACAAAGAACCGGCATCAATTACCCTCGGTACCCATCAAAGAGCATTAATCAAACCCACCATTTTGCCCTATTCATTTTTTGTTAATCTGAACCCATATCATGAACTAAGCAAGATGCACAGAATTAATGCACATACACCAATAGCCCTCAGTTTACATCACGAGCAAGGGCTATTAATATGAACTAATTATCAATTCAATTTGACATAAGACTATTAACATCATTGAAGCAGTTCAACGACTAGCAAGGTGCCACTAGCCAACAAGCATCTGCATGATCATTGCATTCATTTATATGTATGATTTCTCTACTTCTCTCTACATGTATGTATTACACATTTACACTTCTCTGCAATGATGCACTTCTCATCATGTATGTATGTATTACACATTTAGCATCTGGGCTCTGGCCAATGGCCATCATCATTAGCATCAACCAATAACCAGACAACATCAAGAGGACAAGAAGGGGACTTACGCATTAGTGGGAGAGCCGGAGAGGTTGGAGGCGCGAGGGAGGTCCGAGGTAGCGCAACGAGCCGGCGGCAAGAGGGAGGAGGAGCTGGAGCTGCGGCGTAGGGAGGAGGAGCCAGGGCTGATGGCGCAGCGAGGGGGGACTGGAAGTTTGATCTGGCGGCGCAGGGAGGAGAGAACTTGATCCAGAGGTGCGGGAGCTGGCGGCGAGGGAGGAGGAGTTCGGTTCACATGAATACCAATAGCACAAACCAATAGGTGATAGATCTGTCTTACCTCGACATCGCCAGTGGAGAGGTGGCCGGTCGCGTCTGCCGGGGAGGAGGAAGAGGGAGGCGCATCATCACGTGGTTGTGGCTGTGGTGACCTTTGCAAAAGACACTCTTATCGTCGAGTGTCTTATGCAGTGAACCGTGGTGTCACAATCGTCGGTGATGGGAAGAATGCATGGCGGCGTCGGTGATGGGGTCACTCAGGTGGGGAGGGGAACAGACGAGAGTAAGGGCGCCGCTAGGGAGTGACGAGTTAGAGCGAAAACCCTAGTGGGCTCCTACTAATAAAGAGACTTATCACAGTCGGTTCTATTATGGAACCATCAGTGATACTTATCACAGACGATTCCACAATGGAACCGTCCGTGATATGGTCTCATATCACAGACAGTTCATTATTAAAACCGTCTGTGAAGTATCACAGATGGTTGTTTGTTGAAACCGTATGTGATACTTAGTAATATCACAGACGGTTCTTGTTCAGAATCGTCTGTGATAGTTCACAAGCGGTTTTCAACATGAACCATCGGTGATATTACCTCTTCATAGACGGTTTTTAGCGCAGCCAGTAACACAGACGGTCTCTAAACCAAAACCGTCTATGATTGCATGTAATACAGACGATTTTGATCAACCGTCTGTGATGAGGTGTCTAGTATTAGCCTTTTTGTAGTAGTGACACTCAGTTGGACCTTTTGGTGTTTTATATTTGTTTTCCGCTGCGTACTTTTGTTTATGTTTAGTTAACCACTTGGTCACATGTGTAAACTTATGAAGTTAAATCCTAGTCTTGCAAATTACTTTTAATAATGTATGACTTGTGTATGACTGTGTACAATGTTGTTCAGGATATGTGCGCATTAGTCATTGATATTGGGAGCTAATGCGAGACACATATCCAAGAACTTGAAATCGGGCTCGTTCCCTGTTAAGAGTTATGCCTCGGATGTAATCTCTTTACTTGAAACAGATTCGATTTCAGGGTCCCCACATTTATTATTTTGAGATCTTTTTAATTAAATCGATAAAATAGATGGTATTTCATCGATGTTTCCTGTGTGAGCTAGTTACTGATCTGGGACTAGTTCAGAATACACAGAGGGTTTTAGATGTGTAAATCCGGGTCCCGATAACTGGTATCCCACATGCTAGCCTCACAATGTGTGGCATATTGTGAATCTTGTAGTTATTTAGTGACATATTGTAAATTTTCTCTAATATGTTTGTGGGTTGTGCCTGCCTATCACTGATCACATTGATATTAGGCTCTAGTTTTATGTGCTCAATTATCGACATTCGTTGTGCTCTCTCTGCAAGAAAACTCCTCTAGTAGTGATATCAGCAGCTTGAGGAAAATCGTGATGCTGCCAGTCTAATTTCAGCTATTACTATGCAAATGCAATGCGTGTCTTCTAGATGCATACTTGCTGGATTGTGTGAATCCATGGACGTTTATATCGTCAGTCTTAACTTGGCAGGTGTGTCAGTTTTCCATGATCTCGTAATCTTTTTTCGTGTGTCTATCCATGCGACTTAGTTTGCCATTTATGTTGTTCCTCATGGAGCAAATTAATAAAAAAAAACAATTTGCTAATTTGCCCAGCATCAATTGGTATATTGTTGAAGGAAAATTCATGTAGACACTTTACCGAAACTAGTCTACTAGGGGTTTCGGCCCACGAAGATGGTGACGACGCGGTGCGAGATAGCCTGAGGCGGCGGTGCTACTGTGCACACGGGCAACTATCGAGCGAGGTTCCCAACTACAAAGCTAAATGTGCTCTAGGTGCTCAAGAAGAAGCAGCACACCGAGCTCTCCATGGTAGCATAAGACGGTGCGGCGAGGAGCTATGGTGCGGTGGTGGTACGATCATCTATGTGTGGCATTGTCTAGCCTACCAGGTTTTGCAACGTACTGGAATGTAAGGGAACGAACTGGCTCACCAGGAAACCGAGTGAGGACGAAGATTGAGTGTCACGGGGAGGTTCACATGCTCCGGGCTGGTGACAAGGGCGAAGGCGTTCTGGTAGCTCGGGTACATGACAAGGAAGAAGAAGGTGCACATTAGAGAGAGAAGGTCGAGGTGATCACGATACGCAAGACAACAAAGGCGGAAGCTCACCTCAATGGTGGAAATCGATGAGTAGAGCTGGCGGCCGGAGTTGGAGAAGGTGACCGGAGTAGCTTGCTTTCTTCTTTACCTGACGTGGAGAGGAGGGGCAACATGGGGAGGGGGCATTGCAAAGGAGGGCATAGCGAGGAAGATGACGAGCTTGGCCTGCGACTTTTATAGAGGGAGGAGTCAGGAACGGATGAGGGAGAGGTCGGCGTGGCGCAGACACTCGAGCAGAATGGCAGCAGCGGTCTCTGGCGCACGGATGGGACGTGGTCGCGGAGATGCGTGAGAGGGGGGAAGGCTCAAGGCACTGCTACAGATCTCGAGGTGGAGGTTGACATGGCCTTTGGCTCGCGTGGTGCGTGCGTTTGGCACAACCAGAGAGAGAGAGGGGAGAGAAGCAAAGTGCTTCTCCCTCTGCTCGCCTGGCTGGTGAGGCTAGAGCCCGCTCATTAGTGAGGGTGTGCGCTTGTGAGAGAGAGGGCGTGGGTTAGGCTTCGGACATGGCTACGGCTTGTTGGGTTTGGCCTACTCGTGGGACGCGAGGGAAAGGAAGTGGCAGCGCGGGCCAACTAGCCGGGCAGCGAGGAAGAGAGGGGAAGAGGGAAAGGAAGGAAGCCACAAAAGGCTAATACTATAGTATCTCCATCAGTCTCTCCCTCTCCTCTTCCCACGGTGAGCTCCGGTGACCGCCCTCGATTCCTTGGCGCGGTTCGGCGAGGAGACACAGCCGATGACCATGAGGAGAAGGAGGGACACACAGGACCCATGCCAGTAAGTGGTCAATCGCTTGTCATCTCCCCCTGCCTTGTTGCTTTCGGTGGCTCTTAGTGGTGACCGTGGTTTTCTTATGAATGAATAGATCAAGATAAAATTGCGGATTTTGAGATGAAGCTCATGTACATCGACAGCGAACACCTCAGCATCCCTGACTCTGAGTACCAGGCCATCTACGCCTCTTTGTCTTGGACTCATTTTCCTCCCCGGCCACAAATCCGAATCCAAACAGATTTTGGTTTGGCGCACTGTCTAGTAAAACAACCATAACTTTTGCATACGAAATCGGATTACAACGTTCCTTGGCTCGTTGGAAAGCTAACGAAAAGTTCAATCCGAAAATATATAATTCTAAGTTAGATTCACTCGCAAGGTTCCAAAAAAGTGAAAAAAAATAAAAAAAAGGTCGTTTAGGATCTCAAAACGGCCTCTGAAGTTTCAGCACTCGTTTTCACCATTCGTTCGCCATCCAGTTTGAATTTTCTTTCATTCCAGATTGTAAAATCAACCATATGCAGATACTCGGGTGCAACTGTCCAACAATTGATTGGTTTGGCTTAGAATTTGATTTTTTTAATAGGAAAAAGTATCACAGACGGTTCTAAACAAGAACCGTCTATGATAGTCTATTATCACAGACGGTTTTGAACAAGAACCATCTGTGATAGATTTTTTCACAGACGGTTCAAAAACCGTCTGTGATGACTCATGTCATCACTGACCCATAAAGTCAGACGTTTCAGAAAAACCATCTGTGATGATGATTTTGAACCGTCTGTGATGATCTTTTCTGTAGTAGTGTGGGTCGGCTTAACAGTTTCGGCCTGAGGGGAGAGAGGGAAGGAAAAAGGGTTTGAAATTTTTATTTGAAGTTCAGAAATTGATTTGAATTCCAATTTAAGTTTGGAAATGGTTTTGCACACGATTAAACTTTTTTTATTTTTGCAAATCCGCATTCTTGACAAAAGTAAATTGTTTAATAAGTTTCAAATTGCAAGGCAAGGCTTTTGGAAAATTTTGAATTGCAACCACAGTTTTTAAAATCAATGGGTCCAAAATAGGCTGTTACATGAGGTGAGCAAGCGAGAGTGTACGTTTGTTTTCTTTTGCATACTTCAACTAGGCAAGACTGACCTTCACTCATAAATGAGTGTTCATTCTTTTACGACATCAATGTAGTACTATAAACTGCTCTCCTTCCACCCATCCAAGGGGTGTGGACCTTTGGGATTTTGAAGATTTTAATTTAGGCTAGGCCCAAATAAGCAAAATTCCAACAAATCAACAAGCTAGGGGCCAATGAGAATGTTTGTTAACAGCACAAGCTATTTGGTCTTATTCTTTATTTTGTTCCTTGTTTCTTTATAGTCGGTTATTAATAGCTATGTATCCGCTCATTGTAATAGAGACCACATTATTCAGAAAAAGCTATTTGCTCTTGATTCTTTGGTTTATGCTACGCGCCGGCTTCGGGAATAGGGCGATGCCCTAATGACTAATGGCTTATTAGTTGGTTCTTTTCATCTATTAGATGTTTTTACAATTACTAGCATTGCAACAGATGAGTATACCACATTTTCATAAACTGTGTCTATATATACTCCACATGCGTCTGCACATGTTCACGAGGGCACATATTCCTGTCAATAAAGCAGGCATAATTAAATTTCAAACTAAATATATGCTGAACTGAATGCCAACAAATTGCAACTTGCTCTTAAATTGAGCTTTCTTGTGGCAGTACGTACTTACCATGAAGTTTCCAAACTGACCCGCACGGTCTGATTTTTCTGCGAGAGTAATAAGCACGGTCTTACTTTGCGACGTCGAGAATTGTCGTCCTAATCGATCGATCCAGCCGAATCTGAGCATGTTCCCATCCTCATCCGGCAAGTAGCCGTACGTGGCACGAGCTAGCTAGCTTGTTGACAAGGACAGCAGTTTTCGCCGCATCCTCAAGCTTCCGCGTCACAGATGCGATTTTTCGTCGCCCTGCGGTTTGCGACGCTACCGGCAGACTGCAGCAATGCATCGATCGATCTCTCCGTCCCAACCCACCCACGATTCTGAATCCTCACGTGCTAATTAACAGGTGCATTGCACAGGCATGCTACATCGATCTAATGGCAGAACTTTTCCATCAACTTTTCCCAAGATCAAATATTTTTCCATTAATGGTCGAGTCTTCTCTTGACGTGAGACTTTTATTGCCCGCTACGTACTACTAGCGACAGGCGCAGTAAAGAAGTTTCGTCGTCATGCCATGACCCAACCGCCTAGAGAAGAAAATGGAGACAAGCAAAAGGGGATGAGGCTCGGAGCCCATCGCCACCCTAGACCTTGTTGCGCCGCCACCGCCGCTTGGAAAGGACAAGGGAGAGGAGGCGAAACGGGAGAGTGGGACAGTGGGAGGTGTCAGCTGCAACATGACGTCCGGGCCGCACAAGCTCTGGCCAGACGGAGGCAGACAGGGGCGGGTCCAGGGGAGGCTGTTCGCGGCGCTGGGTCTCCTGGCGTGCTCTGTGGTGTTCGTGTCGGCGACAGTGGCAGCGTCGCATGACGCAAGGGGATCGTGGATTCGAGGGGATTCGGGGCGAGTGGGTGGGTGACACGGGAAGGAGTCGGCGGTGGTGGCAGCATCGCGCGACAGCCTTGAGATCGAGGATTCAGGCGAGTTGAGGCGACACATGATGATGGGAGGTTAGGGTTAGGTAGGCAAGACCGCAAGAGGGAAGGTATTGGACTTGGGCCGGCCGGATGGTCCATTTGGGGCAAATTCAAACGATATTTTTTTTGAACAAAACCAGTTTCTTTCGGATGCCGACGAAACAAATGAAATTTCGACGAAATTGTGAACCCTAGTGGTGACTAGGCATGGTTCGTGAATCACGAGCTGTCGCATTTGCATTGCTTTGCTTTGACCTGTCAAATATTTATGATCTATGTCTCTCTAGACTCTAGATTACTCCGTTATAAATAGGCCCAAGATTTGGCCAAGATGGTCCAAACCAAAACGCTGGACACCCTTATCCTCTTCCTCTCCAAGGCTTCACCTACATTTATATTGCAGTACGTTTGATTCACAACCAACATGGAAGACATCAGCTCGTCAAACACTTCGGTCACCATGCCACTAATGAGCAACCCGTCGGCCCTTGCAATGCTAGCTGCAACGGCGGCCACCTTCTTGGTTGCTGTTGCATTGCTGCGGTACCGGAGCAGGGCCGTGTCCAAGGGCGCCGCCGGCCGGGGTCTGCCGCCGGGGCCCTCGGGGCTGCCGGTGGTCGGCAACATGCACCAGATGCTGGCTAACAAGCCGGTGTTCCGGTGGGTGCACCGGCTGCTCGCGGAGACCGGCGGCGAGATCGTGCGAGTGCGCCTCGGGCCTGTCCACATAGTCGCCGTTTCGTGCCCGGAGATGGCCCGGGAGGTGCTGCGCAAGAACGACGCCGTATTCGCCGACCGGCCCAGGACGTTCGCCGCCGAGTCGTTCAGCGTGGGCTACCGCAACGTCAGCATCTCCCCGTTCGGCGACCAGTGGAGGAAGATGCGGCGGGTGCTCACCTCCGAGATCCTCTCTCCGGCCACCGAGCACCGGCTGTGCGGCGTGCGGGAGGGGGAGGCCGACCACACCCTCCGGTACGTCCACGTGCAATGCGGCCGCGACCCCGCCGTCATTGACGTGCGCCACGTGGCCAGGCACTTCTGCGGCAACGTCATCCGGAGGCTCACCTTAGGGCGGCGTCATTTCCGCGTGCCGCCGCTGGCGGACGTGGCCGGGCCGGGGCACGACGAGGCGGAGCACGTGGACGCGCTCTTCGCGACGCTCAACTACCTCGACGCGTTCTGCATCTCCGACTACTTCCCGGCGTTGGTCGGCCTCGACCTGGACGGCCACGAGAAGGTCATCAAGGGTGTCATGCAGACGCTGAACCGGCTGCACGACCCCATCGTCGAGGAAAGGGTGGAGGAGTGGCGGCTTCTGCGGAAAACCGGCGAGCGGCGCGACGTCGCCGACTTCCTCGACGTGCTCGCCTCGCTCGACGACGCGGCGGGGCGGCCGCTGCTCACCGTGGAAGAGATCAAGGCCCAGATCATCGTAAGTTATTTATTGCATTTAGTTGCAATACTAGTATTTTGTTCACTAATTGGTATACGTACTTTTTGTCTAGCCTGCATTAATTGGTATACGTACTCCTTCAGAACTGGTCAGATGCACAGATATCTTGCTTGTACTCTGATCGTTTTATTATCATAAAGATACTAATCTGTGCAAGTACCATATCCATGTTTTTTATTTTGGCACATGGCCATTTATATGCTAATTCTGAGGATACAGTAGCTATAGTTAATATATGAAATGCTGGCAACTAGCTAGTACTGTCTCCGTTCAGAAATTCAGAAATACAAGACGTTTTAGAAAGCATCGTAGGCAAACATCTCTAAATTTTAACACTAATATATAAAACTAGCCGGGTTTCTTACATAATTGTGCGACTAGATTTTACAATACATATATTTATATTTGAAATAGAGTTGTATTTGTTATATAACTTTAATACTTACATTATGTTTCTTATACAATTGTAATAGTTGTATTATATATTTTATTAATCTACACTATTATAGTCCGGAGCAACCGTAAGAGACGGTTTACATGTTTCTCTTTTTCCACCGTTTAACAAAAGAATTTTCAGCCATTAAGAGTGAACATAGTGACTTCTTTTAACTTTATTTTAATGATATAATAATAGATACTTTGTAAATATTTCATGTGGAGACGATATCATTATATTTGTTGTGAAAAATATCTTCATAATATAATAAATAATTGCCACTTTTTACTAACATATTCATATAAAAATGGTGGCCAAAGTTACATGTTGGAGACTGCCCATGTCTAAAACGTCATATATTGTTAAATTGAGTGAGTAGTATATGCAATTATTAATGATAATTCGTCGCAAAAAATATTAACGATATGAAGAAACTGGCAATTTGCTAGTGCTAGATACTAATTAACTGGCAAACTTGATTTACATTTATCTATATTTTTTTACCCTTCGATTCGACCCAAGTTTGAGGTAACTATTTGCATATAACAAAACATACTTACTAATATTACAAGTGTGTCAATTTTTTCAAAGAGTGGATAGCAAAATGGCCGCGATCGCAGTGCTGATATGCGTAAGCTAGCATTCACGCACAAATCGCGATCAGCTGCATGTTACTACATCTTCCAGTCGTACTTTCCGGACATCTAGCATGTCATACTTAATTTTGCACCATATATATCCAATTAGCATGCGGTCACTTGCTTTCCTAAGTTTCCTTCGTGTATATCGAGGGGCCTTTCCTTGGGATATATCCATATATGTGCAATACTGAGATTGAAATATACCAAAAGAAGCACCTGCAAGTGCAGTAAAGGCATTCCACATGCAGTACTGAAACGGTTACACCATGCAGGATATAATGATCGCCACCGTGGACAACCCATCGAATGCAGTGGAGTGGGCGCTTGCGGAGATGATGAACAAACCGGAGATCATGCGGAAGGCAATGGACGAACTCGACAGGGTCGTCGGCCGAGACTGGCTGGTCCAGGAATCCGACGTCCGCGGCCTCAACTACCTCAAAGCATGCATCCGGGAGGCGTTCCGCCTCCACCCGTACCACCCCTTCAACCCGCCGCGCGTCGCCATGGCCGACACCACCATCGCGGGCTACTCGATCCCGATGGGCAGCCAGGTCATCCTGAGCCGGGTCGGGCTCGGGCGGAACCCCAAGGTGTGGGATGATCCGCTCGAGTTCCGGCCGGAGCGGCACCTTACCGGCGACGCAAACGTGGCGCTCACCGAGCCGGACCTGCGGTTCATTTCGTTTAGCACCGGGAGGCGGGGATGCCCTGGGGTTTCGCTCGGCACGTTGATCACCGTGACGCTGTTCGCGAGGCTCCTGCAAGGGTTCACCTGGAGCAAGCCACCCGGCGTCGACAGGGTTAAGCTGCGGGAGGCGGCAACGAGCCTCGTGCTGGCTGAGCCGTTGGTTCTGCAGGCTAAGCCACGGCTGCATGCTCATCTCTATGCATGAGGCAAGTGTTTGATGAATTTTTGTACCCAAAAATCAATAAAATAAAATAAATAAAATAACAGAGGCAGTGACCCATATGTAAGTCAATAGACCAACCCGCGGGCATACAGAGTTTTTGAAGAAAGACTGACATACGAGCCCCATCTGCCGTCGAATATTTTTCTATGTGTATCATATTCAATATTGGACTCATTTGGTAGGATTCATCGTATAGAGCACAAGACGGTTCAAACGGATCGTAAATCTGACGCAAGGTTTAAAAGATATGGTTTTTGAAATATCATAGATTGAGTAGTAAGGTCACAATCGTTATTTATTAATCAAATTAGTCGTTTATTCTTATATTCGCCTTATGTGGAATGATATTCATCCATGTTTACATTGTGTGTACTAACGTGATCCTAGATTAGTGCATTATACACAATGGTCCAGATTTGCATATTTGGGTCCCAATAAAGACTTTACGAACTAAGATGTATTCTCCATGCAACAGCCCCATTTTTGTTAAATGGGATTTAGATGCATCTCATAAGCATCCCGTGTTATTTCCGGAGCATGTGCATAAATTATGCATTTGAAAAATGTTCAAATCAAATGTAAACATCTAACTCAAACTAAAGCCACAAAAGAAATTTAAAATAAATGCTCATGAAGATCTCTGGAAAACAATTTATTTAAATACTAGAATAGTATCATAAATAAAAATGAATTTTATCAAATTTTTGGAATCCAATTTAACTCCATGAGAAAAATTCAAACTCAATTCATAAGCATCTCTTGTGAAGGATTTTAAAATAAGCAAGTAAGTCATGAATAGAATGCTTACAAAATTTATATGGGTTTTATGTTGTCCTTGGAACATCTAGTAAAAAAAATAGATTTTTATAAATTTGTTTGCTATTTTAATTGCTCGGTCAAATTCATAGCATTTTGGTCAAAACCAAATCCAAATTCCAACTCAACTCCGACCGGACCCAAACGACCTGGCCCAACCGCACCACACTACCTTGCCTCATTGCCCCTGACTGGCAAGCCCCACGCACCAGGGAGCTTCTCCTCCACAAGCTTGATCTTGTGCCATGCCCTTGATTGCTTTCGGTTGTGCAGTAGCTGAGGACACACTGCCCCTCCTCGCGCCACGACACCCCTACCTCACCCAAGCACCGCCTCACCCCCCTCACTCTTCTACCGCACTCCGTTCCTCTCTGTATCGACGGAGACGACAACGCCGTGAAGTTTTTCCCTACCACCACGAGCTTCTCCCTGCTCCATTTTCCTCTTCGCTGCATCTGCCTCACCATGCCACACCATTTACTCCATAGAAGCTCCTGCTAAGGTTGCATCATTCAACCGAAATGCTGCCACCGCTCTCGGCTCCGGCAATGGCACCGTCGCATGCCACCACCTTGTCCTGGTGAGTTTCTACCGATCCACTCGCGCAACTTTGTGCCATTTCCCTCCTTGATATAGAAAATCTGCTTCTTTGTTGACGAGATGTACCGTGGAGGGCGAATCATGTGATTTTCCTCATCCCGCCCAAAGACGGCATTTCCACCACTGAACCTCGCTCGGCGAACCTCCAGCCGATTGCTCTCGGGCGGAGCACCTCCCTAGGCCTTCCCCAACCACCGATTGTAGCACTCCCTCACCAGGTCGCCGCCGCCACGACGTTCCCGTCGCACCGATCATCGTCACCGTCGTCAGCCCACCTCGAAGCTTCTCCACCTTCGTTGACCACTTCTATGCGCTCCAGGTACCCCGTCGGTGCTCATGCTCCCCTTAATTTGCCCCTTTTTGCATCCGAGCTGACCCCGTCATCGACCCACCTCGAATTTTGAAGGAAGATTTGCTAATAGCATTTTTAGTTCCGTCGGTGCTCGTGCTCCCCTTAATTGATGCCTAGAAGGATAGGGGTCAACATACTTCAGTTAGAAACCTTCCTTCTCAATTTGAGAAGATAAATGACACCAGGATCCACCCTTAGATGTCTAAGGTGACAAATGACAGTGTTAATAGCTAGTAGGGCTTATGACTAAATATTGGATCACTTGAACTTGTGTAACAATTGGATAATTAAATTGGTTAGTTAGCAGCACTGCACCTCAGATAAGATTTCTTCTAATAGATTGCTTTGGTAGAAAAGGTAATTTGTGGATGGTTGAAAACAACAGAGAGCTAAGGCCATTCCAAATGAAAAGGAATGTTTGAGATTATGAAATTTTGCTCAAACCAGTAGCATTTAGGTTAAAAGGGTAAGTTAATCTAGGAAACCATACTAAAGGATGTTATGTTTTTAACAGTGAACCCATATGAGGATAAAAGATTGATTAGTGACCTAATTAATCTAGGGAATGTTTCAATTAGGCAAATGCTTAATGTGGTGGATAAACAGTAGAAAAACTTGATTAGGCCAGTGAGGTAGTGTCATGGCAATTGCCAATATAACTGTTTAGAAAATATAAAGATGACAATTAGCCTAAAAGGGTAAAGCTAATTAGGAATTATGTTTTGGCATGTCGTCAGCCAAGCAATAGTAGGCCTTATGCCATAAATAGGATAATAGCAATAGTAGCACTAGGTCAATGAGATAGTTAAAAAAAAAGATGGTAAGGCAATTAGAGATTAAAAATCATTAGTTGGTACTTAGCCAATGCCACTAATGTCTAGGTTTAATTGAAGGTCAACTAAAAATAATCTTAGTACATATTCTAGTTAAAGGTTAACCTAATATACTAGATGTACCTTAGTATAATCTTGATCATGATAATAAATAGGAAATAACAACAAAAGGAATTATTAATATGAGCTAGACGTCCCATGCAAGTCACGGTAAGAAACTCTCAATAAACCGGTATCAAGTCAACCACAAATCAAAACATTAATAACTTTTACATACGAACTCAGAATTAAATGAATCTTTTTTCTAAATTCATTCTCTGTATTATTATGTAAAAATATTTGGATTCTCTTGCTGTTGGATTTAATTCTCCATTTGTGTTTTGTTTTTGGTTCTTTCGAATAGACGCTGGAACACACGAGCAAGATTATCGACGATCAAGGAACCTCACTCTCTGAACAATATAAGCAAGGCAAGCACCCTTTGATCATATTGATCCCAGTATTTTACTAATTGTACTTTGTTTTGCAAATTCTATTATTGCATGCGCGTATGTTTAATATTAAACTGCTATGTTTGGGATGTTGGTAGCCGTACGTCTTATTTGGTGCATGAATTCCTTTGGTATGTTGATGTCCTTGCTGTTGTAACCAATAGGATATGAGTTAGACAATATATAATGTCACTTGGGAATTTTGAGTGCGAGCTATCGCACAAATGCTTACTAGAATGATAGTTTTTCCGGAAACAAATGTAAAAGGACATATGATAAATGTGAATTTGGTGGATTTATGAAAATATCTAGAGGGGTGTGCCTCTGTTATTTTGAATAAAAAAACAAAATGCAAAGCCTAGTTTTGGACGCGGGCGAGTTATATTATATTCTGAAAAAGTGTGAAGGGAGTCCCACTAGTAGATAGGGGGAGATTCTCGCCCGAGTCAATTAAGGACCGAATGCTGGTATATCAGACCTAAGCGTAAGGCTTCGACACGTACTCTAGACTGCTTACCTAAGGAAGTGAGCGGTGGCATACTAAACAAACTAGAGAATTCATATGCTGTGGGTAAAGTTGTACCCCTCTGCAGAGTATAAATCTATTATAATAGCCGTGCTCGTGGTGATGAGCGTGCTAAGTGTAGTATTGCCACTATCTTATCGGGAAAACAAGGGAAATGGTTTATGATTTATTTGAGATAACTGCCATGTTATGGCTGAAAATGAAATATTGTTCGTAGCTAAGGAGGGTGGCGAGTTGTAGTTATTATTATTAGTGATTCATTCAATTACTTACTTACTGTCATGTTATCTATTTAAATGCTCTTCCAAATGCGGTTGCAAAGTACTACTTATGAATATTGCAAATAAAATCTGCTTAATGCAAAATAACTTGTAGCATAGAGCCTTCTCTTTGATTAGCCTTCCATCTAATATAACTTTTGCGATACACCACAAGTCTTGCTGAGTACACAAGTACTCAATCTTGCTATTGTTGTTGTTTAGAGTATGAAGATTAACCTACGCCAGGCGACGCCTTCTTCGCACCCAGAATCAGAGGGTTCAGTGACGAGTCTATCCAGGATTTGTTTATTGTCAGTTGCCTTTAGGTATGGATGGGAACACCGCTGGAATTTGTCTACTTTCACCATTTTTATTTTCACTGCTATTTCTGTTACTCTGTTACTTCTGGTACTTAAGTCTCATTTGCCCGGTCGGCCTTTGTAATGTAAATACTGTAATCGCTTAAGTTAAGTACCATTTTGTTTTACCTTGTATATGTAAATGTATGGTTGTGAATGCCAAATATTGAGAATGTGTGTACTGGGCACTGATCATGGGACTAGTATGGTACGCATATAAGGTCTTCGAGTATTCCACACCTGGGGGTCTGACACCACTCTGTTCGGTGGGGCCCGGCTGTCAAATCTTCCTCCCACCTCCGCCTTCATTCTCCTTGCGGAGCCTCGCTCATTGCCACCATGGTTGCACCTCAAAGCTTCGTCCGACAACGGAAATTCCAACAAGGAAATCTTATGCAAACCACGTCATTTGATTTCCTTTCACTACTACAGGAACCGACATCACAGACGGTTCGGAACCGTCATCACAGACGGTTTCCGAACCGTCTATGTTTGTTGGTCTGTGATAACAGGATATTATCACAAACGGTACAAAACCGTCTGTGATAGGAAATATCACGAGCGGTTTTATTAAAAACCGTCAGTGAAGTCAATATCACGAGCGGTTTCAACTAAAACCGCTCGTGATTCGAGAATATCACGACGGTTCTAAACAAAAACCGTTTGTGATAGGAGAATATCACGAGCGGTTCTAAATAAAACCGTCAGTGATTTCAATATCACAAACGGCTTTTGTTTAAAACCGTCGTGATATTCTCTATCACTGAGCGGTTTGCGGTTGAAACCGCTCGTAATACTACCTTCGCTGCACGGTTTTAACACAAAACCGTGCGTGATAGCTCATACCCTTCCCACAAATTCTTTGTTTTCTGGCTAGCCTCGGGAATTGCTAGCCATGCCCTCTGAAAACAAGCATTCACGAAGCAGATTCAAGCATTCACGAAATAGATTCAAGCATTCACAAAAAGCAGATTCAGCGACCATGACAACTCAAAGTGATCATTACTCAAAATAAATTACAAAAGATAGCATTTGTTCAAGTATTGTCGCTATAGTTACAACTAGATTACAATTGTTTTGCGTTGAGAGGTTTTAGAGGGTGATGCTCGGGTTAGCGACAAGTGAAACTCTCCGTTGTCGTTAATGATTTCTGTGTTGATAAAGCATGAGCTTCACTCGAATGTCCTTGATCTCTTCATAGCGAGTGAATCACATTGTAAATTCAAGGCTGCCGCTAGCAAGAGTAAAGTGGTAAGATATATATATTTAAATTTATAATTAGGAAATAATTATTTGAGATTGACAAACCTCGGGATCCTTCTTCCTAGTCATGGGATTAGGCGCATATGATAGCGAGCGTAGATTGCACATAACTCATCATCTTTTTCTTTGGCGGCCTTTGCAAAAATAGCAAGAGTATAGTCGATTCGAGACGCGTTATTATGAAGTATGATATAGGATTATAGTGTTGTAGCGTCTTAGAAAAATCCATCCTGTGTGTTAGTTAGGCGCTCTTTCCATTGTATATTCCTTTGTTGGCAACATAATTGATGAGCGACCTACATGATTGAAAAGGTTATCCTCGGCCATTTCAAGCGAATGAAGACTACAATAGAGTTATGTAAGGAGGAAATGAGCATACCTCTCGAGTATTCCTCTTAGAGTCTTTGAAGTCGTGCTTGTTGCGGTTTAGGGAATCAAGGTATATCACATGGTTCCTCTTGGGTATAATAACTAAAAGGATCGATGGTACCTACTCATGTATGTCGCTATAGTCATTAAACCTAAGTTAGTCTTTGCGTATAAAGTACAAATAAAATTTGTATAGCAAGTAGTGACACTTACCCTGGTTGTAGGGCACCACTATGTACTTCATGTTAAATGACGAAGCAATGACCTCGTTATGTATTTCTCGGCGAAGGATGAGTCTTGTTGGATGGTTTGCAGCGATACCACATGTGGATCGAGAAACCCACGGGTTCTTTCCATTCCGAACATTTTTCAAAGATGTATCTATATATAAGCAATGAGTTGTGATATTTATTGGTATTACATGAATGTAGAACTTGATTATGCGCGCTACGATTGTCCAACATCGTAGAAGCGAGGCGTCGAGGCCAGCGAGGTTGAATAGTTCAAATAAGTCATTGAAGCCCACGAAGTACCTCGTCCGTTGAAGAAATGCTTGTCCTCGTGTCGGCGGTGATTCGATGTCGCACCCTTCTTTTGGGTCCTCGCCAAGTACCGGGCATGCAAAGCGATAAGCATATCCAACGTGCATTATCTTGCGTCGGAGCACAATGGTTTTCGATGATGTAGTTCCGGGTATCGCGGACTTCCGGACTTAGGGCGCCTTAACGTTTGTGGATTTCGATTTGGGCTTAGCGATTGGCGGTGTCTTCTTGTGAGACGACTTCGGGAGCGGATCTGACGGCACACTTTTGTCTTTGTTCCTTCGCGTCTTCTCCACGGGAATCGAAGAGGTGGCCTTATGAGGCGAAACATGAGGTGGAGTCATCGAGGTCCGTTGGAGAGGAATGGTCGTGTCGGATCGCAGCCTTCTTTGGGTCGAGCGATGTCCTTCTTGGGCCTTTGGATAAAAGAGGGACGGCATCCCCTAGTGTTGTGATCTCTTCGTTTGGGCAAATCTTGTTGGGGCGGCTCGGAAATTGACATGTACCATATCCACTGGACTCTGGCGTAACAAATCGCGCCGGTGGGCACCGTCTCTGCCGCCCTTCCTCGTATGGATACACCATCCTGCAAGACCTCAATACAAAGGACCCATCCATCCTCACTTGGAGCTTCTGAGCGTCGGCTCCTACAAAGCGATCGCATAATTAGCTAAGGCGTCCTATAGGTCTATCTTTGGTGCATTCCATAGAAATACGTTACCTTGATGTCGTCTATCGGTGTCGGACGTCGTCATGTTCATAATTATCTTGTGACACGGCGCTACTCCGGCGTCGAGGAGGACCGCCTCCGAATTAGCGGGCGACTTGCGACACCGGCTCATGAGTATATCCATTTGACTCATAATCTTGCCATCTCTACTTGAAATTGGTTAGTAATCATTTGTACCAACCGGTTGTCGTGCTCGACCTTGGATCTCTTCCTAGTCTTATCGTGCGATGGTCGTCCATGCGAATCCATGACTCCAAGGTACGTTAACCCCAAGGCAGCGTGCGACCGGGTGCTCCTTGTTTCCCAATGTCGTAGATAGTATATCATTCTCCTGTGCGCATAGAAGGAGCCTTGGAAAGCTTGGGCGATCAAGTCCGCATTGCAAGAGGTCATCATGTTATTATAGGCACTATGAAGTTATGGACTTATTAACAACTTAGTAGTTCGACATATTTACCACACGTTGGGACACTTCACAGTCTGCGGGTTTGTGAAGGAGATCTTTGCTCGAAGAGCGAGACTTGTGCCCTCGCTTTTAACCGACTTAGGGAACAGCAGTGCGTGACATCGAAGCGGGTTCTCCTTCTCCGCCGCCCATTCCTCGTATTTACTCGTGTACCCGGTGGTGCCGAGTCTGTCTTGGTGAGTGTTTAGATGTCTGGAGAGCTTTGTCGCCGCACTTTGCTCATAAATTCGGCCGTCGTTTTCATAGCCACAAAGGTGTCCTATGCTTCCGCGTCAAGAATTTGTCTTTGCGAAGGCGTTTGACCCGTGTTCACGTGCCGTGACAAGAATGCTCTTGAAGGTCCTCCACGATTTACCCATCGTGAGCATCGCCGTCCGTCGCCGCGCGTGCCACATATTATACGGAATAGTGAACTTCTTTGAAAGTTCATCCCAATGCGCCTTCGCTTCTTTCGTCGGTCCTTCCACGTTGGTGTGGTGATGAGGACCCGTTCCTTACAAGTATCCGTAGATGGTCGGAATCTTGCCGATCTCTTGGGACTCGAGAGGGACCCCAAAGTCAGCGACCTCGTGATGACCCGATCGGCCCGTAGGCATTTTCGATTGTCCTCTGCCATCTCGCTTCGTGTCATTATAAATCGGCGGTGGCGGCCCTCGTCGGCGCGTCTTCCATCTGCGGCGTCGGTGTCGGCTGACCTCGTCGGCGCCTCTTCCATCTGTGGCGTCGGTGGCGGCGAAAACGATGCCTCTGCCATCTAAACACTTGCTATCTATATAAGTTACATATGCAATAAAATGGATTGCAAGTGTCCCAAATTAACATATACATTTAAACTTAATAATATGCTCAACATGTGCAATATTAGCAAATAATCATAAATAATTCCAGCATAAATATGAAACAATTAATCTCGGGAAGAAATACAGAGGTTGACTATAGAGATCAAGATGGCAAATGAAAAGTTGAATGAGCTCATCAGAGTACTAACATTCCTTAATCCACTAGCTTCTCTAAGGAAGCCTACTTCATCGAGGCCGACACCTTTGGAGTGTGCCATTTGTTTCATCTTAGTGGAGGTGGCATGAAACAAAGGTACACTCAAGTGTGTCGGGATCGACGAAGGAAATGCTAAGCAAAGGTTTAATCTGTAGGGCTCGCCGCCTCCTGCTCCTATTATGTGCTCTCGGAAGGAGAGTAGCTAAAGAACAAGTCTTTGCCATCTCAATCCTATTGTCTATACTCTTCATCGACCACGACACCTTTGGAGTGTGTCATTTGTTTCATCTTGTGGAGGACGGCATGAAACAAATGGCACACTCGATGTGTCGAGATCGACGAAAAATGCTAAGCAAAGGTTTAATCTGTAGGGCTCGCCGCCTCCTGCTCCTATTATGTGCTCTCGGAAGGAGAGTAGCTAAAGAACAAGTCTTTGCCATCTCAATCCTATTGTCTATACTCTTCATCGACCACGACACCTTTGGAGTGTACCATATGCTTCTTGCCTTGGAGGATTGGCAAGAAGTAAAGGTACACTCAAGTGTGTCGAGATCGACGAAATGCTAAGCAAAGGTTTAATCTGTAGGGCTCGCCGCCTCCTGCTCCTATTCTAACACTCCTAACACTCCTTAATCAACGAAGCAAAGGTTTAATGCTTCATGTACGAAGACTAGCCTTTAATGAAGACATAGAAACAAAATAGAATCAAGTAAAACTTTCTTTACGGATTGATGATATTATGTGCTCTCGGAAGGAGAGTAGCTAAAGAACAAGTCTTTGCCATCTCAATCCTATTGTCTATACTCTTCATTAAATGAATATGATAATATAAATTCAAACTATGAGCTCTAAACAATACTTTGCTTAAGCGTCAAACGATCTCAACTGTTAGCAAAACAGATTAAACTTCGATCAAGCAGAGGTTGACTACGAGAGATCAAGATGGCAAATGAAAAGTTGAATGAGCTCATCTGAGACAACTAGAAGAATCACAAACTAGTCAATAGAAGCGATCAATTTGCAATAGAACTATGAGCTCAACCGAAAGTAACCAATTAACATTACATCATATTGACGATAGCAAGTAATACAATAGAGCTCAAGTATGAACTAACAATCACATTCAATCTCGATTATAAGGCGAGTTCATCACGAGCATGTCAACAAAGCCCAGATCAATTTGCAACGAGCGATGAGCTCAGCAAAAGTAACCAATTAACGATAGATCATATTGTGATGTAGCAAGTAATACAATAGAGCTTAAGTATGAACTAACTATCACATTCAATCTCAGTATAATAGAGCTTAAGTAATACAATAGAGCAAGGAGGAGGCCGACACGGGGAGGAGGACAGCGGGGGAGAAAGCCGGTCTGAGAGGAGGAGGGCAGGAGGAGAAAGCCGGTCTGAGAGGAGGAGGCCCACACGGGAGGAGGATGGCGTCGAGGTCGGGCGGCGACGTCGGGGCTTCTGACGAGGTGAGCAGGCGCCCGTGGTGGTGGCGGCTGACACCGAGGTCGAAAGCGCCGGGTCGGGGCGCCGAGGTTGAGGCGGCGGCGTCGTGGTCGGCGGTGAACTACTGGCGAGCCCTAAACCCTAGAGGAGGCGAGCAGCCGAGAGCCTAAGGCGCGGGAGAGGAAGTGACAAGTGAGAGCAAAACCCTAGCGTTTCCGCCTTATAAAAAGTATATCACAGACGGTTTCTAACGAGCAAATGCGTGATATGGAACAATATCCTGAGCGGTTTTCACTACAACCGTCGTGATATTGAACGTATCATAGGCGGTTTTAAATAGAACCGTCAGTGATTCTTTTCCTGAGCGGTTGTACAGCGGAACCGTCTGTGATAACTCTTCATTTTCAGCGTGTCTCTTCGTCTTCATTTTCTGCATGCTCTAGCCGTCTCACGATCACAGTAGCGGCTTCATCTCTTCATTTTCCAACGTCGCTCTGACTCCCCAAATATCTCTTAGTCTCCGTTCGGCTTTAGAACTTGTTCTATATATAGATGTGTCCCCTTCTACAATGTATTTCACACAACCTCCTTGTTCCCTTTCTCCACAAAAGCAAAATTAATGGTCGCCTCCTCTTACGTACACGCCTTTGTCGCGCACCTCTCTCATTGTATGTTGAATCGTCTTCTTGGAAGAACACTATTTCAACAATGTCTTCACTCCTCTGTCCAGAATTTGCGGAGCGGGTGGCGGCCACCTTCCGCCGTCTTGACATTCTCCTCCGCCGTGTCTTAGGGTGATCTCCCACTTTCGGCGAGTTTACCGTGTCGTCGGCGTGGTCCTCCAAAAGCAAGTTGCACGTCTCGGGGAGGCTTGTCGTCACTTGGATTGCGAATCGAGGCGATGGCGATCGAGTCGACCAGGCCGAGGCTCCTCAAGCAAGAGAAGAGCCTATGGGCTCAATTCTTCTTAGTTCAACAATCAGAGGATCTTGGGACACACTCGAGCAGCGGCGTCGTGGTGGATGTATTCGAGACTTCGTTCGATCATGAACCGTCGCCTCACGCCTTGCGCCTCTGAAGTATTGAAGGCGGAGATAGCGACCTACCTCCGCCACTAGATAGGTTTCTAGTTTTTAATCTTTTTATAAGCGGTGGCCACATTGTTTGGCTATATATATGAAAATTACAAAATGAAAAAAAAAGTTTGGAGGTGAAGTTACTATATCTATTTGCCCATAGTAAGAGCTCCTCATCCCATCGATCTTGAAGTGTGTAGGTATGTTGATCTGGAGCAGTGGTGGGGGCGGCGGGTTGCTCCCTCTGCGCGATGGCGAGAGGCGGCGTCACGCTGCGGCGATCTTGGCGATGAACCTGAGCGCGATCTTGGCGATGGAAGGGATATCACGAGCGGTTCTTAATTAGAACCGCTGTGATAACAAAATATCGCGAGCGGTTGTAACGTAAAACCGTGCGTGATTAGAGATATCACGAGCGGTTTTGGATAGAACCGTGCAGCGATAATCCTGACGATTCTATTATCAACCGCGTGATAGATGACTATCACGCAGCGGTTCTAAAAATACCGTCTGTGATAGTTGTTCTGCGCCCGACCCTTGAGTTGAATGACCCAACCGAGCGGTTCCAAAGGAACCGTCTGTGATGGGGCGTCTACTATAGCCTGTTTTGTAGTAGTGTTTATCTTTCCGCATCCAAAACCAACAAAATCTTATTGCGTATCACCGTCAATCTCTAAAATCATATTGTGGCCATCTCGGACTCGATTTGGGATCTCGCTAATCCATCATGCTCTCACCCTATAAAAGGGACCCTAAGGATCGCCTCCTCGCCCTCATCCCAAATCCCTAATTCATCCCACCTCCAAAGCCCCAGCACCACCGTGATTTAGGTTTTAGGGTTGCAGAGCCGAAGCTCATTTTCTTCAAATTCATGCTTGCCGTCGTTGGCGCCTGTCGGCGTTATGCACCTTCTTTGGGTCCGCCGTCGTGAGCTCTACTCTATGCACCCCTTCGCACTGCCGGAGTGTCACCAGAGTCCTTTCCCAACAATAGCCGCACCTTCTTCGCTGCTTAACCCTCACCGTCGGCCGCCACTGTCGTCCTCGAGCACTGGTAAGCACACCAGTAGGTTCACAATAGCACCCTCTACCCAACACACACCTTCCTCGCTGGCCAAGCACCCCGTTCGTCAGATTCCCTCGGTCCCTGAGTGCCACCACTGCCCTCGTCACCGCCAGCTCAATGCCACGTTAGCCCTTCTGCGCACATGGCGGCCCAGTCAGCGTTGAGTCAGTGCTTGCATGGCACAACCGTACCCTAACCTAGATCCAAAACCAAAGTGGGCTTAGTCCACGTGAACCAAGCCTCTGACTGTAGGTCCCACTTGTCAGGTTCACTATTCTATGAACCCGTGAGCCCGTAGACCCATGCACCAGCTTCGTGGACTAGGTCCAGGGACCACGAGCCCACATGTTAGTCTCTGCGCCAATTTTCCTAGATTTCTTTTAATTCAAAAAATCAGGGCCGACATCAGCATGACGTCATAATCCAGACTTTCCAGTAGGAAAATAATTCGGGAAAATCCAGAAAAATCCAATTTTGCTATTTCTTGAGATTTAGATCTTCGAGAAGCCCGTTCTTCCTCATACGAACTCTGTTTGATCCCATTCAAATTTCTAAATTCGAGCTATATTTTCCTAAGATTTTTATTTAATTTTTGGAGTTTGTTTTCTTTCTGTTTTATATTTATTTGGTTTATTTGCTTCGTTTGCGAGTAGACATTGATACTTCGGGGAATTTTGAGCAAGGAGGAGTACACCAAGATCAAGACCAGTCTCAAGATCTATTTCAAGACAAGTCATAGTCCTTTGATCATATTGAACCTATGATTTCAAAAGTATATTGTTTTATATCAATTGCATGCTATCTTTATACAAATTGTTTTGGGATTAGCTGTAACCTATTGTCATTATGCCTTCATATAGCATTTGAATACCATGAATCCATTGTCACTATAGAATGGTTAATTTTAGTTGGACATAATTGTATCACCAACATGGGTATCATTCAGATGCTTAGTCATGCTTAGTTACGATGGGTTCATTATCACATGTACAAATAATGTTGAATTTGACTTAATGAGATATGGAATCGTGGTGGTTAGCCACTGTTGTTAAAATTTGTGTAGCATGACAGGGTATGTCATTGGTCTTGCTTAAACAAATGATTTTCGCTCGGGCGAGCAGTCGTGGATTGAGGGTGTGATTATAACACGCTGAGGGTTTGTGGTAGACTCACATGAGTAACTTGTCAAGCACTTAATCTTGTGCGCCATTGAACTAGGCCTTTTTGTACAACCACATGCCCAGTTTGGGACTGACCTAAATTAGTAAGTTATGGAGTTTTGGCATTTGACTACTTAGGTAGTATATGGGTGGAGGTGTGTACCCTGTTAAGGTCACATCTATGGGAGAAGTTATCGTCTCTAGGTCCAACGGTGTGCGTCACACCAACGATGAGGTTGGGTCAGCTTTATGCACAACGAGAGAGTCAATTGCTGAGATGAAATTTATGAAAGGTTTTGTTATGATTGCTTAATCGCGTACTTCTGTATGGCGAGTCATGGCAGATATGATGAGTTAATTGTATCTTGTAGGTAAAGTGTACAACTTCTGCAGAGTGTTAATTGATCTATTCGAATAGCCACGTCCTCGGTTATGGACATATCCGGGGATTTCACACGAGAGAGAGTTTTTTCATAAAATATGTCAGAGTGTGAATGGAAAGTTCACTTGATGAATATAAGGTTCGTTTGGTGGATGGGTAATTCACTTGGTGGTTTGTCTTGGGAAGTGAATGTGAAGTTCACTGGTTGTCTCAAAGAAATTGTTTACTTATTTATTATTCTTTTCAATTACGCATTTCAATCTATTTATTGTATTTATCGTCAAAGCTGCTTTCTGCAAAAGAACCATACAACTAACCTTTGTTCAAGCCCTACATGAATACCATTTGCATACTATTTGTGAGGACCTCGAAATCGAACCCGTTTCAGGTCAAGTGATCATGCCAGGGACGCAACCCTTAACAAGAAACGAAAAGGATTTCTAGTACCTGGATATGTGTCTCATGTTAGCTCCCAGGATCAGCGGCTAACATGCACATATCCAAACAAACATGATATCACGATCATACACGATTTGAATATAATGAATAAAAATCCGCAGCGAAAAATATTAAATAAACAAGAACAGAAGGTCAAGTAATTTTAATAACCTTCCCAATGGTGCGCCACAACCCAAGGGCAACCGACTGAGATTAAAACCGATGTACCAACTGTTATCGCCTCAACTTGTTACGACAACTACCACGGTTTTGTATGATGTTCTTACCTACAACATAGACAAGCCAACTGAGTACAAAAACGTACTCGCAAGACTTACGAATAGCAAATTTAAGTAAATGCACTTGGTGTCAAAGGATGGCTAAAATGGTTCATTTTCAGCATAAAGCAAGGTTATTTGTCAAGGCAACTAGTATAGATTTAAATCGCCATTTGACAAACATTTAGAAATTTATTAAAGTAATAGATACTCCAATTCATGATCAATATTTCTAAGATTTTACCATCAATAAATCATACCCAAAGTGGCTACCCCACCCGGGTAAACTAACTTCAATACACGAACTTCCCGTTCGTGACGACAATTTGTTCCCAATCATACCCTGATCCTATTCCCAACATCTAACTATGCATGTTTTCCCACAAGTGATGTCCATGACAGGGGACATGGCTATTCGAATAGATTTATGGCTTTGCAGAGTTTGTACAGCTTTACCTACATGATATGAATATCTCGCAATGTCGGCCAATGCACTCTTCCGTAGGAGTGTGACTGAGATATCATAACGAGGTCATTACAATATCATGTACCAACTATTAAACCACCTAAGGATACACACCATGACAGACTGTCAGTCGCCCGAGCCACGATTACACCTCGTTGTGTAAGTAAGCCCTTAAGGGCAAGTAAGACAAAAATTATCATGCCCCCACTAGATTGGCAATACAATAATAACAACAATAATAACCATAATTTTCAATCTATTTGTGGTTCAATATCTTACACATGACAAATTAATAAGCCAAGCCTTCACCATTAACCCAGCATGTGGTTGCACGTGTGACTTGGTTTAACACCACACAGACCGGTCCTTAATCACCCAAACGGGGCTACATAAATCCATAACAATCTCTCATCATAACCCTACACCCGTCCAAGTTAAAATTATAAAGAACTCAATTTCCAACATGTCCATAATAACCAGAAAAACCAGATTCAAAGATCTAATTATAATCCTCAAGTTTTAACAAGATTCAATTCATCTCAGCCGATGGACTAGTTCCATCAACCACTTTCGATTACATCTACTAGCATGGCTAAACATCGTTCTAAAATCATCAAACATCCCATATAACATATAACCATAAGTATCAATGGAAACCGGGTAATCAATTTTCAAAGGAAAGGTAATGCAGCAAGTAGGACATAGCTAAATCTACCCATTTGACATACAAGTACTTGAAGTTAAAGCAATGCATAGAATACTCAAAATCAACATAAATAGTTTTCAAAATTAATAGGAGCAATATGATCAGAAGGAGGGAACTACTTGTCTTTGTTGGAACCACTCTTATTTACCCTCAGATGGAATTTGCAATATGTCAGAATCGTCGAAAACCTAATGAAAAACGATATTGCAATAAACTCCAAATAAAGCTGAAAATATCAAATCATTCAAAATTGTATGCAATTCACACAATAGGTAGAGTAAGATTTTAGGTGAATTCAGGTGAATTTTTTTAGCTCAAATGGAGTTCATATGAATTTTCTATACATTTTACAAAGTTAAAGTCATTAATGTACAAACAATACAAGTATCAAAATTTTCTGTAATAGAAACATGTCTTAATATTATTCCAAGTTAAAATACAGTAAAAACTAAAACTAACAAAATTAATTTCACTCAATTTGGAGATATAGTGAAATACTTATGAATTTTGAAGTTAAATCAATTTTTAGAGTAAAAACAATTCGTTAAAGACATTAACTTATCTTCCGAATTTTTGTGGAATAGAAACATAATTAAAACCTAGTCCATTTAAAAGTACAATAAAAATTAAAACCAACAAAATTAGTTTCATTCAATTTGGAATTAAATTGAATTAGTTATGAATTTTTCAAGTTATTTGAATTTTCAGTGCAACTTTAAATCGTTTCGGAATTTTCTTAATGAATTAAATACATTTTTCATTCACCCTTAGCTAGCCACAAGGAATGAAAAGTGGGGCCCAGGGTGAGGGTTTGACCCGGTCATCTTTGACCCGATCATGGATGTACGTGTCGTCGATGGCGTATTCGTGGAATACGTCTTCTAAAAACAAAAACGAAATTCTGAGTTAAGCATTTAAGAAATACGCTTTCTTAAAAGAAAACGTACTCCACAACTATACACAATCACTTAACCAGCCATATGGGCCCACATGTCATTGGCCTAAAGATTTAAGTGGTTTTAAATGGACCTCTAATCATGTTTAACCCCGGGTGGGTCCTACATGTCGTAGGTACATTGAGCAATTACTTAAATGCTAATGATTAGGTTAAACCTTAATGCCCGACAGTGAACTAGGGCTCCTGTGCGCAGCAGCGCGGCGAGGAAGGTGAACCAGCGCAGCAACAGGTCTCTGGGCTCGGGATCAACTTGTACAGGTGCGGAGCAGCCTCGCGAGCACTTTGGCGGTGACTTGGAGCTCGAAGGTTGCCAGCGGCGAGCTCCTTGTGGTCGGAGGCGGAGCCGAAGATGTGGCTCACGTGGAGAGGATGCTTGGGGCATCGAGGGGCTTCGAGAAAATGCACATCGGGATCACCGTGTCACCTAGAACGTGGCACACCAGATGATGTCGTCGATGGGGTTCAGAGATGCCCGAATGGTAGGCGGCGATGGTTCACCGTTGTCGGAGAAGAAGGGACCATACTCCCTCGAGGATGCACCAAAAGCCAATTAAACCTGGCGGTAAGTTCAATAAGACGATGCGATCTCAACGGACACGATGGCGCAGAGGATTACTCACCGGAGCGCTCGAGAGCATCGCAACCATGGCTACTGGAGCCAAGAACGAAGATAATGCCCTAGACGATTCCATGGATGAGGAAGGCTCAGACTGGCCAAAACGGGCGTGGCGTGGTGAGTGGATTCCGTTGGTGAGGTCGCAGGTGTCGACGATCAAGTCGCCGGTCTTATGAAATAAAAGAGGAAAATGACGTGATATTTCCTAGGAGAGAATGGGGCCGCTCTTTATTGATATGAACTGGATTTACAGGGGGTACTTACGACCCGACTAGGGACTAATCCTAATTACACTGAGTGTGAAGATTGCTATGCTCTAATCTGATGATGCTGTCTTGCTTGTCTCAGATCAGATTGTGATTGTCGATGTGCTCCTCGATATGGATCTGCCCTTTAGTCTTCTGTGCTCTACCCTTAAATAACTTATGAAGAGGTGGCGATTACTTACGGAAAGACATCCTAGTGAAGCGTTATTGTTGGTCGAAGGCGGCGTCGATTAACAATGTGTTAAGCGCTCATGATTAGGTGTCTTAGAGACACTCAACCGTATAGTGGTTGTTGTCAGTGTCTTTAGGACTATGTAACCGTGTGATATGAAATACAACACATGCTATATTCATCGCACAGTAAGAATATACTTGGGATCAGTTATAGATACTAGTTCATGGCTTTTTCGAGTAACTACCTGGTCGGAGACTAGGTACAGGACCTTGTCCGACCAGGGTACCCTTATGTAACATCTGGAATCCTTACGACCAGTGAGGTTGTTAGCCTTAGGGGTTAGACCATGAAGACGTATGATCTTTTATTATGTATTAAAATAATACATAGATGTTTTAATCCTCGTCTGCTAGCCCCCAAACTTTAAATGAACAGGTCATGTGAACACTTTTCTTCCGATGAAGTCGTATCGGGCAGACCCCATTTAATGTCGTGATATATGAAGTGGTCTGTGTTCACTTTAAAGTTGAGAACTTGCCTTGGGAATCTAAGAGTTTTTCTGTCCATTGGATAACAAGAGGCTTTTGTCTATTGGACTTTTAGGCAACTCCTGATTGCAGTTAAAGACCTGAAGCTATAAAATCTCCATTGCCGGGCCTTAGAGTTTTTACGCTTTCAGATTTTCCTCTAATCCTCTTCAGTTCCTTGCTAAGAAAATCTTTCCAACCTCTTATTGTCTTTCTGACCTCAAAGCCTCCTCCGACCACTACTCATCCTTTTGAGAAATTTCACCATGTCAGAGCAAATCACAAAGTGGATGGCTTCGGATCTGAATGAGAAGAAGCTTGAAACGCTGGAGAAGATGGGAATGCTCCCAAACAGGAATCTGATTAGATGGAGATCAGCGGCCGGGGAGCACTTTTCGAGCCGCGAAGATGGGGAAATTCCAGTCAGTGCGAGCTGAGGGTACCGTTGCACAAATTCCTTCCTCGCGTTTTAGAGTATTACAAGGTAGAATTGGTGAATTTGGCCCCTAATTTCATCACCGATATTAGTATTTTTATCTACCTATGTGAGGCGTACCTGGGAGTGCGTCCAAACTTAAGGCTCTTCAGGTATTTTTATCGGATGGCGATGTTGGGGAGATCTACGGGGGCTCCTGGAGAATGCTCGTTGCGCCTTCACGACGGGAAGGCCGATGAGTACATCCAAATGTACTCGAAGTCCTCGTGGTCGTCATGGAAAAAGAACTGGTTCTACATGACGGTTACGAGGGATGATGGCTTCTACTTCACCGGAATTAGAACGAACGAGAATCCCAAGTGGAGGAAGACTGTGGAGAAGGCAAGGGTGGTCAGAAGATGGGTGGATGCTATCCATGACCTGAGGATCAAAGGCTTGACTTCTTGGCATGTGGTGAAAGATTTCACCAAACGCCAGATTAGTCCTCTGAGGCTCCGGACTCATTCCCTGCTCTGGTCCATTGGTCGTGATGAAGTTATCTCAGAAGGTGGTAAGTCTTCGAAAGAAGTTCCAACCAGTATGACTTATTATTTGATTATCGTAATACCTTAAAATCTGCTCTTGTCTCCTTCCCCTTTTTTAAAGCCCTTTCTCCTGAGGAAATCAGAGAGCGGATCAGGATAATCTGCACTGGGGAACGTGGTGAGAAGGCTGTATTCCCCGATATCTTGGTAATAGTCTCTGTTGAAGAGAGACTGACAAGACTTAAGGTAGATAATCAAATCTCTTTTTATCATGTATACATATTCTCCGATCAGTTTATTGATCTTGCTCTATTTTTGTAGGTGGTCGGATTGCGAGTCATACAATCCGGTGAGGATCAAAATCCCACCGTGGTTCCGACCGATTCGTGCCCAGATGTACTGGAAGAAGAAGAATCTCCCGAGGTAATAGAGCATAAAAGAAGAATATATATACTTTAGATAGAAAATTTCATCACCTAACCAAACTCATTTTTTGATTTAGGTGGAGAAGACCGAAGGCCCGTAGAGCATAGCTGTGGAGGCCGTAGACTCTAGATTGGTCATTCACGGCCGTACAGTTGTTACTAAAACAACTAATCTGAAGGTTGATGAAACCACTCCCTCCGACCCGATGGTCAGGAATGCAACCCTTGATGAATTGATCGAGCATTTTGCTTCCGACATCATGTTAGAGGATGTGAGGAGTTTAACCAAACCTGCCGGTTCGGAGCCGGCGAAATTGGTTGAGAAGAAAAGGAAGGCTAGCAGTACAGAGTTTACTCTACCGCGTTTCAAAGTCAAATCCAAGAAATTAACTAGGTATGTACAAATGAAAAAGGTCGTATGAGTGCATACCTTTAATAGTTTTTTGATGATTTGGTATTTTGAACTTTCCTTCTTTGTTTTGTATTGGTCTTGAGCGTTAGGTTATTTCAGGCGAGAATCTTCACGAGGACCCGGGCACCGTGGAAGTCCTCGTCAAGGTACATCCGGGACAAAGTTCACGAGGATAAAGTGGTCGAAAAAGCCCTGGCGGTGGTGAAATAGCGGTAGAAATTTGGATCCATTGGTGATCCTAACTCCTTCTGTGGAGGTAGTTGCCCTCGAAGGCCCTCAACAAGTCCCGACCCCTGTTGGTAATCCCTCCCAACCTAACAAGTTCCCTTTTGATCCCCGATTTATTGAGAATAAGGAGCTTGATGAGGCATGGGGAAGAATATCGGATTATCAAATCAAGATAGGTCCTGATATTATTTTTTTCTGATAATAACGAAGTGGCAATCCGGGGAAGTATCTACGACCAGTTTCATAGTTCCTCTTTTAAAAGTTTACAAGAAACTTAAAGAGGAAATGCTATTTGTATAGCATATGGTCGAGAACTTTGCTGTGGTCGGAGGATTGACCCACGAATTAAGGATTTGGAGCAAAAGCATTCCGAACTGGAAAGCAAGAACTTTCCTCTTAACCTTTTTCCTTCTTCAATACTTTGTCCTTCTCTAATTATTCTCCCTTATCATATTAGATAGATGTGGATAAAATAAAAGAAGACGTTGTGGCTGATAAAGCCAGAATAACTCTACTTGAGGAAGAAAATCAGGCTAAGGACTGGTCGATTGTAGAGGCGTCGACTAGAAATGAGACTATTAACAAGAAAATTGAAGGTAATAGGTCTTAGACTTGACTTATCATCCTCCTCTGATCATGTTGTACTTAGTACTTGTTTTACTTGTGTAGAGCAAATGCAAGTGCTGAACAGAGCAAAGAAGACTCTGGAATTTGAGCAGGATAAGGAGGCAGCTCTTGTAAAAAATCTTGATGAAAAGATTCATGCTTTAAACAAGATGATCTTTGATATGGGATCAGGATCAAGTGTGCCTGACTTAAGAGATCCAATAGAGAAAATGAACTACTTGGGCCAACTTCTAGAAGATCTTAGTGGTCTTCTCAAGACTACTCGAGAGAATTATGCCCAGACTATAAAAGAAGGAGTTGCCAATGGAGTTAGTTTTGCACTGGCAAAACTAAAGGCTTCCGACCCCTCCATTGATCTCCAAGCCGTTGAAGATAACTTCAACTGCCTGCCAAATGAGGCGACCAAGTTTATGAAAGAACTTAGGCCACTTGGAGACAAAGTTATAGAGGAGATGGAGGTCGGATCTCCATCAAGTAGTAATTAGTTTGGAGACATTCAAGAGTAGGACATTGTAATATAAGAATTGTATATAAAACTTACCTTTATATCATCAACAATTCTTTTTGTTTATCCTGTTGACTTTTTGAAATTCTCGTATACTCCCTAGCCCCCGACCACTTTGTAGTAGAAGAGCCTTACTAGACAAGCAGTTAGCCAAGAAAGAGAATAAAAGTTGAAACCATTGTTTTGAAGGTATATACCGATCATAAGACAAAACTGATCGTAACAATACTAGGAAATCATTTTGGTCGGAACCAGTGTATGATTTCGACTAGTTATAGATCTTTGTTTGTCATAATTGAAATACCAAACAAAATTGTACATGGTCGGAAAAAAGATTTGTTGTATTGACAAAAGTAGAAATGCAAGAATGTATGCAAAAAACGATAAGTGATCGTATTTTTATATCGACCCAAAAGCTGGTCGAAAAATCTTGCTAAAACGAGAAGATATATAAAACATTTACATAAAAGCGTGCTTAGGCTCAAGTCCAAGCGGGCGGCGAGGATCGTAAGAAAAGAACCGTTGCTTGGAAGCTCCTTCGATTAGGCGGGACTACGTCTTGAAAAAGAAGAGACTTTGACTAGGAGGCTTTCCGTGTCCCGACCAGTAGTCAAACGAGAGTAGAACAGAATTTTGAAATGAAGAAATATAGTCTTCATAATCTTAATAGTATAAGGCATTACATGAAGTTATTTGTATTATGCTCTTTTACTTGTATGGTCGTAGCGTGGAATCATTCATGGAATGATCACGACTAGGACCTATCTGACGTATGACACAGATGCTGTTGCCAAAAGTATGAGAGATCTGATAAAGGATATCGAGAGAAAAAATTGTCTTCTCCGACCATCTCAAACAACAATTATAGGTGACCAGAATATAGACATAGATATATAAACCATATCACTCGTCGAAAAGAATGAATGAATGTACTAATGAAATGAAAAAGAATTGATCAATATTCCAAGAATTTGACAAAACTTGCCCGTCCGACACGGCTAGTCATATAGAACCTGGTTGGGTGACTTCGACCACAGTGTAAGGACCTTCCCACTTGGGAGAAAGTTTGTTGCGATTTGCCTGATTCTGGATTTTTCTGAGAACCAGATCACCTCAGTAAGGCTGCGAGGTTGCACCTTACGACTATGGTACCTTCGCATGGCTTATTGATATACTACCGATCGTACCAGGTCTTGGTTTCGTCGTTCTTCAAGGAAATTGATGTCGTCAAGTTGTCGTTCATTCTGATCGTTTTCGTTGAAACAATCAATTCGAGCAGAGCCAATTTTTAGTTCTGGACGAAGCATGGCTTCAGCACTATAAACCAAGAAGAATAGCGTTTCACTGGTTACACGACTGGTCGTGGTTCGAATGGCCCATAATACAGACGGGAGTTCTTGAACCCAAGCTCCTGACCGTTTGATTAACTGGTCGAGCACTCGGCGTTTGATCCCCTGCATAATGATACCATTGGCTCGCTCAACTGCTCCGTTGCTCTGCAGGTAAGCAACTGAAGCAAAATGAACCTTGATACCAAGTTCGTCGCAGAATTTCTGGAATTGACCACTTGAGAACTGGGTACCATTGTCTGTGATTATACGACTGGGTACACTAAATCGTGTGATTACATTTTTCGTGAGAAATCTCTTAGCGGCCTCAATTGTTGTTTTAACAATAAGCTCGGCTTCGATCCATTTTGGAAACGTGTCAATCATGACGAAAAGGAATTCAAAGCCCCCCGGGTGCTCTTGGGAAAGGTGCCAGAATGTCCAGTCCCCAGGTTGCAAAAGGCCAAGAAAGAGAAATTGTTTGTAAGGCTTGTCTTGGTGATGCACTTATCGGCTATGAATCGACATTATACGCGCCGTCCACGAGCTCTTTTGCATCATGAAGGGCGGTTGGCCAATAGTATCCTTGCCTGAAGGCTTAACCGACCAGTGTTCTATAGGAATGATGTGCTCCACAGATTCCTTCATGGATTTCGGTTAGCAACTTAATGCCATCTGTTTGAGATATGCATCTCATCAACACTCCGTGAAATCCTCGTTTATACAAGGTACGTTCAATCAGAGTGTATGATTTGGCTTTTCGTGCTAGACGATCAGCCTCTACATCATCTTTTGGAATTATGTCATGCTGAAGATAATTGTAGATCGATGTCATCTAATCTCTACCCTGATCGTGACAGTGCCAACCGTCAACAACCTGTGGAGCATCCATGTTCTCACGATCGGTTTGTACGACCTGTAAGGAATCATGCATTTTCTCGGAAGGCTCGACCACCGAGAGCGAATCAAGTTGCTCGAGAAAAACTCCGGGCGGGACGATTGACCCCGTGGAGGCCATCTATGCCAACTGGTCTGCTAGAAAGTTTTCCTTTCTAGGAATATGTTGGATCTAAAAACCAAAGAAGTGTTTTTTCAGTTTCCATACTTCTGCCAGATAAGATGATATCTTGGTACTCGAGCATTGATACTCTTTCCCCACTTGATTCGCTACTAGTTGAGAATTGCCTTTCACTAATGTCTGCGAATCCGGCGAGCAACGAGCTTTCGAGTCTGCCGATAAACCTTCATATTACGCCCACGTTGTTAAGTGGCGAGAAAATTAACTAGATGGCGTGCTTGATGTGTTAGCGATGAGGATATCAAGACAACTCCAGCCCCCGAGCCTTTTAGCATCAAGGAACCGTCAAAGTACATTATCCACTCGTCGTGGTGTTCGTACTCGGGCCCTTGGGTGGGTTCATGGTTTGTCCATTCAGCAATGAATTCTGCTATTGCCTGGGACTTGATTGCTATTTGTGAGATGAAATGGAGGTCGAACGCCCCTAGCTCAACCGCCCATTTTGCTATTCGTCCTGATGATTCCTTGTTTCCAAGGACTTTACCAAGAGGATATCCGGTTGGTACGACCACTTTGTGGGCCTGAAAGTAATGCCTTAGTTTCCTTGAAGACATAAGAAGACCATAGAACAACTTTTGTACCTGTGGGTATCTTTCCTTTGGTCCATGTAAGACTTAAACTTCGTAATACTTGGTTATTGGATGTTATCCGTTCTCGACCGATACACCGCTAACTGTTTGTAGCGTTGCAGCCACGTAAATTAGTAATGTTTCTCCCGACCTTGGAGAAACTAAGATCGGGGGGCTCATAAGGTACTTCTTAAGTTCTTCAAAGGCATCGTTTGCCTCTTTAGTCCACTCGAAACTTCCGTGTTTCCGAATAAGCTTAAAGAAAGGTAATCCTTTTTCTCCTAACCTTGCTATAAAACGACTTAGCGCTGCCATACAGCCGGTTAGTTTCTGGACCTCTTTCTTCGTAGTCAGAGGGCGCATCTGGTCGATGGCCGCTATTTTTACTGGATTTGCTTCAATACCTCTAGCCGAGACTAGGAAACCAAGCAGTTTTCCAACAGAAACTCCGAACACATACTTTTCCGGATTCAACTTGAGGTTATGCCTTCTCAAGTTATTGAAAGTTTCTTATAAGTCATGAATATGGTCACTAGCGTTGATGCTCTTTACGACCAGATCATCAACGTAGGCTTCTAGATTCCGACCTATTTGTGGATTAAAGGTTTTCTGCATCAACCTTTGAAAAGTTGCACCAGCGTTTTTGAGACCAAATGGCATCTTAACATAACAGTAAGTGCCATATGGGGTGATGAAGGAAGTTTTCTCTTCATCTTCTTTACACATATTAATCTGGTGGTACCCCGAATATGCATATAAAAAACTTAGTAACTCACACCCGGAAGTAGAGTCTACAAGTTGGTCAATGCGTGGAAGGGAAAAATCATCCTTCGGACAAGCTTTATTAAGATTTGTAAAGTCGATACACATTCGCCATTTCCCATTATTCTTCCTAACCATTATAGGATTGGCGAGCCACTGAGGGTGGTCGACTTCACAAATAAACCCAGCCTTGAGGAGCTTGTCAATCTCCGACTGGATTGCCTCCTTCCAATCAGTTGCAAAACGCCGCAGCTTCTGCTTGATCGGTTTCTTGTCGCCGAGAGCTAGCTCGTGCTCGATCACCTCGAGGGACTCGGGCATATCGGACGCCGGCCAGGCGAATACGTCCTGATTTGCTCGGAGGAAGGAGACGAGCGACTCTTCCTATAATGGGTCGAGTCTAGCCTCGACCAGAATCTCGCGAGTAGATGAGTCAGTGTTTCCTAACCCAGATGGCGACTTGGCGCTGTCCGGAGAAGCACCTTTGTCGAGTGGTACCTCTCTTCTCTGGTCGGATGGCTTTGGCGTCATCTTTGGCCTCGAGTGCTTGACCTGCACGGTAGATGGATTAGCCTCTTTGGTCGGAAGTTCATCGACCAGCTCTAAGGATTTCCGATCATACACGTAAGCCATTTTCTGATCTCCTCGAACCGTGATGACTCCTTTCGGTCCCGACATTTTCAAACTTTGATAACCATAGTGAGTGGCTATCAAGAATTTTGCTAAGGCCGGTCGACCAAGGATTCCATTGTATGCGGATTCAAAATCCACCACATCGAATGGAATCTTTTCTGTTCGGAAGTTGTTAGGTCTTCCGAACGTAACCGGTAGGGAAACTTGTCCTATCGGTTTAGCGGTGGAGCCAGAACTATCTTAGTGAAAGGCGTATTTCACTGGTTTCACCTTTGACTGAACTTGCATTTCCTCTAAAGCTCCCGCAAATAATATATTCAAAGGGCTACCTCCATCTATTAAGACTCGATTAACTCTATAATTATTAATAGTAGGTTCAACAACTATAAGGAACCTACCTGGTCGAGTCGAAGGGATGGGGCAATCTTCTTTGCTGAATGAGATTGTTGTGTCCGACCACTTTGATGGCTTGATGATGGTCGGAGGCTCGGCGAGGTTGACATCCCGCTCCATGGCCTTCAAATGACGCCTCGACTCGTATGAAGATGACGCACCAAAGATCATGTTGACAATATGTTGAGGTTCCTGGTACTCCATCTCTTCGTCGCCATCTTTGTTGTTTTTGGAGCTCGTCTCTCCGAGCTCCTGTATTACGGGGAATGGTCCTTTACCTGCATAATAGTTCTCCAGTTTCTTTTGCTAGACTCGACAGGTGCGCAAGTCATGCCCTGCCTGCTGGTGAAGCGGACACCACTTCTTATTTTTCTAGAATCCTTCGGTCGAAGCCTTTGCTTTGCCTCGATCGGTATAGTCCTTTTTTCCCTTCATAAACTTTTTAGGGATAGCCAGGACTTCTTTATCGTCGGGTCTGCGATTCTTCTTCTTCTTGAGAGCTTTCTTATTCTTCTTCTCTGGTTTGTCCAAGCTAGGTTGGGGGATTTTGTCCTTCCGATCAATGGCCTCACACCACTCAATTGCTGCGCTAGCGGTGGCGAACTTGTCGGCCATGTCAAAAAGTTTGACGGTTGTTCGTGGAGGGTTCATTGCTATGTCCTCCGTGAATCGTCGATTTCTTAGACCTATTTTAAAAGCCTGGATAACAGATGATTCTGCAATCTCTGGTATGGAATTACAAACCTGGCTGAATCTCTTGATGTATTGACGGGGAATCTCATCGAAACCTTGCCGAATTCGGTGGAGGTCGTCCTCCTTTCCAGGGCGGTCGTACATACCCTGGAAGTTCGCAATTAGAAGGTCACAAAGTTGCTCCCAAGTATAGATTGATCTGACCGGTAGGTTAAGTAGCCACGACCGGACAGACCCTTCGAGCATGGTGGCCAAATAGTTTGCCCTCACATTTTCGTCACCACCAGCAGCTTTGATGGCGGTGGTATATATTTGGAGAAACTCTAATGGGTTACGAGTCCCATTGAACTTGTCCAAGTTGGTGGTCGAACTGTTTGTGCGCACGCCTTGGAGCCTGCAGAGAAGGCTCGACAACCCGTGATCGATTCATGGCACCTTCTTTGGAAAGGTCTTTGGATTATGTCGGTTGGAGACCGGTTTCTAGGGTTGGAGCAATTTGGAGCTCGGTGTGCCGATCCGATCGTAGACATTGGTATGATGCCTTCGGCCGCCTGCTTGATTTACACGATGTCGGAGATTGTTAGGTCCAAGCGATTATTCTTCTTGATGTGGTAAGGGAGTAGCTACCTGGAATAGCCTTCTTCCCTCGTGACTCCTTGGTCGGAATCGTCGAGGAGGCTTTGGAATTGATTGTTCCCCAACACGACCATGCTGCCCTCTACTAAGGGAGGAGCGTTGAGACGAAGTCATGGTTTGACTTCCTGAATTTCTCTGTTCTTGATACGCTTCCGTTCGTTACATGGTCTGTTGCAGAATCTCCGATACTTGGCCTACGAGCTGTACAAAACTTGGGGTTTCTGCTAGAACAGGGTTAGAATTATTCAATATATCCTGAACACGTTGCAGGTTTCGTACAGTTACTGAAGGTCTCGGGGGGTTCATACTGGTAGTAGGCGTGTGCAGGTCTGAACCTTCCCTCGACCTCCGGATTTGTTCCGTCCGACCAGATACTCTTGGTGGGGTAGTGCTAGGCGAGTTAATTAATGGACATCAATCAGCTCTATTGCCTCCGGAAGTTGGCGCCTGATGGCTCGTATCATTTCCACCAGCACGTGGTGGCGTGGCAGAGTGTGTAGGACCATGCAAGGTATCTTGATTTGCATCTCCGATCGCATTGACCTCGTGCCTCCAGCAGTGATCTTCCGATGAGCTTCCATCGTAACTAATGGAGACTTTTCAATACTTCTACTAGAAGTTTCCACGACGGAGAGTGGTCGGAGATGAGCACCTCCTGAGGCCTTCTTGGTGGACTCAGCTTGATCTGGTGAACTGCCGATCGTATGCAGAGTTTTATCATCCCCACATGGCCTACGACTAGTGGAGATTTCATCGACACCGTTACTAGGTGTCGGTTCGCTCCTAGAATTGCCAGAAGCCGTATGTGAGTATCTTTCAGCCATGATCTCATCGAGAGTATAGAGATTCTCGAGTTGCGGTGCTGAACTTTCGTCACCTGTTTTGCCGGTTGGAAAGACCGAGCTTGGAGAAATCCTTTGACATTTCGAACTGGTCGGAATGGCTGGTTCCTCTGAAAGCACCACTTGTTGTGGTGGAGCATCCTCGTCCATCCGGTCGATTTCGCTAACGTCGGCTACGTGCGAACCAGCGAAGGAGGAGGAGGAGGATGACATGCTGTTTTCTTGCATGGCACGGATGCATCCTTCTATGTCGAGGTCAGCATAGTCCGCCAGGTCGAACCAATTCTCCTCGTCCCAAACTACGGCCATAGTCGCATGATCGATTACAAGGAGTGAGCGAGGATTTGATTGAGCGAAGAGTTTTTTCAGGAAACTTACGTCGTCTTCCCCACGGATGGCGCCAGCTGTCGACGATCGAGTCGCCGATCTTACGAAATAAAAGAGGAACATGACGTGATATTTTCTGGGAGAGAATGGGGCCACTCTTTATTGATATGAACTGGATTTACAGGGGGTTCTTACGACCCTACTAGGGACTAATCCTAATTACACTGAGTGTGAAGATTGCTATGCTCTCATCTGATGATGCTGTCTTGCTTGTCTCAGATCAGATTGTGATTGTCGATGTGTTCCTCGATATGGATCTGCCCTTTGGTCTTCTGTGCTCCACCCTTAAATAACTTCCGAAGAGGTGGCAGTTACTCCTGGAGAAAACGTCCTTGGTGAAGCGTTGCGACTGGTCAAGGCGAGGCGTCTGTTAACAATGTGTTAACTGCTCTGCGGTTAGGTGTCTTAGAGACACTCAACCGTATGATGGTTGTTGTCAATGTCTTTAGGACTATGTAACCGTGTGATATGAAGTATACAACATATGCTATATTCATCGCACGGTAATAATATACTTGGGATCAGTTATAGATACCAATTCATAGCTTTTCCGAGTAGCTACCTAGTCGGAGACTAGGTACAGGACCTTGTCGGACTAGGGTACCCTTATGTAACCTCTGGAATCCTTACGACCAGTGAGGGCGTTAGCCTTAGGGGTTACGACCATGACGACGTATGGTCTTTTATTATGTATTAAAATAATACATAGAGGTTTTAATCCTCTTCAACGGGCTCGCGGGAGGCAACATGACAGCGGTGCTCCCTTTGTCTTCAACCACGACCGAAGCAAAGAAAAGAGCAGAGATGATGAGAGAATGTGGGAGGGAACAAATGGATTGGTTTGGGAGGCTCGTGAGGTCTAGGCGACGCCTTCTAGTCGGACACAAAAGCATGAGGTGGTGATCGAGGTCTCAGTGGCGAGCAGCCACGGTGACAGCGCGCTCTTAGTTGAGCGGTGCGAGGACGAGGGTGGTTCCGATGAGCAGGGCCCGCTCGTCAGCGGTGGAGGCGAAAGTGGCACGGTGCAGTTGGTTGAGTGGGACCCAGTGGCAGTCAGGTCTAGTCGGAACAGGTTAGCCTAGGGTTTTCATTTAATTTCGATTTGACCAACAAGTAGCAGATTTGACCGAGCAAAATAAAATAGAAGATAACTTTCAAAAATTCTGAAAATTTTTGTGAGTATTCTCAGAATCAAGTAGGACTTAGGAAAAATGGTTGAAGGTACTATTCATGCAAAAGTTTGTCAGAATAAAATCATTTTCAAATCTGCATTAGTGAAATGGTTAGATTTTTGGTGAAATAAAAATGACTTATAAAAATTTATGAAAAAAATATATTAATTCGTGATAAATAATCTAGTATTTAAATAAATTATTTCCAACAACTTTAGACACACATTGTTCTGGATTCATGTAAAATACTGAATTCAACTTGAAAATTTGAAATTTCGGGACAAACTTTATTACAACAACAACAGTTTTACATTAAGCCATAATTTACACACATAACACATGATATTCTTAGCTAATCCAACTTAAGGATTTTAGAGGACGCTACACTATTTTCCTACGACTTGTTGGCTCACAACTTCAATTTCTGCGGTTCAATTGAAGAATATCAAGCTGATGCATTCCCACTCGATTGTCTGTGGGCAGGTTGATTGGTCTTCCCAAGTTTTCTCGTTCTGCAGGAAGAGTTTATTTGTTTCTTTAGCCCTGCGTGGCCAGTTAAGTAAACATTGACCATAAGGTCCAGTTATAATTACTATTTATTATTTTGAGATCTTTTTAATTAAATCGAATAAATAGATGATATTTCGTCACTGTTTCCTGTGTGAGCTAACTACTGATCTGGGACTAGTTTAGAATACACATAGTGTAACATCCCGAATTTAGGGTTTGTATTTCAAATGTATAAAAATGTGATCATTTTAAAACTTTTGCTACATCTATTAGTCATTCATTTTATTTGGATTTCAAACCAGGGTTTTGTTGATTGTAAAACCTAAAACATCATTTTATGAAAATACAAGTAAAAAGAAACTTCAAAGTTTTATAAAGAAAAATATATTATATGAAAAACCCTAGAAAAATTATAAAAGTTTCTACACTATAACCTAAGCCTTCCCTAAAATTTTTAGAATTTTTGGATTAGTTTGCTAGGTCAAATAATTTCCAAGAGCGCTCAGCCTTTTTATAAAAACTGAAAACCAATTTCTAATTTCCTCCTCCCACTGACGGTTGGACCCCACCATCAGGCTCCTGTTCCTTCGGCTGCACCATGTTGCAGTCGCACCAACTCAGCGCCGCACCTTTTCTTCCAACCGCTGACGGCTGGGACCCACCCGCAGGCTTCACATTCCACGCGATCGAGTTTCCAGCGCCAGCGCACGCTCAAGCCATGGCCGCTCCGGCCATCACCAGCTTCCTTCATGATTCGACCATCGCGCCATTGGTTTTCTAAACCGACCGCATCTTTCCTATGCTTTAAACACCAGTCAAGTCCCTGTCGCTTGGCCTTAACTTGCCCCATGCCGAGCGTCACCGAGAGTGTCAGCGTCCATCCTGAGCGCACCGTCGCCCATGACGCTGAAATTTAATTGAAAAAGAAAATAAAATTGTATGTCCCACCTGTCATTGACTGAACCTTTTTCGGCTGAGAAAGAAATCAAAAAGAAAAATAAAAAGGGGGCGGGTCTCACCTCTCAGAGAGACACACACTCTCTCTCTTCTTTTTCTAGGGATTTTCAATCCAATCCATCCAAACTTCGAACCCTAACAACTTTTGATAGGAAACTCTAAATGAGTTGATTTTTGTCTCTAAATTTGTCTAAAATCATAATCTACCTGAATATGCAAAAATATTTGAATTTTATTACGGTTTGAATTTATTTGCATTATTTAATTGATTTCCGGCTCTTTTTGCAATAGACGTTGATTGCGCGAACGAAATCTTTGACGACCAACTAACTTTATATCCTAAACAACCTGAGCAAGGCAAGCACTCCCTTTGATTATATTGATCCCAGTATTTTACTTATTGTACTTTGTTTTGCAAATTCTATTATTGCATGCGCGTATGTTCAATATTAAATTGCTATGTTTGGGATATTGGTAGCTGTAAATCCTATTTGTTGCATGAATTCTTTTGACATGTTGATATCCTTACTTTGTTAACATTAGGATTTGGGTTAGGCAATATATAATGTCATTTGGAAATTTTGAGTGCGAGCTATCGCACAAATGCTTACTAGAACATAGTTTTTCCGGAAAGAGATGTAAAATGACAATATGACAAATGTGAATTTGGGAGATTTATGAAAATTTCCAGAGGGGTGTGCCTCTGTTATTTTGAATAAAAACAAAATGCAAAACCTAGTTTTGGACGCAGGCGAGTTATATTATATTCTGAAAAAGTGGGAAATGAGTCTCACTAGTAGATAGGGGGAGATTCTCACCCGGGTTAGTTAAGGACCAGACGCCAGCAAATCTAGAGCTAAGACATAACGTACAACCACATATGCTAGTATGGTGATAGCCTTAGCTAATTAAGTCATCGAAAAACTAGCCTTGCACGTAGGTAGGCTGAAGAGTGCGGACAAGACCAAAGGACCGACATGTCTGAAGGGGCTCCCATATCCCAAGAGTGGGAATAAAGCCTTCTGACACAACTACGAATGCCTCACTCAATGGGAGCAATCTGGGTAAGTGAAGGATAAGATCCATTCACTGGGCTAGTGCAGGGTTAGGACTAGATGATGTAAAGGCTTTGACACGTGCTCTAGACTACTTACCTAAGGTAGTGAGCGGTGGTATCGACGGATGCCGAATAAACTAGAGAATTCGTGTTATGTGGGTAAAGCTGTACAACCTCTGAAGAGTCTAAATCTATTATAATAGTCGTGCTCGTGATCATGAGCGTGCTTAGTGCGGACGGTATGGGTTTAGTGTTGATTTTCACAAAAACTGTCTTATCGGGAAAACATGGGAAATGGTTTGTAATTTGTTGAGTTAACTGCCGAGTTATAGCTAAACATGAAATGAGGCTCGCAGCCAAGGAGGGTTGCGTGTTGTAGTTATTATTGAGGATTCATTCAATTACTTGCCTACTGTCCTATTATCTATTTAAAATGCTCTTTCAAATTCCGTTGCAAAGTAGTACTTATGAATATTGCAAATAAAATCTGCTTAATACAAAATAACTTGTAGCATAGAGCCTTCTCTTTGATAGCCTTGCATCTAATATAACTTTTGTGATACACTACAAGTCTTGCTGAGTACACAAGTACTCAATCTTGCTTATGTTGTTGTTTAAAGTATGAAGAGGAGCCGATACCAGACGACACGTTTTTCGCACTCAGAACTGGAGGGTTCGATGATGGGTCTATCTAGGACCTTGTACCTTGTCAGGTTGCCTGAGGGTTGGATGGGCAAACCACTGGGAATTTTGCTGCTTTTGTCTTTACTTCCGTTGCTACTCTACTATGTTTAACACTTGTTTATATTCATCCAGTCGGCTGCTGATGTAATAACTGTACCACTTAAGTTAAGTACCCTTTTGCTTTACTTTACGTGTGAATGTATGGTTGTGAATACCAAATATTGTGAATGTGTATACTAGCCACTGATCATGGGACTAGTACGATACACACATAAGGTCTTCGGGTATTCAACACCCGGGGGTCTAACACATAGGGTTCCTGAATCGTATTTTTAGGTCCCAACACCACCCCAAGTTCTTTTCCGCTACAAGAGTTTTATTTGTTTCTTAAGCCCTGCATGGCAAGTTAAGGTAATGTTGACCATAAGGTCAAGTTATTAGTATTTGTTATTTTTCTACTTTTTTTTTTAGTTTAATCGTTGAATGGATGGTATTTCATCGATATTTAACTGTGTGAGCTAGCTACTGATCATTAGACTAGTTTAGAATACACAGAGGGTTTCGGATGTGTAAATCTGGGTCCCGACATATGGGGGGCTATATGGAGCATAACCTCTAAATACATCTTGTAAAAACTTGTGAGCAATATTAATTTCATGCTCGACAAGTATACATACCTATAAATCAATTGCAGACTCCACATAACCTCTAAATACATCTTGTAAAAACTTGTGAGTAATATTAATTTCATGCTCGACAAGTACACATACCTATAAATCAATTGCAGATAATTCCATCCTCACCACACTTCGTCTCTAATTCCATCCTCACGACACTTCGTCTCTACATCGACGCATCAAGCTTATGAGACTAGTTTAACATGCCAATGCGGTGAGGGCGGAGCTGTGAAACCCTAAGACTGATGGCTGGCACCGAAAGGCTGCTCCCAATGGGCAGTATCTTAGTGTAGTTTCTTAGTGCATGAGGAGTGTTAGGATACTATCTTCCCAATGCATGGTTTCTTATAGTGTGGTATCTTAGGCTGTCTCATTTAATTATATGCATGATCTTTACTAGTATTTGAGCATTAAGGCCTATTTGTGGCATGTACTAAAGCAATACATGTTTGTTGACACACATAAACGTAAATACATGAGCATGTATCCGTACATAAAAAGTGCCAACTAAAATATCATCAAAATATATTTAGAGGTACATGAATGGAGTCATGAACATAATCTATTTTGACCTAAACTTTTTCCAAATATGCTCAACTAAGTCATTTTTGAGTGCTCTATGAGTAGGGCGATCCCGGATGTTAGCATCTCTTTGGAGCACATCGACAAATTCTGGTATGTCGCCGTGTTGGAATATGGATGGTAGAACGGTCGATGTGCTTGCGGCCTCGTTCAAGTCAAGATCATCTGTCGCCTCTTCTTTTTCATCCTCAACTATCATATTGTGAAGAATGATGCAAGCTAACATGATATTCTGGAGATCGCCCTGGTCATACAAACGCGCGGGATAACGCACAATAGAGAATTGATGCTGCAAGGCACCAAACGCACGTTCCACATCCTTCCTTGCCCCTTCTTGATGTGTGGCAAACAACTTGTGCTTCTCTGTTTGTGGCATTGATACTGTCTTCACGAACGCAGCCCATTCTGGATATATCCCATCTGCAAGGTAATAACCATGTTGGTATTCCTTGTCGTTGACAATATAGTTCACCCGAGGCGCTTGCCCTTTCAACTGCTTAATGAACAACGGCGATTGATTCAGCACGTTGATATCATTGTTAGATCCGGCAACACCAAAGAAGGCATGCCATATACGAAGATCTTGAGAAGCAATTGCCTCCAGAATAAGAGTAGGCGCGCCTTTATAACCGCTAGTAAATTGACCCTTCCATGCCATGGGACATTTTTCCCAACGCCAGTGCATACAGTCTAGGCTTCCCAACATGCCAAGAAAGCCACGACTCTCGCCAATACGAAGTAGGCACTCCATATCTTCAATGTTGGGGCTTCGTAAGTACTCCTCTCCAAAGTTATCAATAACGCCTTGCACGAACAACTTCAAACACTCAACTGCGGTACTCTTGCCAATCTTCAGGTATTCATCGAGATTGTCTGCAGGTGTACCATACGCCAATTGGCGAATAGCCGCCGTACATTTTTGCAACGAAGAGAGCCCCTGGCGGTTAAGGGCATCTGTCCTTGCAGTGAAATACGAAGACCACTCGCCTAGTGTGTCGACAATATGTAGAAAAAGGGGTTTTCTCATCCAAAATCTTCTACGGAATACCTTGTTACAGTAGAGAGGGTTGTCGGAGAAGTAATCATCTACAAGCCGCTGATGAGCTTCTTCAGGCGGCCTATTGACGTACCTCCTTGGACCACTTCTACTAAGAGATCTTGTTTCTAGAGCTTCAAGGCTTCCCTTTAGACTCTTTGTGACCTCCTTGGCAATGGAGTCTATAATCTCCTCCTCGGCAAGAAATTCATCTAGTGTGTACAATGCAGCCAGATCCATGATGTTTTCTTCATCGGCATCATCTGGTTGATGAGACATATTGTGGAGGAAATGGAGAGAGAAGTGGAGCACGGTGTAGAGTAGGAAATGGAGAGAGAAGTGGACCACAGCCATATATAGAGAGCTTGTGAATACATAGAGTCACAAAGTGTACGTGACCCTTCAATTGATCAGACTAGTGCTTTTTAATTAGCTGTGTAAAACCATCACAATTCGTATGTGAAAACTAGTGCTTTTTAATTAGCTGTGTGAAGCCATCACAATTCGTATGTGAAAACAACACAAAACTAGCTCGGCTATGTGAAACCATCATAAAACTAAAACAGATAAGTAGCATTTCAGAGATAACCATCACGTTACCATGTCCAACCTGACAAGTTGCTCTGTTTCCCGACCCCATGTCCAACACAAAGACACACCTCCTTCTGTTATACCACCAACACCAAGATTTTTCATACAAGTGCTCTTGAGCTATACCAACTAGCAGGCCAACACCCAATCCGACACCCACACATATGCCAAGGCCAACCATGAGAGCTCACCATCCTCTCCCTCTAGAAAGTCTGTTGTAGTCAACATCCACATCTGTCTCGATTTGGGATCCCGAATTTCGATAAATTTGAAATGAGCGATAGGAAAGAAAAGAATACTATCACATACCGTATAATAAGAACAAATCAAATTGGAAGTTTGGAACATGCATGGCTTGCAAATTTTCACAATAATGCAAAATAAAAATGGCATCCGAATGATGATAGTGCACCATCGATAATCTTAATCTACTCATAAGCAGGTATTCATTCCAATGAAATGGTCTCATAATATGCCCATAAATAAATTGGTAGAGAAATGGCATCCGAATGATGATAGTGCACGGCATTTAAGAACTTGAAGGAGATCTAGTATCTTGGAGGAAACTTAATAATAATCTGAGGCATTTTGTATTATAAGATAATTTGGTGATGACGAACTAATGACATAGGACGTGCACAAGAATTAGATAATAAAGACCTGATTAGCCAGCCAACATATTCAATTCACAAGATCCACTGCCACTAGTACAATAATCCTGGATCGTTAGGTGCTGATGCCTGTTTATAATATCATCAAAATATATCACACAAGCAATACCAGCTCCACAGTTTTAACTTCTCATGTGGCTATAACAAAATTCAACATATAAAAAAGCTTGAGGAAATATCATACGTCAATTTTGTTGAGGAAATAGCGTTGCCCCCATACTCGCCAATGCCCTCGCACGCTCAGCCTTTGCATCCTCATCCATCCCACTTGTGTCGGCAAACATCAGCTTTTCATACAAACCAATCATCTTTGTCTCTTTGGCAAGCCTCATTGCTTCAAGTCTTGACTTGACAGATGCTACTGTGTCTCTATGACCTTTTTGCGCTCCTCCCTAGACGCATTCTGAATCTCAATTAGCTTCTCCAGTTTCTCCACAATCACCGTCACAACTTCTGGCTCTTGTACCTTGCGTTTACCATCGCGTTCAGCCTTACATTTATCGCGACCCATCGGGCGCTCCTCACCATCCACATCGATAACATTCGATGTGAGGTCGATCTGATTTGCCTCTCCGTTCATTCTTTTCACTAACGCCAGCCATTTCCCATGGTCCCTCAATTCTAACCACATAGTCAAATGTGGGAAACTTGCTTTTTTGTTGACTTCATACTTCTTCAAGGCCATATCCTGCAGTTGCTTCTCTGAAAAATCACTTCTGTAAATTTTAGTTACATCACTCCACTCCCCATAGAAAGCATTGAGCTTTGCCTTCACCTTCTGAAAATGTTGCTTTAGTTGCCCAGCTTCTCTCTTCTTGTTGCCTTGATTGAATACTTGTTGTATTCAAAGACAATATCATCCCAGAACTTCTCACTCTTCTTGCTATTCCCATCGATAGGATCATTTGAATGCTCCAACCAAGCACTTGCCTACATTGGGAATAAGAAAATTAGTGTGCCTAACATTTAAAATTTTAAATGCATAGTACCAGGATTTAAACATTTAGCCAAGCCATTTCATTACCAATCTCTTCTCTTCCTCGGGTGTGTAAGTCAAACGCTACTTGGTCCTTTCAGAAGCTACCTCATCATCCACATGGATGACGTCTTTTTTCCTTTTGGAAGAAGCTCTAACTTTGTCCGAAGAAGACCGGGATGTTGATGCATTCCCCTTAGTGTGAGGTGGTGATGGTGGTGTTGAGAATAAAGTCTGTGAGGGAACACCAACAAAATGGGAATTCTCCATAGTTGGATGTCCTTGTTCAGCAGGGTGAAAATTATATGGATGGTGCATGAGTGTATGGGTATATATTGGCCTGCAATAGGATGTTAAGAAGAATATTAAAACTGTCATTAAAAAATACATGCATACAATGTAGTTCAGTCAAAACTAACTAATAAGGAGTGCAATTAGTTATCTCATAGACATCTTTAAGGCAATCTCCAAGGATCAATGGTGCATTAGCCTTTTTATTATTATTTGTCTTATGGAAAAGAAATATCATGATTATCACGCTATTTGATTGTCACATGCTTTCAACTGAAATATCTGCAATCGTAATACAAAATCAGTACACTAAGTAGGTCCTAATTAACCCACCAAACATCGACATGAACGTCAATCATGCTGAAATCCCTACAGCAGTTCAGCATCCTACTAGAAGGCTAGAAGAAGCTAGCCGACCATGTGTTTAATTAATTTGATTCTACGCGAAATGGATTTGGTGGCTTGAGCTTCGAGTATTCTAATTGATTTGTATCATGCAGGATTTAGCTAGGCCATTGCCCATTGATCGTGTATGGAACAACAGTCTCCGTGTGGTAGAAAGCAAAAGGAGGAGTTACCACTTACCCTGCATTCGTGGTGCTTCAGGCACGATACCAAAAGATTCACAACGGGTGTACACAAGTGAAAAGCAACAGCACTCAACATTTCAGTATATGGAAATTTGCAGCGGAAATTTCTTCCAAAAAAATGCAGTAGTTTGAAATTCAAAATCTCTATTACAATGCATGTTCATTTGGAAAGGTTTCAAACAGCTCTATGGATCAATGAGTCAGTGACGGATCACAGATGTGCTACAACTTTCCTTCTAAAGTTTGTAGCATCATTCAACCCTACAGTGCCAATGCTATGCATGATGCAAATGCATTTCAGCTTGCCAAGACGGAAACGCAAAAAATTAGTTGATACTCGAGAATATGCATGCTGCAATTTCATATGAGTACGAAATCCAAACAAAGCAAAAACATGGCCGAGGGAGATAAGAAGAACATGCCATTGATTTGGCGGTCCGGCGTCGGGGAAATTGAATGGCGGCGGTGCCAGCAGTGGTCCGCTCCCCGGTGGTGGTGGCCCTCGCTCCTTATCCCTGCTTCCGTCCATGAGGGCACGGGAGATCGCGAGCAGCAGGAGATGGGGGCGGGCGGCCGGCGATGGGAACGAGATGGGGGAGCGGCAGGAGAGGAGAAACGGGGCAGTCGCCGCCGACGGAGAGGAGAAAGTAGGCACCTGCGGCTGGCGATGGGTAGGAGATGGGGGCGGGCGGCCGGCGATGGGAGGGGAGCGGCAGCAGAGGAGAAAGGAGGTGCCGGCGGAGAGGAGAAAAGGCGCAGTCGCCACCGGCGGAGAGGAGGCACCTGCGGCCGGCGATGGGTAGGAGATGGGGGCGGGCAGCCGGCGATGGGAGGGGAGCGGCAGCAGAGGAGAAAGGAGATGCCGGCGGAGAGGAGAAAAGGTCTGATCGCCGCCGTGAGAGGAGGCACCAGGTCATGGCGATGGGTAGGAGATGGGGGCGGAGCGGCAGGAGAGGAGAAAGATGCGCCGCGCCGGGAAAGAAATGGAGAAGGGAAAGAAAATAGAGATGGGATGGGAACACCGCACGGGATCGCGCAATCAATTTTTTTGCATTGGATTTCGAGACCACACTGGTATCCAAATAAGATACTAGAGTATCATCTCTCCTCATTAACTTTGGTGCCACATCCTCAATTTGCCTACGTGGCAGGCTTAAGATACTAGTCAAGATGGAGCACTGGGAGCAGCCTAAGTCGCATCAGATGATTAAATTATTTTGAAACCGGAGCAAGTTTTTTAGTAACTCCAAGGTCTAAAAGAAACATTGGTTGGCACCAACTACGTACACTAGGTCTTAATGGAAATAACATAATCAATCTTTCATTTAACAAGTATGGCATGAGTCTTTCGCCACATACGGACGCTTCCTAAACTGCAGCATGTGTTTGCGCTACAGTTTACCGTTTCTTTTAGGCAGCCCTGTGGGTGCTCGCAAAATCGGATATGCGATGGAAACTCTCAAATAATCATCTACGTCCGTATATGACATATAAAAAATTTGGATTGATCAATGCTATAAATGTTATTATTGGCCGAGCATCGTGTATGCAGCCCCAAGGCTAACAACAAACATTCCGTTTGTTATGATATCTGTGTGCATGGTTGTATATATGCACGAACAATCCAATATACATAGCTCAAGAGAGAGAGAAAGAGGCAGTTGGTGTACAACATCAAGTATGCTAATTTCCTGGCAGGTTATTTCGCCGAGTCTGTCCGTGTTACACTACTGTTACTTTGCGCACAAAGTACACTCGGCGGGGTATTTGTTTGATGAATTTTTGTATTCAAAATTCATTAAACAAAAAGAATAAAATAAGGAGACAGTAGCCCACATGTAAGTCAATAGAGCAACCTGTGGGCGTACAAAGTTCTTGAAGCAAGACTGACATACGAGTCACAACTGCCGTCAAATATTTTTCTGTATATCACATTCAATATTGGACTCATTTCATAGGATTCATCATGCTCTACACGATGGTTCAAACGGTCGCAAATCCAATGCACGGTTCAAAAGATGCGGTTCTTGAAAGATCAAAGATTTGAGTAGTATAAAGCAAGGATTTTAGATAAAAAGATATAGAGTCCTTATCGAATTGACTATTTTTCTATTTGTATGATATTAAATATTAGACTTATTTGGTAGGATTTGTTCTACGGAGCACGACAGTTCAAACGCATCGTCCGACACACGGTTTAAAAGATGTGGTTCTTAAAAGATCAAAGATCGAGTAGAATAAAGCAAGAATTTTTGATAAAAAGAGATTTGAGTCGCAAACACGGAGCTAGTCATAGTGACGTGGATTAACCTCGAGGCGAGATTAAATTCGTGAGTTGCCGGATCTGTCACGGTGGAACTCAAAGATCAGTAGTGCATCGTCTTCTTCTCCTAGCGTCGGATGAACAATACCATATATGTGAATGGTAATCTAGAACAAATCTCCTTGATAATATGTGGAGCACGAATTGCAGGATGCAATTCACACTTGGATAAATAAATCTCATACCCGCGTACACCTCAGTACACAAACGAGAAATAGGGATCAAAGATCCAACTCCTAACTCCTAACACCACAGCTAGAAACTCTCACACCAAGATGAAATCCGAGATTGGAATTCACAAGAACACTTATAGAACATAGATGAACCCTAACGGCCAAAGGCCAACATGCACACGCGTTTTTAATTCATAACTCGAAACTTAAACTCTCCCGTTACATGCAGCATACTGTGGTTTTTATAGCCCCTAACACACGCACACATAATGCTAACCAAGCTGGACTCACCTAAAGTCCTGTATGGACTCTCCTAAGAAACAAACTAGGAAATCATATCTTAATCAAACAATATCTTTTATATCTCGGCATGTTTGGATTCCAGCCTAACCAATCTGAACCGACTCATAAAAACAGAAATAATACAGTGCACCATGGTGGGTCCCAGATGCGTGTGGGTCCCGTCCATTGGTATGCTCCCTATCTCCCAAGCGATTCTTGCTGATAGTGGTTGATCTGCTCATGTTGTGCTTGTAGATTGAAAGTTCCTTGAAATAATAATTCCTTTTTAAACACACACGCACAGAAGTTTGTTTGGAAACGAGCTGAATACAATCTAGCTTGGCTTCCTTCTTTGGCTCCACGCACGACACACATGCACGAGTCCCATGCAAGCACTGCACTTGATCACGGGCAACGGTGCAACACCATGCACCTCCCCTTGCGCATGCGTGCGCATCTACACAGGTCCAGGCCCCATGCGCTCCACCTCCTCTTGTGCACATGAGATGACTAAAACAAACGTAAAATTAGTAGAGGATACTTGGCCGTATCATATAGAGTAATGGCCGAATTGACTGCATCTGCCCTCTGCCCTCTGCCTATAAAAGAGAGGCGTAGGGACAAGGTGTCGCAGGCCGAGGGAGGCACACATCCATAGAATTTTTAGCCGAAACGGCGAGTTTTCATTTAGTATTTACAGAAATAGCAGTGACCATAAAAATAGCATCCTGCCGCACGGTGTGCCCACTGCCGCATGGTGGCGTTGCCGTACGACCGCCGTGTGGTGTGGTGAGTTTTTTTAAATAAAAAAGCCCGTCTGGTGAGTAATATACATATATATACCAAGTTGTTTGCTTCGAGCAAATTAATAAATTACTATTCAAATAAAAGATAAATATTATATGATAACTAAAAATTAAAATATTAAGCAGAGAGTGATATTTAAGATATAAAAGCGAATATTATTTAATATTAAACAAACAGCAGTGATATTTATAATATGCAAATATTATTCAATATTAAACCAAGAAGAGGTTTGATATATAGTATTGATATATTACGATATATAATATTGATATGTATTCACGGATATATGAAATATTAGCAAAATGTTTGCTCGTAATATATTCGCGTGTATATATATGTATGACACCAATATTAACTTTGATATCCACGTGCTATGATATTATCTTTGAAAATTTTGCTTCGATATAGTATTGATGAATATAATATTATGAATGTATTATTCACTTACTATTCTGATGAATATAATATTCTAAGTTTACTATTCTGAACAGTATTAAGAGAATATTGAATAGTATTGTGAATAGTATTCATGAATAGTATTTTAAAATTTAAATAGTAACTTTTAACAGGATCTTGCAGGTTGGCGAAACTAATATGCCGGCCGGTTGTGCAGCAATAGTTGTAAAGTCCTACTCAGTACTCACCATATTTCTCGCTAATTTGCTTCAGAAGTAGCTAAACTTTCCCCTAGACGCCCTTAGTTATGATCATATAAGGCAATTTTCTATCGTCACTCCAGGCAGTTCCACCCAAAGGGAACACTTCTCTCAGCATTCACACCACCCTATAATGGCCTCATACCTGGATATTTTTGTACATACATACATACATACATACATACATACATATATACATACATACATAAAGGTTATAATAAGACAGAATAATACAATATTACATCTGTTAGTTCAGATCCTCAATAAGATTGACAGTAAAGATAGAAGTAAGGAATTAGTATTAGCCTCATCTGGAATAGTTAATTCAACTAGAACCATAAACTCAGAAAAATGGATATAACTGAAAAATGCAACACACTCCACGTAATAGATAAAGATGCCAAACCTTTAACCTTAATAGATAAGACAAAAGGTAAAAGCGAAGATGTTGATAATCTGCAAGAAGTTATAGATGTAGAAAAGGACCTAGAAAGATACCAAAAGGCTACGTTACGAAAGATAAAACCACAGCATATATATCATATGGGAATGTTTGAAAGCAAAACTGGCTTATACAGAATATCTAGAGAAGTAGAATTAAGTGTTATAACAGAACCAGTTGAACTAAAGATTGTAAGTAAGCAAATAGAAAATGGGTTAAAATTTTCAGGCTATAAATACATACACCAAGGCATGTATATTATAGGAATAAAAGGAATGACCAGAAAGAAATTAGGCACGAAAGTTCTAATAACCCTGTTAGACAAAAGATGGGACTCTATAAACAAAGCGGCTTTAGGTTTTTTAGAAGGAGATATGAATAAAAATAGTTTAATAACCTATATAGCCCCAGATTTAATGATGCCCATAAAAGAATTTATAGAGAAAATGAGTTTTGGATTCCAGACTAAAGGTTATGAAGATTTCAAGGGTACAAATCTATTAATAAGCATAGAATTTGTAGGAAGATTAACCAATAAGAGTGGCTCTAAATATAAAATAAATGTGAATGATGTAATTCAGAATATGCAATCCAAAGGTATAAAGTTTATGAGTCCTTTAAAAATTGATTCAGAAGTAAGAGCAGGAGAAGAATGGAATATAAGTAATTTGATAGAAAATAAGGTTTTAAAGCAGCCAAAAGATTATATAAGTTATCAGAATAATAAGGGAAATACAAGCATTAGGTTTACAAATTATAAATCAAGAGCTTTAGAAGATCTAGAGTCCTTAATATCTGAAGAAGACATTGAAAACAACAGAAGGTATAGTGTTTCAGAATTTATGGATAAATTAGATCTAGATAGTGAAATAAAACATTATGAGAATAATCTAAAACTTGTAGAACAGGAGTATAATAATAATTGGACAAGTGACTGGCCCAAGATAAGAGAAAGGGAGCTCTATTTTATTAGAGAATTAGAAAGATTAAGAAAGCAGAAAAAAGATAAAGAGATAGCCATAGAAAAATCAGAAAGACAATACGCTAAAATAAAGGAAGTCAGTAGCAAAGCTGTTATAAACGAAGAAGAGCAATGGGAAAAACATTTCTTAGAAAATTATGAAGAAGAAATCAGATTAACAAATGAAATAGATACTAAAGAAAAAACCATAGATGCCTCAGAACAATATAAGGAGTTCATAGAATCCTTAGATGAGATGAGTCTACATAATCTTGATAATACGTTAGAAGCTATGGATATAGAAACAGGAAAAAGAAGAAGATATGGTGAAAGTTCAGTTAAAGAAGAAGGAGAAATGGAAAGACCTACTAGAGTAGCAGGAATATGGCCTCCAGAAAAAGAAGATAGTTCATATAATTATATTCCTGGACAATATAGATATATGGGTTCTAAACGAAGAGAATTCGAAAAGACAGTAAAATTTCAAAATCATAAAAGCGATGGTGCAATATTAAATTTAGCCGCACATGATCCTATAGACTGGCCAAACATAATAAGCATATGGAAAGGATTGATAGTGCAAAAATATATACAAAATCAACACAATATAGGAAATAGAGTTGAAGATATGATTACTTATCTAGAAACCTTTCTAGGAGAATCAGTAAAGGTTCTTTGGGAACAATGGGTAGAACAAAATCATGGGCAATACAATGAATTAAAAAGAGCTGGTAGTAATCCTTATAATTTTGCAAATTTAATATCAAATCTTATTATAGCCGAAGATCCAGAATTAGGTTATTCTACCTTGCAAAATGAAAGGTTACGAGAACTAGAAAAATTATCTTTAACAAATTGGAAAGGAATAAAAGAATTCTCTCTACATTATCTTTATAACGCCACTACTGCCAAGCAAGGATATAATAAAGGAATAGTTGAAAAATATTTTCATAAGTTACCTGATCCTTTAGGAAGTATGATATTTGATGAATATAAGAAAGAAATTGGAAATACAATTATTAATATATCTCAAGCCATAACATTTGTTTTAAGCAATTAAAGAAAATATGCATAAATATACGAGCAAATAGATCCATGAAATATGCAGACTATAATTTACGCAATAAGATAGTCCAAATACCTTTGACATATGGTGAAGAAAGACCCAGAGGGAAGAAATATTATAAACCTCAAAATAAAGGATATAATACAAAGAAAAGGTTTTTCTTGAGAAAATCTGACAATAAAATACCATATTTACACAGAAGAAATGTAAGACGTTATAATCCTAGAAAAATATATGATAAAACTTGTAGATGTTTCATATGTAATTCACCTGACCATTTAAGTACGACATGCCCAAATAAAGACCAGAAAAGATATTCCAGCAATTATGAAGAACAAGAAAAAGTCCTAATAGTAGATAACGTAAATGAAAATATAATAGTATGCGATGATGAAACAAAAGACGATGAATCAATCTACTCTATAAAAGAAATAGAAGAAATTGAGAACAAAGTAGATGATTATGAATCCAGTGATAATGAAATAGATCTAGTAGATGAATTTGCTGGATTGAGCATTGAAATGATGGATCAAGAAAACTGCATTCATGACTGGATAAAAGGAAAAGGGGATTACAATATTAAATGTACTTATTGTATATATTATCCAAGTCAAGAAAATAGATATACTTGCAGCCTATGTTTAAAACAAGCATGCTCTGCATGTTTAAAAGCAAAGGACCAAAAATGGAGGAAAGAAATAGAGTTAGAACCGGATGAAAAATATTATCTAGTAGAGTAAGAACTCTAGAAAATAGAATAAATAAGTTAGAAGTAGAATTAGAAAACCTAAAAAATAATGTAAATACTAAAACCTTCCAAGATGATAAAATTACAGAGTTTTAAGAACAGATAATAACAAATGATAACATAACTAATGAATATTTAGTCAAATTACCCTTTAAAAAGTAACAGGATAAGAATTCCAAGAGTAAAGTTAAAATCAGATCGATATATGATATAATAGCTTTAGTAGATACCAAGTACAAGAAATATTATTCATAGTAAATACTTCATATGTTGCCCTGAAATAATCAAGACTATAGAAATTAGCAAAGCAAAAATATCCACGAGACATGTCAGAATAAGAAAACTCAATAACCAAATAGTACATGATATAGAAATATATATAAATGATACACAATATATAATAGATGAAATCACTATAAGAGACTTAACAATGATAAATGAAGATATGATAATAGGTCTTAAATTTTACAACAAGTCATCTGAGACTACAATTATACATGAACCAGGAATCACATTTATTCCATATCAAAATAAGATATCATACAATTTAGAAAGATATGGTGATGCATCTCCTCTTCTAACGGAAGACACCACTAAAAATCACCCTGTAAAAAACAATAGGAAAATTGAAGACCTTTCTCTTGCTGATAAAGAAACAGATACAATAAAGTATCTAGGTAAAAAATGCAATAAACTATCTAACCTGTTATTTCATTCTGCAGGTATGAAGAGATCAATGAATTACAATGGGACTGAATTCTTCAATTTCGGAAATGACAATAAACTCAAAATATTCCCACCAAATTCATACAAATTCAAGCCTAAAGATCATATAATTATTGACGAGGTACAAGAATGCATATTAGATAATTTTTGGTTCTTATATAATAACAAACGAGATGATAAAGGTTATATGCTCTCAGCATTGAATAGTCTCGCTGAATATCTTCATATGTTAAATAAAATGCAAGCAGAACCAATTGACGAAACACCTAAAAATATAGAATTAAAACCTATATATGTGGTTTTTGAAGGAAAATTACCTGGAATATATATATCATTTGAAGAGATCATAGCCCAAAAAATAGACTCAAAATTATCAGGAGGAATATCTTGGAAGAAATATGTAAATATTGAAGAAGCCATGGCTCAAGCTAGAAACATATTAGGAATGAATTATTACATGGAGCCACCGCCAAAGAATATATCCAAAATTTAAAACTACAAGAAATAAGAAGATTTCAGGATCTTCTTCCCTTATAAATATAAAGGAAGAAGAAATATCAAGAGGGATCACGCATAAAGAAAGAATAAACCCTCTAAATGAGTCATATATAGAAACGAAGGTAAATGAAAAAATTGAGAAAATATCTCCTCAATGGAGAAATAATATAAAAGAAGATATTCTCAAAGAATTAAGAAAAGAAATAAATGATAAACTTGAAGATATGAGAAGAATAATTAATGAAATACCCTTTGCCAACATAGATATTACCAGTATAGATACTATGGATATTGCTGGGCATGCGCAATTCCCAGAATAAAGAATATATTAAAACCAGAGCCTGTGTAAAAAAAAAAAACTTCTTTAAAATTCCTCAAAACAGCCACATATATATATACCTCTATAGGTTAGCCACATAAGAGAGTTAGAAAGAAAAAGTTGTCCACAAAAAAGTCCACATAAAAAGAGAGTTGTGAGATTGTAGATTATAGGTCACAAAAAATTGAGAGTAAGAGAGAGAATAAGATTGGCCACATAAAAAGAGAGTTGTGAGGCTGTAGATTATATATCTCAAATATTTGAATATCAAAGAATATCTATATTCCTTAAATATCATATATCTTAATATAGATCAGAGAAATAACCATCTACGCAATGAAGATCTTCATATGAAGACTACAGAAGACTCTATCAAACTACAAATTTATCAGAAGACTCCAGAAGACCGCAACGTGGATTAGCTTTCCCTAAAGCTAAGACATGTACATTTGGCATAGTCCTACTTATACCATCACTTATCCACTCCAGTAGCATGTGATGAAGATGGAGTGCTAATCATCCCATGAAGACATATGAAGACAAAGGCCGTGCACGAATGATTGTACAATCACCAGAAGATAACTATGAAGCCATGAAGATAGACATCAAGTACTACTTGCTATGCAGTGCTTTATGTTAAAGAATCCTGAAGACTCCATCCTTCTGCGTCTATAAAAGAAGACCTCACCATGAAGAGCAAGACACGGGACAAACAAGAGAAAAACAAGGAGGAAAAGAGAGAAGGATCACGAGAGAAGAAAAACACACAACCCAACACACACATCGCACAACCACATCCACAACACACCAAACCCCTGCATGATCATCCCTATGTAGATAAGCCATCCACTACTCCACTAGCCTTAGTTGTAGTAGTACTTCCTCTGTAAACAAGCCACCTCCAGTGTAATATAAATCATCGCGTGTTTAATTACCGTAGTCTAAGGTAATCCCTATCTTTGTGTAGATAGTTGGGGGTTCCCGAAAGGGAAAGCCATATGTAAATTACTTTGTGGAAATGAAGTAGTTTCCTTTCATATCCCTCAGATTAGTTCTTAGTGTGTTCATATGGAGCAAGGTTTTATGCTAAGTACTCTATAGGAGAAACCTCTGCAGCGGATGTAAATTCCTCCCGTTTTAGGCATATGAGTGATTGCCGTCTTAGGGTGGTGTGATGCTGGGAGAAGTGTTCCCTTAGGGTGGAACTGCCTGGAGTGACGATAAAAAAATGCCTTATATGACCTTACTAAGTTTGTCCAGGGGAAAGATAGCTACGTCTGAAGCAAATTAGTGAAACATATGGTGAGTATTGAGTAGGATTACACAACTACTGTTGCACAAACCGGCTGTTATATTGGTTTCACCAACCTGAAAGATCCTGATAAAAATTACTATTCAAATTTCGAATACTATTCATAATACTGTTTACTATTCACAAATACTATTCACGATATCATTCAGAATACTATTCATAATACTGTTCAAGAATATTATATTCAGCAAAGAATAGTAAGAGAATATTATATTCAGAATATTATATCCAAGAATATCATACCAAAACCAATATTCATAAGCACCTGAATATCAAGGACAATATTGGTGCAAAATATATATCTCCTAATATATTTAAAGGTACTCTGAATATATATTGAAGGTATTCGAATATATATTGAATATACTTGAAGGTACTCAGAATATATTGAAGGTATTCTCAATACATATATTGAAGGTACTCAATATATATATTGAATATATTTGAAGGTATATTGAATATATAAATCACGAATATATTACAAGTCGAGAGTTCATATCTCGAGCAAAATATCACACATATTGCTGAATATATATCATCCGAATAACTATATCATTCTCAATAACAAGATTTACTTCAATTTTTATTCCGCATTTACTTTACTACTGTTTTAATATTTTAATTTTATATTATCGCATTTCTTGTTGTTATATTTGTATAGTACTTTTATTTGAATAGTTCTTTTATAATCCGCTCGAGGTTTGATATATATATATATATATATATATATATATATATACACACACACACACACACACACACACACATACATACATACATACATACATATATATATATATATATATATATATATATATATATATATGTATATGTATGTGTATACACACACACACATATATATATGTATACATATATAGGTATACATACACACACACACACACACACACACACACACACACACATACATATCACACAAGACTACCACTATGAGGCAACAAGACTGTAGCTTTTTTTTTAAATATCATTTAAATATAATTTTTTGTATGAATTTTTAAATATAGAAAATGCTCCAAAAATTATAAAATTTTTTGTGAAGCCTGCTGACACAGTGTACTTACTTGTGTGTTTTGTTTTTCAAAATTTTATGCATTCTGAATGTTTCTCAAAATTTCTTTTAAGTATACTATCTGTAGAAATTTTTAATAAAGAAAATGAGGTCCAAACATTATGATTTTTTTAAAGGCTTCTTACATAGTGGACTTGATTGTGTAATGTCTTTTAGAATTTCATATGTTCTAAAAATGTCTCAAAAATTAAGGGTTTAGGTCTCGAAAATTAGTGTTTTAGGTTTCATAAATTAGGGCTTGATGATTTCATGTGACTTGGATTGTATGAAATTTAGTACCACATGGATCACTACTGCTATAGCAATCTTATTGGGTGAAGAACTAAAGACAAGGGCCACGTTATTCACTACCAAAATCTAAATAATAGTAGTATGATTAGTACTATTCGGAGTGAAAGAAAATAGTATGGTACCCAAAATCTAAATAATAGTAGTATGATTAGCATTTGATGGTGAGCAACAAGTTTTTGCCTGATGAGAATAAAATTCTTCAAAACATATGGCTGCCACTACAGATCACTCAAACAATTGGATGATACTCCAACCAGTTATTTATGTACACAAGCTTGGTACATATTCTCCATTAATGTGAGACTGGCTATAGATCAAAACAATCATAATAAATATTCTCCCAATGATACCGAACTGGCCAGAGAATTAACGCGAGCGTGGTATGGATTATCCCAATACGATAGAACCGGCTATATAAAAAGCTATATAAAGTGTAGCGGTCTCACTACTACAAAAAGGCTAATACTGGACGTCTCATCATAGACAGTTGACCAAAACCATCTGTATTAAATAAATCACAGACGGTTTTGGTTTAGCAATTGTCTGTGTTACTAGCTGCGCTAAAAACCATCTGTGAAGAAGTAATATCACAGACGGTTCGTGTTGAAAACCGTCTGTAAAGTATCACAGACGGCTCTTAACCGTCTGTGACTTTCTGTCCTTGTAATAAAACCATCTGTGATAAGTATTTCTAATTTTACCATGGCTCTCTAATTTTACCATGGCTTGAAATACCAATCCTCTGTCATGCCCCTACCATGGCACCTAATTCTCTACCGCGGTAGGGTTTGGTAGGGCGATGGCTTGCCACGGCAGGGCTTGGCAAGGGCGCGACAGAGGATGGGGTGCCACGGTAGAGGCGCGACATAGGATTGGCTGCCCAACCCTACCGTGGCACCCAATCCTCTGCTGCGATAGGGTTTGGCGGGGCGACGGTTTGCCGTGGCAAGGCTTGGCAAGGGCGCGGCAGAGGATGGGTTGACACGACAGGGGCGCAGCATAGGATTGGTTGCCCAAACCCTACCGCGGCACTCAATCCTCTGCCGCCGTAGGGTTTTGCAGAGCGATGGCTTGCCGTGGCAGGGCTTGGCAGGGACGTGGCAGAGGATGGGGTGCCACGACAGGGGTGCGACAGAGGATGGGGTGCCACGGCAGGGGCGCGGCAGAGGATGGCCTGCCCAAACCCTACCACGGCAGAGGATTGGGTGCTATGGCAGGGGCGCGACAGAGGATTAGCTGCCACGGCAGGGGCACGACAGAGGATTGGTTGCCACGACAGGGGCTGCTCCCAATGAGTTCTTGAGGAGCTTGGAGGCATAGATAGTTTCTAGCTAGTTTAACTTTATAACTTTTTTCTTTTTTCTCATTTGGAGGGGACGTTGTGAAACCTTTTGGTTTCCCTTTCCTATAATGTGTTTGCCATCAGAATTTTAATTGAATTTTAGTTGTCTTGCTAGAGGTTGCATATGCAAACTACTGTCGAGCAATTAATTGGTTTGGATCAAAATCTGTTTTTTTTTTTGCAATAGAAAAAACTATCACAGATAGTTCTAACAAGAACCGTTTGTGATAGCTTTTTTCACAGACAGTTCAAAAACCGTCTGTGACGACCTCAAGTCATTACTGACCCATAAACTCAGACGGCTTACGAAACCGTCTGTGATAACGTTTTTGAACCATCTGTTAAGACCTTTTCTGTTGTAGTGTATAAATGTGAAAGAAGTGAACAAAAAAGCCACGTCCAGTTTTGTTCAGGCGGATCAAGCCCAACGTGGGGATGAAACACAACCATTACATACGAATTTTAGCATGCAAACACCCACAGGCAATTCAATATATGACGGCACTTGAAAATTACATGACACACAGGCTGCTGCATAATGTGTACATCATGCGCTGGGTTTATACGTAAGTCAAGCAGGCAGAGCCATAATTTTGAAATCGAGGAGTGCATGGCACGCACATCCGCAGGCAATTCCAGTGTGAATCAGTAGGCCTCGGCTAGAAGCGGTTGCTTGTTGTCCTCCCATTGGTTCAGTCTCTTCTTGGCTTCTTCCACCTGCACACACCCACCCACCAGAGGGGCAGCACCATAAAACATATATAGCTAGCAGCTGCAAAGTAGCAATTGATCTACGAAACTTGCAGTCTAACAATGTGCGTTCTGTTGATTGAAACTTCCATATATGCTCAAGCAGGCAGTACATTAAGAACTGGTTCTCTTTAATGCGTAGCGTACCTCTTTGTTCCAGTCTGTCCTAAAGGTGATCCAGAACAGGATCAGTGTTTGCATGCAGGTGCCACCGAGCATCCCGGCCCATATTCCCTACAAGGAAGAAGCAATCTCAGATAAGAATGGAATATTCAAAACATATGCTGTATTATGTATGTGCTCAGGATTAGTTATTAGGAAACAATAGTTACCTTTGCTCCAAGATGGAATTTGAAGCCCAGGAGAACACCGATAGGGATACCCACGAAGTAGTAGCAACCGACGTTGATGTAGGCTACAAGCTTTTGCCATCCACAGCCGACAGCCACACCTAGTAACACGAACAGTACATATACGATTTACAATTCTCAATCGATGCATCATCCGTCCATTCTTATCATCGCGCGAGGTGATTTATAGTTAGTTACCTGACAAGACGGGCTGGATGCCATTGAGGATGAGCGTGGCGGCGAGGAACGGGCAGAGGTCGGAGACGGCACGGGCGACGGTCTCCCCCTCCGTGAAGATGTAGCTGATGTAGTCCCGGAAGATGAGGAACACCACCGCCATGGCCAGCGTTATCACGAACGACAGGGCCGTCACCACCACCACCGAGAACGCCGCAGCCCGCGGGTGCCCCGCGCCCAGCTCGTTCCCTACTCGCACGCTAATAAAAGAAACAAAGACGAAGTGGAATCAAGCACGGTTTAGTAAAAACAAGTGCCACGCACAAATCATTAGAGAGAGACATATGTATGCACCTTGCTGCAGCATTGAACCCAATGGAGATCATCAACACCCACCCAGCGAGCGTCATACTGTTCAATGCATGAAAACAAGATGCCAATTCGTTGCATACTAATCGAGACATGTCTATATGTACTTCAAGAAATGCAGGTAAGAAACTCATGTACCAGACAGTTAGGGAGTCGAGGGCGAGCTGGGGGTTGTCGAGGAGGCCGGCGATTAGGATGAGGATCTGGAAGTACCACGTCTCGAGGCAGAGCATCACGGCTGACGCCGTCGACAGCTTGAGGAACTCCGGCAGGCCGGAGAAGGCCCGCCAGGAGAGCCCTGTCCACGTCCTTCGGCACCGCTCGCTGGTGACGATGTACAGGGACTGCGCGCTGACCAAAACCCACCAGCTGAGGCTGAGCACCAGAGAGGCGCCCAGGAGGCCCATGCCGAGCCTGTACACCACCAGCCACCCCAGCACCAGGTGCAGCAGCAGCGTCGCCGCGGAGATGTAGGCGCTTGGCGCCACGATGCTCTGCGCCTGCAGGAACTTCTGGATCGGGAAGTTGGTGGCGTAGGCGAAGATCTGCGGGATCAGGCCGTAGACGAAGACCGCCGCGGCCTTGGCGATGTCCGGGGACTCGCCGAGGAACAGGAGGATGGGTTCTGAGAAGGCATACATGGCCGTGAGCGGCACGGCGACGGCGGTGAGCAAGACGGTGGAGCGCTGCATGTAGATGCCGAGCATGTCGTACTTGTGCGCGCCGTACGCCTGCCCGCACAGCGTCTCTACCGCGCTGCCCATGCCGAGCTGCATGTGACGATTAGCACGATGAATTCGATGGTAATTCCATCCGGCGCAGCACAATTAGCAGATTTTTTTTATTAATTAACCTTTTTTTTTGAATTTTATTCCAAGGTTAACCCCGACGCACTTTATTTCCAATTCTGACTCTTTTGGTTACGCCACGGGTGGTGACGCGACAAAACAATCTCACACGCGTCGGGATAAATCCCAAAATAGTACTTTTGTCACGCTCTCGGTTGTGGCGTGACCAATATCATCTTATCACGCCACTTCCAAAGGGCATGACAAAAGTTTGATCGAAATATAAATTTGGCGTGATTTTTTATTTTGTCACACCACGGATGGTAGCGTGACCAAAGAGGTTAGAATTGGAAATAAAGTGTGGGGGTTAACTTTAAAATAAAATTCAAAAAAGATTAATTAATAAAAAAATTCCAATTAGCACAACGAATTACATGGCATTAGAGAAGTTCACCAAGTTCACCTTTACCCTTGTAAACTCAATAAACAAATTACACGAGAATTGAGCTTAGCTCACTTGGTTGGCTTTGGCTAGGGCCAACCAACCCACCTAGGATCGAGTGTTGAGACTCACTGGTGCCTCACGGGTGCGTGCGTGCGTGGGTGTGAGTGTGTGTGTGTGTGGGGGGGGGGGTGGGGTGGGATGTGTGTTGGTGTAGAGGTTGTTGAGGACTGAGCTGGTAAAAATGAGGGGAGCTATAGACTCTCAGTCCGTCACGGTTTGAGCGCTGGCTCTCGTGGTGCTTTGCGAGATTAGGGTGCTTTCTTCTTTAACGCGAACCGGATGAGGAAAAACCCGGGCATTCAAAAAATAAACAAATTTCACGTTAAAAAATATTTATGTAGCATTCCCATTTCTTTCCTACAGGACAGCCGCATGCGACACGTCACACGCGTAGTGTGACAAGAAATGACAGTGGAGTAGTAACTTCGTATTGACGCAGGTGGGCCGAATGGGGCTGACAGGAGACGTAACCCATGGTGCCGAGTTAGAGAACCGTGCAAGTTTTAATGGGTTCGTTCACGTACGGACCCAGTAAATCTCACCACTGAACTCGGCCCATTACTTTGAAGGCCCAACCATGCGTGTCTCAGCAAAAAAAGGTTCTTCTTGTGCTTGGTTTTTTTTTCTCATACTCTTTTTTCATCTTACACCAGTGCTTCCGAAAGTTGAGAATTTAAAAGTACTTCCTTCAGTATCACAATATAAATCGTTTGATTTTTGATATATAATTTTGACCATTGGTTTATGTTATAACATGTCAGTGAAAACTGTGGAACATATAATGTAATAGAATGTATATTTTACAGAAAATCTATATACTAACAAATGTGTAGATTGCGTGTGCGTCTTCTCCCGACATACGTCCTTGCCTCGGTTTATGTACTTGTTTACTACAGTCTCTGTGTAGGTCTCTTTTGCCAACTGGTATCGTATATGATTCAATTTTGTATTCTCAATTACTTCAATTTCGATAATTACTTCTACAACTACTATCCTAGCGTGAGTGCGTGACACTTCCATCTTTATCCGATATTATTCTTAGACTGCCTCAACTTCCATAGCGGCAACCATATTGCCAAATTTAGGTGCCGACAGTATGAATATACTTGGTAAGTGTTGTCCATCACTACTATAAAATAGATTATACTGAACGCCTCATCACAGACGGTTCCTTTACTGAACGTCTCATCACAGACGGTTCCAAAGAAACCGTCTGTGTTGTACTTATCATAGATGGTTCCTTTGGAACCATCTGTGATACGTAACTATCGCAGACAGTTCGTAAATAGAATCGTCTGTGAACTATTATCACAGACGGTTCTATTTACAAACTGTCTGTGATAGTGCAACGTCACAGACGGTTCTTAATAAGAACACAGACGAGAACCGTCTGTGATATGCAGGTATTAGATAATACACGGCCATCCCGACAGACCCCCCCCTAAGCGCCCCACCCCTTCCCGCTTGAGCCGCCACCTGTTGCCCCCCCTTGTGCCACCTTAGAGAGGAGAAGGAAGGGAAGGAAGGAGGAGAAGGAAAGGAGGAACCTAAAGAGAGGAGGAAGGGAGGAGAAGGAGAGGAGGAAGAAAGGGACATCGCAGGATATTTGGGAGTTTCGTCATGAGCTCCGAGGGTAACGATTTGTAACCCTTTATATTTGCTCTAGGTTAATCGCTAATCAATTTTAGTATGTTTGGTCAATAGGAAGAGTACTTGTGGTTTATTAATCTAATTTAACACTAATTTGCTACGTGTGTAGCGTACATGGACTGAAACTAGATGTACGGTGCGAAATGTGTGAGTGAAGAGTACATTAATGGCGTGTTTGCTTTTAGAAGAGCCGCCGAGCAGGATATGTTGAAGAATGGGATAAAATTTATGTACTATCCATGTATTGATTGCGGTAATCTGAAGATGTTTAACAACTCAGCACAGATCAAAGCGCACTTGATTCAAAGGGGTTTCTAAAAGGGATATACATGTTGGGCCAGTCACAATGAAGAGCAGATTATACATGAACTTAATAATAACGACATCGCCGAGGAAGTCAACGATATGCCGGATGTGGGCTGTGCTTTTGATGATGATAGATCACACGATGACAATCTGGATCAGATGCTACGCGATGCAGAAGAGAACTACAGTGAGAGAGAGTTTGGTAAATTCGAGGGCTTAATGGAGGACTCAGGGAAACCTTTGTTCCCTGACTGCAAGCCGGAATACATAAGGTTGTCATCCGTGCTTGAACTGCTGAAATTAAAGGCAAGCAATGGTTGGTCCGATAAGAGTTTCATGGCGTTGTTAGGTCTCCTACGGACATCCTTCCGGAGGGAAACGTATTGCCCAGCACCACCTACCAAGTCAAGAAGGTTCTTTGTCCATTGGGAATGGAAGTAGAAAGATTACATGCATGTTCGAACGATTGTATACTCTACCATAAAGAGTATGTAGACATGCATGTCTGTTCCGTGTGTAAAGCATCCCGATACAAGCGTAAGAATACTACTAAGGTGAAGCAAGGACCTCCTGCAAAGATGTTGTGGTATCTGCCTGTAATCCCATGTTTGGAACGTTTATTTGCGAATCGAAAAGAGGCAAGATTGCTGCGTTGGCACTCGGAGGAGCATAAGAAAGATGTAAAGCTAAGACACTCTGCTGATTCTGCCTAGTGGAGAAACTTCGATCGAACCTTCGAAGAGTTCGGTGTGGAACCGAGGAACATAAGGTTAGAGTTGAGTACATATGGAATGAATCCTTTTGGTAACATGAGCCGCCGACATAGCACCTGGCCCGTGAATCTATGTGTGTACAACCTTCCTCCTTGGCTGTGTATGAAGCGAAAGTACATTTTGATGTCACTACTTATCCAAGGGACGAAGCAATCTGGGAACGATATTGATTTGTACCTAGCACCATTGTTGGAAGATCTTGTGACACTGTGGAACGAAGAGGTACAAGTATGGGATGCGTACAAACGAGAGAAATTCACTTTACGCACCATGTTGTTTTGCACCATCAATGATTTTCCTACGCTTGGTAATCTGTCGGGGTTTAGTACAAAAGGAGCCAAATCCTATCCGCAATACTTAGATGGTACCGAGAGTGTATGGCTGAATAACTCGCAAAAAATTGTGTATATGCGTCACCGTAGGTTCCTTCCCAGGATTCACCCATACCGCAAGATGAAGAAACAATTCGACGGAAGTAAGGAGGACGGTTCAGCTCCAATGGCTTTTAGAGGGAAAGAGATCTATGATATGGTTAAGGATATCAATGTTGTGCTTGAGAATGGATGTAAATTAAGGACCCGTCAGAAGAACATCTAGAAGAAACAGTCAATTTTTTGGGACTTGCCTTATTGGGAGCACTTAGAAGTTCGCCACTGCATCGACGTCATGCACGTCGAGAAGAATGTATGTGATAGCTTGATCGGTCTCTTACTGAATATTAGTGGCAAAACAAAATATGGTGTTAACGCATGGTGTGACTTGGTTGATATGAACATAAGGACCGAGTTAGCACCGAAAGAGACCGATAAAGGACGAACATACCTTCCCTTAGCTTGCTACACTCTGTCCAAGGATGAGAGAAATGAACTATGCCAGAGCTTGCATGGTGTGAAAGTTTTGTCCGGTTACTCCACCAGTATTAAGAAACTTGTTTCTATAGAAGATTTTAAATTAATTGGTATGAAGTCTCATAATTCTCATGTGCTGATGATACAAATGCTTCCTATTGCAATTAGGAGTATCTTGCCGAACAAGATCCGAGTGGCAATCTTGAGGCTGTGTTATTTCTTTAACTCAATTGCTCAGAAGGCCATCGATCCCGAAGGACTAGATGCTCTGTAGGTCAAGGTGGTGATGACTCTATGTCATCTTGAGATGTATTTCCCTCCGTTATTTTTCGATATCATGGTTCATCTCATTGTTCACCTTGTGAAAGAGATAAAGATATGTGGCCCTTGTTCCTACATCATATGTACTTGTTTGAGAGGTACATAGGAATTCTCAAGTCCTACGTACAGAATCGATCTCGATTAGAGGACAACATCATCGAAGGTTATGCAACCGAAGAGGTCATTGAGTTTTGCGTCGATTACATGGCTTAGGTGGAACCGATAGGTGTGCCTCTATCTCGTTATGTGGGGAGACTGGAGGGTATGGGGACCATCGGAAGGAAAGTAATCACTCCCGATCTGGATACGTATGCTCAAGCCCATTTCATGGTCTTACAACACATGACCCAAATGTCCCTGTACATCGACGAGCACAAAGACATGGTACGCAGACAGAATCCAAACCGGTTAGAGGTTTGGATCACGAGAGAGCACAACCGTTGGTTCACCGAATGGTTAAAGGTGCGATTCACTGGGATGTCATTAAGTGATGATACGCTGCTATGGTTGGCAAAAGGGCCAAAATTTACAATTGTGACATGTCAAGGATACGACATAAATGGCTACACATTTAATACGTCAGCTCAAGATAGGAAGAGCACAGTCCAGAACATTAGTGTCCGCATAGATGCATTTCATGAGCAGTTCAATACCGCCAGGCTACATGGGTTGAACTACTACTATTGGTTCGTAGAGGAGATTTGGGAGCTCAACTACGTACTTTTCAAGATCCCCCTATTTTGATGCCATTAGGTTTAACTTCCGTAGGGTGTGAAGGTCGACAAGTACGGTGTCACTACTGTAGACCTCAAACGTGTCAGATACAAGGACGAACCATTCGTACTCGCTAAGCAAGTTTTTCAAGTCTTTTATATAACAGACTCGGCAAATAAGAACCGCCACGTAGTTCTTCATGGAAAAATAAGGATTATCGGAGTTGAGAATGTCGTGGATGAGGAAGAGTACAATCAATTTGACGAGTTGCCTCCTTTCGAAGACAACATCAGGCTTGAGGAAGAACCAAGTGAGGAAGCTAGCTATATGCGTGTCGATCATCATGATGGGCTATATTTTAATTAAAAATTTATTTCATTGTAATTTATTCCATAACATGAGACATAATCTGTGTTTTCTACTCTTGGTTATTATTTCGCTGTCAATGTGGACTTGCCATGCGTTATGGACTTGTAATATCTTATTTTGATGTCAATGTGGAATTGTCATGTGTTATGTGTTATGGATTTGTCATCTCTGATTTTGCTGTCAATGTGGACTTCATTGTAATGTGGAATGATAATATTATACACTTGTACAACCTATTTGTCTCATATCCTAATATGTCAAATATGATGGACTTAATGTCTCCCTGCTCTTGTATGACTTATAAAGGTTCATGTGCTCTCATGCCAAATTATGGATTTCTATTATTATGAACTAGTATGCTATAGAATACTTATTGCACATATCTCTGTTTTTTAAAAATTTGGCCCCGTGCTAGCCGAAAAACATAGAAGCTATACAATGAACCATCACATAGTAGAATATCACAGACGGTTCTATTATGGAACCGTCTGTGATATCGACCATATCATAGATGATTCTATTATGGAACCGTTTGTGATTCCATAATAGAATCGTCTGTGATATCCCTTTATTAGTAGGGAACCACCAAGGTTTGTGCCCTTATTCTCGTCGCTCTCGCCCGTTCGACTACCCAGAGCCACTCTCGCCCGTTCGACTACCCTCCCCACCCGAGCGCCGCTGCTGCCTGAAGCCTCCTCCTCCACGCCAGAGCCATGCCTCTTAGCCTCCTCCTCCACGCCGCTCAGTGAACTCTTGATCTTCTTCGGTCGTGCTCATCCAGTTGGATTCCTTCTTTCTCCATACTCTGTGTGGGTACTCGAAGGAATATTGGTGGGTTCAATTGGAGTTCTTGAGGTCGATTTTGTCTTGACCTGAGGAGGAAGAAGCTTTCGGATTTGATTCTTGTGGTGCTCGGCGGTTTTGAATATCGTCGGCTCTGTAAGTATCTCTTTGTTCCAATTACAGTTCTTGATTATATATGTGTGTGCTACTGGGAGATATATTTCAAAGAATTATATGTGGGCTTGCTTTTCTACTCTATGATGATGTTTGCTATAGATTGAAATTAACTTGATAATTAGTTATTATTTTGAGCTCTATTGTGTTCTTGCTACTGTCTCTTGATCTGAAGTCAATCTGTTGCTCTAGGTATAACTAGTTGTTCTGCTATGGTAATATTGATATCTAGCAATCCAGTTTGAGTATTCTTCTGCTAGCCATTCGGCTTTGCTGCTGGACATGTGATTTTGCTTTCAGTATATATACTTGAGATTGTCAAGTTCTGTTGGTAATGTAGATTTCAGTTTGTGATAGTTGTGATCTCCTGTTTGATTGAAATAGAGTCTGTGTACTATTACCTTTGATCTTTTGACAGTTTAGTAAAGTTTTGTTTAGTGCTCAAAATTTGGAACTATATTATCATGATTAAATTAATGAAGAGCATAATCAAAAGGGTTGAGATGGCAAGGATTAATTCTTTTCCAACTCGCCTTCTGAGAGCACTCCATAACTTCAATTATCTGATGTTTATGCTGATTTCTTTCATAAACATGTGGTATATGTTACCTAGCAGATGTTAACATGTGTACCTTTTCAATTTTCAATTTTCTTTACTATGTATTCTATATTTAAGTTCAATAGGTAACTTCTATTTGTTTATATAGTTAATCTGCTTACAAGGCAATTTTAGTTCATTGGTTGGGTAACTTCTATTTTTTACGTATAAAATATATTTTCTATGAATTGAGTTTGCTAGAGATGGGAAGAAAATATGTATTCTTTAGACAATCCTAAAACTTCTTAGCCTTAGTACATACTTGATACATATGTGTTGGATATATTGGAGACTTCTTTGAGTAGTATGTACTATATATGCTTTTATTTGTTGTGAATGTATTGTCTATTGATGTGAATGTATCCTTTGATACTACTTGAGTAATAGATACTATTTGTTTATATAGTTAATTGGTTGGGTAACTTCTATTTTTCTCAGTATAAAATATATTTCCAAGAAAAATTATCTTTGAAAATACCTAGTGGATATCAACTTGCAATCTATTTTATTTAAACTCTTAGCGTTTTGAATTCTGAAATTTTAGTTCGTTGCATATGTAACTTATATAGATAGCAAGTAAGCGAGATGACATCCACACCATCTTTGCCGCCATCATCGACATCGCCGAATGCGTCTGCATCTCCGAGGAAAATGGTATGTAAGCGAGATGGTAGAGGAATATCAAAATTGCTGCGGGCCGAATGACCATCACGGAGGTCAGTGCCATTGGGGTCCCTCCGAGTCCCAAGAAAATAGCAGCAAGATTTCGGACCATCTACGGGATACTTAGAAGGGAACGGGGCCCCATCACCACACCAAGATGGAAGTCTCTGACGAACGTAGAGAGAGGCCACATGTGGACTGAAATTTCAAGCTCGTTCACTATCCCAGAAGCAGACCAGGCACACGTGGAACGGCAGGCGTTGCTCGCGATGGGACACGCATAGAGGACCTTTAAGAGCACGCTTGTCACGAAGTACGTGAACACAAGTCGGACGCCATTCACGAAGTATCAATTCTTGTCGCGAGATATATGGGACGCCTTTGTGCGGATGAAGATGACATCCGAATTTCAGGAGGAAAGTGCGGCGCACAAGGCTCTCCAGGCACAAAACACTCAAACCTACAAACTCAGCACCGCTAGGTATGCGGGTAAAACCACGCAATGGACGGCGGAGGACAAGAACGCAACCCGGCCATTTGCTGGGATCACAGATGAGCACGCCCGAAGCTGGTTAAGAGCGAGGGCATCACCCACATCTTCGGGCGACAACTCTTTCACAAACCCTGTAGACGAGGAAGTGTTCCAACGTCTGGTAAATATGTCGAACTACCTAGTTGTTAATAAGTCCATAACTTTATAGTGTCTAAAATAACAAGATGATCTCTTGCAGCAAACATTGACTACTAAATCTTCCCAAGGCTCCTTTGAAGTAGTCAAAGAGAAGGATATACTATCCATGGCCCTAGGAAACAAGGAGCACTCGGGTCGCACGTGAGGCATTGGGGTTTACGTACCTTAGAGAGACAGATTCCCAAAGGACTCCTGCATGTATAGGAGTAGGAAGAGATCCAAGGGCATGCGCAGGGACCGGTTGGTAGAGGAGATTAATGCGAGGCTTACTGCAAGATTTCAAAGACAGATAACAAGATTGTAGGATCAAATAAATCAACTCCTCAACCAGTCGCAAGCCGCCCCCGTTATTTTGGGAGCCAGTCCTCCTCAACATCAGAGTAGCATCGCGTCCAAGCAAAATTCTCAACATGGCGACATCCAATTACCTATCGACGACATCAAGGTAATGTATATCTCTGGAATGCTCCAAAGATAGACCTATAGGATGCCTTAGCTAATTGTGTATCGTTTTGTAGGAGCCGACGCCCTGCAAGCTCTAAGTGAGGCTGGTTGGGTCCATTTTTATTTAGGTTGGGCAGGGGATGGCGTATCTATGCCAAGAAGGGACAGTGTAGCACAGTGCCTAGTTGGCGCAGGGTTATGCCAGGGTCCAGGTGGATGTGGTACAAAACAATTTCATGATCGTCCCGCTGGAGATTCGCCCGAACGAAGACATCAGAACACTAGGGGATGCCATGCACACTTTTATCTAGTGGCCCAAGAAGGACATCGCCCTGGACCCTGCAATGCCATGATCTCGATACGACCAAGCCTCTTCAACAAGACCCTCGATGACTCCACCTCAACCTTCGCTTCAGAAGGCCGCCTCATCGGTTCCCATGGAGAAGACGTCGAAGGAACAAGAAAAGCGTGTTGCCGTATCAGTTCTCGAGTCACCTCACTGGAAGATGTGTAGCGGGCGAGTCGTTAAGGCCAAATCAAAATCGAAGAACATTAAGACGCCTCCTAAGCCCAGGAAATACTTCCTTGGAAGTCCATTAGCCCCCGACACAGTATTAGCCCGCGGTGGAATATGTTGCTAATCTTTGCATATCTGGTACATGTGGAACACCAAGGAGCATTTCTTCGATGAGCTGGGCCACTTCGTCGTGGGCTTCGACGACTTATTCGACCTATTCAACCTCAATGCCCTCGACGCCTCGCTTCTACGATGCTAGATACTGTAAGTGTGTATAATCAAGTTCTACATTCACGTAATACCGATAAATGTCACAACTCATTGCTTATGTATTGTCGTAGCAGGGCACCAAGGGGTGCCCCACACCCTAGGATCGTCGGGAATACCGGTGTGCTGTCAGGAATACTGTACATATGTAAACCTAGTCTGTATAGTGTATTTAGGCAAATTTACCTAAATTACCCTCTCTCTCTCTCTTATGAGGGTAAGAAGGTAAATGTCCCTTCTTACCCCCTATAAGTAAAGCCCCATGGGCATGTAAGGGAGGGGAGATCCTCATTTACACATAAGCAATACACATACTCATTCAGTGTCTTTGGCCCTTCTCTCCTTCGGTACCTCTTTAAGACAAAGGGTATAGAGGGTACTCCGTACCCACTGTCTAGTTTTTTAGCTACGACATGTATAGATACATGATGAAAATGGCCCGACGATGGTGAGAACCTGTGGGTTTTCTCGACCCACACTTGATCACTGAGTAATGCATCACCAAAGACCCATCCTACGTCATGAAATACATAACGACGGGATTGCTTACTTAGGGCGACAAGGACTACATAATAGTGCCCTACAACTAGAAGTAAGTGCTTTACTATTTACTATACAAATTTCATTTGTACTTTATGCACAGCATGAACTTAGGTTTAATGACTATAGCGACATACATGAGTAGGTTCCACTAGATCCTTTTAGTCATTGTACCAAATAGGAACAAGCTAATATACCTTGATTCCCTGCTCAACAAAAACCACGACTTTACCCTTATGCAAGGAATACTCGACAGGAATGCTCATTTCCTCCATACATAACTCTATTGTAGTCTTCCTTCGTTTGAAATGGCCAAGGATAACTTTTTGGAATCACGTAGGTCGTTCAATGCCTATGTTACCGAGAGAGGGACACACAAGGAATCGAGTGCCACGCTGCAACACAAAGACGCGATTTTCGGTGCACGCTGCAACACAATAATTCTATATCACACTTCGTAATAATACGTCTTGAACTGACTATACATATATATGTAATCCTATTTTTGTAGTGTCACCAGCAAAAACAAGATCACCTATGTGCATTCTACGTTTGTCGTCATATGCAGCAAATCATGAGTGCTAAGACGAATGATCCAGACGTTTGTCAATCTCGCAATAATTATTTCCTAATTATAAATTTAAATATATATGCTTACTATTTTACTCCTGCTAGCGACAAGGCATCAATCTCGATTTAGATTCACTCGTTATGACCGAGATCTCAGAGGTTCGAGGAATGCTCTGCGGCTTCATCAAGACGGATATCGTTAACGCCAATAGAGAGTTTCACTCCGTCGACACTGCTGAATGACTTTCAAAAAATTGATTCAATTGTAATTCACTTTGATTAGTTGTAATTCAATTGTAACTCTAGCAACAATACTTGAACATATTCTTTTGTAATTGATTTTGAGTTGTAAATGATCACTTTGAGTTGGTAACAATTGATTCATCTGTGATTTATTTGTTTTCTGCTTGCTTGTTTTCAGAGGGCATGGTTAGCAATTCGTGAGACTAGCCGAAAATCAGAAAAAATTAGTTAGGTATAAAGAAATAACACACGGTTTTATCGTATAAACCGTTTGTGAAGAGCTACTATCACAGATGGTTTCCACCAACAACCGTATGTGATATGTCGGATATCACAGACGGTTCTATTTACTAACCGTCTGTGGTATGTCTCCAATCACAAACGGTTTGTAAATAGAACTGTCTAAGATATCCTACATATCACAGACGGTTGTTAGTTAAAAATCATTTGTGATACTAGCTCTTCACAGACAGTTTAAATAAAAAACCGTCTGTGTTGTGACTTATCACAGACGGCTAAAAAACCGTCTTGGATAACCGCCTGTTATTACAAACACATAAATTCAGACATTTCAAAAATCGTCTATAATAATGGTTCTGAATCATCTGTAATGATCCTCTCTATAGTAGTGCATGCACACCCAATATCCTGCTACTTTAATTAAGTTCTTGTTCTTCCGAATTTCGGGTGCTAACGTTTGTATTATCCCAACATGTGATAGTGGGAGGCCGGCACACGTCTACTCGATCCTTTTGTCCGTACACGTGTAAGTAACCTACATGGCCGAGCCAAAGCGATTGTGCAATCAACTGTGCAGCGAACACATCGGTGCCAAGTGCCAAATTTCAAATCATCTAGCACTCACAATTTCCAATTAATTTCCTGTTGTTAATGGAACCATATGGGCATATGGCCCATGCATGGGGCCCTGTCCAGATATAATAATTGCCGTTTTATACACTTCAGTAGACCTAACACATGGAGAAATTATGTCACTTTAATTTATTTTGAAGACTAAGGCACTTGAATTAGAAAACTAAAGTTGACCTAACGCATGGAAAATATATGTACACCGTACATGACACGGTGTGCGACAAGGATCGCCCTCGTATTTTCTTCTAGGTAAAAAATAAGCCTTGTAACGTAACTTCCGTTTTCCCGTTTTTCATTTAAGAAAAAAACATACATAGCGACATTACTGTTGTTTAAAATAAAATTTTGCATTAGTTGAAATAAACGATAACTTCTCATAGTAGCCATTTTTTTTTTACATTTTACATGATACTTATGTATCTTATTCTCCTTCATTTCTGTACGTACCATAATGCAAACCTTTTTCAACTGTTGCAAATAATTTATTTATGGTAAAAGGAAATCTAAATGTCCAATTATTCATGGAAATCCATCAATAATTCTTGCTTGTGGAGATTTTGAAAGTCAGGAATAAATATATTATTTTATGCTGAGATACTTTCCTGAAATCCATAACTGGCTAGAAGAACTGTAAAGCATTTTTTGGCCTGAGTAGCCTTGTAACATATTTGTCCATACCTTTTATTTTCTTTCATGTTAATATATAAGAATATGTAGTAGGATCCTTTCGCTATTGTTTCTCCTAAAAAGAACTATTGCATCTAATATTTGCAGTAGTTCAAAATGACGTTGTACTTGTAGTTAATTAAAAAAAACTAATCTAAGTGAAATAAAACACTAACAGCTATCCATTGTGTAGCACATTCTATTAGTAAGATTATAGTATGCCAATTGAATTTGATTATAGTATGTCAATTGAATTTGATTATAGTATGTCAATTGAATTTGTTCTTTTGATCAGCACAATCAGCCGGCTTTTATTTGCAGTCATTCTCGTTATGCACAAACACACTACAGATTAGTTGCTGTAGCCCAGTCTGGACGTCAATGTGTGCTTGCGTTGGAAGGCACCTGCAGGGCCACCATATGATGCTCAAGCCGTTGCGGGGTACGTGGGGCATGCATGTTTCAGCTGGTGACAATGAAGACGATGTCAGAAGACTACACACGAGCGGAATGCCTACGTGGCCAAGAGCCGCTACAGATCATCTGCCGGCCAGCCACACATGATGTGGACCCTGGCACAAGTTTGCCATAATAACGATTCAAGCAAATCCTTTTTCTATAATCTCTAAGGCAATCGGCTAGAAGTGTTGCAACAAATACTTCACATAGCTAATGTTTTCTACGCATCACATGTATGTGTGTGCAAAACCGACCAATGTTGGTTCTATTTTACCTTGGGACGCTATCCCTGTCAGCTTCCCCAGAGACGCTAACGTTGTGAGTTTTTATAGGGAAAGTTGCACTGTTAGCTTCTGAAGATCAAACGAACGATAATCTCTCCTCACGTTGATTAACATCTTAGCGCGCGTTTGAAAAGGCGTCAGCACTTCATACCTAGCATTTCTGGCCTGTGGGACTGTTTTCTCTATCCAATGGAAGAACTAAACTCGTCCATCTTGTCGTAGCAACGACGCGACTCGTTTGCAAGGAATATTAGATCATGTGCAATAGGTTTACATTAGCTGTCTATAGTTTTTGTTATGTAGGATTTAAGTTGATATTGATAAACGAGAATAAAGAGAGAAATATATTGTCTACAATCTTGTAGCCGACTGTATCACTAGAACCAAGAAGAAAATGTCTTAGGTTCATGAAAGCATTAAAAGATTGTGTTATCTATAAAGACAAGTGAAAAGACAACATTATAGGAGTTATCTATAGTACTGTCTACATGTAACATGAGAAATTACTATAGACAGTAGTTATTTGTATTATTGTACATGCCCTTAAAACCATTCGAACACAACACGAGGATTGAAGCGCACGGATACGTACCATGAGGCCGTAGGCGAAGACCTGAATGCCGTTGTTGCCGAGCGACGAGGCGGCGAGCTCGAGATTGCCGAGGTGGCCGCAGAAGATCTGCGTCGAGATGGACAGCACGTTGTTGAGCACGTAAACCACGACGGCCGGCGCCGCGATCGGCGCGAGCAGTCTGAGCTCTATCATGGCCGCCGTGGACGCGCGCCGGGCCCAGGGTGCCTCACGGTCGGCCAGGATGTCCTCCAGCCGGCTGCTCTGCTCGTGGGTCGAGGACGTCCCGCCATGATCGCCCGAAGCCATCTCTTAGTAGCTAGAGTTAAGTGAAGAAATAACGAAAAGAACAGAATCTAGCTAGCTATGGGGTTGGAAGGGGGACAACATATGAAATATCAAAGGTTCTCTGCCGGACACTACCACGTCTGTACTGATAAGGCTATATTATCACCACCGAGCTACTCTCTCTCTTTTTTTTTTTTTGGTGTGCGCGCGCGATGGAGATGCTCAGATGTATTGCTGGTATTAGTAGTCACTGTCGTTAAGTTGTTTTGTGCAGAAGATAGGCCTACCCAACACCAGTAGTCCTTGGGAAACTGAACAAGGAGAGCAGGAATCGCTGGGAACCATTGCCCACTGGGTAGATCTAGAGGTGACCATGTGGGGGAGAGAACCATTGCCCATTGGGAAGATCTAGAGGTGACCATGTGGGGAGAGATGAACAAATAATTTAGCTCAAGTAGCTGACAAGGGTTTGGTAGCAATTTTAAAAAACACAAATATGTACGTTTGAATAATTCTTAATTAATAAAGCTATTTAACTATAATATTTATTGTAGATATTAGTATTCTAATAGCCCTCCAGTATACCCCTGGTTAGAGATGCTTACCACGACCAGTTCAACTTATGATCATCCCCTGGTCGGAAGGTCTGTTACAACCAGGTCAAATAATGACCACTCTCTCGTTGATAAGTCTCACAGATAGATATGTAGGCCCTATCTTACTGTTGGAAATATGCACTAGAGGCAATCATAGAGATAATTATATTTCATTATGTTCATAATATTTGATAATATGTTATCTTGTTCCTTGAATGAATCATCAGTTATGAAGATTAACGAGTATGTGACTTGTTGGTGAAGCTCTTTTAACTTATGATGATGTCGATTCGAAAGATACCCACGGTCGAAAGTCCTTTGGTGGAACACTAGTGACTCTACAACCAAAGACATGTATTGATTGATGACCATGTTTCACCAGTCATAGATATAGAGATATCGAATCGATAATGTGGACACATGTTAGAGAACATGGTGTTGGATAAGACCCACCTTGAGACACTATTGAGATTGTTATTACTCTATGTGTCATTAGTTGGTCTCAAGCAATGATGATGTATAATCCTTAGACCTAAGATCAAAATTGTTTCCTACATGTGTAATAGCACTCTTAGGGTTGCCAAACGTTACTCGTAACTGGGTAGTTATAAAGGTAGCTTTCGGGTATGCTATAAAACATGCAGAGGGATGTGACTGGTCGGATATAGGATTTGCCCCTCCTAACATAACAGGAGAGATATCTCTGGGTCCCTCGAAGTGGTCGGATAAAGAAAGTGCATGGCCATGCGACTGATGGTCGAAGAGTTCGACCACATAAGGTTATCCGATACTCGATCGAGAAAGTATTGAACAGTCCATGGATGACACAACATCTCACCTGGAGTTCAACCAGATATCGTGAGGCAAAGGGAGAATACATGAGTAGGTAAACAGGATTCGACCGATTCTGGATCGTCGTATAGAGATACGAGCTGGTCGTAGACTGGTCGAACGTAATCACAGAGTGGTCGAAACCAAGTCGTAAGAAATTACGAGCTGGTCGTGACCAAATACAAACTACTCGTATAGAGATAGGACCTGGTCGTAAGTGATGAGGACCTGGTCATAGATCATATTGCATTAAGGTTCGTCTGATATAATTTGTGTGTATTCGGGAATCGTTATGTCTTGCTAGGAACCGCTACGACTCGTGGTCGGAAAGGGTTTCCGAGTCACAACCGAACTACACATGAACCTAACGGGTCACACACTTAACGGGTTGGAACAAACCAGTACGGATACGATTCGTAAAGCATGTTCGGATAGGATCCGTCACGGGCACTATATAAGGAGATGCATGAGGCTGTTGGGAAGAACAAGAGTTGACGTGAGTTGCTCTCTCGAAACCCTAGCCGCCATCTTCTTAAGAGCCTTGCCGTGCGACTAGGTGCTAGCACACCGGCGTACGGTTGTTCCTTCCCTAGACGTGTGGATACCATAGAGGCACTTCTACGTTGTTGCGCTTGAGGACGATTCGCGATCTTCGCAAGGAACTGTAGAGGTGCTAGAGGAGACGATCGACTCGCGAGGACGTTGGACGATCGACTACGACCAGTACATCGACGCGCTCTTCGTCGGACCAGGCTGCTCCGACGCTTCTTCCGCTGCTTTGCGCGTCTAGTGGTAACGATTTGTGATCATCTTCTTGCTTGGCTTCCTGGTTTACACAGTAGAAATTTTGAATTATTGCTATCGTAGCCTACCCGTATCCCTTCACTTACCAACTAGGAACACTGTACGTCATGTTCAACTATGCGTGGTAGCAACACATGCACGTTTGTGTCTCTTAGAAAATTGGACACATCTCTCTTCGTCTCTGGTAATAACCGTATGACAAATATGCAAGGAGAATGTCTCACTGACAACAACTATCATCAACATGCGGATTCCAGCAACTGTCAAGGCGTCTCTTGGTGGACAACAACTACCACCCTTTCAACGCATTATAAGAGGCGGTGTCAGCAGATAGAGAGATAGTGTCGGCACCTGAATTAACATATCTGAATCCCTCTGTGTATTCTTAACTAGTCCTATGATCAGTAGCTAGCTCACACAGTGAAACATCAATGAAATACCATCCATTCAACGATTTAACTAAAAAGGTAGCAAAGTAGCAATAAATAATAATAACTGGACCTTATAATCAACATTTACTTAGCTTGGCACGCAGGGCTTAAGAAACAAATGAAACTATTGCAGCGAAAAAGAAACTCGGGGTGACCATTCGAGATGCCCACATGAAATCGAATGGGGAGGGTAGTTCACAAAGTGTTCAAAGAACTCACTACTACGGATCATGCCATCACAGACAGTTCGGAACCGTCATCACAGGCGGTTTCCGAACCGTCTGTATTTGTTCGTCTGTGATAACGAGCGGTTATCACAGACGGTTCAAAACCGTCTGTGATACGGACTATCACAAATGGTTTTTGCGTTAAAACCGTCTGTGAATGCATAGTATCACAGACGGTTCTATCTAGAAACTGTCTGTGATACGCAGAATATCACAGACGGTTTGTAGATAGAATCGTCTGTGATATTCTGTGTATCACAGACGGTTCATGGATAGAACCGTTTGTGATATTCTGCGTATCACAGACGATTTCTATATAGAACCGTCTGTGATACTACCCTTTACAAACGGTTTTAACGCAAAAACCGTCTGTGATAGTTCATTATCCTAACTACATTTTTGCTCATTTTTTGGCTAGCCTCAGGAATTGCTAGCCATGCCCTCTGAAAACAAGCATATAGAAAAACAAATACATCACAGATAATCAATTGTTGACAAACTCAAACTGATCATTACTCAAAATAAATTACAAAAGATCGCATTTGTTCAAGTATTGTCGCTATAGTTACAATTGGATTACAATTGAGTCAATTGTTTGCGGGTGGTTGAGAGGTGTCGGCGGGGTGATGCTCTTGGTCAGCGACGGAGTGAAATTCTCCGGTGTCCTTAGTGATATCTGATAGGATAAAGGTGCAGAGCTTCCCTTGAATGTTCTTGATCTCTTCCGCAACGAGTCCATCTAATTGTAACACCCCAGCCCAACAAGGCCTAGGATGCTACTAAAATAATTAATTTAAAACATATACAAACTAAAACTTCATACAAAAATTCGGCAGAACCTCCTTTGTATAACTAAGTATACCGGAGGTTCCGTCAGATGCATAATTTATTATCAATATCCCAATATCTAAAATCCATCAAACAACCATAGTGAATCTATTCAGCTAAAGCAAAAGTAAGCATAATCAAGATTCACCACCCTCATTATTACAAATAGTTCAATGCATTCAAGCATAACCAAAATTATTCCTTAAGCAGTTTGCTTTTGTTAAGGTATGAACTAATGATGATCGTCTCTAAAAGAATGTGTGGTAGTGAGTGCATCCTTAGCAAATCCTACTCCCTCCCATGTATGCCGTTCTTGCGAGAAGTACCTAAAAACACAGCAAAAACAAGAGGTGAGCCCAAAGACTCAGCAAGTATAATAAAAGGCATCAACAATGAACCACCATGTAAATCAGCAATTAAACCCCTCAATTCCACATATCAACTATCTTACACATGCATGTATGCAATATGCTCAAAAGACAATTCTCTTCCTTCTCTTTTCCTTTTGCATTTTACGGTAATGCAAAGTGCGCATCCGTCGATGCACACCCATGCTGTACCATCCAGTGCAGGGGACCATTGCCCATACGCCACGCCAGATGGGGACCTAAACCCATGCTCTTCAAGCATGGGGACCTTTAACCCGTCATCAACATGACGGGACCTCAAGAGATGCTTGGCCATCACGTGACCAAGACTTCAATAATTCAGCATGATGCATATGTAAGAACTCTCAAAATTATCATAACATGCATCCACATCAATATTTCATATGAATATCCTATTCATAAAGATCATAAACATAGAACTCACAATTATCAGATATCCATGATTAACACGTAAATCATAACTCTAGCAACCATGAACTTTATCAAACATGCCATCATCACGATCATGAACACACAAATACCCGTTATATATATTAAACATGGCCATTCAACAATATCTATTATAACCGTCATTATACTTGCCTTAACCGCGAGAGAGTGAAGGATGCGCCGAAGGTGCTGCCCCCGGGACCCGTCCACCACCTGAGTAATTGATATAGCACATACTAAGATAGCAGTAGAGGAACAAACCAAAGCATACAACAACAATCGCTGACTTGAAGAGCGTCTAACTCGATCCCAATCCCAAGCCTACACGTCGATCTGTCCCCCTCGGTGGACAGTCGAATTTAAAAATTCATAACTATTGCTACAGAAGTCCAATTCAGGTTTTCTTAGACTTTCTGGAAAGTTAATTAAATTGCCTAAATAAACTTAGTTGGGGAGCCCTTCTGATTCTGCCATCTACTGCTCTTACTAAGTCAATCTACAAAACAACAATTATCGCGTCGGGTTCTCTGGACAGTACAGTAAAACTATCATAACTTTTGCTACGAAAGTCCAATTCCTACATTCTTTAGCTTTCTGGAAAGGTGAGGAAATTACCCATATTTTTCATTATAACGAGATCCTCTGATTTCATCTTTAACTAGTAGATTAACCCAGACTTCTACAGACTGTCAGAATGCTGTCAGATCATCAGGTCTGCGACATTAGAAAATTCATAACTTGCTAACCGTTAATCGGATTGGGGCGTTCTTGGCGGACACAGAAAGCTAAGGACACGACCCAACTTTTTATAAGAGATGGGATCCATGGATTTTGCCTCTAAGGACCTCAAAACCGCCGTTCAAACGACTGGCCAGAGAGGAAATTTAACAGCAGACATTGCTAAACATCTAATTAAACAACTAATCCATGGGGAACGATGGTTACCTACAACGAGTTGCAGGAAATCACGAACACCTGCTGGAGACCTCCCCTCCCCTCCCTCCTTTCCCCCTTCTCTTCTCCTTCTTGGCCGGCCGGCACACCACAATCCCTTTTCTTCCTCCTCACGGCCAGCAGCAAGGATCTTCAAGGCACCAATGGCAGATCGGCTCCTAGGGAGGATGAGGCGCCCTGAGGAGAGGAAAAGGAGGGTGGAGGCGCAGGGGATGACCTGGTTTGGGTGGCAGCCAAAGGGGGTGGGGCGGCTTGGGAGTGGGGAGAGGATTAGGGTTTGTGCCGCCCCCCCCCCTCCCACCTATTGCTTGGCCGCCTCCCCCCCTCATGGGCCAATTCGGCCAGCCCAAGTTGGGCCTTCCCAGCGACAGCCCAAGGCCCAGGTTGTCTTACAATTGCGAATCCCCCCTTCGTTGGCTGCTTAATTAAATAATTCCCGAAGGGTCCGTCCCCTAAATCGACTTCTAGACAGTCCTAATCTTAACTCCAATTAATTCTCTCTCGGTTTCTTGTTCCTCTCTCGAAAACCTTTAGAATCACTTTTGGGGTATTACACTAATTGTATATCCAAGGCCTGTCGCTAGTAAGAGTAAAGTGGTAAGCTATATATATTTAAATTTATAATTAGGAAATAATTATTTCAAGATTGACAAACCTCGGGATCCATCTTCCTAGCTCTAAGGATTAGCTGCATATGATAGCAAACGTAGATTGCACATAACTCATCATCTTTTTGCTGGCGGCACTGCAAAAATAGAATTACATATATAGGTGTAGTCAGTTTGAGACGCGTTATTATGAAGTATGATATAGGATTATCGTGTTATAGCACGTACAGGAAAATTCATCCTGTGTGTTAGTTTGGCGCTCTTTCCATCGTATATTCCTTTGTTGGCAACATAATCGATGAACGACCTACATGATTCCAAAAAGTTATCCTCGGCCATTTCAAACGAATGAAGACTGCAATAGAGTTATGTATGGAGGAAATGAGCATACCTCTCGAGTACTCCTCTCAGAATGCTGAAATTGTGCTTGTTGCGGAGTAGGGAATCCATGTATATCACATGGTTCCTCTTTGGTATAATGACTAAGAGGATCCAGTGGTACCTACTCATGTATGTCGCTATAGTCATTAAACCTAAGTTCGTGCTGCGTATAAAGTACAAATGAAATTTGTAGAGCAAGTAGTGATACTTACCCCTCGTTGTAGGGCACCACTATGTACTTCATGTTCTTCTGACAAAGCAATGACTTCGTTATGTATTTCTCGACGAAGGACGAGTCTGCTTGAATGGTTTGCAACGATACCACATGTGGGTTGAGGAAACCCACCGGTTCTTTCCATTCTCGGACATTTTTCATCATGTATCTATACATAAGCAATGAGTTGTGATATTTATCGGTATTACGTGAATGTAGAACTTGATTGTACGCACTTACAGTGTCCAACATCGTAGAAGCAAGGCGTCGAGGCCAACGAGGTTGAATAGGTCATATAAGTCGTTGAAGCCCATGACGAAGTTGCCCGGCCCATTGAAGAAATGCTTATGCTCGTATCTGACGGTGATTCTAGTATCGCATCCCTTCTTTTGGGTCTTCTCCAAGTACTAGGCATGCAAAGCCTGACAAGCGTATCCAGCGCACATTAATATTGTGTCGGAGCACAACGGTTTTCCGATGATGTAGTTCCCGGACTTCCCGTACTTGGGAGGCGCCTTAATGTTCATCGATTTCGATTTGGCCTTAAGGATTGGCAGCGTCTTCCTGCGAGACGACTCAGGACCCGATACGGTGGCACGCTTTTGTTGTTCCTTCAGCGTCTTCTCCACGGGAACCGATAAGGTGGCCTTCTGAGGCGAAATATGAGGTGGAGTCATCGAGGGTTCCATTGGAGAGGAATGGTCGTGTTGAGATCGTGGCACTGCTGGGTCTAGGACGATGTCCTTCTTGGGTGATGAGGATATCACTCCTTCGGATACACGCACTACACAAAATCCTCCAGATCCGGTTGCTGAACTACAAGGTCCTATGACAAGAGCTCGAGCACGTCACTTAAATTATTAGGTGAGCTCGTTTCTAGGTGCTAATAATTTATCTATGCAGAATGGTATACTACCTAATAATTGTGATCTTTTGTTACTTAGGAATAATAGGAGGATCCATCAAGTCTCGGTCATCTGCTGTTGATTATGCCCAAGAAAAGGAAGTCCTCTAATTGCTTGAAAAGGAAGTCCATCAGCACAAGATCTCCTCCCCGCGTTTTCAGCTCGGTCACAAGTTAAGGTGTTGCGTCACCGTTTTGGGCCTAACAGGGCCTTGTAAACGTGTCGAGGTTGGAGCCCAGGTTGTGTACGCCTCTTCCCATGGCCGCATAACCCTAGGTCGACCTCCTCACGTCCCCCTATATATATCTGATGGTCAGTCATAGTTTTAGGTGGGTTTTTCTTAGATTATTCATCACTTTGCGCTTTCTTTGTTTATGCGGTTTGAGGAACCCCACTTTGTGAACTTCATCCATATTCGCAATACAATTCAGATTGCATCTTCCTTGTTCTTGTGAGTTGCTTCGATTGCTTGTAGTAACAATAACCCTTGTGGTAAGGTCGATCGCGTGCGAGCGTGGCCGATAACGACAGTCGTGCAGGTGTAGCGAATTGCGAGGTGACGGTCTGCGGGTCGGAAGCCTCAAAGCGTCAACGTCCTCACGACGAAATCAGTCGAACCTATCGGAAGATCGGGCCGCCGTTCCTCATCATTGGGCCACTGGATAAAAGTGTGCACGGCATCCCCTAGTGTTGTGATCTCTTCGTTCGGGCGAATCTCCAGCGGGACGGCCATGAAATGTTCATGTACCATGTCCACCTCCACCCTGGCGTAACCCTGTGCCACCTGGACACCGTGCCGCACTGCCCCTTCCTACTTTGGATGCACCATCCCCCGCCCAACCTCAATAGAAATGGACCCAACTATCCTCACTTGGAGCTTGCAGGGCGTCGGCTCCTACAAAACGATACGCAATTAGCTAAGGCGTCCTATAGGTCTATCTTTGGTACATTCCATAGATGTACATTACCTTGATGTCGTCTATCGGTAATTGGACGTCGTCATGTTTAGAATTATACGTGGACGCGACGCTACTCCGATGTCGAGTAGGACTGGCTCCCAAATTAACAGGGGCAGCTTGCGACTAGCTCAGGAGTTGATTCATTTGATCCTGCAATGCTGCTAGCTTTCCTTCAAATTTTTCAAGAATCATCTGCACCAACCGTCCTCGCTCGCCTTGGATCTCTTCCTACTCCTATACATGCAAGAGTCGTCTGCGAATCCATGACTCAACGTCGTTAACCCCAAGGCCTCGCGTGCACTGGGTGCTCCTTGTTTCCCAGGGCCGTAGATAGTATATCCTTCTCCCTGTCTGCTTGGAAGGAGCCTTGGGAAGTTTGGGCAAACAATTCACGCTGTAAGAGGTCATCATGTTATTATAGACACTATGAAGTTATGGACTTATTAACAACTAGGTAGTTCGACATATTTACCACACATTCGGACACTTCCTGGTCTGCCGGGTTTGTGAAAGAGATGCTGCCCGAAGACGAGACTTTGCCCTCGCTTTTAACCAGGCTAGGGAACCCGAGTCTGTGACATTAGAAAACGCGTTCTCCTCCTCCGCCGCCCATTCCTCATATTTACCCGCGTACCCAGCAGTGCCGAGTCTGTGCGGGTGAGTGTTTCGTGTCTGGAGAGCTTTGTGCGCCGCACTTTCCTCCTTAAATTCGGCCGTCGTCTTCATAGCCACAAAGGCGTCCTATGTTTCCCGCATCAAGAATCCATACTTCGCGAAGGGCGTCTGACCCGTGTTCACGTACTTCGTGACAAGAATGCTCTTGAAGGTCCTCCACGATTTATTGATCGTGAGCATCGCCGTCCGTTCCACGCATGCCATGTCTGCTTCTGGGATAGTGAACTTGCTTGAAAGTTCTATCCACAGTGCGCCTCTCGCTTCTTTCGTCAGATCCTTCCACCTTGGTGTGGTGATGGGGACCCGTTGCCTTGCAAGTATCTCACAGATGGTCCGGAATCTCGCCGCTGATATCTTGGGTCTCAGAGGAACCCCAAAGTCACTGACCTCCATGATGACCAGTCGGCCCACAGGCATTTTCGATTCTCCTCTACCATCTCGCTTCCGTATCATTATCGTCGATGGATTAGGCGGCGAAGACGGTGCCTCTGCCATCTGCGGCGTTGGTGACGGCGGCGAAGACGGTGCCTCTGCCATCTCGCTGTCTTGATTGAAATGCTAAACACAATAAGTGTACACTTAAAATCAGCATAAAGCTAAGATTTGATTGTATGATTATTGCTCTAAGAAAGCTAGTTGCACAAGGTTTAACCTTGGCCATCACAACACTTATGTCCAATGTAATCATCAATTGAATATGATAATTTATAGATTAGGCCTTGAGTTCAATTTACAACTTGCTATTCAAATCAACCAGATTCAAGCAAATTTACTCAACTTAACCTATGCTGGACCACAGAAGTAGAGATCAACTAAATACACGGATAATAGAAAGAAGGCTTTGAAAAGATACGAAATGACAAGAAGAAGAATGAATGATAGAGCTACAGAACAAAGGGTATAACGAGGTTGAAATAAATTGCTCAAAGTTATAGGAATCAGCTAGACAATCTACAACTCAAGGCTTAATATATATACCAATTCACATTCAATTTTATTTTCTATGACAACTCATCACCGAGCAGATCAAAGAACCCACCAATCACAGATCACATATTTCAACTAGCACATCACACACACACACACACACACACACACACACACACACACACACACACACACACACATATATATATATATGTATGTGTGTATGTATGTATGTATGTATGTATGTATGTATGTACAAAGAGACAGTGCACGATATGTTGAAATACTCACAACGGCAATGGTACTCAAAACCATCGAGGAGATCAACAGACAAGGCACGAGAGAGGACCAAATTAACATAATCAAATGTAAATCATTCAGATTTTGAGCTCTATCCAAAGCTTAACTAGACTAACATAACAATCACATGTATAACAATCTCTTGTGATCTTTGTATAGATAGAAACTAGTGATACGAATCTTTTGCATAGATAGAACCCGAGCCCATCTTTGCCCGAGCCTACTTCATCGAGCCCGACACACTGGAGTGTACCATTTGCTTCGTGCCGTGGAGGATTGGCATGAAGCAAAGGTACACTCAAGTGTGTCAGGATCGATGAAGAAATGCTAAGCAAATGTTTAATGGTCAACATATTCATTATGAGAACAACTAAAAACAACATAAAGCTAAGCAAATAAGATTGCTCAATTGCTCTTAGTTGATTAATTGCATAAGACATAGTCCTTGCAATCTCAGTCATCTATCAAAATCTCTTCACCAATCAATTTTGATAATTACAAAACAGATCTTGAGCTCAAACTACAGCTTTCTCATATGTTAAGTTATCTCAGAGTAGCAGTTAAACTTTCAGTCAACCGATTACAATTTAACTATCTTAGTGAAATTAAATCACAAAAACAGCACATAAAGCATTTTGTAAACAGAACATTTGATCATATGCCTTCAAGATAATTCACAAATTTATACCAACAATAAGCCTAATTGACATATTGAGAATAGAAATGCAAATATCTCACAAAAGATCAATCAGATCACAGAACATACAAGTGTAATCTTAATTCAGCTATAACTGACAACAGAAAGTATAAAGGCTACTAATTATAACTGACCATATAAAGCAATATGATTAAGCTCAAGTTTGTTTCTAATTATCTATTTGATTTCAGATTTTGACTATCATCACAGAGCATCAACAGAACCCATCACAGAGCAAGGAAGGGAGCGGGATAGAGCGAGTAGAGTGGTATACTAGAGGAGGCGCGAGGGAGTACCGGAGGAGGCGCTGGAGCCGGCGCGAGGAGGGAGCCGGTGACAGGCCGGAGAGGAGGATGGCAATGTGTAGTGGAAGAGGAGGCGATGGGCTGCACCGGAGGAGGGATGCAGCCCCTCGTCGGGTTGGAGTCGGAGCAGGGAGGCGGCCGCTCGTCGGGCTGGAGTCGGAGGAGGCCGCGCGTCGAGGACGGCAGCGTCGAACGAGCGCGTGAGAGCCTAAGGGGTGCGGGAGTAGTGAGGCCGCTGGAGGGGGCGGCAGCGCCGAGGTCGTAGGCGGCGGTGTCGGCCGGGGATTAAGGGAGTGAACGGGCGAGCCCTAGAGGAGGCGAACGAGCGCGCGAGAGCCTAAGGGGCACGAGAGAGGAAGTGACGAGTAAGAGCAAAACCCTAGCGGTTCCCTCCATATAAAAAGGCTATCACAGACGGTTCTATTAAAGAACCATCTGTGATAAGAAATCACAGACGGTTCTATTTACGAACCGTCTGTGATACATTATATCACAGACGGTGCTTTAACAGAACTGTTTGTGATATGGAACGATCACGAGCGGTTAAATAAGCAGGCATGCGTGATAAAGTCATATCACAGACGGTTTCTAAATAGAACCGTCTGTGATTCCTGACATCCTACCGACAAATCAAGAAGTCTCTTCATTTTCTTGCATGTGTCTCTTCGTCTCACAATCGCACGGCTTCGTCTCTTCATTTTCCAACGTCGCTACAGCTCCTAAATATCCCTTCGTCTCCCGCTCCGGCTTTAGTACTTGTTCTATAAATAGATATCCCCTTCTACAATGGATTTCACACAACCTCCTTGATCCCTTTTCTCCACAAACTCCAAATGGCTTCCCCTCTCGTGCCAGCTGTATTGGCTTACCTTGTGCTTCTTTACTCGCATCTCTCTGGTTGCAACCTGGCCCAAGCTGCGGACAAGCTTTCCGTTCGCAATGTCATCCGTTGTAGGCCCTCCGATCTACCGGAGACCATAGCGGCCATCATCTGTCGACTGGAGCTCCTCCTCAGATGGACCAATGCGAGGGTCCACGGCATCCAGCGAGTAAACCTCATCGTGGAGATCGTCCTATGGAACTACTTGGTCTGCACTGAGGATGCGGCCCGGAGAGTCGAGGACGACATCCGAATTGCAGGAGAGCGGGTCGACCTCGCCGAGACGGAGGAGACCAGGGCTGATGGCCTCTGGGCTATATGGGGCTTGGTTGCGGAGTCCGAATGGCTACAAGCGCGAATTGAGCGTGCAAGGTCGCAGGTGGAGGCGTTTGATTTGACAGTCGCTGATCCCGCCACCACTGAAGCCGACAAGAAGGCTTATGAAGATTTGAAGGCTAAGATAGGATCGCTAATCCTTTTTTATAAATGCGTGATGTAAAAAGGATATGGTCTTTTATCGTTTGTTTATTACAAGCGCATAATATTATCATTCCACATTACAATGAAGTCCACATTGACATCAAAATCAGAGATGACAATTCCATGTTGACATTAGAATATATAAGAGATTACAAGTCCATAACACATGGCAAGTCCATATTGACATGTCTCATGTTATGGAATAAATTAATAACAATGGAATAAATTCTTAATTAAAATATAGCCCTTCATGATGATCGACGCGCATATAGCTAGCTTCCTCACTGGGTTCCTCCTCAAGCCTGATGCCGTCTTCGAAAGGAGGCAACTCGTCAAATTGATTGTATTCTTCCTCGTCAACTACATTCTCAACTCCGACGATCCTCCTTTTTCCCTAAAGAACTACGTGACGCTTCTTATTTGCCGGGTCGGTTACATAAAAGACTTGAACAACTTGGTTAGCCAGTACGAATGGTTCGTCTTTGTATCCGACACGTTCGAGGTCCACGGTAGTGATGCCGTACTTGTCGACCTTCACCTGTGGGAGATGGACCCAACGGCACCGAAATAGGGGGATCTTGAAAAGCACGTAGTCGAGCTCCCATATCTCCTCTATTTGCCCATAGCAGGAGCTCCTCAACCCATCGGTACTGAATGCATCTATGCGGACACCGCTGTTCTGGACTGTGCTCTTCCTATCCTAAGTTGCCGTATAAAATGTGTACCTATTTATGTCGTATCCTTGCCATGTGACAATTGTAAATTGTGGTCCTTGTGCCAACCATAGCAGTGTATCATCACTTGATGACCTCCCAGTGATTCACACCTTTAACCATTCGTTGAACCAACGGTTGTGCTCTCTCGTGATCCAAACCTCGACCGTCTCGGATTACATTGGCGTACCATATCTTTGTGCTCGTCGATGTACGGGGACACTTGGGTCATGTGTTGCAAGACCGTGAAATGGGCTTGAGCGTACGTATCCAGATCAAGAGTGATTGATTTCCTTCTGATGGTCCCGATACCATCTAGTCTCCCCTCATGACGAGATAGAGGCACACCTATCGGATCCACCTGAGCCATGTAATCGATGCAGAACTAAATGACCTCTTCCATTGCATAACCTTCGATGATGCTGCCCTCCGGTCGAGATCGATTCTGTACGTAGGACTTGAGAATTCCCATGTACCTCTCGAACGGGTACATATGACATAGGAACACAGGGCCGCATATCTTTATCTCTTTCACAAGGTGAACAATGAGATGGACCATGATATCGAAAAATGACGGAGGGAAATACATCTCAAGATGACATAGAATCGTCACCACCTCGCCCTGCAGAGCATCTAGTCCTTGGGGATCGATGACCTTCTGAGTAATTGAGTTGAAGAAATAACACAGCCTCAAGATTGCCACTCGGACCTTGTTTGGCAAGATACTCTTAATTGCAATAGGAAGCATTTGTGTCATCAGCACATGACAATCATGAGACTTCATACCAATTAATTTCAAATCTTGTATACAAACAAGTTTCTTAATGTTAGCGGAGTAACCAGATGGGACTTTCATACCATGCAAGCTCTGGCACAGTTCATTTCTCTCGGCCTTGGATAGAGTGTAGCAAGTCAGGGAAGATACGTTAATCTGTGATCGGTCTCTTTCAGTGCTAACTCGGTCCTTATGTTCATATCGACCAAGTCACGCCGTGCGTTAACACCATCATTTGTTTTGCCACTAATGTTCAGTAAGAGACCAATCAAGCTATCACATACATTCTTCTCCACGTGCATGACGTCGATGCAGTGGCGAACTTCTAAGTGCTCCCAATAAGGCAAGTCCCAAAAAATTGACCGCTTCTTCCAGATGTTCTTCTCACGGGTTCTTAATTTACGTCCCTTCCCAAGCACAACATCGATATCCTTAACCATATCATAGACCTCTTTCCCTCTAAAATCCCTTGGAGCTGAACCATCCTCCTTATTTCCGTCGAATTGTTTCTTCATTTTGCGGTATAGGTGACTCCTGGGAAGGAACCTACAATGACGCATATACACAGTTTTACGCGAGTTGTTCAGCCATACACTCTTCGTAGCATCTAAGCAGTGCGGACAGGCTTTGGCTCCTTTTGTATTGAAGCCCGACAGGTTACCAAGGGCAGGAAAATCATTGATGGTGTAGAACAACATGCCACGTAAAGTGAAGTTCTCTCGTTTGTACGCATCCCATACCTGTACCCCTTCGTTCCACAGTGTCACAAGATCTTCCAGCAATGGTGCTAGGTACACATCAATATCATTCCCAGGTACTTCCGCTTCATACACAGCCAAGGAGGAAGGTTGTACATGCATAGATTCACGGGCCAGGTGCTATGTCGGCTGCTCATGTTACCGAAAGGATTCATTCCATCTGTACTCAACCCTAATCTTATGTTCCTCGGTTCTGCACTGAACTCTTCGAGCTTCGATCGAAGTTTCTCCACTGGGCAGAATTAGTAGGGTGTCTTAGCTTTCCATCTTTCTTACGCTCCTCCGAGTGCCAACGCACCAATCTTGCCTCCTTTGGGTTCGCAAATAAACACTTCAAACGTGGGATCACATGCAGATACCACAACATCTTAGCAGAAGGTCCTTGCTTCACCTTAGCAGTATTATGACGCTTGTATCGGGATGCTTTGCACACGGGACATACATGCATGTTTGCATACTCTTTACGGTAGAGGATACAATCGTTTGGACATGCATGTATTCTTTCTACTTCCATTCCCAATGGACAAAGAACCTTCTTTGCTTGGTAGTGGTGCTGGGCAACACGTTTCTCTCTGGAAGGATGTCTAATAGGAGACCTAACAACGCCGTGAAACTTTTATCGGACCAACCATTGCTTGCCTTCAATTTAAGCAGTTCAATCACGGTTGACAACCTTGTGTATTTCGGCTTGTAGCCAGGGAACAAAGGTCTCACCGAGTCCTCTCTTAAGCCCTCGAATTTACAAAACTCTCTCTCACTGTAGTTCTCTTCTGCATCGCGTAGCATTTGATCCAGATTGTCATCGTGTGACCTATCCTCATCAAAAGCACAGTCCACATTCGGCATATCGTTGACTTCCTCGGTGATGTCGTCATTATTTACTTCCGGTATGATCTGCTCTTCACCGTGACGGGTCTAACATGTATACCATTTTTTGAAACCCTTTCGAATCAAGTGCGCTTCGATCTGCGCCGAGTTGTTAAACATCTTCAGATTACTGCAATCAATGCATGGACAGTACATAAAATTTATCCCCTTCTTCAACATATCCTGCTCGGCGGCTCTTCTAAAAGCAACCACGCCATTAATGTACTCTTGACTCACACGGTTCACACCGTACATCCAATTTTGGTCCATCTACGCTACGCATGTAACAAATTAGTGTCAAATTAGATTAATAAATCGCAAGTACGTACTCTTCCTATTTACCAAATATACTTAAATTGATTAGCGATTAATTTATAGCAAACATAAAGGGTTATAGATCGCTACCCTCGAAGCTCATGAAGAAAATACGATTCCTCTCCTTTCCTTCTCCTCTCTAAGGTGGCGCAATGGGGGTGGAGGCACAGCAAGGTGCAGGTGGCGCAATGGGGAAGGAGGCAGCGGGGTGGAGGAGGCGCTAGGGGCAGAGGGTCCAACCTTCTCCTCTCTAAGCTGGCGCAATGGGGGAGGAGCCATAGGTTGGAGGAGCTAGGGCAGGGAAGTGGCGCATGGGGGAGGAGGAGCAGATCTAAGTGGAGCCACCGGCAGGGTTGCGACAGAGGCAGCGACAGGGTTGCGGCAGAGGTAGGGTTGCTCTAGAGTGGCAGAAGTAGCAGCAGTGTGGCAGAGGCAGTGCGGCAGAAGTTGTGTCGGGCCGCCAGAGCGGTAGTGCGGCAGAGGATGTGTCGGGCGCAATTTATATAATGCCAGGATATCACAGATGGTTTCTAATTAGAACCGTTTGTGATAACCATTATCACAGACAGTTTGTGAATAGAACTGTCTGTGATATATCACAGACGGTTCTGTTAATGAACCGTCTGTGATAGATGCCTATCACAGACGGTTATTAACAAAACCGTCTGTGATAAATCGGCAGAGCCGATGAATCATCCCGACAGACCCAACACAGACAGTTCCATAAAAACCGTCTGTGATGGGGCGCCTACTATAGCCTGTTTGGTAGTAGTGACTCCTCCTTGTAGAACTCTTGGGTAACTTGACCTTCTTCGACTAAACAATAAAGTTTAAAGCCATGAGTACATAAAGTACTCAACAAGTCGCAGAAAACAATATGCAATTAACATTCATGCAAGGATTGATCAAAGGAATAGTCATATGGTTCTTGTGTAGAAAGCAAAAGTGATAGTTATAAATACAGTAAGTAGAATGCAAAGCGTAATTGAAAAGATATAAATAAATAAGTACACTACTATGGAAAAGGTCATCACAGACGGTTCAAAAATATCACCATAGACGGTTTCGTGAGCCATCTAAGTTTATGGGTCAGTAATGACATGAGGTCACCACAAACGGTTTTCGAACAGTTTGTGATGCATGCTATCACAGACAGTTATTAACTCAGAATTGTCTGTCATAGTTGATAGGTAATTGGACGTCATCGATAGGTAATTGGACATTGTTATGTTTAGAAAGTGGTGTGGATGCGCAGGTACTCTGACTGGGAAGTGGCATCATGTATCAGCAACCAACCATTCCTTGATGTCTAGTTCTACGGTGAGGTCATCCTTACATATAAACCAGAACTCAAGTTGCTTGGTGTTCTTGTTGGGTTTAAAACAATTACATGCTTGAAAAATAATAACTTCAAGTTCAGTTATACTGCTATTACTTCTGAGGCCGTGGTTTAGGAGGACTCTACAAGCACTTGGAGGATTGACATGAAGCAAATCACACATTCCAATGTGTTAGGTTCGATGAAGTAGGCTGGGGTTCACATGCACGTTTAGGATGATGCCTAAGGAGCGAGCTAGCTAGCTGAATTCAGGCCCTTGAATTAGCTAACAAGGGACTATGAACTATATATATAGACACACACACACACACACACATATATATATATATATATGTATATACATATATAGATATGTATATACATGTACATGTATACATACATGTATATACATGCATATACGTACATATATGTGTATATATACATGCATATACGTACATATATGTGTGTATATACATGGATATACGTATATACATGTATATACGTGTGTGTGTGTATATATATATATATATATATATATATATATATATATATATATATATATATATATATATATATATATATAGGACACTGTTTCAGTATTCAAGAGTACATACTCCCACTTGAATATACCACTTAAACGAATATATTATACTTCTTTACCATTTTCAATATACCTAAATATCAATTATAAGATACTCCAATGCAACTTGAATGAAAAATTTTCATTGGAGTCATTTATTTTACTATATACCCTTTTTCATATATAAAAGAAGTATATACACAAATTTTGCTATAAAAGGTGGACTTTCATGATTTTTTTTCATATAACTCATTTTGGGGTATCTTATAATCATTATTACAGTATGCTCAAATTGATAAAGAGGTATCATCATACGATTTAAGTGGTATATGAGAAGTGGGAGTACGTACTCCTGGGAGTACCATACCATTATATATATATATATATATATATATATATATATATATAAAGCCAGTTTTAAAGGCACAAACAACCACTGCTTGGAGATTTTATATAGAAGAGATCAGGAATGGAATGGTAGGACCCTAGGACGCAAGGTGCACGAGCCTACCAGGTGTTGCAATTTTGATATCAGGGCTCTGCTAATTCCTCAAATTGACTCTCCATGCTATCTCCACCAAAAATGAGGCTAGCTCTTAGATGTACAAAAAGGCAAAACTATGTCACTCATCAACATCATCGTAGCAATTTTTTGCAGTTGGAAAAGCACAATCTAGAAAAAAATAAACAAATGATGTCCAAATAATTATGAGGATACACAACAATTTACTCAAATAGCATGATTCGTGTTATTTCACGTCACAAATTGGCTCATACCTACATGACAACTATGATGGCTAAGTACATGACAACTATGATGGCTCGTACTTACATGACAACTATGTTGGCTCATACAAACTGTTGGAAATATGCCCTAAAGGCAATCATAGAGATGATTTCATTATGTTCATAATATTGGATAATATGTTATCCTGTTCCTTGAATGAATCATTGGTTATGAAGATTAACAAGTATGTGACTTGTTGGTGAAACTCTTAACTTATATGATGTCGTTCTAAATGAATTCCTAGCCGGATGTCAATGATCAGAACACTATTGACTTGATCAACCAGCACATTGTATTTATTGATGACCATGTTTCATCGGTCATGGGTATAGAGATATCGAATCAATAATGTGAACACATGTTAGAGAACATGGGGTTGGATTGACCCACCTTGAGACACTATTGAGATTGTTATGATTCTATGTGTCATTAGTAGGTCTCAAGCAATGGTGATGTATAATCCTTAGACCTGAGATCAGCATAGTTTCCTACATGTGTAATAGCACTCTTAGGGGTTGCCAATCGCCACTCGTAACTGGGTAGTTATAAAGGTAGCTTTCGGGTATGCTATGAAACATGCGGAGGAATGTGACTGGTCGGATATGGGATTTGCCCCTTCTAACTTAACAGGAGAGATGTCTTTGGGTCCCTCGTTGTGGTCGGATAAAGAAAGTGCATGGCCATGCCACTAGTGGTCGAAGTGTTCGACCACGTGAAGTTATCTGACACTCGATCGAGAAAGTATTGAACAGTCCATGGATGACACAACATCTCACCTGGAGTTCAACCAGACATCGTGAGGCAAAGGGAGAATACACGAGTTGGTTGCTTAGTTTGATCAGTTACGGACTGGTCGTATGGAGATATGAGCTGGTCGTAGACTGGTCGAATGTAATCACAGAGTGGTCGAAATCTGGTTGTAAGGAGTTACGAATTAGTCGTGACCAAATACGAACTGGTCGTATAGAGATAGGACTTGGTCGTAAGTGATGAGGATCTGGTCATAGATCATATTGCATTAAGGTTTGCCCGATATAATTTGTGTGAATTCAGGAATCGTTATGTCCTGCTAGGAACCGCTAACGACTCGTGGTCGGAAAAGATTTCTGAGTCACAACCGATTACGCATGAGCCTATAGGGTCACACACCTAACGGGTTGGAACAAACCAGTATGTATACGATTCGTCAAACGTGTTCGAATAGGATCCGTCACGAGCACTATATAACGAGATGCATGAGGCTATTGGTGCTAGAGGTGAACATAACAGACAAGACACACGAAGGTCGTGAGTTGAGTTGTTCCACCAAAACCCTAGCCTCCATATTCATGAGAGCTCTGCTGTGCGACTTGGTGCTAGCACACTGGCGTATGGTTGTTGTAATACCCTGAATATCAAATGGAGAGGATATATTATTCAAGAGAGAATTTATTCAATATCGAGTGCAATCTAGTTCAGAGAGAGATTTCTCCTAACAAAGAAAGTATCCAACAGCGATTATGTAATATCCTGTTTAACATTAGAGAATTAATTGAAATGGGAAAGATATTTAACAGAAATTAAAAAGAGAAATAAGATTTTTAGAGGAGAAATAATCTTGGGCTTTCGGCCTACGTTGTTTGGCCCAAGTGGGAAGTTGGTTTAAGAAGGGGGCGACCAAACCCTAGGCTCATTTTACTGTAGCACATGGCTACTATAGCACGCCACCACTGTAGCAAACCCTCCTCACCCTTTTGCCATGCCCTCCATGTCGCCCCCTTTGCTGCTCCTTGCTGCCAGCCATTGTGCGGAAGATGAAGGGAGCGAAAGGAGGAGAAAAGGAGAACTTCTTCGTGGGTTTTGTTCTTCATCTTCCTGGGATTCTTCAAGGGTAACAAAGGGTTTTCTTCGCTGTTTGTATCGTTTTAGATGCGCAATCGATTACGTTTAGTAGATCGGTTCCCTGCTGCAATTAGATCAATTCTGTCCAGTACCTTGCATGACTGTTTTCAGATGTTTAGGTTACGAATTTGAAGATCCCATCTCCTAGAGTTATGTGGGAATTGTTCTTAGCTTTCCGTAGCCACCAAGATCACTAAATTCTAATTTACGGTTCAAAAGTGACGATCGATTCTTTCCTGCTGTCCTGAAAACCTGACGAGAATTGTTAGTAAAGATGTTTAATAAAATATGATTTGGTTAGGATCAGATTAAGACTTGTCACCCAAAAATATTTCTGTAGATAATTTTATCATCTTTCCATATTGATAAAGAACACTCTAATTGGATTTGTAGAATAAAAGTTATGATCATTTCTTTAATGCTGTATTTTTCTGCTAGGCAGATTCTGCAATAGACTTTCATCTAATTGTTAGCCTAATATTTTGGCTGAATTAAAGAATTCACCCAACTAGTTTAATGTGGATATTTTCGTTATCTTTCTATAGGATCTTAGCTCACTCTGTTTCGAGTCTCAGATCAAAAGTTATTCTTTGTTTAGTACTGCTCTCCAGTTTGTCGTCCTGTTAATCTGTCGGGTTAATTGGGTAGAACGACCATGTGAACCTTGGGTTGAGGTTGATAGGATTAAGCGTTTCGAGTAGCGTCCTATTCACGTTTTTTCTTATTCAAGTAATTAATTTGTGTAGGATGAGGGAATTCGAGATTAGTGGATTCGTCCTTACCTCCTATCGCATCGCAGTTCGAAAGGCAAGTACAATTGAATTGTCTTGTTTGTTGATTGTTCCACTTGATTGATGATTATGCAATGGGTAATTTTGGTATTTCTTATTTCCATTCATAAATGATATACCTTGATTCTTCGATATTATGTTTACATTCAAAATATTCATTCGTTCCTTCTTTCACGTTCACCACGGAAGTAGGTAGTGAAGTCCCATCATTCCAACATGGGCCAGTACCTTGTGATTCTTATTGTTGGTGAATGCTGAGTGCTTGTTATTCATACTGTTATTTCCATGATCCATGAGTAGATTCGATGCTTCATGTTTTTTTCACGTTCGTTAATCCATGTTTATTGAGATGATGTCTTTCATTATTCATAATTCACTCCATTCATTCATTGTTCATGTTTCATCCACGGGAGTGGAATGAAAAGACCCATCAATTCCAGTATGGGCATGTAAGGCCCACCATTCCAATGTAAGCAGATTTGGATCCCCGTATGAAACGTTCTTCATACGGGCCTTGGATCCCCGTATTTTGTTAAATGCGGGCCTAAGTGAACACCGACGGGTGTGTCACTGGCTATACCGGTATAAGCAGAAGTGGAGTTCATGCATTTCATCAATTCATATGATTTCATCCATTCTACCTTCGATTTCTATTCTGTGATATTATGTTCTTGTTCATCTGTTCTACATTCGCATTCTATTCCATGATTGATATGTTCATATTCAGTATGGTTCACTTTATTCTGTTGTACTTGCTGAGTCGTGGACTCATTCTTGCCGTGTTTATTTGTTTTAGGTAACAATTGAAGACGGCATGCATGGGAGGGCTTAGTCACGTGGATCACACCATTCACTTCACATTATTCAATATTAATCATATGAACTTGTTCTTTCCAATCATTCGTTAAGTATTGGATTGTACTAAATGGAGTATGTTATCCTTCATTATGTTTATGATTGATTCAATAACTGCATGTGATGCTTGATTAGATTATTGATAGGAATATCTTAATTGACTCAATATACTTGGATATTTAGAGAATGTGATTCGTCGATGAATTTAGATTAAATTCCTACATTTGTTCCATTAGATGTTGATCTTTATTCGAGATTAATCGCTTTATTGTTTGAAATTATTTCGTATTGTTGTTGTATGTTAGTCCCTTAGGTAACATCTTGGCTTCTGAATAGCCAGGGTGTTACAGTTGGTATCAGAGCGGGTTTTAGGTCCGTGGTAATTGAATATTAAATTGACACACTGTGCACAGTAGGTGGGGTTTGGGTAATCCATTGCATCCGCATTTCTAGTGGTATGTTTCATCATGTTGAACTGTTCTTGAATTGCTTCTGTACTATCATTCTTGTTGTTAATCTATGATCTGCTTCTGTATCTATGAATTTATTCTATGATTACTATGAGATGACCTTATATTCCTAATTGATTATATTGGTTATGCGTATTGGTAGCGGACGTTGAGAAGTTGAGATCGTGGTTATTGTCCTGGGTTTTGCCAGGTTACACCACTGTTCATGGTATGAAAATAGAGAAGTACTTACCCCCGTTCCATAGTTATGTGATGAGCATGAGTTTTTTGATGAAGTTGTTGTCTTTCTCGAGCTTGTATTTGGTTTCCTGGTTGTAGTTTCTTGTAGTTGATGAATTTCTTTTGAATGGGGGTTATAATGAAGAGGGCAAGCTCCAATGGGTCTCTAATCGTTCTTTGAAACAAATATTGTTCTTCTGACTATTGTGATATTTCTGCTCCATGTGAGCGTAGTTAAATTGCAAGATTTATCTTTTCACGGAAGTTCTGTTTTACCCCTGTTGGAAAATGTAACTCATTGGTTCGCTTGGTATTTGGGCAGTGGAAGATTTCTTTTACAAGCTCTTTATTATGTGGGACGTTGATCTTGCGTATTCCTTTTGGATTAATTTGAGAGTTGAAGTTTAATGCCCTCTTTTAAGAAAGAGGATGTTGAAACCCTTTTAGGGTTGTGTTGTCACACTTAACTAAGAGGTTAATATCTTGGTTCCTTAGCTAATGTCTCCAAAAGTGAAGTTAGTTAATTTCAAATTGTCTTGTAGTAGTTTCTTGAAAAATGTTGAATAAGAATTTGTCTATTCATGTTTGGAACTCATGGGTTATTCGGGAGTGTGAAACAATAATGAACTTGTTTGATCATTTCAATTGGTTAAATTTCTACACTTGTTAAATGAATTGGACTATTGATCTTAAGTAATTAATCTAACCGTTCTAGATGGGTAATTACGGATGTGTTGGGCTATTGCCTTGGTAAATATTAATCTTGACTCTGTCTACTATTTATATACTTGATGAATTTGTGCGAATGCTAGATTCACTTGTTTCTGCCATACTAAATTGTTGGTATATGTATGAAGAAATGGATGAAGGTTGTTGTATTGACTTATAAAACCTTGTCTTATAAATATTCCATTGTTGAAGTTTAAAAATATTTCATTCTAATTTCTGAACAAAGGTAGGACTATGAATGCTTCTATGATTAGATAATCATCGGTTGTTAGTAGTAATGGTTAGAGTGCTATTAATGTGTGCTATATTGACGTTGAGCGTCAGTAAGGGTAAATGAGCTAAATCTAATAAGTGATTTAAACTGGTGTGTTTTATGAGATTGTCTTATACTAGTGTGAGCTTGTTTAAAAAGAGATTTGTTTCAGCTTTGTGGCTTTCGCACTAGGTTTCTTTTCTAGAATGAGTTGTTATTACAATCTTATATGATGATGAAAATTTTATGACACGAATTGTTATGTTTCTTTTGGAAGATTTGTTGATGTGATAGTAAGGTAAATTGAATGTTACCAAGAATGTATGTTATTGAAGTTAATAAAATATTCAGTAATGTGAGGGTGATGTTGATTCTTTTATAGAGAAAGAATTTTGTTCGCCTTTCGTGATATCTCTTAAATGAAACTATTTAAAAAGTTACATTCATGATCTTTTGGTGTTCAATATTTATGTGGTAATTGGAAGTTGTCGAGTAAAGCGACGAGTTGCAAAGTTCTATTGGTTCTTAAGTGATTCAAGTGATTTGATCTTGAATGCTCGTTTGTTCTTATCTGTTAAGGTTTGATATTCTCTTCTTGTGAGGCCTATGTCCTCAAGTGTGGTCTCCTCTTATGTTTTCTGAGTTCATTGCTTAATTGATTTTTTCCCCTTGGACCTGTGTTCACTGCGAGTGGTAAATATTTTTCTAGTTGGTGAAAATTGTTTCATTTGTCTCTTCTGTTGAGAAAGAATCAACCTATTAGATTCACAAGGGGCTTTCGAGGTGTCTATTGATTGTCGTTGTGAGACCTTGGGTTGTAAGTTATTTGAGGAGCATTAGAGGATGAATTAGTTTCGTGTATGATTCTTGGAGAAAATCTCAGTTATACAGGATGTTTGTCTTTAAGACTAAACTAATTGCATTGTTGCAATTAATAGAACCTATAGTGAGTTGTGGTCCAAAGTCTTTTGTTCACTTTGGGTGGAACATTAGAATTATCGAAAGAATGGAAACCTTGATCGAGTATGATTAGATTGTGGGACTTTTATTCATCGAATCTGAGGATTTCCCTAACTTTTACACCAGAAGTTCATTCTAGGAGTCTTGGAGGTTAAATTTGGGCTTTGTATTTTTATGCTAGATCTTAGAACGCCCAAAGATTGTGTGTAGAGAAAATACAAAAGCTGGCGTATTCTGAGCAGTGGAATGATCGTTGATAGAACCCTTTTAATGTAGTTCATGAGCGTGTGTCCTAATGATTATGAGTTGTTTATTCTTAAAAGTTTGAGGTGATGTGATTGCGTAAGATCTATTCTGAGGTGCTTTGAGTGCCATCTAGCAAATTAATTTCGTCAGTAGAAGGACTTGTCTAGAATGTTTCTGTGGGATCAGTAGAGCCTCTCCACAAAGGTGTGTATGATGTAATTTGATTTGAGCATAAAATTTGAGGATGCTAATTTAAGGGATTTGAGCTCGTGATGTGTGTGATGAATTCGAATTCCAAAAGTTTGAGAGGAATTTTATTTCCTAAAAGAGAAACTGAGCAAAAAGGGATGTTTCATAGAATGGTGAAATGTTTCCCTGACTTTCATTTGAGCTATGTGTTGTTGACGGGTGTGTTTCGCAATTTGGGCTTGGTTTTACGATGGCATGTATGATTCTTTCCATTTCAGACAAAATAAAAGAAGTATTTGATTTGAGCTTTCGAGTGATTTCTTCTTTGGCTTTTGTGGTGTTCATTCGTAAACTACCTAATTAGAAAGTGTAATTGCTTTTGTGATGAATTGTCAATTTTGGAATTGACCCTTTTGGAGGAGAGTTGGCATTGCATGGATGCGATGAGAACTCTTTATTTTCAGTTGGATTCTCTTTGTAAAAACCGTTGTTTAAGAACGAGTTCTGTTGTGCATTCTTGATTAAAGGAGGTGCTCCTTGTTAGATGAAGAATTCGATTTTTGAGCATGTTGTGTGTTTTTGTACCAAAGGGGAAGTTGGCCCAGGTACATTAATTCGTTTTCGACAGTTGTAGAAATTAGAAAGTTGGCGTACCGCTTTGACCATCTCGGGTCCATACGCAAAGTACGCAACGTCTGGTGTTCTAGTACTAAGTGAGCAACTGAGCAATTCAAAGCTTGGGATTTCGTTAAAGACGTTGACCATCGAGTAGGGTCTTACCTTTGATTCTCTTCTAATGAGTGTACCTGGAAATACCGGGTTGAGTGTTAGAACGGACGTCGTTTTACGTCTTTGTGTTGCGGTCTCACCAGTCCGAGAGAGAGGCCACTCGGGAGTTGGGTTTTCGCATGCGTGAGCGTAATCCGGATTTGTTCACCACGGGTACGTGGTTACTGTTGTTAGTTCTCCGTTGCGGTTGTTCTTTCGCGTAGAGCTGTGTGAGGATTCGGGGTCGAATCCTGTTAAGGGGGGGTAGAATGTAATACCCCGAATATCAAATGGAGAGGATATATTATTTGAGAGAGAATTTATTCAATATCGAGTGCAATCTAGTTTAGAGAGGGATTTTTCCTAACAAAGAAAATATCCAACAGTGATTATGTAATATCCTGTTTAACATTAGAGAATTAATTGAAATGAGAAAGGTATTTAATAGGAATTAAAAAGAGAAATCAGATTTTTAGAGGAGAAATAATCTTGGGCTTTTAGCCCACGTTGTTTGCACAAGTGGGAAGTTGGTTTAAGAAGGAGGCAACCAAACCCTAGGCTCATTTTACTGTAGCACATGGCTACTGTAGCACACTGCCACTGTAGCAAACCCTCCTCCCCCTGCTGCCATGCCCTCCATGTCGCCCCCTTTGCTGCTCCTTGCTGCCGGCCATTGGGAGGAAGATGAAGGGAGCGAAAGGAGGAGAAAAGGAGAACTTCTTCGTGGGTTTTGTTCTTCGTCTTCCTGCGATTCTTCAAGGGTAGCAAAGGGTTTTCTTCGCTGTTTGTATTATTTTAGATGCGCAATCGATTACGTTTAGTAGATCGGTTCCCTGCTGCAATTAGATCAATTCTGTCCAGTACCTTGCGCGAATGTTTTCATATGTTTACGTTACGAATTTGAAGATCCCATCTCCTAGAGTTATGTGGGAATTGTTCTTAACTTTCCGTAGCCACCAAGACCACTAAATTCTGATTTACAGTTCAAAAGTGACGATCGATTCTTTCCTACTGTCCTAAAAACCTGACGAGAATTGTCAGTAAATATGTTTAATGAAATATGATTTGGTTAGGATCAGATTAAGACTTGTCACCCAAAAACATTTATGTAGATAATTTTATCACCTTTCCAGATTGATAAAGAACACTCTAATTGGATTTGTAGAATAAAAGTTATGATCATTTCTTTACTGCTATATTTTTCTGCTAGGCAGATTTTGCAATAGACTTTCATCTAATTGTTAGCCTAATATTTTGGCCGAATTAAAGAATTCACCCGACTAGTTTAATGTGGATATTTTAGCTATCTTTCTATAGGATCTTAGTCCACTCTGTTTTGAGTCTCTGATCAAAAGTTATGCTTTGTTTAGTACTCCTGTCCAGTTTGTCGTCCTGTTAATCTGTCGGGTTAATTGGGTAGAACGACCATATGAACCTTGGGTTGAGGTTGATGCGATTAAGCGTTTTGAGTAGCGTCCTATTCACGTTGTTTCTTATTCAAGTAATTAATTTGTGTAGGATGAGGGAATTCGAGATTAGTGGATTCGTCCTTACCTCCTATCGCATCGCAGTTCGAAAGGCAAGTACAATTGAATTGTCTTGTTTGTTGATTGTTCTACTTGATTGATGATTATGCAATGGGTAATTTCGGTATTTCTTATTTCCATTCATAAATGATATACCTTGATTCTTCGATATTATATTTACATTCAAAATATTCATTTGTTTCTTCTTTCATGTTCACCACAGAAGTGGGTAGTGAAGTCCCATCATTCCAACATGAGCAAGTACCTTGTGATTCTTATTGTTGGAGAATGCTGAGTGCTTGTTGTTCATACTGTTATTTCTATGATCCATGAGTAGATTCGATGCTTCATGTTATTTTCAAGTTCGTTAATCCATGTTTAATGAGATGATGTCTTTCATTATTCATAATTCACTCCATTCATTCATTGTTCATGTTTCATCCATAGGAGTGGAATGAAAAGACCCATCAATTCCAGTATGGGCATATAAGACCCACTATTCTAATGTGGGCAGGTTTGGATCCTCGTATGAAATGTTCTTCATACGGGCCTTGGATCCCCGCATTTTGTTAAATACGGGCCTAAGTGAACACTGACGGGTGTGTCATTGGCTATACCGGTATAAGCAGAAATGGAGTTCATGCATTTCATCCATTCATATGATTTCATCCATTCTACCTTCGATTTCTATTCTGTGATATTATGTTCTTGTTCATCTGTTCTACATTCGCATTCTATTCCATGATTGATATGTTCATATTCAGTATGGTTCGCTTTATTCTGTTGTACTTGCTGAGTCGTGGACTCATTCTTGCCGTGTTGATTTGTTTTAGGTAACCATTAAAGACGGCATGCATGGGAGGGCTTAGTCATGTGGATCACACCATTCACTTCACATTCTTTCTTTCACTTCACATTATTCAATATTAATCATATGAACTTGTTCTTTCCGATCATTCGTTAAGTATTGGATTGTAATAAATGGAGTATGTTATCCTTCATTTTGTTTATGATTGATTCAATAACTGCATGTGATCTTTGATTAGATTATTGATGGGAATATCTTAATTGACTCAATATACTTGGATATTTAGAGAATGTGATTCGTCGATGAATTTAGATTAAATTCCTACATTTGTTCCATTAGATGTTAATCTTTATTCGAGATTAATTACTTTATTGTTTGAAATTATTCCGTATTGTTGTTGTATGTTAGTCTTTTAGGTAACATCTTGGCTTTCGAATAGCCAGGGTGTTACAGTTGTTTCTTCTCTGGACGTGTGGATAGTGTAGAGGCGCTACTGCGGTTGCTGTTGTGCCTGAGGACGATTCACGACCTTCATAAGGAACTGCAGAGGTTGCTGGAGGAGACGATCAACTCGCGAGGACGCTGGACGATCGACTACGATCACTACATCGACGTGCTCTATGTTGGACCAGACTGCTCCATCTCTTCTTCCGCTGCTCTGCGCGTCTGGTGGTAACGATCTGTGATCATCTACTTGCCTGGTTTCCTGGTTTGCGGGGTAGAAAATTTTGATTTCTTGCTATCGTAGCCTACCCGTATCCCAATAGTGGTATCAAAGCCATCCTGCGTAGTTTTTGATCTAGATCGGTTGCATATAGTTGATATGTGGTAGTATTAGTAGATTGGATCTATTACTGGTCGGGTCTGGTAACCTAGATCGGTTCATAGAGACGGAACAATCTAGGCCCTGGTCGATAAGATCGATCGGTTTTTCAGTGGTACTAGATGGGTTTACAAGGAGGTATGAGCCTAAAAGGACTAGATGGTTTATTGCGCTTGTTCACGACCATTCTACATAACACTCCTACCGGTCGGAATTCCACCATCGGAGTATGTTGCAGTGTATGGTCGTATCAAGGCAATGATAGGATTGGTTCGGAATAGGGTTAATATGGACCGCTGTGCTGGGTATTCGTACTGTGCGCTATAGGTAGTGTGTGTTCGTGTCGCCCGATAGAATTGGATTCTATGCATAACTTGTTTTTGCAGGGATTGATGTGAATAGTATGACCCATAATGTATGAGATGCATGTATGTATGTAATATTCATGACCTGTGTGTCATGCTTATTGCAGCCCAAGGCTGTCTATTTCTGTATAACGACCTGCGTGTCGACTTGTGATGCTTCTTCACTCCTTGTAATTCATTACTAGTGCTATTAGGAGGAATGGCTTAGTGGGGGCACTTGGAGGAGTCGAACACTTGGAGATATGGCGAACAAGATGCATGGTGATGGAGATCACCATGTAGAAGGATCATACTATATCACAATGCAATTTGATTGTCTGTGAATGCCTTTATATTCCTGTTCATTTATTTCTATACATGTTATTTAAATGCTTTTAACATGGTAGAAGTAAAATTCCCTCACATAATGTTAAGTTAAAATTGATGCCCTCCCAATTGGCTGTACCATCCAAAGTCATGTATTTTAATGGTAGGTCTTGCTAAAGTAGAGTGCCATTAATATTCCTTGACTAGATGGGTTTGTATCGGACATTTACACGCACAACATTGGTTTAACTTGACAAGGTCATCATAACGGTTATGGACCTTGGGGCATAGCGTTGGGTGCCGGAGCATAGAGATGCTACCGAACAAAAAGAGTCATATAGAGATATGATTAGCAAATGGTTGCTTACCATTTTCACTAGTCTTCTAGCAGTGATGCCAAAGCTCACTAGTAGATTAACTGATTGTGGGTCTTGAATCACTAAATGTCATAAAAGGGACATGGTATTTAGTGGGAGTATCTTTATTAAATTGTTTAATAGAAGTTACTTGAACATATGTCTTAGCTTTGCAAATTTTATGTTGTAGATCATGACACCAACTGCTGTACCTACATTCAGTTTTGCATTACGTTCGATACTTGATAAGGAAAAACTGCATAGAACAAATTTTGCAGATTGTTCCCACAACCTAAGAATTGTTCTTAGGAAAGATAAAAAAGAACATGTTCTAGAGGAACCAATTCCAGATGTGCCTACGGAAAATGCTGCTGCTACTCTTAAAACTGTCTATAAAAGGGCATGTGATGAGTCCCTTAATATTAGCTGTCTCATGCTTGCTGCTATGAACTCAGACCTTCAGAAGCAGTTTGAGAACATAGATATGATCGTGGCACTCAAAGACATGTTTGAGACATAAGCAAGAACTGAGAGATATGAGATCTCAAAGAAATTGTTTGGGAGTAAGCTAGCTGAGGGAAGTTCGGTGAGCCCACATGTGATCAAAATGGTTGGTTACACAAAGAGCCTGGAAAAACTTGGTTTTCCACTTAGTCAAGAGTTGGCTACAAATTTGATTCTTGCTTCGCTACCTGCTAGCTATGGACAGTTCATTATGAACTTCCATATGAATGGTTTAGACAAGAATCTCACCGAACTGCATATGATGCTGAAGACTACAGAGGACAGCATTAAGAAAAGCAACTGTCGTGTGATGGTAGTGCAAAAGAGTTCAAGTTTCAAGAAGAAGGCTAAGACTAGGGTCAAAGGTAAAGGCAAGAAAGTTTCGGATGAGATCCAAACTAACAAGCCTAAGCCCAAGAGTAAGTCTGGCCTAACTCAAGAGAATGAATGCTTTTACTGCAAAAAACCAGGCCATTGAAAAATGAACTGCAAGAAATACATGGCTGATCTAAAAAAGAATGGTGGAACTAAACCCTCCACTTCAGGTATTAATGTTATAGATGTTTTTCTTGCTGACTTTTCTGTTAACTCATGGGTATTTGATACCGGATCAGTTGCTTATATTTGCAATTCGATGCAGAGTCTAACAAAGAGTAGGAGAATTGCAAGGGGTGAAATGGATCTTCACGTCGGGAATAAAGCAAGAGTTGCTGCATTAGCCATCGGGACTTTGCCATTACTTTTGCCTTCGGGATTTATTATGGAACTAAATAATTGTTATTATGTTATAGCCATAAGTAGAAACATCATCTCTGCCTCATGTTTGATGGCAGAGGGTTATAAATTCATTATAGAGAACAATAGTTATTCTATATTTTTGAATGAAATATTTTATGGCTATGCTCCTGTTTTGAACAGGTTGTATATTTTAAATCTTGATGATGCACCCGTCTATAACATTAATGCAAAGAGGCTTCGGCCTAATGTTTTGAATTCCACTTTTATATGGCATTGTCGTTTGGGTCACATAAGTGAGAAACACATGAAGAAGCTCTATGATGATGGAATGCTAAACTCATTTGATTTGGAATCATTTAAAACATGCGAGTCCTGCCTGTTCAGAAAGATGACCAAGACACCTTTCACTGGTTAGAGTGAAAGGGCGTCCAACCTATTGGCACTCATACATACTAGTGTATATGGACCAATGAGTACGACAGCTAGAGGTGGTTTTCAGTACTTCATTACTTTCACCGATGACTATAGTAGATATGGATATATCTATTTAGTGAGGCACAAGTCGGAATCCTTTGAAAAGTTCAAGGAGTTCCAGAATGAGGTACAGAATCAAATTGGCAAGACAATCAAATCTCTACGATCTGATCGTGGAGGTGAGTTTTTGAGCCATGAGTTTGGTGATCATTTGAAACAATGTGGAATTGTTCCACAGATTACACCACCGGGCACTCCACAATAGAATGGGGTGTCCGAGTGGCATAATCGGACCTTTTTGGACATGGATCAATCAATGATGAGCCAATCAGATCTACCGTTGTATTTTTGGGGTTACGCTCTAGAAACTGCCGCTTTCACTTTAAATAGGGTACCATATAAATCAGTAGATAAGACACCATATGAGATATGGACTAGGAAGAGTCCTAGTTTGTCTTTTCTAAAGATTTGGGGATGTGATGTCTATGTTAAACGTTTGACGTCTAACAAACTCACACCTAAGTCCGATAAGTGCTTCTTTGTGGGGTATCCTAAGAAAACTAAATGATATTATTTTTATAATCGGGTTGATAACAAAGTGTTTGTTACCCATAATGATGTCTTCTTGGAGAAAGAGTTTCTTTCCAAAGGAGTCAGTGGGAGCAAGGTGCAACTCAAAGAAATTCGAGAAGCATCTGAAAGTGTTTCAACTCCCACCGAACCTCTACAGGATGAACAAAATGTTGTTGAACCTGTAGATGAGGCATCAGCCCCACGTAGATCAAAAAGGCCACGTCTATTGCCTATAAGGTATGGGCATGACGCATTATTGTTGAATAATGATGAGCCTAAAACTTATGCGGAAGCGATGATGGACCCAGACTCTGAGTCATGGCATGAGGCTATGAGATCCGAAATAAAGTCCATGCATGATAATCAAGTTTGGAACTTGGTTGATGCACCTGATGGTATTAAGACCATTGAGTGCAAGTGGATTTTTAAGAAAACGATAGATGTGGATGGAAATGTTCACATTCATAAGGCACGACTGGTTGCGAAGGGTTTCAGACAAATTCAAGGTGTTGATTATGATGAAACCTTCTCTCCTGTCGCTATGCTTAAGTCTATTCGGATCATTCTAACTATTGCTGTATATTTTGACTATGAGATATGGCAGATGGATGTCAAAATGGCTTTCCTTAATGGAAACCTAAGTGAGGATGTGTACATGACACAGCCTGAGGGTTTTGTCGATCCAAAGGAAGCTAGAAAGGTATGCAAGCTTAATAAATCCATATATAGACTGAAGCAAGCATCTCGGAGTTGGAACATTCGTTTTGATGAAGTGGTCAAAGGGTTTAACTTCATCAAGAATGAAGAAGAACCTTGTGTTTACAAAAATGTTAGTGGGAGCAAGCTTGTGTTTCTGATTTTGTATGTAGATGACATACTACTGGTCGAAAATGATATTCCAATGCTTGAATTTGTTAAAACTTCATTAAGAAATAGTTTCTCAATGAAAGATTTGGGAAATGCAGCATATATTCTTGGTATAAGGATCTATAGAGATAGATCTAAGAGGCTAATTGGATTAAGCCAGGATATGTACTTAGACAAAGTGTTGAAACGGTTCAACATGCAAGATTCCAAGAAAGGTTTCTTGCCCATGGCACATGGCATTAATCTTAGCAAGAGTCACTGTCCTACGACCACTGATGAGTGAGACAAAATGAGTAGAATTCCATATGCTTCAGTTGTTGGATCTATCATGTATGCCATGCTATGTACACGACCAGATGTATCATATGCTCTAAGTGTTACGAGCAGATACCAAGCTGATCCCGGTGAAGGTCACTGGATAGCTGTGAAAAACATCCGTAAGTACTTGAGAAGGACTAAGGATGCGTTCCTAGTTTATGGCGGTGATGAAGAACTCGTTGTAAATGGTTACACCGATGCAAGCTTCCAAACCGACAAAGATGATTATTGTTCGCAATCTGGTTTTGTATTCATTTTGAATGGAGGAGCAATGAGATGGAAAAGTTTCAAGCAAAAGACGGTTGCTGATTCTACGACAGAGGTCAAGTACATTGCGGCTTCTGAAGCTGCGAAAGAAGGTGTTTGGATAAGGAATTTCCTTGCTGAGTTGGGTGTGGTTCTGAGTGCCTCGAGCCCAATAGATCTCAATTGTGACAACAATGGAGCCATTTCTCAGGCTAAGGAGCCTAGATCCCATCAGAAGTCCGAACATATACTTAGGCGTTATCATCTTATTCGCGAGTTAGTGAATAGAGGAGATGTTAAGATATGCAATGTTCATACAGATTTAAATGTTGCTGATCCGTTGACTAAGCCTCTAACAAAGCCAAATCAAGAGGCGCACACAAGAGCTATCGGTATTAGATACCTTAATGATTGACTCTAGTGCAAGTGGGAGACTGTTGGAAATATGCCCTAGAGGCAATCATAGAGATGATTATATTTCATTATGTTTATAATATTGGATAATATGTTGTCCTATTCCCTGAATGAATCATTGGTTATGAAGATTAACAAGTATGTGACTTGTTGGTGAAACTCTTAACTTATGTGATGTCGTTCTAAATGAATCCCTGGTCGGATGTCAATAGTCAGAACACTATTGACTCGATCGACCAGCACATTGTATTGATTGATGACCATGTTTCACCGGTCATGGGTATAGATATATCGAATCAATAATGTGAACACATGTTAGAGAACATGGGGTTGGATTGACCGACCTTGAGACACTTTTGAGATTGTTATGATTCTATGTGTCATTAGTTGGTCTCAAGCAATGGTGATATATAATCCTTAGACTTGAGATCAGCATGGTTTCCTACATGTGTAATAGCACTCTTAGGGGTTGCCAATCGCTACTCGTAACTGGGTAGTTATAAAGGTAGCTTTCGGGTATGCTATGAAACATGCGGAGGAATGTGACTGGTCGGATATGGGATTTGCCCCTTCTAACTTAACAGGAGAGATGTCTTTGGGTCCCTCGTTGTGGTCGGGTAAAGAAAGTGCATGGCCATGCCACTAGTGGTCGAAGTGTTCGACCACGTGAAGTTATCCGACACTCGATTGAGAAAGTATTGAACAGTCCATGGATGACACAACAGCTCACCTGGAGTTCAACCAGACATCGTGAGGCAAAGAGAGAATACATGAGTAGGTTGCTTAGCTTGATCAGTTACGGACTGGTCGTATGGAGATATGAGCTAGTCGTAGACTGGTCGAACGTAATCATAGAGTGGTCGAAACCTGGTCGTAAGGAGTTACAAACTGGTCATGACCAAATACGAACTGGTTGTATAGAGATAGGACCTGGTCGTGGATCATATTGCATTAAGGTTCGTCCGATATAATTTGTGTGCATTCGGGAATCGTTATGTCTTGCTAGAAACCGCTAACGACTCGTGGTCGGAAAGGGTTTCTGAGTCACAACCGATTCCGCATGAACCTATGTCAGGACCCAAAATATGCAATTCTGGACCCTCTGTGTATAATGCACTAGTCCAGGATCACGCTAGTGCACACAGTTCAACACAGGTGAATATCGATCCACACAAGCGATTAATAACATAAACGAGTAATTTGATAACAAATAAGGGTTTTGACCTTATGGTCGAAGTTTACAATTATTAAGCCACGCAGGCTAGCAAAGAAATAAAATAGCAATGAACGAAGAAACTTCAGCGAATCCCATTAATTCACCACAGTAACCGATCGATCAAGACCCTACGATCAAGCACCTTCGATGAACTCGTCCTCAAAGCGGTGAAGACTCCTCCTCTTCGCTGCATGTTTTACAACAAGCATGAGTACACGCCAGTACTCGCAAGTCATACCACAGAAATGCAATTATAGATGCAGGCTTATTCCAAAGGAATGGCTTCTGTGGTTCTTTTGCAGAAATGCAGCATTTGCAATAGATTGAAAGCATAATTCAAAACAAATAGACAATAATAATTTGACAGTTTTAGTTCACAAAGACACATAGCCTAAACAAGTGATTCACATAGCCATATGACTTAGGTCAGACAGCTCCCTTCCCAAGGTTTTCATGAAAATCTACCCCTCGTGTGAAATCACCGAGCATTGTCCATGATCATGACGCTATTCAATAGATTGTTTAACACTCTGCAGAGGTTGTACACTTTACCCACACGATACAACTAGTGTAGCTAGCACTAGCCGTAACAAAACAGTTCAGAAACTTCATCTTGACATTGACACTCCCGGTATCCTTAGCCGCCACAGACGCACACCGTTGGATAGGGACACGGCGAACCACCCCGTGATGCGTCTACTTGGTAGTACACACCTCCACCCAATCCGACACAGCTAACCTACAACCTGAGTAATCAATGTCAAGACTCCATAACTTACTAAGTTAGGCCCGTCCCATCAGGAATGTGGTTGTACGAAAGGCTCAGTTCAATGGCGCACAAAGTTAAGTCCTTATTTGACCGGGGCAAGACTTCCCAATTCTAACCTATCCTTCCCGCCAACACAGATCCACCATAAAAGTATACCAAACCACTTGCCCCTGTCCAAAACCTTTTCCCCACCCTGTTGGTTAAGTGCAACATATTCCATCAACGAGTAATAGCACATAGAGCACACAGTTTCTATCACATAGTTCCATAGTCACTTTGTCAAGTTTATATTTGCAACTTACATGAGGTGATGACTCGTAGCATGGCTAAGCAAACTGATCGCATCTAACCAACCCACATTGGTAATACAATAGCACCAACTAAATAAACCAAACTAGGGTGACAAAAGATTATGGCATACAATTAGACAAGGAGGTCATAACAAATTAGATATTAACTAATCCCAAAAGCATTGAAATAAATACTTAAAGTAAATGCAATAATTTAAATCAATATAACTTTTGAAAACTGGGTTCAACATGATCAAAGGTATAACTTGCCTTGGAATAGGTCTAAGTACTGATCTTGCTCTTGAGGTACTCCTTCTTCTTCAAATCTTCCCGAAGTATCGACGTCTACTCGCAAACGAAACAAACAAACAAACAAAATAAATAAAAACAGAGGCAAAACAAACTCCAAAAATTAAATAAAAATATTAGATAAATAGATCTTGAATTTAGATGAATTTATAAATTTGAATGGGCTCAATCGGAGTTCGGATGCAAAAGATATGGGCTTTGGAACATTGAATTTGAAGAAAAACCCTAAAAAGAATTATCCGAATTATTCTTTAACAGAAAATCCGAATTATGACATAGGGCTGACGTCATCAAAGGGATTTAGGCTTGAAAAGAATTAAAAATAAATTGATATTGAGGTGGGGCCCACTGTCATAGGGACGGTGTACCGTGGACAGAGTTTATGGAGATCGGATCTGAGTTTGTGGATTGGGTCACAAACTGGTACGGATACGATTCATCAAACGTGTTCGGATAGGATCCGTCACGAGCACTATATAAGGAGATGCATGAGGCTGTTGGTGCTAGAGGTGAACATAACAGACAAGACACACGAAGGTCGTGAGTTGAGTTGTTCCACTAAAACCCTAGCCCCCCATCTTCTTGCGAGCTCTGCCGTGCGACTTGGTGCTAGCACACTAGCTCATGGTTGTTCTTTCTCTAGACGTGTGGATACCGTAGAGGCGCTATTACGGTTGCTGTTGTGCTCGAGGACGACCCGCGACCTTCATAAGGAACTACAGAGGTTGCTGGAGGAGACGATCGACTCACGAGGACACTGGACGATCGACTACGATCACTACATCGACGTGCTCGACGTTGGACCAGGTTGCTCCAACTCTTCTTCCACTGCTCTGCGCGTTTGTTGGTAATGATCTGTGATCATCTACTTGCTTGGCTTCCTGGTTTGCAGGGTAGAAAATTTTGATTTGTTGCTATCGTAGCCTACCCGTATCCCAACACTAACATGACAACTATGAGATTAAATTTACATCTATGGAACATAGGATGGAATAGCTGGTGACACTAAAATAGTAAGGGAACAACCACATTGGTGCTAGATGCATGCTATCAATGATAGTAAGCATATTTTAGCACATCCATAGATTATTCAGATCAACATGGCAAGTTAAGATCTCTAATAACCACACAATTTCAGAGATATACAGCGATGCTGAGGCAAACCAACCTACACCTACCCATCGACTGCTCTCTGTACTGATTTCATATCTCAAACATCGAGGTCTCAACTCTCAAGTACCCATTGCACTAGACAGTGGAAATCACCATCCTAGGCTCAATGGCTACACGAATGTGACGAATCACAGCTCAATCGTGCAAAAAAAACATGGCGTGGTTATGAGCGCGGCACGAACCGGTGAACTTCTGGAGCTGGTGGGTGAACTTGAGCGTCTGCGACGCGAGGTTGCGGGTGGAGAGAGGATGAGCGTGTGGTACACCTCCTCGCACAGCCCCATCAACTCAAACCCACCCGACTTGGCCTTCTTCTTCTTCTTCCCCACCGCCTTTACGTGCTATGGGGAGGGGAGGAGGTGGGCTCAGGAATGAGGCACGCTAGGCTTGAGGGAGGAGGGACACAACGTTTGGGGAGGCGGCGGCTTGTGCTTGGCGAGGAGGCGGTGGGCTTGGGGGAGGAGGCGCGTTGAGCTCTCGAGGAGGTGGCTGTGATGGGCTTAAAGGAGGAGAAACTTAATCATTTAAGTGGGGGCGCGGGCAAACCCTAGAGCCCGAATATAAATAGAGTTAGACATCACAAACGATTCTAAAGTAGAACCGTCTGTGATAAATACACATCACAGACAATTCAAATAAATAACCGTCTGTGATAATATACATACATAAATGCAAATTCAGAACATATGACACATTCACATATTACTAAAGAATTATATCTAAATATTTGTTAAAACTATGCTAAAACCGCTAATTTTATGATCATAAGTAGTTTTAACACCTATCCAAAAAACTTGGCATACTCATGCCTAATCCTACAGCCGTCGTTGTAGAAGACAATGTAGTCGTCCCACCCTACTGTCACGCTACAGCTGGTGCTCGTGCACCGGTGGCCATCCTCCGGTAGTGGCAACACCTGGACCTGTGGCCCGGCCATCTTCTTCCACGTCGCCTCCTGAACCGCGTCTGCAGCGAGCCTCTAGCACCGCCTGCACTCCCTGTTGGTCCACTTGGCCATCTCGCACCCGCCGTCGACTGGCTCGCCCTCGACTTGACTGATGTAGTACTTCCAACGTCACACGCCTCGCTGGTCGTGTAGAAGAGGAGGGTGAGCATGTTGGCTGTAGCCTTATGGCCGGCGACAGCCTATCGGTCGAGGCACACGAGGCTGCGTTGCATGTCCTGGTGCGTGAAGACGAGCACAAGGCCGACGATGAAGTAGGCCTCCAGGTTGCTGGCACTGACCAGGTTGTTGATGACGGCAAGGTAGCGCTCATTGTCATGCCACTTCATGGCCTTCTCCCGCTACAGCGCCACGTGCATCCCCACGGCGCGCTCCTTGGATGCCTTGTACATGTTCTTGCAACTCCATAAGAGAATTAAAAGGCCAAATTAAGGGCATTGTTGCTATTCAGATTAGTAACATGTATTTGCATGCATGGATTGGTTGCCGCCACATATAGTAGTACGTATTTTTGTAGGTATATAAATACGTACGTGGCTCGTAGGCTGCAAAGGTCAGCCATGGGCTGAGGAGAGCTCGCGGCCACGAGGCCGACGATGTGAATGAAGACATCGTGAGGAAGAGCGATGGCAATCGCCAACCTCCTCGCCTTGGTCCTTGCCGTCATGTTCCACGTGATTACCATGGCAATATATGGACTCGCAAGGTGCGATATGGATACAACAAGAACTCTCTTATAGATATGGAAGCATCATGCAGTGAGACGAAGAGATGCATCGTGCGGCGAGATGAAGAGGTGCGTCGGCGTGCAAGACGAAGAGACGCATCGCGCGGTGAGATGAAGAGACGCATTGAACATATCAGAAACACTTCCAGCCACAAACCATCTATGACACAAAATTAAAGTATCACATATGGTTATATTTTAAAACCATCTATGAAGTCTACAATAATCACAGACAGTTCTTGTTAAGAACCATCTGGGAATTATCATAGCCGGTTCTTGTTAAAAACCGTCTATGATAGTTGATGTATCACAGACGGTTCTACCCATCGCTAGTAACATAGACGACCACGATTGTAAAATCGTCTGTGATAATTACAACATTGACATGAGGCGTCCAGTATTGCCTCTTTTGTAGTAGTGGTAAACAATTTCTTTAAAACAACCAGTGAACCTGTGTCTCTGGCAATAACCGTATGACGCTTCACCAAGTGAACATATCATTCACCTTCCAACCATTTTTTGTAAAAACTCCATACCTCATGTAAAATCCCTAGGTATTGTCCATAACCAGGGATACAACTGTTTAAACAGTTTTACACTTTGCAGAGGTTGTACAAGTTGACCCACAAGTGATAAATCAACTTATAATATCCGTTCACACACTTTCATAGGTACGAGACTAAGTGATTATCACAAGGCTATACAAGGCTTCGTCTCAACCCAATTCTGACTGCTAAGGTTTCAACACTGAATGTCATCGCAACCAGATAGGGCCCCCTTTTGTGCCATTGTGAATATACGTCCATCCTGTAACTCACACCACCATAATATAACCGAAATTGAGACATTACAAATTAATTAGCTAGGTCCATGCCATACTAAACATATGGTTGTACGGTATGTACCAGTTCAATGGCGCACACGATTAATTCCTGAACAAATACTCAGGTGAAACCACATCATCCCAATGTGCAAACTACACCCTCTTTACTGCACGATCAGTTGCCTGAGCGAAAACCATTTTGTTTAATTGGGACCAATGATAATCCCTGCCATGACACAAAATTTTATAGCAGCAGCATCACACCTCAAGTTGTACAAATAGTAGCATCCCACCACAGTTGCATAATAGTGGCATCGCACCACGATTCCATATATCATTAAGTCAAATTATCATCATTGAACATGTGACATGAGCCCATCGTATAACTAAGCATGACTAAGCATCTCTACGATAACCCATGTTGGTGATACAAATATGTCCAACTAGTAATGACCATCCTGTGGTGACAAAGGATTCATGGTATTCCAAATAATCAATGACGGTATAATGACAAATAGGTGATTAACTACTCCCAAAAGCAGAGGATATAAAGGTAGCATGCAATTTGATATAAAACAAATACTTTTGAAAACATAGGTTCAATATGATCAAAGTATTATGACTTGCCTTGCTCCTACTCCTTGAAAAGCATTGTCTAAACGAGAGAGAGACAATAAACGAAACACAAATAAATCCAAAAGAAAATAAAATAAAATAAAAAACCAAATCTAAAATAAAGAGCTTGATTTTAGATGAATTTAGGAACTTGAACGGATTGAATCGGAGTTCGAACGAAGGAGAACGGGCTCTTAAAAGATTTAAATCTAAGAAAAAGAGAGAGAAAACAATATTTTGGAAGTTTTGAATTTTCTTTCTAAAGAAAACTCCAGATTACTATGTCAGCATGACATCAGCAAGGAAAAAGGATTTCGGCCAGAATTAAATTTCTAAAGGAAAAGAAATACAATCACTGACAAGTGGGCCCATGGTCTATAGACCAAGTGCATGGAAGAAGGATTACTACAAGATAATGCACCCGTTCACAGACAGTAACCCATATGTGGGGTCCACATGTCGACGCTATGTCCATGGTAAACTGTAATATCCCAAAGTGTCATACCAAAATAAAATTAATAAAGTTATTATTTTGTTGTATTTTCTGAAATTTGAAAGAGTTTTATTGCTTCTCTTGAATTTCTTGAGTTTTAAAAGTTAAAAATAAAATTTATTCAGGTTTTTTAAGTTTTATTTGAGTTAAAGTTGAAAAATAAAAATTTAATTAATCTCTGATTTTTCTCGAATTTCAAAAGCTTTTACCTAATTATTTTAAAGCTAAAATAATTTATATGCAAAAACTATTGCCAATTATAAGTTAGAAATATTTTATTTAAGTCCAAAATAACTCTAGGAATTTCTGTAATTTTTCTAGAATTTTTGGATTTTATTTACTATTTTCTAAAGCCTATTTGAGTTTCTGGAATTATTTAAATTGCTAAACCTTTAGAAATTCCTTCAACAGTGAAAGGGCCAAATTCGCCATTGGCCCAGCCCCTCTTCAGCGCCTCCGGCCCGTTCCTGCCACTTTCGGCCCATGCGCGCCAAGCCCGCATCCCTCCCTCCCTCTCTCCCACTCGTGCAATCTTGACCGTCGGATTGAAATCCGATGGCCATCCGCACCCCTCCTTTCCTCTTTCTCTTACAAGTGGGACCGCCTGGGTCTTCTTCTCCCCGTCCCTTTCTTCTTCACGCGCAAGCCTGGCAGCATTAGCGGTGAGAGAGGCTCCCTCCAATCCGCTATTCCTTTCCTGTTTCTTTACACGGTTGCGAGCATTCAATGCTCCCTTCTATCCCGCGCCCGTATCGGTCTCACCCCTTTTCTTCTTCGCCCAAATCTCTCAATCACCGCCGGTGATGTCGCTCGAGCTTCTTGCACTGTACGCCGTTCCACCCCTCCCCGGCCCCTATAAAAGGGAGCACCGGGTGCGCCCTTCTTCCCTCACTCCAACGCCTCAAGTTTGTAACGTCCCGTTTCTCTTAAGTTCTTGCCAAGTTTTCAAAACAAAAGTAACCATTTGGCTTTATTGAGAATCCAAAGCTTAACTTGATATTTTGAAAAATTGGGAGAGTTTAACTTGAACTAATCAAACCTTAACTAAGCTCCTTGTTGGTGCTCTTTGCCGGTTGCCAGGCTCTCTGTTGTGTCTTTGTCGCTTCTTGGGCCGTTGGTCCTCAAAGCCTCTCTGTGTGCCCCGGTTTATCTCTTCTCTTCTAATTTCCTTTGTTGGTTTGAATCTCTTCGAGGCTCGCACTCTCCTGCTTTTGGACCTCCCATTGCTGTGGTTTTCCCGCAGAGACCCACTGGGTTTGTATTTTCAAACCCTTGATCTCTCAAAGCCAAGCTTGGCTTTGTTCCTTTGGACTTCCCGTGGACCTCCCACCTCTCCTTGAACCCTCCGAGTTCACTTGGGCGCCTAGAGTTCCTCTCGACCTCCCAAAGCCCTTTGGGACCTTCCTAGACCTCCCTTGTCTATTTGGACCCCCTGTTCAAATAGACCTCTTTGTCCCACTGACCTCCTCGACTGTTAGGACCTCCTCCGAGATCTTAACCGCCGATTCTCCTTGTTGAGATCTCGACTGCTAGGACCTCCTCCGAGATCTTAACCGCCGACCTCCCCTTGTTGAAATCGACTGCTAGGACCTCCTCCGAGATCTTAACCGCCGCACCTCCCTTGTTGAGATATGGCCGTTAGGACCTCCTCTTGAGATCCTAACCGCTCATTCCTCCCTTGGTTAGATCTCGCCACTAGGACCTCCCTTTTGGAGATCTTAGCCGTCGTGTCCTCCTTCGTTGGATCTGAAGGTTCCGACCTCCTTAGGTCCAAGACCTCCTTAGCACTTGGACCCCACCGCTGGCCCCATCATGTCATATCGCTTAAGGCTTTGCCTTCCTCGCTAAGGACTGTCCGATGTTGTTCGGATGGCCCGATTCTAAGGGCACGCTCGCTTGGTCCTAACATCCCTTTCTTTCCTAGCCGTCGATTTAAATCGACGGCCTAGTCTCCTTGGTCTGCTCGCCGTCCGAACGGCCCTTGGTTTTGGCGCCATTCGATCTTGATCTCGATGGCTCAACCTCGAGGTAACGCTTGGATGGTTCGAACGCTCTTTCCTTCTGGACCGCCTGATTCCAATCGAACGGCTCTACTTTGTCGCTGCTGCTTTCCTTTGTTCTCGTGACCTCTTCTGGCTGTTTTGCAAGGACCACCTCCTCGATCCTTGCCGGTCTTTTGCAAAGACCACCTCCTAACCCGTAGTATCCTCGGTGGTCGACCTCCTCGCACCCTTTGATCCGGACCGCTAAGGTCCTCCTCTTGAGATCTTGACCGTTAGACCTCCCTTTTGGAGATCTACTCGTCAGACCTCCTCGCGCCTTTGATCTCGACCTTTAAGGTCCTCCTCTTGAGATCCTCGCCTGCTAAACCTCCCTCGTGAGGATCTCGAGTGTCGACCTCCTCGTCGTGAGTCTTTTGGACCTCTTATCCTTAGGACCTCCTTGGGTTGAGTGTTTTGGACCTCCTGCCCAGACCTCCCTTGCTGCTTTGGACCTCCCGCCCAGACCTCCTCGAGCGCTTTGGACCTCCCGTCCGTGACCTCCCCGAGTGTTTTGGACCTCCTGCCCAGACCTCCCTTGAGTGCTTTGGACCTCCCATCCAGACCTCTCTGTAGTCTTTATGAGATGACCCATGCGGTGGGGCCACCTCTTGATCAAGTGGTGCACCCTTTTGACTCGACCCCACTCGCCACCTCTCTCAACCTTGTAATTATTGCTTTTGCTCAGAACTCATGCGATTTAATAGGTGTCGGGTCACATTAAATGCAACACATCCGAGGTACCTTATTTTAATTCTTTTAGGCAAGCCCCGCCTAAGCTGCCTGATTGCCAACACGCCTCCAAACTTCTTTCCCGGTGCACTCCACCAACTCGCTATATATAGCTCGGGTGGGCAAACCCTTGTAACCTTTTGCTCATTTGCCCACCTTGCTCTCGCCTTTGTTCACTCTGGCTTGCGCTTGAGCTTCTCCAAGAGTGAGCCGCAGGAGTTGGCATCTTCTCCTAAGACCTCCTTGCGGTTCTTGGTCGATCTTTTGCTTAAAGACCACCCTCGCTTGCCATGGACCTCCTTGTTGCCCCGAGTCACCGCTTATCTGGTTTTGGTTAGGTTTTGTTTAAGTTCTTTTAGTTTTCTTTTGAAGTTCTTTGGCCTAGTGCGGTTTTGCTCATTTGGTTTTCTTGCGTAACGTAGATCACGAGTTTGAGGAGATCTTGGACCCAATTTCTCATCAAGGCTCTCCACCGCTTGACCAAGGCAAGCCACGCACCTCCTTTTGATCATTTTGAACCTAGTCTTGTAAATGTATTTCGTTTTACTTTATCATGCATGGCTATGTTTATAAGAAAATGTTTGGGCTGTAGTTACTTTCCTACTTGTCGTTATGCCTCCTTTGTTCTTTTGCCTCTAACATGTTGCTATGTTCACCTTGTGAGCCCTAGGATGGTTATTTAGTTGGTATTTCTTGCTAGGTGCCAACATGGGGCCGTGAGGTTATGTATTGCTCCGCCTAGAAATCGTGAGACCGTGAATCATGTTTCATCCCTAATAATCTTGATTAATGAACTATGGAACTTGTGGTCGGTGCCATCATTAGCGACTATGGCGGGATGCCTGTTGTGTTGACTGTGGTGAGAGGCCACTTTGTTAAAATCAAGTGCAAGACTAGGTGGTCTTTTGGCATGGGTAATTACAAAAGGTTTTGCTAAGGCAAGAAGGCAGGAGTGAGTAGTGCGTGCTATGCACATCCGGGTTTGTGGAAGTCTTGCCTTAGCACAATTAAGGACTTCACTTTGTGTCTCAAGTGATCTGGGCCAAACAAAGGTAACCACAAGATCATTTTATGGGAATGGTCTGGCTGAATAATTAGCAATGAGGTGGCTTGGAGCTGTGTGGTTGAGCGCAGTGATTCGTTGGCGCAAGAGGGGCACCCCATAACCTCATGGATTTCTAGACCACGTGAGGGATTATGAAACCTTAGTGGGCAGCCCAAGCCAGCTCAAAGCTTTGTAAAGGCCTTGCTGCTTCTAGATCAAGCACCTTAGGAAGTGAGCAAGGGTGACCGAACCCGCCCCGCTAGAGAGATCGTGGATTGTGGGTAAAGTTGTACACCTCTGCAGAGTGTAAGATCTATTCAATAGCCAAGTCCTTGGTCATGGACATGCTCGGTGAAAATGGTGCAAGGGGTAGTTGTTTCAAAGTTGGAGCCATCGACACTTCAATGAGAAGCCTTGGCTTTGCCTCAAGAGACCTTGGCCGGCTCCAGAGGGGTCGTGGTTGGCTCTTGGTGGTCCAGGGGCTGGTTCGAACCTTTGGAGTGGGTGCTCTAGAGTGGTTTTTGGGTGAGGACCTGGCCACTAGTGTGACCAGACCTCCCCATTCTTGTTGTGGATGTGAGTTGGTGCTCACTCCACTCTTTCAACATCAAATGTATTATGTATTATTGTTTTACCTTGCTGCTTTTCAATCTATTATTGTTACTATTGTCAAAACTTGGCTTTACGCAAACTAACCTTACAACTCTCAATTGGTAAGCCCTTGCATGAATATTATTGCATAATTGCTCCCTGTGACTTGCTGAGTATATTCAAAGTACTCATGGCTTAAGCCCTGTGTCAAAGCAGACACGAAGATGACCAAGCATGTAGGCAAGGCATACCTCTTTGAGGAGGAGTTCTTCGATGATCCAAACCGCTTAGGACGCCCTCCACCCGACTGCACTGTGGTGCTTGTTGGATGGCTTTTGGATGCTTTTGGTGTTGGAGCCTTAGAGCCCTTGTTCCCGATTGTAAGTTCTGTTGGTTTTGTAAGCCCTCAGGGGCAGACCTCTTGTTAACAAGCTTGACCATAAGGTCCTGTTATATTAAGTTTAATTTGTCTGCTTCATCTTTGTTTGACCTCGTGGTTGTGATCTTAGCTTGTGTTCTTGTGCGAGCTAGCTTCTGTTGTCCTGGGACTAGCTCGGATGCACAGGACAGACCTCCGTGGAGGTCCTACGGGATTTAGCTCGAGGTCCTGGCTGACCTCTCTAGTGATGTACTTGGAGGTGCTACCGAGGCTTGCGGGCCAAGACCTCCAGGAGGTCTTCAAGACCTCCTGGGAGGTCCGTGGCGGGTCAAGACCTCTAGGAGGTCCTGAAGACCTCCCGGAGGTCCCGCACCTCCTGAATGCACTGCGATGCTACCACTCCACTTTGTGGTGGCACCGCAGTAAAAAAAAACGGGGGGGGGGGGGGGGGGTCCTCCCGACCTCTTGTGGTACATGACAGGGTGGGTCGTCACAGGTGGTATCAGAGCCCTGGTTGGCTGTAGGACGTGGCCATAGGTAGAAAGGTCGATTTAGTTTTGGATTCAATAGTTATTTTCGAAAGCAAGTCAACTTAAAATTTGTTTGGTGGTTCTTTCCTTGTTCTGGTTCTATGCCGCCCTTAACTTGTCTAAATCTTTTCTCACCTTATTCTACTCCAATCTTAACTCCTCCTTAGTTCCATTATCTTGTCTCTGCTGGAACCTCGATTTTAAGTCTAACATGACCTCCTTGCCCTTGTAATTTCCATAGGGCCGATTGTAGTAAGGTTAGGGTTAGTGGTCCTAGTCTGAGTCTCGCTTAGCTTTGGTCTCTAAGACCTCTGTTTTTGAAGTTTTGTTGCCTCTTTCGGCCTCCTGGCCTTTGGTTCTCTCTTGGGTTTAACCAAGTCACCCCTAATAGATGCTCTATCTTTATCTCTCTGTTCTTACTTATCTTGATGCTTTATCCCTCTTACCTATTATGCTTTCCTTTCTTACCTATTAAACCTTTAGAGTTTTGTCCAGATGGTGCAGACTCGGCAGTCCACAAGTCAGGGTGAGCCCCTAGAACAGTTGCCTCCACCTCCACCTCCTCCAGTGGCAGCAACAGACCCGGGTTTTGGGCACTTTATGGCAGCACAAGCCGAAGGAGGGCCCCCGAAGGGGCCTCGCAACCATCAGCAAAGTGCAACAAAGGTGGACCAAGCTCACTGTCCGGGTAGACCAGGTCCAGGAGAGTTTACCATGCGCCGGGGTCTACCCTTAGGCTAGGAAAAGCCCCTGCTACCCCTAGGGTGGTTGTATTTTCATAGGGGTATGTATGTAACTTCATGTACCCAGCAGGGGAGGCTATAAATAGCCTCCTCTCCCTATCATTTGGGGAGGGAGGAAAACATTTCTGACAATTAGTACAAGTACATTTCCAGCTGGAATCCCACTCTTGGGACCCTTCGGCCCCTCGCTTAGAAGCCAAGGGTCCCCCTCACTTTACTATCGGATCTTTTTACCACGATAGTTGGTGCCGTCCGTGGGGTTCGGCAGGAAGGTCACAAGCACGAAGCATCGGATGGCCCCCAAGAAGGCCGCACCCAAAGTTTCAATGGTCGGCAAAGAAGAGCGTGGCAAAGACCAAACACCCCGAGGGCCAAGTGGAGCAAGACTTCATGGCGAGAGAGCCACATTGCACGACCACGGAAGATGAAGCAAACAACTCCCCATGGTGACATTGTTTGGGCGCCCGCCACCAAGCATCCTCCCCGACATCCAACCCTGCCCACCCCCGGGAGTTGAGGGGGTGACCCGGGAGGCCTATGAGACCCTGCAGCAAGAGCTGGCTGACCTTCCCCAGGAGATGCTCAGCCTGCGGTAGTTCGTCGGAGGAAGCCTCACCATCCCAGCGCCTCCATCGGACCCCCCAGCGGCGGTGGTCGATGCGTAACCAACCCCGCTGCTCCGAGGGGACCCCAACTCACCGTTGAGCGTCAAGGCCAAGCAAAGCGGCTGGCCCAAAGATTTTAAATGCCGATGTGACACCTTCAAGGTCGCACCGACCCATGAGTTCATTCGGCCCATGAAATAGCAATAGAGGCCACGGGTGGGGACGACACTATGAAGGCGAAGAGTATCTTGCTCGCCCTCAAAGGGGTTGCCCTCACGTGGTTCTTCACCATCCCCCCGGTCCGTTTACGCATGGGAGCACCTACGAGACCTGGTACGCAACAATTTCCAGGGGAACTACATCGAGCCGAAGGATGCGGGGCACTTGTTTGTAATCAAGTAGGCCCCAAGCGAGTCCCTCCGCAGTTTCTTTACGAAATTCGCGGAGGTCAAGTGCTAGGTCAAGGGCGTCAACGAGACAACAATCATCAACGCAGCGACCATGGATCGCACCGTCATGAGCTCTTCGACAAAATGGAGGAATACGCCGGCGGAGGAGGACAAGAACAAGGGCGGAAGGCGCCGCCACCACACCAAGAAACCATCCAAAGGAGCGAGCAGCAGCCACACCTCTGCCATGACACCCCGCCACAAAGAACCCCGCCAAGCAACCAACCCAAAATCGTGTGGGAATTTCCACCAGAAAGGCCACGGCGTCTATCATGTAGATGGAGCCCAGGACCCCAGAGGAGCGAAGCGTGGTGACCGAGGAGGTTGCGACAGGGGCAAAGGCTGTGGGCATCGCGACGGGCGCCAGCCAGACACCCTCAAGGGCGTCGAAAGCACAACGTCATACTGCGACCTCCACGGCGAATGCTCGCACACAACCGCGGATTACCGCACTATCACGGCCATGCACGACTACATGAATTGCTGCCAGTAGCCGGCCGAACGCGAAGACATCGGGCGCTGGCAACCAATCGCCGCCCCATCGCCAAAGCCGCAGACGAGGGGGGCCATGGCGAGCCACGCTAGCGGATCATAAATATGATCACGAGAGGATCTTTTTTCGCTTAACGCTCTAAAGACAGCGGCAGCGCCTTACGACGCCAAATCCACCACGCAGCCGCGGCTCGCATGCATTCACCCCGATACGCCGAGGTGCCTATCACCTTCGGCCCTGAGGATGCCAGGGGCATCCACTTCCTCACCAGGACCCCCTCGTCATCTCTGCCACCATAGCGGATTTCGAGGTCAGGCGCATCCTCGTGGACGGGGGAAGCTCCGTGGACCTCTTGTTCGTAGACGCCTTCGATAAAATGATGATCCCAAGAGGCCGCCTGTCACTCCCAGGCATACCCCTCGTAGGCTTCGGGGGAAGACCGGTGATGGCATTGGGTCAGATCGACCTGACTGTCACATTTAGCAACGGCTCGGCGTCCCGCACGGAAACCGTCACCTTCGACGTGGTTCACATGCCATACCAGTACAATGCCATCTTGGGCCGAGCCACATTAAACGCCTTCGGCGTAGTCGCCCATCACAACTACATATGCATGAAGATCCCCACACCGGAGGGCGTCATTACCGTGCGGGGCGACCAGGACCTGGCCCGGCAGACCGAGCTTGGGGCCGATCCTACCACCCGCCATGTCCACATAGTGGAGGCCATCCCAGGCGCCCCGCCAGAAGAACCTGTCGACAAGTGGGCCCTGAGGGCCAGGCCGGAGGGGCAGCTACGAAGGGTTCCTTTGAGGGACACGTCCTCGGAGAAGACAATCGCCCTAGGGGCGGATCTCCCAACAAAAGAGCACAACGCCATCCTGGAGGTGCTCCGCAATAATTCAAACATCTTCGCATGGAGTCCAGAGGACATACCAGGCGTGGCCCGTGAGACAATCGAACACCGCCTCGCCCTCCAAAGTGGTGCAACCCCTAATAAGCAGAAGTTGCGCCGCATGACGCCGGAGCACCTAGAAGCAACAAAGGCAGAGATAGCCAAGCTACTAAAGGCAGGGGTCATTTGAGAATTGAAGCACTCGGAGTGGCTAGCCAACCTTGTCCTGGTCCAGAAAAGAACGGGCAAATGACGCATGTGTATCGACTTCACTGACCTCAACAAGGCGTCTCCCAAAGACGATTTCGCCACCTCGATCGACCCGGCTTGGTAGACGCCACTTCTAGGTGTGAGTTGATGAGTTTCTCGATGCCTACCTGTATCATCGATATTCATGGCCAAGGAGGATGAGGTGAAGACCGCTTTCATCACCCCCGTCGGGACATACTGCTTCCGCCGCATGCCCTTCGGCCTCAAAAACGTCAGAGCAACATTTACTCATCTCATCACCAAGGTGTCAAGCGAGCAAATGGGGCGCAATGTCGGGTTTCGCCGATGATGTAGTGGTCAAGAGCAGACTCGCAACCTCGCACGCGGAAGACCTCCAGGAGACCTTCACCAACCTCCAGAGGGAAGGAATCAAGCTAAACCCCAACAAGTGCGCCTTCGGGGTGAAGGCGGGCAAGCTGCTGGGATTCCTCATCTCAGAGAGGGGCATCGAGGCCAACCCCGAGAAAATCTGTGCCATCCAAGAAATGGAGCCGCCCCGCAGCGCGCGAGAGGTGCAAAGGCTGACGGGCCGCCTCGTCGCCCTCAGTCGATTTTTGTCCCAGTCAGTGCAGTCCTTGTCCAGGAGGATGGCGGCTAGCGCCCCATATACTACATCTCGGAGGCCCTCCAAGGGGCCAAGAACCGATACACGGAACTGGAAAAGCTGGCCTAGGCCCCGCTCATGGCTTCGCGCAAGCTTTGGCATTATTTCATGGCGCACGCCATCACAGTACCAACATCTTACCCCCTGGCACTCATGCTTCGCAACAAGGACGCATCAGGTCGCATCGGCAAGTGGGCGGCAGAGCTCGCACTCTTCGACATCACCTTCGCAGCGTGCACCGCCGTCAAGTCACCGTCCCTAGCTGACTTCATCGCCGAGTAGACTCTGCATGCCGAGGGTCAACTTCTAGCCCCTGCCGAAGCGCCGTGGACCGTCCACACTGATAGATCCTGGTGCGCAACGAGGGCGGGCGCGGCTGCCATTCTGGTTGCCCTGGATGGCCGGAGCATGTCGTATGTAGCACGCCTAGATTTTCCCACGACCAACAATGCTTCGGAGTACGAGGCCTTGCTGCCGGGCCTCCGCAAAGCAAAGAATTTGGGCGCCAAGCGCGTCATAGTCAAGAGTGACTCTTGCCTCATGGCGGGGCACTTTGACAAAATCTTCGTAACCAGAGACCGCAAGATGGCACGGTACTTATTAGCGGTACGGGCCGCCGTAAGGAGCTTCCTCGGCATCACCGTGCAAGCCATCCCAAGGAGCGACAACGAGGCGGCGGATAAGCTCGCAAAAGCGGCAAGCTCCGGTGGCCAACCTCAACCAGAAGTTTTCTATGAGGTACTCCATGCCCCCTCAGTCCCACCGGAGGAACAAGGGGCTCCGTCCGGAGCACAAGGGGCTGAGCCCGAAATTGGCGACGATATGACGAAAAGACAAGGGGCTGCCCACCCCATACTACTCATTGGCGAAGCAGACTAGTGAGAGCCGATCACCAGTTACCTCGCAGGCAGAGAACTCGAAGACCCAGCTGAGGCAAAGAGGCTTAGACATCGCTCCCGGAATTACCGCATCGTCAACGGCGAACTATACAAAGGAGGCGTGCGCACCCCTTCCTCCGATGTATATCTTGCCAGGAGGGCCAGGACCTGCTCAAGGAAATCCACGAGGGCAACTGTGGAGCGCATCAGGCCCTCCGATGTATCGTAGCAAGGGCTTTCCGCCAAGGCTCAGACCGCCAACCACGCCATGGGCGATAGGACCTCGGCCCAAGATTATCGTATCGCCAATGGGCCAGCCACAACCCAAAGGCACCGACAGTCCCACTACAGCCGCTGCCCCCTGTCTGGCCTTTTGCACGATGGGGGCTCGACATCATCGGCCCTTTCCCGGCAGCCAGAGGCGGCCTCCGCTTCGCCTTCGTCGCCGTTGAGTACTTCTCCAGATGGGTGGAGGCCGAGCCCGTCGCCAAGATCACACCAGAAGCCCTAAGTGGTTCACATGGAGGAACATCATTTGCAGGTACGGGTATCATGGGACATCGTCACCGACAATGGTACCCAGTTCGACTTAGCCGCCTTCAAAACATTCTGTCAGGAGCTAGGTGTCACCATATGCTTCGCATTGGTGGGCCATCCCGAGTCCAATGGGGTGGTCAAAAGGGCCAACGACAACTTGCTAGCAGGCCTCACCAAATGCCTAGTCGGATTGCCCAGGGGGCTCTAGCCCGAAGAAATTCAGAAGTCCCTATGGGCACTCCGCACTACACCAACTCGCGCCACAGGCTTCTCTCCGTTCAAACTCCTATTCGGGGACGAAGTGATGACACCGGGCGAGCTAACAGAAAGATCCCTCCGAGCAACCCAGGAGGTCGACCCCTCCAGCCAGGAAATTTCCCTTGACCTGGTCGAGGAAAACCGCGTGGAAGCCATCTCAACAATGACAAAGTACGCAGACGGAGTCACGAGAGCATACAATAAGAAAGTGAGAGCCCACCCCTGGCACCTGGCGACATGGTCCTCAAGCGAGTCACCAACCCTTCCACAGTGGGCAAGCTTGAGTCCAAGTGGGAGGGGCCCTACATCATCACCTGGAGCACGAGGGCCGGGACGCATTACATCGCCACCTTGGGAGGGCAGTAGCTTGGCCACACATGGAACATCAAGAGCCTCCGTAGGTTCTACCCTTAGGATTTTGGTACTTAGTAGGAAAATCCGCCACGCCGGCAATACCACACGCACATGGGGGGCATGTACAAATATGTGTACTTTTGGGCATTTTGTCCCCCCATAATGAACAAAGCATGCAGCACCCCGCGAACACAAAAAAACACTGATGCCCTCCACAGGCACGAGTGTATAAACAAAGCTACCATGCATGGCCTTCGGCCCTAGTGCACACCGATGCCTTTCGCAGGCACGAGTGTATAAACAAAGCCACCGCTCGTGGCCTTCTACCCCGATACACACAGATGCCCTCTGCAGGCACGAGTGTATAAACAAAGCCACCATGCATAGTCTTCGGCCTCGGTGCACATCGATGCCCTCCTCAGGCACGAGTGTATAAACAAAGCCACCGAGCATGGCCTTCGGCCCCGGTGCACACCGATGGCCTCCGCAGGAACGAGTGTATAAACAAAGCCACCGCACATGGCCTTCGGCTCCGATGCACACAGATGCCCTCTGCAGGCACCAGTGTATAAACGAAGCCACCGTGCATGGCCTTCGGCCCCGGTGCACACAGATGCCCTCCGCAGGCACGAGTGTATAGACGAAGCCACCGCGCATGGCCCTCGGCCCCGGTGCACACCAGCAAGTTCCACAGCTAAAACACAACTTGGCAAAGACGACGCGCAAGGCTAACCCCGGCGTGGGCGTACCCAAGAGCGAACCGTGCTAGGGGGGACGGCGTCGATCTTCGCATAGGCTTCGCCTCCCCCTCGCAAAAATTAGGGCTCCCGGAGCCCTATCTAAAAAGTAGGGGATTTGCAGGCTTCGCCTCCCCAAAAAAATTAGGCTCACCGGAGCCCTATCTAAAAAAGTAAGGGGGACGGCGCGAGGCTTCGCCTCCCCCTCGCAAAAATTAGGGCTCCCAGAGCCCTATCTAAAAAGGTATGGGGGACAGCGTGAGGCTTCGCCTCCCCCTCGCTTAGGCCCCCACGGAGCCCTATCTAGCGGCTCGACTAAGACAGGTCGTTCACAACACAATCACACTATTTTTTATTAAACTTAGCATAACATACACATCTCACAACGCCTCAACGCGAGCGACAAATACAAAAATAATAACAACAATAATAATGTACATACAAATTACAGGTTGATCACGGTGCACCACATCACCCATCGCGCACCCGCGGAGCAAAGTCCTACTCCTCCTTGCGCGTTGCCTACTCTTGCAGTTCCTCGTCGGACGCTCCGGCAGCTAGCAACTCCTCATATTCCCTTTGCGCGACCACATCCTCGGGCGTGTCGGACGAGCTCGTCGAGGCTTCTAGGGATGTGGAGGGCGGCAGCGGTCCCTTGGATGCGCTGGCAACCCCCCGGCGCTCCCAGAAGACCCGCATCTCTTCCCGCGCCTTCGTGTCCTTTCGCGTGCGGATACGGAAGAACGTTTTCATAGAACCAGTTGGGTTAGCCTCCTTCCACCACCGCCATTTCGCGCCATGGTAGAGGACGCTACGGTAATAAATCCTCAAAGGCCACTTCAATAGAACCTCACGCTCCTCCTTCAACGCCCGCGTCGCAACAGCAGTCTTGATTGTACACCCCATAGGTGGACGAGGACCCCTCTCTGCGGCACATTTGAATAAGCACCATTCTCCTCAGATAGACCACGGCACGCCTTCAAATAACGACGAGGTCAAGGGTAGCCCATGTAATCAAAAGCATTTCATTTAACTAGGAGGACATTACACAAAAAAGGGTTTTCCTCCTCGGAGCCCCTAGCAGAGTAAGAAAAGTATAGAGTGAAGCCCTAGACTACGCTAGAAGTTTGAGCCGCTTCTGGCAAGCGGAGGGTCATACCTTGCCTTCGTGAGTGGACCCCCGCTTGCGCCCCCCCCAAGACTTCGTCCCAGACCGTCGCGGGCGCCTTCCCTTTGGCCTACCATGCCTGCACCGCCCGAAACGACGCGGTCGCATCCTCGTGGCATTTATTTAATTTGGAGTTCATTTGAATCTTCATTTGAATTTTGTTTGAATTTGGCTTATTTTCACGTATAGATTTCAACGACTTCGGAGAGTCAGATTTCAACGCCGTTTGAGAGCAACTAATCAAGCAAGGCAAGTTATACCTTTGATCATATTTGATCCCATTATTTCAAATTATGTAAATTCTATTTTTAAATTATTATTGCATGCTTATTTCTATACAGTCTAATTTAAATCCCTATTTTAAATTATAGTTATGCCTAAATCCTTTGTACTACCAATCTTGCCATTGAAATAAACCTACCTTGTCACCTTAGATGAAAATCTAGTTCATGCAATAGTATGAACTAAAACAGTTTGGAAAAATTGATGCTTAGCCATGCTTAGACCAAAAATATTTGATTTGAGGAATTTCAGCCAAAAATCAAATGTTGTTTAAATTGTATCCATGGTATTGGTGTGTTATGGAAGTTTATAAATGACTTTGAAAAATAAAATAAAATAATGGTTTGTACTTGGGTGAAATGGTTGATTGGTGGGTGCAAGTTTATGCACGGGCTCAATCCGGGTATGGGTTGAAGCTCAAGGGTTGTTTGCAAAGTCGCCCAAGTCAGTTAAGGACTGGTCTTTAAGCCGCATTTTGCTAAGCCACATCGTACCACCACATGTACCGAATGGGCGGGACCTGGCTGACTAATTTGCAATGTTCCACCGTGGTCGTTCCCTTCAGATGCGGTGGGTAGTCATGTTATGACCTACGTTAGTCCCACCTGGCGCAAGAGGGGTCCACAAACCCGGCGAACGGTCACTCCAAAGGGGGCGAAACTTTAGCGAGAGGGACTGTGGTGGAATGACGCATTGTAAAGGCCTTATGATAATCACTTAGTCGCACACCTTCGGAAGTGTGTGAGCGGACAATATAAGTTGATTATCTCTTGTGGGTAAAGCTGTACAACCTTTGTAGAGTGTTAAGAACTATTCGAATAGCTGTGTCCACGGTCATGGACATGCTTAGCAAAGCCACTCAAATTTAGACTTTGTTTTTGTTTTGGAAAGACTTTATTAGATGGTTTATGCAAATAGGAAATTGGGCAGGAAGCCATGTGATTGGAGGGTATCCTTCACCATTCTTATGTGAATGTTGTCTGACTATAAAACTTGAGAATTTATAAAATGAATTTTAGTTGTGAAATAACCGCTTTGAAACTTAGTACAAGTATTTAAAGAAAACATTGCTTTATGCAAATTCAACCAATAAGCCTTTCTTTGAGATACCCTTGTATGCATGCATTCAATCTGTTACTTGACGGGTGTAACTTGCGAGCACGGTAGTTGTGCTCATACTTGATTAATGCAAACAAATTTCAGAACAGAAGGACTTCACTGCCAATGTGGATCTTGACGACTAGGCCGCTACCCTAGTCAATTGCCTGTGGCAGATCAGCTGGACTCCACTACTTATTCGTCTTCCGCTGTGTTCTTTACTGTTGGCTCGTAAGCCTCTTTTGTAACAAACTCTGTTGATTATTAATATAATTGTGCGATTTATGGATGTTACCATATCTGTTTACTGTGTGAACTAGCTACTGATCATGGGACTAGTTCATAAATGCATAGAGGATTTGGGGGTGTTACTCCCGGGTCTAACATAAGCGAAGTTCATAGGGTTAGGGTTTAGGATCGTTGTAACATCCCGATTTTTAGAATCCAGATGTTAATATTTAATTTGGTGATCTATTAGACATTTGACTAGGTTTTAAAATTTTTTCCTGTTAATCAAAATGTTGCTTTGAAAATCAAATTGAATTAATGAAAAGGTTGCATTTTATAAAACCTAATTGTTTGAAAGACTATGTCAATATATATATATATATATATATATATATATATATATATATATATATATATATATATTATTAAAATTAAAATTTATTGTATTGATCTCTTATTTTCACATGCATTTCAAAAATCATACTATGATGCATGCATTAGTATCGCTGCTTTTATTTTTGACTTCGATCGATCGCAGCTAAACGCTGGTTCCATCTTTTCCTGGCCATCTCCTTTTTTCCTTCCCCGCTAACTCCTTTCGCTTTTTCCTTCTAATCTCATCCAAAAACTCAAAACCGAGCCATACATGTCATACCATCGCGATCGTTATCGCACGACCAATCCATTTCGTAATTCGATTTCGCATGCATGGCGCTTTGAGCGAATTCGCGAAAAGAGAAAAAGAAATAGCAGATAAAACAATCAAGGTTTATTTTTTCCCTAACTTCTCTTCGCAATCACAACTAAAATCAAGAATCCGACGATGCATGTTATACCGCTATGATCGCCGCCTCGAGAGCTTTCCAATTTGGTGGTTAGTTCACACATGCAAGGTCGTTGGAGCGAGCCGAGAAAAGAGGAAGCATCAGATCGCTATTCTTCTTCCGAGCAAATAGGAAGTTCAAAGATTTTTAGAGAGCATCACACTCTGAATAAATTCCTGAAAATTTTATCTAAGCACCAACATTATGTCAGGTACCTCCCCTAAAAATTTTATGATTTTTGGAATTAAACTTCTAAGCCCAAATATTCTTTAACTCTCTCTGTCCATTTTTTTTACTGTCCACTATTCATCCGAATTTTACTCCCAGCCGAGAGACAACCACTGCCATTTCTTTAGTCCAGCCACTGCCCATATTTTCTACCGAAACAAGCACAGCCACACATTTCATCCACTAATTTTTCCCAGCCGAGAGCTACTGCATCCCACTGCCATCTCCATCTCCATCCCTATTTCTTTAATGTCCAGCCAACAGAGCAACACCCCACTTCATTTCTCCTGTCACGCTGCTCCCTCTCGCCAACAGGGAACACACTTCTAGTCACTCCCCAAGCAACACTTTAGAACATGTTCATCTCAAATACTTCTCTCCTTCCAATCTCATCCATAGAACCAAAACCAAGCTTTGCATGCTATGCCATCATAATCACCATCACCTAAGCTCCCCATCCATACCACTGATTTTCGCATGCAAGCTCTTTTGAGCATTTTGCAAGAGGAGGAAGAGGAGCAATGCACTGTGCATAGCACTATCCGAAGGAGCTTGTGCACCAGCTGCACACGCATGTAGCAACGCTGCAGCAGCTGCGACCAAGCCGAGGTCCATGTGGCACACGCGCGAAGCCCGGGAGGCCGGGCGAGTAGCGGCGTCTGGCGAGGCGACGTGGCGACCTGGCTGGCAGCAGCGGCAGCATGAAGACGGTGGTTCATGAGCACGGGCGAGCCCTTGAGCCGGAGGTGGTGCTGCGCGACCACAGGAGGCAACAATGTAGTGGCGCGGTGCTGTGGCTGGCTCGGCACCGAGGACATGCTCCAAGGCCATGCCGAGCTTTGCATCCACACTTTCAGCTTCGTCAAGTCCATGGCTCTTTTGCACACACAGTCTCTCGATCCATCCAGATCATGGAATGGGCTTCACGCAGTACCGGGCCCTTTTGCACGTAACTAAACTTCCATGTATTCAGCATGAATAAAAGGAGCATAAACCAAAAAGCTACAATTAATTGTTGCGCAGCACAAATCATTTCTAACAGAACGGGGCGAAGGCGTGAGGACACGGAGGCTCGCTGCGGCACGACGGCACCAAGATGACCGAGCCGACAAGGCCGAGCGGCGGTGCATGCAGCTGGAGCCATGCATGCACGCGGTCGGGCTCGACGACAACCGGCGGCGGAGGGCGAAGATGGCAGCGAGGTGGCGCCAAGTAGCGGAGCGGGCGCTGTTCAAAGAAGCGCGCCCAACATGCGGCGAGGGACGCGGACGCGACACGACGAGCCCGGCGATTTACTACGGTGGACGTGGATGCGAGTCGAGAAGGCATCGCCCGTGACGATACGCACGCCTAGCGCCAGGTAAAACCTTAGTATTATTTTTGTTACCGTGCTACGATATTAGTCGTGCATGTTGCATATTAGTCATGTGCATGTCATCTATATATGCATGTTTAATTGTAAAAATGTTTTGGTAAATTAAGACCGGTATAATTCCCCGGTTAGGTCATATTTGTGCGTAGGTATGATTATATTTTGATATATTGGTGGATGGGAATAATTAGATTGTTGTGGCGGAATATGTGTATTGTTGATCGGTAGATACTAGATTAAATATATGAGTTGATTATTTGATCGGATGATATTTAATGAGATATGGATGTTGATTCGGATGATTTATTTAATCATGAGTAAATTGATGGGATGTCTTAAGTAATAGCTATGTAAGTCATTTATGCTAGATTTGGGTGATAGTAGAATGAATGATTTGATTTCGGATAACTAATTGGATTGCCATGCAATTAATAGATAAGTCCTTTTGTGCCGAATTGGTGAATTTGTACCCTCTATTGGATTAGTAGATAAATGATTAATAGTCGATCGGTAAAGGCGATATGTGATTGGATTGGTAGTTGTCATACACAACTAGTCCGTGAGATGGATGTAAGTTGAATTATTAGTGAGCTATTAAATGTTGGATGTGATATTAAATTGTAAAGCTCATTAGGTATCAGTAAGTCAAATAAATCTCGATCGGTGGAAATTTTGGTGTATATGAATGTAAATTGCCGAAGAAATACTAGTAGAGCTAGATAGTTAGTATTAGCTCAAATGATATATCAGAGAATGATTGATGGGTTTAGTCATGGTAATATGTTTATCACTAGGTGGATTTCATATAACTACTACATGGATTGTGTAGATGGAAGTTTATGAGTTCGGGAATTATTTGTTGGATTGACTACCTTGATTATGCCTTAGTGAAGGTTAGTATGGGATTTAGATCAAGATATGAGAATATGATCAGCGAGTGTTATGCATGTGATGGGATTCAACACCGAAGAATTTGTGAAGTCAATGATATTGAGAATATTAGATTTGCCGGTAGATGTTTTACTTTAGGAATTAAATGGAAAAATGAAAGGAAATACTTAGGCCTCATTTGTCATGATAGAGGCTAGGTTAGCATCTACGCAAAACGTATTAAATGATTTGAAAAAATCCGGAATACAATTATTTATGCACTGCATATTCATTTAATTTCAAAAATTTATAACTAGTGCAAATCAACTCTAAATCAAGTGAAACCAAGTTTGATAATTTTATTTTTAAATGTATTTTAATTTGAAATATCTTTGAAATATGTCTCTGCCTCAGAGAATATGGTTTTTGGAGAGTGATCCAAAGTTGTTTTACTTTTGAACTAGAAAATGCTTTTAACTTTAAAAATTCATAACTAATTCATAAAAACTCCAAATGAGATGAACCAAGTTATTTTGGTCTTATATTAATATTCCCTATCCATCCATATAATCCTCATCCTCACCACTGCTCTGCAAATTTTGGCCAAATAATTATTTTCGGGTGAACAGTAATATATTACAATTACATTGGAATTTTTCTGAAAATTGATATTCAAACTGCTACAACTCTCACATACTAAATTCAAATAGAATAATTCTTTCACCTAAATTCATCTAAAATCATCATCTAGCTACTGTATAAAATTCATGCATTTTTGAGCACTTTGATTTTTCGGCTTTTCTCGATGTTTATTCGATATCGTCTTTCTATAGATTCCGAGTTGCCGGAAGTAAGTGAGTATGTAACCGAGAGTGAGCAAGTGAACTCCCTTAAAGGCAAGCATCATTTGAACTTTCTTTTGCATCATATTTGATCCCAGTTTTGTTAAGTTAGTGCAATGATAATTGCTTGCATGCTATTTTTGATAATGTCGCTATTTTTGTGATGAATAGTTAGATACATCCTATTACCTTGTCATTGTGGTTATCCATGAATTACTCCAGTACTGAAATGCTTAAGATAGGATTGTGTGAAGTATATTATGTTCGGGTTTGCTTAGCCATGCAAGTCTAGAACGGTAGCCGATTGTCGGGAATAACCCGACAATTATGGGACACACACAACTTTCAATTTATACTTTTGTTTCAGATCTTCGTATCTGTTTTATGAGTTAAATTTTGTCAATTTAAATGAGCTTTTGGTCTGGACAAGTGGTTGGTTATGGAGGGTGCCTTCGTGCACACTTTGGGTTGTGGCTTGTCTTGTCTGGACAATTGAGGACCGAACTTTGGGTACCTACGGTTCAAGAAAAACTCGTGCTATCACACGCGGTGTATGGGCGCTGCTTAGTAAAGTAAGGGGTTGGTATTGTTGAGTTGATGACTGGTGGTGTGAGGGCGTATACGTGTTCCATCGCATATACGTTCCATAAGGGTGCCGATTGCAATTCTTTATTGTGAGGGTGAGCCCTCTTTAAACTTTATTAATTGGGTTGGCATTTCCGGCACAACTTGCGTGCCGTTTAGATGTAGGAGGCTAGCCTACACTTGAACGGGGTTACGTCGCGTTTGGGCGATTCAACTCAATGATATCAACTTGCTGAAAAATACTAAGTCTTGGTTTATCTTACCGCATACCATAGGAAGTATGCTATATTCGGAGGCATCCGGAGGCTTACGGCTAATCAAGTCGTGTGGGTAAGTAGTACACCCTCGCAGGTATAAATCTATTCGAATAGCCGTGTCCACGGTTATGGACGACCGCTTGAGTTTGTGGCTGCTTATTGTTAGACTTGGAATTAAAATTGTGGTATAACTTGGTATCGTCATGAATGGGATGTTCATGCTTGTTGTTGTATCAGAGTGGACAGTCACTTTGGTATTTGTATGATTTATTCGTTATTCAATTTACTACTTATTCACATGCTTTACTTCTACTTCAAATCTGATTTCAAAATGGCACTTGAAAAACTAGTATGTGTAGGTTGTAAATTGTTGCGTCTCTTTTGCAAAACTAAGCCAATATGAGCCATCCTTTGGAACAACCTCTAGCATGACTATTTTTTATTTGTGTAAGACTTGCGAGTACCTTTGTACTCAACCCGGTTGCTACAATTTCAGGTGAGGAAGTGAATGAGCCCGTTGAGCTTGTTAGCGCCGATTTTAGCGACGCTAATGAGTAATGCTATCATTTAACTCCCAATCGGTTGCCGATGGGTTATGGGGCATACCATGCTGGACATTTTGGTTTATTTACTTGCTTCCGCTGCTACTTAAGACTTTTATTTGAGTTTGGCCGGTCGGCCACTTGTAATAGATGTAAACCTTAACTATTACGTTGTATGTCTTTTGAACTATCTATGTATGTTGTTGTATGGATGTGATCAACGTTGCATGAGAGTATGAGCATATTGGTCGCTGATCTTGGGAGCCAATATGATTGCATACTCGCTGTTCGTGGATTCCTATTTAACTCACTAAGTGTAGTGCTTGACTTGTTGGAGAACCGACAATCATGTAGTGCTTGCATGGGAGCAGCGCGCATGATCGCCGGAGCTCTAGGTTGCAGTTAAGCCTTCACTAAGATCGAGTTAAGTTGGAATCCATTTACTTGAGGCTCTAGAGTTATGTCCTTAAGACCATGTTTAATCTCGGTCTTACGGAGATAACCCGGGGGTCCTCACAATCGTGCCAGACCAGCGATGATGCAAGCGACATGCGGGCGGCTAGGGCTGAAGTGGCGCTATGGTGGCAGACACGTGGTGGTGAGGTGGCTGTTGACTCGGATGACAGCGAATGGCGACGACGCTGGGACTGAGGGAAAATAGCGAGTTGTAGCGCTACTCCAGCGACGACGGAATTGGCGAACCACAGCTACTCAAGGGGCTTGGAGTGGTGCAAAAGAACAAGGGCACGACGGTGAACTCACTAGGACTTGCGCCAGGATGAGAAGATCGGCGGTGGCGTTATGATCTTCGGTGGAAATGAGACTCTGGTGGCGCTCCAATGAAGCAAAGGGAAGGTTGACATAGATTTGGATGATGCGATCCCGATGGTAGTGACGACGAAAGTTGGGGCTGATGGGCAACGACGCAACTCGATGAGATGAAAGCGGCAAGGCCCAGGACTGGAAGCTCTGCTCCCGACGACTTTGAGGCAACTCCCGAGGTGGCGGCTAGGGCTTCGAGGTCCGAGCGACGCTTGACGCAGAAAACAAGGGGGCGACGTGGTTTTAAAGGCAGCAACAAAGAGTTTGGAATGGATGTGGCGACGAAGTTGTGCAGGAGACGAAGACAGAGACAAAAATGGGTTAGATGCGATTGACAGGTAGGACCCAAACGATAGCAACAGTGGGTGCGAGCACGGACACGGACGCGACACGTGGCAGCAGCGGAGGCGGGCGAGCTAGGCTTCTAGCATAAAAATGGGCCAGACGAGCATGGAAGGAATGGGTTAGTGGAGAGAGATTTGGACCAAAAAGAATTTCCAAAAACTCAAAGGATTTCTAAATTTTAGAAAAGGGATTAATTAAAACTAATCTCAAAGAAATACCACATAAACTCCAAAAATTCCAAGAAAATTTCATAAAATACTCTGGAATTCAAGAAACCCAAATAAAATAGTTTTGAATTTAATTGATGTTTAGATTATTCACATTAAATGGTTTTATTTTTCTAAAAAATCAAATTAAGCTTTAAATTAATCACGAAAATTCAAATGGTTATTTTGTTTTTAAAGGCTTCAAAAGAACTCTGTAGTTACGAGTCCGACCACACACCCGAAGAGTACGCCTTCCACCGCAAATGGTTATAACCTAGAATTCTAATTCTTGCCAGGGATTGCTCCGAGTCGTGATGTTGTCTTTTGAATACATGTCAAACTAGGACGGCTTGACCACCAGTGGTGCCAGCAGCACCTAGGAGGTCTTTACCCTTCCTACAGATCCTAATAGTTCTCCACGTGATGAATCTAAGGATGTTGCCTACCGTACACACACTCTAGGTGCTCATTTGAATGGCGAGAACTCTCCAACAACGAGGGAGATCTCAACAGTCATGAGTGTAACCGATGTCGTCGAGGTGATCGCACTTTATCGATAGGTGCCTCGGCAGACTCAGACATACATGATCTTGAGATTGCCAGGAGAACAAGGATTGCAGCCTAGGATAGGTTGCCTAGTCGAGTTCAATACTAGTCCCAGTCAGAAACTGCCCGAGAACTTCAATGGATCAACAATCTGATAGAAAATCCAAACAAAGAACTCGGAAGAGAACCTAGCTACGATGCCTTTGATCAGGAGATCGGCCAATGGCTCCAGGTTACGATGGATTGAGTTGAACGATATCGACAGTAGCATTCTAGAGATCACAGTAGGATGTCCCTGTCGATCACCAGTCGGTCGTACATCTCTCAACGCAGGGGACAATAAGACCTTCCTCGGCCTAATCCATCTCCTAGTCGATCTACTGACCACGATGGTAGGCGAAGCAGGGACCATCGTACACCTCCCACAACTGGTGGTCGACAAGCTCCTTAGAGGAGTGGGAAACCATGAATCCCTAGGAGGAATCTGCATCAGTAGATGGAACACGAGGAGGATAACCATCGCAAGACTAATTCTATGACCGACAAGGTCCTTTTACCAGTGGGTATCATTGTGTACGATCACCTGGTGATACTAACCCTTCTTATCCACAAAGGACGTGTTTTGTTGGACCGAAAAGGCGGCTAGAGGAGGGAGGGGGTGAATAGGAGCACTATCGCTTTTTCACCTTGACCGGATTCAACATGATTTTTCACTCCAATAGCTATGAGAGCTATGAAGATCAATGCATAAGCATAGCAGAAGACTTGTATTGAATCCAATCAAAACCTTGAAGCAAAACATAGGGCGGTCTGACCTCTCCAAGGGGTGGTCTGACCTCCAGCTCAATGAACAGTAAAATTAGCCCGAACTTAAAATCACAAATTGGGCTAACTTTTGATCCACAACTCTAAACCACATCAAACTTAAAACATACCTTCTTTAGGATTTTAGGAACCTATTCCAATTAACGATCGTGAAGATCATTACCAAAGTTCTGACCTTTTTCCGTTTGAGTGAAGGTTACTTCAAAACCGAGTCAAAACCAAAATATGATCCAAAAGCTTGCTCGTGGGTAAAAGATGATCCTAGATGCATTTCCACATGTCACAACAAGTAAGATCCAGGCCAGAAACCAAAGGAAAACCAAAGGATCAAAGAAAGCCCTAAAATCACAAAAGAGAGAGCAAGAACAAGAAGAAACACATCTTGAGGAATCTTACTTGGATTGATTTGAGATTAATGTTGGTTTACAGCCACTCCATCTAGGAGGACAAAAGCTCAACACTTGAGCACACAATCTATCCAACTCTCTAGAATCCTAACCTCTCCACTTTCCTCTCCCTAAACACAAACTAGGGTTTTTCAATACAAGGGTTGGGAGGTGCACAACTAACACCCTACCCTATTTATAGTGGAGGCTAGCTTCTAGAAGGATATCCCTAATAGGCACCCATTAAGCCCACACACAAACGGGTTTCACTCACGCACGTATTTTAAAGCACCGTCTTCATCTTCTCTTGACCTAAACCACTTCTCCTTACGCCGTCTCGCTCCGTGGTTGTAGCAGCCCAAAGTTCTGTTACCAATTTAAATTAATTTAAGTTATTAATTTGTTGGACTTTCTGAAATTTGTAATAGTTTGATTGCTTTATTTGAAGTTCTGAAGTTTTAAAAGTCAAAAAAATAAAATTTATTAAAGTTTTTAAAGTTTTATTTGAGTTAAAGTTGAAAATTAAAAATTAAATTAATTTTGAGAATTTTCTGGAATTTTAAAAGCTCTTCCCTAAGTATTTTAAAACCAAAATAATTTATTTGCAAAATTAAAAGCCAACTTTAAGTTGGGAATAATTTTATTAAGTCCAAAATGACTCTAGGAATTTCTGTGAATTTTCCTAGACTTTTTGGATTTATGTTGCTATTTTTTAAAAGTTTAAATCGATTAGTTCAATTTCAGAAATTGAAAAGCAAATAAAAACCTTCATTTCTTTGTGGGCCAAAATCCCGTTGAACCGGCCCACTTCCTCCCTGCTTTACCCACCCGAGCCAAGCCCACCGCACCCCTTTCTCACTCTCACCGACCAAATGACCCCACCGATCATCGTCTCTCTCCTCTCTCTCCCAAACCCCGGCCCACCTACTAGCCACCCTACCACTCTATCACAGGCCGCTATGCCTTTCTTTCTCCGCCATCCCTTTCTTCCTCGCGCAACCATCCACACACCGCCCGCCATTGCTGCGCGGACGAAGCTTCGTGTGCCGCCAGTTTCCTCCACGTTTTCCCACGCCCGCGTGCGCACTCGCTCCCCCACGTTCTACCGCCCCCACTTCTCCCTTCACCCCCTCTCCTCGCGTCGGTTTCGCCGAGAAACCGCCATGGCCGCCACGATCGCCCGCGCCCACGATCTCCACGCCCCGGCCTCCCATGGCCTATAAAAGGGAGCACGGTGAGCCTCTTCTCACCCGCATCAATACCCCCAAGTGCTCTACCCTATCTCCCTCTCAATCGCCGGCGATTTGAGTTCTCCACCGCGCCGTTGAAGCTCGGTTTTTCTTCGTCTCCGGCGCCGTCAAGCTCTCCCCGGCCACTCGGACCTCACCAACGGCATACCCGCCACCTCGCCGACCTCGTGCGCGCCTTCCCCCGGCCCGAAGACCACCAGAGCTCCATCGCCGCCTCGGACCCGCAAGCGCGCCGCCAATCTCCTCGCCGCCGGCAAACCACTCGCGCCCGACCAAAACCTGGGTGAGCCCTGAGATTCCCACATCCTCCCGCTTCCGTTGGTACCCTCGCCGCTGCAGCCGTGCCACCGTTCGCCGGGACGTTGGCTCCCGTGCGCCTCCACCCACCGGCGTGACGTGGCCTTGCCACATCACTGCCACCTCGGTGCCACTGCACCTCTTTAGCCCATGTGGCTGCCCCGTCACCGCTCGCGTGTCGTCCACATGGCATATATGTGTCACCCGTGGAGGAAACCAGTTGATGACGTCATAATTTGATTTGTCTTTAGAAAAATAATTCCATTAAATCTGAAAATTCCGAATTTCATCATTTCATGTGTTTTAAAACTTCCAAAGCCCATATCTTTTGAATCCGAACGCCGATTTCGTCGATTCAAATTTCTAAATTCATATAAATTCAAGATATAGCTAAATAAAATAAAATTATTTCATTTGGAGTTAGTTTAAATTTTCTTTCTGAATTTATTTGAATTTTATTTGAATTTGTCGTACTTTCGCGTATAGACTTCGACGATACCGGAGAGTTAGATCCTTCGAAGGATTTAGAGAGTCAAGACTTCAACGAAGGCAAGTTATACCCTTGACCATATTGCTCCCAGTATTTTAAAGTTATTTAATTCAGTTTGTAAAATTATTATTGCATGCATACTTTTAATCAATTATTTTAATGCCCTGTTTAAATGCTTAGTTATTCCAATACCTTTGGTATGGCCAATTTGATTATTGATTGTCTTGCCCTTGTCACCATTAGCTAAATTCTTATGAAAAATATTCACATGCTTAGCAAATGCTTAGACCATGATTTGATTTTGGGAGGATTCAGCCAAAACATTACAAATTTGTTTAAAATTAAATCTATGGTATTATTTTACCATAGAGAGTTTATAAAGGTGGTTTTTGCAAATAAAATACAAAATGGTTTGGACTTGGGCGAAACGGATGAATGGTGGGTGCAGGTTTATGCACGGGTTTAATCTGGTTAGGATTAAAGCCCAGAGTTTGATTTGAAAGACACCCAAGTCAATTAAGGATCGCCTTTGAGCTGCCTTTGCTATGCCTTACTGCACCACCACATGGCTCTGTATGGGCGGGACTGCTTAATAATTTGGGATACCTCATAGATATTCGTGCCATGTTGTATGTGTGGGTGTTGGTTAGACAGTAGTCCCACCTGGCGCAAGAGGGGGCTTCCGGAGGATGGTTAGTCCAATGAAAGCGAAACCTTAGCAGGCATGAGTACTTTGGGGTAGATCATTGTAACGGCCTTGTGATAATTGCTTTGTCACACGCCTTAGGAAGCGTGGATTGGCCGACTCAAAGAGCAAATTATCTCGTGTGGGTAAAGCTGTACAAACTCTGCAGAGTAGAAACTATTCGAATAGCCGCGTCCGCGGTCATGGACATGCTAGCAAAGCCACTTTGAGTTAGACTTGTTTTTGGTTTTAAAAAGTGATTTCAACAGATGTTTTCAGGATAATTAGTCCTGTGGGAAAATTGGGCGGTTAGCCATTGTGATAGGAGGGTATCCTTCACCATTCAAATATGGAGGTTATCCACACTATAAAATTGTCAATTAAAATCTGATTTTAGATATAGTATAAAAATGGCCTTGGAAATTAATATGATTATTTAAACTTGAAAATGCTGCTTTATGCAAATAAACCCTGCCAATACCCCTTGTTACTTTATGCACGTATTCAATCTGTTACTTGACGGGTGTAACTTAAGAGCACAATAGTAGTGCTCACTCTTGCTGAATAATCTTTATTCAGGAGAAGACTTCTACCAGGACGGTGAGGATCTAGAGGCTTAGGCTACGCCCCTAGACGATTGCCTGTGGTGAATCGTTGGGTCTACTACTACTGTTCTGCTTCCGCTGTGTTTTACTTTATTTGGCCTCAGGCCCTTTGTAATAAACTCTGATTTACTATTAATGCAATGCGAGATATGTTTATGATGTCATTTTTGTAACTGTGTACACCGGAAATCCTAGACTGGTGTATGAACACAGAGGATTCGGGATCTTTCGCTCCCGGGTTCGATAGTGGTTTAGGCAAAACCCATCAAGGCGGTATTTTGATGTAGTTACCAAAATATCCTTTCTCGATCCTTCTCAAAGATCGAGTCCAATCTTCATGAAGCAATCCCATACTTCGCCACGTGTAGGTTGATCATCAACTCTCTTCATGTCGGCAAGTCTCTCCCATTTGGCTCCCACTGAAACCACGATGGTATTTGCACCGACCCCCACGCCGATTGATACAACCTGTCGCACCGAACTTCCCGTTCGGTCATCCTTGTCCATTTTGCACCATGCTTGAGTCCACTAACTTCACCCGGCATCCTCGATCATTTTGAACCTCAGCTATCTAAGCCTAGTGCCGATCATCCTCGCCGTGGACCGTCGTTGACCTCCAAGTGTCCTGCACAACAATAGACAAAGAAATTTTTTTCGGGAACAAATTCTTCGCAACTTAACCCACGTTAGTCAAAACATGCATCATGCAACACATATGCACTGAAACCTGTGAACTTAACATAACCAACAAAAATCGTCGCCAAGCTGGTCGGCGAACAAGTCAAAACCGGTCAGACTACCACCCATGGCCAGTCTGACTGCTCCCTAGCCAGTCTGACCGCCCAGCAAGTGACTTAGCCAAATTTCCTCCCTGGAAATCTGAAACCTCTCTGGAAATTTCAAACGAATAGAGCTTTTGACTCAAAGCTCCAAAAAATTATGAGATCAAGTGTAGGAGAATCCCCTTTTTTTGCCTACACCCTCTATTTTTGGCCCAGCTCCAAACTAAAAAACACTTTTATGGCCGGTCAGACCACCGCCCATTGGCCGGTCTGACCATCAGCCATTAGACCCGAGGCTCGGCCGGTCTGACCACTGCCCTGGCTAGTCTGACCGCCCATTGCCTAACAGCATCTAAACTTCGCCGAAAACGAGTGTTTCGACAAACCTTCAATGCCATTGCTAATTGTATCATCGTTCTAAGATCGTGAGCATATGCCCATGATATCCACAATCTCCCCCTTGATGAACACATTGGTAATTTTTTAAAAATGTAAGTTTGATGTTTGAAAATAAAAATACTCACATTTTCGCACAAAGACAGAACTTGGTCCAAAAGCAAGAGAACGCAATGGAAATGACCAAGTTGGTTTTAGATTAGCATAGGCAAGTGAGATCGGTCAAAAGAAAACAAGACAGCTTTAATTTCCGGAGAAGAGTCAAAAATCTCACTTAAGGTCCATATGAAAGAACAATTGTTCAATTTGACCTTTGATCATGGTGAGGTTCCAAGAATTGCAATTCAAGTTCAGAAATGGCAATAAGATCATAAGAATGCAAATTAAATGCTCCCTCACACTATGATCATCATTTTTCAAAAAAAATTATTTTCTCCCTTTTTCTCCAAATAGCTCCCCCTTTTAAACATTTTTGTTACATCTTCTCCCCCTTTGACAATGGGGTCATCATGCCTTCCTCTCATCCAGAGATGAAAAATGCAGAAATAAAGAAAAATCATAAGAAAGAGCATGCATGAAATGCAATGGAGTGACTTTATTTTTCTGTATTTTTCAAATTTTAGTACAAGAAGCTTTGGAGATTACCCCATAGAACAAGCTAGCATTTCTACTATTACTCAATACATATCAAGCCAAAAAGCGCTAGCAAGATCATGTTAAAATATATATATATCAAAGTTAAGCTAGAAGGCTCAAGAAAAAGCGATGAATTGAAACAATTTAAGCAAAGCTTCAAAATTAGCAAGTTCATCAATAAGGATCCTAAAGTGATAATGGACATGTCAGAATATCAATCTGAGATCAAGAAGCTAACAACGACCATCCTAGAGACAAAAGGTCCTAAATCGAATCATTTTGCTCAAAGAACCTTAATCATCCAATTTTGTACAACAGTTTTTCATTTACAATGAATATTGAAGTTGATTAAAGGTCAATCTTAGTGAAGAAGATCTTGGACTAGGATCCATTCACAATCTCTTCCTAAGCTTCAACCAGGGTGACAAATCTTGAGGTTCATGTTAATTTTGATAAGCAGTCCCCATGAGATCGTCTGGATCATCAAACTATCTCCAAGTTCATGTCTTTGATATGCAGTCTTGTGAGAGCAGTTTGGCACAATTTAACCACATGAGAATCTTGAAATTTGATCTTTCATTTTGCACAAGAGCAGTTTTAGATTCACAAAGGAACAAGAAGCTCAAGAAATGGTCAATCCTAGATTCAAGAGCTAACAAAGCAATTTTGATAGGGCTAGTGTCACAAAAAGATGACTAATTGTGCAACTAGCTAAAGGATTAACAAATTGCAATTTTTAGTTCAAGTTGTCTTAAAGTTCTAGCTCATTTAGCAAAGGCTGAGCTACACATGTGAAGGTATGATAATTCTAGCAAGTCAAAGAACCAGACATGGAACTAAGCAAGAATTGAAATACTAAAGCTTAAGAGGGTAATAAGCAAAGCTTCATCAATTTAAAGGACAAACAGTAAAGCTTATATTACAATGCATCTTTTTGTGATTTTCATATGAATGCAATATGATACAATGAGATGCAAGAGAAACTTAAAAGCCTGAAAAGATAAAAAAAAATTAGCAAGTTCAAAAGAAGATCAATGAAAAATCAGATGAACAAGGAAAGCTCATAAGAGAACCAACTCCCCCTCAAACCAACTCATAGGGATAAATTACCCCTAACTCACTCCTCAAGGTGGCAAACCTAGTTGGGTCTAAACGCTTGGTGAGGATATCAGCTAACTGAGCCTCGGACTCCACAAATTCTAGCACAATATCACCCTTATCTACATGATCTCTAAGGAAGTGATAACGAATGTCTATATGCTTGGTCCTAAAATATTGCACAGGGTTCTTAACAATATTAATGGCAGAAGTGTTATCATGGAGAAGAGGAACACTAGCAAAAGTTAACCCAAAGTCCTTAAGGGTGGACATCATCCATAAAATCTAACAACAGCAACTAGCGGCAGCTACATATTCAGTTTCTGCAGTGGAGTGAGCAAGAGAGGAATGCTTCCTAGAGGACCAAGAGATGAGAGAAGTACCTAAGAAGTGACAAGTGCCTGAGTTACTCTTCCTATCTAACCGATAGCCTGCAAAATCAAAATCAGAAAACCCCTGAAAGGACAAGGAAGAAGAGCAGGAATACCAGATGCCATACTGGAGGGTAGAGTGAAGGTACCTGAAAATGCGCTTGACGGCTTGGCAATGGGAAGCCCTCAGAGACGCCTAAAACCTCGCACAAAGGCAAACTGTGAAGTGGATGTCTAGTCTTGAGGCCGTCAGCTAAAGGAGGGAGCCGATCATGCTTCGGTACTCTCATTGATCCACGACTTCTCCTTCCTCACCTAGATCCAAAGTAGTCGAAGTCGCCATGGGAGTAGCGATCGGCTTGCAGTCACCCATCTCGAAGCGTTTGAGCAGATCCTTGGTGTACTTCGTCTGATGAATGAAGATCCCTTCCTTGCATTGCTCGATTTGAAACCCCAGAAAGTAGTTGAGTTCTCCCATCATACTCATCTCAAATTCCCTAGACATGATCTCAGAAAAACTAGAAACAAGTGCATGAGAAGAACCACCGAAGATATTATCATCTACGTAAATCTGAACAAGCAAGAAGTCATTGCCATACCTAAGAATGAATAGAGTCTTGTCTACCTTACCCATCTCAAATTTATTCTTAAGCAAGAAGGTCTTAAGTCTATCATACCAGGCTCTAGGGGCTTACTTAAGACCAGACAAGACTTTGGATAGCTTAAAAATATGATGAGGATGCTTGGGATTCTCAAAGGCTAGGGGTTGCCTAACATACACTTCCTCCTCTATGTAACCATTTAGAAATGCACTCTTGACATCCATCTGGTGCAGCCTAAAGCCCTTAGATGTAGCAAATGCAAGTAGAATGCGAATGGCTTCCAATTCAGCAACATGAGCAAAAGTTTCGTCAAAGTCTAACCTCTCAACTTGGCTAAAATCCTGAGCTACCAATCTAGCCTTGTTTCTAACCATAGAACCATCCTCACTTTGTTTGTTTTTTAACAGCCAATGGGTTCCTATCACATTATGATCACTAGGAGGCTCTACTAGGTTCCAAACCTTATTCCTCTCAAAGTTCTCTAACTCCTCAGGCATGTCATTAACCTAGCTAGAATCAGATAAAGCATGTGATATATCGTGGGGTTCGAAAGAAGCAACAAATGCAGAATGGGAGTAGAGACTCGGAACGTGATACCTAGAGCGAGTGACTTGCTCATGAAGATGACCAATGATTTGATCCGGAGGATGATGCCTTTGAATGTGAAGTGGAGTGCTCGGGGAGATAGCATCTCTTCGACCTCCACAGGTACTGCTGATGATAAAGATACAGCAGGAGTCTCAATTGGAGGTGAAGTAGTCAAAGTAGGTTCTTGAGCTGGAATAGGAGTGTCAGTAGTAGGTGGGAGAGCATCATCGACTCCATCATCATATTCCTCTATAAAATGCTCTCCATCGCCTGTGTATCACTTGAAACGTCTGATCTAGCACTAGGGCTAGTCTCATCAAAGGTGACAATACATGTCTCCTAGACAACGTTAGTCTCAACATTAAAAACCTGAAAACCCCTCGAATGTGCATGATAATCCAGAAATAAACTATCAAAAGTTCTTGACTCAAATTTATCTAGGTTTCCTGTCTTGAGAATGAAACACTTAGCTCCAAAAACTTGAAAAAGAGAAATAGAGAGTTTTCTACCAAACCGAAGCTCATATGATGTCTTGCCCAAAGACGGTCTCAAAAAGATACGATTGACAATATGGAAAACTGTAGCAATTGCTTCGGCCCAAAACCTCCTCGAAGTGTTATACTTATCTAGCATCGTTCTAGCCATCTCGACTAAGGTTCTGTTTTTCCTTTCCACCACGTTATTTTGTTGAGGGACGTATGGAGAAGAGAACTGATACTCAATACCATGCTCAGCAAAGAAAGAGGCAAATGAAGCATTCTTGAACTCCGTGCTATTGTCACTACGAAATCGCTCTCAGGGCACTAGGGATTTCAGAAGCCAAGTGAAGGACAAGATCATAAAAATGATCAAAAGCTTCATTCTTCGAAGCAAGAAAGAACACCCAAGAGTATCTCGAAAAATCTCGACTATGACAAGAATATACCATTTGCCACCGACTGACCGAACCCTAACAGGACCAACAGTATCCATGTGAAGCAACTGTCCTGATCCGTCAGTCATGACCATAGTCAATGAAGGGTGTGAGGCAGCAACTTGCTTGCCATGCCCATTGGGCGTACATATAGCATCCTTGACAGCTTTAAGTTTGGGCAAACCTCTCATGAGATCAAGGTTGCTAACTCGCGTTAGATGATAAAAACCAATGTGCCCTAAACAACGGTGCCAAAACCAGAACTCAAAAGAAGATGCAATCAAACACTTAAGAGATATAGCAAGAGATTCAGAAAAGTTAGCTCCAAAGATCCTACCAAGTCTAGAAATCCCAAAAAAAACAAGCTCACCAGCTGAATCAAGCACATGACAAGCATTTTTCTTAAATCTAGTCTCACATCCATCATCAAGAAGCTACGAGACAGAAAGCAAGTTGTACCTTAGCTTGTCCACAAGAGCGACGTCCTTCAGGATGAATTTGTTGTTCATCCTGATCGATCTCATTCCTTCAATCCGCCCTTGTGTATCGTCTCCAAACGTGACGAAGTCATCACCCGTCGAACGTGTGAAGGAGGTGAACCATCTTGAGTCTCCGGTCACGTGGCGTGAACAGCCGGAGTCGACGAACCACGTGTTCTTCTCCCTTCCACGGCGATCCTAAAAATCAAGACACAGAAAATCGATGTGTCTCAATACTAGGGTTAGTTAAATATGACTTGGAAACCTAGTACTAAGACACACGTTTGTGAGTAGTATACAAAGCAGAATTGCTATCTTTGATCCTACATGAGGTTCTATCATGAGAAATGGTTACACGAACATGAGATGCATCCTGTCTAGGAACATGATGATGATGAGTATGTGAAACAAATCCTAGTCCAGTTTTCTTCTTTTCTAGATGACCATGTCTTATGAAAGCTCTAGGTTGATGAGATAAAATTATAGCAAGATTTTTCCTAGCATTTTTTAACCTACGCCAACAGGACTCAAGCAAATGCACATCCTTCTTGCAATAGGTGCAATGGTACTTGGTACCACTGGGAGAAACACCTTTTGGCTCAAAAGTTGGTTGGACAAAACCTGCTGATTTGAAAATGGTTTTTATAGGTTGGGTTTTGAACTCAACTAAGCCATTTTTCAAGACTTGAATGACATTTGTGTTGGACATGTCTTGGGAAAAGTTGTATCCTAACCCTTGCTTCTTACAAGGAGTTTTGGACTTGTCAAGAATCATGTTTAACTGTTTCTTACCCTTAGAGAATTTTTCTAAAGTATCCTTAAGATAAGCATTTTCTTTTCCAAGGTTAAAACATGATTCACAAGTTTTGGCCTTAATGGCTCTAGCATACTTCTCCTTATGAATAGCAACTTCAAGCTTAAGGGCTTCACATGAAGCATAAGGAGCAGAATTAATTTTGTCCTTAAGCTTGACATACTTAGCTCTAACAGCTTCCAATATGTCTTTTTACTTCATGTTCACATTCTAAGCAGAAAGTGCAAGTGCTAGATTCAGCCTTATCAGAAACGACAAACTTGCTAGATTCTAAGCATTGTTTTCACATGGAGTATATTTAACTTCAATTAACTCAGTCCTAGCATTTTCTAGTTGGTGTAAGGCAACATCATGAGCATTTTGCAATTTAGCAAGTTCAGAGTGTAAAGCATGGCAAGATGAACATTTATCAGCATCAAGATTCTTAGCATTCACAAGTTCTAGTATGAGATTATCAACTTGTGACTCTAAGTCCTTATTCCTAGCTATGGTGAACTCTAACGCCTTATCCTGGTTAAGTAGCTGCTCAAAAATAGTATCACATCTAGTAGATATAACTTCATAAGATGGAGGTACCTCATCGATGTCATCAATATTGACGGAGTCAGCCTTGAAGCACATGCCGGTGAAGTCTTTTGCCTTCCCTTTCTTCTTGTCTTGAGGGAGCTCCTCCTCCTTGTCCTCCTCGCTTCCGGAGTCCACATCGCTCATGGATTGCTCTTCAAAAGCAACAAGGACACGATAAGCAGCCTTCGTGAACTTGACAGCATCAAACTTGGACTTGTTCCCTTCAGGCTTCCTCCAAGTTGTCTTCTCCTCCTTGTGGTTGTCCTTCCCTTTTAGCTTGGGGCAGTTCGTCCGGATATGGTAGAGCTCTCCACACTCATAGCATGTCACAGGGCCACCTCTCTTTTTGTTTCTCACATTGTTATAAGCCCGTGTGAATTTTTTGACTAGAAGGGCTAACTAAGCCTTAGGAATACTCTCAAGTTCCTCTTCATGGATTGCAGATAAACAGGCAAATGAAAATCCAGATGAAGATTCAAAAGAGCCATCAGAAGTTCTTTTAAGAGGGTCAACCACCAAAGCCATGTTCTTCTTCTTAAGATAACTAACTCTCTTGATCTCATGAGTCTTGAGCTTGCTACAGAGCAGCTCCAAAGAGAGATTAGAGATATTGACATTCTCCTCAATGGCAGCAGCCTTCATCTCCCACTCCTTGGTGTTGATTGCAGCCAAGAGGTGGGTGGCATTCTCAGACTGAGAATACTCGATGTCTACTGCTCTCAACTGATTAATCACCTTGTTAAAGCGAGTGAATATATCATCGATGCTCTCGCTAGGACGTATCTCGAACTTGTTGTATTCTCGCTTGAAGACCGTCTGGCGTACTTGCTTAATTTGGGATGAACCCTCATGGTAGGTTTTGAGGGTGTGCCAAATCTCGTGTGTAGTCTCAAGATTACAAATCCTGCCATACTCTTGTCTACTAAGCCTGGCATACAGAAGGTTCTTTGTCTTGTGGTTGTCAGCCAAGATGGCTGCTGAAGCCGGTGTAGCAACCTTAGGCAAGATGAGCGGGGCTTGAACAACCTCCCATATGGCTTGACCTTCGCTCTGAAGGTAGACATACATGTGATTCTTCCAATAGGCATAGTCGAGCCTATCGAAAACATTCGGCTTGGTGGAGTACTTCTCCACCGCCAAGTTCAGTGACCGGTTAAGATCAAGAGTGAACTAACCGGGCTCTGATACCACTTGTTGGACCGAAAAGGTGACTAGATGGGGGGTGAATAGGAGCACTGTCTCTTTTTCACCTTCACCGGATTCAACACGATTTTCACTCCAATAAATATGAGAGCTATGAAGATCAATGTACAAGCATAGCGGAAGACTTGTATTGAATCCAATCAAAACCCCAAAGCAAAACAACCAAAAACTCAATTTATAAAGAGTTGGGCGGTTAGACCTCTCAACCTAGCGGTCTAACCTCTCCAAGGGGCGGTCTGACCTCCAGCCTAATAAACAGTAAAATCAGCCCGAACTCAAAATCACAAATTGGTCTAACTTTTCATCCACAACACTAAACTTCACGAAACTTGAAACATACCTTCTTTAAGATGTCAGGAACCTATTCCTATCAACGATCATGAAGATCATTGCCAAAGTTCAGACATTTTTCCGTTTGAGTGAAGGTTGCTTCAAAACCGAGTCAAAACCAAAATATGATCTAAAAACTTGCTCATGGGTAAAAGATGATCAATATGATCCTAGATGCATTTCCACATGTCACAGCAAGTAAGATCCAGGCCAGAAACCAAAGGAAAACCAAAGGATCAAAGAAAGCCCCAAAATCATAAAAGAGAGAGCAAGAACAAGAAGAGACTCATCTTGAGGAATCTTGCTTGGATTGATTTGAGATTGATGTTGGTTTACAGCCACTCCATTCAAGAGGACAAAAGCTCAATACTTGAACACACAATCAATCCAACTCTCTAGAACCCTAATCTCTCCACTTTTCTCTCCCTAAACACAAACTAGGGTTGTTCAATACAAGGGTTGGGAGGTGCACAACCAGCACCCTCCCCTATTTATAGTGGAGGCTAGCTTCTAGAAGGATATCCCTAATGGGCACCCGTTAAGGCTACACACAAATGGGTTTCACTCACGCACGTATTTTAAAGCGCCGTCTTTATCTTCACTTGACCTAAACCACTTCTCCTGCACCATCTTGCGCCGTGGATTGGCCAAAACCTATCAAGGCGGTATTTTGGTGAAGTTACCAAAATACCCCTTCTCGATCCTTCTCCAAAGACCGAGTCCAATCTTGATGAAGCAATCCCATGCTTCACCACGTGTAGGTTGATCAACGACTCTCTTCATGTCGGCAAGTCTCTCCCAACCGGTTCCCACCGAAACCACCATGGCACTTGCACTGACCTCCGCACCGCTTGATACAACCTGTCGTACCAAACTTCCCATTTGGTCATCCTTGTCCATTTTGCACCATGCTTGAGTCCATTGGCTTACCTGACATCCTCGATCATTCTGAACCTTAGCTCTCCAAGCCTAGTCCCGATCATCCTCGTCGTTGACCTTCAAGCGTCCTACACAACAATAGACAAAGAAATTGATTCCAGGAATAAGTTCTTTGCAACTTGACCCACGTTAGTCAAAACATGCATCATGCAACACATATGCACTAAAACCCATGAACTTGACCTAACCAACAAACATCGCCACCAAGCTGGCCAGCGAACAAGTCAAAACCGGCCAGACCACCACCCATGGCTGGTCTGACCGCCCAACAAGGGATTTAGCCAAATTTCCTCCCTAGAAATTCGAAACCTCTCTGCAAATTTCAAACGAATAGAACTTTTGACTCGAAGCTCCAAAAATTATGAGACCAAGTGTAGGGGAATCTCCTCTCTTGCCTACACCCTCTATTTTTGACCCAGCTCCAAACTCAAAAACACTTTTATGGCCGGTCCGACCGGCCAAGGTCCGACCGCCGCCCATTGGCTGGTCTGACCGCTAGCCATTAGACCCGAGGCTTGGCCGGTCTGACTGCCAGAGTTGGCCAGTCTGACCGCCATATAGGCCGGTCTGACTGCCCATTGCCTGATAGCATTTGAACTTCGCCGAAAATGAGTGTTTCGATAAACCTTCAACGCCATTGCCAATTGTATCATCATCCTAAGATCGTGAGCATAACCCCATGATATCCACATATTTTGAACCCATTGCCGGTAGTCAGGTATTTTCGTCCGACCTCTAAGCAATTTCATTGTCTAGATAAGTTTCGATCAGCAAATATGGAGAAGTTCGATGGGAATCAAAACCCCCTTTTATTTCGCCAAATCTGTACCACTTCGATTCGAGCCATGGGAGGTGGTGAGCATGTCATGGCGAACCATCTTCTAATCGACCAGCTGGCATCAAATGCTTGGCCTTGACCCTCTGGCACACATTGCACTTGGCAACGTACCGCGCGATCTACCGCTTCATTCGGCTCTACCATAGCCGCTTCTTCAGATCTTGGTACATCTTGGTACTCCCGGGGTGTATGGAGAATTGAGAGTTATGAGCTTCCTTGAGGATCAACTCTTTTAGCTTACGATCAAATGGCACTACCAAACGTTTCCCGAACCATAAGATGCCTTGTGCATCTTCGGTAAAACATTTGGCCTTGCCTTGTTTTATTTGCTCCTGAACTTGGACCACCTCAAAGTCAGTATTTTGGGCTTCCTTAATTTGATCTTCTATTGTGGATTTCACTTCAGGGGAAGCAAGGGACCCTTCTTGAACCATTTCAAGACTTAGCCACTGAAACTCGGCCTATAGTCTTGCCGAGGTGGGTATTACCGACAAACAATTGCAAGGGACACGTTGCTGTAGTCAGGTGCTTTGGATGGTTTCGACCTTGCGGGATTTTGGGTTAGCCTTAAATAGTGTTCCACTTTTCTGTGCCAACACTTCTGCCATTAGCATTGCCAAGAACCTAGTGCAGCACTCTAGGACCAAGCTCATAGATATTCGATATTATTTTCTTAGAGACCATGTGGAGAAGGGTGACATAGTGCTTCAGTTTGTTGAGAGTGACCTTTAGTTAGCTGACATTTTCACCAAGCCTTTAGATAGCTTGAGGTCCATGGCTTTGCAGGGAGAGCTCGAGGTTGTGTGTCCTTATGGCTTACTTTAAGTGGGGAGCTTACTAGGTAGTTTAGACTTCTTCCTCTCATCTTGTGGCTCTACGATGCTGCTTATTAGTTGCACTCTTCTCACTAGGTTGGGTTCACTCACTTCTTATAGGTTCATGGCTTTGCAGATGTTGGGCCCCTGGGTAGATAGGGAACATGTTTACTCCCTTGTGTTTAGATGATCAGCTAGTCCTAGAGTCATATGGGGTGGATGAGAGCGAGTCTGAGCCATAGTAATCCCACTATCCAGTCTGTGCTTTTTGTTTGCCCCTTTTTTTTCTTCGTTTTCGAGCTTCTTCTCTCTTACTTATAGCTTTGGTTCAGGGGGAGTTCATTTGAGTTTTTCTTGCGCTTAATTTTGACATAACTCAACCTAAAACAAAATATCTCTAAAATTGATTCACTTGTTGAGGGGGACCTTGGATCTTTATTTTGTTTATCATGCATATCATGTAGGCATATGTGATATACTCATTTAGATGATAAGGAGGTTTATCTATTATTCACATTGAAATCTTGCTTCATATCATTCAGACATTGCTATCATAATGAAATACTTTGCTAGCTTGTTCATGCCTAGATATATGCCATATAGCTTATCAATGCTTGCTGAAATTTAAATGTCAACATGAGCTTTATTGAAAACTTGATGAAACTTGTAGCTTCCACTTTCTTTTTTTTACTCTTAATACTTATGCCATGTCTTTAGATAATCTGAATTTCTTCTAGAGTCCCTAGATGTGGCGCCCCCAAAATTGGAGGTACAACACTTAACAAGGAACGAAAACGATTTCGAGTGTCCAGATATGTGTCTCATGTTAGCTCCCAAGGATCAGTGGTTAACATGCACATATGCAATACAACATTGCATTCAAATCCATACACAATATACAAAAATAATAGAATTATTATTATAACAACATTAAATAGACCTTAAGGTACAAATTTGCATAAGTGGGCCGACTAACCAAATTTAATCATAAATCAAATAAATCGCAGCCGAAGACAAACTTAGAATTAGAAAGGAAAAATCACCAGTTGGCATGCCCAAACCTACAAGCAACCAACTGGAGTTAAAGTTGGAGCATCTATCATAATTAAACCCGATTCGAAAGACTTCTCACGTGTAGCATGGACAATCTGATTGAGTACACTAGGCAATTTTCAGCATAAAGCAAGTTTTTCGTTGAGATAACCCATATAGATTCAAATTTCCATTTGATAAATATTTAGAAACATTATATAACAGTAGGTACTAACAATTCATGGTCAACAACAATAGATACTTCAATTATAATCAACACACGAACTTCCCGTTAGTGACACAAAACAATTCTTAACACCACATTTCTCAACATAACATTTCCAAACAAAACCCAACCCAAATCCCATAAGCTAATTGTGCATGCTTTCCCACAAGCGATGTCCATGACCGTAGACATGATTATTCGAATAGATTTATTTTCTCTGCAGAGTTGTACAGCTTTACCCACACGATATGATTACCTCTCAATGTCGGCCAAAGCACTCTTTCATAGGAGTGTGACTGAGATATCATAACGAGGTTGTTACAATGCTATGTCCTAACAATCAAAACACCTGAGGAAACAACACCATGGCCGAAATTCGCTTATCGTCACCATGGGTGTACCCGTTGTGTAAGTAAGTCCCTTGTGCAGCTACCCACACACGCAAAAGACCCTTAAGGGCAGTAAGGCAAAACTTAACATGCCCCTACTAGATTGACAAGGCAACAACAAACACGAGCCACTGGTAAAGCCTCAGCAACTACCGGTGCTCAAACAACAACAACACAACACTTGTCAACCTAATTGTGTTTTGATAACTAAAACACGACAAAATATTAAGCCAAGCCTTTGCCATTATACCTGCGTGTGGTTGCACGTAAGACTTGGTTCATCACACCACAGGCCGGTCCTCAAATACCTAGACGGGGCCACACGAATCTGGGACAACCTTCCTTCATCACCCTATCACCCGTCCAAGTCCAACACACAACAAACACTACCCAACAAGTCCACAAGAACCATATTCGAAGATCTGGACATATACCTCAAATTCAACATAATTTAATCCACACATCCCTCAAATTTTATTAAGATTCAATTCAATCCATCGGTCGATGGACTAGCTCCATCAACCGCTTTCGACTACAACTACTAATGTGACTAAGCATCGTTCTACAAATCACCAAACAACCCATATAACATATAATCTTAATCATTCAAGGTAACAGGACAATTAACATTCAAAGGAAGGCCAATGCAGCAAGTAGGGTATATCTAAAGCTACCCATTTGGCATACAAGTATTTGAAATTAAAGCAATGCATGGAATACTTGAAAATCAACATAAATACTTTTCGAAACTAATAAGAATAAAACATGCATCAAAGGAGGGGATTGCTTGCATTTGCTGTCGATAGTCTAGGTGATGTGGAGTACCACTTTGATCATATTCGAATCTTCATAAACTATCGAACCAGCGAGAACATCGAATAAGAACGAATAACACCGAAAACATCCAAAAATTCAATATCATCCAAATTGCATGAAATTCACACAGTAGGTATATTATGATTTTAGATGAATTTAGGAATAAAAATAATTTTACTTGGAGTTTATATGCAAAGTAACTACCGTTTGAAAATCAAAAATGAGAAAAATGCTGAAATTACAAGGTTCTGTTGCTCTGTCTGAATTTGAAAGTTTTTGCGAAAATTTGTAGAATAGTAAAGGAGATAAAATTTACAAAAATGGATAGACAATAAAAAGTTATGAACATCAAAAATTGGATCACCCCATTTGGAGTTCATATGAATTTCTTATGGATTTTTGAACTTAAATCAATTTCTAGTGTAAACATAATTCTTTACCGAATGTAATTCCAATTACGAAATTTTATGTGATAGTAACATGTTTCAAACCTATTCCAAGTTAAAGCACAATGAAAATGGAAACCAACAAAATTGGTTTCACTTAATTTGGAGTTAATTTGAATTAGTTATGAATTTTCGAAGTTTAAACCCATTTCATGTTGTAAAACAGTTTATTTTGGATTTTCAGAATTAATGAATTACTTTTTATACCGAGGTTATTCTAGCCATGGTCTATGACCGGTGAGGCCTACACGTCACACACACACACACACACACACAAACTAATTATCGATTAAGTGCTAAAGACGAGATTATCACCTAACTGCGTCATGCCGGCGCGATGGGGCTCGCCATAGTCGTTGCTGAACTCATCTGCATCTGTGTCCCCATTCTCTGCCACTGTTTCTGCGTCCACTCGGCCTCTCGTCTGCATCCACTATTCCACTCTTATGAACAGTGGATACAATAGAGTCTTCTCTGGAAGCAACATCATCAAGCTATAAACTTGGCATCATCATCAACAACAACCACATTTGGCAAGAGGTAACTAAAATCAGTTAAAACAAATTAGCATTATTTCTGTCTACCTTGGTCTTTAGTGTATAACTTCCAAACCACTAACTCAAACTGCATGAAACTTGGTAGGAATGCAGCTCAATCAGTCCTCAACATGCTGTCCAAATTTCAGCCCAATCTAGCACCATATGACCCCCCAAATGGATCAACCACCAAGATTGCGCACCTCTGAGAACACTGCAAACAGAACAGACTAAACCACTCTAAAATCCGTTGCTCAAATAAACCAATCCTAAAACCAACTGATCACGACGAAGTGCTCCATGTGTAGAACTAACTCACCAAGTTTGGAGCATGTCCAACCACGTTTGAGCCTTTGACCAGGAACTTGAAGCAGATCGGGCAAGAGCCACCAAGCTGAACCTACCTTCACTTCTCCTCTCTTCTCTTCCTCCCGTCGGCCGGCCACCTCGGCCCCGCACTGCTTGCTGGCTTTGCTCAATGAGCCGCCATGCCGTAGCGAACCACCACCATTGAGTTCATCCTCTCCTTTTTCTCCAACTTGCTCAAACAAACTTACATGCAAAAAATACTTGGATAAATGGAAAGCTAATGTCATGAGGATTGCAATGGTGTGACATGCATTAGGGAATTTGTGGTTCTTGGAAGAGATTGAGAGGAGAGAAAGTGGGAGCTTGAGCTCATGTGTGAGAAAGAAATGGAGGTGGGAGTTCTCTTGGAGAAGAAGAGCTGTTCGGCTGGGGGCAAAAGCAATTGGGCAGTGGCACGTGGAAGGAGTTGGCAATGAGAGGTTTTGGTGTTGGGAGAATAAGAAATGGCAAGGTGGGTGATGGAATAAAGAAAAGGGGAGGTGGCTTGGTGATGCTCTGTTGGGGTCATGAAGATGGCAGTGGGGTGCTAGTTTTGGAAGAGAGAAATGGCAGAGAAGGGTGGTGTTGGCTGGGGCAAAAGTTTGGGAAAATTCAAAATTTAAATTATATTTGACTTGGTGTTCCAGTTTTGACTAAATGATTTAAACTAGTAAATAAATTCTAAAAAATTTTGTGAGTGCTCTTAGATTCAAATATAACTTAGGAAAAATTGTTTAAGGTATTGTTCATTCTCCAGTTGTTGGAATTAATTCATTTTCAGATCTGCAATGGTGAGTTGGTTTGAATTTTGGTGAGGTCGGTTTGACTTCTGAAAATTTAGGAAAAATTATATTAATTCAATATTAATAATCTAGTATTTTAATTAATTATTTCTAGAAACTTTTATACTAATATTTTTCTAGATTCAAAATGAAACTTGATTTCAACATAAAGTTTTAAAATCCGAGTGAAATTTTATTACAAACAATAAAAGTTTAAAATTGATCAAAAAATTACACACATACACATGATATGCTCTACTAAACCAACTTAAGAATTTTAGGGACGTTACACTAGAGCAACTTGGCCTTGAGCTATTTTGAATCATGTTTGAACGTTGTGTAAATTTGCTCATAGAAAACGATGTGAGGTCAACCTCACCAAAAAATAATGAATAATGAATATTAAAAAGATGTGAGGACAACCTCACCAAAAAAATTGAAAAATGAATATTGAAAAGATGTGAGGTCAACCTCACAAAAAAATGGAGAATGTCAAAAATTGCAAAAGATGTGGTTCAATCCCACCTTGCAAAAGATGTGGTTCGATCCCACCTTGCAAATAAAAATATGAAATAAAATGAGCTTTAGGTTCTTTCATGAACTTGTAGCACACCGAAAGTGTTGACTAGGTTGAACTCTAGGTTTTTCTTTGCATCTTGGACATGGCTATGTATTTTTAGTTGAAATTATGTTAAGAACTTGCTACTTGTGTAATCATGCAAAACTTGGCCTTAATTTGTGCAAATTGCTTATCTTGCTTGCTAGTCTTTGCTTTATGCTATATATTTGGTCATGAACTAGTTTAGCAAGTTCTAAACTGAGGTGGCTTGGTGTAATACTTTGAGCTTCATATTCATGTTGATAATATACACAGCTCTTTAGGTTTGCATTCCCATGCATTTCACGCATACATGCTCTCTCTTGTGTTGAAGGCAAAATGGCAAAATGCATGTTAATTAGTGTTGACCTCCTTCCTAATTTGGCAACTTGGTCATGATCTTCTTGCTTCATTTCTGGACCAAGTTTGTCTCTTCGCAAATTTCTTTTCTTTTAAAACCTTCCATTTGCATTTTGATACGGGTTGTCAACATATTCATGAAGGGGGAGATTGAGAGGCCATGTGGAGGCCCTTTCCATGTTGTGATGAATATTTGATAGTATTTGGGACTTTTTGGTGAAGGTTTGAGAGTTGTAAATCTAGTTTTGAGTTTTAACTAGGTTTCATGGGATGTTATGATGTATGTTTTCACTAATGACGGTCAAGTGCATGGTACTTGTGCCAAGGAAATGATTTCTTTATTTTTGTTGACTGCAGGTTGACTTGATGGCTTCGGTGATCATCGACACGGGATCAGGAGCAAGCTTGGAGAGCTTGGCATCTAGAACGATCATGGAGGTCAAAGAGATCATCGAGGATCAAGTCTGGTAATGAAGATAGAGTCTTCAAGAAGATGGTGCAAGACGGGTCTGTGCGGTGACTAAGGGTGACTTGGCAGTGTCCATGTGTCGGTGAGGCGTTCCGAGGGTGTTCAGAGCTCGAGACACAATGCATGGACGTGACAAGTCAACAAGGAGCAAAGACCGTCAAGGTGCAACAGCGTGGTGGCTCCAAGTGGCTTATGTTGACCAATGTCAACATAAGGGTATTAATGTAATTGTAGCTAGTCTAGAGGTGTATTCTAGGCAAGAGGTAGAGTTGGCTGAATCATAAGTGGATATGAATGAGTGGAGAGAGTTAATCTTAGCCCTTGAGGTGATCTAAGGGTTGAGTTTGCTCCCATAGGGCTATAAATAGAGGGTTAGAGGTATATGTCCATAACCAAGTCTTTGAGAAGATTAGGGTTTTCCTTGTGGTCCTTTGAGATTTGCCCACCATGAAGTGTGGCTTTGTAATCCTTCCTCTCAAAGCAATGAAAGTTCCAAGTTTTATATGTTCTGAAATTTATTTTATTTCTTGCAATTTCTAGCTTTTCCTTGTTGCAACTTGAGTTTCTCTTCCCCTCGTTCTACTTGTTGTAGTTCTATTGATCTAGGACATGTAAGATGTTGAGGAGTTCATCAAGGACATATCCCAACCTAGCAAGATCCATTAGAACTCATTCTTACTCAAGTTGTGTTTGCATTAGCCTTGTTCTTGAACTGAAATGGCTATTTTTTATGCAACTTGAACTATTTGCATGAAAGGTTGCAATTTTTTTGGCATATCTTTGTAATTCCTTTTGGAATCATAGCCCTAAGATCATTTCCTAACCATGGTTCAAGTTTCATTAATTTTGGATAAGTATATCTTGAGTTATTGAGGTTTCTTCACAGCCAAGTTTCCGAATTTTCTATTTTGATGCAACATGAACTTTGAGCAAGAAAGGTCTCTCTCTTGGGCTTTATTCTACAATTACATTTGGAATCATAACCCTGAGGACATCCTATTGTTATGTGTCAAGTTTCATCAATTTTGGTTGAGTAGATCTTGAGTTCTTGAGATTTCTTAGTGGGCAAGTTTATGAAATTCCAGATTTGCTGAAATTGCTATTTTGATGCAACGTGGACTTTAAGCAAGAAATGTCTCTCTCTTGGGCTTTATTATGTAATTCCGTTTGGAATTAGAACCCTGAGTACCTCATCTTGCCATGGTTCAAGTTTTATCAATTTTGGTGGAATAGATCTTGAGTTCTTGAGGTTTCTTAGCACCAAGTTTCTGAAATTCTAGATTTGCTGAAATTGCTGTTTTGAAATTCTTGTTCTAATTCACTCTATTCTTAGTGTACTCTTGGTGTTATTGAATCTAGTGTCTTCCTAAAAGCACTAGAGTTTAAGAGAAGAAATACTTGAGTTTGGGAAATTTAATTTGCGCATATTCATCCCCCTTTAGTCGCCATATCCGATCCTTCAACATCATGCAAGTTATGGAAGCTCATGATGATGTTCTAAGAAAGAACTACATCTCACAGCCGCCTAGTAGTAATGTTGGCCATGAAATCAATGCTAGCAGCTACAAGGTGAGGAAGCCTCTCACAAAGGAGAGGGGCAAGAAGGGTAAGGTCATGGGTCGCAAGGTCAAGCCAAATGCTCAAACCAAGAAGGGTGGACACTGAATTAATTTATTCTTTGAATAGTGGTTGTGAGCTCTAGGAGAACAAATCATTAAATTCTTGTGACAAGTCCTACAAGGTTTATATTTTCTTCCTATATTTATAATAGCATGTTATATTATGATATTTGAAGTATTTTATTTATGTGTTGATTGCTTCCTACTGCATATTAATAAAATACTTTATATTAGAATGCGTGTAACGCTCTATGGAGGAAATGTGCATAGCTGATAGCGGCACAACAAATACCATCTTAGGAGAGACGAAATTCTTTCAGTCGATCAGCAAGAATGCTGGCAGTCTTACGACAATCGCGGGTAGTGATGCTTGTATAATAGGCTTAGGAAGAGCCATAATTATACTCCCGATGGGCACAACTTTGGTCATTGAAGAAGCCTTGTTGTACCCAGAATCGACTAGAACTCTCCTAAGTTTCAAGGATATTCACGCTCACGATTTTCACGTAGAGACTAAATAAGAGTATGGTAAGGAATACCTGCTCATTACAAAGTGTGAAGAAAGTGGAAAGATGGTATTAGAATGACTTCCTTCATTTGAAACTGGGCTATACTACGCTAATATTAAGGCACCCTGCAGCCTATACTGTCCTGAAAACCATATTTAGAAGCTCTGAACTTTTCTATCTCTGGCATGATAGATTAGGCCACTTAGGTCTTAGGATGATGAGAAATATAATTAAGAATTCCCTGGGACATAATATCGATGTAAAGAATTTCTCGAATCAGGAAGATTTTGTGTGCCCCGCATGTGCCACTAGGAAATTAATTACTAGACATTCTACTCTGAAAGCGAAGGATGAAGTCCCTACATTCCTAGACCGTATCCAGGGAGACTTTTGCGGTCCTATACAGCCCTTGTCAGGGCTGTTTAGGTATTTTATGGTGCTCATCGATGCTTCCTCGAAATGGTCGCACATATGTTTATTGTCTACGAGAAACCATGCTTTTGCAAAGCCAATCTCACAGATAATTAAAATTAAAAATTATTTTCCTAATCATCATGTGAAGTCCATCAGAATGGACAACACCAGAGAATTTACTTTGAAGGCATTTGATGATTATTGCAGGGCAATGGGAATTAAAGTTGACCATTCCGTACCGCATATCCACACCTAACATGGACTAGCAGAGGCATTAATTAAAAGGATTAAATTTATTGCCCGACCGCTTTTGCCGAATTGTAATTTATCAACTATATGTTGAGGACAGCAGCAACTCTCATCAACTTTATACCACGGCATATAACATCCATTCACCTATGCAACTAGCGCAAGGGTCAGCACCGAAAATTTATCATGTTCGCAAATTTGGGTGCAAGGTTTATGTACGTATACCACCACCACAACGAATTGCAATGGGCCCTCTCTGTAAGTATGAGATATACTTTGGTTATGAGACTGCATCCATAATTAGGTATTTGGACCCTATGACAAGAGATTTGCATACTGCCCGATTCGCTGATAGTATATTTGATGATGATAGTTTCCCATCATTGGGGGGAGGAAATCAACTCTTTGATGAAAAATATCAAGAAATAACGTAGCAAGCCACAGGAATACATGCACATGACTTGCGCACTAGTGAAGCAAATAGAGAAGTCCAAAAGATAATTAATTTCCATGCATTAGCGAATCATCTGTCTGGTCACTTTAGTGATTTAAAGAGCGTAACCAAGTCGCATGTGCCTACACGCAATGCATCAGAGAGGGTTTAAATGCCGAAGAAAGTTGAAGGTATCCCTAATCCTGTCCAAAGGCCTTACCAAAGGACGAGAACTCCGGCCCCTCGAATCCCAAATAACTAAAGACGCCTAGTGGAAAAGGATAAGAAGGACTTGACACAGCCGATCACCGAAGTTCCCCAGAACCAGAAGGGGAGCCAGATGAGACCTGGCACCAGTATGGAAACTTTAGGAAAAGGCATACCGGATTTGAACATTTCCACGGAGGGAGGGATCAGCAGAGATGTGTGCGCACACATCGGAGCTGAAAAACTAAAGGGACTTGCCCCCGTAATTGGAAGTAGCGGTGAGCAAGTAGAAGCATTAGAAGAATCACCCCATGAAGAAATAGCTATAAACTATGTGGCCACGGGAGAATCGATGAATAGGACAACAACTAATGTCGATATTTATTTTGCAAAAAAATTGCCACAATCATCGATCTTGATCTAGAGCCTACATCGGTCACTGAATGTTAGAAAAGATCAGATTGGAAGAAGGCTCAGCAAGTCGTGGGGAAATGTATGCAAATAGTATTCATGCAGGGCTCACTACTATAGAAAAGGTCTTCACAGACAGTTCAAAAATTTCATCACAGACGGTTTCTGGAGCCGTCTAAGTTTATAGTTCAGTGATAACATGAGGTCATCATAGACAGTTTTTGAACCGTCTGTGAAGCATGCTATCACAGACGGTTATTAACTCAGAACCGTTTGTGATATCTGACTATCACAGACGGTTCATGTTTAGAACCGTCTGTGATAATTGTCTATCATAGACGGTTCGTGTTTAGAACCGTCTGTGATATATATTCTCTATAAACCCTCCAGCGGTGGTACGCTTGTGCTCGTTTAGTCTGACCACTTCGAGGTCGTGAGGAGGATTAGACAGCCGCCACGGGCAACCTCTCTTCGAGCTTGCAAGTTCAAGAAGTACGGCTGCAAGGAGAGTGCATGGACTTACAATTATCTGGATGTCGTAAATAGGTAATTGGACTTGACATCAAGGAATGGTTGGTTGCTGATACATGAAGCCACTTCTATCCGATCGAAGCGGCTTCATGTATCGCGAACCAAACATTCTTTGATGTCTAGTCAATTACCTATCGATTTACATCCGTAATTGTATGTCCACGCGTTTCCTTGCAACAGATTTCTTGAACTTTTAGGCTCAATGAGAGGTTGCCCGTGGCATGCCTCATCCTCCTCACGACCCTCTAAAGTGGTCAGACTACAAACTATATATATATATATATATATATATATATATATATATATATATATATATATATATATATATATATATATATGATGTCGGTTTTAAAGGCACAAGCAGCCTTTGCTTGGAGGTTTTATAAAGAAGAGATCATGAATAAAATGGTAGGGCGATATCGTGCACAGGACACAAGGAGGAGAACTTGACCAGCATGAACACGGTTACAAATTAGCCTAACCTTTACAAATCTGAAAAGTTAATTGCAACCAAGCCCCATCCGAACCACATCGATCCCTTGTAAGCCAACCAAGCATAAATAACCGGCATCAATAACCCTTAGCATCCATTAGAGAGCATTAACCAAACCCACCATTTTGCCCTATTCATTTTTGTCAATCTGAACCCACAACATGAACTAAGCAAGATGCACAGAATGCACATACACCAATAGCCCTCACTTTACATCATAGAGCAAGGGGACTATTAATATGAACTAATTATCAATTCAATTTCAGCATAAGACTATTAACATCATTACATCACAGAGCAAGGGAATTATTAATATGAACTAATTATCAATTCAATTTCAGCATAAGACTATTAACATCATTGAGCAGTTCAACAGCAAGACCAAGGGTGTCCAAACCCACCACACTAGTAGTAGCCCTCGGCATCTATCACAGAGCACTAGCCATTTTCATCACAGAGCAAGGGGGTAGAGATAGAGAGGGAGTAAGGTAGGGTGATACCTCAGTACAGCGCAACCACGGTGGTGACCCCACCACCAGCACAACCCTCATTAATCTCCTTCACCTCGCATAAATCACACAAACATCAGGACACAACTTATGGCTCAAGCATAAAAATCAAACTCAATACAAGACATTAAGTTAAAAAAGAGGAGAATAGAGGGAGGATGGGGAAATCAAAGCCAGGGGGCAGGGCCTGAGCGCAAGAGGTGGAGCAGGCATGGGCTGCATTGGAGAACCAAACCATAGACGCGGGCAGGCAGTAGGTGTGATACAGATACATACACACTTAGTACTTTTCAGTTAAATATATTATTTGACTGGAAAGAATTATTGAGCCGCATTAAATATTACCAGGTGAACTCTAATTTAATTCGGTCTTTAATTATCATACTTAGAGACACAGAGCTACTACTATTTTATTTAATTATATGCAGTCGTATATATGATCTGTACAAGCCTAAAGTGAAGATGCGCTTCGAAGGCCCTGAAGGAATACATATATCATTTCTTATATTCGGAGTTCAGCCACGGAAGGAGCAATCGGATTCATCTTGTGCACCCGAATAATCAGAGTCGAGGACGACTCCTTTTCAAGAGGGGGAGGATGATGAGGACGTCCCGATTGGATCGATTACACGAGCAAGGGCTAAATTAATTAACCAACAGGTGAACTCACTCCTAATTAATTTTAGTATTGATTTTAATGAATACATGTTACTGCCCAATAGTCTCATATTGTGTGTGTGCAGTTTTATATGTATAGATGCATGGGAGACCGTATCAGGCCGAAGGAAAGAAGATGCCGCTGCTGATGTAAACCTATGTTTAATGGCGTATCCAAATATCAAGTATTGTTCACGCATGCATATGTTAAGAGGAACCAGAAAATGCATGCATGAAAGAAGATGCAAGGTCTACATGCATGGATGTGCATTACATGACTTGTCTCATGCATGTGTGTGTTAAAAGCAATAAACAAGGTGCTGCATGCATGCAACCGAAGGGAGGTATGAAAGCTACTGCATGCAACCGGAGGGCATGTGCTGCATGCATGCAACCGGAGGGAGGTTTGAAAGCTGTTGCATGCAACCAAAGGGGGAAGGAGACGTGCTGCATGCAACCAAAGAAAGAAGGCCGAATCAATGAAGACATGGCTAACCGAACCATGCGACTTGGTGGGCCCAGTCATATTCCCTATTGTTTGACCGGTGCACGTAAGATATGGCTAACCGAAGTAGTTAAGGAAATCATTGTTTGCGTGTTCTTTCTTTTTGGAGTTCGATTTTGTTAAGTCACGTAGAGTCCGATTTGACAGCCGAACTAGGAAGGCCATCGGCCTATTTATTTTGCTACGTATTATTGTAACAGGGGACCACGTGATGAATCACGGTGGCCCGATCTTCCGATAGGTTCGATTTGTTTCGTCGTAAGGACGTTGACGCTTTGAGGCTTCCGACCCGCAGATCTTCACCTCGCAATTCGCTACACCCGCACGATATGCCGTTATCAACCACGCTTGCGCGATCGACCTTACCACGAGGGTTATGGTTCTGCAGCAATCGAAGCAACTCACAAGAACACGATAGATGCAATCTAAAATATATTGCGAATATGGATGAAGTTCACAAGTGGGGTTCCTCAAACCGAACAAGCGCTAAACCGCAAAGTGGCGAAATAATCTAAGAAAAACCCACCCCTAAGCAAAGGGCGACTCTTGCACATATATAGGGGGGCGTGAGGAGGTCGACCTAGGGTTGTGCTACAACATGCACATCTTGGGCTTTGACCTCGACACGCTTACAAAGGCCTTATTAGGCCCAAAACGGTGACCTGACACCTTATTTCCATGTCTCGACTAACACCCAATGTGGTGGAAATCCTTTGGTCGTGGGCACAGTCGTGGGAGTGATCGTGGGAGTCGTGGGATCGGTCGTGGGGTTTAAGACACAGTCGTGATCTGGCGGATCTGGTCGTGGAGTGGGTACACTGGTCGTGAACCTTGGGAACTTGGTTTGGATCCTCCCATTATTCCTAAGTAGCGAAGATCACAATTATTAGGTAGCATACCATTCTCGCATAGATAAATTATTAGCACCTAGAAACGAGCTCACCTCATAATTTAAGTGACGTGCTCGAGCTCTTGTCATAGGACCGACCAGATCTGGAGGATGTTGTGTAGTGCGTGTATCCGAACGAGTGATGTCCTCATCACCACGAATATGAATCTATTATTTTGAGAGAGAACTATACACTTGTTCTTCCTAGGGTTTGACATACAGTGTAACCTAGAGGGAAATTGGGCGTTCTCAACCCCGTTGTTCTTGTGATTCCTTGTGTTTTGCAGGAGCAGTGACACGTCTACTTTGTGTGATTAGGTAGACGGGATCACGAGCGTGTGGTTAGGCGAATTCTTTTGTCGTAGGTTACTGTTTTGACAGTGGATAGCGCCATTGGTTCGTTAGGTTGCACGGATCCAAAGTTATCATCAATCCTACACTGTGAAGATCGGGCATCTCTGCCGTATCAAGGTGCAGGTGGTGGTGCAGTGGATTGGGTGGCAGCGTCACTGTAGTTGTGGCACAACCCTGACACTTTATAAGACACTCCTATCGTACGAGTGTCTTGTGCAGTGTAGAGTGATGTCACAACCGGCGGCGACGGCAACGGGGTTGGGCGGTGGCGTCGAGGTGGGGAGGGGAACTGACGCGAGTAAGTGCGTTGGGGAGTGACGAGTTAGGGTGGGCACAAACCCTAGCGGCCGGGCTCCTACTAATAAAAGGACTTATCACAGACGGTTCTATTATAGAACCGTCAGTGATAGTTATCATAGACGGTTCCATAATAGAACCGTCCGTGATATGTTTTTTTCTAAAGTATATTATCTTGTATATACACTTACATGATATGAAGAAATTACATGTTTATATGTCAATTTTGTCATTTAAATACTGCTGAAAATTTACTTTAACTATATATGATACATATATATATCTCATAGATCGGATCGCCGACGGCGAGGAGAGAGGTGGCGGTGCGATCGCATCGACGGTGGCGCGGTGTCTCCGACGGTGCTCCGACGAGCGTGAGGAGAGCACATGTGGAACGTATCAGGGCGATGCCGAGGGTGAAGACAACGACAGCAGAGCTCCACGGACGGCGGCACTAATGGCGGTGGAAGCCCTCGGTGGCCAGCTGCAAAGAAATGCGGATTTCAGCAAGGAGCGAATGGGGAAAAAGCGGAGCCCGAGGCAAAAAAGATGAGGAGAAAGAGGGTGTAAGGACCTGACCCGAGAGCTCCTAGAGGGGTCTCCCAGGACCACCCAGGATGTCCAACAGGACCACCCGTGAGGTTTGAGAGGTCCTCAAAGACCACCTAGGAGGTCTCTCAAGACCACCCGTGGAAGGCCTCCAAGACCTCCCAGGAGGACTCGAAGGCCCACCTAGAGGTACTCTAGGATCACGCGGAGGTCTGGGCTCTGTGCACTGTGAGCTAGTCCCAGGATCAATTGGCTAGCTCGCACAGACTCCACATTGGTGCAATCAAGACCATACAACATGCTCAAAGATGAAGTAGAAAAATTAATATTCACATAAGCAAAAGACCTTATGGTCAAAGCTGTTTACAGGGGTGCCTCGTCGGGCTACACAAAAGAGAGATACACAGCAGCGGAAAACACAAAAGCACAGGGTCCATTCGACCAGCCCCATAGGCTATCGAGTGGAGGACGACGCTAAGTCGCAAGGTCTTCATAAAGCTCCTCTTCATAGAGCATTGTGCTCCTTAGGTCACCCTCCTCTGCTGATCAAACAGAAAGCAACATTTGCAAGAGATAGATTAAGTAGATTTCAAAGCACAAGTTGAAAGAAAACTCACAAGTAAACAAGTCTCTTTTTGAAAACCGCATCCGACCACCCTGATCGAGTGCCCCGTCCACTCACAACCACCCTGGCCGTGAGGGAGACCCCTCAAGACCACCCTGGACGTGAGCACCGACCACACCTGAGAAAAACAAACTACCCCTTGCGTGAAATCTCCAGGCATGACCATAACCGAGGCCGCGGCTATTCGAATAGATTTTACACTCTGCAGAGGTTGCGCACTTTACCCACAAGAGGTGATCGCTTGATACGACACACGTTTCCTTGAACGTGCGAATCAAGTGGAGACCACCACCAGGTCTTTACAAAAGTTCCACTTGACTCGGTTCTGCTCTCGCTAAGGTTCCGCCTACCTGGCTCCCCTCTTGCGCCATTCCCATTAGCACAGAACCGACTCAAGCTTCCCTAATTATTGCACCCGGTCCACCCCATCCTGGACATATGGTTGCACGAGGTGACCCAGATCAATGGTTCAAGGTTAAGTCCTTAGTTGGCTGCTCAGGCAAGTCGTTCCACAACCCAATGTGCTTCCTACACCCACACTAACCACCATCCATCCTACCCGAGCATAAAACATTTGGGGTTCCTCCCGGCCAAAGGACCACCCAAGTCCTAGCACAACAATTTCATCGAGTGGCATTGCCACGGTTCCACAGTTCATTAGTCATATTTAACAATTAAGAATTATGAAGTTGATACCATCACAAGCTACAACACGGCTAAGCATCAAACGAACCCATGTTGGTATATAGTAGAGACCAACAACACAGCCCATCCTAGGGATGTCAAGGAAACATGTCAACATGTATGTCTCAAATAACCAAGGATGACTTTACTAGCAAGAGGGCATATAACTACTCCCAAAATTGTTTGTATACAAAAAGCCATGCATGATAAGTTAAAATAATATACATTTTGTAAAGAAGGGTTCAACGTGATCAAGGTCTATGACTTGCCTTCAATGAAGAACTGAGAAGCTTCTGTTGATGCGGCCGGGTCGAAGAACTCCTCTGGGAAACTGGGATCTACACATTCGAGAGAGCCAAAATAAGCAAAGCAAACTCCAACAAGAAGAACAAAAGAACTCACTAAGTAAGAGCCAAAGAAGGGTTACAGAAAAGATGAAAACCAAAGCTTGAATCGCTCAAGGGGGGCTTAAATGAGGGAAGACTAGCTCAAAGGAGGAGGTTCAAGGTGCTGGGCAACAAACAGGGGCCAAGGAGTTTTCTCAGGTCCTTTTATAGGCACGGGAGGCTCTGAGTGGAGGACGCCACATTAAATGGCACATGACTGGAGCAGGTGATGGAGGGAAATAGGGCAAGTCAAGGAAGTGACCAAAGAGGGAAACGAGGTACTACAGAAGCAACCGCAATAAATGCTTGAAGACTTTTAATCTGGCAGTACACAATGGGAGGAAGAGGAAAATTAGTAGGAACTAACAAGCTACCAGTCAAACACATGAGGCTGACCTAGCCCAGAGGGGAGGTCCAAAAAGGGTGGTCTTTGCAAAAGGATCAGTTGCGACAAACGAGGAGGTCGTGACTCGCAAGGAGCGGGAATCGTGACCCACGGAGGTGGTCTTTGCAAAAAGACCACGGGAGGTCCTGAACGGTGAGATCACAACCAAGGGAGGAGGTCCCAACGGTCAGATCTCTCAAGGGGAGGTCCTGACGGTTGGATCAAATCAAGGGGGAGGTCCTAACGGTCAGATCTCTCAAGGGGAGGTCCTGACGGTCGGATCAAATTAAGGGAGAGGTCCTGACGGTCAGATCACTCAAGGGGAGGTCCTGATGGTTAGATCAAATCAAGGGGGAGGTCCTGACAGTCAAATCTCTCAAGAGGAGGTCCTAACGGTCGGATCAAATCAAGGGGAAGGTCCTCACGGTCAGATCTCTCTAGGGGAGGCCCTGATAGTTGGATCAAATCAAGGGGGGGGTCCTAACGGTCAGATCTCTTAAGGGGAGGTTCTGATGGTCGGATCAAATCAAGGGGAGGTCCTGACGGTCAGATCTCTCAAGGGAAGGTCCTGACGGTCGGATCAAATCAAAGGGGGAGGTCCTGATGGTCAGATCTCGCAAGGGGGGGGGTCCTTACGGTCAGGTCAAATCAAGGGGGAGATCCTGACAGTCAGATCTCTCATGGGGAAGTCCTGACGGTCGGATCAAATCAGGGGGGGTCCTGACGGTCAGATCTCTCAAGGGGAGGTCCTGACGGTCAGATCTCTCAAGGGGAGGTCCGCGACAGCAAGATAAAGCACAAAGGAGCGGGAGCTGTCATATTACAATCAAACGGGTCAAAACGATTGGGCCATTCGGACCATCCGAAGCTGCTACTCGATCTTGACCACTCAACTAGATCGGGCGGTCCAAAATGATGGGAACGTTCGGACCAGGCGAAAGCGACATCAGATCTGGGCTGTCCAAAAGAAATCAAAGGGTTCAAAAGGATTTGAACATTCGGACGATCCGAACATGCCGACAAGATCAAACCGTCCAACACCAATCGAACGGTCCAAAAGCGATGAAGGTCAAAATCGAGCGGGAGGTCCGATCGGCACAAGGGAGGTCCAAACGAATGAGGGGAGGTCCTGGAGGACACAAGGGAGGTCCTGGAGGACACCAGGAGGTCCAAACGAAACACACAACCCTGAGTTTGGATTTTCGGTTAACAAGGATATTTGAAACACAAACTCGAGCTTGGACCTAAGGGAAGATCCAAACACAAGAGAGGCCTGGGACCTTAGGCTAGGCCGAGGGGTACACGGGGCAACCAGAGAAGGAAAATGAAAGCCAAAGAGCACTAACAACTCAAGATCGACCAAAAAGGTTAATTGGAGTTCAAATTAATCATGTTAAATCTCCACATTACCAAAATTCCAGGTTAAGCTTGAGCAAACGACAGAACCAAAGGGTTACTTTTGAGTTTTGAAAATTTTTCAGAAAGGCTCCGAAAATTGGGATGTTACAAACCTACACCCCTTAAAGGGAATCTCGACCCCGAGATTCGAGCTGGCTAGAGAACAGGTGGGAAAACTCGGCTTTGAGGTCCTCTTGATGTTCCCAATTTGCTTCTTCTTCAGAATGGTTGCTCCACTGGACTTTGCAAAACTTGAGGATCTTGTTTCTTGTCACACGCTCGAATACTTCTAGAATCTGGATGGGGTGCTCTTTGTAGGAAAGGTCTTCTTAAAGGTCCACGGTCTCCAAAAGCATCTGCTCTTCTGGAACGCGCAAGCACTTCTTCAATTGAGACACATGGAAGACGTTGTGCACACTGGATAACTGAGGTGGGAGCTCCAATTGGTAAGCAACTTCTCCTCTTCTGGCTAAGATTGGAAAAGGTCCAATGTACCTTGGTGCAAGCTTACCACTGACTTTGAAACGGCACAGCCCTTTGAGAGATGACACCTTGAGGTACACATGGTCTCCAGGAGCAAAGGTTAAGTCTCGACGACGATTGTCCGCATAGCTCTTTTGTCGGGTTTGAGCAGCCTTCAACTTTTGCCTTATTGATCTCACTTGACTTTCGGCTTCTTTGAGGAGGTCTGGCCCGAGCACTTGACCTTCACCAACTTCTGTCCAGTACAAAGGTGTCCTACACTTCCTTCCATAAAAAGTTTCAAAGGGGGACATTTGAAGACTCGATTGGTAGCTATTGTTATAGGAAAACTCAGCATAGGGTAGAATCCGATCCCAGCTGCTTTGGTTCTCTAGAGCGCAGGCTCTAAACATGTCTTCAAGGATTTGGTTGACTCTTTCAGTCTAACCATCTGTTTGCGGGTGATATGTTGTGCTGAAATTGAGGTCTGTGCCCAAGACATCATGTAGCTTCTACCAAAACTGAGAGGTGAATTGGGATCCTCGATCCGACACAATTTTCTTTGGTACACCATGTTGACACACAATTCTTGCCATGTACAGCTCAGCCAACTTGTCTCCAGAGTAAGTGGTCTTCACAGGAATAAAGTGGGCAACCTTAGTTAACCGATCTACAACCACCCAAATTGAGTCATAACCAGCTTAGGTCCTAGGCAAGCCTGTGATAAAATCCATCCCAACCTCTTTCCATTTCCACTCGGGTATGGGCAAGGGTCTCAAAAGACCTCCAGGTCTTTGATGCATGGCCTTAACCTTCTGACAAACATCACATTGAACCACATACTCTGCTATCTCTCGCTTCATACTAGGCCACCAATATATGCCTTTGAGGTCTTTATACATTTTGGTGCTCCCAGGGTGAATAGAAAACAAGGCTTCATGTGCTTCTTTGAGGATCAAAATCTTGAGCTCTCTCTGGTCAGGAACACAAATTCGCTTGTCAAACCACAAAGTGCCTTGCTCATCTTCGGAAAACCTTAAAGACTTCCCTTTCTTCATGATGTTCTTGATCTCCTTGAGGTTTGCATCTTCTTCTTGAGCTGCTCGGATCTGCGCTTGGAGAGTGGGTTGCACTTCTAGTGCAACCAAATGACCTTCTTCTACCAATTCAAGCTTGAGCTTTTGGAATTCTTCATGTAGTGCTGGCCGATTTTCTTTGATCATCAAGGTGTTGTAGTAGACCTTCCTGCTTAAAGCATCAGTTACCACATTGGCCTTTCCAGGGTGATAGTGTATTCCCAAGTTGTAGTCTTTGATCAGCTCCAACCATCTCCTTTGCCTCATATTAAGGTCAGCTTGAGTGAAAATATATTTCAAACTCTTATGGTCAGTGTACACTTCGCAGCGATTACCAATAAGGTAATGGCGCCAAATCTTCAAAGCATGCACCACTACTGCTAGCTCAAGATCATGAGTGGGGTAATTGGCTTCATGGGGTTTCAATTGACGAGAGGCATAAGCTATAACTCTCCCTTCTTGCATAAGAACACAGCCAAGACCTTGATGTGAGGCATCACAGAAAATTTTAAAGTCTTTTCAGACATCAGGCAAGATCAACACCGGGGCTGTTGTCAAACACTTCTTTAGCTTTTGGAAGCTCTGCTCACATTCAGGTGTCTAGACATACTTCTTTTCCTTCTTCAATAGCTGAGTAAGAAGTCTTGCTATCTTGGAGAATCCTTCCATATACCGACGATAGTAACCAACCATTCCAAGGAAACCTCTAATCTGAGGGACTGATTTGGGTGGCTCCCAATTGAGGACATCTTTAACTTTGCTATGGTTGACAGCAACTCGTTCGGCAGACAACACATGTCCCAAAAAAGGTAACTTCCTTCCTCCAAAACTCATACTTATTGAACTTAGCATAGAGTTGATGATCTCTAAGCTTGTTCAAGGTAAGCCGAAGGTGCTCTTCATGCTCTTCTTCACTCTTAGAGTATACTAGGATGTCATCAATAAAAACAATGATGAACTTATCTAGATACTCCATAAACACTTTATTCATCAAGTTCATAAAGTAAGCAGGGGCATTGGTGAGTCCAAATGACATAACCGTATACTCATAGAGTCCATATCGGGTTGAAAAGGCTGTCTTGGGTATGTCTTCTTGACGGATCTTCAATTGATGGTAACCTGATCTTAAGTTTATTTTAGAGAACACTCCAGCTCCTTTCAACTGATCGAACAAGTCATCAATTCTTAGCAAGGGGTACTTATTCTTGATGGTGACTTCATTTAGTGCTTGATAATCTACATACATCCGCTATGTACCATCCTTCTTGGCTACAAAGATCACAGGGGCTCCCCAAGGTGAGGAACTCGGTCTGACAAAACCTTTAGCTTGCATCTCTTCAATCTGTTGCTTCAACTCAACCAAGTCATTTACTGGCAGACGGTAGGGTCTCTTGAAAATTGGAGCAGTTCCAGGGACCAAATTGATGACAAATTCCAAGCCTCTGTCAAGAGGCATCCCAGGTAACTCATCTGGAAAGACATCCGGGAACTCACAGACCACTAGCACATCTTCAATCGAAATTGTCTTGACGTTGCATACCACGGCTTCTCCAAGCTTTCCCAAGGAGACTACAAATCTCGCTCTAATTCCCACTGGACTGACCACAGAGATGCTTCTATTTCCACAATCGAACATGACTTGGTGATTAGTAAGCCAATCCATGCCCAAAATCACATCCAAGGACTTGGTATCAATGATGATGAGGTTGGCTAAGAATTCTTCCCCTTCTATGATCACCTTAACTTGTGGGCAACCCTGGTTCGTGCTTAACTCCAAACCGGGGGATTGAACCAACAAGGAGGTTTTAAGAGAAAAAACTTCCAATTGATGCTTTGCAGCAAAACTTCGAGAAACAAACAAATGGGAAGCTCCAGAGTCAAACAAAATGGTTGCAGGTGCTGAATTTACAAGGAACTTACCCAACACATGATCAGGGGCTGTTTGGGCCTCTTCCACTGTGACATGGTTCACTCAGCCTCTCCCAAAGGGCTGGGAGGTCTTTACTGGGACTGCAGAGGTTTGAGCCACTCCACGTCCTGGCACAGGTGCTCCGGTTGGAGGGGCTGCTGGGTTGGACTTGGGCGAAGCTGAGGCTTGCTTCAAGGGGCAGTTACTGGCGTAATGTCCCAACTGGTTGCAGTTAAAACAAGTGATTCCAGCAGCATGGTTGTTGCTTCTTGAGGGCTGGTTGGTAGTGCTATTGTTGTTGAGGTTGACATTGCCGTTGGAACTGCAAAACACAGGAGCAACAGGGCGAGGGGCAGCCGTAGGAGCTCTATAGGTGGCTTGAGGAGCAAACCGAGTAGGGGGTTGAGCATTGGTCCTAGCTCTCTGGGGTGACCTTGGTGTGCACTCGGCTGAGACATCTTCCTCTTGTATGACTCTGAAAGTTTCCGACGAGACTCTTCTATGAGCAAGCTCTTGTTCACAAGCTGCTGAAATTCTGCATAATCGTGGCCGACAACTTGAACCTTTATACTGGGATTAAGCCCTTTCTTAAACCTCTTCTGTCTTGCATCATCCGAGTCAACATCCTCTGGGGCATAACGTGTTAGCTAAGTGAATTTATTAAGGTACTCACTCACTATCAGGCTCCCTTACTTCAGCTCACGGAAGTCATTTTTCTTCATCTCCACCTTCCCATCGGGGATTTGGGAACAGTGAAAAGCTTCTGAAAATTCTGCCCAAGATATGCTCTGGTGATCTACGTGGGTGGTACAATAATTCTCCCACCATTCCAAGGCGGCACCTTCCAGCTGATGTGAAGCATACAAGACCTTCTCGCGGTCATCACACCGAGTGATGGCGAGCTTCCTTTCAGTAGAACGCAGCCAATCATCTGCGTCTAATGGCTCGGAGGAGCTGGAGAAAGTAGCAGGGCGGGTCCTCAAGAACTCGGTCAGTCTTGATTGAGGAAAAACTGGGGGTGGCGGTGGTGGCACAACAGCTGTTTGAGTCTGGTTTAGCATGGCCAAGAGGGCAGCAGAGGTCTGATTTTGTTGAGCTACTATCTGACTCATACTTTGCATCATTGCACTCATCTTTTGTGTCTGGGCTGCCATAAATTGTCCCAAACCTGGGTCTGTGGCTGCTGGGGGAGGAGGTGGCGGTGGTGGTGACAAAGAAGGGTCCACTGGCTCATCCTGACCGGGCGAGTGGCGAGTCCGAACCATCTGCACAAAAACCTCTCAGGCTTAAGAGATAAGGAGAAGAAAGCACACTGGTAAGAGGGAAAAGCACAGAGAAGATCAAGACCAAGATAAATGGATAGAACAACCTACAAGGGGAAGGCAGGTTAAACCCAAAGGGACCAGTAGCCGAAAAGCTACTAAGAGGCAAGGAAAGCTCAACAAGGGAACCTATTAACTGGACTAAGCGACACTGGAACTAAAGGGCGGCTTAGCAACAACACTTCTAACCTCACCTATTGAGATGGTCATCTCAAAACCAGGCCCGAGCCTATTGAAGTTACTGAGATAAGAGGGATCAACTTAAATTGCAAACATAGTTCAAAGGAGACAAGGCATAAAGATCTAAGAAAGAGGTGAGAAGAGAAAATAGAACAAGATAAGAATAGAACAGAATAAGATGAGAGAAGAAATACTACTCAAGTTACTCTATTGGTTTGATTTCGAAAATAAAATTTTAAGACTTTGACTAAACGACCATGCTAACTAAGGTTACGCCCAACAGTTGATGAATGCTCTAATACCACCTTTGTAAGGACCTGACCCGAGAGCTCCTGGAAGGGTCTCCCAGGACCACCCGTGAGGTTTGAGAGGTCCTCCAAGACCACCTAGGAGGTCTCCTAGGACCACCCGTGGAAGGCTTCCAGGACCTCCCAAGAGGACTCGAAGGTCCACCTAGAGGTCCTCCGGGATCACACGGAGGTCTGGGCTCTGTGCACCGTGAGCTAGTCCCAGGATCAGTTGGCTAGCTCGCACAGACTCCACATTGGTGCAATCAAGACCATACAACAAGCTCAAAGATGAAGCAGACAAATTAATATTCACATAAGCAAAAGACCTTATGGTCAAAGCTGTTTACAGGGGTGCCTCGTCGGGCTACACAAAAGAGAGATACACAGTAGTGAAAAACACAAAAGCGCAGGGTCCATTCGACCACCTCCACAGGCTGTCGAGTGGAGGACGTCCCTAAGTCGCAAGGTCTTCATAAAGCTCCTCTTCATAGAGCATTGTGCTCGTTGGGTCACCCTCCTCTGTTGATCAAACAGAAGGCGCAAGCCATGAGTACGTTGAATGTACTCAGCAAGTCATAGGGAATGCATGCAAATAATAATCATGTAAAGCTTGACAAAGAGTGGCTACAAGGTTAGTTGGCAGAAAGCAACATTTGCAAGAGATACATTAAGTAGATTTCAAAGCACAAGTTGAAAGAAAACTCACAAGTAAACAAGTCTCTTTTTGAAAACCACATCCGACCACCCTGATCAAGTGCCCCGTCCACTCACGACCACGCTGACCATGAGGGAGACCCCTCACGACCACCCTAGTCGTGAGCACCGACCACACCTGAGAAAAACAAACTACCCCTTGCGTGAAATCTTCGAGCATGACCATAACCGAGGCCGCGGCTATTCGAATAGATCTTACACTCTACAGAGGTTGCGCACTTTACCCACAAGAGGTGATCGCTTGATACGACACACGTTTTCTTGGACATGTGAATCTAGTGGAGACCACCACCAGGTCTTTACAAAGTTCCACTTGACTTGGTTCTACTATCGCTAAGGTTACGCCTACCCGGCTCCCCTCTTGTGCCATTCCCATCAGCACAGAATCGACTCAAACTTCCCTAATTATTGCACCCGGTCCACCCCATCCTGGACATGTGGTTGCATGAGGTGACCCAGATCAATGGTTCAAGTTTAAGTGCTTAGTTGGCTGCTCAGGCAAGTCGTTCCACAACCCAATGTGCTTCCTGCACCCACACTAACCACCATCCATCCTACCCGAGCATAAAACATTTGGGGTTCCTCCCGGCCAAAGGACCACCCTAGTCCTGGCACAACAATTTCATCGAGTGGCATTGCCACGGTTCCATAGTTCATTAGTAATATTTAACAATTAAGAATTATGAAGTTGATACCATCGCAAGCTACAGCATGGCTAAGCATCAAACGAACCCATGTTGGTATACAGCAGACACCAACAACACAGCCCATCCTAGGGATGTCAAGGAAACATGTCAACATGTATGTTTCAAATAACCAAGAATGTCTTTACTGGCAAGAGGGCATATAACTACTCCCAAAACCGTTTGTATACAAAAAGCCATGCATGACAAGTTAAAACAATATACATTTTGTAAAGAAGGGTTCAACATGATCAAGGTCTATGACTTGCCTTCGATGAAGAACTGAGAAACTTCTATTGATGCGGCTGGGTCCAAGAACTCCTCTGGGAAACTGGGATCTACACATTCGAGAGAGCCAAAATAAGCAAAGCAAACTCCAACAAGAAGAACAAAAGAACTCACCAAGTAAGAGCCAAAGAAGGGTTACAGAAAAGATGAAAACTAGAGCTTGAATCGCTCAAGGGGGGCTTAAACGAGGGAAGACTAGCTCAAAGGAGGAGGTTCAAGGTGCTGGGCAACAAACAGGGGCCAAGGAGTTTGCTCGGGTCCTTTTATAGGCACGGGAGGCTCTGAGAGGAGGATGCTGCATTAAATGGCACACGACTGGAGCTGGTGATGGAGGGAAATAGGGCAAGTCAAGGAAGTGACCAAAGAGGGAAATGAGGTACTGCAGAAGCAACCACAATAAATGCTTGAAGACTTTTGCTCTGGCAGTACACAACGGGAGGAAGAGGAAAATGAGTAGGAACTGACAAGTTGCCAGTCAAACACATGAGGATGATCCAACCCAGAGGGGTGGTCCAAAAAGGGGTGGTCTTTGCAAAAGGATCAGTTGCGACCAACGAGGAGGTCGTGACTCACAATGAGGGGGAATCGTGACCCACGGAGGTGGCCTTTGCGAAAAGACCACGGGAGGTCCTGAACGGTTAGATCACAACCAAGGGAGGAGGTCCTAACGGTCAGATCTCTCAAGGGGAGGTCCTGACGGTTGGATCAAATCAAGGGGGAGGTCCTGACGGTCAAATCTCTCAAGGGGAGGTCCTGATGGTCGAATCAAATCAAGGGGGAGGTCCTGACGGTTAGATCTCTCAAGGGGAGGTCCTATCGGTCGAATCAAATCAAGGAGGAGGTCCTGATGGTCAGATCTCTCAAGGGGAGGTCCTGACGGTCGGATCAAATCAAGGGGGAGGTCCTTACGGTCAGATCTCTCAAGGGGAGGTCCTGACGATCGGATCAAATCAAGGGGAGGTCGTGACGGTCAGATCTCTCAAGGGGAGGTCCTGATGGTTAGATCAAATCAAAGGGGGAGGTCCTGATGGTCAGATCAAATCAAAGGGGGAGGTCCTGATGGTCAGATCAAATCAAGGAGGAGGTCCTGACGGTCAGATCTCTCAAGGGAAGGTCGTGACGGTCGGATCAAATCAAGGGGGAGGTCTAGACAGTCAGATCTCTCAAGGGGAAGTCTTGACGGTCGGATCAAATCAAGGGGGAGCTCCTGACGGTCAGATCTCTCAAGGGGAGGTCCACGAAAGCGAGATAAGGCACGAAGGAGCGGGAGCTGTCGGATTACAATCGAACGGGTCAAAACGATTGGGCCGTTCGGACCATCCGAAGCTACCACTCGATCTTGACCACTCAACTAGATCGGGTTGTCCAAAATGATGGGAACGTTCGGACCAGGCGAACGCGACATCAGATCAGTGCCGTCCAAAAGAAATCAAAGGGTTCGAAAGCATTTGAACGTTGGGACCATCCGAACGTGCCGACAAGATCAAACCGTCCAATATAAATCGAACGGTCCAAAAGCGATGAAGGTCAAAATTGAGCGGGAGGTCCGATCGGCACAAGGGAGGTCCAAACGAATGAGGGGAGGTCCTGGAGGACACCAGGAGGTCCAAACGAAACACACAACCCCGAGTTTGGATTTTCGGTTAACAAGGACATTTGAAACACAAACCTGAGCTTGGACCTAAGGGAAGATCCAAACACAAGGGAGGTTTGGGACCTAAGGCTAGGCCGAGGGGTACACAGGGAAACCAGAGAAGGAAAACGAAAGCCAAAGAGCACTAACAACTCAAGATCGACCAAAAAGGTTAATTGGAGTTCAAATTAATCAAGTTAAATATCCACATTACCAAATTTCCAGGTTAAGCTTGAGCAAATGACAGAACCAAAGGGTTACTTTTGTTTTTTGAATTTTTTTCAAAAAGGCTCTGAAAATTGGGATGTTACAGAGGGGCACCTGGTGCTCCCTTTTATAGAAGCGAGAGGGCACCGAGGAGAGGATGGGCGCGAAAGGCGCGGATGGCGAAATGGATCTTGCGCGAAGGGAAGATAAGGCGCACATGGGCGTGAAAAATAGGGAGAAAAAATGGCGGTGTTGAGGAGCTATGAGAGGTGGCAATGGTGGCGGGTACAAGCGGCTGTAGGAGGAAGAAAGGGAGGAAGGGTGTGCGGCTGACAGGGGGCACACTTGGCGGTGAGAGAGGGACAAAGAAAGTGGGGTGGGGAGGTGGGCTGGCTGAATGGAACATGCCACGCGAGAGGGATGGGCTAACGTGGAGAGAGAAGGAAAATAGGCCGGGAAGGGAAATTCTGCCCGAAAGGGTTTTCGAGAATTTGATTTGATTTTGATTTTCACAAATAGCAACAAATCAAAGGGGGGCTTTTAGAAAATAGCAAATAGAGTTAAAAAATTCTAGAAAAATTCACAAAAATTCCTTTAATTAGTTTGAACTTAATAAAATTATTTCCAACTTAAATTTGGCTTTTATTTTTGCAAATAAATTATTTTTATTTTTTTAAATTAGGAAAACCTTTTAACATCCAAAAATTCAATAAAATTAAATAAATTTTCTTTTTAACTTTCAAATTCAAGAAAACTCTTTTAAATTCTAGAAAATCTAATAAAATAGGAACTTTATTAATTTTAGTTTTGGTAATGTAACTTCGGGATGGTACAACTAACGAGCTTTTTTCCCACCCTCACGTGGACCCGCATGTCGTACTACTGCTAGTTAGACCAGTTGCATCGTGCACCACAAAGCATTCCCTGTGGACTTGGCCTAAGGACTATGGCCCACTCGTTAGCATCTCAAGCTTTTTCTGGATTTATTTTATTTCATAAATTCAAAAAATCCTGTAGGACCCACCTGTTAGCCATAGTACCCTCTCTCTTCTTTCTTTTTCCCGATTATCTCTCCCGTTGAATCTTTCGAGAGCCTGTTCTCCTTCGTCCAAACTCTCATTCAGCCCTTTCAAGTTCCTAGTTTCATCTAAAATCGAGCTCTTTCTTCTAGAGTTGGTTTTGTTAGTTTTGGATTTATTTGAATTTCTTTCGAATTTATTTGGATTTCGTTCATTTTTTCTCTCTTGTTTAGACAACAATTTTGTAGGAGCATGGGTAGGAGCAAGATTTGAAGATGAAAGTGTAGTAACTAAGCAAGGCCAAGGCGCGCAAGTCATAATATTTTGATCATATTGAACCTATGTTTTCAAAAACTATATTGTTTTATATCAAATTGCATGCTACTTTTATATCAACTATTTTGTCATCATTCCACCTTGATTATTTTGAATACCATGAATCATTTGTCACCACAGGATGGTCATTAGTAGTTGAACATATGTGTATCACCAACATGGGTTATCGTAGATATGCTTAGTCTTGCTTAGATATACAATGTGCTCATGTTCACATGATCAGTGATGATAATTTGACTTGATGATATACGGAATTGTGGTGCGATGCCATTATTGTGCAACTGTGGTGGGATACTATGGTTGTACAAGTTATGATGCGATGCCGCTGTCATAAAGTTGTGTGCCATGGCAGGGATTGTCATTGGTTTGGTTAAACAAAATGGTTCTATTCTCAGGCGAGTGATCATACAGTAAAGAGAGAGTCGTTCACACTTCAGGATGAGGTAGTCTCGTCTGAGTACATGTTAAAGACATAATCTTGTGCACCATTGAACTAGGTCATATCGTACAACCATATGTCTAGTATGGGATGGACTTGGCTGATTAATTTGCAACATCACAATTTCGGTTCTGTTATGGTGGTGTGAGTTCCGGGATGGATGTATACTCACATGGTGCAAGAGGGGGACCCTATCTAGTTGCGATGATATCCAGTGTTGAAACTTTAGCGGGCAGAACTGGGTTGAGACGGGGCATTGTAAAAGCCTTGTTATGATTGCTCAATCGCATTCTTTCCAATGGCGAGTCATGGCAGACGTGATGAGTTGATTATATCTTATGGATAAAGTTGTACAACCTCTGCAGAGTGTAAAACTGTTTGAACAACCATTTTTCCAGTTATGGACAATGCTTGGGGATTTCACACAAGGTATAGAGATTTTTATAAAAATGGTTGGAATTGAATGGGATGTTCATTTGGTGAATGTGATGTTCACTTGGTGGATGGGATGTTCACTTGGTGGTTTGGTTGGGAAGTGAATAGGAGGTTCACTCGTTCTTTGAAAGAAATTGTTTAGTCTTTATTTACTATTATCTTTTCAATTACGCTTTGCTCTCTATTTATTGTTTTTACTTTCAACACTTGCTTTCTACAAAAGAACTATATGGCTATTCCTTTGATCAAGCCTTATATGAATACTAATTGCATATTGTTCCCAATGACATGCTGCATACTTTTATGTACTCGCAGCTTGAAACATTATTGCTTAGTTGAAGAAGGTCAAGCTACTCAAGAGTTCTGTGAAGAAAGGTGCTTTGAAGACTTTGTGAACTAGGATGGACTCTCCACTCGATTACATGTGGGCCTATCGAATGGCCACCACAAAGTTTCTTTTTCCACTGCAAGAGTTTCATTTGTTTTTTAAGCCCCGTGTGGCAAGTTAAGTAAATGTTGACCAAAAGGTGCAGTTGTTACTATTTATTATTATTTTTCTATCTTTTTAGTTAATTTGTTGAATGGATGGTATTTCATCGATATGTTGTCATTGTGTGAGCTAGCTACTGATCATAGGGCTCGTTCAGAATACATAGAGGGTTTTGGATGTGTTCCGGGTCCTGACATGAACCGACACAAGCGTTGACTCGGAACGTGCTGTTGGATATGTAGACGGCGAACCATCCATTGATGTGACCCAACATATGAGTCCACACCACCACCCTAACACCGAGTTTATCCTACTTGATGATGCAGCCAATGTCGATAGCCTACCCCATTCCAGGCATGTGGTCGTACGATATGGTTTAGTTCAATGGCACACAAAGTTAAGTCCTTAAGTTGACCAAGGCAAGGCATCCATATCATCTAGCTAAATTACCATATAAATTGCCCAACACACTTGCCAAGGTGACACAATATTTCCACTCACCCTAGTCTAAATCATTTTCCCACCTAGATTAACGTGCAACATATTCCATCAATATGTGACAACACATCACACACCAAGGTTCACAATGACATTCCATAACCCATTAATCAGATATAGACATTGATTTCAATGTGATATCAATAACCCTTTGCAAGGTTAAGCATACTAATTGTGTCTAACCAACCAATGTAGCTAACCAACCTAGGGTGACAAATTATCAGGGCAAACAATTGACAAGGTAGGCATAAATCAAATACATTGCATAGCTAATCCTGAAATAATAAAACATTTGATAATGAACTAGCATGCAATAATTTGGAATAAAATATTTTTGTAAAACTTGGTGCAATATGATCAAAGCACAATTTGCCTTGGAACAAATCTTGATCCTAGTCTTGAGAAAACTCCAGTCCTTCATAAGCTTTCGAAGTGTCAATGTCAATATGCAATGGATAACTGAAAGCAAATCGGAGTGGCTCTATGGAATAATTTGGAAAAATAACAGAGGGGCCTGAAAGGTAGGATCCAAAAATAACAGGGAATCCAAAAATTATAATAAAAATACTGAAATGTAGGATTTTATTTTAAATGAATTTAGAAACTTGAACGAGATCAATCGAAGTTTGTATGAGGAAGAATGTGCTTTTGGAAGTGGGTTGGTGGAATAATTTGAAAAACTAACAGAGGAACAAGGAAGCAGAGACTGATAGGTGGGACCAACACAATATTCCGCAAAGCTCTATTTTTTGGAATTCTGGAAAAAGGCTGAGAGAGTAACATGTGCAGTTCATGGTGTATAAACCGGGTTCACGGGTCTATCTCATGGGTTGACAGTGAACTGGATCTATGGAATAGTACTAACATGTGGGACCCACGTGTCATAGGCTCAGTTCACGGTGGACTTGGTCCATGCGTTTGAATCTAGGGTTTGGGTGGAGTGGAAGCTAACACGGCGAACGGCGCTAACGCAGCACGCACGTGGCACCGAGGTAGCGGCCACAGCGATGGTGGCACTTGGGACCCTGTGGTCATTGGTGATAGGGTTCACGGCGGCACGAGTGGATGGATAAATTTGTATGAGGATGGCAAGGAGAACGTGATGACATGGTCGACATCACCGACAGCTACCTTCGGCGAGCGACAACACGATGTAATTGGTAATGATGACAAGACAAACGGTGGCAATGCCAATGGGCGACGCTCTAGCAACGAGAAGATGCACATCAGGTAGGACGTGGAACGATGATCCCGATGGTGTAGACGGTGACGGTGGAAACTCGCCGGCGGAGGTGGAAGTCAATGGTGAAGGGATGGTAGGGAAAAAGCTTGGATTGGGTCGATCTCTGCGCACGATGAATCAATCTCAAATTAGCTTGCGGGATGGTTAGATTGGAATGTGGAACATGATGTGACTCGGTTAGAATCTTGATTAGCTCACTGGTGCGACTAGGAACGACGAATCAATGCGGCGGGTGCGACGGATTTTCTGCCTGAGACGACGAAGGTGATTGGCAGTGGTGACTCCGGCACAGAACAGATGCTAGGGTTTGCAGAATGAGGAGCAGTGCTCACGGGGCCTCAGCTTTTGTAGCAGGTACCTAGGGTTGTGTGGCGTGATGCGCACGTCAAGGGATTCAAAGGCGGCGGCAGATCCGGCATGCGAGTGTGCTGGCCTGGTGATAAATAAACAGGTCAGTGGACTAGTCTGCGCCAACAGGAAGCTGTGTCGGGAGAGGAAAAGAGAGTGGACTCGCGGAAAGGATTTGGCCACTCAGCCTTTCGGGATTTTAACTAGTTGTTATTTTTTGAAAATACAATAAAATAAAAATAGCCAAGAAAAAAATTGCAAATGCAATTGAAAAATTTCCAACAAAATATGGAAAGTACTAGCACAAAGAACCCAAATAAAATAGTTTTTTTTGAATTTATTGATGTTCAGATTATTCACATTAAATCATTTTTTTATTTTTGAAATTTTTAATTAAGCTAAATTATTTCAAATAAAATTTGTGAAATTTTTCAGAGGCTAAACGACAAAAGAATTTTAAAAGCTCGAAAATTATGATGTTATAGAAGTTCAGGAAAAAATTGAAGGCCAGTAAGTTTGTTAATGACTATATATATAGGGATGGAAAATGGTAAAGGATAATCCGTTTTATCCAATGTTCGTATTCGAGAAAATATAAATGTGGTAAGTAAAATCCGTATTCGAATAGAAAACGAATCCAAATCTGGATACTATCCGGGTTTTTTTTCCAGATACAAATCTGGATGTGGTATGAGAAATTACACTGAATATGAATACGGATACAGATAGTATCCGTATTCGCAAAAAAGTGCCAACAGGCACCAGGCCCAGGCAGCAGTAGCACGCACGCAATAGCCCAGTGTCACCGATGCCAAGCGGGAACGGCCCAAGCCCAATTGCGCAAGCACGCATGCCTCTGATCTGAACCAAGCCAACCCTAACTTGATTTTAGTTGTGTCCAGTGTCCTCATTCAGTCCCATTCCCCTCAAGCCAGCTGCCACGCTAGAGGGAGAGGGCAACACCGTAGTAACAACCAGCAGATCCCCATTCACATCCCCACGGCGGCGAGCAGCGACTCGGCGTCCATGGCACATGGCGGTGAGCCAGCGACCCGGTGTCCACGGCGCATGGCGGCGAGTAGTGACCCGGCTTCCACGGCGCATGGTGGTGAGCCAGCGACCCGACGTCCACGGCGACATCCTCACGCAAAGGTTAGCAGCCCTGCCCATGACCATGAGTAATTTCTCTAGACAACTGATTAGCGCCGCTACTCTTATCATGCCGTGCCTTCCTCTCTGACCTCTCAGGCTCTCAACAAGTGAAGCAAATCTGCTGCTATGGTTTCAAGAAAAGTCAAGAAAAAAAGGTAAGAATGTAAGATACATGAATGAATGAATGATACAAGTTATATAATTCTAGGTCCAGAAATTCACTTTAGGACATTTACATGGAGTCGTGTTAAAATGAATGATGGAATGATGGTATCTTAGAATTTTTTTGAACGAGAACCTTGAAGTTGTAGCATGTATGGCTCATGCATTGACGGCTCTGAAAGTAGCAGGGCTACAAACTGATGGGTGCATGCTGTGTTGATATATGCTTTATTGATATATGCATGTTGTATTGAACTATTGATGGATGCATGTTCAAAATGAATCTTCAGATCAGTGTTGATATATGTTGTATTGAACTATTGATGGATGCATGTTCAAAAATCAGAATGAATCTTCAGAATGGCACAATACTATTGGGCAGTCCGACAGTGGCAGTGTGGCACTGGCTGGCAGCCTGGCAGTGGCATTGCCTCCCTTGAGTGCCTTCGGCCTTCCTAGTCATGCAGAGACAGAGATGCAGATGCTGCATGATGATGGCATGCGGTTGTGTGGCCTATGACGCAGTGCTTGCCTGCTTGGGCGCCCGGCGTCTGGCTGGAGTGGCTGTCGGCTCGGGCTAGTGGCCTAGTGCCACACTGCCATTGCAGTACTGCTACTATGGCACTACTAGAGTGCTAATGCTTTAAGATTCTTTACTGTAGATGTGTAGTCATGTACACATGTTACATAAATTTGTTCTATTAAGATTTGTCGCAAAAGTTGTAGGATATTCGCATTCGACCGAATTGAGTACATATTCGATTCGAATTCATATTCGCATTTACATTGATTAAGATTCAGATTCGAGAATATTGAATTAAGATTCAGATTCGCTTTTAAAAATATGGTTTTGTATTCGTATTCGAGACTATTCGATTCGTATTCGATCCATTTCCACCCCTATATATGTACTACAATGGAGGTGGAAGCCTTACACAGAGAACCACCATAGGAGGCTCACTTGGAATATGGAAATGAGACATAATATTTTGAATATAGTAAGGACTATAATTAAGATGATGATAGTTGGCACTAGTTCAGGATTACGCTAGTGCATACAGTAACAACATAAATGAAAAATATTATTCCATACACAACAAATTACTATTAAAGTATCAAATTATTAAGGAAAATTACCTTATCGTAAAAGTTTATGAAATTATTAAGGAAAATTACCTTATCGTAAAAGTTTATGATTATTCTCCCATGCATGGCTTAATGAAATAAAATTGTAACAGAATGAAAGAAATTTTCAAGCGATGATCCGACTGGGAGCTAAACCAAACTGATGTTATCCTCGTAGTACTCCATGTCAAATAAAGGTGTAGACTCGTCTTCTTCAGCAACTAAGTGATGTTGATATAGCAAGGGTGAGTATATGAGTGATGTTGATATAGCAAGGGTGAGTATATGTAGTATTCAACAAGTTGTGCACAGAAATACAATTTATATATGCAAGGCATATTGGAAAGGAATGTCTATCATGGCTTATTTTGCAAAAAAGCAATTATCGGCATTCAAATACAACAAATAGATTGAAAGCATAATTCAAAATGGAAAATAAAGAAGAAGAGAGTCTCGGGCTCCCGTGTCGCTCGTCTCGGGCGACCTAGGAGGCGACGTCTCCATCCCCGAGAGACCAGCCCCCCGTTGACCGTCGCCGCTGCTCTGGCACCGACGGCGGTCCCCCTTCCCACCTCCCGAGCCTCCCCTCCTCCTCCTTCCTCCCCCCCCCATTCTGTTCTCGCTATGGGAGCTATGCCCCGACCGTGGATGGTGAGGTGGCGGTGTCCCGTCTAGGGCATCGCGGCGAGCCTCCAGTGGACCTCCGGAGACACAGAGCTCCCCTTGGCCGAAGCTCATGGGTCGTTGCACCCCCCCTGGAGGATAGATCTAGATCCAGATCTAGATCTGTCGTCCCCCTGGCCGCTAGAGCTCACGGGCCGCCAGCATCCCCAATCGCCGGTTGCCACGCTACCCGCCGATGCAGCGTCCGGCTGTGGCCTCGAGGGTACTGATGCCGAGGAGCTCGGCATACGAGGAGCCACTGTCGTCGTCATCCTTACACGCACCGGGAGCTCAGGGGCCGTCATCTTCGCACATGTCGGGTGGGCCTCGGTGCTCCCCACCGGGGAGGTCCACCCCCTGCCGATGCTGCCACCGGCCAGCCAGCGTGGCGGCAACGACCGAGAATGTCGACTGTCGGCAGCATGGGACCCTGTCGCGATTCGTATTGGGCCTTCGTCTTGGCGTCAGTGGGAGTGGCCGTCGCCGCATCTGGGGCCGTTGTCTTCGCAAGCGGCGGGTAGGCCTCGATGCTCCGCGCCGGAGAAGTCCACCCCCCCCCCCCCCCGCTGATGATTCCTTCGGGCGACTAGAGTGGTCGCAGCGGCCGTGGGCTTGACGGGCATGGGCGACATGGGAGTTTGCCATCCGTCGGCCATCGCGAGTGGAGTTGGCATGTGGGACACCGTCGCGAGTGGAGTTGAAGTCGCGGGAAACCGTCGCTGCGTAGAGTGACGTGCCGTCCTATGCTCGCCACTGCCCAGCTGCTAGGACACGACCGTCGGTAATTTTCCAGAGCTCTTCCATGCCACAGCCAGAGAAATCTCCTTACCCCTAGCCCAGAACCCCCGTCCCTAGGATCTGCTATGCACTCGCCAGTTTGGGTGAGGCGGAGAAGTGAAGGTCGGCTCCCATGCTACTATGTTGGGGGCTGTTGTTGCCGGTGGAAGAGCCCGAGTAGGGGGCTGTTGTCGTTGAAGTGAAGTGTCCCCTGGAGGCGCAAAAGGCGCAAGGCGACTATCCCGGAGGCCCATAAGGCCCAGTTCATAGCAGTTGGTCTGGTCCACCTTCGAATGAGCCACGTGGGTGGAGGGGGAGAGGAGTCTGAGTTGTCGTTTTCTGGTTCTGCATCGTCCACTGCTATCGCCGAGCGGAAGACCCGCATCCCCACAAAACTCATATGAAGCTCCCTGCTGGTGGCACTGTCAACGAATGGACCATCCTACACCTGCTTCTACCCTTCTCTCTCAAGTCGGTGTTAGGGCGATCCTCTTCTCTGTCCGGTGTTAACTAGTTCGAAGCTCCTGTGGGTTGGTTGGGAGGTGTTGTTTTTCCCTTAGCTTTGATGTGTGTGCGACAGAGCTAGGTGGTGTTAGGGCATGGTCTAGAGGTTGCTAGCTAGTGTTTCTAGCTCTAGTGTTGCTATTAGAGTGTTGCAAGGCGTGCCTCAATCTTGGGCTCCCTCCCTTGCCGGGGGTTTTATCCCTGTCGGGGTGTATCCTTTTATTTTATCCTATTTTCTCCTACTTTATCAATGCAAAGGACAGCTCTCCTACCTCTTCATTCAATAATAATAATAATTCAAAACGGAATAATAAGTAAATAAACAAGTAAAAAAAAGACACATATTCTAACAAGTTTAACACATCCAGTTTTCATGCCCAGTTTTATTTGTAAAATTTACCCCTTATATGAAATCCCTGAGCATGTTGATGATCATTTTAAGGATGATGGCCTAACATACAATCTTCACTGCCCTCTAGCACCGTTAGTTCGATATGGGACATTGTAATGCTAATGCCCATGCTATTTCGTCAATCTTCATTAGCTAAAAGCGGCTTCGCTTTGTCCTCCCATTTGTTTAGCCTCTTTTGTGCTTGTTCTACCTGTAACATCCAAGGTAACAACAAATTGTTCTTAGCATTGGAAAAAACCACAATAAATAAATAGAAAACAACGGGTGAAATTCAAGGCACCTCTTTCGCTTTGAGGGGGATAAATTCCACAATAATCCATAAAAAACACAAAATCCTAGAAATTATCTCATTAATCCAGAGTGAAAATATTCTACACCGTTTATTTCGATGGTGCCAGATTATAACAGTGCAAACTAATCATAAACAGATATTACGTACAGCTATATAGCAAATACAATTGTATTTTCAATCATATGCATTATTATTATATAACAAAGACAATTATCTCGTAAAATCTAGCCACGCAATTGCTTGTGTAATTCCACTATCTAGTTGTACATAAAAAGATGAGCTATGGTGAATGATTAATGATTTCAGTTCATATATCACAAAAAAAATACAGAAAAGCATGATAAAACTTACTACTTTTTGCATGTTCCACTACCTCTTTATTCCAATCTGTACGAAATGTGACGTAAAGAAGAATGAGCGTTTGAAGAATCAATCCACCTATCATTCCACCATAAATTCCCTGCATATTGAACATACAAATTACAACTATTATGTCCGTAGAATAATATGGAAGACATGGTTGTTTGTTTTTATTTTTGTTGAATGGGAATTTACCATGGCCCCCATATCAAAGTGGAATCCAAGAATGCAACCAAGGGGAACACCGATGATGTAGTAGCATCCGATATTTACGTACGCAACAAATGCTTGCCATCCACATCCGACCGCGACACCTGCATTATTCTAGAAGTAAGACGAAATACCCAGTCCGCTGGTAGTACGGTCCATATGACTCATATAGAGTTGTATAGTAGGATTAGTCCTATATTACTTGTCTAAAGTGAGTTGTAGCAATGTGTATATATATATATATATGTGTGTGTATATATATATATATATACACACACACATACTATATTTGAATCCAAACGTAGCATCTTTAGGTTAACCGTTTTACACGAAGCGAGAAACGAAAATGTAAGTACGATATTATGTGTGCGTGGATCCGCCCCACGGTGAGCAGGGCATTGAGCAAATTTTGGACCATCGTGTTACAGATGGTATCAGAGCATCAACCTTTGCTATATAGACATGGGGATATGGCCCATGGCGTGTGTAGGCCCGGAATAGACACACGCATGGCATATGTGTCGGCACTAGATGCTCGGACGTGTACCGAGAGGTGGTTCTGGACATTTGCCGTGTATGCAGTAAGCTGCCGAGAGCGTCATCCCTTAAGAGGGGAGTGAATTAATACCCCAGCCTGTTCGTAGTGTGGCCCATGTAACCTATATGGAGTTGTATAGTAAGATTAATCCACATTGCTAGTCTAAAATGAGTTGTAGCAGTATATAATGCTTGTTGGGTCCAAACGTAGCACTTCTGAATTAACTCTTTTACTCGAATTAAGGACAAAGTGTGAGGTGTTATATCATAGACAAAATATTCTGAAATGCTTTGAGCCATGCAAATCTGAACAGTACTGCTCTCTCGTCTTGTATCACCTAGTTATCAGATAAGGTTACGAAAAAAAAAATACTGTACAAAATAGCCTACTATATTTGTTCAAACATGGTCCAGTAGTTGAGGTAGCTAAGACACCACGATAGAAAGAGATGGACGGTAAGTATAGCTAATACCTGACAAGACTGGTTGAATGCCATTGAGCACGATGGTAACAGCGAGCAATGGTGTCATGGTAGAAACAGCACGCGCGACCTCCTGGCCTTTTGTGAACACATAGCTGAGGTAGTCGCGGAGGCACATGACGATGACCGCTATGATGGCTGCCACGGTTAGCGACAGCATCGTCACGACCTTGACCGAGAACGCCGCCGCCTTTGGGTTGCCGGCACCAAGCTCATTGCTCACCCTAACACTGCATGCAGCATATATATCACGTCACATGACACTATCCGTGTATATATCGTTCATTATACATGTTTATGTGATTATGTCAGTGCTGGATCATTACATAATGAGATATTGCTTTCTTTAATTATGATTGAAACGACTACTCTATATGTTGATGTTAGTGCTGGGTCATTAGGGAGCTATACCTAGCAGCCGCATTGAAGCCTACTGAGACCATGAACACCCATGTTGATATCGACATGCTGGAACAACGATTGGAAGAAAAATATTGCAGCCACCAAAATTTTCGCTTTAGATTCAAAATATAATCCTCATGGGGTCATAGTTAACTTACCACACTGCTAGAGAATCGAGGGCAATCTCCGGATCTTTGAGCAGGCCGGCTATGAGAACCGTTACCTGAAAGTACCACGTCTCGAGGCAGAGCATCACGGCCGACGCGGCCGACAGCTTCAGGAACTCCGGCAAGCCGGAGAACGCCTTGCAGGAGAACCCGGTCCACGTCAGCCTGCACCTCTCAGACGTGAGGATGTACACAAACTGCGCCGCGACGATGATCCACCAGCTCAGGCTCACGATCAGCGATGCGCCGAGCAAGCCCAGGTTCAGCCTGTACACCGCGAACCAGCTCAGGACGACGTGCATGACGAGCGTGGCGGACGAGATGTAGGCGCTCGGCAAGACGATGCTCTGCGACTGCAGGAACTTTTGGATGGGGAAGTTGACGGCGTAGGCGAAGATCTGCGGGATGAGGCCCACAACGTACAGCCAAGCGGCCTCGGCGATCCTCTGGGACTCCCCAAGGAGGATGAGTACCTCCTTGGAGAAGACGTACATGACGGCGAGCGGAACGCCGGTTGCGGTGAGAAGGACGGTGGAGCGCTGCATGTAGATGCCGAGCATGTCGTACTTGTGCGCGCCGTATGCCTGCCCGCACAGCGTCTCTACTGCGCTGCCCATGCCGAGCTGCAAATGTTATCAAAATAGGAGTAGTTCTTGTTAGCATTTGTGAGATCGATCATATAGAACCAGTAATTAGACTAAATTCGTGAGGTGATAAAATTATTCTGAAGAAAACATTGGGTGGGTTTTTGTTCATTAATTTGAAGCTTCGTGCTTTGAAGCAGAGAAAAATAATCTTTCAATTTGTTTTGAAATAAAATAATGTACTACGTAAGTACGTAGTACGTACTGTTCCTCTGATCTCCGGCTGGCTCTGAACTGAAAAGTTACAACATTACATAGTGTTGGAAAGAATATCGACAAGCATATGTGCATGGTTGGGAAAAGACTACAGATTCAAATCTCACTGTGTGCACGTGCCTCCACGATCTACTATGCGGATTGGCAATACTTGCAGACAACACAGAAAAGTTGTTCAGATAGGCACGCACAAAGCGGAACAAGATGAATGCCACTCTAGCTGGTAATGTCTTATCGGGTGCCTGCTGTCTCGCAGTCACACCATGTCACTAACTAGAACAAACAGGTAAACCCAGCTTGATATTCGTCTGTAATCGTGTTATTGTTGGATATTAATTTATTTTCTTGATGACAAAGTCAAATGGGATTTGGCTAATGTTGAGCTGCATGCATGTAGAGCTAAGTCGGCAGAGGACATATCGAACTAAATTTGGATTTCACCATGATCAGTAAAAGTGAATGATCCATCTAGTCTCTATGTAGTATAATTAAGTTGTACACAGCAAGAAACTGAGTTGTGATGTTAAGTCGGTTTGTGCTAGACTCGGTTGTTTAGGCCTATAAAAGGAGATACACTCTATAGGTTGTAATGAACCTTGAGATCTATAGGTTGTAATGAACCTTGAGATGATGAAGCTTGTAATACATGAGAAGATCAATAAAGCTTCAATATACATGTAGGCTACGGTAGACGTCACCTTCCTTTGGTGCAGGCGGCGGTTAGCCATTGGGGATGTTGCGGACGTCATCTTGGCAATCTTGCCTTCATTGGTTGGATCTAGTGATGAGGTCATGCTGTGGTGTGGTCTTGAAGCGCTAGTACCTTCGATCCAGGGTGAAAACTCTTGATCTGGCCTTTGCTGGTTGGATCCGACAACGACGTCGACCTAAGCGGCGTTACCTTCTTGAAGGTGTTGCTTTGGAGAACCGGTACCTGAGCTCTGGAGTGAAAACTCCTGATCTGACCTTCGCTGGTTGGATCCGGCAACGACGACGTGAGTCGTATCCCTTCTTAGAGGCGTTGCTACGGAAATTGGCCCATCATCACCTCTTTGCTGCGTAGCTACTGTTCGCGTGTGGATGATCTCCTGGTTGGTCCCAGAGGCAGGTCTAGGTGGTCTTTTTTTAGGCTGGCCTTTTGCATGACAATTTGTTTGTCATTGTTAGCTTTTGGCCTTTTTTGTTTTAAGGTTTTAGTTGATGGTGGTGTAATAGATGTGTGCATCCCTAGTTGGTGCAGAGGCTGGGAGTTGTACTTCCATTATCTAAAAAATATGAGATAGATGTCAGAGTAATGCTCTTGTGTTTCTCTTGTGTTCATTGCTTCCCTAGTTAGTTACCAATAATTGTTATCAGAGCCCTAGGTTCGAGTCGTGCATAGCGAAAGCAAGGTTGTAGCTTATCATGCTGAAGCTAATGTCGTCCTGCTCAAGTCTATAGGCAGTGGCGACATCTCGGACACAGTGACATCCAAGGCACCGGCAAAGGATGGATCGCTAACCCTCCAATAACCAATGCTCACTAATACCAACTATGCGACAAAGAATAGATTGTGCGACAGAGATATCTACCCCTTAATTAATTTATTTTCTTGAGGACAAAGTCAAATGGGATTTGGCATCGGTGAGCTGTATGCATGTAGAGCTAAATCGGAAGAGGACATGCCGAAAGTAAATTTGGATTTGACCATGATCTGTAAAAGTGAATGAACCACCTAGTATCTTAGTTATAATGAAGCTATACACAGCAAGAAAGTGAGATGTGATGTTAAGTCGGTTTGTGCTGAGTTGGTTGTTTAGGCCTATAAAAGGAGATGCACTCTATATGTTGTAATGAACTTTGAGATGATAGAGCTTGTAAGCTCATGAGAAGAATATTTGCAGTTGAGTTGGGAATACTGCTACTCTCGTTGCTTTGTTTTCTTTGCTTCCCGCTAGAATTCGCATGGACCATTTATGGCCTAATCTCAAGTATAAATTGCTTGTTTACTCTGTGTCATTTAGTAGTATTTACATTGAACTTTTGATTTGAACTTTTGATACTCCGACATGTCTCATGGAAGTTGATTCAACATAAATATGCTCAATCCTCAATCATATCAGTGATTTGCTAACTTTAATTTTTTTAATAGATATTAATAATCTATCTACCATATTATTAAAATAGGATCAAAAGAAGCCACCATATTCGTTCCTAAGGGTTAAAAATTACAATGTTAAATCGGAGGAAAAAAGAAAAGATCTACACCGTCAATTTAGAGCATGCAGATTATAATGATGCAGATTAAACATGTCTACATATGAGAGCTATTACAATTGTATAAAGAATACAACTATATTTTCACCGTAGGCATTAGAGTTGCATGACACGTACAACTCTACGTTTAGATTTAAACATATGCATTGAGTATACAGCCCCGTAATTGTGCAGGAAATTCGGCTACTCGTGGTTATAACACAATATGACATAGTATCATGCCTCCACGTTTATGAACCAAACCTGCTTTAACTCTGTTGTGTCATCGCGTTATGTTAGATTTTGGCAGCTGTAGTCACAAGACAATTAGTGCTGTCGTGGCTTTGGAAAGAAAATACCATCCAAAGTTAAAACATCACTACCACACATTCTAGGACAGCATTTAATTCTGACCGGAGAGAGTACATATGAGATAGCATCCTTTATACATGTGAAATTTTGTGAGAGTCAGCTTCAATTTCATGCCAACTAAAAGCACCAATTAAATTTATTAAAGCATTCTAGGTTCTGCTCTTCATTGTTATTACTAGTTAATCAGTCAAATTCATTTGTACAGGTTATCAGTAGCTAAAAGCATCAATTAAGAGATGTTCTATGATGCGAGATGTTCTATGGTGCGTGGCATGTTGGAGATATGCCCTAGTGGCAATCATAGAGATGATTATATTTCGTTATGTTCATAATTTATTGGATAATATGTGTTAGACCATGTGGCTAGGTCTAGTATATTTTAGTTAATGAATAATTGATAATGTTGGGTACTGATGTTATTTGAGGTGTGTGGTGTGTGTGGACTTATGTCGGTCAAGTTGGGAAGAACTTATGTCAGAAAAATATGGTGTTTTGGTCTTTGCATATGCAAGATAACTCGGAGACGATCGTAGTCTACGGCGATGACCGGAAGATGGCTTGGTGTGATGTCATGGACCAGAGGGTCAAGGATGCTGGAGGAGACGGTCGGGCTCGAGTTGGGACGTGTAGAGATCAAAGATGGATGATGTGTGTTGACGCTATGGAGGTGCGGTCCGGAGGCTACGACATGTGACAATTTTGGGGTGTCCAAAATTGGTTGTGTAATCTGGTGTAAAAGCCCACGTATTGAACCCTAGGACTATTGGGCCGTATATTGGTGTTTAGGTGGCTATATGTGTCGTATAAAGTTCTACGGCTATTTATGTTGGATAGGGTTAGGACCGGGGGAGGGGGATCGGCTGTAGCGTGATTTCTAAAAAACTGCTGGCGGCGGCGCTTTTTTTCAAGCAGTTGTGCATGAACACAGGGGCGACGTGCATGTACTTGCTGGCGGCGGTCGATTCTTTTTGTTGTGCATGTTAATTGAAAAAGGTTCTTGCTGTGCGTGATATGAAGTGACTTATGTGCATGCAAGCTTTTGGTGTTGGGTGATTAAAGCTTCACCTTTTGCGTTGCATGATCTCCAAAGGAAAAAGGTGTTGCCGAGCATGACGTGAGGTAATAGATAGTTCCTATTTGTGTCATCATGAGCATGTACTAGAGATTAAGGACTTGCGGCTACACTGGCTTTTGCGCTTGCGGCGGTTGGAAGGATTTTTGGCGAGGTGCTAGCGGAGCCAGCTGCTGGAATTTATCTCACGAGGTCTTGTGCTAGCTGCGGCTGGAAGCTGTTTGGTTGGAGGCGATTAGGTGCGGCGCGCAGTGGCATTTGGGCACGCGAAATTCAGAAAACAGTGTGTGATCGGTTTCAATAGGGTGCGAAAAATCTTTCACAATCATTCACCCTCCTCTGATTATAATTAACGATCCTGTAAGTGGTATTAGAGCGGGTTGGTATGGTGTCAGAGAGGTATGTGAATCGTCCCCCTATGCTAGATGGTACTGATTTTGCTTTTTAGAAGTGTCGTATGCAAGCTTATATTGAAGCTCAAGGTAATGATGTTTAGAATAAGGTTTCTAGCCCTTATGAAGTTCCTGTTCCTGTTACTAATCTAAATAAAACATATGTTAATTTAAGTGCTCAAGCTCGTAACTTGTTATTTCAAGGGATCTCTCGCAAAGAATTTGATCATGTAGCTCATATTAATTCTGCCCACTTAATATGAAAAACTCTTTGCGATTATCATGAAGGAACCACTAAAATTAAGAAAGTACGTAAAAATCTTTATCAAAAAGAATATTCTGATTTTGCTATGAAGCCTAGTGAAGGTATTGATGATCTTTTTGCTCGTTTTGAAAAAATATTGAGTAATTTGCGCAATGTTAATGTTATTTCTACTGATGAAGATAATGCAACTAAAATTTTGAGATCTTTAGATTCTAAGTGGTTGATGGTTGTCACAACTATCAATCAAACTATTGATCTAGATACTTTAACTATGGATGATCTTTTCTCTAAATTAAAAACCTATGAGATGGAAGCTTTGCCATCTAAGATTGATAAACCTTCATCTTTAGCACTTGTGACTAACCCCGTGCAGGCTGCTTCGTCGAGTTCTTTTCTTGTGTTTGTTTTGTCTTCTTTTTCAGAGGAACAGTTCGAACAGCTCCTTGAAGTGGATTTGGTGTCTCCTCACAGTCATACAAGGCACTCAACAACATGAGGATGAGGAAGCGAAGTGGCGTATCAAGTTTGATCAAATGCTATGAGTGTGGCAAGCCAGGTCACATTAAGATGGAGTGTCCCAAGCTCAAGGGGAAGGTAATTAAGGAAGACAAGAATTACCGTCGTCGGCCATCCAAGAACAACAACACCAAAAGGTGACAATCTCCGTCAAAAATTAGCTGAAAAGTTTCTTGCAGCTATCGAGCATCTTGATCTGAGTGATGTGGAATATGAGAGTTGCGACGATGACGACCACGACAATGATGATGCTAAAGATAAGAAGATGAACAATGACGACTTCACAGGTATGTGCTTCATAGCAAGAAATGACAACGACGACGACGATGACAGTGATCCCGATGAGATAAGTCCATCATATGATGAGCTTGAAAATGGTTTGATTAAATTTGCTATTGAATTGAAAAATACAAAAAAGAAACTGAAAGAAAATAATTGTCTTGTTGAAAGTTTAACTTCTGAAATTGATAGACTTAGAGCTTCTATTCCTGATGATGAATATTGTGAGTCTTGTCAAGTTTTACACTCTGAGTTGGAGACTGCTAGAGCAATTAATGCATCAACCTTGGTTCAACTTAGGGACGTAACTGCTAAACTTGATGAACTAAGATTGGCACATGATTCTTGTGATGAAAAGTTAAAACTTGCAAATGATAAAATTGAAAAGCTCAAGTTTAGTTCTCCTAAATGTTTAGAGACAAGTATTTCAAATGCTCAATCTAAAGCTTGCTATAATTGTGAATTGCTAGAAGCTAGAATTATTCTTCTCAGGAATCTATTAAACAAATGCTTTATCATGAGATACTTTCTTGCACTAACTGTCCTAAGCATAGCACGGAAATAGAAGCACTAACTAGACAACTTAATGATTTTGCTGAAAAAGATAGATTGATTCAGTCGAGTGCTTCTAAGAATGTTGTGAATGAACCGATTAAATGTCACAACTTGTCCAACTTTAGCTAAAAAAAAATGAGTACCTTAAGGACACATTAGAGAGATTTTCTTTTGGCAAGAACAATTTGAATATGATTATAGACAAATCAAAATTGAGTGGCAAAAACACTGGTCTAGGATTTAATGCTGCTAATTATGCCAAGAATAATCCGCTAAGATAGTTAAGGTCATTGAAAGTGGGCTAATTGAAACAAAAAGTGTGTAACACCCCAAACGTATTCGAGAGAGAATAATTAAAGTAGGGAGAAGGACCAACTAGAATATGGAATTAACATCAATTGGGGGGGGGGGGGGGTTTATGCAAAGGTTGGACAACCTGGGCGGGGGCCTCAGGCCCACTTGTATTCGGCCCATTGGTGGAGGTGGTGGTGGCCGACCATAAGGGGGGGCAAACCCTAGGCCGCCACCCCCCCCCCACACACCCTTGGCCGCCACCCCCCACTCCCTTGGTTGCCACCGCCTGGTCCTTGTGCCTCCTCCCTGGTGACTTTCCCCTCCCACTGGCCTAGGACTTCGCTTCCCACTGCCGGCCAAGTTGGAGGAAGAAGAAGATCGCGTTGTAGTGGCCGGCCAAGAAAGAGGAAGAGGAAGGAAGGGGGAGAAGAGAGAAGGGAGGGGAAGAGGGATCGTGTGGTGTTCCTCGTGTTTGACAACGGTGTCTCCAAGGGTAACCCCTGATCACATTCGTTTAGTCGTGAATTCGTGTATTTAGGCAATGTCGGTAATAGATTGGTTTTCTGGCAGTTTGTAGTGTTCGTTTGATTTAGGGCTATTAGCTACGAAATCTGGTCTTCCCATCTACTAGAGAGTTGTAGATAGCGTTATTAGCTTTCCGGAGGTTCTAAGATCAGGTCATTTGGATGAGCAGATCAGGAGATATGATTTTCGTAGCGTTGTTGTTTTGTGGTTTTGGAATAATTCTGGTAGTTAATGTTAATTGGTCATTAGCAAATAGTTAATGAATTATTTAGAAGATCTCACCAAAACGAAAGTTATAGGTATTTTTATAAGGTTTTTAGAAAGCTAGAGAACATAAATTTTGGATAATTGTACTAAAAGATACGTGATTTTTAGTCTCACTGTCCAAAACCCCTGACGAGATTTAGTAGTTCTATTAATCTGTTTGGTAAGGATAGAAGATGGCTGAATATGGAAAGCTCACCAACTAGGTTTATGTAGATAAATTAATAAGATTTCCAGATAATCAAAGAACACCCTTTTTGGATAAGTAGGCGACAAGTTATGAATTTTAGAAGGGGCTGTTCTGTTTGGGACAAATCGATGTTCATAGGACTTAGTGTTGGGTTGCGCTAGGGAGCGTAGTGAGCTACATATTTGTTTCTAGCAATGTTTGGACCAGAATTGTTATATTAGAGTGTTTGTTAAAATTATTCAGGTGGGGGTTTGGTTCCGGAGGTAGCACCCTCTACGCATCTTCCATCTTTGCACAGTTGAGGCAAGTATAATTAGTGATAGAATAATTAAGAGTGATTGTTCATGTTTGCTGGTATTATGTGTATATTCTCTACTCATGAATGATAGAATGATGTGTATGTCGCTGTTCATGAATGCTAGAAGTATGAGTATGCTCTTTATTCATGTATGTTGCTACTGGAATGATGTGTATGTCGCTGTTCATGAATGCTAGAAGTATGAGTATGCTCTTTATTTATGTATGTTGCTGATGGCTAATACATGTTTATGTTGGATAAAAGAATTGATTCATATGCATCATGTTATCATCTTTGAAGCTTGGTCACGGTGTGCCCAAGCATTGATTTTGAGATCCCCAGCATGTATTAGATGGGCTTGTGGTCCCCACACTCGTAGAGTGTGGGCTTATGGTCCCTGTGCTAGAAGGCACAGGCATGGGTATGCATCGATAGATGCATACTCCGCATTACTAGTATATGCAAACAGAAAAGAAAAGGTGCATCTGGCATTTGCATTGCATGAGCATGTGAAATGGTTTATTATAAAGAATTGTGATTGGATGATAATATTAGTGTTGTATATTGAATTACTGTAATTATTGTACTTTGCTGAGTATTGGACTCACTCTTGCTGTTGTTTATGTTTTTTAGGTACCACTTGCGCGAACGTCATGCATGGGAGGGGCTAGAATTGAGATCTGTTGCACACAATCACGAACCATTCATGAACGATTGCTTTTAGATTATGAATTAATAATTGAGCAAACTGCCTAGCGAATTACTATTGATTATGTCTTTTGCTTGTGATGCTCTGTAATAGAATTGTTTAGCGTCTTATGGATGTTATTATGATTACGTTTTAGATTGGATGTTTGGATTATTGATTATTGCTTCTGTTATCTATTGGAACCTCCGGTATGGTTAACTATACAAAGGAGGTTCTGCCGAAATTTAATATAATGTCTTAGGTTTTAAATTGTTACTTTGTTAGTTTAGTAGCATTCCAGGCTTATATTGGGTTGGAGTGTTACAGTTGGTATCAGAGCAGGCTGTAGGTCCATGGTACTAGAATTATTAATCTTGACACACTATGCACAGTAGGTGAGATTGGGTTTTTGCATTGCATATACGCTTCCGTTGAATATTATAGTTGTTTTTGTGATTGAGTTGATAGTTGATCATTGTGCTTAACGTATGAATGTTCTTGTTTGTGGTGTTTAGCAATGGCAAGGGGTAGAGGCCGTGGTCGGCAGGGTGCCGGTCAGGGCCAAGCAACGCCACCACCCGAGGTTCAGGAATCCGTAGCTGAGGAAGGTAGTCCTGCGGGGTCAGAAGAAGAAGTTGCTTCAGCGGTTCATGGGAACCAGGCTCAACCCCAACATTTTCCTGCAGCTGTACCTGCCGCCGCTCCTGTGGTTGCACCTACAGCGGGTCCTGCTGTGGTGGCTATGGGGCTCCATCAATGGAATGCTCTGAGATTAGATACCTTCGATGGGATAGGCACGCTAGTTGATGCTGCTAATTGGTTGCGTCATATGGAGAGGCACTTTGGAGTGCTGGGGATGACTTCGGAGTTGAGGGCTCAGTTTGTGGCCTTCCAACTGAAGGGGCAGGTGGATATTTGGTGGGAAGGTGTCCTATTAGCTAGGACCGCTAGTTGCCCATGGACCGGCTACTTGGGAGTTGTTTGTTGAGCAGTTCAGTAGGAAGTTCTATCCAGATTCTTTTTTGGAGAGGATGGAGGTTTACTTGAACAACTATAAGTAGGGCAAGATGTCAGTGTCAGAATATGAAGCGGGTTTCAATAACCTAATTCACTTCGTACCAGTTGTGGCCACTAATGATGTGGAGAAGGCAAAGAGGTTTCGCAAAGGGCTCAAGCCAGAGTACCGTCATGTGTTGGGGGGCATTGGAGTTGTGTGACTTTAGCTCTCTGGTAGAGCAGGCCAGGGGCATAGAGATAGAGATGCAACTCAGTGAGGAGTTGCAAGGCGCTGGAGGTACTGTGGTTTCTGATGGAGCTAGTGGTAGTCAAAAAAGGAGTTTTGATGGAGGAGGTGGGTCTTTCCAGAAACCTGTTTTCAAGAAGTTCTAAGGCCCTCAAAATTCATTCAAGTCCAAGTCCTTGAAGCCGTAGTCTTCAGTCACATCTCGACCATCAGCGCGTGCACCCATGCTTCGTTCAGTTCCAGGGCAAGGCATGATTTGTTTCAACTGTGGCAACGGGCATCGCGCTTTAGAGTGTGCCTGGTCTGGCCCATGTCGGCACTGTGGTCAAGAGGGCCACAAGGCATTGGTTTGTCGGCGGAATCCCACTAGTATCATAAAGTGGGAGCCAGTTCAAGCGTCAGCACCAGCGCCAACTGCTTCTTCTCGAGGATCGATGCAGATGCTAGCAGCCACCCAGACTTGGGTGCCGCCTCAGCCTTACCTCCTTGCTCCTGGAGGGATCCCATTATCGGGGTACTTTTGGCCGCCTACCCCCACGGCACCGTTTCCAATTGCGGTGCCTTCAGCACCTCCAGCAGCTGCCGCACCACCATACTAGGGTGTTGGGGCTCCCGCCACCCCAGCATCAGTGTCGTATGCCATGCCTACTGCCGAGTTGGTAGGTCATCCCGGTGTGGTGACAGGTACGCTTCTAGTGGATTCAGTGGAAGCTTTTGTTCTTTTTGATTCAGGAGCTACTTTCTCTTTTGCATCATTAAAGTTCACTAGCAGGGCAAAGTTGAAAATACAGCATATAGCTCAGTCAGTTTTAGTTAATTCTTCTAGGGGAATTCTTTCCAGTTCCACAGTTTGTCCTGGTTGTGTGATTTCTTTAGATGGGGAAGAATTTGTTGCTAACCTGATGGTTATGAAGATGAAACCATTTGATGTTATTCTGGGTATGGACTGGTTGCATCGTTACTGTGCTGTCATCTCTTGTTTTTAGAAGACAGTAACCTTGCAAGCTCCGTCTAGGCAGGAGATAGTCTTTCAGGGGAGCGCTCCATCACACTCACATTTTGTACTGGCTAGTTTGTTTCCTGGTAGCCGAGTAGCAAAGAATGGGTTTCTTTTGTCTCTAGTGGAAAAGCCGAGTTCATCCTTGACTGCAGAAATTATTCCGGTCATTCGGGAATTTTTGGATGTCTTTCCAGCGGAGTTTCCTGGGATGCCTCCCCCTCGCCCAGTAGAGTTCAGAATTGATTTGGTCTTGGGTGCTCGACTGGTTTCCATGACTCCATACCGTTTGGCTCATCCTTTCTAGGAGAAACTAAAAAAGCAGTTGGATGATCTAAATGCTAAAGATCTCATTCGTCCCAGTGTGTCTCCTTGGGGAGCTCCGGTTCTTTTTACCAAGAAGAAAGATGGTAGTTGGCGCATGTGTATTGACAACCGTGCTCTCAACCAGTTAACCATTAAGAATAAGTATCCTCTGCCTCGCATTGAAGACTTATTTGATCAGTTGAGTGGAGCTAAGATATTTTCAAAGATTGATCTCAGTCGGGATACAATCAGATTCCTGTCCAAAAGGAGGATATTGAGAAGACGGCGTTCTCCACGAGGTATGGACATTTTGAATTCAAGGTTATGTCTTTTGGACTAACGAATGCCCCTGCTACTTTTATGGAGACAATGAACGGGATGTTGCATGAGTATCTAGATGATTTTGTAGTAGTTTTTATTGATGATATTTTGATCTATTCAAAGACTGAAGCAGATCATGGGCGTCATCTAAGGCTCGTATTGGAGATACTAAGAGAGAACAAGTTTTATGCTAAACTAAAAAAGTGTAAGTTTTGGATGTCAGAAGTGGGATTCTTGGGGCACATCATAAATGATAAGGGAATATTTGTTGACCTGGGAAACATTTCTATAGTAGTAGAATGGGGAAGACCGACTAGTGTCAAAGAAGTGAGGAGTTTCCTTGGTATGGCAGGATATTATCGACGGTTTGTGCAGGATATATTTCTCCATTATTGTCAAGCCTTTGTCTCGGCTCACACAGAAGGATATGAAGTTTTGGTGGGATGATGATTGTGAACGCAAATTCCAAACCTTGAAAGAAAAGCTGGTGACCGCTCTTGTTCTTACTTTTCTTGAGCCTGGGAAGCGTTTCACAGTTTACTCCGATGCTTCTCAAGTTGGATTGGGTTGTGTTCTCATGCAATACGGTAAAGTAATAGCTTATGCATTAAGGCAACTGAAGAAGCACGAGCAGAATTACCCAACCCATGATTTAGAGTTGGTCGCTGTAGTGTTTGCCTTGAAACTCTGGAGGCATTATTTGTATGGGGAGACTTGTGATGTTTTCATAGATCACAAAAGTCTTAAGTACATTTTCACTCAAAAAGATTTGAATTTACGGCAGCACAGGTGGCTGGAGCTAATTAAGGATTATGATCTCTCAATTCAGTACCATCCTAGCAAGGCAAACGTGGTTGCTGATGCTCTTAGTCACAAGGCGACACCTGCTACCCTTGATTGCCTCGTTGTTGATTTTGCCTCGTCGTAATAGAATTGTTTAGTGTCTTATGGATGTTATTATGATTACGTTTTAGATTGGATGTTTGGATTATTTATTATTGCTTCTGTTATCTGTTGGAACCTCTGGTATGATTAACCATACAAAGAAGGTTCTGCCGAAATTTAGTATAATGTCTTAGGTTTTAAATTGTTACTTTGTTAGTTTAGTAGCATTCCAGGCTCATGTTAGGCTAGGGTGTTACAAAGTGAGCCTCATAAAACTGTGTTTAAATCTGCTGGTTCTGTGCAAAGTTCTTCTGCTAATGTTGTAGGTGCTAGCTCATCACCTCAAAGGAATTGTAATTATGTTAAATTTCATTGCACCTATTGTAGTAGAGATGGGCACTTGCATGAATTTTGCTTTAGGCGTGTTAAGAAAGAGAAAAAGGAAAGATTGAATGCCTTAAGACAAAAACGTGCAACCTCTTTTGTTGTCCCTAGAACTACTACCAAAGCTAGGTTTTTAGAGGACTTTTATGATGGCTTTAAATCTGCTTCACGTACTGGTTTGGGATTTAATTCACATGATTCGCATTCTGATCATGCACGCACACGTGGTTCTGGTTCTAGTTTTGTTGCTGTTTCTCCATATCGTGTATCTCAGTACTAGATTCCTAGATCTTATTTGCAGAGTGAGTTGGGAGTGTGTCATCCAATGGGATTATTCTAAGGGGGAGCTTGTTGTTTAAAACTTCAAAAGCTTTATTTATTATACTTGTCAAACAATTCATCAAGTCCAAGCTATTGAAATCAAATGAGGTGTAGAGCTCTCGTTATCATATTTACTCATGTGTAGCTTTGATCATGACTGGTTTTAATTACTTTGCCATATTTGAACTAAAGCATGACATGGCGGAATACTTTGACCAAGATTGATTATAGTTAGTACTTTGCGATGTTCATTGAAAATGATTAGCTTGATTGTGATTCTTATTTTAAATCTTGGATATGAAGCTCGTATGTTTCTTATTGCAATCTTTTTATGTTCACTCAGTTTGGCATGTTATAAAAAAAATGATAAAGAGACAATTGAAAAGATGTATGCTTCAAGCATGCCACACACACACACACACACACACACACACACACACACACACACACACACACACACACACACACACACACATATATATATATATATACACACACACACACACACACACACACATACATACATACATACATATATATGTATATATGTATGTATGTATGTATGTATATACGTATATACATATGTGTGTGTGTGTATAAAAATGAAAAGTGCTCAAATGAAAAGAAGTATGCTTCAAGCATGCCATCATTGAAAAGAAGTATGCTACAAGCATGCCACATGCTTAAGAATTGAAAGTGGAGCAATAGGTTGTTACATGAGACTGCTACCTCATCTAGCTTTAAAGTTTGCTTCACTTTTATGCTTTAACTTTTCATTGTGATATCTCATTGTGCTTTTCATAATCGGTTTGGTTATTGTTAAGATGCCTGTCATTAATTTAAAATGCTTAATCATTCTAAAGACTTGTTTTGGCATTGCTATATGTTATATGACTTTATATGATCTAGATAGCTCTACTAAAACAGATGGTTCAGTTAATTTATTAAATCAATGCGACGTGACTTGGATAATCTACAAAGCTTTTTGATTTTTACTTTCATTGCTCCTTTGTTTTAGAATTATTCTTTCTCTGTAGTTCTTCGTGTTTACATTGCCAAATGGGGAGAAAAATGAGAGAAATTGGCTTCCCTTGTGTTGAGGGGGAGTTTTTCGGAGTTTTTCAGCTCTTTGTGTTGAGGGGGAGTTTTTCAGCTGTGGTTTTGAAGTGTTTGCTTTGCAGCTTTGAAACTTTCTTTTCGAAAATTTGTTTTCTTTCAAAAATTCAATTCTCGATTTTGAAGTGTTGTCAATGTATTCATCAAGGGGGAGATTGTTAGATCATGTGGCTAGGTCTAGTATATTTTAGTTGATGAATAATTGACATTGTTGGGTATTGATGTTATTTGAGGTGTGCGGTGTGTGTGGACGTATGTCGGTCAAGTAGGAAAGAACTTGTGCCAGAAAAATATGGTGTTTTGGTCTTTGCATGTGCAGGGTAACTCGGAGACAATCGTGGTCTACGGCGGTGACCGGAAGATGGTTGGTGTGAAGTCATGGTCCAAAGGTTCGAGGATGCTAGAGGAGACGATCGGGCTTGAGTTGGCGCGCGTGGAGATTAAAGATGGATGATGTGTGTCGAAGCTACAGAGGTGTGGTCTAGAGGCTACAACATGTGACAATTTTGGGGTGTTCAAAATTGGTTGTGTAATCTGGTGTAAAAGCCCATGTATTGGGGCCTAGGACTATTGGACCGTATATGGGTGTTTAGGTAACTATGTGTGTCACGTATAGGGTTCTAGAGCTATTTATGTTGTATAGCTGGCGACGGCGCTTTTGTTCAAGCAGCTGTGCATGAACATAGGGGCGATGTGCATGTGCTTGCTGGCGGTGGCCGTTTCTTTTTGCTGTGCATGTTAATTGAAAAAGATTCTTGCTATGCGAGATATGAATTGACTTATGTGCATGCAAGCTTTTGGTGTTGGGTGATTAAAGCTTCACCTTTTGTGTTGCATGATCTCCGAAGGAAAAAGGTGTTGCCGAGCGTGACGTGAGGTAATAGATAGTTCATGTTTGTGTCATCATGAGCATGTACTAGAGATTAAGGACTTGCGGCTACACTGGCTTTTGCGCTTGTGGCGGCTGGAAGGATTTTTGGCGAGGTGCTAACGGAGCCAGCTGTTGGAATTTATCTCGCGAGGTCTTATGCTAGCTGTGGCTGGAGGCAATTAGGTGCGGCACAGTGGCATCTGGGCACGCGAAACCAGAAAACAGTGTGATCCATTTTAATAGGGTGCAAAAATTCTTCCACAATCATTCACCCTCCTCTGCTTGTAATTAACGATCCTACAATATGTTATCTTGTTCTAAGAATAATATCGTTAATATTTATTATCAAGTATGTGACTTGATTGTGAAACTCTATATTTCTGCGATGATTATTCTTAAATGTTCCCTAGTCACAAACATATGAGGACACATATGAATAGATTAGCATATGTATTGGTTGATGCCCATGTTTCACGGGTCATAGATATGTATATATCAAACCAATAATATGGAGACATGTTAGCAAACATAGGGTTGGATCGACCCACCATGAGACACTGTGAGAGCGTTGCTTTCTTACATGTCATCAGTTGGTCTCATTTACAATGCATATGCTATGTCCTTAGACTTGAGGTCGTCGTACGTACTCGAGATGCATAATGGCTCACTTAAAGGTTGCCAAACGCTACTCCGTAACTAGGTAGTTATAAAAGTAGCTTTCGGTTTTTTGCCATGATGCATGCAACGAGACATGGTCGATCAAGATAGAATTTGACCATCCATGCAATGGTAGAGATATCTCTAGGCCTCTCGAGTGATTGGATTTTAGAAATGCATAGCCATGCTACTCACAGTTAAAGAGTTAACCGTAGTCAAGGAATTTGAGTGACGTGATCGAGAAAGAGTGGTCAAGCTAATCAACAAGGATGACACGTACTCGCCTTGAGCTTGACCGATATCATGAGGTTCATCTTATATGATCTTTATGTATACTTGGGAGTCGGCATTTCTTGCTAGGGGCTGCTACCGATTAGTGGACGAGTAGGAGTACTTGGACTATGTCTAAATGTACGTAAACCTATAGGGTCGCACACTTAAAGGGCTAGGATTTATTTTGGATTGTGATCCGAATTCTTGTGGGCCACGAGTTCCTAATGGGCCTCAAAGTTCAAGACCCATCATGGATGCCTTTATATATAGGGGCATTCGGAATTCCCAAAACCCTAGTAGCCACATCTTCCTCATCCAATACCACACAGTCGGTGCTAGCACTCTAGCGCGTGGTGTCTCTTTCCCGTATGTGTTGATACCTTGGAGGTGTTGATGCGAAACATCAGCACAAGGACGATCCGCAACACGTTGACAGGGTGTTCTGATAACTGCATGCCTTATCTAATGTTTGAGTCGCCGTGGCATGAATCCAAGCTACCTAATTGTTGAAATGAGTGAATTGTTTGTCTTTCCTCGTCAACTTGAGTTTTTAGGTGAATTGGTTGGCACATGCAACTCATTATAGTATGAGAGCCAAGATGTATTGAGTTCAAGACTCGGTTGGCGCAATTAAAAAAATTAATTGCAGCCTACTACTATTTCACCTCTTAGGTCTGAAGGAGCCTACATGTGAGGGAAAGTGTTAAAGTATAAATGAATTGTTAGTCTTTCTTCATCAACTTAAACTTTTGGATGAACTGGTTGGTACATGCAACTCAATACTAAAAACTAGACAAGGCATGGTGTCTAGTTAGCCGTGCACGGCTTCATGAATTTGCCGCCGCCGATCGATTGTGTAATTGTGCTTACACTAAGACGAGGGATCCAACTAATGCATACAAGAAACTTCAGCTCTTGCGCAGACTGAACTAATTCCTAATGGCGCCCAGGCGGGCAGACCATATCATCCATATTCGTCAAGGAGATGGGATCATATCATGCATATTCGTCAAGGAGGAGATGGGATGAGGCCATGAGTGGTATACTTTTGATCGATCAACGGTTGGTATGCTTTTGACTGGAGGTACTAGGGGAACCTCCCAAGCACCATAGAACATCAATTAAATTTATTCTTTCATTAAATTTCCTACGGGATCAGATCTGAATCTATAATATGTTGATACTTCAACCCGTGCGGATGCATTGACATGACACTTTTTTTATATTATTTTCAGGGCTAACAAATTTTATAACTTTTATCTCCTAACTAATTGAATTTGACATATATTTTTTAGTTCTAAATTATCGCTCAAAATTCTAAAAGTTTTAAATTTATACAATTTAAAATTTTGTTTTTATGTTTAAGTGACAAATCTATATATTTTTGCCTTCAATTTTTTGTGAGTCCAAATTATAACGCTATAGATTTAACGTTAACCTTAAGATCTCATGTAGAAATCCGGCTATATTAGTTTCTCACTTGTTCGGATGTCATTATTTAGTAAGTATCCATATCCTACACGGTTATTTGGTGAAGTTACATGCATTCAAAACGAAAACACCATGTATGTTTGGATATTGGAATGTGAGAGTCCAACTTTAATTACTAAATGCGACGTAGGTCAATCAGCATGCCTGTACATGGGCTAAAAAAAAATCCAAGCCGTATATTGTACCACATGTTAAATTGGATGGTTAGGATTTTCCCTTTTTCTCTGATTAATGTGGGAATTTCTAGCATTTTTCTTTTTCTCCGATTAATGTAGGAATTTCTACCTTTTTACCTCGTAGGATTAATATGGAGGTTTCTAGGAGAGTCCCCAATTAGTATAGATATAGAAGTGTATGATTATTTTTAGGAAACACACGTGTCTCTGATTATTTTTAGTTTTACTCGCTATTCAAATGATTTTAGCTTTTAAAGCACGCAGTGTGTTAGAAAAATCGGCGCCAGACATTGCGCGTATACTGCTGTCTGCCACTCAAATTTTGCCGTCCCAAGGAGAGCAACAGCAGTAGGGACCCTTATATGCATTGGCGGCCATATATAAGGGCTTGTTTGGGAGTCCAAATCCCCGCCGGGATCCCGGCCAACTACCCTGGGTGGAAACGTGTGGAAATAATCCCTAGCTCATGTAGAAGGTGCATTTGGAAGACCGCAAGACAGGGATTTTTCAGCCTGATCCACGCTGTTTCCACATGGAAAAAGTCCTCGTCTTCGCACGTTGGGAAAAATCTTCCCGTCGTGTCGCGTTGCTTCCTCTCGCAACGGCCTCCACCACCAATCGCTCCCACGCGACCACCTTCGCCTCGCTCGCTCCCGACCTCCTGCGCCGCGTGCTTCCCCTCCAGTCCTCCTACTCCATCAGCAAGCATCACCCGAGGAGAGCATAGAGCAGAGGAGAACAGAGGAGGTGGCCAAGGAATGGCGGCGGCCGCCAAGGCTGGGAAAAATTTAACTGGGGGATGGCGGTCCTATGGGTGGTGATGGTGGCACGACTCGAGGTGGTCGTTTGCAGCTAGGCAGTTATGCACAGCGGCCGGGGTGGGAGAAGAAACGGGGCGGTAGTGCCCGGGTGTGAGGGAGGAAGAGTTAGGGGGGCATGGGCACCAGAGAGGTGGGAGGAGCTCACCAAGACCGTCGGTGGCGGTGGGGAGAAGTCGAGGCGGGCTGGTGGCATGAGCTTGTGGCGGTGTAGCGGGCTTGGCGTGGCGGTGGTGCTGCGGGGACGGAGAACGCGAGTGTGTGGTACGGTAGGGGTGGACATTGGAGGGTGATGGGGGCGCTCCATGCTAGTTGAATTGACCGGAGACTCACAGGGTACAGCAGAGAAATTGCTCTAGGGGTTTTGCTCGTGTTGTTGTGGAACACGATGTGACGCGTGGGGAGTGGCAATGGCCTCACCGTGATGTCACGGGCTTGGGCTGAGCACGGTGCAGAAGAAGATGGAGTGGGAGGGGATAGAGGCGAAGGGGGAGGTAGAAAGAGGAAGGGGGAGGATGCCGGGTACGACTTATATAGGGCAGAGGAGCTCACGATTTCTCGACGCGAGTGGTGGTGAGATGGGCGGGCGGAGTGTGAGTTGGTCCTGTGGGAGGTAACAGCGCTGCTGTGCAGCATGGGCGACAACATGGCTATAGGCGGTGGTGATGTGAGTCATGACACGACTGTAGTGGCGTGAGCGATGGGTGCAGGTCAGAGGTGGCACGACGGCATGGCTCCAGTGGCACGGTCGAGTGAAGAAGAGGGAGGAGGAAGAAGAGAAGACCAGTGCCATCATTTTTTGGTGGTGGATATGTTGAAAATTGTGGATTCCCAATGGATCAATCTCACTGGCACTATGATGACAATATGTTGGTGGACTAAATCAACATTTCAAAAAAAAATTTGTTGTATTCGATTTTTCTAGTTCTCCCTGCATAGTTCTGATTTTTTTCTTAATTTTCTGATTTTTTTAATGGTTGGGATTTTTAGTCCAATCCTCTCCCAAACAGTGGCCTGTATATGTTTCCCCTACGAAAAATTTGACCCCACTGATGAAGGGGATTGCCTGCACCCATAAAATTCCCTCCGGGTTGTTGCCCCTTGGGAATTTACCCCCACCTCCCAAACAAGGGCTTGTCTGGGAACCTTAAAGTCTCGGCTCATCCTTGTGGATGGATCGTGATTTTGAACTAAAATCCCGGTCCATCCACACAATTGGGCTTAGGGCTTTGTTTGGTTGGGACCAAATCTCTGCTCATCCATATAGATGGACCGGGACTTTAGTTCAAATTTCCGGCCCATCCATATAGATCCCGCCCGGAATTCTCTAAGGATTACCAAGAATCCTTTCGTAATCCTATGAGATTATCTTGTTTAGTAAAACATCTAGTAATCTGAACTAGTAATCTAAGATTACCTTGGAAAATAGATTACCATCAATTACAGGAATCTGTTTCTCGTAGAAAAGGATGTCTATCTTAGATTACCAAGGGAAAGGAATATTTGCTATTGCGTTTTTTGTTATATGCTTTTGATTCATCAAAGTTAAATTTTGAACTTTCAAAATTCAAAATCCAATGTATGGAATTTTTTTTTTCAAAATATGAATTTTGAAACCAAAATATCAAATTTTGATCCCTAAATTTTGGAATCTTAAATTCAGACAATTTAATTTGAAAATTCAAAATTTCAAGGTTGGATTTGGAAAATCATTTCTTAAAAAATATCAGATTATGGATTTCAGATATTCAAATGTCGAGAATTTAAATCTTATAATTTAAACTCTAGAACTAAAAATTTAAAATTTAAAAATCCAAAATTTGAACTTTTGAATAATAAAAAATGAATTTGGAATGTTGGAATTTTAAATTGTGAAATTTTTAATTGTAAATTTAAAATTTATATATGTTAACTTTCATGGTTTGAAATTTCAAATCATGTAATTTAACTTTATAAACTTCGTGGTTCGAGTTAGGAAATATTTGAACTATGGTAAAGACAAATAGGTAGTTTCCTTCAAATCAACCAAGCATTGGAATCTTATATTACTGGTAATATGTTTATAAGTAACTTGATTGAGAGGATATTAGATTACAGAGGAATATAAGATTATATGTACCAAACGCACTCTTAGGGTGTTCGAATCCCCTTCGCCGGCGGTGGATCCGCCAGTGGGTGAGATCGAAAGGCAAACAACTCTTTGGTTATACGTGTTCTAGTTACGTACGTACCATGAGGCCGTATGTGAAGACCTGGAAGCCGACGCTACCGAGCGAGGCGGCAGCGAGCTCGAGCGTGCCGAGCTGGCCGCAGAAGATCCGCGTGGACATGGTCATGGTGTAGTTGATCATGTACACGAACACGGCCGGCGCGGCCAGCGCCACGAGCAGCCGCAGCTCCACCCGCGCCGCGCTCGCCATCCGCCGCGCCCCGGGCACCGACTCGTCCGCCAGGATGCGCTCCAGTTGCGCGCTTACCTCGTGCCCGCCACCCGCCACCTCCCGGCCCGTCGCCGCGCCGCCCTCGCTGCTGGACTGCGACGGCAAGAGCGGGGGATACTGAACGCTTGCCGTGCCCATGGCCGGCCGGCTGGCTGGTGAACGTCGACGGACTCACTCTAGCTACACACGATCTATGTGCAAGCAGATCGACCTTTGCAAGCGCTTGGTACTTGGTAGGTGTTGTGGTGGTTTATAACATTCTAGCGCATATGCACTTGCTTTATAAGTTTTTTCGTATACCATACGTCTCAGCCCGTGAAGCACGTTTGTCTCTGTAGCTAAAATGTAGGGCCTCTGTTGTCAACTGCTTGGTTTCCCATGAAGTAAATTTTATTTTGGACTATGTAATTTTATCATGATTTTCACTTTGTACAACTTTTAGTAAATCTTTTTATTTCGCACCACCTCTTATTATCATATGTTGCATTTTGCACCAGGGTAGAGTAAAGATTTGGGTGCCTTCTTTGGTACTCGTCGACACTGAACGACAGTGTGGGAGGCAGCGGCGAGGCACGTGATAGAGAGAAGGGAGATAGATGGAGCTAGGAAATAAATCGAAAATAGAGAAGAATAGTTGGAGCATCGCCGGCGGCAGCCAAGCAATGACAGCGATGGCAAAACGGCTCTCTATCTCTACTTGTCGTGTTGCCACCAACTTGCTAGCAGTGCCTCGCTACAGGCAAGCTCCTTATATGTCTTCTATGTTTCTCTCTTACTGACAGGATATCTCTCTGATGCAAAGTGAAATAAAAGGTAAAACGATATAGTGCAAAGTGAGAAGATTTTGTTAAGAGTGGTGTAAAGTTAAACCATGATAAAATTATATGATCCAGAATAAAATTTACTCTTTCCCGTGAGATCAGTGGGTCGTAAGAAGATATTTGTTTCTGGTGGTTTTTGGATGGAATAAGGTCACGCATGTAAAAAAGGGCAGGTTAGATTTGTCGCGATGCCAGTAACAAGCCTTCTCAGTGATTAAGTGAGAGTGATGACTGACACGGTGCAGGACAAAGTTAGTGCAGTTGGTCAGCAGGGGCCTGCCACGCACCAGAATTTTAAACGGAAATGCGTCCTCTGCCTTAGCATTATAGAGGCACGGACGTGTGCAGTCAGATAGAAATGGAACGAGATTCATCCGTAGCAATATACTGATGGTTCACTGTAGCATCAAATCTGGTGCGTTGGCTCTTTGATCTAGTGTCTGTAATTGCCTTAACAGCAACTCACTGTATCTCTCTGCCTTTAATGCAAAGGCATATAATCAACTTCCATTTTGAACATATTGTGACTTGTGAGTAATTTATATTCATCAGTACAGATGAACTTGTATAAACTAGGTGTATAGTGACGAACGTCAAGAATATCACAGAAACAAATTGGCTATATTTGCAGATAAAATAATTATCATATAAAAGCATAAGGTTACGCATTACAATATTCCTGTTTCAACTTTTAACATCCAAAAATTCCAAATCAATATTTATTTATGTTCGGCATCTAAAAATGAATTTTATAAATTTATTGAAGAAATTGAAAATATTTACAATACTTTATTTAAGTTCTAAACAATTCAAAGTGCATGTGTGATTTTTTTTCAGGAATTATTGGAAGCCGCTTCATAATTTTATTAAATCAGAAAAAATTTCTACATTTAATTAAAATCAAAAATAAATTTAAAATCCTTATGGACTTGTTTGGGATCTCTAAATTCCCGACCCATCCAGACAAAGCCTAAGCCTCATGGGCCATTCCAAATCAATATTTATTTATGTTCTCTGGCCCGCGCGTCACCCTGACCAAAGCCTCTTTCTTCTTTCCGTTTCCTTCGCATGAAAGTGTCTTGTTGTGTTTGCGCCTTCTCTCTGTAACGCTTCGCTGCAGCTACTGACACGTGGGCCACGGATAACCTGTCAGGCTTCATCTTCCACATTGCGCTAGCACTGTGCACGCATTAACTCGCTGATCGTGGCTCTGCTGCGCCGTTGACCCCCACTAGCACTTGGATTGGTGGTTTGTTAAGACTAGAGCAGTTTGCACGAGATCTCGGTTTATGCTAATCTTGCCTAGGTCACTAAGGACTGAACTTTAGTGCCATTGATCCAAGCATTTCAATTCAACCACATGTGCTGAACTGGGACAAACTTGGCAGAATAATTTATCATGTTATAGCTTTAAATCGTATGGGTCAATGATAGGCTTATCGTTGGTCGTGCAGGCTTGGTAAATGAACTCCATGCTTGAAGGGGCTCTTACGTTGTAGCGTAAAGCTAACCTACACAACTATGAGTTCTCTTGATTATGGTAAATGACCTCCATATCTTGAGATGGTAGCTCATAGCAGGTTGTTTATTGTTAGGGGTAGGTATGGTAAAAGTCTCGATAATCACTCAATCGTATACTGTCAAATAACAAGTCATGGCAGACCATGGTGAGCTGACTATTTCATGTGGGTAAAGAGTACAACCTCTGTAGAGTGTATAATCTATTCAAATAGCCGTGTCAATGGTTGTGGACATCACTCGGTGAAACCACACTTGGTAAGATTTTCTGGTTGTAAAACAGTTTTGGGTAAAGTATGGATAGTGTAGTCCATACTAGTTTAGTTATACAATTGGAAAAAGGCATGGAAGGTGTAGTCCATGCTAGTTTAAGTTTTTGACAGAGATTTTGTCAAATATTTAATATTGTGCCGGTGGCATGCTAGTAGAATTACTGTACTTCTACTACTTATGGTTACCATATAAGAATGTCAATTGTCTCTGCGTATTGCCCTTCTCAAATTACTATGCTTATTGCAAATAAAACTCGCTTTACGCAAAATAAACTAGTTAGGACATGCATCCTTTTGTCCTAGCTTGCTTATAGTATAAATGTTGCTAAAGTCTTGTAGAGTACAGTTTTGCTCTCACAATTGCTAGTTGAATAAAAATTAGAGCAAGAGGAAAGAGATCCTTGGTTGGCTACTTTTATGCCACATGATTTGGTGATGACGATGCCTAGTACTGAACCGTTAACCTAGCCAGTTGATCGTGGGTTATGGCATACCATGAGGGGGCCTCTATCTTAATTATTGTTTATTTCCGCTGCAAGTTCTTTCTTAAGTGAACTATTTGACAGGTCGGCCTATTTGTGTAAAACTTGGTCCTATAGACCTACATATGACTGCTTAATATTATGTGTTACTCTATTTTATTTATTCGTGTATAGATGTGCTACAACGATGTAATATGTGTGTGCTAGCTACTGATCATAAGACTGACATGGTAAAGATGTAGTATTTGGAATTAATTTTTCGGGTCCAACACAACTAACGGGACATTATGTTTTGCACACAATTTATGGCAATAATTGTCAATTTCACAGAATAGACAGATTGAAATGGAACCACCACCAGTTATGAAATAATAGTATATTCATCACGTGACAATATGTTTTTTTTTTATCGAAAGTGACAATATATATTTTTTCAGGCTAGTGAATTTTCTTATTTATTAATCTATTTATTCTCGACCAGGAATATTCAAAATTTGGATGGTAGTACCACAATTTATGAAACAAGTGAATGAGACGCTAGGGTGGTTGTCTGACGTGAATGTGAAGGAATCTTCATCACCTACAAACCTTTCTCCATGGCATGTCACGTGCTAATAAATAATTGCCAATAATTGCCGATTAGAGGTGAACACGATTCCAAAATTGGCTATAGGACATTACAATTTAGTGTTATTGGTTGCAGGACGTCCAAATATTATATATTTGCCAAAACAAGCTACTAAAATGTAGCTCTTTGTTGTAAGACACTGATGCCATTATAGTATCATTTTTGGTCGAATTAGGAGAGAGAAGGTTGGTGAATTGTCGGTTTTGCCCTTCAGGTCACTTGATCCAGTTGGTTGGCCTAGCGTCCAACACGGGCACCCGCTACTATGCATGGCCGCTAGAGGATTCCCTAGTGACCTCCCTTGCTCTCCTCGTCCTCGCGCAGCTGCCCGCCCTCCATCTCCGGTGCAGATACAGATTACTAGAGAGGATGGCGCGCTATGCTGCGCCTCCGTTGGTTTTGTCTGAACAAATTGACGTACGAAATTTGACAAACGAAAAGTTGTATTTTTCGTACTGAACAATACACACTACTACAGAAAAAGGTCTTCTGCAGCGATTAAAAACGTCCATCGTGAAGCGGTTTAAGTGAGTCATGCGAGTTTATGGATCAATAATGCCATGAGGTCATCACAGACGGTTTTTTAACCGTCTATGAAAAATCACGCATAGTTACGAACAAGAACCGCTCAGGATAATTCTTATCACGAGCGGTTCTTGTTGAGTAATGCGTGATAGTTTTTTCTATTGCAAAAAAAAATCGGATTTGCAAAAAAAAAATCGGATTTTGGGCCAAACCAATAATTGCTAGACAGTAGTTTCCATATGCAACCGCTAGCAAGATAGCTAAAATCCAATTAAAATTCTGATGGCAAACACATTATAGGAAGGGAAACCAAAAGGTTTCACAATGTCCCCTCCGAATGAGAAAAAAAGAATAAAGTTACAAAGTTAAACTAGCTAGAAACCATCTATGCCTCGAAGCTTCTGAAGAACTCATCGGCTTCTTGGATTGGTTTTGTGAGCTCCTCTCTGTACCTCACCAGCATATCACAAGATGTTCTTACATGTCGTCGAGTTCGACTCAAGCTCGTCGGCAAGGAGAGACGACTAAAAACCTCTAGCGGCGCTCTGACCTTAGGTAACATAAAATTAAGATAATTTTCTTTACAACAAACAACCAACCAATTGTGTATGTTATGGGGATGTACACGTACCTTCTGGCAGTCTACCTCCTACGGCAGACAAGGAGCTCCTCCGCAACCCTCCTCGTCATCGTTGTCAGTTGTGTCTCCTCGCTGAACCGCGACGGGGAATCGAGGGTGGTCGTCGGAGCTCGGTGCGGGGAGGAGAGAGAGAGAGACTGATGGAAAACAAGACTGAGGTGGCTATAATATATAAGGACAACGCCAAAACATTTTGCCTCCTGCGCACATTCAAAAATTTTCGAACTCCCACGCTGCGAATCACAGACGGTTTCGTACAAAACTGTCTATGATAAGATACTTATCATGGACGGTTCGTATTAAAAACCATCTGTGACTTGAAATTTTCCTTACTCTCTGATTTTACCATGGCTTGAATTTTCCTAACACTGCAATTTTAACACTCTGATTTTACAATGGCTTGAAAATTTTACCATGGCTTGAAATCACTAACTCTCTGATTTTACCATGGCTTGAAATCACTAACACTCCGATTTTACCATGGCTTGGAATTACTAACACTCTAATTTTACCATAGCTTGAAATCACTAACACTCTGATTTTACTATGACAGGGACACGGCAGAGGACTAGCATTCCAAGCCATGGTAAAATTGGAGTGTTAGTAATTCCAAGCCATGATAAAATCAGAGTGTTAGTGATTTCAAGCCATGGTAAAATCAAAAATACTTATCACAGACAATTTTTAATACGAACCGTCTATGATGAGGATGGGAAGTCATAGACGGTTCGTGTTGAAAACCGTCTGTGAAGTATCATAGACGGTTCTGAACAAGAACCGTCTGTGATATTTAGTAGTATCACAGACGGTTTTCAACACGAACCGTCTGTGACGAGGACGGGAAGTCACAGACGGTTCGTGTTGAAAACTGTCTGTGATAAACAAGAACTCTGTGATACTTCACAGACGGTTTTCAACATGAACCGTTTGTGATATTACTTCTTCACAAACGGTTTTTAGCGTAACCAGTAACACAGATGGTCGCTAAACCAAAACCGTCTGTGATTGTATTTAATACAGACGGTTTTGGTCAACTATTTGTGATGAGGCGTCCAGTATTAGCCTTTTTGTAGTAGTGATATGTAATGGCTATAATGAAAGGCGAGCATAAATTAACGATAAGTTATATGTTGTTTTGCATGTGTCTAATAAACACAATCCATTTATGGGTAGGATGGAAAAAAATGTATTAGTAGATACAGCCAAAATGCATGTGTCAAGGCGAAGGGGTAGAAGGTATGGCCTTGCATGAGGCTGGACTGGTGTATGGCCAAAATCCAGTGGTTTGATGCATGATATAGCCATGAGAAAGAAATGAATAGTGTTATGATATCTTTAGATTATAACTGGCAGAATGTAAAACTAACAGGTTCTTCAATAATCCTCAAAGGCATTGATACATTCAACACAAAATTTTAGAGCGGCACATCCCACAATGCTAGGGAAAAAAACTTATTATGGAGATAATCTACAGTGTGTACACACTGAACCAACAAAAAAAGGTAGAACGCGTAAGCAATGTAACATCAATCAGAAGCATGTTACGGTTATCCAGAATAACAATAACATAGAACATCTAGTAATTTTGTATGACTCTTATCTGATTCATGCATCCAACATCACTTCCTCTTCTTTTCCTTGGACTACAAAAAGTAGTTCCACACATTGATCTGCAAAGGGGAAAATTGATTAGCAATTATTCGGTTTATTCTCTAATACCTAGGATTTAAGTTATTCCTACCATGCGAGTTAAGATGAAGCATGATGATCACAAAACATCTGTATAGCCTATGCAAATCGAGCACATCTGTTATAACAAAAAAACAATTATCTACAATTCCATTCTTACATTTCTTACATAAGAAACCTATGAAAGAAAAGTGTTATCTTCATGGTAGTTTATCTTATAAGCATTTCAGCATGCAAGTTATTTTCTGAATCATTCTTCAATCGAACTGCACATGACATGAGTCCTCTCTAATTAACTACCACTATTCACTAAAACGGTGTTAGATCATAAGCATAAAGACTGACCAATTTCACAGCACAAAACAAAAGCAATCATTTCCTTTATGACAAAAGATTATTCCCACCCTCTATTAAAGCAAACACGCTGACGGTGTGAACTATAGAAAAAGTATCAGAAGAATATGTTTTTTGCTCCTTAGGTCTGGAAATCAGGAAATTGATAGCTATGAGTAGACATCGCAGTGCAACTTGAATAAATGAAATCAATTCTTTATTTGACATATGAAAGAAATACCAAAACAACATTTATTACAGATCTAGAAAATACCTTGCAGAGCAACTAAGAGCGTGAAGTGGCTATAGACTATTTATACATTAAAGCCAAGTATCGTACAAGACATAAACTGAGACATCATAGTTCCCCCTTATGATAGAATCTGTAGACAGAGAAATCCCAAATGAAATCCAATATGCATGCACACAAAAAAAAGAGCAAAATATATCTGTTCAAGTGAACCAGTGGCGCGATGCATGATATACTGATGACAAAGAAAAGAAAAGTGTTCTGATATATTTCCATTGTAATTGGACAAATATAACACTAACATGTTCTCGAACAATCTGCAAGGTCATTGATTCATTCAACACAAACTTTTACTGAGGCGCATCCCACAATCTTAACAACTAATAGCACTATAGAGACAATATACACTTTCTACTCTCTTAACTAGGTAAAACGAGAACTCGTAAGCAATATAACATCAATCAGAAGTATGGTATAGTTATTAAGAAAGACACTAACATGGAATATCTCGCAATGTAGTACGACTCTTATCTGATTCAGGCATCCAGTCATATCTTCTTCTCGTTGGACTAATAAATGGAATTTCAAAAGGAGTTAAACAAGGATGCAGATTGAATTATCTTGGAAGCATGATATGGCACTACAGAAAACACAAGGCATTGAAAAAAAAAAGGAGTATCTCCGCAACGACAGTTTGGTACATGACAATATATGAGAAAGGAACTGAAAGGCAAGGTACAACTATATCAGAAGCTATATCAGAAGCTAAAAAACCTAAATCAGCGTGGAATGGTGCATGTTATATAGAAAGACTGTTGAAAAGGGATCTCCCGAATAGCAAGTCCATTTTTTTACATGTAAAAATAATGTCAACCAAGAAAATGTGTAACAGCCCAAATTTCAATTTCCAGTTAAAAGTAAAATTTAATTATTTTCCTGAAAGCTAAAATGAATTATTTGCAAAATTAAAATACCAAATATAAGTTGGAAATATTTTTATTTAAGTCAAAAAATGAGTTAGGGAATTTCTGTGAATTTTCTCATAATGTTTGGCCTTATTTGCTATTTTCTAAAGCCTAAATGAATTAACTGAATTATTAAAATTGCTAAATCATTTAAAAATCCGGAGATGGCCTTTGGGCTAAATCTCCCTCGCCATGGCCCAAACCGCCGCAGCCCACCCACGTAGTCATCTCTCCCTTCTCTCTTTTTCACGCGAGACCCACCGTCATTCTCTCCCTCTCTCTTTCCTTTCGCTATCTCACTACCACCGAGGCTCCACATGTCATCCCTTTCCTTTCCTTTGTCTTCATTTCAACCTCGAACGTCATTTCACATTTCGCAGCTTTCCAAATCTCGTTCAAATCCATCGCAATCCCCAAAATTTTGCCGCCTTAATGAAGCCGCGTCATCTCCACGCCCGTCATCGCCTTACCCAATCCATCTATGGCCCCGAATCCCTCTAATTTCGCCTCAGACCTGGCGAGGGCTTCTCGCGCCTCACAAAGCTAGCTCCGACCTCGCCCTCACCCTATAAAGGTGCGCCTTGGCTCCGCCTTTCTCCGCTCACCCCAACGCTCCCAACCACCGCTCTCCTCCCTCTCTCTAGTGCCCGTATTTTGGAGTTAAAGCCTCGCCGCCCGAAGCTTTTTCGCTGTTGATTCCACCGTCAATGAGCACACCCTGTCGCCTTTGTCCACACTTTCGGCATCGCGTTAGCATCGCCTACCCTGTGCATGCGCTATCTCCGCTGGAGAACCACCGTAGCGTCGTCGTCGTTGTTGCCCTAACTCCACTGCCGCTTCTTCGCTCGCCGCTGGCCACTCCATCGCGCTCTGCCGCCGTTTTGGTAAGCCACGAGTTCACCATGTTGTCCTTTCTCGTTTGCGCACCTTTGCGTGGCTCATCGTGGCGCGAAGGGCCGATGAGCTCAACGCCGCATGAGCACCGGTCACGGGCCTACGTGGCACGTCCATGTAAGTGCCACATAGGTGCCATGTCAGCGCCACATTAGCGCTAGAGGCCGCATCAGCGTATGCATGCCGCTTGCGCTAGCGCCCACATTAGCACCATTACTGTTCTGTGAGCCTGTCCATGGTGGACCATTGACCAGACCATCGACAGTCCATTGACTAAGGGGCCCACATGTCAATGGATTTTTCAGTAGAAAAAGAATTCAACCGAAAAGAAACTCAGCCACTGACACTACTACTGGAAACCACATCACAAACAGTTCGGAACCATCATCACAGACGGTTTCTGAACCGTCTATATTTGTTGGCCTGTGATAATAGGCAGTTATCATAGACGGTACAAAACCGTTTATGATACGCAATATCACAGACGGTTTTTTATTAAAATCGTCTGTGAAGGCTAGTATCATAGATGGTTTCCACCAAAAACCGTCTGTGATATGCGAATATCATAGACAGTTCTAAACAAAAACTGTATGTGATCCGTGAATATCACAGACGGCTTTTCTTGAAGCTATGCTCGTGATATTCACAGATCCTGACATTTGCGAAATGAGAACCATTTGTGATATTCAGATATCACGCAGGCGGTTTTAGTGGAAACCGCTCGTGATATCGCGCCTTCACGAGCGGTTTTAACAAAAAATCGTCTATGATAGTTCATACTCCTAACTATATTTTTGCTAGCCACAGGAATTGCTAGCCATGCCCTCTGAAAACAAGCATGCACAAAAATAGATTCATTAGAGATAATCAATTGTTGATAACTCAAAGTGATCATTACTCAAAATAAATTACAAAAGATCGCATTTGTTCAAGTATAGTCGCTATAGTTACAACTGGATTACAATTAAGTCAATTGTTTGCGTTGAGAGGTGTCGGCGGGGTGATGCTCTGGGTTGGCGACGGAGTGAAACTCTCCGTCGTCGTTAATGATTTCTGAGTTGATAAAGGTGCAGAGCTTCCCTCGAATGTCCTTGATCTCTTCCGCAATGTGTCCATCACATTGTAAATCCAAGGCCTATCGCTAGCAAGAGTAAAGTGGTAAGCTATATATATTTAAATTTATAATTAGGAAATAATTATTTCGAGATTGACAAACCTCAAGGTCCTTCTTCCTAGCTCTAAGGATTAGTTGCATATGATAGCAGACGTAGATTGCACATAACTCATCATCTTTTTGCTGGCGGCACTACAAAAATAGAATTACATATATAGGTATAGTCAGTTCGAGACGCGTTATTATGAAGTATGATATAGGATTATCGTGTTGTAGCGCGTACCGAAAAATCCATCCTGTGTGTTAGTTGGGCGCTCTTTCCATTGTATATTCCTTTGTTGGCAACATAATCGATGAACGACCTACATGATTCAAAAAAGTTATCCTCGGCCATTTCAAACGAATGAAGACTACAATAGAGTTATGTAAGGATGAAATAAGCATACCTCTCGAGTATTCCTCTTAGAACGCTAAAGTCGTGCTTGTTGTGGATTAGAGAATCAAGGTATATCACATGGTTCCTCTTGGGTATAATAACTAAAAGGATCCAGTGGTACCTACTCATGTATGTCACTATAGTCATTAAACCTAAGTTCGTGCTGCGTATAAAGTACAAATAAAATTTGTATAGCAAGTAGTGACACTTACCCCTGGTTGTAGGGCACCAATATGTACTTCATATTCTTCTGACGAAGCAATGACCTCGTTATGTATTTCTCGACGAAGGACGAGTCTGCTTGGATGGTTTGCAACGATACCACATGTGTGTCGAGGAAACCCACCGGTTCTTTCCATTCCCGGATATTTTTCATCATGTATCTATACATAAGCAATGAGTTGTGATATTTATCGGTATTACATGAATGTAGAACTTGATTGTACGCACTTACAGTGTCCAACATCGTAGAAGCGAGGCGTTGAGGCCAACAAGGTTGAATAGGTCATATAAGTCGTTGAAGCCCACGACGAAGTACCTCGTCCCGTTGAAGAAATGCTTCTCCTCGTATCTGACGGTGATTCTAATATTGCACCCCTTCTTTTGGGTCTTCTCCAAGTACCAGGCATGCAAAGCTTGACAAGCATATCCAACGTGCATTAATACTGCGTCGGAGCACAACGGTTTTCCGATGATGTAGTTCCCGGATATCGCGGACTTCCCAGACTTCCCGGACTTGGGAGGCGCCTTAACGTTCGTCGATTTCGATTTGGCCTTAGCGATTGGCAGCATCTTATTGTGAGACGACTCGGGAACCGATACGGCGGCACGCTTTTGCTGTTCCTTCGGCGTCTTCTCCACGGGAATCGAAGAGGTGGCCTTCTGAGGCAAAACATGAGGTGGAGTCATCGAGGGTCCCGTTGGAGAGGAATGGTCGTGTCCAGATCGTGGCACTGCTGGGTTCAGGGCGATGTCCTTCTTGGGCCACTGGATAAAAGAGTAGATGGCATCCCCTAGTATTATGATCTCTTCGTTCGGGCGAATCTTCAGCGGGACGGCTAGGAAATTGCCATGTAGCATATCCACCTAGACCATGGCGTAACCCTGCGCCAGCTGGGCACCGTGCTGCACTGCCCCTTCCTCGTATGGATACACCATCCCCCACGCAGCCTCAATGGAAAAGGACGCATCCATCCTCACTTGGAGCTTGCAGGGCGTCGGCTCCTACAAAACGATACGCAATTAGCTAAGGCATCCTATAGGTCTATCTTTGGTGCATTCCATAGATGTACGTTACCTTGATGTTGTCTATCGGTAATCGGACTGGCTCCCAAATTAATGGGGGTAGCTTGCGATTGCTGGCTCAGGAGTTGATTCATTTGATCCTGCAATGCTGCTATCTTTTCTTCAAATTTGTTAGTAATCATCTGTACCAACCGGTCGTCGTGCTCGGCCTTGGATCTCTTCCTACTCCTATACGTGCAGTAGTCGTCCTCGAATCCATGACTCCAAGGTACGTTAACCCCAAGGCCTCACGTGCGACCCGGGTGCTCCTTGTTTCCCAAGGCCGTAGATAGTATATCCTTCTCCCTGTCTGCATGGAAGGAGCCTTGGGAAACTTGGGCAGTCAAGTCACGCTGCAAGAGGTCATTATGTTATTATAGACACTATGAAGTTATGGACTTATTAACTAGGTAGTTCGACATATTTACCACACGTTGGGACACTTCCTGGTCTGCCGGGTTTGTGAAAGAGATGCTGCCCGAAGACGAGATTTTTGCCCTCGCTTTTAACCAGCTTAGGGAACGTGGGTCTGTGATATCAGGAAATGGCTCGGTTGCGTTCTCCTCCTCCGCTGCCCATTCCTCGTATTTACCTGTGTACCTAGCGGTGCCGAGTCTGTGCGGGTGAGTGTTTCGTGTCTGGAGAGCTTTGTGCGCCGCACTTTGCTCCTTAAATTCGGCCATCGTTTTCATAGCCACAAAGGTGTCCCATGCTTCCCGCGTCGAGAATCTATACTTCGCAAAGGGCGTCTGACCCGTGTTCACGTACTTCGTGACAAGAATGCTCTTGAAGGTCCTCCACGATTTATCCATCGTGAGCATCGCCGTCCGTCGCACGCGTGCCACGTCTGCTTCTGGAATAGTGAACTTCTCTGAAAGTTCTGTCCACAGCGCACCTTTCGCTTGTTTCGTTAGGTCCTTCCACCTTGGTGTGGTGATGGGGACCCGTTCCCTTCTAAGTATCCCGCAGATGGTCCGGAATCTCGCTGCTGATCTCTTGGGACTTAGAGGGACCCCAAAGTCATTGACCTCCGTGATGGCCAGTCGGCCCACAGGCATTTTTGATTGTCCTCTGCCATCTCGCTTCCGTGTCATTATCGTCGACAGTGACGGCGGCCTCGTCGGTGCCTCTTCCATCTGCGGCATCGGTGACGGCGGCCTCGTCGGCACCTCTTCCATCTGCAGCGTCGGTGACGACGGCGAAGACGGTGCCTCTGCCATCTTGCTTACTTGCTATCTATATAAGTTACATATGCAATAAAATGGATTGCAAGTGTCCCAAATTAACATATACATTTAAACTTAATAATATCCTCAACATGTGCGAGATAGCAAATAATCATAATTAATTCCAAAGCATAAATATGAAACAATTAATCTCGTGAAGAAGTACAGAGGTTGACTATAGAGATCAAGATGGCAAATGAAAAGTTGAATGAGCTCATACGGACTACTAACATTCCTTAATCCACCAGCTTCTCTAAGGAAATGCTAAGCAAAGATTTAATGCTTCATGTACAGAAGACTAGCCTTTAATGAAGACATAGAAACAAAATAGAATCAAGTAAAACTTTGCCCGAGCCCATATTTGCCCGAGTTTACTTCATCGAGGCCGACACACTGGAGTGTACCATTTGTTTTATGCCGTGGAGGACTGGCATAAAACAAAGGTACACTCAAGTGTGTCAGGATCGATGAAGGAAATGCTAAGCAAAGGTTTAATCCTGTAGGGCTCGCTGCCTCCCTACTCCTATTCTAACACTCCTTAATCCACCAGCTTCTCTTGTGATCTTTGTATAGATAGAAACTAGTGATAGAAATCTTTTGCCCGAGCCTACTTCATCGAGCCCGACACACTGGAGTGTACCATTTGCTTCGTGCCATGGAGGATTGGCATGAAGCAAAGGTACACTCAAGTGTGTCAGGATCGACGAAGAAAATGCTAAGCAAAGGTTTAATGCTGTCGGACCCGGGATTAACACTCCCAAATCCTCTGTGCATTTCTGAACTAGTCCCATGATCAGTAGCTAGTTCACACAGTTAAACAGATATGGTAACATCCATAAATCGCACAATATTATTAATAATCAACAGAGTTTATTACAAAAGAGGCTTACAAGCCAACAATAAAGAACACAAATGAAGACGAAGAAGTAGTGGAGTCGGTGATGACCGCCCACAGCAATCGATCAGGGTAGTAGCGGCCTAGTCGTCGAGATCCACACCGGTAGCAAAGTCCTTCTCCTCTGAAATTTATTTGCATAAAGCAAGTATGAGCACTACTACCGTGCTCGCAAGTTACACCCGTCAAGTAATAGATTGAATGCATGCATAAAGTAAACAAGGGATATTGGCAGGGTTTATTTGCATAAAGTAGCATTTTCAATTTTAAATAATCATATTACTTTCCAAGGCCATTTTTATAGTATATCTAAAATCAGATTTTTAAATGACAATTTTGTAGTATGGATAACCTCCATAATTGAATGGTGAAGGATACCCTCCTATCACATGGCTAACCGCCCAATTTTACCACAAGGATTAACCATCCAAAAACATCTGTTGAAACCATTTTAAAACCAAAAACAAGTCTAACTCAGAGTGGCTTTGCTAGCATGTCTATGATCATGACGCGCTATTCAATAGTTTTCTACTCTGCAGAGTTTGTACAGCTTTACCCACAAGACACGAATTCTCTAGTTTATCCCACTATATCTATGCCACCGCTCACTACCTTAGGTAAGCAGTCTAGAGCACGTGACAAGGCCTTTACAATGATCTACCTCAAAGTACTCATGCCCGCTAAGGTTTCGCTCCCATTGGACTGACCGTCCTCCAAGAGCCCCCTCTTGCGCCAGGTGGGACTATAGTCTAACCGACACCCACACATACAACACGGCACGAATATCTATGAGGTATCCCAAATTAATAAGCCAGGTCTTGCCCATACAAGACATGTGGTGGTACGGTAAGGCGTAGCAAAATACGCTCAAAGACCGGTCCTTAATTGACTTGGTCGTCTTTCAAAATCAAACCCTGGATCTTAAACTTAACCAGTTTAAGCCCGTGCATAAACCTGCACCCACCATTCATCCGTTTCGCCCAACTCCAAACCATTTTGATTTTATTTTAATGAAAACCAACTTTACAACAACTCCAGGGTAAAACAATACCATAGGTTCAAGTTTAAACAATTTTGTAAAGATTTGGCTAAATCCTCCCAAAATCAAAATCATGGTCTAAGCATTTGCTAAGCATGAATATTTTCCAAACCATTTTATCTATGGTGAAAAAGGAATGACATTTCAATATTCAAAATTGGCCATACAATAACAATTGGAATATCTAAGTAATTAAACAAGGACTAGAAATAATTTAATAAAAGTAAGCATGCAATTAATAATTTTAAAACTGAATTAAATAGCTTTAAAATACTGGGAGCAAAATGGTCAAGGGTATAACTTGCCTTGCTTGATGGATTATTCTCAAACGACGTCGAATTCTGACTGTCCGAAGTCGTCGAAATCTATACGCGAAAATAAGCCAATTTCAAACAAAATTCAAATGAAGATTCAAATGAACTCTAAATTAAATAATTTTAGTTTAGATAGCTAGATCTTGAATTTATATGAATTTAGGAATTTGAATCGATGAAATCGGAGTTCGTATAAAGGAGAACGAACCCCGAGAAGTTTGGAAATCACATGAAATGAAATGATGAATTCCAAAAATTGCACTATTCACTGGAATTGTGGTTTCGGATTGATTGAGAACAAGGAAAGAGTTTTATAGCCATGGTGATGGCGATGGAAGCATGACGCGTCAAGGCAAAATCAACGGTCTAGATGGCTCGGCCAGATGACCTTCGATGTTGACGTAGTCCGACGGAGAAGACCTTCGGCAGGCGGACGTCGGCGTTTCGGGTAAACGGAGAAGAGTTAGCGAGTGAGGTTGGCGGCGATTTGAAGATGGAACTGCGGGGAACACAACGCTCACCCCGGTTGTCACGGAATGCGCAAGGTCGGCCGGCGGCGGCGACGACGCGCAACATGGACCAATTAATTAACAGAAATTAAATTAAATCTAAAAATTATGAAATAAATACTGGAAATAGTAGATGAATTTAGGAGGTGGAATCAATGGATTTGGAGTTTGTATGTGAGAGAACGAATTTTTGAAAGGAATTAAATGGAGATGTACAAAGTGTAGTCACATGACTAGAAAATGAGCACTGTTCATTATTCTTCTTCCAAATGACGACAAGCCGCATGGAGTTTGCCATGGTGGCTACGCTGAGAAGGAAAGAGGAGGGTGGCCGCGCTAGGAAAATAGGTGGCTTACCCCGAGGCGAGGCCAGAGGAGGTGGCAAGACGGCGCGGCGGTCGGCGGTGGCGGCGGCGGCGTCAAATCGCCTGCAGACGGTGGCGGCCATGGCGCCCGGCGGCGATCTTTGGCGAGGAGGGGGAGCACCACGTAGATCACAACGTCACGATGCCAATGAAGGTGACGGTGGGGGGCGGAGAGGCACGGTCGGCGCCGGAGCCGACGAAGAGAGAGCTTGCGGCGGCACAAATGAAAACTCGAAATTACGGCGATTGGAGGGAGGAGAAGAAGGGTGAGTGGTACCAAACGAGAGAGGAGGGCGTGGGGGTCACGATGCTCACGGCGGTTTCTTGGGAGGGCGAGGATTTCGCCGGCGGCGAACTCAAGAGGCGGCGGCGGAACGGGCTTGACGACGGCGACAGGCTCTGGTGAGGCTTTGGCGTCGAGGAGGCGAGCATCGGGTAGGACTTGGTGCCACGATGCCGACGGTGCGGTTGGAATCTCTAGGGAGTCGTCGACGGCGGCGCTAGAGGCGGCACAAGGGGCGGCGGCCGACGGCGAATATTTGAGAAATCCGGCCAAAGGGAGCGAGTGAGGAGGAGTGGGTGGCGGAGATGGAATGAGGAGGAACGGGGGCTCACCATGCTCCCTTTTATAGGGCCGGAGAGGAGCCAAGGAGGGAGAACCGCGTGCGTGTGTCACGGCCGGTCATGGCACGATTGGCGGGATTGGATTGATTAGGAAAGGTTTAATGGCCGGCAATGGAGGAGGTGATGACCGGGGATTTGAATGCCAACGATTGTGCGAAGATTTGGGGAGAAAAACTCGGGTTTTGAAAGCTCCATGGTGGTTCTAATGGCTGCTGCGCTGCGCGTGTGTTCGCTGTCTAGAGAAAGAAAAGGTTTGGGGAAGAAAGGGAAAGCAAGGAGGGAATAAAGGGGATTAGAGAGCATATATATTTGATTGGAAGCAAATGGGGCAAGTGGTAGCTCATGGCATTGATTTGCACGTGGAGTGTGCTGGGCTTGGGGCAGCAAAAGATGGGTGACCGCACGGGAAGTGGCACCCCGCGGTAGGAATTTTTTTTTCGAATTACTGTAGCAACAACAATAAATTAAATACAATTTTTAAACGGTAGCAAATAGAGTCCAAAATTTCTAGAAAAAATTCACATAAATTCCTAGAGTTATTTTGAACTTAATAAAATTATTTCCAACTTAAAGTTGGCTTTTAGTTTTGCAAATACATTATTTTAGCTTTGAAATAATTAGGTAAAAGCTTTTAAAATTCCGAAAATAATTAAATTTTTATTTTTGACTTTTAAAACTTCATAAATCCAAATAAAGCAATTAAACTCTTTCAAATTACAAAAAATCCAACAAAATAATAACTTTATTTATTTTATTTTGGTAACAGCACTTTGGGATGTTACAAATGCTTCATGTACAGAAGACTAGCCTTTAATAAAGACATAGAAACAAAATAGAATCAAGTAAAACTTTCTTTTCGGATTAAACTCTCGACCAATAAAAGGTCTAGAGATTAACAAAGGCAGGCATTACTATTCCAACATATTGATTGATGATATCATGTGCTCTCGTAAGGAGAGTAGCTAAAGAACAAGTCTTTGCCATCTCAATTCTATTGTCTATACTCTTCATTAAATGAATATGATAATATAAATTCAAACTATGAGCTCTAAACAATACTTTGCTTAACTGTCAAATGATCTCAACTGTTAACGAAAACATATTAAACTTCCAGTCAAACAGAGGAGGCCGACGCGGGGAGGAGGGAGGTGCTGGGGAGGAGGCCGACACGGGGAGGTGGACGGCGCGGGGATAAGGCCGGTGCAGAGGGTATACAGACTACTAGAAGAATCACAAACTAGTCATTAGATTACCAACAAAAACTAAATATTCTCAATAGAACTGAACATGAAGACACAAGTTCAGTGATAAAGCCGATTGGTTGACATAACAGTATCCACTTCAAATGCTAGAGATCAAATGAACCAGAAGAATCAGAATAACTAGCTTTCAACCGAAAGTAACCAATTAACAGTACATCATATTGACAGTAGCAAGTAATACAATAGAGCTCAAGTATGAACTAACTATCACATTCAATTTCAGTATAAGACATCGTTCATCACAGAGCATGTCAACAAAGCCCACTGATCAATTTGCAATATCTTCAGTACTAGATTCAGAAATCAGAACTAATACAGATCAAGTTATCAACTAGCATTGCAAATATATATATGCAAAGATCAACCGAACTACCACAGAGGAGCAATACTCACAGAGAGGATGCCGCACAAGAACTCGTGGTGCAAGGAGGAGGTCGGTGCAGGGGAGGAGGCCGACGCGGGGAGGAGGGAGGTGCAGGGGAGGAGGCTGACACGGGGAGGAGGATGACGCGGGGAGAAGGCCGGTGCAGAGGGAGGAGGCCGACACGGGAGGAGGATTGCTGGGAGGAGGCAGTCAGAGGCGAGGATGTTGACAGCGAGGAGGACGGCAGTCTGCTGTCGTCGATGTCGGGGCGTCGTCAAGGTCGGAGGCGGTGACGTCGGGGCTTACGGCCGGGGAGGTGAACGGGGGCGTCGAGGTCGGGGGCGCCAAGGTCGGGGGTGGCGGCACCGAGGTCGAAGGCGCCGAGGTCGGGGGCGGCGGCACCGAGGTCGTAGTCGGCGGTGAACGGGCGAGCCCTAAACCCTAGAGGAGGCGAACGAGCACGCGAGAGCCTAAGGGGCGCGGGAGAGGAAGTGACGAGTGAGAGCAAAACCCTAGCGGTTCCCGCCTTATAAAAAGTATATCACAGATGGTTCCTTAATAGAACCGTCTGTGATATGTTCCATATCACAGACAGTTCTCGTAGGAAACCGTCTGTGATATCCTTATCACAGACGGTTCTATTCAAAAACCGTCTGTGATATCCTTATCATAGACGGTTCTATTCAAAAACCGTCTGTGATATATCTCCTAGTGAGAAATGAACAACAAGTCTCTTCATTTTCCCGCATGTGTCTCTTCGCCTCACGATCGCACGGCTTCGTCTCTTCATTTTCCAACGTCGCTACAGCTCCCCAAATATCTCTTCGTCTCCCGCTCCGGCCTTAGATCGAACTTGTTCTATAAATAGATGTCCCCTACTACAATGTTGTTGGACCGAAAAGGCGACTAGAGGGGGGGTGAATAGGAGCTCGCTCACTTTTTCACAAAAATTAGATTTAATACTAATCTCACTCCAATAGCTACGAAGCTATGAAGATCAATAAACAATTACAGCGGAAGACTTGTATTGAATCCAAAATACCCCAAAGCAAAAGACCAAAAACACAGAACTCAAAATCCTCTTGGCGGTCTGACCGGCGTTATGAAAATGGTATGACCGCTGGGCGGTCTAACCGATTAAGGGTGGTCTGACCGCCCCGATGATGAAAAAGACACAGTCAAAAAACGTGACTAAAACCTAAACTCAAATTGATCTAACTTTTGATCTATGCGGTCAAACTCACTTAAACTTGACACACACCTTCTCAAAGATATTGTGAACCTATTCCAATCAAGGATCGCAGAAATCCAAGCCAAGGTTCCTATCTTTTGCAGTTTGAGCAAAGCTAGGTCAAAAACCGAGTAAAACTCAAAATATGATCTAGAGACTTGCTCGTGGGAGATTGATGATCAAGATGATCCTAGATGGATTCCCACAAGTCACAACAAGTTAGATCAAGCCAAGAAACCAAGCAAAAACTCGAGAATCAAAGAAAGGCACCAAATCACCAAATAGAGAGAAAAAGAGAGAATAGATTCATCTTGAGAGAATTTTCTTTGGATTGATTTGATGGGTATTGGTTTACAGCCACTCCACCAATGGAGGACAAAGACTCAATACATGAGTACGAAATCCAATCCAACTCTCTAGAACCCTAACCTCCACTAATCCTCTCCCTAAGCAAATAGGGTTTCAAAAACAATGAAAGGGTTGAAGGGGGTGCAGCCACCTCCCTCCTCTATTTATAGTGGAGGCTTAGACCTTCTAGAAGATTGAACCCTAATGGGCTCCCGTTAAGGCCCACACACAAACGGGTCACATACGCACGCGTTTTAAAGCGTCTTCATCTCTTGACCTAATCCACTTCACCTTGTGCCATCTTGCGTCGTGATTTGGCAAAAGGTCACCAACGTGGTATTTGCTAAAATTACCAAAATACCCCTCCTCGATCTTTTTGCAAAGACCGAGTCCCAACTGCGTGAAACACATCTATGCTTCACCACGTGTAGGTTGATCCTGCGGCTCTCTCCATGTCGGCAAGTCTCTCCCATCCGGCTCCCACCGAAACCACCATGGCACTTGCACTTACCCCCGCGCCGCTTGATCAAACCAGTCGCACCGAACTACCCGTTCGGTTACCCTTGTGCATTCTGCACCACGCTTGAGTTCATTGACCTCACCCGGCATCATCGATCGTTCTGGACCTCAGCTCTCCAAACCTAGTCCCGATCATCCTCGCCGTTGACCGTCGTTGACCACCAAGCAACCTGCACAGCAATAGACAAGCAAACGAATCCGGGAACAAGTTCTTCACAACTTGACCCACATTAGTCAAAACATGCATCATGCAACACATATGCCATGAAACCCATGAACTTGACCTATCAAGCAAACATCGCCGCCACGAAGGACGACGAAACAAATCACAACCGGTCAGACCGCCACCTTGGCCGGTCTGACCGCTTCCCTACCGGTCAAACCGCCAGCCAAAGGCCGGTCTGACCGCCAGTCCATGACTTAACCAAATTTCCAACCTGGAAATCTGAAACCTACTGGAATTTTTAAACCAATAGAACTTTTACCTGGAGGCTCCAAACATTATGAGACCAAGTGTAGTAGAACCTTCTCACTTGCCTACACCCTCTATTTTTGGCCTAGCTCCAGAATCCAAGGAATTGCAATGGCCGGTCTGACCACTATGGCAAAGCCGATCAGACCGCTCCACTAGCCAGTCTGATCGCCACTTTGGCCGGTCTGACCGCCAGTGACCATTTCAGAAAATCAACACAAGGCATGGCCGGTCTGACTGCCACCATGGCCGGTTAGACCGCCAGAGGCCTGACAGAACTGAAACTTTGCCGAAAACACGTGATTCGACAAACCGTCAATGACATTGCCAATTGTAACATCATGCTAAGATCTTAGGCATATCCCCATTATATCCACAAATGTATTTCACACAACCTCCTTGATCCCCTTTCTCCACAAAAATAGAAATAGTTGCCTCTTTTGTTTCCTTGTCGTCGGCATTGATGGCCTACCTGGCCGCACTGTACACGAACCTCTCTCGCGGTACGTTGAACCGTGCTGCGGAAGAACACTATTTCAACAATGTGTTCACTCCTCTGTCCGAGAATTTGCTGAGGCGGGTGACGGCCACCTTCCGCCGTCTTGACATCCTCCTCCACCGTGTCTTCCGGTGATCTCCCACTTTCGGCGAAGTTTATCAAGCGTCGTCGGCGTGGTCCTCCAAAACGACGTTGCATCGTCTCCAGAGGCTTGCCGTCACTTGACTACTTAATCGAGGCAAAGAAGGCCGAGTCGACTGTGCCGAGACCCTCAAGCAAGAGAAGAGAGCCTATGGGCTCAATTCTTCTTAGTTCAACGATCAAAGGTCTTGGAGACACTCGAGCAGCGCGTCGGCCAGTGGGCGCATTTTAGGCTTCGTTCGATCACGAACCGTCCGCCCCTGACACCGCTGCCTACGAAGTATTGAAGACGGAGATAGCAGCCTACCTCCGCCACTAGAAAAACTTTCTTTATTTATAGATAGCAGCCTACCTCATGTTTAATCTTGCCGCGGAACTTTGAAATGTATTATTACAAATGTATAGGTGAGAAAGATCCTTTATGACTGGCTATCAATATCAAAGATGACAAGTCCATAACACATCAACACATGACAATTTCACATTGACATCAAAATATATGAGAGATTACAAGTCCATAACACATGATGTTATGGAATAAATTAATTACATTGGAGTAAATTCTTAATTAAAATATAGGCCTTCTTGATGATCGATGCGCATATAGCTAGCTTCCTCACTGGGTTCTTCCTCGAGCCTAATGCTGTTTCCGAAAGGAGGCAACTCGTCAAATTGATTGTATTCTTCCTCGTCCACTACATTCTCAACTCCGACAATCCTCTACTTTCCATGAAGAACTACGTGACGCTTCTTAATTGCCGGGTCGGTTACATAGAAGACTTGAACAACTTGGTTAGCCAGTACGAATGGTTCGTCTTTGTATCCGAACACGTTCGAGGTCTCTGAGTGACGCCTGCATTTGTCGACCTTCACCGTAGGAGATGGACCCAACAAGACGAAATAGGGGGATCTTGAAAAGCACGTAGTCGAGCTCCCATATCTCCTCTATTTGCCCATAGTAGGAGCTCCTTAGCCCATTAGTACTGAATGCATCTATGCGGACACCGCTGCTCTGGACTGTGCTCTTCCTATCCTGAGCTACCGTATAAAATGTGTACCCATTTATGTCGTATCCTTGCCATGTGACAATTATAAATTGTGGCCCTCGTGCCAACCACAGCAGCGTATCATCACTTGATGACCTCCCAGTGATTCACACCTTTAACCATTCGTTGAACCGACGGTTGTGCTCTCTCGTGATCCAAACCTCCAACCGGTCTGGATTCTACTGGCGTACTATGTCTTTATGCTCGTCGATGTACGGGGACACTTGGGTCATGTGTTGCAAGACCGTGAAATGGGTTTGAGCGTACGTATCCAGATCGGGAGTGATTGATTTCCTTCCGATGGTCCCGATACCATCTAGTCTCCCCTCATGGTGAGATAGAGGCACACCTATCGGTTCCACCTGAGCCATGTAGTCGACGCAGAACTCAATGACCTCTTCGGTTGCATAACCTTCGATGATGCTGCCCTCCGGTCAAGATCGATTCCGTACGTAGGATTTGAGAATTCCCATGTACCTCTCGAATGGGTACATATGACGTAAGAACACAGGGCCGCATATCTTTATCTCTTTCACAAGGTGAACAATGAGATGGACCATGATATCGAAAAATGATGGAGGGAAATACATCTCAAGATGACATAGAGTCGTCACCACCTCAGCCTGCAGAGCATCTAGTCCTTGGGGATCAATGATCTTCTAAGCAATTGAGTTGAAAAAATAACACAGCCTCAAGATTGCCACTCGGACCTTGTTCGGCAAGATACTTCTAATTGCAACAGGAACCATTTGTGTCATCAGCACATGACAATCATGAGACTTCATACCAATTAATTTCAAATCTTGCATAGAAACAAGGTTCTTAATGTTAGCGGAGTAACCAGACTTTCACACCATACAAGCTCTAGCACAGTTCATTTCTCTTGGCTTTGGACAGAGTGTAGCAAGCTGGGGGAAGGTACGTTCGTCCTGTATCGGTCTCTTCCGGTGCTAACTCGGTCCTTATATTCATATCAACCAAGTCACGCCGTGCGTTAACACCATCCTTTGTTTTGCCACTAATGTTCAGCAAGAGACCAATCAAGCTATCACATACATTCTTCTCTACGTGCATGACGTCGATGCAGTGGTGAACTTCTAAGTGCTCTCAATAAGGCAAGTCCCAAAAAATTGACCGCTTCTTCCAGATGTTCTTCTCACGGGTTCTTAATTTACGTCCCTTCCCAAGCTCAACATCGATATCCTTAACCATATCATAGACCTCTTTCCCTCTAAAAGCCCTTAGAGCTAAATCGTTCTCCTTATTTCCGTCAAATTGTTTTTTCATCTTGCGGTATGGGTGACTCCTGGGAAGGAACCTACGATGACGTATATACACAGTTTTACGCGAGTTGTTCAGCCATACACTCTCCGTAACATCTAAGCAGTGCGGACAGGCTTTGGCTCCTTTTGTATTGAAGCCCGACAGGTTATCAAGGGCAGAAAAATCATTGATGGTGCAGAACAACATGACGCGTAAAGTGAAGTTCTCTCGTTTGTACGCATCCCATACCTGTACCCCTTCGTGCCACAGTGTCACAAGATCTTCCAAAGAATGGTGCTAGGTACACATCAATATCATTCCCGTGTTGCTTCGCCCTTGGATAAGTAGTGACATCAAAATGTACTTCCGCTTCATACACGACCAAGGAGGAAGGTTGTACATACATAGATTCACGGGCGGTGCTATGTTGGTCGCTCATGTTACCGAAAGGATTCATTCCATCCGTACTCAACCCTAACCTTATGTTCCTCGCTTCGCACCAAACTCTTGAAGCTCGGATCGAAGTTTCTCCACTAAGCGAGAATCGGCGAGGTGCCTTAGCTTTCCATCTCTTACGCCTCTCTAAGTGCCAGCAATCTTGCCTCCTTTGGGTTCACAAATAAATGCTTCAAGCGTGGGACCACAGGCGAGATACCACAACATCTTACCAGAGGTCCTTGCTTCACCTTAGCGATGATTCGGCGCTTGTATCGGGATGCTTTGCACAGGACATACATGCATGTCTGCATACTCTTTACTAGAGAGATACAATCGTTCGGACATGCATGTATTCTTTCTACTTCCATTCCCAATGGACAAATAACCTTCTTTGCTTGATAGGTGGTGCTGGGCAACACGTTTCCCTCCGGAAGGATGTCTGCTAGGAGACCTAACAACACCGTGAAACTCTTATCGGACCAACCATTGCTTGCCTTCAATTTCAGCAGTTCAAGCACGGTTGACAACCTTGTGTATTCCGGCTTGCAGCTTGGGAACAAAGGTCTCACGGAGTCCTCCCTTAAGCCCTCGAATTTACAAAACTCTCTCTCACTGTAGTTCTCTTCTGCATCGCATAGCATCTGATCCAGATTGTCATCGTGCCACCTATCCTCATCAAAATCACAGTCCACATCCGGCAAATCGTTGACTTCCTCGGCGATGTTGTCATTATTAACTTCTGGTATAATCTGCTCTTCACCGTGATTGGTCCAACATGTATACCCTTTTTTGAAACCCCTTCGAATCAAGTGTGCTTCGATCTATGCCACGTTGTTAAACATCTTCAGATTACCGCAATCAATACATGGAAAGTACATAAAATTTATCCCCTCTTCAACATATCCTGCTCAGCAGCTCTTCTAAAAGCAACCACGCCATTAATGTAGTCTTAACTCACACGGTTCACACCGTACATCCAGTTTCGATCCATCTACACTACGCAGGTAACAAATTAGTGTCAAATTGATTAGCGATTAATTTGTAGCAAACATGAATTTAAATATGCAAGTGAAGCTTCATAACGAAGTTTTCTTTCTTGTTTTAGGCATCTGATATGCCTCCAGGAAGAGATAATTGTACCAACTCCAAATTTCAACATTTTCACAAAACATCTAGTCATAGATAACTATTGCATACGACAAACATCTAAGACCATACCAAATAGGACTAGAGTACTGAGCATCTAATCCTCAATTAGCTACAATGTATGGTAGAAGACAGGACATTTCACATAACAAAAGAACGACGTCCCTATTTGCATCCCATCTACCTGAATTTATAGTGATATGCTGATATTACTTTGGACTAATTAATTTGACCTACACCAAGGTTGTTATTTGCCTACAAAACCACATATGCATTTTCATAGACATTATAAAGAAAATAATCATATGCAATCACCTAGTGGTATCTTGCATATCAAATTTCATCACCAAGTATGATGGCAATAACATATAACAGATTATTTAGTATTTACTGACACTATGCCTCAAAATTCTAAACAAAAATGAGCAAATCCAAGTTGGAATTTTTGTGCCAATAATCTTCAACCGCACCTCACTATCTTATTGAATTTTCACAAAATTTGGACAAACAAGCGGCTCCCGTTAGAACAAGAAGGAGCAGTTGGAGGAGCTAGGGCAGGGAAGTGGCGCATGGGAGAGGAGAGCAGATCTAAGTGGAGCCAGCGGCAGGGTTGCTCCAGAGCTTTAGAGGTAGTGATAGAGGCGTGGCGGTGCGGCGATGGACACAGGCCTCTAGAGCGGCAAGTCTTGGCGAAGGCGGCGGCGGCTTGGCGAGAGGGATGTGTCGGGCGCAATTTATATGATGGGAGGATATCATAGACGGTTCTTAATTAGAACCATCTGTGATAACTAATTATCCTGAGCGGTTCTTATTGAAAACCGTCAGTAGTACTGACGGTTACGAATGAGAACCGCTCAGGATTAACTAGATTATCACTGCACGGTTTGTGAATAGAACCATTCGTAATAATTCACGAGCATGCTCTATTAATGAACCGTCAGTGATAGATGACTATCACTGAGCGGTTCTAAATAAGTACTGCCTCGTGATAGGCTCCCGCGACACAGTGCAGGCGGACCCAAACACGCATAGTTCAAAGGAACCGTCTATGATGGGGCGTCTACTATAGCCTGTTTTGTAGTAGTTTGACGTCAGCATACATCATAAATTGAATTTCCTTTAGAAATTTAAATCAAGAATTCTATAAATCTGATTTTAGTATTTATTTAGGGTTTAATTTTCTAAGGGCTCGTTCTCCTTCATACGAGCTCCAGTTTTGACGATTCAAATTTCAAAATTCATATAAATTCAAGATCTAGCTAAATAAACCAAAATTATTCAATTTGGAGTTAATTTGAATTTTCATTTAAATTTATTTGTATTTATTTGAATTTGGCTTATTGTCGTGTATAGATTTCGACGATTCCAAGGATCTTGAGTTAGTTGAAGTAGAAAAATTTGAGCAAGGAAAGTTACACCTTTGATCGTGTTTGATCCTATTATTTCAAATTATTGCGTGCTTATTTATAGTCTAGCATTTTAAATTCCTAGTTAATCTATTTCGTTTGTATGGCCAATGTTGATGTTTGAGTAGTCATTTCCTTGTCACCATAGTTAAAATAAAATTTGAAAATTAGTCCAAGGGTTGTGGAATGTTGCCCAAGTCAGTTAAGGACCAGTCTTCCAGCCGCATCTTGCTAAGCTCTACCGTACTACCACATGTCCTGAATGGGTAGGACTAAGCTTATTAAATTGTAATACCTCATTGCTATTTGTGCCATGTTGTTGTACAGGTGTCGGTTAGATAGTAGTCCCAATTGGCACAAGAAGGGGCTCTCGGCGGGTGGTTAACCCAATGGAAGTGAAACCTTAGTGGGCATAAATACTTTGGAGGTAGAACATTGGAAAAGCCTTGTGATAATTGCTTAGTCGCACACCTTCGGAAGCGTGTATTGGTTGACATGTAAAGCAAATTATCTCTTGTGAGTAAAGTTGTACACACTTTGTAGAGTAGAAACTATTCGAATAGCTGTGTCCACGATCATGGACATGCTGAGCAAAGCCACTCAAATTAGAATTTTTTTAAAAATGAATTTAGCAAATGATTTTAGGATGGTTAATCTATGTGGTAAAAATTGGATGGTTAGCCATGTGATCGGAGGGTATCCTTCACTATTCTTGTATGGAGGTTATCCACAATAAAATTATCATTTAAAATTTGATTTTAGTTATAGATTAAAAATTGCCTTGAAACTTAGCAAGAGTTTTCAAAAACTAAAAATGCCGCTTTATGCAAATTAAACCTAGAAGCAAATGCGCTAGGTGCGGTCCCTAGGGGACCAGAATTGACACGTGGCAGGTGGGAAAGGAATCCGGTCCCAGATGATTGGACAAGGGGAGTCTGGTCCCCTAGGGCACAAATGAACAAGGCTTGGCCCTCAGGGGTACGGACGTAGCGACATGACATTTTCACAATTGTTCGGAGGAGGGGGCTAGATTTGTTAATCACAATGCGAATAGTGCCATTTTGGCCAAAAACTCACTAGTCTTCCTCCTCCTAACATGAATGAGGAAACTGGCGAAGGCAACACCTTGGGTGAAAAATCCTTTTGAGTAGTTTAGCCCTTTGGAAAATTCACCCAAGTTTTATTTGATTTTAATAAAGCTTAAATGAACTTTTAATAGCAAAACAAGTTAATGTGATGAATTTAAATATCAATTAATTCCAAAACTATTTTATTTGGGTTCTATGTACTTGCAAGTATTTTCCAGATTTTTCTGGATTTTTTCTGAGTTTATTTGCTATTTTTTCGCTATTTGGATTTACTTGTATTTCTAAAATACAAAAACTATTAGAAATCTCGAAAATCCTTTTGGGCTGAAATCTTAAATCTCGGCCCAACCCTATTCCTTCTTGGCTCAGTTCACCTCGCAGCCTTCATGAGCTCGGCCTAGCCTCAAGCCTCGCCTCGATCCGCCTTAGTGGAGTCCACCTTATCAACACCGTTGTGGCCGCATCGAACCCACATGCACCACGCATTCGGGCCCGCTTGTCAGCCTCATCGCTACCATGCTGCCATCTCTGCCTCGGACTGTAGCTTTGTCACCTCCCCATTTTGGAATCCATGTCTGGCCCGCCTCCCGAGACTATGTAAGGCCTTGAGGATCCTCGGGAGGGGTACCCCGAGACGCATCGCCCTCAAAAACCCTAGCCGCCACTGTCAAGTCACCGCCTAGCACCGTTGACAACGTCTTCATCTTCAACGCTGGTCGAACCACTTCATCGGCACCACCGCCATTCCCGTACACCTCATCGTCCATGAGAGCCACCTTCAGGATTGTCTCGACGCCCGCATCTTGTTTCCACCCTTGCTATCGCCGAAGCAACCCCCTAGCACCATCGCCATCAAGCCCAAACCCTAGACTCCACCTCGACCTCACTGCCGTCAACCGCAATTCACCCCCCACCACCGCAAGTACCTCATTGAGTTCGCCGTTGCTTGGGCTACGCAACGTGCACCGCCGTTTGCTCCACCGTGGCTGCTATCGCCGACATCACTTGGTTCCCGAGCCTCATCGCCGTTGAGCCACCGTGGTTGTCCACGTCATGCCACCTCAGCACCACATCAAACCTAAATGCCCGCTTGTCACCTTGTGTCGCTGAGTCATCGCATCGTCTGTCAGACCCCCGGGCGTGGAATACCTGCAGATCTTATGTGTATGCCATGCTAGTCCCAGGATTTATGGCTACCACACACATTCACAACATCTAGCATTCACATCCAAACAAATTCATGCTAAAGTAAAACAAAAAGGGTATTCTACTTAAGCTACTACAACAGTTATTACAACAATGGCCGATCGGCCAAATAAATGTAGTCATCAGAGTAAATAAAATAAATAGCAGTGAAAGACATAGTAATAGTAGCAAACGGTCCAGTGGCATGCCCATCCGATCCCACAGGCAACCAACAAGGAACAAGGTCTAGGTAGATCCGTCACCGAACCCCTCGGTGCTGGAAGTAAAGAACTCGTCATCTGGCGTCTGCGCATCATTGATCTCTGAACAACAATATTAGCAAGATTGAGTACTTGTGTACTCAGCAAGACTCGGGGCGAGGTGCTGTTGCAGGGGTCCTAAAGGCGATAAGAGGAACATGACGAGCAGGGTGTTGTACATTCATTCTGGCTCTCTGCGGATGACCTTGATGATCACCATGCTGCATCATCTTCCTCTTACGGGATTCTTCAAGCTCACGATGAGACTCTTCTATGAGTATAGCCTTGTTTACTAGATGCTGAAAATCTGCATAGTCGTTGCCAACGACTTGAACGTTCAAGCTAGGGTTGAGACCCCGTTTGAAATGCTTCTGACGTGCATCATCTGTGGCAACATCCTCTTGAGCATAACGAGAGAGTTGAGTGAACTTATTGAGGTATTCACTCACTGACATGTTTACTTGTTGCAGCTTACGAAACTTGTTCTTCTTTATTTCCACCTTTCCGTCACGAATATGAGAGTGGAGGAAAGTTTATGAAAACTCAACCCAACTGATGTTCTAGTGGTTTTCATGGGCGGCGCAGTAATTATCCCACCATTCCGCGGTGGTGCCTTCAAGTTGGTATGCGGCATATAGAACCTTTTCACAGTCATCATACTGGGCGATGGCAAGCTTCTTCTCTATAGAGCGCAGCCAATCGTTTGCGTCCAAAGGCTCGAGGAGCTGAAAAAAGTAGGTGGATAGGTCCTCATGAACTTTGCCAACCTTGACTGAGGGAAAGCTGGTGGTGGTGGCGGCATGGGGGCTGCTTGATTATTCTGATTCAGCATTGTGACTAGAGCAGCAGCGGTCTGGTTTTGTTGAGTCATCATTTGGTTCATATTCTGCATCATTGTATTCATCAACTGTACTTGGGCTGCCATGAACTGACTCAAACCCTGATCTGCTGTTGCGGCTGGAGAAGGTGGGGGTGGTAGCGTATTGAGATCCACGGGGTCAGCTTGACATGCGGTGTTACGGGTCTGAACCATCTGCACAAATCTTCCCAAGTTCAGTAGATGAGGAGAAGAAAGCACGATAGGTGAGAGGGAAAAGCACGAAAGGCGAGCAAGAACAAGGAAGAAAGATGGAACAACCTAACTAGGGAAAATCAGTTTAACCCAACGAACAAATAGCCGAAAGGCTATTAAGAGGCAACAAAACTCAAGTCGAAGGTCCCATTACACGGATTAATGATACTAAAACTTAGAAGGGTAATCTCTATTAAAGCACTTCTAGTCTAACTCATATGGACGGTCGACTTGAACCAAGGCTCGAACTTATAGAGATTACTAAGGTGAGAAGGATCAATTTAAATTTGAAAACAAAGTTTTCAGAAGAGATAAGATATAAGAATCTAGGAATGAGATGATAAGGGATTAGAGTAGACGAGAAAAGAATAGAACAAGATGAGAGGAGAATAACTATTCATGTTAATCTTGTTGGTTTGATTTATAAAATAAATTTTGAACTTTTCGACTAAATGACCATGCTAACTATGGTTGCGTCCTACAGTCAATATGGCTCTGATACCATCTCTGTCGGGACCCCGGATAAGCAACTCTGAGACCCTCTGTGTATTCTGAACTAGTTGTAGATCAGCAGCTAGCTCACACAGTTGCAACATTAATGTGATTATATCCATACAACAACATATAGATGAAGCGGACAAATTAATATTACTTAGTAGCAAAAGTACCTTATAGTCAAGTCTTATAAAGTTTGCCACGCAGGTCTTAACAACAAGAGGTAACTTGTAGCGGAACCAAAATATCTCATGGTGGCCATCCAACATGCCCACAGGCAATCGAGTGGAGGACATGACCTAATTCGCATAGTCTTCGAAGTAGTCTTCCTCGTAGAACTCCGTGTTCTCTGGTTCTTCTTCGGTGACTGATCAACAAATGGCGTAAAGATGTGAGTACTTTAAAGTACTCAACAAGTCGTAGGGAAATGTATGCAAATAATATTCGTGCGAGGCTTGACAATGATAGTTTTATGGCTATTTTACAGAAAGCAATATTGACAGTAAATACAGTAAGTAGATTGTAAAACACAATTTAAAAGATTAATACATAAGTAATCGAGTTTCTTTAAAGCAACTAGTGAACACCTCATTCACTTCCCAACCATCGACCAAAACCAACTACTCAGATCCATCCAAACCATTCCATCATTTTTATAGTCTACCCCTTGTGTGAAATCACCAAGCATTATTCATAACTGGGGATACGACTATTCGAATAGTTTTTAACACTCTGCAGAGGTTGTACAGCTTGACCCACAAGAGATAATCAGTTTATACTATCCGTCTGACACACTTCCGAAGGTGCGTGACTAAACGATTATCACAATACTTTTACAAAGTTCTGTTTTGACTCGGTTCTGCTCGCTAAGGATTTGCCATCCTGGCTCTCTCTTGCACCACTTATCAACCCAAATAGAACCGACTCAAAGCTTTGTTAATTAGTTGGTCAGGTCCACCCATAAATAGACTTATGGTTGTACGGTGTGGCCCAGATCAATGGCGCACAAAGTTAAGTCCTTAGTGACTACTCTGACAAGGCAACCACATCCCAAAATCATCCCCTCTGTTGCACGATCACTCGCCCGAGTATAAATCATTTTTGGTTCAACCTGACCAAATGGCAACCTTTGCCATGGCACAACAAATTTTAATAGTAGTGGCCGCACCACAATTCCATATTTCATTAAGTCAAATTTAATCATTCTTTGAGCATATGATCATGGATTCCATTGTATCGCTAAAGGCATAAACGATACCCAAGTTGGTACTAAAATATGTCCAACTAAAATTAACTCAACCTATGGTGTCCAAGGGTACATGTTATTCTCAATTTAACGAGGCATAATGGTAATTAGGTAATTAACTATTCCCGAAACCATTTTTATACAACTAGCCATGCATGCTTATATCAAACAATCTAATTTTATAAATTGGGTACGACATGATCAAAGGTCTACGACTTTCCTTCATTGAAGAGTTCAGATGCTTCGGTCGTCGGGTCCAAAAATTATTCTGAAACGCCGAAATCTATACGTGCGAACAAAGCCAAATAAATAAAATAATTTCAAATAAAATCCAAAAATTACCAAATAAGCATCAACAGAAAGATAATGAATTTAGATGAATTGAAAAATTTGAATCACTCAAATCGGAGTTCGAACGAGGGAGAACGGGCTCTTAGAAGTTTGAAAAACACATGAAATGATGAAAATGGGATTTTCCTGATTTTCGGAATTATTTTTCTTAAGGAAAATCAGTTTAATGCGTCAGCTGACATCAGCAACTGGATTTAAATTTTCTGCCAATTTATTTTTCAAAAGGAAAAACCGGTAATGCCACGTGGGCTTTGACGAGGCCACCATGTTAGTGAAGGGATGAGGTGGCCCGTGACTTGGCACCAAGGTGGCGGCCACGTCGGCACCCGAGCTAGTAACGCTCGGGGCCCAATGGCTCGCTAGCGCTTGGCTGGGTGTTGGCCGGCGGTGAAGGCACCGTCGGCTAAAGGATAGTGACGTGGACTTAATGCTCACGGTCTCGTCGACAGGGAGTGGCGGAGCTATCGGCGGCGTGAGGAGTAAGCGGCGGTAGCAGCGGTTGAAGGCGGCGCTAGGGTTTCGACGGTGGTTTGAAGGCGAGGAGGCACGCACGGGGGTGCCCCGTGGTCTCGCGATGGCGAAGGTAGAGGCGTTGGTGGCGAAGGAGCCTTGGTGACAGCGCTAGAGGCGGCAGAGCAGTCGTCGGCAGGCGGCGGAATTTCTTGAAGCACGGGGAGGAGAGGGCGAGGTAGAAAGGGAGAAAGGGGGAAACAAGAGGGGCTCGAGGGCTTCCCAGTTCTCACCTTATAAAGGCATGAGGAGGGCCAAGGGTAGAGGTCGAGCATGGAGCAGTGGCGGGATTCGCGGCGGCGCTCACATGTTTCGACAAAACCAGGCGAAAATGGGGAGAGGTGAAGGATGGAACGGGGTCGGTGGGATTCAAGGAATTCAACGTGCGTGATTTCGTGGAGAACTGGCGAAGGTTTTGTGGGATGCGATGGAGCTTTGTCAGCGTCAAAGGAGGAGCTCGGGTGCAGGCGAAGAACCGGGGAAGAAGAAGAACAGTGCGCACGGGCGGCTGACGGGTGGGCCCGTGCGTAGAGAGAGAGAGAAGCGGGTGTGGCGCGGAGCTAGGCTGGTGCACGAAAGCGGACCACAGGTGAGAAAAAGGGAGAGTGGGCTGGGAGATTCGGCCCAAAAGTCAGAGGGAAAAAAATCTATTTTTGATTTTTAGAAAAGGAAACAAAGCAAAAGGCTTTTTAGAAAATAGAACATGGGGTCCAAAAAATCTAAGAAAATACACAAAATTCATAGAAACATTTGGGGTTTAATAAAAAAAATACTTTTAACTTAACTTTATCTCTTAATTTTGTAATTAAATTATTTTTAACTTTGGGACAAAAAGGAAAACCCTTTTAAAATTCCAGAAAATCCAGAAAATACTTATAATAATACTTTTGACTTTAAAAACCAGCAAGCACTAATAAACTCAAATAAACCAAATTTGAACTAATTGAGGTTTGATTAATTCATATTAATTTTTTTTTATTTCAAAAATTTGTAAGTTAAGCTTTGGCAATTCAATAACATCAAATGGTTATTTTTATTTTGCAAATTTTCAAAAAGCCCTGAAAATTAGGATGTTGTGGGACCCATGTGTCATAGGCTCAGTTCACGGTGGACTTGGTCCATGCGGTTTGGATCTAGGGTTGGGGTGGAGCGGCGGTTAACACGGCGAACGGTGCTAACGTGGCACGCACATGGCACCGAGGTAGCGGTCACAACGACAATGACACTTGGGACCCGGTGGTTGTTGGCGGTAGGGTTCACAGCGGCGCGAGCGGATGGATTCATTCGTGTGAGGGTGACGAGGAGAACGCAATGGCATGGTCAACATCATCGACGGCGACCTCTGGTGAACAACAGCGCGATGTAATTGGTAGTGGCGACATGGCGAACGGTGGCAATGATGATGGGCGATGCTCTAGCAACGAGAAGATGCACATCAGGTAGAACACAGAACGGCAATCCCAATGGTGTAGACAGTGACAACGAAAACTCGCCGGCTGAGGTGGAAGCCAATGGTGAAGGGACGGTAGGGGAAAAGCTTGGATTGGGTCGATCTCTACACATGATGAATCAATCTCAAATTAGCTTGAGGGATGGGTAGATTGGAATGTGGAACATGATGTGATACGGTTAGAATCTTGATTAGCTCACTGGTGCGACTAGGAACAGCGAATCAATGCGGCGGGTGCAATGGATTTTCCGCCTGAGATGATGAAGGTGATTGGCAGTGGTGACTTCGGCACGGAACAGACGCTAGGCTTTGCGAAATGAGGAGCAATGCTCACAGGGGCCTCAGCTTTTGTAGTAGGTACCTAGGGTTGCGTGGTGTGACGCGTGCGTCGAGGGATTCAGAGGCGGCAACAGATCTGGCGCGCGGGTGGGCTGGTACGGTGGAAAATAAATAGGTCGGTGGACTGGTCTGCACCAACAGGAAGCAGTGTCAGGAGAGGAAAAGAGAGTGGACCGGCGGAAAGGATTTGGCCCACTCGGCCTTTCGGGATTTTAACTAGTTGTTAATTTTTTGAAAATACAAGAAAATAAAAATAGCCAAGAAAAAAATTTCAAATGCAATCGAAAAAATTCCAACAAACTATTTTAAGTACTAAGCACAAAGAACCCAAATAAAATAGTTTCTTGAATTTTTTGATGTTCAGATTATTCACATTAAATCGTTTTTTATTTTTATAAATTTTAATTAAGCTAAATTATTTCAAATAAAATTTGTGAAATTTTTCGGAGGCTAAACGACACAAAAGAATTTTAAAAGCTCGAAAATTATGATGTTATAGAAATTCAGGGAAAAGTTGAAGGCCAATAAGTTTGGAGTTAATGACTATATATACTACAGTGGAGGTGAAAGCCTTACACAGAACCACCATAGGAGGCTAACTTGGAATATGGAAATGAGACTTAATATTTTGAGGACTATAATTAGGATGATGATAGTCGACACTAGTTCAGGATTACGCTAGTGCATACAGTGACAACATAAATGAAAAATATTATTCCATACACAACGAATTACTATTAAAGTATCAAATTATTAAAGAAAAATACCTTATCGTAAAAGTTTACGATTATTCTGCCATGCATGACTTAGCACTAATGAAATAAAATTGTAACAGAATGAAAGAAATCTTCAAGCGATGATCCGACTGGGAGCTAAACCAAACTGATGCTCCATGTCAAATAAAGGTGTAGACTCGTCTTCTTCAACAACTAATAGATGTTGATATAGCAAGGGTGAGTATATGAGTGATGTTGATATAGCAAGGGTGAGTATATGTAGTATTCAGCAAGTTGTGCACATAAATACAATTTATATATGCAAGGCTTATTGGAAAGGAATGGCTATCATGGCTTATTTTGCAAAAAGCAATTGTCGGCGTTCAAATACAATAAATCGATTGAAAGCATAATTCAAAACTGAATAATAAGTAAATAAACAAGTAAAAAATAGACACATATTCTAACAAGTTTAACACATCCAGTTTTCATGCCCAGATTTATCTGTAAAATTTACCCTTTATATAAAATCCCTGAGTATGTTCATGATCATTTTCAGAAAGATAGCCTAACATACAATCTTCACTGCCCTCTAGCACCGTTAGTTCGATATGGGACACTGTAATGCTAGTGCCCATGCTATTTCATCAATCTTCGTTAGCTAAAAGTGGCTTCGCTTTGTCCTCCCATTTGTTTAGCCTCTTTTGTGCTTGTTCTACCTGTAACATCGAAGGTAACAACAAACTGTTCTTAGCACAGGAAGAAACCACAATAAATAAATAAATAAAACAACGGGTGAAATTCAAGGCACCTCTTTCGCTTTGAGGGGGGAAATTATACAATAATCCATAAAAAAATACAAAATCATAGAAATTATCTCATTAATCGAAAGTGAAAATGTTCTACAAAGTTTATTTCAACGGTACTAAATTATAACGGTACAAATTAATCACAAACATATATTACGTACAGTTATATAGCAAACACAACTGTATTTTCAATCATATGCATTATTATTCTATAACAAAGACAATTGTCTCATAAAATCTAGCCACGCAATTGCTTGTGTAATTCCACTAGCTAGTTGTATATAAAAAGATGAGCTATGGCAAATGATTAATGATTTCAGTTCATATATCACAAAAAAAAATACAGAAAAGCATGATAAAACTTATTACTCTTTGCATGTTCCACTACCTCTTTATTCCAATCTGTACGAAATGTGACGTAAAGAAGAATGAGCGTTTGAAGAATCAATCCACCTATCATTCCACCATATATTCCCTGCATGTTGAACATAAAAATTACAACTATTATGTCCGTAGAATAATATGCAAGACATGGTTGTTTGTTTTTATTTTTGTTGAATGAGAATTTACCATGGCCCCCAAATCAAAGTGGAATCCAAGAATGCAACCAAGCGGAACACCGATGATGTAGTAGCATCCGATATTAACGTACGCAACAAATGCTTGCCATCCACATCCGACCGCGACACCTGCATTATTCTAGAAGTAAGACGTAATACCCAGTCCGCTCGTAGTACAGTCCATATGGTTTATATAGAGTTGTATGATGGGATTAGTCCCATATTGCTTGTCTAAAGTGAGTAGTAGCAGTATATATATAATGTCTTTTGAATCCAAACGCGGCACCTTCGGGTTAACTATTTTACACGAAGCGATAACGAAAGTGTAAGCATGGCACTATGTGTGCGTCGGTCCGCCCCATGGTGGGTAGGGGGCATTGAGCAGATTTTGGGCCAGCGTGTTACAGACTTACAGTTGGTATCAGAGCATCAACTTTCGCTGCATAGGCGAGCGTGGGACATGGATGCGGGATATGGCGCATGGCGTGTGTAGGCCCGGAGTAGACACACGCATAGCATATGTGTCAGTGCTAAATGCTCGGACGTGTACCGAGGGGTGGTTCTGGGTATTTGCCGTGTATGCAGTATGCTACCGAAGGCATTATCCCTTAAGAGGGGAGTGAATCTAATACTCCAGTCTGCTCGTAGTGCGGCCCATGTTGCCTATGTGAAGTTGTGTGGTGAGATTAGTCCATATTGCTTCTCTAAAATGAGTTGTAGCAGTATATAATACCTGTTGGGTCTAAACGTAGCACATCTGAATTAACCCGTTTACACGAAGTAAGGACAAAGTGTAAGTGAGGTGTTATATCACAGACAAAATATTCTGAAATGCATTGAGGCAAGCAAATCTGAACAGTACTGCTCTCTCGTCTTGTATCTCATAGTTATCAGATAAGGTTACGAAAAAAAAAATACTGTACAAAATAGCCTACTATATTTGTTCAAACATGATCCAGTAGTTGAGGTAGCTAAGACACCACGATAGAAAGAGATGGACGGTAAGTATAGTTAATACCTGACAAGACTGGTTGAATGCCATTGAGCACGATGGTAACAGCGAGCAATGGTGTCATGGTAGAAACAGCACGCGCGACCTCCTGGCCTTTTGTGAACACATAGCTGAGGTAGTCGCGGAGGCACATGACGATGACTGCTATGATGGCTGTCACGGTTAGCGACAGCATCGTCACGACCTTGACCGAGAACGCTGCAGCCTTTGGGTTGCCGGCACCAAGCTCATTGCTCACCCTAACACTGCATGCAGCATATATATCACGTCACATGACACTATCAGTGTATATATCGTTCATTATACATGTTTATGTGATTATGTCAGTGCTGGATCATTACATAATGAGATATTGCACTCTTTAATTATGATTGAAACGACTACTCTATATGTTGATGTTAGTGCTGGGTCATTAGAGAGCTATACCTAGCAGCCGCATTGAAGCCTACTGAGACCATGAACACCCATCCTGATATCGACATGCTGGAACAACGATTGGAAGAAAAATATTGCAGCCACCAAAATTTTCGCTTTAGATTCAAAATATAATCCTCATGGGGTCATAGTTAACTTACCACACTGCTAGAGAATCGAGGGCAATCTCCGGATCTTTGAGCAGGCCGGCAATGAGAACCGTTACCTGAAAGTACCACGTCTCGAGGCAAAGCATCACGGCCGACGCGGTCGACAGCTTCAGGAACTCCGGCAAGCCGGAGAAGGCCTTGCAGGAGAACCCGGTCCACGTCAGTCTGCACCTCTCAGACGTGAGGATGTACACAAACTGCGCCGCGACGACGATCCACCAGCTCAGGCTCAGGATCAGCGATGCGCCGAGCAACCCCAGGTTCAGCCTGTACACCGCGAACCAGCTCAGGACGACGTGCATGACGAGCGTGGCGGACGAGATGTAGGCACTCGGCACGACGATGCTCTGCGACTGCAGGAACTTTTGGATAGGGAAGTTGACAGCGTAAGCGAAGATCTGCGGGATGAGGCCCACGACGTACAGCCAAGCGGCCTCGGCGATCCTCTGGGACTCCCCCAGGAGGATGAGTACCTCCTTGGAAAAGACGTACATGACGGCGAGCGGAACGCCGGTTGCGGTGAGAAGGACGGTGGAGCGCTGCATGTAGATGCCGAGCATGTCGTACTTGTGCGCGCCGTATGCCTGCCCGCACAGCGTCTCTACCGCGCTGCCCATGCCGAGCTGCAAATGTTATCAAAATAGGAGGGGTTCTTGTTAGCATTAGTGAGATCGATCATATAGAACCAGTAATGAGACTAAATTCGTGAGGTGATAAAATTATTCTGAAGAAAACATTGGGTGGGTTTTTGTTCATTAATTTGAAGCTTCGAACTTTGAAGCAGAGAATATTAATATTTCAATTTGTTTTGAAATAAAATAATGTACTACGTAAGTACGTAGTACGTACTGTTCCTCTGATCTCCGTCCGGCTCGGAACTGAAAAGTTACAACATTACTATGCGGATTCAAATCTCACTGCGTGCACGTGCCTCCACGATCTACTATGCGGATTGGCAATCTGGGATTGAAATATCGGACCGTTTCTATCGGGACCCCTGGTAGCCAGTCAAATCAGCTCCGAAATTTGTAGTTTAGATGACTTTTGTCAAAAAAAAATCAAATTTACTTGGATTTTGTTCAGTTGATGAATGAGTGAAGTAATACAAGCCCTTCCTAATCTTGTTACCATGCTAACTAGCTCAGTTGATGATTTTTTTTTCGAATTTGATTTTTTTTTAATTTGAAATCCGAAAAATTCAAAAAAAATTGAAATTTTCGGTCGAAACTATCGGCCGTATCGGACCCCCGGTTAAAAAAAAGTTACCGATAAAAAAAAACCATGTTGGCAATACTTGCAGACAACACAGAAAAGTTGTTCAGATAGGCACGCACAAAGCGGAACAAGATGAATGCCACTCTAGCTGGTAATGTCTTGTCGGGTGCCTGTTGTCTCACACTCACACCATGTCACTAACTAGAACAAACAGGTAAACCCAGATCCATATTCGTTTGTAATCGTGTATTGTTGGATATTAATTTATTTTCTCGAGGACAAAGTCAAATGGGATTTGGTCAATGGTGAGCTACATGCATGTAGAGCTAAGTCGGCAGAGGACATACTGAACTAAATTTGGATTTCACCACAATCGGTAAAAGTGAATGATCCATCTAGTCTCTATGTAGTATAATTAAGCTGTACATAGCAAGAAACTGAGTTGTGATGTTAAGTCGGTTTGTGCTAGACTCGGTTGTTTAGGCCTATAAAAGGAGATACACTCTATATAGGTTGTGATGAACCTTGAGATGATGAAGCTTGTAATACATGAGAAGATCAATAAAGCTTCAATATATGAGAGAGATGTGAGAGTAATGCTCATGTGTTTCTCTTGTGTTCATTGCTTCTCTAGTTAGGAACTGAGCCTAGCTCAGTTGGTGGGAAGGTGCGGGTATACACCCCCACCATCCAGGTTCTAGTCCTCTTCTAGGCTAATTTGGGTGCTTATTTGGCAGTGTGCATCCTTAGTTGGTGCAGAGGCCGGGAGTTGTTACTTCCTTTCTCTAAAAAAATTGCTTCCTTAGTTAGTGTACCAACAAATGTTATCAGACCCCTAGGTTTGAGTTTAGCATAGCGGAAGAAAGGTTGTAGCGCATCATGCTGAAGCTAATGTCGCCCCGCTCAAGTTTATCGACAGTGGCGACACCTTGGACACGGTGGCATACAAGGCACCGGCAAAGGAGGGATCGCTAACCCTCCAATAACCAATGCTCACCAATACCAACTATGGCTCTTGGGTGGTGAAGATAAAGGTGTTCATGAGCACACAAGGGGCGTGGACGATGGTGGAAGGCAATGAGTTGGTCGACGAGCGCAAGAACCAGATGGGTCTCGTCGCCATATTCCAAGCCGGGCCCGAGGCCATGATGATGGTCTTAGCCAAAAAGGAGACGGCCAAGGAGGCTTAGGACACCCTAGCGGAGATGCATGTCAGTGCTAATCGCGTCAAGGAAGCACGAGTACAGACCCTCTCACGAGTGAGTTCGAGGTGATGTGCATGATAGAGACGGAGTCCATCAACGACTTCGCAATGAAGCTGACCACCATCGTCAACGAGATTTGTATCCTCAGAGACAAGATGGAGTGCATCGTTGTGAAGATGTTTCTACATGTCGTCCCCAGCAAATTCTTGTTGATCGTCTCCGCCATTGAGAAAATTGATGATGTTAAGATGATGACGGTTGTGGAGGTAATTGAGGCAGATGCTTAAAACGAACCGACACTGCTACGATGCTGAGTCGAGTACGAATAGTTGAGTCCATAACGTTGAGTAGATGTGTTCGCCGTCCTGAGTTGAGACGGTGGAGTTGAGTCTAGCATGTTGAGAAGATGTGTTCGCAGTCCTGAGTCTAGTAAGAGTTGAACAAGCCGTAGTTGGGATTGAGACTCAATGAGTAAGTTCGAAACGTGCTCGAGTTGTGTCCCCATCTTCAGCCGAGTGCGCATGAGCCAAGTTGAAGCCGAGTTCGAGTACCAGTCTGAGTACATGATTGTGTGTCCTAGATATGCGACAAAAGAGTAGATTGTGCGACAGAGATATCTCAAGAAAATAAATTAAAGGACAAAGTCAAATGAGATTTGGCAACGGTGAGCTGCATGCACGTAGAGTTAAGTCGGTAGAGGACATGCCGAAGTAAATTTGGATTTGACTATGATCTGTAAAAGTGAGTGAACCACCTAGTCTCTTAGTCAGCATGTAGTATAATTAAGCTGTACACAACAAGAAAGTGAGATGTAATGTTAAGTCCATTTGTACTAACTAGAGTCGGTTGTTTAGGCCTGTAAAAGGAGATGCACTCTATATGTTGTAATGAACTTTGAGATGATGTAGCTTGTAAGCTCATGAGAAGAATATTTGCAGTTGAGTTGGGAATACTACTACTCTCGTTGCTTTGTTTTCTTTGCTTCCCGCTAGAATTGAGTTCCAACAGTTATTGCATCGACCATTTATGGCCTAATCTCAAGTATAAATTGGTTGTTTACTGTATGTCATTTAGTACATTGAACTTTTGATACTCCAACATGTCTCATGGAAGAAGTTGATTCAACATAAATATGCTTAGTCCTCAATCATATCAGTGATTTGCTAACTTTAATTTTTAATAGATATTAATAGTCTATCTACCATATTATTAAAACAGGATCAAAAGAAGCCACCATGTTCGTTCTCAATGGTTAAAAATTACCACGTTAAATCGGAGAAAAAAAAGAAAGATCTACACTGCCAATTTGAAGCATGCAGATTATAATGATGTTGATTAAACATGTCTGGATATGAGAGCTATTATAATTGTATAAGGAATAAAACTGTTTTTCCACCGTAGGCATTAGAGCTGCAAAACACATACAACTCTATGTTTAGATTTAAACATATGCATTGAGTATACAGTCCCGTAATTGCACAGGAAATTTGGCTACATCTGATTATAACAAAATACTAGAAGTTCACCCGCGCGCATATAGCGCGGGAACGTGCGCAGCCTGGTCAAAGGTGGGCCCCACTGGCAGGATCGCGCATGATGCAGCCAGCGAATGGATAAGGAAGGCCGGTGCGGCTGCGGGAAAGCGGGACCCACGGGGAACGTCAATCGAGGCTGTGTGGGAATGCGCGAAGCGCACGAAGCGCAAGCGCAGGCACGATCCTAGCCTTCCTGTGGCGATCGGACGGCCGCGAATTTTTTGGGTGACATGGCCAGAGCCGCTGCAGGCCCTTTCTACCGGGAGTTAACTTTAGTAATGACATAGTATCGTGCCTCTACGTTTATGAACCAAACCTGCTTTAACTCTGTAGTGTTATCGCGTCATGTTAGATTTTGGCAGCTGTAGTCACAAGACAATTAATGCTGTCGTGGCTTTCGAGTCCCCTTCGCCGGCGGTGGATCCGCCCGTGGGTGAGATCGAAAGGCAAACAACTCTTTGGTCATATATGTGTTCTAGTTACGTACGTACCATGAGGCCGTATGCGAAGACCTGGATGCCGACGTTACCGAGCGAGGCGGCAGCGAGCTCGAGCGTGCCGAGCTGGCCGCAGAAGATCCGCGTGGACATGGACATGGCGTAGTTGATCATGTACACGGCCACGGCCGGCGCGGCCAGCGCCACGAGCAGCCGCAGCTCCACCCGGGCCGCGCTCGCCATCCGCCGCGCCCGCGGCACCGACTCGTCCGCCAGGATGCGCTCCAGCTGCCCGCTCACCTCGTGCCCGCCGCCCGCCACCTCCCGGCCGGTCGCCGCGCCGCCCTCGCTGCTGGACTGCGACGGAAGGAGCGGGGGATACTGATCGCTTGCCGTGTCCATGGCCGGCCGGCTAGCTGGTGAACAGCGACGGACTCACTCTAGCTACACATGATTTATGTGCAAGCAGATCGACCTTTGCAAGCGCTTGGTACTTGGTAGGTGTTGTGGTGGTTTATAACATTCTAGCGCATATGCACTTGCTTTATAAGTTCTTTCGTATACCTTACGTCTCAGCCCGTGGAGCACGTTTGTCTCTGAGCTGACATATAGGGCCTCTGTTGTCAACTGCATCGTTCTCATGAGATAAATTTCACTTTAGACCATACAATCTTACCATGATTTTCACTTTGTACCACTTCATCAAATATTTTTACTTTATACGACCTCTTTTTATTATGTGTTGCACTTTGCATCAGGGTACAGTAAAAATTTGAGTGCCTTCTTTGCTGCTCACCGACACTGAACGACAGCGTGAGAGGCAGCGGCGAGGCACGTGATAGAGAGAAGGGAGATAAATGGAGCTAGGAAATAGATCGAAAGTGAAGAAGAATAGCTAGAGCATCGCCGGTGGTGGCCAAGCAACGGCAGCGACAGCAAAACGGCTCTCCATCTCTACTTGTTGTGTTGCCACCAACTCACTGGCAGTGCCTCGCTACAGGTAAGCTATTTGCACGTTTTCTGTGTTTCTCTCTCACTGACAGGATGTCCCTCTGATGCAAAGTAAAATAAAAAGTAAAAAGATGTAGTGCAAAGTAAAAAGATTTTACTAAGAGTGGTGTAAACTTAAGCCATGATAAAATTATGTGGTCCAGAATGAAATTTACCGTGAGATCAGTGGGGTCGTGGGAAGATATTTGTTTCTGGTGGTTTTTGGGATGGAATAAGGCCATGCATCTAAAAAAGGGCAGGTTAGATTTGTTGCGATGCCAATAACAAGCCTTCTCAGTGATTAAGTGATGACTGATGACTGACGCGGTGCAGGACAAAGTTAGTGCGGTTCGTCAGCAGGGGCCTGCCACGCTCCAAAATTTTAAACGGAAATGCGTCCTCTGCCTTAGCATTATAGAGGCACGGTGCCTTAGAGAACGTGGGCAGTCAGATAGAAAAGGAACGAGATTCATCCGTAGCAATATACTGATGGTTCACTGTAGCATCCCATCTGGTGCGTTGACTCTTTGATCTAATGGCTGTAATTGCCTTAACGGCATCTCACTGTATCTCTCTGCCTTTATAATGCAAAGGCGTATAATCAACTTCCATTTTGAACATGCTGTGAGTAATTTATATTCATCAATACAAATGAACTTGTATAAACAAGGTGTATAGTGATAAACGTCAAGAATATTACAGAAACAAATTGGCTATATATATTTGCAGTTAAAATAATTCTCATATAAAAGCATAAGGTTACGCATTACAATATTTCTGTTTCAACTTGTAACATCCAAAAATTCCAAATCAACATTTATTGATGTTCGGCATCTGAAAATGAATTTTATAAATTTATTAAAGTAATTGAAAATCTTTACAACACTTTATTTAAGTTCTAAACAATTCAAAGTGCATGTGTGATTTTTTCTGGAATTATTGGAAGTCGCTTCATAATTTTATTAAATCAGAAAAAATTTCTACATTTAATTGAAATAAAAAATAAATTTAAAATCTTTAAGGACTTGTTTGAGAACTCTAAATTCTAGGCCCATCCAGACAAAGCCTAAGCCTCATGGGCCATTCCCCTAAGCCTTGGCCGAGATCGTCGCTGTTTAGGCCCATCTCTGACCTGCGTGTCGCCCCTAACCAAAGCCTCTTTCTTCTTTCCATTTCCTTCATGCGAAAGTGTCTTGTTGTGTTTGTGCCTTCTCTCTGTAACGCTTCGCCGCAGCAACTGACACGTGGGCCATGGATAACCTATCAGGCTTCATCTTCCACATCACACTAGCACTATGCACGCATTGAGTCACTCGGGACTTTGCTGCACCATTGACCCCCGCTGGCACCTGGGTTGGTGGTTCGTTGAGACTAGTGCAGTTTGCACGAGATCTCGGTTTATGGTAGTCTTGCCTGGGTCATTAAGGACTGAACTTTAGTGCTATTGATCCAAGCATTACAATACAACCATATGTTCCGAACTGGGACAAACTTGGCAGAATATTTTATCATGTTATAGCTTTAAATTGTAGGGGTCGATGATAGGCTTATCATCGGTCGTGTAGGTTTGGTAAATGAACTCCATGCTTGAAGGGGCTCTTACGTTGTAGCGTAAAGCCGACCTACACAACTACGAGTTCTCTTGATTATGGTAAATGACCTCCCCACTTGAGATGGTAGCTCATAGGTTGTTTATTGTCAGCGCAAGGTATGGTAAAAGTCTCATTATAATCACTCAATCGCATACTATCAAATGGCGAGTCATGGCAGACCATGGTGAGCTATCTACTTTATGTGGGTAAAGAGTACAACCTCTACAGAGTGTATAATCTATTAGAATAGCCGTGTCAACGGTTGTGGACATCACTTGGTGAAACCACACTTGGTTATATTTTCTGGTTTTAAAACGGTTTTGGGTAAGGTATGGATTTAATTATTCAATTGGAAAAATGCATGGAAGGTGTAGTCCATGCTAGTTTAACTTTTTGGCAGAGGTTTTGCCAAATATTTAATGTTGTGGCAGTGGTAGGCCAGTAGAATTATTGTACTTCTACTACTTATGGTTACCATATAACAATGTCAATTGTCTCTGCATATTGCCCTTCTCAAATTAATATGCTTATAGCAAATAAAACTCGCTTTATGCAAACTAAACTAGTTAGGACACCCATCCTTTTGTCCTAGCTTGCATATATTATAAATGTTGCTAAAGTCTTGCGGAGTACAGTTTTGTACTCAGAATTGCTCGTTGAACAAAAATTAGAGCAAGAAGAAAGAGATCCTCGGTTGGCTACTTTTATGCTGCAGGATTTGGTGATGACGATGTTGAGTACTGAAGCGTTAACTTAGCCGGTTGATCGTGGGTTATGGCATACCATGATGGGCCCTCTATCTTAATTATTGTTTATTTCCACTGTAAGTACTTTCTTAAGTGAATTATTTGATCGGTCGGCCCATCTGTGTAAAACTTGGTCCTGTAGACCTATGTATGACTGTTTAATATTATGTGCTACTCTATTTTATTTATATGTGTGTATAGATGTGTTGTAACAATGTAATATGTGTGTGCTAGCTACTGATCATGGGACAAACATGGTAAAGACATACTATTCGGAATTAAATTTCTGGGTTCGACACAACTAACGTGACATCATGTTTTGCACACAATTTATGGCAATCATTATCAATTTCACAGAATAGATAGATTGAAATGGAACCACCACCAGCTATGAATGAATAATATATTCATCACGTGATAATATTAATTTAAAAGATAATTACAAAAAAGTAGTAAAAAAATTACAAAAATAGGCCACTGTTGCCATTTGGAATGGCGAAATTTTTCTGTCGCCAATTGGAATAGTACAGAGAGGTTCATGTTGCCAATTGAACTGGCGATATGACAATTTTGCCATTTCAATTGGCGACAGGACCTTGTCGTCAGTTCAATTGGCGACAGTGATACTCTCGCCAATTGGAATGGCAACAGGGTCCCATATTTTTTTTAATTTATGTGTAAAGAATTCAGGCTAATGATTTAGTGTATTTCATGAAGTCATGAAGTTTTTTGGTAATACCTGAAGTGTTCGCGTAGTTCGGAATCCGAAATTGGAGAAGATAACAAAATGTGAAGTAGAGAATGCGAGATCGGCAGCACAATTTGAAACATGAGTTCATCGGTGCAATGACACAAATAGCTCCCTTCGGAGTGAAATGAAAAAAATATTTTGGTTTAGGGTTGCCATGCACGCTGTTGTCCCTATTGTATTGTTTGTGGAACCGATTCCTTCGGGAAAAGATTATGTAATATTTAATAGTTGAAATATTTAGGAAAAGAGATTTAAATTTGAAAGACATCATAATTTAAGTACGAATTACATGGCGTGCTGGGTTTGGTTACGTACATTAGAAACGCCAATGTGCACGAATCAACAAACTGAAATACACCTACGATACAAGTGTGCATTTTTGGACTCTGAAAAAAGGTTGATTGGAACAAAATCGATTAGTCCTAGTGGCCCATCAGTCCCTTCCCCTTGGCTCTGGACTGCCCATGGCGGCGACCAATCTCGATGTCAGCCATGTTCTACGAGATGGGCTAAACGATTTAATGATGTTAGGATAGCACAATGTAGGGCCAAATTAATAATCAGGATGCAAACTAAACATAACTTACCTCTTCGATCCGGACTGCGCCCGGGCGATAGGGAGTGCTAGGACGGCCACCGGTCTCACTGGCAGGAGCCTTTCCCTTGTACGCCGTGTGCTTTGACCGTTCGTACTGAACTTCCTGTTTGGGGTCCACCACCACCACCCTGCTTTCTTGGGCTCCTCCGGTGCTTTTTCAATAGGGTCAGGTATGTAAGGTTTCCAACATTTGAAGGTCTCAGCTCGTATCACATAGTTCAACATGTACTTTCACTCGATGAACGCCCTATTGTACATGTCTGAGTCGTTGATCCATTGGAAGAAGTTGCATCGCATCTCCGGTGGCCATTATGTGCAGATGTAGTTAGGGATTTGTGGAATGGAATGTAAGATGTGAAAAATCTATGTGTGTGCAAGATTCGCTTACGAGGACGTTCCCGCACATGTAGTACGCCCGGGCGGTCGTCGCTGGGTGTGTGGACTAGATGATCTTAGCTGGTTCTTCACACACACATTGCAGGCATGGGAAAGGTGGTACCGATGCATCCTTTATAGAACAATCCGGTTAGGGTTTAGCCCTCTCGGCAAGCCACTTGTGCTTCCGCAGCATCTTTGCATAGAAGTTCGTCGACGAGTCCAACATCTCCTTCCTCTCTGTTATGTGAACTAAGCTTTAGTGAAGTGTTGGGTGTGGTGGTGTAGTGTTCTCCTCCAGCTCTCTTCTCCTCTAGTTTTCTTCTCCTTCCTTTTATAAGGGGTCTTTTTGGTTCGAAAAGGTGGCGTGGCAGAGTGTGGTCTTTTCAGTTTGAAAAGGTAGCGTTGCGAGGTTTCATCATCTCGGTCTGCAAAAATAGCAGTGTGTGACGTGTTGTGGTGCGTTCTTTTCGGTCTAAAAATGTGGCGTGGCAAAGTGTTATCTTTTCGGTCTGAAAAGGTAGCGTCGCAGTGTGTCGTGATCTCGGTCTGCAAAAGTGGTAGCGTGTGGCATGACAAGATGGGGTCTTTTTGGTCTTAAAAGGTGATGTGGCATAGTGTGGTCTTTTCGGTCTGAAAAGGTAGCATCGCAGTGTGCTGTCATCTATGTCTGCAAACGTGGCAGTGTGTGGTCTGACCAGGTGTGGTCTTTAATGTTTGAAAAGGTGGATTGTCAGAGTGCGGTCTTTTCGCTTTGAAATGGTAGTGTCACAGTGTAAGGTCATCTCGCTCTGCAATAGTGGGGTGTAAAGGCTAGAAGTAGGGTTATGTGGGGGTGTCACGATGCTGACTCCCTCACATGTTTACCTGTAGACAAAAGAACAAATAGTATCGAACCACGAGACTAGCATAATATAAGTTGTACATAAATTAATGTTTACATGGCATGACTAATATTTACGAGAACAAATATCTACTCGTGGGGCCGTCTTGGTGCATACCCCATGTGTGGGCCCTGCCCTCGCCCGGTGCGGCTGCGCGCGTTGGTACGAGTACGTCAATGGCTTTGGCGACCAAGGTACCCTATCAACGCGAGTAGCTTGAGGGGGTCTCTCGATAGGGTGCTGTGTCGGCTGGCTCGGTCCAGGCGCACCGTGCAGCTGTGAAGCCCCCACGGAGACCTGGTTGCTCCTACCGTGCAAAGGTCCACCGCTACCCTAGTCGAAGTCGAAGTCCCCAAAGCTTCACTTCTCGCGCGACACCACCTCCTCGTCCCAAAGCAGTTTACGACCTATGAAACATTACGTTATGCATGTAAACATGGCAAACACAACGGAATAGTATGGCATGCATGCAAACAAGATAGTCATACATCGTCGTATGAAGGCAGAGGATGGCTCCGCGTACTCTTGCCCCATGTACGGGTGGAACTCAGGACCTGTCAGAGAAAATTGTCGTTTGTAACCAGTGTAGTTCGAAATACACAACCAGATGTGAGTTTTTCATGCTGACCTGCAAACTATGCCGGGGTACTCCTAGCACGGTGCCACGAGGACCCACTCGCCACATTCAGGTGAGGAGTCCTGGGGCATGACGCACCGTGGTTTGTGCCCCCCCCCCGTCCATGCACAGGTGGGTCCATCAACTCCCTCAGCCTATGGCAACATGCAATCTGGATCCCTCGTCTCGTCTTCTCGATGAACTGGTCTGTGACCGCTCTGATCTCATGCGCTGTGATGCTGAAGTGCTCCCCGAGCATCATACAACGCACGGATGTCGCCAACTCGTACATCTCCCATTGCAGATTGACCTATAAACATAATTAACAAGTTAGAAACCAAAAACTTGCAAGGCAAATAAGAAGCATAGACCGTTCAATACGTACTACACGATGGATTGCGGAGTCCGGATTGGTGGGGTACGTGTCGGACGTCACGGCCTTGTGTCGTGGTGGGTCGTCCACGACCCTAACATTGTGAACCCTCGTCTGACTGGAGTACCCCTCGATGTGCTCATCGTATGTCCTGGGGTTGTAGGGAGCATCCTCCTCGACGACGTCCTCCAAGGCGCGGAGCCAACCCTAAACCCAAGGGACCATCATGTCTGCCTAGGAAGTCATAGTAGGTACTCCCTTCCTAGTGTACCTGTGGAAGGCAAAACGATTGTTTTATAGGTACGTAAGGCAAATAGTACGACAGAAGTAAAACGTGAACTTACCCATGGATGTTCAGCGCCAACCGCTGCACTAGGGGACTGGGATCTCCTATCGCAGACTGAATTAGCGCATCACTCGGTGCATGTGGTACTCCTCCATGAAGACATCATGCACTAAGCTCCTACGTGTGTACCAATGTAACATCCCAAATTTCAAGTTCATTTGAAGCATTTAAAACTAAAAATAACCATTTATATTTTCTTGGTTAAGTTCCAGCTTAATTTGAATTTTTAGAAATCAAAACAATTTAATGTGATTAAACTAAACTTCAATTAATTTCAAAGTTGTTTTATTTGGGTTCCTTGAGTTCTAGATAATTTTCTAGAATTTTTTAGGAATTTTTGGAGTTTATTTGCCATTTATCTGGGCTTGGTTTATTCATTTCAATTTCCTAATTTCAGAAATCCTCTTTTTCCGGATATTCTCTTTTGGGTTGATTTCAATTTCTTTCACCCCTTTTCCTTTTCTTGCGTCGTCTTACGCCGCGGTTTAACCAAAGGCCATCAAGGCGGTATTTTGGTGAAGTTACCAAAATAACCCTTCTCGATCATTCTCCAAAGACTGAGTCAAATCTTCATAAAGCAATCCCGTACTTCGCCACGTGTAGTTTGATCAACGACTCTCTTCATATCAGTAAGTCTCTCCCATCCAGCTCCCACCGAAACCACCATGGCACTTGCACCGATCCCTGTGCCACTTGATGCAACCCGTCGCACCAAACTTCCCGTTCGGTCATCCTTGTCCATTTTGTGTCATGTTTGAGTCCACTGACTTCACCCGACACCCTCGATCGTTCTGAACCTCAGCTCTTTAAGTCTAGTCCTGATTATCCTCATCGTTGACCGTCATTGACATCAAAGTTTTTTGCACAACAATAGACAAAGAAATCGATTTCGGGAACAAGTTCTTCACAACTTGACCCACGTTAGTCAAAACATGCATCATACAACACATATGCAATGGAACCCATGAAATTGACCTATCTTACAAACATCGCTGCCAAGCTGGCCAGTGAACCTGGCAAAATCGGTCATACCGCCATGTAAACATCAATATTACCGCACTGCGGTAGTACCGCTCCCAAAATGCGGTCATACCGATTTCCAAGAGAGAAGAAACTCCCAAAAACATGTTCTCTGGAAAAAACATACCGCCAAGTAAAATCTGGTCCTACCGCACTGCGGTAGTACCGCTTCTCTATTGCGGTCATACCGCGCTGCGGTAGTACCGCTCCTCTATTGCGGTAATACCGATTTTCCTGAACTTCACCGAAAGCGAGTGTTTCGACAAACCCTCAATACCATTGCAAATTGTATCATCATCCTAAGATCATGAGCATATCCCCATGATATCCACAATCCCAACCTCTATATCGTTCTCTTCATTCCCCTTTTGTTATCACACAACCACTATTCATATGAATCAACCCACTCTATAATCATCTATTTATTGTGTATTTCTTTGTGAACTCAACTAATTTGTAATTTTGTATGCATACATGGCTATATTCACAGCATCAACTAGTTTTATAGACCATTTCGTAGCCACTCAGCATTGCCAAACTGGAAGCCTGGAAATTTTTAATGTGTACTATTGGTGTTCTTTCTTGTATTTGTGCATTTCGATGTTATTCTAGTTTTTAGCCATATCTTCTACATTCCAGAGGTTACTCTAGTTATGAAAGTGTAATAAAAAAAAGAAAACTGGAGCTAATTTATGGTCAAATTTAAAATGAATTTTTTTTATTAGTTAATTGTCTTTTCTAAATTGCAGTGCCTAACTTTAAGTTTAGCACAGGGCCCTCAAATTATGAGACATGGCCCTCATGGTTTAGGGAGAGTTACGCTGGAGACAACGTGGTGATGCGTAGGGTGACGGTGGCACTTCGGGTGCTCACAGGGGCGACAACTTGGTGGGTGAGAATGGGAGGTGAGCGCATCAAAATGTAAAAGACTGTGAGGGGGTTCTTGCGTATGGGCTAATTCGTCAAACATTAGAGACTCGTCGTAGATGACGAAAGGCGACAGCAAAACCCAAACAGAGGTGAGGAAGAAGAAACTCGATTGCTAGCCATTGTGAGCAAAATAATCAAATTAAATTGGGCAACAGAAGTATAGTAAGAGGTGGAACATGATATGATACGATTGGACGTTGACGTAGCTCATCGGATTTAGACATCGAAGTGGCAAGTTGCACAAGAGCAATGAGGCGGCTTATTGTTGCTTGTTGCAGAGCGTGCCTCTAGTTGTGTGTGGAATTTTTGGTAGTATTAACACTTTTTGACATCGTATTTATAGAAATAGTGGCGCTCGAAAATTTTTGGAAAAATAGCATCTCGTCCGCACGGCCGCCATGCAGAGTCGCTCTGCACCCGCCACCTCGCCACTACCGCACGTCTGTCGTGCGGTGGCCCCGCAGCCCGCCACATGCCCCCTGTCCGATTAGGGTTAGGGTTTCTGCCAATAATCCATGGATTTCGTAGCATTTTTAAAATATAGCAAATTAGGTCAAAAAATTATGAAATTTTACATGAATGCTCACAACACAGAGTGCTTTCTTGTGTAATTTGTTCTATAATTTTACTCATCATAATTTTATGTAAATGCTCCTAACACCGATTAGGGTTTCAGTTTTGGCTATGGTGGTGGGATTTTTTAAATTATAGCAATGTAGTTCAAAAAATTATAAAATTTTACGTGGAGCCTCCTGGCACAGTGTACTTGCTTGTATAAATTTTTCATCATTTTATTATTTTAGAATATTTCTCCCAATTTCATACGAGTGTATTATTTGCACGAATTTGTAAATGTAGAAAATGAGGTCCAAAAATTATGATTTTTTTAGGCTCCTCACACAGTGGACTTGATTGCGTAATGTTTCGACAATTTTATTTGTCTCAAAAATGAAGGATTTAGGTTGCGAAGATTAGGAATTAAGGTTTCAGAAATTAGGGTTTCATGATTTCATGTGACTTGGACTATATGGAAAAAGAAGGTACAATGCAACTCGGTTGGAGACATTGATATACAATATATTGCTTTCTAGAGATGTGCTTGTATGTAAGCATCTTGGGTTACATTTTGGTGATATACATGTCTTGACAGTAAGACATATTTGTGGTCTAGAGGAGGTTATGGGATATTTCAAATATGATATACTTTTCCCTACTTCTGAAAAATAATCTTTGGCCGATGAGATGGCCAATAGTAATTTTGATGGTGGGTAGGACGGTAATGTATGAATGAGCTCCACGTGAATTAGGGTTTGCAGAGCGAGGTCATGTCCTAATTAGGGTTTCATGAATTAGGGTTTGTAGTGAAGTTGCAATGTACGTTTTCATACAGATAATTATCGACATTTCAAGCGTTACAAGCAATAGATGAAACACGTGTGGGTTTATTACAATCGGGATGAAGGAGGAGTGGTATTATCACATGTAACCCGATCAAATAGGACACCCTTTGTTTATTTATCGGTTTAATGTGGATGATATTTTTTAATACTATATTGTACGACATGCTAGATAAGGTTGTGCATGAACCAACTGAGGGAAATACGTGGCATACAGATCATATAAAGATGTATCATAACCTCCGACTCGTGCATTTTGAAGACTACGGTACATCGTTATATGATCTGCACGCCACACATTTCCCTTAGTTGGTTCATGCGCAATGTTATCTAGCATGTGGTACAATACAATATTAAGGAATATCATCCACAGAAAACTGATAAATTAACAAAGAGCATCTTATAGCATAAAAAAATATGATGAGGACACCGACCCTAAGGATGCAACCACTGCTTCGACTTGCTGCACTGCATCCTCTACTTCAACAACATCCTCTCCAATAGGACTTTCGGCTACTGCAACACTATATTACCCAATTGGATCACGCTACGTCTACATGCCATGGTGCTACGTCTACATGCCATGGTACTATGTTTACATGCCATGGTGCTCTGCATGTGCCAATCAGAGTTCAAAATTTGGATACATTTTGGTCGATCAGTTCGGAATCAGCCTGACAGCACTGACTTCAAACGCCCATAACTTTCACATACGGCGTTCGTTGGAGGTCCATGAGTACTTGATGGAAAGCTGATTTCGTCCTCTTTCCAATGGATCTGGCCTCACCTCCAAATACCTTCTAGACTGATCGCAATCATTAAAAGAATGTGTCATATCACTTGTTTGGGCCAAACTGGGCTTTGTAATCATACTGAACTTGGCCCATCTGTCGGTGGCCCACCCGGGGCGTGGTCACTGTTCACATGAACAGTACCCCCCGTGACCTTTAGTACCACCCCGCTGGTTCTTTTCCACCCCTTTAGTTTTCGTTGGGTTTTTCTTAAGGATTATTCTGCATAGCAGTTTCGCCGCTTGTTCAGTTGAGAAACCCCAACTTTATGAGCTTAAAGATTTATTCGCAATATAATTTCGGATTGCATCTTCTACTCTCTTGCTTGTGTTCTCGATTTGCTTGCAGGAGATAGCCTTCTTGGCGAGGTCAACCGCGTTCGGCACGGTTGATAACCAAAGGAGTAGTGGTGTAGTGATTGCGAGGGGTTCGATCTGTTTTGGTCGGAGCCTTTGGATCATCAACGTCGAGTTCTCCACAATCGACTTATCAGTACCTTTCGGAAGATCAGGCCACCGTCACATCAGTTGGTATCAGAGAAATGGTTGCCCGTTAGGTAATCACAATTTTCCCCTTTTAGATTAGTTTATGTCATCATCCTAAAACCCTAGAAAAATTAGCCCCTTAAAAATATTTGTTCGTTGTGTTCTTCCTCTATCCCATCACCTTTGTGCCTTTGCAATTTGTTCTTTTTAGTTTGCTTTGTTGAATTGTCGTTGCATCGTCGAGTCTTTGTGCTGGTTTCTGTCTAGATTAGTCTCGTTTTAGGGTTCTTGTCGAACGACGAGTCCTGTTTCTTCCGCCATCGCATTAGGGCATCAAGGCGTCATATAAAAAAAGAGCACATCTTGCGTAGATCCAATCGTGCGCATACAAGCATACAAGCATCTGAAGGGCTGCACCCTGTCGGCCGCCTCAGTCCATCAAAATCCACGCAAGAACAGGCCGTTTCATCCATCTCTGCACAGCAAGACAAACCGAGGAGTTTCATCCATCTCGCCGCATCGATCCGAGCCGCCGGACGGGCGCCGCTTTGGCCGTTACCGCACCGGCGGCCGCCGTCCTCGCCAAGGCTTGCGCCGTTACGCCGCATGGGCGATACCGCCACGTCGAGGCTGCCTCGCCGCCGCTTCGCCGCCGCCGCCAAAGGAGGAGCGCGCCGCCGCCGCTGCTGCAATTGCGCCGCAAGACGCCCACCTCCACCGCCGCCTTGCGCCGCCACTGGCTCACGCCGCCGCCCGCCGCTGAGCCGCCGTTCCGCCGCCTCGCGTCGCCGGTTTGTTCGTCGCCGCCGCCGCGCGCGCCGCCCTGCCGGATCAGCAGCTGGCGCTCTGCAAGGCCTCGCTTCGCCACGCCGCTTCGGCCCGCCACGCTTATAGCTTGGAGGTCTCGCCGCCAGAGAGCCATTTGGGATTGGCCTTGTGTTTTTTCTTTTTTTTTCTTTGTTCGGTTTCACCAGTTGGATGAGATTCCAGTGTCTTCTTGTAAGTTTCTTGAGGTTTTAAAACAAAAGAGAGAAAAAAAAAGGGAGAAGAGAAAAAAGAAAGGAAAAGAAGATAAAAGAAAAACAGAGAAGAAAAAGAAAAAACAGAGAGAGAAAAAAACAGAGAAGAAAAAAAAAGAAGGAAAAGAAACAGAAAAAAAAATCAAAGCTACCTCGTTTCATCCTTTGCTCGCTTGCCCTGATAATTCTTGTGCTAGTTTTCTGTTGTTACTACTAGTCGTTCTTGCGAGTTGCTCTAGCTAGACTTGGTTTAGACTAGGACCAACACTTGTGACTAGTACTTTGAACTGCTTTTCAACTTTGCATACTGAATTGAATAATTGCTATTCCTTGCTACCATATTGAAGCCTAGCAAGCTCCACCTACTCTTGATCAGAATAGGTCCCCTCTTGCAATCGAACCCGCGCTCGACACGGTATCACGAACCAGCCACCGGTTGTACCACCTGCTGCATTGGTAAGAACACTTGTAAGAGTGTGGTAAGACGCTTGAGAGTGTGTGTTTCCACCTTTCCACCACCTAGTAGTTGATAGGGATAATACTTTTGTGTTGTCTTTTGTTTTCTACTAACCATGACAGGTGAGACGTCTGATGAGAAAGAGTGTGTTGTAAAGGGAGAGCTCATGACGCTTATGGATGAACAACGCACTACCATTAATGAAGAATTTTATGTGCCGCTGCTACGGAGAATTATAGGACCCTAATTGTGCAGCGAGTATTGAGCACTCAAATGGAGCAAGCGGAGAAGCTACAGCGCCATAATTTGTTTCAGATGTTCCTCATCATCAAGGATTGCTATGTTCGTGTCATAATTGATGGCGAGAGCAGTAATAACTTGGTGAATTCAAAGTTGGTCAAGAAGCTTGGCTTGACCACATGTGCGCATCCTCACCCGTACCACATTCAGTGGTTCAACAACAGCGGTAAGGTGAAGATAACACAATCTGCAAGAGTGCATTTTTCCATTGGTTCCTATCATGATGTTGCTGATTTCGACGTAGTGCCTATGCAAGCCTGCTCACTTTTATTAGGCCGTCCATGGGAATTTGATACCGATGCAACTCATCATGGTAGAAGTAATAAGTACTCTCTTATGCACAAAGGGAAGAAAATAACTTTGCTACCTTTGACACATGCTGAAATTGTGAAATATGATAAAGAGATAGCTGAAAATGAGAAGATAGAACGCGAACAAGAATCTGAAAATCAGCAAGTAGTGAAGAACGTTTTCTCACCAAAAAAAGAGAAGTTGGCACCTAGTTCTGAGACTGAGGGAATTAAATTAAAGGGTTGTGTCATGCTTGCAACCAAATCTGATCTTGCTGAAATATCCCTGGGACTGCCACATATTAGAGAGATTGAAGACCAAATTGACTTAATTTCGGGAGCGACTTTGCTAAACCGTGCACTATACAAAGATACATTAGAAGATATTTCTTTGCCTCCTGTTGCTACTAATCTTTTGTAGGAAAGTGATGACTTGGAGAAAACAAATGAGCCGAGGATGACTCAAATTCAAGAAAGGGAGGATGCAACCACTGCTTCGACCTGCTGCACTGCATCCTTTACTTCAACAACATCCTCTCCAATAGGACTTTCGGCTACTGCAACACCATATTACCCAATTGGATCGCGCTACGTCTACATGCCATGGTGCTACATCTACATGCCATGGTACTATGTTTACATGCCATGGTGCTACTGCATGTGCCAATCAGGAGTTCAAGCTGGATACATTTTGGTCAGATCAGTTCGGAATCAGCCTGATAGCACTGACTTCAAACGCCCATAACTTTCACATACGGCGTTCGTTGGAGGTCCACGAGTACTTGATGGAAAGCTGATTTCGTCCTCTTTCCAACGGATCTAGCCTCACCTCCAAATTCCTTCTGGACTGATCGCAATCATCAAAAGAAGGTGTCATATCACTTGTTTGGGCCAAACTGGGCTTTGTAATCATACTGAACTTGGCCCATCTGCCGGCGGCCCACCCAGGGCATGGTCACTGTTCACGTGAACAGTACCCCCACGACCTTCAGTACCACCCCGCTAGTTCTTTTCCACCCCTTTAGTTTTCGTTGGGTTTTTCTTAAGGATTATTCTGCATAGCAGTTTCGCCGCTTGTTCGGTTGAGAAACCCCAACTTTATGAGCTTAAAGATTTATTCGTAATATAATTTCAGATTGCATCTTATACTCTCTTGCTTGTGTTCTCGGTTCGCTTGCAGGAGATAGCCTTCTTGGCGAGGTCAACGCGTTAAGCGGTTGATAACCAAAGGAGCGATGGTGTAGTGATTGCGAGGGTTCGATCTGTTTTGGTCGAGCCTTTGGATCATCAACGTCGAGTTCTCCACAATCGACTTATCGAGACCTTCGTAAGATCGGACACCGTCACATCAAAATAGGTGTGTGAAACTAGTCTCCGCGGCAATATCTTTTCTTGCTTAGCTTACCTCATCACATAGTAGCAACTTCGATGCATGTTCAGGGCACAAAACATGACCATTATCCTATATCAATAAAAATAGGCATGTTAGAACATTACAGTAGTGATGAGAAATAGACAATTTTGAAGTATGATTGATTTCTAACTCTAGACTTTAACAGATCACCTCTGACTTAATAGATGCAAATGATTCGATTGTATTACCTGACTGATTCTAAATGAATGGCAGAAAGCACATTCATCTTCAAATAAGTTGACTGGTGTTTGTAGTCTCTTAAAGCTAGTAGCACATTCATTATCTTCCTGCAACATAACAAAAATGTAGCAAGGATGTTAGTGCACCGTACAGTGTAGAACATAGGAAGGATGCAAATTATGCACAACTCGTACAAGTTTCACTGTATATATGAAAACAAGCTGAGAAAACATTACATTACGACACCAAATAACGACTAAACGAGCTCAATCTGTTGGGACAATCCTTCGCTGAGTGCCTAAGGGTCTGCATATCCTACACTTGGTTGTACGGCTAATACTGGTATATTGGCTAGCATCCATGTCATTCTGGAAGCGCTGCGTCTGTCGTCGCCCCTTTGCTGTTGTCTTCAAGTCCTTGTTCGGGCCCCACTGCATCATGTTCGGCCAAAGATCCTTGTAGTTCATTTTCAAGCCGTACGAGTGAAACTCCGCTCTCCATGTACCAAAAAGGTGCTACGTGTAGTAGTACTCGGAGATATACAGTGTACACATTTGCCACATTTGCGCACACGCCTTGTACACGTGCGAGCATGGCTTGTGCAGGAGCTTCGGCTTGTTGTAGGTGCATGTCGTCACATCACCCACGGTGCATGCCTGTTTCCTTTCCATCCTGGCATGACTATTGACGAGTTTCTACTGAAGCCTGATCTCGTATTTTCTCCTGAGGCCATCGATCACCTAGATGTCGTGCATCCCACCTTCTCCATCTTCTTGTCTACGTGCCTCTACATGTTCTTGGACCACTGCTTGCCTTCCTCCATCTGTCGCTTGGCTATGGTGGCTGTATTGATGAAATAACCAATAGTGCGAGTCCATATCTCCTCAACGACCACGGTGATTGGGAGGCACTGCACACCTTTGAGGATACTGTTGTACACCTTGGAGATGTTGGTCATCATAATCTCATACCTCACACCGTCTATGTCATACAGAAGGGACCATTTCTCCAATTCAGGAGCGTGGCCATTAATCCACTTTGAGGAACTTATAGCACTATGGGGTTGCTCTCCCTCCAGTTCCTCTGGAGTGGACTCTCTTGTATGTCTCGTAGTCCAGCGTTCGAGGTCTCCCCAAATGGAGTCAAACTTCCGCCTCTAGTTCTGCAGACACAATGCCTTTAACATCTTCATGATGTCTTGACTACGAAACCGCTTGAACACGTTAGATGCAAGATGCCTCATGCACCACATGGATTGCACGTCATTCCACTGGTAGGGGGGCGTCCCATGTTGCATGGTGTTGATGGCCGCTCAAAACCTAGCATTACGGTCTGTGATAAGGTATACATTAGGCTAGTCTCCCACCACTGCCGTCTTCACGTTCAACAAGAACCACAGCCAACTAGATGTGTACTCGCTCTCCACAATGGCAAATGCCACAAGGAGAAGCTGGTCATTCGTGTCGGCCGCCACCGCGATGAGGATAGTGCCCTTGTACCTCCCCATGAGGAAAGTGTCATCCATCGTCATCACGAGACGACAGAACTGGAAGCCCCTGATAGCCTAAGCGAAATCCCAAAACACCCGGTCCAGTATGAAGCGGTTGGGCCCTTTCTTAGCATCTTTAGACTCAAGCTTGTTTATGTACGTACCGGGGTTTGATTCGGCAATCTGGTGAAGCAATCTTGGCGCAAGGTTGTACGCCTCTTCGTATGTCCCGTACATGGACTCGATGACCTTCTTCATGGCTCGTCGGACCTTGCTGTAGCTGACTGGATAGCCAACCTGATTGACGACTTCCGACATCAGCAGCTTGGGGAAGTCATGTTCCGGTGCTGTCGCAGAGGCTCGCTAAGCTCGCAAGTGCGGTCAATCACCGCCTTGACAGCGAATACTGAGCCGAAGATACGGTGAGCGCTGACCTTGCCAGGGTAGCCTTCCACTACACACCTCACTGCATAATGTCTAGGGTTGGACCGGTGCACTCGGTGCACACGGCTGGTGGACAAGGCGTACCGTATTATAGCTTGTTGCATGACCTCCTTGCTAGGGAGGCACGCGTGGACGCAGGGAGGAGCCAGAGCCGGGTGGAGCGGGTGTGAACCCGGGGCGACCGGAGGCGGCCAGGCAAAGGGGGCAGCGCACGGCCAAGAAGCCCAAGAAGGGAGCCATGGGAGGCGGCAGTGTCAGGAGAGAATAGAGGGGAAGAGACATTGGGGGAAGGATTGGAAGTGAAGGGGGTGTTGTGTGGGTGTCGGCCGGGTTAGGGAGTGAGAAGAGAGGGATTAGAAAATAGGATTAGGGATTAGGTGGGATTAGGGTTATGAAATTAGGTTTATGAAATTTAAGTATAGTAAAATCTAGGAAAAGTGTAAATTCTGGTAAGTGTGTTAATTAATATTTGTAGTAATAAAAGTTAGTAATAAAATTAACAATTGTTAGTATTTTGTAGTTATTGGACCAAAGAGTAGTTTAAGCCGCATACGAATAGTTAACCATAAACCAGACTGATAGAAATTTAATGCAGAAAAAAGCTGTAATATTTATTTAAGGTTAATTGATGCAATTAGTCGCCTTTGGAAACCACTAGATTAAATAAATAGTCGTTTGCTTTAGAAAATAAATTATTCATGATAGATTAATTAAATTAAACAGCACCGGCATAAAAACATTTAGGCAGTTAATTGCACACGTAAAATTGAACAGGCTTAGTTGCATGCAGGTACGTGTAGTAATTTTTAATTGTCATGTGGTAGAACCCGATGTTAGGAGTTAGCAATCCAAAAGCCGGTAGACCGTAGAACGATCGTAAGTTAAGGGAGTGCTAACCTAGCGGGGGAACCCAAAAAATACTATTAAATTAAAATTTGCTAGCAAAAGGAAATCCACTAACTTATGTATACATAATATCACTCAAAATCAACTAAGTATTTTATTTTTATATTATTCGTGATGCCGTATTGCTACAGAGGATGAACCCACGCAGACTGGAGTAGCTGATCAAGGATTCGTCGACGCCGACCCTTTCTACAATTACAACGGCAAGCTATCCTCTTGAACATAAATATAGTTATCTTAAATGTAAACCATATATTGATGTATTATATGTATTGCATCAAAAATTGTTTCTCAAAATTCAAATCAAATAATTGATATTAATAAGAAAGAATTGAGAATGATGAAAGGAAAGTGATAGAGGGAATAATATGGCTGGTAAAGGGGCCCCGTGGCAGGTAAGAAATGAGGCAAGAAGTGGGACCCTTTACATATGGTTAAAATATAAGGACCAACAAAACTCTTACTCGGACAGAGGCCATAAATTCAGTACCAACCATTTCCCTGTTTCGACGGGCAGAAAATGCTACCTTGTTACATGATTTTGCTCTCCACATCGGGTAAGTAATATGTGTGAAGGTGAATGGAGGAACCCAGAACCATGAGGAGAGTCCAGAAGTGGGGGATCCAAGGCGCTATAGCGCTAAGGTGGAATGTTGGGTGCAGGATAGAAGCTGCCCCAACTAACATTGCTAGAACTCAGTGGGTGACAAGGTTAGCACCATAATAATATCAACACCGACAGAAAGTAATGGGTGAATAAATTAATCACGTAACCTGGAAAATGTTCTGTATTCTGAACTCGAAGTCGCATCAAAGGAAATGCAGTGGACCCAGTTCAAAAAGAGTTCAGAGTAGCTATGGATAAAGTGGTACAAGCCTGCGCAATGCTAAACAAAATCATGAATTCATGCCAGTCTCCTAGATCAGAGTCTACGGGAACCACTGGGGGTCTATCTTCTCTCCGAGTGACAAGTAGTGTTTTCAGTATTAAAATCTACCACCTAATGTTTTAATGAGTTATTTTTAGGAAAGAAATGATATAGAAAATATGGTAGTGACCAGAGATAAGTTATTCAGTGCATCTTTTGCTATTAATGCTTGCTGAGTACATTTGTACTCAACCTTGCTAGTATTCTCCTTTGTAGATCCTAGTCCGACCGGGAATTCTCCCGAGTGGGACGAAGGACATGCAGGTACCAAAGAGGCTGCAGAAGCCAAGGGTGTTGACTACAAGGACCAGGGTGTGGTGGCCATTTCATTCAGCAAACGGGACAAGTAGAAGATTGATGGGGCAAGGAAGGCAAGAGAAGGGACTTGGTCCCATTTCTTTTTGCGGATTGTAAATTACTATTTGTAAAGAACCATAGCCTTGCGTGGCTAACTGGAATAAAAAGTACAGTTTCTATCTTATTGTTCTGCTACGTAACTTTGGTAAAGGCTTACTATTCATTGGAGCAGTATTCTACTGAGCAAACAAATAGTAATCCGTATGCCTAAGTGTGATTACCCCTGGGATAATGATACGGGGTGTCACAGCTGCCCTACTAAGAGGGTCTCGGTATCAAACCCCCAGTGGGAGCCTTCTTCTTGCGGTAGTACGAGCGAACGCACTACGATATCATCAAGTCTTGATGCCACGTAAGGCACCTCCGATGATACAATTCCCCCGATTGGACCACCGGCCTGGTGTGCGTCATCGTCGCTACCATTTGAGCTTGGGTCGGCGTCCTCGTCAGACTCCAACCCGAGAGCTTGGTCCAGTAGATACTCATGGCAGTCAATACGGGCCGACTACCACTATTCTGTCCTCTCATTTCACACAAAATTATACGCGAGACAATCCTCCTAGGCAGCACATTCGTACTGATAACCACTAAACTAATTACGACTAATTAATTAATTACTAGCGAACTAACTAATTACCTCTAAACTAATCAATTACCAGTAAACTATATAATTGATAACTAATTAATAACCAATACACTAACTAATTACGGTAATAACAACAAAAACATCTGACAAATTACCTACCCTTTGGGGTAAGCTATCAAAAAAAGCCGAGCGACGAGCAACAAGCAAATACTTGATCTCCAAAAAAAATTATGTTAAGTTCTTTGAGTTCTCAGCAACGAGCGTCAAAACGAGAAGCGAAACGCAATTGGGATGAGCGAAGAGCGACTGCGAGATTCTGGTTTTGGTAGCTGAGCGAAGGAGGAGCCGCTATGTTGGCGCCAGAAATTTCGGATGTGTTATCTACACGCAGCACTACAGCAAGAGGGGACAGCCGCGAAGAGTCGACAGATGTGCGGAGGAGGGAGGATGGGCGGTTCAAAATGTAGCCATCGGAGGGGAGCCATGCAGGAGGGGGGGTAGAGCAGGGCTGGAAGGAGGGGGCCATGCGTGTGGGAGGGGGAAGGGGTGATATGAGGCGTGAAAAAATGTGTACACTTAAATGAAATAGCGAGGTAAAATCAGAACAAGTAAAATTATGGAAAAAAAATTACACAAGAAAGTACACCATGTTACGAGCATTCATGTAAAATTTCATAATTTGTTTTACCTAATTTGCTATATTTTAAAAATGCTATGAAATCCACGGATTATTGGAGAAAACCCTAACCCTAATCAGACAGGGGGGCAGATGGCCGGTGGCGGGGCCACCGCACGGCGGCCGTGCGGCATCGGCGGGCGCAGAGCGCCTCTACATGGTGGCCGTGCGGACGAGATACTATTTTTGCCAAAAAAAAATTCAAGTACTACCTTTTCTGTAAAAACGATGTCAAAAAGTGTTAATACTGCCAAAAAAATTGTTGCGTGTGTTGTGGGATGCGCAGGATGATACAGCCCGACTAGTATACTAGTGGACACGTATACGTTGGAATGATTCTTTCACAGTACACACGTAGTGGCTCCACGATTCTGGGTCTTGCGCACAACGAAATTGGACGGATATGCACTCACAAGTTCTAGTTCCTCCTCTCGAAGTCTCGATCAAACAACTAATAGTAGCTTGTTTCGCTTGCACGCTTCAACAACGCACTAACCGATCAGCAAACAACAGAAGATAAATGTATTTAACTACAATCAAAAGATTACACGCCAAACTCTAGCAACTCCTTGATCTAACGATACTACAACCAATAAATCAAGGGATAATTGATTATTTGCCACTGCAAAGAAGAGCTCTCTAGGATTTGCCACTCCTAACAATGCAATCTATAATTTGCCACTCCAAAGGTTGGTTGCTTAATAATTTGCCATTTTGGCCTTTTAATGACATTTCTTATGTTTTCTCTCTCTTTTCCCTACGTGAAATGACCTTCTCGCCTCGCATTACGCGATGCCGAGTCAAGAAGCAACTAAGGAATTTATCTGTGTACACACGCAGCCATATGTTTATCATGAGCATAATCGCATAAGTATGTGCCGCTTTGCATAATTTACTTACTACACTGCTCCGAGGTCGCTCAGCAGCTCAAATGGGGCACCGTGACCGCAGATCAGAGTTAATCTGCAGATGTTTGCGGAGTTGGCGATTTCAGTAGCTCAAGATGGTTGAGACATGTATTAATTTGCTTATAGAATCTTTTAGCATCGGTCATAATTCCAAAGAGACGAGGATTAAAACCTCTATGTATTAATTTAATACATAGAAGACCATACGCCTTCATGGTCGTAACCCTATATTAACGACCTCACCGGGTCGTGAGGATTCCAGAGGTTACACGATGAGTACCACGCCTGGACGAGGCTTTTTGTTCAGTTCACCGTAATCGCTCGGAAAAGCTATGAACTGGCATTTCTTACCATATGATGAATTGAACACGTGTTATATGTTCCAAACCATGCGACGATATAATCCTAAGACACTAACAATTAACTACCCTACGGTTAAGCATCTCACAGATAACCGCAAGGAAGTTGGCATATTGTTAACTGCCTTACCGTTCCGACCAGTCGTAACGTTTCACCAGGGACGCCTTCTCCAGAAGTAACTGCCACCTCTTCAAGAGCTATTTAAGGGTGGAGCGCAGAAGACGAAGGGATGGGTCAAGAGATGAAAAAACAAGATAAGACAAACACAGAAGCCTAAGCAGTGGAAGTAGAAGCAAGACAGTCAGTCTTAGACTTAGAGTCTAAGCTTGATTACTTAGTTAGATATTCCACACATTCAGTGTATTTTAGGGTAGTGCCTAGTCAAGTCTTGTAAATCTAGTTCATATCAATAAAGAGCGGCCCCCATTCCATCCCAAGATATTTCATGTCATTTTCCTCTTTCATTTTCATAAGATCGGCGACTCGATCGTCGACAGCTGACACCATCCATGGGGAAGAAGACGCAAGTTTCCTGAAGAAACTCTTCACTCATACAAACCCTCGCCCAAATTCCCGCAATCGCTCATGCGACTATGCCCGGAGTTTGGAATGAGGAGAATTGGTTTGACTTGGCGGACTACGCCGACCTCGACTTGGAAGGATGCATCCGTGCCACGGAAGAAAATGGCATGTCATCCTCCTCTTCCTCCTCCGTCGGCTCGCACATCGCCAACGTTAGCAAGGTCGGCCGGAAGGACGAGGATGCGCCACCACTACCAGTGGCGCAATCAGAGGAACCAGCCATTCCGATTAGCTCGGAATGTCAGGGGACCTCTTCAAGCCCGGTCTTTCCGACTGGCAAAACAGGTGAAGAAATTTCAGCGCCACCACTCGAAAATCTCTATACTCTCGATGAAATCATGACTGAAAGATATTCTCCTACAGCTTCTGGCAATTCCAGGAGTCAACTGACACCTGGTAACGGTGTCATAAAGCCTCCACTGGTCGTAGGCCGTGTGGAGATGATCACACTCAGCATACGATCGATAGTTCGTCGGATCAGGCTGAGAATACCTCAGGAGGTGCTCATTTCCGACCGCTCTCCATCGTGGAAACTTCTGGCAGAAGCACTGAGAAGTTCTCAATTAGTTACGATGGAAGCTCATCGGAAGATCGATGCTGGAGGCATGAAGTCAACGCGATCGGAGATGAAAATCAAGATGCCCTGCACGGTCCTACATTCTCTACCACGCCATCACGTGTTGTTAGAGATGTTCTGGGCCATCAGGCACCAACTTTCGGAGGCAACGGAGTTGATCGACTTCAATCAGTTAACTCGCCTGGCATTACCCCACCAAAGTAGCTGATAGGGCAGAACAAATCCGAAGGTCGGGGGAAGGTTCAGGCCTGCGTACACCTACGACCAGTATAAACCCCCGAGACCTTCGGTAACTGTACAAACCTTACAACGTGTTCAAGATATATTAAATAATTCTGATCCTACTTTAGCAGAAACTCCAGGTTTTGTACAGCTTATAGGTCAAGTGTCCGAAATTCTCCAACAGACCATGCAGCGCACGGAAGCGTATCGGGAACAAAGGGTTTCAGGAAGTCAAACTATGACCTCATCCCAACGTTCCTCCCTCAGCAGGGGACAACATGGTCATGCTAGGGAACAATCGACACCAAGACCTCCTTGACACTTCCGACAAAGGAATCATGAGGGGAGAAGGCTATTTCAGGTAGCCACTCCCCCATCACGTCGAGAAGAACCACCACTTGGACTCAACGATCTTAGACATCGTCTGAATCAAGTGGCCGGTCGGAGGCATCACATCAATATCCACGATCGGATCGGCACACCGGAGTTCCAGCATTCCAATCTTAGGAACCGGTCTTTGACCCATTATAATCCGACACCTTCTCAGAGAAGGCCTAACCGGTTCCGACCGACCAACTTGGACAAGTTCAATGGGACTCAAAACCCATTGGAATTTCTCCAAATATATGCCACCGCCATTAGAGCTGTTGGTGGCGATGAGAATGTGATGGTTAACTATCTACCCACCGTGCTCGAAGGGTCTGCCGGTCGTGGTTATTGAACTTACCGGTCGGATCAATCTATACTTGGGAGCAACTCTGTGATCTTCTAATTGCAAACTTCCAGGGCATGTACGATTGCCCTGGGAAGGAGGATGATCTCCACCGAATCCGGCAAGGTTCTGATGAGACTTTACGTCAATACATCAAGAGGTTCAGCTAGGTTCGTAATTCTATACCCGAAGTCGCAGAGTCATCTGTTATTTAGGCTTTTAAAACATGTCTGAGAAATCGGCGGTTTACGGAGGATATAGCAATGAACCTTCTATGAACAACCGTTGAGCTTTTTGGCATGGCCGACAAGTATGCCACCGCTAGCGAAGCAATTGAGTGGTGCGAAGCCATTGATCGGAAAGACAAGATTCCTCAGCCCGGCCTGGACAATCCAGAAAAAAAGAATAAGAGGTCTCTCAAGAAGAAAAAGAACCACAGACCCGACGACAAGGAGGTCCTAGCCATTCCTGATAAGCTCATGAAGGGTAAGAAGGACTACACTGGTCGAGGCAAGACGAAAGCTCTGGCCGAGGGGTTCCATAAAAACAAGAAGTGGTGTCCACTTCACCAGCAGGCAGGGCATGATCTGCGCACCTGTCGAGTTTGGCAAAAGAAATTGGAGGATTATTATGCAGGTAAAGGACCATTTCCTGCAATACAGGAACCCGGAGAAATGAGCTCCAAAAAGGACAAGGATGGCGATGAAGAGATGGAGTACCAGGATCTCCAACACACGGTCAACATGATTTTTGGAGGATCTTCTTCATACGACTCCAAACGTCATCTGAAGGCCATGGAGCGGGAGGTCAACCTAGTCGAATCTCTGACCATTATCAAGCAATCGAAGTGGTCAGACACGGCAATTTCTTCAAAGAAGACGATCGCCCCATCCTTCGACTCGACTGTAGGTTCCTATTGTTGTTGAACCAACTATTAATAATTGTAGGGTTAATCGAGTCTTAGTAGATGGAGGTAGTTCTTTGAATATATTATTTGTGGGAGCTTTAGAAGAGATGCAGGTCCCCATGTCAAAGGTGTAACTGGTGAAATATGCTTTTCATGGTATAGTTCCTGGCTCCACCGCTAAACCGATAGGACAAGTTTCCCTACCGGTTACATTCGGAAGGCCTGATAACTTTCGAATGTAAAAAATTCCGCTTGATGTGGTAAACTTTGAATCAAGATACAACGGAATTATTGGTCGACCGGCATTAGCGAAGTTCTTGATAGCCACGCATTACGGTTATCAGAGTCTAAAAATGCCGGGGCCAAAGGGAGTCATCACTATTCGGGGAGATCAAAAAATGGCTTACGTATGTGATAAAAAAATCCTTTGAACTGGTCGATGAACTTCCGACCAGAGAGGCTAATCCATCTACCATGCAAAGCAAACACTCGAGATCAAGATGACACCCAAGCCCTCCGACTGCATAAAGGAAGTACCACTCGATAAAGGCGCTTCTCCTGACAAATAAAGTCACCACCGGGTCAGAAATATCGACTCATTTACCCATTAAGATTCTCGGTCGGGCAAGACTCGACCCCAAATAGGAAGAGTCGCTCGTCTCCTTCCCCCGAGCGAACCAGGATGTGTTTGCTTGGCAAGCATCCAATATGCCTGGAGTCCCCTAGGAGGTGATCAAGCACAGGCTAGCTCTCCAGCCTGACAAAAAACCGATCAAGCAGAAGCTGCGACATTTTGCACTCAATCGGAAAGAAGCAATCCAGTCAGAGATTGACAAACTCCTCAAGGCTGGGTTTATTCGTGAAGTCGACCACCCTCAATGGCTTGCCAATCCTGTAATGGTTAGGAAAAATAATGGAAAATGGCGAATGTGTATCGACTTTACAGACCTTAATAAAGCTTGTCCGAAGGATGATTTTTCCCTTCCACGCATTGACCAACTCGTAGACTCTACCTCTGGGTGTGAGTTACTAAGTTTTCTAGATGCGCATTCAGGGTACCACCAGATTAATATATGTAAAGAAGATGAGGAGAAAACTTCCTTCATCACCCCATATGGCACTTACTGTTATGTTAAGATGCCATTTGGTCTCAAAAACGCTGGTGCAACTTTTCAAAGGTTGATGCAAAAAACCTTTAGTCCACAAATAGGTCGGAATATAGAAGCTAACGTTGACGATTTGGTCGTAAAGACCACCAACGCTGGAAATCACATCTCTGACTTACAAGAAACTTTCAACAACTTGAGAAGACATAACCTCAAGTTGAATCCGGAAAAGTGTGTGTTCGGAGTTTCTGCTGGAAAACTGCTCGGTTTCCTAGTCTCAGCTAGTGGTATTGAAGCAAACCCAGTTAAAATAGCGGCCATCGACCAGATGCACCCTCCGACCACCAAGAAGGAAGTCCAAAAACTAACCAGTTGTATGGTAACACTAAGTCGTTTCATAGCAAGGTTAGGGGAAAAAGGATTAACCTTTCTTTAAACTTCTTCGGAAACATGGGAGTTTCGAGTGGACTAAAGAGGCAAACGATGCCTTTGAAGAACTTAAAAAGTACCTTACGAGTACCCCGGTCTTAGTCTCTCCGAGATCGGGAGAAATATTGCTAATTTATGTGGCAACAACACCACAAACAGTAAGCGGTGTACTGGTCGTAGAAAGGGATAACATCCAACGACCAATTTATTACGTAAGCGAAGTCTTACATGGACCAAAGGAAAGAAACCCACAGGTACAAAAGTTGCTCTATGGTCTCCTTATGTCTTCAAGGAAGCTAAGGCACTACTTTCGTGCCCACAAAGTGGGCGCATCGACCGGATATCCCTTGGTCAAGTCCTTGGAAACAGGAATCATCGTGACGAATAGCAAATGGGCGGTTGAGCTAGGGCGTTTGACCTCCATTTTATTTCACGAACAACAATAAAGACCTGTGCAATAGCGTAATTCATTGCCGAATGGACAAACCCTGAACCCACCCAAGGGCCCGAGTACGAACACCATGAGGAGTGGACAATGTACTTTGACGATTCCTTGATGTTCAAAGGATCGGGGGCTAGAGTGGTCTTGATATCCCCTACTGGCGAACACATCAAGCACGCCATCCGCTTAAATTTTCCCGTCACAAATAATGTGGCGTAATATGAAGGTTTATCGGCAGACTCGAGCAAATTGCTCGCTAAGCCGGATTCACAAATTACTAGTGAAAGGCGATTCTCAACTAGTAGCTTAATCAAGTAGGGAAAGAGTATCAATGCTCGAGTACCAAGATGTCATATTATCCGGCGGAAGTACGAAACTCGAAAAGCACTTCTTCGGTTTCCAGATCCAACATATTCCTAGAAAGGAAAACTTTCTGCCAGACCAGTTGGCACGGATGGCCTCCACGAGGTTTATCGTCCCGCCCGGAGTTTTTCTCGAGCAACTCGATTCACCCTCGGTAGTCGAGTCTTCCGAGAACATACATGATTCTTTACAGGTTGTACAAACCGATCAAAGGAACATGGATGCTCCATAGGTCGTTGACGGTTGGCGCTGTCACGATCAAGGTAGAGACTGGATGACATCGATCTACAATTATCTTCAGCATGACATAATTCCGGAAGAAGATGTAGAGGCTGATCATATAGCACGAAAAGCCAAATCATACACTCTAATCGAACGTACCTTGTATAAACGAGGATCTCATGGAGTGTTGATGAGATGCATATCTCAAACGGATGGCATTAAGTTGCTAACCGAAATCCATGAAGGAGTTCATGGAACACATCATTCCTACTGTAACTCGGTCTGTAAAGCCTTCGTGCAAGGATATTATCGCCAACCGCCCTTCATGATGCAAAAGAGCTTGTGACGGCGCGATAATGTCGGTTTATAGCTAGCAAGTACATCACCAAAGACAAGCCTTACAAACAATTCTCTTTCTTGGCCTTTTGCAACCTCGGGATCGACATCCCGGGACCTTTCCTAGAGCACCCGGGCTTCAATTTTTTCGTCATGATTGACATGTTTACAAATGGATCGAGGCCGAGCCATTGTAAAAACAACAACCGAGGCCGCTAAGAGATTTCTCATGAAAAATGTGATCACACGATTTAGTGTACCCAGTCGTATAATCACAGATAATGGTGCCCAGTTCTCTAGCAGTCAATTCCAAGAATTCTGCGATGAACTTGGTGTCAAAGTTTATTTTGCTTCTTTTGCTCATCCACAGAGTAATGGAGCAGTTGAGCGGGCTAACGGTATCATTATGCAAGGGATCAAACGCCGAGTATTTGACCAGTTAATCAAACGGCCAGGAGCTTGGGTTCAAGAACTCCCATCTGTATTATGGGCCATCCAAACCACGACTCAATCGTGGCGACCGTGAAACACCATTCTTTTGGTTTATGGTGTTGAAGCTATGCTTCCTCCGTAACTCAAAATTGGTTTACTCGAATCGATCGCTTTAACGAAACGATCAGAATGAACGAAGACTCGACGACGTCAATTTCCTTGAAGAGCGATTTAAACCAAGCCCTTGTACGATCAGCAGTCTATAAACAAGTGCAACCTCACACTTTGTCAGAGGTGATCCGTTCTAGAAAAATTCGTAACCAAGCAAATCACAATAAACTTTCTCCCAAGTGGGAAGGTCCTTACATCGTGGTCGGTTATTCACCGTGTTCCGTATGACTAGCTTTGTCTGATGGGCAAATTTTGTCAAATTCTTGGAACATTGATCAATTGCGTAAGTTCTATGTTTAATTATTTTTCATTCTTTCAATTTCAATAAATTCATTTATTTATTAAGAAAAGTAACCTTGCTTATATATATATACCTATACTCTGGTTGTTCATTATTGTTAATTTAAACTGGTCGGAGAAGACAATCTTCTCTCCAACATCCTTTTTCAAGGATCCCTGTTACTCTATGGCAACGACTTCTATGTCATACCGTATTGGTCCTAGTCGTGAGCATTCTCTAAATGATTCCCACGCTGCGACAACATTCTTTTCTTAAAGAAATATATGAGTAATCGTAGCATCATACAAAATAACTTTATATACCTAATGATATGCTCAAGATTATGAAGATTATATTTCATTATTTCAAGATTCTCGCCCCTCTTGTCTGCAGCTCTTCGGTCGACACTGAAAGCCTCCTAGTCAAGTCTCTCCTTTTTCGCACATGGTTCTCGCTAATCGAAGGAGCTTCCTAGCGATGGTTCTTTTCTTCGATCCTCGCTACCAGTCGGATAGAGAGCTTGAACATGTTTCACGAAATATGTTATATGACTTCAGGTCTAAGCATTCCTTCCGACCAGACTTTGGGATAATAGATATAAGCAAAGTTCACTTTTAATTTGTTGCATACATTTTTGCATTTTTTTTCTTATGTCGAATACAACAAGGTCTTTTTTCCGACCATATACAATTTTTGATTGGTATTTCAATTATGACAAGCAAGGATCTATAACTAGTCGAAATCATACACTAGTTCCGACTACAGTGATTTCCTAGTATTACAACAATCAGTTTTGTCTTACAACCAGCACATACCTTAAAAAAATGGTTTCGACTTTCATTCTCTTTCTTGGCTACCTGCTTGTATAGTAAAGTTCTTCTACTATAAAGCAGTCAGCGGCTAGGAAATATATGAGAATTTTAAAAGTCAACAGGATAAACAAAAGCATTGTTAATGACATAAAAGGTAAGTTTTATACATATTCAATAATTTTTACATTTGCAAGGGCCTACTCTAGAAATATTTCCAAACTAATTACTGCTTGATGGAGATCCGACCTCCATCTCCTCTACAACTTTGTCTCCAAGTGGCCTGAGTTCTTCATGAATTTGGTCGCCTCATCAAGTAGGCAATTGAAGTCATCTTCAACAGCTTGGAGATCAATAGAGGGGTTGAAAGCCTTCAGTTTTGCCAAAGCAAAACTAACTCCACTAGCAACACCTGCTTTCATGGTCTGGGCATAATTCTTCCGAGTAGTTTTGAGCAGATTTTTAAGATCCTCGAGAAGTTGACCCAAATAGTTCATTTTCTCTATTAGATCTCTTAAAGTAGGCAGACTTGATCCTGATCCCATATCAAAGATCATCTTGTTCAAAACATGAATCTTTTCATCAATACTTTGCACAAAAGCTGCCTCCTTATCCTGCTCAAATTTCAGAGTCTTCTCTACTCTGTCCAGTGTTTGCGTTTGCTCTACAAGAGTGAAGCGATTGATAAATACAAATATAATTGAAGGAAGATAATACGTCAAGTTTACGACATATTACCTTCAATTCTTTTGTCAAGTGTTTCATTGCTGGTCGTCGCTTCGGCGATCGACCGGTCCCTAGCTTTAATTTCTTCTTCAAGCGAGTCATCACGGCTTTCTCAGCCATGATCTCTTCTTTCATTTTCTCCAAATCTATCGAATACAATAAGGGAGAATAGTTAGAGAAGGGTAAAGTTTTGAAGAAAGAAAGAAAAGTTAAGTGGGGAGTTCTTACTTTCCAATTCGGAGTGTTTTTGCTCTAAGTCCTTAATTCGCTGGGTCAGTCCTCCGGCTACAACAAAGTTCTCGACCATATGCTGCACAAATAGTATTTTTCTCTTTAAGTTCCTTGTAAACTTTTGAGAAGTACTATGGAACTGGTCGTAGATACTTACCCGGATCGCCAAATCATTATAACCGCCAAATATTGAATCAGGATGCATTTTGATTTAATGATCTGATATTTTTCCCCATGCCTCATCAAGCTCCTTATCCTCGATAAATCGAGGGTGAAAAGGGAACTTGTCAGGTTGAGAAGGATTACCAACATTGGTCGGAACCTGTTGAGGGCCTTTAGGGGCATCTACCTCCGCAGAAGGAGTTAGAACCACCAATGGATCCAACTCGACTGTTGGCCTTGACACCTCCTCGAGGGCTTCTTCGACCATTCTTTCCTCAGGAGCTCTATCCTGGGAAGCACTTTGGTCGGGGACTTCCACGAATACCTGGTCCTTCGGAGGAGTCCGGTCGGAAACAACTGGAACACCCGAAGACCTATGCAAAGCGAAGAAGGGAAGTTCAAAATACCAAATAATCAAGGAATTATTAAAGGTATGCACTTATACGACCAATTTCATTTGTACATACCTAGTTAACTTCCTAGATTTGACTTTGAAGCACGGAAGAGTAAACTCTGTGCCGCCACCCTTCCTTTTCTTTTCTTCTGATTTTGCCGGTTCCGAACTGGCAGGGTTGGTCAAATCCGTTGCATCCTCCAACAAGATGTCGGAAGCGATGCCCTCGATCAGTTCGTCAAAGATTGCATCCTTGACCATCTGGTCGGATGAAGTGGTTTCACCAACCTCCGCACAGCTTGTTTCAAGAATAACAAGCTGTCTGGCCGTGAACGACCGGTCTGGGATCTATGGCCTCCGCAGTCACGCACTGCTGGCCTTCAGCCTTCTCCACCTAAATAAAAAAAAAGAATTTGGTTATGTGATGAAATCTTTTATCTAAACTGTATATATATCCGTCTGAAGTGTTCTATTACCTTGAGAGAGTCATCTTCTTCCAGTGCATCCGGGCACGAGTCAGTTGGAACCACAGTGGGATGTTGATCCTCACCAGTTTGTATGATTCGCAATCCGACCGACTACAAAAATAGAGCATGATCAAAAATTTGATCGGAGAATATATATACATGATAAAATGAATTTTTGATTATCTACCTTAAGCCTGGCTAGTCTCTCTTGAGCAGGAGCTATGGCCAAGATCTCGTGGAATCCAAATTCTCTCCGTGCTCCTCGCATGCATCAACTTCGATCCGTTCTCTAATTTCCTCAAGGGAAAGACCTTTAAAAGAAAAGGAGAGAAAAAAAACATGGACAGGTTTTAAGGTAGTACATTAATTAAATAAAAAATACTGGTTGGAGTTTATCTCAAAGACTTACCACCACCTAAGATAGCTTCATCACGACCAATGGACCAAAGCAGGGAATGAGTCCGAAGCTTCAGAGGGCTAATCTAACGCTTGGTGAAATCCCTCACCACATGCCAAGAGGTCAAGCCCTTGACTCGCAGGTCGTAGATGGCATCCACCCATCTTCCGATCACCCCTGCCTTCTCCACGGTCTTCCTCCACTTAGGGTTTTCATTTGCTCTAATTCCGGCGAAGTAGAGGCCATCGTCTCTCGTAACCGTCATGTAGAACTAGTTCTTCTTCCATGATGACCACGAGGATTTCGAGTACATATGGATGTATTCATCGGCCTTCCTGTCGTGAAGGCGCAATGTACATTCTCCAGGAGTCGCCGTGGTTCTCCCCATCACCATTCGGTAGAAATACCTGAAGAGCCTCAAATTTGGTGGCACTCCCAGGTATGCCTCACACAAATAGGTGAAAATACTGATATTGGCGATGGAATTCAGAGCCAAATTTACCAGTTCCACCCCGTAATACTCAAAAACGCGGAGGAGGAATTTGTGTACCGGCAACCTCAGCCCACATTCGATGTAGGTGAGGAAAACGGGGATTTCCCCATCTTCGCGGCTCGAAAAATGCTCTCCGATCGCCGATCTCCATTTGATCAGGTTCTTGTTTGGAAGCATCCCGATCCTCTCCAATGCCTTAAGTTTTTTCTTGCTCAATTCCGAAGGCAACCACTTCATGATTTGCTCCGACATGATGAAAATCCTTAAGGATGAGTATGGTCGTAGGAGGCTTTGTGGTCGGAAGAACAAGAAAGGGGTATAAAAGATTTCTCTTGGCAAAAAGCTGAAGGGGATCAAAAGGGGATCTGGAAGCGTAGAAATTCTAAAAGCCTAGCGATGGGGATTTTATAGCTTCTAATCTTTTAATTACGATCGGAAGTTTCTCACAAAAGTCCAACGGGCAAAAGCTTTTTCTTTGTTCAAACGGATAGAAAAACTCTTAGGTTCCCAAGGTAAGTTCTCAACTTTAAAGTGAGCACAGACCACTTCGTATATCACGACATTAAATGTGGGTCTACCCAATACGACTTCATCGGATAAAGGAACACATACGACCTGTTCATTTAAAGTTTGGGGGCTAGCTGACGAGGATTAAAACCTCTATGTATTAATTTAATACATAGAAGACCATACGTCTTCATAGTCGTAACCCCTAAGGCTAACGACCTCACTGGTCGTGAGGATTCTAGAGGTTACACAATGAGTACCCTGATCGGACGAGGCTTTTTGTTCGAGTTCACCGTAATCGCTTTCGGAAAAGCTATGAATCGCATTTCTTCAGATGATGAATGGAACACATGTTATATGTTCCAAACCATGCGACGATATAATCCTGAGAAACTGACAATTAACTACCCTACGGTTAAGCATCTCACAGATAACCGCAAGGAAGTTGGCATATTGTTAACTGCCTTACCATTCCGACCAGTCGTAACGTTTCACCAGGGACGCTTTCTGCAGAAGTAACTGCCACCTCTTCAGGACTTATTTAAGGGTGGAGCGCAGAAGACGAAGGGACGGGACAAGAGACGAAAAAACAAGAGAAGACAAACACAGAAGCCTAAGCAGTGGAACTAGAAGAAGATAAATACCTTAGACTTAGAGTCTAAGCCCGATTATGAAGTTAGATATTCCACACATTCAAGGTATTTTAGGTAGTGCCTAGTCGGTCTTGTAAATCCAGTTCATATCAATAAAGAGCGGCCCCCATTCCATCCTAGGATATTTCACGTCATTTTCCTCTTTCATTTTCATAAGATCGGTGACTCGATCGTCGACACAAAGGATTGATGATTTATCAGATACGAAAATGTTATTTGTACTCAGTAAGGACTCATCAGTAGAGAGAACATTTGATGTTCTATGTAAAAACCAAAGATAGCTGTAAGCCTATAATTATTTTTGTTCTTTCAGTACGGCCATGGTGTCAGATAAAATTAGCATGCCGCATCCCAAGCACACGTGATTTAGTGTTTGGTTTCCCCTTCTCATTTAAACCACAACCAGTTTTCATGAGATCATACTAGACTCGGACTCCTAATTAAGAAACAAATCAACGCTACAACTCAGACTCTTTCTAAAGAACCGATTCTATATCCAACTTGAACTAAGGTCATGTATAATGGGCTTACATTAGTTGTTTATAGCCTCTGGCACATAGGATTTAAGCTGATATAGATGAAAGAAAATAAAGTGAGATAAATATATTGTCTACAATCCTATAGCCGATTGTAGCCCCAGAACCAAAAAAAGCATTAAATGATTATGTGTTGTTTACAATCCTGTAGCCGACTGTATCACCACAACCCATTGTATGAGCTATCTCTAGCATTGTCTACAAATGACTTGGAGGGTTGCTATAGACAACAGCTATCTGTACTATTGTACATGCCCTAATATAGCAGATGCCAATTCAAGTAACAACTGAATCGGCACTGAATCCAATTAGATATTCTGGTGTGTCTCTTTCCTTCCTCGCCCCATGTGCATGCCGCTTTCCCTGTTAGGCTGCTCCTAATGAGCAGTATCTTAGTGCAGTTTCTTTAGTGCATGAGGAGTGTTAGGATACTATCTTCCCAATGCATGGTTTCTTATGGTGTAGTATCTTAGGTTGTTTCATTTAATTACATGCATGATCTTTACTAGTATTTGAGCATTGTGGCCTATTTGTGGCATGTACTAAAGCAATACATGTTTGTTGACACACACAAATGTAAATACACGGGATCGATCACAATAAATTTTATGCGTTGGATTTCGAGACCGAACCAGTATCCAGATTAGATACTAGAGTGTCATCTCTCTTTATTAACTATGGTGACACATCATCATTTTGTCTACATGGCAGACTTAAGATACCAGACAGGGTAAAACATTGGAAGCAGCCTTAATCTCCGGGCACGCGCACTCCACCCATGAATTTTCTTGGGTGCATGCTCGCCAAGCGCTCCGCCTACTCAAGGCTGCACCTTGCCCGCACCGCGCATATGCACCACCAACTGGTCGTCCACTTGCATGCAGTTCACGGCTTCCACGAACGACCTCACCTGCAGCATGCTTAAGAGCTCCCGTACACCCAACGCCAACATGCACGTGTACAACACCAACATGATCCTCTAGTGTTTCCTCAGGGCCTGCAGATTCTTTTGTTTGATGTGCCATTGGCCACGGCATTGTCATTTCTGTTAGAATTGGGCTTAACAACTCTTCAGCATAATATTTTTTATCATCTTTTTGCTGCTTGCCTTGGAATTAGTGAGGAATTGTTAGAATTGGGCTCATACGTGTAAAGGTCCATTCATTCTTGAAATTCCAAAGCATGTATGGTTTAGTCCCATATTGCTTAATTAAGTGATGAAAGAGCAATATATAAGGTGGAGTCCTTACCACCCCTTGATACATGTGTCACATGACATAGGGTGACATGGGGAGAACTATAGCTAAAGTCACACACACATGTACGCTCGCACGCGCGTATATTCGTGTGGCAATCACGTGACTTGTGGCTTGCGACGCGCGACTGTGATCGTGTTGTGAACACAGTCCATCTTTCGTTTGTTGACCGTGAATTATCTCTTCTTTGATACTAGTCGGAAGACCAGTGTGCCGACCAGTGTGGTCATTCAGAAGACCAGTGTGCCAACCAGTATGGTCATTCGGAAGACCAGCTTGGTCACTGGTGGAAGACCAGTGTGGTCATCCTAAAGACCAGCTTGGCCACTGGTAGAAGACTAGTGTGGTCATTCTAAAGACCAGTGTGGTCACTAGTCGGAATACTAGTGTGTTCATTGGTCGAAACTGTAAACTAGTGTGTAATCAGGATCAATAAACACTATTTAATGACCATTAATTGGTTTTGAATTAGCAGTTACCAGTGGTTTAATGTGACAGTTACTGGAGAGTAATTGTGTCGACCTTTAAATGGATTTGGAGACGTCCGGACAATGGTTGACGATTCAACATCCATTTTCCTTCTTCTTCCTCTCTGTTCAACTGTGCTAGAGTTTTGTGCTGTCGAACCAAGACTTCCCTTCTCCTCGGCGTGCACCGGGAAGGAGGGTGAGTGGGTATCTCCAAACCATTATCACAGAGTTCACCTGCATAGGATGGCAATAAGGTTTCCGGGCAACGCATCTGCGCAACCTCTCGTTGCGCTGCATCATCTACGATCTGCTTAGGTTCGAGTGTGCGTTGCTTCCTATTCTTCATGCAACCCGATTGTACGTTGGTTGTACGACCAGTATATTTTGTTATAAACCTACTTTGGAGTTTGTTTAGAACTGCAATGAGTTGCCTGCTGTTAGTATCGCTTTATGCATCTGTAGTTTTAAGTGATTTTTGCCTGATAATAAAATATGGAATTAAAATGATGTCCTCATTTCTAACAATCCAAAAACCTTATTTTGGACATTTTTGTGATTCGACAATGGTTGGTGATTCTGAAGCTATGAAACCTGTTAGGTTTTTTGGTCAGAACTTTCGTAGATGGTTGACAAGGGTCAAGTTTTGGCTCATGTCTTTGGGGCTGTGGTGGGTGATCCGACCACAGTATCCATTTATGATTGAACAGATCGTATGGTTCGACACAGATAACAATACAACTCTTGGATGCATACTGACCATTCTGGCTGACCAGCTCTATGATGTGTACATAGACTTCAAGTCTGTCACAGAGTTGTGGGATGCACTAGAGTACAAATGTGCCAAAGCTGAGGCTGGTCGTTGGCTTTACATGTGCGAGCAATTCTACGACTACAAAATGGAAGATGCTAAGTCGATAGTTGCACAAACTCATGATGTTGGGATACGGGTAGGCTACGCTAGCTGACAATTCAAAAATTCTACCACGTAAACCAGGATGCCAAGCAAGTACATGATCACATATCGTTACCACCAGTGGCACAGAGCAGCGGAAGAAACGTTGGAGCAGCTAGGTCCAACGAAGAGCACGTCAATGTAGTGGTCGTAGTCGATAGTTCACCGTAGTCGATCGTCCTCAGTAGCGATCGTCTCCTCTGGGAACCAATCAAGTTCCTCACCAAGGTCACGAATCGTCCTTAAGCATAATAGCAACCGTAGTACTGTTGTGCCTCTACGGTATCCACACGTTTAGGGCAGGAATGCCGTACACCAGTGTGCTAGCACCAAGTCGCATAGGAAGGCTCTCTCAAGAAGATAGCGGTTAGGGTTTTGGAGGAACAACTCAACTCACGACTTTCATGTGTCTTGTCTGTTACGTCAATCTCCTTTGCCTTGTCGCACGCGGCCCAACAACCTCAAGCATCTCCTTATATAGTGCCCGTAACGGATCCTATCCGAACACGTTTGATGAATTATATCCGTACTGGTTTGTTCCAACCCATTAAGTGTGTGACACTGTAGGTTCATGCGTAGTTTGGTTGTGACTCGGAAACCTTTTTCGACCACGAGTCGTCAATGGTACCTAGCAGGACATAACGATTCCCGAATACACACAAATTATATCGGACGAACCTTAAGGCAATATGATCTACGGCTAGGTCCTTATCACTAACGACCAGCTCGTATCTAGTTATGACCAGTCCATAAGTAGTTACGACTAGTTCGAAACTCCTTACGACCAGTTAGTACTTAATTACGACCAGTTCGTAACTCCTTACGACCAGTTAGTGAATAAAGCAAGGGTTGCTGCATTAGCCGTCGGGACTTTGCCATTACTTTTGCCTTCAGGATTTATTATGGAATTAAATAATTGTTATTACGTTCCAGCCATTAGTAGAAACATTATCTCTGCCTCATGTTTGATGGCAGATGGTTATAAATTCATTATAGAGAACAATTGTTGTTCTATATTTTTGAATGAAGTATTTTATGGCTATGCACCTATTTTGAATGGGTTGTTTATTTTAAATCTTGATGATGCATCAGTCTATAATATTAATGCAAAAAGGCTTCGGCCTAATGAAATAAATTCTACTTTTATTTGGCATTGTCGTTTGGGTCACATAAGTGAGAAACGCATGAAAAAGCTCCATAATGATGGAACTCTAAACTCATTTGATTTGGAATCATTTGAAACATGCGAGTCTTGCCTGGTCAAAAAGATGACCAAGACACCTTTCACTGGTCGTAGTGAAAGGGCGTCCCCACCGCTTGGCACTCATACATACCGATGTGTGTGGACCAATAAGTCTGACGACTAGAGGTGGTTTTCAGATTTCATTACTTTCACCGATGACTATAGTAGATATGGATATATCTACTTAATGAGGCACAAGTCGGACTCCTTTGAAAAGTTCAAGGAGTTCCGAATGAAGTCTGTAATCAACTTGGCAAGACAATCAAATCTTTACGATCCGATCATGGAGGTGAGTTTTGAGCCATGAGTTTGGTAGTCATTTGAAACAATGTGGAATTGTTCCACGACTTACACCATCCCAAGCACTCCACAATGGAATGGGGTGTCTGAGCGGCGAATAGACCTTGTTGGACATGGTTCGATCAATGATGAGCCAATCGGATCTGCCATTATATTTTTGGGGTTATGCTCTAGAAACCGCCGCTTTCATTTTAAATAAGGTACCATCTAAATCAAGAGATAAGACACCATATGAGATGTGGACCGGGAAAAGTCCTAGTTTGTCTTTTCTAAGGATTTGGGGATGTGATGTCTATGTTAAACGCTTGACGTCGATAAGCTCACACCCAAATCGATAAATGCTTCTTTATAGGATATCCTAGGGAAACCAAAGGATGTTATTTCTACAACCGGAAGAAGACAAGGTTTTTGTTGTCGAAATGGTGTCTTTTTGGAGAAAGAGTTTCTTTCAAAAGTCGAGTGGGAGAAAGGTGCAACTCAAGAAATTCGAAACATCTGAAAGTGTTTCAACTCCTATTGAACCTCTATTGGATGAGCAAATTGTTGTTGAACTCAGAGATAAGGCACCAACCCCATGTAGATCTAAAAGGCGCGTCAATTGCCTACAAGGTATGGGCATGACGATTATTATTGAATAATGGTGAGCCTAAGACTTATGAGGAAGCAATGATGGACCCAGACTCTGAGAAATGGCTTGGAGCCATGAAATCCGAAATAGATTCCATGAGAGAAAATCAGGTTTGGAACCTGGTCGATCCACTTGATGGTGTTAAAACCATTGAGTGCAAATGGATCTATAATAAAAAGATTGATATGGATGGAAATGTTCACATTCATAAGGCTCGACTAGTCGCAAAAGGTTTTCGACAAGTTCAAGGAGTTGACTACGATGAGACTTTCTCACCGGTAGCGATGTTTAAATATGTTCGGATCATTCTAGCTATTGCTGCATATTTCGACTATGAAATATGGCAAATGGATGTCAAAACAGCTTTCCTTAATGGAAACCTAGATGAGTATGTGTACATGACACAGCCTGAAGGTTTTGTCGATCCAAAGAATGCTAGTAAGGTATGCAAACTTCAAAAGTCTATTTATGGATTGAAGCAAGCATCTCGGAGTTGGAATATATGTTTTGATGAGGAGATCAAAAGGTTTGGTTTCGTCAAGAACAAAGAAGAACCTTGTGTTTACATGAAGGTTAGTGGGAGCGCACTTGTTATTCTGATCTTGTATATAGATGACATACTACTGGTCGAAAATGACATTCCGATGCTAGAATATGTTAAATCTTCATTAAGAAAAAGTTTCTCAATGAAAGATTTAGGAGATGCAGCATATATCTTGGGAATAAGGATCTATAGAGATAGATCTAAGAGGCTAATTAGATTAAGCCAGGAAATGTACATAGACAAAGTGTTGAATCGGTTCAACATGCAAAATTCCAAGAGAGGATTCTTGCCCATGGCACATGGCATTAATCTTAGCAAAAATCGGTGTCCTCGACCAGCGATGAGCGAGACAAAATGAGTGATATTCCATATGCTTGCCATTGGATCTATCATGTACGCCATGATATGTACACGACCGGATGTATCATATGCTCTAAGTGCTACGAGCGATACCAAGTGATCCCGTGAAGGTTACTGGACAACTGTGAAAAACATTCTTAAGTACTTAAGAAGGACTAAGGATGTATTCCTAGTTTATAGTGGTGATGAAGAGCTCGTTGTAAATGGTTACATCGATGCAAGCTTTCAAACCGACAAAGATGATTATCGTTACGCAATCTGGTTTTGTATTCATTTTGAATGGAGGAGCGAAGGAGTGGAAAAGTTCCAAGCAAGAGACGGTTGCTGATTGCACGACAGAGGCCGAGTACATTGCGGCTTCTGAAGCTGCAAAAGAAGGTGTTTGGATAAGGAATTTCATTGCTGAATTGGGAATGGTTCCGAGTGCCTCGAGCCCAATGGATCTCTATTGTGACAACAATGGAGCCATTACTCAAGCTAAGGAGCCTAGATCCCATCAGAAGTCCAAACATATACTCAGGCGTTATCATCTTATCCGCGAATTGGTGGATAGAGGAGATGTTAAGATATGCAAAGTTCATACGGATTTAAATGTTGCTGATCCGTTGACAAAGCCTCTCACATAGCCAAAGCATAAGGCACACACAAGAGCTATCGGTATTAGATACCTAAATGATTGACTCTAGTGCAAGTGGGAGACTGTTGGAAATATGCCCTAGAGGCAATCATAGAGATGATTATATTTCATTATGTTCATGATATTGGATAATGTGTTATCTTGTTCCTAGAATAATATTGTTAATATTTATTATCAAGTATGTGACTTGGTTGTGAAACTCTATATTCCTGCGATAATTATTCTTTTACGATCCTTGGTCGTAAACATATGAGGACACATATGAATAGACTAGCATATGTATTGGTTGATGACTATGTTTCACGAGTAATAGATATGGAGATATCAAACCGATAATATGGACACATGTTAGAGAACATGATGTTGGATAAGACCCACCTTGAGACACTATTGAGATTGTTATGAATCTATGTGTCGTTAGTTGGTCTCAAGCAATGATGATGTATAATCCTTAGACCTGAGATCAGCATAGTTTCCTACATGTGTAAGAGCACTATTAGGGGTTGCCAAACGCTGCACCGTAACTGTGTAGTTATAAAGGTAGCTTTCGGGTATGCTGTGAAACATGGAGAGGAATGTGACTGGTCGGATATGGGAGTTGCCCCTCCTAACATAACAGGAGAGATATCTCTGGGCCCCTCGTTGTGATCAGATAAAGAAAGTGCATGGCCATGCCACTAGTAGTCGAAGTGTTCGACCACGTGAAGTTATCCGACACTCGATCGAGAAAGAATTGAACGGTCCATGGATGACACAACATCTCACCTGGAGTTCAACCAGACATCGTGAGGCAAAGGGAGTATACACGAGTAGGTCGCTTAGTTCGACGATTCTGATTTGTCATTATCTGAATCTGAGCTGGTCGTGATCGGTCGAACATAGTCACAGAGTGGTCGTAACACAGTCGTAAGCAATTACGAATCGGTCGTGACCAAATCTGAATGGTCGTATAAAGATAGGACACAGTCGTAAGTGATGAGGACCTGGTCGTAGATCATATTGCATTAAGGTTCGTCCGATATAATTTGTGTGTATTCGAATCGATATGCTCGCTAGGAGCCGCTCGACTCGTGATCGGAAACGGTTTCGAGTCACAACCGAACTACACATGAACCTGCTGTGGTCACACACTTAATGGGTTGGAACAAACCAAGACGAATATGATTCGCGTGTTCGGATAAGATCCGCCACGAGCACTATATAAGGAGATGCATGAGGTCATTGGGAGGTATCGTGAAACATCACCAAACCCTAGCCGCCATCTTCTGAGAGCTCAGCCGTGCGACTTGGTGCTAGCACACTAGCGTTCGGTTGTTCCTGCCCTGGACGTGTGGATACCGTAGAGGTGCTACTACGATTGTTGCGCTTGAGGACGATCCGCGATCTTCACGAGGAACTACAGAGGTTGCTGGAGGGGACGATCGACTACGACTACCGCATCGACTTGCTAGACGTTGGACGATCGACTACGACCACTACATCGACGCGCTCTTCGTTGGACCAGGCTGCTCCAACCCTTCTTCCGTTGTTCTGCGCGTCTGGTGGTAACGATCTGTGATCATCTACTTGCTTGGCTTCCTGGTTTGCGTGGTAGAAATTTTTGTTTGTAGCTATCGTAGCCTACCCGCGACCCAACAGCATTCTGCCTTCTAAGTTTGTGGCTACGGGCATTGTTGCCAAACTTCCTGCTTCATGACAGGATTTTGCCACTAGCTTAAAACACAAGAGGGAAGAGATATCTATTGAAGATCTCATTACTGCCCTTAATGTGGAAGAAAGGGCAAGAACAAAATATGCACCAAGAACGACCAGTCTGAATAATCATATCAATTCAAATGTCATAGAGAAAAGATATAGCATGAAAAACAAAGGCTTTAAACCAAACAAGACAACTAGCTTTAGGAACAAAATTGAGAAGAAGGATATGAGGAACACCACCTATTGGTGGATTGATACTATAGCTAATGTTCACGTATGTTCTGATATTTCCTTGTTTTCTTATTATCAGGCAGCCGAGGCTTCCTCCGTCTTAATGGGGAATAGGTTGCATGCTTCTGTTCTTGGTATTGGAATGGTGGATTTGAGGCTTACTTCGGGGGAGATTTTCCACTTGAAGAACGTGCAGCATGTGCCAACAATAAACAAGAACCTCATTAGTGGTTCTCTCCTGTATAGGGATGGTTATAAGCTAGTATTTGAGTCAAATAAAGTTGTACTGTATAAGTTCGGTAACTTTGTTGGTAAAGGCTTGAGAGCAGAGGCTTGTTCCACATAAGTACTTTAGAGTATTGTTATAATGTGATTGTAGCAACTATTTTGAATAAATGTGAGGCCAATATATGACATTCTCGTTTCTGTCATATTGGTTTTGATAGTATTGCTCGAATGTCCAGATTAGATTTAATTCCAAAATGTGAAATTGTCAAAAGATCAAAGTGTCAACTTGTGTGTAAACAAAACAACCTCAAAATCCCTTTGAGGGGTTACAGGAGGAAAAGAACTTGGCACCATTAGATCTTGTCCATTCCGATCTATGTGAGATGAATGGATTGTTGACAAAAGGAGGCAAAAGATATTTTCTAACTCTTATCGATGATGCATCTCGATATTGTTATGTATATTTACTAAAAACAAAAGATGAAGCTTTAAATTACTTTAAAATTTATAAGGCCGAGGTTGAGAACCAACAAGAAAAGAAAATTAAAAGACTAAGGTCTGATCATGGTGGAGAGTATATATCTCATGAATTCTCCCAGTTCTATACTGAACACAAAATAGTCCATGAAGTTACACTACCATACTCATCCCAATCAAATAGGGTGGTTGGGAGGAAAAATCAGACCCTGACAGACTTAGTAAATGCCATGTTGGAAAGTACCGGTATGCTTAAGATATGGTGGGGGAAAGCTATTTTGACAACAACTTTCGTCCTAAACAGAGTAATTACTAAAAGGTATGAGATTACTCCATATGAGGGATGGAAGGGGAGAGAACTCAATGTTAATTTTCTGCAAACTTGGGGGTGTTTGGCAAAGGTCAACATACCATTGTAGAAAAAGAGAAAGCTTGGACCTAAAACAGTCAATTGTGTCTTACTGGGATATGCTCATAACAGCACGGCCTATAGATTTTTAGTAGTAAAATCAGAAACTCCTGAGATTATTGTCAACAGAATAATAGAGTCTAGAGATGCTTCATTTTTTTAGGATATTTATCATGTGAGAACTGCAGGCAACACTTCTCGAACTGAGGATAATCAAACTATGAATAATAGTAATTTTGAACCTACCACTATATCTGAACCAATATGTGATATACCCCCAATCTATGAAATTCTTGAGGAAGATAATAATTTAGTCGAAGAGGCTCTTCGTATGAGCAAGCGACAAAGGGTTGAGAAAATTTTTGACGAAGACTTTATTGTATACCTCATGAATGATGTGCCAAACACTCTTTCAGAGGCTTATGCATTACCTGATACTGAGTATTGGAAAGAGGCAGTCCATAGCGAGATGGATTCCATCATGGCTAACGCAACTTGGGAAATCACTGAATGTCCTATCGGGTGCTAACCTGTTGGATGCAAGTGGATCTTTAAAAGGAAAATGAGGCCTGACGGTACTATTGATAAGTACAAGGCAAGATTTGTGGCCAAGAGTTATACCTAGAAAGAAGGTGAGGATTATTTTGATACTTATTCTCCTATTGCCAGATTGACCACCATTCGAGTGCTTGCTCATTGCATTAGCTGCTTCCCATAGTCTACACATTCATCAAATGGATGTGAAGATAGCTTTCCTTAATGGAGAGTTGGAGGAAGAAATCTATATGGAGCAACCAGATGGTTTTGTGATTTCTGGACAGGAAAATAAGGTATGTAAATTAATCAAATCCTTATATAGCCTAAAGCAAGCACTTAAACAATGGCACGAGAAGTTTGATAAAACTTTAACATCTGCTGGTTTTGCTGTGAATGAGGCAGATAAGTGTGTGTATTATCGTTATGGTGGGGGTCAAGGAGTGATTTTGTGTTTGTATGTCGATGACATACTTATCTTTGGGACAAACACTGTTATAATTGATGAGGCCAAACCTTTCTTATCTAGATGCTTTGATATGAAATACCTAGGAGCGGTAGATGTTATTCTGAATACTAAATTGATAAAAAAAATAAGGATGGGATCACTTTGAACCAATCCCATTATGCTAAGAAAATATTGAGTTGATTCAGTTTTGAGAACTGCAAGATTTCCCTAATTACTTATGATGCTAGTGTTAAGCTTCGAAACAATAAGGGATTAGGCAAAGATCAATTGAGATATTCATAAATTATTGGATCCCTTATGTATCTATCTAGTGCTACAAGACCTGACATATCATTTGCAGTGAGCAAATTAAGTCAGTTTATTTCTCACCTTGGAGATGATCATTAGGAGGCACTTGAGAGAGTGTTGCGCTACTTGAGAGGCACAATCTCATATGGAATTCACTATACTGGGTATCCATCTATATTAGAAGGATATAGTGATTCAAATTGGATCTCTGATGCAAATGAGATCAAAGCTACAAGTGGTTATGTCTTTACCCTAGTAGGTGCTGCAGTTTAATGGAGGTCGTGTAAACAGACCATATTGACGAGGTCAACCATGGGAGTAGAACTTGTAGCACTAGACATAACCACTGTTGAGGCTGAATGTCTTAGAGAGCTTCTGTTGGTCTTGCCACCGGTTGAGTTACCAATACCGGCAATCCTAATGTACTGTGATAACCAAATAGTGTTGATTAAGGTTAGAGGTACTAAGGATAACATGAAGTCCTCCAGACATGTCAAGCGTAGGCTTAAATCTATCAGAAAATTGAGGAACTCCGGAGTGATTGCCATGAATTATATATGTACTGAGAACAATATGGCAGACCTTTCACAAAGGAGCTAGCACGGAAGATGATTTCCATTGCGTCTATGGACATGGGAATGAGGCCTATTGGAGTTACAACTCAACAGTAACCCATGCCTTTTTGATCGGAGATCCCGTGACTTAGGTAATGGAAAAAACAATTTGATGTTTGAACAAGAGAATACATTTTAATAATATACGTACCCGTGTCCTAATAGAGAAAGTACTCTCAACTGTATGGAAGGATGGCTTAAAGCCTTAATGTATTCTAGTATCCAATGAGCGAAAAAGGTATTAGCCTACATGATACCTAAAATAAATACACCTACTTGAGCTTAACTGTGAGGTCACTATTCACAAGAATAGGGCATTCTCCAGAAAAGCTCATGAGCAGATAAGGGAGCATGACCAAATAATGCTCTGTTTAGGCATGGTTCTTTGACAGTCTAGTATCAGTTGAGATTTCAAGTAAAATCTATTCACGAAAAGCTATGAATTCAAGGCATAGTCCATTCACCAGCTATGAGAAGATGAATCTTGTTATTCTAGGTGCAAGTTCAACCCGTACGGGACTTACACTGAAAGTCTAGTATATTAACAACTCCTTAGCACAATAATCTTTACCATCATTTTTACTGCTTGCCTTGGAATTAGTTGGGGTTTGTTAGAAATGGGCCCATATGTGTAAAGGCCCATTCATTCCAAAAATTCCAAAGAATGCATGGTTTAGTCCCATGTTGCTTAGCCAAGTGATGCGAGAGCAATATACAAGATGGATGTGAGGACCCGGGGTATTTAACTTGTAATACTTAACCATCCATTGGTTCTAGCATTACAAACCAAATATCCCACCCTCGATGTATTGTATACCTCCCAGGAGCGGTATACACACACCATTCACAAAATAATATCAATATCAATTCCATACAACAATAGATCATTATCGAAGTCACCAAAAGGTTACAATAAAGTCATAACATCTCCAGTTTCAAACATATGGCCGATCGACCAAATAGCATAAATACAAGTACTAAGAGTGCAGCGGAAACATAGCCATAAGATGGCACCAAAAGAAAAACCGACCGGTGTGCCCTTACCCACAAGGCAACCTGACCAGAAACTCCAAGCTAGTCGTCATCCTGAACGAAGTCGATCTCACAATAGTTGATCCCTTGGGGATCAACCTCCTCTGAAATTGCAACAAGCGGGTTGAGTACAATTGTACTCGCAAGTCTTACAAGCAAAAGAATATTTAGATGCATTCATGTATCAAAGGAAGGCTGCTACACTAGGCAATTTTCAGCATAAAACAACATTTTATTTGAAGTACAAGTAATAGATTGAAATGGCAAGTAAGCAAACATTTTTATTAACTTTAAATAACAGCGGATAAACATAATTAGACAACATCTAAACAACAATAGGTGGCTGCCCCACAGCTCACCAACATAGCATGAGACCATTCTCAATACCACCCGAACAAGTTTTAAGTTAAAAATTCCAAAATGTTGAGTCTAAATCTTGTAGAGACCTAACCAAGCATGTCCATAACCTAGGACGAGGCTATTCGAATAGATTATACCCTGCAGGGGTGTACCAATGTACCCACATGTCAGACCGCCTTTTCGCCACATGATTAAGCACACTTCCTTAGGTATGCCGGCATGGCTAAGTCCTACAAAACATTTCCAATATTGTGTATTAACTACGAGTCGCCCATATGGGAATGGAAACCCCCATACGTTGTGATGGAGTCAACAGCAGAGAGAGAACTTACCGATGCTCCTCAGGGTAGGGAACTTGGACTTAATACCAAAACCCATCCCGTCACGCCCAACACACACATGGAATAAATCCTTTTCAACACAACACAACCTCCTGCGACCCGAAGCTAACACACGCCAAAGTACTAAGTCAAGAGGGGTTCCCAATACCCTCATGTGGTTAGCATGCAAGAGTGCTTGGGTCAGTGTCCAAGATGTTCGGTCCTTGTTGACCTAGGCAAGACCTTCACACACTCGATATCACACCATCCAACCACTTGCCCAAGTCTAAATCATTTCATTTACACTTTTAGTTTTCAAATTAATATAGCACAAGGTGCTGGAAATAGTATAATAAAATGATTTGTGTGATCAAAGTTATCGACTAAGTTGATAACCGCCCAATTCTATCGAAAGCTAAGCATGACTAAGCATCAATTCGCATACACATGTATAGACTCTATAATATCCACCGAGCGCTAACATCAGCGGGAATATTAACTTAGGGTTAGTGACAAGGGATAAACATTTGCTACAGCTCATGCATCTACTAGGAATAACTACCTCTAACGAAAAATAATCATTCAAGTAGAACATGCATACATACAAGTTGAAAACAAAATATTTTGTAACGAAAGTAATAGGATCAATATGATCAAGGGGGGTGGGGCTGCTTGCCTTGTTGAAGATACTCGACTTGCTGCAGAGGATCACTCTCGTATACAATAGAATCATCGAGACCTAGCGAAAGAATCGAAAAGAACCAATAAGAAAGGATAACACCGAAATACTCAAAAATTCAAATTTGTCCAAAAAACATGAAAAATTCACAGTAGGTAGATCATGATTTTAGATGAATTTAGGTGAAAGAATTATTTGGTTTGGATTTAGTATGTGAGAGTTATAGTAGTTTGAAACTCAGATTTCAGAAAAATCAAATTAATTATCATCTGTTACTATTCACCGAAATTAATTATTTGGTGAAACTTTCCAGAGAGGTGGTGCATATGAAAATTTTATGGTAGACAGAGCACCACATGAGATGAACAATGGAATTTGATTCATCTCATTTGGAGCTAAGATGAATTTTCTATTATTTTTCAAAGTCATAAAAGTAGTGCACAAGTCATATGTAGAAAAAGATTTTTCAGAGATAATAACAAGCTCAAAACTTATTCTAAAATAAAGTACAGTAACATAGAAATCCAACAAAACTGATTTCACTCAATTTGGAGTTACAGGGAAATACTTATGCATTTTTGAAGTTAAAACAATTTTTAGTGCAACAATAATATTAAACCTAAAGTAATTTTGCCAAAAGTGATTTCTGGAACAGTAAAATGGTTCAACCCATTTTTATAATAAAGTACATGTAAAAAGGAAACTAACAAAATTTGAATCATAAATTTTGGAGTTTTTATGATTTAGTTATGAATTTTCAAAGTTTAACAGCAATTTATAGTGTAAAAATAATTCATTTTTGGATCACTTTCCACAAACTATATTTTCCGAGACAATGAGGTATTTTAAACCTATTTTAAAATAAAGTTCACTTAAAATAAAAATTATCAAAATTGGTTTCACTGTGTTTGGAGTTAAATTGAATTAGTTATGCAATATTGAAGTTAATACAATTTTCAGTGTGCAAATTAATGTATTCCGAATTTTCTTAAGGATTAAATACTCTTTCTACTAAGGCCTAGCTAGCCAAAGCCTATGACAGGTGGGGTCGAATGCATAGTGCTATGTCCCATTTAATTTTTGAATTGAAACGTCCTTACATGCGGGCCCCAGTTGTCATAGACAAGGTTCACCAAATAATGTGTGGACTAAAGTCCACAGCATAGTGCAAGGTCTATGGGCTGGTTACTATGCATGCAATGGTTTCGGGCCCACTTGTAAGCGACGCATTAAGCACTTCAGACAGCTACTTATTTCTTAAGCAATCATTAGCGCTAACTAATCAGAGATTTGGTTAATTAATGAGTTACTGTTTTCGGTCGGAAATTTCGACAACGCAGAAGAGCGTGCGGCCGCGGCATTGCCGTGCTCGCTGGCGGCGAGGGGAGGCCGGAGGGTGCAAAGACTGAGGCAAAAAGGGAAGACAAAAGGGAGGGCTACCTTCCGGTGGTGTCGTCGCCAGTAGAGGGGCACGGTGGCGCGCCGGCGATGGAATTGAGCGGAGGAGGTCCAGTGCGGTTGCCAAGAACACTCGACGCAGAAGACTTCCCATGGCGGTCGGGTGTCAGATTCGGCTCTGAAGCCGCTGACGGCAATGAAGGAGGCACAAGGACCAAAGGCCTTTGTCTTCAGCTCCAGCGACACCCGGGTGCGGCGGCGATGGCACATGCACAGAGACGGGTCAGAGCTAGGGGACATTGCTCGCATGAAGTGACGGAAACGACTCTATGGACCCTAAGGAAACTCACCGTGGCGAATTTGGGGGCGGAGGAGCACCAGAGGATCCTCGTCATTGTTAATGGCGCCAGCAGCGAAGAGCCCAACGTGGGGAAGGCACCCTGAGCAAAAAGAAAGGCAAAGGGCAGTCGGGATAGCTTGAGGGTGACTTGAAGATGGCGACAATGCATGCAATTGGGAAATAGCTCACCAGAATGACAATGAGACGATGAATAGCGTTGTCGGTCGAAAATGGGGAAAACTCCAAATTCAAGCGTCCTTGTGATGCATGCAAGCAATAAGTTGAGGGGAAATCATCTGCACACATTAGGGCACAAGATGACGCGCAAGAAAGTAGAAGATAGCTCACCGGAATGAAGTTGGCAAAAAGGGGTAGCCGCGGGCGCGCTCTGGAAGCTCCTGTGGCACTGCCTTGTCCCGAGAGCTACAAGTCAAAGCAGGAGCCAGCATTAGCAGGAATGGATACATCGAGGATAGGGGGAGAGGATGGCACGATGTGGCGACGCTTACCGGGACGAAGGAGGGCTCCAAGCCTCCTTCTCTCCTACGACCGAAGAGAGAAGTGAGGGGAGAAGAAGGGGTAGGGTTGGTTTTGAGCGTGCTCGAAGACGGAGGATTAAATGGCGTGAGCAGGCGGTGCTCGGGGATAGGCCATGGAGGGCGGTGGCTTACGGCGTGGACGGAGGCGCAACAGAGCTTCCGTGGAGCGTGGCGTGCGCGCCCTGACCAGCTCCTACCCGAGGAGAATGATGACACTGGCGAGGTGGGGCCCGCTGTCAGCGATAGAGGCGCGAGCAGGCTGAGTCGAGACGAGTGGCTCAGGTCGGAGCAACAGTGAGTGGCCCGGGTGGTAAGTTCGGGCCGAAGATTTGGATGGTCGGATCAGGATCGGACGGTCCAAAAGCAAGTTGGTCCAACCGAGTTAAGAGAGAGGGGTGCGGGCCAGAGCTAGGCTCAAGTCGGAGGAACAGTGACCGGTCCAAACAGCAAAAAGGGTTTGACCAGAATTGAATTCAAATGATTCCAATTTGACCAAGGCTCTAAAAATAGAAATAAATTTCTAAAAATTCTGAAATTAATCAGAGGGGTTCCTGGGACATCCTAGTACTCAAATAAAATCTTAAACATAACTGTTCAAGATTTATTTGCTTAGTTTAAATTCAAACTTGGAATAGGTTATTGAATTGTGTTTGAATTTTCTGAGGGTTAAAACTATTCCCAAAAATTTGGGAAAAATTATATTTATTCATGATAATTATTATATTGTTGGAATAAATTATTTCCAGATCATTTTCATAAATTTTTATTCTTGTTTTCTTTTGGAATTTAAATTTGAAGTGTATTATTTTCTTCGGTTTCAAAATTTTCAACAACAGCAAATTATGCACATGCTCCAGAAAAACCAATGTATGTTCAAAAGTTTTAATTTTTTCTCATTTTTATACATTTGAAATACAACCCAAGTGCAATAAAATGATGCAAAAGATTCAAAAACACTATGCATGTTAATGAGATGCATACTAATTATCATTTATTAATTTGGGGATGTTACAATGGAGTCCTTGCCACCCCTTGATACATGTGTCATATGACATGGGGTGACATGAGGAGGACTATAGCTAAAGTCACACACACATGCACGTACGCTCGCACGCGTGTATATTCACGTGGCAATCGCGTGACTTGTGACTTGCGATGCGCGACCGTGATCGTGTTGTGAACCCAGTCCATCTTTCTTTTGTTAACCGTGCATTTTTCTCTTCTTTAGTACTGGTCAAACTAAACTAGTCGGAAGACCAATGTGCCGACAAGTGTGGTCATTCAGAAGACCGGTGTGCCGACCAGGGTGGTCATTCAGAAGACCAGTGTGGTCATTCTAAAGACCAATGTGGTCATTCGGAAGACCAACTTGGTCACTAGTGGAAGATTAGTGTGGTCATTCGAAAGACCAGCTTGGTCACTAGTGGAAGACCAGTGTGGTCATTGGTCAAAATACTAGTGTGGTTATTGGTCAAAGCTGTAGACCAGTGTATAATCAGGATCAATAAACACTGTTTAATGACCATAAATTGGTTTTAAATTAGCAGTTACCAGTGGTTTAATGTGACAGTTACTGGAGAGTAATTGTGGCAACATTTAAAAGGATCTAGAGACGTCCAGATAATGGTTGACGATTCAACATCCATTTCCTTTTTCTTGCTCTCTGTTCAACTTTGCTGGAGTTTTATGCTATCGAACCAAGCCATCCCTTCTCCTCAGCGTGCATCACGAAGGAGGGTGAGCGGGTATCTCCGAACCATTATTGTAGAGTTTACCTGCATGGTGCGGCAATAAGATTTCTAGGTAGTGCTTCACATGCGACCGCTTCATTGCTATTGCATCATTTACAACCTACTCTGCTTTGAGTCTGTCCTGCTTCTTGTTCTTTATCGAGCCTGATTGTAAGTTGGTTGTACGACCAGTATATTTTGTTATAAACCTACTTTTGAGTATATTTAGAAGTACAATGAGTTGTCTGCTGTTAGTATCGCTTTATGCATCTTTAGTTTTAAGTGATCTTTGCCTCATAATAAAATCTAGAATTAAAATGATGTCCTCATTTCTAACAATTTCTCATGCTCTCACCTCACTCTCGGCACTAAAAAGTATATTTTTTCAACTATAAAAGAAAATTAACACCAACAGAAGCGTTTTCAGATTTTAGGCCCGTCTCAGGAGGGTTCACATTGCATGAGCGTCGTGGGGGCGCAAGCAGCAGAGCACACTCTTGCCAGACAACCGGTAGGAAGGCATCACATGGGCGGGGTGAGCGTTGGTTGTTTGGGCCATTGATGGGGAGGGAAGAAAGAAAGAGAGGAAGATGAAAAGAAATGACAAGGAAGGCCAACATGGCAAAACTAGTTGACATGGCTGCCATAGTGGCAAAATCGTCTTCAAAACTGGTTTTAAGTCGTGAAGTGACCAGGTATTGGAAATTCGAGGGTAAAATAAGCACAAAAAAAAAGAGAGAGAATAAAGTGACCTTTTTCTAGGATAAAAAAAGTCATGTTGATTTAGTGTCCATACCAAAATGGTTTGGATGGTTGCACCAAATTGTTGGTCCGCACAATAAATTACCGGTCAATAATTGCGTCTGTAGAGGCAGATCCATCGGGCAAATATTGGTAGTTGGATATGTCATAGTACGAAGTTGTAACTTGCTGCTCTCGCCATAAATATAGAATTAATGAAGAAAAACGAAAAGAAATTAAAAGGTTGAGTGAACACAGTTGGTCGTAAGGATCAAAATTTAGCGGCCGTACTTTGTACAGATAATTTTAGTGCTTTATAATCTTCCGAGAGTTCAAATGGATCTGAGGCACATGATCACGTTCAGATACCAAATCATATTTGATGCGCTCAGCAAGTTTATTCTACTAACTACATGTATTATTCCAGCAGATCTGATCTACCTACTCTTAGATGCTTCCCCTTTATCATTTATCACTCAACAAGATATCTCCAAGATCTGGGCTCGTCATTAATGAATCATCACTAAACGAAAGGGACAGGGAATCTAGACGTGGGTCCCTGGGATAATGTAGTGAGAAAACATAAAAGAGAAGAGAAGAATCCAATCCACTCGAGTTGAACAAAGAATTCGGACAAGTTGATAACAGCAAATTAAAGTGAAAGACAGACGCAGAGCAACCAAATCTTTTTGGCAGCTCATGCATTAATTAAAAATTAGGATTTTGGTTTATCCTAAAATTGTTTGGTTTCTCTTGTCCATTAGTACTATACTAGATGGACAGGCGCACCATCCTGCGTCCGACTGATAGATATAGTTTTTTTTAACTCTGCGTCTATATATTGATGTGTATGTGTATAGCAGCATAGGTAAAGCAAAGGAAATTTTGTAGTAGAGATAAAGGAAAGGAATTTTCGTGTACAATGAACTGGGCTGCTACACAAGCTTTTAGTGAAGACAGTAAATTCTCATACTCTTAGTATTGTGAGTCTTTGCCTTTGAGCAACTTTATTGGAGTGGCAGGAAAACGTCAGTATGTTTCAGCACTATTAATGTATTGGAATAAATCTATATTACACCCTTGAACTTTGGTGAGAGTCAAAAAAAACCCCTGAACTTTAAAACCGTTCACTTTACACCCCTCAATTATCAAAACCAAATCAAATTACTCCCTCGGCTGGTTTCATTGGTGGTTTTGGCTTACGTGGCAGCCACGTCATTGGTTTTAGCTTACGTGGCAGCCACCTCCATTCACCTTTTCTTCTCCCCCAATCCCTTCCTCACCACAACTCTACTCTCTCTCTCCCTCCATTCTTGGCGCCGCCGCCCGGTTCGGTCCCCTGGTGCCGCCTCCAAATGGCGCATGTTGCTAGCCCGTGCACTCCTCGGACCACCCGGTGCCTAGCGCGCCGCCGCCCGTCGTGTCTCTCTCTGCGCGTGACTCCTCCCTCTCCCTAAGGCTCACCACCTTACAGATGCCGACGTCGCGTCCCTCCCCAGTGCACCACCACAGAGCCGTGCTCTCCTCGGCTCCGCCTCCACCGGAGCTCCGCTCGCGCCACCTTTCCCAGTCTTCTTTGCCGTGCCACAATGGCTCTCTGCTGGCAAATCCGGCTCGGTTGGGTCCGGCTATGCCAAGGCCGCTGCACCTCTTCCTCCCGCTCGCCCGCGTCGTCGGTTTCTGCCTCGACTCCAGCAACGCGCTGCTCCTGGTGCACGAGCACTTCGTCGGGGACACGCCCGAGAACCACCGCCGGCTGCATCGGCCAAGAGAAGGTCGCCGTCCTAAAGGAGACGCTCGGGTGGTCGTAGGAGGAGGTGAACCTGGCTGTCTTCAAGGCGCTGCCGATCTTGGTCGCGTTTGAGGAGAGGCTGCGCTACAACGCCGAGTTCTTGATCAAGGAGGCATCGCCCCTCCGCCGCTGGCTCCCTACCGCCAGCCAGCACAGCCTACCCCGTCCCGGCCCTCCCATGGCCGGCCCTGCTTGGCTTGGTCCTCGGCGTGCCCCCGGGCTCCCAGATGTTTCGCCATGCGCTCTCCACCGCCGGCTGCATCGGCCAGGAGAAGGTCGACGCCAAGGTCGCCGTTCTGAAGGAGACGCTCGGGTGGTCGCAGGAGGAGGTGGCTGCCACGTAAGCTAAAACAAATGACGTGGCTGCCACGTTAGCCAAAACCACCAATGAAACCAGCCGAGGGTGTAATTTGATCTGGTTTTGACAATTGAGGGGTGTAAAGTGAACGGTTTTGGAGTTCAGGGGGTTTTTTGAACTCTCCCCAAAGTTCAGGGATGTAATATGGACTTATTCCTAATGTATTTGTGTATGTCTACAACAACAGCTATATTTTAATCGGCAAAATGGAAAACACGCTATTATCTCCTGCAAGGCTAGAAATCTATAGCGGCAAGATAACATATTATTATTCATACGGGGATAGGACAATAGTAAGAGCGAAACAAGGACAACAACGATATCATCTATCGCACAGGAAATATATAAAGCGGTTACATAGTTTTGTAGGTAGCATATATCATTTGTAGGTTCCAGTTCGTAGTTTGTAATATATCTAGCTTTGTGGGAACTATTTTGACTAAAACATGGTAGGTACTATGTACAACGGATGTAGTCTGTAAGGTTGTGGCATGGAGGTGGGGGTATGTATCTAACTAAGCATAGTATGATCGATGTGCAAAAGGTTGTCACTGTTGTTGCTGCAGTGTTGTACTGAATCGAAAGTAACATGGCCTCCTGATGTTAGACTCATTGGATATCGCTATTGTTTTGTGGTGCATTCCAACAATATGGATAGCAGATGTGTTTATTTTTTGTGGTAGGTAATTTGGAAAGGGAATTTTTTTTGTCTATTGTCTGGTGTGGTTTCATTCTGTACTAAACAAGTTGAGAGAATACCTTACAAATTTTTTGTCTGTTGATGCATCAATTTCTAGCTTGTCATGGCTGATGGCCTAGTTTCCCGGTGTGGATGAAGTGTTTAAACAGCTATATTAGACGAATAGCATAATAAGAGTAGTAATATGATGATACACTGATAATATATTTGGCTAACTTTTTTGGTGAACTGGAATCAGTTGTGGGCCCTGAATATTCACATGTGGTGCATCTAGTAGGGAGAAAGTTTGGTACCTCTATTTGTGCATGAGTAGCAATGGAAAAGATTAGCACAAATCTATAAGAAGCAAGTAGCAAAAGAAATACGTGTATGTAGATAGAAGTACGAACCTATTCGATATCTTTAGTTGTATCTTGGTTAGGCTGAAAATTTGTAGGAGAAGTATGTGTTACTGTACAATTAAGTTGCATAAACATAGGAATTGACTAATCTGAATAAACATCGGATTTTTTTGTTTTCTAGAGATGGCATGTGCCTTGATAGTGATCGATACCTCATCAGAATGTGAGCACATATGTTTTGGTCATGCTTTGTCACTTACTTGAACTGGGCTATTGATTTTAGCTAGAGGCTCAATATCTAGAACTTGGATTATAGACAGTGAGGAGGTAGCAATCTGGGCAGCTGCGTTGTGTGCAGTTTCAGAGAGAAGTGGTACTGCAAGGGGTGCTATGGAATCTACATGAAAAGAAGGTTTGATCCTCTGTAATGATCCACGTGAACCACTCACTTTGAAAGTGTATTGCCTAGTGTATAGCTTTGTTATTTGTGGTGGTACTACGCCTTGTATATTTGGAGTTACTGGTGTTAGAGCTAAAACAGGAGCACCAATTAACTGCTTAGCCATGGCACCGAATAAAATAAATTCTGCTACAGGTGCATTGTCTTCTGAAATATCAAATGGCGCAGTTGCAAGGACTGCTAACTTATATCTGAAATGTAGAAGAATATTTCTTGACTGTAAATAGGTGAGCAATATGTTATGGTGTCTAGCTATATGGATACAAATATGAATAGAAGAGGGGAATTTCATTGGTTCTGCAGTCATGTTTGGGCATCGTTGGCAAACATATTCATTGTCCACTTGGTCAGTCGATCTTTCACAGGAAGTACAACCCATGTACCACCAATTTTCATGTGGGACTACACTTTTGATAGCAACATCTACAGTATAGTCAAGGCCATCTGCAAAGGTAGTGCGCTTTTAGCAATAGGCGATGTTATGTGAGTATGAGCGCAATATAAAAGCAAGATGTACTCACCACTGCATCATGCGCATTTAGCCTGGATAAGTCAGCAACGGTAGTTTTTGTAGCTATGTTGTTCACTAGCCTTTGTCCAATCTATGAAATCTTGTGGGGCACACCGGCAAAGCTAACAGCAAAAACAGATGAAATATCAAAAGCATGGTTTTTTTTATTGTCATACATAATAAATCAGACTCAATGAACAGACCTATTCTATAGAGCAGCAATTTCTGGTATATCAGCATTTGTGTACCATTCACATATTGTGCTTCCTTGAAGTGACAATTTTCCTAGTATTGAAATAAATAAAACATTATGTGTTAATTTTTTGTAAGTAGGGCTAGATCTAGCTAGTAGCTAAGGGACTGTTGAAACACGTGTGTAAATAGTATAGCCCACCGTCATATAGGCCAACGGTTAGTCCAACCAATAGGACAGCAATAGGACCATTTATGCTTGCTGTTTGCATCCCTTCTGCATCGAATTAGTCTGCATGTTGGCCCCACAATGCAACAACAGTTGTTTCTCTATTTTTTTAAATCATGGAATTTAGAGGATATTAGACAAAGCAAGGAAACCTATCTAAATATGAAGGAAAGCGAAGTGATATGTTGTGGAGCTGTGTATAGATGTATTAATGTGAATGTGTATCGTGTTGTGCAATTGCAGTATGTGAGAATATGTACCTTCCATCGCTAATATTGATATTGCGTATAGACTTTTCAATGCCTTTTGGGCAGACTGTCTTGACATGGGCTATGGCTGTGACCACACTGATGGTGTCTAGTAATAAATTAAAGTAATGAAATAACAATATGAGCATGTAAAGGTTACCAGAGGGAAAGGTTTATCTAATAGTGGGAAATTTTATTTTCCTGTTTGTTACCATGTAGGGACGGGGGGGGGACTGTATAGTGCCTTGTTCTGAAGATTAAAGATGTATCAGGAAGTGGCTGGGCATCTCAAACATTGATCTGTTAAGTATGGTATGAATGAAAAGGTGATTGGCAAGCACCTTTTTTAAATGGCCTAACATGTCTACAGGTCGGGCTGTATGGAATCTGGTATAGAATGTTTCTAAAAAAAAGAGAAGACATTGTATCTGGTTTAAAGACGCAGCATGGAATTTTTTTGTAATTGGACATTTTAAAACTTGAAGCGTCTTTATCTTGAAATAAAGTAGTACATAGTTAGAAATGAGTTTACCTGATAGAAACATTTTCTCTCCAATGCGGTTTCTTAAGACTTGAAATGAAGCAAGTGCGCATGCATATAGAGAGAACTTGTCTGGAGCAGGTGTAACCTCTCGGATTTTAGTGTATTTTGTAAACCATGCCATGATTGGTAAATCAATAGCCTGATGTGTTTTTTTTTGCTTCCATAAATTCGAAGTACTCAATGTAATAAATATGATTATCATGGAGGTTTCCTTTAAACTGAGCAACACGACGTTGTGGTATTTGTCCTTTCATTGTGTTACCCTGAACAAGCCATTTTAGATAGGACACATGTAAGTCAGCAATTTATTGAGTAGACAAATGTAACTGAATGGAACAAATATTTACCTCTTCATCAATTAAAACAAAGTTTATACGTAGGATTCTGTTTTCAGGACTAGCATCAACATATTCATTTGTTCTTGTTACCCTAACACAGATATGCTATCGGTGTGAATCATGTGTCACGTCCTTTAGTAAAGAGTATTCCATCTGCCTAAACATGCCAGAAGTGAATATGTATGTCGTGTAGGAGTGATTTAAGCACTTTTGGTCGAAGCAATATGCAGGGGGGAACAAAATATAGCATAGGGAAATAAAGTATGTTGCGTACTATTGTATGATGTGTACATATCGTTAGAATTATTAGTAAGAATCAGCAGGCATATAAGAACATAAATAAAGTTGAAAACCATCAATAACAGCAAACAACTATGGTAAGGCAGTGTGTTATGTGCCTAGCACAGTGTGTTTGTAGGACTAATTACCATTGCATGTCATGGAAGTTTTTTAAAAATAATAATTATTTTATTCCGAAATACAGTAATATACCTACCTTTTTTATTTTACAGAAATAATACTATCGCTATACGGTTAGACGATTTGGACCTAGTCGCCCAACTATTAGGCGACTGGTCCTAGTCGCCCAACCGTAGAGCGGCACATGGCGTAGTCGCTATACGGTGGAGCGACTGTCGCTTGGGCTACTAGTCGCTGAAGCGTTGAGTGACTAGTAACTCCTAGTCGCTCAACTGTTGAGCGACTAGGAGCTATATCACGGGCACGCACGCGCCCCTGTCACCATTTCTGTCATTTGTGTTTATTGGGCAGAACCAAAAGTGAGGAGGAAAAGAGAAGAAGAGAGGAAGGGAAAGAGGAGAAGAGAGAGGAAGAGAAAGAGAGAGGAGAAGACAGGGAAAGAGAGGAGGAGAGGAGAGGGAAGGAAAGAGAGGAGGAGAGATCTGCACATCTCCGACGGTGAGTCACCTGCACCTCTTTGTATATTTGCTTTCAAAACCATGGTAGGCTACCAAATAGTGTGGTCATAAATAGGTTAGCATATAGTGTAGTCGTAAATAGTGTATGTTAGCAAATAGTGTAGTCATAAATAGGTTAGCATTTAGTGTAGTCATAAATAGTGTATGTTAGCAAATAGTGTAGTTGTAATTATGCTAGCAAATAGGTTAGCATATAGTGTAGTTGTAAATAGTGTATGCTAGCAAATAGTGTAATCGTAAATAGTATAGATTAGCAACTAAAATCACTGTAGGTTAGCAACTAAAATCACTATATGTGTAGTGGCATTTTGTTAATAAGTAAAAATAGTGTAGTCGTAGGTTAGCAACTAAAATCATGGTAGGTACGTCGCATATTGTTAATAGTTGTAAATAGTGTAGTCCTAGAACTAACGCGAATTTAATTGTTAATAGTCGTAATGCGACTGTGGATATACCCTAACCCAAACCCTAACATCTTAACCCCATACCCTAACCTTATCCCTAACCCTAACCCCTAAACCATGAAATCGTAAACCATAAAACCGAAATGCGGTTATGGTGATATATGTTGAGGATTATGCGTTTTATGCAAGAATGTAACTAAATTTTTGGAATTTCCGGAGCTACGCTATAAATAAGTAAACCACTAATTGTGTCGTAATTGCTAACTTGGTGGTTCCGACTGGCCTTCGCCCATCTTGGACAGTAGCGTCAATCAAAGACCTTGTGCGATCGTCGTGTCTCGCATCCTAGGGGCAGAGACAAGGCAACTGCGTTGGGGGTGGTCCACACGCGAACACCCCGATGGACATGGGCACTGGACCCACAATGGATAGACAGGTTTGTCTGCAAACTGTGGCACTTCTTTTTATCTTGTGCACATGCTATGTACTTACTTCTTCGTGCTTTGCAGGCTTAACGATGCCGGCCTTATACCTCTCGCGTGGATGGTCGAGGCCACCGACGAGGACAACGCTTTGATCGAGGAAGACGGGGAGGTCCTAGCTGGCTCGGAGCGGTCACGACGGTTCTCGTTCGACCGGTCGCTGCTGACAGCTCTGGTGGACCCGTGGCAAACCGAGACACACACCTTCCACCTCCCATTCAGGGAGATGGCCCCCGCTCTAGAGGACGTTGTGGTGTTGCTCAGTCTGCCTATCGCGGAATCCGTTGCCTTCCCACTGGACACGCCTGCCAACTGGCGCGATGACCTGCTAGGCCGACTTGAGGGTGTTCTTTCGGTCGAGGCTATAGCACCGTACTACATCATGTCAGTGCGACAGAAGCACGACCTGCCCTTGTAGTGGCTTTCGTAGTTTCGATTACGTATGCTATCTGTTTTCCTGTTTAGCTATGCAATATCCTGGCCATATGACAAGCTTACTAATTATTCGTTTATGCGCAGGTCGAGTGAATGGTCCTGGAGCCCACCGAGTACCAGGTATCGTAACACCTCGAGGTGTACTTGCTGTGTCTGTTCGGCTGGTTACTGTTTACCAGCAGCCACGGTGACTCTGTCAATGCCTGCCTCCGGAAGTATGTGAGGGCCATCCCTGATGGGAAGGAGGTGAGAATCAGCTGGGAATCGACCGTACTTGCCGAAATGTACCACGGCATGTGCGAGGTGTGCTACAGGACGAGGTCGACCTCTATCCTCACAGGTTGCCCCCGCCTGCTGTAGCTATAGTCGTTTGAGCGCTCCCCCCTCGAACGGCCCACACTGCTCAACACCAGTCCGTACTACAAGGACATGTACCACAGGGACGCGGTGGACCAGCCGACCACAGGGTCCCTTTGGTGCCATAGACGAGTACGTACTCTCATGTATCTTTACTTTAGTTGTATTACGAGTCATCCTTTGTAACAACTGTTCTGGCTCACAAGCACAGTTTACACACGTGCATGTCACACATGTCTACGAGCACTTCATCGAGCAGCTCGACCGCCTCACCGCTAACGACGTGCGCTGGGAGCTGTACTCTGCTAAAGAGATGGAGCACCGCACTCCCGTCGAGCTGTCCTCACTATGCTAGCGCGACCAGACATACTGGATGACATGGAGGAATCTCGTCTTCGACGTGTTCGTCGAGGACTACGCGTGCACAGGGTGAGACACCAATTCAGCCTCCGCTAGGTTGTTCCAGTCCCCGTCGGGCGTCGGGTGCCCGACTTGAACCACGCGTGAGTAACACAGAACACATGTCCCTATATTTTTTCCTTGTTCTGCTACAATGGCTTCTAAATTTAGTGGTACGTTTTGCAGGCATAGTAGGAGAGGTGGCAATAGGACGACCTAGGCAACAAAGATGGCGCCGTGGTTGGTGGAGTGGGTGGATACCCACGAGGACTACGTCTTGAGGGGCGCCAGACGACCCCAGCTGCATCTGACAGTACCTACACCGAACGCCTCGCAGACACGCAACAAGCTGGTGCATGATGTCGACCCTCCCCCCGCTCGCATTCTAGCACCGACTGACACGTACCCTGTACACTTTGCGTGGAACGTTCACCTCGCGGTACATACTCTCGTGTTTCGAAATGTCTAAGTACGTTTACCACAATTACAAGTTTGAAATTTTCATGTACTCCTCGCAGACGGACATCGCAGCCGAGTTAGCGAGCGACACTGGGTCCATCCTAGACAGGATCACCCTTGGTGCGAGCTAACATGTGATGAGCTGCTGCAGCTTGCCCATCAAGTCTACGGTGGGACGAGGCATGTCATGACCCTCACGTGCTACAGGACGATCCCGGAGGTGGCTACGTCGACATGTACGCCGAGGCCGGAGCGTCCTGTAGTCCAGTTAGGAGGCCTTAGAGGGCCACGTGCACTTGCCCTATCAGCGCTTGACCATCCTAGAGGGTCAGCGTGGGGATGTGCCCCACCCTCACCGCCACAGGGCCAAGCCAGAGGGTCAGCGTGGGCACGTGCCCCACCCCCGTCGCCGCAGGGCCAGGCCGGAGGGTCAGCGTGGGCACGTGCCCCACCCCCACCGCCATCGTTCCTGGACCCCTACGACCTGTTCGGGCCGGGCGGGTTCGGCGGCTATGACACTTGGACACGTGCCATGGACCACACTGAGGGTACGTTTCCTCTCTTTAGGTTTTTTCGCGTCGATATATTGCACAAATAAACAATATTTGTCCTACAGGTTATGTGCCCCAGCGGGGAGTTCAGCTCTCCCCGCACGAGGACTTCCCGCAGGACTTGGACGTCTACTACGCGAAAGACCCGAGGGAGGTCAAGGGAGCACCTGAGCTCGTACCCGTCGATGTTCTTTTTGGGTCGCAGCTGTGCAGTGCCCCAGTGGGCACGAAGGCACAGGTGGAGTAGACCCCCCCCCGCCCTTGGGACCACGGGTTAGTAGGGTTCTCGACCGCCTCTCCCTGTCGGGGCCCCGGCTCGGCACCCCATGCTGAAGAAGCCCAAGCGGGGCCATTCGGGTGAGCATAGACTAGGGTTGTGATGTGGCGATGACGCAGGAGGTGCTGTGGGTGGTGCAGCGGGTGGCCAGTAGGGGGTCTTTGGTGTGCTTTGTGTACTTTTATTCGTTGTGTACGTATTTTACTTCGTAATTACTATGACATGGTTATGTATGCATTCCCTCATGCATTGTGATATAACTTACCTTAGTACGTATCAATCGTTCCTACCTCCGTCGCTCAACCATTGGACGAAGTAGTGGTCCAACGTTTATGAATTCCCTAGCGCATCGCAATATCACTTACCTTCCTACTTACAACTCATTGCTACCTCAATCGTCCTCACAAAATTCGTCAGAAATGTACCTCACTACAACAACATACGATGATCATAAAATGTTATTGCGAGTCTAACAGATTTCGTACCCTTAAGATTCTACAAAAATCACAAATAGACCAACCAACCTTGTCACCATCTTTTTATTTTCGAAAAAAATTAACAACCTACAAACAAGATTTGCTAAATGTATTACCTAAAAAAATTGCCATTTATTCCCCACAATTATTTGCATCAGATTAATAAAATAATAATGTTATTACATAAAATCGCCTAGCCATCAAGCAACAAGTTTCGTAGTCACCCAACCATTGAGCGACTATCAGAAGTCGCTCTACCATAGGGCGACTACTCCACGTGCCGCTCTACAGTTGGGCGACTAGGACCAGTCGCCTAATGGTTGGGCGACTAGGTCCAAGTCGCCCAACCATACAGCGACATATTATTATTTCTGTAAAATAAAAAGGACAGGTATATTATTGTATTTCGGAATAAAATAATGATTATTTTAAAAAAATCGCATGTCATGTGTATGCGCATAGGACAACGGCTAATAGTTAATAAGAAGTTAAAAGTATTATGCTATGAAAAGACCATAAGAAAAGAGGCAATACAATGCACAAGAGGCAGAGCACAGTGGTGCAGGCTACTTAACAGTAGTTTACAATTTCAGAGCGCGGTGTAAAAAAAAAGTCGGTACATATATGTATTACACTTTTTTTTGTGATAGTGCTGTGAACAGAAAAGAAGCTTGGAAGAGGATAGTAAAACAAACGGTACTATAATGTTTTCTGCTTTTACAAAGCATAATGAAGTTTAGTTGATGTCGCTTTGTTGTTCTTTATTGTGAGGCATACAATAGGCATCTCACAAAAATTGCAGCACCTCATTGTAGACAATATGTCTGGTTTGTGACCCACTTGATCCATCTTCATTTTCGATTAATATTTGAAGGCCCTGCCTGCATGTAACTGTTGATATTGCAACATATAGCTGACCATGGGTGAGGACTAGATTTTTCATATAAACTCCAATTTTGCTTAGTGTTTGGCCCTAGCATTTGTTAATAGTCATGGTGTAACAATTCTAATAGGGAATTGATGCCGCTGCAATGTGAAAGGCCATTTTGGGCTCTTTGTATTTAGAATAATACTTGGTTTGCAAACATTTCATCATGAATGTGACCCTGTTATTATCTTTGCTTCTAGGATGCAATCCCCAAGCCTAACCAATAAAAGCTGAGTACCGTTACATAGGCCCATAGATTGGTTGATATTTCGAAGCAAAACAATTAGGACACCAATATTAAGACAGAGACATGGTTTGGGAAATTGTTGACTACAATGGAATGCAGGAATTCAGGTGGATAGAGAACATCCACACTGGCTGGTTGGTCCAATAGATTTGAAATAGTGTCATAGCTTAACTATTCTTTTGCAATTGTTGGCACATTGGAAATAATCTTATCATTGATTTCGTCTACAATGACATTAACTAGATAGACAATGGCACAACTTGCTAGATATGGAACAGAAGCATAATTATTAGCAAAATCATCAGAGATAGCATCAATTATTCTAAGGACATTATCCCTTGTAAGGTGAACTAATAAATCCTTAGGAATCTGTATCCACATTGCTATTGTTTCAGAGGGCTATATCTGTGCTAGTACACATGCTTCACGAATATCAAGTACCCATCGTGCGAAAGATGTGAGTTCCTGTTGTTGCTGAGGTGATATGGCAGGTGCATTGAGTCGCATGTTAATAGTAAGGCGCATTATCTAAACATGGTTCCACAAGCTAGACTTCAATAATTAAGCGCCAACTATCTCATTACGGCCACCAACTTGCACTACCGGTAAGACTTGTCTGAAATATCCACCAAGCACGATGGGTTTGCCACCAAATGGTTTGTTTGCGTTAGAAGCATTATCAGCAACTAGAATATCACACATAGTCCGATCTAGTGCCTCGAAACATCCCCTATGTGCCATGGAAGACTCATCCTAAAGGATCAAAGGACACTTTTTATGAGGTCTGCTAGCATGCTTCTGCGATGCACAACACAAAGGCTTCGATCATCAATATCAATTGGAATACGGAAACATGAATGAGCAGTCCAACCACCAGGTAATAGTAATGCTGCCACACTTGATGAGACAACTGCAAGAACAATTTGTCCATGCGATCTTAACTCGGTTATGATTGCATTCCATAGATATGTTTTTCCAGTACCACCATGGCTGAAAACAAAATAGAGCATAGTTTGTTGTGCAAAATAGCATCAATGATTGTATCATAGATGAGTCGTTGTTCAGCATTTAGGCTGCACACAACAGGTAACAACTGTGAAGCGAGTTGCTGAGTATCATATTTTAACTCCTCAACAATCAACCTATTGCTAAGAGCAACATCAGAAGTATCTGGCAGTACAGGCAGGTTATATGATTCCGATGAAAAGCCATTTTGGGCAAAAAGTGTGGATAGCTATTGTAGCAACTGTGTCTGTAGCAAGTTTTCAGATATTGCATAGGATTGCAGGCCAAATGAGCGTCGCATGTTGTATGCGATGTCATCTGCTAGGTACTTCCAATATTTGTAAAACAATAGTCTGACATCACCAACATGACAAAACAAGATGTTAGTCACGAACATGTTTCTCAGTTGGCTTGGAGTTGCCCAAACAATAGCCTCGTTGAAAAGATAGGACCACTCAGCATCATCACCAATAAGGCCCCGAGCTTGGCATGCCTCACAAAAAGTTGCATATGTGGTGCCTTAATGGGACATCAAATCTTCATAGCATAGGACACCACGTACAACCATTAGTAACATCCGCAAGTAGTAAGGCTGTGGATATCATGGGGATATGCTCATGATCTTAGGATGATGTGACAATTGGCAATGGCATTGAAGGTTTGTCAAAACGCTCGTTTTCGGCGAAGTGTCAGTTCTGCCAGGTCATTGGCGAACTGACCGGCCATTTTTGTGGTCAGACCGGCCATGCCTCGGGTGGTTTTGTTGTGAGCAAGCTGGCGGTCCGACCGGCTAAGACGGCGGTCTGACCGGCCAATGTGGCAGTCTGACCGGCTACTAATGAGTGGTCAGACTGGCCGATAATTAGTTTTGGTTTTTTGAGTTGGGCCAAAAATAGAGGTTGTAGGCAAGAGAGGACATTCTTCTACATTTGGTTTCATATTTTTTGAAGCTTCCAAGCAAAAGTTCTATTCATTTGAAATTTCCAGAGGAGTCTTGATTTTCCAGGGTGGAAATCTGGCTAAGTCCCGCTAAGCGGTCGACCGCCCAATGTGGCTATCGATCGCTGGCGGTGATCGAGCCGCCAAAGTGGCGGTCTAATCGGTTTTCACTTATTCATCGGTCAACTCGGTGGCGATGATTGTTTGGTTAGGTCATATTCATGGGTTTCAGTGCATATGTGTTGCATGATGCATGTTTTGACTAATATGGGTCAAGTTGCAAAGAACTTGTTCCCGGAAATGGCTTCTTAGTCTATTGTTGTGCAGGTTGCTTGGAGGTCAACGACAGTCAATGGTGAGGATGATCGGGACTAAGCTTGGAGAGATGAGGTTCAGAACGATTGAGGATGCCGGGTGAGGTCAATGGACTCAAGCATGGTGCAGAATGGATAAGGATGACCGAACAGGCAGTTCAGTGCGACGGGTTGGATCAAGCGGCACGGGGGTCGGTGCAAGTTCCATGGTGGTTTCGGTGGGAGCCGGACGGGAGAGACTTGCCGATATGATGAGAACCGTTGATCAACCTACACGTGGCGAAGCAGGCGATTGCTTCACCAAGTTTGGACTCGGTCTTCAAAGAAGGATCGAGAAGGGGTATTTTGGTAATTTCACCTAAATACCGCCTTGGTGACCCTTGACTAAACCACGGCGCAAGACAACGCATGGAGAAGCAGTTTAGGTCAAGTGAAGTTGAAGACAGCACTTTAAAATGCGTGCGTGAGTTAAACCCATTTGTGTGTGGGCTTAACGGGTGCCCAATAGGAATAGTCTTCTAGAAGCTAGCCTCCACTATAAATAGGAGAGGGTGTTGTCCAGCACCTTTGAATCACTTTATTTGGAAAAACCCTAATGTGTTTTAGGGTTTTAGAGAGAAAGGTGGAGAGGTTATGTTTCTAGAGAGATGAGTTGATTGTGTGCTCATGGATTGAGCTCTTATCCTCCTGGATGGAGTGGTTGTAAACCCTTTACAATCTCAAATCAATTTATGCACGATTCCTTAAAGATGAGTATCTTTGTGTTCTTGCTCTCTATTTTGTGAGTTTGGAGCTTTCATTAATCCTTCGATTTTTCTTTGGTTTTTGCCCCTAATCTAGCTTGCTGTGACATGTGGGAATACATCTAGGATCATCTTGATCATCAATCACCCACGAGCAAGGTTCTGGATCACCTTTTGGTTTTGACTCGGTTTTGGAGCATCCTTCACTCAAACGAAAAAAGGTTGGAACTTTGACATGGATCTACACGATCCTTGATTGGAATAGGTTCCTGACATCCTTAAGAAGGTGTGTCTCAAGTTTGTTCAAGTTTAGAGTCGTAGATCAAAAGTTAGACCTTTTTGTGTTTCGGGTTGCGGACTGTTTTCCCTGTTCATCGTCAGGAGCGGTCAGACCGCACTTTCAATGCCGGTCAGACTGCCGAGCGATCAGACTGCCAGATGCACGCCGGTCAGACCGCTCAGCTCTTCGTGGTGTGAGCTTTTGGTTGCTTTGCTTTGGGGTGTTGATCGGATTCAGCACAAGTCATCAACTGTGCTTGTACTTTGATCTTCATAGCTTCCATAGCTATTGGAGTGAAAATGTGTTGAATCAAATTTAGGAGAAAAATTGATCATGCTCCTATTCACCCCCCCCCTCCCTCTAGTCGCCTTTTCGGTCCTACAAAGGCTCTCCACTAGTAGGATGGATATGAATAATTCTACCAACCATATTTTCCTATCAGTGTGCCATGTCCATTGGGTTGGAAAATCACAGCATGTAAGGTTTCTAGTAGACATGTGGCATTGATTTGCAACAAACCATTATGTCAACATACTCTTCCAAATATTTGGTTTGTGAAGAACTTCTTCAAGAACCGTCTCATCAGTGAAAGTGACATTGTTCATGTTAGGCAAATGAATCGGCAAGTGCTCAATAGATGGGTTTCTAACATGCAGTTCAAACCCAAAGAGGTGCCACGATGCCTCACAAGCAGACAAATACCTGGATCTTTGTATTCGGAAATCTCATCGGTACCACGATGTGCGCCGCTAACATTGACAGGGTCCTCTGCGTTTGCTTGTGCAAATGACACGACAGTGTAATCATGTCCTTTTGTAATGTTTTGAAAAGGTATTTCACAAGATGTGTTTTGTTACACCACTCAACATTTATATGAGCCTGATACTTTTTAAGAAACATTAGGTTATGAGGAACAACCCAGCTATTATCGAGACACAGTCCATTTTTCATAACAAACATGCCATTGTCACGTCTTTTGTAAACTGGGAAACCATTTTCACTAATGGTTGTTTTTGCACAGAAATTTTTTGGATAAAACTTAGAACTACTACCATTCTTCATGCAAGGACATTTTGGATTAAGGTCTCTACAAGGGCCATGGATAAGGAACTCTTCAACAAGGGCGTATCCTAGAGGCTCAACTGATGGATCAGGTAACTTAGCCAAAATAAGGTTATCAATGAATGATGGTGAAGGGTCGCCTCCACATGTCGCAAGCCAGGTCAGCATGTGAATGTGGGGTAGGCCCCTTTTTTGGAACTCGGTGCTGTAAATAACTGTAACAAAATGCAATGTAAGGCATCATTACAACCCCATTAACATATAGGGTTAACAATAGAAGCAGACATATGAGGCACAAAATGTACCTGCACGTACTAGACCAAAAGTTGTAGCATCCTTCACGTCCGTGTAAAATTCTTGAAGTTTCATATGGTAGACTCGAGTAACAACATCAGCTCTTTCATAGAGACGTTGAGCAAGTTCCATCCTAAGTGCCTCGGTAATCTCTGGCCCTTCGGGTTACAAGTGTATGTGATGAACAAATTTGGAGCACCATGGACTTGACATATTGCCATAGCATCATGGTAATTTTGTGTCATGTAACATTTGCCACCAGTGAAGCTGGCAAGTAGTATCTTTTGTATACCAATATCCTTGCATATATCAATGCCTTCAGCAACTGCATCGTCTATCCTTTGATAGGACTCACAATGTAGCTTGTCTTGATTAAACAAATAGAAATTCAAATAGTTGGTCTCCACACAAGAGAATGAATTGACCGGTAACTAATCAAATAGTTTTCCACGGCATGTGTACAGGTTTGATTCATCCTTGCGGTAGTGGCACTGGTAGCAATGATACTCAGGCATGGAAACATTATCACGGATCCCAGGAGTCACTGTATCAAGCTTCCTGTATTTGATATCGATGTGGAAACCTTTCTGACCACATGGAAACAATAAAGGATATTGAAGAGCCATAAGAGCTGGATGTACTAGAGAAATGTGCTTTAAATCTCCAGCATTGGTTTCAACAGCCACATCAAATCTTGAAACATCTACAGAGAGGTCACCAATAATAATAGCTGCTAGCTCTGAACAATTGTTATCTGATCCAATAAGTTTGATAGCTATCTCAGGAGCATTGGGAGAGAACAATCGATCACGAGCCATCCTAAATTGTCTTACCGTTGGATTATGTTCGCCGAGCATCGCGATGAGAGTAGCAACAATAGAAGGATTTGGCTGCTCATGACATCTCTCACCATTTTGGAATATATCTAGCCTATTCTGCAATTCATTTGATGTTTCATGTATATATAATTATGCATATTCAGGTGGTTTCCCATATGTTGATAACAATGAGCCCACTAGATTGTGCACATCGTTGTTAATACTAAAGACATATGGACCATCACCGGTGTTGATGCTCCTATCGACCTCGACACCAAGAGAGGTAAATGCAAAGAATGAATTGTACTCTTTGATAAGATGCATGAAATGTTTGGATTGTGGGCTATCATCAGGTTACATTAAAGTATGTAGTAGCGGAGGCCACTATCTCTAGGTGGGCAGGGAAATTCGGCCACCACGGCAACACAAATGGTAAGCAACTCGATGCTGTGTGAATGCAGTCTGCGTATGTATCCTTTCTTTGTACCAGAACACCGCTGAACACTGAGAACAAACATAGTCTGGGTCACCATAAAAGGACCGTTCAGGATATGCGACTGGGAACAAGCATGAAAAGTTAGGTGCACAGCATGACCAACATGTGATGTGCTAATGTGAACTAGGCAGTGTGAATCCCTAGTGGGATCTAGTATAGGATATATAAGGCTTAGAAGAGAAGCAAACAAAATACCAACCTTTAAGAGCCGCGATGTACCCTGGGTGGAATGGAAATATACTGGGTACAGGTGGCCCACTTGATGGACTGTTCGCTATTTTTAGAAATGATCAAGAGAAGGAAAGTAGGATAAGCACATGATTTTAAAAGCGGAACTCCAAGCTGAAGGTGAATGAAACGATGAAACCACTATGGATAGAGTATAAAAGATAGCAATGGCAACCTTGTGCAGGCAACAAACAGAGCCTGTTAGCCAAGAGATGTCGCTGACGATTCTCGCTGGCAATATCATGCCGAACAATTGGGCATACATGGAAGGCACAAAGACAGTATAAGCAGGAACAAGTAAGGAAGGTAACTGGTGTAGTACACCCAATAAGTAGATTGAAGAGCCTCCAAGGAAATGGGCGGGACACCTAACTGATAACTTGTCATGGAGGGAAAGCTGAAGTCCAGGGCGGTGATGTTGTTGAACAAAAAAAATACAAGGAGAGGATCATGAAAGTGTAGAAAGGAAGGAATACTCTCAAATGGTTTTGCGAAGCGTGTGATGCCAAGAGAAATCACAGAGCAATGCGTTGAAGTGTAGGGCAGCAAAGGGCGTTCATTCTGCAATGGCAATCGCAGCAACTGGAAAGTGAGGGACGGTATATGACTAAATAGGTACCATACGTTTCAAGAAACATGCATGGTATAGAAACATACCTAGCGATATTACAGATGACTACTGTACATCACTCTCTTCATCTGTATGAGACGATGCTGGGGAGAGTGCATAGAAAGATACAAAGACAAATCGAAAGATAAGATGACCGAGCCTGGAACAAATTAGGCAAACATCTAAAGGAACAATCTACAATAGAAGGCTAACCAGAGGCAGATAGCCGACACGTCCCTCTAGGCATCTGGGCGAACGGCCAAAGCAATAGAGACATCCACAGAAGAGTTAAACTAATTAGGCTATGCATACACAAGAAACAAGCAAACCAAAGGAAAGTGCATGTGTATGTGGTAATAAAGCAGAAAACAAAAATTTGTACATGCTATTCGGCGACGCCACCAAACAGGCCAGTAGTGCGGCACCAAGCAGACAACTAAAATGTAAACATGCAACAACAAAACCACAGGCTAGCATAGGAAAAAGGACGTTGTGCGCACTACGACCAATTAAGAGAACTGAACTGCATTGTAATAATGAGAAAAAAAACACCTCCAGGCAGCAACAGCGAATCGAGCAGAATCATTTGCAACCGCTTTGACCAAAGCATCAAACCACAGTGCAAACATAGTAGCATAGAAAAGAAACGATGAATATCAATAGGGAAAAGGGGATAACTAATAGGGTCAAATAAATAAGGATGACCACTGTGACCAAAGCAGCAAAACAAAGCACAAACATAGTGGCTCAGAAAGGGAACGATGAATATGAATAGGTAAAATGAGATAACTAATAGGTCCAAAAAACAAGGTACCGCTAATCTGGTGGTCCGACAACAGACGTGTCGAAATCACAGAGAGGAGCTAGTCAATCTTGTCAAAGCCAGTCCTGCTGTAGCAGCCGAACAGACAGGAGCTACCAATACATAAAAGGTGTACACATGAGTGCAAACATAGTGGGGCTAGAATTAAGTGAATGCGCACCAGAAGACAAAGTAAATAACTGTTTTCTCAAGCAAGTGAACAAACCAGCCGCGGAAGACGGCTCCCTTGCAGTGGCAGAACAAAAAGAGGCTGCAAACACATAAAGGTTGTACACATCAGTGCAAACATAGCGGCACATAAATGGAACGATGAATACGAACGCTAGAAATGAGATTACTAATAGGGCCCCAAAAAAAGGTACCTCTAACACAGTGCTCGGACAACAGGCGCGTCAAAATCACAGAGAGGAAGTGGTAAATCTTGCCGAAGACGGTTCTGTTTCAGCGACAGAAGAGAAAGAGGATGCAAAGACATAAAGGATGTATGCATCAGCGCAAACATAGTGGGCCAGAACTGATCTCTCAACGCACCAAATAGGTGCCAAAAAATGATGGCAAATAAAACAACCGAAGCTCAAGAACAAGGAAAACGAGCAGACAGAATTGCTAAGTGTCTTCGGCAGAACATCCCAAAAGAGAAGAATCTGGCCCTTCCCCCATCCTTTGCGCACGACATAGACGTCTACCGCATGGCATAAATGGCTAGAACACATCGATCGCAAAAAGGAAAAAAAATAGCACGTAGATCACAAAAGCAACAAGACCACAAAAGGGAACACTCGGGCATTCAGGCCCTCCTCACATTTTGGCGGCATGTTCTGATGTTGAGAGGGGACTAGAAAAGGCGAAAGAGAAGATTCTGGCAAAAGCAAGAAGACAGCAAAAGGGAACACTCGGGCATTCGGGTCCTCCTCGCATTTTGGCGACATGGTCTGATGTTGAGAGGGGGAACATCAAAGGTAAAAGAAAAAAATCTGGCCTTTCCCCCACTTGGGTGCATGACATAGACGACAACCGCATGGCATAAACGACTAGGACATATCGATCACAAGAAGATCACCAAAGCAAGAAGACCAGAAAAGGGAACACTCAAGCAATCGAGCCCCCCTCACATTTTAGCGGCATGCTCTGATGTTGAGAGGGGAACAGAAAAGGCACATGGAGAAAGTGAGGGAAACACAATTATGTATACTGTGGGATGCAGCGTCGAACAGCAGTAGGAGGCTGATGTTGAGAGGGGAATAGAAAAGGAACACGAAGAAAGTGAGGAAAACCCAATTACAGATACCGCGGATGCGGCTACGAACAGCACTAGGAGGGGACTGGAGACGATGAACCCAAAGACAACAAGCCACATCACGGCCGCGTGAGAGCGATGCGTCTGGCGTGGATAATGGGCCTACACGGCGTCGGCGGAAACCACGAGACAAAAGGGTTCAAGATGCGGATGGGACGACCAAACTGAGCAAATAATGGTCAAGCAGAGCAAGAAGGCAATGGAGGCGATGTGACGCACAGGAGCGATGCGAGGCATAGGAGTCAAATCGAGACAGGGCATGGGCAACGACCAGCCAAACAACAGGTCACACGTGGCGCATTGTGAATAGCAATCTGGACACATTAGCACCGAAGCCAAAACACGGACAGACAAATGCTTGGCTGCGAAAACGCCACGGAGGTGAAGCAAAATGGGACAACAGAGATGACATGCGCACAATGATAGGCGGGACCGCAATGAAGGAGAAGCTAGGGATTCTCTCATGTATAGATCAAAGAGAGATGGCTAGCTATTGAAATGACGAAGTACGTGGCTTAGCTGCTAGGTAGCTTAGATAGGTAATGTACGTGCTAGCAATTCTCCAACCTACCAAGCTGCTATCGAGACTTTGATTTACACATCTGAACCCCTATGTATATTCGGAACTAGTTTCATGATCAGTAACTAGCTCACATAGGGAAACATCGATGAAATACTATATATTCAACAAATTAACTAAAAAGATAGAAAAATAGTAATAAATTACAATAATTGGACATTATGGTCAATATTTACTTAACTTGCCATGCAGAGCTTAAGGAACAAATAAAACTCTTACAGCGAAAAAAAAGTTTGTGGTGGCCATTCAACATGCCCACAGGCAATCGAGTGGGGAGCGCATCCTAGTTCGCAATATCTTCAAAGTACTCCTCCTCGAAGAGCTCTTGAGTAACTGATCCTTCATCAACTGAGCAACAATGTTTAAAGTCGTGAACACATATAGTACTCAGCAAGTCGTAGGGAAAAGTATGTAATTAATATTCATACAAGACTTGAACAAAGGAATAGACATATTGTTCTTTTGCAGAAAGCAAGTATTGACAGTAAATACAGTAATTAGATTGTAAAGCGTAAATAAAAATATAATAAATAAATAAGTAAACAATTGCTTTGAAATAACCAATGAATCTTCTATTCACTTCTCAACGAAACAACCAAGTGAATATCCCATCCACCAAGTGAATATCACATTCACCAAGTGAACATCTCATTCACCTTCCAACCATTTTTATAAAAACTTTACCCCTCGTGTGAAATCCTCGGACATTGTCCATAACTGGGGACACAGCTGTTTAAATAGTTTTAACTCTACAGAGGTTGTACAGCTTTACCGACAAGAGATAAATCAACTTATAGTACCGGCCAAGACACGCTTCCGTAGGTGTGCAACTAAGTGATTATCACAAGGTCTTTACAAAGCATCTTCTTAACTCAGTTCTGCTCGCTAAGATTACAACACTGAATGTCATCGTGACTAGATAGCCCCCCCTCTTGCGCCTTTGTGAATATCTATCCCGGAACTCACACCACAAAAAACAAAACTATAGTTGAGACATTGCTAATTAATTAGCCAGGTTCATCCCATACTAGACATATGGTTGTATGATATGGCTCAGTTCAATGGTGCACAAGATTAAGTCCTTGACAATTCACCTAGGTGAGACTACCTCATCCCAAAAGTGCTAACTGCCCTCCCCCCCTCTACTGAACGATTACTCGCTTGAGTGTAAAACCATTTTGTTTAACAAAACCAATGACAATCCCTACCATGACGCACGATTTTATAACAATGGCATCGCACCATAATTAATACAACAGTAGCATCTCACCACAGTTGCACAACAGTGACATCGCACCACAATTCATATATCATTAAGTCAAATTATCATCATTGAACATGTGACATGAGCCCATCGTATAACTAAGTATGACTAAGCATCCCTACGATAACCCATGTTGGTGATACAAATATGTCTAGTAATGACCATCCTATGGTGACAAAGAATTCATGGTATTCAAATAATCAATGGCGACATAATGACAAATAAGTGATTAACTACTCCCAAAAGCAATCGATATAAAAGTAGCACGCAATTTGATATAAAACAATATACTTTTGAAAACATAGGTTCAATATGATCAACACATTACGACTTTCCTTGGCTTTGCTCAGTTATTACACTTTAGTCTTTAAATCTTGTTCCTGCTCCAGCTCCTTGAAAAATGTCGTCTAAACGAGAAAGAGGCAACGAAGAAAATGTAAATAAATAAAAAACAAGTTCAAACAAAATAAAAAAAAACAATTCTTAAAGAAAGAGCTCAATTTTAGATGAATTTAGGAACTTGAACTGATTGAATCAGAGTTCAAGCAAAGGAGACTAGGCTCTCGAAAGATTGTCAAATTGGAAAATTGCTAGAAATTGTGAGGGAGAAGAATATTCCAAGGAATATTCCTTTAGATTAAACTAAAAAAACACTTAGAGGTTGATAAGTAGGTCCTACGAGAATATTCCGAATTTCTAAAATAAAAGAAAATCCAGAAAAAAGGCATAGAGGCTGACAACTAGGCACTTGGTCTATGGACCAACTCCACGGAGCTAGTTTATTGCGCACAGCGCATCGGTTCTACGGAACAGTGGCTAACAAGGGGGTCCACACAATAGCAGCCCAGTCCATGATGAAACAGGTGCACGGGTATTTGGATCTAGGCTGGCTCGGGTGTGCCACATGTGCCACGACGCTACGTGGGACGGACATGCGGGCGTGAAGCTAACATGGCGCTTGGGTGAAACTGAGGTGGCATGCCACAGTGGCTGACGTCGGTGGCAACGGCAGCGACACACAGAAAACAATGCTCTGGCGATGGTGAGGCAATGCGGAGGTGGCGAGGGTTCGGATCTAGGCAAAGGGGCAATGGCGAACACTATGACACGGAGGGTTTCCACTGGTGGCGACCATGGCGACAGGCGGCGAGGATGGAGGTGACGAAGCAGCTCGGCTTGCAGCAGCGATGGCGGAATGACGGATTACCAAAGACGGCGAGGTGCGCACCATGTGGAACGCGAGGAGGTGAACCTGTTTGCGACGATGGAGCGGACAAAATCTCACCGGAGGTGGCGAAAACAGGTGAGGAAAGCTTGTGGAGGCCGAAAACTTTTTGGGCTCGATTCGGCAACTTGGCGACGCGACCCGGGAGGAGGAGCTAGGACTTCGGAGGAGGAGAATGAGGCGGTTCTTGTGACACAGGTGCAGCTACTTTTAAAGGTGAGGACGGGAGAGTTCTAGGCGAAGATGACAATGCCGTCGTGCGAGAGAGAGAGAGAGAGAGTCGGGATGGAAGCGAAGACAAGTGACATCACGTGTCCTAACAAAGAAGAAAAGCGATAAGCGAAGGTGGGGCGGATTGGGTTGTGGTCTTGAGTAGGGAAGCGGTGGTCTGAAGCGGACGAGTGAGTTGAAATTTGGCCTTGAGCGGTTAAATTGATCGGGAAGCGGGGAAAGGAACGGGCCGATGGAAAGGATTAGGCCCATGGGGATTTTCTGGAAAAGAAATGATTTCCAAATTCCAGAAAAGGAATTAAATAAAACCAAGCTCAAAGAAATAGCAATTAAACTCCAAAAACTCCCAGAAAATTCCATACAATACTCTGGAACTAAAATTTTTTTTGAATTTAATTGAAGTTTGGTTTATTCACATTAAATGGTTTTAATTTATGAAAATTCAAATTAAGCTTTAACTTAAGCAAGAAAATTCAATTTGTTATTTTTGTTTTGAAAGGCTTCAAAAGACTCCAAATTTTGGAATGCTACAGCTGGCAAGTGCCAAGGCCTAATCAGATAGTTGATGGAGGGTTTTTTTGATCATTTAGTGTGTTTTTGAATTAAAATAACAAAAATAGTTCCTCTGCAGATGAATTAGCAAAAATAGCACCTGTGCCACGCTCAAAATGCATGGCAGCGGATCTACCGCGCGGTAGGCCACATGGCGGGTTGCCATTCGGCGATAGCTGGCCTGCCGCGCGCCCACCGAGTGGCAGGTGGCATGGGTGTGGCAGAGGTGCCATTTTTGCCAATTCTTTTGTAGGAGGCTATTTTTGATATTTTTGTCGCGGAACAGTATCATTTGAGCCAATAACTCGTTGATAGTAGTACATGTGTTCACCTCTATACATCTATTTTTCAGTATATTACTGTTCTACTGTAGGTCTTCTTTTTTCTTTTATCTTTTCGATCGATCATGTTGGTCTCCACTAATTTTCAGGTTTGCTCGTGGGTACCCGATATGTTTGGAAAAGGCTTGTCAAGTCTTCTCATTAGCTTGGGACACGGTCATGTCGCCGACCTCTAGGCTTGTGGTGACATGTGACACTGGCGTGTTGTTGCAATCTTAAGCAATAAGAAAAATAACGAGAGAAGGAAAAGTCAAATGGTTAAACATAGGATGCGATAAAAGAAAGTAGAAAACTAAGATGTTCATAATTGCTTGGAAAAATTCAAAATTATTGTCTGAAAGAGACAGGATCCACGAAAGAATGTTGTTTTTTTTCTTGCCATTTGGAACGTTTTTATGGGTCCTTCACAGAAGTGCACACTTTTGCTGGTTTAGTCACCCGCTAAGATGTCACCCTGCAGCATGCAGAGGCAGATAGATGTTCTCTCTCTCTCTCTCTCTCTCTCTCTCTCTCTCTATATATATATATATATATATATATATATATATATATATATATATATATATATATATATATATTCCATGTTTGCAGTGTTACAGAACAAACTAGCTCCTTTGTGATGCCAAATGCACTAAATCGGAAAATGCTAGTCGAAAATATGCAATTTTCCTAAAACGAAAGGAAGCTAAGTAAACGTGAGAGTAACAATCCTATTCATGAAAACAGGGAAATACTGAATATAAGTATCTTGACATTATATTTTTAGTGGAACATAACATAACATTATTTTTTTTTGCGAGGGAACATAATTTTAATTTAAAATTTCAGGTTGACCATTACCAATACAATTGTATTCAAATTTAACAACTTATGGTCTAACTGTAACACACTATGGATACAAGAAAGTCGAGTATGATGTACTAGACATAAAGACATTGCAGCAATATTTGCTCTCGTTGTGATCAGTCTTCGTTAGATAGGAGGGGCTTCCTTGTGACCTCCGACTTGTTGATTCGCAATTTTGCTTTTTCTACCTGTAGCACAACACAAGGTAACGCAAGTAATGCAATTAGTACGTCGTACTTCTTATTTCAGTTGCTGACTAGCTGTTGCACACAACATTCCTTGATTTCTGATTTTATTTGACTGTTTTAATTAAAAAAAAACGGGGCATTGTAAACACTAAAGCAAATGCGAGGAAACAAACAAAGCATATATATAAGATGTCAGTCATCTTATACAACCCAAAGAAATCTCTAGTTTTGTTTCTCAATACCTTTGTCACAATGTTTTAGTACCTCATTGTCCCAATTAGTCCGAAACGTGACATAAAGAAGAAGAATCGTTTGAACAAGTACTCCACCAATCATGCCACGACATACACCCTTCATTTGTACAGAGTTAGTTTCTTCTTGAATTTTAGGGTAGTAAATAAATGATTGATCTCAATAAGAAGACAGAAACATTACCATTGCTCCTAAATCAAAGTAGAATCCAAGTGTACATCCAAGGGGTATGCCGACAAGGTAGTAGGATCCAACAATTGCATATGCCACGAAAGCTTTGCCATCCACATCCAACAGCAACACCCTCAAAATGTTGAGATGCAGTTTGTGAGGCTAAGTAGGAAACAAGTGACATCTCTTAGGTCCATTCCTTTTTGTCTCTTACATATGTAAGTTCCACTTTGAGGCGGAACTCATACAGTTCGATACGGTTCTCGAATGAGAGTTGCACGCCCTTGTCACACAAAGCTGCCGCTCTTATTTGGCTTATCTGTCACTTCTGAGACGAACAAGAATATGCTCTGGTGAATAGGTAACCGTTGTGAGGCGTCATTCATTTTTTATTTTGTACATATGCACTATGCCCCCGTGTCATCCGGATGGCCAATGCTAATTCTTCGGCCTCGCAAATTTAGTTGGGCCTAGCCTGGGCCTGCCCTTTGTGCAATAGTGTATTGGAGTTCCTGAATCAATGTCACGTCGTCACCCGGCTGGGCCGTGTAAGGAGTCCAAAATATACCTTCTCACGGTTGCAGTCCAAATATACCCTGCTTATCTGTCACTTCTGAGACGAACAAGTGCTTTGCTGCCTTCTCATGGTTGCATTGCTGCCTTCTCATGGTTGCAGTCCAAATATGCCCTGCTTGCTCTGCTCTGATCAAATCTACTAGAAGTTAACCCTCTCCATTGGCGCGGATATGATTGTATGTAGGTTTGAGGAGGGTGTGGCATCTTTTTTTGTGTTTGTTGTCGGTTTGAGTCGTACTGGGAGATCATTTTGGCAGAAACATAATTTCTGTAAAGTTTGGTTTCCTATGTTTTGAGTATGAAAACGAAGGGAATTGGAAGCGACCACAAACATCTGTGATGTAAAAGTCAGGGCTGCGACTTCGGTTGGAGTATTTTTTTTATAATGTAAAAGCACCAACCTAAAGTCTAAAAATAAGTAGAAGTATGTTTTTTGAACAAATTATGCATTAAGATGGATTGTCGTACACTCGTACTGTGTACCATGCTAGAAGCATGTCATGGAATCTAGGTGAACGAAAATCAACAACGATATGAAAAGAGAATGCCTGAAAACGTGTAGTGGAAAAAAGCAAAAGCTGCAGAAACGAAACGCGGTGCAAAAAGATATAATGTCCTTAAACAACAGAGTATTACTTACATTAAAGGTTGGAAGGATTGGAGCTCAGCCACGCGTGCTACGTCACCTGAAAAATTTCAGCCGTCAGATCGCGTCCGGCTCGGCTCCAGAACACGATCGAGCCTGTGCGCCCGCTAGGAAGGAGCGGCCCCGCGTGGCCCACATCGCCCGGAGCGCATGGCCGCTCGGATCGTCTATGGGCTATCCAGATTGGGCCAGCCTCCGAGCACACGCCCGACACCCGCTCCTCTCTCCCCTTCGATCTCTCCTCTCTCTTGCTCGGTCCCACGTCGTCGCTCCTCGCTTTGCTGCTTGCCCCGCTGCCTCCTGTCCCCTCCCTCTCCCTCCTGCGCCGCCTGCTTGAGCTCTCTCCCCAGCTGCGGCAGCTCCCTTCGTCTTCTTCCCCGTCCTCCCTTGCCGCCTCTTCGGTCTACCGCCGTCTTCTTCCCCTTCCCCATCTCCTTCCTCTCCGTCTGCCACCGATCTGCTCCCACGAGTCTCCTCCCGTGTTCCCATCCACCTCTCTAAGCTCCCCTAAGCGACCGTCGCCAATCTGGTGCCGCGTCGCTCCTCCCGTCGCGCCGGCGCTTCTCCTACCTCGGGTTCCTTCCATCACACACTGGGTCGCCCTCCTCCTCCTCCTCCTCCTCGCGCCTTCCCCTCCACCTCCAGTCTCTTCCCACTCCGTCCGCCACCAGTCTGCTTTTGCGGATCTCCTCCTGCCGCGCCCATCCTTCCCTTTTGGTTATACGCTCCTGCCTTACAAGTGTGTTTCCTGTTAGCAAGCTAATTCACATTGCTTCGTTGTTCTAGGCAGCAAATATCGACACGTTGCGGCCGGCCACGATGACGGCACGCGACGCCTTGTAGACACACCAGGATGTGGCGGCCCTACGTGGCGCGAGGCGGTGGAGGACGTCCACGACCGCGCCGCCCGGTAGCACCAGCGTCAGGTGATGGTCATGTTTGCATGTTTCGCTCCAAGATTTTGTGAGCTCCTGGACTAATTGTATTCATATTTATTTTCTTTTATTCATATATCGGCATGCTGAATCATTCGCTGCCGAGTTGTTTAGGTTCATGGAATAGGTACGCTGACTGTATATGAACATAGAACTATCCAAGAGAAAAACACTAAAGAGAAAATCAGTATACATGTGTGGGTGGAGTTGCTATTAGACTGATGGAAATATCTACTATTTGTTGTGTGCTTTCAGGGATAAATATGCACTCTAGGTCATGAATCTTGTGAACGACTGTTAAAAATGCAGTCTTGGTGAACAAGTGTAGTTTCAGAAATGAAATCATTCTAACATTTGTAGTTTTATGATTGTAGCCGGACAATTTGGATTAGAGTTTGTTTTTAATTGATTGCACCTTTTGTGCCCGTGGGAAGTCCTTGGTTTACGTACATCAGAGTTTGTTTTTAATTGATTGCAACTTTTGTGCCCATGGAAAGTCCTTGGTTTACTTACTTACGTATGCTTGATTTAGAACCATACTCTGTTAAGCATTTAAGAGTGTTTTGTTTATCCTTTTAGTTACTGCCAGTTTGCCACAGTGTGTTGTATCTTTAGATCAAAATCTTATATTTCCTAATGAATTATGTAGATTGATCAAAGAATGTGTGAGAATCGCCATCAAAGAATGTGTGGGAATTATCTGGGAACTGGAGGCAGAAACATTAACATGTAATCTTCTATCCAGTCCAATTAGATACACTAGCTTACATATCACTACGTTTGTTTCATATTGTCCATTGGAGACATACATTTAGGATTTTGATATGGTGGTTACAGCTTAGAAGTCATTTTTGTCACTGAGTTAAGTATTCATCTAGAAACTGTAGTAAGATGTGCTTTCTCTGTTAGAATGTGCAATCCTTTTAGCCTTTTAGGAAACTATAAATACAATACCCAGTGTACTTGCTAGGCTCATAGAATTTAGTTTCTACATGTTGTTATATCATATTTAAGGCTAAAATGACTAGCCATCTAAGGAAAGAGTGCACGGGTGTTTTTTCAAAGTTCTATTGCTCCAAACTAGCTTACTGTCATGCATTTATTGTTGAAATTTGACATTGCAGATTGCAGATGATTCCCAGAAAAGTGCAAGCTATTCTACGAGTTGTCTGATCTTTTGTTTTTTAACTAGAAGTATTTATCTCCATTTCATGGTTATTAAGGTGTTAAGGCAAGGTGAGGCGAATCCATTCTGTAAGTTGATTCTCATATGCTAGGTTCCAATCCGGTTTAGATGCCTAGTTCCTGAACAAAAGATGTTTAGTTGCGCTACTGCTATTCTACGAGTTGTCTGATTTGCATATATAAAAGAAGGGGAATATTTATATATATTAGAGGATATTGATATATGTTATCATCTGATGTGATTCCTTTGTATCCTAAATCTAAGATTAATACTTCAAGTTGCTGAGTTGAGAAAGAGATGGTCGAATCTAGAGAATTCCTTTTTTGAAGTTTAGTTTTTATTAGAGGGCAATATGAATATTATATTATGTTCCGTTAAAACACTCAAGGGATTATATGATATATCAGGTGTAGAAGTAGGCCAACACTTCTATTAACAAATAGAAGGCTTCCAAATTCATGCCCAAGTACTTATCACTTCTTTGGTCGTAATTAATATCTTGCTAGGTTCAGTTCTCATAGTTGTTTAGAATCCACAAACCATCCCGACCGACGGTAAGGATTTCTTCGAATATGTGCTTTAGTTTATTCGGAACTTGAGCAAAACTACTAAAAATGCTTAATTACTTCCCAGATTTATTGTCTTATTTGGATCACTTTCATATCTGTTATTTAATTTTGGGAACTTCTTTATGCAGGTAGAGGATATAATAGAAGCTATAGAAGATATCGGATTTCAAGTAGAAATTCTCCTAGATTCTACTACCCCTCATCCAAAGTCACATAGTACTATGTAAAATAGATGTCCTCAACTGCACAGGATATTTTTGTAGCACCTACATACTTTTCATTCAAATATATTGATAGCATTCCAGATGTTCCACTTCATATTTATTCCACCTTTACTAAGTTCATGGCATGATGAGAAGAATTACCGAAGAACTTCATATTTATTCAGTACATCCTGTACGTTAGGTCCTAGGTTTAGTGCATCTATCTTTACATGTTTTTGCAAATGTGGCTTTGCATTACGGGTCTCAAAATTATGTATTTAGTTCACCTAAGTTGACTGAGTAAATACTGTGCATCCATCTTTATTTTTTACATATGGAAGCATCGTACACAGTCTTTTATGGTGCAGTGTAGCCCACTGTCTGATTTATCTTTATGTTTTGTGCTTCCCTGTAGGAACTAAATCAAGGGAAACATAGAGTAAGTTGTCACTGTTTCCTTTTCTTGTATGACTTTTCAACTGTCAATGCATAGCATGGGCCATGGGGGTTATTGATTTAGGGAATTATTTGTGGATAGAACATGGAGCTAGAACATGGAGCTGATGGCATTTGTAGCATGAGCTTGCATGTACATAAGTGTGGATATCATGGAGATATGCCTGAGATCTTAGGAAGATGGTACAATTGGCATTGGCGTTGAAGGTTTGTCGAATCACGCATTTTCAGCGAAGTTCAAACTGCTATCAGGCAAGTGGCGGTCTGACCGACCTAGGTGGCGGTCTGACCAACCAAGGGGGCGGTCAGACCAGCTTTGGGAAATCGGTCAGACCGGCCATAATGAGATGTTGGATTTTGGAGTTGGGCCAAAAATAGAGGGTGTAGGCAAGTGAGTAGTTTCTACTACACTTGGTCTCATAATTTTTGGAGCTTTCAGGCAAAAGTTCTATTGGTTTGAAAATTCTAGTAGGTTTCGGATTTCCAGGGATAAAATTTGGCTAAGTCCCAGCTGGGCGGTCAAACCGGCCAACAGGTGGCGGTCAGACCGGTCAGGGGGCGGTCAGACCGGCCAAAGTGGCGGTCTGACCGGTTTTTGGTTTGTTCTTTGGCCAACTCGGAGGTAATGATTGCTTTGTTAGGTCATATTCATGGGTTTCATGGCTTATGTGTTGCATGATGCATGTTTTGACTAACGTGGGTCAAGTTGTGAAGAACTTGTTCCCGGAATCGATTTCTTTGTCTATTGTTGTGCAGGTTGCTTGGAGGTTAATGACGTTCAACAGCGAGGATGATCGGGACTAAGCTTGGAGAGCTGAGGTCTAGAACGATCGAGGATGCCGGGTGAGGTCAATGGAGTCAAGCATGGCGCAAGAGGGACAAAGGTGACCGAATGGGCAGTTCGGTTTAACGGGTTGGATCAAGCGGCGTGGGGGTCGGTGCAAGTGCCATGGTGGTTTCGGTGGGAGCCAGATGGGAGAGACTTGCCGATATGATGAGAGCCGCTGGATCAACCTACACGTGGCGAGGCATGGGAGGTGCTTCACGAAGATGGGACCCGGTCTTCGAAAAAGATCGAGAATGGGTATTTTAGTAATTTTACCAAATACCGCATTGGTGACCTTTTGCCAACCCTCGGCGCAATACGGTGCGTGGAGATGTGGATTAGGTCAAGAGGAGATGAAGACAGCGCTTTAAAATACGTGCGTGTGTGACCCGTTTGTGTTAGGCCTTAACGGGAGCCCATTAGGGTTAATGCTTTTAGAAGGTCTAAGCCTCCACTATAAATAGAGGAGGGAGGTGGCTGCACCTTTCTCAACCCTTTCATTACATTGTAAACCCTAGTTTTGCTTTTGTTCTTAGGGAAGGATAGTTAGAGGTTAGGGTTCTAGAGAGTTGGATTTGATTTCGTGCTCATGTATTGAGTCTTTGTCCTCCATTGATGGAGTGGCTGTAAACCAATACCATATCAAATCAATCCAAAGAAAGTTCTCTCAAAGATGAGTTCATTTGCTTTCTTTCTCTCTATTTGGTGATTTTGAGCCTTTCTTTGATCCGCGAGTTTTTACTTGGTTTCTTGCCTTGATCTAACTTGCTATGATATGTGGGAACCCATCTAGGATCATCTTGATCATCAATCACCCACGAGCAAGTCTTTAGATTATATTTCGATTTTGACTCGGTTTTTGAGCACTCTTCATTTATATTGAAACAGATAAGAACATTGGCATAGATCTATGTGATCCTTGATTGGAATAGGTTCCCAATATCTTAGAGAAGCTGTGTCTCAAATTTGGTAAGGTTTGGCCTTACGAATCAAAAGTTAGATCGATTTGAGTTTTGGTTTTCGGGCTGATTTCACTGTTCATTGGCCTGGAGGTCTGACCGCCATGTATTGAGAGGTCAGACCGATTTCCAAAGGTCAGACCAATTTCTAGTTGGAGGTCAGACCGCCCAACTCTTTTAGGTTTTGAGTTTTTATGTTTTTGGTCTATTTGCTTCGGGATTTTGATTGGATTCAATACAAGTCTTCCATTGTGCTTGTATATTGATCTTCATAGCTTTTATAGCTATTAGAGCGAAAATCGTATTGAATTCGATCAAGGTTAAAAAGAGATCGTGCTCCTATTCACCCCCCCCTTTAGTCGCCTTTTCAGTCCAACAATAAGCAGTGCTTAAAGTAAAGACTTTAGAACTTGAGGTAAATTACCAGTGTGGCTTTACCGAGTGTCTGTTTGTAACAGATAAAATAACATGTTTTTCTGAAGTTTTTTGTTGTGCACTGATTGCAGCTAAAGAATAAGACTACTAAATGACCGAAGAAGAAAGTAAATTCACAGTTAGGCAGCAAAATTCTTAGATAAGATTATTCACCATGTTTACCCATAGGAATTTGAATTCTGCGATTGGTTGGTTTGTATAATGGAATTAGAAGGACATAAAAGCCATACCTTCCAAATTTGCACCAATTAAGGCTCATCAAATCGATAATAAGGTCACTGGTGCTAATGCACACCGTTTGGTTCAAGCTCAATGTAAATCTCACTATTCTTTCTCTCCTTTTTCTTTCTTGGATTTTGAATCTATACTTAGCAATCATTTCGACGATTGTACTTCAAAGTTCTAAATTATCCTATTTAACACAAAGCATTGTACATTTTTATTTTACCTTGAGTTAGCCACTTTTCGAATTTCCAATCATCGCTTGCTGTCAATTTCCTCACAGCTTCTGTACCATCTAATACTGGTCATCAATAGCCACCACAAGATAAAACAAACAAGAGGTATTTTAAATCTTATTACTAATGTTTAGGAGGCAACATGGCGAAGTTCTAGATTGCTGATTGATCCAAGCAATTTCTATTGATTGAGAACATCGTAGGTAGATATAGATGGGTAATCGGACTTTCTGATATGATAGCAAAGCAGACTCGCTTCCTCCACGCCCTCTTGAAGAGGTATGCATACCTGTTCTTGATAAATGTAAGATTGAAAAATATTACCCTCATAAGTATTTTCATTGATTTATAAATCAATCCTAATCCTAATGCCACTGATTAACAATATATAGTCTAATTGTAGTGTAATTTATCTTTATCTTGGTTTTTTCTCTCTCGTGTGCAGGTTCGTGGAACCATAAAGAAAGAATTTAGGAAACCCATGGATGAACTATTTGCTAATTTTGTCCTGCACCCTCTTGCAACTACATTAGTAAGTTTTGTGATCTTCGAATAAAATTTAGTTTATCTACTGGAAATTCCATGGTGATCGATGTTCCGTCTTAGGTACTAATTTTTCTAATTTCCATAAGGATCATTTTATTTCATTTTTTATTCATTATGCTTATGTACTGCTGCTTTATACATGTTCTACATTCAAATTTATATGCATGTGTACTATTAGTTTATCTATTATTTGTATTAGACTCATGTGGAGAGGGACAAGTAACTAAATATTAACTTATCTATGACATTGCGCCTGGCGATGGTCCACATCAATACCTGACAAAAAAAACACAAAATACCATCATCCAAACCCCCGCGCCATTTGGCACTAGTTAGCTTCTAGTTACTAAACTTAACTCTTGGTGGAAAGGGAGCCTTTTAGTGGTGGCTACGTCGCCTGGAAAATAGCGACCCTCCGATCTCGCGCGTGGCCCCGCCTGGTCATCAGATCCCACCCGGTGCGCGTCGTGGGAACAAGAGGCGCTCGCGAGGCCCACGTCGCCTGTTTCGCGAACTCGCCCGAGCCACATTGCCCAAAAAAGGAACCTCATCCTCATCCCATTCCTCGCTATTGTGAGCACCCGGATTTATTAAGCTCATAATACTTAGTCATCCAATTGACCCTAGTATTATCAACCAAATAAACCCAGTCTCGAGAGATGTATACTCCCGAATGCAAGATACATACCTCACAACAAAAGAATGTATCAATTCCATACAACACATAGTACATAAGCAACAAAATCAGAAGTTAATATTAATAAAGGAATAGGTTATTACAAAAGAGGGGCCTTCTGGCCAAATAACAACAAGTACTACTAAGAGTAACAGCGGAAGCAAAAGTGCCATAAAGATGGCTATAACACAAAGCCAATCAGTGTGCCTTAACCCCTAGGCATCTGACCGGACCGCCAAGCTAGTCGTCGAAGAAGCTGCAACACGTAGCACAAAAGAGAGGCTCTAGGAGCTCACCTTCTTCCTCTGCAACAAAAGCCACAAAAATGCCACAACCACGGGCAGATGAGTACATAAAGTACTCCGCAAGACTTACGTGTGAGATAACAGAACTATAAATAGCTACATGCAAGCTTTATTTAAGTGGATGAGGCTTTGGACTCATTTTAGCATAAAGCAAGTTTCATTTGCAATAACATAATAGATTGAAGGCAATTTGGCAAAGCATTTTAATTGTTGAAATAACAACGAGATAATAACATAGTAACAACAACAAGATCAACACGAAGTGACTAACCCAATAGTCACCACAACAATAGCATGAACTCCCGTTCATACCAACCATGTCAAGTTTTAATTAAAGGTTGTAGTCTAGTTCTCACGGGCGTATCCGAGCGTGTCCATAACCTAGGGCGAGGCTATTGAATAGTTTTAACCTGCGGGGTGTACCAATATACCCATACATCAGACCGCCTTTCCTTTAAGCACACTACCTTTGGTATGCCAAAGACGGCTAAGTCCTCGAGATATTTCCAATGGACGATGCTAATTAAGAGCCGCATCCCACGGGGATAAGGATACATTAGACAACCCTAACCGGTCTGCTAATGCTCCCTCCCACACCACACACACACATTTTCTTGTAAAACATACCAACCGACCAGCTCATAATTAACACCTCCCAAAGTACTTAGTCAAGAGGGTCCCATATCCCCTCGTGTGGTTATGCATAAAAAAATGCTCGAGCAGTGGCGCAAGTAACTCGGTCCTTAATGACTCAGGCATACTACCACATTCCAAAAACCGCACCATCCATCCAATATGCTCAAGTCTAAATCAATCTTTTATTTTCAGTTTTTGATTTTACAAATTAATCAAAGCACAAGTGCTGGACATATAGGAGTAATAATCAGTTTTGAGTGATCAAGACCATCGACTAAGTCGATGATCGCCCATAACTACCGAAAACTAAGCATGTCTAAGCCATTTAAATCGAAACTACTAAGTGATAAGAGCTCATCCAACGAGCTCCCACCACAACAAATAACCTAGGCTCATTGGTAGTAGAGGATAAACAACTCCTACAGATTATGCAACTATAGGATTACTAGCGACATTTAACACAAAGTAGCATGCATACATAGAAGTAAAACAATATATTAACCTTTAAAGTAATGGGACGTTAGAGGATATGATCAAACTGCTTGCCTTGTTGCTGTTGCTCAAGTTGTGGCAGAGGTCACTCTCGGGATTACCACAAATGTCGAAACCTAACGGAAAAGCGATAAAGAACCGATAAGAACGATTTAAAGTAATCAAGGACAGCACAGCAAACGAACTCCAAACACTCTGAATTTTCTACAGCAGTAAGAGGGTGATTTTTAGGGAATTTTGCAACAAGAACCAATTGATTTGGATTCTCAATGCAAAAGTTATGAGTAAAACAATTCTGCTCAGCCCTAAAAACACCAAACTGCACTATTCACTAATTTAATTATGAGGCAACATTTTCTAGAATGGTGGTGATACTGAGATTTTTACTGTAAAACCAGCACCTCATGAGATGAATAACACAATTGAGTTCATCTCATTTGGAGCTATATTGCACCTTCTACCATTTTTCAAAAACAAGAACTTGAACAAAATTATAATGCACAAGTCCTCATTTTTATAACAGCAACATGCTCAAAACTAATTTTCACAGTGAGTTCATTAATAGAGGAAACCAACAAAGTTGGTCTCACTCAAAAATAATCTACAGAGCATTAGTTATGTATTTTACAAGTTAAGCATTAATTTGAGTGTATATTTAAAGTGAGTTTTAAAATCTAATGGCAAAACTGTGCTCTGAAGCTGAACTCAACTTACAATCATTTTAGGATTAAAGTCAAGTTCAAGACAGAGCTAACACAATTTGAATGACCTCATTTGGATTTAGAATGAATTAGATAGGAAATTTTGAAGTTATTACCTTTTTCAGCTTGGCTAAAATAACAGTTCACTTGAAGTTCTAAAACCAGAAATACAAGGGAGGGCGTGAGCCACAGATCTTAGATCTAACGGCTCGAGACCTCCCAGAACAAAGACACACGTGCTCAAGAGGTCGAGAGGTTATGGACCTCCTAGCAGGCAAGACATGTGCGAGGTGAGGGAGGTCGTGGCCGTTGATGGCACATCCAACGGGCCACAACACGGAGGAGGTCCTTAACGGCCGCGATCAACACAGGAGGACATAAGCGGCAGAGATGACCTCGAGGAAGGTCCACGCGAGGTCTAAACATCACAGACCTCCGGGGAGGTCAGGCGGCCACGATCGCAAGGGAGGTCTTGGGCGCTCGGATCTCCTTAGAGGAGGTCATGGGCGTCCCGAGCTCGCGACCACGCGCTTCTTGCCGCACGCACGCGACATAGTTAATGCGCGGGGGATAACAAGGAGGTCCGCGCGCAAGGGATCTTAAATCTTGCGCAAAAGGGGCGAGGTTAAGAGCGGAATGGCGAAACCAATGATTAATGAGATTGGCCAATGATTAGCACATTGAAGGTGGAGGATCTCTGTCTTAACGGCACGCTACTGGGCGTCCGTTCGACAAAACCTTCCCCGCAAAGACGTGGCCAATGCCGGCGATGCGGACCTCGCCGGCAGCAACCAATGGCACCAATGTGTGCGCAATAGCGTTGCGCACACACTGGGATCACTCTCGACGGCGGCGGCGGCCTTAAACGCCGGCGAGCCGGAGATGACCACGACGACAAGCACGGCCAAAAAGACGTATTTGAAATAGAAAAGCTCCGCAGCGACATTCAAGCGGGTGCCCAAACAAAAGCTCCGCGACATCATACATGCGGGTGCCCAACGCCTAGGACTATCAGGAAGTACGTGGAGGTCCTAACGATGCCGGGGAGGTCGAGGATGGCGATGGCCTGAGTTGGAGAAGATGGGAAGCTCCGCTGCTTCAAGTCCAAGCTCCAACTCCAAGCTTCAAGCTCCACTAGCCCACTCCTGAAAATGTCACCTCACAAAGTGTTAGGTTCACTTTAGGAGATTTTGGGGGAGCTTAAAATGAGCTAGAGGTTGAGAGGGAGCCACTGGAGCAGCCTTCACCACCGAGGGCTTCAAGCTTCTTCAACAATGGCTGCCAAGAGAGCTTTGGTGGTTTAGAGCTCGCAAGCACAGGGGTGCAAGCAAGGGGATAATGGTGTGCAAAGGAAGCCAAGGAAACAGTGGGGGAGGTTTTATACTTAGGGCACCGGAGGTTGTGAACCACGGGTTAAGCTCATGGTGAGCTTGGCCCATGGGTCGGTCTAGGGCTTGGACAAGATGTAAAGTTGACATGGTGACAGGCTAGGCAGACTGGAGAGGTGGAAAGCTGACCTGCATTTAATGCGGGTCGACAAGGAGTTGTTATAAGGTACACAATGGGACGGACACGCATTAACTCCTCGCTCGAGAACACGCATGCGTGACCAAGGAAGGAGAAGAACAGGAGGTCATTTTGACCGTTGGATAAGACTTCGGGAGGTCGGCCCTCGGATGCGATTTTTGAACCGTTACACCTAAATGGTCGGGAGGTCCCACCACACGATCAAGGATGGGGAGGTCATGGCCTCACGATTTCCTTAATGTGTATCGCGTGGGAAAATGGGACAGGAGGTCCAAAGCGTTGGATCTCAATCCAGCAGTGCGGACCTCTGTGAGGTCTTAACCGCACATGAACTTAAGAGCATGAGGGGAGGTCATGGCCTTTGGATTTAAATCCAGGCGCACAACCAAAGGGAGGTCTTAAGCGCTGCAAGCAAGCTATTAAGAGGTTATGGCCATCGATCAAGATCTAGTGGCGATGAGAGGGCGAGGAGGTCATGGCCATTAGATTTAGATCTAAGAACAACGACCTCACGTCTTGTGAGGTCTGATGCGCATAAGACAAGGAGGAGGTCGTGACCAGTGGATTTTAATCAGCGGTGCACAACACGAGATAGGGAGGTCTTGTCTGTTGGATATTTTGAGGGGAGGTCGTGGGTGTTGGATCGATCCAACGGCCACGCACCTCGTTTAGGTGGGAGGTTTGCTTAGTTTAACAGTGAGGGAGGTCATGGCCATGGATCTTGGATCCAAGGGCTACGACCTCAACAAGGTGGGATGTCTAGTGTTTTGACAGCCCGTGGAGGTTTTGAGATTTAACACGGGGAGGTCATGGCCGTGGATCTTTGATCCAACGGCTATGACTTCGATGAGGTGAGGAGGTCTGGCGGTATTGACGCGGAGGAGGTCGTGGCGGTTGGATGTTAATCCAACGGCTCGACCTGCTCAAATGGAGAAGAGGTCTGTTGGGGTGCAGACACGGTTGAATTTGGACCCGACTTTGCACAAATGGCTAGCCCAAGGAACAGTGTAGGCTTTTAAATTTAGTTTTTTAACAGCTGAAACTTAGCAGAATTATTTGTGATAGCAAATGAACTCCAAATTTGATGAAATTTTAACTGGAGCTTGCTGACAATGAGATTAACCTTGCATAAAATTTCCAGAGGTTATTATGCAATGCATTTTTCTCAGGAAAATTGATGATGTTTGTTCAAGGATTTGTTTTACCTCCAAAATTTATCAAACAAGTTTTACAACTTGTGATATTTTTTAGAGGGGCCCCACATCAGTTTTAGGACCAAGGAAAATATTTTCCAAATGTTTGGCACAAGATTTAAGATAATTGGAAAAGGAGTTTGACTTTTGGTCAACAAGAGCTTGTGTTTTTGGATTACACAACTCTTGGACTAGAATCACAGGAGAGATTAGGGGTTTTCAAGATGTGAGAAAAAGTTTAAATTTCTACACATATAATTATACTTGAACAAACCCTGTTTATACAGTTGGGATGTTACAAAATCTCCCCCCCTTACAAAAATCTCGTCCAGAGATTTGGCTCACTCGATAAAGAAAGATGGATAGTCCGCACGTGACGCGATCTTCTCTTTCCCAAGTAGCCTCATCCTCGAGAATGGTTCGACCAACGATCTTTAAGGAACTTGATGGTCTTATTCCTTGTCCTTCGTTCGGACTCATCGAGTATGCGAGCAGGTGCTCGCGATAGGTCAAATCTTCACGGACATCGAGAGTTTCCAACGAGCTTCCTCGCTTGGAACACGGAGGCACTTCTTTAGCCGGGACACATGGAACACATCATGTACTCCCTCAAGTGCAGCCGGCAACTCGAACTTATAGGCAACAATTCCCTTCTTCTCGATAGCGGTAGGGACCGACATATCGAGGAGCCAACTTGCCCTTGGCCTTGACGTTGATGGCCCTTCAAAGGAGAGACTTTGAGATAAACAAAGTCATTAGGCTCAAAACGCAACTCACGTTGTGGCGATCCGCATAGCTCTTTTGCTGGATTGAGTCATGCGCAAACGCCACGAATAATAAGGGACTTGGCGCTCGGCCTCATTGATTGAGTCCGGGCCAAAGAGAGGTCTCACCGGTCTCGACCAGTTCAACGGGGTTCTACACTTTCTCCGTACAAGGCCTCGAAAGGTGCCATCTTGACCGGCCTTTGAAAATCGTTGTTATAAGAAAACTTCGGCGAATGGCAAGCATTTCTCCCAATGCTTCCCATAGGAAAGGACACAAGCACGAAGCATGTCTTCCAAAACTTGGTTGACCCTCTCGGTCGACCATCGGTTTGGGGATGATATCTTTGTGCTAAAGGTAAGACGGGTTCCCATAGCCTCTTGCAAACAATGCCAAAAGCGAGAGGTGAAAAGAGAAGCACGATCCGAGACAATCGTCTTGGGCACACCATGCAAGCACACGATGCGAGAAACATAGAGGTCTGCCAATTGACCGACAGAAATCTTGGCCCGCACCGACAAGAAGTGTGCTACCTTAGTCAACCGATCAATGACGACCCAAATGGAATCTTTCCCCTTTTGCGTTCGGGGCAGACCGGTGATAAAGTCCATGCCGACGGAATCCCACTTCCATTCCAAGACAGTAAAGGTCAAGCGATCTGCTGACGCCGATGCTTCGGCCTTGACACGGCGACACACGTCGCTTTTCGACAACGAACCGCAATCTCCCTCTTCATTGGGTCCACCAAAATCTCTGGCGGAGATCTTGATACATCTTTGTGGCCGGGATGAATGGATAAAAGCGAATCATGGGCTTCATGGAGGATCAAATTCGCAATTCCATGTCCTTTGGAACCACAAGGCGTTGCCGAACCTCACAACACCATGCTCATCCTCGAGAAAAGCACTTGGTTGTTCCGTTCTTGACATTTTCCTTAATGTGGCTCACTCCAACATCCGATTGCCGGCGGACTTGATCCGATCCACCAAGGTTGGTTGCACAACCAAGGCAATGAGAGAACCATGCTCAACTAAACTCAAGTTGAGACGCTGAAATTCTTCGGAAGAGTGGGTGAATCTCCTTGGACAACAAGGCATTGCAATGCGCTTTGCGACTAAGCGCGCAAGAGCGACATTAGCCTTGCCCGGATGGTAGTGAATACCCATATCATAGTCCTTGATCAACTCCAACCATCTCCTTTGCACGAGGTTCAGGTCGGTGTGTGAACAAGTACTTTAAGCTTTTGTGATCCGAATACACTTTACAGCGATTACGATTAGGTAATGTCGCCAGATCTTAAGTGCATGAATCACAGCACTAACTCCAAGTCATGAGTAGGGTAGTTGAGTTCATGAGGTCTCAATTGCCTTGATGCATAGGCCACTACCTTGCCTTCTTGCATAAGGACACAACCGAGGCCTCGACGAGAAGCATCGCAAAAGATATCGAAGCTTCGATGGATATCGGGAAGAACAAGAACGGGAGGCGGTGGTCAAACGCTTTTTGAGTATTGGAAACTTTCCTCACCCTCGGCGGACCACACGAACTTCTTGTCCTTCTTGAGCAACTCCGTCATCGGCCAGCGATCTTGGAAAGTTCTCGATAAAGTGACGATAATATCCCGCTAAACCGAGAAAACTCCGTTACATCGATGACCGAAGCGGTGACTCCATGAAAGAACATCGCTGACCTTGCTAGGGTCAGCGGCTCGCCTCTGCTGAAAGAACGTGGCCTAAGAAAGACACTTCCTTCAACCGAATGCACACTTGTTTGAACTTCACGTCTGGTGGTGCTCCGCAGACTTTCTCAACACAAGCTTCAGATGCTCGGCGTGTTCCTCATCGTTCTTGGAGTAGATAAGAATATCATCGATGAAGACCACGACAAACTTATCCAAATACTCCATGAATACCGAATTCATGAGGTTCATGAACAAAGGCGAGAGCATTGGTTAAGCGAATGACATGACGGTGTACTCGTACAAGCCGTGGCGAGTAGAAACGCTGTCTTTGGAATATCCTCGGTCGAATCCGAACTCGATGATATCCCACTCTCAAATCAATCTTGGAGAAAACTCGAGCTCCGGTTAATTGATCGAAGAGATCATCAATGCGGGGCAATGGATACTTGTTCTTCACCATCACTTCATTAAGTGGGCGTGTCGACGACATCATGCAAAAAGTACCGTCCTTCTTCTTTACGAAGATTGCCGGACAACCCCAAGGAGATGAGCTAGGCGGATGAAACCCTTCTCTTGCAGCTCACTTAATCGCTTCTTCAACTCCACCAACTCGTTCGGTGGCATCCGATAAGGCCTCTTTGAGATAGGGGCGGTGCCAGAGCCAACTCAATGACAAACTTGAGGTCTCGAGCGGGTGGCATCCTGGAAGATCTGCGGGAAAGACATCAACGAAGTCACAAACTGTTGGGACTTCGCTAATATCTAGAGCGGGCTTCGCTTCAAGCGAAGAGATCAGGACCTAGCGACCGGTGGCGAACACTGCTTTCACGGAGGGACTAGATAGAGATGAGCTTCTGGCGCAATCGATTTGCCCCATGTCTTTGGGACAACCAATCCATGCCAAGAATCACATCAAGACTTGCTGAATGGAGAAGGATAAGGTTTGCTAAGAACCCTACCCTTCGATCTCGATAGGAACATCCCTATACTCGATTCACTCTCAACTCCGAACCAGAGAGCGAATGAGTAGCGGGACCGACAATGGAGAGAAAAGAAGCTCACCAACAACAAAGAAAAGACTCGAAACAAAGGAATGAGATGCTCTGAATCAAACAAGACGATGGCGGGTGAGAGTTAACGAAAGTGTACCTAGCACGGCGTCGGGTGCCTCTGAGCCTCCTCTGCGGTGACGGCGTTGACGCGACCACTACCCACGCCTTGGGTAGCCGGACGATCTTCTCGTCTGAGATGCACCACCTCGGCCCGCGTCCTCCATTAGGACGAGGGGCTGCTCCTGTCTTCTTATGGCAATTATTTGCATAATGGCCCTTCTGGTTGCAAGAGAAGCATGTGACCCGGCACTTTGGGGTTGCGGGGCGCTCTGCTGACTCACAGTGCGTGGTGAGACCGCGGTCTGCGATGAGCGAGGAGGCAGGCGGTAACCTCGAGGTGCCAAGATCGGGCGGTACCGAGATCGCCCGGCTTGTCCTTGGCTCCTCGAGACAAGCCACGCTGAACATGGCACCTTAGCCATATCGGTGGCCACATCCTCGGGAGCATAATGAGCTAGATGGTTAAACTCGTAGACATACTCCATGGTGAGCTCGCCCTTGCTTGGCGCAAGAAACTCCCCCTTCTTGATCTCCATCAAGCCGGCGAGGATGTGAGCCCGACGGAAGGCGATCTGAAACTCCTCCCAAGAGACGGTGTGGTCTGCGGGCTGCATGGCGAAAAATTCTCCCACCATGACAAAGCTGCACCCTCAAGGCGGTGCGATGCAAGCAGCGCCTTCTCGTGCTCTCGCATGCGCGATCTGAGCTTCCGCTCAACCAAGCGGCCAATCGTCGCATCGGCGGGCCCTCGGGCCGGGAAAAGGTAGGGGCTGAGTCTGAAGAAACTCAGCGAGTCCTCCACGGTGATGGGCGTTCCTTGCCCGGATCACGAAGCTCCGGTAAGAGGCGGTGGTGTTGCGCGATGGCGTCGATAGAACTCTCTGTCATCCGCGCGGTTGCGCTTCGATCTGAAGAAGAACCTCGGCCATGGTGGGAGGAGGAGGAAGCTCCTCGTCGGACCAGGTGGCGCCTTGGCCGCTATGAGTGCGTCCGCCATCTGTTACAAGAAATTTTGGTTAGCAACTAGACTCGAAAAACAAAGCCTTTAAAAAAAGCAAAAGCGATCGACTAGGGAATGGAATATCACCCTAAGCGAACGCCAAAACAGCGAGTAAATCAACTTTAGAAGCTTCTAAAAGACTCTAAAACAGCCAAGAAACACCAAAAGCAAGGCTCAACTTCTCAACTCAACTAACCCGTATTGAATGAGCGAGTAATTGATCGAGAAGATTAAAAATCAGATTATAAGATGAGATCTAAAACTATTAGAGAGCAAGGTTAATGCAGCGAAATAAGTGTTAGATACTTAGCTAACTAGTATCACATCTTACCCTTTTATTCCCACAAATTTTAGTTGATTTAACCTCTCATTTTCTACCCTATTTAGAACCTTTGAGCTTGCTGTCCGGAAATTGGCGCTTGCTGTCCAGATTTTGCATCAAGCTTCCAATCGAAATTGGCCATTCCGAAGCTTCAAAACCTTGTAGATGGGCAGCTAACACCTCAATTTGCCAAACTCATTGATTCCCCAAAACCCCATTAATCGATAACAACTATTTTGTAGAAGGAAAAGAGGAAAACAACTTTTAAAACTTAAATTAGAGTGAGATGAGAAGAGAAGCTAAGATAGATGAGGAGTAAAATCCGAGAATTTTCTTAAGCTTTCAAAACTCATTTGATACTTTGAAATTAGGTTTTCAAAATATCCTAAAACGACCAAGCTTGCGTTACTACGGTCGAACGGCTCGATACCAACTTTTGTGAGCACCCGGATTTATTAAGCTCATAATACTTAGTCATCCAATTGACCCTAGTATTATCAACCAAATAAACCCAGTCTCGAGAGATGTATACTCCCCAGAATGCAGTATACATACCTCACAACAAAAGAATGTATCAATTCCATACAACACATAGTACATAAGCAACAAAATCAGAAGTTAATATTAATAAAGGAATAGGTTATTACAAAAGAGGGGCCTTCTGGCCAAATAACAACAAGTACTACTAAGAGTAACAGCGGAAGCAAAAGTGCCATAAAGATGGCTATAACACAAAGCCAATCGGTGTGCCTTAACCCTAAGCATCGACCGGACCGCCAAGCTAGTCGTCGAAGAAGGCGCAACACGTAGCACAAAAGAGAGGCTCTAGGAGCTCACCTTCTTCCTCTGCAACAAAAGCCACAAAAATGCCACAACCACGGCGATGAGTACATAAAGTACTCCATAAGACTTCGTGTGAGATAACAGAACTATAAATAGCTACATGCAAGCTTTATTTAAGTGGATGAGGCTTTGGACTCATTTTAGCATAAAGCAAGTTTCATTTGCAATAACATAATAGATTGAAGGCAATTTGGCAAAGCATTTTAATTGTTGAAATAACAACGAGATAATAACATAGTAACAACAACAAGATCAACTCGGAAGTGACTAACCCAATAGTCACCACAACAATAGCATGAACTCCCGTTCATACCAACCATGTCAAGTTTTAATTAAAGGTTGTAGTCTAGTTCTCACGGGCGTATCCGGCGTGTCCATAACCTAGGGCGAGGCTATTGAATAGTTTTAACCTGCGAGGGTGTACCAATGTACCCACACGTCGAGACCGCCTTTCCTTTAAGCACACTACCTTTGGTATGCCGGCACGGCTAAGTCCTCTGAGACATTTCCAATGGGCGATGCTAATTAAGAGCCGCATCCCACGGGGATAAGGATACATTAGACAGCCTAACCGGTCTGCTAATGCTCCTCCCACACCACACACACACATTTTCTTGTAAAACATACCAACCGACCAGCTTATAATTAACACCTCCCAAAGTACTTAGTCAAGAGGGTCCCATATCCCCTCGTGTGGTTATACGCAAAAATTGCTCGAATCAGGTGGTGCAAGTAACTCGGTCCTAATGACTCGGGCATCCTACCACATTCCAAAAACCGCACCATCCATCCAATATGCCCAAGTCTAAATCAGTCTTTTATTTTCAGTTTTTGATTTTACAAATTAATCAAAGCACAAGTGCTGGACATATAGGAGTAATAATCAGTTTTGAGTGATCAAGACCATCGACTAAGTCGATGATCGCCCATAACTACCGAAAACTAAGCATGTCTAAGCCATTTAAATCGAAACTACTAAGTGATAAGAGCTCATCCAACGAGCTCCCACCACAGCAAATAACCTAGGCTCATTGGTAGTAGAGGATAAACAACTCCTACAGATTATGCAACTATAGGATTACTAGCGACATTTAACACAAAGTAGCATGCATACATAGAAGTAAAACAATATATTAACCTTTAAAGTAATGGGACGTTAGAGGGGATATGATCAAACTGCTTGCCTTGTTGCTGTTGCTCAAGTTGTGGCAGAGGGTCACTCTCGGGATTACCACAAATGTCGAAACCTAACGGAAAAGCGATAAAGAACCGATAAGAACGACGAAAGTAATCAAGGACAGCACAGCAAACGAACTCCAAACACTCTAAATTTTCTACAGCAGTAAGAGGGTGATTTTTAGGGAATTTTGCAACAAGAACCAATTGATTTGGATTCTCAATGCAAAAGTTATGAGTAAAACAATTCTGCTCAGCCCCTAAAAACACCAAACTGCACTATTCACTAATTTAATTATGAGGCAACATTTTCTAGAATGGTGGTGATATTGAGATTTTTACTGTAAAACCAGCACCTCATGAGATGAATAACACAATTGAGTTCATCTCATTTGGAGCTATATTGCACCTTCTACCATTTTTCAAAAACAAGAACTTGAACAAAATTATAATGCACAAGTCCTCATTTTTATAATAGCAACATGCTCAAAACTAATTTTCACAGTGAGTTCATTAATAGAGGAAACCAACAAAGTTGGTCTCACTCAAAAATAATCTACAGAGCATTAGTTATGTATTTTACAAGTTAAGCATTAATTTGAGTGTATATTTAAAGTGAGTTTTAAAATCTAATGGCAAAACTATGCTCTGAAGCTGAACTCAACTTACAATCATTTTAGGATTAAAGTCAAGTTCAAGACAGAGCTAACACAATTTGAATGACCTCATTTGGATTTAGAATGAATTAGATAGGAAATTTTGAAGTTATTACCTTTTTCAGTTGGCTAAAATAACAGTTCACTTGAAGTTCTAAAACCAGAAATACAAGGGAGGGCGTGAGCCACAGATCTTAGATCTAACGGCTCGAGACCTCCCAGTGAACAAAGACACACGTGCTCAAGAGGTCCAGAGGTTATGGACCTCCTAGCGGCGCAGCATGTGCGAGTGTGAGGGAGGTCGTGGCCGTTGATGGCACATCCAACCTGCCACAACACGGAGGGAGGTCCTCAGCGGCTCACGATCAACACAGGGATGACATAAGCGGCGAGATGACCTCGAGGGAGGTCCACGCGAGGTCTAAACATCACAGACCTCCGGGGAGGTGCGACGGCCACGATCGCAGGGAGGTCTTGGACGCTCGAGATCTCCTCAGAGGAGGTCATGGACGTCCCAGAGCTCGCGACCACGCGCTTGCGCGCACGCACGGACATAGTTAATGCGCGCGGGATAACAAGGAGGTCCGCGCGCAAGGGATCTTAAATGCGCGCAAAAGGGGACAGGGTTAAGAGCAGTAATGGCGAAACCAATGATTAATGAGATTGGCCAATGATTAGCACATTGAAGGGGGAGGATCTCTGTCTTAACGGCACGCGCTGGACGTCCCGTTCCGACAAAACCTTCCCCGCAAAGACGTGGCCAATGCGGCGATGCGGACCTCGCCGGCGACAACCAATCGCACCAATGTGTGCGCAATAGCGTAAGCGCACACACTGATCACTCTCGGCAATGGCGGCCTTTTAAATGCCGGCGCGAGCGGAGATGACCACGACGACAAGCACGGCCAAAAGACGTGTTTGAAAAGAAAAGCTCATGATGACATTCAGCGGGTGCCCAAACAAAAGCTCCGCGACATCATACATCACGGGTGCCCAGCGCCTAGGACTATCGAGAAGTACACGGAGGTCCTAACGATGCCGGGAGGTCGAGGATGGCGATGGCCTGAGTTGGAGAAGATGGGAAGCTCCATTGCTTCAAGTCAAGCTCAACTCCAAGCTTCAAGCTCCACTAGCCCTCTGAAAATGTCACCTCACAAAGTGTTAGGTTCACTTGAGAGATTTTGGGGAGCTTAAAATGAGCTAGAGGTTGAGAGGGAGCCACCGGGCGACCTTCACCACCGAGGGCTTCAAGCTTCTTCAACAATGGCGGCCAAGAGAGCTTTGGTGGTTTAGAGCTCGCAAGCCACAGGGTGCAAGCAAGGGATAATGGTGTGCAAAGGAAGCCAAGGAAACAGTGGGGAGGTTTTATACTTAGGGCACGGAGGTTGTGAACCACGGGTTAAGCTCATGGTGAGCTTGGCCCATGGGTCGATCTAGGGCTTGGACAAGATGTAAAGTTGACATGGTGACAAGGCTAAGCGGATCGAGAGGCGGAAAGTGACACGCATTTAATGCGGGTCAGCAAGGAGTTGTTATAAGGTACACAGTGGACAGACACGCATTAACTCCCTCGCTCAGGAACACGCATGCGTGACCAAGGAAGGAGAAGAACAGGGGAGGTCATTTTGACCGTTGGATAAGACTTCGGGGAGGTCCTGGCCCTCGGATGCGATTTTTGAACCGTTACGCCTAAATGACTGGGAGGAGGTCCCAGCCACACGATCAAGGATGGGGAGGTCATGGCCTCACGATTTCCTTAATGTGTATGCGCACGTGGGAAAATGGGACAGGAGGTCCAAAGCGTTGGATCTCAATCCAACGGTGCGGACCTCCTGTGAGGTCTTAACCGCACATGAACTTAAGAGCATGAGGGGGAGGTCATGGCCTTTGGATTTAAATCCAAGGGCGCACAACCAAAGGGAGGTCTTAAGCGCTGCGTCTGCAACAAGCCTGAAGAGGTTATAGCCATCGATCAAGATCTAGTGGCGATGAGAGGCGAGGAGGTCATGGCCATTAGATTTAGATCTAAGAACAACGACCTCACGTGCGGGAGGTCGATCGCATAAGACAAGGAGGAGGTCGTGACCGTGGATTTTAATCAGCGGTGCACAACACGAGATAGGGGAGGTCTTGTCTTGTTGGATATTTTGAGGGGTCGTGGGGTTGTTGGATCGATCCAGCGGCTCGACCTCGTTTAAATGGGAGGTTTGCTTAGTTTAACGGTGAGGGAGGTCATGGCCATGGATCTTGGATCCAAGGGCTACGACCTCAACAAGGTGGGATGTCTAGTGGTTTGACTGACCGTGGAGGTTTTGAGATTTAACACACGGGGAGGTCATGATCGTGGATCTTTGATCCAACGGCTATGACCTGATGAGGTGAGGAGGTCTGGCGGTATTGACGCGGAGGAGGTCGTGGCGGTTGGATGTTAATCCAGCGGCTCGACCTGCTCAAATGGAGAAAGAGGTCTGTTGGGTGCGAACGGTTGGCTTTGGACCACTTTGCCTGTGCTAGCCCAAGGAACGATGTAGGCTTTTAAATTTAGTTTTTTTTAACAGCTGAAACTTAGCAGAATTATTTGTGATAGCAAATGAACTCCAAATTTGATGAAATTTTAACTAGAGCTTGCTGACAATGAGATTAACCTTGCATAAAATTTCCAGAGGTTATTATGCAATGCATTTTTCTCAGGAAATTCATGAAGGTTGTTCAAGGATTTGTTTTACCTCCAAAATTTATCAAACAAGTTTTACAACTTGTGATATTTTTCAGAGGGGCCCCACATCAGTTTTAGGACCAAGGAAAATATTTTCCAAATGTTTGGCACAAGATTTAAGATAATTGGAAAAGGAGTTTGACTTTTGGTCAACAAGAGCTTGTGTTTTTGGATTACACAACTCTTGGACTAGAATCACAGGAGAGATTAGGGGTTTTCAAGATGTGAGAAAAAGTTTAAATTTCTACACATATAATTATAATTGAACAAACCCTGTTTATACAGTTGGGATGTTACAGCTATCCTCATGCCTCCTCTCTCGCTCCATCCCACTCCACTGCTCTTCCCCTCGTTGCTTCCCTTCCGCCACCAATACCCTCCCTCTCCCTCCTGTGCCGCCTGCTCCATCTCCCTCGCCAGCCGCCACCACTCCCTCTGTCTTCTTCCCCTTCCTCCCTCGCCGCCCCCTCGGTCTGCATGCCACCTTCTTCCCCTTCCGTTTCCCCTTCGCCTCCCGTCCATAACCATGTCGCAAGTACTCCCTCCAGTGCCAAGTGGCCACGGCACTCTCCCTCTTCGACTCCCGTTCACCCTTCCCTCTCAATTCTCCACCCCTCTCCAGCAGCGTCGCCACTGCGTCCCTCTTCCTACCCTGCCACCCCACCTTCTTCCCCTTCGCCTCCCGCCCATGCCTCTAACCGGGCATCACCGTCACCGGTTTCGGCCCCGCTTGCCTCCACGAGTGCCTTGCCAGCATCTGCCCTCCCACCTCTCACCCAAACTACACAGACCTCCTCTGCTGCCTACTTGGAGCAGCAGCGTCGCTCCTGCCATGCCCTTTTTCCCTTTGCCTCCCGTCCATACCCCCGCCGTAGGTACTCCCTCTAGCACTGCACGGCTGTAGCACTTTCCCTCTCTGACTCCTGTTCACCCCTCCCTCTCCCCTCTCCGGCCCTCTCCATCAGCATCGCCACTGCGTCCCTCTTTCTACCCCGCTGTCCCACCTTCTTCCCCTTCGTCTCCCGTCCATGCCTGTAACCGGGCATTGTCGTCATTGATTTCGGCCTTGCATGCCTTCGCGAGGGCCTTGCCGGCATCCACCCTCCCACCTCCCACCTAAACTACACAGACCTCTGCCGCCGCCTACTTGGAGCCACAGTGCCGCTCCAACCGTGCCCACGGCGCCCTCTTCCACCAAGAACTGCCGGAGAAGGATGGGTCTTCATTTCGCGATTGATTGTTCTTAGTTTATGCATCGATGGTGAAAGGGGGAAATTTGGTGTGCCTGGTGGGATGACATTCCAACATGTGTACAGCACAAAGCCTCAAACTTTATCATCTCAAGAGGGGAAAAATGAATCTTTAGTCAGGATATGGAGTATATGATGTATTTTGTATTGATTACTTTGTAGTTTGCTAAGATTTATAGTTGGATTCAGGTTTGCTTCTGTAATGACCATGGCATGTGATGGGAGATGGATTGAATGCACATATTTCATGAATGTCCAATTGTTACACACACTACTTTGTGTTCTCTATGGTTTTGAGGAAGGCAATAGGAAATTGTGATCTTCAGTTTTAAGATTTTTGCTTTTGGGGTTTGTTTTGTCACATGTGGAGATCACTGATCTCAATCGGCCATATAATGATTCCAAATGGGTTTTCCTTTTTACAGGCCCTGGCCCTTTTTGTAAACTTGCCCTTTCATGAGCATTATCTGCTGGTTGCCGGTTTTTGCATAGGAGCTTCAGGATCAAGATAAGATTTCCACTTGGTTGTAGTTATTACTTCCATTTCATCTCTGTAGAGTAGGACTGATATTGGGCTCTTTTCAGTGCTGACTCCATGAGCTTGCGAGTAGGCAAAGGATTTCTATTGCTGGTGCTTCAAAGCTGTTGACTAGCATTCTTTATGATAAGATTTCCACTCGACTGTAGTTATTACTTGCATTTCATCTTTGCAGAGTAGGACTGATATTGGGCCCTTTTTAGTGCCAACTCCATGAACTTGCAAACAAGCAAAGGATTTCTATTGCTAGTGCTTCAAAGCTGTTAACTAGCATTCTTTATGATAAGATTTCCACTGGGCTGTAGTTATTACTTGCATTTCATCTTTGCAGAGTAGGACTGATATTGGGCTCTTTTTAGTGCCGACTCCATGAGCTTGCGAACATGCAAAGGATTTCTATTGCTAGTGCTTCAAAGCTGTTGACTAGCATCCTTTATTCATACCGTGGGATGGGGCTGTTAATTGGTACAATGATTGCTGGATGAGCCGAGAAGGTGAATGGTTGCCGTAAATTATATGTCCTTGGTTTTCTTTAGGCTGTATGCTGCTCTATGCTTAATGCTATCTATCTTGATCTATGGTCCTAGGGGAGAGACGAAGGCCCTTTTCTCAGTGACTTGGCTAGTCTATGCTTAATGCTGTCTATCTTGATCTATGCGAAATCCACCACCAGAGAAAAAGGCTATCTGAATCTAATGGAATTGTGGCTTTTCTTTACACCAAAAACCATATAGAACATGTTCAAGTATGTTGCATTCAGATCCTGCCATTTTTGCTTTCATGAATGTAACCAGCGTGTTGTATGTTGCATGTGGCTAAAGTTGTTCACTTGGTTTCCTTTTTCAACTATGATTATTTAGCATACGGGGCCTCTCCAGTAAAGGCAATAGTTTGAACTATTAGGCACTTTTAAGAAGCCAAACATGATTCTCTTATTTCTTAGACCTGCCGTTAAATTGTCTTTTGGATATAGATTGTCAGGTCATATTCTCACACAGACTCCCTTTCTTGCAATCATGATGTCTCCTATAGATAATCGTTCCACATTTATAGCAGTGCCTTAGGCTGACAACTGTTGGATTGGATTAGATATATGTTATGTCAAGATGGTTTTCCCTCTGAAGTACCGAGTGGCCTTGTGAATATCTTTTATTGTCTCTTTGCTTGATAATATCGGGAATGTCACACATGCTTTAATGTTCTTCAGCTACTTCTACTCAGATTAGGGTAGTGGAAGCCTAACAAACCCATGACTACTGCCTGATATAGTAACATTGCTCTATAGTTTTTTTAGAGCTCACTTCAACGCTTACACAATCATGCCCCAAAGTCTACATGAAGATAATTCCATTTTTAAGCTAGGTTCAGCTAGGTCGTTCTCCAAAGGCTATTTTAATTTAGTGGTGTCTTATTTCTTGTGTTTAGAAATTTTTATATATCTTGACCTTCATTTGTGGTCGAGCTATATATAAGTAGCTATATCATTAGCCTTTAGAGAAATTAAAACAACGTCACCCACCTTCCATACATAGCTACTATAGATTATGCTCATTTGAACTCTACATACATTTAGCTTACCTTTACTCTGGTCGTTTTTTTAGTGACATATATTATTTCCTGCTCTTTTCTCTACAGTGATGGTGAGCCTTTCATATCATCAGATGATTTCCGGATAAATCTTTGCAGTTTGAAAATTAGCAGTCAGAGTTTTAATATTCTTGATGTTAAACCTGCAAACATGGAAGATCCCACCAGTATGACTTCCGATTCTACAACCTCTTAGCTGTGCTGACTAGATAGTATTTTACTTGTTGTAGCTGTATAGGTAGAATACAACCATATAACTCTCGTGTCTACAAGCTCTTAGCTCTGCCTACTCCTCAGCTTTTGGCAGGGTAACTTCCATACTGTCTGTCAGATAGACTTCATATTACATGCTGCCATATAATAACCTTTATATAGATTTCGTTAACGGACCTGTTATAACTCTAGTGTTTTAATAATGTATGGCAGCTTTCATTGAATAATCCATTTGGCTCTCTTATATGTGCTTCTACAGCCAGCCACACAATAATACATAACCAGCGATGTCACTCTTTAATTTCTACACCATAGCTACATATCTATCTCTATGCCCCCTTTTTTTTAATCGTCCTGCACAAATTTGTACCCACCAAAACTGTTTCTATATGTCCTCCCATTTGAAAAATTACTACGCACGTAACCCATCAGCAATACTATGTAAAATAGATGTCCTTAATTGCGCATCATATTTTAGTAGCACCTACCTGCTTTTCATTCATACATACTGATAACATTCCAAATGTTCCTCTTCATTTCCCTACTAACTAATCGTATCACCTTTGCTCTTCACCACTTCCTAGGTTTGGAGCTAACCATCCTCCGAAAACACCGCTTTCAGCAGTAAAACAGTTGACACCAAAGAACACTCCCTTCAGGTACTTACATTCATCGCAGTACATTTTTTATTGAACATTGGCAGCATCTTCCTCTTACCGACACCCTTCTACTCTCTGTGAGATCATTTCTATTTATTGTTTCATGCAGTAGACGAAACATCCCTCCATCACATCCTATTCGCAAAAACCTATTTCCTGAATACACATCTGACAAAGACCAGTGGATACGTATATACCTACCAAAAAAGGATGCAAATTTTACATACATCTTACCTAGATTGCCACTGAATTCACACTCCTAGCTTATATATATTATTCATACTATTCTTCACATGCAGAAACACATACTTACAAAGTCACCTATCTACACTTATTTGCTACATCCTTGGAATATCTGAAATCAATACCTATTGTATGTTACGTTTACTCATTGTGCATAACTGCTTACGACACTCCAGTTTGATATTACCATCTGACTTACACGCGTCATGAAAAAAACTTTTTATGAAAATCAAACAAATAAATCGATATACTATCCCTTATATATACATCTGTTCAGCATTAATTAACAATATAACCTTCTCGATATTGTCGTAACATTTTTTGCTCTTTTGGAAATACCTTTTACACCTCTCGTATTTACATTGCTAGTGCCAAAAAACACAAACTGGCAAAACTATTTCGTTACCTGATGAAACTCCACCTCCTTTTCCATCTAAAAGGTATGTTACCATATTCATCTAAACCATGTACTATGTCACAGGTTTCATACATCAACCTTGGTTGTGTTAGAGGTTTCAAAAATTTGCTCCTTTCTTGAGATCTCTATAATGCTCAATCGTGTTTACTTACACAGATCTGCATCGCCTCCTACCCACTCGACGACCGATCCACCTACAAAGAAAACCCAGTCATCTACAAAAAAAATTGAATAGCTAGCACCATCTAGAGATCAACACATCCTTAGGTATAATGCACTACCATATCTAGCCAAAAAAAGTGCTTTATGATCTCTTCTAACTCACTACTACTCGATACAGGCTATACAGAAAGCAGTCCCAGTCACCACAGCAATCACTGCTTCACCAAGACCAACTAATCCCTTTTGTCCACATGTTGTTACGCTACTATCTATCAGTGTTGTAGATTACATCGCCCCTCTAGACTATACTGTTACTTCTTTCAGAAACTATTTTGTAAATGTTTCCAACTCAGCTATGTTCGTCTGCAGTCGCCCTTCATCTGTAGACATGCTTCCATATTTCCCTTTCTAACGCAGTCAGATACTACACCTAAGTGCCATATTTTTTGCTTACAAAAAATATTCCTCTCGTAGCAGAGCTCCAAGGGGTGCCCCGCACCCTCGGATTGTCAGGAATACCGATGTGCCGTCAGGGATGCTGTACATACGGAGTACCCTCTGTACCCACTGTCTAGTCTTTTAGCTACGACTAGACATTGGGTACGAAGGGTACTCCGTACCCTTTGTCTTGGGAGAAGGACCAAAGAGAGAGAGAAGCCAAAGACATGTATGAGTATCTCTATTGCTTGTGTATGAATGAGAGAGCCCTTGATTACATGCCCATGGGGCTTTATTTATAGGGGGCAAGAAGGGACATTTACCTTCTTGCCCCCATAGGCGAGAGAGATAGAGAGAGAGGGTATTTTAGGTACACTTGCCCTAACATACACTATACAGACCAGATTTACATATGTACAGCATCCCTGACGGCACACCGGTATTCCCGATGATCCGAGGGTGAGGGGCACCCCTTGGTACCCTGCTACGACAACTCCCTTGTCTGCGTGGTCCGAGGTCGTGAGGACAGATCTCGTGGTCCTGAGGGGCGAGCGGATGTAATCGTATCGCCCCCGGCCCCTCGGGAGTCGGGATACCCCCGGAGAAGTTGACGCGAAACCGCCCCGCCGAGGCATGGGTCTCGAGGCGTGCGACACGGCGGGGTCGCCCTGCTGAGGCTATAGCCACGAGGCGGGCGGCGCGTCAGGGCCGCCCCGATGAGGCCATAGCCTCGAGGCAGGCGGCGGGCGAAGCCGGAGCGGAGCCGCCCCACCGAGGCATTAGCCTTGAGGCGGGCGGTGGGCGAAGTCGGCGTGGAGCCGCCCCACCGAGGCATGGGCCTCGAGGCTGGCGATCGCGTAGTCTTGGGGCGTGTCGCGTCATGGCGTCGGCTCTTGCCTTGAATTTTGATTGTTTCTTTGGTGTGACTACTTGAGATGCTCCTGTTGGGGACCTAGTATCGTCCCCCCTTTAGCCGCTCCTGGTCAAGCGTCCTCGTGACTTGGAGGGGTGCGCAGGGTTTTTGCTCGGTTGCCCGAGGAGTTACCACTGGGCTCGTTCGAGGTCACCGAGGCTGGCGAGAGGGAGGCGAAGCCGATTGCCGTCCCCCAACTTTCTTTTCTTGGTTTCGTTTGAGAGCCCAGAAGCTAGCGAGGGGGAGGCGAAGCCGATTGCCGTCCCCCAACCTTCTTTTCTTGGGCTCGTTTGAGAGCCTAGAAGCTACCGAGGGGGAGGCGAAGCCAATCGCCGTCCCCCAACCTTCTTTTCTTGGGCTCCTTTGAGAGCCCAAAAGCTAGCGAGGGGGAGGCGAAGCCAATCGCCGTCCCCCAACCTTCTTTTCTTGGGCTCCTTTGAGAGCCCAAAAGCTAGTGAGGGGGAGGCAAAGCTGATCGCCATCCCCCAATCTTCTTTTCTTGGGCTCGTTTGAGAGCCCAGAAGCTAGCGAGGGGGAGGCGAAGCCAATCGCTGTCCCCCAACCTTCTTTTCTTGGGCTCATTTGAGAGCACAGAAGCTAGTGAGGCGGAGGCGGAGCTGATCGCCGTCCCCCAACCTTCTTTTCTTGGGCTCATTTGAGAGCCCAAAAGATAGCGAGGGGGAGGCGAAGCCGATCACCGTCCCACAACCTTCTTTTCTTGGGCTCGTTTGAGAGCCCAGAAACTAGCGAGGGGGAGGCAAAGCCGATCACCGTCTCCCAACCTTCTTGTGCGTTGGAGCGCAATTTGAGATATCTCTCCACCGGGGCGAGACCCTCGCGGTGGGAGACTCCCTAGTCACTGAGGCAGGGCCTCGGAGCGACTAGGGGTACGCATTGGAGCGCGATTTGAGACGTCTCTCCACCGGGGCGAGATCCTCTCGGCAGGAGACTCCCAAGTCACCGGGGCGAGGCCTCGAAGCAACCAGGGGTGCGCGTTGGAGCATGACTTGAGATGTCTCCCTGCCGGGGCGAGGCCCTCGCAGCGGGAGACTCCCTAGTCACCGAGGCGGGGCCTCGGAGTGACTAGGGGTGCGTGTTGGAGCGTGATTTGAGAAGTCTCTCGGTCGGGACGAGACCCTCGTGGTGGGAGACTCCCTAGTTGCCGAGGCGGGGCCTCAGAGTGACTAGGGGTGCGCGTTGGAGCGCGATTTGAGATGCCCCTCCGCCAGGGCGAGACCCTCGCGGCGAGAGACTCCCTAGTCGCCGAGGCGGGACCTCAGAGCAACTAGGGTGCGCGTTGGAGCGTGACTTGAGATGTCTCCCTACCGGGGCGAGGCCGTCGTGGCAGGAGACTCCCTAGTCGCTGAGGCGGGGCCTCGGAGCGACTAGGGGTGCGCGTTAGAGCGTGGTTTGAGATGTCTCTCCACCAGGGTGAGATCTTCGTGGCGGGAGACTCCCTAGTCGCTGAGGCGGGACCTCGAAGCAACTAGGGGTGCGCGTTGGAGCAGGACTTGAGATGTCTCCCTACCGGGGCGAGGCCCTCGCGGCAGGAGACTCTCTAGTCACCGAGGCGGGGCCTCGAAGCGATTAGGGGTGCGCGTTGCAGCGCGATTTGAGACGTCTCTCCGCCGGGGCGAGACCCTCACGGCGGGAGACTCCCTAGTCACCGAGGCGGGGCCTCGGAGCGACTAGGGGTGCGCGTTGGAGCACGACTTGAGATGTCTCCCTGCTGGTGTGAGGCCCTCGTGATGGGAGACTCCCTAGTCACCGAGGTGGGGCCTCGAAGCGACTAAGGGTGTGTGTTGTAGCGCGATTTGAGACGTCTCTCCGCCGGGGCAAGATCCTCGCGGTGGGAGACTCCCTAGTCGCTGAGGCGGGGCCTCGGAGCGACTAGGGGTGCGCGTTGTAGCGCGACTTGAGATGTCTCCCTGCCGGGGCGAGGCCCTCGCGGCGGGAGACTCCCTAGTCACCGAGCTAGGGCCTCGGAGCGACTAGGGGTGCGCGTTGGAGCACGATTTGATACGTCTCTCCGCCGGGGCGAGACCCTCGCGGCGGGAGACTCCCTAGTCACCGAGGCAGGGCCTCGGAGTGACTAGGGGTGCACGTTGGAGCGCAACTTGAGATGTCTCCCTGCCAGGGTGAGGCCCTCGCGGCGGGAGACTCCCTAGTCACCGAGGCAGGGCCTTGGAGTGACTAGGGGTGCGCGTTGGAGCACGATTTGTGACGTCTCTCTGCCGGGGCGAGACCCTCACGGTGGGAGACTCCCTAGTCGCCGAAGCGGGGCTTCAGAGCAACTAGGGGTGCGTGTTGGAGCGTGACTTGAGATGTCTCCCTGCCAGGGCGTGGCCCTTGCCGCAGGAGTGTCTTTGTTTTTACACTTATGCCCACGGGGGGCATCGGTGTGCACCGGGGCTCGAGGCCATACACGGCATCTTGCTGCCACGGTGTTGGGCTTATTAACGATGCCATCCCTATGGGCTTATACACCGAGGCCGTAGCCTGCGAGGTGTGCGCCAGGGCTCTCTGGCCATGCGCGGCGTCTTTGTTGCCATGGTGATGGGCTTATTGACGATGCCATCGTTGTGGGCTTATACACCGAGGCTGTAGCCTACGAGGTGTGTGCCGGGGCTCTCCGGCCATGCGTGGCGTCTTTGTTGCCACGGTGATCGGCTTATGGATGTTGCCATCCTTGTGGGCTTACACACCGAGGCCGTAGCCTGCGAGGTGTGCGCCGGGGCTGTCTTGCCATGCACGGCGTCTTTGTTGCCACGGTGATGGGCTTATTGACGATGCCATCCTTATGGGCTTATACACCGAGGCCGTAGCCTGCGAGGTGTGCGCTGGGGCTCTCCGGCCATGCGCGACGTCTTTGTTGCCACGGTGATGGGCTTATTGACGATGCCATCCTTGTGAGCTTTCACACCTCCTTCTCTCTCTCTCTCTCTCTATATATATATATATATAACCACGGTAGCGCACAATGCACTTTCCAATTGAAGCTACTCTGAAAGCAAAAAGTTCTTTAAAAATAGTAGAACTTGCCTCGGCCATTTGAAGCTATTGCCGTCGCTGTGCCAGCGACGCACGGAGACGAGGTCCCGGGAGGGCTTCGGACGCCAAGGGGGCCATATCCGGAGGGTGCGGGCGCTCGGAGGCGGCCGCACGGAGGCGAGGTCCCGGAGGTGAGGCGGCACCGAAGTGGTCGAGGCCGGAGGCGAAGGGGAGCCGAAGGGGCCCCGACGCCGAGGGTGATCGCTTAGGCGAGGTCCCACGGGCTTTGGGCCCGAGGGGCGAGCCGAGGGTCTGGCCCGAGGCGGCCGACGGAGGCGAGAACCAGGGGCTTTGACGCCGAGGGGCCATGCCGAGGTCTGGCGCTTGAGGCGAGTCTGCAGGGGCTTGAGACGATGGGGCCAGAGCCGAAGGGTCTGGCGCTTGAGGCGGCCGACGGAGGCAAGGTCCCAGAGGTGGCCAGGCGGCGCTGGCGAGCAGGCGAAGGGCGAAGGGGAGCCGAAGGGGCCCCGACGCCGGAGGGTGCAGGCGCTTGGAGGCGAGGGCCCACGGGGGCTTTGGACGCCGAGGGGGCCAGAGCCAGAGGGTGCAGGTGCTCGGAGACGGTCGCACAGAGGCAAGGTCGCATGCGGGGTCTCGAAGCTAGGCGGGGTTGAGCCCGAAGGTGGGGGTGGTCCGGAAGGTGCTCTGGGTGGCCGCGTCTTGTGGCAGAAGGTGGGGCGGCTGAAGGCCCAGGGAAGTCGGCGACGGCCTGCAGTGCTCTGGCGGCAGGGTCCCCTGTCTTTGGTGGCGAAGGGTCTCAGAGGTCTAGGGGCTGGTGATGGCGAGGTGGTGGAGCCGTCTTCGAGGTGGCTCCGAAGGGCGCGGGGCTCCGGAGGCTGCTTGTTGAGGACCGCGCGAGGACGACCTAGAGGTGACCTGGGGTGCGTGTTGGAGCGTGACTTGTGATGTCTCCCTGCCGGGGCGTGGCCCTTGCCGCAGGAGTGTCTTTGTTTTTACACTTATGCCCACGAGGGGCATCGGTGTGCACCGGGGCTCGAGGCCATATGCGGCATCTTGCTGCCACGGTGTTGGGCTTATTAACGATGCCATCCCTATGGGCTTATACACCGAGGCCGTAGCCTGCGAGGTGTGCGCCAGGGCTCTCTGGCCATGCGCGATGTCTTTGTTGCCATGGTGATGGGCTTATTGACGATGCCATCGTTGTGGGCTTATACACCGAGGCCGTAGCCTATGAGGTGTGTGCCGGGGCTCTCCGGCCATGCGCGGTGTCTTTGTTGCCACGGTGATGGGCTTATTGATGTTGCCATCCTTGTGGGCTTACACACCGAGGCCGTAGCCTGTGAGGTGTGCGCTGGGGCTGTCTGGCCATGCACAGCGTCTTTGTTGCCACGGTGATGGGCTTATTGACGATCCCATACTTATGGGCTTATACACCGAGGCCGTAGCCTGCGAGGTGTCTTATTTGAGACTTCCGGCCATCTTGGCGTCTTTGTTGCCACAGTGATGGGCTTATTGACGATGCCATCCTTGTGAGCTTTCACACCTCCTTCTCTCTCTCTCTCTCTCTCTCTCTCTCTCTATATATATATATATATATATATATATATATATATATATATATATATATATATATATATATACAATGCGCAATGCACTTTCAATTGAAGCTACTCAAAAAGCAAAAAGTTCTTTTAAAATAGTAGAACTTGCCTCGGCCATTTGAAGCTATTGCCATGGTCAGTGCTAGTGGCCTTGAGACGAGGTCGGGAGGCTCCGACGCCGAGGGCCATATCCGGAGGTCGGGCGCGCTCTGAGGCGGCCGACGGAGGCGAGGTCCCGGAGGTGGGCGGCGCCAAGTGGTGAGGCCGAGGCGAAGGGGAGCCGAAGGGGCCCGGCAGGGAGGTCTGATCGCTGAGGCGAGGTCCCACGGGCTTTGACGCCGAGGGGCCAGAGCCGAGGTCTGGCGCTCGGGCGGCCGTGCATGGAGGCGAGGTCCCGAGAGGCTTTGACGACGAGGCCAAAGCCGGAGGGTGCAGGCGCTTGGAGGCGAGGTCCTGCGGGGGCTTCAGACGCTGATGGGGCCATAGCCGAAGGGTGCGGGCGCTTGGAGGCGGCCGCACGGAGGCAAGGTCCCAGAGGTGAGGCGGCGCCAGCGGCGGGCGAGAGGCAAGGGGAGCCAAGGGGCCGACGGGAGGTCTGCAGCGCTTGCCCGAGGGCCCACGGGGTTTTATTAGACCTAGCTCCTCACCTTGGGGAGCCCTAGTGATTTTTGTGCCGAAAAAGGATGGCACTCAAAGAATGTGTGTGGACTACAGAGCTCTCAATGATGTCACCATCAAGAACAAGTATCCTTTGCCAAGAATTGATGATTTGTTTGACCAATTGAAGGGAGCTGTGTGTGGACTACAGAGCTCTCAATGATGTCACCATCAAGAACAAGTATCCTTTGACAAGAATTGATGATTTGTTTGACCAATTGAAGGGAGCTGCTGTGTTTTCAAAGATAGATTTGAGAACAGGATATCACCAACTGAAGATTCGAAAGGAAGACATCCCTAAAACAGCTTTTTCAACAAGGTATGGGTTATTTGAGTTCACTGTCATGTCTTTTGGGCTGACCAATGCCCCTGCCTATTTCATGAATTTGATGAACCGAGTGTTCATGGAGTACCTAGACAAGTTTATCATTGTCTTCATTGATGACATTCTTGTATATTCCAAGAGTGAAGAGGAGCATGCAAGGCATCTCTTTTCGGTTTTGGAGAAGCTGAGAGCTCATCAGCTCTTTGCCAAGTTTAGCAAGTGTGAGTTTTGGCTAAAAGAAGTGGTCTTTTTGGGGCATGTTTTGTCAAAAGAAGGAGTGTCTGTCAACCCTAGCAAGGTTCAAGATGTGCTCAATTGGGAACCTCCTAGATCAGTGCCTCAAGTTCAAAGTTTTCTTGGTATGGCCGGTTACTACAGAAGGTTTATTGAAGGCTTTTCCCGAATTGCAAGACCTCTAACTCAGCTGTTAAAGAAAGAAAAGAAGTTTCTTTGGACCTCCAATTATGAACAAAGTTTCCAAGAGCTCAAGAAGAAGTTGACCTCTGCCCCAGTTTTGGTTCTCCCAGATGTCAGGAAAGATTTTGAAGTCTATTGTGATGCATCAAAGCAAGGACTTGGCTGTGTTCTAATGCAAGATAGAAGAGTGGTGGCTTATGCCTCAAGACAGTTGAAGCCCCATAAAGCAAACTACCCTACTCATGACCTAGAGTTAGCTGTTGTGGTACATGCTTTAAAGATTTGGCGCCATTACCTCATTGGTAATAGGTGTGAAATCTATACTGACCACAAAAGCCTAAAGTACATCTTTACTCAAGCAGATTTGAATTTGAGGCAGAGAAGGTGGCTAGAGCTTATTAAAGATTACAATGTGGGAATCCATTACCACCCAGGCAAGGCCAATGTGGTGGCAGATGCTTTGAGCAGAAAAGTTTATGCCAATACAATGATGATCAAGGAGAGTCAACCTACTTTACATGAGGAATTCTTGAAGTTTAGACTTGAGTTAGTTGAGGAAGGGTTCTTAGCAGCACTTGAAGTGCAACCTACCTTGCAAAAGCAGATCAAGACAGCTCAAGTTGGAGATGCTGGCATCCAAGAAATCAAGACCAACCTAAGAAAAGGGAAGGCTGCAAGGTTTTCAGAAGATGATCAAGGTGCGGTCTGGTTTGATAAGAGGCTCTGTGTGCCCAATAACACAGAGCTCAAAGGAGTGATACTTAAAGAAGCCCATGAGGCATTGTATTCTATACATCCAGGAGCTACAAAAATGTATCAAGATATCAAGAAGTTGTACTGGTGGCCGAAAATGAAGAAGGAAATAGCAGATTTTGTGGCCAAATGTGACATTTGCCAAAAAGTTAAAGCAGTACACCAAAGACCTGGAGGACTTTTAGTGCCCTTACCCATACCCGAGTGGAAGTGGGAAGAGGTCGGGATGGACTTTATAACTGGTCTACCTCGTACCCAAGCCGTTTTTGATTCTATTTGGGTAATTGTGGATAGGTTAACAAAAATGGCTCACTTTATTCTGTGAAGACTACCTATTAGGAGAAAAGCGGCGTAAATTTACATGGCAAAGGTTGTATGCTTGCATGGTGTTCCAAAGAAGATAGTCTCGGACAGAGGATCTCAGTTCACCTCCAGGTTTTGGCAAAGCTACATGATGCCCTAGGCACAGACCTTAACTTCAGTATAGCAAACCACCCACAAACAGATGGCCAAACTGAGAGAGTTAATCAAGTCCTTGAGGACATGCTGAGAGCTTGTGCTCTGGAAAGGCAATCTAGTTGGGACAAGATGTTGCCATATCAGAATTTTCCTACAATAACTTGACTACCAAGTGAGCCTTCAAATGTCCCTTTCGAAGCTATTTATGGGAGGAAGTGTAGAACTCCTTTGTCTTGGGCCGGAATCGGGTGAAGGCCAAGTTCTTGGCGGACTTCTTTGAAAAGAAGCGAAGATCAAGTGAGGTCGATAAGGGAGAAGTTAAAGACTGCTCAAACTTCGGCAAAAGAGTTGTGAGATATTAGGCAGCGAGACCTAGCTTTTGTCCCGGAGATCAAGTCTACCTCAAAGTGTCACCTCTCAAGGGTATCTGTGGTTCGAGTTAGTGGGAAGCTTGCCCCAAGATTCATTGGACCTTTTCGATCCTTGCAGAAGGGGTGAAGTAGCCTACAAGTTAGACCTCCTCCTCAACTTCTTTGGGGTTCACAATGTGTTCCATGTGTCACAGTTGAAGAAATGCTTGCAGTGCGGAGGACCAAATGCCTTTAGAAGTCTGTGGACCTCCAAGAAGACCTCACCTACAAAGAGCAACCCATCAAGATCTTGGACGTATCCGAGAGAGTTACAAGGAACAAGACCACCAAGCTGTGCAAGGTGCATTGGAGCAACCACTCTGAAGCCGAAGCAACTTGGGAACGTGAAGAGGACCTCAAGAAGGAGTTCCCCCACCTATTCCCTAGCTCAGTCTAAATCTCGGGGTCGAGATTCCCTTAAGGGGTGAAGGTTTGTAACGTCCCGTTTCTCTTAAGTTCTTGCCAAGTTTTCAAAATAAAAGTAACCATTTGGCTTTATTGAGAATCCAAAGCTTAACCTGATATTTTGAAAATTTGGAGAGTTCAACTGGAATTAATCAAACCTTAACTAAGCTCTTTGTTGGTGTTCCTTGCCAGTTGTGGCTCTCTGTTGTGTCTTTGCTGCCCTTGGGCTATTGGTTTTCCGAAGCTTCCCTGTGTGCCACTGGGTGTATCTCTTCTCTTCTAACTCCCTTTGTTGGTTTGAATCTCTTTGAGTCCTCAGACCTTCCCTTGCTTTGGTTTTCCTGCTGAAGACCCAGCTCGGGTTTGTGTTTCAAAACCCCTTTGACCTCTCAAAGCCACGCTTGGCTTTGCTTCCTTTGGACCTCCCCCTTGTTGAGATCTGGCCGTTAGGACCTCCTCTCTGGAGATCTTAGTCGCCTGAGACCTCCCCTTGTTGAGATCTGGCCGTTAGGACCTCCTCTCTGGAGATCTTAGCCGCATGAGACCTCCCCTTGTTGAGATCTGGCCGTTAGGACCTCCTCTCTGAGATCATAGCCGCCTGAGACCTCCCCTTGTTGAGATCTGGCCGTTAGGACCTCCTCTCTGGAGATCTTAGCCGCCTGACCTCCCCCTTGTTGAGATCTGGCCGTTAGGATCTCCTCTCTGGAGATCTTAGCCGCACAGACCTCCCCCTTATTGAGATCTGGCCGTTAGGACCTCCCTCTTGGAGATCTTAGCCATCCAGGTCCTCCCTTCGTTGGATCCAAAGGTCCAGACCTCCTTAGCGCTTGAACCCATTGTTGACTCTTGTGGCTGTATCTCTTGAGGCTTTGCCTCCCTCACCTAGGACCGTCCGATGTTGTTCGGATGGCCCGATCCTAAGGGCACGTTAGCTTGGTCCGAACGTCCCCTTTCCCTTCCTAGCCGTCCAATTTAAATCAGACGGCTTAGTCCCGTTGGTCTGTTCGCTCGGTCCGAACGGCCCCCTTTGTTTTGCGCCATCCGATCTGGATCTGACGGCTCAACTGCGAGGTTACGTTTGGATGGTCCGAATGTTCCTTTCCTTTTTGGACCGCCCGATTCCAATCGAACGGCTCTGCTTTGCTGCGCGTTTTCTTTTGTTCCCAGGACCTCTTCCTGGCTGTTTTGCAAGGACCACCTCCTCGATCCTTGCTGGTCTTTTGTAAAGACCACCCTCCTAAACCAGAATATCCCTGTTGGTCAGGACCTCCCTACACCCTTTGATCTGGACCGTTGAGGTCCTCCCCTTTGAGATCTTGACCGTTAGATCTCCCTTTTGGAGATCTACTCGTCAGGACCTCCCTGCACCCTTTGATCTGGACTGTTGAGGTCCTCCTCTTTGAGATCTTGACCGTTAGATCTCCCTTTTGGAGATCTACTCGTCAGGACCTCCCCTTGAGCGTTTTGGACCTCTGTCCGGGACCTCCCCTCGGCGTTTTGGACCTCTGTTGGGACCTCCCCTTGACCGTTTGGAACTCTGTCTAGGACCTCCCCCTTGGCGTTTTGGACCTCTGTCCCAGACCTCCCTGTGGTCTTTTTGAGGCGACCCTTGCGGTGGGGCCACCTCTTTGACTTGTGGTGCACCCTTTGGTAGCCCCACTTGCCGGTCTCTCTCAACCTTGTAATTATTGCTCTTGCCTCAGAACTCAGTGCGCATTTAATAGGTGTCGGGTCACATTAAATGTAGTCACATCTGAGGTCCTTTATTTCAATTCTTTTAGGGCAAGCCTTGCCCTAGTTGCCCCGATTGGCAACACGTCACTGAGCTTCCTTGTGGTGCACTCCACCAACTCTGGCTATATATAGCCTGGGCGGGCAAGCCTTTGTAACCTGTTGCTCATTTCTTCCTTGTCTCCCCCGCCTGGTTTCCTCCTTGCGCGAGACCTCCCCAGGAGCTCGTTGAGGCTGAGCTGAGTTTCTTGGTTTTCCTTTCTTGCTGAGTTGGTTTGTGTTCCTTGGAGTCTTTTGAAGTTCTTTGGCATAGTGTGGTTTTGCTTATTTGGTTTTCTTGCGAACGTGTAGATCACAAGTTTGAGGAGATCTTGGACCCAGCTCTCTCTACTGAAGGCTCTCCACTGCTTGACCAAGGCAAGCCACAGACCTCCTTTTGATCATTTTGAACCTAGTTTTGCAAATGTATTTCGGTTTTACTTTATCATGCATGGCTATGTTTATAAAAAAATGGTTTGGGCTGTAGTTACTTGCCTACTTGCTGTTATGCCTCCTTCATACTTTGTCCCTATCATGTTGTCATGTTCACCTTGTGAGCCTTAGGGTGGATATTTAGTTGGTGTTCTTTGTTATTTGCCAACATGGGGGCCGTAGGTCTTTATAGCTTTGCTTAGAAAACGTGGTTCGGACGTATCATGCTTCATCTCTAATAATCTTGACTAATGACTTATGAAATGTGTGGTTGGTGCCCTTCTTTGAGCGACTATGGCGGGATGCCTAAGCCGTGTTGGCTATGGTGTGAGACCACTTGGTTAAAAATTGTTGTGCCAAGACTGGGTGGTCTTTTGGCATGGGTTAATACAAATTATTTTGCTGAGGCAAGAAGGCAGGGAGTGAGTAGTGGGTACTGAGCACACTTGGTTGTGGAAGTCTTGCCTTAGTACAATTAAGGACTTAACTTTGTGTCTATTGATCTGGGCCAAACAATGCAACCACAAGATCATTTTATGGGAATGGTCTGGGCTGAATAATTAGCAATGGGATGGCTTGGGGCTGTTGTGATTGAGCGTGTGATTCGTTAGCGCAAGAGGGGGCACCCCATGAACCCTACGGACTTCTAGACCAAGGGGGGGATTGCGAAACCTTAGCGGGCAGCTCCGAGTCAGTTCAAAGCTTTGTAAAAGCCTTGCGGCGCTCTCTAGACTGCTCACCTTCGGAAGTGAGCAAGGGTGACCGGAACCCGTCCCGCTAGAGAGATCGTGGATTGTGGGTAAAGTTGTACACCTCTGCAGAGTGTAAGATCTATTCGAATAGCCAAGTCCTTGGTCATGGACATGCTCAGTGAAAATGGTGCAAGGGGTAGTTGTTTCAAAAGCTTGTGCCACTGGACACTTCAGCGAGATGCCTTGGCTTTGCCTCGAAGAGACCTTGACCAGCTCCAGAGGGGTCAAGGTTGGCTCGGGTTGTGGTTCAGGGGTTGGTTCGAACCTCTGGAGTGGGTGCTCTAGAGTGGGTTTTGGGTGAGGACCTGGCCACTGGTGTGACCAGACCTCCCCCATTGTTGTTTTGGATGTGAGTTGGTGCTCACTCCACATTTTCTTCATCAAATGTATTATGTACTATTGTTTTACCTTACTGCCTTCAATCTATTACTATTATTATTGTCCAAATCTGGCTTTGCGCAAACTAACCATACAGCTCTCATTTGGTAAGCCCTTGCATTATTATTACTGCATAAATGCTCTCTGTGACTTGCTGAGTACATTCAATGTACTCATGGCTCAAGCCCCTGTGTCAAAGTAGATTATGAAGATGATCAAGTCTTGAGCGGTCTGAGACCTCTTTGAGGAAGAGTTCTTGACGACTAAAATTTGCCTAGGGCGTCCTCCACCCGACAACTGTGGTACTTGTTGGATGGTCAGTGCTCGCTTTTGTTGTTGGAGCCTTAGAGCTCCTTGTTGCGGTTGTAAGTCCTTCTTTGGTTTTGTAAGCCCTCGATGGCGAGACCTCTTGTTAACAAGCTTGACCATAAGGTCTGTTATATCTGATTTAATTTATGCTGCTTCATCTTTGTTTGACCTCGTGGTTGTGATATTAGCTTGTGTTCTTGTGTGAGCTAGCTCTGTTGTCCCGGGACTAGCTCGGATGCATAGGGCGGGACCTCCGGGAGGTCCTCACGGGACTTAATCCGGGAGGTCTGTCGGACCTCTCTTGTGATGTACTGGAGGTGCTCTGGGGGGTTGTAGGCCAAGACCTCCGGAGGTCTTAAAGACCTCTGGGAGGTCGGTGGCGAGCAAAACCTCCGGGAGGTCTGAAGACCTCTGGGAGGTCTGTGAACCTCCTCGGGAATGCACCGTGCGGTGCTACCACTCCTTTCTGTGGTGGCTCTGCAGCGCAAAAAAAAAATGGTCCTCCCAGACCTCCTGCGGTGCATCACAGGGTGGGACGTCACACTGCTCCGGTGAGCTGGGTGACGCGCCGAAGGGGCTCCGGAGGTAGGCGAGGGGGGTGGTCTCCGGCTCCGTGGCGCGCCAAAGACGAAAAGGCTCCCGTAGCTGCGAATGTGCGGCGAAGCAGCACGGGGTGGGCTCCGGTGGCAAAGGGTCTCCCCGAGCGGCTCCGACAGCGAAGTGGCACAAGGGTAGGCCGAAGACGAATGGCCTCCCGCGGCTGCTATGGATATCATGGGGATATGCCTATGATCTTAGGATGATGAGACAATTGGCAATGGCGTTGAGGGTTTACGGAATCACCCGTTTTCGGCGTTGCTCTAGTTCTGTCAGGCCTCTGGTGGTCTGACCGGCCATGGTGGTGGTCAGACCGGCCATGCCTTGTGTTGGTTTTTCTGGAATGGTGGCTGGCGGTCGGGCCGGCGGGTGTGGCGAGCCGGCGGTGGAGCGGGCCGACCGGCTTTGCTGAGCGGTCGACCGGCCACTATGACTTTGGATTTTAGAGCCGGGCCAAAAATAGAGGGTGTAGGCAAGTGAGAGGTTCTTCGCACTTGGTCCCATAATTTTGGAGCCTCGAGCAAAAGTTCTATTTGATTGAAAATTCGGAGATGTTGAATTTCCAAGGGTGGAATTTTGGCTAAGTCCCCTTGTGGCGGTCGACCAAGCCGATGGGCGGTCCGACCGCCAAGGGTGGTGGTCTGACTAGTGTTGGCTTGTTTCGTCGGCCCGCGTGGCGGCGATTTGTGGTTGTTAGGTCAAGTTCATGGTTGTCATTGCATATGTGTTGCATGATGCATGTTTTGGCTAACGTGGGTCAAGTTGTAAAGAACTTGTTCCCGGAAACGGTTTGTTGGTCTATTGCTGTGCAAGTGGCTTGCAGGTCTATGACGGTCAGCGGCGAGGTTGATCGGGACTAAGCTTGGAGAGCTGTGGTCCAGAACGATCAAGGATGCTAGGTGAGGTCAGAGGACTCAAGTGGGCGCCTTGAAATGGACATGGATGACCGAGCAGGCGATTCGGCGGCCGTTGGATCAAGCGGCGCCGAGTCGTTGTAATTGCTCGATGGTGCGGTGGGATCGAGACGGGAGAGACTTGACGACATGGAGCAGTTGATCAACCTACACATGGCGAAGCAGGCGAGTGCTTCGCGCAGATGGACTTGGTCTTTTGGAGAAGGATTGAGAAGGGGTATTTTGGTAATTTCACCAAATACCGCCTTGGTGACCTTTTGGCTAAACCGCGGCACGGGTCGGCGCATGGTGAAGTGGTTTAGGTCAATCGATGATGAAGACGGCGCTTTGAGATGCGTGCATATGTTAACCCATTGTGTGTTAGGGTTTAATGGGTGCCCTAATGGAATATACCCTAGATGCTAGCCTCCACTATAAATAGAGGGATGTTGTGGGCTGTTGTTGCTTGCTAAAGCCAAGGAGAGAGCCAGCCCAAAAACCCTTGTGGTTGCCCTATTGTGTGTTTAGGGTTTTGAGGAGAAAGATGAGAGCTAGGTTCTAGGGTTTGGATTGAGAGTGTGTGCTCACGTGGTGAGCTTTGTCCTCCATGTGGAGTGGCTATAAACAACATTCATCTTCTCAAATCAATCCAAGGAAGATTGCAACAAGATGAGTTCTTATTTGTTCTTCCTCTCTATTTTGTGATTTTGGGGCTTTCTTCGATCTGCGGGTTTTTACTTGGTTTTTCTTCTTGATCTTGCTTGTTGGGATATGTGGGAACCCATCTAAGGTCATCTAGATCATCATCCACCTAGGAGCAAGCTTTTGGATCTAAGTTTCGGTTTTGCCCGGTTTTGGTGAAGAAAGGGTGATTTTCGGGGGTTTTTATCTTGAGAGCTTTTGGCTTGTTTATTCTTGTGATTGAGAGTGCTAAGATGTATGAGAGACCATCCTTAGCCATCTTGGAATGATTTCTCCCACGAAATCCTCCCAATCACCATTTTCGTATTTGACTCGTTTTTGGAGCACCCTTCGTTCAAACTGAAAAAGATAGGAACTTTGGCATGGATATCTGCAATATTTGATTGGAATAGGTTCCTAATATCTTTAAGAAGGTGTGTCTCTAATTTCGTGGAGTTTGGCCTTACAGATCAAAAGTTAGACCGATTTGAGTTTCGGTTTTTAATGTCCGTCTGATTTTCTTGTTCATCGTCGAAGCGGTCGGACCGCCAATATCAGAGGTCTGACCGCTAGACAAAATATTTGACCTACCAATTTGAGAGGTCTAACTGCCCAACTATTTGCAAATTGACTTCTTGGTTATTTTGGGTGTTTTGCGTCGGGGTTTTGATTGGATTCAATACAAGTCTTCCACTGTGCTTGTATATTGATCTTCATAGCTTTTATAGCTATTGGAGTGAAATTAGTATTGAATTCAATTAAGGTAAAAAAGTGTTCGTGCTCCTATTCACCCCCCTCACCTCTAGTCACCTTTCGGTCCTCTGACTCTGAGCGTCTTGTGGCTAAGCAAGACAGGTGGGCTCCAATGCGAAGGGTCTCCTAGAGCGGCTCCGGTGGCGAAGCGGCACGAGGGCGGGCCTGAGATGAAGGGGCTCCCGCGGCTGTGAACGTGCGGTGAAGTAGCATGAGGTGGGCTCCAGCGATGAAGGGTCTCCCCGCAGGGTCACCGGGGGGCTTTGGGATTTTTTTTTGTGAGGGCTGGCCTCAACTGTGTTTTCTGGGCTTCGGCCGAAGGCTATTTTTCTGCGAAGGGGGAAGGGGGTTGGGTGCTTCGGCCGGTGTGGAGGTGTCTTCATCTCCTCATGTTTGTAGCTTTTTGTTCGGTCCGCACGAACGGCGCCAACTGTCGTAGCTAAAAGACTAGACAGTGGGTACGGAGGGTACTCCGTACCCTTTGTCTTGGGAGAAGGACCAAAGAGAGAGAGAAGCCAATGACATGTATGAGTATCTCTATTGCTTGTGTAATTATGAGAGAGCCCTTTATTACATGCCCATGGGGCTTTATTTATAGGGGGCAAGAAGGGACATTTACCTTCTTGCCCCCATAGACGAGAGAGAGAGAGAGAGAGACAGAGAGAGAGGACATTTTAGGTACACTTTCCCTAACATACACTATACAGACCAGATTTACATATGTACAGCATCTCTGACGGTACACCGGTATTCCCGACGATCCGAGGGTGCGGGGCACCCCTTGGTGCCCTGCTACGACAATTCCGTTCATCTAGTAGATGCATCAGTAGTTACATAATCTTCAGTCTTAAATATCATCATTTCTGAGAGAACCTTACTTATCATAACACATCTTACTCATAATTTAAGACACAAATTGCCAGATTAAGCTTTTAAAAAAAACTTGAGACGTTCACATCCGCACCATCTGGGGCGGGTGATCTTCTAGTTACTAACATTAAAGGATGCCAGAAATGGAGCTCACCCTTGCGTGCTACGTAGGCAGGAATCTAGAGGCTGTCAGATCACGCACCACTCCCATCCGGGCCGTCTAATCCTTGCCATTTTCGGCTCGTACAATCGGTCCCACGCCACCCGCATCGCCTAGACAAGCCCTACCCACCCAGTCTCTCCCATCCCAATTTCTTCGCCCGCTCGATCCCGTAGCAACGACACTGCTCCTTACCTCCTCGCTCCCTTTCCCCTTCGTCTACAGTCCCCTTCCTCTCCCTCCTCTGCCTCCCTACTCCACCAGCACAGCCGCTACCTCTATCTTCCTCCCTCGCTGCCCCCTCGATCTCCCTCATCGGCCACCGCCTCAGCACTTCCCCTCCTGTCCATCCCCTCTCCACCAGCGTCGCCGCTGCCTCCCTCTCCCTCCCCCACCACCCTTTTGATCTCCCTTCCCGGCTATCGTGTCTGCACCTCGCCTTCCTCTCCCTCCTCCATCGCCCTCCTCCACCAGCGCCACTACTCCGTCCCTCTTCCTACCCCACCACCACCTCCGTGCATCCCCTCCCGTCCAACCCCTCTCCTTTTCCCCTCAGTCGTCTCTCTCCGCCAGCGCTGACAATACGTCCCTCTTCTTCCCCCACTGCTCCATCGATCACACTTAGTCACTGGCTCAGCCCGGGTCTGGCTCTCTCCTCTTGTCTCCACGCTTGCTGGATGATTCTGTTTCTTTTGTTTGGGTGTGCTGGGTCAAAGCTTGCCGTACGTTTCCTCCGTTTATGTGGTCTGTAGCCAGCTTCCTTGGCTGTGTCAGCGGCTACGTTGTCCTGCGACAGTGTTCCTTCGCAGGCGTGACACTGTGCCCCTCGATGGTGTTCCTTCACAGGCACCATGCCGCTACGCTTCGTTCTCAAGGTTGGTCGATGCTGCGTGTTCTCCGTTGCTAATTGTGTTCCTATGTGTATGCTTGCAGATGTGGTGCTGTGGGATGATTTTGTTGCTTTGTCTGCGTGTGCAGGGTCAGAGTTTGACGTTCGTATGTTGATCAGGTTCATCAAATCCTTTTGTGGAACATGTTTGTTTGGGCAATGTATTATTGATGGCCGATAGACACAACCCCGATGGCTTGCCAGCGTTGCAGGTCACGATGGAAGCAATGGAGGGGCAAAATGGGAAGAGGGGGCGAAGGCGATCTTAGTGACGCGGGCGCAAAAACCATAGGTCAAGAGAGTTGGCTGGGGGTGAGCTCCAAGCAGCGGTGCTAGCTCGGCCATGATGACGGTGGCGAGGGAAAAGGCTTCAGCCAAAAAGAAGGTGAGCACAGTGTAGAGCATGGAGCTGGGAAGGTGAAGGTGGAGTTGATGGACGCGAAGGATCATCAATGGCGGCGCAATCGGATGGCGAAGGGTGGCGGCCAAAAAGATAGAAGAAGAACAAAATCTTAGTGCATAGTGGACCAAACTTGGAATCGAGGTAGGGGAATTGTAGACCGAGAGGACAGACACAAGGTGACGCTATTGGTTTCGGTAGTAACTCACTGGAGAGACGAGGAACACGGCGAAGTCGTTTCGACCGTCATGGGCGTGGTCGGACGCAAGGAAGAAGAAGGTGGTGCAGGAGCTAGGAAGCTCGATGGCTCCAATGGACAGTGGAAATCGGAGGAGGGGGTGAGGCGATCATCGTGACGTGAGTGGGACGTCCCACGGAGTTTTGTCGGCGGAGAATAGGCATGGCAACGTCAGAGCCAACTCTAGGGAAGATGACCGAGCGGCACTTCGCAGAGGTGTCCCAAGCAGAGGAAAGCGAGGGCATGAAGGCAGCGAGGCAAGGCAAAGCTAAGGTGTGCATAGGGCGGTGGCTTTATGGGTGGGGAGTCGTGCGTGGCACTAATGCCGAAGGGGACGGCGATGTCCAGGGGCGGACACAGCTGTAGCGGCACGGGTGTGTGCGCGTGGACTGGTGGTTGGCAAAGGGAAGTGGGCCGGGGGTTTCGGTGGGCCGGCAGAGAGAGATGGCAGAATGGGCAAGCAAATTCAGCCCACAAAGATAAAAATAAAGAAAAGGATTTCAGAATTAAGAATAGACCAAAAATTCAAATGAGGCAAAATAAATAGCAAACAAATTAGGAAAAATCCAAGAAAATTCTTTGGAACTCAAATTTAATTGATGTTTATATTAATCAAATTAAATTGTTTAGATTTTAGAAATTCCAAATTAAGCTTTATTAACTCACGAAAAATTGGTGGAATTTTTCATGGACCTAATCTACACTAAAGATTTTTGAAAACTCAAATTTTGGGATGTTATAGTGGATGATGATCAAGATGACCCTAGATGGATTCCCACATATCCTAGCAAGCTATATCACAACATGAACAACAAGAAAACCAAAGGAATGAGCAAAATCCCAAAAGTCATCAAAGAGAGAGCAAAACCAAGATAAAACTCATCTTGAGGAAATCTTGCTTGGATTGATTCAAGAGATTGTTGGTTTACGACCACTCCACCATGAAGGACAAAAGCTCAACACTGGAGCACTCAATCAATCCATCTCTCTAAAACCCTAGCCTCCTCTACTCCACTTTCCCCAAATCACAAATTAGGGTTTTCTAGACTCAAGGCTTCAGACACACAAATCATGCACCACTCCCTTTTATAGTGGAGGCTAGATCAAGAGAGAAAACCTTATCGGGTACTCGTTAAGCCCACACACAATTGGGTCTTGTAACATCCCAAAAATCCCATTTTTGGGGAAGTTTATTAAAACTAAGTGAGAAAATAAATTTAAGCATGTTTATATGTGATAAAAATAATTTGAGCATGTTTTTGAACATTTTCATCAAAGCAACTATTGGATTTATATGTAAACAACAACTTGGAAGAATTTTAGAGAAAATCACAGAATAGATAAAATTTTGGAAACTTTACACAAGAAACCATACTATATCATAAGACTCCACAAAAAGTTTCATAAAATTTAGGGCCTGTTTACTATGTGTATATATTCAAACAAAAATCAGCCATTTCTAGAAAATTCAAAACCTATTTTGAGTTTCCCGCTCACCTAATGGGCCGAAACCCAGCTCAGCCCACTTAACTGTGCATTAACTTAGCCCTTGCCAGTGGCCCGCTCACCTGTTGCTGACGCACCAAGCTTGCTCGTTAGGACCATTCGTCCACCTCTCGCGCTGCACCTACGTGCCAAGCTCGCCTTGCCTGCTCCACCGCTCACCCACGAAACGCGACCACCGCCCACCGTTTTCAAGCCCAACTACCCCCGTCACCACCGCCTTGTGCTCTACATCAGCATGGAACACCAGTGCCCCATATCATGCGCACAACCGCCATCCCTGCCGCGAGTTTATCGTGCAATCGCTGGCAACTCGCTGCTTTTCTCACTCGCTAAATAAGCATTGGAGCATGCATCGTCCTCCTCAGCTTGCCCCCGTTCCATTTCATGCAGACCTAGGTTTAATTGATCCTTGGTTTCGCGGGAACACTAGCATCGTCATCGACGTTGGTGAGCATGCTTTTGCAACTCCATTGCTCTGGTGAGCTTCTTCGCCCACGACAAGCGTGTGTCGAACCCAGGAATAGAAGGATCCTGGATTCTTTGTGTTTTCCACACTAGTCCAGAAATAGCTAGTGTACACAGTCCAACAAAAGTTATAGCAAGTCCATATCATAGATTTTATTCATAATATCAGAGTTTTGTTACAAAAGGGCACATGGCCTAAATAAAAGTACAACGGAAAGCATAATTAAGGTAGTAGTACGCCAGACGATATACCACAGGCAATCATCTGGGGCGCAGCCTAGTCGTCCAAGTGCTCGCCAACAATGTAGCACTCCTCCTTTGATCAACAATTTATTAAGCAAGGTGAGTACGAAACGTACTCTGCAAGTTACACCCAATAACAAGATATAATGCATGAAAGTGTGACAAAATATGACTTATATGGCTATGTTTCCATAAAGCGATATTTGTAGCTTACATATCTTTACTAAGTTTCAAGGCAATTATACTATATGTAGAAATTGATTTTCAATTTTTAATCATCATTTGTTGGATAAACCTCCATACATGATTGGTGAAGGAATAACTCCCTTAACACCAGGCTATCTGCCCAATTTCCCATTTGGATAAAGTATCCAAAAATATTTGTGTTAAAATAATTTTTAAATCAAAACCAAAGTCTAATCCGTGAAAGGCTTTGCTCAACATGTCCATGACCATAGACACGACTATTCAAATAGTTTTACACTTTGTAGAGGATGTACAATTTTACCCACAAGAGTTAGTCTGCTTAAAATATCAGCCAAGACACGCTTTCATAGGCGTGCGACAAAGTGACTATCACAAGGCCTTTATATGCATAGCCAAGCTCTAATTTCATTAAACTTGAACTATGGATGAAATTTGAGTTGGATTTGAGAGATTTTGAAATGATGGTCCAGACGGGTTACCCCTGTTAATTTTGTATAAAAATAAAAATGAAAAACCTAGATTACGACATGGGTGAGTTATAATATGAACTGATGAATGTGAGAGGGTTTCTCATGTGTACATAGGGGGAGATCCTTGCCTAGGTCAATTAAGGACTGAACGCCGGTGCCACCAACGTAAGTCTAAGCTTATAACCATATGTGCCGGTACGGGACGACCTTAGCTAATTAATGTTGGTGTACGGGTAGGATACGATAGCAACAATTCAAATAAATTTACCACATAAACCAGGAAGCCAAGCAAGAAGATGATCACACATCATTACCACCAGACGTGCAGAGCAGTGGAAGAAGAGTTGGAGCAGTCTGCTCCAACGTAGAGCGCATCAATGTAGTGGTCGTAGTCGATCATCCAGCGTCGAGCACGTCGATGTAGTGGTCGTAGTCGATCGTCTCCTCCAGCAACCTCTGAAGTTCCTTATGAAGATCGCGGATCGTCCTCAAGCACAATAGCAACCGCAGTAGCGCCTCTACGGTATCCACACATCCAGAGAAGGAACAACTGTATGCCAGTGTGCTAGCACCAGGTCGCACAGCAGAGTTCTCAGGAAGATGGCGGCTAGGATTTTGGTGGAATAACTCAACTCATGACTTTTGTGTATCTTGTTTGTTACGTTAACCCCCTTTCCCAATAGCCTCATGCATCTCCTTATATAGTGCTAATGACGGATCCTATCTAAACACGTTTTGTTCCAACCCGTTAAGTATGTGACCCTATAGGTTCATGCGTAATCGGTTGTGACTTGGAAACCCTTTCTGACCACGAGTTGTTAGCAGTTCCTAGCAGGACATAACGATTCCCGAATACACACAAATTATATCGGACGAACCTTAATACAATATGATCTACGACTAGGTCCTCATCACTTACGACTAGGTCCTATCTCTATATGACCAGTTCATATTTGGTTACGACCAGTTCGTAACTCCTTACGACCAGGTTACGACCACTCTGTGATTACGTTCGACCAGTCTATGACCAACTCGTATCTCCATACGACCAGTCCGTAACTGATCGAACTAAGCGACCTACTCATGTATTCTCCCTTTGCCTCACGATGTCTGGTTGAACTCCAGGTGAGATGTTGTGTCATGCATGGACTATTCAATACTTTCTCGATCGAGTGTTGGATAACTTCATGTGGTCAAACACTTCGACCACTAGTAGTATGGCCATGCACTTACTTTATCCGACCACAACGAGGGGCCCAAAGACATCTCTCCCGTTATGTTAGGAGGGGCAAATCTCATATCTGACTAGTCACATTCCTCTGCATGTTTCATAGCATACTCGAAAGCTACCTTTATAACTATCTAGTTATAAGCAGCGATTGGCAACCCCTAAAAGTGCTATTACACATGTAGAAAACCATGCTGATCTCAGGTCTAAGGATTATACATCATCATTGCTTGAGATGAACTAACGATACATAGAATCATAACAATCTCAATAGTGTCTCAAGGTGGGTCAATCCAACCCCATGTTCTCTAACATGTGTTCACATTATTGATTCGATATCCCTATACCCATGACCGGTGAAACATGGTCATGAATCAATACAATGTGTTGGTTGATAGAGTCAATAGTGTTCCGACCAATGACATCCGACCAGGGATCCATTTAGAACGACATCATATAAGTTAAAAGAGTTTCACCAACAAGTCACATACTTGTTAATCTTCATAACCAATGATCCATTCAAGGAACAGGATAACATATTATCCAATATTATGAACATAATGAAATATAATCATCTCTATGATTGCGTCTAGGGCATATTTCCAACAATTAAGTCATCGAAGACTAGCCTTGCATGTTGGTTGGCTGTAGTAGTGCAAGCATATCCAGGTAGGTTTTCTTGAAGGGGCTCCCTTCACCAAGGTGTTGGGGACAAAGCTTGCTGACAAAATGGTGAATACCTCAGTTTGATGGGGGGTACTCAGGAACAAAGTAAGGGTTGTCATTCACCGGGCTAGTGCAAGGCTAGGACTAGGTGATGTAAAGGCTTTGTTATGGACTCTAGACTTAATACTAAAATGTTGTGTGCGGTGGTATCGACGGATGCCGAAAAAACTAGAGTACTCATATACTGTTGGTAAAGTTGTACACATCTGCAAAGTGTAAATCTATTTAAATTGCCATGCTCACGGTCATGAGCATGCTTAGTGCAGTCACATCGGGTATAGTCTTAATTTTTGAAAAAACGACTTGTCAAGGAAAGAATGGGATGGTTTGTTGTTGTTTAACTTGAGTGCCATGTCTATGGCTAAGAAATAAATGTTGATCAAAGCCAAGGGAGGTTGTGATTTATTATTTATTAAGTTACATACTTGTTGTTCCTTCATCAGTTAACTACTCTTTAAACTTATGTTGCAAAATACTACATATTGATATTACAAATAAATTTTGCTTAATGCTAAAAAAAACTTATAGCATAGAGACTCATCTCTTGTTAGCCATGTATTTATATTATTTTTGTGATACACTACAAGTCTTGCTGAGTACGCAATGTACTCAATCTTGCTTAAATTATTATTCAGAGGATGAGGATAAGCAGATTCCGGACGACGCCTTCTTTACTCCAAGTACCGGGGGGAGGGGGGATGAGTCTTTCTAGGATCTTGTCCTTGTCGGTTGCCTGAGGGGTTGGATGGGCACATCGATAGTTGATCTTTTAATTGGTCGATTGGCCGTGTATTGTAAATTATGTAAATGTTTAAGTTAAGATCCATATTTGTTTCATGTTGTATGTAATTGTGTATGGATATGTATGCCAATGTTGTGGATATGTGTACTAGCCACTGATCATGGGACTAATATGGTACACACATAAGGGTTTCGGGTATTCAAAGCACGGGGTCTGACAGGTCTACACTCATGCACGCTTCTCAAAGCGGATGACGAACCAAGCTTCCTTTATCCGTGTATTCATGATCTTCTTCTTCACTTGACCTAAACCTAACGAGATTTGCCAAAAATCTATGGTGTGCTTAAGTCCTTATGACTGTGGACAAGGTAATAGAAAAGTTTTGCACATCAGACAAAAGACCAATGCTTGAGCAATTAATAGTCCTATAAGCTTTTTTTTGGCCCAATAGAGACAACGGAATCAAAACAAATATAGTCAATATAATCATGATGAGAAAGGCATTAATATGAGTATATAACAAAAGTCAAAAGTTGAATGCAATGCATGCTTATGAGAAAATACGGGGAGATTGTCAATCTTTTCCTATCTCTTACCCTCGTCAATCTTTTCCATCCATCTTGCCAAGTATTTTGATGTATTTTCCTATCTCTTTACGAGGAAGATTGCTAGCGGTGGAGATTTCTGGACATGCAATAAGCAGAAGATGAATAAGTGCTAATTGATAAAAGTAGCAATACACGGAACTCGAGGTATTGGACTTCATGCACCTCGACCTGATAAATGAAATTACCTGCCATAAATAATAATTGGTTAATTGGAGGTAATGGACATGTAATTAAAAAGGTGTAAGACACAAACCATAAGAAACTGACCTTTAGTGAGTTTCTAAGTTTCATGATGTGAACTTTGTCTTTGGGATCTCTGATTGTTCCTCTATATCTCTTGAACCCATATTTGACTATTGTGTGCATTATCAAAAAGCTCCCTGAGATTACCGACATGATAAGGTTCACTTTCTACATCATTCCATTCTTCACCCATTTCGAAATCATCTCTAGGCTTTATCTTCAACACAACTGCCCACCTGGATTTATATGGTCTTCCACATAGAACACTTGGTCAACTTGATTGGCAAATACAAACGGTTCATGCTCTATCTTTTCACCGGTGTGAATTTGATGTGCGAAATTCACAAGTGTGCATTCGTACTTATCTGTTTTTACTCCTTTTTCTTGAGTAACATCAACCCATTCACATTTAAATAGCACAACTGAAAATTTTATATAATAGTCTAACTCAATTACATCAAGTATCCTTCCATAGTACATCACATCTCCAAGGATAGGGTTAGTATCACCTACAGAAGCGTAGCTCGATGTTTTTGCGGTCACAACAACACCACTATTTTGAGTCACCTTGTCATAACGCTTGGCTCTGAATCTGTATCCACAGATATTAAAGGCTCTGTGTCTTATTGCTACTCCAAGTGGACCACGGGCCAACCATCTAATATCCTTATCGATGTTGTCACTACTTATTTGACGCTCCAACTGCATTATCTGTACCAACCCAAAAAATACATAAGCTAAATTCAAAATTTGATAAAACTAATCCATAGTACTTACATGATCTCTGTACCAACCGAGAAATTTTTCATTCTACATACGCTCAACGGCTTTTGGAGTTAGGTGTCGGTTGCGATTTTTCATTCTCAAATCAGCAGCATGTTCTCTACAACACAAAGAAACATAAATATAAATTGAAACACCTAGTGCAACATGTTAAAAGGCTATGGCAGCACACTTACTTGAGATATGGAACGACAGCTTCACAGTTGTATAGCACATATCTATGGGCTTGTAATTTCTCTATATCAGTTAAAGTGTAAACGGATGGTTTTCCCAATGATTTTCCTATCGGAGGAAACAAAGTGGACACATGTCCATATATGGGAGATTCAAATTGATTTGGTTGGTCATGATTCCTTGATTGTTGGTTATGCTTAGTGGAGAAACCTTCCAAGTATCTAGAACAAAACTCCATACACTCATCCGCCAAATATGATTCTGCAATTGAACCCTCTGGACGAGCTTTGTTGTGAACATATGACTTCAATTTACCCAGATACCTGTAGCACATGGGAAACCATTAAGTTAGTAAGTTATATGATATGCCAAATATGAAAACTTGTATTAAGAAAATGTTTGTACCTTTCAATAAAGTACATCCATCGATAGCATACCGGTCCACCAATCTTACATTCAGTAGCTAAATGGACGACTAAGTGAACCATAACTGTGAAAAATCCAGGAGGGAATATCATCTCCATTTTGCACGGCGTTATTTTAATTGTTTTCTCCAAGTGGTCAAGCTCATCAACATGAAGAACTTTTGAACATATTCCTCGAAAATAAGCACATAAATCAAATAGTACTGTTGTGAAATCATCGGGAAGAATGCCCCTCAAAGCGATAGGCATGAGTTGCTGCATTAGGACATGGCAGTCATGTGTTTTGAGCCCATGAATTTTTCCTTCAACACAATTCATAGATTTGGATATATTTCCAGAATAGCCATCGGGAACTTTTATATCTCGATGAACTTTACAGAACAACTGCTTCTCACTTCTAGACATAGTAAAGCTTGCAGGTGGTATGTAAAACTTGCTTGATGCTCTTTTTTCTGGGTGGAGCTCCTCTCTGATGTTCATTGCTTGGAGATCTAGACGAGCCTGGAGATTATCTTTTGACTTCTCATCTCAATTTAGAAGTGTGCCATAAATATTATCACAAACAACTTCTCTATATGCATCACATCAAGATTATGTCAAAGGAGATTATTGTTCCAATAAGGTAATGTGGATAGACTACTTAATGCCTTGTAAGTTTTTGACTTCTTAAAATCACCAATAGCATTTATTTCACCCAATACAGGACGCTCATAGTAAGTTATAGGTTCTGTTCTATGCTCCACGGTCCCATCAAAAGAATTTCTATCAAAGCGAAATTCATGATCAAGTGGCAGAAATCTACGATGACCCATAAAACAAAATTTCTTCCCATGTGTCAAGCGTTTCGACCATGCATTTGCACCACAAGGTGGACATGAAAATTCCCCATGCACCATATATGAAGCAAGCATTCCTAAGGCTGGTAAGTCATTTATAGTCCACAACACAGCTGCTCACAAATTAAAAGTTTCATTTCTAGATGAATCAAATGTGGACATGCCATTCACAAATATGTCTTTTAAATCTTCCAAAAGGGGCTGGAGGAAGACATGAATATTATCTCCAGGACTTTTGAGGCCAGGAATTAGTAAAGACAAGAAAAGATAAGGTTGCTTCATGCATAGCCATGGAGGCAGATTATATATTACTAAAACAACTGGCCAACAACTATAAGTAGAGCTCAACATCACATATGGATTAAACCCATCAGTAGCCAATCCAAACCGAATATTATGAGAATCAGATGCAAAATCTGGGAACCTTTCATCCAAATGCTTCCATGCTGGTGAATCAGCCGGATGTCGTAATGCGTCATCCTTGATGTGCTCATCATCATGCCATTGAGGGAGAGGTGCTGTTTGTTTGCATATGAACAATCTTTTCAACCTCTCCTTAATTGGAAAGTATCGTAATACTTTGCTTGGTGTTGCTTTCCTTCTTTCCTTCTTTGTCAACTTGGTTCCATGTTTTGTCTTTCCACCTAGAAGCCTTACAGGTTGAGCAAAAATCATCGTCCGTCCTGTCTTTCCAAAACAGCTGGCACTTATTTGGGCATGCATGAATTTTTTCATAATCTAACCCAAATTTTGAAACAACCTTCTTAGCCTCATAAAAAATTTTGGGCAATTCATTTCCATTTGGAATTGCTATGTGCAGAATATCAAGTAGATCTCCAAATGATTTATCAGTCCATTTGTTCATTGATTTTATGTTAAACAAAAGGCCTAGTAAAGATAGCTGTGATAATTCACATCCTGGCCATAAAGTCTTCTCTGAATCTTTAACCAATTTATAAAATTCTTGTGCTTCTAAATTTGGTCCAAATATAGGTGTATTTGGCAAATAATTACCATCAGACATAAGCACGTCATCATATATATGTCCAAATGTATCATTAATTAATTGCTGCATGTGAGCATGCATTTCTTCATTCCTGGGCTGTGGTTGTTGATTAGCATTGCGTTCCTCCGAAGACTTACCATGGAAAACCCATTTGTCATAGCTCTGAAGTATCCCATTGCACACCAAATGGCTATATACTTCATCCTTTTATAATAGATTAGTGTGGATGCATGTGTCACATGGACAAAGAATCTTGGTATCTTCCGGCTTATCTTTATATACAAATTCAAGAAATCCATTTACGCCAGCTAACTGCTCTTCAGATCCATTAGGATAACGCAAAAGCAACTTGATGGCTTCTATATCCATTACGACACTGTATAAAAAGTTTAGTTATTAATACCAATGTAAATTATTAATAATCGTAAGATTTTGCCATATAATTTTTTCAATTTTCAGTTTTTATTTATTTATTTTCCAACTTTCACTTCTGGCAAGAACACAATTATCGTTATATGAATGTTTTCAGTTATCACAAGTAATTAATATGCCAAAGGTAGTGCACATTAAAGAGTCTAATTTGACAATTACAACAAGCCAAACAGTACTATTAAGTTCTACAAGAAGGTTTCCTTGTACTACAGCACTGAAAAAAAAATCAGAATGCATAACATGGAATGTAACAGTAGCTAAGCAAACGGAGGTACAAGATTAATGATAGAAATAAACTAGGAACTAGCTAGTTGCTACAAACAGATGAGTAAAGATAGAGAGCAATGCCACTTTTCTCAGGACTGAAAAGATCTCCTTGTTACCATCAACATAACCAAAAGGTAACTATTATACTCTACCAAACACAAACAACTTCATCAAGTTCTATACAGACATATGTTAATGAACTCTACCAAGACTTCGACTATTGAAGATGATGTCAAACTTGAATTTTTCGACAATCCAACATTGCTACTTGTATGCATACAAATTCAGTATGGTGTTCTGAACTTTACGATACAACATGCAATCGGAAACAATCTGATTTGCTGCACATGTCCATGTTCACACAGGGGAACCAGATGTGGGTGCCCAGGGGCTACACGACCTCAGTGTCCTCCGCCTCTGCCTACTCGTCGTGTCGTCACTCCCTGGAGGCGCATTGTAATATCCCGTTCAACTATAAAACATATATGTGACTATTTCTAAAATTAAAGGTAATTAGAAAAGGAAAATTCAGAACTTTGGAGGAGTTTTAGAACTCGGGCCTTTGGCCTATAGCTCTTTGGGCCCATGTGGGGGAACTAAACCCTAGCACCCTAATACTGTAGCACAGTACTGTAGCATGGCGCTACTGTAGTGCTCCCCTCTCCTCCGGTGCTTCCCCTGCAGATTGGCCGGCCATAAGGAAGAGGAAGGAGAGGGAAGAAGAGAGGAGGAAGAGGAAGAAGCAGAAGGTGGGGGGTGATCTTCACGAGGACTACAACGTGGTCCAGCGGGGGATTTCGTCGGTAAGATCGTGATTCTCAATAGCTAGTTCGGTTCTATAGATGTGTTTTGCTACCGATTAATCATTGTAGTATCCTGCTGTCGTAGATCGGTAGTACTGCAGTTCTGTTGATTCGCGAGATTGGGTTAGTTCCAAGCAGATTTAGTGTTTTAGGGTCTCCTGGAGATAGATGGAGAATTTCGTTAGCTTTCTAGAAATGATTAAATCATAATTATTGGATAAAGGATGAATTAGTTATGAATTTTGCAAGACTAGGTGCTAATTCAGTCTCAGGATTTATGCAGCGGTCGTAGTTCTGTACATTAGAGTTTGGAGATGGCCGAATTTGGTCCGATGATCTGCATGAGATATTTAGATAACTTTATGCTGATTCCAGGAAGGTAAAGTTCATAAATTTTAGACAGATAGATCAAAAGTTATGAATTTTTAAAGTTATTACTGTAATATGTCCTTCTATTGTGGACAGAGGTGAAAGGCTTGGCTATTTGAAACCATTGTTGCACAGTGGAAATATTTTTTATAATTTTATTGAGATAGCTGGTTTTTTTTAGTTTCCAGAGAGTCTTAGAACAATGAGTTTGGCTGTTCCAAACAAAAGTTATGATTTTCCCAAGTTAGAGATACCGAAAATGACAGAACGGTCTTCGGGATTAAAAACAAAGCATTAGATATCGTATTTTGACCTTTCGGTCACCTGAGAAGTCGTAGCTAAGATTATGTAGATTCCAAGAAAATTGGATTCATGACTTTTGGAGTTTTGAATCAAAAGTTATGGATTTTTATTTAATAGCTGTCTGTTTGGACAGATTTGGATTTTAGGGAGTATATCTGTTAGTGTTAGGGTTTCAGTTTAGGAACGATTGCTCTCATTTTGTTCCAATGCAATGTTGTGCAAGTTTGGTTGATTTTTAGTATATTTCACGGTTGCCAGGTGGTGGTGACCCCCAGGGCTAGAGGTTTCCGTCGTTGTCTTCCGTCTCACAGTTGAGGCAAGTACCTTGGTTGATTGACTTAATATGAGTGAATGGCATTGTTTGCTAATACTATGAGTATATGTGTTGTTCATGGTTGCTAAGATATTGTGAAGGTTAATAATTAGGTTTTATAGTGTTACAAATTATGTGCTATTCATGGATGTTTAAAATTTATGAAGTCTGTGATCATGAATGCGTGTAGTATGAATAGGTTTATTCATATGTGAGGTTGTTGCGAATGCATGATTATGATGATTTAAGATTTCATTCATATGCATCATGATGGCATATTGAAGGCTTGGTCATGTGATGACCAAGCAATTGTTGAGGTCCCCGTCATGATTATGGCGGGCTAAAGGTCCCCATGCTCGTGGAGCATGGGCTTTGGTCCCCATACTTGCGGAGTATGGGCAATTGGTCCCTGTGCTAGAAGGCACAAGCATGGGTATGCATCGACGGATGCATACTTTGCATTACCGGTAAAATGCAAAAGAGAAAGAGAAAGAGAAAGTTTTTTTGAGCATCTTGCATAGCATGAGCATATGAAATGAGTGTTGTAAAGATTTGTGAATGGATGTGGATGATTACAGTTGCTTATGTTATTGTTGCCATTTATTGTACTTGCTGAGTCTTTGGGCTCACTCTTGCTGTTGTTGTTTGTTTTTTAGGTACCCTTTACAAGAACGGTATGCATGGGAGGGAATAAACCTAGAGTGGTTACACAATGGCACGAGCTACTCACCATCGAATTGTTTAGAATGATAGTTTTTGGTAGTTGAAGGAATTTGATTAGAGAATTAATTATGATTACACCTCATGCTTGGATTAATTGTAATAATGATGGTTAGCATAGCTTGAATGCTTAAGATTATGTTTTAGTTGATTAGCATATGTTGGATTTTTGTCTTATGGTATATTTGTGCATTTGGGACCTCCGTATAGTTAACTATCTGAGAGGAGGTTCTGCGGATTTTTTAGAAGATTGTTCTAGTTTAAATTGATTATAGTTTAGTTTAGTAACATTCCGTGGATCTTGTTGGGCTGGGGTGTTACAGTTGGTATCGAGCGGGTCAGTAGGTCCGTGGTGACTAGATTAATTAAAATTTTCTAATGGCTAATCAACTTAAAAGTTTGACACACTAGTGCACTGATGGGATGGGGATGGGCTAATCATTGCATTTATGTTTCCGTTACATCGTTTTGATGATCGTGATATGAATTGAGTATGATTGCTTATTAACGATTATATGATTGTTATGAGATGATCTTGCATACTTATAATTGATTATATTGGTTATGTGTGTTGCTAGTTGCTATTGATAGGTTGAGGTGGTGGTTGTGGCCCTAGGCTTTACCAGGTTACACCATCATTCGTGGTATGGAAATAGAGGAGTAGATACCCCGACTACCCTAGCTATAGGTGTTGAGTGTGAATTCCTTTAGAAAAGTTGTTCTCTTCTTGAGCTTGAATTAGGCCACTTCTAGTTCTGATTGTTGTTGACGATTTTTCTTGAGTTAGAGCTTACAATACACCGGTGAAGTTTTCATTGGTCTTCTGGGTCCGTAAAGCGATTACTTGATCTCTGAATCTGATCTATTGTTGCTTGTGTGGCGTCGGTTATGACATGATTGATCTTTTCATGGGAGGTATGCCCTTCTTATTGGAAAATATGAATAATTTATTCGCCTGGTATTCTGGATATTGAAAGTTTCCTGTTGCAAGTTCTTTAACATGTGAAAACTTTGACTTTTGTGTTTCTTTTGGGATTATTTCAAGTGTTGAAATTTAGTGCCCTTTGTTCTAAAAAAATTAAAATCCTTCTATCTTTGTCTTGTTATGTTTAAGCGATAGATGGTAAACATAGAAGTTCATTGTTAAGGTATGAGTTATCAAGTCGGATCTGTGGCGTGTGCATGATTGGTCTTAACCCAGAACAATGGAATTGAAGTTGATTAATTTGATGTTGTCATAGAGTAATTACCTGATGGGTAGTAACTAAGAGTATGTCCATACTTAAATGGAGTCAGAAGGGTTATTAAAAGTATGTAACATTGATGAACTAGTTTGATCACTATGGGTGATAAATTTGGTAAGTTTTTTTGGGTAAAATGGATTTGCAGGTCTCAACGTGTTAGTCTAACCCTTTGGGATGGTTAAGTCCAAAAGGTGTTAGATTATTGTCATAATGGCTGTTAATCTTGGAGTTATCTTTTATGAAAATGTACTGATCATATGTAATTGCTAGGTGCAATTATTATGTATCGAAGTATGGTGTTGAGCTTCCCTAAAAAGTGAACTGATGGGATGTAATTGGGATATATGTTTACGTGATGGTGGAGTGGTAGGATAATAGTATGTTTTGATGAGAGGGTTGATTATTGCAATTGTTTAGTTTGCTAAATCTGTTGGATTACTTGATCTCAGCAGATTAATTTAACTGTGTAGGAGGGGAGAGATAAGGATGTATTTGACTGTTGTCTTAGTCGATAATAATCTGGAGGTTTCTTTGTAGGGCTACTTGATGATCCTATATTTGCTAGTGGGAATGCAAAGAGAGAGAGGACCACAAATTCTTCCATAATTGAATAACCGTTAAATGTCTATGATGTCTGCTAGATTAGATTGGTGTGCACTAAATTGATGTTGAGCATTGTTAATAGGTTAATGATTGGAATTTAATAGCAACATATTTATGTGTGTTTTACAAGGATAACCTGGGCAGCATGCCCTTGCTAAAAGATGGTTTATGTCGATAGCGTGGATTGTGCTTTAGATACTCTCTTGACTAAGTTGAGTATTACAACCTATTAGTAAAGTATATACATATACATGAAATATGTTATTGTGCTTCTTTTGGAAAGGTTGATGATGGGATAGTAAGGTGTGTTGGTTCATGCCAGGAGTGCATTATGATGTTAGAAAGATTAACAGTATATGGTTGTGAGAGTGAGGTTGACTCCTTTAAGAGGAGAATAATTTGATTGCCTTTCTTGATATCCCGTAAATGAAAATGTTTCGAGTTTTATGATTGTGATCATTTGGGTCTCATGATTTATGTGGTAGTTGAAACTGTTCCGAGCAAAATGACGTGCTGAAAGATTTTATCGGTTCTTAAGTGGTTCTTGTCGTTTGGTCTTAAGAACCTATCTTGTTTGAAATGGCAAAGTGTTGTTATATTCAAGGGATTATTTTCAGTGTTAAGGAAAGAGTGTAGTAGGAGTATTTGAGGATTGGAGTCAAGTTTTGTAACTTGCGGTTTAATTGAAAACGTGCTTAAACTTTCTATTTTTCCGCTCAAGAGTTGTTGAGTTTCAACAGAAATGTCTTATTCATTGGTTGATATGTGCTATTCTCTTTTTGAGGGTGCGCTATTGGAATATTTCTTTTGGTCTCGTGCTCACTCGAGGAGTAACGCGTTTTCTGTGTGCGAAACTTGTCCTTGTTCGTCACTTCCTTTTGAGGAAGGATCAATAGATTTGTGTTACAAAGAATTAAAGCATAATCCACAATTGTTCGGTGGTGGTCAAGTAATTGTAGTGGTGAGATTTTGGTACCAAGCTATTGGAGGAGTAGTAGAAGGTGAATCGGTTTTGATCTATAACTCTTGGAGAGAATTTGATTCAAATGGAATGTTTGTCGTCAAGTAAAAGCTGATTGGTGTTACGACCAAGTCAAACCTATGGTAAAGTGTAATCCCAGAACTTTGGTTCATGTTGAAATATTGGGATTATCGAAGGTATGGAAATCTTGATTAAGTTATAGAGTGTCACAATTAGGTTGTATTGCCAGGTTGTGTAGGTGATTCATGATGATGTGATTTAATGAGACTGGGATTATAAAGTAATTTAATCGTTGTTGCAATTAATGGGATAGTGTGAAATGTTGAGTTAATGTCAAGAATGACTCGGTCTGATTGAGTAACCCTCTGAGAGTTAAAATCCTTGTAAAGGTAATTTCGTTAGGAAAATATTTCCATGATGATGTTAATGAGCAAGTATGTTGGAATTGTGGGAACTTTAGGGAATCAATATGAGGATTTCCCTATCTTTTATATCAGAAGTTCGTTGTAAGAGTTTAGAAGTTAAATTTGGACTTTGCATTTTTCTATGCTAGGTCTTTAGTCGCCCAATGATTTTGTAGAGGAAATAAAATAAAGGGCAGATTTCGAACAATGAGATGATCATTGATAGGACACTTTTGATGTAGTACATTAGTGGTGTACTGAGAATTCAAAGTTATTTATTCTTAAAAGTTTGAGGTGAAGTGATTGCGTGAGATCTATTGTGAGGCGCATTGGGTGCCCTCTATCAAAAAATTAATTTTGTCAGTAGAAGGAGTTGTCTAGAGTGTTTCGGTGGGGTTCAATAGAGCCTCTATACAAAGGTGCGGATGATGTATTTTCGGCTTGAGCATAGTTTTGAGTATGCCAATTTAAGAGATTTGAGCTCATGTGGTATGTGATGGCATGCGTAGTCCTTATCAGTTCAGAAAGAATAAAGGAAGTATTTGGTTTGGGCATTTGAGCGGTTGCTCTTTCGGTTTATGTGGTGTTTATTTGTAAACTGTCTCCTTGGAAAGCGGAAGGGATTTCATGATGAATTTTTGCTTCCAAATTTGACCCCTTTTGTGTGAAGTTGCCATTTCGTGGTTGCAATGAGAATCCATTATTCTCGGTGGGGTTACTCGTTATAAAAGAGTTGTTTAAAGCGAATTTTGCTATATGTTTCTAGTTAAAGGAGGTGCTCCTTGTTAGATGAAGAAACCGATTGAGAAGTGGGATAGAATTCCATGTGGGTTGTGCATGTTATGTGCTTTAGTAACAAAAGGGAAGTTGGCCTGTGGTACATTGACTTGTTTTCAATGCTGCGGGATTAGGAAGTGGCGTATCACTTTGACCGTCTTGGGCCCATACGTGATGTATGCATCGTCTGGTATGTTCTGGTGCTGAGTGAGTACCTGAGCAGTCCGAAGCTTGGGATTTCGATTAAAGCTATTGGCCAATGAGTGGGACCTTATTTTTGCGTCCTGTGTGTTGAGAGAACCTGTAAAGGTCGAGACGAGTGTTGAGATGTAAGATGTTGATATCCTTCGAGGTGAGGTGGTTGCATATGTCCTAGAGGGAAGCGATTTAGGAGTTAAAATCTCGCATGCGTGACCAAAATCCATGGTTGTTCACATTGCGTACGTGTTGAATGTAATTAATTTCAGTTGTAGTGTTCTTGCGAATAGAATGACAAGTAGAATTCAGGGTCGAATTCTGTTTAAGGGGGGTAGAATGTAATATCCCGTTCAAATATAAAACATATAAGTGACTATTTCTAAAATTAAAAGTAATTAGAAAAGGAAAATTCAGAATTTTGGAGGAGTTTTAGAACTCGGGCCTTTGGCCTATAGCTCTTTGGGCCCATGTGGGGGGAACTAAACCCTAGCACCCTAATACTGTAGCAGTATTTGCATCACCGCCATCAGTGCCCAAGCGCTCTCAGAAGGCTCCCTCTCCTCCGGTGCTTCCCACAGAGATTGGCCGGCCATAAGGAAGAGGAAGGAGAGGGAAGAAGAGAGGAGGAGGAAGAGGAAGAAGAAGGTGGGGGTGATCTTCACGAGGACTACAACGTGGTCCAGCGGGGGATTTCGTCGGTAAGATTGTGATTCTCAATAGCTAGTTCGGTTCTATAGATGTGTTTTGCTACCGATTAATCATTGTAGTATCCTGCTGTCGTAGATCGGTAGTACTGCAGTTCTGTTGATTCGTGAGATTGGGTTAGTTCCAGGCAGATTTAGTGTTTAGGGTCTCCTGGAGATAGATGGAGAATTTCGTTAGCTTTCTAGAAATGATTAAATCATAATTATTGGATAAAGGATGAATTAGTTATGAATTTTGCAAGACTGGGTGCTAATTCAGTCTCAAGATTTATGCAGCGGTCGTAGTTCTGTACATTAGAGTTTGGAGATGGCCGAATTTGATCCGATGATCTGCACGAGATATTTAGATAACTTTATGCTGATTCCACGAAGGTAAAGTTCATAAATTTTAGACAGATAGATCAAAAGTTATGAATTTTTAAATTTATTACTGTAATATGTCCTTCTATTGTGGACAGAGGTGAAAGGCTTGGCTATTTGAAACCATTGTTGCATAGTGGAAATATTTTTTATAATTTTGTTGAGATAGCTGGTTTTTTGTAGTTTCCAGGGAGTCTTAGAACAATAAGTTTGGCTGTTCCAAACAAAAGTTATGATTTTCCCAAGTCAGAGATACCGAAAATGAAAGAACGGTCTTTGGGATTAAAAACAAAGCATTAGATGTCATATTTTGACCTTTCGGTCACCTGAGAAGTCGTAGCTAAGATTATGTAGATTCCAAGAAAATTGGATTCATGACTTTTGGAGTTTTGAATCAAAAGTTATGGATTTTTATTTAATAGCTGTCTGTTTGGACAGATTTGGATTTTGGGAGTATATCTGTTAGTGTTCGGGTTTCGTTTAGGAACGATTGCTCTCATTTTGTTCCAATGCAATGTTGTGCAAGTTTGGTTGATTTTTAGTATATTTCACGGTTGCGGTGGTGGTGACCCCTGGGCTAGAGGTTTCGTCGTTGTCTTCCGTCTCACGGTTGAGGCAAGTACCTTGGTTGATTGACTTAATATGAGTGAATGGCATTGTTTGCTAATACTATGAGTATATGTGCTGTTCATGGTTGCTAAGATATTGTGAAGGTTCATAATTAGGTTTTATAGTGTTACAAATTATGTGCTATTCATGGATGTTTAAAATTTATGAAGTCTGTGATCATGAATGCGTGTAGTATGAATAGGTTTATTCATATGTGAGGTTGTTGCGAATGCATGATTATGATGATTTAAGATTTCATTCATATGCATCATGATGGCATCTTGAAGGCTTGGTCATGTGATGACCAAGCAATTGTTGAGTCCCCGTCATGATTATGACGGGCTAAAGGTCCCCATGCTCGTGGAGCATGGGCTTTAATCCCCATACTTGCGGAGTATGGGCAATTGGTCCCTGTGCTAGAAGGCACAGCATGGGTATGCATCGACGGATGCATACTTTGCATTACCGGTAAAATGCAAAAGAGAAAGACAAAGAGAAAGTGTTTTTGAGCATCTTGCATAGCATGAGCATATGAAATGAGTGTTGTAAAGATTTGTGAATGGATGTGGATGATTACAGTTGCTTATGTTATTGTTGTCATTTATTGTACTTGCTGAGTCTTTGGGCTCACTCTTGCTGTTGTTGTTTGTTTTTTAGGTACCCTTTACAAGAACGGTATGCATGGGAGGGAATAAACCTAGAGTGGTTACACAATGGCACGAGCTACTCACCATCGAATTGTTTAGAATGATAGTTTTTGGTAGTTGAAGGAATTTGATTAGAGAATTAATTATGATTACACCTCATGCTTGGATTAATTGTAATAATGATGGTTAGCATAGCTTGAATGCTTAAGATTATGTTTTAGTTGATTAGCATATGTTGGATTTTTGTCTTATGGTATATTTGTCTGTTGGGACCTCCGGTATAGTTAACTATACAGAGGAGGTTATGCCGGATTTTTTTTAGAAGATTGTTCTAGTTTAAATTGATTATAGTTTAGTTTAGTAACATTCCAGGCTCTTGTTGGGCTGGGGTGTTACACGCATGGTGGTTGATTCCCCGGCTGGCGACTCCACCTCTGGCCGAGGACGGTCTCACGCGCGGCGTGCACTGACGGTGTTCGTCGAAATGCCCCACTGAGAGGTACCTGTTATCGCGCTCAGATCTGCGAGAGCCGCACCGACCCCGCCCTATCTTCCCCGGGGTGCCGAGGCCGAGCCGAATCCCACAGATCTGCTTGTATATCTGCTCATCTCTGATGCATCACTGTTGATTGGCTGTAATGGCGTGGTGGCTCTAGGTACATGCTTCGATCCTCGGGCTCGGCTGCCACGCCGAGCGGCATCTTGTCGGTGGCATGGCCTGTGGTGGCGATGGTCAGGGGAGATGCAGCGAAACGAGGAGGTGGGATGCAGCGTGTGTCGCTCCTGGTTGGTGGTGACGAGCCCACAGAGCGTGTCCAGGGCATACGACAAGCACCATAGCAACAATATCGTCCAAGTTCTACGCTCTCAACTTCCTCCCTTAACCCATCTCTTTTGTGACAGATTTTCAGATTGGGTTGATTCCTTTTACTTGTATTGATTGAATCTTGGTGGTTGCATGTGTATGGTGGGGTGGCGACGGGAGGTGGTTCTGCCCACACTATCATGGCCGTGTCACATTGGAGGTGGAGCCATCGCCGGGATCTTGCTCTGCATTGTACTCTCTCAAGCTCACCGAGCCATTTCCTGGAGGGCATCTGCTTGATTATAACGGTCTTCAGATGGCGCACTTACCAAATATCAGAGTATTGGCATCTCTGTTGCATCAGTTCTTCTTAATGCTGTGTCCAGTAAATAGTGAGCTCGTGGAGGTTGTTGCGTAATGGAAGTTTATTTGCTTGACATAGAGTTGTTGACTTGTCTCTGGGTGCTATGCCGTGGTACTTATTCAGCTGATAGGAACTGCCGCAAGGATTACCATCCTGAGTGCGTGGGAAAGGATAACGACTTCCTCTATTCGGATGAACAATTCATTTGTGGTGGTGGTGAACCTCGGTGCTAGAGCATTCCGCCTTTTGTCTTCGGTCTCACGGTTGAGGCAAGTGCAAGTAGTATTAATGAGTTTTTATGTTTTATACTTGACGAATGCCATAGTTGATTGTTGACGATTGCTGTTTGGTAATGTTGATAAGCATGAATGCTATAGTTTAATGATGATGTTTTTATGATGATGCTTATGTGATGGAGCTTATATGGAAATGTTTACATGACGACGCATGCTAATGCTTATGTGATGACGCTTACATGGTAGGGTTTACATGAGGATACTTACATGGCAATGTTTAAATGATGATGTTTATATGGTAATGATTTCATGATTGATGGCAATAATGATAGGACAAGGTGAGCAATGAGAATACCTTGTTAATGATGACAATGATGAGTAACATGCTTTAAATTTTGCATCATGTCATTCATTTTTGAACCTTGGACTATGTGGTAGCCAAGGGGTTGTTTCCTTGAGGTCCTCGTCAGGCATTGGATGGGTGCTAGGCCCCCATCATGCATTGGACGGGCTTTGGTCCCCACACCCATGGAAAGTCATGTAACTAATCCGGTGAGGTCGGTGAGAACTGTTACATGACTTGGAGTGTGGGCTTGGATCCCTGAGCCTAGAGGGCACAGGCCGTAAGTAGGTATCGACGGATACCCTACTCGGCATTACCGATAATTGCTAAGAAGTGAAGAGATGCATTCATGACATGTTCATCGCATTTCTGCATAAGATTTGGATTTGGTTGTTCGGCATATAATATTGTTGTTCAAGGTGTGATTGTTTATTCCATTTGAATGCTTTTGATGCTATCATAAGAGATGGATTTGTGGTGTATAATGATGTTGTTCTGACTTGTTCATGATGTAGTTGTTTATTTTTCCCTTTGACTACTTATGATGCTATGTTTGATTTACTATTGCACTTTGCTGAGTCGTGGACTCACACTTGTTGTGTTGTGCTTGCTAGGTACCTCTCGAGGCAGCGGCATGCATGGGAAGGGGTAGACATGGTGCACGACACATAAAACACAAACCGCAACGCGTAATCAAACCCAATTATCCACAATTCTTATTCTTGTTAATTACTTTAGTTTCGATTCTGTGACCACCCTTCGTGGTGGATGTTTTGTTTGCGATCGTGGATGATCCCTTTATGTTCTCCTTCATTCGTTGATTGAGTTCATTTAACCCTCGTAGATGTGTTGATCATTGATGCATTAGTTGATTAGTATATTTTGGATGTCCTTTGATGATTAGTTTATATTGGAGGATTTGATTGTGATTGATGCTATATTAAACTGTTTGAACCTTCAGTATAGCCATCTATACAAAGGAGGTTCTGCCGGATTTTAGAGAAATGTCTTAGTTTTTATTAGTTAGAACGTTACTTTAGTAGCAGTCTAGGCTCATGTTGAGTTTGATTGTTAGCATTAGGTCATTTAGGAATTAAAAGCTTGGTTGATGGTTGATATTATCAACCTTCATGATATGGTTGGATTAGCAATGGGTTAGTGAACTGCGTATAGACTCTTGATAGTTTTATCGTGATCGACTCAATCTGATTGGATGTTTGAGATTGAACTGTTGACGAATTCTGATTCAATTCGTGTATCCATTCTTCTAGATACTGTTCTTTTTAGGTTACTATTCGAAAGTTGGTTGAGATTATTCCATAGTGTTGTTGTATGTTATTCTTTTAGGTAACATTTTGGCTTCCGCATAGCCAGGGTGTTCACTGTAGGTAGAGGAAAAAATCTCACCGATTAACTGTAGCTTTGATACCACCTGATGAGACAGTGGTTGTCCCGATCTTCCGATAGGATGATAACTTTAATTTGGAGGAGAACGACTTTGACGATGCAGGCTTCTAACCGATCACGACCAGAACACCAAACAATCGCTAAACTACACTCCGAGTCATTATCAACTGTGCCAAGAACGTGGTTGACCTGACCACGAAGGTCTATTCTAGCATGCAATCGAAGAACACACAAGAATAAGATAATAAGCAATCTAAAATTACAAATTGGATTGAAATATTTGATAATTTGGGATTCGGTAGCGGTATTATGGTTGGTCTAATCGACACAAGCTAATACATGAAGTTGCAGTGAAGCTAACTTTTAACTAAACAAAATCTAAGGAAAACTAGAGGGGTGCTGCCACCTTAAATAGGGGAGGGGAGCTACACATAGTTAAGAAAATAGAGGGTGGTACAATTCAAGGCACTATTCATGTGTGAACAGTACAACATGAACAGTATAGGCCCCCTAGGGTGACGCCTTCCCATGGACCCAAGCATTACAAGGCCCAATTTAGCCCAAACAGGTGACACAGCACCTTCTTTTTGGTGATCGCAGTGCACACAAAAGGAATTCGGAGGTGAGGCTAGATCCGTTGGAAAGAGGATGAGATAATCTTTCCATCAAGTACTCGTGGAGCTCCAACGGACTCCGTATATGAAAGATATGCACGTTTGAAGTCAATGTTGTCAACGGAGGCCGAATTGGATTCCCAAACGTGGCCAGCTCGAACTCTTTCTTGGCTTGGACAAAAAGTGTTGTGTTGCTGCACAAATATATATTTTTATAATTAGGTAGCATCATAAAATTCATATAATATAAATGCGCTCCTAAAAACAAGCTCACTTGATAATCTAAGTAAAGTGTACGAGCTCTTATAATTGGAACAACAAGCATAGCAAATTTGGTTGTATCCATTGGGGTCATATCCTCATCATCTGGTGAGACCACCTGATGAGACAATGGTTCAGTTTAGATCAAAATGTTTGACAGCATTGTAAGAACTTTGACAGATGTGAGGCACATTCCAGATTTGAAAAAGAACCTCATCTCTTTGAGTACTCTTGATGCTAAAGGGTGCATGTTTTCTGGTGAAGGTGGGGTTTTGAAGGTATCAAAAGGCTCACTTGTTGTGATGAAAGCTGATATTAAATCTGCCAATCTGTACCATCTACGAGGTACTACAATATCAGGTAATGTTGCTGTAATTTCAAGTTCATTATCTGATTCTGATGCTACTAATCTTTGGCATATGCGTCTTGGGCATATGAGTGAAATTGGTTTGGCAGAATTGAGCAAGAGAGGACTTCTTGATAGACATAGCATTGGCAAGCTGAAATTTTGTGAGCATTGTGTGTTTGGCAAACACAAGAGGGTGAGGTTCAATACTTCAGTTCATACCACAGAAGGTATCTTGGATTATGTGCATTCTGATTTATGGAGACCTCTCGTAAGACATCACTAGGAGGTGCTCATTATATGTTAACAATTATTGATGATTACTCTAGAAGAGTGTGGCCTTATTTCTTGAAGCATAAATTAGAAGCATTTTTAGCATTTAAAGAGTGGAAGACTATGGTTGAAAGGCAAACTGAAAAGAAGTTAAAGAAACTTCGCACTAATAATAGGATGGAATTCTGTTCTAATAAATTTGAATCATATTGCAAGACTGAAGGCATTGATAGGTACTACACTGTTCCCCATACTCCTCAACAAAACAGTGTTACTGAGTGTATGAGAAGGACCATCATTTCCAAGGCCCATTGCATGTTGTCAAATGCATGTTTGCATAGGTATTTTTGGGCTGGAACCACTTCCACTGCTTGCTATCTTATTTATCGGTCACCCTCTATTGCAATTGAAAAGAAAACTCCAGTTGAGGTATGGTCTGATTCGCTAGCAAATTATTCAAAATTGAGAGTTTTTTGTTGTACTGCTTATGCTCACGTTGATAATGGAAAATTAGAGCCTAGAGCTGTTAAGTGCATCTTTCTTGGATATAAATCTGGTGTCAAAAGATATAAGTTGTGGAATCCTAAAACAAATAAAGTTGTGATTAGCAGAAACGTTGTCTTTAATGAATCTGCTATGCTTCATGATAAACTGCCCACTAATGTTCCTGTTGAGAGTGAGCAGAATTCAAGTGTTCAGGTTGATCACTTTGTTGGTTCAAATAACATATCAGATAAGGAAAATATTATTGTTCATAATGCACCTATTGTTGAGGATCCTCTTATTGTTGAGCAACCACCACAACGGTTCATTGCAGTTGATAGGCCTAGGAGGGAGATTAATCCACCCAAGAGGTTGATTGAAGAAACTAATATTATTGCTTATGCTTTGAGTGTGGTAGAAGAAATTGAAGGTAATACAAAACTTTCATCATACTCTGAGGCTATTAACTCTATTGATTATAATAAGTGGATAACTGCTATGCATGATGAGATGGAGTCAATTTAAAAAAAGGCACTTGAGAATTAGTGAAATTGCTAAAAGAGAAGAAGCATGTTCATTGCAAGTGTATCAGAGCTCAGGAAATTAGGGTTTTGAGAGATATGAAAAAAAAATATGGCGTCATCGTCACGTTCGTCGTCCTTCAAGCGGCACCAGCAACTCTCTTCGCCGCCTCGGTCTGTGCGCTCGAGCGTCCGAAGCCGTTGCCCTTTCGTCTCTTTGGTCCTACGGCGCCAGCTCCTTGGTCCGTGCGTCGAACATCGCCATCAGCCGATCAGCGCCAGCGTTGTTCGATCGTCGCCTCGGTCAAAGCTTCATCCGCTACATCCGCCCATTTATCAATCCATTGGTCCGCGTGTTCCTCAGTGAAAGCGGCTTGACAAACTCCTTTTCGGTCCAACCTCGACAAGGCAGAACAAATAGCGTGCAATTGAAGCACAGGTCCCAAGGCAATTATTTTTTGTTTAATTGAATCACCAAGCAATCACGTGAGAGAAACAATTGTTTTTTAATCAATCTCTAAGCAAGGTCCTGTTGATTCACATGAAGAGTTGAAGATCTTTGTTTCACGTATAGAGAAGTGTACCAAAGAGGTCATGTTTTTGCTAGGTTTACAAAGATCAGTACCAGTAATTTCAGGATTTATTTCTCATGGCGACATTAAAGTATGATCTTCCACTCTTGGGTTGGGACACAAGATTTTCGCTGTGGCAAGTCAAGATGAGGGCTGTGCTGACACAGATGGATTTGGATGATGCATTAGAAAGATTTGAGAAACAACATTCCACATGGTCCGCAGATGAAAAGCGTAAAGACCGTAAGGCTTTATCTTAGATTCACCTTCATCTATCAAATAATATTTTGCAGGAGGTTATGAAGGAGAAGACAGTTGCTGCATTATGCTGATGCTGGAACAAATTTGCATGACAAAGGATCTCACCAACAAGATGCATCTCAAGCAGAAGTTGTACTCTCACAAATTGCAAGAAGGGGGATCCGTGTTTGATCATCTTTCGGTGTTTAAGGAGATCGTTGCCGACCTAGAGTCGATGGAGGTAAAATATGGTGATGAGGATCTGGGTCTTATTGTAACACCCTGACTATGCAAAAGCCAAGATGTTACCTAAAACTCTAACACAAAATAGCAATACAATTTATTTCCAACACTTTAACAACTACTGATAGCTAATCTTCAACACACAAGAGTACTAGTATAATAATTGGTCTAAATTTTAGCAAGTCTAAAACTCTAAATGTCCAAACACAATAATCCATTCAAGAGGACTAGTATCATGAATATGTCTGGTAAAAATAAACCATCAACTAGTGCAATCAAAACTCAACGACGAACTATGGCAATCAATATGACACCAATTATTACAATTCATTAACTCTCAACTGAAAAGTAATAACAGGTTTATTAACTCATATGTGAAATGAGTGAGTTTCTTCATGTGACTACTCCCTCCCAAAGTATGTTGTCCTTAGAGTTTTACCTAAAACAAACAAAACTAGCAAGAGTGAGTCCACGACTCAGCAAATACAACTGAATAACACGGAAAATATTGGATCAAATACATGTTATTCACAATATTCGAATACATAAGTAAAATGATAGAAATCTTATGCAAATATGAAAATGCATACACTTCTCTTCTGCTTATACCGGTATAGCCAATGAACACCCGTCGGTGTTCACTCAGGCCTGCATTATCCAAAATGCAGAGATCCAAGGTTCGTATGAAGAATCTTTAAACGGGGATTCAGTTTGCCCATATTGGAATGATGGGTCTTATTTGCCCATATTAGAATGATGGGACTTCATTACCCACTCCCGTGGGCAAATCATGAATGAATGAATGAAGACATTGTAATGAAAAATATACTCTCAAAGAAGCATGGGATAACAATCATGAAAGGAAACAAGTAATATTGGAATTACTCAAAATTCGTACAATTTAGCCATTGCATAAGCATCAATCACTGTGAGCAAATACACAGTCGAGACAATTCGAACTGTACTTGCCTTTCACGTTGCGACGCGTTAGGAGGAAAAGAAGGTGCTACTTACCCCAAAGTCACTCCTCCTACTACAATTAATTTACTCAAAATAAGATCAACATGACGCTATTTGCAACACTCTCAAATGCCTTCCCAAAACCAAAGGTTTAATTATTTGATATACTCAAATCAGACAACAACCTAGTAGGAAACTATAACTGGATAGTGGTCTTATAAAATGCATAGCTTTCGTTCTGCTAATCATAAAAATGCATTCTCAAACGCTCTGGAAATATAACAATATTATCTACAATAACGTAGTTGGTGAGATCCTCTAATTCTATCATTATCTTAATCTAAAATACAGTTGAAAACCTAAAGTCTGAATTTGACAGACAGAATGGACAACAGTACAAGAAAATCAATATCTTTCAATTGGCTGAACCAAAATTTATGATCTTTAACAATATGGAAAGCCAAGAGAATTTTCTACAAAAGTCGTGTTGGGAGACCTCCATGAATCAGCCATTATCAAAACCTTATTTATTAAACAAAATGACTGTTGTACTTCGTTAGGATTTCTGGACAGCAGTAAAGAAACTAACGTATCTCCCAAAATATAACTCCAAATTAAGTGATCTTAGAACCTATAGAAACCTGAAGATAATCCCCACAATTCTCTAGGAGACCCTAACCTCCAATTCTACAATGAACTAGATGAAAACTGATGAACTAACAGGGTACAGATACTGATTCCAATCACAACAGTAGCGACGATTCGCTAAATGACAATTACGATAGATCTAATTGAACTTAAACAGCGAGGAGGTGAATTATTACCCTAGAAGATGCGTGTGAGTTCGCTGAAATCCCCGCGAGGTCTCCCCTTCCTCTTCCTCTTCCTCTTCCTTTCTTCTTCTTCCTTCCTCTCCTTCCTTTCTCCTCTCCTCTTTGCAAAGCAGTAGGGAAGGGCGAATGCTACAGTACATGGTCGTGCTATAGTATCCAGCGGTACTACAGTACCCCTGGTCATGCTATAGTACATGGGTGCTAGGGTTTGGTCCCCCCCCCACATGGGCCCAAAGAGCTATGGGCCAAAGGGCCGAGTTCTAAAACTCCTCCAAAATTCTAAATTTTCCCTTCTAATTATATTTAATTTTAGTACTAGTCAGTTATTTGTTTTATATTTAAATGGGATATTACACTTATTCTTTTGTGTTCCCTGCCTAGTTCTTTTTCAAATTTTAAAGATACCATATTATGTAGTAGAGATACTCTCACTCTTACTGAAGTTTATGAAGCTTTGCATGCAAAGGAGAAGATGAAACAGATGGTATCATCTGAATATTCAAGATTGCAAGGAGAAGGCTTGTTTGTTCGTGGTAGACAAAAGGAGAAGAACTCAAACAATGGATCTCGAGGCAGAAGTTCGAATGGCTACCAAAACCAGTCAAAATCCAAAGGCAAGCACAAGTCGTGCAAATATTGCAAGAAAAGTGAGAACGATATCTCTGAATGCTGGAAGCTGCAGAATAAAGAAAAGAGAGCTGGCTATTATAAGCTAAAAGGTAAACTAGATGATGAATGTAAAGCCTCCCTAGCTACTGATGATAGTTCTGATGGAGAAGTTCTTGTTGCCTTTGCTGGATGTGCTAAGACCAATGATGAATGGATTCTTGGTTCCACCTGTACCTTTCATATGTGCCCTAATAGGGATTGGTTTGCCACCTATGAACCTGTTGAACATTGTACTGTGTTGATGGGTGATTACTTATCTTGTAAGGTTGTAGGAATTGGTTCAGCTATTTATTTTCTTCTCTATGTTGATGATATGTTGATTGCTGCAAAAGGTAGGTCAGAAATAGCAAAACTGAAAGCACAATTGAGTAATGAATTTGAGATGAAGGACCTACGTGCAGCAAAGAAAATTCTTGGCATGCAGATTATTAGAGAGAGGCAATCTTAGTCAACAAGGTTATATTGAGAAGGTCCTTCATCGTTTTAATATGCATGATGCAAAACTAGTGAGTACTCCATTAGCTTCGTATTTCCGATTATCTTCAGCCATATGTCCTAAGTCAGATTATGATATTGAGTACATGTCTAGAGTTTCATATTCCAGTGCAGTTGGTTCTCTTATGTATGCCATGGTTTGTTCTCGTCTTGATTTATCTCATGCACTGAGTGTTGTTAGTAGATACATGGCCAATCCTGGAAAAGAGCATTGGAAAGCAGTTCAGTGGATTTTCAGATATTTGTGTGGCACTTCTAATGCTTATTTGTAGTTTGGGAATTCTAGAGATAAACTTGTTGGTTGTGTTGACTCTGATTATGCTGGTGATTTGGATAAGAGTAGGTCTCTAATAGGTTATGTTTTCATTATTGGTGGTTGTGCTGTTAGCTAAAAGGCATGTTTGCAAGCTACTATTGCCTTATCTACCACTGAAGTAGAATATATGGCTATTTCTGAGGCTTGTAAAGAAGCTATGTGGTTGAGAGGTTTTGACGCGGGGGATGCCCGATCTTCACGACGTACAATCGTTGATAACTTTGGATCCGTGCAACCTGACGAACTGATGGCGCCAACCACTGTCAAAACAACAACCTGTGACAAAAGAATTCGCCCAACCACACGCTCGTGATCCCGTCTACCCGATCACACCAAGTAGACGTGTCGCTGCTCCTGCAAAACACAAGGATTCACAAGAACGACGGAACAGCACAACAGATTGGAACTCCCTATTCTAGTGGGGGCAATATTGCTCAAACCCTAGAATCAATAGTATATTAAAAATCCGAAAAAAATGCTGTCCCCGTTACATGGCCCTTGCCAGCCCTTTTATATGGCATACACACACACACAAGGTCTCGAGTTTGACTCAGTATCAGTCAGCATAACCGATTCTTTGGTCTCGGCCAAGATGGCTTTCCATGGATGTTGTGCGGCCAGGATGGCTTACCATGCATGCACAACATGCTGACTGGTTTTAGCATCATGTCTTTCCATGCATGCAGATTCTTCTTTAATTAATTAGCTTCTGGTTGGTCATGCATGCGTTTCCATGCTGGTTGATCACGTAACATGCATGCAAGATCCTTTCTCACGTAACCAAACCTTGGTTTCCTTTCTTGAGGTGTAGCAATTAGTAAACGTGGGCAGCGCGTCACTTGTGAATTATTTCCATCCGACGCACGATCCTTTCTTTCCTCCGCAGGCTTTCCTTTGTTGCTTTTGGTCTTCCATGCTTCTATACGTATAAAACTGCATATACACAATATGTGACTATTAGGCAGTAAAATATATTCATTAGAATCAAGATTAAAATTATTTAGGAGCGAGTTCACTTGTTGATTAATCTTTTTAGCTCTTGCTCGTGTAATCGGTCCAATCAGCGGGATGTCCTCATCATCCTCCCCCTCTTGAAAAGGAGTCGTCCTCGACTCTGATTCTTCCGGTCCAAAGAATGGTGACAAATCGGCAACATTAAATGTAGAACTCACAGCATAATCATCACCCGAAAGCTCTATCTTATATGCATTGTCATTGATCTTCTCAAGTACTTTGAATGGACCATCTCCTCGAGGCATCAACTTGGACTTACGCTTGTCCGGAAAGTGTTCTTTGCGTAGATGCACCCAAACCAAGTCACCTGGTTCAAATAACATTTTCTTTCTTGACTTGTTCGCCTTCTCAGCATAGTAGCGCGTCTTCTTTTCAATTTCTTCTTTGGTCTTGACATGAATTTGCTTCACATATTCAGCACGCTTTGACGCCTCCATATTAGCATGTTCATGTAGCGGCAGTGGCAGCAAATCAAGTGGCGTCATTAGTTTAAAACTGTACACCACCTCAAACGGGCACAATTGAGTAGTAGAATGTACCGCCCTATTGTACGCAAACTCCAAATGCGGTAAACAATCTTCCCACTCTTTTAGATTCTTCTTAATCATCGTTCGTAGTAGCATTGAAAGTGTTCTATTCACCACCTCTGCTTGTCCATCCGTTTGTGGGTGACAAGTTGTTGAGAATACCAACTTTGTCCCAAGCTTGGCCCACAAAGTCTTCCAAAAGTAGCTCATGAACTTGACGTCACGATCTGAAACAATCGTCTTCGGCATGCCATGCAATCTTACAATTTCCTTGAAAAACAAGTCAGCTACATGCGACGCATCGTCACTTTTGTGACAGGGAATAAAATGTGTCATTTTAGAGAACCTATCCATAACTACAAAAACTGAATCTCTTCCCCCTCTTAGTCCTAGGCAGTCCTAAAACAAAGTCCATACTAATATCCTCTCAAGGTACACTAGGAACAGGAAGTGGGGTATATAAACCATATGGATTAAGTTTAGATTTCGCTTTGTGGCATGTCACACATCGCTGTACAAACCTTTCGACATCACGCCTCATTTTAGGCCAATAAAAGTGATCGCTTAACATCATGAAGGTCTTTTCTCTCCCAAAGTTTCCCATCAATCCACCTGCATGAGCTTCCTGCAATAAAAGCAAACGCACGGACGAATCTGGAACACATAATTTGTTAGCACGATATAAGAACCCATCATGAACATGAAACTTGTCCCATCCTTTCCCATCTTTGCATTTAGAATATGGTTTTGAAAATTCACTATCGGAAGCATACAAATCTTTCAAACTCTCTAATCCGGGTACCTTTACTTCCAATTAAGTTAAAAGCATATGTTTTCTAGATAAAGCGTCAGCTACCACATTCTCTTTTCCTTTCTTGTACTTAACAACATATGGGAAAGTTTCAATGAATTCTACCCACTTAGCATGTCTACGGTTCAGTTTAGCTTAGCTTTTCAAATATTTCAAAGCTTCATGGTCAGAGTGGATAACAAATTCTCTAGGCCAAAGATAATATTGCCAAGTTTCAAGCACACGTACCAAAGCATACAATTCTTTATTATACATAGGATAGTTCAATTGGGCACCTCCTAGTTTCTCACTAAAGTATGCTACGGGTTTCCCTTCTTGCATCAAAACACCACCAATACCTATTCCACTAGCATCACATTCAATTAAACATTTCTTTAGCTCTTGAAAAGCTTTTTCTTGTGGTGCACCCCATTCAAACACAACACCCTTTTTAGTTAACTCATTTAGTGGGGCAGCAATGGTACTGAAATCTTTAACAAAACGGCGATAAAAACTAGCAAGACCATGAAAGCTTCTGATTTGACTAACATTCACAGGGGTAGGCCAATTCTTAATTACTTTAGTTTTAGATTCATCTACCTCAATACCTTGTCCAGAAACAACATAGCCTAAGAACACAACTTTATCGGTACAAAAAGTGCATTTATCAAGATTAGCATACAGTTTCTCATTTCTAAGCACTTCGAGCACTTGTCTAGTATGATCAATGTGTTCATCCATCGTTTTGCTATAAATCAAAATGTCATCAAAGTATACCACAACAAATTTACCAATGAATGCTCTTAAAACTTGATTCATCAATCGCATGAATGTACTAGGTGCATTAGATAAACCAAAAGGCATGACTAACCACTCATATAATCCAAATTTAGTCTTCAAAGCAGTCTTCCATTCATCACCAAGTTTCATCCTAATTTGATGGTAACCACTTCTCAAATCAATTTTGGAGAATATAACAGCACCACTAAGTTCATCTAGCATGTCATCTAACCTAGAAATAGGATGACGATACCTAACAGTGATATTATTAATGGCACGACAATCAACACACATTCTCCATGTACCATCTTTCTTAGGAACAAGAATTACAGGAACATTACAAGGACTAAGACTTTCACGTACATACCCTTTCTCAAGTAGCCCTTGCATTTGGCACTGAATTTCTTTGGTCTCCTCCGGATTGGTACGGTATGGTGGACGTTTGGATGTGAAGCGCCAGGAACTAGATCAATTTGATGCTTTATTCCGCGCAATGATGGAAGTCCCGCTGGTATCTCCTCTGGAAACACATCCTCAAATGCCTGCAAAAGCGAGGAAACACCACTAGGAAGAGAGGTTAAGTCGTTAGTTGAAAGCAAAATAATTGCATCTTTGTACACAAGCACAAAGTGCATCTTTGATGGGTCATTGCTCACATCTCTCAAATCTGATTTTGTGGCTAACATAACCAATCCTCCCTCATTCTTACTTTTTTATCTCATATTTGGCTTGTGGCTCTCACTCACCGATGTGTGGAAATCACTCTTTTCTTTCTTTTTACTCTCATTTTCAGCAAGCTTCTTTTGCTGAAATTTAGCATGTATTTGGCTAGGAGTCATTGGATTAAGCTCCTTTGTCTTCCCCTTCCACTTAAAAGCATATCTATTGAAACGGCCATCATGTTGCACACTTCTATCATATTGCCATGGCCTTCCCAACAGCAGATGGCACATGGTCATAGGCACCACATCACACTCAACGGTGTCCTTATAATCACCAATTTTGAAAGTAACATGCACCACATACTGAACCTTCACATCCCCACATTCGCTAAACCATTGCACATGATATGGACGTGGATGTTTCAACTTCTTTAAACCAAGCTTCTCACACAATTCAATACTAGCCAAGTTATGACAACTACCTCCATCAATAATAAGTTTGATTACCTTGTTGTTTACCTTGGCTTGTGTTTGAAACAAGTTGAATCGCTGCAGATGTGCATCTCCTTCTTGTGCAAGCATGCTCAAATTTTTAGTGACGACTAGTGCCTCTCCCTGTAGGGACCCCGAAATATTGGAGGTTTATACCGAATTAAAAATCATACCACAAGCATAATTCTTAATCAAGAACAATCGGTCCTTAATTAAAAATCATACTAGAAGCATAATTCTTAATTAGGTACAAATCCAACATTCAGGTTCCCGGATATATGTCATGCAATAGTTCCCAAGATCAGTGACCATTGCACATATATCCTTATACAACATTGCATCAGACATACAAGGCTTATACTTACATTGCTTCATACAAAGTTTTACATTTCGGTTTACAAGTTCAAGTGACCCAAGGTCAACAAAATTTAGCAGCGGAAACTTGAAGTAAACAACAAAAACCACCAATGGCCCCATTACCCTCAGGCTATTGAGTGGAGATTAGAATTAGCTTCACTCGTTAGCATCACCCTGATCGGCGCTAACGGGCATCTCATATAAATAACGATCCTTACCTGCAACAAGAGGTTATAAAACCTGAGTACGGAAGGTACTCGCAAGACTTACACAAACTATGAAAAGAAAGTGTTTGAGAGAACCTATCCAAAGGATTAGAATTCATACATGCTTAAGGTTGACAAAAGAAAGGCTGCAAAGGGTTCAATTTTGCACAAAGCGATACATCTTAGTCCTATACTTGCTAAGTTTTGACAAAGCAATTTTATAAATCAATTTGGACTAAAACAGTAAGTAAAAGAGAATGTAATCATAAATAATAACAACAATTATCAAAGAGGAAGTAATCATAAATAATAACAACAATTATCAAAGAGAATGTAATCATAAATAATAATAACAATTATCTACCACCAGTAAAACAATGCATGATTTCCCTTCATGCCGAAAGTACCCATAACAAAGTTGTAGTTCGAAATCTATACAAAGATCTATTCAACTCAAGCGTTGTCCATAACCGTGGACACGGTTATTCGAATAGTTTTAAACCCTGCAGGGGTGTACATCTTTACCCACACGACTTAGTTAGCCCGTAAGCCTCCGGAATAATAGCACACTGCCTTTGGAATGCCGGCCGGGTAAACTAAGATTTGGTGTTTTTCAACAAGTTGACACTATTGAGTGGAATACCCATGTGTGGTGATCCCTTCATTCAAGTTACTAATAGAACCTGCCAACCGGGGGCCCACATGTTGTGTTGGGAATGCCGATTCGAAAACAGAAATTAAATGACAGAAAGTAGAGCTGTGCTAGCTGCACATATTAATTCACAATCGGAGCCCTTAAGGTACATACATGTGATGGAACGCATGTACGTCCTCACCCTCTTAAGAACATATGATATAGATATGAGATCAAACACATATATCCTTACTTTCCTGTTTTCCAACTCAATAGCATTAACCTTTTACTTAACCAAACAGTACCCATACACTGCGTGTTGAAGTACGTTGGGGCTTGAATCGTCCAGTCAATGTTCAGTCCTTAATCAATCCAGACAAGACAACCACATTTCCCAATCGCGTGCACTAAGGCACCATCACTAGCATCCACTTGTCCGGATTTAAAATTAGTGAAAACAAACAAAATTTGATTTCAAGTCAGATTTAAGTAGACTGAACAAAGAATAAAATAAATGAAGTTCATTTAGTGTTCCCAAGTTTGACAAGGTAAGCTTGCCAAACACTAACGTTCTACAGACTACATGGCTAATCAATAATTGAAAACAAGTATTTAAGTATAGAAACACTACCTTAAGTTTGAGTGTATGATCAGATTAAAGGTAAGCCTCAAGTATTAGATTGTAACCATCTAGAGACAGATCACAAATAATTTTTAGAAAATTTGCATGCAACAGTATCTCTGTATTTTGGAAATCTAAAGTTCAAACATTCTGGGATCAACATGGTGCAAAGAGGATGCTTGCCTTGTTAGAAGTCCACTTGTTCACTTTCGGAGACGTAAATATTCACTCCGTGCAATTTATAATCTAGAGAGAAAATACGATAGCGAATAAACACCGATAAAATCGAGAAATCCAAAATGCTCAAAAATGCATGAGAGTTACATATTAATGAAGTTATGATTCTAGATGCATTTAGATATAGATCTTAGTTTAATTAGAGTTCAATTTCTTATGGACTTGTTGAAATTAATTCAATTTCTAATGTAACCATAACAACTGACGATACCTAGAGTTTAGGTGATATTGTTTTCCTTAACAGGACACCTAGTACTCACAAACACTCTCTCTAGGCATTCTATGTATACATCCACGATGATCATACAGTCAAAATTAATCCTCTTATATGTTCTCCTTTCAATTAGTCTTTTAAAATCTTAACAAGTATTCAAAAGAATAGCTTATTTCATTATCTTACTAACTACTAAGACAATTATTCACCTATAAAGAAAAGATAGCAGCTTCCTAAATTCCTTAATAATTATACCATTAACAGGTACTAAGTGAGATGATTATTTTATATGTATTTAAGTGAAAAGTTTAGTCCAATTGGAGTTCATTTCAATTAGTTACGACTTTATGAAGCTGAAATTATAGCAAAATAGTCTACTGTTACTGAAATTCACCTCTTGAGTTAAATGATATTAGCACTCTAATTACCCAAATTAATCTCCTCAAGCCATCCACTGATTAACTACCACCCAGCCACTCTATTTGGAAGGATCTACTATCATTCCATTGATTTATACTACCCAAGAAAGAACAGAGAGCTACACAGGAGGTCCTACTGATATTTCTAGTTACCTTCAAATTTCCATTTGCATATACTACCTAGTGATGGACTTAGTCAATGTGTAATTGTTACTGTTGGGTCAACTTGGGTTGTTTCTGTCAGATAATTGTATAAAGATTAAATGAACCAATGGCTAAATGAGTGAGATTTCAGACTGCTAGCATTAGAAAGTCATCAACCTATTGACAATTTTGCTCAACATCAGATTTCTCTCTGTTGATTTCGGAAACTTCACCGCAATTCTTGATTTTCAGATTTTACAACTACAGATGGCTTAAGTGTTCAAATGGTTAATTGAAACAATTGAAACCATACATTTCTAGCTACTGCCTTGATCAAGCCATTAGTTCAAAGATGAATCTAATTATCTTCAGAAATTGTTCATTTACTTATAACACATCTTCTCTGTTCAGTTATCTAACAACACAAAAACCTTCAAACTTGAAGTTTGGTATTCTAAACCTTCTTGCTAATTAAGATTTCAATTTTTGCTAATTGTGTTTGGGGTAGTATAATTTGTCAGTTCACGCATCCTACAATAGGACACTTTCTAAATTGAAAAACTACCATCTAACTCATACTAATTCAACTTTCCAATTTTTGCTAAATCATTTAGGTGACCTAACAACATTTACAAGATTTGTTAACATTGGTTGGTTTGACAAAAGAATTTTACTAACAAATAAATTTTTCAACTGATCATATTATCTGTTTATCAGTTCATACAAAGAGTTTCCACAATTTTGACAACTAACCTTTTCTACTAACTTACTCATTCATTTGTTAATTATACTTAAGATCAATTAGTTCATCTCCCTTTACTATTTACATTTCACAATGGGGGTGAGTCAATTGCCTTCTGTTATTTTTTTTGAGAATTCAACTTCATAATGGATTTTCATATTTGATTTTCAGATTTGGCTACTTCTATTAGATAGCTGCCCACAAACTAATTGAGTTAAAACAACTTCTAATCATTGAGCAACAACACTTCTGAACATTCACTTATCTAAACTATTTGCTAGTTGATCTACCTGACATCCATCCATACACACAGAGGAAGCTGGAGCTGAACCATGGGGAACAGAGAAGCATCAGGGGACGGCTTGGACATTTTGGCAAACACCCTCCAGGCGTGCGAGCTCGACGAAGAAGGGGAAGGGGGCGGCAGCGACGACGGTGGGGCTTTTGGCCGGCCAGGAGGAAGATGATGAAGCGACGAACTCCCTCCGGGCAATAAGAACAGCAAGCGGGTGGCAACTGGCTTTGGAGACGACGTCAAGATGTGGCGGCTCAGGCTAGGGCCAAGGGAGATGGCGGCGGCGACGGTGGCACCGGCGGAGCCATATTGACCGGGCCGTGAAGAGGGGAGCGCACGGAGAGGATTACAACACACCAAGGCGCAGCTGGCCGAACGGTGGCGAAAGGAGGCGCAAGGAGCCGGCAATGGGAGGCGTCGAGTCACCGGAGGTGGCTCGGGTTGGGGTCTTGACAATGGTGGGGCGAGGGAGATTAGGCAGCGGCCGTGGCACGCAGTCTTGTGTAACAGACCCAAAATTTCAATTTCAGAGAAAATTTAAAATTTATTTATTTTTGTGGAAATTCTGAAATTTTTAAAACTTTTCCTAATTAGTTAAAGATAAAATAAATTTAACTACAAAATCTATTATCAAGTTTAAGTTGGAAATAATTTTATTAAGTCTAAAATGTCTCTAAGAATTTATGTGAATTTTTCTAGAATTTTTGGATGTTAATTGTTATATTCTAAAGCCTATTTTAAATTTCAGGATTAAATTAAATAGAAAAACAAAAGAAAACTTCTAAACAAAGATTTGGGCAGCCTCCTACCAACTCCTCTCTCAAGCAGCCCACACAACTAACTCATCAACCGTGCGATTCGCATGACGGACAAACATGTGACCACGCCACACGCGCCTCTCCAAGCCTCACGATCCGCATCCAACGGCTTGTGACCTTTCTTCTTCCCGCCCATCTTCCTCGCGTCGCGTCACAAGACCGCCGCCATGGCCGCCCTTCACTCAAGCCTTAACGCCAAGACTTTACTACCCCTTTTCTCGCTGTTAAATGCGCAATCAAACCAAGGCCTCTCGCCGACTCACTCCGCCTGCTTTTCCCCTCTTTAACCCTCTTTAATCTCCACTTCGCTCCGCCGCCATTGAAGCCACGCGACGATCTCGCCTTATCGACCGCCTGACCCCTATAAAGGAGCACCGGTGCGCTCTTGCTCCCTCAATCCAACGCGACCACTCACTCACTCTCTCGTTCTCACCTTGAGGAATTTGGAGATTTTTCACCGCGCCAAGTTTTGAATTTTCTTCGATTCCGGCGACTCGCTGGCACCGCGTCCTCGTGGCCGTCATCTTCATCATCGTTGACTCATCGCGAACTCGCCGCTCATCTCCGTTTTGTCGGACGCCAGAACATCTTCGTCACCATAAGCCGCCGCCGCCGCTAAAACCTCAACGCCGCCGAGTCTCCGGTCACGTCGCCGCTAATTTGGTAAGCATCGTGTCCGCGTCTCCCCTCTCGAACGCGCCATTCACACCTCGCCGTGGTGTGCGTGGCGTCGAGGGTGTTCCCGGAGCTCGCCTCCATCGAACCGACGTGGCCATGCCACGCAAGCGCCAACGCGGCGCCACCTCAGCCCAGGATCCGACGTGGATGCCTGCGTGGCGCCACGTCACCCTCACAGCGCCATATCACCACAACCCCGAACCCTAAAGCCACATGGACTTAGTTCATATAGACCGTGTCTATGACACTTAGGCCCCACATGTCAGAAAAATTATTTTAATTCATTTAATTCCTGGAAAATCATCGCTGACGTCAAGCATGCAATAATTAGAATTTCCTTTAGGAGAATAATTCGAGAAAATTGTTTAATAACAGATTTAGTTTAAAATTTGTAAAATTCATAACTTTTGCATTATAACTCCAAATTAGATGATTCAAGTTGCTAAAATTTTAGAAAATTATTGTCTAACTAAATAAAATATAATAAATCAATTTAGAGTCCATTTTAGTTCTGTTTTAGAATTTTGAATTCTTTTAAATATCAAATTTAAGATTAAAATTTGTAAAATTCATAATAATTGAATCCTAACTCCAAATTTAGTGAAACAAATTTCTAAAATTTTATAATTTGATTATCTAGCTCAATAAAATAAAATTATTATATTTAGACTTGGTTTATTTTGTATTTCTGAGTTTTATTTGAATTTTATTTGATTTGCCTTATTTTCACGTTTAGACTTTGACGATTCCTGGAATTTGATACTTCTCAAGACTTAGATTTTCCAGATCGCAACGAAGGCAAGTTATACTTTGACCATTTTGCCCTATTATTTTAAAGTTAATTAAATTCAGTTTTTAAATTATTAATTGCATGCATAATTTTATTCAAATATTTCAAATTCCTGTTTAAATAATTAGTTATTCCTATTATCCTTGTATGCCAAATTTTGGATGTTGCCTTGACATTCCTTTGTCACCTTAGATAAATTATTATGTTTAATAATCAAATGCTTCGCAAATACTTAGACCATGATTTATGTTTTGGGAGAATTTTAGCCAACTCAATAAAATTTGCTGAAAATTAAAACTATGGTATTGTTTTACCATAGAGAAATTGTAAAGATGGTTTTATAGAAATAAAATCAAAAGGGTTTGGACTTGGGCGAAAAGGATGAATGGTGGGTGCGAGTTTATGCACCTGCTTAGTCTGGTTAAGATTAAGACCTGTGGTTTAAATTGAATGACGCCCAAGTCAATTGAGGACCGGTCTTTGAGCGCATTTTGTTATGCCTTATCAGACAACCACATGTCCTGTATGGGCAGGACTCGCTAAATAATTTGTAATACCTCTTAGTTATTTGTGCTATGTTGTATGTATGGGTGTCTGCAGACAGTTTTCCCATCTGGCGCAAGAGGGGTTTTGAGGACTGTCCACCAATGGAAGCGAAACCTTAGCGGCACAAGTACTTTGAGGTAGAACATTGTAACGGCCTTGTGATGTTTGCTCACACACGCCTTAGGAAGCGTGGATTGGTCGACACAAAGAGTATAATATCTCGTGTGGGTAAAGTTGTACAAACTCGCAGAGTGTAAAACTATTGAATAGCGCGTCCACGGTCATGGACATGCTAGCAAAGCCACTCGAGTTAGTTTTGTTTTTGGTTTTAAAATGATTTCAACAGATAATTTCGTGGATGGATAGTCCTGGGGAAAATTAGGCGGGTAGCCATTGTGATTGGAGGATATCCATCATCTTTTATGGAGGTTATCCACAATAAACTATTGTTATTTAAAATGGTGATTTAGATTATTGTATAAAATGGCTTTGTAATCTAATATGATTATTTAAATTAAAACTGCTGCTTTACGCAAAATAACCTTGCCAATATCCTTTGTCTACCTTATGCATGCATATCAATTCCATACTGGGTGTAACTTGCGAGCACGGTAGTAGTGCTCACTCTTGCTGAATAATCTTTATTCAGGAGAAGATATCTATCAAGACGGTGAGGATCTTGACGCTTAGGTCAGCGCTTCTGCGATTACTGTGGCGAATCGTTGGGTCTACTACTATTATTCTGCTTCCGCTGTGTTTTACTTTATTTGGCCTCAGGCCCTTTGTAATGAACTCTGAATAAATATTAATAAAATGCGTGATATGTTTTGATTATCACTTTTGTTTGACTGTGTACATTAGCTATCCTGGACTAATGTATGAACACAGAGAATTCGGGATCCTTCGCTCCCGAGTTCGACAAAAGTGGTATCAGAGCCATATCGACTGTAGGACGTGGCCTTAGAATTTTCTTAAGGATTTATTTTTCAAAAAACTAAACATATTTTGAGTCTATTCAAGAGTCTTCTCAACACTTCTTTTTAAAATGGTTATCAACTCATCTTATTCTTTAAATTGTAGATGGTCAACAACCAACCCGGATTTCCCATGGAATTTTCACGGACACTGGGTCGCACTTCTATGGAAGATGATGCAACACTTAGGTTACAACCAGAGACCAACTTATCAAGGGTACATGTATAAAGTGGGGAACCAAGAGCGTTGGAGACTTGAAGTAATCCTCTACGCCAACCTTCAACCAAACACAAACCACCACATCTTCGACGCCCCAGTGAGACGTGATAATTTCGTTGATGGACTTCAGGATGCAGCCAGAGAGGCAACACGTCGCCTACGCCATATTTACAACAATTATTTTGAGGACTCCGAGTTTCACTACCACCCCATGCACATTCCGACTAAATTTGGATAGCACCTTTCGATCTGCTGAGTATGAGGACTCTCTGAGCTTACTCACCAAGTGGACTGTCTAAGGCAATGGATTATGCCTACGGGAACACTCTGGATGAACTGCGTAATACTCAGAACAACACTGCTAGATGCGGAAGAAAGGTTAGAAAGCAGGGGAAGAAGAGCTGGCTATATACAAGGCAGAGAGGGTAGTACTTACGAGCCAGATTATACCCTCTTACACCTTAGTCAGATCTCATATGATCGTTAGATGCTAATTATGAGCTATCAATGTCTCTTGTGATAGCCATAATCAAACAATAAAATAAAATAATAAAAGGACTATTTTGGCAAAATTTGGTTCTTTTGTCTTGTGCTTGTTAGTTCTTGGGCTGTTAAAAATATTATTCCCTTAGAACTTTATTTATATACTCTATTCTGAGTCTTTAGAAGATTCCACAGATGGTTACCACACGCGCCGGCAGTGGTAGCACTCAAGGCCAAGGAAATCCAAACGCAGACACAGGAAAACCACGTCCAAAGAACCACCTCCTCCACCGGCAGAAGGGCCTGATTGGCGCAGATGATGGCCAATTTATCGATAGACTGTTAGCTCACCCATTAACATCAACCAAGCAAAGACCACTCAAGCACCACCACCACCTCCACCTGCACAAAGTTGACCATGGCAAAATTTATGCGTATTGCGCCCACCGACCTTCTCCAGCAGCACAGAGCCAATGGATGCCGATGACTGGATCCGTGCTATCGGGAAGAAGCTGGATATCACTCAATGTACTGATCGTGAGAGAGTCCTGTTTGCCTCTCATCAGCTCACCGGTCCCGCATCAGAATGGTGGGATAACTATAACATCTCCCATGCTGATGCGCAGACTATCTCTTGGGAGGAGTTTGTGCGGGCTTTTCGCCATGCACATATTCCCGCGGGGATAATGACCCTAAAGAAGAAAGAGTTCCACGCGCTCAAACAAGGCAACCGCACAGTGGGGGAATACCTGCACAAATTCAACCAGCTTGCTCGCTATGCCCCAGCAGATGTGGCTAGTGATGAAGAAAGGCAGGAAAGGTTCATGGATGGTTTAAACGATGAGATCTCAGTCCAGCTGGTCTCCAATGACTACACTGACTTCCAGCAGTTAGTGAATAAAGCTTTTCGCCAGGAGGCCAAACATCTGCAGATGGAGAACCGCAAGCGAAGGATGGCCGCCGTATACAATGTTTGAGGACAACCCAAGCCTCGCGTTACATTCACCACCACAGCGTGGAGGATTTCAGTCTTCCACCCTCAGAGCTCCAGTACCAACGCAGCGCCCCAATACTTTAGGCTTCCGTAGCAACTCAACTGGAGGTCAGTCTCAGCAGAAGAATCTGATTTCATCAAGAATCGGAGTGACTTGTTTCCATCAAGCGACGAGACGGGCATTATGCTAACAGATGCCCTAAGAAGTCGCAAGGTGCACCACCGCTAGGCCAAGACCAGAGTTCCGACCACCGGTGGCAATCAAAAGCCGCGATCCGAGATATGAAGGGCGTGTGAACCACGTTATCAGCAGAGGAAGCTCAAGCGACCGGATGTCGCCCTGGTACGTTTCCAATCAATTCAAGACCAAAGATTAGTTCTATTTGATTCCGAGCATCGCACTCTTTTGTTTCCAATAAATTTGTGGGAAAACATGGGTTACCTATCTCTCCTTTAGATAATCCTATGATAATTCACTCCCTGGCTCGAAAATGAGAACTAGTTATCTTTGCCCAAACCTTATCCTTGAAATATCCGGAGTAACCTTCCTAGCAGATTTGATAGTTTTGCATTCTCAAGGTTTGGATGTGATTCTTGGAATGGATTGGCTAGCCAAGAATCAAGGACAAATAAATTGTGCCAATAGGTCTATTGCTCTTACCAATAAGCAAGGAATCTCAGTGGAATTCAAGCCCAAGACTAGTACCGAGGAAGATCAGTTCTAACCAAATTGAAAGAGTTAAAGCTTGGAGATATACCAATGGTACAAGAATTTCCTGATGTTTTTCCCGATGAACTACTCCATGCCACCCGACAGGACGTAGTATTTATAATTGACTTAGTCCTGTGGACCGCCCCAATCTCAAAGCGACCCTATAGAATGCCTACCAATGAATTGGCGAGAGATGAAGAAAGCAGATAATGGAACTAAAATGAAAAGGTTATATACGGCCAAGCTCATCACCTTGGGGAGCGCCAGATTATTTGTCAAGAAGAAAGACAATAGTATGAGAATGTGTGTGGATTACGATCACTTAATGAAGTGACAATCAAGAATAAGTACCGCTACCTAGGATAGATGATCCGCTTGATCAATTAAAGGAGCAAGTGTATTTTCAAAGATTGACTTGAGATCCGCTATCACCAATCAAGATCGCACTGTAAGATATCCCAAGACCGCATTCACAACCAGATATGGATCAGATGAATTCACAAGGATGTCGTTCGGTTTGACAAACGCCCCGCTTACTTCATGAATATGATGAACAAAGTGTTCATGGAATTCTTGGATAAGTTTGTGGTTGTGTTTATCGATGATATTCTCATTTATTCAAAGAATGAAGATGAACACGAGGATCATCTCGAAATAATTTTGGGAAAACTCGAGAGAATCGACTTTATGCCAAATTTAGCAAGTGCGAATTTTGGCTAAGTCAAGTGGCATTCCTTGGACATATTGTGTCGGAGGAGGAGTCGCAGAGATCCACCAAAGTTGAAGCCGTAATGGGTTGGAAACAACCCAAGTCATCACTGAGGTGAGAAGTTTCCTTGGATTAGCGGGTATTACCGCAGATTTATTGAAGGGTTCTCCAAGATAGCAAGACCCATGACTCAACTTCAAAAAGGAGAAAAGTTTGAATGGACAGAGGCTCGTGAAAAGAGTTTCCAAGAACTCAAAAAGAGATTAGTTTCGCACCAAGTGTTAGTACCGCCGATATTCATAAGGACTTTGAAATCTTCTGCGATGCATCCCGTCAAGGACTTGGATGTGTACTTATGCAAGAAGGCAAAGTAGTGGCTTATGCATCTCGCCGATTAAGACCACACGAAGGAAATTATCCGACTCATGATCTTGAGTTAGCAAAGATTGTGCATGCTCAAAATCAAGCGGCATTATCTCATTGGTAACATTGTGAGATTTTCACGGATCATAAGAGTCTGAAATACATTTTACTCAATCGAACTCAACCTCGCATAACGAAGATGGCTAGAGCGATAAAAGATTACGACCTTGGAATTCATTATCATCCGGTAAAGCAAATGTAGTTGCAGATGCCCCGAGTAGAAAGGCGACAATACCATTTTGGTTCGAAGAATCACCAATTGTATGAAGAACTGAAGCATCTAAATCTAGAGATTGTCAATCAAGGATGTGTCAATGCTTTGGAAGTTCAACCCACTCTTCAGAGTCAGATTAGAGAAAAACAGTTAGAAGACGAAGACATCAAAGAAATCAAAAAGAATATGAGAAGAGGCAAAGCCCCAGGATTCTCTCAAGATGAGCAAGGAACAAGGTGGTTCGAAATCGCATCTGTGTGCCTAATCAGCAGGAATTAAAACAGTCAATTCTGAAAGAAGCACATGAATCACCCTACTCCATTCATCCCGGAAGTACCAAAATGTACCAGGATCTGAAAGAGAAGTATTGGTGGGTCAGCATGAAGCGAGAAATCGCTGAATTTGTTGCCCGTTGTGATGTATGTCAACGAGTTAAGGCAGAACATCAAAGACCACCGGTTTGTTACAACCATTACCAATTCTGAATGGAAGTGGGAAGAAATTGGTATGGATTTCATTATCGACTTCCTAGGACCCAAACAGATGTGATTCCATTTGGGTGATAATTGATGATTGACTAAAGTGGCCCATTTCATTCCAAATCAAGACCACTTATCGAGTAGCAAACTAGCTGAATTATATGTGGCCAAGATTGTTTGTTTACATGGTGTACCTAAGAAGATTGTCTCCGATAGAGGTTCTCAGTTCACTTCCGATTTTGGAAGAGTCTTCACGAAGCTTTAGGAACCAGACTCAACTTCAAGATCTGACTTATCACCCTCGACGGATGGTCGAGACGTAACGCCGTCAACCAAGTTCTTGAAGATATGCTTCGAGCCCGTGCCTTTAGACTATGGAAAAGTTGGGACAAGAATCGCCTTTGCGAAATTCTCGTACAACAATAGCTACCAAGCTAGTCTACGATGTCTCCATTTGAGGCTTTATATGGCGAAAAATGTAGAACTCCACCCTTTGGGATGAAGTAGGAGAGCACCAATTCTTCTGACCGAATTAATCAAAGAAGCCGAGAACAAGGTTAAAACAATAAGAGAACGTTTGAAAGTAGCTCAAACCCGATGAAAAGTTATGCCGACAACCGTCAAGAGAATTGACCTTTGAAATAGGAGATTTTGTTTATCTCGAGTTACTCCACTCGAGGAGTAAGAAGGTTCCGGACTAAAGGAAAACTTGCACCCAGATTTGTGGGCCCTTACAAAATTTTGGCAAAGAGAGGTGAAGTCGCTTATCGCTTAACCGCCAACCTCCTTGTCTGCGATACACAACGCCTTTCATGTGTCACAACTAAAGAAGTGCCTTGAGTGCGGAAGATCAAACTCTTCTCGAAAGTATTGATCTACAAGAAGACCTTACTTATGTAGAACAACCAATCAAGATTCTAGACGCCGCAGAGCGTGTTACGAGAGCAAGATCATCCGATCATATAAAGTCCAAAGGAGCCACCACCCGTAAAGTGAAGCCACCGGGAACGAGAGGAAGATCTTAAGGCGAGTATCCCCATCTCTGGTGGTCAAATCTGAATCTCGGGTCGAGATTCCTTTAAGGGGAAGGTTTGTAACAGCCCAAAATTTCAATTTCAGAGAAAATTTAAAATTTATTTATTTTTGTGGAAATTCTCAAATTTTAAAACTTTTCCTAATTAGTTAAAGATAAAATAAATTTAACTACAAAATCTATTATCAAGTTTAAGTTGGAAATAATTTTATTAAGTCTAAAATGTCTCTAAGAATTTATGTGAATTTTTCTAGAATTTTTGGATGTTAATTGTTATATTCTAAAGCCTATTTTAAATTTCAGGATTAAATTAAATAGAAAAACAAAAGAAAACTTCTAAACAGTATTTGGGCCGAAAGCCTCCGGCCCAACTCCTCTCTCGCGCGCGCGGCCCACACAACTAACTCATCAACCGTGACGATTCGCGCCGGACAAAGAAACATGTGACCACGCCACACGCGCCTCTCCAAGCCTCACGATCCGCATCCAACGGCTTGTGACCTTTCTTCTTCCCCGCTTCCATCTTCCTCGCGCGTCCGCGCGCACCGCCGCCATGGCCGCCCTTCACTCAAGCCTTAACGCCGCACTTTACTACCCCTTTTCTCGCGCGTTCGTGCGCAATCAAACCCGCGCCTCTCGCCGCACTCACTCCGCCCGTTTTCCCCCTCTTTAACCCTCTTTAATCTCCACTTCGCTCACCGCCGCCATTGAAGCCACGCACGATCTCTGTCTTATCGACTGCCCCGACCCCTATAAAAGGAGCACCGGGTGCGCTCTTGCTCCCTCAATCCAACGCGACCACTCACTCACTCTCTCTCGTTCTCACCTTGAGGAATTTGGAGATTTTTCACCGGCGGCCAAGTTTTGAATTTTCTTGATTCCGCGCGACTCGTTGGCACCGCGTCCTCGTGGCCGTCATCTTCATCATCGTTGACTCATCGCGAACTCGCTCATCTCCGTTTTGTCGAACGCCAGAACATCTTCGTCACCATAAGCCGCCGCCGCCGCTAAAACCTCAACGCCGTCGAAGTCTCCGGTCACGTGCCGCCGCTAATTTGGTAAGCATCGTGTCCAGTCTCCCCTCTCTCGAACGCGCGCCATTCACACCTCGCCGTGGTGCGCGTGGCGTCGGCGAGGGTGTTGCCGAGAACTCGCCCCATCGAACCGGCGTGGCCATGCCACGCATAGCGCCAACGCGCGCCACCTCAGCCCAGATCCGACGTGGATGCTGCGTGGCGCCACGCCACCCTCACACGCCATATCACCACAACCCCAACCCTAAAGCCACATGGACTTAGTTCATATAGACCGTGTCTATGACACTTAGGCCCCACATGTCGAAAAAATTATTTTAATTCATTTAATTCCTGGAAAATCATCGCTGACGTCAGCATGCTAATAATTAGAATTTCCTTTAGGAGAATAATTCGAGAAAATTGTTTAATAATGATTTAGTTTAAAATTTGTAAAATTCATAACTTTTGCATTATAACTCCAAATTAGATGATTCAAGTTGCTAAAATTTTAGAAAATTATTGTCTAACTAAATAAAATATAATAAATCAATTTAGAGTCCATTTTAGTTCTGTTTTAGAATTTTGAATTCTTTTAAATATCAAATTTAAGATTAAAATTTGTAAAATTCATAATAATTGAATCCTAACTCCAAATTTAGTGAAACAAATTTCTAAAATTTTATAATTTGATTATCTAGCTCAATAAAATAAAATTATTATATTTAGACTTGGTTTATTTTGTATTTCTGAGTTTTATTTGAATTTTATTTGATTTGCCTTATTTTCACGCTTAGACTTTGACGATTCCTGGAATTTGATACTTCTCAAGACTTAGATTTTCCAGATCGCAACGAAGGCAAGTTATACTTTGACCATTTTGCCCTATTATTTTAAAGTTAATTAAATTCAGTTTTTAAATTATTAATTGCATGCATAATTTTATTCAAATATTTCAAATTCTGCTTAAATAATTAGTTATTCCTATTATCCTTGTATGCCAAATTTTGGATGTTGCCTTGACATTCCTTTGTCACCTTAGATAAATTATTATGTTTAATAATCAAATGCTTCGCAAATACTTAGACCATGATTTATGTTTTGGGAGAATTTTAGCCAACTCAATAAAATTTGCTGAAAATTAAAACTATGGTATTGTTTTACCATAGAGAAATTGTAAAGATGGTTTTATAGAAATAAAATCAAAAGGGTTTGGACTTGGGCGAAAAGGATGAATGGTGGGTGCGTTTATGCACCTGCTTAGTCTGGTTAAGATTAAGACCCAGGGTTTAAATTGAATGACGCCCAAGTCAATTGAGGACCGGTCTTTGAGCGCATTTTGTTATGCCTTATCGTACAACCACATGTCCTGTATGGGCAGGACCTGGCTAAATAATTTGTAATACCTCTTAGTTATTTGTGCTATGTTGTATGTATGGGTGTCGGGTAGACAGTTTTCCCATCTGGCGCAAGAGGGGTTTTGAGGACGGTCGGTCAATGGAAGCGAAACCTTAGCGGGCACAAGTACTTTGAGGTAGAACATTGTAACGACCTTGTGATGTTTGCTCACACACGCCTTAGAAGCGTGGATTGGTCGACACAAAGAGTATAATATCTCGTGTGGGTAAAGTTGTACAAACTCTGCAGAGTGTAAAACTATTCAATAGCGCGTCCACGGTCATGGACATGCTAGCAAAGCCACTCGAGTTAGTTTTGTTTTTGGTTTTAAAATGATTTCAACAGATAATTTCAGGATGGATAGTCCTGTGGGAAAATTGGGCGGGTAGCCATTGTGATTGGAGGATATCCATCATCTTTTATGGAGGTTATCCACAATAAACTATTGTTATTTAAAATGGTGATTTAGATTATTGTATAAAATGGCTTTGTAATCTAATATGATTATTTAAATTAAAACTGCTGCTTTACGCAAAATAACCTTGCCAGTATCCTTTGTCTACCTTATGCATGCATATCAATTCCATATTGGGTGTAACTTGCGAGCACGGTAGTAGTGCTCACTCTTGCTGAATAATCTTTATTCAGGAGAAGATATCTATCAAGACGGTGAGGATCTTGACGCTTAGGTCATTGCGCTTCTGCATTTATTGCTGTGGCGAATCGTTGGGTCTACTACTATTATTTCGCTCACTGTGTTTTACTTTATTTGGCCTCGGGCCCTTTGTAATGAACTCAATAAATATTAATAAAATCGTGATATGTTTTGATTATCACTTTTGTTTGATGTGTACATTAGCTATCCTGGACTAATGTATGAACACAGAGAATTCGGGATCCTTCGCTCCCGAGTTCGACATGCGGCGATGTGGAGGAGGGCGGCGGGGAAGTGGAGGCCGGGGAGGATGAGTCAACCATGGAGCCGGTGGGGGAAACCGGGAGGCGGTCAGATGGCGAGGGCGGTGCGGAGCAGCAAAGGTGGCGATGGCGGTGGATGGAAAAAGCGGCCGAGAGGCGACGCCGGGAGGAATCGAGGCGGCATCAGAAGCAGAGGGAACGATTCGAACTGCGGCTACGGATCAAGGTGCGGCTTGCACGGCGCGTGGAGGAGCTCAATCGGCGGCGCGGAGGACTCCGGGTGGCGGCAGCGGCCTGGCGAAAAAGGGGCGTCGGTGGTTTGGTGGAGAAGGGCCTTGGCCATGGTGCGGGGCGCGGCGACGGCAAGCGGAGGAGGCGGCGCCATGGAGCAGGGGAGCCGGAGGAGGCGGTCGGGCGTTGAGGAGGCTCAAACGGCGGCGTGGGGAGACGCCAAGACAGCCAAAGCGGGAGGAAGTGGAGGCCAGGGATTTGGGTCAGTCATGGAGCACAAGGCTGGATTGTAGAATGGGGAAAAGGAGTTGTGGGGAGAAGCTACGAGATGGGAGGGTGGCATGGCGTGTCGTGTGTGCTTGATTCGGCATAGATGCGGGCGCGTGTCCCAGGGGCTGCAGCACTTTGAAGCCAAAGAAAATGACGGAGAGCTAAATGCTATGAGGTGTTTAGAACAGTACAGACACGCGTCTAGGCAGAGACGAGCTGGCAGACAAGCACGGCGCCGACGGGGCTGCGTGTAAGGGAGAAGTTGCTAGAGAAGAAGGCAAAGAAGAGGGCGGCATGGCCGAACGGTGCTGGCGCAGGAGGGACGCGTGGCTCGCACGCTGAAGCGGAAACAACTGCGTGGCTCTGGCTCTGGAGGTGTGGAAAAGAAATGCTGCAAACGGGACCCACTGGCCAGCGAGAGGGGAAAAGAAATAGGTTTCCTGGATTTTTAGAAAATAGCTGAAGGATAAATGAATTCTCAAGTATAGTTATCAAGCTCCAAAAATTATAAACTTTTCAGAGGAGGTTTTTGATATATTGTAAATTTTTATACAAATGTTTTAGGATTTTATGTTCTATGTATATTTTTCTAAAAATTTTTGTTCATGATTTATTCATTTGTTTAAAGTTCACTTAGAGAAGATGTTTATTAATTAAGTTTGAATTTTTATCAAGGTTATATTGAGTTCCTAAATTTGATAGAATTCATTTTTATTTATGGTAATTATTCTAGTATTTAAATATATTGTTTTCCATAGATTTTTATGAGTTTTTATTTAAAATTTCTTTTGTGGCTTAAGTTTGAGTTAGAGGTTTACATTTGGTTTAAAATTTTCAAATGCATAATTTATGCACATGCTCCAAAAATAATATGAAATGCATATAATTACTGTTTATTAAAATTGGACTGTTACACTCCCATTTCATAACTCAACACATCAATCTCATCATCATCATCGGATGCATTTTCATATCTCTCATTTTCATGACTGGGCTCAACCTCATCTTCACTTGCAGATTCAAACTCTCCATCATCTGTCACAAGCATGACTCGGTTGTTGGGACACTCCCTAGCTATGTGCTCACACCCCAAACACTTGAAGCATTGAATTTCTCTACTCTTTGCTGTAGCATTAATTGAAGATGTAGGGGATGGAGCCACCTTCTTCTCACTTGATGTAGGTGCTGATTTTGCAATCGGGGAAGAAGGAACATTAGTATTTGAACTAGTACTAGCTGAAGATGTACCTCGTCCCAAACTGAAGCGTGCTTTGGTGGCATTAGATGAAGATGATGGAGCTTTCAGGTTGAAAGATGTTGTCCTTGGTGCTGGTTTCAAATCTTCTAGCAACTGTTTCTCCGCCTTTGTCGCTTAATGCACCAAGTCAACAACAGAACTGTAGGGCTGATATTGCACTATGCGTTTAATATTTTTATTTAGGCCAAACAGAAAACGGGCAAGTGTTTGCTCTTCATCTTCGTGCACATGTGCCCTAATCATAGCTTGCTCCATCTCCTTGTATTATTCCTCCACCGAGCGACCTCCCTGTCTCAAATTCTGCAATTTATCAAAAAGATCACGTTTATAGGTGTTAGGAACAAAACGTGCTCTCAGCTCTTGCTTCATTTTAGCCCATGATGCAACTAGTGGTTCTCCATTATCTTCTCTTTGGTTCAATACTTGCTCCCACCAAATCAATGCATACCCATCAAACCCAAGTGACGCCATGTGTAGCTTCTTCTCTTCCGAATAATTGTGCATCCGGAATATCTTCTCTACCTTGAGCTCCCATGTGAGATATGCATCGGGATCGGAAGCGCCTTCAAATTTGGGAATATTGAACTTGAGATTCCCAAATTTTTCCTCCACGTGCTGCTCATCGTGACGACGGCCATGGCGTTGATAGGTATCATTGCGATGTAACCAAACATCGTCGCCAAAGTCCTCAATGTGGGCAAGCACTGCTACCACTCGCCACGGCCATGGCCTCTCCTTGGCCATGGTCGATTAAAACACCTCCCCACGCCTGAAGGGGTGGACGAACCGCATTGGCAGCGACTCGACCCGCTTGAGCTTCTCTAGCGAATTGCGCAGCCCTCTCCTCGTTAGCCTCATCAAGCTCAATGCCTTCTTCATGTACACCAACTGGGCCCTGCTCTTTGCGAAGCTCCTCTAGTATCTCCCTCCTCAAGACACTCATGTTGTCATTCAATTGAGTGTTGAAATCATTTGTGAGCTTGTCAAGGTCAGCTTGTGTAACATATGCTGGTTCTCCTTCTTTCCCTGACATGGTTAGTGCAAACAAAGAAAAACTATATATGTGGATGTGGAAGTCTTTATTTGTGGAAATCTCTCAATCTCACCTTCTCTTACCAACCGAAGTTCTTATGTGCCCTTGTTGGAATTGAAGAGCTGCATGCACTTTGGTGACAGTACACAACACAAGGTGATAGATTAAGCGAATTCAATTGCACAAGCACTGTTAGACAATAGCTTATTTGTGGAGCTTGGAGGGAAAAGTGTTTACCTATGCAATCTGAAATTTCTAGATATTGTAAAGCTAGGTAACAATCTAAACTAGAATTCAATGCCTAGTTGCTGATCTTAAAAGATATAAGAGAAGAACGAAGCAACTCACACGCAAAGATGATGGAACTTAGTGCAATCAAAGGAATGAGCTAAAAATATAAGTGATGAACAACTAGCTCTTATTGCACAAGTTATAGAGAGACGCTAGCTAATTGCTCAATGATATAAATTAGGGCACAAGATTGCTCAAAACAATGAAATAGCACAATCTGAAAATAGATACTAGCTAGGTGTGCTCTCAAACAATGTCGGCCAAGCACTTTTTTTATTTTTTTTTTGTCTCTATCTCTTTTTTTGTCTCTTTTTTTTGTTTTTTTTCTCTGTGTTTTCTTTTCTTCTTCTTTTTTTTGTACTTTGGCCAACAAAAAGGTTCACAAAGAGCAGCACAAGCCTTTTAGGTACAGCTAAAACTCACAAGCTAGATTGTGCAATGAGTTGAAAACGAGCAGCTCTAGAGCAATATCAACAAGCTAGTCTCAAATAGGAGCAAAGTATTCGCAAAGGATTGAATTGGCTCACAAAAGATGTATGGGAAGTTTTTTTTCGTCTTTCTCAGAAATGAACACAACAGAGTCACGGAATTGTAGCAGCACAAGACGGACTTTTTTTTTTTCTTTTCAGCGACAGGGCGCTCTCTGCAGGAGTTTGCGCCTCTGAGGCGATCTCAGTAGCAATACTAGTAGGCGCACGCTTTTTTTTCTCCAACAAGCGAGACGTGATCGATTTTGCGCATTGCTCTTGTGCGGAACGATGTCAGCGCATCTTGTAGAGATCGCTACTGTTTTTTTCCGCCTAACAGATTGGAATCAAGAAATTAAAGCTACTCAAAGGAAATAAAGATCAGCGACTAAACACAATTTCTAATGGATCAAGACCTAACAAAACTCACAAGAATTAACAGATTGAACTACGGGCTAAAGGATTTGTTTTTGTGGCTTTTTGTGTATAGGATAGAAAATAAATCTAACTATGGGTAAATTGATCCTACCATGGCAACCGATTCTCTGATACCATTTGATGATGCGGGGGATGCCCGATCTTCACGACGTACAATCGTTGATAACTTTGGATCCGTGCAACCTGACGAACCGATAGCGCCAACCACTGTCAAAACAGCAACCTGCGACAAAAGAATTCGCCCAACCACACGCTCGTGATCCCGTCTACCCGATCACACCAAGTAGACATGTCGCTGCTCCTGCAAAACACAAGGATTCACAAGAATGACGGAATGGCACAACAGATTGGAACTCCCTATTCTAGTGGGGGCAATATTGCTCAAACCCTAGAATCAATAGTATATTGAAAATCTGAAGAAAAAAAATGTCGTCCCCGTTACATGGCCCGCGCCAGCCCTTTTATATGGGCGTACACACACACACAAGGTCTCGTGTTTGACTCAGTCTCGGTCAGCATAACCGATTCTTTGGTCTCGGCCAAGATGGCTTTCCATGGATGTTGTGCAGCCAGGATGGCTTACCATGCATGCACAACATGCTGGCTGGTTTCAGCATCATGTCTTTCCATGCATGCATATTCTTCTTTAATTAATTAGCTTCTGGTTGGTCATGCATGCCTTTCCATGCTGGTTGATCACATAACATGCATGCAAGATCCTTTCTCACGTAACAAAACCTTGGTTTCCTTTCTTGAGGTGTAGTAATTAGTAAACGTGGGCAGCGCGTCACTTGTGAATTATTTCCATCCGACGCACGATCCTTTCTTTCCTCCGCAGGCTTTCCTTTGTTGCTTTTGGTCTTCCATGCTTCTATACGTATAAAACTGCATATACACAATATGTGACTATTAGGCAGTAACATATATTCATTAGAATCAAGATTAAAATTATTTAGGAGCGAGTTCACCTGTTGATTAATCTTTTTAGCTCTTGCTCGTGTAATCGGTCCAATTGGGTCTGTACACTAAGCTTTGTGGAGATAATTCTTGCACTGCTATATTTTGTGATAGTCAGAGTGTTATATGCCTTACAAAGGATCAGATGTTCCGTGAGAAAACAAAACACATTGATGTGAGATATCATTTTATTCAAGGTGTTATTGCTCAAGGTGATATCAAGGTGTGCAAGATAAGTACTCATGATAATCCATCTGATATGATGACAAAGCCAGTTCCTATTAGTAAGTTTGAGCTTTGCTCAAGCTTAGCTCGTGTTACAGTTTTGTCCTAGAGACTAGTTGGCGCATGGTGATTTTTTATCTTATTGGGGAATCATTTGGTGATTGATGATTCTTTATTATGCTACAAGAGGAAATTCATCTCAAGGTGGAGATTGTTGATATTTGTGATCCGTATGTGATCTGAATTTTCTAATATGGAAGTATCTGGAATATACCATATTAGCGGATTAGTTATCTACTTGAACTCTAAGTCCTTTTACCCCTATATATATATATATATACACCTCTTGTGCAACGGCGGAAGCAAAAAAAGGCGGGGGAGTCTCCGACTGCCACGCTTGAAGCCTCCGGTCGGCCGCCTCCCCTCACGGCGCCGCCTCCAGCCCTACACGGCCGCCGAGCCACCGGCCACCACGGCCATGCCGCGTGCGCAACTCGGAGCCGCGCCGCCGAAACCACTCCCTCTGGCCGCTTGTGCGCCCGAACGTGCAACCCTACGCCGACCGCCCATGCACCCAAACCCGCTGCCCCAAAGCGCCGGTCGCCTCACCTGCGTTCCTGCCACCAGCCGCCCACCCAATGCCTCACCCCGGGCTGCTCTGCGCCTCCGGCCACCCACATGCGCCCACTACTGCCGCACCTCGGGTGGCTCCACACCATGTTGCGCCTCTCTGGCCTGTCACACCCCCGCATGGGCTCTCGCTGGTCACTGCTGTCTGTGTCCGCCGCTTACCAGACGCACCGACGCGATGCTTGAAGCCGCGACCCCCTCACACACGGCCAGATCGGCCGACGCCACCCGAGGCAGCAGCGGCCAACCGCCGCAAGTGCTGGCCGTGCCCCGTGGCTGCTCATCGCCAGCCACCTCACATGGAGCTCCCATGGAGCCGCCGCCGCCATTGAGGTCAACAGGGGTTGGGAAACCCTCCCCCCCCACTTGCTCTTAAAAAGGCTGAGTGGGCCGGACGCGCAAGGGCCAGATCCGAAAGGCCAAAATGGGCCGTGGAAATCGGCTTGGCCGACCCAGCTGAAAAAAAATGAAAAAAGGGAAAAAGAAAAAGAAATCCCAATTTTGCAAAAGGGCCCCCAAAATTCTGTAAATTACGAGAAATTTTTCGCGAATAAGGAAAATTTGCGAAAAACCTCTCGGAGTTTCTCAAAATTGTGCGAAAATTTTCTTTGAACTAAAATTTCATGATTTAACCCCTGGAAATTATAGAATTCACCAAAAAAATCATTTTCCAGCAGAAAAGGGCCCAGGAATTCAATTTTTGTATTTGAAGCATGTTTAACTTTGTTATTGTTATTCCTATGCAATTTATTTATTCTATTTACTATTTTGATTATCTATGATTGTTTATATTACTTTTAATCACTGAAAATAGTAGTAAATCAAGAAAATGCATAGAAAAATACAAGAACATTATGAGAATCTTTGCAACCATTTTACGTAACTTACCAACAGTAATCTTATGAACTCTTTGCATGAATATGAACATGACTGGAATCACAAACCAGAAGTTCGAAGAACTGACCCAGCATGGCCAGAATTTGTGCCAGTCTTCAATTATGTGGTAAGGTAACCACAGATGAGTAGAAGATTGAGAAGACTCTCTCTAACTTTCATCCGAATGCAGTGCAATCGACACGCAACTATCGTCAAGATGGATACAAGAAGTATGTCAAATTGATTAACATCATGCAAGTTGTGGAAGCTCAAGATGATGTTCTAAGGAAGAACTACATCTCACAGCCGCCTAGTAGCAATATTGTCCATGAAGCTAATGCTAGCAGCTACAAGGTGAGAAAGCCTCTCACAAAGGAGAGGGGCAAGAAGGGTAAGGTAGTGGGTCATACGTTATTGATGCTTTACAGTCTAAGAGGAAGGGTAAAGGACAACATGAGGCACACCTCGCCATTGCAAGCATAGAGGATCCACAGCCATTAGTTGCACTCATGGATGTGGACAGCCTAGTAGTAGCCCCAATCATCCCTCCTTTGGACATCGCAGCGGCCGTAGCCATAGTTGCCCAAGAGGAGAAGATCGCCATGGAGCAGATTGAGATAGAAGTTTATGAATACTTCGCTAATTCGATCTAGTGCATGCATTGCACTTGGATCTTTTATAATAACATACTGTTTGTAATTGAAGCAGAACATTGAATTATTTTATTCTTTGAATAATGGTTGTAAGCTCTAGGAGAGCAAAGCATTAAATTCTTATGATCTGTCCTACAAGGCTTATTTTCCCGTATTTATAATAGCAAGTTATGTTCTGATATCTGAAGTATTTTATTTATGTGTTCCCTATGGAGGGAGTGTGCTTAGCAGGTAGTGGCACAATGAATACCATCTTGAGAGAGACGAAGCTTTTTTACTCGATCAGCAAGAATGCTGGTAGTCTTACGACAATCGTAGGCAGCGATACTTGTATAATATGCTCAGGAAGGGCCGCAATTATACTCCTGATGGGCACAACTTTGGTCATTAAAAAAAGTCTTGTTGTACCCAGAATCGATTAGAACTCTCAAGGATATTCGCGCTAACGGTTTCCACGTAGAGACTGAAGAAGAGTATGGTAAGGAATACCTTCTCATCACAAAGCATGAAGAAAGTGGGAAAGGGGTATTAGAACAACTTCCTTCATATGAAACTGGGCTATACTACACTAATGTTAAGGCACTTGCAGCCTATACTGCCCTAAAAACTGTATTTAGAAGCTCTAAACTTTTCTATCTCCGACATGACAGATTATGCCACCCAGGTCTTAGGATGATGAGAAATATAATTAACAATTCACAAGGACATAATGTCAATATAATGAATTTCCCGAATTAGGAAGATTTTGTGTGCCCTGCATATGCCACCAGGAAATTAATTACTAGACCTTCTTCTCTGAAAGTGAAGGATGAAATCCTTGCATTCCTAGACCGTATCCAGGGAGACATTGGCGGTCCTATATAGCCCCTGTCAGGGCCATTTAGGTACTTTATGGTGCTCATCGATGCTTCCTCGAAATGGTCGCATGTATGGTTATTGTCTATGAGAAACCATGCTTTTGCAAAGCTGATCTCGCAGATAATTAAAATTAAGAATAATTTCCCCAATCATCATGTGAAGTCCATCAGAAAGGACAACGCAGGAGAATCCATCAGAAAGGACAATGCAGGAGAATTTACTTCAAAGCATTTGATGATTATTGCATGGCAATTAGAATTACTGTTGAGCATTCCGTACCACCTGTCCACACCCAAAATCGACTAGCAGAGGCATTAATTAAACGAATTAAATTTATTGCTCGACCACTCTTGCAAAATTGTAATTTACCAACGACATGTTGGGGACACACAGTCCTGCACGCAGCAACTCTCATCAATTTTAGACCGTCAGCATATAACATCTATTCATCTATGCAACTAGGGCAAGGGTCACAGGGACTTGCCCCCGTAATTGGAAGTAGCGGTGAACAAGTAGAAGCATTAGAAGAATCGCCCCTTAAAGAAATATCTATAAAACTTTGTGACCTCGGGAGAATATATGAATAAGACAACAGTCAATGTCGACATTAATTTTGCAAAGAAAATTGCCACAATCATCGATCTAGATCTAGAGCCTGCATCACTCGCTGAATGTAAGAAAAGATCAGATTGAGAAGATTGGATTATTTTCTTTGAATAAAAGAGAGGTGTTTGGGTCTGTAAGCCGCACGCCTCCCCATGTGCACCCCATAGGGCATAAGTGGGTATTTGTTTGAAAGAGAAATGAAAATAAGCAATGCTCATTGCACAAGGTTTCACTCAACGTCTAGGAGAAGAAACCTATTCCCCAATCATGGGCTGAGCTCACCCTTTAGATATTTAATCTCAATGGCGGCCAACTTGAATTTAGAAATAAAATTGATGGATGTGGTAACTACATACCTTTATGGAATTTTGGATTCGGACATTTATATGAAGGTGCCTGTCGGACCCGGGAACGAAAGATCCCGAACCCTCTGTGTTCATACACCAGTCCAGGATTTCCGGTGTACACAGTTACAAAAATGGTAACATAACCAAATCTCGCATTTCATTAATAGTAAATCGAGTTCGATACAATTGGGCATGAAGCCAAATAAAGAAGTAAATAACACAATGAAATAAGAAGATAGTAGTAGGCGAGCGATCCGCCACAGTAATAAATGCGGGGCGTAACCTAAGCGTCGATGTCCTCACCGTCCCGATAGTAGTCTTCTCACGAAATTTTGTTGCATAAAGCAAGCATGAGCACAACTACCGTGCTCGCAAGTTACACCAATATGGAATTGTAATGCATGCATAAGGTAAACAAAGGACATTGGCGGGGTTATTTTATGTAAAGCGATAGTTTAATTTAAATAATCATAATAGATTGCAAGGCCATTTTCATACATTAATTAAAATCATATTGTAAATGACAATTGAATAATGTGGATAACCTCCAAGAAAGGTGATGGATATCCTCCAATCACAATGGCTAACCGCCTAATTTTTCCCACAGACTAACCATCCACGAAAACATTTGTTGAAACCATTTTAAAACCAAAAACAAGTCTAACTCAAAGTGGCTTTGCTAGCATGTCCATGATCATGACGCTGCTATTGAATAGTTTTCTACTCTGCGAGTTTGTGCAGCTTTACCCACACGAGATATTATACCCTTTGTGTCGGCCAATCCACGCTTCCTAAGGCGTGTGTGAACAAATATCACAAGGTCGTTACAATGATCTACCTCACAATACTCATGCCCGCTAAGGTTTAGCTTCCATTGGACTAACCATCCTCAGGAGCCCCTCTTGCGCCATGTGGGACTCTTGTCTAACCAACACCCACTCATACAATATGGCACGAATATCTATGAGGTATCCCAAATTATTAAGCCAGTCCTTCCCATACAGACATGTGGTGGTGCGTTTTGGCATAGCAAAGGCAGCTCAAAGGCGGTCCTTAATTGACTTGGGCGTCTTTCAAATTAAACCACAGGCTTTAATCCTAACCAGATTAAACCCGCATAAACTGCACCCACCTTTCATCCGTTACACCCAAGTCCAAACCATCTTTATTTTATTTAGTAAAACCACCTTTACAACAAATCTATGGTAAGACAATACCATAGGTTCAAGTTAAAACAAGTTTGTAAAGATTTGGCTAAATCCTCCCCAAAATCAAAATCATGGTCTAAGTATTCGCTAAGCATTTCCAAACAATTTATCTATGGGGACAAGGGATGACATTTCAATATTCAATATTGGCCATACAAGGACAGTTGGAATATCTAATCATTTAAACAGGAATTTAAAATACTTGAATAAAAGTATGCATGCACTTAATAATTTGAAAACTAAATTTAAATAACTTTAAAATAGTAGATGCAAGATGATCAAAGTATAACTTGCCTTCGCTGAAGTCTTGAAATTCTAATTCTTGGAAGAATCAAATTCCCGGAATAAATAAGTAATCTAAGCGTGAAAATCGACAATCAATTGAAATTCCAATAAAAACAAGACAATAGTTTAACTAACTCCAAATAAAATAATTATACTTTATTTGGCTAGATAATAATTTTAGAAGACTTTATAAGTCTGAAACACTAAATTTTGGAATTAGGAAATAAAAGATATGAATTTTACAAGTTTAAATTCTAAATTTGCAATTTAAATAGTTTTAACTCAAAAGAGACAATTTAAACTAATTCCAAATAAACAAATTTTAATTTATTAAGCTAGATAATCTTTTTACAAAATCTTAGAGATTTAATTCAATAAATTTGGAGTGGAAATAAGATGATATGAATTTTACAAATTTAAATCTAAATTTGGATTTTAAATGAATTTCTAAATTCTAAAACAGAACTAAAATGAACTCCAAATTGAGTAATTATATTTTATTTAGTTAGATAATAATTTTCTAAGAATTTAGCAATTTGAATCATCTAATTTGGAGCTAGGATGAATAAGTTATGAATTTTACAATTTAAATCCTAAATCTGCCTTTTAAACAATTTCCCGAATTATTTTTCTAAAGGAAAATCTATTAATGCATAATCTTGGCCTTGCCAAAGATGGAATTTCGGGATTTAAAATAATTTAAAATGATTTCTGACAGTGGGGCCTATGTGTCATAGACACGGTCCATGTGGACCAAGTCCACGGGACCCTAGCCATAGGAGGTGGCGTGTGTGTGTGGCGTGGTCGCCATGTCGGCACTAGGGCGATGTGGCGCCCGCGTGGCTGCGAGGTGGCGCCACGGTGGCGCCGACGCGTGGCGAGCCACGTGACCTCGGCGGCGCGGCGCTCGGGTTCAATGAGCCGTGACGGCGGCGATCTAGACCCCGGCGAGGCGAGAAGAAAGATGGGAACGCGAGGGTTCAGTGCGCTTACCCACGCGACGAGGAGAAGACGGAGGTGGCGGTGGTGGCGAAGAAGCGGCGGCGAGCTCCGGGTTGTCGGCGGCGACGAGCTCGAGGTCTCCGGCGAGCGAGTGCGCCGGGATCGCGTGAAGACGGCGATGCGATGGTGGTGTCGGCGAGGCGCGGCGGCTTCTGGCGGTGGCGCAATCGAAGCTCAAGCCGGGACCGCGGCGAGAAAACTCAAATTCGGAGAGCACAGGCGAGAGAGAGAGTGGGTGGTGGTGTTGGCGTCGGTGGAGTGAGGGCTACGGTTCTCCCTTTATAGGGGCCGGAGGTCCGGCGGCGTGGCGACGTGGAGGTCGGCGGCGGTTAAGGGCTTAAGCGCCCGCGTCTTGCGAAAGAGGGGAAAGGGGGGGATCGTGGCGGAGGTGGGCCTTGAGCCTCGCGCGCGCGTGAGGATGAGGAGGTTGAGGCGCCCGTTAGCGGCTTCGCCCGTCTTGTGATAATGGCGGTGGCGGCTTTGACGCGTGTAGACGAAGGCATGGGGAGAAGATGACGGGGCCGTCGGATGGAGATCGGGTGGTGAGAGCGGCGTGGGTGGCGTGTTTGCGTGAGGCCGTCCGATGTGAATCAGACGGTCACTAGAGGTGAGCAGCCGCAGGTTGAGATGGCTGGGTGGGCCGCATGCATGTGTGATGTAATGGGTCAGAGGCTTTCGGCCCAAACACTGTTTAGGGTTTTATTTTGATTTTCTATTTTAAATAATCTGATTAATTCTTTTTAGACTTAGAAAATAGCAAAAAGAGTCCAAAAATTCTACAAAAATTCTCATAAATCCTTAGAGACATTTTAAACTTAATAAAATTATTCCCAACTTAAACTTGATAATAAATTTTGTAATTAAATTATTTTAGGTTTAAAACATTTAGGATAAAGCTTTTAAAATTTCGAAAATTCACAAACTCAAATAAGTTTTAAACTTTAACCAAAATTGAAATTTTGGGCTGTTACAAACCTCCCCTTAAGGGAATCTCGACCCGAGATTCGTGATTGATTGGCGAGAAGGTGGGATACCCGGCTTTAATGTCTTCTTCCGCTCCCAAGTGGCTTCACTTTCGAGGTGGTGGCTCCATTGAACTTTGTATGAGCGGATGATCTTGTTCCGTGTGACACGCTCTGCGGCGTCCGAATCTTGATCGGTTGCTCCACATAGGTGAGGTCCTCTTGAAGATCAATGCTTTCGGAAGGTCGATCTTGGTACTCGAAGGCACTTCTTTAGTCAGTGAAACATGGAAGACATTGTGGACGGCGGATAAGGATGCTGGTAGCTCGAGCTGATATGCAACTTCACCTCTTCTTGCCAAAATCTTGTAAGGTCCCACAAATCTGGGTGCAAGTTTTCCTTTGGTTCGGAACCTTCTTACTCCTCGGAGTGGAGTAACTTCGGAGATAGACAAAATCTCCTACGCAAGGTCAACTCTTGCCGACGATTATCGGCATAACTCTTCATCGGGTTTGAGCTACTTTCGATGCTCTCTTATTACCTTAACCTTACTTTCAACTTCTTTGATCAACTCGCCCAAAGAACTCGATGCTCTCCTACTTCATCCCATAGAAGCGGAGTTCGCATTTCTGCCATACAAAGCCTCAAATGGGGACATTTGAAGGCGGCTTGGTAGCTATTGTTATCTGAAAATTCGCATAGGGCAAATTCTTGTCCCAACTTTTTCCAGTAATCCAAGGCGCAGCTCGAAGCATGTCTTCAAGAATCTAGTTGACTCGTTCGGTCCGCCATCCGTCTGCGGATGATATGCGATCTTGAAATTGAGTCTGGTTCCCAAAGCTTCATGCGACTCTGCCAAAATCTTGGCGTAAATCGTGATCCTCTGTCGGACCACGATCTTCTTGGGTACTCCATGCGCATGCACTATCTTGGTCATATACAATTACGCCAACTTCTTTGCTCGGGTAGGTGGTCTTGACTGGAAGGAAGTGAGCTACTTTCGTTAACCGATCAATTATCACCCAGATGGAATCACATCCTGACTGAGTCCTAGGAAGTCCGGTGATGAAATCCATACCAACTTCTTCCCACTTCCACTCGGGGATCGGTAACGGTTGTAACAAACCAGCGGGTCTTTGATGTTCTGCCTTGACTCGCTGACAAACATCGCAACGGGCTACGAACTCAGCGATTTCCCGCTTCATGCTGACCCACCAGTATCTTTCCTTAAGATCCTGGTACATCTTGGTACTGCCAGGGTGAATGGAATAAGGCGACTCATGGGCTTCCTTCAGAATCGACTGCTTTAAATCCTGCTGATCCGATACGCAGATGCGGTTCCCGAACCACACTGTTCCTTCCTCATCTTCGGTGAATCCTGAAGCTTTGCCTCTTCTCATATTCTTCTTGATCTCCTTGATGTCTTCATCTTCTTTCTGCTTCTCTCTGATCTGACTCTGAAGTGTTGGTTGAACTTCCAAAGCGTTCACACATCCTTGATCAACAATCTCCAAGTTCAGATGCTTCAATTCTTCATACAACTCTGGTGATTTTTACGAACCGAGATGGTATTGCAATCGCCTTCTGCTCGGGGCATCCGCAACTACATTTGCCTTGCGGGTGGTAATGGATCTCAAGGTCATAATCCTTTATCAATTCTAGCCATCTTCTCTGTCGGAGATTAAGGTCGACCGAGTGAATATGTACTTAAGACTCTTATGATCCGTGAAAACTTCACGGTGATTCTGGATGAGGTAATACCGCCAGATCTTTAATGCATGCACAATCATTTGCTAACTCAAGGTCATGAGTTGGATAATTCCCTTCATGTGACCTCAATCGGCGAGATCGTAAGATCTGACCTTGCCCTCCTGCATCAATCACGCAACCGAGTCCCCGACGAGATCGTCATGAAAATTACAAAATCCTTATGAATGTCCCAGTAGTACCAATGAGTCTTTGAAACTAATCTCGTCTTGACTCTTGAAAACTTTCCTCACAAGCACTTGTCCATTCAAATTTCTTCTCCTTCTTGAAGTTGAGTCATTGGTCTTGCTATCTTGGAGAAACCTTCAATGAATCTGCGGTAATACCCACCAATCCAAGGAAACTTCTCACCTCTGTGATGACTTGGGTTGTTTCCAATCCATTACCGCTCGACTTTGGTCGGATCTCGGCAACTCCTCCTGCGGACATAATATGTCCAAGGAATGCCACTTGACTTAGCCAAAATTCGCACTTCTCAATTTGGCATAAAGTCGGTTCTCCTGAGTTTTCCCAAAATTAATGAGGTGGTTCTCATGTTCTTCTTCATTCTTGAATAGACGAGGATGTCATCGATGAAAACAACCACAAACTTATCCAAGAATTCCATGAACACTTTGTTCATCATATTCATAAATGGCGAGGCGTTAAAAAAACGAAAGACATTACCGTGAACTCGTACAATCCATATCTAGTGGTGAAGGCTGTCTTCGGAATATCTTCTGGTCTGATCTTCAGTTGATGATAGCGAGATCTCAAATCAATCTTCGAGAATACGCTTGCTCCTTTCAATTGATCGAATAGATCGTCAATCCTAGGTAGCGGTACTTGTTCTTGATTGTCACTTCATTGAGCGACCTATAATCCACACACATCCTCATCTTGTTGTCTTTCTTCTTGACAAACAAGACGGGGTGCCCCAAGGTGATGAACTTGGCGAATATATCCTTTGCTCCGCAACTCTTCAATTTGTTTCTTCATTTCTGCCAATTCATTAGCCGGCATTCTATAGGGTCGCTTCGAGATTGGAGCGGTCCCTGGGACTAAGTCAATTAAGAACATTATGTCCCTGTCCGGTGGCATGCCGGGTAAATCATCAGGAAAGACATCCGGGAATTCTTGCACCACTGGTATATCTTCAAGCTTTAACTCCTTCAAGCTGGTTAGAATGGAACTTCCTCCGATGCAGGTATTGGGCTTGAACTCAACTGTGACTCCTTCCTCATTGGTGAGAGTAATATACCTATTGGCACAATCTATCCGTCCTTGATTCTTGGCTAGCGACCCATTCCAAGTATTACATCGGGCCTTGAGAATGCAAGACTATCAAGTCGCCATGAAGGAAACTCCTGATATCTCGAGGTAAGATTCGCATAGAGAACTGGTTCTCATTTACGAGCCCGGGAATGGATTATCATAGGATTACTTAATGGAGAAATAGGTAACCCATTTTGCCCACAAACTTATTGGATACAAAAGAATGCGAAGCTCGTAATCAAACAGGCGATCTTTGGTATCGAATTAACAAGAAACGTACCGGGACGGCGTCTGGTGCCGCTGAAGCTTCCTCTCTTGTGACGTGATTCACACGCCCTTCGTGAATCGCCCGCCGCTTTGGGGTGCCACCGGTGGTGGTACTCTGATCTGCTCGGCCGGTGTCGCAGTCTTTGTCTCTTCGGGCATTTGTTGGCATAATGTCGATCTCGTTGTAATGGAAGCATGTCACTCCTGCTGCCGATGAAGTTGGGTTCTTCTTGAAACCGCCCCGCAGATGCATTGTTGCGAAGCGGAAGAGTTGGAGCGCCGTGACGGCTTGGAGCTCTGGGTGTAGAAGATCGAACCTTCCACTCTGAGGTGGCCGAGGCCGAGCAAAACGAGGCTTGGGTTGCCCTCGAGTTGAACTTCGAGCGCCATCCTTAAACTGCAGTTCTCCATCTGCAGATGTTTGGCCTCTGGCGAAAAGCTTTATTCACTAACCTTTGGAAGTCGGTGTAGTCATTGGAGACCACCGACTAAGATCTCATCGTTCAAACCATCCATGAACCTTTCTGCCTTTCTTCATCACTAGCCACATCTGCTTTGGGGCATAGCGAGCAAAATTTGGTTGAACTTGTGCAGTATTCACCCACCGTCTGGTTGCCTTGTTTGAGCGCGTGGAACTCTTTCTTCTTTAGGGTCATTATCCTCGGGAATATGTGCATGGCGGAAAGCCCGCACAAACTCTTCCCAAGAGATAGTCTGCGCATCGGCATGGGAGATGTTGTAGTTATCCCACCATTACGATCTCGGGACCGTGAGTGGTGAGAGGCAAGCAGACTCTCTCACGATCAAGACATCGAGTGATATCCAGCTTCTTCCCGATAGCACGGATCGATCATCGGCATCCATCGGCTCTGTCTTCTTTGGAGAAGGTCGGTGGGCGCATGCGCATGAAATCGCCATGGTCAATCTCTGCTGGTGGAGGTGGTGGTGCGATCCGAGCCGTTGCTGCACATTCTCGCACGCCGTTGAGGGATCGAGCTAGGAGGTTAATCGATGATTCGGTTTTCCATCATCGACACCAATCTGTCCTTCACCGGTGGCGGTGGTGGTTCTTTGCACGGATCCTCCCAGTGTCTGCGTCTTCGTTGCCCGACCTCGGACATCGCCATCGCTGCAGTGCGGTGGTCACCATCTGCTAGAACTCCAAAGATTTAGGAGAGATAGAGCAGATAGGAAGTTCTAAAGGGTAAATTCTAACACCCAAGAACACAAAGAGCACACAAGACAAAGAGCAGATTTTTCCAAAAAGTTCCTTTATTAAGTCATTTTATTCAAAGATTATGGCTACCACAAATAAGATAGTAGCTCATAATTAGCAACTAAAGATCGAGCTAACAGGAAGATAACTATAATGGAGTCTTGGGGTATAATCCGGCTCATCGAGCTAGCCTCGCCCGACCTTGTAGCTAGCTAGCTTCAGATACGGTCTTGACTTCTCTTCGCTTCTTGTAGTCCTGCATTACGGCGGTGAGCAAGTCATTCAAGGTGTTTCCAGTGGCGTAATCCAAAGCCTTAGCCGATCCACCGTGTGTTAGTTCGGGGCATCTTCGTCTCTAGCGGAGTTGAAAGTACTGTCGAGTCGGGTCGGAATGTGCATCGGGTAGTAATGAAACCCGGTGCCCTGAAGGCGATGATTGTAGGTGTAGCGAAGGTGGCGGACTGCCTCTCTTGCCGCATCCTGCATGCCCTCATCAAAGGTGTCGCGCCGGATCGGAGCGTCAAAGACGTGGAAGACGGTGTCCGGTGCAAGGTTGGAGTAGATGAGCACCTCTACTCTCCACAGTTGTTGTTCTTCCACCTGGTATTTGAATCCTTGGAAAGTTGGCCTCTTCCGGTAACCCAGGTGCTGCATCATTTCCCAAAGTATTTCAGCCCAGTATCCAGTAAAGGCTCCGTGGGAAGTAGCATCCGGTCTTTCAGCCATCTAAAATTTTGAGAAGGAGAGGAGTTAGTAAACATTTTTAAAGAGAAAGGTTGAGAAATGACTCTGGATGGACTCAAAATAGTTTTAGTTTTTGAAGATAAGTCCTTAAGGCAATTCTAAGGCCACGACCAACAGTCGATATGGCTCTGATACCACTTTTGTCGGACCCGGGAACGAAAGATCCCGAACCCTCTGTGTTCATACACCAGTCCAGGATTTCCGGTGTACACAGTTACAAAAATGGTAACATAACCAAATCTCGCATTTCATTAATAGTAAATCAGAGTTCGATACAATTGGGCATGAAGCCAAATAAAGAAGTAAATAACACAGCGGAAATAAGAAGATAGTAGTAGGCCAGAACGATCCGCCACAGTAATAATCGCCCAGGGGCGTAGTTTAGGCGTCGTGTCCTCACCGTCCTGATAGTAGTCTTCTCCTGAAATTTTGTTGCATAAAGCAAGCATGAGCATAACTACCGTGCTCGCAAGTTACACCCAATATGGAATTGTAATGCATGCATAAGGTAAACAAAGGACATTGGCAGGGTTATTTTATGAAAGCGGCGCTTTAATTTAAATAATCATAATAGATTGCAAGGCCATTTTCATACATTAATTAAAATCATATTGTAAATGACAATTGAATAATGTGGATAACCTCCAAGAAAGGTGATGGATATCCTCCAATCACAATGGCTAACCGCCTAATTTTTCCCCACAGACTAACCATCCCGAAAACATTTGTTGAAACCATTTTAAAACCAAAAACAAGTCTAACTCAAAGTGGCTTTGCTAGCATGTCCATGATCATGACGCGCTATTGAATAGTTTTCTACTCTGCGAGTTTGTACAGCTTTACCCACACGAGATATTATACCCTTTGTGTCGGCCAATCCACGCTTCCTAAGGCGTGTGTGAGCAAATATCACAAGGTCGTTACAATGATCTACCTCACAATACTCATGCCCGCTAAGGTTTCGCTTCCATTGGACTAACCATCCTCCCGAGCCCCTCTTGCGCCATGTGGGACTCTTGTCTAACCAACACCCACTCATACAATATGGCACGAATATCTATGAGGTATCCCAAATTATTAAGCCAGTCCTTCCCATACAGACATGTGGTGGTACGTTTTGGCATAGCAAAGGAACGCTCAAAGGCCGGTCCTTAATTGACTTGGGCGTCTTTCAAATTAAACCCTGGGCTTTAATCCTAACCAGATTAAACCCGTGCATAAACCTGCACCCACCTTTCATCCGTTACGCCCAAGTCCAAACCATCTTTATTTTATTTAGTAAAACCACCTTTACAACAAATCTATGGTAAGACAATACCATAGGTTCAAGTTAAAACAAGTTTGTAAAGATTTGGCTAAATCCTCCCCAAAATCAAAATCATGGTCTAAGTATTTGCTAAGCATTTCCAAACAATTTATCTATGGGGACAAGGGATGACATTTCAATATTCAATATTGGCCATACAAGGACAGTTGGAATATCTAATCATTTAAACAGGAATTTAAAATACTTGAATAAAAGTATGCATGCACTTAATAATTTGAAAACTAAATTTAAATAACTTTAAAATAGTAGGTGCAAGATGATCAAAGTATAACTTGCCTTCGCTGAAGTCTTGAAATTCTAATTCTTGGAAGAATCAAATTCCCTAATCGTAAGAATCTAAGCGTGAAAATACGACAATCAATTGAAATTCCAATAAAAACAAGACAATAGTTTAACTAACTCCAAATAAAATAATTATACTTTATTTGGCTAGATAATAATTTTAGAAGACTTTATAAGTCTGAAACACTAAATTTTGGAATTAGGAAATAAAAGATATGAATTTTACAGTTTAAATTCTAAATTTGCAATTTAAATGGTTTTAACTCAAAAGAGACAATTTAAACTAATTCCAAATAAACAAATTTTAATTTATTAAGCTAGATAATCTTTTTACAAAATCTTAGAAATTTAATTCAATAAATTTGGAGCTGGAAATAAGATGATATGAATTTTACAAATTTAAATCTAAATTTGGATTTTAAATGAATTTCTAAATTCTAAAACAGAACTAAAATGAACTCCAAATTGATTAATTATATTTTATTTAGTTAGATAATAATTTTCTAAGAATTTAGCAATTTGAATCATCTAATTTGGAGCTAGGATGAATAAGTTATGAATTTTACAATTTAAATCCTAAATCTGCCTTTTAAACAATTTCCCGAATTATTTTTCTAAAGGAAAATCTATTAATGCGCATGCCGATCTTGCCAAAGATGGGAATTTCGGGATTTAAAATAATTTAAAATGATTTCGACGATGGGGCCTATGTGTCATAGACACGGTCCATGTGGACCAAGTCCACGGGACCCCAGCCATAGGAGGTGGCGTGTGTGTGTGGCGTGGTCGCCATGTCGGCACTAGGGTGATGTGGCGCCCACGTGGCTGCGAGGTGGCGCCACGGTGGCGCCGACGTGGCGAGCCACGAGACCTCGGCAGCGGCGGTGCTCGGGTTCCAATGAGCCGTGAACGGCGGCGATCTAGACCCGGCGAGGGCGAGAAGAAAGATGGGAACGCGAGGGTTCCAGTGCGCTCACCCATGCGACGAGGAGAAGACGGAGGGCGGCGGTGACGAAGAAGCGGCGGCGAAGCTCCGGGTTGTCGGCGGCGACGAGCTCGAGGTCTCCCATGAGGGCGAGTGCGCCGGGATCGCGTGAAGACGGCGATGCCGATGGTGGTGTCGGCGAGGACGCTGGCGGCTCTGGGCGGCGCGCAATCAAGCTCAAGCCGGGACCGCGGAAAACTCAAATCGGAGAGCACAGGCGAGAGAGAGTGAGTGGGTGGTGGTGTTGGCGTCGGTGGAGTGAGGGCTACCCTGCTCCCTTTATAGGGGCCGGAGGTCCGGCGGCGTGGCGACGTGGAGGTCGCGGCGCGTTAAGGGCTTAAGCGCCCGCGCTTGAGAAGAAGAGGGGAGGGGTGGGGATCGTGGCGGAGGTGGGCGCGAGCCTCGCGCGCGCGCGAGGATCTTGAGGAGGTTGGAGGCGCCCGTTAGCGGCTTCGCCCGTCTTGCGATAATGGCGGTGGCGGCTTTGACCGCGTGTAGAACGGCGTGGGGAGAAGATGATGCGGGCCGTCGGATGGAGATCGGGTGGTGAGAGCGGCGTGGGTGGCGTGTTTGCGTGAGGGCCGTCCGATGTGAATCTGACGGTCACTAGAGGTGAGCAGCAGGTTGAGATGGCTGGGTGGGCGCATGCGTGTGTGATGTAATGGGCGGAGGCTTCATTTAAACACTGTTTAGGGTTTTATTTTGATTTTCTATTTTAAATAATCTGATTAATTCTTTTTAGACTTAGAAAATAGCAAAAAGAGTCCAAAAATTCTACAAAAATTCTCATAAATCCTTAGAGACATTTTAAACTTAATAAAATTATTCCCAACTTAAACTTGATAATAAATTTTGTAATTAAATTATTTTAGGTTTAAAACATTTAGGATAAAGCTTTTAAAATTTCAGAAAATTCACAAACTGAAATAAGTTTTAAACTTTAACCAAAATTGAAATTTTGGGCTGTTACAGTGCCTGAATGTATCCCTATCCCGAAACCATGACAGAGCAAATAGAAATCTGTACAGTGTGAAACTCAGAAAGTCATTGTACGGACTTAAGCAATCAGGCAGTATGTGGTATAACCGCTTGATGCGACTTTTTATGCAAGAAAGGCTATACGAACAATGAGAATTATTCCTGTGTATTTATACGATGATCCCTGATGGATTTTGTATAATCTCAATGTATGTAGATGATCTAAACATCATTGGAACCCTAGAAGGTATTAAGAAAACAAGCTCTTACCTAGGGTCAGAGTTCGAAATAAAAGATTTGGGTAAAACCAAATATTGCCTAGGCTTGCAGCTTGAGCATGCCCTTGAAGGGAGTTTAGTGCATCAGTCAACCTATACACAGAAGGCGTTACGAAGGTTCGGCTTTGAAAAGATATACCGTTCGAAAGTGCTAATGGTCAAGAGATCCCTACAACAAGACAAGGATCCGTACAGACCTAGAGAAGAGGGGGAGGAAGTCTTAGGACCGAAATTCCCGTACTTAAGTGCAATAGGAGCACTCATGTACTTAGCAAATTGTACTAGAACGGACATTGCATTTGTCGTAAACCTATTAGCAAGGTATAGTGCAGGACCTAACAAAGGCATTGGTAGGGAATGAAGAATATCTTCTGATACCTCCAAGGAAACAAAGAATTTAGTCTGTTCTACAGAAAGAACCAACACCTAACTATGAATGGCTATACAAATGCCAGGTACCTGTAGAACCCATATATAGCCAAGTCGCAAACATGCTATGTATTCCTATGTGGTAGTACTGTATTTTCATGGAAAGTATTATATCAACTTCGATGAACCACTCGGAAATCATAGCACTGTACAAGGCCTTATGAGAATGTGTTTGGCTTTAGCGGATGATTTACCACATCCAGCAGTCGTGTGGATTGAATATCGTGCAAACCCCCACTATTATCTATGAAGATAATGTAGCTTGTGTTGCACAAGGGTAGATGGGTTATGTGAAGAGTCATCTCACAAAGCATAGCAACCCCAAGTTCTTCTATGCTCATGAATTGCAAAAGATGGACAAAATTTAAGTACTGCATACTAATTCATATGAAAATCTTGCAGATTTATTCACTAAATCACTTTCAGCATTTAGCTTTGAAAGGTGCATACGTGGAATTGGAATGATGAGACTTAGCGAAGTGTAGAATTCTGGGGGAGAATCTTCACGAACCCATTATTGAAACTTGATCACGGAGATCGAGTACCCAAAGAGTAAAATCATGGAGATTAAATGAATTTGGGTGGATTGTACTCTTTTTCTCTTGATGAGTTTTCCTAAAGTTTCTCAGCAAAGGTTTTTAATGAGGCAATTTGTGCAACATAGAAGAACGTGTATCATGTACGCTTTCTCTAATTTTTTTTCACTGGGTTTTTATGGAGTTTTGACGAGGCATGGACATGTAAGGATGGGTGCCCAAGGGAGAGTGTTCAGAAACCATGCACTTGGCCCAACAGCCGGCCCATTGGTGGCCACCCCATCCAAAACCCTAACAGGGTCTCTAGCCTATAAATAGGGGGGTACTAGCAGGGTCCTCCCACCGCCGGCCCCTGCTCCCTCTGCCAGACGTCCTCCTTCTGCCGCCAGCCCTCCTCCCTCTACCGGGCCTCGTCCTCCTGCTGCCCATCGTCCCCCCGACGGCCGGCGTCTTCCCCGCCAACTCTCCTCCCTACGTAGCCCTCTTCCCGCCGCCGGCCCTCCTCCCTCCGGCGGGCGTAGTCCTCCCCCCGACGATCGGCTTCTCCCCCGCCGGCTCTTCGCCCCGCGTCGCCCTCCTAGATCGAGGTAATAACCGGTTAACCTTTGTAAATTTGTTTGTTTTTGGTATACTAGAATGTGTGCTTGAGTGATCGTATAATATAGTTTCGTGATTGTAGCACAAATTTGTCAATGTGTTCGAATTGGTGATTGTAGAACATAAATCTGTTAATTTTTTGTCCTCTTTAGTGCTATACAGTATGGACAATTAATATCTGTAGTATCAATAAGGAGGTTTCTGATTTGCATGATCCCCACAAGAAAAGGGGTATATGAATTAGTCCAAACTAGTAAGTATTAGCATCCCAAAGCAACCTTTACTCAATTGCTAGATGAATGGATGAGTTCAAGCAACCTTTACTCCACAGCCTGGCATCTTAACAAAAAAAATGGGAGCTGATTGTATGCTCTCCCAAATAGTGAATTGCACAAATATTAAAGAACTAATCAAGGGTGGATTGTGGCTACTATTTGATTTTTTAGGGCCATTTTGGTAATTTCTCAATTAGAGAAAAGGAGAAAATGGTTGTGGATATGCAATATCATACTTTAAAATTAACCCCATTGAATTTGTTAAAACAATAGGAAATTTGTTGTTCATACTTTAAAATTAACCCTAATGAACTTGTTAGAACTTGTTGTTGTTCTAGACTTTTAGTTGTTGTTCTTCTTATGTACTTGATTTTATTTATGTGGACTTCTTATGGTTGTATAATTGTAATAGTTTAAATTAAGTTGTTAGCACTTGACACTTACATTATTCTTTGTTACAATACATTGTTATCTTTGCTTAACGGTTCTTTACAATTCATAACTCCGTTCGATCAATAACTCCATTCTATGTAAATAGGTCATGTGGGGCAGCAATTTTAGGTCAGACCGATCTGCCCTAAGCCCACCCCTAGGTAGACACACGTACCCGAAATGGTTATTGGGACATAGATGCCCTATGACCTTGTTATTGGGTGGCATGGAACATTTGTGATGTCCTGACAGCTACGTGGCGTGTAGAATTCACAGTGAGTTTTGACATTATCTCGAGAAGCCTAAAACATGATGTTCCAGTTAGAAACAATTGAGCCAATTAAAGAAATCAAATATAGGCTGCAGGTGAAAAAATGTGACTTATCTCCTTTCTGCATATAAGATTTCATGAACGAGTGGTTTGTGGCACTCTGAGCGTGTAGTTCTGGCGTACCCAGGAGCAAAGTCCTGGATGTACTCAGGAATGAGCCCTGAGCGATCCCAAACACGTGGTTTGGGCGGTCTCCAGAACGGGATCTCGAGCGTACCTGGACACGTAGATCTAGGGTACTGTAGGTCGCACTTAGAGGCAAGCTCTAAGCAGTCCTAAACACGTGGTTTGGACGGTCTCGAGAACGAGATCTCGAGCGTGACTGAGCACGAGAGACTCAGATTGTGTAGGATTTGGATCTTTTTGCATCTCATTGTTTCTTGGTGTTATTCGTCCACTGTGTATGGCCTAACACACCTTAATAAAGTGTTAGTCTCTGCCAGAGAAATATGAGAGTTATAGATCATAATTGCCCCCCAATCAAAAATTAAACAACCCGAAAACTTCATTTAACAAGACAAACTGTTCCATGATTACTGTAAACCATCATGCTAGTTCTGTAACTACAACATATTACTGACATAGTACAAAACTACAATAAAGCTGTTATTAACCATTAGCTTGTACCTTCAAACTGCTAGCATGTCCACTGAAGCACAGGTTTTGTTTTGTACAATGTTGATTGTGATATTTCGTTCATATGCCATGCAGTGTTGACTTTGCATTATTTTGTTGGATGTAGATGGACAAAGTTGTACGTGTATTTACTGGTGGGGCGATTAGCCAAACAGGTAGTTCTGTCAACTTTGGTGGTATGGAAGCGACTGTTCTTTTGTTTCACAAATCACCGGACTTTCAAACTCTTGTGACAAGGATTAAGTTGACCTTTGGATGGGATGCGCTGGGGGTCATTGTCAGAATGCAGGGGCGATATGACGCAGGGCTGGGTTTTAAGGTGCACACCTTGTTGGTGCCAATATTATTCGCCGATGATTGGGACATGTACAAGGATATTGTGCTCGCATCTCAGGTTCGGTTGTTGGAGGTGGCGGTGCAGGATTTTTCCTGACAATTTGGATGTGGTGAATGGCAACACGAAGGAACTAGACCCCACTCTCCATCTTTCGCGAGGCCCCCCCAATTGAGGACCAACCTTCCGAAGAGTTCGTTAGCATCAGTCCTACCAACCATGCCCCTCTGTCGGTGGATCTGCCTGTATCTTCCCCACAATGTGTTATTGACCATGTGACTGATTTCAATGGCACTGTAATTGTTGGACCGAAAAGGCGACTAGAGGGGGGGGTGAATAGGAGCACTATCAATTTTTCGCTTTGATCCGATTCAAACATGATATTGACTCCAATAGCTATGAGAACTATGAAGATCAATATATATAAGCATAGCGGAAGACTTGTACTTAATCCTTCAAATCCCCAAAAGCGACCAAAAACACAAAAATCAGCCTTATGAACAGTCTTGATGAACAAGAACGGTCGAACCAGATGAACAAGTGGCGGTTGTACCGCAGTCCGGTCGAACCGGATGAACAGATGTCGGTCGTTCAAGATGAACAATAAAATCAAAGCGAATGAACAAGAAACAGCCTGAAAAAACAAAAATCGACGTAACTTTTGATCCGCTTGGCCAAACTCCACCAAATTTGAAACACATCTTCCTAATGATGTCAGAACCTATTCAAGCAACGATCGAGAAGATCCACGTCAAAGTTTTGATCTTTTGCAATTTACGAAGGAGGGTTCAAAACCGAGCAAAAGCGTAAAACTTGATCCAAAACTTGCTCGTGGGTGGATGATGATCAAGATGACCTTAGATGGGTTCCCACATATCCCAGCAAGCAAGATCAAGAAGAAAAACCAAGGAAAAACTCACGGATCAAAGAAAGACCTCAAATCACCAAATAAAGAGAAAGAAAGCAAATGAACTCATCTTTGAGAGAACTTTCTTTGGATTGATTTGATAAGGTATTGGTTTACAGCCACTCCATCAAGGAGGACAAAGACTCAATACATGAGCACGAAATCAAATCCAACTCTCTAGAACCCTAACCTCCACTAATCCTCTCCCTAAGCAAACTAGGGTTTCAAACACAATGAAAGGGTTAGGGTGGTGTCCAAAGACACCCCTATTTATAGTGGAGGCTTAGACCTTCTAGAAGAGTAACCCTAATGGGCTCCGTTAAGGCCCAAAACAAGCGGGTCACACACGCACGCATCTCAAAGCGCCGTCTTCACTTTTCTTGACCTAATCCACTTCTTGGCCACCGACTTGCGCGCCGGTTGGCATTAGGTCACCAAGGCGTATTGGTGAAATTACCAAAATACCCTTCTCGATCTTTTGCAAAGACCGAGTCCCATCTTCGTGAAGCACCTCCATGCTTCGCCACGTGTAGGTTGATCCAATGCTCTCTTCATGTCGGCAAGTCTCTCCCATCCGGCTCCCACCGAAACCACCATGGCACTTGCAGGCCCTCGCGCCGCTTGATCGAACCGTCGCACCGAATCGCCTGATTCGGTCACCTTTTGTCCGTCTTGCGCCATGCTTGACTCCATTGACCTCACCCGCATCCCGATCGTTACGGACCTCGGCTCTCCAAGCTTAGTCCCGATCATCCTCGCCGATTGACCGTCATTGACCTCCAAGCAACCTGCACATCAATAGACAAAGAAATCGAATCCGGGAACAAGTTCTTCACAACTTGACCCACGTTAGTCAAAACATGCATCATGCAACACATATGCCATGAAACCCATGAACTTGACCTAACCCAACAACAAAACTCCAAGTTAACCAAACTTAGAACCAAAACCGGTACAACCGCCAAGTTAACTCGGTACAACAAGATCATGGTCGTCATCACCCATATACCTGCGGTCGTACCGCTCCTCAAGGAAATCCAAAACTTCCCAAAAACATCTTCTCTGGAAAAACCATACCGCTTCTCAAACGGTTCAACCGTGATGCGGTACAACCGCTTTCTACACGCGGTTCTACAAGATCATGGGTCGTCACGACTTACACGCCGATGCGACCGATTGTCCCGACATTTGCCGAAAACGCTTTGTTTCGACAAACCGAGAACGACATTGCCAATTGTAACATCATCCTAAGATCTCGGGCATATCCCCATGATATCCACAATCTCCCCTTGATGAACACATTGGCAATTTCCTCAAATGCAAATTTTGAGGTTTGAAAAGTAAAACTTCAATATTTTAGCTCAAAGGCACAACTTGATCCAAATGCAAGAAAAAGCAAAGGAAATGACCAAGTTGGCTCGAGAAAAGAATCAAGAAGTGAGATCTGCAAAAGAAAGCGAGAAAGCTTCATTTTCCTAAACGGGTCAAAATCTCACTTAAGGTCCATATGAAAGAACAATTGTTCGATATGACCTTTGATCATTGTGAGGATCAAGAATTGCAATTCAAGTTCAAGTAGCAATAAAACCATAAGAATGCAAATAAGAAACTCCCCTCACTATGATCCTCGAATTTCAAATTTTCTCCAAGTAACTCCCCTTTTCAAAACTCCTTTTTCAAACAACTTCTCCCTTTAACACAAAATTTAACATTTCTTCTCCCCTTTGACAATGGAGTCATCAAGGAATCACGCCTTCCTCTCGTCCGGAGATGACAAATGTAGAATGAGGAAAAAGCATAAGAAGGAGCATGCATGAAATGCAATGGAGTGGCTTCAATTTTTTTATATATATATATTTTTTTAAATACAAGAAGCTTTGGAGATTACCCAAAAGAACAAGCTAGCATTTCTAAAGTTGCACAAACAACATATCAAGCCTAAAGGTGCTAGCAAGATCATGATAAGACATATATAACAAAGCTAAGCAAGAAGGCTCAATATAAAGCAATGAATTTTAGCATTTTAAGCAAAGCTTCAAATCTAGCAAGTTCATCAACAGGATCCTAAAATGATCTTGGCCATGTCAAAATGTCAACGTGAGATCCAAAAGCTAACAATGACCACATTAAGAGACAAATAGGTCTGAATTGAATCATTTTGCTCAAATTTCTCAAAAGCCCATTTTCAACTGTTTTTCATTTGCAATGAATGTTGAAGTTGACTAATGGTCTAACTTAGTGACAAGATCCCGGACTAGGAGCCATCCACAAACTCATCCTAAGCTTCACCAAAAGTTGACAATTTGTATTTTTAGCATTGTGCTAGATCTCAAGCCTCACTCGACCATCTCAAGCAACAAAAGCTTAAGAGAGTGGTCTAGGTCATCAAAACTCCCCGAGTTCATGCCTAGTACCATGGCAAGCAGTCTCATGAGAAAGAATTGGTGAGATCAGTTCTTTACACAAAAGAGATCATTTTTATTTTGCACAAGAGCGGTTTTAGATTCTCAAGAACACAAAAAGCTCAAGTAATGATCAAAGCTAGATTCAAGAGCTAACAAAGCAATTTTGACAGGCCAATGTCATAAAAGGAGCACTAATTAATGAATCGGCTGAACAATTCACAAATTGCTAATTTCTTAGTTCAAGTTGTTTTTCAAGTTCTAGCTCATACAAAGAAAGACTTAGCTACACATGTGAAAGCATGATAATTCTAGCAAGTCAAAGAACTAGACATGGCATTGAGCAAGAATTTGAAACACTAAAGCTCCAAAGGGTAATAAGCAAAGCTTCATTAATTTTAAAAGATAAGCGTAAAAGCTTATATTACAATGCATCTTTTGGATTTTTCATATGAATGCAATATGATACAATGAGATGCAAGAAAAACTCAAGAACCTAAAAGATCAAATGAAAAAGGAAAGATCGAAAAGATCCAACTCCCCTCAAACCAACCCATAGGGATAAATTACCCTAACTCACTCCTCAAGGTGGCAAACCTTGTTGGGTCTAAAGGCTTGGTGAGGATATCGGCTAATCGAGCCTCGGACTCCACAAAATGCAAACACAATATCACCTTTCTCAACGTGATCTCTAAGGAAGTGATAGCGAATGTCTATGTGCTTGGTCCTAGAATGTTGCAATCGGGTTTTTAGCAATGTTAATAGCGAAGTGTTGTCACGAGAAGAGAGGAACACTAGCAAAAGTTAACCCAAAATCCTTAAGAGTGGAGACCATCCACAAAATCGACTACAACAACTAGCAAAGATTACATATTCACTTCAAAGAAGGATTGTGCAATGTAAGACCGCTTCCTAGAAGACCAAGAGACAAGAGAAGTGCCTAAGAAATGACATGTGCGGATGTGCTCTTCCTATCTAGCCTCTGACCCAAAAATCGAAATCAAAACCCCGAATGGACAAATAAGAAGAACAAGAATACCAAATGCCATCTTGAAGGGTAGAGTGTAAATACGAAAATGCGCTTAACGGCTTGGCGATGTGAAGTCCTCGGTGGCGCTCAAACCTCGCGCAGAGGCGCATCACAAGTGAATGTCCGGTCTTGAGGCCGTCAGTCTGAAGGAGCCAATCATCTTTGCGGTACTCGCGTTGATCCACGGCTTCTCCTTCCTCATCTGGATCCAAAATATCGATGTCGCCATGGGAGTGGCGATCGACTTGCAATCACCCATCTCAAAACGCTTGAGCAAATCCTTGGTGTGCCGTTTGATGGATGAAGATCCCTTCCTTGCCTTTGCTTGATTTGTAGCCCCGTAAAGTAGTTGAGCTCTCCCATCATACTCATCTCAAATTCCTGGACATGGTCTCGTAAAAAGCTGGAAACAAGAGCATGAGAGGAACCACCAAAGATAATATCATCTACATAAATCTGAACAAGCAGGAAGTCATTGCCATGCCTAAGAATGAAAAGAGTCTTATCAACCTTTCCCATTTCAAAATCATTCTTAAGCAAGAAGGTCTTAAGTCTATCATACCAGGCTCTAGGGGCTTGCTTAAGACCATACAAGGCTTTGGATAACTTGTAAACACGATCAGGGTGCTTGGGATCCTCAAAGCCAGGGGGTTGCCTAACATACACTTCCTCCTCTATAAAACCATTCAGAAAGGCACTCTTAACATCCATTTGATGCAACCTAAAACCTTTAGATGCAGAGAAATGCAAGCAAATCTTGAATGGCTTCTAATCTAGCAACAGGAGCGAAGGTCTCATCAAAATCTAACCCCTCAACCTGGCTAAAACCCTGAGCTACCAATCTAGCCTTGTTTCTAACCACAGAACCATCCTCATTTTGTTTATTTTTGAACACCCAACGGGTTCCTATAACATTATGACCACTAGGAGGATCTACAAGGTTCCAAACTTTATTTCTTTCAAAATTCTCTAACTCCTCATGCATGGCATTGACCCAACTAGCATCAGATAAAGCATGTGATATATCTTTGGGTTCAAAAGAAGCTACAAATGCAGAGTGAGAGAAAAGACTCGGATCATGATACCTGGAGCGAGTGACTCGCTCATGGAGATTACCAATCATCTGATCCGGAGGGTGTTGCTTCTGAATGTGCAAAGGAGCGCCTGGGGGAGATAGCATCTCCTCAACCTCCGCAGGTACTGCTGATGAAGAAGTCGCAGCAGGAGCCTCAATTGGAGGTGAAGCAGTCGTAGCAGGTTCTGGAGCTTGGGCAGCTTGCACAGGAACATCAGCAACAGGTGAAGGAGCAAAATCAAGTTCATCCTCATCTTCTTCAACAAAAATGCTCTCTGTCACCTGTAAGTCACCTGAAACATCGGATCTAGCTCCAGGGCTAGTCTCATCAAAAGTGACATTGCATGTCTCCTGAACAATGTTAGTTTCAACATTAAAAACCCGAAAACCCCTCGAATGTGCAGGATAACCTAGAAATAAGCCATCACAAGTCCTTGATTCAAATTTATCTAGGTTCCCTGTCTTGAGAATAAAACACTTCGATCCAAAGACTCGAAAGTGAGAAACAGAGGGTTTTCTACCAAAACGAAGCTCATATGAAGTCTTGCCCAAAGACGGTCTCAAAAAGACACGGTTTGAAATATGGCAAGTCAGAGCAATAGCTTCGCCCAAAATCTCCTCGGTGTGCTATACTCATCCAAAGATCGTCCTAGCCATCTCGACTAGAGTCTGTTCTTCCTTTCCACAACGCCATTTTGTTGAGGGACGTGTGGAGAAGAGAACGATGCTCAATACCGCTCGGCAAAAAAAAAGAGGCAAAAGCGTTCTTGAACTCCGTGCCATTATCATCATGCGGATCGCTCTCAAGGCACCGAAGTTCGAAGCCAAGCGAAGAACAAGGTCATGATAATGATCAAAAGCCTCATCCTTCGAAGCAAGAAAGAACACCCAAGAGTATCTCGAAAAATCATCGACTATGACAAGAATGTACCAATTGCCACCGACTGACCGAACCCTAGCAGGACCAACAGTATCCATATGAAGCAACTGTCCCGGTCCGTCAGTCATAACCATAGTCAATGACGGGTGTGAGGCGGCAACTTGTTTGCCATGCCTACAGGGCGCACATACAGCATCCTTGACAGCTTTGAGTTTAGGCAAACCTCTCATGAGATCAAGGCCGCTAACTCGTGTCAGATGATCAAAACCAATGTGCCCCAAACGTCGGTGCCAAAGCCGATATCGAAGAAGAAGCAATTAAGCACTTAAGGGATCCAAAGAAGAGACTTCGTAAAAATCAGCTCAAAAATTCTACCAACTCTAGAAATCCCAAAACGAGCTCACCAAAAGAATCAAGCACACGACAGCATTCTTCTTAAAACGCGTCTCATAGCCATCATCGAGAAGTCAGGAGACGTAAAGGAGATTGTACCTTAGCTTAGACACAAGCGCGGCGTCCTTGAGAATGAACTTGTCGCTCACCCTAATCATTCCAGTTCCTTCAATGCGCCCTTGTGTATCATCTCCAAAGGTGATGAAGGCATCACCGTTGATCGCGTGAAGGAGGTGAACCATCTTGAGTCTCCGGTCATGTGGCGTGAACACGAGTCGATTTAACCATGTGTTCTTCCCCTTCCGCGCCAATCCTCGAAAATCAAGGAACAAAAGAGCGATGTGTCTCAACATCAAGTTAGTTAAAAGCGACTTGGGAACCCAATCGAGACACTCGCTCTGAAAGTAGTATGCAAAGCAGATGTGCTATCCTTGACTTTATTAGCGCTTCTATTTTGAGCAATGGTAACTGAACATGAGATGCATCCTGTCTAGGAACATGGTGATGAGCATGTGCAACAAATCCTAGGTCAGGTTCTTCTTTTATGCGTGACCATGTCTCATAAAAGCTCTAGGTTGATTAGATGACATTCTAGCAATATTTTTCTTAGCATTCTTCAACCTCGCCAACAGTACTCAACCAAATGTCCACTCTTCTTGCAATAGGTGCAATGGTATTTTGTACCACCGGGAGAAGCACCTTTTGGCTTAAAAGAAGGTTGGACAAACCTACTGATTTAAAAACAGTTTTTTGCGAGGTTGGGTTTTGAATTCAACTAAGCCATTTTCCAAGACACGAATGACATTAGGCTTGGACATGTCCCGGCAAGAGTTGTATCCTAAACCTTGCTTCTTAAAAGGAGTTTTAGATTTATCTAGAATCATGTTTAACTGTTTTTCACCATTAGAGAATCTTTCTAAAGTATCCTTGAGATATGCATTCTCTTTTTCAATATTAGCACATGATTCACAAGTCTTGCCCTTAATGGCTCTAGCATGTTTCTCCTTAAGATGAGCAACTTCAAGCTTATAGGCGGCACAAGAGGCACAAGATGTAGAATCAATTGAATCCTTAAGCTTGGCAAACTTAGCTCTAATCGCTTCTAGAATATCCTTAACTTCATGTTCGCGCTCTAGCGAGTAAAGAGCAAAAGCTAGATTTCACATTACCGTAGCATCCAACTTGCTAGAATCTAAGCATTTTTCACATGGAGCAGATTTAACATCAATTAGCTCAGTTCTAGCATTTTCAAGTTGATGCAAAGCAATATCATGAGCAGATTGCGCTTTAGACAATTGAGTGCAAAGCATGGCGGATGAACATTCATCAACATCTAGACTTTTAGCATTCACAAGCTCTAATTTCAAACTCTCGACTTGTGACTCTAAATCCTTGTTCCTAGCCATGGTGAACTTTAAAGCTTTATCTTGACTAAGCAATTGCTCATACATGTTATCGCATCTAGCGAAAAGAACATCATAGGAGAGAGGTACCTCATCATCGTTATCGGCGTCGACGAGTCGGCCATAAAGCACATGCCGTGAAATCCTTGGCCTTCCCTTCTTGTCTTGAGGAAACTCCTCCTCCTTGTCCTCCTCGCTCCCGAGTCCACATCGCTCATGGATTGATCTCCAAAAGCGGCAAGAACTTCGGTGAGCGACCTTCATGAGCTTGGCGACATCATACTTGGGCTTGCCCCTTGAGGCTTCTTCCCGCAACCTTCTCATGATTTCCCTTACCTTTCACTTGGGGCGGTTGGCTCGGATGTGATATAGCTCTCCACACTCATAGCATGTCACAGGCCACCTCTCTTCTGCTTTCGACATTGTTATATGCCCGTGACTTTCTTGGCTAAAAGAGCTAAATCACCCTCGGAAGACTCTCAAACTCTTCTTCTTGAATAGCGAGATAAACACGCAAGAGAAAACCGTAAGAAGACTCGGAAAAACCATCGAGTCCTTTGAGAGGATCACCACCAAAGCCATGTTATCCTTCTTAGGATTACCGCCTCTCTTGATCTCATGAGTTTTTAGCTTGCTATAAAGCAGCTCCAAAGTGAGATTAGAGATCGACGTTCTCCTCTATGGCGCTTGCCTTCATCTCCCACTCCTTGGTGTTGATTGCACCCAAGAGGTGGGTGGCATTCTCGATTGAGAGTACTCAATGTCAACAAATTTTCATCCGATTAATCACCTTGTTAAAACGAGTAAAGACGCCATCGATGCTCTCACCAGACGCATCTCGAATTTGTTGTACTCTCGCTTGTAGACATTCTCGACGCACTTGCTTGATCCGGGACGATCCTCATGGTAAGTTTCGAGGTGTGCCAAATCTCATGTCTTGATCGCAAGATTGCAAATCCTATCGTACTCTTGCCTACCAAGCCCAAAGATATAGAAGGTTCTTTGCCTTGTTGTTGTTAGCCAAAAGGGTCACCGGCCGTAGTAGCAACTTCGGCAAAACGAGCGGGCTCGAACAACCTCCCATATAGCTTGTCCTTCGCTCTCAAGAAAAACTCGCATGCGATTCTTCCAATAGGCATAGTCGAGCCCATCAAAGACATGCGGCTTGGTCGAGTACTTATCCATCGCCAGTTCGGTGGACCTGTTAAGATCAAGATTGAACTAACCGGCTCGATACCACTTGTTGGACCGAAAAGGCGACTAGAGGGGGTGAATAGGAGCACTATCAATTTTTCGCTTTGATCCGATTCAAACATGATATTGACTCCAATAGCTATGAGAACTATGAAGATCAATATATATAAGCATAGCGGAAGACTTGTACTTAATCCTTCAAATCCCCAAAAGAAACGACCAAAAACACAAAAATCAGCCTTATAAACAAAGTCTTGATGAACGAGAACGGTCGAACCGGATGAACAGTGGCGGTTGTACCGCAGTCCGGTCGAACCGGATGAACAAATGTCGGTCGTTCGCATGAACAATAAAATCAAAGCGAATGAACAAGAAACAGCCTGAAAAACGAAAACAAAAATCGACGAACTTTTGATCCGCTTGGCCAAACTCCACCAAATTTGAAACACATCTTCCTAATGATGTCAGAACCTATTCCAAGCAACGATCGAGAAGATCCACGTCAAAGTTTTGATCTTTTGCAATTTACGAAGGAGGGTTCAAAACCGAGCAGCAAAACGTAAAACTTGATCCAAAACTTGCTCGTGGGTGGATGATGATCAAGATGACCTTAGATGGGTTCCCACATATCCCAGCAAGCAAGATCAAGAAGAAAAACCAAGGAAAAACTCACGGATCAAAGAAAGACCTCAAATCACCAAATAGAGAGAAAGAAAGCAAATGAACTCATCTTTGAGAGAACTTTCTTTGGATTGATTTGATAAGGTATTGGTTTACAGCCACTCCATCAAGGAGGACAAAGACTCAATACATGAGCACGAAATCAAATCCAACTCTCTAGAACCCTAACCTCCACTAATCCTCTCCCTAAGCAAACTAGGGTTTCAAACACAATGAATGGGTTAGGGTGGTGTCCAAAGACACCCCCTATTTATAGTGGAGGCTTAGACCTTCTAGAAGAGTAACCCTAATGGGCTCCCGTTAAGGCCCAAAACAAACGGGTCACACACGCACGCATCTCAAAGCGCCGTCTTCACTTTTCTTGACCTAATCCACTTCTTGACGCACCGACTTGCGCCGCGGGTTGGCATTAGGTCACCAAGGCGGTATTTGGTGAAATTACCAAAATACCCCTTCTCGATCTTTTTGCAAAGACCGAGTCCCATCTTCGTGAAGCACCTCCCATGCTTCGCCACGTGTAGGTTGATCCAGCGGCTCTCTTCATGTCGGCAAGTCTCTCCCATCCGGCTCCCACCGAAACCACCATGGCACTTGCACCGACCCCCGCGCCGCTTGATCGAACCCGTCGCACCGAACTGCCCGTTCGGTCACCTTTGTCCGTCTTGCGCCATGCTTGACTCCATTGACCTCACCCGGCATCCCCGATCGTTCTGGACCTCAGCTCTCCAAGCTTAGTCCCGATCATCCTCGCCGTTGACCGTCATTGACCTCCAAGCAACCTGCACATCAATAGACAAAGAAATCGAATCCGGGAACAAGTTCTTCACAACTTGACCCACGTTAGTCAAAACATGCATCATGCAACACATATGCCATGAAACCCATGAACTTGACCTAACCCAACAACAAAACTCCAAGTTAACCGAAACTTAGAACCAAAACCGGTACAACCGCCAAGTTAACTCCCAGACAACCAAGATCAATGGTCGTATCATATATACCTGCGGTCGTACCGCTCCTCAAGGAAATCCAAAACTTCCCAAAAACATCTTCTCTGGAAAAACCATACCGCTTCTCAAACGGTTCAACCGTGATGCGGTACAACCGCTCTCTACACGCCGGTTCTACCGCACTGCGGTCGTACCGCGACTTACACGCCGGTACGACCGATTGTCCTGACATTTGCTGAAAACGCTGTTTCGACAAACCGAGAACGACATTGCCAATTGTAACATCATCCTAAGATCTCAGGCATATCCCCATGATATCCACAGTAATGAACAACGAGCTTGAGGAGGAGTTGTTTTGCGATGGAACAACCCGTGGAGTGGAATCTGACGAAGGATGGATCTCGAACGAAAATGAGTCTCTCGCACCGCTTTTCTCCTCAGAGGAAGGCAGGGTTCTTCGCAGTATAATGGGTGAGGCCCTGTCGGTGCATGCATTCGATGATGTCAGTATGGCTCATAAGGTGGTTTGTGCTAATGGATTGAAGAGCAAGAATGGCATTGTGGACCCGAAGAATGACATAATACAGAAGAACATGTTGTTTCCAATCATGGAGGACATGAACTTTTGGCTGCAAGAATACTCAGTGCAGCAAAAATGAACTGCACGGCAATGGCGGAAAGAAGTAGTGCAACCTGCCCCGGCTCGGAGTGGCTCCTCGCGTGCTACAACATCAGGAGTGACGACATCCGCTTCGACTGCACGAGACGAGGATGCGGAGGACGACGAGAAGGGCGGCGAGGATAAGGATGGGGGTGATGACGAGGAGGACAATGAGGATGACGAGGAGGATATCGATGCAAGGCTTCCACACGAGATGGTCCTATGAGACCTTGTTGGTGCACCGTCCCCCACACAGCCGACTCAGGCCATGCCTCCACGCCGTAAACGGCGTGATCGCGTGGACATTAGTTCGGTAAATGTCGTGGAGGACACGCGAGGCCAGCACCCAGCAGCGAGGTTTACACCAGGGTTGAGTGTGCACCGAAAGCGCAAATGATGAGATGAATGGGTGTATGCATGTCTGTACAGTTCATATTGAATGAAATCAGATGACTCTGCTGGAATGATACTTTCTATGGCTATGTTCGAATGAAATTATTGCATGAAATGAAATTTCTGAGTTGATGGATTTTGAATGTTGAATGAAATGAGATAACCAATGGATGATTCTTATGACATGAATTGTTGTTTGAATGAAATCACTGCAACGATTCTTAATGCATGAAATGTTGATTGAATAAAGTCAATTTGGATGATTGCACTGAGTATGTGTTGGTACTATCACGCCTTTAGCAGTGGCATGACCAGGAAGTCATGTCACGACGGGATAAATGGCGTGATAGGACTTAGCACCAGAGCGCTGGTATTTTTTCGCAATGCCTCTGGAACGGCAAGCAATTTAGCGTGGTAGTATGGTTTTGCCATGCCTTTAATAGTGGCGTGACAAGGCAGTCCTGTCACGTCGGGATAAACGGCATGATACGACTTAGCACCAGAGTGCTGGACTTTTTTCGCAACGCCTCTGGAACAGCAAGCAATTTGGCGTGGCAGTATGGTTTTGCCACACCCTTAATAGTGGTGTAACAAGGCAGTCCTGTCACGCCGGGATAAGTGGGGTTTAGGGTTTACGATGACAGGTTTGGGGTTGGTTAAGGTCTAGGGTTTTAGGTTTCAGGGTTTTGAGTTTTATGGTTTTGCGTTTTAGGGTTTAGGGTTTAGGTTCAGGTTTACATTTAGGTTTAGGTTTAGGCTTTATTTTAGGTTTTAGGGTTGGTTTTGGAATAGGTTAGGGTTTTAGTGTTTCAGGGTTTAGAGTTTTAGGGTTTGGGGTTTTACGTTTATGTTTAGGTTAGGGTTTATGCTTTTATGCTTTAGGTTTAGGTCTAGGTTTAGGTTTAGATTAAGGGTTTAGGGTCTAGGTTAAGGGTTTAGGATTTTAGGGTTTAGGTTTATGTTTAGGGTGGCTTTTTAGAACGACTTGACAACCCTGACCGCCTCGCCAGGTTTTCAGATCGACATAACAACACTATACCTCCTCAGCCTTTCAGACCGAACAGACATGACTCTGCAAGGAAAGAGGTGACAACACTATACCTCCTCAGCTTTTTAGACCGAAAAGACAGCACTTTGCAAAGCAAGACATGACTTCTCTCTGCAAAGCTGGATAGGACCCGACGACTTCTCTCTGCAAAGTAAGACATGACAACACTCTGCCTCGCCAGCTTTTCAGATCAACATGACAACTGATGAGGACATCAACCCTTTGGATACGACCGCTACTCCATATACCAAGCAAGAGTTCAAGCTGGACACGTTCTGGAATCCAATTCGGCCTCTAGAGATAGTAGGACCTGTCCTAGGACCTCTCCAAGGGAGGACCAAGAGGATCTCCACACTCCAAGGAAGGTCCAAGAAGACCTCCTGGATCATGAGAATTGAGCGACTACTACCGAACTTACCTTCTCATCAAAAGATCAGGCCAAAACAGGACCTTCGTGGTTCATCAAGTGGTATCAGAGCTACAGTTCATTGGTGAGAGTTTTCAGTATTCTAGTAGTAGATTCATTTTTCATACCTAGAGTCCAGAAAATTTCCCTTTTTTTTTGCATCTATCATCCATACCGAGCCCTTTGAGCCTTGCAATTTTTCTTTTCAGTTTTCCTTGTTGAATCATTGGTTGCATCGTCATGTCTAGTTGCTGATCTTTAGTTCTTGTTATTGTCTAGTTGGTCGTTGTCTAGATTGCTTCTCGTGTTTTTCCTTCGCGTCGCTTGATCGTTCTTTTAGGGTTCTTAGTTTTTGCATCTAAAACAGAAATTTCGTGGGTTAGAACTCTTCTAATCCGCACTAAAAACAAAAATTTAGTGCTATTGTTAATCCGAAAGAAAAACCCGAGAGGATTGCTGTGATTTTTTTAGGAGAGTTGATGTTATTTGTTACTTGTGGCAAACCCGAAGGCTAGCCTAATAGTAGAAGGAGAAAGAGGCAACCGCAAGAACAAAAGCTGCGGTAAAAAAAGGAACAGAAGGAAAGAAAATAAAAAGAGAAGAAAAACAAAAGAGATAGAGTCAATCTGTTCTGAAATTTGAAAAAGACATCAAACGTTCACCAAATCCAGTGAAAATTGCTGGAGCCCTTCTTCATATAGCCACAAGCTCCCACAAAAAAAATTGAGCACGTTTGGCCCATGGGATCAAAAGTACTAGCAGTTTCAAGATTGAACCCCAGTCGGTTTCGAGTCCGAGTAGGATTTTGTCTCCGACACACCTTCAGTAAAATGGGCAGAACTTTTGCATACGGTGTCCGTTTTGGACATTCTTGTACTCGTTGGAAAGATAACGACGAGGCGCATCCTTTCCACCTAAGAAACTAATTGCTCTCCAGGGTACCCAAAATCGGCCATCTTTGGCCCCGAATTCGCGTTGCAAGATTTAGGTTTCTGTTTTTTGTGATTCTTTCTGTCTTCCCTTCGGAATTTGGGGTTCATCTCAACTGCAAAGTTGTAGATCTCATCGAAACCTTTCAAACAAGCATATATAAGCCATATATATATATCTTTTCTTTTTCATCGTTTGAGACTAGCTTTTGTTTCTGCTCAATCTAGACGGCTGTTTGCATTGCACCAATATTGTTGTCTTTTGTGCTCTACGTCGTGCGAACAATCTTGTGCCTTTAGAAAGAAGTTTGAGTAGGAGGCTAGCGTCTCTCCTAGCACTTGTTGTGAGGTTTTCCATTGCTTACATCAAGTCACATTTATCATTGCGTGTGCGTACATGCACATCTCTTAGTGGGACTTTGATTAACTAGCTTTGATTAGGCTAAGATCAGCAACTTGACTAGTACATTGAACAATTTTTTAACTTGCATTAACTAATTTGATTATTGCTAATCCTTGCTACCATATTGAAGCCTTCCGAGCTCCACTTCCTACTAACTCAACAGGTACCGTTCCTCGCAATCGTTGGGCTAATCGTAAGTGAGAGTATCACAAACCAGTCACCGGTTGTACCACTTCCTTGCTGTATTGGTAAGAGCTTGTAAGAACTTGGTATAAGCTTCAGTGTGAGCGATTGTTGAGCCTCTAGAACCTAGTAGTTGATAGGGACATATACTTGTGATTTGTTTCCTTGTTTTCTACTAATAATGATATGTTGGTCGAAGTGGCACTACTATAGAAAAGGCCTTCACAAATGGTTCAAAAATGTCATCACAGACGGTTTCGTGAGCCGTCTGAGTTTATGGGTCAGTAATGATATGATCATCACAGACGGTTTTCGAACCGTTTGTAATACATAATATCACAGACGGTTATTAACTGAAAACCGTTTGTGATAGTCGACAATCACACACGGTTTGCAGATGCAACCGTCTGTCATAGTCGACAATCACAGACGGTTTGTAGATGCAACCATCTGTGATAGTCGGCAATCATAGACGGTTCCATCTACAAACCATCTGTGATAGTCGACTATCACAGACGGTTTCAAGATAAAACCGTCTGTGATATTCTTTTGCATTGCTAAATCTAATTTTGTTTATTGGCTAGCCTCAGGAAATGCTAGCCATGCCCTCTGAAACAAGCACATCAAATTCGCATTCATTTCAAAAGCAAGCACATTGTAAGACCCTCAAATATTGGAATGTGCCGAATTAAAATTATACTGGTAGCATAATTCTTAATTAAGGAACAGTGCAATTCCCTCATTAAAAATCATACTAGAAGCATAATAATAACAAGTAACAATTCCAATATTCAGTTCCCTGATATATGTCATCCAATAGTTCCTGTGATTAGTGACTATTGCGCATATATCCTTAAACAACATTGCATCATACACATACAAGGCATACATTTACATAATTATACATGACAGGTTACATTTTGGTTCGATGCTACAGTAACAGATGACTTTGGTCATCACAAAAGTTCAACAGCGGAAGCAAAGCTAAACAACAAAAACCACCAATGGCCCCATCACCCGCAGGCTATTGCGTGGAGACTAGAACTAGCTTCACTCGTTAGCGTCACCCTGATCAGCGCTAACGGGCATCTCATACAAGTAACCATCCTCACCTGCAACAAGAGGTCATAACCCCTGAGTACGGAAGGTACTCAGCAAGACTTACACAAACTAATAAAAGAAAGTGTGTGATAGAACCTATACAAAGGAATAGAAATTTTTACATGCATAAGGTTAACAACAGAAGGGTTATAATGGTTCAATTTTGCAGAAAGCAATACATCTTAACCTAAAATTGCTAAGTTTTGACAAAGCGATTTTATAAATAAATTTGGACTAAAACAGTAAGTAAATGAGAGTATAAGCATAAATAGTAACAATATTAAAGTGACAGATCACTATCAAACCGTGCATGACAACCATCATGCCGAAATAATTCCCAAAACTAAATTTAGAGCAAAGTCTATACAGGTGACATCAATTCAAGTGTCGTCCGTAACCGTGGACACGGCTATTCGAATAGTTTTAAAACCCTGCAGAGGTGTACATCTTTACCCACACGACTTAGTTAGCCCGTAAGCCTCCGGAATAATAGCACACTTCCTTTGGTATGCCGGCCGGGTAGACTAAGATTTGGTATTTTTCAACAAGTTGACACTGTTGAGTTGGACAACCCATGTGAGACTGATCCCGCTTGGACAACGACTGATAGCATCTGCTCAACCAGGGCCCACATGTTGTGTCGGGAATGCTGACCCAATCAATTAAATGCAAACTCGTGTTAGCCACACATATTAGACCGCTAGCTAGTCTCAAGGTACGTACATGCGATGGAACACATATACGCCTCACCCTTCTAAGAACATCTGATATCGATATAAAATTCACATAGCATAAGACACAGCCCGAAGACTTAAGCATCTATGCCATATGAGATCAATACACATGTCCCTACTCTCCAGTTCCCAACTCAATAGCATTAACCTTCTACTTAACCAAACAGTGCCCATACACTGCGTGTGGAAGTACGTTGGGGCTTGAATTGGCCTGTCAGAGTTCAGTCCTTAATCAACCCAGACAAGACATCCACATTTCCCAATTCTCGTGCACAAAGGCACCATCACTAGCATCCACTTGTCCAGATTTGAAATCAGTTTATTAACAAGATTTATAGTCATTTCAGATTTAAATAAACTGAACAAAGAATCAAAATAAATAAAATTCATTTGTTGTTCCCAGGTTTGACAAGATAAGCTTGCCAAACACTACCGTTCTATGGACTGCATGGCTAAGCAAAGTTCTAACCTAATTATTTTAATAAAAACAATACCTTAAGTCGAGTGTATGATTAAATTCAAGGTAAGCCACAAAGATTGGGTTGTAGCTAACTAGAGACAGATCATAAATAATTTTAGAAAATTGCATGCAACAAGATTACCGTGTTTTGTAAATCTACGCTCACAAATTTGGGATCAACATGGTGCAGAGAGGAAGCTTGCCTTGGTAGTAATAAATAACCTCTTGCTCAGGTTCTGGTTGCTCAACAACAGATTCGATAACCTCAGAAGAACCAGAATCTAGAAGAAAATAAAAATCCAATGAACACAAAGAAAAACAGAGAACAGCATGCATAAAAAGAATGCATGGTCAATGGCTTAATGCATTAGTAGCAACATGCTTAAGGTACATTAATTTATTTAAGAATAGTAAACTACAACTAACCCTTGCTAATACTATTTATCACAATTTAGAGTTCAGATTGAACTACAGTATCAGATTTTAGAAACTGAAACAGGACAGCTCACAATTGAATTACTTGCCTAGCTAAACATCATATAAATGAAATACTTTGCTTGAGCTAAGAGTATTTAAACTAGTGCTGTGACCTAACTGATCATTTAATACTATCAATAGTAATTTAAGAAATTGGACTCTTGCTGTATATGTTGTCGGTTTGACCAACAACAAAAACAGCAAAGAGTCTTTTTACCATTTTCGGTTGTCTTGGAAAAATACACAAGACCAGAGCTTTAAAGTGGAGTTGGAAAGATCTGGAGAGTAATTAATAGCACAACCCATCATTGCTAATTCTAACCGCCCAGTTTAAGGAAAGAAAAGAAAGATTAATCATTTGTCGGTTTTGACCGATAATAACTAACAGAGAGGGGGGTTGCATTAATAAATGATCCGGTGCTCTTAATAATCAAAAGAAAGTCTACTAAAGATACTAGGGTTTACCTAGGACCTAAATAAGCTAGTATACTGGTAAGAGAAACCCTAGGTCTTGAAAACGATATGAAAGACCGAAAAGTTATAAAAAACAACTTTTCAGTTTAAAGAAGTTTGGAGCACCACATGAACATGTGAGTGATTCATGTAAGTTAAAGATGTCCTTAGGGAGCTTAAGATGACAGGAATCAAGGTCTAAGCTTACTAGCCAGGGTTGTAAAAGATGAAGTCAAGTTCTTGGTCAAATAGTAAAGATCCAAAGTCCTTTACACCAGTCTGACCAAAACAAAAATAGTAGAAACTTAAGCTCTAAAGACTACCATTCATGTTTTTGATAGGAAGAAATGGAGTCTAACTCACCAGGATGAGGTTTCACCGAGGTGGTGCTCCAACTGGCTTAAGTTGACAGAGAGGAAACCCTAGGTCCAACCCTACAAGAGATGCCCAAAATCCACATTAATATGAGATTTAGGCATGCTCAAAGCTGAACAAGGGTAAGAGCAAGGAAGCTTCACTGCAAAGGAAGGCAACTAGTGGAGCTCCTCTCGGTCAACAATGGTAGAAGGTTAGACAGTAGGGTTTATAAAGAGTTGGAGTTCCTAGAGCAAACGAGAACTCTCCAGAGCCGATGAGGTGGCAACTAAGGACAAATATCAAAGGAATATTCATATATTCCCTGTGCATTGCCACCGCTCCGGCGAGGATGTCAGCGACGGTGCACCGCAAGAGAAAAAGAAGAGAATCGTCGCTGACAATCGGGCCCCAAAGGCAGTCACAGCCATGCACAGCACATGACAAACTTCAAGGATCCAGAACCGTTCGATTAGAAGTGAGCGGCTGCGATGAGGTGAGCAAATAACACTGAACCGGTATCCTTCAATATAGGCCGTGCGATCTCAAAGGAACGGCTAGGATTGAGGGGAGGTCAGGGTGGTTCGAACGTTACAATCCACAAGGGTCGTTCGATCACAATTCAACGGTCCAAGATTTAATGTGCGCTGGTGAGCTTTGGCCCAAAAAAGGAAGGCACGGTTGGATCTAAAATCAACGGCCAAGATCGATGGGAGGTCCGGGTGGTCCGAAGGTTACAATGGATGTGGTCCATCCGATCAAAATTCAACGGAGGATATCGCTTGGCACCTCCGGCCAGTCCGAATGGCCCATCTGATCTAGTCCACACGTTGAGGATCCAACGGCTCACACGTTTTTCAGTTTCTGCCATTTAAAAATGGCATAGCCTGCAGATCGCGCGCCGCACAATTTAGATCCTACGGTCAAAATGAGATGGCAGATTGGAGTGGTCCGAACGGCCCAGTAGATCTGGTCCGTTCGTTAAGAATCCAACGGCCATGAAGGGAGGCGCGGTAGGATGGAGATCTAATGGTGGATATTGCTTCGCGTGCATGGATGGCCTGCACAGCGCCGCAAATCCTGGCCGTTCACGAGGAAATCGATAGCTCACGTTCACTGGGAGTTAGGATGCGCGCGTGAACGTGTCGGGTGAGGCCCAGTTGCATGGTTTGGACCCAGATTCGGTTGCTACTGTGCAAAAGGGTCAGGTTTAGATCGGAAAGATTGACCAACCCTATTTAAGATTTCAAAAGTTTGACCGGGGCTTTAAAAATAGCAAATAAATTTGTAAAATTATGAAACTTTGCAGAATTGCTACTGGGATGATATATTCCCCAAATAAATTTTGAAACCACTGTTTCTTCTTTGGAAATACATAAATAATTCATCTAGGCCGAATAGGTTTTGTTTAAAGACAAATATTTTTCTCAAGATCCAAATAATTTCTAAAAAATTCAACAAAAATTATTTTTGGGCAAACTAAATCATTTGGGTTCTAAATAAAATACTTCCCGGTCTTAATACCAACATTGAGTGGTATTTCCTTTTGAAGCTTTGATCAAGTTGGAGTTTTTGGTTAGAAATTGGGGAAATTAGATTGTAACATGTTGCCCAGTTTTGCCAAAATGAACAGTGATGCTATGAACAACATCTTATTACTGTTTATTAAAGCTGAGGCTGTTACACACATTAAATTCGCATTCATTTCAAAAACAAGTACATCCAATTCACAAATCAATTAACTAAAATTAACCATTAATGTACATTTACACATATGTACCATTAAGTTCAATCTTATCCCAATCAAGTTCAATCTACACTGTGGAAACTCCCATCTGGATTTGCGACCTGACTGTTTAGGAATGACGCAAGGTGTGATCGAACTTTTATGAGCTCGCTCTGTTCCAACGTAGTTTCGGCGATGGTCACAACCTGTCGCTAGGAATATTAAATTCGTGCTTATATAAATTGGTAAGTATATATGAAATAATTGTTGCAAGATTGACAAACCTGAGGATCATTGGTGATCGCGGAACTGATGAGTAGTTCCATGTTGTGGCAAACATAGTATCCACAAACGTTGCGGCCTGACGGCTTCTGGTGGCACTTCAAAAATAGAATTGGTTAGTTCGAGAGCCATTACTACAAAGTGTTATATAGGATTAATGTGTACTAGCTAGCGAGTACCGGGAATTTTAGATCGTGTGACAGCTTCCTTCCCTTGTTTTTCGCTCCTTTAGCATAGTACACGCCGAACGCCCTACGTGACTCCAAAAAGTTAGCCTTAGCCATTGCAAAGGAAGGAAAAACTACAATAAAGTTTCTATGGAGGAAATGTGTTTACCTGTTGATTAAATGCCGGATAACTGTGAAGTTGTGAGGGGTCCTCTGTAGGGAATCTAGGTATATTACCGAGCTCCATTTTGGTATAATTACAATTAGAATCCAGTAGAACCTACACAGGTAGGTCACCATGGTCATCAAACCTAAGTTAGTGTTGCTTATAAAGTACAAATCAACAAGTATAACTAGTAGTGCAACACTTACTCCTTGTTGTAGGGCAAAAGTATGTATTCCTTGTTACGGAGATCCAACAAAAACGCTATAACGTAATCCTCGATGAATGTTGCATTCGCCCTGATGGTTTGCTCGGAGACCACGTGTGGGTCAAGGAAACCTACCGATGAATTCCTTCTTTCGGCTTCAGACATCATATATCTACATACAAAAGCAAGGAGTTATATATAACATTTATCGGTATTACACGAACATTGACCATGATTGTACACACTTATAGTGTCCAGCATCACATGAGTAAGACGTCAAGCTGGTCGAGGTTGAAGAGACAGAACAAGTCCTCGAAGGTCACCGTGAAGACACAGTCTTGAAGCTCGTGGTTAAAATGAACCTTCTTGAACTTGACGGTGACACTCGAGCGTCGTTGTTCATCTATCTTGTTGGCATGTTCCATGTACCATGTATTCCATTTTGTGCAAGCCGATCCTAGGGTAGGGCTGTCTAACCTCTCAACCAACAGCTCACCTAGCACGAATTTCCGGACCAACGGCAAGAAGGGGATATCAGAACAGGAGTCGACCGTCTTTGATTTGCCCTTGCTACCTCGCTTTGTAGAGGTCGACTTCACAAGAGTCGACTGAGCACGAGGTGTAGATACATCTAATGCACCGGGCCCTTGCCGTGTCGGTGCAGGTAGCTTCGGTGCAGTCAGCTCCCGTGGACTTGATACTGTTGCAGGACATTCCCGTGAAGTTGATAGTAGAGCAGGTAGCTCCAGGCAGATTTCCCCCTTGGGCCACTGGATGAATGTTCCAACGGCTTGCTCTAGAGTCATGACCTCGTTGTCTGGGGGGAATATGCAGTGGGACGGCACCAAAATTGGCACAAACACCGTCCGCATTCACTTTTGTGAAACTCAGCGTTAGATTTACACCGTGCACCAAAGCCCCAACACCGGATGGATACACCTAGCCCCAAGCAGCATCTAGGGAAATAGAGGCATATCTCACTTGGAGCTTGCACTTCAAAGCCACTTACATAACGATACAAAATTATCTACTCCAACAGGCCTATCAATGGATCGAGCATTCTAGAGATAATAATTATTACCTGGATGTCATCGACAGGAAATCTACCGTTGCCTATTGGGGTAGAGTTGGACGCGCAGCTACTCGAAAGTTGGGGAGGCTGGCTAGCACAGTAGGTGTAACACCTTGGCACAAAATCCGCTCAATGCCCAACCCACCGTGGGGGCAGACCTGCGCACACATAGCACCCCACTTACACTTTCGTCCTCACTTCGTGTAAAAGGGTTAACCCAGAGGTGCTATGTTTGGACCCAACAGGCATTATATACTAGTACAACTCACTTTAGACAAGCAATGTGGGACTAATCCCACCACACAACTCCTCATGGGCCACATGGGCCGCATACGAGTAGGCTGGGGTATTACATTCACCCCCCCCTCAAGGACCGACGCCCTCGGCAGACACCGTGATACGCAAAAATGCCCGTAACCACCCCTCGGTACACGTCCGTGCGTTCGGTCTTGCAGCACATATGCTATGCCGTGTGTCCACTCCGGGACCACACGCCATGCGCCATATGCCCGCTCTCTGTCCCAAGACGTCCGTCTGCAGCAAATAAGGTTGATGCTCGATACCATCTGTAACACCACAGCTATTCGAAACCAAGATGTCACCTTAATAAACTAACATACAACCATAATGCGGAAGAATTTGAATACTAATGACATAAAGAGATCATCGCATTTAATAGAATCATGGCATGAAAATAGAATGAATTCAAGCAAGTATAACAAAGGGTGGTCGAAGATCACAAGCACTACTTAATCAACCATAACATAGCAAGGGTTATCAACCACATCCAAATTTAATTATTAAAGTTCATCAGTTAATGAATGAAGGCTAGAACCAAGTCCTATTATTGAATTGAAATACGGTGAAGTGAACAAATAGTGCATGTCTACTCCCTCCCAATAGAGCCATCATCAACGATCACCTAAAATAAACAAACAAAGCAAGAATGAGCCCGAGACTCAGCAAGTACAGTGAATAATTGAACATACAACATTTATGAACAAGGCAACATCTTTTAAGAATATGATCATAACATCGAATGAATATATGAATGAATGAAATGAATGCATTGAATGAAAGGAATGGACTGCACACGTGCTTATACCGGCATAGCTAGTGACACACCCGTCGGTGTTCACCTAAGCCTGCATTTAACAAAATACGGGGACCCAAATCCCGTATGAAGAACGTTTCATACGGGTGTCCAAATCTGCCCACATTGGAATGGTGGGTCTTACGTGCCCATACTGGAATTGATGGGTCTTTGAAATCCACTCCCGTGGATGAAAAATCTGCCCACATTGGAATGGTGGGTCTTACGTGCCCATACTGGAATTGATGGGTCTTTATAATCCACTCCCGTGGAAGGAACATGAAAATGTATGCTTGTATTGAATTATGAATTATGAAAGACATCATATCCGAACATAGAAATAACACATAAGAAAGGAACATAAACTTTGAATATTCTCATGGATCACAAAAAAACACAATATGAACATCAAGCATTCATTCACAAATCATAAGAATATCAAGGTACTTGCCTTTAGCGTTGCGTTCTGGTAGTAGGCAAAGAAGATGCCCCTAAACCCGAAGCCTCTCCGCCTACACAAGTAAGTACTCGAAATAAATACAACATGGTACATTACAATACCAGTATCGTTCTACAACACCTTCCCAAACACCCAAGAAATCGCCATAAGCCCTATTCTGAAAAACAGGCAACATAACCATCTAATCGAATCTGGACAGTAGAACGGAAATAACCATAACTATTGACCTGGGACTCAGAACGAGGTGAGCCCAGTTCCTAACAAAACTTAACAAACATATCTACAACATTCTAGTTGGCGAGACAACCCAAGTCGGCCAAAATCAAATGATAGCAGGCAGATGAACTTGAATGACAGCTTCTGTCCAGATGAAGCGGACAGCAGTAAAGAACTGGTCACAACTTTTGATCTACAACTCCGATTAGGGAGTTATTTATCATTCTGGAAAGTTTATAAAAATTTCTACAATAACCTAGTTGGGTGAAAACCCTGAATCTGCTGTTAACAAACTCATAATTTAGGAGACAACTTGACAGATTAATCACGTCAGAATTATGGACAGTCGGAATGAAACTATCATAACTTTTGATCCGTACGTTGGAATTTTGTGTTCTTGGCGGCCACGGAAAGCTAAGAACAGAATCTAAATATCTCTAGGAGGTGGACATCTCAAATTCGGCCTCTAAGAATCCGAAATCGGCCACGCAATCTACTGGGCAGAATTGAATTTCTAACAGCAGCAAATCGATCCAATCAACTAATCTAATTTCACATCTAATCATCATCAAATAGCGGAGAAAGCACCTCATTACCCTTGAAGAACCCTAGGAAGACGCTGAACAATCTCCCCGAAGAAACTCTCCTTTCCTCCTCCTTCCTTTCCCTTCTCCTCTCTTCTTCCCGATGGCCGACAGCAGGAAGGATGGCGCCGGGGAGCAGAGGAGCAGCAGGAGGCGGAGTACTGTAGCACGACGCTACTATAGCGTGGTGGCTACTGTAGCAAATAGTGACTAGGGTTTGGTCCTCTCCCCTCCCTTGCCTTCTAATGGGCTGCCAGCCCACTCATGGGCCTTGGGCCGCTATGGCCAGCTCCTCTCCTCTCGAATATGGGTTGGTGGCCCATTTCTCTCCTCAAATTCTGAATTTTGAACTAATTCCTTCTCTAAACTTTGTTACAATCGAAATTGAATAAAATTCCCTCTCCCGAACAAGTTTCTCTCTTACCGATAATATTATCTCTAATTGAAATTTGGGGTATTACAGTAGGGGCAGGGGCTCGCAACTCATTTGGGATTTACAATTCCCTAAGCCTTTCCTCAAAGCTCTCCAGCTGCCATTGCGTCGCAGATCTGACGCGATCATCGATCTCATCTCTAAGGGATTCAGGAATCTCATCTTTGAGGGATTCACGAATCTCCTCTCGTAGCTTTGCATCGCGCTCGGCTTTGGCTCTCTTTCTACTCCGGTACAATCCGAAGTCCGCTTGGAACCAATCTGCCCATGTAACATAAACACCAGCGCCTCTCGTGTGACCCGGATGCTCATAGTTTCCTAGGGCCGTGGAGAGTATATCTTTCTCCCTATCTGCTTGGAATGAGCCTTGGGAAGATTGTGCACTCAGCGTTACCTGCAATAGCCCGGCATGTCATTTCACTTCCTATGAAGTTATGGAGTAATTATAAACTAGGTAGTTCGATATCTTACTAGGCGCTGAGACACTTCCTGGTCAACAGGGTTTGGAAAGGAGACTTCCCCCATAGACAGGGTACATAACCTCCCAAATAACCAGTTTCGGGCGCGCACATTAGTGATCTCGGGAAATGGCGGGGAGACATTCGAACGGCTTTCCTACTGGTCCTGATCCCTCCATATCAGGATTTTACCCGCATACCCAGTGGTGCCGAGTCTATGGGGGTGCTTGTTTTTTGCCTGGAGGGTTGTGTGCACCGCACTTTCACTCCTAATTCATCTGTCGTCTTCTTCGCCACAAAATCGGCCCAGGAATCTTCCAAGAACAGATACTTGTGGAAGGGCCTCAGATCCTTCTCCACGTAGTTCTTGACAAGCGTGCTCTTGAAGTTCTTCCATGCTTTGCACGCCTGTAGCAACTCGTGTCGTCGCACGGAGTCCCGGTGTTGCTCCGGGATCTCGAACGATTTGAGAATATCCGTCAGCAGCTCATCTTTCTGAGTTTTGGTCAACTCCTTTCACGAATCATAGGTGACGTTGACCCGTTCCCGTGCAACTATTTCAGCTGTTCTCCGGAATACGGACGATGCTCAGCGAGGATTCATAGGGGTCCCAGACTGATCGACCTCCGTGATGGTAAATCGGCCCGCAGGCCTTTTCGATATTCCTCTTCTTCTACTACAGTTGGATATTCCAGAGGATGGTGCATCATCAGACACATGAGGCGGCGATGACGAAGAATGAGCGGAAGACATCTTCACAAGAAATAGAAGTTCTGATACGCATGAACATATTATCATAAGATTCGATCTCTATGTGTATGGGTATACAGACCAATTAATAATAATTGACATAAACATGTAAATCCTCTAAGTCATTTAAAAGGAATAATATGCTCAACACAAACATCATGTGAACAAATGAAATCAGCATAAAGCTAATATTTAACATTTTGATATTGCTATCAGATGTAGAGTAAGCATTCCAATTAGAGCTCAAGTTCAAACCCGATTATCAAAACAATTTCAGTACAAGACTATTATCATCACAGAGCATTCATCTCAAGCCCACCACACCACATTGCAATATATTCCAAAGAGCGATATCAAAACAAATACCATATGAATAACTGACTAGAACAAATATAAATTCCTAAAACAAGTACAATTATCATGAGTCAATGAGGACCATGACAGCATGACAGATTATTGATAGAAAGAGTGAGGGAAAGGGGCGTCAGGGTCGGCAACTCAGCATTGGTTACCTTTGGGCGTTGAGGAGAAGGACGAGCAGGGAGCAGTACCGAAGCAGCAGGGCAGCGTCGAAGGGGAGGCGCGCCGAGCTCGAGGGAGAGGAGGAGGCGTGGCAGGCTCAGGGGAGGAGGCGCGCTGGGCTCGAGGAGGAGGCTGCGTCGACAAGGCGTTGACGGGCTCGGGGGAGGAGTCGCGCCGGGCTCGAGGAGGAGGCAGCATCGACGACGGTGTCAACGGGCTCGGGGGAGGAGTCGCGCTGGGCTCAAGGAGGAGGCAGCGTCAAGGACGGAGGCGACGGGCTCGGGGGAGGAGGGAGCGAGGAGTTGAGAAACTTAATCGTTGGAAGTGGGGGGCACGGGCAAACCCTGGAGTCCGAATATAAATAGGGATGGACATCACAGACGGTTCTAAAGTAGAACCGTCTGTGATACATAATATCACAGACGGTTCTAACTAGAACCGTCTGTGATATGTGATGTATCACAGACGGTTCCAATCAACAACCGTCTATGATATATTGTATCACAGACGGGTTTCACTATCACAGACGGTTCTAACTAGAACCGTCTGTGATATGTGATGTATCACAGACGGTTCCAATCAACAACCGTCTGTGATATATTGTATCACAGATGGGTTTCACCAAGGAACCGTCTGTGATATATAATCACAGACGGTTTGATCTACAAACCGTCTGTAATATTATTTTGTATTGGTAATCTAGTTCTGTTTATTGGCTAGCCTCAGGAAATGCTAGCCATGCCCTCTGAAACAAGCAGAAAACACAACAAGTACATGTATATACATCCAATTCACATTCATTTCAGAAACAATCACATCCATTTCACAGTACAAATCAATTAACTCAAATGAACTAAAATTAACCATTCATCAGAACGTACATATACACACATTGTTCAATTAATCTTTAAAAATTAGCCCTTCATGATGATCGACGCGTATGTAGCTAGTTTTATCACATTCTTTTTCCTCGACCCTTATGACGTTTTTGAAAGGAGGCAACTCGTCAAATTGATTGTATTCTTCCTCGTTCACTACATTCTCAACTCCGACAATCCTCCTTTTTCCATGAAGAACTACGTGGTGCTTCTTATTTGCCGGGTCGGTTACTTAGAAGACTTGAACAACTTGGTTAGCCAGTACAAATGGTTCGTCTTTGTATCCAACACGTTTGAGGTCCACGGTAGTGACGTCGTACTTATCGACCTTCACCTATAGGAGATGGACCCAACGGCACCGAAATAGGGGGATCTTGGAAAGCACGTAGTCGAGCTCTCATATATCCTCTATTTGCCCATAGTAGGACCTCCTCAGCCCATCGATACTGAATGTATCTATGCGGACACTGCTGTTCTGGTTAGTGCTCTTTATATCTTGAGCCTGTGTATAGAATGTGTACCCATTTATGTTGTATCCTCGCCATGTCATAACTGTAAATGTTGGCCGTTTTGCCAACCATGTCAGCATATCACTTGACGAGCTCCTAGCGAGTCACTCCTTCAACCATTGGTTGAACCGTCTGTTGTGTTGTCTCGTGATCCAAAATCCGGCCGCTCCGGATTCTGTTGCCAAAGCACATCCTTATGCTGGTCGATATACGGGGACACTTCAGTCATGTATTGCAAGGCCGTGAATTGGGCTTGAGCATACGCATCCATATCTGGAGTGATTGCTTTCCTTCCGATGGTCCTGATACCCTCGAGCCTCCCCTCATGGCGAGATCGAGGCACACCTACCGGTTCAACCTGAGCCATGTAATTGACGCAGAACTCAATGACCTCTTCGGTTGCATAACCTTCGACGATGCTGCCCTCCGGCCGAGATCGATTCGTACATAGGACTTGAGAATTCCCATGAACCTCTCAAACGGGTACATGCTACGTAGGAACACGGGCCCGCACATCTTTATCTCCTTCACAATGTGAACAATGAGATGGACCGTGATATCAAAAAACGACGGAGGGAAATACATCTCAAGATCACATAGAGTTGTCACCACCACATCCTGCAGAGCATCTAGTCCTTCGGGATGAGTGACATTCTGAGCAATTATGTTAAAGAAATAACATAGCCTCATGATTATCTCTCGGATCTTGATCGGCAAAATATTTCTAATTGCAACAGGGAGCATTTGTGTCATCAGTACATGACAATCATGAGACTTCATGCCAATTAACTTCAAATCTTCCATCGAAACAAGCTTTTCATGTTGGCGGAGTAACCGGACGGAACTTTCACACTATGCAAGCACCAGCACAGTTCAGTTCTTTCAGCCTTGGACAGAGTGTAACAAGCAGGGGGAAGGTACGTTCATCCTTTATCGACCTTTGTTGGTGCTAACTCAGGTCTGATGTCCATATCAACCAGTCAACCCATGCGTTGACATCATCCTTTGTTTTGTCATGAATGTTCAGTAAGAGACCAATCAAGCTATCACATACATTCTTCTCTACATGCATGACGTCGATACAGTGGCGAACTTCTAGGTGCTCCCAATAAGGTAAGTTCCAAAATATTGATCTCTTCTTCCACATGTTCTTCTTACAGGTCCTCGATTTACATCCCTTTCCGAGCACAACATCTAAATCCTTAACCATATCATAGACCTCTTTTCCGCTTAAATGCCTTGGAGCTGAACTGCCCTCCTTCTCTCCGTCGAATTGTTTCTTCATCCTGTGGTATGGGTGAGCCCTCCGAAGGAACATACGATGATGCATGTACACATTTTTGCACGAGTGATTCAGCCACACACTGTCGGTATCATCTAAGTAGTGAGTACAGGCTTTGGCCCCTTTTGTACTCTGGCCCGACAAATTAGCAAGGGCAGGATAATCATTTATGGTGCAGAACAACAAGGAACGTAAAGTGAAGTTCTCTCGTTTGTACGCATCTCATACCTGTACCCCTTCAATCCACAGTATTTTTAGATCTTCCATCAATGGTGCTAGGTACACATCAATATCATTCCCAGGTTGCTTCGGTCCTTCGATAAGTATCGATAGCAAAATATACTTCCACTTCATACACAACCAAGGAGGAAGGTTGTAGATACAGAGCGTCACGGGCCAAGTGCTATGTCGGCTGCTCATGTTACCGAAAGGATTCATTCCATCTGTACTCAATCCAAACCTTATATTCCTCGATTCTGCACCAAAGTCTGCAAACCTCCTATCAATGTTTCTCTACTGGGCAGAATCAGTAGGGTGTCTTAGCTTTCCGTCATTCTTACGCTCCTTTGAGTGCCAATGCAGCAGTTTTGCATTCTTTGGGTTCGCAAAAAACCGATTCAAACGAGGAATTACAAGAAGATACCACGCCACCTTAGCAGGAGGTCCTTTCTTCACCTCGATTCCCTCGTCGTCATCTGATTGATTCTTATGCTTGTATTGGGATGCGTTGCACACCGGACATACATGCATGTTTGTATACCCGTTACGGTAGAGGATATAGTTGATCGGACATGCATGTATTCTTTCTACTTCCATTCGCAATGGACAAAGAACCTTCTTGGCTTTGTAGATGGTTTTGGGCAACTCGTTTCTCTCCTGAAGCATGTCCGCTAAGAGACCTCACAGCCCCGTGAAACTCTTGTCGGACCAACCATTGCTTGCCTTCAATTTCAGCAGTTCAAGCATGGATGACAACCTTGTGTATTTCGGCTTGCAGCCCGGGAACAAAGGTTTCTCCGAGTCCTCCATCAAGCCTTGGAATTTAACATACTCCCTCTCATCACAGTTCCCTTCTGCATCGCGAAGCATCTGATCTAGATTGTCAACATCGTGTAGTCTATCCGAATCGGAACCACAATCGACATCATCCGGCGGCATATCGTTGACTTCCTATATAATATGCTCTTCACCGTGACTGGTCCAACGTGTATAACCCTTTTTGAAACCCCTTCGAATCAAGTGTGCTTCAATCTGCGCTCGGTTCTTAAACATCTTCAAATTCTCACAGTCAATGCATGGAGAGTACATATATTCCGCTCCCTTATTCAACATATCCTCCTTGGCAGCTCTTGTAAAAGCATACACGCCATTAATGTACTCTTCAATAACACGGTTCTCAGCGTACATCTAGCTTCAGTCCATCACACGGTTCATATTGAAAACCCTGGAAATAAATAAAAGGGTGACTTCAAAAGCGTATTTTCTAAGGCTTAATTATGCTTTTCAACAGAGAAAGCGTATTTTTCTCTGAACTAAAGATGGCTTTTTTTTATTTTTACATTTTTCCATATTTTATTAACTTACATGTGGGCCCTACTTGTCAGTGACTCATTTTTTATTTCATGATTTTATTTATAAAATCTATGGTGGTCCCAGATGTCATAGACTCGTTAGTTTATTAACTAAATGATTAAAAACAGTAGGATTTAAAGCTCAAATTGGGCTTAGGGTGACATTGCATTGCTAAACGACGGTGATGTCCCATGGTGGTACCATGGGCTTCACTAGCGATTCGGGCGTAAACGCCTGAAACTACTCAAATTAAAGGATGCTTATGATCTATTAGCTCACCTCGATCACGAGGAAGGTGTCAATGAAATCGGGGAAGGTCCAAGGCGGCTGGTCGTCGATCGGTAAACAGAGGCGACGGTGGTAAGCTCCTCGGCGACAATAGCTGAAATGGACCACACGAGCGGGCTCAGTGAGGTGAGGCGATACTCAAACCGAGCACGGAGTGGCAATGGACTCACTGGGCTTGGAGATATCCCGCGGTTACCGTAGTGCCAGAGATGGAGATCAAGAAGACTCTATCGGGGACTTATATACACTACACCGTCTGTCATGAGTTAATTATCATGGACGGTTTTCAACAAAAACCATCTGTGATATGTAGTAATATCACAAACGATTTTTATTGAAAGCGTTGCGTGAAGTATCACGAGCAGTTACGACCAAAAATAAATCGCGTGATATTAGGTAATATCACGATGGTTTTATCGTAACCGTCTGTGATACTTCACAAACGGTTTTAAACATTAACCGTCTGTGATATGACCTCTTCACAGACGGTTTTTAGCGTGGAAAATAACACAAACGGTCGGTAAACAAAAACCGTCTGAGATTGTGTTTAATACAGATGGTTTCGATGAACTGTCTGTGATCAGGCGTCCAGTATTAGCATTTTTGTAGTAGTGTGGGTAGATTATGATGTCATCGTGGGAAGATTTGAACTCAAGGGGAAACAACTACCGGCTTACATCTTGCCACTTACCGCTGAGAGTACATCGTTGGACTATTTTCTGTGGGTTACTATGTTGGAAAGGTACTTTGAAAGACATGTCCTTGATCCTGTTGAGAAGATGAGCATGGCAAGGACGGCACTGATCGGTGATGTTCAACATTGGTGGTCGAATCTCGAGGACCACTTCGTGTACACACGGGAGCAGATGAAGAAGAAATTGCAACGTCGTTTTGTACCTCCACCACCCACTGTTACAAGCGAGGTGCAACCTAAGATAACTGAAAATGCTGACATTATTTTAGCTCCTACTCTATCTACAGATACCGCCAAGATGCTTGAAGAGATGAAGGATGATATGGCGCATCTTTTGTCATTAGAGGAGAAGCTTGAGGTACCTACAGTATCTGATGAGGACGATAATGACAAAGGTACTCATTTGGTGCTACAGCAAGACATAGAGCAACCTTGTGAGTATATACCTGATGTAGTGCAATCTTTTGATTTTCCTTGTGTTGCCTTGAACGAACCATGTGCTGATATGAATTCTCATAATTTTGCACATGTCGAATTAATTACACATAAGGAAGTACTTGATAGAATATCCCCTACTGATGCTTTGTGCTATATCATGCTTAATGAGCCAGTTAGTTTGGAATGTGCTATGGAGAAAGTTTCTGAACTTTCATCTCTAAATTCTCTTTCTAGCACCCACACCTACTATTCTAAATTAATTGGAGATTTTGGTGTACACAATCAATTTCTGGTATATCAAATATACATAACTTGTGATCACATGGATGAATTGAAGCTTGCTGTTTTGGACAACAATTCTTGTGTTCTGAATCTTGTTCAATATGAGAGTAAAATAAAATTTAGTGCTCATCCCATGCCCATCTGTTCACCTTTTATTGCACCATCTAGTACGGACAATCTGAATAAAGATGTTGACTTATGGAAGAACTTACAAATCTTTTCACCCTTGCTAGATGAATTTGCTATTACTTAATTGAAATCTGATTATATGAATGACTTGTGCTCTTTGAATTCAATTACTGTGCTACCCATTCACAGAGCAATGAATAACTCTACTACATACTTCAGTTATACTTGTAATTTGAGTTGCAAACTGAATGCTATAAGAAAATATACCTTTGCTGATTTGATGCATGCACAATCACCTTTAATTTCCAAAGCTTTCTCTATTTCTTTGCCACCTGCTATTGCTAACATTTTGCAAAAAGATGAGAATGTGTTGCTACAAGTTTAAAAGCTTTTCTTGCCATTGGAGCATGAACGTGAGTCAAGGACGACTCAAATGCAAGAAGGAAAGGATGATGAGGACATCAACCCTCTGGATACGACCGCTACTCCACATACCAAGCAAGAGTTCAAGCTGGACACGTTCTGAAATCCAATTTGGCCTCTAGAGATAGCAGGACCTATTCTAGGACCTCTCCAAGGGAGGTCTAAGAGGATCTCCACACTCCAAGGAAGGTCCAAGAAGACCTCCTGGTCTTCCAGGACCACCCGGGAGGTCTTCTAGGACCACCAGGAGGTCTCCCAGGACCACCCGGGAGGTCTCCAGGACCAACCGGGAGGTCTCCTCCCAGGACCACCCAGGAGGTCTTCCAGGACCACTAGGAGGTCTTCTAGGCCCTCCCTCTAGGACCTCTCTCTAGGACTGTTGGGACCCCCGGGTTATTCCTGTAAGACCAAGGCATTTCCGGCCTTATGGAGATAACATTGGGTCTCCCACGTGAGTGAATTCCAACTTAACTCCATCTAAGCGAGAGGCTTGACCGCAAACAAGAGCCCCGACGATCATGCGCACTGCACCTCTGCGAGCACTATATGATGATCAGTTCTCCAACAGTCCAAGCACTACACTTAGTGAGTTAAATCAGAATTCACAAACAGCGAGCATGAGATCATGTTGGTTCCCAAGATCAGTGACCAACATGCCCCAAACTCACATATAGCATTGATCACATCCATACAATATTCATACATTCATAGTTCAAGAGACATACAACATAATAGTTCAAGTCTACAACTATTACAAATGGCCGACCAGCCAAATTCAAGTAAGATCACAAAGTAACAGTGGAATCAATATAAACAAACCAAAAGTCCAGCATGGTATGCCCCATAACCCATCAGCAACCGACTAGGAGTTAAATAATAGCACTACTTGTCAGTGTCGCCTAAATTGACACCAACGAGCTCATTGTGCTCACAATCTTCCTCACCTGAAATTGCAGCATCCAGGTTGAGTACAAATGTACTCACAAGTCTTACATAAATAAAAATTAGTTATGCTAGAGGTTGTTCTAAAGGATGGCTCATATTGGCATAGTTTTGCGAAAGACGCAACAATTTTCAACCTGCACATACTAGTTTATCAATTGCCATTTTAAAAACAGATTTGAAGTAGAAGTAAAGCATGTGAATAAGTGATAAATTGAATAACAAATGAATCAAACAAACATCAAAGTGGCAACCCACTTTGATACAACAAAATGCATGAACATCCCATTCATGTCGAATACCGAGTTTACCCACAATTAAAATACAAAGTCTAACGATAGTAACTCCTGAACTCAAGCGGTTGTCCATAACTGTGGACATGGCTATTCGAATAGTTTTAACTCTGCAGAGGTGTACTACTTTACCCACATGACTCTATTAGCCCATCAGCCTCCAGATGCCTCCGAAAATAGCACACTTCCTTAGGTATGTCGGCTGGGGAGAATCGAGATATGATCGTTTTGGCAAGAAAATTCTATTGAGTTAGGTCCCCCATGTGAGATGTTTTTGTACCTAATACAAGCGTTTGATAGCACTTGCTAGGGGGATCACAAGTTGTACTGGAAATACCAAGGTAATGTAAATATTAAAATTGGTGCTCCCATGCACACTATAGAAAATTACCTCGGCTCCTACGGACAAATGATCAACACAAGTGCCCTTACACCATCATGAGACTTCACCCAACAAAACCTTCCCCCTACTTGACCATACAGTACCAATATCCTGCGTGTGGTAGCACGAGTGTACTTGAATCAACGACGTTACCAAAGTTCGGTCCTTAATGGTCCAGACAAAACAACCACATATCCAATCTCGTGCACGAAGGCCCCCTCACTAGCAAGCACTTGTCCAAACCCCAAAATTCATTTAAAATGATAAAATTTATCTCATAAAACAGATACGAAGATCTGGGATAAAATGAATATAAGAAGGTAATTAAGTGTTTCCTATAATTGTCGGGTTATTCCCGATAATCAAACTACCGTTTCTAGACTTGTATGGCTAAGCAAACTCGAACAATGTAATTCACACATTCCTATCTCAAGCATGTGGTACTGAATTAATTCAAGATTAACCTCAATGAATTGGATATAACTATTCTACACATCACAAAAATAGTGACATTATCAAAATAGCATGCAAGCAATTATCATTGCACTAACTTAATCAAAACTGGAATCAAATATGATGCAAAAAGAGGTTCAAATGATGCTTGCCTTGCTGTTAGTTCAGTTGTTCACTCTCAGTCGTGTACGAGTCAAAATCAATAGCCTTGGAATCTATAGAATTAACGATATCAAATAAACATCAAGAAAAGCTGAAAAGTTAAAAGTGCCCAAAAATGCATGATTTTTCTATAGTGGATAATGCATTATTTTAGATGAATATAGGTGAAATAATTATTTCATTTGGAGTTATTATGTGAAAGTTATAGCTGTTTGAATCTCAGTTTTCAGAAAAAATCCAATTTACTTGCAATCTGTTACTATTCACCGAATTTAATTATTTGGTCAAAATTTGTAGAGTAGTAGGGGATACAAGGATTATACAGATAAATAGGGAATATTATTACAAGTTCAAAACATCTGGGTTCATCTCATTTAGAGTTGTCATGAAATAGTTATGCATTTTTAAAGCTATCAGCCTTTTCCTATTGTAAAAATAATAGAGTTAAGGATCAATTTCCAAAATAATACTCTCTGCTATAGAGACAAGTTTGAAACCAATTTTAAAATAAGTTTCACTAAGAATTAAAATTATTAGCACTGGTTTCATCTATTTTGGAGTTAAGATGAATTAGTTATGTCTTTTTGAAGTTATTCAAATTTTCAGTGTGCAGATTAATACATCTCGATTTTCCTAAAGTATTTATCTTTCTTGTTGTTAATCTATAATATGATGTGATATCTTATATCTATGTAATTATTCTATGATTATCATGAGATGATCCTATATATTCATAACTGATTACATTGGTTATGCGTGTTGATAACATATGTTAAGAAGTTGAGGTCATGGTTGTTACTCTGGGATTCACCAGGTTACACCACCGTTTGTGGTATGTGGTTAGGGGAGTAGTTACCCCGAATGCCATAGTTTCAGGTGTTGAGCGTGAGTTGCTGTAGGAAGTTGTTCTCTCCCTTGATTTCTGAATTTCGCAAATTCTTGTTCTGTGGTGGTTGATTGGTCTCAATGTGTCTCTAATGGTTATCTGAAACAATTATTATTATTTTTTCGACTGTTGAATTGCTTTTACTACTTGTGATTGTTGTTAATTTGCAAGAATGAGATTTCCATGATTGTTCCTTCTTTCTTATTGGAAAAGAATGACTCACTTAATCGTTTGTTATTTTGGGTAATGAAAGCTTTCTGTTGCCAGTTCGTTAGCGTGATAAAGCTTTGGTTCCATGTATTTCTTTTGGATGATTCCGATTGTTGAAGTTTAAAGCACCCCTTTTCTGAAGGAAAGTGTTAAAATCCTTTTGTGTTTGTCTTATCTTGTTTAAGTGAGAGGTTATATCCGAACGAATAAATTGTTATGGTATGAGTTACCAGGTTGGGTTGTTAGCATGGTGCAAACCATTTATTCTTAACTAACATCCATGAAAGTGTAATTGGTTAATTTGAAATGACATTGTGTTTGATGCATGATAAAGGGTAAATAGGAGTCTGTCAATATCTATTCAGAACCTATGACTCTTAAGAAGTATAGAATGTTAATGAACCAGTTTGATCATTAAGTTTGAGTAATCTGCTAATTTTGTTACATGAATCTAGGTCCTTTTTCCGGTTATTCTGTCCGCTAGTGATGGTTAAGTTAAGGATGCGTTCGAATGTTGCCTTGGTAAATATTAATCTTGAATTTGTCTTCTATTGAGATAATCAACGAACTCATTCAAATGCTTGATTCACCAAATTTTGCCATACTAAACTGATGTTATATGTATTAAGAGATGAAAGAAGGTGAATGTACTGACTTGTGAAACCTTGTCTTATGTATCCTATATTATTGAAGATTAACGGTATTTCGTTCTAAATTCTGAACTTAAGGTAGAATAGTGAGTCTATACTCATAACTGTCTTTGAGATTGCAAACAGAGGTAATACCATGAATGCTTCCATGATTAAAATAATCATCAATTGTTAACAGTAATGGCTAGAGTGCATTTAGTGTGTACTATATTGGCGTTGAGCGTCAGTAAGAGTTAAATGGATGAAATCTAATAAGAGATTTATATTGATGTACATTTGTGGGATGGTCATGTACTAGTATGATCTTGTTAGCAGAGTTTTGTTTCAACATTTTGGCTTGAGCACTAGGTTTGTTTTCCAGAGCAAGTAGTTATTGCCATCTTATTGTGATGATAGAAATGTTATGTCACAATTGTTGTGTTTCTTTTGGAAAATTTATTGATGGAATAGTGAGGTATGTTGAATTTTGCCAAGAATGTATGATTTTGATGTTAATAAAATGATCAGAAATGTGAGGATGATATTGATTCTTTTATAGAGAAAGAAATTTGATCGCCTTTGGTGATATCGTTCGAATGAGAATATTTCAAGTTTGGCTTTCGTGATATTTTGGAGCTCATGAATCATCTGGTAGCTGAAATTATTTTAAATAAATTGAAGTATTGGAATGCCCTGTTGCTTCTTAAGATATTTGTGTAATTTAATCTTATAGGCTCTGTGGTCTGAGTTGGCAACGTGAGGTTGCAATCAAAGAAAATTATGTTTGTTCCTTTAAGAGCAGTTTAATCTGCTTGCTTCTCGTGAAATCCCGTAAATGAAAAGGTTGCGAGTTTGGTGGCTGAGATCATTTGGATCTCATGTCTCATGTGTAGTTGAACTGTTCCGAGCAAATATGACGTGTTGAAGAATTGTATTGGTTCTTAATTAGTTCTTGTGGTTTGGACTAAAGACCTTATCTTGTTCGTTGTGGCAAAGTGTTGCTAGACAAAGGATTAATTTCAGTGTTAAAGGAAAGAGTGCAGTAGGAGTATTTGAGAATTTGAGTCAAGTTTTGTAACTTGTGATTATTTGAATCATTCCTAAACCTTCTGCTCTTTCCGCTCAAGAGATGTCGAGATTCAATTGCAATGTCCTTTTTTTATATTATTGGTTGTTAGTTGCTATTCTCTTTTGAGGGGTATGTGCCCTCACCTGCGATCTCAACTTTTGTTTTTCCAAGATTACCGTTATTGGATTATTTCTTTTGGTTTCGTGCTCGCTGTGAGGAGCAACGTTCTTCTGTGTGATGAAACTTGTCCTTGCTCGCCTCATTCTTTCGAGAAAGGAACAACCTTTTCGTGTTGCAAAGTTTTACAAAGCGTAAATTGGCAACTGTTCGGTGGTGGCTAAGTAATTGTGGTGGTGAGGTTTTGCTACCAAGCTATTGGAGGAGTAGTAGGAGATGAATTGGTTTTGATCTGTACCTCTTGGAGAAAAATTTGATTCAAATGGTTTGATTGTTGCTAAAGTTCTATCGATTGGTGTCGTGACCAAGTAGAACCTATAGTATAGTGTAATTCCAGAACCTTAGTTCATGTTGAAATGTTGGGAATTATCGGAGGTATGGAAACTTTGATCAATTTTATAGAGTAACGCAATTGGATTGTATTGCGAGATTGTGTGGGTGATTCCTGATGATATCAATGAGTGAGCATGTTGGAATTGTGGGAATGTTAGAGATTTAATTTGATGATTTCTCTATCTGTTATAAGAGAAGTTCGCTGTAGAGGGCTTGGAAGTTAAATTTAGGCTTTGCATTTTTATGCTAGATCTTTAATTGCCTAATGATTGTGTGTAGAGGGAATAGAATTTGGCATTCCCTGAGCGGTGGAATGATCATTGATGGAACCCTTTTGATGTAGTACATGAGCATGTGTACTGAGGATTCTGAGTTGTTATTCTTGAAAATTGGAGATGATGTGACGCGTGAGAGCTATTTTGAGGTGCATTGGGTGTCACCTGTCAGATTGATGTCGTCAGTAGGAGTTGTCTTGGGTGTTACAGTGGTGTTTCGGTGGGATCAATAGAGCCTTTCCACAAAGGTGTGGATGATGTACTTTGGATTGAGCATATCTTTGAGGATGCTAATTTAAGAAATTTGAACTCGTATAGTTTGTGATGAATTTGAATTCCAAGGTTTGAGAGGAATTTTATTCTTAAAAGAGAGACTGAAAAAGAAAGTTTCCTCGAGCAGCGAAGAGTTTTCTTGATTCTCGTTTGAGCTTTGTGTTGTTGACCGATGTCTTCCGTAATTTGAGTTCGCGCTGTGTTGGCATGTATGATTCTTTCCAGTTCAGATAAAATAAAAAGAAGTATTTGATTTGGGCATTCGAGTGATTTCTCCTTTGGTTTTCGTGGTGTTTATTCGCAAATTTCCTAATTAGAAAGTGGAATTGCTTTCGTGATGAGTTATCAATCTTTGGATTTGACCCTCTTGGTGGAAGGCTGGCATTGCGTAGTTGTGATGAGAGCACTTTATTTTTAGTTGCATTCTCTTTGAAAATCAGTTGTTTAAAAGCAAGTTCTGTTGTTAGTTCCCAGTTGTGGTTATTCTTTCGCGTAGAGCTGTGTGAGGATTCGGGGTCGAATCCTGTTTAAGGGGGGTAGAGTGTAATACCCTATTAGATTAAATAGTTGAAGACGAAATAGAAAGGGATTAAAAGGAAAAGAATTAAGAGAAGGAGAGAGTTTAGGGGAGGAATGGGCTGCCGGCCCATAACTCAAAACCCTAGCTGAACTGCCCATACAAGAGGAAAGGGAGGAGGACAAAAGAAAAAAAAACCCTAGACACTTTATTTCTTTTCCCTGGCAATCAGCCGCTGCCTCCCCAGTCCCAAAACAGTCGCCGCCTCCCCAGTCCCAAACAGCCGCCGCCCCCTGTTGTGGCGCCTCCTCCCGTCGCTACTTCTCCGACCGCCGCCTCCCACTGGTGTCGCTGCCCCCGTCAAGGATGGCCTCGCGCCCGGCCGCCTCTAGCTCCAACCCCTCGACACGGGTCGCCGCCGTCGGTCTTGGTCCGCCTCCGGCCCGGCGCCGCTTCCTCTCCTACTCGGCACACCGCCGCCCTGGACCACTACGCCGTCACCAGGCGCTAGCCTCGGCAGTACATGAGCCGCCGGGGTGGGTTCATCCGGTCCCTGCCGCCCGAGACCTTGGCCGCCCCCTCGCCGTCTCCGCTCAGTCAGCCAGCCCCACGCCGGCCTGAGGTCCATCCTAAACCTCCTTACCTATTGAATTTTCTTCTTGGTTCATGGGTGATAAGAGTGCATCTAAGAGGATCATGGGTGCTGCTGGCGTACCACTGGTTCCAGGTTACCATGGAGCAAAACAAGACTTTGAGCTGTTAAAACTTGAAGCTGATAAGATTGGGTATCCAGTCTTGATTAAGCCCACCCATGGTGGAGGGGAGGGCAAGGGGATGAGAATAGTTGTACGGCCTGCTGACTTTGTGGATTCTGTACTGAGCATTCAACGGGAAGCCGCAGCATCATTTGGCATGACCACACTATTGATTGAGAAGTATATTACTCAACCCAGACATGTAAAGGTCCAGGTATTCGGAGGTCAACATGGAAATGTAATTCACCTGTATGAGAGAGACTGCAGTCTACAAAGATGGCATCACAAGATTATCGAGGAAGCTCCGGCTCCAAATGTGACAACTGAATTTCGGTTTCATATTGGTGAAGCCACTGTGTCTGTTGCAAAAGGGGCACTCATCGGATTCTTTGCGTTGAAGGCATATCAAGCATTCACTGATCCTGTATCTCGTGAAAAATTATGAGAAGTATGGTCACCCAGATGGCTGCCAGGGGATGCAAATGGGCATCGCTTTGCCCAAGTTCTTGCTGTTTATGGATGGTGCATCTGGTGGGATAATGCTTATGGGAACAGTGGGAATTTGCATACTCTTACCCTTGATGATAGCGGTTATTTATTTGTCAAGGCTCTTGAACATAACAACAATAGTAGATTTGTTGTTCTTCCTAGCGGTATGCTGATTCCCTCTCATAGGACGAACAACTGAATTATTAAAGTAGCATATTTATTACTTCTTGCTTTCTGAGTGATGTTTACCTTCCTTGATGGCTTGGTAAAAGCTAGCTTCAACGGATTCTGCACGTCGAGTAAATGTTCCTTTGTATACAACTCTAAGGGGAAGAAATGGATGTGGAGTGGGGCATGGTGCGATGATGGTTATGGGTTGGTTTATGCTGGTGAATGTGCTACAGCTGGTGCATGAGGTGGTGGTGAACCCCGGCGCTAGAGCGTTCCGCCTCTTGTCTTCTGTTTCACGGTTGAGGCAAGTACAATTGATCTATCTTGTTTGTTGTTTGTTTCACTTGATTGATGATTACGAAATGGGTAATTTCGGTACTCCTTGTTTCCCTTCATTGTCGTTATACCCTGATTCTTCGATAATGTGTTTACGTTCAACATATACATTCGTTCTTTCTTTTGTGTTCACCACTGAAATGGGTAGTGAAGTCTCGCCATTCCAACATGGGTAACTACTTTAACGTTCTTAATTATAAAATGTGAATGCCTGATGTTGGCATTGTGTTCCTAAGATCCCTGTTGATATTTAATGTTCATATTCATTCCAAATGTGTTACCTCCATGATTAGAGAGCATGTCTTTTCAATATTCATAATTCATTCCATGCATTCACTATTCATGTTTCATCCACGGGAGTGGATTTATAAGACCCATCGATTCCAGTATGGGCACGTAAGACCCACCATTCCAATGTGGGCAGTTTGGGACACCCGTATGAAACGTTCTTCATACGGGGCTTGGATCCCCGCATTTTGTTAAATGCGGGCTTAGGTGAACACCGACGGGTGTGTCACCAGCTATACCGGTATATGCATGTGTGTAGTCCCTTCATTTCATTCAAGACATACATTCCATTCATTCAAATATTCATTCCGTATTTATTTCATATTCTTCAATGATGTTTATCATGAACATGGTTGTTGTATGTACCATTTATTTACTGTACTTGCTGAGTCTCGGACTCACCCTTGCGTTGTTTGTTTATTTTAGGTGATCGCTGACGATGGCCTTGTTGGGAGGGAGTAGACACTCACATTCGTTCACTTCACCATACTTCCAATTCAATAATAGAGATTGATTCTACCATTCATTCGATAATTAATGAACTGTAATAAATAAAGTGGGCTGTGGTTGATAACTTCTTCCCCGTTATGATTGATTGAGTACTGCGGATGATCTTGATCATCTTTTTGATTAAAGGCTTGAATCGATTATATTCTGTGATGTTCATGTTACTTAGTGATTCCTTTATTGACTTCTTATATATATGCATTGGAACCTCGGTATAGCTAATTATCTGAGGAGGTTCAAATTAAATTTAGAATCTTATCTTACGCTTTTGTTGTGTTAACGTGTTAGTTAGTAGCATTCCAGGCCTTGTCGGACTGGGGTGTTACAAGGAGAAGTGAGGGAAAATGATGGGCATGGAGGGGGTTTCAACCCGGGAAGAAAACAGAAATGGAGGCGGCATTACAAGGGGGAGCTCCAGGAGTGGTCGGGAGAGGTGGTGGCTCACGGCGGTGACGGCATGCAGTAGGCCTCACACGGTGTGTGGCACTCACGCTCTGAGCATGGCAGCATGTCGGGACCCAAAAATGCAATTCTGGACCCTCTGTGTATAATGCATAAGTCCAGGATCACGCTAGTGGACACAGTGGCAACATCGATAAAATATCATTTTCATATACAAAGATGACTAATAAATAGGCAAACAACAATAAATATCAAAGTAAAGACCTTAAGGTCAAAGCTTACAATTAATGCCTCAGAAAGTGAATAGCTCAATGAAGCTGCAGCGGAACGTAACGGAATAATTTCAGTGAAGCCCATCCATATGCCCACAGGCAATCGGCCGGAGTAGCGCAACCTAGTTCTCCACGATCCTTGAAGTAGACTTTGTTGACTGACGATTCTTCCACTTTTGTTGCATGTTTTACAACAAGCATGAGTACACAACCGTACTCGCAAGTCATACCACAAAATGCAATGTATAGATGCAAGCTTATTTCAAAGGAATGGCTTCTATGGTTCTTTTGCAGAAATGCAACTTTTGCAATTTGAATATGAATAATAGATTGAAAGCAATAAGTAAAACAAATAACAATAATAATTTGACAGTTTGATTTCACAAAAACACATAGCCTAAACAAGTTATTCACATAGCCATATGACATAAATCACATAGCTGTCCCTTCCTAAGGTTTTATGAAAATCTACCCCTCGTGTGAGATCCCCGAGCATGTCCATGACCGCGGATGCCGCTATTCGAATAGATTGATTTAACACTCTTCAGAGTTTGTATACTTTACCCACAAGATAGGATCAACTGGATCAGAGTTGATCACAACAAAACCTTTCGGAAACTTCATCTCAAGCATTGATACTCCCAGTGTGCTTACAAACCGTCAGACAACCCCACACAGGAAGTCAGTCTGACACACACCGTTGGACAAGGACACAGCGAACCGCCCCATGATGTACTACCTGGTAGCACACCTCCACCCATGCAACACAGCCTAACCTACTTCCTAAGTACCAATGTCAAAAATCCATAACTTACTAAGTTAGACCCGTCTCATCAGGCATGTGGTTTTACGAGAGGCACAGTTCAATGGCGCATAAAGTTAAGTCCTTAATTGACCAAGGCAAGACTTCCAATTTACTACAAATCCCTACGCACACAGGTTATTAAGCCCATGCACATAGCCCCACCAAAAGTACCACACAGTATCCACCACTTGCCTCAGTCTAAATCCTTTCCCACCCTATTAGTTAAGTGCAACATATGCCATCAACGAGTAATAGCACACAGTACACACAGTTTTATTGCTTAGTTCCATAATCACTTGGTCAAATTTATATTTGCAACTCACATGAGATGATGACTCATGGCAGGGCTAAGCAATCTAATCATATCTAACCAACTCACGTTGGTGCTACGATAATACCAACTAAGTAAACCAATCTAGGGTGACAAAAGATTATGACATAACAATAGACAAGGTGGATATAACAAATGGGATTAATAACTACACCCAAAAGCATTTAAATAATTACTTAAAGTAAATGCAATAATTTGAATCAAAGTAATTTTAGAAAACTGGGATTCAACATGATCAAAGGTATAACTTGCCTTGCTATGGCATTGAATTTATCTTTAATCTTCTACTTCCTTGATCTTCAGCTCCTTCTTGATCAGAACTTCCCGAAGTATCCACGTCTACTCGTAAATAAGCAAATACACAAAACAAATAAATAATAGATAGCAAACAAACTCCAAAAATTAAATAATAATCTCAGATAAATAGATCTGGAATTTAGATGAATTTGAGAACTTGAATGGACTCAATCAGAGTTCGGATGCAAAAGATATGACTCTCGGAAGAATCACCTGAAATGATGAAACTGAGAGAGAAAAGAATATTCAGAGAATATTCCTTCAGAATAAATAAAAAGAATTGGATACTTACGAGTGGGGTCCACTAGTAAGTGAAAGAGAACAAAAGTAGTGAATGACATGTGGGACCGAATGGATAATTGGATTTCATAAATTAAATGAATCTCCGAAAAGGAATAGTGGATGACAGGTAGCCCATTGGTCCATAGACCAAGTCTATGGTCTAGGATTTATGGTTCATGGTAGATTGGGTCCAAGGCTAGGGTTGGACTGTGTTGACTAACAAAGGGGCCCTGCAAGTCATAGACTAGGTTCATAATAAACCATGTCTACACTGTTTCAGATTCGGGTTTAGCCACATGTGGCAGCTTAGGTGGCAGGAGATGGCAGCTACATGGTGCAACAAAGCGGTGAGGTGGTGGTGATTAGGCGGTGACGTGTCCATGGTGGCACATGGAGACGGAGGCACAGATTCTGTGGCTCGATGGCGTTCGGCCTTGCCGGCTTGCTGGAGTTGTGGCCCACGGCGACGCACGGGGATAGACAACGGAGCGAGGAGGTGAAGACGGTCTTGGTGATGCGGACGAGGTGGTGGGGGTCGTCGGCAGTCGCTAGTGGTGAGCCACAGAGCGGCAGCACATGCACGTTCGTCGACAGCGATGACACTACGGCGTTGAACCGAGAGAAAGAAAGAGGGCACTGGATAGAGCATTGAATGATGATCATGATGGTGAGGTCCATGTGCGCCGGAGATCACCGGAAAAGGTTCGATTGACCGGCGAAAGGCGGCGGTTGGAGTTGACAAGGATGAAACGATTCCGGGTGCACAAAGGATGAAACACGAAATTGAAAGCGTAGGAGTGTAGATCAGAAGGTGAGGCGCGTGGTGACGCAGTTAGATTCAAGAGGGAATCACCTTGGTAGCGAGGGACACGACGAAGGCTTTGCGGGCGGGCGGAGACGTTGAAGAGGCGTCGGAGAGGTAGGGCATGCGAGCTCCGGTGTGTGCAAGCAACGGGAAGAAGGGGACCAAGCAAAGCCGATGACGCAAGTCCGACGGCTCGGAAGGCTTCAATAGTGGAGAACTGTGAGGAGAGGTGCGGTGCCGGGCTCGGAGAAGAAGGTGCTCGGATGGTGGCGTGCGGCAGTGCTCCGGCAGTGGCAGCTAGGGCACGGGTGGCAGCGGGTCGGGGCATGGTGAGGGCACGAGTCAGCGGCTATTTATAGCGCGGGAGACGCGCTAGGGCTCGAATGCCAAGGGCGGCGGTGGCTGCAAAAGACGCGTCGCGACTGCGATGCTTGGACGTGCTAAAACGATGGCGCGACCGCGTGTGGCCCGGCGCTAGGGTTTGCGGCCACGGTCAATGCGTGGCGGCGAGATGGAACGAGGAGTTGGGCTGAGCGACGGATGGATGTGGCTGGACCGAGGAAATGGGCCGGAGAGGGAAAAGTGGGAATGGGCCGAATCGGAAGAGGAGTTGGGCCAAAGAAAGGATTGAACCCAAAAGGAATCTGAGATTAATAAATAGGTTTTCTATTTTGAAAATAGTGGAAAATCCAAACAACAAAAAGAAAGTAGCAAATGCACTCAAAAAAATTCTAGACAATTCTAGAAAATGTATCCAAGCACATAGAATCCAAATAAAATAGTTTTGATAATAGTTGATGTTGAGATTAATCATATTAAATTGTTTTTGATTTATGAAAGTTTCAATTAAGCTTTATTAATTCAAATAAAATTGGTGAATTTTTCTAGGGACCTAAACTACTCAAAAGATTTTTAAAAAGCCAAATTTTGGGACGTTACACAGCACGCTGTAGAAAACGCCTCCGACAAGTGAGTCTGGCATGGCAGTGACACAGAGATGGCTGGGTCAGGAGGTGCGCCGGTGCATTAAGTTGATTCAATCGGAACCATTCGATCACAAATGAACGGCTCAGATTTAACGACCGTTCGGACGGTCCGAACAGCCCCTTTGATCTGAACCGTTGATTTCGCATCGGATGGTCCAAACGTAAATGAACATTTAGACCGTCTGAACGATCACGAGATCTGGGCTGTTGGTTTTCCATCGGACGGCCCAAAAGCGGCTAGTGCGGCATGGTGCGTTTAGTTGACTCCGCCGAGTCGATTTGCCTGGGTCGGACTCGAGCCAGGGTTGCGTTCGGGCCCAAGGAACAGTGCATAGTTGAGCCTAGGTTTGACTGAGAGTTAAATCTAGTTCCTCAACTTCGACCAGAGGTTTAGAAATAGGAATAAAATTTCTAAAAATATGAAATAAATCATAGGTGTTTCTGGGATGACCTAGTACCCATATAAAATTTGAAACCCCTCTGTTCATGTCATATTTTGCACAGTTTAAATCCACAACCGAATTAGGTTATTAGATTGAGTTTAAATTTTCTAAGGTTTGAAACTGACCCAAAAAATTTGGGGAAAAATATATTAATTCATGATAATTAATGTAGTATTTGAATAAATTATTTCCAGAGGAACTTCAGTAGCATTTGTTTTAGTTTTCTTTTGGGGTTAACTTCTTTAAGTGTAGGCTCAATATTTGAACAACATTTTTCAAGTGCAACAAATTATGCAAATGCTTGAAAACAATGATGCATGCTCATGAGATGCATAGTAATCGTCTTTAATAACTTGGGAATGTGACAAGGACCTCCCCTCCAGGACCTCCTCACCATGACCTCTCTCCAGGATCTCCTCTCTAGGACCTCCTCAAGACCACTCTAGGACCTCCTCGGGGCCTCCTCAGGACCTCCTCGCCACGACCTTCTCTAGGACTTCCCCCTAGGACCTCCCGAGGACCTCCTCAGGACCTCCCTCCAGGACCACTCCAGGACCTCCTCGGGGCCTCCTCAAGACCACTCTAGGACCAGTCCTACGACCAGGTGTTTGACCAGTCCTAAGACAATCGATACTCAACATGAATAGTATTGGTTGTAGATAAGTTATAGTATATATCTTTTAGATGGAGTCGGTTGTAATCTTTCCATAACTGTATTAGAAAAGAATCTTTGTGTGATACGGGAGTTAGAGATAGAATCGACATTAAGTCGTGTGTGTGTGTGTGTGTGTGTTGGCCGCACCCTTAGGTGCCAATATAAGGCCAGGCATCGCCCATCTAGTTCGTCGGGTTTTGTTAGATTGATTTCAGTTTAGGCTAGAAACACCATCGTGTGCTTGTACGGCTAGTGTAACCAGACGTTGTCTTCGAAACCCCAAATTATTTAATACAATTTCAATTCCTATTCGTAATTTCAGATTGCTTATTTATCTTGTTCTTGCGTGCTTCTTCAGTGTATGTAGGAATTGATCTTCGTAATCAGGTCATCCGGGTATTCGTACACGCTTGATAACGACTTGTCGAGCAGTTCAACGATTGCGTGGTTTCGAGCCTTGCGAGTTCATAGCCAGGATCGTGAGAGTTGAGCGACTACTACCGAACTTACCTTCTCATCGAAAGATCGAGCCAAAATAGGACCTTCGTGGTTCATCAACGACACTCTACCTCCTCAGCTTTTCAGATCGAAAAGACAGGACTCTGCATGAAATTAACCACACCATGCCAACCCTGTGGCTTATAAAAGGAGGTGAAAGATATCTGGGAGAGAACACTACACAACCAAACTCAACACTATACCAGAGATTGCTTCACTATGTCGGGATGGACAAGATGCTGAAGAAATAGGACGAGATCCGCGAACAAGCAAGAGCTGTTGGGGCGTAGGATGACTAATCAAGGGCTGCTGCAGCCCGGGTCCAGCAAGAGGAACTTGCCAGGATGGCAGCTCTCCGCAAAGACGCCCCCCGTAGCAGCAACCCCTATCATAATGTTCCAACCGAGCATTCGCCGCAACACCTGCCAAGGGGGAGACGGTGCCCCTTTGTTGGTGTAGGGACCCATGCAAGTTCTTCAAATCCAAGCAGCAGCTCAGCCTGGGCATACGCTACTAGAGTTGCGCCAACTACTTCTGTAACTATCCCGACCGCTGTTGGGACACGAGCAGCTATCGGCAGCCGGTAAGGACCAGTTATAGTGTGTTTCCCTACTATTTCTCTTTCAAAGTACACACTAACAACCTCTCCTGTCTACCCGTAGTCCCCGAATTCGCTATGTGGCTACCGCAAGTGGATCGACCTAGAGATCCACCCGCATGACCAGTAGACTCTCGACTATGATGAGTGGGATGCCAAAAGGGCCCGCGAGATCCGGGAGGAGGAGCGCCGCAACGACGAGCAAAACGAGCGTATCCTCAGGAGACAAAAGCTCATCTCGAGGTGTGCAGGTGCAGGGAGCGCTAGGCTCGCGGGAGCGAGCGCGAGAAAAAGAGGAAAATGGCGGCAAAGGCCAAAGAGGCCAGCGAGGAGTACAACACTGAGCTCGCAAGGAAGGGAAAAAGACCCTAGTCCACGCAGTAGGTCGGACCATTCCGTATTAGTTCCCAGAAGGTCGAATTTATTTTCATTCCAAAAAGGCACATATGTATCGTAGGATTACTTTGGTTTGTTGTATCGTGCATGATGTTGTTTCTTATGCATGTAACCAAATCCTGTGCACCATGTTATTCCAAGCTTTATTATAAAGTCTATTTTAATTCGCAACTTCAAATCTCGTCGTCTTTTTTGCATTCAATTCTTCACATAGCAAGGCATCCAACAACATAAAAAAAATGAGTTCTGGAAGTAGGCACGAAATGGTCTACGACCACAAAGTGATGAAGAGCACCACCTATCATTCTAGTAGGATGTCTACGCATCTTTCATCAGCGGTACTGTCTACCATATGTCCATACTTGTGCCTCATGTTGTACCACACTGAAGTATCAAAGGTTATCAATCCACAAAAAGATTATCAGTCCTATGTATTTACTCTTAGTTAAAAGGATGGTGTTATATTTGGTTCATAGATAGATTCTCTATTTTTTAAGTTATGAATTGTTAAATGTTACATGTACATGGTGTTATGTATCACCGTAACTTCAATTGTTTTTATCTTTCAAAAGGAAATCCTTTTGTTACCATCTTACCACCAAATCCTAAGGTTCGAAATCCATAAATCAAGTCCGAACTAAATTCAACCATGAGCTCAATTCAGAATTTACAAACCAACTAGAATTAGGCCCTGTCACGCCAATATAGGTGGCGTGATACAACACTACTGCCATGCCGTGATAAAGCACGTGACAAAGGGTCTGTTCGGACCGTTCGAACGTCTACATCTGTTCGGACCGTCCGATCAAAATCGAACGGTCCAATTAGAGGGTCTGTTTGGACGTGTCACGCCAATACATATGGCTTGACATAACATTACTGTCACGCCTTGAAAGATGGTGTGACAAAGGGTCTGTTCGGACCTTCCGAACGTCTCCGTCTGTTCGGACCATCCAATCGGAACTGGACGGTCCGATCGGAGGGTATGTTCGAACGTGTCACACCAATACGGATGGCGTGACAGAACACTACTGTCACGCCATGAAAAATGGCATGACAAAGGCTCTGTTCGGACCATCCGAACATCTCTGCGTGCTCGGGCCGTCTAGATTCGGACGGTCCGATTGGGTCCGAAAATAGAATAACTTCAAAATTGCATATAACTAATTCAAAGTAACTCCAAATCAAGTGAAACCAATTTTGATAATTTTCTTATTAAGTAAAATTTATTTTGGAATAAGTTTCAAACTTATCTCTATCCCAGAAATTTAATTTTTTGGAAATTAATCAAAGAACGACCAATTTTTCAGCCTTTTTTCAAAACCTGATTTTCAAACTACTACAACTTTCACTTGCTAACTCCAAATGGAATAATTATTTCACCTAAATTCATCTATAATCATCATCTAGCTACTGTAGAAAATTCATGTATTTTTTAGCACTGGAATTGTCATAATTTACAAACCAACTAGAATTAGATCATGTCACGCCACATATAAAGGCGTGACAGAGCAGCATTGTCATGCCATAGGATCTAGCGTGACTAATGCCACGCAAGCCTCCACGCTGGCACGGCGGGTGGACGAGGGCTTGCGTGGCATGTTTTATCACGTCACGGGTGGTGGCATGACAACACGGTTTGACCGCACCACGTGGCCAAATAGGTCATAATTGAAAATAAAGTTCGCGAGGGGTTAACTTTAAAATAAAATTAAAAAAGGATTAAATAAAAAAATTCAACAGGGCCTTAGGTCCATACAAGTTGATTTTTTTCCCGTCCTCTGTTTTTTGTGGGAATTTCTATCTCTTTTTTTTTCTTTTTTGCCGCTTAGGTGTGGTAATTTGTAGACTGTTTTCACTTTTAAAATTAATATGGAGCCTTTTAGAGAGACCTCCATAGAAGTTATACAAGCATAAAGATTTAAATTCCATTATTGTTAATTTCTAAAATTAAATTATTTTAGTTTTTGTTGTCCTCATTCATTTTTCTAGGATTTATAGTTATAAATTCCACAGTTATATATTTCGATGGAAAAAACTTAGATCGGACGTGCATCTATCAATGCATCAGTTTCTAGTTCTATTCCTAACGCAAAAGGTTGTGCCTCTGTGTTTTCAGCCTTGATCACGCGTGCACCCATCGATGCGTTGTAATTAAAAAAGACTCGTACGTGCATCCATTCAGGCATATTTTCTTTACTTAATACAAAAGGCGTTGCCTTTTTAATTTTTATGGATGTCTTCTGAATATGTATACGTACGAGAGGTCTGAGTCATAGATATCAAGATTGTCGGCTTAGCCGGCTTAGATTTTCTGTTTTTCCGAATAACGTAGAAATTTCTAGATATTTTTTCTTTTCTCCGGTTAATGTAGTAATTTATAGCTTTTATTCCTATGATTAACGTGTGGGCTCCTGGTAACCTCCAATTAGTGTGTGTCTATATATATATATATATGTGTGTGACGTCTATTTCGTACTTCTGAGGAGTGTATATACTCCCACTTCCAATATACCACTTAAACACATATATTTTACTTTATGATACTTCTTTATTACTTTCAAAGATATACTTAAAATCAATTATAATATACTCCAATACGATTTGACTGAAAATTTTTCATTAGAGCCATTTGTTTTTTTTGTTATATATCATTTTTCATATATAAGCGAAGTATATACATAAATTTTGCTATAAAATGTGGACTTTCATGAAACTCATTTTGGAGTATCTTTAATCATTATTGGAGAATGCTTAAATAGATAAAGAAGTACCATCTACGATTTAAGTGGTATATAAGAAGTGGGAGTACGTACTCCCAAGAGTACCATACCATTTTCATATATATATATATATATATATATATGACCCTTTTCTATGTCAATTCTCAAATGAAGACCTGGATGAAGAAAATTTTTTACCTTCGTGGGAGTAAAACCTACGATATCTCACATAGAAACAAAGTGATCCCCTTCACAACCACTACTTGCCAAAATGACAAGATTGTCACCGTCGTGGATCTAGGTCCTCTGTATTACTGTAGAGGGTCAATGTGCGAATAATACTTTGTGAGTGCATAAACAGTGCTCTGCAGGGGCGGAACCAAATTGGTTTACCCGGTGTCACAGGACACTGGGTTCAAAAAACAATTTAGTAGGGATCAACTTATATATACCACATGTGCACTCCTAATCTAAAAACTGTGTACCCCGGAATCGTCTCAGGCAGCGACTTAGTACAATATTGCTTGAAAAATTCATATGTTGCTATATGCATATTGAAGTAGTGAACCCGGGTCAAATTCGTTCTAGTTCCGCCCCTGGAGCTCTGCAGTGTGCTGTAGCAATAGTGAAATATGTACTGTATAAAAAAAACATGTGGCTGTTGATCTCGACTTTTAATTCTTGATCGGACGGTGTAGCTCGCTCCTAATACCCACGCATTATGGATCCTCTATTTTGATGACTTTAATACAGCGGATCCAATCCCACCGTCATCGTGCTTGTGAAACAGGAACATAAAAAGGAAGTAATATAGAATATGACATTTCAATCATGAATTGCACGACCTAGATCTCATTTTATACGGTTTAGGGATTTCAAGTTGCTATCGAATCCCACTTCTGCTTAGCCTATGGGGGCAGAGCCGTGCAATTCTTATCCTTGTTTCATTCTTGGCCTGACAATAGAGGTGTCTTGTCTTCCCACTTGTTCAACCTTTTCATCGCTTCTCCCACCTGCAATGAAAGAAGAAAAGCCGTTAGTCTTAAAGTCTCTCTTAGATAATGAGGTAATTATTGGTAGTTCTAATTGATATCGCACTTCCCTTTTCTGTAAATAAATAATGCAATGTCCTTTTAATTAAAAAAAACAAATATAGATAATGCTATGTGAATGTGACGTTAACTGTTCAAAATCTAAATTTTTAATTGCTTTTATCTTATTATTATTTTTTATTATTAATATACATATAATACAGTAGGATCCTTTTCTGTCTTGACCGACTTCTTTTGTAGCTTGATCAACAAAATCAGGTACTATCGTGGAATAAAATCAAATAAATAATTATGGGCTCAATAGGGGGCGAGCTAGGAACAACATAAAATAAAGAAATTCGGAAAGAATATAAAGAAGGGTGGTGTGGGATGGTGGAGATTTATTGGGTGCTTGATTAGGTCAAACAGAGTTGAAAATGGAATTCACGGGCTCTAAATGGTCAAAATTGGTATATATCTGTCTTATTCGGTCTCGATGAACACTGACGAGTTCGAGTGAATAGTAATGGTGTAGGACCGGAAAGGCGACTAGAGGGGGGGTGAATAGGAGCACGAACACTTTTTCACCTTAATTGAATTCAATACTAATTTCACTCCAATAGCTATAAAAGCTATGAAGATCAATATACAAGCACAGTGGAAGACTTGTATTGAATCCAATCAAAACCCTGATGCAAAACACCCAAAATTACCAAAAACTCAAATCTCAAAGTGTTGGGCGGTCTGATCTCTGATATTGGCGGGTCAAAAATTTTGCCTAGCGGTCAGACCACTGATTTTGGCGGTCAGACTGCCCCTGACGATGAACAGCAAAATCAGCACAGTCAGCCTGAAAAACCGAAACGAAAATCGGTCTAACTTTTGATCCGTAAGGCCAAACTCTACGAAATTTGAGACACACCTTCTTAAAGATATTAGGAACCTATTCCAATCAAAGATTGCAGAGATCCATGCCAAAGTTCCTATCGTTTTCAGTTTGAACGAAGGTGGGTTCAAAACCGAGCCAAATGCGAAAACGGTGATTGAGATGATTTCGTGGGAGGAATCAATCCAAGATGGCTAAGGATGGTCACCCATACATCTTAGCACTCTCAATCACAGGAAGAATCAATCCAAAAGCTCTCAAGAGCAAAACCCCCGAAAATCACCCTTTCTTTCACCAAAACCGGGCAAAACCAAAACTTAGATTCAAAAGCTTGCTCGTGGGTCGATGATTATCAAGATGGTCTTAGATCATACCCCACACATCCCAGCAAGCAAGATCAAGAGGAAAAACCAAGCAAAAACTCCCGGATCAAGAAAAGCCCTAAAAACATCAAATAGAGAGGATGAACACAAGAACGAAATAGAAACTCATCTTGTGAAATCTTGTTGGATTGATTTGGATAGATGAATGATTATTGTTTACAGCCACTCCTACAAGGAGGACAAAGCTCTCTCCAAGAGCACTCACTCTCAATCCCTCTCTAGAACCCTAGCTCTCCTCCTTTCATCCCCAAACCCTAAAACACAAAATTAGGGTTACAAATGGCCAAAGGGTTCTAAGTGCAACCAGCACTTAGCCCTTATATAGTGGAGGCTAGATTCTAGAGAATATTTCATTAGGACACCCATTAGAACCCACACACAAATGGGTTAACACACGCACGCATCTCAAAGCGCCGTCTTCATCATCATCTTCGATTGGCCTAAACCGCTTCACCATGCGCCGACCCGCGTTGCGGTTTAGCCAAAAGGTCACCAAAGCGGTATTTGGTGAAATTACCAAAATACACCTTCTCGATCTTTCTCCAAAAGACCGAGTCCACAGATTGTGAAGCAATCCCATGCTTCGCCACATGTAGGTTGATCAATGGCTCCATATCGTCAAGTCTCTCCCGTCCGGATCGCACTGGCACCACTGAGCACTTGCAATGACTCCCGCGCCGCTTGATCCAACCAGTCGCACCGAACTGCCCGTTCGGTCATCCATGTCCATTCTGCGCCCCGCTTGAGTCCTCTAACCTCACCCGGCATCCTTGATCGTTCTGGACCTCAGCTCTCCAAGCTTAGTCCCGATCCACCTCGCCGCTGACCGTCATAGACCTGCAACCCACCTACACAGCAATAGACCAACAAACCATTTCCGGGAACAAGTTCTTCACAACTTGACCTACGTTAGCCAAAACATGTATCATGCAACACATATGCAATGATAACCATAAACTTAACCTAACAGCCACAAAACGCCGCCACGCGAGACGACGAAACAAGCCAAAACCGGTCAAACCGCCACCATGGCCAGTCTGACCGCTCCCAAAACGGTCTGACCGCCAACCAAAAACCGGTCTGACCGTTAGTCCAACACTTAGCCAAATTTCCTCCCTGGAAATCCGAAACTCTCTGGAATTTTCAAACAAATAGAATTTTTCACTGGAAGCTCCAAAAATTATGGTACCAAGTGCAGAAGAACCCTCTCACTTGCCTACACCCTCTATTTTTGGCCCAGCTCCAAAATCCACAGTTCATAAAGTGGCCGGTCTGACCGCTCAGACAAAGCCGGTTTGACCGCCACCCTGGCCGGTCAAACCGCCAGCAACCAAGCCAGCAAATCAACACAAAGCATGGCCGGTCTGACTGCCACCATGTCCGGTCAGACCGCCAGAGGCTTGACAGAACTAGAGCAACACCGAAAATGGGTGATTCCACAAACCCTCAACGCCATTGCCAATTGTCTCATCATCCTCAGATCATGGGCATATCCCCATGATATCCACAATCTCCCCCTTGATGAACACATTGGCAATCTCTCAGAAAATGTAAGTTTGAGGTTTGAAAATTAAAATACTCAACGTTTTCGTGCAAACGCACAACTTGGTCCATTAGCAAAAGAAAGCAATGGAAATGACCAAGTTGGCTTCAAAATAGCATGGGCAAGTGAGATACAGCAAAAGAAGGCAAGAAAGCTTCCAATTCCAGAGAATCGACAAAAATCTCACTTAAGGTCCATATGAAAGAACAATTGTTCTATTTGACCTTCGATTATCGTGAGTTTTCAAGAATTGCAATTCAAGTTCAGAAAAGGCAATAAGACCAAAAGAATGCAATATGAATGCATGAATGCTCCCCCTCACTATAATCATCATTTTTCAAGAGAGAGTTTTAAATTTTCAATTTCTCCAAATCTCTCCAAAAAGCTCCTAACTACTCCCCCTTACAAAACTTCTCCCCCATAACCAACAAGCTCTTTATTAACAACATTTTCGCTATATCTTCTCCCCCTTTAACAATGGATTCATCAAGGAATCATGCCTTCCTCTCATCTAGAGATGACAAATGCACAAGAAAGGAAGAAGCAAAAGAAAGAACATGCATGAAATGCAATGGGGTGGCTTCATTTTTGTTTTGATTTTTCAATTTTTAGGTAAAAGAAGCTTTGGAGATTACTCAATTGAACAAGCTAGCATTTCTACCATTACTCAAGATACAACAAGCCTGACAAAGCTAGCAAGATCATGTTAAGACATATATAGCAAAGCTAGGCTAATGAGCTCAATATATCACATGTTGTTGGATTAAATTAAGCAATCGCTTCAAAATTAGCAAGTTCAACAACAGGTATCCTAAAGTGATAATGGCCATGTCATAATGTCAATGTGAGATCAAAAAGCTAGCAAAGACCATCTTGGAGACAAAAAGTCCTAAATTGAATCATTTTGCTCAAATTATCTCAAAAGCCCAATTTTCAATTGTTTTTCATTTGCAAGGAATATTCAAGTTAATAAAAGGTCTAACTTAGTAAAGAAGATCCTGGACTAGGAGCCATCCACAATCTCTTCCTAAGCTTCAACCAATTTTGACAATTCATTTTCTTAGCCATGTGTTAGATCTCAAGCCTTGCTGCGATCATCCTAAGCAACAAAAAGCTTAAAGCAGTGATCTAGGTCATCCAAAACTCCTCCTGAGTTCATGCCTAGCACAATGGCAAGCCATCTCATGAGAAAGAATTGGTGAGATCAGTTTTTTCGCACAAAAGAGATCATTTTTTATTTTACACAAGGGCTGTTTTAGATTCTTTAATGAACTGAAAGCTCAAAGATGTTCAATTCTAGATTCTAGAGCTAACAAAGAAATTTTGACAGGGCCAATGTCACAAAAGGATCACTAATTGTGCAACTAGCTAAAAAATCCACAAATTACAATTTTCAGTTCAAGTTGTATTAAAGTTCTAGCTCATTTAGCAAAGACATTGCTGCACACGTAAAAGCATGATAATTCTAGCAAGTCAAAGAACCAGATACAATCTTGAGCAAGAATTGAAATACTAAAGCTCAACAGGATAATAAGCAAAGCTTGATCAATTTAAAAGATGAGCAGTAAAGCTTATATTACAATGCATCTTTTTGGATTTTTCATATGTATGCAATATGACACAAAGAGATGCACAAAAGACTTAAAAGCCTAAAAAGATCAAAAGGATCCGAAGAAGATACCACTTGAAGAAGGTATCAGAAAAGATCCACAAAAAATTCACATGAACAAGGAAAGCTTAGATGACTAAGGAAAGTTCAGAACCGAACCAACTCCCCCTTAAACCAACCCTTAGGGATAAATTATCCCTAACTCGCTTCTCAAGGTGGCAAACCTTGATGGGTCTAAAAGCTTTGAGAGGATATCTGCCAATTGTGCCATGGACTCCACAAAACTAGCACAAAGGATTCCAACTCCACAAGATCTCTAGGGAGAAGACTCAAACAGCTAGGGAGCGAAACACCAACACCAAAAAGCTTGCAGGCAGCTCAAAACCTGCTAAGACAAGTGATTGGGAGACAAGCTCGACCTAGGCTATGAAGAGTGCTTCCTAGCAACCATGAGATAAGAAGAGTGCCTAGAAATGACACGTGCTAGAACAGAGTCTCCTATCTACCCTGAACACAACAAGCCCAACACCTGACACAAACCAGATGCTATGCAAGGATAGACTAGGGATACCATACACAAAAGTAAGGTACAGAAGCTTGAACCTAAGTCGCACTGCTTGGCAGTGAGATGTAGCCATGATGGATGAAGATCCATTTCTTGAAGCTCCAGAAGGTAGTTGCGCTCACCTATCATCCTCATCTCAAATTCCTTCGTCTCCAAGAAGTGATAGCCAGCATTGAATGCACAAATGAAGAAGAACCAACAGCTGGAGTCTTTGACCACTTGTTAGACCACATGTTCTTCTTCTCAACTGAAAAGACTACACAAAAAGAGACAAAGGAAGTCTATGCCTTGGTACTGAGTTAGTGAGAAATTATCTAAAGAAACAGTACCAAGACACGTGACTAGCAAGAATAGCAGCAAATGATCCAAAGCTCATGAAAGCATATAATCAACAATTTAAGACATGAGCATGGAGAGAGATAATTCTATTTCAGTACATGCTATTCAAGATATGATAAAGCTCAACATATCCTTAGTCCACAATAAGGTATAGGAGCAAGCAAACAAGCACATAGCAAATCACACATCATATGAACAGTCAAAGAAAAAGCATGCTAGTGAGAGCTATGGCAAGGCTTATGCATCCACAATCAACAGTAAGGCACAATAACCATGTAAGCATAAAGCATTTAGAACAAATCATGAATAATGTATGCTAATATGGATATCAAGTAAACATGTGGATACAAAGACAAAAAACAACACGAGCAAGATAAATCATGTACAAATAGCACAGGCTCATGAAGACAAGACCAAGCTCACATAACCATGGAAACAATGAACAAAAATATAATACATGGATATATAAGCAAGGTAAAAGAAAAGGCATGAAGACAGATATCATAAGAGAAAAACATGCCAATATGGTACAAGTGAGCACAAAGACAAGCACAACATGCCAAGTATGAATAATCATGAAAATAAGGGCATGAAGGTATAGTTTAGCTCACCAGACATGTGAAAGCACCAATCATGAAAGCACATGCCTCTTGGAGGCCATCGATGAGGTGGAGAACCATCAAGTGTCCCGATCATGTGATGAAGCAAAAGATCAGAATCTTTAAGTCCATATTCTCCAACCCGCGTTCTTTGTACCTACACATGAGAAAGGCAAGGTGTCCAAGTCTTGGGTCCCGAAGGGTTAGAGAGCAAATACTTGGGAACCCAAACCTTGGACATACCACCACTAGAAGCAGTCGAACCATTATGTGAGTTAGCATGATTCAAATGATGGTCCATGCAAGAAGATCCAATCTCATCCTTGGAGGCACGCCGTGAGTGAACAACTCGAAGAGGAAAACGAGGTCCATCTCTAGAAAAGCGGCGATGGCCTTGCTTGAAAGCACCATGATAAGAACCAACAAAAGCATCAATAGAACTCACACAACCTTGCCGTGGGTGTGTACCTCGATGAACAAAACGAGGTCCACCTCTTGAAAAACGGCGAAAATCCTGCCTCGAGGCAACTCGTGGACTAAAAGCAAAACCACGCAAACCATGTCCACGGTGCTGTCCGACACCACTAGAAAAAGTGTCAAAGAAGCCATCAACAAATCGAGTCTTCGTGCTAGGCTCTTTAGTGTGCATGTCATGAGAAAAACTATGCCCACTAGGAGACTTAGAAGCATGAGCTCGACGCAAATGTTTTGCACGCCGAAAACAGAAATCCACATGATGTCCATTCTTCCCACAAAATGAGCAATAGTGTAAAGGTCTACTAGTAGACACGGTCCGAGAGGACGAAGCACCATTATGGCTCAAAGAAGAAGTCTTGGAAGAACTAGCATCATGACTCGTCCTCGTATCAACACTAGACACACATATGCCATGAGAAAGACTATGTGTGTTCCTAGAGGTACGACGATGCACTCGACGCTCATATTTCATATGGCGAAAGCAAAACTCAAAAGTGTGTCCATTTTTCTTACAAAAGGTGCAATGGTACTTCCCTTTTGAAGCTTTAGTACCATTTGAGAAAGAAGCACTCTTGTCCTTTGAAATCCTTTGGACAACACAAGAAGAGTTCGAAAGAGTCGAACTCACCAAAGAAGAGCTATCTAAAGCGATGGCACAAAAACCAACATCAGGTGACTCACATTTAGCACGAAAAGACTCCAACTCCGAGTGCAAAGAAGCAAAAGAAATATTAAGAACATCAATCTCGGAGTGAAGGCAAATACAAGAGTCACATGACTTGGCGCTCATATCATCGCGCAAAGACTTGATCTCGCTCTTCAAAGAAATGCAAGATGTGCAAGAAATTAATGATGCTTTCGAATTAAGCATGCAGTTCAAAGCATCAATTTTAGTTTCTAAGCTAGCACAATTCTTGCAAGAGACTAAACCATCCTTAAGCAATTTTTCATATTCAAAGCACATGCTACAAGGCCTAGCTTTGATATCAATAATTTCAGCCCTAGCATTCTCTAATTGCTCAAGATGCCTGGAATTAGTCAATTTAAGCATCTCAATTTCAGCAAGCATGCCTACACAAGAATCACAATCATTTCTAGCCATAGATCTAAGATTGTCTATTTCTAACTTAGCATTATCAAGCTCATGATGTAAGGCAACACAAGAATCACATGGCATAGAAGCATTTAATTTCAACAATTCATTTTCAGATTTTAGGCATGCAAAAGAGTTATTCAAGTTCTCCATGTCTACAAGCAATGAATCATAAGCATTCATGGAGGTTTTCAATTCAGAGAGCTCATGAGACAAATCATTCTTTTCTCTTTTTAGCAATTTTATTTTCTTCCTAAGAGCATGCAATTTATATTCATATGAAATCAAGCCATCAATGAGTTTTTCTTTGCTCACCTTGTTTAGCTTGAGTAGGGGATCGTCTTCGAAAGAGTCATCATGATCATCCTCAAAATGCTCTTCATCATTCTCATCTTCAATCGCTGCTGCACATATGCCACTGGGCTTCTTCTCCTCAGGCTTTAAAAGTGACTCATCCCTGAAACTAGGACAATCAAAACAAAAGGATTTGCCACAGATATCACAGGAGAAATCCTTGTCAATCAACATTATTCTTATCACACATTCAGACTTCTTATTACGATGGACACCACTGGTAAAAGAACTATGACAAGATGCCAAGAGGCGCTCACAAGTCCTCATATTAGTCGTCATGCTCAAAAATCGGTTAAGATCACAAAAGAGCAAACTTGGCTCTGATACCACTTGTAGGACCGGAAAGGCGACTAGAGGGGGGGGTGAATAGAAGCACGAACATTTTTCACCTTAATTGAATTCAATACTAATTTCACTCCAATAGCTATAAAAGCTATGAAGATCAATATACAAGCACAGCGGAAGACTTGTATTGAATCCAATCAAAACCCCGATGCAAAACACCCAAAATTACCAAAAACTCAAATCTCAAAGTGTTGGGCGGTCTGACCTCTGATATTGGCGGGTCAAAAATTTTGCCTAACGGTCAGACCGCTGATTTTGGCGGTCAGACCGCCCCTGACAATGAACAGCAAAATCAGCACAGTCAGCCTGAAAAACCGAAACGAAAATCGGTCTAACTTTTGATCCGTAAGGCCAAACTCCACGAAATTTGAGACACACCTTCTTAAAGATATTAGAAACCTATTCCAATCAAACATTGCAGAGATCCATGCCAAAGTTCCTATCTTTTTCAGTTTGAACGAAGGTGGGTTCAAAACCGAGCCAAATACGAAAACGGTGATTGAGATGATTTCGTAGGAGGAATCAATCCAAGATGGCTAAAGAAGGTCTCCCATACATCTTAGCACTCTCAATCACAGGAAGAATCAATCCAAAAGCTCTCAAGAGCAAAACCCCCGAAAATCACCCTTTCTTTCACCAAAACTGGGCAAAACCAAAACTTAGATAAAAAAGCTTGCTCGTGGGTCGATGATTATCAAGATGGTCTTAGATCATACCCCACACATCCCAGCAAGCAAGATCAAGAGGAAAAACCAAGCAAAAACTCCCGGATCAAGAAAAGCCCTAAAAACATCAAATAGAGAGGATGAACACAAGAACGAAATAGAAACTCTTCTTGTGAAATCTTGTTGGATTGATTTGGATAGATGAATGATTATTGTTTACAGCCACTCCTACAAGGAGGACAAAGCTCTCTCCAAGAGCACTCACTCTCAATCCCTCTCTAGAACCCTAGCTCTCCTCCTTTCATCCCCAAACCCTAAAACACAAAATTAGGGTTACAAATGGCCAAAGGGTTCTAAGTGCAACCAGCACTTAGCCCTTATATAGTGGAGGCTAGATTCTAGAGAATATTCCATTAGGGCACCCATTAGACCCCACACACAAATGGGTTAACACACGCACGCATCTCAAAGCGCCGTCTTCATCATCATCTTCGATTGGCCTAAACCGCTTCACCATGCCCGACCTGCCACAATGCGTTTAGCCAAAAGGTCACCAAGGTGGTATTTGGTGAAATTACCAAAATACCCCTTCTCGATCTTTCTCCAAAAGACCGAGTCCACAGATCGTGAAGCAATCACATGCTTCGCCACGTGTAGGTTGATCAATGGCTCCACATCGTCAAGTCTCTTCCGTCCGGATCCCACCGGCACCATTGAGCACTTGCAACAACTCCCGCGCCGCTTGATCCAACCAGTCGCACCGAACTGCCCGTTCGGTCATCCATGTCCATTCTGCGCCCCGCTTGAGTCCTCTGACCTCACCCGACATCTTTGATCGTTCTGGACCTCAGCTCTCCAAGCTTAGTCCCGATCCACCTCGCCGTTGGCCGTCACAGACCTGCAAGCCACCTGCACAGCAATAGATCAACAAACCGTTTCCGGGAACAAGTTCTTCATAACTTGACACACGTTAGCCAAAACATGTATCATGCAACACATATGCAATGATAACCATGAACTTGACCTAACAGCCACAAAACGCCGCCACGCGAGACGACGAAATAAGCCAAAACCGGTCAAACCGCCACCATGGCCGGTCTAACCGCTCCCAAAACGGTCGGACCACCAACCAAAAACCGGTCTGACCGCCAGTCCAAGACTTAGCCAAATTTCCTCCCTGGAAATCCGAAACTCTCTGAAATTTTCAAACAAATAGAATTTTTCACTGGAAGCTCCAAAACTTATGGTACCAAGTGCAGAAGAACCCTCTCACTTGCCTACACCCTCTATTTTTGGCCCAACTCCAAAATCCACAGTTCATAAAGTGACCGGTCTGACCGCTCAGGCAAAGCTGGTCAAACCGCTCCATGGCCGGTCTGACCGCCAGCAACCAAGCCAGCAAATCAACACAAGGTATGGCCGGTCTGACCGCCACCATAGCCGGTCAGACCACCAGAGGCTTGACAGAACTAGAGCAACGCCGAAAACGGGTGATTCCACAAACCCTCAACGCCATTGTCAATTGTCTCATCATCCTAAGATCATGGGCATATCCCCATGATATCCACAAATGGTTCGGGTACTATTCACTAATGGATTCAGGTGAAACAATGATGGTTTAATGAATAGTGTTGGGTCAACACTATTTAGAACAGGTCGGGTTTGATGAATAGTAATGGGTTTGGGGTGGGCTTTGAATAGTGATGGGCTGCATAGTACTAGGCTTGGCCCATTGGGCCCAGCCTTTACTAGGCCAGGCCTACTGGCCTGCTTTGGTCTAGCTTGAGCTGTGAGGCTCAACAGCAAGGCGCTCTCCCAAGGAACCTAAGCTGAGGAAGGCGATGCCGGCGGGAATGGCAACGGCTCTAGCTGCGGGCGGTGGCAAGGAGTGGTGTGGGGAGCACCTCCTCAACTCGTGCAACCCATTTTTGGGCTTTACGCAGGTTGGGTGGTTCGTAGATGGGGCAGCGGCGATGGTGGCGCAAGGCCGATGCAAGGGAGGGCGGCGACAGCGTTCCGACCATGCTCTAGCCAAATTGGCCAGGGCCTAAGCATCGGTGGGTGAAGAGGGTTTCAGGGAAGGTGGCGGTGGGGTTTGGGGTGCACTGAGGAGACCTAGCCATGTGAGTCGTGTGCAGCGTAGCGGTGGAGGGTGGTGTCGGCGATGTGGCGGCTGGGATAAGGCAAAAGGTGGCGGGGGAAAGCTTTGGGGTGGAGTGACAATGCTGGTGACGAAGATGGGAGGAAAAGGGAGGGATGGTGGCGGCGAGTTTGGCTTCGGGCTCGCCAGGGAAGAAAGTGAAGGTGGCGGAAATTCTTGCGATTCGACGACGTTGGGGGAGAAAGGTGGAAGGATTGGGGTTTAGGAGCTGCTGGTGACGAAGTAGGCACAGGTTGGTGGGCTTTATAGCGAGAGGCAGCGTGGCGCTAGTCGCGCACTTCAGCAAGCGGGCGCTTAAGCGGCGTGGTTGGTGGGGCGTATCCGGTGAAGGGGGAGGCTGGCAGCAGGGTGGTGTTGCGAGGGATGGTAGCTCGTCACTAGCATGGCTACGCGAGGTGGCATAGGTGGCAGCGACGATCTTGGGGCGTCGAACGGCTGACAGAGCGTCGCGAGAGCATGGCATGGGCGAAGGCCCAAGGTTGGGACGGCGCTGGGGCGAGCATTCAATGCCGCAGCAAGGTGGTAAGGTAAGGTGGCACGGCTTGGCGTGGACGAAGGCGGTGCGTGGTACGATTTGGCGCAAGCGTTGGCGTAGAGAGGTGGTGCGCGGGCGGCGAACAATGGTGTGACGCTCGGGAGGAAGAAATAGGGGACAAAGATGAAAGAGGAAAGCAGGAATGACTCAAGATTTTCCGAATTGGGAAAGAAATCCGAATTTAAACCAAACTTCAAACAAGTTTTAGAACCTGAAATTTTGGGTCTTTACATAAGTAATATAGAATATGACATTTCAATCATGAATTGCACGATCTATATCTCATTTTATACAATTTAGGGATTTCAAGTTGCTATCGAATCCCTCTTCTGCTAGGCCTGTGGAGGGCAGAGCCGTGCAATTCTTATCCTTGTTTCATTCTTGTCCTGACAATAGAGGTGTCTTGTCTTCCCACTTGTTCAATCTTTTCATCGCTTCTTCCACCTGCAATGAAAGAAGAAATGCCGTCAGTCTTAAAGTATGTCTCTTAGATAATGAGGTAATTATTGGTAGTTCTAATTGATATCACATTTCCCTTTTCTGTAAATAAATAATGCAATGTCCTTTTAATAAATAAAAACAAATATAGATAATGCAATGTGAATGTGACATTAACTGTTCAAAATCTAAATTTTTAATTGCTTTTATCTTATTATTATTATTATTATTATTATTATTATTATTTTATTTATATATATATATATATATATATAATACAGTAGGATCCTTTCCTACTGTTTTTCCCTCAAAAAAATATTATTTCACATCTGAATCCACTGGTTTTTCAGGCAGGGCTCTGCGTGTAGTCTCAGAGGAACTCATTGCCATGTACTTATGAAGGTACTGATGAAACATTGTTCACCTTTAATGTACAGCGTACAGATTAATAAATATGTATCCAGTAAGAACATGGTGAATCATATAGTACCTCTTTGTTCCAGTTTGTCCTGTAGGTAACCCACACCAGGATCAAGGTCTGCATCAGGGTACCTCCAATCATACCACTCCATATACCCTGCATATCGATTTTGGAGTCATCCATCAAATGCACGATACATAGATCAACATGAAGTTGTCAAGAATTAGCCTTGTAGGTACAGCGATTTTACCGCTGCGCCGAGGTCGAAGTAGAACCCGAGGAGGCAACCAAGGGGGATGCCGACGACGTAGTAGCAGCCGACGTTGACGTAGGCGACGAACGCTTGCCATCCGCAGCCCACGGCCACCCCTGCTCATCACATCCACATCAGTGTGTGTGCACAACGAATCGGATGCTTCAGCTGTATGTGTCGCACGCTGCACGGGTGAGAAACGCTTCAGTTGTGTGCGCGTGTGGTTACCTGACAGGACGGGCTGGATGCCGTTGAGGATGAGGGTGAGCGCCAGCAGCGGTGTCAGCTTGGACACCGCCTGCGACACGTCCTCGCCGTCGGTGAAGATGTAGCTGATGTAGTCCCGGCACAGGAGGATGATTACCGAGACTATCACCGACAGGATGAATGACAGCGTCGTCACTACCACGACGGAGAACGCCGCCGACTTCGGGTTGCCGGCGCCAAGCTCGTTGCTCACCCTCACGCTATCAAGAGCACGTACATAAACATTTACCAATGTGTTAAGAGCAGATGCAAAATTTCAGTTCACTTGCAACTTGCAAGTACAAAACTTCAGAAGTAGCTGGCTTACCTGGCTGCTGCATTGAATCCAACTGAGATCATGAACACCCACCCTGAAATGGTCATGCTGCAACACACAAACACAACTGAATGACGCGATTGAATCATCTCAACCACACACACTGAGCAGTTAAAGTTATAAATTACCAGACTGAGAGTGAGGCGAGGGCCATCTCGGGGTCCTTGAGGAGGCCGGCGATGAGCACGAGTATCTGGAAGTACCACGTCTCGAGGCAGAGCATGACGGCGGAGGCGAGGGACAGCTTGAAGAAATCCGGCAGGCCGGAGAAGGCCTGCATGGAGAATCCGGTCCACGTGAGCCGGCACCGGCGGCTGGTGACGATGTAGACGAACTGCGCGATGACGATGACCCACCAGCTGATGCTGAGCATGAGCGAGGCGCCGAGGAGGCCCAGGCCGAGCTGGTACACGACGAGGTAGCTGAGGACGAGGTGCCCGGCGAGCGTGGCGGCGGAGATGTATGCGCTGGGCGCCATGATGCTCTGCGACTGCATGAACTTCTGTATGGGGAAGTTGGCAGCGTAGGCGAAGATCTGCGGGATGAGGCCGTAGACGAAGACGGCCGCGGCGCGGGCGATCTCCGGGGACTCGCCGAGGAGGATTAGCAAGGGGCGGGAGAAGGCGTAGATGACGGCCAGCGGGACGCCGGTGGCCATGAGCAGGATGGTGGAGCGCTGCAGGTAGACGCCGAGCATGTCGTACTTGTGCGCGCCGTAAGCCTGCCCGCACAGCGTCTCCACCGCGCTCCCCATTCCAAGCTGCATTGCAGAGCTCGTTCATTAGCCGTTGCTCGTTACCACAGCTTCGTTAATTCAGTTGGATATCAGAAATGCAAAATGTAGCAAAATCCTAACTATGGGATGGTAGAGACGTTTTTTTTACTCGGAATTTCGTATTGTCATTATGTTGTTTAAATTTGTGGTGCAAGCTGACAAAAATCTGGCAACAGAACTTTTTTGAGGAGCGCCGGCAACATACATGGACGTCTCACCCACGCACATACATGGATCGCACCTAAGGCGTCAGGGATTGCGGACACAAGTTTTTCCACGGAATACGAACACATATATATACTCCTCAAATCGATAGACACTAGTACCATATATGGGAGTTGAACCCTGGTGAACTGGGTCTACACCCGCACGTTTAACCAGAGGCCAGCTTCCTTGAAAACAGAAATTAATAGCTAGCAATTATTAGCTTGTAATAATAAATGAAAGGTTGGTGCACACTCTGTAAGCGTTTGCTGTACACCTGTTGTAATAACTCGTAAGAACTAATTGTCTCGGCTCTAAGCTAGCGTGGTGGCATGCATCTCAGTTTCGTTTCGCACATTTTTTTTGTTCTGACACGAACCTCTTGTGCACATGTGACATGTCGACCAACATGTAAAAGTCGAATAAACAGGGAGAAGCCTGCGGTCATCATCGTGGCCGGGTCCGGTCAGAGCACATCACGGAATAAATAGGCGCCGACTAGCGAGCTGCACATGCCTTTCCGTTGAATGGTCCAGATCCATACAGATCCATACGATAATTAAGCTTAGATCCCATGTACCTCACGCTACTGGAGCAACCATAGTCCATAGGAAAGCAGAGAGCTGAGGACTAAAGCCGTAGCTCAGTTGGCGAGCGCTGCCTTACATCCGGCGTGCGTGTAAGGAAAGCAGATAGCTGAAGCAAAAAAAAAACATCTTGTGCGGTTGCTACGTGTGCTCCCATCCCATACAATCTGAGCCACAGCTCTAGAGTAAGTCAACGACCATCGAATAAATTACGATCTCGAATCGTCCATCTCGAAAAAACAAAAGATCTCGCGGATTTGTTAATGAAGTGTTTTGGGCAAGATATAATACCGATAATATAGTGGCTCAATCGCTGCTACTAGTTAATTAAGATTCCATCGTTATATTTGGACGTAATTAATTAAGTACGTACCATGAGGCCGTAGGCGAAGACTTGGATGCCGGTGTTGCCGAGGGAGGCGGCGGCGAGCTCGAGCGTGCCGAGGTGTCCGGAGAAGATCTGCGTCGACATGGACATGAGGTAGTTGATCATGTACACCAGCACGGCCGGCGCGGCCAGGCGCACCAGCAGCCGCATCTCCACCACCGTCGCCGCGCACATCCGCCGCGCCCACGGCACCGAATGGTCGTCCAGGATGCTCTCCAGCTGCCCGCTCACCCCGTGCCCGCCATCGCCGCCGCCGCCGGACGGCTGCCGCGACGCCAGCAGCGGGCTCTCCAGCTTGCTGTTACTATGCGCTGCCTCGCCGGCGGTACCCATGGCGCGCGGGGTGTGTGTGTTGTGTGTGCCTCTCTCTCTCCTGGAGATAAGACAAGAGCTCAGCTTTGTGGGTGGGCTATATAAACTTGCCACGGCCACTAGGCAGAGAAAAAATTGAATTTGGCTAGTGGCTGTTAGCTTTTTTCTTTTCTGGAGGGTCTTGGTTTGTTGGGCTCCAAACGTGGTGTTTGACTGTTTGGTTTGGTTTCTGGTTACTGCCAACGGCTACTGGTTGGAAACGCACGCCTGTTTGCTACAGCTAGCTTTCATTTCTGGCGACATGCGGGTAAGTTATACAACACCCTAAGGACATGTACAATGGTATAGACAACTGTTGTCTATAACAACTATCTATGTCACTTGTAGACAGCACTAAAGACAACTCATACAATGGTATAGACGGCTGCTGTCTTTTTAGTTGTCTTTATAGAACATACAATCTTTTAATGCTTTTCTTGTTTCTTGTGCTATAGTAGACTACAGGATTGTAGACAGCATCTTTCTCTCTCTTCATTCTCTTTCATCCACGTCAGCAAAAATCCTACATGGCAATGGTTATAGACGGCTGACATAAGCTCATTGTACATGCTCTAACTATAATAAACTAGTAGACCGATCGCGTCCTTGGACGTGCAGCAGTCAACGCGCACCCGCGCTAAGGCCACACAGTAAACCGCGTGAATGCCAGGTCTTCCGATAAGATTGAACGGTACACAGAGCAAACCGCGTGAAGGGCAGCGCAAGCGAGCGTTTCGGGAGAAATATCTGACGGACGCGAAGCCAATGTGCGCGTGATCCGGCGGCCAAAAAAATCAGACGACATGGCCCAGCTCTTTGCGCCTCAAACTTCCCTTCCTTTGTACCGTACGATTTGTCTTTAGATTTCTGCCGGCATGCGAGTAATAATACATACAATATCTCGATCTAAAATAGATGTGTTTTTACGATCTTAGGCTCCATGGGATTGTTTGATCTGATGCTCATGTATTGAGTTGTGTCCTCCAAGATGGAGAGGCTGTAAACATCAACCATATGTTCAGATCAATCCAATCATGTTTGTGAAAATGAGTCTCTCTCGCTCTTTGTCTTCTGTTTTGGGAGTTTTTGTGATTTTGATGATCCACTGGTTTTCCCTCGATTCCCTCTGTTGCTTATGCTTGCTGTGACTTGTGAGAGACCATCTAAGATCATCTTGATCACAGATAGACCACAAGCAAGCTTAGGATCAGATTTGCGTTTTTGACTTATTCTTGAACCGAACTTTACCAAATCTGAGAAAGGTCAAGTCTTTGACGTGGATCTGTTGAATAGATGATTGGAATAGGTTCCTGTTATTCTCTAGATGATATGTTTCAAGTTTGATAGGGTTTGGTTGGATAGAACTCAAGTTGTGTCGATTTTGGTTTTTGAAACTCTAACGTCTAGGTGAAATACACGAGGGTGTAGTATCAAGATCAACAATGGCGTGTAATCAAGCACTTTGGAGTTTCATCAGCAGACTTGCTTGATTCTGTTACTGTTTTATTGAGGGGTTGGAAAAATTGAGTGAGCGCCTATTCACCCCCCTCTAGTCGCCTTTCAGTCCTACAAGTGGTATCAGAGCCCGGTTAGCTCTTCTCATAGATCTTAACTGGTCTTTGAAGCCATAGCGACTGACAAGTATTCAACCAAACCACCTGTTTTCGATGGAGTTGATTTTGCTTACTAGAAGGCACGCATGCATGCCTACATCGAGGCTCAAGGGCACGCTATTTGGCTTAAGGTCAAAAATCCATATATCGTGCCGGCCAATGACGATGTGATCACTCCAGATGTTGAGGCTAATAGCAAGGCTTGAAACTTTCTGATCCAAGGTCTTAGTCGATCTGAGTTTGAGCGCGTGGCTCATTTGAGGTCTGCTCACGAGATCTGGAGGACCCTTTGTGACTACCACGAGGGCTCTCTGCGATCAAGGAAGTGAGATGTAACCACTCAAGAAAGAATACTCAAAGATCGAGCAAAGGCCTGGTGAGTCTTTAGATGAGCTATGGGGGAGGTTCTCCAAGATTCTTCATGATCTTCGCGCTGTTGATCTTGTTTTCACTTAGTCTGAGAATGCACGCTAGCTTCTGGGTGCTCTTGATGTGAGAGTCTGGGGGATGAAGATCACATCCATCAATGAAAACACTGTCATGAGTGAGCTTACCATGGATAAGCTTTACTCGAGGTTGAAGATGCATGAGATTGACTTTATCTCGCGTCTCCCCAAGACAGAGTCGATGGCTTTGGTGGTCGACCCATCTAAGGGTAGTTCTTCTGATTCATTGGATTTTGGCTCATCTAGTTTTTCCTTGTCCGCTTTGCATTCTCTGAGTGATGAGCAGCTAGAGAAGCTACCTGAGGATGACCTTACCCTCCTATCCACAAAATTCTCTAGAGTGTACAACAAGGTGAGGAACAGAAGGAGAGGTGGCCTGGTCACTTGCTTTGAGTGTGGTGAGCCAAACCACATTCGTTCCAGATGCCCCAAGCTGAAGGGCAAGGAGGAGAAGAACTTCCGGAAGTGTCCTCAAGGTCGGGATGCGAAAGCAAAGAAGCCAAACTACCGCAAGTTCGTTAGCCGGGTCCTTGCCGCTCTTGAAAATGTTGACATGAGCGATGTGAACTCGGGGACGGAGGACGAGGAGGATGACTCCCATGGCAAGAAGAAGGACCAGGACTTCACCGGCATGTGCTTCATGGCCAGGGACAGCCACGATGTCGACTCCTCCAACGTCGACGACCCTTTCAGCGATCCCGATGAGGTATGTCCCTCACTTGCTGATATGAAACGTGCTTTGGTCCTTGCTGAACAAAAACTGAACAAGCAAGCAAAAATAATCAAGAAACATGATACCATGATTGATAACTTGAACCTAGAAGTTGTTAGGCTCAAATCCATTAATCCTGCTGATGATTGTGATTCTTGCTCTAGCTTGCTTAATGAACTAGCAAATCTGAAATCTACTTATTCCTCTATTGCTAATCAACTGAAAGATGCTTTTGATGAACTAGATTCTCTCAAGTCAAGTCATAGTCATGTTTATATGGATGCTATTGCTCTAGATGTGACTGTTGTAGATGCTATTCATTCATCTTGCTCAAATTGTGCATTACTTGAGTTGAAATTGGATAGTGTTACTAAGGAATTGCAGAAATTTGATACTAGTCACATGTGTTCTTATTGTGAGGATAGTAGGATTAAAATGAAGGAGATGACTGAAATGGTTCTTTATTCTAAAACTGCTTCATGTGAAAACTGTATTAAACTCACAATTGAGAATGATGCCTTAAACAAGACTCTAGAGGAGAAAGCTAAAATTGAACAATCCATATCCATAACTGCTTCCAACAAAGTTGTTGATTCTAATTCTTGTGCTCTTTGTATTGAAGTTGGGCATAATGTAGATAACATACAAGAAGTATTTAGAGTTAAGTTCAAAGAGCAGTTGGATAGGATTAGGGATGACTATTGTGTGTCTTGTGAGACTTTGAAAGCTGAGGTAGCTCACTATAAGGAAAGGTATGATAGGGCTATCAAGTCAAATAAGTGTGCCTCTTGTAAGGAGCTAGTCAAAGAAAATGACTATCTTAACAGGACTCTTGAGAGATTTTCTGGTGGGAAGAAGAACCTCAACATGATTCTTGACCAATCTAAGGTGAGTGTGAAGAAAAGTGTCCTAGGATTTAATTCCCTAGAGCATTCCAAGAACCATCCACCTAAGATTGTGAGAGCTGTTGAGAGTGGTATGTTTGAGGTAGAATCTCCTGAGCCATCTAAGGTAGTTTTTAGATCTGTAGGTTTTGCCCAAACCCTTTCTAGCAAGACAGGTGTTTCTATTTCAACAGGTCAAACCCCTCAAAAGGTCAAGTACCATTGCACCTTCTGCAAGAAGGATGGCCACATTGTTGAGTTCTGCTTCCGTAGAGCCAAGATTGAGAGGAAGGAGAGGATGACTGCTTTGAGAACCATTAGAGGAGTTCATTCATCTGTTGTAGTCTCTAGAGCCAGGCAGCCTGTTTTTCCTGTTAGACATAGGCATAGGTTTGTAGATGACTTCTTTGACTCTTTTGGTGGCTCTAGGCAGTGCTTTGGGTTAGGATATCGTGAGGAGAGACCACGGGTAGCATCTAGACAGGGAGAGTACTGATCTTTTGGTAGGTCGATTCAGAGAGGTCTAGGTGGTTCTCGTGTGCATTCTTATGATTTTGTTTCTAACCATTTTACTACTGCTTCTACTGCTTTGCCCAAGCATCGTGTGACTCAGTACTGGATTCCTAAGTCCTTTATCACTAACCCCAGTACTGAGGCACAAATGTTTACTGTTCGTGCTTTGTAGGTCCGCCGTACGAGGAAGGAGGACATATGGCTTGTTGACTCCGGGTGTTCTCGACATATGACCGAAGATTCTAGATGGTCCTCCTCCCTCACACGTGCATCCGAGAATGAATTGATCACATTTGGGGATGCTTCTACTGGGACCATGACAGCCAAGGGCACAGTGCGCGTCAACAACAAGTTCATGCTTAAGGACGTCGCTTTGGTAAGTAAGCTGAGGTAAAATCTTTTATCTGTTTCCCAGCTTCTTGATGAGGGCCTAGAAGTGAGATTTAAAAGTGGTGAGTGTAGAGTTCTAGACTCCTCGGGTGAGCTTGTCTTTGAGATCTCCTGGGTTGAGAGGATCTTTTATGCTGATTTCAGTATCTCTTCTGCTTCTAACTCTAGTTGTCTTGTAGCTTCTGACTCCCATGATCTAGTGTTATGGCATCATAGGCTTGGACACATAGGCTTCGACCACTTAACTAGAGTCAGTTGCAAGGACCTGATTAGAGGTTTGCCTAGGCTGAAGGCTGTTGGAGACCTTGTTTGCTCACCCTGTAGACATGGTAAGATGGTTTCTGCTTCTCATCCACCTCTTACCTTAGTGATGACAGATGGACCTGGTCAACTCTTGTACTTAGATACTGTTGGTCCTTCTAGAGTTCAGTCTGCCGGTGGGAAATGGTATGTGCTTGTGATTGTAGATGATTACTCCAAGTATTCATGAGTTTATTTTCTAGTTTCTAAGGACGAGGCTTTTGGCTATTTTAGAGGATTGGTCCTCAGACTTGCGGTTGATCTTCCTAGAGCCTTGAGAGCCATTAGGAGTGACAATGGGACAGAATTCAAGAACTCTCCCTTTTCTACCTTCCGCGCTGATAGGGGAATTGAGTACTAGTTCTCTTCTCCTAGAGTTCCCCAGCAGAATGGTGTTGTAGAGAGGAAGAACAGAACCCTTGTAGAGATGGCTAGGACCATGCTAGATGAGCATTCCACACCTAGGAGGTTTTGGGCTGAGGCGATCTCTACTGCTTGTTATATCTCTAATAGGATGTTCTTGAGATCTGTTATTGGTAAGACATCATTTGAGCTCATATTTGGTCATAAGCCTAAAGTGTCTCATTTCAAGAATTTTGGTTGCAAATTCTTCATTCTTAAACATGGCAATCTTGATAAATTTGAATCTAGATATTCTGATGGCATATTTCTTGGATATCCTGCTCATTCTTGTGGCTATCGTGTATTTAATTTGGATACTAACAAAATTGTTGAGACTTGCGAAGTCACTTTTGATGAGGCTAGTCCTGGTACTAGACCCGATGCTGCAGGTACACAGGTTCCTAATATTCGGGAAAGCACTAGCGGGCCCAGGATTTTTAGGATGGGTGTTCGGATTTCGGAGTTAAGTTGTCCAGTGCCGATACCAATATGTTGATACCATGAAATATCATTTCTCTAAAAAACACTGATACGACGATACACGTATATATAATAAAATACAAAAAATATAGAAATTAATGATTTCATATGAGGAAATGGGCGATATAAGGCAATCACAATGGCATGAATTAAATAGCAAATTATAGTTGCGTACCTTGCTGATCCTGCTCTTTTCCCGTCAGTAAGAACCTCAATTAAGTATGTTCCTTTCATAGAGCAAAAATTAACATGTAAACATATGTAACAAGGACCCAACTATCTGTTCATTGTCCAAGGCAAATATTGTATTTTTGTACAACATCCATTGAAAAGAATCAAGAAAGCAGAGGAATGGGCTAAACTCTAGAAAGAACCGAAGCTGGAGCAGAGTAGAGCCAGGGAGAAGAACTAGGCGTGAAAAGGCAAACTCGGAGCGCAACCACGTACCACTTGTGGCCTCAAATCGAGCACCGAAGCACGCTCTAGGCGCTTCTATTAATTTGAAACGCCAATAATATGTCACCTTAAATCTAGCTTAAAAATGGCTAATTATGCTTAAAATTTTGAATGGGACACTTGATTTTTATGAGTATATAAGGCAAAAACGATAGGCGATACTTAACCTTTGTTGGCTAGAAGTGGCTGGAATGAGTCGAAGCCCGAAATAGTACAATGGGGTAGATAAGCTTTGATGGTTGTAGCCTGCCCTTCTGTGACCTGATGTAGGCTGAATCTGATTCCTTCGAAATAATGGGCTCTTCGTACTCCGTAGAGTGATGCAACAGCCCACACAGATTCGCCGTCGGGCCTCGATGTTGCTGCTTCTTGCGCCACACCAGATAACGCCTCCGCCATCAGGTGGGCTTGGCTCAAGGCGTCGCGCGCGGCGGCGTGGTGTGGCGCCTTGGTGCGAGGTGCGAGCAGTGAGATGAGGACGTTAGATGCTGATTGAACCCCACTTCCAATATATATACATGTATTATACCTCATATGTATTGATTTTTTGTCCAAAAATTTTGGGTGTTCAGCTGAACACCCATGAACCTAGGTGGATCAGCCCCTACGAGAAAGCAGCTTCGTCGACGATGACTCTGAGGATGAGGACCCAATCCATCCTCCAGTCATTTCTGAGATGGTTGAAGAGCCTGCTTCTACTACTTCAGCTTCAGCTGAGCAGCCTCCTCCTATCTTCACCGACGACCTGAGTGGCTCTGCTCCTACCTCCACAGCCCATGAGGTAGAGGCCACTTCTGCACCAGGAACTCCTCTTCACATTCAGAGAGAGCATCCACCTGAGCAGATGAATGGGGATCTCCATGAGCGAGTCACTTGCTCCAGGTTTATTTCTCCTGATTCTCATGCGCATTCTGCTTTTGTCGCTTCTTTTGAACCCCGAGATGTCACCCATGCTTTATCTGATTCCTCTTGGGTCAATGCCATGCATGAAGAGCTTGAAAATTTTGAAAGAAACAAAGTCTGGACCTTAGTTGAATCTCCACCAAATCATAATGTAATTGGAACAAAATAGGTTTTCAAAAATAAGCAAAGTGAAGATGGATTGGTTGTTCGCAATAAGGCTAGACTTGTAGCTCAAGGTTATTCCCATGTAGAGGGCTTAGACTTTGAGGAGACCTTTGCTCCTGTAGCTAGATTGGAAGCCATTCGCATTTTGCTAGCATTTGCGACATCTAAGGGTTTTAAGCTTTATCAAATGAATGTTAAAAGTGCTTTCCTGAATGGTTTCTGTAATATCCTGAAATTTAACCCTCTTGAGGACCCGTGCGTAATTAGATGAAAGGGGATATTTTGGAGTTTTAGGGGGGAGTTGACTCGTGCTGGTATAAAAGGATAATGGGAAAAGTGAAATCTAGAAAACCCTAAAGTCTTTTCTTTTTCTCCCGGTGCGCCGCCAGAGCAGACACCTCGCTCTCCTGCCGCACTCGGAGCACCAGCCGCAGGCACATGTCGCTGCGGACCGAGCGCGTGACGCCAGCACATGGCCATCGCAACTTGCGGCTGATTCCTGTGCGCGTGAAGGTGCGTCGCTTGCCGTTTCGCTGCTCCCGCTAGACTCCAGCACTTGGGCGAGCCGATCAATCAACGGCCTGCGTCTGGAGACTCAGTTGCGTTCTGTTTCTTTTTTATTCCTGAGTACTGTTATGACTAGTTAAACTACTGGTGCTGCATAGTAGTGGATTGGACATGCATGCACTGTTTTGAATATTTAATTGGAGATGCATGCAGTGCTTTGACTATTTTAATTGGAGGTGCATGCTTTGATTAATTTATTTGGAGATGTATGCACTGCTATGGCTGGTTAGTGGAGATGCATGCATCGGTTGAGTATTTTATTGGGAGGGTTAGGGGTGCTATGAATATTTAATTGCTAAGGAGAGAGAGAGTAGATCTAATGCTCATGCAGGTTTCTAATTTGATTATTTAATTTGTAGTGTTAGGGAGAGAGAGAGAGACAGTAGATCTAATGCTGCATGCATGTGTTCCATTAATTGTAGTAGGGGAGAGATAGTTTATTGGTTTTGTCCACCAAATTAGCTGTTGCTGCATGAGTTTCACTAGTTGGACTGGATTATTAAAAGAGATACTTGACCCTAGTATGCACGCATCCCCTGATCTTGTGGCTGGGCTAATTGTTGGTGTACTAGCTTGATTATTTATTTGGGATGAATAGGGATGTATTGCTGATTATTTAATTGGGTTAGTGAGGTATGCACTGCTATGATTATTCAAGTGGAGTAATTGGGGAGGGAGGTTAATTAGCTAGTGCTGCCAACTTACGGCTCATTAATTGGAATTAGTAAAGGAGATGAATTAGATAAAGGTGCACTGGCATTAGTAGATACTAATTAATGGTGTACTACAAAAATATGAATTTTAGAAGTTGACTGTCCACCGAGGGGACAGATCGACGTTTATGAAATTGGGGTTGGGATCGAGTTAGACGCTTTTGCGAGTTTGTGATTGTTGTTATATAGTTTGTTTTGGTCCGCTATTGCCGTCTTAGCGTCGCTATAATTATTGTTCGGTGGTGGATGGTCCCGTGGGCACCTTACGCACGTCCCTCGTTCCCTCGCGGTTAAGACAAGTATAATTATGGATATAATAGATATTATCGAATGGCATAGATTGATAATTTCTATGATTATTTGTGTTGTTCATGATTGATATGGTGATATGATTGGTAATGATCATGGTTTTTAGTGCTATGAGTTATGTGTTGATCATGGATGTTTGAAAGTTGTGAAGTCTGTGATTATGAGTTTTTGTAGTATGAATAGGGTATTCATATGCAATGTTGTTGCGGATGCATGTTTGTATTAATTTGAGAATTCATACATATGCATCATGTTGGCTTATTGAAGTCTTGGTCATGTGATGACCAAGCAACTCTGAGTCCCGTCATGTTAATGACGGGCTAAAATCCCCATGCTTGTAAAGCATGGGCTCTGTCCCCATACTTGCGGAGTATGGGCAATGGTCCCTGTGCCAGATGGCACAGGCATGGGTGTGCATCGACGGATGCACACTTTGCATTACTGGTAAAATGCAAAAGGGAAAGAGAAGGAAAAAGATCATGTTGAGCATATTGCATAGCATGTGAGTGTAAAGTGATTGATATGTGGTTTTGTGAAGTATAGTTGATGAGTTACATGCTTGTATGCTGTTGATGCCATTTATTATATTTGCTGAGTCTTTAGACTCACCTCTTGTTGTTTGTCGTGTTTTAGGTACCTTTACGAGATCGGCATGGATGGGGGAAAGGAATGATTAGACTTCTTGCACTTTTGCATGAACTACCCACCATGGAATGAAAGGAAAATTAATTAGGAGATGAATAAACTGTTTAAAGTACTCTTAATGATTATTGCTTGCTTGGAGTAAACTGTAATAAATGAATAGAAGTTTTGGATGCTCTTGATCTATTTCTTAGATGTTTAGTTGCTATGGATGTCATGGTAACGAATAGCCAGTTTTGATTATGTCTTGATCATATTGCAATTTGGATTATCTTTATATATTATAACTGTCTATTGGAACCTCCAGTATAGATAACTATACAAAGGAGGTTCTGCCGAAATTTTGTAAGGTGTTTTAGTTTAATTACGTTTAATTTATTTAATTTAGTATCATTCTAGGCCTTTGTTTGGCTAGGGTGTTACAGTTTCATAGAAGAAGATGTCTTTGTCAAGCAACCTTCCGGTTTTGAAAATCACAAGTTCCCAAATCATGTTTTTAAACTCTCCAAAGCCTTGTATGGATTGAAGCAAGCCCCTAGAGCTTGGTATAATAGGCTTAAGAGTTTCTTGCTTAAAAATAATTTTAAAATGGGAATGGTTGATAAAACCTTGTTCACTCTCCAGGCATGGCAGTGACTTTCTTTTGGTTCAGATTTATGTGGATGATATCATATTCGGTGGTTCCTCTCATGCTTTGGTGTCCAGATTTTCAGATTCTATGAGCAGGGAGTTCGAGATGAGCATGATGGGCGAATTGACCTTCTTCCTTGGTCTTCAAGTCAAGCAATTGAAAGAAGGCACTTTCATTCATCAAAGTAAGTATACAAAGGACCTTCTGCGGCGCTTCGACAAGGGAAGCAGTAGGCCAATGTCTACTCCCATTGCCACAACCACCGTGCTGGACCCTGATGAGGATGGAGAGCCCGTGGACCAGAAGGAGTACCGCAGCATGATCGGCTCCCTCCTCTACCTCACAACGTTGAGGCCAGACATACAATTTGCTGTGTGTCTGTGCGCTCGATTTCAGGCTTCCCCTCAAGCCTCTCATCGTCAAGCAGTGCGTCGCATTTTCAGATACCTCCAAGACACTCTTGACTTTGGACTCTGATATTCTTCTGACTCTACCCTCTCTATTCGGGCTTTTTCTGATGCTGATTTTGCCGGGTGTAGAGTGGATAGGAAGAGTACTTCTGGCACGTGTCATTTCTTAGGCACTTCTCTTATCTCTTGGTTGGTCATCTAGGAAACAGTCCTCTGTTGCACAGTCCACCGCCGAGGCCGAGTATGTAGCTGCAGCCAGTTGTTACTCTCAGGTTCTCTGGATCTTATCCACTCTGCGAGATTATGGGTTGTCTTTGGGTAGTGTTCCTCTTTTCTATGACAACACTTCTGCCATTAACATTGCCAAAAACCCAGTGCAACATTCACGGACCAAGTACATTGACGTTAGATATCATTTCCTTAGAGACCATGTTGAGAAAGGTGACGTTGTGCTTCATTTTGTAGAGTCCGAGCAGCAGGTTGCGGATATTTTCACTAAATCTCTTGATTCTTCTCATTTTGCTACTTTGCGGGGAGAGTTAGGGGTTATTAGTCCTCTTGGCCTGTTTTGAGGGGGAGTTTGCTCTTTTGCATTCATTGTATCATAATGCATTTTAAAATTCAGCAACTTGCATTGTAATATATATCCATGGAGCTTTCATTATTATCCTTGTATGACTTGCTTTCATGCTTTATATCCTGTCATGTCTTGTGCTAGTTTGCTAGATTTCTTTTATGGCTATTTATGTATAGCTTAGCTTTTGCCATACTAGCTTTATTATCTGTGAGCAAATTGAATCAAAACATGACTTGTTAAATCTTGTGACTAGTTTTGCCATAGTGATCCTCTCATGATTCATGCCATGTCATATAGGATAAATTGAGTCTTGAACTTATTCTGACTTTTAAATTGAGCTATGATAATTCTTAAGTCAAGCAAATGAAAAATGAGTTTTTCTGTGCGAAAAAACTGATCTCACCAATTTTTTCTCATGAGACGGCTTGCCATTGCACTAGGCATGAACTCAGGGGGAGTTTTTGATGACCTAGACCACTCTTTTAAGCTTATTGCTTGAGATGGTCGCGGCAAGGCTTGAGATCTAGCACAATGCTAAGAAAACAAAATTGTCAATTGGTTGAAGCTTAGGAGGCAGTTCTGGATGGCTCCTAGTCCAGGACTTGCTTTACTAAGATAAAACCAATCTTTTTCAGCAAAGTGCTCAAAGTGCTAAATTCCAATTGCTTGAACAAATTGATTCAAAATTGAACTCAAAATGCTCAAAATTGACTCATTTTCAAGTTTCTGGGCTCCATTTTGCTTATAGACATGGCTTGACTCATTTTTGGATACCTTTAGTGAAACTATGATCTTGAGCACATTGTCATGCTACAATTCTTTTAATCTCAGATTCTTGCTATTTTGACCTTAGTTTTGCTATACATGTTTTGCCATGATTGAACATAGCTTCTTCACATAATATGGCTTGGTGTAATACTTGTACAGTCTTCATGGATAACCTTCATGGCTCCTTTTGCTAAAATTAAAAACAAAAAAATTACAAACTGAAAAATTACAAACTACAGCCATTCCTCCAGTCAACTTGATGACTCCATTGTCAAAGGGGGACAAAAATGTTGTTTTGGATGCTCTCTGTGCATTTTCTGAAAGATCAAATAGAACACTTGTTCTTTCATATGGACCTTGAGTGAGATTTTCTGGAATCGGAAGCTCTCTTTTCTTCCTCTGCCTTATCTCACTTGTTGAAGCCTTTCTGAAGCCAACTTGGTCATTTCCTTGCATTCACTTGCTTCCAGGACCAAGTTGTGCCTTTGTGCTAAAAACTATTTTCGTTTCTTTCAAATCTCAAAACATTCATTTTTGGGAAATTGCCAATGTGTTCATCAAGGGGGAGATTGTGAACACCATGAGGATATGCTCATGAACCTAAGTGATGTTACAATTGGCAATTTGGTTGAAGGTTTGTTGGAATCCTGTTTTTCATAAAGTTTCAGCAAAGTGTCAGGATAATCGGTAGTACCGGTGTGTTAACCGCGGTAATACCGCATGGCGGAACGACCGGCTTAAGTAGAGCGGTGCTACCGGAGGCTTGTGAGAGCGTGGCGATTTTCTGGTATCGGTAGTACCGGCTTGGAAGTAGCGGTACGACCGCGTAACGGTACGACCGTTGGTTGGAACGGAACTACCGCTTGTCTAGGTCTTGAACGTGGGTTTTGCTCTAACCGTTAGATCTTGCTCCAACGGTCCAGATTGCGAGAAACGTTCGGACCATCCGAACGTGTTAGGCTTTGTGAGTCGTTTGATTGAAATCAGATGGTTGGAAATCGTATGATCGTTTCGGACTTTGAACAGTGTCTAGATCTTGACGGCTGAAACCTTCGGTCTGATCGTCCCGTGTGATCTCGAGTGTCCACGTGTCATTTGGTGCCCTCGGAGGTCTTAAGCTGTTTTGCAAAACTTTCGTACCGCACGTTGAAAGCGGTAGTACCGCGCTAAGAAACGACCACTATGTTAGCGGTATGGATTTTACAGACGCGATGTTTTTGAGATTTCCTCGAGAGAGGTACGATCGCAGTGCTGAGAGAGGTACTACCGTGATGCGGTAGTACCGGGTGTTACATGGCGGTAGTACCGTATTTATTGAGAATTTTGGGTATCCTTGTTTCTTTCAGAGAATTGAGTTGGGGATTGGTCATATCCTTGTTTATTAATGCATATGTGTTGCATATTGTATGTTTTGAGCTAACGTGGGTCAAGTTGTGAAGAACTTATTCCCGGAGACAATTTCTCTGTCTATTGCTGTGCAGATGGCTTGCAGGTCAACGACGGTCAACGGTGAGGTGGATCGGGACTAAGCTTGGAGAGCTGAGGTCCAGAGCGATCATGAAAGCCGGGTAAGGTAAAGTGACTCAAGCATGGCGTAGAATGGACGAGGTGGATCGAACGGGCAGTTCGATGTAGCTGGTTGGATCAAGCAGCGCGGGGGTCGGTGCAAGTGCCTTGGAGGTTCCGATGGGATTCAGACGGGAGACTTGCAGACATGATGAGAGCCGTTGATCAACCTACACGTGGCGGAGCAGGCGATTGCTTCGACTGGATTGGACTCGGTCTGTGGAGAAGGATCGAGAAGGGGTATTTTGGTAATTTCACCAAATACCGCCTTTGTGACTTGTTGGCTAAACCACGGCGCGGGTTGGCGCTTGGAGAAGCGGCTTAGGTCAATCAAAGAAGAAGACGACGCTTTGAGATGCGTGCGTGTGTTAACCCATTGTGAGTTAGGGTTTAATGGGTGCTCTAATAGAATATTCCTAGATGCTTAACCTCTACTATATAAGCACTTGTGTGCTGTGTACTGGCGACTGGAACTGAATGCAAAGAAACACGAGAGTGGTTCTTAGGGTTTTGGAGAGCTAGGGTTTAGGGATTGTTTGATCTAATGCTCATGTATTTAGTTGTGTCCTCCAAGATGGAGAGACTGTAAACATCAACCATATGTTCAGATCAATCCAATCATGTTTGTGAAAATGAGTCTCTTTCGCTCTTTGTCTTCTGTTTTGGGAGTTTTTGTGATTTTGATGATCCACTGGTTTTCCCTCGATTCCCTCTGTTGCTTATGCTTGCTGTGACTTGTGAGAGACCATCTAAGGTCATCTTGATCATCAATAGACCACAAGCAAGCCTAGGATCAGATTTGCGTTTTTGACCTGTTCTTGAACCGAACTTTACCAAATCTGAGAAAGGTCAAGTCTTTGATGTGGATCTGTTGAATAGATGATTGGAATAGGTTCCTGTTATTCTCTAGATGATATGTTTCAAGTTTGATAGGGTTTAGTTGGATAGAACTCAAGTTGTGTCGATTTTGGTTTTTGAAACTCTGCTGTCTGGGTGAAATACACGAGGGGCGGTAGTACCGCACCAACAATGGCGGTAGTACCGCACTTTGGAGTTTCATCAGCAGACTTGCTTGATTCTGCTACTGTTTTATTGAGGGGTTGAAAAAATTGAGTGAGCGCCTATTCACCCCCCCCTCTAGTCGCCTTTCGGTCCTACATGTGCACTGCCCTCTTTCCCATTCTTCTGTTCATTTTTACCTTGCTCTTATCTCTTGTACTGCTGCTGCCCTCACTGTGAACTGTTGGGTCATCCTGTGCTCCTTTGTGATGCACGCTTGGCTTTTGCTATGCTTGTGGAAAGGCGGTGGCTTTGGTTTTGTGGTTTTGGCTAGCTTCCCTTGTGGCATGATAATGACCCCTATACCCCTTGCCTTAACCCTTATGCCCTCTCATGATACTATTGAGATAAGGACCTTTTGGTCCATTTGTTACTAAATGAGGATGCATTGTGAATGGCTTTGTGTTGGCAGTGGGGAAAATGATGCTTGGTTTGTGTTGGCCTTTGGCTGGGAGGGAATGAGGATAATACTAAATGTGGGTTTATTCTAGCTGCACAACATGGGTACTAATGGTGATGGTTTCGATATACCCAATGATGCTTTGGCTGAGGGTTGGGTTTAATGGAATGTGATATGTGGGATTGTACTGTGGTTGCGGTAATGGCAATTTGTGGGTGTTGGATTCTAATGATGCCGAATGATGAAACCCTCAGAAGTAATAGGTGCCTATTTACTCTAGGTAGCCTGGCTATCTTGATCACCAAAGGGGCCGACTAACTCGGGTTGGTCAGGGTACCTTGGTGATCAAGGGACCGACTGACCTAGATTGATATGGGGATCCCATTGTACTTCAGGAAATTCTGACGGCAACCTCTCTTGATTCTAACTAGCAACTATTGCATTCAGTTTTTGCTAACTACTTTCTAAGCTTTTGGTTGCATGGAAAGGAGAGGTGAAGGATGACGGAATGAGATGGCAAGAAAGGCTTTGATGAAATGAATGCAAGAACCTTGATTTGTAATTTAATTTTCTTTTGTAACTTCCCTTGCAATTTGTTGTAAGATTTATATTGAAACAAGTATCGAGTTTGTAAAATACTATCTTTGTTTTGAATACAGATTGCTATAATACTTTTAGGATTGTGATTATTTATGTAACAGCTGATGTGTTGAGATGACGTTATACTGTTATTGAAATGCTTCTTGTTGACAAAGGTGTTGATTATGTGAGTGATAATTAACTGAGATTATGTTTTGATATTGATTTAATGAAATTTTTACTTATGCTAGTTACCGATTACTACCGATTAGCTTAGTTTAATTACGCGGGTTCTCACACATTGTAACATGAAAAAAAGAGTCTCACGAACAAGTCCCATACATGTTTATCAATATAAACGATAATTCATTCAAGTGACAAAAATAACATAATTTTTAAAAGTTCACAAAGATAGAAGTGATACAACCATCTCCCTGATTGCCTCTAGGGCATATCACTAACATATACGACATATTTTTTTAGGTTTGAGTAATATATGGAGTAAATTTCACAAAACACCAACTTTGCTGGCAAAACTACCCTTTGCTATAACTTTTAGCTTGAATTTTTACTAGCTGCACTATTAAGAACCAAATTTTCACAAAACTACAACTCCTTTACCCCAAACCTCCTGACAATGCGGGCCCACCTGCCATACTCATAGGCACCGCTCGTGCCGTTAACAAGTGCCAACGGGGCGATGCCACACCAGTGCCAACGGGCCTACCTGTCAAACTGCACAGAGCCTTCCTCTTTCCAGTTTCTCTCATATCTATACAGAGCAGAGGTGGAGGTGCATGGCTCTAGCGAGCACTGTCGGCAGAGCAAAGGAAAATAGGTGAGCATGATGTGTTCCCGATCTACGCAAACCCATTTTTATGGTTTGTTGGTGGAGGGGTGGGAGGTAAATGTGGGAACGGGGTCACGAATAGCATGGCCCCTTTAGGTTGGTTTGCACAAATGCGGTTTTTTGGCAGCGGACTGGGAAGAGGGAGGGGATCATGAGAATGAGGACGTCACAAGGAAGACATGGGTGTCCTTAGCATCGATGGAGATAGACCAAGGTGGTCTTGCAACAGTGGCCCACCATGGTGCGGCAGAGGAGCTCATCAGCTGTGAGCTCCAGCAACGGCGGCCGGGGAGGGGGCAAGAGGAGGCTCATGAAGATCATGCGCACCTGGTAACGCAGATGTCTCGACAGGACGTGGACTGGAACAGCAGGGATGCGCGTGCGGCAGCGTGGCGCATACATAGCAGTGGTGTGGCGAGGATCGGGTGAGATTCCGACGATGGTGTTGTAGGGAGACTCGATTTGGTGTGTGGATGCCAGTGGAGACTTCAATTTGATGAGAGGCATGGTGATGAGGAAGAATTTGGTTTGAGGTCCTTTTAGAATTTTGCAATCTCCCGTGCGTCGGTGCCAGTGATAATAAGGTTGTCGACGTAGACGCCCATCTGTAGCCGCGATGCATCGCTGCCGTGCATGTACACCGCATGTTTCGACGTGCTCTGTTGGAACCCAAGCGATAGCAAACAAATGTCAAGCTTAGAGTTCCACGCTCTCGGCGTCTGCTTCAGGCTGTAGAGGGCCTTATGGAGTCTCAGCACCTTCTGCTCGTGGCCCTAGACCTCAAAGTCAGGAGGTTGGGTGACGTAGACCACCTCGTTGAGCTCTCCATTGAGGAACGCTAATTTGATGTCCATGTGGTGTACTAGCCATCCCTCGTGCGCGGTGAACGCGATCAGCAGGCGCACGGACTCAAGACAGGCCACTGAGGCGAACACCTCCTCGTAGTCGACACCCTCACGCTGCACATAGCTCTTTGCCATGAGACGGGCCTTGTGCTTGATAACAGCATCGTGGGAGTTCTTCTTCACCTTGAAGACCCACTTCAAGCTGATGGGACGGTGACTGACGGGGAGGTCAGCAAGTTGCCAAGTGTCATTCTCCTCGATGGAGCTCATCTCCTCGAGCATGGCACAGTGCCAACACTCACGCTTCTCAGCCTTGGAGAAGCCGACTAGTTCATCTGTCGCCATCAGGTACAGCTCCTCGTGATCGAGGACGTGGACCGTGGTCGTGTCGTAGACATTAGCCACAGTCCGGTAGTGGTGAGGGCTCTCGTTGTCCATCGTGGGCGAAGCGTCAGTGGGCGGTGAAATGAATTCCACCCCACTTTGTGCCACATGTGTAGACCTGCTCACTGCTGCTCCGGATGCCTACGTCATCGGCCCAAAGACGGTCTCAAAAAGACACGGTTTGAAATATGGCAAGCTGTAGCAATAGCTTCGTCCCAAAACCTCCTCGGTGTGCTATACTCATCTAGCATCGTCCTAGCCATCTCGACTAAGGTCATGTTCTTCCTTTCCACAATGCCATTTTGTTGAGGGACATGTGGAGAAGAGAACTGATGCTCAACACCGCGCTCAGCACAAAAAGAGGCAAAAGAAGCATTCTTGAACTCCGTGCCATTGTCACTGCGGATCGCTCTCAAGGCACCAGGAAGTTCAGAAGCCAAACGAAGAATAAGATCATGATAATGATCAAAAGCCTCATCCTTCGAAGCAAGAAAGAACACCCAAGAATATCTTGAAAAATCATCGACTATGACAAGAATGTACCATTTGCCACCAACTGACTGAACCCTAGCAGGACCAACAGTATCCATATGAAGCAACTGTCCTGGTCCGTCAGTCATGACCATAGTCAATGAAGGGTGTGAGGCAGCAACTTGCTTGCCATGCCTACAGGGCGCACATACAGCATCCTTAACAACTTTGAGTTTAGGCAAACATCTCATGATATCAAGGCCGCTAACTCGCGTCAGGTGGCAAAACCAATGTGCCCCAACCGTCGATGCCAAAGCCAGATATCAGAAGACGATGCAATTAAACACTTAAGAGATCCGGCAAGAGATTCAGACAAATCAGCTCCAAAAATTCTACCAACTCTAGAAATCCCAAAAACGAGCTCACTAGAAGAATCAAGCACACGACAGGCGTTCTTCTTAAATCTAGTCTCATAGCCATCATCGAGAAGCTGTGTGACAGAAAGGAGATTGTACCTTAGCTTGGACACAAGAGCGACATCCTTGAGAATAAACTTGTCGTTCACCCTGATCAATCCAGTTTCTTCAATGCGCCCTTGTGTATCATCTCCGAAGGTGATGATATCATCACCCGTCGACCGCGTGAAGGAGGTGAACCATCTTGAGTCTCCGGTCATGTGGCGTGAACACCCGGAGTCGACAAACCATGTGTTCTTCCCCCTTCCGCGGTAATCCTGAAAATCAAGGAACAGAAGAACGATGTGTCTCAATACTGGGGTTAGTTAAAAGCGACTTGGGAACCCAGTATTAAGACACACGTCTGCGAGTAGTATGCAAAGCAGAACTGCTATCCTTGATTTTATTAGCAGTTCTATTATGAGCAATGGTTACTTTAACATGAGATGCATCCTGTCTAGGAACATGATGAGCATGTGCAATAAATTCTAGTCCAGGTTTCTTGTTTTCTAAACGACCATGTCTCATAAAAGCTCTAAGTTGATTAGATGACATTCTAGCAATATTTTTCTTAGCATTCTTCAACATACGCCAACAGAACTCAACCAAATGTCCACTCTTCTTGCAATAGGTGCAATGGTATTTTGTACCACTGGGAGAAGCACCTTTTGTCTCAAAAGAAGGTTGGACAAACCCTACAGATTTAAAAACAGTTTTTGCAGGTTGGGTTGTGAATTCAACTAAGCCATTTTCCAAAACCTGAATGACATTAGAATTGGACTTGTCCATGGCAGAGTTGTATCCTAACCCTTGCTTCTTCTAAGGAGTCTTAGATGTGTCCAGAATCATGTTCAATTATTTTTTACCACTAGAGAATATTTCTAAAGTATTCTTAAGATATGCATTCTCTTTTCCAACATTAACACATGATTCACAGTTCTTGGCCTTGATGGCTCTAGCATGTTTCTCCTTAAGAAAAGCAACTTCAAGCTTATAGGCTGCACATGATGCACAAGGCATAGATTCAATTCTGTCCTTAAGCTTGGCATATTTAGTTCTAACTGCTTCTAGAATGTCCTTAACTTCATGTTCACGTTCTACGCAGAAAGAGCAAAATCTAGATTTAACATTTCCAGAAGCATCCAACTTGCTAGACTCAAAGCATTTTTTACAGGGAGCAGATTTGACATCAATTAGCTCAGTCCTAGCATTTTCAAGTTGATGCAAAGCAATGTCATGAGCAGATTGCAGTTTAGCAAATTCAGAATGTAAAGCATGGCAAGAAGAACATTCATCAGATTCAAGAGTCTTAGCATTTGCAAGTTCGAAAGTCAAATTGTCTACTTGGGACTCTAAGTCCTTGTTCCTAGCCATGGTAAATTCTAATGCCTTATCCTGATTTATGAGTTGCTCAAACATGTTGTCGCATCTAGCAGAAAAAACATCATAGGAGAGAGCTACCTCATCGGTGTCATCGGTGTCGATGGAGTCAGCCATGAAGCACATGCCGGTGAAGTCCTTGGCCTTCCCTTTCTTGTCTTAAGGGAGCTCCTCCTCCTCCTTGTCCTCCTCGCTCCCGGAGTCCACATCGCTCATGGATTGCTCTCCAAAAGCGGCAAGGACTCGGTGAGTAGCCTTCACGAGCTTGGAAGCATCATACTTGGGCTTGCCCCCTTGAGCCTTCTTCCAAGTAGGCTTCTCGTCCTTGCGGTTTCCCTTACCTTTCAACTTGGGGCAGTTTGCCCGGATGTGATATAGCTCTCCACACTCACAGCACGTCACAGGGCCACCTCTCTTTTTGTTTCTAACAATGTTGTATGCCCGTGTGACTTTCTTGACTAAAAGAGCTAAATCAGACTTAGGAAGACTCTCAAACTCTTCTTCTTGAACCATTAGTAGTTCTTTTCAGAGGATCAGCTACCAAAGCCATGTTATCCTTCTTAGGAAGACTACCTCTCTTAATCTCATGAGTCTTGAGCTTGCTATAAAGCAACTCCAAAGTGAGAGTAGAGAGGTCGACGTTCTCCTCTATGGCAGTAGCCTTCATCTCCCACTCCTTGGTGTTAATTGCAGCCAAGAGGTGGGTGACATTCTCAGATTGAGAGTACTCAATGTCAACAGCTCTCATCTGATTGATAACCTTGTTAAAGCGAGTAAAAACGTCATCGATGCTCTCGCCAGGACGCATCTCGAATTTGTTGTACTCTCGCTTGTAGACCGTCGGCGCACTTGCTTGATCTGAGACGATCCCTCATGGTAAGTTTCGAGGGTGTGCCAAATCTCATGTGCGGTCGCAAGGTTGCAAATCCTATCGTACTCTTGCCTACCAAGCCCAGCATATAGAAGGTTCTTTGCCTTGTTGTTATTAGCCAAGAGGGCTGCTGAAGCCTGCGTAGCAACTTCGGGCAAAACGAGTGGGGCTCGAACAACCTCCTAAATAGCTTGTCCTTCGCTCTCAAGGAAGACTCACATGCGATTTTTCCAATAGGCATAGTCGAGCCATCGAAGACATGCGGCTTGGTCGAGTACTTATCCATCGCGAAGTTCAGTGACCGGTTAAGATCAAGATTGAATTAACCGGGCTCTGATACCACTTGTTGGACCGAAAAGGCGACTAGAAGGGGTGAATAGGAGCACGCTCACTTTTTCACTTTGATTTTGATTCAACACCAATGTCACTCCGATAGCTATGAAAGCTATAAAGATCAATCTACAAGTATAGTGGAAGCCTTGTATTGAATCCTAATCAAAATCCCCAAGCATAGCAATCAACAAACACAAAGATAGGCTGAAGAAACAGAAATCGGTACAACCACAGTTAAACGGGCGGTTGTACCAATGTTTGGTACAACCACAAGCAAACGAGTGGTTGTACCAATGTTCGGTACAACCACAGGCAAACGGCCAGTTGTACCGATTTCCCTGGAACAGCCCGACGACAAAAACTAAAATTGGCACAACTTTTGAATCACTTGGCCAAACTCTACGAGATTTAAACACACCTTCATATGGAGGTTAGGAACCTATTTCAAGCAAAGATTGACTAGATCCACGTTAAAGTTCCTACCTTTTTCGATTTGAATGAAGAAGGTTTCAAAACCGAGTTTCAAACCTAAACATGATCTAAACCTTGCTCGTGGGTAAAGAATGATCAAGATGATCTTAGATACACTCCCACATGACATAGCAAGGTAGATCACAGCAAGAAACCAAAGAGAAACTCCCGGATCAAAGAAAGACCACAAATCATCAAATAGAGAGAAAGAAAGCAAATAGACTCATCTTTGAGAGAACTTTTTTTAGATTGATTTGAGGGTATTGGTTTACAGCCACTCCATCAATGGAGGACAAAGACTCAATACATGAGCACGGAATCAAATCCAACTCTCTAGATCCCTAACCTCCACTTTCCTCTCTCTAAGCACAAAAGCAAACTAGGGTTTCACTAATGAAAGCGTTGAGGGGGTGCAGCCACCTCCCTCCTCTATTTATAGTGGAGGCTTAGACCTTCTAGAAGATTGAACCCTAATGGGCTCCCGTTAAGGCCCACACACAAACGGGTCACGTACGCACGCATTTGAAAGCGTCGTCTTCATCTCTTGACCTAATCCGCTTCACCTTGCGTCATCTTGCACCGTGAGTTGGCAAAAGGTCACCAAGACGGTATTTGGTAAAATTACCAAAATACCCCTTCTTGATCTTTTTGCAAAGACTGAGTCCCAACTGCGTGAAGCACCTCCTATGCTTCGCCACGTGTAGGTTGATCCAGCGGCTCTCATCATGTCGGCAAGTCTCTCCCATCCGGCTCCCACCGAAACCACCATGGCACTTGCACCGACCCCTATGCCACTTGATCCAACCCGTCGCACCGAACTGCCCGTTCGGTCACCCTTGTCTCTTATGCGCCATGCTTGACTCCATTGACCTCACCCAGCATCCCCGATCGTTCTGGACCTCAGCTCTCCAAGCTTAGTCCCGATCATCCTCGCCGTTGACCGTCATTAACCTCAAAGCAACCTGCACAACAATAGACAAAGAAATCGATTCCGGGAACAAGTTCTTCACAACTTGACCCACGTTAGTCAAAACATGCATCATGCAACACATATGCAATGAAACCCATGAACTTGACCTAATCCAAAAATAATTCTCCAGGTTAAACGAAACTTAGAACCAGAATCGGTACTATCGCCAAGTAAAGGCGGTACTTATCAAGATCATGGTCGCATCTTTTCAAGGAAATCCAAAACTCCCTAAAAACATCCTCTCTGGAAATTCCATACCGCTTCTCAAACGGTTCAACCGTGATGCGGTACGACCGCCATCTACAAGCCGGTATTACCGCACTGCGGTCGTACCGCTTTTCAAGGAAATCCAAAACTCCCTAAAAACATCCTCTCTGGAAATTCCATACCGCTTCTCAAACGGTTCAACCGTGATGCGGTACGACCGCCATCTACAAGCCGTAGATATCAAGATTCTTGGTCGTCATCGCTTTCAAGGAAATCCAAAACTCCCTAAAAACATCCTCTCTGGAAATTCCATACCGCTTCTCAAACGGTTCAACCGTGATGCGGTACGACCGCCATCTACAAGCCGGTATTACCGCACTGCGGTCGTACTGCGACTTAAACGTCGGTACAACTGATTGTCCTAACACTTGCTGAAAATGTTATTTCGACAAACCGATAACAACATTGCCAATTGTAACACCATCCTAAGATCATGAGCATATCCCCATGATATCCACAAGTTGGAAATTAGTTAATAGAGTAATTAGCTAGTGCATGTAGTGGTGGTAGTGCATGTAGTGGAGGTAGCGGTAAAGAGTGGAGGCGACATGTCTCCTAAATACCTGCTACCAAGGAGCGTCGTCGACAACCGACAAGGCAAGATGGCATTGGCGGCCATCTCCGTGTCTCTAGGAGAAGAACTGCCAAGTGCATGGGCTACGGTGGCACCCATGTTCACAGTCGCTGATAGCGAGGGCGAATGTATTGTCCCTCATGAGTGGCCGTGTGGCGAGGGCAATTGTATTGTCCCTCAAGAAGTGCACCACGTGGTAGAGAAGCGGCTGCATGGTTTTGACAACACATAAAGGGAGTTTTTGTTTCTAATCCGTGCCGAGTGAGAAGGCGGAACTTCTTAGATATAAGTGTTGAAGACTGTCAATGGCGCGATGAGTCGTGCAAGAGGGCGCTGCGTGTGGCAACAAGGAGAAAGCCACTACACGTGGCAAGAGGTTGCGAGCGATCCACAACGGTTAGTTGGCATGTCAAGATTAGGAGGAAATTGTTAGATATAATCTTGACTTCTTAGTGTTTTGCATGTTAATTGAATTTGCATGTCAGTTTGCATGGTAGAGTTAGTGGAGCTAGTGGTTGAAAATTAGTTAATAGAGTAATTAGCTAGTGCATGTAGTGGAGGTAGTGGTGTTAGTGGGGATGTTACACGTCATATTGTAGCTATAAAAAAATATTGTAACCAGTTTGTAATTTGATAAGCAATGGAATAACAGAATAGAGAAAAGATGCAAGTGGTTAGGTGTCACAAAACTCATCTGTGTTCATCTTCTTGTGTGCGTGCGTTTTAGAGAGGAAACAATGTGCGAGTTTTCTCCAGGGAGCAAGGCCAACAGTGGATTAGGGATCGGCGATGTCTGGAGCAGTGACCTCAACAGCTTGGCCTGCATCTACCCAGCGATGGCTCACGCCGACCATTTCTCCACCTCAGTGCTCTCGTGGGCGACAAGCTCGGCCATGATGCTCTTCGGCTTCTATGTGACGCTAACGAGCACAGCCGCAGCCACGTCGCTGCCAGACGCCAACTTATAGGGGCTTACCATGGTTTGTGTCGACCTCGTGTTGGGCAGCATGGCCAGTGGCGGATCCAGGATTTTTAGAATAGGTGTTCGAAGTTATAAACATGTTGTACAATGTAAAACATAAATGTTCATAACATAAAAGAAAACAAAGTACAAATTGTTCTTACTAGAGACAACATGTCAAATAATTTAGAGAAATTATAAAATAATTAAGAAAACTACAATCTAACTCGACGTTCCTTCATGGCTTGGAAGTGAGATATGATGTCACCATCCTTAAATTGCACAAAAAATTCTCGCTCAAGAAATGTAACCAAGCAATCATTCAAGTATTGTTCCCCCATCCTATTCTTTAGCTTATTCTTCACATAATTCATTGAAGAGAATACCCTCTCAACACTAGCAGTTGCTACCGGAAGAATCAACACCAATTTAAGAAGCTTGTAAATAATTTTATAATGGAGGTTCTTCTTTGTTTGAACAAGCATAATGGAAAGCTTGGCAAGATTTCTCACTTCTTTAAAATTTTCATCTCTACGCATATTAGCAATGAAGTGTGTACATTGAAATAGAAGATGCATCAATTCTGTGCTTGAGAAATTCTTAGGATAAAACTGAGCAAGCCTAACCAAGTTGTCCTTGTCATAAGAAGCGAATGAATCAACCGGATTGGATGAAGACATGCAAAGAAGCAAATCCGTGTTTACCTCATCAAACCTATCATTAAGCTCTTGAAGTTGTCTGTCAATGACACTTAAAAACATGTCAACATGGAACCGATGTAGATTCTTGACTTTTTTGACATTTGGACAGAATAATTGAACTATACAAGCTATGAAGCTAACAAATATCGATCAGTGATTCAATGCTAATATGAATATCTGATTCACTGACATATACATACAAACATTACAACTATACAACTATACAATGCACATCCACTCTCTAGTTTGCTTCTTCAGACTAACTCAACTCCAAGTGTAGTACCTCTTTGCTTCTTCTCTCCCCTCACAGCCGAATGCCCTCTGGTTCTTCTTCCTTGCTCTCCTTTTCCTCACTTCCCCCTTCTTTTTCCTGGTGCCGCCTCTCCATATCTTGCTTGGCTCACGCCTGCTGCTTCAGCCTGGCTCGGCTCGCCCGCCTTCCCCTAGGCCTCCACCTCAGCCCGTCTTGCCCGGCCGCCGACGCCTCCCTCCGTGCCTTCGCGTGCCTCATTGGCCTGGCGCTGCCTGCCTGCCCTCCTCAGATCGCTTGCTTGGCTCGGCTCCAGCTCCGGCTGCGCCTCCCTTGGCGCATGCGGCCTGCTCCTCCCTTGGATTTAATTTCCCTCCCGTCCCCTTCTGTTATTTCAGTTTTTTAGAGTTGAGCTTGATTCATTTTTGGATTTTGTTGCTTGTTGACTAGTGACTACTCATGGGAAAGTGATGGAGCCGGCCCGAGTAGGAGCCAAGAGGTGGCGGCCGCGAGACGAGACGAGGCAAGAAACCAACCGAGGAGGAGGAGCTCACCTTGCGCTTGCCGCTTCGCCACGTGTCCTTGACTACTTGCGCGGTTGCACCGCCGCCGCCGCCATAGAACGAAAAGCCGAGAAGAGAAAGGGTTGGAGGAAATGATTTCACGAAGGGATGGGGTTAGGTCGTCTCGGCGCTTGCCGCTTGGGTTGGGGCTGCCGTGACCGTGTGAGGTGCTTGGGTCGTGGTGGGCTTTGCTGGTGGGGCGTGGGACGACTTGGCGAGTGGGCTGCGTGAATCGCGATCGGAAATTTGGGATGGAGTCCGGATGGCCGGATGGAGTCTTTGTACAGTTCAAATACGTATTTTAATTATACTTACTAGTATATATACCTAATATACCTAATAAATACTAGGTTTTTTTTTAAAAAAAATGGGTGTACATCTGTACACCCATGTCCCTATACTAGATCCGCCCCTAGGTATGGCGCCGCCGCACTCCCACCCATGCGCGTCGGAGGCTACCGGAGCAAGTACTCAAGACTGTTTAAGATCACAGGCTAGGACGGGTGCCACGCTGGCGCTGTCGTGGCGTTGACCTACTGGCACCCGTTAATGGCACAACCAACATCTTTGAGTATGACAGTGAGCCTGCCTTGTCGAGAGGCCCAGGGGTAACGGAGTTGGAGTTGCAGTTTTACGAAAATTTGGTGTCTTAATGGTGTAGTTACTTGAAATTCAAGCCAACAGTTGTAGCAAAGTGATAGTTTTGACAGTAAAGTTGCTGTTTTGCGAAATTTCCTCTAATATATAAAATATCCTATTTAAAATAGATGTGTTTTCTCACTTCTCATACTACTTCGTTTTTAAATTATCGTTTTGGACATCAACATGGACTCCGGTACTTGCCATTGACCATTACTTGTTCTAATTATTGTTATCAAAATAATTAAAAATGTAATGATATGATATTATTTTAAATGACAAATCTAGTAATATCATTTCGACGTGACAAATCTAAATACTATTGTGTATAGGTCTCAAAGTTTTAATAGGTTGACTACATGCATTTAAAACGAGATTGAAAAAGAACGAAGGGGTTTCTTACAAGGTATTACCTCATGCTGCTTTTGTATAACGATCATACTTTAATTGGGTTGTTTCATTATTTGTATATGTATAAGTACAAAAATTGGCCACAACAAAATGGCATAGGTAATAGTTGCCGATATTACTTTTATAATTCTATAAATATTCGCGATGCTAAAGTTGTACTCTGGTGACGGCATTAAGTTAAATAAGCACAGGTTTTTTATAGTTGAGGAAGTACAATTTTAGACACCGATTTCTAATATAAATTATCTAATAGATTATAAAAGTGAGGAAAAACATATTGGTACGGCAATTCCAATGTTTCGTGAAAAGTGAAAACACAATCCTAAAAACAAATTGAAGGCCTGATTTGGGAACGTTCACACTACTCCACTTCTAATTGCACTGCTCTAAGATGTTTGCAAAAGCAAACATAGATGCGTATCGAAACAATAGCGGACAAAATCAGATATAGGAAAAAGTTCTGTGCATATAAACGATCGTGACACCTACATTAGATTGTTGGTAACACTAGCTACTCTAGCGGGCAGCATAATTGTATATACTCGCTTAGGACAAGCTTTCAAACCTAGATTCGAGAAACGGTGTGGTCAGAGATGACGCAGCCGCAAAGAGTGACAGGTAGGTTTTTGGAGGCGTCGCTCACCTTCCAGGCTCATAAGTAGGTGCATGCGTAATACTTCCAACGCCTGCGTTTGGGCTGCTATCAATTATTGCTGGGTTGCGTCATGTCTTACGTGGCAGTCTGTTTTTTTTTTTTTTGGTTGGTTGGGGCGTCTTGTGTGTGTGTGACAGGACCGAAGTTACTCCGAAGAAGTATCTCCTTCCGCTTCGTCAGTGATGAGGATCTCTTAAGAAAATTATAAGAACAAGAGTGTCAGATTTTGTTGAGTTGACCGCGTTGGAGGAATTCTAATGGCAGCAGAGATCATGCAGCTAAATTAAGCACTCCCTCCGTTTTTATATACTTGGCATTTTGTATCCTATTTTTCTTCCACAAATATTTGACACTGCTATTCTCCATGGAAGTTTCTCCGTGTTATGCTTACTATATGTGACATCCCAGTTTTTGAGTTTCAAAAATCACTTTTGAATAGTTTAGCCTTTTGAAAAATTTCACCAATTTTATTTAAATTAAAAAAACTTAAATGGAAATTTGAGAAGTCAAAATGATTTAATGTGAATCATACAAACATCAATTAATTCCAAAATTATTTTATTTGGATTCTTTGTGCTTGAAAATATTTTACAGATTTTTCTGGAATTTTTTCAAGTACATTTGTTATTTTTCTTGCCATTTGAAAATCAAGTAAAATCACCAATATCACTAATGTCTAGATTAAAATAGAGGTCAACTAGAAATAGTGTTAACCATAACATCTTATACCTTTAATAAAATGTAGCCATGTACGGTGGAGGTGTCTATGTGACCACCGGGGCCTGGGCTGCTGATAATTAACTAGACGGAGTGTATCTAGATGATACTCAAAGGACAAACCGAACTCATGGAATTTCCTCGATAAATAGAAAATAATAACAAAAGGAATTATTAGAACGAGCTAGACCTCCCATGCAAGTCATGGTAGAGTATTCTCAATAGAAGAGTAACAATTCAACAACAAAATTTAATACAAGTCAATTGCATCTATCATACACCGCTAATAGCTTACAATAAGATGAACAATTCATAAAATGAGAAGATCCACTTTCAGTTCAAAGGAAATGCACTCCCTCTAATGGAAAGCATAGATTTCAGAAAATACACTTTCAGCATCATCTTTATTTAATTTCAGGATTTAACAACCAAAACAAATCAAAACGCTAATAACATTTACATACAAACTCGGAATCAAATGAATATTTTTGCTAAATTCATATAAAATCATTATCTATAAGAATATGCAAAAATATTTGGATTTTATTACTGTTGGATTTATTTCTCTATTTGTGTTTTGTTTTTGGTTCTTTCGAATAGACGCCGGAATTCACGAGCAAGATTAAATGACGATCAAGTGACCTCACTCTCTGAACAATATATGCAAGGCAATCACCCCTTTTGATCATGTTGATCCCAGTATTTTACTTATTGTACTTTGTTTTGTAGAAATCTATTATGCATGCGTGTATGTTTTGTATGAAAATGCTATGATTGGGAAATTGGTAGTTGTAATTCTATTTGCTGCATATATCTCCTTGGAATATTAATCACTTGCTGTTGTAGACTTTATAATATGGGTTAGACAATATATAATGTCATTTGAGAATTTTTTTAGTGCGGTTATCGCACAAACTACTATTAGAACGATAGATTTTCTAAAAAAGTTTATAAAAGGACAATATATTAAATGTAAATCTTTGGGAATTTTGAAATTGTCCAGAGGTGGTACCTCTGTTATATTATTTAAAAATAAAATAAAAAACCTAATTTTGGACGTGGGCGAGTTATATTATATTCTAAGAAGAGTGAGAGGTTATCTGACTAGTAGCTACGGGGAGATTCTCGCCCAGGTCAATTAAGGACCGAACTCTAGATACTCCAATCTAATCCTAAACGTACAACCATTGTGCTGAACTAGGGCGGCCTTAGCTAATTAAGTTGTTGAGAACTAGCCTTGCATGAGGGGTAGGCAGTAGATGTGCGAGCAATTTCAATTGCTGGCATAACGACGAATGCCCCACTTGACGAATGTTATCCGGGTAAGTGGGGGTAACCCTGACTTGACAGAGGATATCCGGGCAAGTGAGGGCCTCACTCAACGGAGGGTATCTGGGTGAGTGAGGAGACATTCGTTGGGCTAAGTGCAAGATTAGGACTAGACGATGTAAAGGCTTCGTCGTGTGCTCTAGATTGCTTACCTACAGCAGTGAGTGGTGGCATCGACGGATGCCAAATAAACTAGAAAAGTCGCGTGATAATGGGTAAAGTTGTACACCTCTGCAAAGTGTAAATCTATTTAAATAGCCGTGCTCGCGGTCATGAGCGTGCTTTAATTGTCGAGTTGAAGGGTATAGTATTTTTTTTTTCAAAAATGTTTCTTGTTGGAAAATGAGGGAAGAGTTTATGTTTTACATTTGAGTTGTTTTGCCATGTCTATGGCTGAATTTTAATATGGATCGCAACCGAGGAGGGTTGTGAGTTGTTGTCTTTACTTTTTGTTCCTCACAACCAAGAAGGGTTGCGAGTGTTTGTCATTATTCTTTTGTGCTTGTAACCGGGAAGGGTTACGAGTTGTTGTTATTATTTGTTCAGTTCTTTACCACTGTCCTGTACTTATTTAACTGCTCTTTCAAATTCTGTTGCAAATTACTACTTATGAATATTGCAAATAAACATGGCTTTAAGCAAAATAACTTGAAGTGTAGAGCCTCATCCTTTGATAGCCTTGTATTTAATAAAATTTTGTTATACACTAGAAGTCTTGCTGAGTACACGAGTACTCAATCTTGCTAATATTATTATTTAGAGTTCGAAGATGAGCCGACACCAGATGAGACGTTCTTCACTCCCAACACCGGAGGGTTCAATGGCGGGTCTACCTAGGTCTTGTTCCTTGTCGGTTGCTTGCGGGATTGGATGGGCATACTGCTGGAATTTTGCTACTTATATTTTCTTCCGCTGCTATATTTTTACTTTGATGACTGCTTTTATTTGGCCAGTCGGTCGTTGTTGTAATTACTTGTAATCGCTTAAGTTAAGTATCATTTTCTTTACTTTAGCATGTGAATGTATGGATGTGAATACCAAATGTTGTGAATGTATGTGCTAGCCACTAATCATGGGACTAGCACGGTATAGACCTAAAATCTTCGGGTATTCCACGCCCGGGGGTCTAAGAACAGAGTTCCCTATCGAATTTACTACAAGAAATAATATGAGAACGCTACCAAGAATGAAGATCTTCTATTGTTGTGGATACAATGAGTATTTGTATAAGAATACAAGGGGTGTTACAAAATGATCATAATGATCGTGATCAATAAAGTTAGAAATTGAATCTATTGAATCCGTCTTTAAAGTACATGGGATACCACCTTTATAATTATTGAAAGGGTGGCAGTTAATGCTGCTAAAGGCGTCTCTAATCTTCACATACGTTCTTCGGTGGAGTCTTGAACCATCATGTCCTTTAGCTAACTATCGGAAGTTTCCAGATACGCCAATAACTGCTTTCCTGTTCAGGATATGGGAAACTGTCATATCTTCCGACTAGTTCATTGGTCGAGAACTATCCAAACCGTATAGCTGGTCATCTCATGGCTCCAACTGGTCGTTAACCAGTTAGGCCATAATAAAGGGTATTAAACTCCATTTAAATATTGGTTGTAGTTTCATAACCGTTACAGAGGTAGCTTCTAATATGTGGATCTATTTTGATAGAGACTTTGACTTTAATAGAAAATATTGATCTGACGATGAATCCTCATCAGTGAAAATGATGATGTATAAAACAGGAAGTAAAAAAAAGGAGGGAGCTGAGTGCATACCATGGTACTGTAGTTAATTGGGCCACGACGTGATATTGGAAATATTTTAATGTCCTTAGATTGGGGATGTCTAAGCATCAGCTAGATGTTCCTCTTTCTTTCAATAAAAAGAAAACATTAGTCAAATTTGGATCCTAGATTACTTTGGGATTAATTTGTGAAACAAATCCAAACCCTAACCACGCTCTCTACATGTACAAAGGTCTCCCCAACAGTTACCATTTTCCACCCACACATTGCATCCCACCTCGCCGGCTCATCCGCTCTCGAGACTGTTTGGTTTGGAGCTTTGACATGCCAAATCAAAATTTGGCAATACTCTCAATATTTAGCTAGTGTACGGCTCGACTCTAAAATTTATTAAGCCCTTAAAAATTTGGCATCGTCCTAGTCGTTCCAGCCAGATTCTTGGCGCTTTTGAGGGTGGCCAAATCCTCCGCCAAATAATTGACAGTGCTGCTGCCGCAGTTTTTTTTACCGAAATAGTACTGTCTAAAGTATGAGCAAAAACAACATCATCATCGCCGTTTTAACAAAATTGATGTCCGACACAATCCCTCGGTAACACAGACGGTCGTCGGCATCACTCGGATGCTTCTGCTTGCACTGTAGCCCCATTTCCTCGCAAAATTATTAGTAATAATTGATTGATTTGATTGATGGTTTGGAGTTGTTTGCTGTGCAAGATCCCCGATGCAAGAAAATGATTCTTACGGTGTCACGTGGCTAACATGCACATTTTTTAAAGGAAATAACGTCATGTCTTGTTAGTTTGGACAGACGGAAAGCTGTACGTCTTCTCTGGTGAGCCAGGTATCGTGACTCGTGAGCCACATACAAGATCGATGTGGGGCCCACCATAAGTCACTTTCCATACTTATTTTTGCAAGAAGAAAAATAAGCAGAACATTGATAGATCATTAGCTTACTGCAAGCAGACGCACCGCATCAGCAAACAATTCCAAACCATCAATCAAACAATTACCTTATTTAACTGGGGGGTCCGTTCTTTCGACGGACGGACGATGGGCGAGGTGGCAGTGACGTGGCAGCTACGTCTCTCTAGGGCGGATCATGGAGAGACGAGGTGGTGACGTCTATGGATGGTGCGAACGAGGCCATCTGCCAGCGCGATAGCCGTCAATGCCACTTAGGTACGGTGTCGAGCATCAATTTTGCAAAAACGATGGTAAAGACACCGTATTTACTAATAATGCTCTAAACAATGCTATTTTGGAAAAAAAATTCTGCATGCACCCATGACGTGGCAAAAGATGATTGACTCTATGAAATGTTTTTTTGTTTGATCACAAAACTTCAAATGATTATATCTCATAAACCTGGTATTCGATTTGCAATCCATTTAAACCATCGCATTTTTTGTCAAGATATCAACAAAGCAAGACCCATATTGGCTCTATTTTCATGTTGGTAAATACTGGATAACATGAGATCCCACATATCAGTCTCGAATAGAAGCATATTGGCTATTTATTTGGCTTCAACTCAAACTTTGGTATGACTACCATCCAAACACTTCAATTTTACCACAATTTTGATAATACCATGGTTTTGATCATGACCAAATTTTGGTATAGTTCGTAAGGGTCACAGACCAAACAGGACCATAGCCTTTGGTGCCAAATGTCTGATGCCGTGTCTTTGCCACTTAAGACCTTGCTCTCTAGCCACCGCCGCCTCTCCCAGCTTAGTGTCGCACCTCTACGCTCGTCAGAGCAACCATCTCTGCCTCCGTGGCCAACTGTGACATTTGATATGCATGGCCACGTCGTCACTGTATGTATATACAATACATTTTTTGCTTAATCATGTCGGATCATCACACTGGTGTCATTTGGCCAAGCAGATTAATCATCACAAACAACTGAATATATGGACACAAATTAATACTACTTTATAATATCCAAATTAACATAATTACCGACAAAGAAGTCAAAGCACTTGAACGATATAAAATTACTTCAATAGATCATCATCGAAGTTTACTTTCAATTTCTTTCATCCTCATACAACCCCCTAAATCACGAACAGAACATATGCATGTAACATACTCAAGGTAACCACGCGGACAAATGGTACTACCATGCAAAACTAAAGTTCACACAAGAAAGCTAGATGGAAGTTGAAAACTTGCTGTGTGCTCTCGATGTGTCAGTGAACAAATCACAACCTCCAACGTCATTGCACTGCCGCCACGTGGGCACTTGTAAATAAGCAATTTTAACTTTTCATAGGTACTATTCTTTCGTAATGGAAAACATTTGTTGACAGATTTCGTACCAACGAATCTGCATCACACTCAACAGTAAGGTATCTCTGAGACTATGCAGCCTGATAACTATAGTCAGTCACCAAAAACAAGAGAGACCGAATTCATTCTAGACACAAATCGAATACATGTCTGAATACATGTTACCAATGCCATTTCATATCTCCAGATTGGACGTGTTTGTCTTTTTCTTCTTTTGTTACACCTCATAAAGTGTTGTATGATACCGTGCTACATAATGACTAATCAGGATTAAAAAAAGACAGGTTGCTACCTTTTGTCCGTGGTACCCTGGTACGTTGAAAGCGAGGGGTCGAGAGTAGGATAGGTGATCACGTCTCGCAAAATACAGCTTTACTTTTCTACAAGTATGTTGTGACGTCCTTGCTGCTGTCTACCGTCCGCGCGCGACGTCTATTAAAAAAAACTGGAGGGAGTACTATTTTGCTTCAACGTCCTGCATTGACTGAATTCTCCAAGATAGAGAGTTTTAACCTCCAAAGGTTAAATTCCACTGCATTTTAACGTTTAGACTTCGCTGAATCAACCATAACAGAAGCTTCAGCTCCTTTTTTTTTGAGAGAGAAGAAACTTCAGTTCTGATTCTACATCTTCTGCTCATTCTATGGCAAAATTTGAGAGATTTGAGTACAGTCCTCTACATCGAGATGTCCCAAATCACAAATTTAAAATATCCATGAGATGATGTTATTAATGTAATCATAAAGCGATCTGAAGTTTGGAAAGCACTTGTTGCGCGGTCTATGAACCGACTCCCTCTCGATGTGCCATGCTATTCGCGAATCTCAAAGCCAACGCTAGCGATGCTGGATGGTTGAATTGAAAACAAATCTGGATTGATCCGCTTAGTTTTCGTTCCTGACCCGTGCAAGAAGGGGTTCGTTCTTCTTGTCCTCCCATTTGTTCAATCTTTTCTGCGCCTCCTCCACCTGTAGATTATCCAAACATAAACAACAGTAGCAAAAATGCAATTAGATAGGTGATGCTGGTAATATATGAGATTTATGATCACGTAAGCCATGCACAATACGATTAAGTAAAGGTCCAACAATCGTAACAATGTATGCAATCCCGAAACAGAGAGAGATCAGGTGCACTGCATGAGGAACAGTGGAAGATATTGTTCCATCAAATGGTTAAACTAGCACTGCAAGTCAGCGGATGAGAGTAAAAATTTGTAACCAGTAAGATTCTATATCGACACCACTGGAAACTTTTCTTCTAAACCTTATCGGCGTATTTGTGATCAGTTGTCATCAGCATTTACTCCCAAGAAGCTTCTGAATCAGGAGATAGAAGACTTGTATTGTATGGTGAACAAACAAGAGGTTATATTAAATCCTCCGTTATAAAGGAAGGGAAAGAGATGCGCAGCTCGGCAGGGCCACGTCGCCTCGTTTTCGTTCTCCCATCGGATCCTGCGCCTCCTGCTTCTCCGGCCATCCGATTTTATTTTTGATTTGCGTGCCTGCGCTTGCCTTCGCTCAGCTGCTTCGCCGTCGTTCGATTTAGCACGCTCGCTACGTGCCGTTGGATCGAAGTGGCAGGTCCGGCCGCGTGCTGCTTTCTCCCCTCGGCGCGGCTGCGCTTTTATTGCGTCTCGTGCGTTTGCACACGCGCCGACCTCGTGTGGCGGAAAGGTCACGGTGTGGGGGGCTCGCTCCACGCACTCACTGACGCCTCAATGACGGGTGGGACCGAAAAATGCGGGACATGAGTATCAGCTCGGCTGGAGCAGCACTGGGCGGCGTGCGGGTGGGAATCGGGGGCGGGATTTCAGCCTCGGCTGCTGCGCGCCCAAGGGCGCGCCCGGGATACTAGTTTATGACATTAGTCATGGTGACATAGAAAGGTAATTCGAATCTTCGGACAAACAGGTAGTTCAGAACTCCATTTTTCATAAGTAATACCTTTGTACAAAACGGAAATGAAAAATGTATCTTTCTGCTGAATAGCTTTAGTAAGAGGTACCTCTTTGTTCCAATCAGTTCTCATGGTGACCCACAGCAGAATGGCCGTCTGCATGCACGTTCCTCCAATCATCCCACCCCAAATGCCCTGCGGGGACGCATTTAATTCCATGAGGAGGCAGAAATTAGATTATAGAATTGATGATTTTGGTATGAAGTACGAACGAATTTACTGGTAAATACATTACCTTTACGCCGAGCTTGAACACAAAACCGAGAAGAGCACCAAGGGGAACGCCGACGATGTAGTAACAGCCGATGTTCACGTAAGCTACAAATTGTTGCCATCCACATCCAACAGCAACACCTGTGTACAGTTATTCCCATGCCTCTTAGAATTGCTCACTATCACTATCCGTTATCACAATAGGGGGGACTTATTTCTTTTCATGGTCGACATGATAGTTCGCCCTGGCCGACTTCCCATTTAGTTGGCAAAATTCAAATACAAGCGAAAAGGATGGAACGGTATTGTACCTTATATTACGATGGAATAGGGACCCCTAATGCTTGCTGAATCTGAATACATAGTATTACGTACAAATATAAATACGTAAACATCGATACTGTGTTTTCTTTGTTTCAAATATAGGTGCTTGTCATCTGTTCATAGTAACTTTCTAATTTATTGTAATTTTACCATGTGGTGTGTTGAAGGATTCGCTGATTTTGATAATAAAAATATTGGATTTACAAAATAGAAGTTAGATTTTTGAGGTATGAATCATAATCCTCTACAGCGTTTAACTCTCAATGGAATCCTCCCGGCACTGGAATTGGAATGAAATTATTCTGGCTAGCAAAATAGGGACGGGGGATAAAACCAGCCCCAGTTGTTTGAAATTTAAATGATGCAGTTGACATGAAGACAATATACAAATCTAGTTTTTGATGTTATACTTATTGACTACTCAAGAATGATAATTCAAAGACATCACATATTCGCATTTACAAACTTTCTGAAATTTACCTGACAGAACAGGTTGGATGCCATTGAGAATGAGCGTGATGGCAAGCAGCGGGCAGAGATCTGCCACCGCGTTTGAAACTACCTCACCCTCTGTGAACAAGTAGCTGATGTAGTTGCGAAGGCAGAGGATCACAATGGCAAGGATGACAGAGATTATTGCAGATAGCACGGTCACGACCCACACTGCGAAAAATGCAGACTTCGGGTTGCCGGCACCAAGCTCATTGCTCACTCTTACACTGAAAAGTATTCAAAAGTTAGAATACCCAGTTAATTAGTCCCTTACTAAACTATGGCAATGTTATCAAGTCATTCAGTTTGAGTTGTTGAACCGCGGACCTAGCAGCGGCATTGAATCCTACCGAAATCATGAACACCCAACCAGAAATCGTCATGCTGCACCGGGAACAAACAAGTCAGCACTGATTCTGATTACTAGCTAGAGCAGTATGCCGCCGTACAAATGAATGGTACTCACCATACAGAGAGAGCATCCAAGGCAAGCTCAGGATTCGGGAGCAACCCGGCAATGAGCACCAACACTTGAAAGTACCATGTCTCAAGGCACAGCATCACCGCAGATGCAGCTGAAAGCTTCAGAAACTCCCACAAGCCGGAGAACGCCTGCCATGTGAACCCGGTCCATGTATGCCGACACTTTGGACTCACGACAATGTACGCAAACTGCGCTGCGACGATGACCCACCAGCTCAGGCTCAGCACCAGCGAGGCTCCGAGCAGCCCTAGCCCGACCTTGTACACGATAACCCAGCTCAGCAGCAGGTGCAACGCGAGTGTTGCTGTCGAGATGTAAGCGCTTGGCAGAACTATGCTCTGCGCCTGCATGAACTTCTGAATTGGGAAGTTGATGGCGTACGCGAAGATCTGCGGAATCAGGCCGTACACGAAAATCGACGCGGCACGTGCGATCTCCGGTGACTGTCCCAGGAACAGGAGGATTGGCTCGGAGAAGGCATAGATCACTGCAAGTGGTACGCCGGTGCCGCACAGGAGAACCGCAGAGCGTTGCAGGTAAATTCCAAGCATATCGTACTTTTGTGCACCGTAGGCCTGTCCGCAGAGTGTCTCCACTGCACTACCCATGCCCAGCTGCAAACATGAAATGTCTCGTTACTGTCACGAATAGCAATAGATACTATGAATTCCTAGTACTGTAGATTGTAGTTTAGAATTAGTTGGTACTTAATTGGTACTAAATTTAATAGTGCACAACTGATCGAGGTTGAAATAATTATACTTGAACAACTGGCTGCGATTGCTCTTTACAAAAATATGATAGCAGATTATGGTTGAGAATTGAGATGGTCTTTCTAAAGTCCTAATGTGCCATGTCTTGTACTAGTACTAGAGCCTGGCGCGTGTACCTACGCGCCGAGGAATGCGCTGGCCTCTCGGCCGAGCCGTGTGGCGAGGATCGACAAGCTACGCGCGTGGCTGCCGATCGGATCGATCGGATGAGCAACGCAAGCGACACGGCATCGAGCGGCCGTGCAGACACCCATGGAGGCGATCGAAGGGGGTGTGCAGCGCCTCGCGCGGAATCGAGCGGCGACGCCAGCCCCTCCATCGCCCCTCCCGGCCACCCTTTTATCTCTTGAGATAGTTTTGTCACCCATGTTCCTCTTTTTATCTACAATGTTTTGTGAAGTTCTATTTTTCAGAGCTAAACTTAATTTTTTAGAGTTTCACATTGCCGCCCCTTTTTTTTCACTCCAATGTTTCACATTGCTTCGACCCTTTTTAGATTCGCCAACTAGGTGCACCTTTTTGCTTAGTGTTTCAAATTGGTCCATTTTGTCTGCCAAATGTTTCTAATGGGACTTACACTAATTAATGTTTTACTAAAATATGTAAAAAAAGTCAATAAAAGTTTTACATTTCATAATAATTAAATTGGTAAAATGAAATGAATTGAAAAGAAAATATTACTATCAAACTTGAAGGAAAGCAGTGGAAATTAAACAATGGAGAAAAGCTATTTGAGAACATTTATCCAGGTTGATTTTTAAACATTTTACTGCCAATAACTCTTGTAAATTGGAAAAAAATTAAAAACAATATTGAATATACAGAGATGCCGATTCACGTCAAATTGATCATCCACGATACCAGTACCAGTCCTTGTACGACTAGGTGTTTCAAAAAAATTGGAAAATCAAACTATTCAAAATATATTTTTCAACATTTAGTAATTTATAATAGATATTAAATATGTCAATTTTTAATCTTATCTTATTCAGTGATTTTTTTAAAAAAATAAAAGTTCATGTGATTTTTTTTTTACAATTCCTACGTCAAGTCAAAATTTTGCATCTAAAGTGTGTACTTATACTAAAATCAGGAAAGATTTTTCCTCAAGATTGAAAAAAATAATAAAACCCTTCAACCATTCTAAAACACCGAAATCTTTTGTCTCAGCACTCATGATTCAGGAGGACGTTACGAGATTTGGGCTAACTAAGACGAGCCGGCCTTCCACGCCTCCCGTTTTTGCACCACCAGCGTACACTCCGCCAGCGCTTGGCGACTAGGACTGTAGGACAACGGAAGCTAATTCTTCCTCGAGGCTTCCCAAGCGAGCTGTCAAGGGATTCCTCCATCTAGGAATTCCCAAAGAGAGCGGTGGCCTGGTCCCACTAATAGCCACCACTCTACACGTGACAGTCTAGGAAATTTGTCGCGTGTCTGCAAGCCTGGGGACTGCACCGACATCCGGCCGTTGGAGCATGTGGTCTTGACGGTCCAGATCAACCGCAATGGTAGTGAGCTGTGCGGAGAAATCAACACACTTAGACCCGTTACGACGGCCTTGGCTCTGGCTTTTCGGTGGAAAAAGCCGGCAGCCATCTCCAAACGAGCAGTTTTCGGTAGCCATTTTTAGAAAAGCTACAAGCACAACACAACGTGAAGAAGATGGACGCAGACTAGGGTAGCTTCGATGGCTTTTGCAAGATGGAGTTTGGGTTTTAACTATGAAAGTTGTAAATATTTACCCACTCCATACCATGTATGAAAGGTGAAATCCTCACCTCCTCTCTCCACTCCCCCACACCTGACTGCTCCCGACTCGCGAACACACAGCGGTGATGCTAGGGTTTGAGCCACCATGCCGTCATCTATCACCTTCGGCTGGCAAAATGATATCTGTTACTCCCTCCCTCCGCCACAGTCCCCATCACCCCCGACTGCCTCCGCCCTCCTCGTCACCGACGCCACCTCCCTCCTCCTCCGATCGATGCCATCTCCCTCCTCGTCACAAATGCCACATCTTCGTCTTCCGCCCATGACTACCTACGCCCTCCTCGTCACCGATGCCACCTCCGTCCCCCCGTCCTCCGCCCTCCTTGTCACTGACGCCACCTCCCTCCTCCTCCAACGAATGTTGCCTCCTTCCTCCTCCGACGAACGCCCACCTCCTCCGACCGGCCTCCTTCCTCCTCCTCCCCAGGCAGCCTCCCTCCTCCGACAACCGGTGCCGCCCTAGACCAGCCTCCTACTCGAACCGACGCCGCCTCCCTCCGTCTCCGATCGACGTTGTCTCCGTCCTTCGCCCCCAACCACATCCCTCCTCCTTTGACCGACACCGCCTCTCCACCCTGGCTGTGTTTGTGCTCCCCCCATTCCGTGATGAGGTAATTCTCCATCACCTTCCCTCAATCATTCAGATCCGATATTTCTGTGCTTCGATTTGGCAAAGGTATGAGGATGGACAGTAAGTGCTACTACTATTTGTGATGTGTTCATCATCAAGACACTAATATTAGGCTGAGTGATGTGTGATGTGAGCATTTGTTATACATTTGAGAAATTGAGATATTCATTTGCAGCACAAAATACTAGTATGAATAGAGATGACTGTTAGGATGCCTAGCATAGTATATCTATTGATAGTTTGTTGTTCAACGTACTAGTTCCATCTTGCTTAGAAAATCATGAGAAGGTGTATGTATGGGATAATGCATGTTGTATGCATGTTGTTGATAATATTATTGATTCCATTGTAGCAGTAAACATGATGTTATATAGTTAGATGTATTGCGCCACGATTTACTTGTAGCAGTAAACATGGCTGGTAGATTATATTAGTGCTTTCCATATTATAGTTACATATTTGCTAATATGCATGATACTTACAAATGGAAAAAGGACAGTTCTCAAACACTACAATATAGGATGCATTTAAAAATAAAATATTTAATGATATTTGTGTGAAAGAGGTCGTAGCGAAAAATAGACCCCTACAATGGTTTTACATAATTTCATTCAAAACATTGCTTTGTTTGATATAAATTTTGCTAGTGTAGAGGTGGACGAAGATTATGTGGATGTTATATGTCGAACAACCTCAGTGTACATGATGTTGCGGCTATTGTGGATCATGTTGACATGGCCGACCTATGTGACGCTGTTGCAGCAGCTTTGGTAGCATGACGATAGTTCATACTACATACTAGTGTTTTTTGTATATTTAATATCAACATATATGCGAAAAACCAAAACAAGGGCCACATATATGTAACATTTTGTATTTAGTACTTTCCAATTATTAATGTATTATGTCTAACGCTTAGATTTACATTTGTATGTCACGTGAAAAATAAACATTAAATCAATCAACTCATAATATCCTTCAAACGGCATCAAACAAGCCATCATTGGCCTCAGGGGCATTCCAGACATTTTTCAACTCAAAACAGCTAACCAGCCTAACTAAAAGCCAAGCTGTCAAACATCAAACGTCTTCAGCTCACTTGTTTAGTTCTTCAGCTCTTCACCCTAGCGAAAACTACTTTGGTTTGAATTTTTTTTGGTGGGCAGCGAAATGACCAAAATTTCGGTAATTTCGAATGAATTTCATTCAAACAGCTTGGATCAAATTTGAATTTAAAATTTAAAATATTTCCAAACATTTTAGTGGGGTGGGATTGGATCCCTGGTCGCTTTTAGCAAGCACAGATAGGGGCTTGCTACTAGGCTATCTTTGTCTTTTGGCTTGTTTACTAGTTTTTACTTTCTTTAAGCTTCCAAATTCAAACAAAACGAAATAATATGAAAAATTGATTTTCTTTCCGAGGGTAACGAAATTTCGCCGAATCTGTAAACCATGTTTGACCCTTCGGCCCAACTACAGCAATGCCAAACACACCCTCGTCTTCCTCAAGAAAACAGACCCACTTTGCAGGCTAGTGTATTTATTGCGGCGCCGATCCATCAACCAATAACTGACTAGTACCACAATTATTACCACGGCTTTACCAAAAAGAAGATACGATGCAATTCCTAAGTGTTGTGCATGTACCGTCTTACAGGATTAAAGCGACAACTCGTACATATGCATGGCCCTTTTGGTCAAATCAGTGCCCAAATATGACAGGTCAAATATTTTCATGTCTAGAGCTCGAGACATGCAAATCCCAAAACGAAAGGCGGAAAATAGCCAAGGAGTAAGGATACGCTGATACATACGCATAAGCAGCCGCACAGGAAAGAGAGATGGGAGGGGAGCGCGTACCATGAGGCCGTAGGCGAAGATCTGGATGCCGGTGTTGCCGAGCGAGGCGGCGGCGAGCTCCAGGTTGCCGAGGTGGCCGGAGAAGATCTGCGTCGACATGGACATGAGGTAGTTGATCATGTACATCACCACCGCCGGTGCGGCCAGACGCGTCAGCATCCTGAGCTCGATCGTCGTCGCCGCCCACGCGCGCCGCGCCACCGGCGCCGAGGAGTCCGTCAGGATGCTCTCCAGCCGCCCCGCCGCGCCGTGCGCGCCCGCGTAACCGCCGCCGCCGTCCCCGCCCGCCATGGACATATCGAACACCAGGAGCGGAGTGAGCTCTCCCCCTCTCTATGTGCACTGTGTTGTGTGTTGTGTTGTCTGTGGTCTCGGGTTTGCTGGTATGGTTGTCCTCGTGGTAGCTTCTGGAATACCTTGCGACTCGTGCGTACGAGACTGCTTTCCTTCTTTTTTTCTTTCCTTTATTGCGTCAGAGATGGCAAGTAACTATACACTATAGGCTATACAGTTCACTTGGCGGCTGCTCCAGAGTCCAGACAGGTTTAAAATTAATTATGGGATTTTGGAATAAGTATGGATTGCCGTCCCAATTGCATGCAGCTCGATCGGATAGTTGGAAGAAAGTTTGCACTGATCACTTGATCAGACCATTTCTTAGGGAGCAAAACTTTTTTGATAATTGGGTTAGAGGTCTACAGCATTTGCCACCGGTTTTATAAGAGCATGTACAATATAGGTGCTTAGAGCGGTGTTTAGCAGAGAAAAACTGGTTTTTCTCGCCACGTAGGACAGATAAGATGCTTATTTTTGTAGCATCAATACTTGATTAGACACATGTGTTTAAGATGTGCTTATGTATATAATTATATATAATTAATAGATAATACAATCATCTAAGCACCTACAAAAGAGACGTTTGCATTGGAGGAAATGACTTTTACATAGGTGCTTGATGATGTTGTTATATTTATTTTCTTTAAATACTCGTATATAAGCATCTGGTATTGTATATGCCCTAAGAATTTTTTAGGAATTAGAGGAAAAATAGTTACCGTTACTGTATAATTAATTGGTCTACCCACGTTCCACTTACCAAACAAATAAGCAGATTTGTTTCCCTTCTCACCTTCTGCATGCAGCAAGGTATACATATCAATTGCCTATTGGGCATCACAGCTGATTATACTCATGGACACCCTTGCCTTGGATAGCTTACAGCTAAGACTATCCACCTCTATTTGGACGCATGACAAGAGGTCCAAATGTCACATTGCAATGGTGTGAGAAACTTCCCGTTTTTACTCTGCAATTCTAAGAATCTCAGCATAGAACTTCAAATCGATTTATACTCATGTGTTATATATTGTAGCGAAGACGTCAATCATGACCTCAATAGGTACGTGGTTTTTTTTTAGTATAACAAGAGTTTGTCTGCAACTTCATCACGTCATGGAAAATGCACGGCTACCCTTGAGATCTGTACACCTTGTCATCTCTCTCTTCCGGCTCTGGTGGTGGCTCACAGCTTCGTGACGCGAGGCTCGAGGGAGGCGGCAGCTTGCCTACGCGTTAGAGCCGAGAGAGGAGAGAGAGTGAAGGTAGCACGAATCTCGGAGCAAGGTTGGACGGATAAGATAGTAGCTCTAGGCCGCCTCCTCATCTCCTTTTCCAGCCAGTATGTATGTTTCGTGTATATGCATTGGTTGTTTCGTGTATATGCATTGGTTTGTAACTTTAAGATCCTATTTGGAATACAATAATTTCACAGGAGTTTAGATAAAAGAATACAATTCATGCAGGAATTAGAAAAAAAATTCTGAGTTCCAAACGAGGCCTAAGCCTTAGTGTTTTGATCGTTATTTGCTTCAAGCAAATTTAAAGGTAGATATTATAGAAAGTGTGAGGATCTATTTTTTTCCTTTCTAGTATCAATCTCTTTCTATATATGCTTCAATAGCTCAATCGCAAAGAGTAAGAAAACAATAAATTTTTGTATTGCCAAACATACATTGTTATATTTTTTTTGGCACTTGTGTTTACTTGGTCTCCAGTTCCAAATTGCTGGCTCCGCCCCCTGCAGTCCTGCTGTCCTTTCTGCATGTACGTATTGTCGTATGGTAATAGGGTGTCACTAATTTCGAAGGGCTATCTCTGTGACTTCCACCAAAGTTCAACCAAATGTATTTCGCCGTCCGAACTCGACATTTCGCTCTGGGCGCTACGATGACAGCAACGTGGAAAGCGAAACGTCGAGGACACCAGCAAAACACGCTACAACAAAAGGAACTATTCTAGACGTCTTATGTTCTTAAGAACCGCTAGTATTAAATACATTTACAGATAATTTTGATTTAACTCACGTTTGTGTTACTAGCTATGATAAAAACCGTATATGAAGATGTAATATCATAGACGGTTCATGTTTAAAACCGTCCGTGAAATATCACAGACATGTTTTAAATATAATCGTCTGTGATAATTCACAGACGGTTCTTGTTCAGAACTGTCTGTGATAATTTTGTATCACAGACAGTTTGTGGTTGGAAGTGTCTGTAATACATTTAATACCACTTCGGCTCCCACGCGATGCATCTCTTCGTCTCCCGCACCGATGTTACTTCTTGTTTTATAATAATGATCATCTGCCACCGTACTCCTCACACTGTACATCGCTCTACTCTCAAGCACAAACGAGATCATCCACCACCGTACTTCTCACACCGCACATCGCTCTACTCTCAAGTATAAACAAAATGGCTCCCCACTCTTCTCCCCGGACACCGGCATTGATGGCCTACCTGGCCATCCTGTACGCGCACCTCGCCGGTCGTACACTGGCGGAAGCTGTGGAAGAACACTGTGATAACAGTGTCCTCCCTCCTCCGGTAGAGGTTATGCCGGGACACGTCATGGCGACGTTGCGTCGTCTAAACGACCTCCTTTGCCATGTCTTCCGGGTGGTCTGCAACTTCCGGCGAGCCAACCTCGCCATTGGTGTAGTCCTCGAGCACGATATTATACGTCTGCAGGAGGATTACCGTCGCTTGAAATACGACATCGAGGCGGTGAGCGACCGAGTCGACCAAGCCGAGACCCCTCAAGCAAGAGAAGAGAGTCTATGGGTGCTTTTCTAATTGGCTACTCAGGAGGAGCTTCTTTGGACGACTATCGAACGATCGCGTCAACGATTGGAAGTGTTTCAGGTTACCTGCGCTGATCCTGAACCCTCCGATGCCGACGACGTCGCCTACGAAGCTTTGATAACGAAGATAGCAGGCTACTTGGACCACTAGAAAAACTTGATATTTTATTATTTCTAGTTTTTTAAATCTTTTGTAAGAAGCGACTAGCCACACTGTTTGGCCATATGTAAATACAAAAAAAAATAATTAAAAAATTCAGTTTGAAGTTAAGTTATTATCTATGTTGAATATGTTTACTATCACAGACGATTTAGTTGAAAAAACCATCTGTGATATATAATTATCACAGACGGTTATTAACAAGAACCGTTTGTCATAATGCATACTTCATCGATAGTTTTTCAGATATAACCGTCTGTGATATGTATCACAGACGGTTTGTGGTTGGAACTATATGTGAAAAACCCATACCGCAAGATGAAGAAATAATTCGACGGAAATAAGGAGGACGGTTCATCTCCAAGGGCTTTTAGAGGGAAAGAGATCTATGATATGGTTAAGGATATCGATGTTGTGCTTGGAAAGGGACGTAAATTGAGGACCCGTTAGAAAAACATCTGGAATAAGCGATCAATTTTTTGAGACTTACCTTATTAGGAGCACTTAGAAGTTCGCCACTGCATCGACGTCATGCACGTAGAGAAGAATGTATGTGATAGCTTGATTGGTCTCTTACTGAACATTCGTGATAAAACAAAAGATGTTATCAACGCATGACGTGACTTGGTTGATATGAACATAAGAACTGAGTTATCACCGAAAGAGACCGATCAAGGATGAACATACCTTCCCCCAACTTACTAGACTCTGTCCAAGGCTGAGAGAAAGGAACTGTGCTAGAGCTTACATGGTGTGAAAGTTCCGTCCGTTTACTCCGCCAGCATGAAGAAACTTGTTTCTATGGAAGATTTGAAATTAATTGATATGAAGTTTCATGTTTATCATGTGCTGATGACACAAATGCTTCCTGTTGCAATTAGAAGTATTTTGCCAAACAAGGTGTAAGTGGCAATCATGAGGCTGTGTTATTTCTTTAACTCAATTGCTCAGAAGGTCAACGATAGGTTATTTCTGAGCAATTGAGGGGAGGCAGTGATCGATGGTGGATCGTTGTATTCTTTATCGCTCATTGCCATTGTATTATTTTTGCTTTCATCTTATTTAATTGGAAACAATATGAGTGGTCATGATATTAATTGTATTGATGAATTCAAGAATGTTGGATGACGGTATTATTGATGAACTTATGTTAAATTGAGTATTCATAAGCATCATTCCATGAAGAAAAGGTGATCATGGTGATCACATATGTACCTTATTGGTAGAGACTCCATGGGAGTAGAGGAGGTCCCCGATTCTTCTAGAGGACGGGCTTGAGACTAGACCCACGCTGGGTAAACAGGTTTGTCCACAAGCTGTGCCACTTCTTTGTGTCATATGTCCACTATGTAGTTACTTCTTCGTGCTTTGCAGACTGAGCCAAGCTGATCTTATACCTATCGCGCGGATGGTGGAGGCCACCAAAGAGGACGACACTCTGGTCGATGACGACAGGGAGGTCCAGGCCGGTATAGAGCGGTCACGACGGTTCCCATTCGACCTGTAACGTCCCGTTTTTCCGGAGTCTTGAAAAGCTTTTAAAAATGAACCATTTGGTTTTGTTGAGAGTTCAAAGCTTAATTTGAAGATTTCAGAAATTTGGAGATTTAACTTGAACTAATCAAACTTCAATTAATCCCTTTTTGGCTGCTCTGGAGTTATTGTTGTTCTTTGGGTTTTATCCTTCTTTCCTTGAAGGCCTTGGTTGTCCTCCAGCCTAGCTTTTCCCTCTAGATCTTCCTCTCCTTCTCTAGACCTTCCTCTGGTTGGGCTTTCCCCTTGGTCCAGATCCTCCTTTCGTCGGACATCTCCTGATGTCTAGATCCTTCTTATCTTTCTGATCGTCTCCTTTTCTTTTCTTCTTCTCACAGACCTCCCCTTGATCGATCGGCCATTAGGACCTCCTCTTTGGAGATCTTAACCGCATGCAGACCTCCCTTGATCGATCTGGTCATTAGGACCTCCTCTCGAGATCTTAACCGCACAGACCTCCCTTGATCGATCTCGCCATTAGGACCTCCTCTCGAGATCTTAACCGCATGAGACCTCCCTTGATCAGATCTCGCCGTTAGGACCTCCTCTCTGGAGATCTTAACCGCATGCACCTCCCTTGATCGATCTGGCCGTTAGGACCTCCTCTCTCCTTTCGTCGGACATCTCGATGTCTAGATCCTTCTTATCTTTCTCGATCGTCTCCTTTTCTTTTCTTCTTCTCACAGACCTCCCTTGATCGATCTCGCCATTAGGACCTCCTCTTTGGAGATCTTAACCGCAGACCTCCCTTGATCAGATCTCGCCATTAGGACCTCCTCTCGAGATCTTAACCGCAGCACCTCCCTTGATCGATCTCGCCGTTAGGACCTCCTCTCTCGAGATCTTAACCGCATGCACCTCCCTTGATCGATCTCGCCGTTAGGACCTCCTCTCGAGATCTTAACCGCATGCACCTCCCTTGATCGATCCGCCGTTAGGACCTCCTCTCTGAGATCTTAACCGCATGCACCTCCCTTGATCGATCTCGCCGTTAGGACCCCTCTCTCGAGATCTTAACCGCATGCACCTCCCTTGATCGATCTCGCCGTTAGGACCTCCCTCTCGAGATCTTAACCGCATGCACCTCCCTTGATCGATCTCGCCGTTAGGACCTCCCTCTGAGATCTTAACCGCACGCACCTCCCTTGATCGATCTCGCCGTTAGGACCTCCTCTCGGAGATCTTAACCGCATGCACCTCCCTTGATCGATCTGGCCGTTAGGACCTCCCCTCGAGATCTTAACCGCATGCACCTCCCTTGATCGATCCGCCGTTAGGACCTCCTCTCTGAGATCTTAACCGCACGGACCTCCCTTTGGATTTTCCTCCGTTAGATCTCCTTTTGGTTTTGGACCTCCCTTGCCCTCGCTAGCTCGAGCCAATCCGCGCCTTTCTCACTCGTGGACCATCTCGATCCTTTTGATGGCCCGATCGAGATGAAAGCTTCTACCGTCCGAACGTTCCTTTCCTTCTGGACCGCCCGATTCGACGGACGGCCCTACTTGGTCAAGCTACTTCCTTTGTCGCCAGACCTCTTCTGGTTGTTTTGCAAGGACCACCTCCTCGATCCTTGCCGGTCTTTTTGTAAAGACCACCTCCTAGTCCGGAGTATCCTTTGCTCAGACCTTCTCGTTAGTGTGTCCTTTGGACCTCCGCCCAGACCTCCTCTTGAGTGTCGTGGACCTCCCGCCCAGACCTCCTCGCACCTTTTTGATCAGACCGTTAAGGTTCCCTTTTTGAGATCTTGACCGTCGGATCTCCTTTTGGAAATCTAACCGTCAGACCTCCCTTTGCTTGAGATCTTGACCGCGGATCTCCTTTTGGAAATCTAACCATCAGACCTCCCTTTGCTTGAGATCTTGACCGTCGGATCTCCTTTTGGAAATCTAACTGTCGGGGCCTCCTCGAGTGCCATACCCTTGTGCTTTGGACCTCTTTTTGAGGTCTAGTTTTCTTGTGATCTAAACCTCCTTGGGGTCTAGATCTGTTTGTGGTTTGGATCTCCTTTGAGGCCCAGATATCTTTAGTCTTTTGGACCTCTTGTCCACGGGACCACTTTTGTGTTTAGACCTTTGTGGTCTAGACCTCCCCGCTATGCTTGAACCTCCTTTAGGTTCAGACCTCCTGTGTTGTGTTTGGATCTTTGTAGTCCGCCTCCTCTTTTGTGTTTAGACCTTGGTGGTCTAGACTTTCTCCTTGTGTTTGGACCTTTGTGGTCAAGACCACTGTTGTCTTCAGACCCTTTGTCCTTAAGACCTCCATGGTTGTCTTAGGACTTCCGGTCCTTAGATCTCCTCACAGACCCCCCCTTCTTGGACCATTCCTTTGACCTTATGTTCACCCTTTGACTGCCTCCTTGCCCCGCTTTCTAAAGTGCGTTTGATGTGGGTTGAATCACATTAAATGCCGCCACCTACCTTTGTACTCTTCTCTACTTTTTGTCAGCCTTTCCTTGACTTTCCCTTCTCTTGTCTCCTCCTTTACCTACTCTAGTCCTTTTTCGTACTTGTAGCAGTGTACCTTTTGTACCAATACTCTGAACCTGGTCACCTCCCTGTTGTGGTGCTTCTATTCTCCTTTCTCTAAATAGAGCACCAGGGGGCGTCCACTTCCTTCCCGTTCGTCATTCTTAGCCTCCTCTTGGTTTTGGGTGTGCTCCTCAAGCTCCCTCGGTCCCGAGCTCTTTGGGCTTGGACCTCTTCTCTCTTTTGCTTTAAGTAAGTTCTTTTGGTTTTCTTGGAGTTTATTTGCTTATTTGGTTTTCTTTTACGCACGTGTAGATCTCGGTTGATTGCTGAGGAGCTCGTGGTTCAAGCTACACCAGCCGAAGCTTTTCCTTCAACGGAGGCAAGTCGTGGACCTTGATCATCTTGAACCCATTTTGCAAAAGTATTTTAATTTGTTAAACTTGCATGGCTATCTTTATAGAAACCGGTTTGGGCAAGAGCTATATCCCTTGTTGACATTATGCCTCATTTGTGTGCTTGAACTCAACATGTTGACATGAACTCTTTGGACACCTTAGGATGGGTATTTTAGTTGGTATCTTCGTTATTACCAACATGGGACCGATAGCTTAATGCTTAATATTGTCGAGAACCGTGGGTCTTGGGAATCATGCTTCATCAATTAATAATCTTGACTAATTGAATTATGGAACCCGTGGTTGGTGCCATTGTTACAACTATGGCGGGATGCCTAAGTTGTGTTGATTGTGGTGCGAGATCACATTAATAATTGTTGTGCCAGACTGGGTGGTCTTTTGGCGTGGTTAATTACAAATTGTTTTGCTCTGCAAGAAGGTCGGGAGTGAGTAGTGGATGCTTCATTTTGGGGTTGTGGATGTCTTGCCCGAGCTCAATTAAGGACTTAACTTTGTGTTCTGTTGATCTGGCCAATCAAGGCAACCACAAGATCACTTTATGGGGGTGGTCTGGCTGAATAATTAGCAATGAGATGGCTTGGTGTCTGTTGTGGTTGAGCGTGTGGAGGCGCCGCGCAAGAGGGGCACCCATAACCTCGGACTTCTAGACCAAAGGGGGAATTATGAAACCTTAGCGGGCAGCCCCGAGTCATTTCAAAGCTTTGTAAAGGCCTTGCAGTGCTCTCTAGATCGCTCACCTTCTAAGTGAGCAAGGGTGACCGAACCCGCCCCGCTAGAGAGACCGTGGATTGTGGGTAAAGTTGTACACCTCAGAGAGTGTAAAATCTATTCAATAGCCAAGTCCTTGGTTATGGACATGCCCGTGGAAATGGTGCAAGGGGTAGCTTTGTGAAATTGTGTCCTGGGCGCTTCATGAGAGATCGTGGCTTTGCCTCGAAGAGACCTTGGCCGGCTTTAGAGGGGTCATGGTTGGCTCGAGATGAGGTCCAGGGGCTGGTTGGGAACTCTGGAGTGGGTGTTCGAGGGTGGTCGTGGCTGAGGTCCTGGTCATGGGTGTGACCAGCCTCCCACTGCTGGTCTTTGGAACTTTGGAGTGGGTGCTCCAGAGGGTTTTGGGAGTGAGCGGTGCTCACGACCTCCTCAAAACAAATGTATTTATGTATTATTGTTTTAACTTGAGCATTCCAATCTACTTATATTATTTGTTGTCAAATACTGCTTTACGCAACTAACCTTACAGCTCTCTTTTGGCAAGCCTTGCATGATTACTTATTGCATACACTCCCCACGGCTTGCTGAGTACATTCAATGTACTCATGGCTTTTGCCCTCTGTTTTAATCAGCAGTTGCAGGAAGTTCCAGGGAGCTTAAAGCCCGGTGAAGAAGAGGCCTTTGGAGACCTTGCGACCTAGGGGAAGTCCTCCACTCGATAGCCGGTGGGCTGATCGGTTGGACCTATCGTTAATGTTTTTGCTTTCCGCTGTTCTCGCTCTTTTGTTGTAGCCCATGAGGCAAACTCCTGTAAGAAGCTTGGCCGGTTTGGTCTTTAATATTATTTGGTGTTTTGTCTCTTGCTTCTCTTAGTGTGTGTATGGACTTGATTACACTTGTGTTAGATCTGTGCGAGCTAGCCAATCCGCTCTCGGACTAGCTCAGGCACAAGGTGATCTCCGTGAGGTCCTACGGATTTAGCTCGGGAGCTCTGTCGGACCTCCCCGATGATATACCTAGAGGTGCCACTGCGGATGTTGGCTAAGACCTCCGGTGAGGTCTTAAGACCTCTGGGAGGTCCCGAAGACCTCCTCGAAGTATCGCAGGTACTATCGCTTCCTCCATGCGGTAGTACCGCAGCTCAAAAAAAAAATGGTCCTCCCGGACCTTTGCGGTATATCAAAGGGTGGGGTTGTCACACGACCGATCGCTCCTGACAGCCCTGGTGGACCGATGGCGGCCCGAGACGCACACCTTCTTCCTCCCATTCAGGGAGATGGCTCCCACTCTGCAGGATATCGCGCTGCTGCTCGGCCTGCCTATCGCGGGAGCCCTTGCCTTCCCGCCGGACGCGCCTGTCGACTGGCGCGACACCCTGTTGGGCAGGTTTCAAGGGGTTCTTGCGGTGGAAGCCACGCCACCGTACTACGACTTCCAGGAGCAACAGCAGCATGGCCCGCCCCTGCGGTGGCTTTCGTAGTTCCGGGTATGTATGCTACCTATTTTCTATGTTTAGCGATGCACTATCCTAGCTATATGACGGGCTTACTAATTATTCGGTTGTGCGTAGGTCGAGCGAATGGTCTCGGAGCCCACCGACAACCAGGTATCGCAGCACCTCGAGGCGTACCTGCTGTGGCTCTTTGGCTGGGTACTATTTACCAGTAGCCACGGTGACTCCATCGACGCCCGCCTCGTGGGGTACGCAAGGGCCATCGCCGATGGCGAGGAGCTACACATCAGCTGGGTATCAGCTATACTTGTCTCGACGTACCGCGGCATGTGCGATACGTGCTGTGGGACGAAGCCGACATCTATCCTCATAGGCTGCCTCCTCCTGCTGCAGTTGTGGTCGTTCGAGTGCTTCTTCCTTGGACGGCCCATGCTGGTAGACTCTAGTCCATACAGCGTGGACATATACCATGGGGACGTGGTAGACCGGCCGACCGTAGGGTCCCTTTGGTGCCGTAGACGGGTATGTACTTCCCTCTATCTTTACTTCAGTCATATTATGGGTCATCCTTTATAACCTCTGTTTTGGCTCGCAGGCACACTATACACACGTGCAGGTCATAGGTGTGTACGAGCACTTTGTGGAGCAGCTGGACCACCTCACCGCTGATGACGTGTGCTGGGAGACGTACTTTGATCAGGAGACGGATGACCGTGCTCCGGGGGGCTGTCCTCACTGTGTTGGCGCGACTGAGCATACTAGCGAACGTAGAAGAAGCTCGTCTTTGACGTGTTCGTCGAGGACTACGCGGTGTACAGGGTGATGCACCAGTTCGGCCTCCGCTAGGTTGTTCCAGTTCCCGTCGGGACAACGGTGCCTAACTCGACCCACGCGTGAGTTACACACACACAACACATGTTCGTATATTTTTTTTGCTAGTTCTGTTACGACAGCTTCTAATTGTAGTGGTATATTTTGCAGGCATAGTAGGAGGGGTGGCACCAGGACACAGTGGCCAGCCAAGATAGAGCTATGGGTGGCGCAGTGGATGAACGTCCTCGAGGACTGCATGCGGGACGATGCCTCGTACGATCCCAGCGCGTACGACAAGTACCTACACTGGTACACCCCATAGACACGCACCAGACTGGTGCATATCATCGACCCTCCCCCCGCTCGCGTAATAGCACCGACCGACGCGTACCCTGTACACTTTGTGCGAAACGTGTACCTCGCGGTACGTACTATCGTGTTTTAAAATGTCTGAGTACGGTTACCTCAATTACAAGTTTGACGCTTTCATGTACTCCTTTGTGACGACCCAATCCTAGGGTTCCCGAGAGATCCTCCAGGACCTCTGGAAAGTCCAGCAGGACCTCCCAGGAGGTCCACAAAGGACCTCTCGGGCTGACCACCAAGACCTGCCAGGAGGTCCAGCAAGACCTCCTGGAGGTCCAGGAGATCACAACCCGAGAGAGGGTCTTAGAACCAGGGGGCACCCGAGAACCTTTCCACAACCAAACAGAGGAGAACGAGGAGGTCCGAGAGTGTTCCCAAGACCTCCCACGAGCCTCCAGGGAGGTCGTGGAGATCTGAGTCCACCTCAAGATTTCTCGTGATACCCTCCTCGGTGAGGACATGGAGGTCCAAGCTTACTCCCAAGTTCCTCAGAAACCCGAGCTAGTCCCAAGGATCATGGCTAGCCCTTCACAAAGAAAATACACAATGGTGGTATCCCTAACACACCTTTATTGAAACATAATATTTAACAGAGTTGATTACAAGGTGGCCTTGGGCCAAGCACAAGTACACAAGAGCGTAAGAAAGCAAAGGGTCCATCAACAAGCCACGTGTAGTGATCGAGGCATAACCTAGTGCTTTGATCTCCATCACTACCAAAGTCTTCTCCGCAAAATTGTAATGAGCAAGAGTGAGCACTACCATCGTGCTGCAAGTTGCACCTGTGGATTAACAATATGACATGCATAAGGGATAATCAAGGATGGCATAATAGGGTTATTTTGCACAAAGCAAATTTTCTTTTAAGTACCATTATTGAGTTTCAAAGGTGTCTTTCAATAGATAAAATTCATTTTACCAAAGCAATTTTTCAGCTTGGATAGCATTCATCATTATTTGGTGAAGGATACCTCCCGACATTAGGCTCCTCGCCCAAACCCATGGGACGGCAGTCCCAAAACAGATTTGGAAATCATTTTAAATTCCCAAAGTCAACAACTAACTTCAAGTGGCCTTTGCCAAGACGCCCTTGACCGTGGACACGGCTATTCAATAGATTTAACTCTGCAGAGGTTGTGCACTTTACCCACACGACATGAGTACTCTAGTTTGTCCCAAGATTCGTCAATACCACCTCTCACTTCCAAAGGTAAGAGATCTAGAGCTCATGACAAGGCCTTTACAATGCATTGTTCCACCACACCTTTCCTTGCTAAGGTTTCACCCCCTATGGATAGCCATCCGCGGAAGCCCCTCTTGCACCAAGGGGAACAATGGGTCATCAAAGACCACTAGCCAACAAGACCTCCCACACCACCAATGGAGCAAAGATGTAGTGGAGTTTTGCAAATTATTCACCAGTCCCACACCCCACTGGAGACATGTGGTTGCACGATTGTGGCATAGCCCATTATAGGCATGGCATTGGTCGCTCAAAGACCGGTCCTCACATGACTAGGACAACTTTCACAAACCCAAGGGTATCGATCTACCATAAAGGCACGATCCCGTGCATAAACTTGCACCAACCAAGCCAACCAATTCGCCCCAGTCTAAAATCCATTCTCATTTTCTTTGCTTCCCCAGCAATACTTTCATACCTCCATGACAACCCAATGCCATGGTGAAAACATTTAAAACATTATTTGGTTATGTTGGTAAAGATTTCCCAAATCAACAGCTTTTGGTCTAAGCATAACCGAGCATATGTTTTCAAATGGTCTTGACTCATACTATCAGATAGCCAAGTTTGACCTAAAGGTGACAATGTGTTCTGCATCAAACCAACAGAGGTCATACAAAGGAACTGGTATAACTATGAAGTTAAACCGGTATTGAACTAACTTGATAAAAATAAGCATGCAAGACATCTTAAAACTGGACATAATTAATTTGATATAATGGGTGCAATATGATCAAGAATGCAACTTGCCTTGCTCACTACTTAGAGATTCTTCTTCTTCAGAACTTTCGGATTCCCCGGAATCTTCACAATCTACATATATATAGAAGGCAAATTCAGAGAAGATTCAAACAGAGATCCAATAAAGATCCAAATAAAGAACCAGGAGAACTCCAAAGAAAACTCCAAAAACCCAATTATAGAAAAGAATTATATTTAGATTAGGTTCTTTTGGAGAAGGTCTAGCTTACCAAAAGAAAAAGAGGTCTTTAGAGAAGGTCTCGAAGATATGACCTAGGCAGAGGGCAGAGAGGTTCCAGAGGCAGAGATGCTTGCACAAGGTCCAGAGAGGAGGTCCTCACACGAGCACCCCAGAGTTTCAAAAGAGGTCCACAGAAAGGAGGTCCTGTGAAGGACATAACCGGTTCAGTGTAGTGGTAAACACAAGAGTGGAGCAAATCATCAAAGAACTTACTAAGGATAAGCAGCAATGGGTGAAAGGGAAGGTCGTGAGAGCCAGGCTTTCCCGGGAAGAGTTCTTGGACGAGAGCCAAAGTAACAGAGTGTGGAGAAGGAGAAGGGTGATGTGTTAGAACGTTTCAGTCTATGTGTAGTCAAAGTGTGAAGAAAACTAGGTACTTACGTGCCAAGGATAAGTATAGAGGTAAGTCAAAAGTTGGTGATTGTCAGGGCAGGTGTCACTACCACCCTGGGTGAAAGGTACATTAAAAGACACGTAAGCTGCTATGGGAAGGAACAAAGAAAAATATCCATGTACGGCTTAGTGACTCACTTCAAAGTAAACACCACGTACGAGAACGTCTAAGGCTGGCAAGTGGGGCCGGTCAAATTAGCAACAGTTTGGTCAACCACAGGGAGGTCTTACCCCCGCAGAGGAGGTTCTCAGGGAGGTCCGAGCAGCTTAGGAGGTCCTAAGCCCAGGGACAGGGAGGTCTAAAGGTTAAGGAGGTCCAGACAGGGGGAGGTCCTGACGGTCAGGATCTCACCAAGGGAGGTCTAGCGAGGAGGTCTAAGCGGTTGGATCTCCGAGAGGAGGTCCAACACCCCAAGAGCAAGCGAGGAGGAGGTCCTCAAAGAGAACAGACGCGCTGGGAGGTCTGGGCCTTTGGATTCAAAGTGAGGGAGGTCCAAGCCGTCCGATTTAGATCAAAGGGGAGGTCTGAACCGCCCGATTCAGAACGAAGGGGAGGTCCATGAAGGGACATAACGCATGGGAGGTCTAGACCCTTGGATTAAAAATGGGAGGAGGTCTGGACCGCTAGATCCAGCACAAAGAAGGTCCATGCGAAGTGGTTCCAGAGGCATTCCATAGAGGGGTTCTACCCGAGGGAGGTCTTCTCGGTCAAGAATAAAAGTTAAGATGGTTCAAATGATCTTAGGAAAAATCGAAGGCACACAAGAGGGCCATTGGGATGCATAGAGGTCCGAATGAAAGGAGGTCTGGGCATCAAGAGGTGTCCAGACGACAAGAAGTTTAGACTGAAGAGAAGTCTGAACAGAAAAGAGGTTTGAACCCTAAGAGATTCAAACCAACAAAGAGGTCCAAATGACCAAGCTCAAAGGAAGGAAGGCCTGATCATACGAGTATCTCCTGGTGAGACGAGGTCTAAGCTTTAGAGGAAGTCTAAACCTACAAGACTCGAAAGAGATAGGTTACAGGGGAATTGTTGAGCTTTCCAGCAAGGAGGCACAACAACCCAAATCCTTCCAATAGAACCCAAATTTGAATTCTCACTAAAGCAAAAATAGTTCTAATTTATTTTACACATTTTAAAAAGTATTTAGAAAATCAAGATGTTACATCCTTGCAGACGGACATCAACGTCGGGATGGCCAAGGACTCCCAGTTGATCCTGGGCAAGGTCGCCCATGATGCGGAGGTGACGCGCGATGAGGTACTGCAGTTTGTCCGTTGGGTCTACAGTGGGGCGAGGCGTGCCGTAACCCTGACGTCGTGCAGGATGTTCCAGGAGGTGGCCACGTTGGCACATACGCCTTGGCCGGCACATCCTATAGCCCAGTCAGGAGGCTCGGAAGGTGGCCACGTCGGTGCATACGCCGAGCCATTGGAGAAGTGGTTCTTGCTGCACGACACGGACGGTGCAAGGTACGGCATAATGACCACTAACCTTGCCGAGGTGTACAACTGGGTTATTAAGGGCCTCCGTTCTCAACCCCTCGTCGTCATCGTGGAAGGCGTTCTGCATGGTACAATCGGATATTTCAGGGAAAGACATGCAAATGCAGCACTTCATGCAGCCAATCCACATACACCGTACTACTCAAGGATTACAGCGTATATGCAAGACAAGACCGAGAAGGGTTAGTTGCGCATGGTCTTCGTAATGGGCAATATGGAGCATCGTTTAGACGTGGTCCTTCGAGACAGAGCCGAATTTGGGACAGCTCGGTCTCTTGTTACCTATGTGGTATGCCTTGGAGACCATGTGAATGAACCTAGCTGCACATGCAACAAGCCAAAGCTCCTTCACAAGCCATGCTCTCATGTCTTCGCCGCGTGTGAGACCATCCACATGGACCCATCGAACTTCATATCGGAGTACTTCATGAAGGAGATGGTGCAGCAGGCGTGGTGCGGCGAGCTAAGAGGCTTCAGGGTTGTGGGCAACTTCGCCACGTTGGATATTGCACGGAGGACTTAGATTCCGGATCTTGACCTGCTGAAGGGGGGAAGGGCCGTCGGTAGAGTCGTTGCATTAGGAACGATATGGACGAAGGGGAAGCTAGAGCGGCGGGTAGATGTTGCGGCCGCTATCGCTAGGAAGGCCACACTGCGAGAACTTGTAAGGCGCCTGTCGACACGTAGGAACACTGGCGTGAAGTGCAGCACCGCTTCTTGTTGGGTGCGTAGTGGTACTAAGATTAGAACTGCTAGCATGTTGTTACTTGTACTTCAGCCAGTACTTTGCTTTTTGTAAGCACTGTGAAACTAATTGTATCGTAATTGCAAATTTTAATTTTATTTGAAGTGTCAATCTCTTGTCTTAATTAAAATGCACGATGTGACCTCGCTCGGCAACACACCACATGACCACTTTCTACAAAGTAGGACGTGACCACTCTCTCAAAAAGGAGGACGTGACCACTCTCTGCAAAGCAGGACATGACCCAACGAGTCAGCTTTTCAGGACGACATGACCCGACGAGTCAGCTTTTCAAGACGACATGACCCAACGAGTCTGCTTCCGCAGAGACGTGACGCAGCGCTGCCACATGATTCCTCCTCGGGTCTGCTTTCCGTGCCTCATTATCCAAAGAGTCAGCTTTGCGCAGCGACGTGACCCAATGAGTCTCGTCAGGGCCGCTGCCTTGTGGACGCGAATTTCCTTGAACTGAATTTCAATTCAGTCACGTACGCAGCGCCGGCTCGGCATATAAGTACTATCTCTTCCACGCCGGGTTCTCCTACATCCAGACTTCAACACAATCTCGCTCAGATGGACAAGCACTAGGAGGAGATCCGCGAAATACAAAAGGAGTATGCAACCTAGGAGGAACAAAGGAAGTGTGCCAAGAGGCCACCTCCTTGCAATGACGCTGCCCCCCGTAGCAGCAACCCCTACCACAACATCCCAACCGAGCATTCGCCGCAACACCGACCCGAGGGGGAGACACCGCCCCTCTGTTGGTGTAGGAACAAATGCAAGTTCTTCAAGTCCAAGCACCGGCTCAGCCTGGGCATGCGTTACTTTGGTTGGATGAACTATTCCTGTGACTATCCCGACCGCCGTTGGGACACGAGCCGCTATCGGTAGCTGGTAAGAACAGGTAGCAGTATGTTCCCCTACCATTTCTCTTTCAATGTCTGTACTAACAACCTCTCCAGTCTACCCGTAGTCCCCGGATCTGCTATGTGGCTACCGCAAGCGGATCGACTTAGAGATCCACCCACACGACCAGTGGACTCTCAACTACGAGGAGTGGGATGCCAACAAGGACCGCGAGAGGAGAGAGAAGGAGCGCTGCACCGAATAGCACAACCAGCGTATCCGACGGGAGACGTAGGCCCATCTCGAGGCGTGCAGGCGTAGGGAGCGTGAGGCTCGTGAGAGGGAGCGCGAGAAAAAGAGGGAAATGGCGGCCGAGGCTAAGGTGGCCGGCGAGGATTACAACGCCGAGCTCGCAAGGAAGGGCAAATGGCCCCAGTCTACGTAGTAGTCCGACCCTCTTTGTCCATATGTTCCATGTATTTCTAATTCCCTAAAAGTGTGTGTGTACCATCCTTGGTTCGTTAGCTTGCTTGCCATGCAACTCCTTGTCGGATCAACTATCGTGTTGTTATCGTCGCACCATTTCTCTAAAGTTCTCCACCATGTATGAATTTCCTGGCGCATCGCAATATCACTTACCTTCGTACTTACGAATCATTGCTATCTCTATCGTCCTCACAAAATTCTTTAGAAATTTAGCACACTACAACAACATACGACGATCACAAAATGTTATTGCGAGTATAACAAATTTCGTACCTTTGAGATTCTACAAAAATCACAAACGGACCAACCAACCTTATCACCACCCTTTATTTCAAAAAAACAATAACATCCTACAACAGGATTTGCTAAATGTATTACCTACAAAATGTAACATTTATTCCCACACAATTATTCCAATCGAATTTATTAAATAGTACAGCTAGCACTTAAAATCGTCCCGTGGTTGGGCGACTTGATCTCAGTCACTCAACTATTGGGCGACTTAGTCAAGTCGCTCAACTACTAGACGACTCCAGCGCTTGTCACTCTGTTTTTGTGCGTCTATGACCAGTCGCCCAATGGTTGGTCGACTAGGTATAAGTCGTCTAACGGTACGGTGACTGATGATTATTTCTGACAAAAAAAATTAAGGTAATATTATTTCTGTAATTCTAAATAAAAAATAGATTATTAAAAAAAATCGGACTCTAAGTCTCGTGCATTGACAACAGAGAGGGGAGAGGGGGAGGGAATGGTTAGGGATGGGGCGGTTGGAAGGTGGTGCAAGGGCCTAGTTTGCAATAGGTTTTCTGCTTCTAGGGTTGTTTTGGTAAAATTTTGAAGTAAAGTAATAAATGGAAATAAAGCAAGGGCCCGCATGGAAAAACTTAAGTGCTGAAATGTAAAGTTATTTGTGGGTCCATTTAAAACTATCATCCATTGGGTGACTAGGAGTTTGGATGCTGTCGTGAGTGACTTGTGTTTAGGTAGTAGCAGAAACCTAAAAACTATCATGTACTCTACATGCCCTAATGATGACTCATTGACTCAAGTTTAGCTTTTTAGATCAAGTGGGTGGTGACATGTCCTAACTCTGTATGCCTACTTGATTTTGACAACTTGCACTCTCCCTGCCCCGTACAGAGGTTGGCATGCATAGGCCAGAAACCAAATAACATCCTGCAAGTAAAATTTATGAACTACTGCAAGCTGCAGCCTCTTTCTTTATTTATTTATGTGCGTACTAGTTTGGAGGCCCACATCCACCTATCTTCAGCAATGACATAAATGATTTGCATGTAAAGAATTTTTTTAAAATAATATTATTTTAAAACATAATTACAAAAATATATCGTCTCTCCAAAAAATTACAGAAATATATTCCTGTCGCCAGTTGAAATGGCGACAGGAACATATCACTATTTCAACTGGCGACAGGAACCCTCTCCCCCTCCTGTCGCCGGTCCAGCCACCTATCGCCATTTCAAATGGCGACAGGAAGTCCATCCCTATAAAAAACCAAAAATTCAGCGTAGGACTCATTCTTATTCAGAAAAAAGAGAAGGAGAGAAGAGTAGAGGTGAGGAGAGAAGCTAGCGAAGCGCTGTCCGTCGGATTGCCAACCTCTTAGGTAATTTTTTTAACCGAATGGATTACATACTTTTAGATGTACGGTTACGTAATGCAGTATAGTTTTACATAATACTTTTCGGTGGGTAGTATAGTTTTAGATATGCGGTTAATCGTGGAAATGTTCTTTATGTTGCAGTGCGTCAAATATGTCCGACTCCGACATCGTCAATTTCAAAATTTACTATGGTCAAGGGACTATTCTAGAGGGTCCCGAGGGGATTGATTTGCGTTATTTCCAATCGGCAACCGTACCCCTAGCAAGACCAGAGCAGTGTACATGGGGCACTGTGATGCGGTGGTTGTTCCATACATTCCAAGTGGACCGTGATGTGTACGATCTGACTTTAAGTTGCCTTTCCCCACGGAGAGCACAACCGACATATTGGGAGTTAGTGCGACCGGAGACCAAAATCATGGCGATCATATATACGCATCGCGAGGGAGGCAGGTGGAAATTGGTCCTTCTCGTCCAAGCATATGCCAAACCCACTCCTCCACCCGCCAATAACAAGAAGGAGGTGTCGAGGTCAAGAGGAAGTCGGGGCTGCAGCCACACTGCCTTGGCACACAATTCTTTGAAGCTCCGGAGTTCTTGATCTTTGTCGATGAAGACCTGCGGAAGTAGCTCCTCTGACCATGCAAGCTACCGGTCTTGGCCGACGAGGGTGAGGAGGTTGAAGCCGTAGTGCAAAGGATGGATCTCGAAACCGAGACTACATGGCATTGTCGAAGATGAAGGTTCCGACGACGAGGATGAAGTTGACGAGCAAGGCGGTTCCATCCGATCGAATACATACCGCCGACAATCTAAATCCAACGCGAGGCTCCGTGTGTCCGGGAGTACGACCAGAGTGAGGTCGACTAGGAGCTATGTACAAATGCAAGGAGGCCGTGCAGACGCGGTCAAATTCGGGCCTTGTCGGTTTGGCACACATTCGAGTCGTCAAGTCGACCCCAAGATTCTCTGACGTGAAGTGCAGCATAGAGGATGCCCTTGGCGAGTGCACGATTTCACCCAAAGTGGGACACCTCTTGGAAGTGCTCTATAGTGGTCCTCACACATGCGTCGTTTCTGAGTTAGTACACCTCACCGGAACCTGTCATCAGGCTTCATCGCCAACCTTATGTACAGTGAGATCGTGGATAATCTAGATTTTGAGCCACGATGCATCATTCGGACGATTGAGGCAAGGTTCCAATACACAATCGCCTATCACGAAGGCTTGGAGGGCAAAAGCGAAGGCATTGGAATTAAGGTGGGGCACGTTCGAGGATTCCTACCACAACCTCCTCGCAACCGTGTCATACAAGACAGAAATCCTGGCACCCATATCGATATTGAAGACGCCACGCACCAAGTGGACCAATAAGAGGGTATTGCGGCGAGTATTCTTCGCGTTTGGTCCATGTATCAACGCATTCCAAGACCGCCATTCAATCTTGTGCGTAGATGGTACTTTTTGATCGGGAGGTACAAGGGCCGACATCGATGCAATAGCGACAGACGGAACAATCAAGTTCTTCCGTGGCATTACGCTTTCGTTGAAAGCGAGAACATGGATAGCTGGTTGTGGTTCTGAAGAACGTGAGGATTTCACAGTAAGACCGTCCCAATGTGTGCCTCATACATGATCGGCATGCGAACTGCTGCGTGCAATAACCCACCAACAAAGGCGAGAACGCACCACTTCCATGGCCGGATCTGCAGAGCAGGTGGTGCATGAGGCACTTGGGTGCAAACTTCTACAAGCAGCTCCGCAACAAAGACTTGATGAACATGTTCAAGCGGCTGTGCAACCAGAACCAGCAGCGGAAGTTCGAAACACTCTGGAAGATTCTAGATGAGCGGACCAAGACACACAGAAGGGAGGCAACGAGAAGGGTCGCCTAAGCGCCGACTGCACCCGAAGCATTGCCAGAGATACCCACAGATGCTCCCGGATTGACGAGGAGGACGGGGGCGGTCACATGCTTCTCAGACTGGATTGAGCACGAGTCTAAGGAGAAGTAGTCGCTGCTCCATGACAGGGGTGGCGCTCGATATGGTGTCATGACAACTAATCTAGCCGAGGTGTACAACTAGGTCATGTGCGGTGCAAGGTGCCTCCCTTTGGTGGGTATTGTGGAGGCAATACTCCGCGGTACGACGAAGTACTTTGTTGACAGAAGCAACAACGCATCGCGAGCCATGAAAAATGACAGAATACTGTACTCCACCATGATCACCAAGTACATGGAGGAGAAGAGCAAGAAGGGTGAGACGCACCAGGCATTCAAGATAGGCACAAGGGAGCTTCGTTTCGAGGTGATGTTTAGGGATAAAGGACGCCGCGGGACGAACCGTGAGAGGGTTACCCATGAGTGCACGTTACGCCGCGCTAGTTGCACATGCACTTGCAACAAGCCCCTTCTTGTGCATAGGCCCTGCTCCCATGTCATAACCGCATGTTCGACGGTGGCGCAGCATCCCGGTCAGTACCTCTCTGTCTATTTCACCAAGGAGGCGGTGATGCAAACCTGGACCGCGGAGATATATGGTTCTGTTGTGGTTGGTCATTTCATCGCCATCCGACACAGGAGCAACTAATCTGGGCTGCGAACATTGATAGGCTCAAGGGAAAAGTTGGACGGCGACAGGTACGGCGCATCAGGAACGACATGGACGAAGCAGAAACCGGACGTCGTACAAAGAAGTGCTCTATTTGCAGGGAGTCTGGGCACACCTTCAAGAAATGTCCCACGAGAAATCCTCAAGATGAAGGAGACATCGCCACTGGACGGGCGCAGGCGGGGACCTCATCCGTCACCCAACTCGAGATATCCACGGGGGGGACATTGAGGCTGCGACCAATGTTATTACCAATGTTCAATTATGTTATTGCAGACAAGTAGTAACATGTTATTGCCAATGTTCAATTATCATTTTAATTAAGTGTTATCATGTTTTGTTTGAATGTTATGTAATATCGGTGCTATTAAGTGTTATGATGTTTTGCTATGAATGATGTTTTGCTTAATTATCGTAGTTTTCATAGTAATGGCAAGTTCACATTTGTTTCCTTACATAATATGCGTTCATGTACATGAGCAAGCGTATTAATTCATCGCGCATCGCAATATTACTTACCTTTCTACTTACGAATCGTTCATATCTCAATCTTTCTCGTAAAATTCTTGAAAATTCATCGCACTAGAACAACATACAACGATCAAAAATGTTATTATGAGTCTAACAGATTTTGCCTTTGTTAAAACGATAAAAATCAAAGGCGGCAAACCTAGCTAGAGAAGGAAAATTTGGCTTGCTTCACGCCGCCATTTGAAATGGCGGCGAGAACTGCCGCCAGCTTGAAATGGCGACAGGACCTATCGCCATTTCAATCGGGCGATAGGTGGCTGAGCCGGCGACGAGGGGAGAGGGTTCTGTCGCCGCCAGCTGAAATGGCGATATGTTCTGCCGCCATTTCAACTGGCGGCACAGGAACATATTTCTGTAATTTTTTGGAGAGACGATATATTTTTGTAATTATGTTTTAAAATAATATTATTTAAAAAAAAATTCTGCATGTAAATGCTCTGTATGTTGTTCCCTAAAAACAAAGGAAATGCACTATATGTTGAATTGCTTTGGTGTTGTCGTTTTGCGTGGCTATGTGCATCTATCAGTCTTGCATAGCACAGTCCATGAAGAAAGCTCCATGCACACGAGGAAAAGAACAACAGCACTCAAGGGCACTGCGTTTGCTCATCGTTCCTAGTATTATGCCAGAAGGAATTCGAGCGCTCTCGTAGCTCCCGTACATTAAGTCCGCTTTGTCTTCTTCGCGCGCGTCATGCGGCGATTATTTCGGACGAACATGGCGATGACTCTGCTGCCGTCGGTTTGTTGCTTATGAGCCGTCCCCAAATGCCGGTTGCCTTCTGCTCAGCGCGCTCTGTTCCCTAGCATGCGTCTACCAGTTGCTGTCGCAGCGCTCCCTGCGGCTGCCTTCAGCGCCCATTCGCTTCGCTGCTGCACCTGATGCACGCCTGGAACACGTCTATTGGTCTACCCATTTGCTTCGCTGCTGTGCCTGATTTACGGCTGCCACACGGTCCACGCGTCGTCCACGGCCGGACGCCCGCAGCGGCAAAGGACGCCGAATTCGCCCTCCTGATTTGGTGCACAAAACCGATTCTTTGTTTCTCATCGCCATTTGCCGGTCCATGAGTCTGCCGCAATGGGCCGAGCATACCAACCCGAACACACCGACACGAATCGTCGCCTCGAGAGCCACGCGCACTGTGCCCTGCTCTTGCCGTCTGCCTTTTCTTCTAGCGCCTGCTTGTCCTTTGGCTTTGCTTTTCTTTCCGCCGGGTTCTTCTCCTCATTTCCTCCGTCGCCTTCTTCCCTACGCGCCGCTTGGCTTCCTATCGCTGTGGGTCACCCTGCTTCACCCTTTTCCGCCGGCTTCTCCTCCTCATTTCCTCCGTCAGTTTCTTTCCTGACCCTACGCATTGATTCGTTTCCTATCGCTGTTGGTCGTCTGGCAGCGCCTAGGTCCGTTCATCCACCTGCTGCCTGCTTCGCCTACCTCCGGTCATCCGCCTGTTTCCCCTCCTCATTCCCTCCGTCGGCTTCTTCCCTGCACATCGATTCCCTTTGTATCGTTATCGTTTCGCACCCTACGGTGTCCGCGTACGAAGCTACCGCAGCCAGATATGCCCAGGTATCTACTTTTCAACTGATTAATTCACTGAATTTTTGGGTGTTGCCATGTTCCTCATGCTACCGGTTTCAGTCTTACGGTACACATTATGCTCTTATTGCTTTTAGGTGGTATCACACGTTCTCTGTCACGGGTTATATTGTTCGGACGATTGGGCCAACAGCTCGGAAACACTTCTTTGTTGCGCCTACGTAATTTTGTAGGTTAATTCCGTTCTTTCGGGATTGTCATTACCGTTTAAGATTCCCATTCTTCTTCAAGGTAACCGCTATTTGTTACGTGGATCCTCTCAATTAGTGTTACTGAGACACATCATGTTGTTATTGCTTTCAGGCTGTGTTACGCGTCATATTGCTCGGACGGTTGGCCCGACAGCTCCCAGACAGTCGTTTCTTACACCTTCGTTATTTTGCATATTAATTCCGTTCTTTCAGAGTTGGCATTACCGTTTAGGATCACATCCTTCTTCTGTTATAATTACAGTTCGTTTTGGTGGGTCTACTGATCTACTACTTATTTACTGAACGTGGCCATCGGAATATACGTCGGATCACAGGTCGTTTTTCTGTTTTTACCGCTGCTATTTTGCACCTTTATTAATGCTCACAGATGTCTATGCTTGTTTGTTAATGGAGCTCATCTGCAGTGCACTCACAGCTTTCCATGATGTTTTCAGTTCGTGCTTCCTGCCTGTGCCTCCGGGTTCTTCTGTGCCGACAACGTCAGACCAAACCCGTCGATTGTTCTCTTTGCGTTGCCATACAGGTTTCGCATCTTGACCCTCCCATGCTACTTTATGTACTCTTCTCTCTATGCATCTAGATCGTGCTTTGTCCTTCCTTGCTTGCAAATTTTATTAGGCTATGTTTCATTTTCAGTATTATTTTGTTGCTTACGTCTCCCTGCTGTTCTACTGTGCTGACAACGTCACATGAAACATACTGACCGTTGTCTTACCCTCCCATGCTGTTTTATGATTTTGTCCCTTATACATCTATGTGTGCGTTGCCGGTTTTGCTCATTTGTCTCTCCTGCTTTTGGTTTGACTGTTATTTGTTGCGTGCCTGTTCCTGTTGTATTGATGCCTTTTGTGAATTTTTGGTGTCCTATGTGCCTTCGTTGGCTGCTTGCATGTGCCGTTACACTCTACCGTCGTATCTCCTCTTATATTCTTCCCTTTCTTTCCTATTATTCTCTTGGATATAGCCTTGTCAGGATGCTCACATGGCGACAGCGCATCATCGTGTCTGCTAGATCCTTTTATATCCTTCCGGTCCTTCGCACGCTGACACTGCTGCTCCCCAAGCTGAAGTAAGCTCATCAGCTGGAAAAAAAAGGCAAAGAACTTGCCTTACCTCTACCAACTACAGCAGATACAAAGGATGTCCCACCGTCACCTACAGCAAGCATACCAATCATGCAACACATCACAACCACTAAACATGTATTGCACACACCACCTTCCACCCAGATCACCAAGGTCAATCACTTTCTCATTAATCATACCTATACAGTTTAATATACACCACAACACACTTGTTTCAACTCATATCAACATGTTCCATCGTTTTACTTTCCGGAAAAAAAAGGCTGAGCAGCCCACTCTACAAGGCGTCAAGCGTCAGGCTCCAGAACCTACACCGTTATCTCCTGATATACATGAAGATTCCTGGTACATATACCATACATTGCTCTCACAATTGCTACATTACGATTGGTGCTACCTAGATAACAATGATCCTGCTCCATTTTATACCTGCCAGTGACCTGACAGAAAAGAAAAAAATGCCCAGTCATGAGGAAACTAAAGATCGATCCATTGCAAAAATAATAGACCATCAGGTAACAGATCCGTTACCTACAAGTTCTGTGCTAATTAGATACATTCATACCACAGCATCTATGCTAATTATATACATTCATACCAATGATTCTAACTCTTTTCTACTTGCTGCATTTCACCAGGAACCGCCTGTACAACTGGACCGAACAAAAGATAGAGCAGCTTGACTTTTGTGCCTAGCCTCTGTAACTACCATGCACTTTTGCTAGAAGAACAGCAGGAAACCGTTTGTCCACTACAGCTTTTGGCTTTACCTAGGTAGAACAGAGTTACCTTACTGCCTCCTGATGAAACCCACAGAGAACAACCCTGTTACCTATTGTGCTTGTCCTGTATATTACCCTTTTTGTACACCCTGACCGTGCTTGTACGTATCACCGTTTACTACTTTGTTAGCCACTTGTGCTACCATGACTCCACCTGTCCCAATAGTTGTATATTCCACTGTTATATTAAACTCAACCCATCTAATGTACACTGCTTCCAACTTACATGCTTCCTCTTTTAACTAAATAGTTCAGTTCGTTTACACCTTTCACTAATGGCTGTCTTGCTTATACAGAAAATAAGATCCTATAGTCCAGCAAAATATTTTACTATCCCTTTTTTCCTGACTAACTATACCTCTCAAACACTACACTTACTATCCTATATCTTGATCATATAAACATATTACTTCAAAAAATTTACTCAAAAAAACAATCCGACCAAACATATTCAGACAATTTCGGCACAGGCGTGGCGTAGCGCGCAGCTTGTCCTAGTGTCCCCTATTTCGTTAAGAAATCAGTAGTCACCGAGGCTCAGGCTATTTGAAAGGACCCCAAAGGAGGAAAGGACATGACGCATCAATCTAGGTGCTGAAGACAAATTGTCCAGGAACAGTGTTTTTAGTGTGGTCTATGCAGAGCTCTCAGTGTTTTATATATATATATATATATATGGAACGTATCTAGTGTAAATGGGTATTTGAGTGTAAGGTGCAAATGTGAACGTCAGCTATCAGATCTCACGCGGACAGCTTAGATGCAGATGGGTGGGATGCCCCTAATCACTTAAGGCCTTATGCAAAAAAAACCCCGATCGGCTTTGCATTTTTCAGAAAACCCCTCCGCTCAACCGCGCACACCGTACCCCTTCGTCTTCTCCTCGCTCGCCCTCAATCGCCCCTGGAAACGCACTTGCGCCGCCACCGCTCGGCGCCCACGCCCTCCAATCCGCCTTCGTCCCCCGGGCACCCGCCTCCTCCTCCTTCCTCGTCGCCCACTCGCTGCCTCGTGCCAAGGCCAGGATCGAGAGGGCCAAGCGCCGCCACAACGACCCCGCTTCGATCGCTCCCCTTGCAGCCGATCGCTTTGCGCTTCAGCGCCACGGTCTCATTGGGCGCTACCTCTTGGCGCCACGGTCCCCGCCAAACCCCGTCTGACTAGGGTTAGAATTCCCATTTCCTCACCCTCTCGTGCCACGCTGCTTCTGCCCCGACGGCGACCGCCACTGCTGACCTCTCACCTCGACGCGCCCACCTCTCCACCTCTCGGCCCCGGCGCCGCCCTCATTGCCCTCCCGACCGCAAGGAGATCCTCTCGCCCAGGCAGCCGCCACCACCGTCGGGGCTCCACGACGAACCCACTCTCTCTAGCCCCTCTCGCTCTGACCCTCCTCGGCCTCGGCGCCGCCATCCTTCCCTGCTCCTAACATGCTCCCGGGCTTCAGAACTCCAGGCTAGCAATTGCCACTTCTTCTTGGCTGCCACAAAGCTCAGCTGAATACCTAGTTTAATTCGGGTGGGCTACCTTTTCAATTTGGAACTTGTCTTGAACCAAAATAGCACCTTACAAAACAAAATTGTAGCCATCTAAGAGACTAAGACTACTACTAAATAGACAATCATTTTGAATATTGAAATTTTCCTAATGCTTTGGAATATCATTCATTCAGTTATGCACGTATGTTTTTGGCTATGGGTTATATTGGATAAATATAGCTATCTTAGCACTTGGTAATACGATTATCATGATCTTACACTCATCTTTTTTACCTGTAGGTGGTAGATTGCCATATCTGTGGAGACCCACATTCAGTCTTACGTTTTGCCTTCATCGAGTTTGCTGATGATGGTAGCACCTTCAAGACTATTTTTTCTTCTATTTTCTTGTGTATGGATAAACAGCAATGGTGACATGAACCTGCAAATGCTGTTGTGCGAGTTGCCGCAGGGGGAGATGAACCTGCAAATGCTGCTGTGCGAGTTGCCGCAGGGGGAGATGAGTATTGATGTATTAGTGTTATGTAACTGAACCAAGTGTCTCAGGTTGTACTAATCTTGTAACTGAATGTTGATGCTTCAGTTGTAAAGTACTAAGTTTTTGAATTGTGAATGAGTTATTATTGATGAAGCAGTGTTCTTGTTAGCTGAGTTGAGTATTGATTTATGACTTGGTTATGTATGAGAATGAGATGACTAAGTAGTGTTCTATAATGAATGACTGGGCACATCTCATTGGTCAAAAGGCTTATTATGGTCATAATGACTAAGCGGTTGGTCTCTCAAATTATCAGGTTGTAAATTGAAAGTAAATAGTGCCAGGTTGTTCAATGTAACTGGGCACATCTCATTGGTCAAAAGGATGCACTCACTCATTTAGAAATCTAATACTATTCATAAACTGAACTACTGAAGCATGACAAAATCTGGAAATCTGCTATGTGCTTTTGATGGACTCCAAATTGAGTAACACATCAAAATCTGGAAATCTGCTATGTGCTTTTATGACCATAGATTGGGGTCAAAAAACAAACAACATGCTTGTCAAGAAATCTGCTATGTGCTTTTGATGGACTCCAAATTTCTGGACTAGGTGAGCAAGTACGCACATGGTTTGCCAAACTATCCAATTAGAATGACATGAACAAGATAATTTATCTCAATGGAATTAGAATAAAACACACAAAAAAGAACAACTAAAAGAGCACAACTGTGTAGCACTCTACTAGTATAAACATCATAAGTAGATGGCAGTAGTATTTGAATTTCAACAATGGAATAGTAGTACGTGTAGAACAAGTGGTCTAGTGCCCAGTAACCATATAATTGCTATATCCCAACAGACCTCAATCAACAGCCAAGACTACCAGTACAGAGCACCCATACACAATAATCACCTGGATAGCATTACATTTAGAGCTGCATTCAACATCTCATGTACAATCCAGTTTGTATGTAACCCTTACCCATTTGGGTTGTCTGCCCATTGGCTTCCCTTTTAGCTGCAGCAGGATCCATGCAGAGAGGGCCCTGCATCACACAATGTTTTTCATCTCTCGAAAACCTAACACAATGGCAGAACATACACTTACAAGAAGTTGATACGAGTGCCAGAAGATCGTGCAAGTCATGGAATTTGTAGTTAGGTCCATCTGCGCATCTAAAGACTTTTCAGAGTCTGATCCATTTTGTTGCTCTGATATGATCACAAACACCAACCAAGTGCTTGTATGGTCAGTAATTTCCAAGGCAGATACAAATAGAAGTAGAACCAACCAGGAGAAACACTGCAGCTAAAGATATAGAACGACAACTTCAACCGACAGAACAATAACACAAAAAGGATAAATTCTTCTGGGGTTCAGGCTTGAGGGCAAGCAGCGATGGTAAACTGAGAACAACCATCTGCACAATATATGTATGTTCTTGACTTCTTGTTGTCCACACCAGGTTACAATCTCGAATTCTCAACCCTATATATGAAAAACAAATCAACAAATACACACAAGTTACACTTACACAGTACACGTAGCACACTGTTGCTTCTACAGCTAAAATAGCTCCCTAGACCACTGAGGACTACTAAGGTACAGTGTGCTGCGTCTTCTGACAAAGTCGGCGTGTAAGGTAATAGCGCAACGCGATGGCTGAGCAGCAGCTGATGCGAAGCTGACAAGCTGTTAAGGTTCGAGCTTCAGGGAGACGACTCGGGACTGCCGGTTCCGCTTGGCCACCCTCACGAACACTACTGATAGGCATGACGGTGCCCACCACGGCCTGTGGATTTCCTGCTCCCTTTCAGGCAGGCAACTGGGAATAATTTAAGCAGGAGTAAGGGCAAACAATCAGTTAAGCATTTTGAGATGTACACATGCATGGCATATAGGAATTGTCGAGTTATCTTCCAGATTCCATGTTGATAAAATATTTTACAAAAGGGAAGTAAGGATAGAAGCAGAATGGTAGCACTTACATACTTCTAAGGATTGAAACATATTAGTAACTTTCATTGTACTTCATTTTTGCCTTTTGCATTGCACCACATGTAATTGAATTTCTCAAAGGTTCGGAAAACAAATGGTACTTGACATAATATTCTGTGTTCTGTTACTGTGCTAAATGTACCGAGCTCAAACCACATTTTGAAGATTAGGGATCCAAAAAAACTAAAACAGGCATGTGATAATGTAGTTACGATGCTTAATCTGTAGCTAAACTTTGAAATGGATCATGCTTAATCAAATCAAATTGTCTAATTTTCTGGAGAAGGAATCACGTTGTTGTTAACATAATAAGGATTAATGACAATGCTAAATGTGAGACAATACCACCATAAAGCTTGTCACACACTACAGAAAACTGTCTGCCTGGCATTTCTATGCCAGCCATATTTATATACTAATCATTTATGACAAGTCACCGAAACAATAGCAAGAAATTTCTTTTTTGATGGGGACACAACAAGAATTTATTGATGCCAAGTTGCCAACATGGAGAATAATGACTTTGCATCAACATCTATAACCTTGATAAATGAGCTGCTTAGAGCTTTACCCTAGCCGTACCGGGGGGTTTGCCACAGCCAGGGAGGGCGAGGGAAATGGGGAATTCCTAACCCTAGCCGTACCAGGGGGTTTGGCGCAGGGGGACCGTGGTGCCGAGAGGCAGCGTTGCAGCCGGAGACCGTGGCGCCGAGCGGCAGGCGGCGACGGCGGCGCAAGGGGAGCAATCAGGGCAGGGGGGTCATCGTGGCGACGCTTGGCCCTCTCGATCTTGGCCTTGGCACGGGGCAGCGAGGAAGGAGGAGGAGGCGGCTGCCCGGGGGACGTAGGCGGATTGGAGGGCGCGGGGAGATGCGGGCGCCAAGCGGCAGCGACGCAAGTGCGTTTCCAGGGGCGACTGAGGGCGAATGAGGAGAAGACGAAGGGGTACGGCGTGCGCGGTTGAGCGGAGGGGTTTTCTGAAAAATGCAAAGCCGATCGGGTTTTTTTTTGCATAAGGCCTTAAGTGATTAGGGGCATCCCACCCATCTGCATCTAAGCCGTCATGCATGAGATCTAATGGTCGACGTCAGATTTGCACCTTACCACTCAAATACCCATTTGCACTAGATACGTTCCCATATATATATATATATATATATATATATATATATATATATATATATATATATATATATATATATATATATATATATATATATATATATATATATATATATATATATATATATATATATGACGTCCATTTCAGATTTCCGAGTACGTATCTCACCCTAATATACCACTTAAACGAAGAAATTATTCTTCTTTATCACTTTCAGTATACTTAAATACCGATTATAAGATATTCCAACGTGACTTGATTGAAATTTTTTTATTGGAGCCCTTTATTTTTTGCTATAAACCCTTTTCATATATAAAAGAAGTATATACACTGATTTTGGTATAAAAAGTGGATTTTCATGAAATTTTTCATGGAACTCACTTTGGAGTATCTTATAATCATTATTGGAGTATACTCAAATTGATAAAGAGGTATTATCATACGATTTAAGTGGTATATGAGAAGTGGAGTACGTACTCTCTGTGAGTATCATACCATTTTCCTATATATATATATATATATATATATATATATATATATATATATATATATATATATATATATATATATATATATATATATATATATATATATATATATATATATATATATATACATATATGATCCAAGTATGGTATATTAATTTGTATACGTATTTTTAGATCAAGGATATTCCCATCTTTTTATAAAAAGCTAATAACCCAAATCTTACAACCAAATTTCAAACACAAATACTGGGGATTTCAACTAGCTAAGAAGCAAAGCCAAAACAACCATAAAAACCGAGCAACTCACAAACGATGGAATCTAACATATTACCCCCGAGTAACCCAAGGAGAACTAGCACTAAACATCTTCCATCGCACAGAACTTTTTCAACCAGTCTTCAGCCGAACTCAGAAAGCCTTCTACCTTCACTCGATCAGCTTCTTTGGTTAGTATGCGCCAACGCTGCAAAAATGACACAAATTTGAACATAACTTCAATTGGTTGCTTAGGAAAAGTCTTGTCGATCGTCATTTTGTTTCTAATTTTCCAGAGCGTCCAAGCCAGCACTTCAAAACTGAACAAACCAATATGGTAATCATTAACACCCTTTTTATCCAACCAATTAAGTTGGAGATCATCTAATGATCCAGGAATTCTGTCCCAAATTAAAATTTCTTTTACACAGTGCCAAGCAAACCTTGCCAGGACACATTGGAACAAAACATGATCTGCATTTTCTTCAATCCCATAGAGCATGCAGTTGATCCCACCTTTCCATTTCCTTATTTTAAGTTGATCTGCAGTTTGAATTTTATCTTGATAATTGCCAAAGAAATATCTTAACTTTGAGGGGGATTTTGTTGTTCCACGGCTTTTGCATTTTCCTTTAGGTAACCCCCACCCCCATAAGCAACATGCCTATACAGAGATTTGACTGAGATCTGTGAGATTTCTCCAAGCTCCAGACTACTTTATCTTGTTCTTCATTAAGCCCAACATCATTCAAGGATTCTTTGAGAAGCTTCCACTGTTCCTCCTCCTCCATTCCAAAGTTTCTAACAAAGATAATATTCCAAACCCCATCTTCCCAACAATCTGCTATACTTATATTAGGGTCTTGGCAAATGTTGAACAACTTGACATATTTGACTTTCAAAGGACAATCACCCATCCAGACATCTTTCCAAAAAATAGATCTTTTTTCCATTTCCTATCTGATGAACAACACCCCACTTAAAAAGATGCTTCACCCTATGAAAACTTCTCCAGAATTGAGAACCTCTCGGGGATTGGAATCTCTAAAATCACCCATGGGAAATGCTTTGCCTTCATAATCCTGAACCAAAGTTCCTCTCGAGCCAAATGAATTCTCCAAATCCATTTGCATAGTAGACAATCATTCATTATTCTTGTATTTATCACCCCAGGCCTCCATAATCTTTAGGTCTACACATTGCTTCCCAGTTGACCATGTGATATCTGAATTTGTCACTTGCCCCCCTGCAAAAGAACCTTCATCTGATACTACCCACTTTCCTATGTGTTTCCTCGGTGAATCTATAAAACCACATTGTGTAAATGGGCTGACTGCTAAGACTACTATTAACTAGGATCAATCTTCCCCTTGAAGAGAGAAGATTATTCTTTCAGTTGTCCAATCTGTTACCTAGCTTGATGAGAATAATGTCTGCTGCTCTCTTGTTAACAAATATGTCCCCACTTGTGATGCCTAGGTAAGTAAGGGCAGTTGACCAAGTTGACAATTGAGCATATTTGAAACTCTGGTGGCTTCCTCTCTCTCTACCCCCAACACAAAAACCTCACTCTTGTGATAGTTAATTTTAAGACCAGACATCCACTCAAAGCAATAGAGCAAGAACTGAGATTAAGAATGTACTCATCTCACAATCAATCATCTGCACACTGTAGCAAGGGGACGCCCCCAGGAATTAAATGAGAAATCACCCCTCTAATCAGACCTTTTTCTTGGGCCTTTTCAATAATTTCCGCTAAAAGATCTACAGCCAAATTGAAAAGCAAAGGAGACAAAGGATCTCCTTGTCTCAAACCCCTGTAGGTATTAAAGTAGAGTCCAATTTTTCCATTTATGTTAATACTCACCTTTCCCCCTTTCACTGAACTCATCACCAAATTAATCCATTGCTTAGAAAAACCTTTCATTACCATAACTTCCTCTAAGAAGCTCCACTGAATTTTATCATAAGCTTCCTTAAAGTCAAGTTTAAATATCACTCCCTTTTTCTTGGACACTCTCAGCTCATGCAAAATTTTATGTAAGGAAATCACCCCATCAAGAATGTTTCTACTTTTTATAAAAGCATCCTGGCTTTCATTTATTATCTTATCTACAATATTACTCAATCTATTATTAGCCATCAGCTAGGTAATGATCTTCAAACTGACATTGATCAACCAAATTGGCCTATACTATTTGATGGTATTACCATCCTTGATTTTAGGTATTAGGGTTATCACCCCATAGTTTAATCGTTTTAGGTGTAACTTACCATCAAAGAAATCTTTAACCATTTCTAGAAAATATTGCTTAAAAGCACCCCAAAAGTTTTTATAGAAGAATGTTGGGAAACTATCTGGCCCAAGTGCTGAATCATATGGCAAATCCTTGATAATGTTCCAAATTTCCTCCTCAGATAAATCTTGCAAAAGATTCTTACTATCTTCTTCAGAGACTCTGTATTTTAAGCTCCAAATATCCTTTGACAGACTCACACCTTGTTTGCATTCAGAGCCAAATAAATTCTTGTAGAACTCATAAATGTGATCCCTAATACTCTCTTCTCCAATTAAACAGACCCCTTCATGATCCAAGCTGAAAATAGAGCCTTTTCTACTTCTTCCATTGGCATAGCTGTGGAAAAAACCAGTATTGGCATCCAGTTCACATCACCCCTTTGTTGTCAATATCTTTCTTCCATTTCATAAATCTTTTCTAATTCCTTTTCAACTGTATATCTAATTGTCCATTTATCAGCATTTAGATATATTTCTTCTGACACCCTATCCATATTATTGAGATGATCCAAAATCAACTTCTTCTTCCTTTTACACTCTCCATTGATGTTGGCACCCCATCCTCTCAAAAATTGTCTCAAAGATGCCACCCCCCATTCCATTTATCCAGTGAGTAAATATGCTCAGGCATCCTCCATTTAATCTCATCCCATTTTTCAAGGACCAATTCTTTGAAGTTCTCGTGGCAAAACCATTTCGTTTCAAAACAGAATCTTCCTATCTTAGTTATCACCCATTCACCTGTGTCCAAGACTATAGAACCGTGGTCAGATCCCACTCTGTTCAAACTGTTATTAGCGCGTAAAGGAAATTCAAATTCCCAACCAGTTGATACAAGAATTATGCCAAGATCCACTATAATGGGACACTTTTGCTTATTTGTCCAAGTAAATCTTGGGCCACCCCTTTTGACCTCCTATAAATTCATTGAATAGATCAATCAGAGTATAATTGATGTTTTTAGAACTATCGTCTTCTGGTCTCCTAATCAAATTAAAATAACCCCCTAGCATCAAAGGCAATACTGAATTCTGACATTTGTTATTCAGTTCCCCTAAAAACTCTTGTGCTAACTCATGTTGAGCAGGCCCATACACTACCACTAGCTCCCATTTGAAATTATTTCTTCTGTGCCTAATAACCATGCTCACAAAAAAACCTTCCTTTGTCACAGTCTTCTATCTCCATCGCATCTTCTTTCACCCCAAGCAAAATACCACTAGAGTGCCCTCTCGCAGGAGACCTGTGCCATTTAAAGTCAAAACCCCCGGCTAAAGCTTTCAATTCCCTATCAGTTTATTCTTTCTTGATTGTCTCTTGCACCAAATAGTATCAAATCTTTTCTTACTAATATACTCCTTGAGTTGTCTTCTTCTAGCTAGTTTACCAAATCCTCTTATATTCTAGAAGAGTATCTTCATGTTTTTATTTTCTAGATGCATTCTTACCATTTTTCAGCTTACTCCTTACTCTCTTATTCAGTTTAAAACCCAAAGCACTCCTAGATTCATTATCAATCACATCAAGATTGACATGTTCGCCCCTTTTGTCTTCATTTGTCACATGTCTCCCCATCTATTCTAAAATCTTATTTTTATCCACTTCTGCTTTGGCTATAGCAGCTCTGGCCAATTCCTAAGCCTACATAGCTGATATAACATCCTTGGGATTTTCTAGGTGTGATCCTAGGATAATGCCAAAAGAAGGAACTACATTTTCTAAATAATCAACAGAAGCATCATTAAGAATAATAAAGGAGTCACTCTGTGAGCCCTCGAAATCGGATCTGTTCCAAGCTAAGTGATTATGCCGAAAGCGCAACACTTAACGAGAGACAAAAATGATTCCAAGTGCCCGAATATGTGTCTCATGTTAGCTCCCAAGGATCAGTGGCTAACATACATATATCCAAACACAACATTGCAATCACATCCATACACAATCATACAAGAGAATAGAATTATTAATACAACTTCAACAAATAGAACCTTATAGTCCAATTTTGCATATGAGGGCCGACTGGCCAAATTTAAGCATAAGAGAATAAATCGCAACGGAAGTAAATAAAGAAAAAAAAGAAGAGAGAAATCGAGTTGGCATGCCCAAATCCACAAGCAACTAACTAGAGTTAAAGCCGGAGCATCTGTAGTACTTAAACCCAATTCAAACGACTTCTCACCTACAACATGGACAATCCGATTGAGTACAAAAACGTACTCGCAAGACTTACAAATAACAACATATAATAAATGCATTCAAGTGTTCAACTCATTCGGAGTTCATAAGAATTTTCTACGAATTTTCAAAGATAAAAGAGTTTTTAGTGTAAAAATAATTATTTTCTGAAATTTCTACCACATTAAAATTCTTTTTAAACTCAGGCTAACCTAGCCTCTGTCATAATCAAAGTAGCCCATCCAACCACACAATGCCCAGATTCACGATCTTCCAACTATACAACCTATCCGATAATTGTATGATATCCACCGACTTATGGGCATAAGACCATGCCTAAATCCATCAATTGTTCTTCACTATGCTATTTAAGCTAATAATAACTATCTAACTCTACTAGTCTCACCTCGGCAATTCATATTCGCATACACCCAAAATTTCCACCGACCGAGGTTTAATAAACTAACCGACACCTAATGAGCTTTACAATTTAATAACACATCTAATATCTAATGGCTCACTAATCGATCAACTCATATCCATACCATCGAACTTAGTCATGAACGACCTCTACCAATCCAATCATATATGTGCCTCTACGATCAACTAATAATCCTTTATCTACTAATCCAATTGAGGGTACAAATCTATCAACTTGGCATATAGGACTTAACTACTAATTACATGGCAATCCAAATATTTATCCGCAATCAAATCATCTATTCTACCATCACCCAAATCTAGCATAAATGACTCGTATAGCTATTACTTAAGACATCCCAGCTATTTACCCATGATTAAATAAATCACCTGATTCAACCTCCATATCTCCATAAATATCATCACAAGAGCTATCCAGTAAGTAATAATTCATAAAATCCTTATGCGTCCTAACTCCAAAACTTACAAATCCATCGTGAGGGAATACCTCCAATTAATTTATCATCAAAGATCACCACAAATTTGCATGTGACTCTAAAATAATATCATCCAATCAATTGATACAATGTATATTTAATTGAGCATTTACCGACCAATAATACACCTAAACCGCCACAACAATCTAATCAATCACATCCCTCAATATATCATCAGAAGATCACAAACAAGCACTATTAGGACATTACCGGAGAGTTATACTGGTCTTAAGCTACCAAATCATTTTTTAAAAGTAAACATGCATAAATAGATGCTACGCTCATGACTAATATGCAACATGCACAAGTAAATATCGTAAACACGATTTGACACTAAAGATTTTTACCGCGGCACTAGGCGTGCGAAATATCACCGGACGTCTTCTCGGGTCCGCGTCAGCCGTAGTCGTCGCTGAGCTCGTCTGCATCTGCATCCGCTGTAGTCATCGTCGAGCTCGTCCGTGTCCGCTCGGCCTTTGCGTCCGCGTCCCGCTCCGCATCGGTGCCACCATGTCATGCGCAACACGTCATGCCACTGTAATACTACGATTTATTCTAAGAAAGAAAACGTTCAAAAGAGAAATTAGACATAAGAAAAAGGGGGTTTCTGCAGTTCTTCGGCAATTTGGGCCTCAGGCCTTGGCCCAGGAGGCCCATGAGGGGCCGGCCACCAATCAAAGAAGGGGGAAAACCCTAGAACTATTGTAGCACGTGAGCTACAGTACCCCCCGCCGCCGCTACAGTGCCGTGCTACAGTAGACACCCCCCTTGCACTCCATTGCTATTCCCCTCCCTCTTGGTAGTGCTCTCCCATTGCTATCGCCCAAGAAGAAGGAAGAAGAAGGAAGGGGAAGAAGGGAGGGGAGAGGGATCGTGTGATGTTCATCGCGTTCGATAGCGGGTTCTTCAAGGGTAATCCCAATTCCCCCTCGATTAGTTGCGCAATTAGTTAATTTAACGATGTCGGTATTTAGGGCTGTTCAGGACAGATTAGAGAAGATCAAGGTTTTTATATGTTTAAAGGCGGAATTAGTTCTGGACATCTCTTAGAGTATTGTAGAGAACGTAGCCATCTTTCCGTGAAGGGCTAGAACACGTAATTTGGACCCCTGTAGCAGAAGTTATGATTTTATTAGTGGGACTGTTCTGCAGAATCGTTGGTGTTCTGACAGGTTTTAGTAATATGGGTGAAACGATTAGTTAAAAGGGAAATCAGAGAAGCTCAGTATAATAAAAGTTGTAGATAATTGTCTCAGCTTTTCAGAAAGCTCAAGAACTCGAGATTTGGATACACGTACTGAAAGTTATGGCATTTTTAGTGCTCTGTCCAGAGAGCCTGACGGGAAAATCGATGTTTTATTAACTGACTTGTTAGGGGTATTATTTGGCCGATTCAGAGAGGTTCACCAACTAGACTTAGTTGGATAATTTAATTAACTTTCCAGAAAGTCTAAGAAAACCTAAATTGGACTCCTGTACCAATAGATATGAATTTTACAAGTTGACTGTCCACCGAGGGGACAGATCGACGTGTAGGAATTGGGGTTGGGATCGAGTTAGATGCTCTTGCAAGTTAGTGATTGTTGTTGTATACTTTGTTTTGGTCCGCTACTACCATCTTAGTTTGTGTTATAATAATTACTCAGGTGGTGGACCGGTCCCGGGGGCAGCACCTTCTGTGCGTCCCTCACTCTCTCGCGGTTAAGGCAAGTATAATGATGGTTATATTATATATTGTTGAATGACAATGCTTGGTATATGTTATGAGAAATTGTGTGTTCATGAGATGTGATGATGGCATAGTTGGTATTGTGCATTATTGCTAGAGATATGAGTTATGTGTTAAATTTGGATGTTAAGCTAGTTGTGATGACTATGTTTATGAGCTTTGTAGTATGAATAGGATTGTCATATGCAATATTGTTGCGGATGCATGTCTGTTAATTTGAGAAATTCATACATATGCATCATGTTGGCTTTGGCTTATTGAAGACTTGGTCATGTGATGACCAAGCAACTTTTGAGGTCCCCGTCATGTTGATGACGGGCTAAAGGTCCCCATGCTTTAAAAGCATGGGCTTTGGTCCCCATACTTGTGGAGTATGGGCAATGGTCCCTGTGCTAGATGGCACAGGCATGGGTGTGCATCGACGGATGCACACTTTGCATTACCGGTAAAATGCAAAAGGGAAAGAGAAGGAAGAGGATCATTTTTGAGCATATTGCATAGCATGTGTGTATAAGATGACTGATATGTGGATTTGAGAAGTTTAATTGCTGATTTACATGCTTGTACGTTGTTGATGCCATTTATTATATTTCTTTGAGTCTTGGACTTACTTCTTGTTGTTTGTTGTGTTTAGGTACATTTACTGAGATCGGCATGCATGGGGAAAGGAATGATTAGTCTTCTTGCACATCCACACGAACCACCCACCATAGAATAAAAGGAAAACCAACTAAGGGATGAATGAACTGTTTAGAGTACTCTTATTAATTATTGCTTGATTGGATTAGTCTGTAATAAATAGATGTTTGGATGCTTGTGATCAATTTCTTAAATGCTTAGTTACTATGGATGATATAGTAATGAATAGTCAGTTTTGATTATGTCTTGATCAAATGGCAATTTTGGGTTATCTTTACATCTTTTAATTATCTGTTGGAACCTCCGGTATAGGTAACTATACAAAGGAGGTTCTGCTGAATTTTTGTAAGATGTTTTAGTTTGAATATGTTTAGATTTACTTAATTTAGCAGCATTCCAGGCCTTTGTTTGGCTGGGGTGTTACAGCCACCTTGCCTCACTCAGGCTGCCGCGCCGCTGCATGCATGGCCATCGCATGCATGCACCGCGCTCTCGTTCGGCTCCTCCACGCCGTCGTCTTCGCGCCGCTGGCCACGCCGCCAAGCCTCGCATACTCGGCTACTCTGGGCTTGACCACCTCCACCTCGACATCGCCTCGACCACCATTAAGCCACGCCTTGCGCCCGCTGCCGCCACCGAGCTACCATGCTACGAGCGCCTTGGCTCGGCCATCGCACACCAAGCTGGCCACATTGTGTCTCCTCGACCCTCCGTCGCGCTCCCTCTCCTTGGGCTAACGTCGTGCCCTCGGCGCCGCCGCACCGCGCCTCGCCTCGCCGTCTTCCGTCCCCACACCTCGGCTTCCTCGACCGCGCCGCGACCGATTTGCTGCCACCTCGTCCGTCGCTGCTCCAGCTGCATGCATGTTGCAGCATGGCCATGCTGTGCCAGGCTGCCGCTGATACTGTCACCTGGCCGCGCCCTCGGCTCAGCTACTCCACACCGTTGGCTTGCGTAGGTTGCCGTCACTGCCGTGTGCTTGGCCACCGCGCCATGCACTGCATGAATGCATTGGCCGTATGCCACCAAGCCGCACAGTGTGCCGCCTCACTGCTTTCTCCTCTTCCCTTCTTGCAACACCCTCAAACAAACTCGTATGCGAAAAATAATTACATGGGTGGGATGCTCATGAGATGATGAACACCATGGCATAACATGCGTGAGCAGATTTTTAGTTTTTGCTAGAGATTGGAAGGAGAGAAGAGATGAAATGAACAAGTGTTAAAGCTTTTGCTTGGGGAAGAAAGGGATGACTAGAAGATGCTGTTGACTGGGAGAAAAAGGAAATGGCGTGAGCAAAGAATGAATGGGCAGTGGTGTTCGGTTGGGGCAAAGAATTGGGGAGAAAAAGAAATGGGCAGTGGAAATAACAATGCATTTCTTCCTCCTTTTCTTCAACTTGCTCAAACGATCTCGCATGCGCAAACTAGTCACTAAAATGGAACGCTCTTGAGATGACGATCGCAATGGTATAACATGTGTTTCACGATTTTTGGTTTTTGGTTGTGATTGCGAGGAGAGAAGTTGGGGAATAGAATGGACACGTAGGTGTTTTATCTGCTACTTCTTTTCTCCTTTTGCAAATTCGCTCAAACTACCGTGCATGAGCAAACGAATTGCAGAAATGAGTTGGTCGTGCGATGATGATCACGGTGGTATGACATGTGTGACTTGGTTTTGAGTTTTTCGATGAGATTTGAAGGAGAATTGAAATGAGTTAGCAGGGAAGGAAAATGAGAGATGACAAGAAAAGAAGGGACATGCAGGTGTCTCGCCTGTGGTCGGTTGAACTAGAAAAGAGCGGCGATACTAATGCATGCATGATGATAAGATTTTTGAAATGCACGCAAAAACAAGAAATAAAAAATAATTAAATTTAAATGCAGTCTTTCAAACCATTCGATTTTTTTTAGAAACCTTTTACTAAAGCATGGAAAATTTTAAAACTTAGTCAAATATTTAAAAGATCACCAAATTAAATATTAACATCCCGATTCTGAAAATCAGGGTGTTACACACTCTTACCTTGAGTCTCCTGATTTTGAATTGACTTTAATATTGTAGCCTTCTTCTACATGGGGATTCCTTGGTCTTGAATGCGTATGCTCTTCCTTGTTGTCATCTGTGGCTCTTTAACCCTATTTTTACCCCGTTTCTTTTGGATACTATCCGATCTTGTGCTAACCCCTCCAAATCAGATAACATGTAGGATTCTCTATCATTTTCTACAGTTTGGATATCTTCATCTCTCTCATCATTTTTATCATCTTTGTTTCCAAAATCAACCCTATCTTATGAAGTTAGACACCCCTTGAGCCCAACATTCTCTTGTTGATTCTTGACATACTTCTTGCTTGAATTTTCTTCCTGATCTTCTACTGTTTTGTCCACTACTATTCTTTTCCCCTTAGTTGGAGTTATAAGGCAAGGCCATAGAGCAACTGCCATCAGTGTAGATTCCTCTTTTGTGTGCACCACTATAGAATCTGCTGGAATATGATTGATATCCATCTCCCCTACTACTTCCATCTCTTCTCTATGAACTGATGATCTTGCACCCATTTCCATACTGATTTCGAAATCTTCTTGGTTACTAGATGTCATTTTCTTGTCAGTTTTCTGAGTAGGAAAAATGAAAGCTAGAGGCATTGTTTGAAGAGCTTGACGCACAGGATTAACTTCCACAATCTCTTTGCCCTGGACAGACCCCTTTGAATATAAAGGTCTCTATTATTTATGTTTGCTCTTATAGGAATCTCCTCCACTTTTATGTTATGAAGTATGGTATGTTTCACCTCCAAATTTTTTAGCTAACTTTTCTCATTTTGTTTTATGGTACTTCCTAATGAACCACAGAGGTCCAGATTTGGCCCGATCTTTCGATGAGAAGATAAATTCGATAGAAGTCGTCAACTCTCATGATCCTGGCTACAAACTCGCAAGGCTCAAAACCACACAATCGCTGAACTACTCGACAAGTCATTATCAACCATACACGAATACCCGGAAGACCTGATCATGAAGATCAATTCCTGCATAAACCGAAGAAGCACGCAAGAACGAGATAAATAGCAATATGAAATTGCGAATAGGAATTAAGATTGTATTGATAAGTGGGGTTCCGAAGACAATGTTGCTATTGATCTCGCCGAACAAGAGGACAAAGTATAAAGTAGCAAAGCTAAACTTCAATCAACAAAACCCGAGAAAACTAGAGGGGCGGCGGCCACTATATATAGGAGAAGGGAGGGGCGGTCGTGGGTACTGTTCATGTGTGAACAGTACCACGTGAACAGTACCAAAGCCATAGGTAGTTGGCCATATGGGCAAAGTTAGCCCATTCATAACATAAGTCAGTCCATTCATTATATAGCCCATAGGGCAACAAGAGGTGATGCAGTACCAAGGCATATATACGTAGTACAATGGCATGTAGATGCAGTACGATGGCATGTAGACGCAGCTCGGCTCGTAGAAGTAAAAGTAGCTCAGTCCAATTGGGGAATATGGTATTGTAGTAGCCGACAATCCTATTGGAGAAGATGTGCTTGAAGTAGAGGATGCAGTGCAGTGAGTCAAAGCATTAGTTGGATCCTTAAGGTTGATGTCCTCATCACTTCCATTGGATTCTTTCTCTTCCTCATCATGTTCCTCATCTTTCCTGTTGTCATGTTTTTTTGTCTCCTGGGCCACTGTGAGGTCCACCTTTCCTAGCATCCACTCGAGACAAGCTATAGATCCCAAATCAACCTCGCGTCGTATAAATACCTAGAAGGCAATCCTTCGAACCACTGCTTTCCAGTGAGGTTAGGCAGGCTAGAAGCTCTGGCAGAAGTGCGCTTGCACATGCTTAAAATTGTGGAGGCCGGGTACAACCGTACAAGGGTACAAATGTAGGAATGGATAGGCTACGCTAGTGAAAAACAAATTTTTATCGTGTAAACCACGAAGCCTACATTGTAGATCATTATCACTAGATATGCAGTACAGCAGAAAAAGAGTTGAAACAACCCGATCCAACGTAGCGTACGTCGGTGTAGTTGGAGTAGTCGATCTTCCTATGAATGTACCACAAACAGCTTGTCGTCCCACGAACTGCTGGTTGTCTCATCTCCTCCTAGCGATCCCATGAATCTTTAACGCTCGTGGATCGTCCTGATCAGCATCGTAGTTGCAGCGACGCCTCTAACAGTATCCACACGTCCTGGGGGGATGATGTGCACCGGTGTGCTAGCACCAACGTGCACAGTATGGCCTTTGAGGAGGTGACGACTAGCGTTTTGGTGGTGTTGCATCATACACCCAAAAGTCCCCACACATCCCTTTATGAAGCGCTGCTCGGAAACCCCTTTCCAATGCACAAGTCGGTAACGGTCTTTAGCAGGGCATGGCGACCCCCAAATATATGTAAAAATCATATCAGATGAACCTATATAGTGCTCATTTGAGATCCCTTTGCCTCATGATACCAGATCGAGCATTACTACATATAGTCTCATCACAGACGGTTCAGAACAGTCATCACAGACGGTTTTTGAAGCTTCTGAATTTGTATGTCTGTGATAATAGTCGGTTATCATAGATGGTTCAAAAAGTTGGTTATCACAGACGGTTCAAAAACCGTTTGTGATATGGCATAACACAGACTATTTTTTGTTGAAACCGTCTGTGAAGGCATAGTATCACAGATGGTTTTTAATGGAAACCGTCTGTGAATTTCATAGACGGTTTGTAAATAGAACCGTCTGTTATATCCCACTTATCACAGATGGTTTTTAATAGAAATCGTCTGTTATACTATGCCTTCACAGACGGTTTCAACAAAAAACCGTCTGTGATAGGTCTTTGTACCTAACTATTTTATGGTTTGTAAATAGAACCGACATACCTTCACAGACGGTTTCAACGAAAAACTGTCTGTGATAGTTCTTTACACCTAACTGTTTTTTTTGCTAGCCTCAAGATTGCTAGCCATGCCCTCTGAAAACAAGCATGCAGAAAACAGATACATCATAGATAATCAATTGTTGACAACTTAAAGTGATCATTACTCAAAATAAATTATAAAAGAATTTGTTTAAGTATTGTCGCTATAGTTACAATTGGATTACAATTGAATCAATTGTTTACAGGTGGTTGAGAGGTGTCGACGGGGTGAAACAATGCGTCGACGACGGAGTGAAACTCTCCAGTGGGGTTAATGATGTTTGTCTTGATGAAGGCGTCGAGTTTCCCTTGAACGTCCACGATCTCTTTCGCAACGAGTGCATCTAAATCTATGTTCATGTCCTGTCGCTAGCAAGAGTAAAGTGGTAAGCATATATATTTAAATTTATAATTAGAAAATAATTATTTTGAGATTGACAAACCTTGGGATCCTTCATCTTAGCACTAATGATTTGCTGCATATGATGGCAAACGTAGAATGTACATAGCTGATCATTTTTTTGTTGGCGGCACTGCAAAAATAGAATCACATATATAGGTATAGTCAGTTCGAGACGCATTATTACGAAGTATGATATAGGATTATTGTGTTGTAGCGTGTACCAGAAATCGCGTCCGGTGTGTTAGTGTGGTGTTCAATCCATTGTATAATCCTTCGTCGTCACATAGGCGATGAACGACCTACATGATTCCAAAAAGTTATCCTCGGCCATTTCAAACGAAGGAAGACTACAATAGAGTTATGTATGGAGGAAATGAGCATACCTGTCGAGTATCCCTTTCAGAATACTGAAGTCATGCTTTTTGCTGATTAGGGAATCAAGGTATATCACCTTGTTCCTCTTTGGTACAATGACTAAAAGGATCCAGTGGAACCTGCTCATGTATGTCGCTGTAGTCATTAAACCTAAGTTCGTGCTGCGTATAAAGTACAAATAAAATTTATATAGCAAGTAGTGAAGCACTTACCCCTGGTTGAAGGGCACCACTATATAGTCCTTGTTGTTCTAATGAAGCAATGCCACTGTTATGTATTTCTCGATGAAGGATGCGTCTTGTTCGATGGTTTGCATAGAGACCACGTGTGCGTCGAGGAAACCCACCGGTTTAAAAAATTCCCGGGCTTGTTTCATCATGTATCTATACATAAGCAATGAGTTGTGATATTTATCGATATTACGTGAATGTAGAACTTGATTGTACACACTTACAGTGTCCAACATTGTAGAAGCGAGGCGTCGAGGGCAGTGAGGTTGAATAGGTCGTATAAGTCGCTGAAGCCCACGACGAAGTGGCCCAATCCATTGAAGAAATGCTCATCTGTGTATCTGACGGTGATTCCAGTATCGCACCCTTTCTCTTTGGTCTTCCGCAGGTACCAGAGATGCAAAGCCTGACAACCTACTCCAGTGCGGCCTAATACTGTGTCGGTGGCCAACAGACTTCCGATGGAGTATTTCGAGGGCTTGGAAGGCGCCTTAATGTTCATCGATTTCGATTTGGCCTTAACGACTAGCCCGCTACATGTCTTCCTGCGAGACGACTCGGGAACTGATACGGCGGCACGCTTTTCGTGTTCCTTCAGCGTCTTCTCCACGGGAACCGATGAGGTGGCCTTCTGAGGTGAAGGATGAGGTGGAGCCATCGAGGGGCCCGTTGGAGAGGAATGGCCGTGTCGAGATCGCGGCACTGCTGGGTCCAAGGCGATGTCCTTCTTGGGCCGCTGGATAGAAGTGTGTATGGCATCCCCTAGTGTTCTGATATCTTCGTTTGGGCGAATCTCCAGCGGAACGACCATAAAATTGTCATGTACCATGTCCACCTGAACCCTGGCGTAACCCTGTGCCAGCTGGGCACCATGCTGCACTGTCCCTTTCTGGTATGGATACACCATCCCCCACCCAGCCTCAATAGAAATGGACCCAACCATCCTCACTTGGAGCCTGCAGGGCGTCGGTTCCTACAAAACGATACACAATTATCTAAGGCGTCCTATAGGTCTATCTTTGGTGCATTTCAGAGATGTACATTACCGTGATGTCGTCGATAGGTAATTGGACATCGTCATGTTTAGAATTTGGAGTGGACGTGACACTACTCCGATGTTGAGGAGAACTGGCTCCCAAAATAATAGGGGCGGCTTGCGACTGGCTGAGGAGTTGATTCATTTGATCCTGCAATTTTGTTATCTGTCCTTGAAATTTTGCAATAAGCACCTATTCCAACCGGGCATTGTGCTCGGCCTTGGATCTCTTCCTACTCCTATACGTGTCAGAGTCGTGTCGGAATCCATCACCCCAAGGTACGTAAACCCCCATGCCTCGCGTACGACCCGTGTGCTCTTTGTTTCCCAGGGTCATAGATAGTATATCTTTCTCCCTGTCTGCTTGGAAGGAGCTTTGGGAAGATTCGGTAGTCAATGTATGCTGCAAGAGGTCATCATGTTATTATAGACACTATGAAGTTATGGACTTATTAACAACTAGGTAGTTCGACATATTTACCAGACGTTGGGACACTACCTTGTCTGTCAGATTTGTGAAAGAGATGCTGCCCGAAGACGAGACTTTTGCCCTCGCTTTTAACCAGCTTAGGGCACGCTCGTTTGTGATATCAGCAAATGGCCCGGTTGCGTTCTGGTCCTCCGCCACCCATTTCGTGGCTTTACCTACATACCCAGCGGTGCCGAGTTTGTGGGGGTGAGTGTTTTGTGCCTGGAGAGCTTTGTGCGCAGCACTTTGCTCCTGAAATTTGGCCGTCGTCTTCATAGCCACAAAGGCGTCCCTTATTTCCCACGATAAGAATTTATACTTCGTGAAGGGCGTCCGACCCTTGTTCACGTACTTCATGACAAGCATGCTCTTGAAGGTCCTCCACGCGTGACACATCGCGATCAACACCTCTCGTTCCATGCGTGCCTGGTCTGCTTCTGGGATAGTGAACAAGGCTGAAAGTTCTGTGCACAGCACGCCTCTCTGTACGTCCGTCAGAAACTTCCAGCTTGGTGTGGTGATGGGGACCCGTTCCCTTGCAAGTATCACACAGATTGTAACACCCCAGCCCAACATAAGCTTGGAATGCTACTAAAATAACATTAAACAAATCTAAACTAAGACAATTTACCAAATTTCGGCAGAACCTCCTTTGTATAGCTAACTATACGGAGGTTCCAATAGTTAAATATATCATAACTAAATATTCCAACATCCAGTATCATCAATAAGCATTCAAAACATGCTAATCAACTAAAGCATATTCAAAGATATCCAAAATATGTTACTCATCATTATTACAAATAATCCAATGCATGAAGCATAACCATAATCAATCCTTAAACAGTTTGCTCATTTATTAAGGTATGAACTAAAATTTAATCAACTTTAAAGATGAGTGGCAGTGTGTGAATCCAACTCAAGTCTACTCCCTCCTATGCATGCCGTTCTTGCAAATAGTACCTAAAAGCACAACAAAAGCAAGAGTGAGCCTAAAGACTCAGCAAGTACCAATAATAAAACATTAAACTCACAGTTATAGCATCAACATCCAATACCAAATCTTTACGCTAAAACATCTCACATGTTTTATGTAATGCAAATGTGCAATGCATCTTTTTCTCTTTTACTCTTTTCGCATTTTACCGGTAATGTGAGGTATACAACCGTCGATGTATACCCTTGCCTGTGCCCTCTAGCACAGGGACCAAGAGCCTATACTCCACAAGTATAGGGACCACGGCCCATCATCTTCATGATGGGGACCTCTAATCAATGCCCACACTCCACGAGTGTGGGGACCACAAGCCCATCATCTACATGACGGGGACCTCAATTATACATACTTGGTTACCACGTGACCAAGTCTCAAGTATGCTCTCAATGTGCACATGTACAAATACTCTATCTTTCAATAACATGTATAGCAACAACATCATACATGAATAACACTTAAACATATCTCAAGCATTCACCATCTTTAATCATACATATCACACTATCAACCATGCATAGCTAATATGTATCAAAATACTAACACTCACTATCAAACATTCATAGTCATTCTATCAATCAGAGTACTTGCCTCAACCCTACGAGAATGGAGAACGTGAAGAGAGTGCTGCCCCCGGAACCAATCCCACACCTGAATTAATTTAGGAAATGCTCTAAGACAGCAATACTGGACCAAAAACAAAACTATAAGTACACACGAACTCGCTAAACTCTCTAGCGCAATCCCAACTCCAACTCAAACTCCTAAATATCGATCTGTCCCCTCTGTGGACAGTCATAATCAAAAATTCATATCTTTTAGTACTTAGGTCCAAATGGGGTGTTCTTGGACTTTTTGGAAAGGTTATCAAAATATCGAACTAAACCTAGTTGGTGAGCCTTCTAGATTCGGCTATATACTACCCCTACCAAGTTAATTAACAGGACATCTAATTCGCGTCGGGTTTTTGGACAGTAATATTAAAACTATCATATCTTTCAGTATAATTATCCAAAGTTTGTGTTCTTTAGCTTTATAGAAATCTGAGACAATTATCCACATATTTCATTATAGTGAGATCCTCTAATTTTTTCTTTAACTAATCTCTTTAGTCAGATTACTAAAAACTGTCGGGATACCGACAGATTTGCATGACAGCAGCACTACAAAATCCATAACTTTTGAACCGTTCGTCCAAATGATGTGATCTAGTACTCTACAGAAAGGTATAGACGTCTCCTACAAATCTCTAGGAGATGTATAGAACGGATTCTTCTGTTAAACTACTCAAAAATGCCGGCCAACCTTCTCTGCTCTAACAGATCTAATTACCGATAAAACTTAATAATCAAATAATCGGCTAATCGGAAGGGGATCGGATCTTACCCTTGAAGACCGCTGAAGATCACGTACTAGGGCCGCGATCTCTCCCTTTCCCTCTCTTCTCCCCTTCCTCTTCTTCTTCTTCTTGGCCGGCCAATCACCCGAGTGACCTTCCTTATTCCTCCACTTGGCCGGTAGCAATAAGGATCTTCTTCACCGGCAACGGGGGAGGAGATGTACTGTAGCAAGACACTAGCGACGATGCGACTGTAGCTACAGTATGAGCTAGGGTTTCCCCCTTCCTTTTATTTGTGGCCGGCCCCTCATGGGCCTCCTGGGCCAAGGCCCGAGGCCCAAGTTGTCGAAGAACTACAGAAACCCCCTTTTTCTTATGTCCAATTTCTCTTTTGAACGCTTTATTTCTTAGAATAAATCTGAGTATTACACAGATGGTCCAGAATCTCGCCGCTGCTATCTTCGGACTCAGAGGGACCCTAGAGGCACTGACCTCCGTGATGGTCAGTCGGCCCTTAGGTAATTTGGATATTCCTCTGCCATCTCGCCTACGTATCACTTCCATTGGACATCCAGACGCATTCGGCGACGTCGATGCCGGCGGCGAAGACAGTGTAGACACCATCTCGCTTACTTGCTATCTATATAAGTTACCCAACCAATTAACTAAAATTGCCTTGTTAACACATTAATTATATAAACAAATAGAAGTTACCCATTGAACTTAAATATAGAATACGTAGTAAAGAAAATAGAAGTTACCAAATAGTGAGTTGTGAGAGTGAAGGGGATAAGGGAGGGTAGTATGGTCATGCAGGGGCAAGGCAAAGAGTCACGTGAAAGCCTCAACATTAACATCAGAAACACATCAATAAACTGCATAAAGCACATATGATTGATGATAGTGTGTGCTCTCAGAAGGAGAGTTGCAAAAGAACAAGTCTTTGCCATCTCAACCTTATTGTATATACTCTTCATAAATTAAACATGACAATACAGATTCAAAATTTGAGCTCTAAATAATACTTTACTGGACTGTCAAATGACCTCAAAATCAAAAGATCACAGAGTAAACTTTCAATCAAACAGGGAACCAATGTTGATTATACACAGAACTTCATATTACCAACAAGACTTGAAAAGCCTCGGTGCAATTGAAGTAGAGCTCAAATATGAATTGATTATTAGTTCAATTTCAATATTTAACCATCTTCATCATAGAGCAGAAGACCCACCATCACCCCCACAATCACCCTCAATGCCCAAGAACACCCACCATGGCCATAATCTCATCATATCTAGCACAAATACCATTAATATTGAAGAATTTGCACATAATATGGAAACATATTTTATACAAAAAAAATAGAAGTTATCTATTAGGTGTGCAGTTCAAATATTAGTAAATAGGATTAACCACTACTGGAGGATTCAAATTTGCAAATCACATGTTAATACCTAAGTCCAGCAGATAAACATGTTTTGCAATACTTAGTAGCTTTAGCAGCCAAGAGAACAAGAGGACAATATGAGGATAATCAAATAACAGTAAATTACTAAACAATCTTGTGGCTGTCAACTAGGTCACTCAAATGGATTAGCAAAAATTAAAGATTAAAAATGAGAGAAGTTTAGATGGTAGCATTTCGGATCAGAAAAGAGGTTCTGTTAAATGATGATGGACAATGAAGATGATTAGAGACCAAATGCATTTGCTAATAAGCCTTTGTAATGAATATTGGATCACCTAAGTACATTTTACAAAAAGATAATTGAATGAAGTGAGAAAACTTATTTAACAGTACCTCAATATGGAAAATCCTTCTTATGAAATGCAATAACAGAGAAGACAATCTAAGATGGCTAGGAATGATAGTAAGCTAAAGACTTTGCTAAAACAAGTAGTTAGCAATTTTATTGATTCAATTAGCTTTGGACATTAAACTAAATAGCGGCAAGACAACTAGTATGAAATTTGTAGGGAGTTTAGCTAGTAGTACTTCTGATTAAAGACTTTCTTTTGTAAAGAGACATGGATAGATAATACAATCTAAAGATGATCAAAATTATCAGTAGACTAATGACCTTGTAATACAAGTAATTAGAAACCTTATTGATTCAATTAGCTATTGAAAGTTAGATGGAGTTTAGCTAGTAGTACTTCTGATTAAAGACTTTCTTTTGTAAAGAGACATGGACAGATAATACAATCTAAATATGATCAAAATTATCAATAGACTAATGACCTTGTAATACAAGTAATTAGAAACCTTATTGATTCAATTAGCTATTGGAAATTTATCTAACAGCAACAAATCAAGATGAAATCAAATAGTGATATGTATGTCCAAAACCAACAGTGAACAACCAATGGTACCAGAATAGAGCAATGATATCAAGATAATCATAATATCATTTCAGAAGTTGAAGACAATCCAGCACATAAGTATATAGCCAAAGTGATGCACAAACGTAATATAGGAATACTCACATAGAGGATTGCCGCACAAGAACCTCAAACAAAGCATACATGGAATCAATGTAGTAAAGCAAAATAAGAAGCTAAAATTACAAGAAAGGTTGCAATACTCACAGTGCAAAGAGGAGGCCGGTGCAGGGGAGAAGGCCGGTGCAGAGGAGGAGGCCGACACGGGGAGGAGGACGATGCGGGGGAGGAGGCCGGTGCAGGGGAGGGGACCACGGGGAGGAGGCCGGTGCAAGGGAGGAGGCTGACATGGGGAGGAGGACGGCGAGAGGAGGAGGCCAGCAGAGGGAGGAGGCCGACACAGGGAGGAGGACGGTGCAGGGAGGAGGTCGACAGAGGGAGGACGCCGACATGGGGAGGAGGCCGCACGTCGAGGCGGCGGCAACATCGTCGATGTTGAGGACGGCCGCATTGTTGATGTCGGGGGCAGCGACATCGAGGTCGGAGGCGGTGGTGTCGGGGCTTAAGGGGAGGCGAACGAGCGAGAGAGCTCAAGGAACCGTCGAGAGCCTAAGTGCACTAGGGAGGTGAGGAGGTGAGCGGGCAAGACCTAGGGTTATGAAGGCATATCACATATGGTTCTATTATGGAACCGTCTGTGAAAATAAATCAAAGACGGTTCTATTAATAGAACCGTCTGTGATATGGCCCATATCACAGACAGTTCTATTAAAGAACCGTCTGTGATATGCTATTTATCCACATGAACCTGGTGACAAGTCCATAACATAACTCCAAATAATTTGACTAAAAATTAATTTATCCACTGACAATTCATTTGACTTCAAAAATTCATATCTAATTCAAATCAACTCCAAATCAAGTGAAACCAATTTTGATACTCCACATTACAATGAAGTCCACATTGACATCAATATCAAAGATGACAAGTCCATAACACATTAACACATGACAATTTCACGTTGACATCAAAATATATTAGAGATTACAAGTCCATAACACATGGCAAGTCCACATTGACATGTCTCATGTTATGGAATAAATTACAATGGAGTAAATTATTAATTAAAATATAGCCCTTCATGATGATCGATGCGCATATAGCTAGCTTCCTCACTGGGTTCTTTCTCGAGCTTGATGCCGTCTCCGAAAGGAGGCAACTCGTCAAATTGATTGTACTCTTCTTCGTTCACGACATTTTCAACTCCGACAATCCATCTTTTTTCTATGAAGAACTACATGTCGGTTCTTATTTACCGGGTCTGTTACATAAAAAACTTGAACAACTTGCTTAGCTAGTACGAATGGTTCGTCCTTGTATCCAATACGTTTGAGGTCCACAGTAGTGACACCGTACTTGTCGACCTTCACACCTTGCGGAAGTTTAACCCAATGGCATCGAAATAGGGGGATCTTGAAAAGTGCGTAGTCAAGCTCCCAAATCTCCTCTATGAACCCATAGTAGGAGTTCAACGCATGTGGCCCGCGGTACTAAACTGCTCTTGAAACGCATCTAGGCGGACACTGCTATTCTGGATTGTGCTCTTCCTATCCTGAGTTGTCATATAAAATGTGTACCCATTTATGTCGTATCCTTGCCATATCACAATTGTAATTTTTGGCCCTTTTGCCAACCATAGCAGCGTATCATCACTTGATGACTTCCTAGTGAATCACACATTTAACCATTCGTTGAACCGACGGTTGTGCTCTCTCGTGATCCAAACCTCCGACCGGTTTGGATTCTATTGGCGTACCATTTCTTTGTGCTCGTTGATGTACGGGGACACTTGGGTCATGTGTTGTAAGACCGTAAAATAGACTTGAGCGTACGTATCCAGATCGGGAGTGATTGATTTCCTTCTGATGGTCCCGATACCCTCTAGTCTCCTCCCATGACGAGATAGAGGCACACCTATCGGTTCCACCTGAGCCATGTAGTCGACGTAGAGCTCAATGACCTCTTCAGTTGCATAACCTTCGATGATGCTGCCGTCCGGTCGAGATCGATTCCGTATGTAGGACTTGAGAATTCCCATGTACCTCTCAAACGGGTACATATGATGTAAGAACACAGGGCAACATATCTTTATCTCTTTCACAAGGTGAACAATGATATGGACCATGATATCGAAAAATAACAGAGGGAAATACATCTCAAGATGACATAGAGTCGTCACCACCTCGGCCTGTAGAGCATCTAGTCCTTGGGGATCGATGACTTTCTGAGCAATTCAGTTAAAGAAATAACATAGCCTCAAGATTACCACTCAGATCTTGTTCAGCAAGATACTCCTAATTGCAAAAGGAAGCATTTATGTCATCAACACATGACAATCAGAAGACTTCATACTAATTAATTTTAAATCTTTCATAGAAACAAGATTCTTAATGTTAGCGGAGTAACCGGACGGAACTTTCACACCATGCAAGCTCTGGCACAGATCATTTCTCTCGGCCTTGGACAGAGTGTTTCAAGCTGGGGGAAGGTATGTTCGTCCTTTATCGGTCTTTTTCGGTGCTAACTCATACTTATGTTCATATCAACCAAGTCACGCCGTGCGTTAACACCATCCTTTGTTTTGCCACTAATATTCAGTAAGAGACCAATCAAGCTATCACATACATTCTTCTCCACGTGCTTGACGTCGATGTAGTGGCGAACTTCTAAGTACTCCCAATAAGGCAAGTCCCAAAAAATTGACCGCTTCTTCCAGATGTTCTTTTGACGGGTTTTTAATTTACGTCCCTTCCCAAGCACAACATCGATATTCTTAATCATATCATAGACCTCTTTCCCTCTAAAAGCTCTTGGAGCTAAACCGTCCTCCTTATTTCCGTCGAATTATTTCTTCATCTTGCGGTATGGGTGACTCCTAGGAAGAAACCTACGGTGATGCATATACACAGTTTTGCGTGAGTTATTTAGCCATACACTCTCTGTACCATCTAAGCAGTGCGGACAGGCTTTGGCTTCTTTTGTATTGAAGCCCGACAGGTTACCAAGGGCAGAAAAACCATTGATGGTGCAGAACAACATGGCGCGTAAAGTGAAATTCTCTCGTTTGTACGCATCCCATACTTGTACCCCTTCGTTCCACAGTGTCACAAGATCTTCCAGCAATGGTGTTAGGTATACATCAATATCATTCCCAAGTTGCTTCGGCCCTTGGATAAGTAATGACATCAAAATGTACTTCCGCTTCATACACAACCAAGGAGGAAGGTTGTACATACATAGATTGATGGGCTAGGTGCTATGTCGGCTGCTCATATTACTGAAAGGATTCATTCCATCTGTACTAAACCCTAACCTTATGTTCCTCGGTTCCGCACCGAACTCTTCGAAGCTCCGATCGAAGTTTCTCCATTGGGCAGAATCAGCAGGGTGTCTTAGCTTTCCATCTTTCTTACGCTCCTCTGAGTGCCAACGCAACAATCTTGCCTCCTTTGGGTTTGTAAATAAATGCTTCAAACGTGGGATCACAGATAGATACCACAACATCTTAGCAGGAGGTCCTTGCTTCACCTTATCAATATTCTGGTAGGTGGTGCTGGGTAACACGTTTCCCTCCAGAAGGTTGTCCGCTAGGAGACCTAACAACGCCGTGAAACTCTTGTCGGACCAACCATTGCTTGCCTTCAATTTCAACAGTTCAAGTATGGTTGACAATCTTGTGTATTCCGGCTTGCAGCCAGGGAACAAAGGTCTCGTCGAGTCCTCCATTAAGCCCTCGAATTTACAAAACTCTCTTTCACTGTAGTTCTCTTCTGCATCGCGTAGCATCTGATCCAGATTGTCATCGTGCGACCTGTCCTCATCAAAAGCACAGTCCATATCCGGCATATCGTTGACTTCCTCCGTGATGTCGTCATTATTAACTTCTTGTATAATCTACTATTCATCGTGATTGGTCCAACATGTATACCTTTTTTGAAACCCCTTCAAATCAACTGCGCTTCGATCTGCGCCGGGTTATTAAAAAACATCTTCAGATTACCACAATCAATGCATGGATAGTACATAAATTTTATCCCATTCTTCAACATATCTTGCTCGGTGGCTCTTCTAAAAGAAAACACGCCATTAATGTACTCTTGACTCACACGGTTCACACAGTACATTCAGTTTCGGTCCATCTACGCTACACATGTAACAAATTAATGTCAAATTAGATTAATAAACCGCAAGTACGTACTCTTCCTATTGACCAAACATACTTAAATTGATTAGCGATTAACTTATAGCAAACATAAAGGGTTATAGATCGTTACCCTGGAGCTCACGATGAAAATACCAAATATCCCTCGACAATCCTCTCCTTCTCCTTCTCCTTCTCCTCCCTTCCTCCTTCCTTCCCTTCCTTTTCCTCTCTAAGCTGGCGCAATGGGGAGGACCTGGTGGCGGCTGAAATGGGAATTGGCAGGGGGGGGGTCTGTCGGGACGAGGCATTTATAATGCCAGCCTATCACAGACGGTTCTTATTATGAACCGTCTGTGATACACACCTATCATAGATGGTTTTTTTTAATAGAACTGTCTGTGATAATTCACAGATGGTCTTTGTTGAGACCCGTCGGTGATACCGGAGATTATCACAGACGGTTCTTTAATAGAACCATTTGTGAAGTATCACATACGGTTCTATTAAAAAACCGTCTGTGATAGGTGCGTATCACAGACGGTTCGTAATAAGAACCGTCTGTGATAGGCTGGCATTACAAATGCCTTGTCCCGATAGACCCAACACAGACGGTTCCTTTTAAACCGTCTGTGATGAGGTGTCTACTATTGCCTTTTTTTTTTTGTAGTAGTGGAGCTCAAAACAAGATACATGCTATCCTATGATAGTTTGATATTTTACTCGATGTTGTAGTGGATTACTTAGTTGTAGTTGACTCTTCAATCACAATCAGCATGGCCAAGCACTTCCCTAATACAACCACATCGAGGGGCTAGAGATATCTGTCCTGTTATATAGGAGAGGCAAATTCCATCTTGATGCTTACATATTCCTCCACATATGATGCAGATCAAATCTCGTGGAGAGATTGATCACCGTAGGATGACCCGATCCTTCACAGTGGATTAACAACAACAAATTTGATAAACAATTCAATTGCACAACTTAGGAAGATGCACAACCGAACAAGGATAACTAGTGTGGTACTACAATCTATCTAGCAGATGCAAAACCACACAAAGAGCTTCACCACCCAATCTGGATAGATTGAACCGTGAAGATGGGCACGACCGCTTGACGCTAAACCAAAGAACCAGGCTGCTCTTCAATTCAACGCACAGACCTAAACACAGGTTGAGTTTCACGTGAAACACAAGCACACATAGGGATTCACCCCTAAAGCTAATACGGCAAATAACTCAATTCATCATCGATAATCTGAGCATACATGGCCGAAGGCCTTTGGCTTCTATAGCCAGCACACATGCACGCACAGAAGGATGGACTTGAACTAGAAGTCCTCATCCAAAACTAAAACTTGTATGTTTCCTTTTATCTCTCGGAAACCAAATAAATTATTCGACCCAAAAATAAAGACTTTGGATTGATTTTCTGAAGGACCCACTTAAACCAATCGGTTTTGCAGAGGAGGAAATAAAAAGACCGACTAAAAACTAACTTACTAATTTATTCTGTTAGCGCGCCATATTTGATCGATCTTGTTGTGAGACATGCAGATGGCTCCCAACCAAGCGCCTGCAAAGAAAGGCAAGCACGCAAGCAGGAGCTTCCATGCATCGACTCTATCTTGCTTTCCAAGGAAACAGAACCACCGAACAAATCTTGGACGTGAGTCCATTCCTTGATCTCGTTCAAGAAGTCAATCTCTGGTTCAGATTGATTTCGAAAAGGCCATAACCTTCCGATTCGGAATAAGGATTCTCCATAATCTCCTTCGTGATTCTCCTTTTCCGAATTGACTTCCTTGTTGTAAACGTGTACACCATGCACTCTCCTTTGCCCTGGAATTCATGCAGCATGTGAACTGGTTCGGCTGCATGCAATCCAAACCAACCGAAAACAATTTGGTTAGCGGCTCGGCCTCCTGGACGCACGGCCATCTTCCTTGGCTCACGCAAGCAAAGCTGCCCTTCCATGGCCTTGAATCCAGCATGCCCCTCGTGCACTAAAACATGCACACATGCGCCCAGCCGGCCACATGCACACGCTACAGCCGTGTATTCCTCCTCCGTGTGCGCTAAATACTTGGAAGTAGCGTTTAGTAACTCCTAAGTAACTATTACACATGCAGAAAATCATGGCTATCGATCTTAGGTCTAGAGATCTCACATACACTTTGTATGAGACCAACAAAAGACACTAAAAAATATAATAATTCCCACATTGTCTCAAGGTGGGCCAGTCCAACATTATGTTCTCCAACATATGTGCACACTATTGATTTGATATCTTATATTCATAATCCATGAAACGTGACTATCAATCAGTACATGTGTTGATCTATAAATCATAAGTATCCCACAGGATGATATAAGATCAGAGATATTTAGAATAGCATCATAACATGAATAAAGAGTTTCATAGACAAGTCATATACTTAATCAATATAAATGATAGTTTATTCAAGGAAGAAATAATATATTATTCATAAGTTTCATAAACATAAAAGCGATACAATCATTTTCACGATTGCCACTTGGGCATATCACTAACAATGAAGTCTCACCCCTATACCAGATTCCCATTGTGACAAGGGTGGCTTCATTTTCTCCAATATTAATTTTAACTAATCAATAATAGGGAAATATTAAAGGGTAAGTTGTACAAGGGATTTTTTTTTGTGGCAAAAACCCACCCACAAGTCAAGGAGTTTGTCAAAAACCCAACTGCAACTCGAATTTCACCGGTCACACACCCGCAAGTTTTATGTTGTTGCAAATCCCCACCCATGGTTAGCTTATTGGCTGACCGTCTGACATGGTGCTTGCGTGGCATTCCTGCGTGGACCCATTTATAACAACACTACCTAATGAATCATCTCAACCATCTAAACCCAAATCGTCATTTCCTAATGAGATATGACATCTAGCTTTATCTATTGGGAACATATGACATAGATATTATTTAGTAAGCTGGACTCGACGCCTCGTGGACGACATAGCTAGGGTTTGAGGTGATGATCACCACGCACTTCGGGTCTAGGTGGGGAGATGACCCATTAGGGTGTGTTGTTATAAAAGAGTCCATGCTAGAATGTCCTAGAAGCGCTACGTCAGACAGTCAGTTGGGTAACTGGACCTTGGTGGGGATTTAAAATCACATAAAATTTGTGTGTGTGTGACCGACAAAATTTAATATGCAGGTGAGTTTTTGACAAATTCCAGGTTTTTGCAAAAATCCCGTTGTAAAATCACCTTATCAAATGTGTTGCGTAATGGAGGGAAAACAATAAATGTCAAAAAGTAAACTGACTTTGATGTCTACCTTTCGCGTTTCTTTTTCTGCTACCACGATCATTGTGGCCAAAAGAGAATAAGGGTCTGTTTGCTTCTAAGCCTGGGAAGAAACTGCTTGGCTGGGACATCAACTGGTCTCTGCCTGTTCGGTGTTTGATTGGGAGCCAGGCAAGGCACCAGGCCTAGGCAGAGGAAATGATCGTCTGGGAGCCAGGCCTTCCAGGCATCTTCATCTACTGTTCATTACTTCAATCCAACGGACTATTTTTCATTCATCAATTCCAGGCACAGGCTTCCAACCAAACAACTCATTTTCAAGTTTGTCTGGCCAGATAAAAATCATCTACTTTCCAGACTACCTCCAGGCACCACTTTTTCCCAAGCATGAAATCTAGGGCACCAACCAAACAAGCCCTAAGACCATAAGAAAAGACGATCGTATAAGACATACAAAAGTTCTATCATCGAATGCGAGTTTGAAAACATAGATTTCTTAACGAAGTCACACAGCATCCAGCTCTGGTACGGCCGACAATTATACCTAACCCTCGTCATTGCAAGCGTCACCTTTGTCTGCATCTCCAAAAAGAAAAAAAAATGGGAGCAGCATGGGTATTCAGTAATTATGTAACATCCCAAGTTTTGCTTTTTGGAAAAAAAATTATTTTAAATTCTTTCATTCAAAGATTTGGCTTTTATTTAGAGTGTTGTAAATAATTAAATACTAATCAAATCAAATTCCGAAATCCAAATTCAAATTTCAAACTCCATATTAAATCAATTCTAAATCTCCAAATCTAATTCAAATCTCTGTTCCAAATTTTATATCAAGTCTCGGCCGAATGTGAATTCAAATATTGATTTGAATTCCTCCCTCATTCAAATCTCAATTCTCAAATCAAAATTCATATCTCCCAATTTGAATGTCCCTCTCAATTTTCCCTTGGGTCGAAACCCATTTTGGTTTTTCTTCCCCGGCCACATCCTTTTCCCTTCTTTCTTGGTCGTAGCCCAGCCGGCCCATCAAGCCCACCTCTCCTTCTCCCCTTGTTCTGTTTGCTCTACCCAAGCCGAGTGCAAGCACCGTGCCCAGCCTGCATCACGCATCTGCGACATGCTGTGCCAGCAACAGGGCGCACGGTGCGCACCTACGCCATGCGCACCAACTCGCACATGCATGCCCGTGCTCTACCCATGCGTGCTGAGCCACCCACACCACGCCACGCCCATGCGTCCCTGTCACCGCCATCACCGCGCCATTAAATCCCATCATAATCGTGTGTCATCAAACCCACCATTGCTGCGAGCAATCAATGACATTGCCGAACGTTCACAATCCTTGCTAAAACCAACACCGCACAATCACGTCGTGTCCGTGCCCACTTGGTTGCCTGCCCTCCCCTATAATTGGGAGCCCTAGCACTGTCATCCACGCCTTCACACCCCCTCGAATTCCCTATGTCACTCGAGCTCCATCGCCGACGTGAAAGGCTTCTTCCCGAGCGCCAGCCACAACCCTCGTCTCGCATTCCCATCGCTCTAGTGAGGGTCTTGAACAAGCAACTGCGTCACATTTTGTTTCAGAGTCCAAGAAATCCATTCCCTCAATTCATTTCAATTTTGGTTGCAGATCATCGCCGGATTCACCATCTTCTTCATCGTCGACTGGTCTGCCACCACCATTGTTCTCTTCTTCCTCGGTGAGTATCTTCTCGATTGCTTGAACCCCTACCGTCGCCTCCATACTTTCTATATTTTCCCCCATCTCCTTTTTGTCAATATGCCACTGTAGCCGCCCATCACCGCTACCTCTTCTTGTCCACGTGGATGGTCTGAGGTGACAAGGCAATGGCGACCGGCACTGGAGAACAAGGTGGTGGCGCTCCACGGCGGTGCATCGGCCAAATTGATGCCTGGAAAAGATAGAGGGAGTCGAGGCGGTACTACGGCTACAAATAATTGGAAAGATGCTCACTGAGGATGGCGAAATCGACAGCGGCGGCGGCAACGGCAGTTAGGTTAGAGAGTAAGGAAACAATGGAATTCGGCAAACAATTATGGCAACAACAAAATTGGTTGAGGGAAATGACTAAAGGGATTTGGGAACACGATATGACGCTAGTGGAATCCCAAGAAGCTCACCAGAGACGAAGATTGAGTCATGGGCACGTCGACCGAAGCTTAAGAAGAAGGTGCCGACCTAGCACGTTCTACAGGAATGGAAGCGAGATAAAGGATGGAACTTGGGTCAATAGAAAGAGGAGCGCAAGGCTGTCATGATGCTCTTATTTATAGGGCGAAGGAGGCAAAGGGAAGGGCGGACGAGCTTAATAGAGGCGGTAGCCATTCCAGCTCCGACTTGATGGCACGGTGCTAGTGAGGAGTGAACATAAAGGTGGTGATGGCAGCTTGAATGCGCTCGGCAACGGTGGCCTTCATGGCAATGGTGATGACATGCGACAATGGCGGCACAGATGGAGCGAGCGCGGCATGGTGATTAGAGCAGAAGCAGAGGCATTGGGGGAGGCTAGGAGATGGGCTGATGAGCCAGCTAGGCTAGGGAGAAAGAAAGATGCTGTGCCGGAGAGAGAAAGAGATGGGGTTTGGCCCAAGAATTGATGGGGAACAATTCAAATTTGAATTTGATTTGAGATTGAGATTTGAAATTTAGAATTTTGTATTTGAACTCAAGAACACCAATTGAACTCCAAATAAGATTCAAATGCTTTGATATAATTATTTTAAAATAATTTTTCAAAGACATCAATAATTGGGATGTTACACTGAGAAGGCCTCACTTGGCAAGAATGCCCTCCATTGTTGTGGTGTGGTCGTTGGGTGACATTGGTGAAGGATAGGGAGTAGAGAGTCGCAGAAACGGGTTATGTTGGAGAAGACAGAAAGAAGCGATACTGTCGTATGTGCGTTTGTGGAGGTTATGCAAGCACCAACCGAACATTCGTGTCCTTCGGTGTGGAGTAATCGCCAGTTTTTGTTTGTTAACGACTTGTTAGTTACAAAATTTGACGAACAAGATAACAGTGCTCTACTTTCAATAAGTAATAATCTATCTACTCGCTCACCGAACTTTGTCAGCTCTCTTAGGGCATATATAATGGTATAGATAACTATTGTCTATAGTATTCTTTTATATCATCTATAGACAATTCGAAAGACTGCTTCTACAATGAGTTGTATTTTTATATATCTTTATAGATAGCTCTTTCATGTACTTTGTGTCTTGTTTATCGTATTATAGTCGACTACTACACAAGAGACACCCCAATTCTCTATAATTCCCTCTTTCCAAATCATCTTGTGTTCTACATGATAAACCTTGTAGACAGCTGATGTTGTACCATTATATATGTTCTTATGCTAATAGCAACGGTCGACGTTGATTACTTTGCCCCTGCAGTTCTGCTCACCCGTCGAAACAATACCTGAAGAGGTTCTCTTTTACTACCTCCGTTTATAAATACTCGACGTCAAGCACGAACGGAGGGAGTAGTATTTTTTTTAGGGGAGGTTTGCTTTTAGTTGTTTGTTTACCTGGCAGGCGGGCGAGCAGAACTAGGGCTGTGGTTGCCCAGGCCCAGGTCAGCGCGATCCATGAACATCTTGGAGCCTGAACTGAAATTTTTGCTCCGAGTCCACAAAGAGGCCCATCCCTATTCCGCTAATTTCTATTGGGTGAACCATGTATAACTATAAGAGCCGAACCCAAAGCTCAACCAAACTGGGCCGATCGACTAAGAAGCAGATGGGGAAGTGTTTTTTTCTTATCCATTTGCATGTAACTAAGTGGGCCTTCTAGGTAGTTTAAAAAAAGTTAGGCTTTCTAGGTAAGCTTGAATCTGGTTACAGGCCTACTTGCGCTTTGGTCCACGATGGCAGGGCTAGTCTCTCTGTGCACGCAAATTGAGGGACTCTTTTTTGCAATCCGAAACTTCGAACCGTCGTATCTTTTGACTCGAGGCCTCGAGGGTACCATTCACGATGGTTTAAACCCTCGTGTTCCTTACAACGAGATCTCCAAAACAAAATCCCACAACGTACATTTCAGCTTACTAAATAATCTCTCATGTCATATGTTCCCAATAGACAAAGCAAGATGTCTCACACATTAGTTCCCAATGTTTCATTAGTTCATAAACCATGTTCCACCGCATGGGTAGATGGGAATGAATCGGATGGGTGTTGAACATTCCGGTAGGTAAAATAAAATGTTCCACAATGTTTGCTTTCGATGCTTCAATAGTTCATTGATGATGCTCCACGCATTAAGGGGCTGTTTGGTTTGAGTCCTGGTAGAATTTTGCCTGACCAGGAGACACCTGGAGGTTCCCTGGGAGTTGTTTGGATACTAGCTTGAATAGCTGCTTGGTCCAGGCCATGAAATCGAACGATCGCGGCAGGGGAGCAAAGGAGAGCGAGCTTCGATCCACCGCTGATGACTTCGATCCAACGGTCTATTTTTTATTCATCAGTTTCAGACACATGCTTCCAACCAAACAACTTATCTCCAAGTTTGTCTAGCCAAGCAAAAACCATCTACTTTCCAGGCTACATCCAGGCACCACTTTTTCCCAGGCATGAAGTCCAGGGCACCAACCAAACAGGCCCTAAGTTCTAAGAGAATGGGGCAATGTTCCACGTGTTCAGTTACAACGTTATAACGGTTCATCCACGATGTTCCAATACTTCAACGACGATGTTCTAGTGGTAGGGCTAGGTGAATTAACTAGGTGGAGACAAATCAAGGCAACGAGCTGAGCAAATAAAATATTAACATGAGGAACAACAAAAGGGACCTACTATGTTATTTAGCGAAAAAAATGTAACTAAATAAAATTTAAAAAAGCAAGCGGGAAAGAAAAAGAAAAATAAATAAATGGAGGAAACGGTGCGCTGATGGCCTCGTCTTGACCGCCCACATGGGCTGCAACAGTGTTGCACAGCTTGTGCTCGCTTGTACTCCATGCTATTGGGCTGTGGGCCGGGGTGGGCTGCAGAATGCTATATGTCGAGGTTAGGTTTTCTGTGTGTGAAAAAAAAATCTATTTTTCAACTTTCAACTATCGCACGAGTTCGATTTTCAACCTCAAACTCCAAAACCGTCTAAAACGTATCCTCGAACTCTCGAAACCGTCCACTTTCCAACCTTCGGCCCTTTCCAACCTGTTTCAAGTGATGTGCCTGCCACGTGTGTGCCACATCATCTAACAAATCATAAAAAAAAATGATGTGGCCCACAAGTCAGTCCCATCCCCATCCCCATCTTCTTCTTCCTCTCTCTTCCCCTCTGTTTCTCCAAGCCCCTTTTTCCTGTCACTGGCCAAATCTAGGCCCTCTTTGGGCCTCTCCTTGGCGCTGCCACCTTCAACCGTATAGGAGGCGTCATCCCTACGCTTCACTGGAGCCTCTCATGGCGGGCGTCGCCTCCGCAATTTCACACGTGTGTACCGAGAAATTTCAGGATTCGGGAGATCTTGGTTCACTAGACATCGTAATAGTCGTCGCTACCTGTGGCGGCGATTCTAACAGTTTGCATTGAGTGTAGTGGAAATTTGGTGAGGACTGCGTCCACATCGTGTGTTGGAGGAGCGAGGCTGGGTGTTCGTTGGCACCTACTACAGGTACAATAGGCCCGATGCCAGAGATTTCCTGGTCTTCCACCTCTACGCCGCGGTTCATCGCGAGCTCCACGGCTGGTTCTAGGAACAGCGCGAGCAAGAGCAGCAGCAGGACTAGTGTCCCGACCAACAGTAATATCCCAAAGTTTTGTTACCAAAATAAAAATAAATAAATTTATTATTTTATTGGATTTTCTGAAATTTTAAAGAGTTTTATTGCTTTATTTGAATTTCCTAAATTTTAAAAGTTAAAAAATAAAATTTATTGAAGTTTTCTTGGATTTAAATTGAAAAATGAAATTTTAATTAATTTCTAGAATTTTCTAGATTTTTAAAAGCTTTTCCTTAATTATTTTAAAGACAAAATAAATTATGTGCAAAATCTATTACCAATTATAAGTTGAAAATATTTTTATTTAAATCCCAAATGTCTCGAGAGAATTTCGTGAATTTTCTCATAATTTTTGGATTTTATTTACTATTTTCTAAAGCCTAAATGAATTAATCAAATTATTTAAAATCTTAATTCAATTTAAATCATCAAACAGTTTTTGGGCCTAATCCTCCTTCGGCCCAATTTCCTTCATGCCCTCGGTCCATTTCGGCTTGCTCCGCGCGCGCCCTCTCCCTTGGACTCGCTGACAGCTGGGCCCACACCGCCTTCCTCTCTCTCCCGTCTCTTTCTTTCTCTGCCGCGTGGGCCCCTCACCCTTCTTCCTCCCCACTTTCTCCTCTGTGTAGCCGTGCCCAAGTGCCGCCATTACCGCCCGCTCGGAGCTCCCTCGCCGCCGCAGTTTACGCCTCCTTTCCTTACACGGTTGTGCGCATTAAGACTTGCACATCACGCCGCGCCCATTCCGGCTCTCTCCCCCTTCATCACGCATGAAATCACCGGGATTTCGCCATGACCGCTGCAACCTCCGCGCGCGATCTCTCCCTCCCGACCTCCTCGGCCCCTATAAAAGGGAGCACCGGGTATGCACTTCCTCACGCAACCCAACGCCACCACTCACCTCACCCCTACCCGTTTGAGTTCGCTGGATTTTGTAGTTGAACCGCGAAGCCCGAAGCTCCCCCCGCTGCCGAATTCCTCACCGTCGACGCCGTTTCGACCACCCTGACCACCCCATCGTCATCGCCTCTTCGCGAGCCACCCGGTGCGCGCACCATCTCACGTCGAAGATCCCTGGAGCCCCTTCTTCGTTGACGACCCACACACTGCTACCGCTAAACCTCGTCACCGGTGTCCTTTCCACCATGCCCCTTTGCCGCAAGGTAGTCCATCAGAATCAGTATCGCGTTACCTTTCGTTTGCGCACACTCGTCCCTCGCCATGGCGTGCAGCACCGGCAAGGTGGTCGCCGGAGCTCCGCCGCTGTCGGGCTAGCGTGAAAGACCTCCGAGTGGTCGTGGAAGACCTCCTAGGGTGGCCGTGGCACGTGAACCAAAGCACCCGCACGCACCACCGTCTTCGCACTGTGTTGTGCACCGAGTCCACCATAGACATTTGACCATCCGTGGGCGTGGTCCATTGACCACGGGCCCACCTATCGATGACTCATGATTTTCAGTTTAAAAACAAATCGGCCGGAAATTTAATTTCTGAGGGCTGACGTCATAAACCGGATTTTCCTTTAGGAAAATAAATCGGTAAATTCTTTTAAATCCAAATTAGGATTTAAAACTTCCCGGGGTTCGTTCTCCATACGAACTCCGATTCCGTCGATTCAAATTTCTAAATTCATATAAAATCAAGATCTAGCTAACTAAACTAAAATTATTTAATTTGGAGTTCATTTGAATTTGGCTTATTTTCGCGTATAGATTTCGACGACTTCGGAGAGTCAGATTTCGACGCCGTTTGAGAGCAGCTAATCAAGCAAGGAAAGTTACATCTTTGATCATTTTTTACCCTATTATTTCAAACTATTTAAATTCTATTTTAAATTATTACAGCATGCTTATTTATTTTCTGTAATTTAAATTCCTGTTTTAAATTTATAGTTATGCCTAAATCCTTTGTAAGGCCAATGTTGGTATTGAATCAAACATATTGTCACCCTAGATAAAACCTAGTTGATACGATAGTATGAACTAGGACCATTTGAAAATAATATGCTTAGTGATGCTTAGACGCAAAAATATCTGATTCGGGGAATTTGAGCCAAAAAAAGTCAAATGTTGTTTAAATTGTATCCATAGCATTGGTGTGTTATGGAAGTTTATAAATGACTTTGAAAAGTGAAATAAAATGATGGTTTGTATTTGGGCGAAATGGATGTTTGGATGGTGCATGTTGATGCACGAGATCGAGTCATTTCTATGATTGAGACCCATGGGTTTTATGGAAGTCGCCCAAGTCAATTAAGGACCGATCTTCGAGCTACATCTTGCTAAGCCACATCGTACTACCACATGTCCTGAGTGGGCAGGACCTGGCTAACTAATTTGCAACGTTTCACCGTGATCGTGCCATCTGGTTGTGTGGGTGTCTTTTATGACCTACTTTTATGTATTCCCACCTAGCGCAAGAGGGGACTTAAATCCGGCGGGTTTCTATTCAAAGGAAGCGAAACCTTAGCGAGGTGGGACTATGGTGGGATGAAGCTTTGTATAGGCCTTGACACGTGCTCTAGACTACTTACCTAAGGTAGTGAGTGGTGGTATCGACAGATGCCAAACAAACTAGAGAATTCATGTCATGTGGGTAAAGCTGTACAACCTCTGCAGAGTGTTAAGAACTATTCGAATAGCTGTGCCCATAGTCATAGACATGCTCAGCAAAGCCACTCAAAGGTAGACTTTGATTTTGTTTTGAAAAGACTTTATCAAATTGTTTATGCAAATGGGAATTTGGGCAGGAAGCCATGTAATAGGAGGGTATCCTTCACCATTCTTATGTGAATGTTATCTAACTATAAAACTGAGAATTTATAAAATGAATTTTAGTTATAGAATAACTGCTTTGGAACTTAGTACAATTATTTAAAGAAAACATTGCTTTATGCAAATTCAACCAATAAGCCTTTCCTTTGTTATACTTATATCCTTGCTTGCATTATAATCTATTATTGGGTGTAACTTGCGAGCACGGAAGTTGTGCTCATCCTTGCATGATGCAAATAAATTTTAGAGGAGAAGGACTTCGCTATTGGTGTGGATCTCGATGACTAGGCCGCTACCCTAGTCAATTGCCTGTGGTAGATCAGCTGGACTCCACTACTTCTTCGTCTTTCGCTGTGTTCTTTATTGTTGGCTTGTAAGCCTCTTTTGTAATAAACTCTGTTGATTATTAATAACGTTGTGCGATTTTTGGATGTTACCATATCTGTTTACTATGTAAACTAGCTACTGATCATGGGACTATGTTGGGACCCAAAGTATGCAATTCTGGACCCTCTGTGTATAATGCACTAGTCCAGGATCACGCTAGTGCACACAGTGTCAACACAGGTGAATATCGATCCACACAAGCGATTAATAACATAAACGAGTAATTTGATAACAAATAAGGGTTTTGAACTTATGGTCGAGTTTACAATTATTATGCCACGCAGGGCTAGCAAAGAAATAAAATAGCAGCAGAACGAAGAAACTTCAGCGGAATCCCATCAATTCACCACAGGCAACTGACTGGGATCAAGACCCTACGATCAAGCACCTTCGATGAACTCCTCGAAAGCAGGCAATGACTCCTCCACTTCTGTTGCATGTTTTACAACAAGCATGAGTACACACCGTACTCGCAAGTCATACCGCAGAAATGCAATTATAGATGCAGGCTTATTCCAAAGGAATGGCTTCTGTGGTTCTTTTGCAGAAATGCAGCATTTGCAATTTAAATACAAGTAATAGATTGAAAGCATAATTCAAAACAAATAGACAATAATAATTTGACAGTTTTGTTTCACAAAGACACATAGCCTAAACAAGTTAATCACATAGCCATATGACTTAGGTCACACAGCTCCCTTCCCAAGGTTTTCATAAAAATCTACCCCTCGTGTGAAATCACCGAGCATTGTCCATGACCGCGGACGCGGCTATTCGAATAGATTGATTAACACTCTGCAGAGGTTGTACACTTTACCCACAAGATACAACTAGTGTAGCTAGCACTAGCCGTAACAAAACAATTCAGAAACTTCATCTCGACATTGACACTCCTGGTATGCTTAGCCGCCACAGACGCACTGTGAGGACCCCGGCTTATTTGGCTTGTAATGCTTAGTCATCCATTGCCCCTAGCATCATAAACAAAATAACCCGTGTCTTCGAGATATGTATACTTCCCAGAAATGCCATGTGATAGGAGGGTATCCATCACCAAATTTCATATGGAGGTTATCATACTATAAAACTTGAGAATTTGTTAAAATAAATTTTAGCTATAGAATAACTGCTTTGGAACTTAGTACAAATATTTTAAAGAAAACATTGCTTTATGCAAATTCAACCAAAAAGCCTTCCTTTGTTATATCATTGCATGCATTATAATATGTTATTGGGTGTAACTTGCGAGCACGGAAGTTGTGCTCATCCTTGCTTGATGCAAATAATTTCAGAGGAGAAGGACTTTGCCACCGGTGTGGATCTCGACGACTAGGCCGCTACCCCCAGTCGATTGCCTGTGACAGATCAGCTGGACTCCACTACTTCTTCGTCTTTCGCTGTGTTCTTTATTGCTGGCTTGTAAGCCTTTCTTGTAATAAACTCGGGTGTTACTCCCAGGTCCGACATGCCCTTGATGATTCGGGCACAACCACAGACCCGATAATCACACCATCATCCATGTGCCCAAATCTAAATCTTTTTTGTTTTCAGTTTTAGTTTTTCCAAGTAGGTATAATCATGAGTACCCTGACTCAAGAGTGATGTTGTAATGACCATCGCCGAAGCGATGATCCCCAGACTACCGTTCTAAGCATGGCTAGACGACAACGACTCGCATACTAAATATAAAGTGACTAGAGCCCATCCAGCGAGCCCTAAATCACAGTGAATTTAACCTAGGCTCAGTGGTAAAGGGTGGATGTTTACCTACAGTTCAAGTAACTATTCAGGTAAACTATCAAGAACTGAGAAATAACTTTTCAACATAGCATGCATACATACAGTTGAAAATTGGAATATTAACATGCGCAAATAATGGGATCAATGTGCATAAAATGAAAACTGCTTGCCTTGCTGGAGATAATTCACTTGCTACTGAGGATCACTCTTGTAAGTACCAGAATCGTCGCAATCTATCGATCGAATAAAAGAGCAAATAAGAACGAATAACACCAAAATAACCAAAACTCAACTTTATCCAATCATACATACATCACAGGTAAAGAATGGTGTCTAAGGAATTTAGGTGAAAGCTTCAGTCCAAAAAGAATTTATTTGGTTTTTCTAAGTGCTTAACAAGTTAAAAGCATAATTTCATAAATGAGTTAATTATCAACATTTTCTGAAACAATAACATAAATCAAGCTTATGCCAAGTTACAGTATAGGAAAACTGAGAAATAACAAAATTAATTTCACTCAATTTAGAGTTAGGATAAATTACTTATGAATTTTTGAAGTTAAAACCATTTTCTAGAGTAAAAACAATTCTGTTTAAGCCTTATTGTTTTCCTATTACCTAATATGCTGGCGGCTTGTTAGCGGCTCTGTGTGACGGCGAGGAAAGTAAACTGGCACAGCAAAGGTCCTCCGGGCTCGAGATCAACACACAAAGGTGCGCACGGTCCACGCGAAGATGTTGATGGCGTCACAGAGACTTGAGGCTACCGACGGTGAGCTGGTGATGACCGGAAGCGGAGACGAAAGGCACGGCTTACGCAGAGAAGGTGTTCCAGAGGTCGAGGAAGCTTGAGGAGGTGCGCATTAGGATCATTTGGTCACCCGGAGCACAACGCCCAAGATCTTGACACTAGAGGAGCTTGGTGGCGGCCAGAGTTGACACGGCGGTGCTTGACCTCAGCTAGAGAAGAAAACATCGTACACCCTCAGTAAAAGATCAAACTCAAATTTGCTCGTCCAGAAACCTTAGTGTGACGATGCGATTCTAATGGACTAGGTAAAGACGAAAGGAACTCGGCAAAACGCCTGTAAGCTTACGAGGCCAAGGCTATCGGAGTTGAGAATGAAGAACTCGTTCCCGACGATTTAGTGCACTCCAAGGACCGGGATTGGGCAAAATGGAGGCAGCGTTGAGCGAGGATCTCAGCGGCGGGGTCACGGGTGCGAGGGCGGCATTGAGTTGAGCTCAAACTCTACGGTTTCTTTTCCGGTCGGAGCAAAGAATTGAGCGGAGAAAGCGAGAACGTGCGAGAGAAAGGAAATGGATAGACGTTGGAGGGTCGTGAAGCTCCGGCGACACTTCGTAGGTGATCCCGAGAGCATGCGGTGGTGAGTAGTGAGCTACGTGGCACACTTGCACACCGACAGCAACGCTCAGCTTGAACGGTGCCGACAGCCTAAGAAGCGGGGCCCACTTGCCAGAGTCAAAGGTGAAAGGGGTTGGTCGGACCGTTGATCTTAAATAGGACGGTCCATGCGAATTGTGGCATTTGGACAGTTCGAACGGCCCAATCGATCCAGGCCGTTGAGATCAAATCAGACGGTCCAACGAGACACAAGCTCGGATGGTTGGATTGAAATCGGATGGTCCACGTGAAAGAGCATGTTCGGACAGTCCAAACGACCCAATCAATCTGGACGATTGAGATTCAATTGAATGGTCTGAATCGCTTTTGCGTCAGTTTAAACCAGGTCTGAACGGCTTTGCTCAAATCTGACGGTTGAGATCAGATCGGATGGTCTACATGAAAGGGACGTTTGGACGGTCCGAATGGCCCAATCAATCTGGACCGCTAATCTCAATTCGGACGGCTCAAAAGCTTTGTTTCATTGCGGTTGGGCGCGCTAGGGTTAGTTTTGATTTCGGTTTGACAGAAAAAAAACTAGTTTGACTAGGCTAATTAAAATAACTATAAATTTCTAAAAATTCTGAAAATTTTTGTGGGTGTTCTCAGGTTCAACAAGGACTTAGGAAAATTTATTTTCGCTAATGATCATATTAAATTTATCTAAAATAAATTCCTTTTCAAATCTGCATTAGCAACTAGGTTAGGATTTTCATTAGGTCAAAATTACTTCTAAAAATTTGGGAAAATTTATATTAATTCTTGATAATTAATCTATTATTTTACAAAATTATTTCCAGAGACTTTTATACATACATTGTTCTGAAACCTAAAAGAAACTTGATTCCAAGTCAAAAGTTTGAAATTTAAAGGAAACTTTAGAAAACTAAGTCCAAACTTATGAGTTTCAACAAAAGTTTTGAAACTCTCAAACTTGTATACATTTGAAATACAAACCATTGTTTGGGATGTTATAGGTTCACACATATTTATCTCCCTCACAATGTGAACAATGTGATGGACCATGATATCGAAAAACGACGGAGGGAAATACATCTCAAGATGACATAGAGTCATCACCACCTAGTCCTTCGAGATCGATGACCTTCTGAGGAATGTGTTAAAGAAATAACATAGCCTCATGATTGTCTCTCGGTTCTTGATCGGCAAAATACTTCTAATTGCAACAGGTTTCATGCCAATTAACTTCGAATCTTCTAACGAAACAAGTTTCTTCACGTAGGCGGAGTAACTGGACGGAACTTTCACACCATGCAAGCACTGGCATAGTTCAGTTCTCTCGACCTTGGACAGAGTGTAACAAGCAGGGGGAAGGTACGTTCGTTCTTTATCGGTCTTTGTCGGTGCTAACTCAGGTCTGCTGTACGTATCAACCAAGTCAAGTCGTGCGTTAACGCCATTCTTTGTTTTGTCACGAATGTTCAGTAAGAGACCCATCAAGCTATCACATACATTCTTCTCTACGTGCATAACGTCGATGCAGTGGCGAACTTCTAGGTGCTCCTAATAAGGTAAGTCCCAAAATATTGATCTCTTCTTCCAAATGTTCTTCTCACGGGTCCTCGATTTACAACCCTTTTCGAGCACAATATCAAAATCTTTAACCATATCATAGACCTATTTTCCACTTGAATGTCTTGGAGCTGAACTGTCCTCCTTCTCTCATTTGAATTATTTCTTCATCCTGCGGTATGGGTGAGCCCTCCGAAGAAACCTACGGTGACGCATGTACATAGTTTTGCACGAGTGCTTCGGCCACACACTCTCGGTATCATCTAAGCAGTGAGTATAGGCTTTGGCCCCTTTTGTACTCTAGCCCGACAGGTTAGCAAGAGTAGGATAATCATTTATGGTGCAGAATAAAAAGGAGCATAAAGTGAAGTTCTCTCATTTGTACGCATCCCGTACCTGTACCCCTTCAATTCAAAGTATTTTTAGATCTTCAATTAATGGTGCTAGGTACATATCAATATCATTCCCAGGTTGCTTCGGCCCTTAGATAAGTATCGACAGCAAAATATACCTCCACTTCATACACAACCGAGGAGAGTCACATGCCAAGTGCTATGTCGGCTGCTCATGTTACCGAAAGGATTCATTCCATTTGTACTCAATCCAAACCTTATATTCCTCAGTTCCGCACTGAAGTCTACAAACTTCCTATCGACGTTTCTCCACTGGGTGGAATTAGCAGGGTGTCTTAGCTTTTCATCATTCTTACGCTCCTCCGAGTGCCAACGCAACAGTTTTGCTTCCAACGGGGAATTATAGGAAGATACGACGCCACCTTAACAGGAGGTCCTTTCTTCACCTCGATTCTCTCGCCGTCATCTGATTGATTCTTACGCTTGTATCGGGATGTGTTGCACACCGGACATACATGTATATTTGCATATTCTTTACAGTATAGGATACAATCATTCAGACATGCGTGTATTAATTCTTTGTACTTTTATTCCCAATGGACAAAAGAACCTTCTTGGCTTTGTAGGTGGTTTTGGGCAACTCGTTTCCTTCTGGAAGCATGTTCGCTAAGAGACCTAACAGCGCTGTGAAACTCTTGTTGGACCAACTGTTGTTTACCTTCAATTTTAGCAGTTCAAGCACGGATGACAACCTTGTGTACTTAGACTTGCAACATGTGAACAAAGGTTTCTCTGAGTCTTCCATCAAGCCCTGAAATTTAACATACTCTCTCTCGTCACAGTTCCCTTTTGCATCGCGAAGCAACTGATCCAGATTGTCATCGTGCAGCCTATTCGAATGGGAACTACAATCGACATCATCCGATGGAATAGCATTGACTTCGTCGGCGATGTCGTTATTACTGCCTTCCTATATAATCTGCTTTTCACCGTGACTGGTCTAACGTGTATACCCCCTTTTGAAACCCCTTCAAATCAAGTGCGCTTCGATCTGCGCTCGGTTCTTAAACATCTTCAGATACCCACAGTCAATGAATGGACAATACATATATTCCACCTCCTTATTCATCATATCCTCCTCGACAGCTCTTGTAAAAGCAGACTGGCCATTGTAAAAGCAGACACATCATTAATGTACTCTTCACTCACACGGTTCTCAGCGTACATCCAGCTTCGGTCCAACTACGCCACGCATATAACAATTTAGTGTTAAATATTGAAGTAATTAATTAGTATACTATATATATATATATATATATATATATATATATATATATATATATATATATATATATATATATATATATATATATATATATATGATCTAAAGTAGCTATATGCAGAAGAATTAATTAAATTGAATTAAGTAGAGATAGACTATGAATTGGCTAAACCCTAAACCATTCTAGATATAAATAATCTTCTCTCTACATCAAGCTAGATTTAAACCATCCTCAATTCTCCCTTTACCAAGCTAGATCTAGAATATAATGCGATTAGGAACAAATTACTAACCATAGATAGTCAAGAACAAATAGATCTACAATCACTCTTCCTTTAAAAGAGTGAACTAACAGAGAAGTGTTTGGATTAGGATAGTGAGCTAATAAGAAAAATTCCTTTAAAAGAATATAATAATAGAGAAGGTGTTTGCATTAGGACAGTGAGCTAATACCATGCTAGATATAAATAATCTTCCCACCTACTCCGCGGTCTCCTTTCACTAATTGGCCTCAATGCCCCACCTCCCCAAAGCAACAGCCTATGAGGACAAATCTAGAATTTAAGACAGATCTGTGAGGGTCGAGTCTGCAATAAATGAAATAATCACAGATGGTTTTTAATACAAACCGTCTATGATGAGTTAATTATCACAGACGGATTTCAACATGAACCGTCTGTGATATTACCTCTTCATAGATAGTTTTTAGCGCAGCCAGTAACACAATTGATCATTAAACTAAAACCGTCTATGATTGTATTTAATACTGATGGTTTTGGTCGACCGTTTGTGATGAGGCGTCCAGTATTAGCCTTTTTGTAGTAGTGGGAGGAGTTGGGTTGGTGCTGGAAGGAAAGAAGGAGCGAGCCGAGCTGCGCACTAGACTGGGTCGAGGCGGAAAAGAAAGGAGATGGGCCGAAGACAAAAGAAAACGACCCAAAGGAAAAATCCAAAAAAGAAAGGATTTTTCCAATTTCAGAAATTGAATTAAATAAAACTGAGCTCAAAGAAATAACAAATAAACTCAAAAAATTCCTAGAAAATTCCAAAAATATTCCTAAGTCAAGAAAACCAAATAAAATAGCTTTGATCTTAATTGAGGTTTAAATTAATCACATTAAATTGTTATAATTTAAAAAATTCAAATTAAGCTTGAACTTAAACAAGAAAATTCAAATGGTTATTTTTGTTTTTAAATGCTTCAAAAGAACTCCAAATTTGGGATGTTACATGTTTACTATTGACGACCAGTTCATAAGTTCTTACGAGTAGTTCGCATCTGGTCACGACCAGTTCGCTCATCAGTTTGTGATCATGTACGATTAGGTCACAACTAGTCCAAATCCCCATACAACCTATTCATATCTAGTCGGACTAAGCGACCTACTTGCATATTCTCCTTTTGCATCATGATATCTAGTCAAACTCTCGGTTAGATATATGTTATCCATGGACTGTTCAATCTTTTCTCGATCTAGTAATGGATAACTTCGTGTGGTCAACTATTCGACCACTTGTGCCATGGTCATGAACTTCTTTTATCTGAGCACATCGAGGGGCCTAGAGATATCTCTCGTGTTATGCTAGGAGGGAAAAATCTCATATCCGACCATTCACATCTCTTCGCATGTTTCATAGGATACGTGAAAGCTCCCTTTATAACTACCCCAAGGTTGTCAGAATCTCGATTCTAGTCATACGATCCTACATTTCTACGACCCAAATTGACCGGACCGATCCGATCCTATGGTAGAGTCTTAATTTGGTAGAATATTAATATTGTTACGATTCTAACAATTTTTTTTTTGTAGAATTGTGATCAAAATTTTCATACGATTGATCCTACCTGATTCTAGTGATTTATTATAAATATTTTTTTGCATGTCCCTTTTATTGTAAACTTTTACTTTTTATTTGTTCATATCCATTATAATTTGCATAAATAACAAATGATCTTTCCTTTGCACTACATTTTGGTAAACAAAAGTTTTAAAAATGTAGAAGTGTTAAAATACAACGTAGATTTTAAAAAATGTTTCTATTGTAGAATCAGATAATATCTTAGATTCTACGTCGACCCTAGGATTCACGATCCTTCTGAACAACCTCCGATCCGATTCAGGATCGCGATTCTGACAACCTTGAACTACCCAATTCCGGAGTAGCGTTTGGTAACCCCAAAGTGTACTATTACATATGTAGGAAACCATGCTGATCTCAGTTTTAAGGATTATACATCATCATTGTTTGAGACCAACTGACGACACATAGAAACATAACAATATCAATACTACCTCCAAGTCGGTCAATCCAACATCATATTCTCTAACATGTGGTCACACTATTAATTCGATATCCCCCATATCTATGACCAGTGAAACGTGTCATCAATTGATACATGTGCTGGTTTATAAGTCAATAGTCTCCCTACCAGTGATATCCGACCAGAGATCTCTTAGAATGATATCATACAACAAATAAAGAGTACTTTATAAATGATAATTCATCTAAGGAACATAATAACATTTATTATATAATTTATAAACATCAACTTGATACAATCATTTCATAATTGCCTCTAAGGCATACCACTAACTGGAGCAGTCTTGGGAGAAGCAAACAGTCTTTTGCAATTATCTTTTACTACCTGGCGTGTGGAGTTTTGTTCTTGTAATTGTAATAACGCAGCACATGTTCTAGCTGCGAGAGTTGCTGTTGGAACTTGCAAAGCCATGTGTGGCTTGATGTTTTTTCCAGACTTTGTATTCCGTATGGTGGCCAGCGATTTAGCTAAGCACACGAGGTAGTGGAATCGTAGTGTTCCTAAAAAAAAAACTACGTACAGACGAAATGAGGCATGTCATGGGCCACGGACACGAAGAACGGTGGTGCCGTCAGCCTCAGGCACTAATGAGGCTAGCCACATCGGGAGACGGCAGCTTGCGGGCAAGCCCTCACTACTGCGGAAGCAGCGGCTAGAGCCTCGAGGTGATGCGTGCGGCTGGGGAGCTGGCAGCTGTGCGACGGGGGGTCATGGGCGAAGAGTGGAGAGAGAAAGAGGAGAGGGGAATTTAGTGCTTGATCCATGCGCATGGTTGAGGGTTTGATCCAACTGTTGAAAAAGTAGCTGATATTAAAGCAAAAAAATATCTCAGGTGACTTATTGCTAGCAGCCCCTAGAAAGAATTCGTGACGACAAAGGTAATTGACCAAACCTTGGCAGATTAACCGACACAAAGCATGCGTGATCGTGCATACGCAAGGTCACCTAGTAAATCCAATCAAACGTCCACAACCTTGCGGTTGGCGTTCTTGGCCGGCTCAACCACTTCGTTACGTGACGACCCGCACGCTGACCCGATGCATCCCAGCACGCCGCCGCCCTTCCTCCACTGCGCGTTGCTGGCCTTCGCTGCGTTCTTCCCTGCGCCGTCCGGCGCGAAGCTGACGCGCTTCTTGCTCCCGGTTGATGCTGCCTTTGCGCTCCCCATGGAGGAGCTCAGCACCGGCGACGCCGCCTGGCTGCTGTCGGCGGACGACTGCACGGCGGGGAACTGGTGCGCCCGGAGCTGGCCGTCGGAGAACACCATGCTGGCGGGCGACGCCGAGCTGTAGCTGACGACAGCGCTGAACTCGAAGCTGGCGTCCGACGACGCGGGCGGGGTCTCCACCTCCGCCGGCGCGCTCTGCCGGCTGCGGCTGTGGCTCGCGCGACGCCGGGTGGCGAAGTTAGCGCTGTTGACATCGACGTCGACTGCCACAAGGCCGGCGTCCACGGTCGTCATCAGCTCCAGGAGCGCCCGCGGCTTGCTCATGCTTGCAGTTGCAGATACTCTGGGTTTTAGCTACCACCCAGCTTGCTAAGCTAGTGTATCTGTGTGTGCAGTATGATAGCTAACTAATCATGGATATAAATATGGGCATGGCGTGCAGGTAGATACAAAGGTGTGTGAGGTCTTAGCGGCAAGAGTGGTGATGAAAACAACGATGTTTTGCGGTCGGGGCGTTGCTATATGCGAAAGTGATGGGCTTGTCGAGTTCGTTGGATAGCGTATGTCAGGGTTTGGAACGAGCCAGCAGGCAGCAGGTGGGATTTCAGTTGGGAGTTTTCTATGGCCTCAAGCGCTACAAGCTTGCATAGCGAGCACCGTAGTTTTCGGTTTGTCGCGAGAGAAGCCGCGGTGCGGCCGGCTTCGCCTTGTCTGCGCGTTGATTGACGTCGTTGTGCGCGGATCCAGTCACAGTTGCACGCCTGCTACTATACTTGTCCTGTGCATAGACTTTTGGGTATTGATTGGATGCATACATACTATTGAAGAACAAAATTGGACGCCTCCCTCTTGGCTGCACACGTCGACACTCCGGTACCATCCAATGCCCCTCCCCAGGCCTCCACTTCTCCAGAGCCTTTTCCATCCCCCACCCCCGCTGTCCCATCACGCACAGAAACCACACTCCAACTCCATTCCACTTTCATTGTTTTTCTTTGAACTCCATGCTTCTATTCACATATTCCTCATCTCTTAGCCATAACCTTCTCGACCACATCATCCCAATCGAATCCTCTCCTACTCCATCGACAGTGGCTCGTCGGCGGCTAGAGCTTGCCGCTAGAGTCACGCTCCTCGCTCCCCTCCCTCCCCTCTCTACCTATCTCTCAATAGCTCTCTAGCTAGATCGACGAGGAGAAGGGTGTCATCCAGCGAGCCGAAGGAGTTGGGGCGGCCAGATCTAGGCCCCGACGAGAACCAGTGGGCGAGGCCAGTGGTGAGACATTGGGACAGTCTTGCACCGTTTTCATCTGGGTAAGTTTTGTTACAGACGTTTGCTAATTTTGTTGCAACAGTTGGCTCGAAATATTGCATGGAGCGTTTTTTATTGTTGCAAAGTTGTTGTATCAAATATTGCAGCAAGATGTATTTTTTGTTGCACAAGAGTAAACTTTTTGTTGCAAGCCTTTTACCATTTTATTGTTACATCATTGTTCAAAAAATGTTGCAACAATTAGTTTTGGATGTTTCCACTATTATTTTCAAAAGCTGCAATGTTGTAACATTGAAATTTGTTTGTTTGAATATTTGAACTAGTATTTAAAAGCGCAGCTAGGTTTTATAATGATGGTTTTATGCGATTTTAGTGAGAATATATATAATTTTTTTCCCAAAATTTTTCTTGTCATTGTATTTGTTTTTTGTGCATTTTGTTGCACACATGAATTAAATTTATTGCAAACGTTGTCTACGGGTGTTGCGCCAGAGCGTACGATGGGAAGCTTCCTATCATACGTCTGAGCGCAAGTTACTCCCTAGACTTTTTCTATTTGGAGGGGGCACTTCTTAAAAAATTGGATATGGTTCGCTAAATTTCTCACAGTGATTGACGCATGACTTTCCAAGTAGGCCTGCATGGTTGAGCTACTTATAGCGTGTTTGGCTGGTAGAATGAGGTTGAATGCAATGAGATGATACATGTATAATGGGATCATCCTGAATGGGATGGTACAGGTAGGTTGTTTGGTTGGTTGTATAAGATGGTACACGAATATATTTGGTTGGTTGTATGAGATGTGATGAGGACATCAAACCTAAGGATGTAACCACTGCTTCGACCTGCTACACTGTATCCTCTACTTCAACAACATCTTCTCCAATAGGACTTTTGGCTAATGCAATGCCATATTATCCAATTGGATCGAGCTACGTCAACATGCCATGGTGCTACGTCTACATGCCATGGTACTATGTCTACATGCCATGGTGCTACTGCATGTGTCAAGCAAGAATTCAAGCTGGATACGTTTTGGTCAGATCAATTCGGAATCAGCCTGACAGCACCGACTTCAAACGTGCATAACTTTCACATACGGAATCCGTTGGAGGTCCATGAGTACTTGATGGAAAGCTTATTTCATCTTCTTTTCAACGGACCCAGCCTCACCTCTAAATTCCTTCTGTGCACATCGGAATCACTAAAAGAAGATATCATATCACCTATTTGGGCCAATCTAGGCTTTGTAATCGTACTCAACTTGGCCCATATACCGGCGGCGGCCCACCTAGGGGCGTGTACACTGTTCACATGAACAGTACCCCCACGAATTAGTACCACCCCGTTAGTTCCTTTAGATTTGTGGCTCCTCATCCCCTATTTAAGGAGGCTGCACCCCCTCTAGTTTTCTTGGATTTTGCTTATGTTTAGTTTGCCTTCATTGCAACTTGTATCTTTTGCGTGTGTCGACTAGACCATCCAATTAAGATCCTTATTCAGAATCCCAACTCAATTCAATATTTCAATTCCTATTTGCAATTTTAGATTGTGTTATCTTGTTCTTGCATGCTTCTTCGGTGTATGCAGGAATCGACCTTCATGGTCAGGTCATCCGGGTATTCGTGTACGGTTGATAACGACTTGTCAATCAATTCAGCGATTGCGTGGTTTCGAGCCTTGCGTGTTCGTAGCCAGGATCGTGAGAGTTGAGCGACGACTACCGAACTTATCGTCTCATCGAAAGATCGGGTCAAAACAAGGACCTTCGGGTTTATCAGGTGGTATCAGAGCTACAGTTCATCGGTGAAAATTTTTTTTCCTACAGTCCAAATAGCCACAAAAATAAAAAAAAATATAGGTTTAGTTCATCGTCCAAACCAATCTGTGACTTTGCAAATTTTTTTTAGTTTGCGTTGTTGAATTTGCGTTGTATCGTCGAGTCATTGTACTGGTTTCTTGTCTAGATTGGTCTAATTTAGGGTCTTTTCCAAATCGTCTAGTTCTGTTCTTCGGTTTTGTCGCTAGTCGCTGCCCAAGAGCACAAGATATTAGGGTTAGGAGAAATACGAAAAATATATATATAGCAGATCGGTTTGGCCGCCTCCATCGCGCAGTTAGTTCAAGATTACGCCGAACGCTTGCCTCCCAAGCGCCAAGCGGCTTTTGGCTTCTTCCGCCTCCGCCTCTGCCTGCGGCCGTGTGCCTGCCGGCATCCGCAAACACCGAAGCGTCCTCTGGCTCCCGCGCCGTCGAGCTCCTCTGGGCTTCACGCAGCCTCCTCGAGAGCTCATCCAGGCTTCGCACTGCCTCCCCGTGTGTCTCCGGTTTCCACCGCCCAAGCAAGCACCAGCTCAAGCTCCCGCCGCCTCCGGGCTCTACGCGCCCTAGGGCCTCCATCGCCGCGCCTTCGGGATTCCGCCGCCCGCCGCCGCGCTTTTGGATCTCCGCCGCCTCCGCGTTGCGGCTTGGATCCGCCGCCGCCAAGACGAGCCACCGCCGACTCCATCTGAAGCCTCTTGAGGCCGCCGCCGCCGGGACACGCCGCGAGGAGCCGAATGGCCACCGCCGCCTTGCGTCGTCGCCGCCGCTTAGATCAGACGCTGGTGGTGCCGCCGCATTGCGCCGAATAGCCGCTGCGTCGCCGAAACCGCCGCTGCTGCCGTTATTCCCCCGCCGCATCAAGGGCGCGCCACCTTTGCGTCGAAGCGACTCGCCGCCTTGCGTGCGCCGCTATTGCCGCCACTGTCGGCCGAGTCACCGCTGCTGCCGGTCGTCGCCGTCGCCACCGCGCGGGAGCTTTCTTGAGTTGATTCACGGGAGGATAGAAAGGCTCAGTGCAAAGTCTGAAAAAAAAATCGGTAGTTGCTTCTGAGGTATACAACAAAAAGAGAGAGAGAGAGAGAGAGAGAGAGAGGAATAGAAAAAAAAGAGAAAAGAAAGACAGAGAAAAAAAGAAGAAAGAAAGAGAAGAAGAAGAAAAAAAAATTCAAAGCTACCTCTTTTCTTGACTTTCTTGTTCAGTTTGGTATAGTCATCCATTGCTCGCTTGCCTTGATAGTTCTTGTGAGTTGCTCTAGCTAGGCTTGGTTTAGACTAGGACCAGCACTTGTGACTAGTACTTTGAACTGCTTTTCAACTTTGCATACTGAATTGAACAATTGCTACTCCTTTACTACATACTAGCCTTCCGAGCTCCACTTCCTACTAACTCAGCAGATGCCGCTCCTCACAATCGTTGGGCAGATCGTAAGTGAGAGTATCACGAACCAGCCACCGGTTGTACCACGTCCTTGCTGCATTGGTAAGAACTTGTAAGAACTGGGTATAAGCTTGAGTGTGAGTGACTTGTGAAACTCCAGAACCTAGTAGTTCATAGGGACATATACATTGTGATTTGTTCTTTGCTTTGATACTAACAATGACAGGTTCATGGTCACAAGGGGAGAATAGTAGGCCCAACATTGAGGAAGATGCACCTCTCACGCCTCGCACGAAAGACATCATGCAGCGCTTTTCACGCTTACTGAATCAACATTCAGAGAATATTGAGGGGGTTCTAGATTGCACTAATAATGATCTTGCTGCAATGGTTACACGTGTGGAGTAGCTAGAGAGAGCTCCACCTCCTGTTGCCGCCCTCGCCGCTGTCCGCGTTGCACAATCGCGCCGTAACCCATCCGTTGCTAGCTCATGGTCCGATGAGTTAGAAGATGAAGCGAATCCATATGTTGCTAATACGGAAACCGATGGATTCAATGTTCATACTGATCGCAACAATCGTCGGTTTCGTCACAATCGTTAAGGTATGGGAAGAAATCAACGTGAGGTATGTTGGAAATATGCCCTAGAGGCAATCATAGAGATGATTATATTTCATTATGTTCATGACATTAGATAATATGTTATATTGTTCCTAGAATAATATTGTTAATATTGATTATCAAGTATGTGACTTGATTGTGAAACTCTATATTTCTGCGATGATTATTCTTAAAACGTTCCCTGGTCGGAAACATATGATGACACATATGAATAGACTAGCATATGTATTGGTTGATGACTATGTTTCACTAGCCATAGATATGGAGATATCAAACCAATAATATGGACACATGTTAGAGAACATGATGTTAGATTAGACCCACCTTGAGACACTATTGAGATTGTTATGATTCTATGTGTCGTTAGTTGGTCTCAAGCAATGATGATGTATAATCCTTAGACCTGAGATCAGCATGGTTTCCTACATGTGTAATAGCAATCTTAGGGGTTGCCAAACGCTACTCCTTAACTGGGTAGTTATAAAGGTAGCTTTCGGGTATGCTATGAAACATGCAGAGGAATGTGACTGGTCGGATATGGGATTTGCCTCTCCTAACATAACAGGAGAGATGTCTCTGGGCCCCTCGTTGTGATCTTATAAAGAAAGTGCATGGCCATGCCACTAGTAGTCGAAGTGTTCGACCACGTAAAGTTATCTGACACTCGATCGAGAAAGAATTGAACAGTCCATGGATGACACAACATCTCACCTGGAGTTTAACCAGACATCATGAGGCAAAGAGAGTATACACGAGTAGGTTGCTTAGTTCGAACAATTACGGACTAGTCGTATACAGATACGAGCTGGTCATAGATTGGTCGAACGTAGTCATAGAGTGGTCGTAACCTGGTCGTAAGCAATTACAAACTGGTCGTGACCAAATACGAACTGGTCGTATAAAGATAGGACCTGGTCGTAAGAGATGAGGATCTGGTCGTAGATCATATTGCATTAAGGTTCGTCCGATATAATTTGTGTGTATTCGGGAATCGATATGTTCTGTTAGGAGCCGCTACGACTCATGATCGGAAATGGTTTCCGAGTCACAACCGAACTACACATGAACCTACAGGGTCACACACTTAACGGGTTGGAACAAACCAGTACGGATACGATTCGTAAACATGTTCAGATAGGATCCGTCACGAGCAATATATAAGGAGATGCATGAGGCTGTGGGGATATGAAGAGGTTACAAGAGTTGACGTAAGTTGCTCCATCGAAACCCTAGCCACCATCTTCCTGAGAGCTCCGCTGTGCGACTTGGTGCTAGCACACCGGCGTTCGGTTGTTCCTTCCCTAGACGTGTGGATACCGTAGAGGCGCTACTACGATTGTTGCGCTTGAGGACGTTCCGCGATCTTCACAAGGAACTGCAGACGTTGCTGGAGGAGACGATGAACTCACGAGGACGTTGGACGATCGACTACGACCACTACACCGACTTGCTGGACGTTGGACGATCGACTACGACCACTACATCGGCGCGCTCTTCGTTGGACCAGGTTGCTGCAACCCTTCTTCCGCTGCTTTGCGCGTCTGGTGGTAACGATCTGTGATCATCTACTTGCTTGGCATCCTGGTTTGTGTGGTAGAAATCTTTATTTGTAGCTATCGTAGCCTACCCCGTGACCCAACAGTGGTATCAGAGCCATCCTGCGTAGTTCTTGATCTGGATCGTCGCATATAGTTGATATGTGGTAGTAGTAGATTGGATCTATTACTGGTCGGGTCTGGTAACCTAGATCGGTTCATATAGATGGAACGACCTAGACCCTGGTCGATAAGATCGATCGGTTTTTCGGTGGTAGTAGAAGGGTTTACGAGGAGGTATGAGCCTATAAGGACTAGATGGTTTATTGCACTTGTTCACGACCAGACTGCATAACACTCCTACTGGTCAGAAATCCGCCATCGGAGTATGCCGCAGTGTGTGGTCGTATCAAGGCATTGATCGGATTGGTTCGGAATAGGGTTAATGTGATTAATCTGATGATTTCCAAGGCTCGGATACGTGAATAAGATTCATGTTTCGGAACCGCCGTGCTGGGTATTCGTACCGCGTGCTATAGGTAGTGTGTGCTCATGTCGTCCGATATGCATAACTTGTTTTTGCAGGGATTGATGTGAATAGTATGATCTATGATGTTTCATGTATGAGATGCATGCATGTGTGTAATGTTCATGACCTGTGTGTCATGTTAATTGCAGCCCAAGGCTGTCTATATTTGTATAACGGCCTGCGTGTTGACTTGTGATGCTTCTTTACTCCTTATGTTTCATTACTAGTGCTATTAGAAATAATGGCCTAGTGGGAGTGCTTGGAGGAGTCGACCACTTGGAGACATGGCGAACAGGATGCATAGCGATGGAGATCACCATGGAGAAGGGTCATACTATATCACAATACAATTTGATTGTCTGTGAATGCCTTTATATTCCTGCTCATTTATTTCTATACATGTTTTGCTTTAAATGCTTTTAACATGGTAGAAGTAAAATTCCCTCACATAATATTAAGTTAAATTGATGCCCTCCCAAATATGCCGCGCCATCCAAAGTCATGTATTTTAATGGTAGGTCTTGCCAAAGCAGAGTGCCATTAACTCTCCTTGACTAGATGGGTTTGTGTCAAACACTTACACGCTGGCATTGGTTTAACTTAACAAGGTTATTATAACAGTTGTGGACCTTGGGGCATAAAGGTTGGGTGCCGAAGCATAGAGATGCTGCCCAACAACAAGAGTCATATAGTAGATATGATTAGCAAAGGTTGCTTACCAATTTCACTAATCTTCTAACAGTGATGCCAAAGCTCACTAGTGGATTAACTGATTGAGGGTCTTGAATCATTAAATGTCATAAGAGGGATATGGTGTTTAGTGGGAGTATCTTTATTAAATTGTTTAATAGAAGTTATTTTAATTGAACATATGTCTTAGTTTTGCATATATTTTGTGTTGTAGATCATGGCACCAACTGCTGTACCTACATCTAGTTTTGCTTTACGTTCGATACTTGAAAAGGAAAAACTTAATGGAACAAATTTTGCGGATTGGTCCCATAACTCGAGAATTATTCTCGGGCAAGATAAAAGGAACATGTTCTAGAAGAACCAATTCCGAAGTGCCTACGTAAAATGTCATTGCTTTGCTATTAAAACCGCCTATAAAAGGCATGTGATGAGTCCCTTGATGTTAGTCTGTCTCATGCTTGCCGCTCTGAACTCGCACCTTCGAAGCGGTTTGAGAACATAGAGGCCTACGATATGATCGTAGCGCTCAAAGACATGTTTGAGACACAAGCAAGAACTGAGAGATTTGAGATCTCAAAGAACTTGTTTGGATGTAAGCTAGCTGAGGGTGGTCCGGTGAGCCCTCATGTAATCAAAATGGTTGGTTACACATAGAGCTTGGAAAAACTTGGTTTTCCACTTAGCCAAGAGTTGGCTACAGATTTGATTCTTGCTTCGCTTCCTGAAAGCTCTAGGCAGTTCATTTTAAACTTCCATATGAACGGCTTAGACAAGAATCTCACCGAACAGCATATGATGCTTAAGACAACAGAGAGCAGCATTAAGAAAAGCAACAATCATGTGATGATGGTGCAAAAGAGTACAAGCTTCAAGAAGAAGGCTAAGACTTGGGTCAAGAAAAGGGGCAAGGCTAAAGTTTCGGATGAGATCCAAACTAACAAACCTAAACCTAAGACTAAGTCTAGCCCGACTCAAGAGAATGAATGCTTTTACTGCAAAGAGCTAGGCCATTGGAAGAGGAACTGCAAGAAATACCTGGCTGATCAGAAAAGGAATGGTGGGACTAAAACTTCCACTACAGGTATTAATGTTATAGATGTTTTTCTTGCTGACTCTTCTGTTAACTCATGGGTATTTGATACCGGATTGGTTGCTCATATTTGCAATTCGATGCAGAGTCTAACAAGAAGTAGGATGATTGCAAGGGGCGAGATGGATCTTCGCGTCGGGAATAAAGCAAGGGTTGCTGCATTAGCGGTCGGGACTTTTTGCCATTACTTTTGCCTTCAGGATTTATTATGGAATTGAATAATTGTTATTACGTTCCAGTCATTAGTAGAAACATTATCTCTGCCTCATGTTTGATGGCAGAGGATTATAAATTCATTATAGAGAACAATGGTTGTTCTATATTTTTGAATGAAGTGTTTTATGGCTATGCACCTATTTTGAATGGGTTGTTTATTTTAAATCTTGATGATGCATCACTATAATATTAATGCTAAAAGGCTTGACCTAATGAAATAAATTCTACTTTTATTTGGCATTGTCGTTTGGGTCACATAAGTGAGAAACGCATGAAAAAGCTCCATAATGATGGAACTCTAAACTCATTTGATTTGAAATCATTTGAAACATGCGAGTCTTGCCTGGTCAAAAAAATGACCAAGACACCTTTCACTGGTCATAGTGAAAGGGCGTCCGACCAGTTGGCACTCATACATACTGATGTGTGTGGACCAATGAGTACGACAGCTAGAGGTGGTTTTCAGTACTTCATTACTTTCACCGATGACTATAGTAGATATGGATATATCTACTTAATGAGGCACAAGTCGGAATCCTTTGAAAAGTTCAAGGAGTTCCAGAATGAAGTACAGAATCAACTTGGCAAGACAATGAAATCTTTACGATCTGATCGTGGAGGTGAGTTTTTGAGCCATGAGTTTGGTAGTCATTTGAAACAATGTGGAATTGTTCCACAGCTTACACCACCCGGCACTCCACAATGGAATGGGATGTCCGAGCGGCGTAATAGGACCTTGTTGGACATGGTTCGATCAATGATGAGCCAATCAAATCTGCCATTGTATTTTTAGGGTTATGCTCTAGAAACTGCCGCTTTCATTTTAAATAAGGTACCATCTAAATCAGTAGATAAGACACCATATGAGACGTGGACTGGGAAAAGTCCTAGTTTGTCTTATCTAAGAATTTGGGGATGTGATGTCTATGTTAAACGTTTGACGTCTGATAAGCTCACACCCAAATCAGATAAATCCTTCTTTATAGGATATCCTAGGGAAACTAAAGGATATTATTTCTACAACCGGGAAGAAGACAAAGTTTTTGTTGCCCGAAAAGGTGTCTTTTTGGAGAAAGAGTTTCTTTCAAAAGGAGTTAGTGGGAGAAAGGTGCAACTCAAGAAATTCGGAAACATCTCGAAAGTGTTTCAACTCCTCTCAACCTCTCTTGGATGAACAAATTGTTGTTGAACCTATAGATGAGGCACCAGCCCCACGTAGATCTAAAAGGCCGCGCCAATTACCTACAAGGTATGGGCATGACGTATTGTTATTAAATAATGATGAGCCTAAGACTTATGAGGAAGCGATGGTGGACCCAGACTTTGAGAAATGGCTTGCAGCCATGAAATCTGAAATAGACTCCATGAGAGAAAATCAGGTTTGGAACCTGGTCGATCCACTTGATGGTGTCAAAACCATTGAGTGCAAATGGATCTATAAGAAAAAGATTGATATGGATGAAAATATTCACATTCATAAGGCTCGACTAGTCGCAAAAGGTTTTTGACAAGTTCAAGGAGTTGACTACGATGAGACTTTCTCACCGGTAGCGATGCTTAAATCTGTTCGGATTATTCTAGCTATTGCTGCATATTTTGACTATGAGATATGGCAAATAGATGTCAAAACAGCTTTCCTTAATGGAAACCTAGATGAGGATGTGTACATGACACAGCCTGAAGGTTTTGTCGATCCAAAGAATGCTAGTAAAGTATGCAAACTTCAAAAGTCCATTTATGGGTTGAAGCAAGCATCTCGGAGTTGGAATATACATTTTGATGAGGAGATCAAAAGGTTTGGTTTCGTCAAGAACAAAGAAGAACCTTGTGTTTACATGAAGGTTAGTGGGAGCGCACTTGTTATTCTGATCTTGTATGTAGATGACGTACTATTGGTCGGAAATGACATTCCAATGCTTGAATCTATTAAAACTTCATTAAGAAATAGTTTCTCAATGAAAGATTTAGGAGATGCAGCATATATCTTGGAAATAAGGATCTATAGAGATAGATCTAAGAGGCTAATTGGATTAAGCCAGGAAATGTATATAGACAAAGTGTTGAATCGGTTCAACATGCAAAATTCCAAGAGAGGATTCTTGCCCATGGCACATGGCGTTAATCTTAGCAAGAATCAGTGTCCTACGACCACTGATGAGCGAGACAAAATGAGTGATATTCCATATGCTTCGGCCATTGGATCTATCATGTACGCCATAATATGTACACGACCAGATGTATCATATACTCTAAGTGTTACGAGCAGATACCAAGCTGATCTCGGTGAAGGTCACTAGACAACTGTGAAAAACATTCTTAAGTACTTAAGAAGGACTAAGGATATGTTCCTAGTTTATGGCGGTAATGAAGAGCTCGTTGTAAATGGTTACACCGATACAAGCTTTCAAACCGACAAAGATGATTATCATTCGCAATCTGGTTTTGTATTCATTTTGAATGGAGGAGCAGTGAGCTGGAAAAGTTCCAAGCAAGAGACGGTTACTGATTCCACGACAGAGGTCGAGTACATTGCGGCTTCTGAAGCTGCAAAAGAAGGTGTTTGGATAAGGAATTTCATTGCTGAGTTGGGTATGGTTCCGAGTACCTCGAGCCCAATGGATCTCTATTGTGACAACAATGGAGCCATTGCTCAAGCTAAAGAGCCTAGATCCCATCAGAAGTCCAAACATATACTCAGGCGTTATCATCTTATTCGCGAATTGGTGGATAGAGGAGATGTTAAGATATGCAAAATTCATACGGATTTGAATGTTGCTGATCCGTTGACAAAGCCTCTCACACAGCCAAAGCATGAGGCACACACAAGAGCTATCGGTATTAGATACCTAAATGATTGACTCTAGTGCAAGTGGGAGACTGTTGGAAATATGCCCTAGAGGCAATCATAGAGATGATTATATTTCATTATGTTCATGACACTGGATAATATGTTATCTTGTTCCTAGAATAATATTGTTAATATTGATTATCAAGTATGTGACTTGATTGTGAAACTCTATATTTCTGGGATGATTATTCTTAAAACGTTCCCTAGTCGGAAACATATGAGAACACATATGAATAGACTAGCATATGTATTGGTTGATGACTATGTTTCACTAGTCATAGATATGGAGATATCAAACCAATAATATGGACACATGTTAGAGAACATGATGTTGGATTAGACCCACCTTGCGACACTATTGAGATTGTTATGATTCTATGTGTCATTAGTTGGTCTCAAGCAATGATGATGTATAATCCTTAGACCTGAGATCAGCATGGTTTCCTACATGTGTAATAGCACTCTTAGGGGTTGCCAAACGCTACTCCGTAACTGGGTAGTTATAAAGGTAGCTTTTGGGTATGCTATGAAATATGCAGAGGAATGTGACTGGTCGGATATGGGATTTGCCCCTCCTAACATAACAGGAGAGATGTCTCTGGGCCCCTCGTTGTGATCAGATAAACAAAGTGCATGGCCATGCCACTAGTAGTCGAAGTGTTCGACCACGTAAAGTTATCTGACACTCGATCGAGAAAGAATTGAACAGTCTGTGGATGACACAACATCTCACCTGGAGTTCAACTAGACATCGTGAGGCAAATGGAGTATACACGAGTAGGTTGCTTAGTTCGAATATTCTGATCGGTCATGATCAGATACGAGCTGGTCGTAGACTGGTCAAACGTAGTCACAGAGTGGTCGTAACCTGGTCGTAAGAAATTACGAACTGGTCGTGACCAAATACGAACTGGTCGTATAAAGATAGGACCTGGTCGTAAGTGATGAGGACCTGGTCATAGACCATATTGCATTAAGGTTCGTCCGATATAATTTGTGTGTATTCGGGAATCGATATGTTCTACTAGGAGCCGCTACGACTCGTGATCGGAAATGGTTTTCGAGTCACAACCGAACTACACATGAACCTACAGGGTCACACACTTAACGGGTTGGAACAAACCAGTACGGATACAATTCATAAACGTGTTCGGATAGGATCCGTCACGAGCACTATATAAGGAGATGCATGAGGCTGTGGGGATATGAAGAGGTTACAAGAGTTGACGTATGTTGCTCCACCGAAACCCTAGCCACCATCTTCCTGAGAGCTCCGCCGTGCGACTTGGTGCTAGCACACCAGCGTTCGGTTGTTCCTTCCCTGGACGTGTGGATACCGTAGAGGCGCTACTACGATTGTTGCGCTTAAGGACGTTCCACGATCTTCACAAGGAACTGCAGACGTTGCTGGAGGAGACGATCGACTCGCGAGGACGTTGGACGATCGACTACGACCACTACACCGACTTGTTGGACGTTGGACGATCGACTACGACCACTACATCGACGCGCTCTTCGTTGGACCAGGCTGCTCCAACCCTTCTCCCGCTGCTCTACGCGTCTGGTGGTAACGATCTGTGATCATCTACTTGCTTGGCATCCTGGTTTGCGTGGTAGAAATTTTTTGTTTGTAGCTATTGTAGCCTACCCCATGACCCAACAATGCAGGTGATGAAGCTGAGGAGGAACAATTAGGCCATGAGACATCTGACAAGTACCAAAACTTAGTTGTTCAGCGTGTGCTAAGTGCTCAAATGGAACTTGCTGAACAAAATCAACGCCACGCTGTGTTTCAATCCAAGTTCGTTATCAAGGAACGTTCATGTAGAGTCATCATTGATGACGGAAGTTGCAACAACCTTGCTAGCATAGACATGGTCGAGAAGCTTGGCTTGACAACAACTCAACACCCTCATCCTTACTACATTCAATAGCTGAATTTTTGTGGTAAGTTGAAGGTGACTAAACTTGTGCGCGTACATTTTTCTATTGGATCATATCATGATTATGTTGATTGCGATGTCGTACCTATGCAAGCATGCTTGTTATTATTAGGTAGACCTTGGCAATATGATAGATATACTGAACATCACGCTAGATCTAATCATTATACTTTCACATATAAAGAAAAGAAAATCACTTTGCTTTCAATGTCTCCTACTGCCATATTAAAAGATGAATTAGAAAGAACTAAGCGAACAAGTACGGATAACACAAAAGATGATCATAAGATTATAGCTCCAAGTGAAATTAAATTGAAAGCACCTGTTATGTTAGCTACAAAATCTGCTTGCATTGACCTGGAACAACATCAATCTAAATGCTCTACTATAGTTTGCAAAGAATCTTTGTGTCCTTTAGAAGATATACATGTTTCTTTGTCTCCTGTTGCTACTAACCTTTTACAGGAAAGTAATGATTTGGAGACAACGATTGAGTCGAGAACGACTCAAAATCAAGAAAGGAAGGATGATGAGGACATCAAACCTAAGGATACAACCACTGCTTCGACCTGTTGCACTCCATCTTTTACTTCAACAACATCTTCTCCAATAGGACTTTCGGCTAATGCAATGCCATATTATCCAATTGGATCGAGCTACGTCTACATGCCATGGTACTATGTCTACATTCCATGGTGCTACTGCATGTGCCAAGCAAGAGTTCAAGCTGGATACGTTTTGGTCAGATCAGTTCGGAATCAGCCTGACAGCACCGACTTCAAACGTGCATAACTTTCACATACGGAGTCCGTTGGAGGTCCATGAGTACTTGATGGAAAGCTTATTTCATCATCTTTTCAACGGATCCAGCCCCACCTCTAAATTCCTTCTGTGCACATCGGAATCACTAAAAAAAGATGTCATATCACCTGTTTGGGTCAATCTGGGCTTTGTAATCGTAATCAACTTGGCCCATATGCCGGTGGCCCACCTAGGGGCGAATTAGTGCCACCCCGTTAGTTCTTTTAGATTTGTGGCTACTCATCCCCTATTTAAGGAGGCTGCACCACCTCTAGTTTTCTTGGATTTTGTTTATGTTTAGTTTGCCTTCGTTACAACTTGTATCTTTTGTGTGTATCGACTAGACCACTCAATTAAGATCCTTATTCAGAATCCCAACTCAATTCAATATTTCAATTCCTATTTGTAATTTCAGATTACTTTATCTTGTTCTTGCGTGCTTCTTCGGTGTATGCATGAATCGACCTTTGTGGTCAGGTCATCCGGGTATTCGTGCACGGTTGATAACGACTTGTCAATCAATTCAGCAATTGTGTGGTTTCGAGCCTTGCGTGTTCGTAGCCAGGATCGTGAGAGTTGAGCGACGACTACCGAACTTATCGTCTCATCGAAAGATCGGGTCAAAACAAGGACCTTCGGGTTCATCAAGATGGTACACGAATGGTACAAGATTGTGTTTGGTTAAGGGGATGAGGATGGTTCGGTTACCTCCTCCCTACATTGGTGAAATTATCTCCATGATATTTTCTTTTTTTCTTTCTTTTTATTTTTTCATTTTATTTTTTCTCCTTTTTCCCTTTTCTTCATTCCTTTTCTGACCTAACTATTAATGATCATCTAATGATCCTTTTCTAATTAATCTATAATTTTCTAACTTAATCTCTAGTTAAGTTCTCTATTTTAATTTAAAGGTTAATAATATACTACTAGCTCTTCTTTAACTTCATGCAATTTTTAGTTATAGTGTGATCCACTGATATTGAACTATTTGAGTAATTAAACACTAACAAGTTCTAAATATACAACTTATAGTTAAATTTGTTCTTTAAGTTTAACCGCTAATGGCAAACTCATTAATATCTAACACAAGTGGTGAGCATACACGACGCGAGCGAACGAGTTCATCCTGTACTGCGTGGTTCGCATAATTTCATCGAACGGAATGGTTAAGCAGCTCCCAGGAATATTCACAAAATCTGTACCACACCATCAAGAATCCGTTGGTTCGGTACACATCCAAACAGAGGGATGAAGGCATATTCAAAACCATCCCATACTTGTACAACTTGGTCCATCTAACCAAACACACCCTTAGGCCATGTACAATTTTGTAGATGCCAGATTCGCTACCTCACTACCACATCACATTGGTGCTAGATTTATCTTTCTCCTACAATGTTTAGCACTTGTTTCTCACTCCAAGATATGACCCACAACTAAATAAATATCACTTCTTTTGTCTCCAACTGCACACTCCCTCCCCCTCTCTCATTTCACTTACAAGTGAGTATGTAATAATTTTTTTTTGGTTAACACCTGGTGCAACTACATGCACCGGTGCTAGGAATTTTTTTCCTAGCATCCCACACCTTCCTTTCGTACAATGTGCTAGCACCTGTGCTAGAGGGAAAAAGGTTAGCTAGCACATGTACATTACACATGGCCTTAACTTTTCTACTCTAGCACATTAAAGCGAGCGAAGGTGGGTGTGCTAGGAAAAAGATTCCTAGCACCAGTGCATGTAGATGTACTAGGTGCTAACTCAACAAAAAAATTTTACGGACCCACTTGTAAGTGAAATGAGAGAGGGAGAGAGTGTGTGCTGAGAGAAAAATAAGTGATATTTTATTTAGTTGTATGTCCTGTGTTGGAGAGAGAAAAAAGTGCTAAATACTATAGAAGAAAGATAAATATATCACCCGTGTGATGTGACAATGAAGCGACGAATTTGGCACCTATAGTATTGTACATGACTTAAGGGCTTTGATACCGGTGCCCAGGCCAGCTTGTTCATCTAACGTCGGAAAAAAAACTATGGGCTCCTAAAGGGCATCAACAGTGTAGGCAATGCCAGATTTTTTTAGTCATTACCATGTCACACATACAGTAAATTTGTTTTTTCCGTCATAGTGTTTAGCATCTGACCTTCTATCTCCATGGTGGTACCAGCAACTAAATTAAACACCACCTATTTTCCCCTGTCACCCCACAAATTTTTTAGAAGCCTTCTAGCATGGATCCGGATCCTACACACTGTATTAACAGTGGTTCGCGTTAGGTAGGTCTAGTGGAGAGGTTTTTGGTTGATAGTCGGACTTAGAGTTAGGTAGCCGTTTGATCCGGAGTGAGGGCGAGAGGGATCAGACTCTCGGAAAACTCCGCTAGTGCGAAGAGTGAGGACTCAAACGGAACGAAGAGAATATTCATACGAATATTCCTCATCGGTTACCTAGATAGGAGAGAGCACCTTGCTATATAAGATCCTCTTATCCACCTTCAGACCACAAATTGTCCTTTTTTCGGGAGCGAATAGCGATGGATGATAGCTAGAGTGTGAGAGCCCCTGGGGTATTTAACTTGTAATACCTAACCATCCAATTAGTCCTAGCATTACAAATCAAATATCCTGACTCTCGGTGTAACATGTACCTCCCAGGAGAGGTATACATACACCATCACAAAATTTGAAGCATCAATTTCATACACAAGTCATTACCATACCAAGTCTTCATAATTTACAACACAAAAGACATACAACTTCAAATTATAGAAGGGGCCGATCGGCCAATGGCAACAAAAGACTAAAGTAGCAGCGGAAACAAAAGCCATAAGATGACGATAAACAAAAACCAACCAGTTTGCCCCTACCCACAAGGCAACCGATCGGGCCGCCAAGCTAGTCGTCTTGTACGTAGTCAGTCTCACAATAATTAACCCCTTGGGGGTCAACCTCCTCTACAACAGATAGACAATGTAGTTGAGTACAAAAATGTACTTGCAAGACTCATGGATAACAAACCTATACATAGCTACATGCAGGCTTAAATCAATAGAGATGGCTATAGGGTTCATTTTCAGTGTAAAACCACATTTTATTTGCAATAGTGTAGTAGATTGAAGGCAGTTTGTTTAAAATAGATTTTAATTGCTCAAATAACAGTGTAACAATAATTATAAATATAATTAATCATCCTAGTGGAGACTTCCCAATAGCCACCATAATATAGCACGAATTACACATTCATACCACCTGATTTCAAGTTTTATTAAAAAGGTTATAGTCTAACTCTCGAAAGACCCCTCGAAGCGTGTCCATAACCAAGGACTTGGCTATTCGAATAGATTGAACTCTGCAGGGGTGTACAACTATACCCACACACCAGACCGCCTTTTTGCCAAGCTATAGAGCACACTTCCTTAGGTATGTCGGCAAGGCTATGTCCTACGAGATGTTTTCCAATATTATGTATTAATTACGAGTCACCCATATGGATAGAACCCATACGTTGTGTCAGGGTCATTGTAAAGCCGAATGTCAACTACCCTATGGGGTAAAGCCCCAGACAACTACAATGCCCCCCCGATGTGGAGAACCTAGACAGGAACCCAGCCCCGCACACCCAATAACAACAACACATTTATTTTTATACACAACACACAACCACCACCTATGACTCAGAGCTAACACACACCAAAGTACTAAGTCAAGTGGGGTTCCTAATACCTTCGTGTGGAATGCACGCAACAATGCTTGGATCAGTGTAACAAGATGTTCGGTCCTTGTTGACTCGGGCACCAAGCACACACACACCCAATAGCACACCATCCAACCAATGTGCCCAAGTCTAAAATATTTTGTTTTCAGTTTTAGTTTTCTAAATACATTATATACATGAGTACCCTGACCCAAGTATTTATAGTGATGATAGAATGACCATCGCCGAAGCGATGATCCCCATACTACCGTTCTAAGCATTGCTAAGTGACAACAACTCGCATAATACATATAAAGTGACTAGAGCCCATCCATCGAGCTCTAAATCACAGCAGATATAAACCTAGGCTTAGTGGTAAAGGATGGATGTTTACCTATGTAGGATCAAGGATAACCGACTAGAGGGGGGCGAATAGGAGGTTTCTAAAATTAATTGACTTAATTAGAATTTTAAACAAGATTGTTCTAACAAGGCTTCCTAGCACAATTAAACAAATAGAACAATTATGCTACTGGGGACAAATATAACTAATTACAAAAATAATGATCAATTCTAGCTAAGCAAATTCAAGTTCAAGTAAATGCTAGAGAATTAAATGTGGGAATGTAAAGACAAGAAATAATCACAATGAAGACCAAGACTTTTTCCTGTGGTATCGAAGACTTGCCGGTCTTCACTAATCCACGTTGAGGAAGCTTGAACCAATCAAGCCGGCTCCACAAATTAAGACTTCCCTCGATTTTACTAGTGGTTGTTCTTGCTCCGCTCCGGAGATGGCGAACACCAAGCCACTCACAATCTTGCACCGAGCCTCTTCACAAACTCCTTTGAAGAGATCACTGGGCTCACACCGCCAAACCGTCTAGGAGATGGCAATCTCCAAGAGTAATAGATCAACTATTCTTCGCTTGAAGATGCTCAAGTGCCACAAAGATCAAAGCTTGAATCAATGCACTCGGGAGAAACCTCAACTAACTTTGCAAAATGAAATCAATGCTCTCAATAGTGGAAGAACAAGCAAAAGGGCTCAAGAGAGTGTTATGAGGCTCATCAAGAGTCAAATGTCTTTGCAGCGGGTCGTATTTATATCCTTGACCCACTTGCACTAGCCGCTGCACCGAAACCCTCAAGTCGCGGTCACCACAGGTATGTGGCAGGCCAAACCGACCACAAGAACGGCCGGTACAACGCATTAAATGCACTAGGAAAATAGCGGTAATGGTGATCCCGGTCAGACCACAGGTGATGAGCTGGTTAGACCGGCCTACTAAAAATACGAAATCCAGAGAAAAATACTTACTAGAAAATGTTGACCGTCGCTTCGGCCCGGGGGTCCGGTCAGTCCGCCCAATTGCCGGCGATCAGTCCAGTCTCAAGATTTTCAAACGAAACACACATTCTCTTCTCTGGAAAAAGTTGACCGTACGCATTATCCGGAGTTGCGGTCAGTCCGCACTCATGCCGTTAGTTAGTCCGCATGATGAAATCACAGAGAGAAAACACGTGCTGGGAAAACCTGACCATGGAGTTGATCCGCACATGCGGTCAGTCCGGGCATATAGCGTCGGTCAGTCCGGCCTTTAAAGAAAAACACATTTAAACTGAGGCCAGACTACTTCAAACGAAACCGAGTTTTTAAATCAAATAAGATTGAGCAATGTGGCATCCTTGGCTTTCAGGCTACTAAACATTTGATCCCTCTTTATAGTACGGTTTCCTATTCTACTAATCCGGTCTTTTACTCTTCATTCTCCTAGATCGGTAAAGAAAAGATCTTATTGACTAGATACCTTTGCCTTGAGCTAGATGATGTCCTTTAGAGTTCTTTCACCTTTGTCCAATGATAACCCTATCAATGTCTTGACAAATCGAGTTAGTACAAACCATATGGTTGTCATAATTACCAAAACATTACACATAGGGCCTAGATTCTTCAATCTCCCCCTTTTTGGTAATTGATGACAATCTCACTAAGGAGATTTAATAAAATGATTTGAATATACAAGTAGCACTAGGCAAGATGTATATTCTAGGGCATGAATTAGATAGCATGTGACATAAAGCATAATGAGAGATATAAAATGAGGACTATGCTAGCCAAGCCATCAAATGTGAGAGAAAACTCCCCTTGACTATATGCAATGATTTATATGAGAGAAGTATGCATATTTTTTTTAAAAAAAATGATAGAGTTTCTCTTGTAATTTTTTGGACTGAGAGAGCAACAATATAATTAATGGATTAATGATATAATCAATAAGCCTCATGCAATTATCCCAGCTCACAAAAGAGACAAATATTAAGATCACATAATAACATTCACAAGACAAAAGATACAGAGGTTCAATAAGCTCAAATAGATAACAGATGAACATCACAAGCTTATCAACTATCCTATTACACACAGAGTCCACATAACATAGTTGCTATTACACAGAGTCCAATAAGCATAAAAGCTAATAGATAATTCTTAGTCTTCTCCCCCTTTGGCATCAAGTACCAAAAACTAAGAGGAAGGAGGAGGAGGAGGAGTGTCAGCTGAAGAGGAAGGAGCGGCAGGAGAAGGATCAACATGTCGGTGTCGAGAATAAGTAATAGACTGCTCAATCAAAGATACACGAGTGTTGACATCGGCAATGTTAGTCAAAATCTGCCCCTGAACTGTCTGCATCTCAGTCACCCAACCTGTCAATTGATCTAAGCGATGAAGCACAACTGTGTTGGAGGCATCTATGGCATTCTGACGAGTCTCCAAGGCCTGATAATGGTGATCAATGGCGTCCATGCGATGGTCGAGTATCTCCATGCGACGATCCGCAGCGTCGAATGGGAGACAATAGTGGTGATACCAAAATGTAAAGTCTCCATCAAAAGTGGATCAAGTCCACCCTGTTGCTGAGGAGCTGGCGGAGGTCCGCGAGGGTGATCTAGAGCAGCTGCATCCTACTAGGGAAGGTGCCTTTCCAAAGGCCTGTTCCTCAAGTCCCTCTGACGATCACCTTTAGGCTTGTATTTCTTGTGATTGCAAGGAGTAGGACCATTGAAATCAGTCTGTCTGATGATGAGCTGCATGATATATGGAGCATAATACATCCTTTTCCCTAAATCACCTGTGCATGTAGCTAACTTAGTGAGAATGAGATGCACAATGTCAAATTTCTTGCCATGCATCACAGAGTCAATGATATTCCAAGCATGTCCTCTAATAGCATCATTGTTGCCGCTCCTGGGCAATATAGTAGCTCGTATAATCCTGTTAATGATGCTAGGAAGAGGTAGGAGACCAGCTACCTTTCCAGGGACAGCTCCAGCATAATTACGATCATAAAATTGTGTCTGCTCAGAAGTCTGAAGAGCTGGCTCAAGATGAATCTTCACATAATCTCAGGCTGGCAGATTGAGAGCATCCTCAAATTCGCGCTTGGTGGCCGAGTAGCGCGTGGAGCTAGTCATCCAAGTGAGTGTGCTGAAGTTGGGAGGAATATGAACAGTGGCATAGAGCTGACGAATGACCTCCTCATTGTAGTTGCACTTCACACTCACTAGACCATCCAAACCAGCATCTCGAAAGCGAGAGTATAAGCCAAAATATCTTGTTTGCTCATTTAGATAGCTCCACACAATATACTTCTGATTTGCAAACAGCCTGTGGAGAATGACATGATTATAAGTGTCTTCTTGGAATTGAGTATGAAACCTCCGATCAGTGGTTGTTCTGGGCATGGGGAACTGATTGACTTGACGGAGTCTCATGAAGTCCTCATTTATGATGGATTGAAGATCAATGCGAGGTTCTGGAGGAAATTGAGGTGCCGCGTCATCTTCCTGGTAATCCTCATCCATATGATTACTGACACTCGACATGGAGGACAAAGAGGATGAATTCTCCGCTGCAATACTGTCGGAGCCGCTGTCCTCGACAGGAGGACGACGAGTGGCCTTCCAGGGTGGACGGGAAGAGGAAGCCTCGGGATCACCAGCACGCTTTGTCCTTGCCATGAAGTCTAGAGAGGAAGAAAGATTCACATGAGTAACAAAGGATTGAGATTGGAATCATCTGGGTGTTTTCTGGCAGGGCCGGTCAAACCGCGATTCACACGCCGATCAGACCGCACAACGAATTGACCGCGGCTTACACGCCGGTCAGACCGGGCCTGACAGAAAAACCCAAACAGATCATCAATCAATCAATATCGACTCGAGGAAGCAAACAATACCATACATTGACGCAGGATAACAATGTATGCACTGGATAAACAAGGAATCAAGAGGAATATACGAGATTGAGATCTAGATCTGAAAAGGAGAATTAGAGAGAAGAAGAAAGACAACCTTCAAGCCGAGTTGGAGGCAGCAACAGAGAGGAGAGCCGACGGCGGGTCCTGCGGTGGCGAGGAGGACAGCTGGCGGCGGGGAAGAAGAATGGCTGTTAAGGGCGGCGACGAGGGCTTCGGGTGAGTGACTGGTGGCCTGTGGCTTGGAGAGGGGCGATGAGCTGACGGAGGGAAGTAGCACCACCAGCGGTGGAGAGGACGACGTCTAGCGGCGGTGGAGGAAATGGCCGGCGTGGGCGCCGTCGATTGCTTCGGGAGAATAGGAACTGACGAGAGAGAGGGTGAAAGAGAGACGGTGAAAGTGAAACCGTCGGTGAAGTAAAGAAGAAATAACTGTGGTAGATGAAACCATCTTAAATGCCCAGGTGCGGTCAGACCGACGTGAGTAGCGCGGTCAGACCGGGCATGACACTGCGGGTTGACCGGACTAAAGGCGTCGGGTTGACCGCGATGAGAAGATGAAGCTGAAATTTTTGTTGTCCTTGCTCCACAGATTTAGCACACACCATAAAACCATCTTGGTGCAATTTTCAACGAGATTAGATCAAGAAGAGTTTTGAACATAGGTGTTTTTAATGAATTAGAGCAATTTTAAAGGAAATGGTTTTCGAAGAAACAATAGAAGCAAACCATGGAAATTTTCACTTGTGAAGAGATGTATGAGTATGAAATACTATTTTGAGACAATACATGTTAGGAAACATTGTCCAAATAGCAATACTCATCATATGCTAGAATGGTGACTTTGACATTTTCGGGTTTTGGGATATTTTTTGGTGAGATTCAAACTCAAATAACTTTGATTTGGTTGTGAGTTTGAAAAGCTCATTAATACGAAAAATGTCAAGAATAACCATATTTAAGTTTTTCCTTTGGGAGCACTAACAAATTCCTTTTGAAATAGATTTTGGATAAAAATCTGTTTTTGGACAAAACAAGATACATGAGAAACTAGTTTTGGGCAAAACTTGACTTTTCATTTAAAATAGATAGTTTTTGAGTTCTTTTCAACCAAAAACCTTTGAAATACAATATATTATAGGAATAGCTTAATTTTTAAGAGTTTTGGTTGTTAAAATCCAAACTTTGACTTTTGACCAAATGAGTTGTTTTTGAAGAGACGTTCTAGCATGATTGTCAATATGTGCACAAATAGAGATGTGGTATACATGGTGATTGTATAACACTCCCTCTAAATGTGATTCCCATCTTCAATCAAGAATCAAGAAAAAGCATAGGAGAAATACTGATCCAATAAGATTTCAAAAGATACTATCATCAAATGACATTAGAAAGATCTATGACATTTAATTCATTCCTCAGCTTGCAAAAGCGACTTTCATCTAGGGGCTTGGTAAAAATGTCTGCTAATTGGTCATCGGTTCTTATGTGGCTAATCACAATATCACCTTGGCTTATATGATCTCTCAAGAAATGGTGGCGGATATCTATATACTTGGTTCTTGAGTGTTGAATAGGATTGTTGGCTATTTTCACTGTGCTATCATTATCACGCAAAAGAGGCATTTTATCAATTTTAATTCCATAATCCATCAATGTTTGCCTCATCCATAGCAATTGAGCACAACAACTTCCTGCGGAGACATATTCGGCTTTGGTAGTGGATCTCCCTAAGAATTGACAACTTCTGGAGGTGCTCTTCCTATCCACTTTGCAACCTGCATAATCGGAATCGGAATATCCAATTAAATCAAATTTAGCACCTTTAGGATACCATAAGCCTATGCCAGAGGAATGTTTTAAATATCTAAGAATTCTTTTAACGGCCATAAGATGACAATATTTTGGAGAAGCTTGAAAACGAGCACACATACAAACACTAAACATGATATCGGGCCTAGATGCAGTAAGATAAAGCAAACTACCAATTATGGATCTATAAATCTTTGAGTCTACTGGTTTACCTCCCTCATTGAGATCAAGATGACCGTTTGTAGCCATAGGAGTCTTGATGGGCTTTGCATCATCCATGCCAAACATTTTGAGTAAATTCTTCACGTACTTGGATTGGCTTATAAATGTCTCATCCTTGAGTTGCTTGATTTGAAGTCCAAGGAAGAAACTATGTTCTCCAATCATAGACATCTCGAATTCCCTGGACATCATAGCACCAAATTCTTTGTAAAACTCTTGATTAGTAGATCCAAAAATAATATCATCAATATAAATTTGACATACAAAGAATTCATTATCAATGACTTTTGTGAAAAGAGTTGTGTCAACTTTTCCAATCTTGAATCCTTTTGAAACAAGAAAATCTCTAAGTCGTTCATACCAAGCTCTAGGAGCTTGTTTGAGACTATAGAGAGCCTTTGAAAGTTTATAAACATGGTTGGGATTTTTAGTGTCCTCAAAACCGGGAGGTTGCTCAACATAAACAAGTTCGGAAATTTTGCCATTTAGAAAGGCACTTTTTACATCCATTTGAAAAAGTTTTATTTCAAAACATGATGCAAATGCAAGCAAAATACGAATAGCTTCTAATCTAGCTACAAGAGCAAAAGTTTCACCAAAATCCAAACCTTCAACTTGAGTATACCCTTGTGCTACCAACCTTGCCTTGTTTCTTACCACAACTCCATTTTCATCTTATTTGTTCCTAAATACCCATTTTGTGCCAATCACGTTGTGATCCTTGGGTCTCTCAACAAGCGTCTAAACATCATTGCGAACAAAATTATTCAACTCTTCATGCATAGCATTTACCCAATCCGGATCATCTAGAGCTTCCTCTACAAATGTTGGCTCAATGGAAGAAACAAACGATTAATGTTCACAAAATGAAACAAGATGGGATCTAGTTTGAACACCCTTACCAACGTCACCCAAAATTTGATCAATGGGGTGATCTTTTGCAATGGCATTGTGAATCTTTGGATGAGTGCCTGGTGCTTGTCCATCTTCAACTTCTTCAACTTGATTTTGACTTGGCGTAATGGAAGTAGAAGGTTCAACTTGAATAGAGGAGGATAGATCATGTTTGTCTTCTTTTGGCTTGATATATCCTAGAGTCATATTCTTCATTGCTTGTCTCAAGCCTTCATCACCTACATCATCCAAGTTTTCTTGCTATTCTTGAGAGCCATTAGTCTCATCAAATTAAACATCATGTTTCTCTTCAACCAAACCGGTGTTTTGGTTGAAGACATGATAAGCTTTACTATTTAATGAGTATCCAAGCAAAAAGCCAACATCGCATCTACTATCAAATTTTGAGAGCCGAACACCCTTTTTCAAAATATAACACTTGCAACCAAAAACACAGAAATAAGAGATGTTCGGTTTTCTTCCAACAAGAAGTTCATAAGAGGTCTTTTTCAAAAGACGATGCAAGTAAAGACGATTAATGGCATGACAAGCGGTATTAATTGCTTCCGCCCAAAATTTGTCGGAAGTATTGTATTCATCAAGCATTGTCCTTGCCATTTCAATTAATGTGCGATTTTTCCTTTCTACAACACCATTTTGCTCCGGAGTGTAGGTTGTGGAAAGTTCGTGCTTTATTCCAAGTTCATCACAAAAGTCTTCAACTTTAGTATTTTTGTACTCGGAACCATTGTCACTACGGATTTTTTTAATAGTGAAATCAAATTCATTTTGAGCCCTTTTTGCAAAACTTTTGAAAATTCTGGAGGTTTCACTTTTATCATTTAGGAAGAATACCTATGTATATCTAGAGTAATCATCCACAATGATTAAACAATAACTATTACCCCCGATACTCTTATAGGTTGTTGGGCCAAACAAATCCATATGTAAGACTTCCAATGGTCTAGAAGTTGACATGATACTTTTGGAAGGATGAGAATTAGCGACTTGCTTTCCGACTCGACATGCACTACAAAGTCGATTTTTCTCAAACTTCACATCTTTTAAGCCAACAACTAAATCATGTTTGAAAAGCTTTTTGAGTTGAATCATTCCAACATGAGCTAGCCTTCTATGCCAAAGCCAACCCAAGGAAGTTTTTGCAATCAAACAAGTTTTCAAGCATGAATCATTTGAAGTAAAATCAACCAAATAAAGATTTTCAAATCTAAATCCTTTGAAGATTAAAGAATTATCATTTTCATTTGAAATTGTAATACCATCTTTAGAGAATGAGCAAATTAGTCCAAGATCACATATTTGAGCTACGGATAATAAATTGAAATTAAGTGATTCTACTAAAGATACTTTTGAAATGGAAAGGTCATTTGAGATAGCGATTTTACCCAATCCTATTACCTTTCCTTTGCTATTATCTCCGAATGTGATTTTATCATTTCCTTTTCCATTCTCGAATGTAGTGAACATTTTCCTATCACTAGTCATATGTTGAGTGCATTCACTATCAAGCACCCAATGTTTTTCACCGGTCTTGTAGTTTACCTACAAAACAAGAATCAAGTTCTTTTTGGTATCCATATTTGTTTGGATCCTTGGAGGTTAGTGACCAAGGTTTTAGGCACCCAAATAGCATTCTTTTTAGCGCCTAAAATTGAAGTGCCCACAAATTTAGCAACTACTTTACCATCTTTAGATTTCTTAAGCATGTAGCAAGAATCATAAATGCCATAAGACTTAGTTTTAGCAATTGAGCATGCATTTGACATATGTCCTACATTATGACATTTATTGCAATATTTTCTATTTTCCTTTACAAACCTTGCGGGTTTGTAAATTGGCTTGTTACCTTTCTTGGGCACATAACCAAGTCCTTCTTTATTGAATGAGCACCTTTGCTCACTCAATAGCTTATCAAGAGTAGCCTTACCCTTGAAGCATCTGTCTAAGCTCATGCTTAGCTTAGTGACTTGTTCTTTTAATTCATGATTTTCAACAATGAGCAAAGGATCACAAGTATTAGCCAAATTTTTAATTGAATCATCATTCGAGCAACATGACATGGATAACAAATCTTCACATGATGTAGAAGCATTAGACACAGATATAGCATTTGAAGTAATTTCTACTCTAGGCATCTTATCCATTAAATTACAAGTAATTCCAACATGTGAATGGGATTTTTTTCCATATCCTTTAAGAGAAGAGAATCATGAGCTATCTTTAGCTCCTCATAAGAGTCTTTTAGAGAGATATACTCTTTCTTCAAGACCTTAAATTTTGATTTCTCTTTTCCAATAAATTCATTTAATTCTTCAAGCCTATCCATTAATTCATCATATGAAGGTTCATTGTTATCAATAGATTTTACCTTATCTCCTCTAGCCATTAGGCATGTAGGAGACTCAAAGAGTGATGGAGCTTCCTTGATTGCGATGCCGACAAGTCCTCTTTTCTTGGAGGACTCTTCATCACTTGAATCAGAGTCGGAATCCGAATATTCATCATCGGAATTCCATTCTCCAATATAGGCTTCATTCTTGCCATCTTTGTGAAGCTTCTTAAAGAGCTTCTTCTTGCCATTGAATTCTTTCTTCTTTGACGATTTTCCCTTATCATCCTTCTTGTTAGGGAAATTTGAGATGATGTGCCCCTTCTCATCACATCCATAGCAACGAATATTGCTATAGCGTTTGTTGTCATTTGATGATTGCCCTTTCTTGCTCTTGTTGAAGTTGTAGCTTCGATGTGGGCGTCTTCTCATGAATTTCTTCATTCTCCTCACAAGGAGAGCAAACTCCTTATTAGAGTCTTCTTCTTCATCCTCATCATTACTTGACTTCGCCTTTGCCTTGAAAGCGGTAATCTTCTTCTTTGAGGAAGATGACTCAAAGAGTTCTTCTTTGTCTTTCTTGTAAAGCTCATTAGTAATGAGATTGCCCAATAACCCGGTTGGCGTCATTCTTGGCAACTTGGGAGAGTTGAGAAAAAGCGTCACCAACATCTCATACTTGTTCGGCAAGGCTCTAAGCATTTTTCTCACAATATCAACATTGGTTAGTGTTGTACCTAGGCCTTTGAGTTCATTTACAATGTTGTTGAGGCGAGAATACATTTCATTTATATCCTCATGTGGTAACATTATAAATGTCTCATATTTGATCCGGAGCCTATGCAATTTGGCCTCTTTGACCGTGGATGTTCTCTCATGTATTTCCGAGAGGGTAGTCCAAATATCATGAGTGGTTTCTAAATTGCTCACTCTATTGAACTTATCCGCGTTCAAAGCACCAAAGAGAGCATTCATTGCTTGAGCATCTAAATGAGCATTACGCGCCTCTATTGCCGTGGGCTCTAGTGGATCAAGAGGCATAACGTAACCCTCATTTACGATTTTCCAAATGCTCGGACACATGGCCTTTAAGAAAATTGACATTCTAATTTTCCAATAAGAATAATTTGAGCCATCAAACAAAGGAACCTTGCCTATAGACACTCCCTCACTAGCCATCATTTCTCTCCTAGATGGTTAAGTCTAACAATGGAGAGACCAAGCTCTGATACCACTTGTAGGATCAAGGATAACCGACTAGAGGGGGGTGAATAGGAGGTTTCTAAAATTAATTGACTTAATTAGAATTTTAAACAAGATTGTTCTAACAAGGCTTCCTAGCACAATTAAACAAATAGAACAATTATGCTACTAGGGACAAATATAACTAATTACAAAAATAATGATCAATTCTAGCTAAGCAAATTCAAGTACAAGTAAATGCTAAAGAATTAAATGTGGAAATGTAAAGACAAGAAATAATCAGAATGAAGACCAAGACTTTTTCCCATGGTATCGAAGACTTGTCGGTCTTCACTAATCCACGTTGAGGAAGCTTCTTGAACCAATCAAGTCGGCTCCACGAATTAAGCCTTCCCTCGATTTCACTAGTGGTTGTTCTTGCTTCGCTCCGGAGATGGCGAACACCGAGCCACTCACAATCTTGCACCGGGCCTCTTCACAAACTCCTTTGAAGAGATCACCGGGCTCACACCGCTAAACTGTCTAGGAGACGGCAATCTCCAAGAGTAATAGATGTAACAGCCCAAAAATTTATAAAGGTAAAAATATGGGATTTTTAAAACTTTTTGTGTAATAACTATTGTTACGTGTCATAATCACCCCTTTTCAATGCATATTGGATTTTATTGTGTTTTCTCATTTGGACTGCATCTTCTCAATGCTTATTTTTGGATGTCATTCGGCATTTAATGCTCATCACCCAAAGCACCGACCTCTACATCAGTGGGCAGATCATCAACAACCCCAACCACCCTGACCACTTCCCCTAGTCAGGTCGTTCATAGATATATATGGGGCATGAGACCTTGGGACCCCCTTGTTGTCTTTCTTTGCCATTCCAGTGCTAACCTCATTCTCTTCCTCCTCCAAGAAAGCTTGAGCTCCATTCAAGCTCCAGCGCTTGCCCTAGCCAAGCTTTAGCACTCGTCTCTGTCGAGCTCCCCCACCCCACCGCCTTGCCACAGACACCCACCGGAACTGCCTTGATACCACTCTTGTTCCTACAATCAGGATACTCCAAGACCTCCCTGGCGGACCATCTATCTGCTTCTAAGGAGCACCCTTGAAGACCGAAGACCACCCTCTTCTCCTCAAGATACATGCAGTACGAAGCTTCTACCATTATTGTGAACCACCATCGCTAGCGCGGCTCCAGCTTACCAGTTCCCAGTGCCGTACTAGTAAGTTCCTAATGGACAGAAACTCCTCATGGTTCAAGTCGCCTTGTTCTCTTTTGGATGATCCTTGGGTTCTTCCTTTGGCTTTTCTGCTAGTTCATCCGATTGCGACAATATAGTCGCACATTTGTTTCTTTTGATCACCGCTGTGTAATCGATCCTTCCTCTCGATCGAGTACGCACGGTTAATGCTCCCAAGACCTCCTTCCTTGCACAGACCACCCAGTTTACAAAGACCACCCCGTGGTCGCGACCTCTCATTATACAAGACCACCCCCTGGCCGCGACCTCCTACTTTATAAAGACCACCCTCTTGGTCGGGACCACCCATATAGTCACGACCAGCCAGCCTACAAAGACCACCCTCGTGAGCGTGACCTCTCATTTTACAAAGACCACCTCCTTGGGGCAAGACCACTCATCGGGTCATGACCTCCCTTTTTGCAAAGACAACCCTATGGTCATACACCTCCACGACCACCCCTGGTCACGGTATTTCCATGACCTCCCACAAGTCGTACGTTTACGCGACCTCCCTGTAGCATCTCCCCTTTTCCCTGAATTTTCAAATAAACAGAAACATTTGGTTTTGATGAGAGTACAAAGCTTATTGGGAAATTCTTTTCGGAACATCCCTTGGTTCCATCTTGACCGTCGGGACCTTCCTTGCGTTATCTTGACCATCGGGACCATTTTTTTTGTTTATATCTAAGGTCCTAGACCTCTCCTAGTTTAGATCTAGCGATCGAGACCTCCTCTCGTTTAGACCCAACTATCTAGACCTCTTCTTGTCTAGATCTAGCGAACCAATCCTCCTCTTTCTTAGATCTAACCGTCCAGACCTCTCCTAGTTTAGATCTAGCGATCCAGACCTCCTCTCACTTATATCTAACCGTCCAGACCTCTCCTAGGTTAGATCTAGCGATCAGACCTCCTCTCGTTTAGATCTACCCGTCCAGACCTTCCTTCATTTAGATCTAACAGCCCAGACCTCTCTTTCACTTAGATCTAAGGGTACAGACCTTCCTTCGTTTGGATCTAACGGTCCAGACCTCTATTGCTTAGATCTAAGGACATAGACCTCCCCTCGCTCAGATCTAAGAGCCTAGACCTCCCCTCGCTAAGATCTAAGTGAAGGGATACGGGTAGGCTATGATAGCGACAAATCAAAATTTCTACCACGTAAACCAGGAAGCCAAGCAAGAAGATGATCACAGATCGTTACCACTAGACGCGCAGAGCAGTGGAAGAAGTGTCGGAGCAGCCTGTTCCGACGAAGAACGCGTCGATGTACTGGTCGTAGTCGATCGTCCAGCGTCCTCGTTGGTTGATCGTCTCCTCCAGCACCTCTACAGTTCCTTGCGAAGATCGCGGATCGTCCTTAAGCGCAACAACGTAGAAGCGCTTCTATGGTATCCACACGTCTAGGGAAGGAACAACCGTACGCCGGTGTGCTAGCACCAAATTGCACGGGGAGGCTCTCAAGAAGATGGCGGCTAGGGTTTCGGTAGGGCAACTCACGTCAACTCACTCTCCCCAACAGCCTCATGCATCTCCTTATATAGTGCCCGTGATGGATCCTATCCAAACACGCTTCTTAATCGTATTCGTCTTGGTTTGTTCCAACCCGTTAAGTGTGTGACCCGTTAGGTTCATGTGTAGTTCGGTTGTGACTCGAAACCCTTTCCGCCACGAGTCGAAGCGGTTCCTAGCAGGACATAACGATTCCCGAATACACACAAATTATATCGGACGAACCTTAATGCAATATGATCTACGACTGTGTCCTCATCACTTACGACTGTGTCCTATCTCTATACTGACCAGTTCGTATTTGATCACGACCAACTCGTAACTCCTTACGACTTGGTTTCGACCACTCGTGATTACGTTCGACCGCCTCTCGACTTGCTTGTATCTCCATACGACCAAATCAGTAGTCGGTCGAACTAAGCTTACCTACTCATGTATTCTCCCTTTGCCTCACGATATCTGGTTGAACTCGGTGAGATGTTGTGTCATCCATGGATGTTCAATGCTTTCTCGATCGAGTATCGAATAACCTTATGTGGTCGAACACTTCGACCACCAAAGGGCATGGCCATGCACTTTCTTTATCCGACCACTTGAGGGCCCGAGATATCTCTCCTGTTATGTTAGGAGGGGCAAATCCCATATCCGACCAGTCACATCCCTCTGCATGTTTCATAGCATACCCGAAAGCTACCTTTATAACTACCCAGTTACGAGTAGCGTTTGGCAACCCCTAAGAGTGCTATTACACATGTAGGAAACCATGCTGATCTCAGGTCTAAGGATTATACATCATCATTGCTTAAGACCAACTAACGACACATAGAATCATAACAATCTCAATAGTGTCTCAAGGTGGGTCTTATCCAACACCACGTTCTCTAACACGTGTCCACATTATTGATTCGATATCCTTATATCCATGACCGGTGAAACATGGTCATCAATCAATGCATGTGCTAGTCGTAGAGTCACTAGTGTTCCGACCAGTGACTTTCGACCAGGGATACTTTTAGAACGACATCATCATAAGTTAAAAAGAGCTTCACCAACAAGTCACATACTCGTTAATCTTCATGACTGATGATTCATTCAAGGAACATATTATCAAATATTGTGAACATAATGAAATATAATCATCTCTATGATTGCCTCTAGGGCATATTTCCAACACTAAGGACCCAGACCTCCCCTCGCTAAGATATAACGGACCAGACCTCCCCTTGCTTAGATCTAAGGGACTAGACCTCCACTTGCTTGGATCTAAGGGTCCAGACCTCCCTTCGTTTGTATTTAACGGTCCAAACCTCCTCCGCTTAGATCTAAGGACATAGACCACCCCTCGCTTGGATCTAACGGTCCAGACCTCCCCTCGGTTGGATTTAACAATCCAGACCTTCCCACGATTGGATCTAACAATCCAAACCTCCCCTCGATTGGATCTAACGATCCAGACCTCCCTTCGATTGGATCTCACGATCCAGACCTCCCCACGATTGAATCTAACGATCCGGATCTCCCCTCATTGTGATCTAAGGGTCCAGATCTCTCCTCGTTTAGATCTAAGGATCCAGATCTCCTTTCATTTAGATCAAAGGGGTTCAGACCTCCTCTCGTTGGATCTAAGGGTCCAAACCTCTTCCCATTTTGATCTAATGGTTCAGATCTCTCCTCAATTAGATCTAAGGGTTCAGACCTCCCTAGATCTCCCTATTTGTCTGTTTACAAAAGACCACCCTCTTGAACTATTTGTAAAGACCACCCTCATGGTCCACGACCTCCCTTAGTATTAGCACTCGCACGACATCCCCTGGGACAGTAATTCCAGGACCTCCTCTGGTTATAGTGATTCCAGGACCTCCCCCGATACCGTAATTCCAGGATCTCCTCTGGTTACAAGTGATTCTGAGACTTCCCCGTCAAGAATTCCAGGACCTCCTGCATACAGAATTCCAGACCACCCAAGATCACAGTACTTCCACGACCTCCTTGCCGAATCCTTCTTGAAACAAAGTAGTAGCTGCGACCACCACAGACCCGATGACCACTGAGTTTTTAACTTTGTTGGTCTCATACTTCTAAATCTACGCTTTTGCATTATTTGGAATTCGTTGCACATTTGAAAGCAATTTGAGTTGGAACATCTGCTTATTTTCCTTTTCGATTGTTTTGCGATTATAGAAGCCGAGGTGACTGAAGAACCGTTCGTTGAACAAGATCCTGATCAGCAGCACCCTGAGCAAGGCGAGTCAATCCTTTGACCATGTTGCACCCACTCTTTGTAAATTATGTTGCTTTAAATTATAAAATTACATCGCTATGTTTTATCAACCTAAATTGGTCAAGATCATAGTTAATGCCTTAACAAATACTTGTGTATAAACTTCCAACCCTTGAACTTGGACATTATCCTTTGTCACCCTAGACTTAATGGATTACAAACTAGTTGATAAGGTATGTATCTAAGTGTCATGCTTAGCCCTGCTTAGATACATTGTCATGTGGGCATTAAGTTGCCCAACCACAATCCTTAAAAAACTTTGGAAAATGATTTGGGGTAGTAAGGCTGAGAGCCTGGCTGGTATGTTAAGATAAATGGTTATTTTCAAAACCAACAAAACTTGAAAACGGTTTTCAACTGGGCGGTTGGAAAGAATGGTTGGTGCCGAAGGCACGAGAATATGTTGGTACGTGGATGCACCGCCCCGGTCATTTAAGGACCGAATCTTGTGATGATCTCTTATGCAAAAACAGTGCAACCACAAGTCCATAATAGGTACGACCTGGCCAACTAATTTGCTCACCTCGGTGTGACCTCACCATTGGAGGAATGTGGCGTGGGTAAAGGGAAAAGGGAGCCACAGAGAAACCACATGGCGCAAGAGGGGGCCTCCTAGAAGTGCATGGCACCGGGAGGTGGAAACCTTAGCGGGTGGGGTTGCGTCGAGGAACGAGCATTGTAAAGGCCTTGTGGTAATCTCCCCTTGATTCGCATGTCCAAGGAAACATGCATATATGTCAAGGCGATTACCTCTTGTGGGTAAAGTGTGTGAACTCTGCAGAGTAAGAAAACTATCATGATAGCCATGCTCACGGTCAAGAGCGGTGTTGAGAACTTGCCGGATATAGCTTTCACTTTTGCAAAACCGTTTTGTGATGAAAAGGGGAAAGCTGGTGTGGGACCCCAGGGATTTGAGAAAGGCCTGGTCCAGGACCAGTGGTAATTACAGGATAACCTGAGTATAGGAGGTTGGACCTCCGCTAGTACTTTTCAAATAAAAACTCATTTACGAAAACATATTTGTTAAAATGCTAAGTCTCAGGATTTCCTACTACTCATCTATTCCAAACTTGGCTTTGTGCAAATAAAAGAACTCCAAAGCTTCCCTTGATTAACCTTTGCATCTATAAGAATTGCATTGTGGGTTGGCTCGCGAGTACAGTTGTGTACTCAGGCTTTGCCTATATATTCTTTTCAGACCCGAATGATCAAGACCCATACCAAGATTTCACAGAGGATGAACTCACGGTGGTGAAGATAACGGCCTTAGGGACCCCGATCGCTTGCTGTGGGCAAAGTAAATGGATCCACTATGATGTATTTTGCTTCCGTACCCGTTCTATTTCAACACTTAGGCTTTTGTAAAAACTTTCGCCCAGGTGGCGCTTTTGTAAACAGTGGGCCGCTCGGCTGGATATTTATGTAAAATATTATGGGCTTGCACTGTTCATTTTGAGTACCCTTTACTTGAGTAATGCTCACTACCAGTTTGTGCTTAACCGCTGAATAAATGGCCTACAACCTCCCCTAGAAGTTCAAGAATCGTTATTAGGTGACTTAGGATCACCTTCAGCCCATCTAGGACCACTACCACATGCCTCATGACCACCCTCGTAGGATTCATAACTAGCTCTAGTGGGTTTAGGACCTCCTCAGGATCTCTTGAAGAACTCCCTTGATCACCCAGACCTCTACTAGATGTTTCACGACCACTCCTAGATGCTCCAAGACCACTACCCGATGTCTCACGACCACCTCTAAATGATCTAGGACCACTACTAGTAGACCCACGACCACCCATACATGGTCTAAAGATTACCTTCAGATGTCTCAGGACCTCCTCAGGATATCCTCATTAGGACTTCCGGTACTCTTTTGGTCACACCCCAGGACCTCCTCCTCCGGACTTCCTTAGGACCTCCTGTACTCCTTTTGGGGCGTATCCTTAGGACCTCCTCAAGACCTCTTATGCCTTTGTCGTATCCCCAAGACCTCCCCAGAACCTCTCGGCTGAGTTCTTCAGGACCTCCCTAGGGCGTCTCCATGGTACACCTCAGGACCTCCTCAAGACAACTCTACCACATTCCTCAAGACCTCCGATACCTCCAGGATCTCATAAGACCTCTCAGGACCCACTCGTGAACTACAGGACCTCCTAGGACCACCCTTGATGACCTTGAGACCTCCCAGGACCTCCTTCGACCTCCTCACGGGATCTCCACCAGACCTTTCCAGGGTCACTCAAGACCTCCCTGGGATTGCTATAAAACCATACTAGGACCTCTCCAAGACTCTTCAAGAATTACCGTTCTTGACCAAATATGACCGTGTTTACGAACCAACACGTGCGTCAGCGTGGGGCTTCTGTAGGTAATCGCTTGAGCAAGCGTAATACTGTGTGTGTGTGTCAGCTACTGATCTAGGGAATGACACATTATACGCAGGAGATCCCAAGCTCCAAAATTGGGGTCTGACAATAGATCAACTATTCTTCGCTTGAAGATGCTCAAGTACCACAAAGATCAAAGCTTGAATTAATGCACTCGGGAGAAACCTCAACCAACTTTGCAAAATGAAATCAATGCTCTCAATAGTGGAAGAATAAGCAAGAGGGCTCAAGAGAGTGTTATGAGGCTCATCAAGAGTCAAATGCTGCAGCGGGTGAGGTATTTATAGCCTTCACCCACTGCACCAGCCGTTGCAGCTCGAAACCCTCAAGTGCGGTCAATCCGCAGGTATGTGGCCGGTCAGACCGGGCCACAGTAACGGTCGGCTACAACGCATTAAATGCACTAGGAAAATAGCCATAATGGTGACCCCGGTCAGACCGCAGGTGATTAGCCGGTCAGACCGGCCTACTGAAAATCCAAAATCCAGAGAAAAATACTTACTGCACAATGTTGACCGTCGCTTCGGCCTGGGGGTCCGGTCAGTCCGCCCATTTGTCGGCGGTCAGTCCGGCCTCAAGATTTTCAAATGAAGCACACATTCTCTTCTCTGGAAAAAGTTGACCGTACGCATTAACCGGAGTTGCGGTCAGTCCACACTCATGCCGTCGGTCAGTCCGCATGATGAAATCACAGAGAGAAAACACGTACTAGAAAAACCTGAGCGTGGGGTTGATCTGCACATGCGGTCACTCCGGGCATATAGCGTCGGTCAGTCCGGCCTTTAAAGAAAAACACATTTAAACTGAGGCCAGACTACTTCAAATGAAACTGAGTTTTTAAATCAAATAAGATTGAGCAATGTGGCATCCTTAGCTTTCAGGCTTCTAAACATTTGATCCCTCTTTATAGTACGATTTCCTATTCTACTAATCCGGTCTTTTACTCTTCATTCTCCTAGTTCGGTAAAGGAAAGATCCTATCGACTCGATACCTTTGCCTTGAGCTATATGATGTCCTTTAGAGTTCTTTCATCTTTGTCCAATGATAACCCTATCAATGTCTTGACTAATCGAGTTAGTACAAACCACATGGTTGTCATAATTACCAAAACATTACATATAGGGCCTAGATTCTTCAACCTATAGTTCAAGTAACTAATCAGGTAAACTTGCGCGACTGAGAAAATACTTGTCAACATAGCATGCATACATACAGTTAAAAATTTGAAATATTAGCATGCGAATATAATGGGATCAACATGCATCAAAGGAAGAACTACTTGCCTTGCTAGAGATAACCTGCTTGCTGCAGAGGATCACTCTCAAACTCAACGAATTCGTCGGAACCTATCGAAAGAGCGAGAAGAACTAATAAGAACAAATAACGCTGAATAACTCAAAAAATCAACATCATCCAAAAATCATCAAATTTAGACAGAAATAACATCATGATTTTAAATGAATTTAGAAATAAAATTTTTTCGATTTGGATGAAGCATGCAAAAGATATAGCCAAAACAAACTTGTTGGAAAATAAAATCAAGAAAAATAGGGCTCGGGTACTGTTCATCTGAAGCCTAATTCTTTGTGAAAATTTCTAGAAAGGTGGTGACTAAGAAAATTTTATAGTATACAAAGCACCACATGAGATGAACAATGAAATTTTATTCACCTCATTTGGAGTTAATGTGAGGACCCCCGGGTTATCTCTGTAAGACCAAGACTAAGCATGGTCTTAAGGACATAGCTCTAGGGCCTCAAGTAAATAGATTCCAACTTAACTCAATCTTAGTGAAAGGCTTAACTATAAACTAGAGCCCCGGCGATCATGCGCGCTGCTCCTCTGCGAGCACTACATGATTGTCAGTTCTCCAACAAGTCAAGCACTACACTTAGTGAGTTAAATAGGAAGCCACGAACAGCGAGTATGCAATCATATTGGCTCCCAAGATCAGCGACCAATATACTCATACTCTCATACAACATTGATCACATCCATACAACAGCATACATAGATAGTTCAAAAGACATACAACATAATAGTTAAAGTTTACATCTATTACAAACGGCCGACCGGCCAAATTCAAATACGAGTATTAAGTAGCAGCGGAAGCAAGTAAATAAACCAAAATATCCAGCATGGTATGCCTCATAACCCATCGGTAACCGACTGGGAGTTAAATGATAGCATTACTCATTAGCGTCGCCAAAATCGGCGTTAACAAGCTCAATGGGCTCATATACTTCATCACCTGAAATTGTAGCAACCGGGTTGAGTACAAAGGTACTCGCAAGTCTTACACAAATAAAAATTAGTTATGCTAGAGGTTGTTTCAAAGGATGGCTCATATTGGCTTAGTTTTGAAAAAGAGACGCAACAATTTACAACCTACACATACTAGTTTTTCATGTGCCATTTTAAAATCAGGTTTGAAGTAGAAGTAAAGCATGTGAATAAGTAGTAAATTGAATGACAAATGAACCATACAAATGACAAAGTGGCTGTCCACTTTGATACAACAACAAACATGAACATCCCATTCATGACGATACCAAGTTATAACTACAATTTTAATTCCAAGTCTAACAATAGCAACCATGTAACTCAAGAGGTCGTCCATAACCTTGGACACAGCTATTCGAATAGATTTATACCCTGCAGGGGTGTACTACTTCACCCACACGACTTGATTAGCCCGTAAGCCTCCAGATGCCTCCGAATATAGCATACTTCCTATGGTATGCCGGCCAGGTAAACCAAGACTTAGTATTTTTCAGCAAGTTGATATTATTAAGTTGACTCGCCCATGCGCGATGTAATCCCGCTTAAGTGTAGGCTACCCACCAACAAGCTAAATGGGCACGCAAGTTGTGCCGGGCACACCGACCCAATTAATAAGTTTAAATAGTGCTCACCCGCACATTATAGAATTGCAATCGGCACCCTACGAAGCATATATGCGATGGAACACATATACGTCCTCCCACCACCAGTCATCAACTTAACAACACCAACCCCTTACTTAACCAAGCAGCGCCCATACACCGCATGTGGTAGCACGAGTTTTACTTGAATCAAAGATGTTACCAAAGATCGGTCCTTAATTATCCAAACAAGTCAAACACTTACCCAAGCTCGTGCACAAAGTCACCATCACTAACCATCACTTGTCCAGACCAAAAGCTCATTTAAAATGATAAATTTTGACTCATAAAACAGATACGAAGATCTGAAATAAAAGTATATAATGATAGTTGTGTTTATCCCATAATTGTCAGGTTATTCCCAACAATCAACTACCGGTTCTAGACTCGCATGGCTAAGCAAACTCGAACAATATATTTCAATCATTCTAACTTAAGCATGTGGTGCTGGAATAATTCAAGGATAACCTCAATGAATAGGAGATAACTAATCTACACATCACAAAAATAGCGACATTAATAAAATAGCATGCAAGCAATTATCATTGCACTAACTTAACAAAACTGGGATCAAATATGATACAAAAGAAAGTTCAAATGATGCTTGCCTTGCTGGTAGCTTAGCTGCTCTCCCTCAGTAGCGTATAAGTCAATATCGATAGGCTCGGGATCTATATAAATACAATACCGAATAAACATCGAGAAATACCAAAAAATTCAAAATACTAATAAATGCATGATTTTTCTACAGTAGGTAAATCATGATTTTATATGAATTTAGGTGAAATAATTACTCCATTTGGATTTAGTATGTGAGAGTTATGATGGTTTGAATTTCAGATTTCATACATATCCTCATTGAGCAATTTAATTATTTGGCCAAAATTTGTAGAGCAATGGAGGGTATAAGGATTATATGGATAAATAGGGAATATTATTACAAGACCAGAACAGTTGAGTTTGCCTCATTTGGAATTTTCATGATTTAGTTATAAATTTCTAAAGTTATCAGCATTTCCTTTTGTAAAAATAATAGTGTTAATGGATCATTCTCCAAAATAATACTCTCTGCTATAGAGACATGTTTGAAACAAATTTTAATATAAAGTGCATTAAAAATTAAAATTACCAAAAGTGGTTTCATTCATTTTGGAGTTAAGATGAATTAGTTATGTATTTTTGAATTTATACATATTTTACAGTGTGCAAATAATTCGTTTTCAGATTTTCTAATTCATCTATTACTTTTCTCACCGAGCGTTATCCTAGCCACGGTCACTGACCAGCGGGCCCCGGGTCAACAATTGACTTGGTCAAAATGACCTAAATCGGCAGCGAATGAAAGCGTATTCAAACAAATGCGCTTTCCTATTACCAGATACGTACTTGATACTAAGTTTTGAATTAGATCTCTCCACTTTGACCAAGGTGTTAAAAATAGGAATACATTTCCTAAAATTGTGAAATAAATCACAGGGGTTCCTGGGAAGGTCTAGTGTCCACAAAAATTATTGAACACTACTGTTCATGATATAATGTGTATAAGTTAAATTCAAACTTATTGTAGGTTGTTAACTTGTGTTTGAATTTTCTTAGGGTTTAAACCAGTCCCAAAAATTTGGAAAAAATTATATTAATACATTATAATTATTATAGTATTTGAATAAATTACTTCCAGAAGATGTTCATAAGGTTTTGTTCCTATTTTCTTTTGGAGTTGAATTACAAATTGTAGGTTTAACACTTGTTTAAGATTTTGCAAGTGCAATAAATTATGCAAAAGTTTGAAAACAATGATGCATGCTCATGAGATGCATAATAATTCTCTTTATTAACTTGAGGATGTGACAGTTAAAATAAAATTTCTAGGATTTTTCAAAGTCATGAAGGTAGTGGACAAATTATTTGTAAAACAAGATTTTCAGTGACAGTAACATACTCAAAACCTATTCTACAATCAAGTACATTAATAGAGGAAACCAACAAGCTTGAGTTCATTCAAATTGGAGTTACAGAGAAATACTTGTGCATTTTTTAGGTTAAATAATTTACAGTACACAAATAAACCAATTCGGAGATTTATAAAAGCATTAATACCTTTTTATACTGAAACTTTCCCAGCCATAGACACTGATAGAAGGGGCCCATGATTCCTATTCATTTTCAAGCAAGATCCTAAAGAAACCTATTGTTACAGGCGGGGTCCGCGTGTCATTGACACAGTCCACAAGAATAGCACGTGGACCGGAAGTCCACGACACAGCGCACTGGCACTTAAGTGTTGCGGCCCACAAGTCATATTCTAACAAATCGTAACTTTAACCACATTTTCTATTTGCGGGTCCCACATGCCATAGACACAAAAGCATGTTAAGACAACCATTAATTACTGAACAATGATTAGCAGTTAATGACCGAGATTTAAACCTTAATCTCCTCGTTACAGTGGCTGTCGGGGTACGACAAAAGCCTGAGTTCAATGCTGAGCTCACCGCTGGCGATGTGGTCCACGCCGGTGTGAGCCAAGAGCATGAATGAGTTCGTAATAGTGTTACGCAACTATTGGTGGTGGTGGCGACAGTGGGGCCGGCCTGTATCGGCGGCTAGCTGGAGAGGGGTGGTGCTAAGGTTCGGCTAAACTTGCATGTTGCAACCCGAGTGTGCCTTGAGCCTAAAAATGCATGCATGCGTATCTAGAGATTACTAGGGACCTACCAAAGGATGGAGAAGTCCGAAGAAGCTCTGAGGTGACTTGACGTCGTTAATGACTACAACGACGCTCGGCTTCACATGGAGAGGACAACCCGAGCAAGGAAAAGACCCATGAAGCATCAAGATGGCTCAAGTAGGTTCAGTAGATGGCAGAAGAGAGTGGAATTGGGACATGCCTTACCGGATCGACAAGGAGATGAAAAGGGATCTTGTCGGATGGAGGAAACTCAAAATCCACGAGCTCCTTTGACACATTGCCCAAATTAGTTGAGGGGTTTTCAATGTCATACCTAAAGACCCGATATGATGCGCAAGAGCGAGGATAAAACCTACTGGAGATGAAGAAGACATAATGGTGTCTTTCGGAGCGCGCTTTGGAACCTCCGAGAGCGTCGGGTTTGGTCTGGGAGCTAAAGGCAATGCAGAGATTGGTATGAATCAAAATGGAAATGGCAAGCAAGGATAAGGCTAGGGGACGCTAGAGCTTGAAACTTACTCAATAATGGAGCATGCACAAGCGTCCTCCTCCTCTCGGCCATGAGGAGAAGTGAGGCAAAAGAAGGAGCAGGAGGGGGAATTATGCTCGAGGAGATAGTGGACTAGAGGCGGTGTGAAGTGGAGGAGCTCTAGGAGTGGTCAATTCGTGTGGTGGATTGACACTGTCCACAGGCATCAACTGAGCGTGTCGAAGTGTCACGGCCACGTGGCACTCGGCTCCTGTGCTAGGAGGAAGAAGGAACTAATCGGTGGGTCCGTGTTGACAGCATCACAAAGTGGTGTGGTTAGGTACAAGTGCAAGCCAGGTTGGGTTAGGTGGTTCAGTCGAAACAAATGGCGTGGTCGGAACATTCAAATGGTCCGATTGAGAATGGACGGTCCAGATCGTGCGTTCGTTCAGACGGTCAGAACGGCCCAAACGATGTGGACGGTCCAATTGAGATGTAACGGCTCGCGCGTGTTTGCTTGTTCGGACAGTCCGAACGGTCCAATCAATCCGGACGGTTGAAAACAAATCGAACGGTCTAGATTTCGTCACTCATTCGGACCAGCCATTCGAATGCGTAGATGGTTGAGTTCAACCAAGCGCTAAGAAGCGGTGCAACTCGGGTCCGGTCGGAGGAACAATGCAAGGTTGGGTTTTAGAATAAGGTTGAGAGTTCTAGGAATTTTTAGATAGAGTTTCACAACTCCAAAAATTCTGAAATTTTTATGGGAGGTTACTGACTGTATGATTAACGTTGTATAAAATTTCTAGAGGTTTTAATGTGTTGGAATTTTCTCTAGAATTGTTACAAGGTTCAGTCCTAGGGTTTGACTAAGGATCTAATTGGTTTGACTACCCCTTTAAAAATAGCAAATAAAATCTAAAAATTATGAAATTTTTCAACGGAGTCACTAGAACCTAGGAAAATTATTTCTAGAGGATGATCACAAGATTTTTTTTAAAAAGTTTTAAAGGATTATGCTTCTAGTCAATTGAAGCATTAGGTTTTCAAAATCAACAAAGCCTTAAAAAGAAATTCCAGAAAATTCAAATAACATCATGATGCAACCAAAGTTCTTAAATTCTCCTTATTTTTATACATTTGAAATACAAACCCAAATTTGGGATGTTAGAAAACCTCCCCCCCTTACAAGACTCTCGTCCCGAGATTCCGTTCACTCGAAAAAGAAAGACGGGTAGTCCGCACGAAGGCGATCCTCTCGTTTCCAAGTTGCTTCATCCTCGATGTGATTTGTCCGCTGAACCTTAAGGAATTTGACGGCACAATTCCTTGTTTTTCGTTCATCTTCTTCAAGGATGTGAAAAGGGTACTCACGGTAGGTCAAGTCTTTTTGAACATCAAGACTTTCTAATGGAGCTTCCTCGGTTGGAACACGAAGGAACTTCTTTAATTGGGACATGTGGAAAACATCATGTACTCCCTCGAGTGCAGCGGGCAAATCCAACTTGTAGGCCACAACTCCTTTCTTCTCAATGATGCGGTAAGGCCCGACATATCGAGGAGCTAGTTTACCTTTGACGCTGAATGGTTGATGGCCCTTCAGAGGAGAGACTTTGAGATAAACAAAGTCATTAGGCTCAAAACTCAACTCATGACGATGCCGATCCGCATAGCTCTTTTGCCTTGATTGAGCCGTGCGTAATCGGTCTCGAATCAACCGAACTTGACTTTTGGCCTCATCGATCGAGTCTGGACCAAAGAATGGTCTTTCACTGGTCTCTGACCAATTCAACGAGGTTCTACATTTCCTCCCGTATAAGGCCTCAAATGGTGCCATGCCGAGACTAGCTTGAAAGCTATTGTTATAAGAGAACTTGGCAAACGACAAGCATTTCTCCCAATGCTTCCTGTAGGAAATAACACAGGCACAGAGCATGTCTTACAAAACTTGATTTACTCTTTCAGTTTGGCCATCAGTTTGCGGATGGTATACGGTGCTGAAAGAAAGATGAGTTCCCATAGTCTCTTGTGAACTATTCCAAAATCGAGAGGTGAAGAGCGTACCATGATCCGAAACAATCATCTTTGGTACTCCATATAAACTCACGATGCGGGCTATGTAGAGATCTGCCAAAATACCTACACAAAGATCAGTCTTGACGAGTAAGAAGTGTGCCACTTTAGTTAGTCGATCAATGACAACCCAAATGGCATCATTTCCCTTGAAGGTTCAGGGTAGACCGGTCATAAAATCCATACCGATCAAATCCCACTTCCACTCAGGTACTGGCAAAGGTTGTAGCATTCCCGCTAGGCATTGATGTTCGGCCTTCACACGGTGACATATGTCATATTCGGCAACGAACCTTGCGATCTCTCGCTTCATTCGGGTCCACGAGAATCTCTGTCGAAGGTCTTAATACATCTTTGTGGCCTCGGGATGAATAGATAAGGGGGAGTCATGGGCTTCGTGGAGAATTAAATCCCGTAATTCCATGACCTTCAAAACAACAAGGCGCTGTTCGAACCACACAACACCATGGTCATCCTCTGAGAAGCACTTGGCTATCCCATTCTTGATATTCTGCTTGATTTGGTTTACCCCAACATCCGTTTGTTGCGCAACCTTGATCTGATCTTCCAAGGTTAGTTGCACAACCATGGCAGCGAGGAAACCTTGCTCAACCACTCTCAAGTTGAGCCACTGAAATTCTTCATAAAGGGCTGGCTGTTGCTCCTTGAGCATCAAAGTGTTGCAATAAACCTTGCGACTGAGTGCGTCGGCAACAACATTAGCCTTGCCCGGATGATATTGGAGACCCATGTCATAATCTTTGATCAATTCCAACCACCTTCTTTGCTTAAGGTTCAGATCTGGTTGGGTGAACAAATATTTTAGACTTTTGTGGTCTGAATACACTTCGCAACGATTACTGATGAGATAATGTCGCCAAATCTTCAGTGCCTGGACCATTGTTGCTAGTTCCAAGTCATGGGTTGGATAATTGAGCTCATGAGGTCTCAATTGTTTTGATACATAGGCCACTACTTTGCCTTCTTGCATAAGAATACAACCGAGTTCTTGACAAGAAGCATCACAATAGATATCAAAACTTCGGTGAACATCGGGAAGAACAAGAACAGGAGCTATGGTCAATCTCTTCTTGAGTTCTTAAAAACTCTTCTCAATAAGTGGACCATACAAACTTCTTGTCCTTTTTGAGCAACTCCGTCATCGGCTTCGCGATCTTGGAGAAATTCTCGATAATGCGACGATAGTAGCCCGCTAAACCGAGAAACTCCTCACGTTGATCACCGACTTGGGCTGACCCCATGGAAGCACATCGCTGACCATGCTAGGATCTGCGGCGATGCCTCCTGCTGAAAGAACATGGCCCAAGAATGCCACTTCTTTCGACCAAAACTCGCACTTGCTGAACTTCACTTAGAATCAATGTTCGCACAGCTTCTCTAATACGAGCTTCAAGTGTTGGGCATGCTTTTCATCAATCTTCGAGTAGATGAGGATATCATCAATGGAGAACACCATAAACTTGTCCAAATACTCCATGAATACCATATTCATAAGATTCATGAACAGGGCAGAAGTATTCGTCAAGCCGAAAAACATGACGGTGTACTTGTACAGTCCGTAACGAGTAAAGAAAGTCATCTTTGGAATATCTTCAGATCTAATTCAGACTTGGGGATAGCCCAATCTCAGGTCAATCTTGGAGAATATCCGATCTCCGGTCAATTGATTGAAAAGTTTGTCAATCCGGGTCAATGGGTACTTGTTCTTCACCACCACTTCATTCAATGGGTAGTAATCAATGCACATCCAAAGAGTCTTGTCCTTCTTCTTCACAAAGATTGTAGGACAGCCCTACGGTGATGAGCTTGGGTAGATAAAACATTTCTCTTGAAGTTCACCAAGCTGCTTCTTCAACTCCTCCAATTCATTTGGAGGCATCTGGTATGGCCTCTTCGAAATCAGAGCGGTACTGGGCAGCAACTCAATGAAAACTCAATGCCCGGACTGGAGGCATTCCAAGCAATTCTTTGGGAAATACATCAGCGAAGTCGCACACCACTCGGACTTCATGAATTTTTAGAGCCGGCTTTGCTTCAAGCGCGAAAAGATGCGGTTCCTAAAGCTTTGGCGAAATTCCAACTTGCTTGCCAGATGGACTTGCGAGGGAGATGAACTTCTTGGCACAATCAATTTGCCCCAAGTGTTGGGACAGCCAATCTGTGCCAAGTATCACATCCAAACTCGCTGAATTGAGGAGGATAAGATTTGCCAAAAATCCTACTCCTTCGATTTCAATAGAGACATTCCAACACTCATTTTCAGCTCGCATTTCCGACCTCGGAGAGTGAATAATCAAAGGAACATGCATGGGAAAAATTTGAAGATCAATAAGTGCAGCAAAAGACTTTGATATAAAGGAATGAGAAGTTTCGGAATCGAACAAAACAGTAGCAGGACGAGAGTTGACAAGAAGCGTACCCAACACGACGTCGAGTGCCTCCTATGCTTCGACGTCTGGGTCCTTTGAATAACCTTCTGATCTAGAGGATGGCCATTTCTTTGCCCTCGGCCTCTATTAGGACGAGGGGCCGCTCAGGTCTTCTTAGGACAACTATTAGCATAGTGGCCCTTGCGGTTGTAGAAGAAACAAGTGACCTCGATAGCTGGATTGTAGAGGTCGACTTGCTGTTCTGCAGGTGCACGTGGTTGAAACACGGGCTGCGAAGGGCGCGGTACAAATGCTGGTGGCCTTGGTGGTGGCGGAGCCTGAGGACGGGGCACCGGAACTTGCCCAAAGCGAGGACGGGAAAGGTTGTCCCTTGCTGATTTTTGGGCCTCCCACTTACGCTTACGGGACGCTCCCACCGCTCTTCCCTTATGCTCAGCGACAATGGCCTTGTCGACCAATGTTTGAAAGTCGGGAAAGTCGACAATAGACAGCTTGTCCTGTAGCTCCCCGGACAAGCCATCCATGAATTTCTCCCACTTGGCATCATCAGTGGGCACATCTTCAAGAGCATACCGAGCCAAATGGTTAAACTCATGCAAATACTCTGTCATTGACCTGCACCCTTGCTTGAGCGTCAAGAACTCCTTCTTCTTGAGCTTCATCAAGCCAGTGGGAACGTGAGCCCGTCGGAAGGCAGTACGGAACTCCTCCCAAGTGATGGCTCGGCCCGTGAGCTGCATGGCGAGGAAGTTCTCCCATCATGAAAGTGATGCCTCCTCTAGTTGATGGGAGGCGAAGAGTGCCTTCTCATGCTCTTGACACTGAGCGACGTTGAGCTTCCACTCAACTAGATGCAACTAGTCATCTGCGTCAAGTGGGTCCTCGAACTAGGAGAAAATGGGTAGCTGAGTGCGAAGGAACTCTGAGAGTCCTCCCCGCGGTTGATGTCCACCTCCTCCCCCCTGATCCGGAGGCACTAGAAAGAGTGGAGGTATTCCGCGCAATGACCTCTACTATCCTCATTTGATCCATTCGGTTTCGCTTGATTTGCGCGAGCACCTCGACCATGGTCGGAGGACGCGGGAGCTCCTCATCGCGACCAGCTAGCTAACCTTGACCGCTTTGAGTTCTTTCAGCCATCCTGCTCCATTAAATTGGGTTAGTAACAAAACCCGAAAACTAGATGCGAAAGGTAGCAGTAGAGAAGTCATCGGCTAGGGGAATAAGATATTACACTAACCCGAGTGCAAACAAATAATTAGCAAGAATTGAACTCCAAATATTTGTAAAAAGATATAAAAATCAGCGCAAAACCATAAATAAAATGGTTATTTTTCCCAGCACGACTAACTCGTATTGAATGAACGAGCAATCGGTTAGGATGAAAATTTTTAGAACACAACTCAAGTCCTATCGCATCTAACGAGCATGGTAAAAACCATCTAAGGGTGCTTTAGGCACTAGCCAACTAACATCACATCCTACCCTCTTAAATCCCATGAGTTTTAGTTGAATTATCCTCTCATTTTCAGCCCTGTCGATGAACTAAGTGCTTGCTGTCCAGATTTTGTATCCACGCTCCAAGATGAAACTTCCAACTCCAAATGCTTCTAATCTTCACCAAATGACAGCCAACACTTCATATTTTCATTCTCATTGTTTCCCCAAAACTGAATTTAAAAGGTAACCAACTATCTTTTGAAGGAAGATGAGAGGAAATCAACTTTTTGAAACTTTAACAAGATCAAGATGAGATGAGCAATCTAAGATAGGTAAGGAGTAAAATCTGAGAACTTACTTAAGTTTTTATCAAATATTTGATATTTTAAAAATATTTTTTTCAAAACATCCTATTGACGACCAAGTTAGGGGTTTCTACGGTTAGTATGGCTCTGATACCAAGCTTTTGTGAGAGCCCCTAGGGTATTTAACTTGTAATACTTAACCATCCAATTAGTCCTAGCATTACAAATCAAATATCCCGACTCTCGTTGTAACATGTACCTCCCAGGAGTGGTACACATACACCATCACAAAATTTGAAGCATCAATTTCATACACAAGTCATTACCATACCGAGTCTTCATAATTTATAACACAAAAGACATACAAGTTCAAATTACAGAAGGGGCCGACCAGCCAATGATAATAAAAGACTAAAGTAGCAATGGAAACAAAAACCATAAGATGGCGATAAACAAAAGCCAACTGGTTTGCCCCTACCCATAAGGCAACTGACCGAGCCACCAAGCTAGTCGTCTTGTACGAAGTCGGTCTCACAATAGTTAACCCCTTGAGGGTCAACCTCCTCTGCAACAGATAGACAATATGCAGTTGCGTACAAAAACGTACTCGCAAGACTTACAGATAACAAACCTATATATAGCTACATGCAGGCTTAAAACAATAGAGATGGCTATAGGGTTCATTTTCAGTGTAAAGCCACATTTTATTTGCAATAGTGTAGTAGATTGAAGGCAGTTTATTTAAAACATATTTTAGTTGCTGAAATAACAGTGTGACAACAATTATAAATATAATTAATCATCCTAGTGCTGACTTCCCAATAGCCACCATAACATAGCACGAATTACCCATTCGTACCACCCGATTTCAAGTTTTATTAAAAAGGTTATAGTCTAACTCTCGAAAGACCTCCACAAGCGTGTCAATAACCAAGGACTTGGCTATTCAAATAGATGAAACCCTGCAGGGGTGTACAACTATACCCACACGCCAGATCGCCTTTTCGCCAAGCTATAGAGCACACTTCCTTAGGTATGCCGGCAAGGCTAAGTCCTACGAGACGTTTTCTAATATTATGTATTAACTACGAGTCGCCCGTACGGATAGAACCCATACGTTGTGTCGGGGTCATTGTAATGCCGAAAGTCAACTACCCTATGGGGTAAAGCCCTGGACAACTACAATGCCCCCCGGTATGGAGAACCTAGACATGAACCCACCCCCGCACACCCAATAACAACAACACATTTCTTTTTATACACAACACACAACCACCACCTACGACTCGGAGCTAACACATGCTAAAAGTACTAAGTCAAGAGGGGTTACCAATACCCTCATGTGGAATGCATGTAACAATGCTTGGATCAGTGTAACAAGATGTTCGGTCCTTGTTGACTCGGGCACCAAGCACACACACCTAATAGCACACCATCCAACCAATATCCCTAAGTCTAAAATATTTTATTTTCAGTTTTAGTTTTTCAAATACATTATATACATGAGTACCTTGACCCAAGTATTTATAGTGATGATAGAATGACTATCGCCGAAGCGATGATCCCCATACTACCATTCTAAGCATTGCTAAGCGACAACAACTCGCGTAGTACATATAAAGTGATTAGAGCCCGTCCATCGAGCTCTAAATCACAGCGGATATAAACCTAGGCTTAGTGGTAAAGGATGGATGTTTATCTACAGTTCAAGTAACTAATCAGGTAAACTAGCGTGACTAAGAAAAATACTTGTCAACATAACATGCATACATACAGTTAAAAATTTGAAATATTAGTATGCGAATATAATGGGATCAACATGCATCAAAGGAATAACTGTTTGCCTTGCTGGAGATAACCTGCTTGCTACAGAGGATCACTCTTGAACTCAAAGAATTCGACGGAACCTATCGAAAGAGCGAAAAGAACCAATAAGAACGAATAACGCTGAATAACTCAAAAATTCAACATCATCCGAAAAATTATGAAATTTACACAGAAATAAGATCATGATTTTAAATGAATTTAGAAACAAAAATCATTCGATTTGGATGATGCATGCAAAAGATATAGCCAAAATAAATCTGTCAGAAAAAAAAATCAAGAAAAATAGGGCTCGGGTACTGTTCATCCAAAACCTAATTTTTCGTGAAAATTTCTAGAAAGGTGGTGACTAAGAAAATTTTATAGTAGACAGAGCACCACATGAGATGAACAATAAAATTTTATTCACCTCATTGGGAGTTAAAATAAATTTTCTAGGATTTTTCAAAGTCATGAAGGTAGTGCACAAATTATTTGTAAAACAAGATTTTCAGTAACAGTAACATACTCAAAACCTATTCTACAATAAATTACATTAATAGAGGAAACCAACAAGCTTGAGTTCATTCAAATTGGAGTTACAGAGAAATACTTGTATATTTTTGAAGTTTTACTGGTAATCGTCGGTTACCGGTGTTATCGGTGAGATCCGATAAATTTTTATACCAGGCAAAAAAAATTGGATTTATTTCATTTTCATCCAATTTCAATTGAAAATTTAGATAAAATTCATGTTTACATATGAAGAATTCAAATTTTAATTCAAAATTTTCGTCCAAAATTTCTAGGTAGGATCCGATGAAATTTCCACGCTGATATAGTTTTCCCTTGGTACTAGTACGTGCCTCCCTTTTTTACTCGTGTCATTGTTTATTGGCAGCTTCCAACTTGCACTTTGAAGATTTTGGCTAACAACTTTGACTCTTCGTTGGGTTTGATTGGTACACGTCGACCACCGCCGTCCGTGCCAGCACGTCGTCTTCACTACCACCACCGATCCATCAATCATCCACGCAAACACTCCCGCCGAGAACATCAATCACCAATGCCGCCACCGCACAAGCTAGCCACGACGGCGATGCCATCCGCAATCGGATGGTCGGCCTCGGCGTTCGTCGCCGCCGTGCTCGCCCGCCTCATCCGCAGGGGCCTCGCCCTGCTGAGCTCGACGAGGCCGCCGTGGACCATCTGCGGCGTCTCGAGGGGCTCCTCGCGCCCGTCTGGCGCGTGCTCGACGCCACCGACGCGGGCGCCATTGACTTCGGCCAGCGCCCCGTTCAAGACCTGCTCGACGCCGCCTACTCCGCGGACGATGCCCTCGACTACGCGCTCCTCCTGACCGACGTGACAAGAGGCGGCGTGCACGGTGCAGACGCCAGTGCGTGCACCCCGGCCACCGGCGCGGCGAGGAAGCCGCGAAGCCCACTCAGGTTCTTGCTGTGTTTTAGCCCACCCAGAAATGCTGGTGCAAGCGGTAGTAGCGCCCATGGCAAAAGCTCAAAAGAGAAAAAGAATAGCCTTGATTTTGGCGGATTAAGAGATGCACTTGAGATGGTGGCATAAGCTGCGTACAGGTGCACGTCCATGTACGAACACGTCGCACCACAGAAGAACTATGCCACGATCGTTTCAGTACAAACAGAGGATGCGACAGTGGAAGCAGTACATGATCAGTACGACATCTTCGGGAGGGAAGCTGAGGTGGAGCAGATATTGGAGAAGGTGAGGTTCGGTGACGACCCGCATTACCGCCTCGGTGTCGGTGTCCTCCCCGTCGTCGGTGTCGAGGGGGTCGGCAAGACGGCGCTTGTGCAGTGTTGGAACAAAACCAGGAAGCTTCAACCGATCGAAGAAGAATCGGCACACGCTCTGGATAATATGATCGACTAGAAGATGGCAAGATGCGCACACGCGCTGGAGGCAATATCGACTAGAAGTTTTGGTGCTGCATGCTCTAGGCACAACAGCGTTTTTTGGATTTTCTATTGCTTCTAAAACTCAATCTTACAATACTTCTCCACGTTACATGGTGCTTATAAAGGCTGTTTACTCCGGACTACTCGGATACTTGCTTCAATCGAATCCTACTCGGTTTCTTCACGTGCACTACTCGGATACGGCTAGACGCATATACGGACTCAAAAACTATACTTAGAAATTACCTTCCTAAACAAAGATTACCTAACATGCAGTTCATCTTCCACCACGAGATCATCAAGGCCGAGTTCCCCGTGCGGATGTGGGTGCACGTCTCGGGCGCGGCCCAGCTCAAGAAGGAGCTCATCGTTCAGATGATCCATGCGGTTGCCGGGGATGCCCGTGACGCCGGCTACATCAGGGAGCTTCTGCTGGAGGAGTTGAACGGCAAGAGGTTCTTGCTTGTGCTTGACGATGTCACCGACGTCCGCGACACCCAGTGGAGAGATCTAATGGAGGTGCTGAAACCAGCGGCGAGGAGGAGCTTGATCATGGTAACAACTCGATCCGAAACAGCTCCAACAGCAATAGGCACAATGTCAACGTTAAACCTGAGCCCTCTGCCGTTCGACGACTACAAGAAGATGTTCAAGCATTTCGCATTCGGCGGCGCTGAGACAGAAAATTGCACTCCTTTGGGGGACGAATGGGACGACGTCGAAGAGTTGGAGGAGCTATCACCGACGGAGCAAATCGCGTCTCAGTTAGCGAAGAAGATGGGAGGACTACCGTTACCGGCACGTTCAATTGGGCGGGCTCTGTCCTACCGGCAGGACGACGAGGATCACTGGAAAAACGTGCTGGAAGACAAGATGTGGGAGCGGCGAGACGTCAGTGGGATCTCGCCGGCACTGTGGCTGAGCTACCAGCACCTCGACCCTCGCCTCAAGCAGTGTTTTGCGTATTGCGCAGTGTTTCCAGGTGACTATTTCTTTAGAAAGGAAGAATTGGTGCAGATGTGGATAGCGCAAGGGCTGATATATTCTGATGATGCCATGGCAAGGCTGGAGGACGTTGGCGGCAAGTTCTTCCATGAACTTGTTGAACGATGCCTCTTTCAGCTTATCGGAAGTAACAGATATGTGATGCACAATTCGATGCAAGTGCTAGCACAAGCGGTCTCGACGAGTAAGTTCTTCATGGTTACTGACAACTCGGCAGAAGTGCCACAAGAAGTTCGTCACCTGACCATCAGGACTAACAATATGTTGAAGCTGAAGAGGGATTTGGCACTACAGATTTCTCCTTCCTCGGATCATCATTTCCTTCAGCGGGTTCGTACAATTCTATTCTTTGCAGATTTCAGCAATTCAGATGAGTTTTTGGAAGTTTTAGCTGAGATTTTGTCCATCGCAAAGAGCGTGAGAGTTCTTGGCCTATCATGTGCAAACATAACATATTTGCCTGCTGAGATCGGTTTGCTACAACGCCTCCGGTATCTCAATCAGCTTTACCTACTACAGGAGTTGGACGTTTGTAACATCCCTATTTTCCTGAGTTTTTGAAAATTTTGAAAACCTTTAAAAGTGAATCATTTGGGTTTATTAATTTGCCAAAGCTTAACTTGTAATTTAGAATTTTAAAAGCAGTTTAAATTGACTTAATTAAAACTTGAACTAATTAAAGTTGGTTAAGTTGAGTTTTGTTGGATTTTAATTTGGTTTTTTCTTTTGCCCTAGGTTAAAAATAATTAATTGCAAAAACTAAAAGCAACAGTTAAGCTGAAAATATTTTTACTAAATCCTAAATAATTCAAGGGATTTCTGTGAATTTTCCTAGAATTTTGGGACGGCTTAGGCTATTTTCTAAAATTGCTTTTGCTTTTCTAGCATTTCTTTATTAGGAAATGCTTTTCTTTTTCCTTTTGGCTCCTGGGCCGAATCCTCCCGGCCCATCCCTGTTCTCGCCCACACGGCCCAGCCAAGCAAGCCCTCCTCCCCAAGACCGTCCGATCGAATCGGACGGCTCGCGCCCGCCCGCCTCCACTGCTCTTTGCCGCTGCCACGCCATGCGGGTTCTTGTCACCGCCGGCGTCGTCTTCAACCTCCGGCCACGCCTCAAGATCGTGTCGCCACGATTCCCGCCAAGCATCGCGCCGCTCCATCGCCGCTCCTAGCCCCTACTTGTCTCGCTTTCGGTCACAAGATCCTCGCCTCTCCGCGCCGTCGCCCTCTTTGCCCCTCCTCCACGGATTTCGCCGCGCCCGTCGCCGCCCGCCATTAAAGCTGCCGCGGCGAGCTCTCCTTCCTCCTCCTTTAGGGCCCCCCGTCGCCTATAAAAGCAAGTCCTGGGACCGCCTCCCTCTCCTCTCTCTTTCCCCCTCACTCACTCACCCTCTCCCCCTCCGTGCTCGCCGGAATTTGAGGTTTCGCCGCCGCCGGCCGTGAAGCTTCCGCCGCCCCTGCCGCCGTTGAGCCTTCCCCGTCGCCGCCGACCCCGCCACCGGCATCGCCAGCCATGAGGCGCACCTCCGTCCTCGAGCCTCGCTGAGCTTAAATCGCCGCCTAGAGCCGCTGCCTCCGCCATTCCGCCCTCGCCGCCGCCTCTCGTCATCGCCAAGACACCAAGACGCCACATCGCCCTCTTCGTGTTGGTGCCCTCGCTTGCCGGCTGCCGTTCGCCGGCGATCATGGCCGAGAGCGCCTTGCTTCGGGTCCGGCGTGGTTGCAGCACTCACAAGACCGTGGCGCCCGGTCGGCACACCCCCCCCGCTGACGTGGCTACCTCACAAGAGTCTGAGTGGATTTTCTTTGATTTCCTTTAGGAAAATAATTCCAGAAATCAGAAAAATTCCTTTTTCTTGATTTTATGCATTTTCCTATCTTCTTTTGGCCATAACTCCCTCATTCGAACTCCGATTCGAGTGATTCAAATTTCTAAATTCATCTAAATTCCTTGCCTTCCTGTTAGTAATTATTTGGATTTTACTTGGAGTTGTTTTATTTATTTAGCTTTGTTCGCGCGTATAGATTCCGACATTTCGGACGGCTTCGCAGACCCGACGACCGAAGCACCTCTACTCTTCAACGAAGGTAAGTCGTAGACCTTTGATCATGTTGAACCCATCTTTATAAAAGTATATTGTTTGATATGAACATGCATTGCTAATTTTATAGTAAATGGTTTCGGGTTTAGTTAATTACCTAATTGTCATATGCCTCCTTGATAAATTGCAATCGACATGTATCCTTGAATGACATAACTCCTTGGACACCCTAGGATGGATAATTGTTAGTTGGACATTATTGAAATACCAACATGGGTACCGTTTTATGCTTAGCCAATGCTTTAGTTATGCAATAGACTCGCGATCACATACTCAATGAATGATGGAACTTGACTAAAGGAAATATGGAACCGTGGCGGAGCCACTTTTGATAAAAAGATGTTGTGCCATGACTAGGGTGGTCATTTGGTCGGGGTGAACAAAAATGATTTATGCTCGGACGAGTGGGTGGTGGAAAATGTGGGTGCCGTAACGCACACTTGGAATGTGGAACTGTCTCGTCTGAGCAACCAACTAAGGACTTAACCTTGAACCATTGATCTGAGCTTTAACCGTACAACCACATGTTTAGACTGGGACAGACCTGGTCGACTAATTAACAAAGTTTTGATTCGGTTCTATCAAGGGTTGATAAGCGGCGCAAGAGGGGGCCCAGAATGGCGAAACCTCAGCGGGCAGATCCGAGTTAAAATGGAGCTTTGTAAAAACTTTGTCACGTACTCTAGACTGCTTACCTAAGGAAGTGAGCGGTGACATAGATATATGCCGAGCAAACTAGAGAATTCGTGTCTTGTGGGTCAAGCTGTACAACCTCTGCAGAGTGTAAAACTATTCGAATAGTCGTGTCCCCGGTTATGGACATGCCTGGTGATTTCACGCAAGGGGTATAACTTTTTGTCGAAAATGTTGGAATGGTTTGGTCGAATCTTGTAGATGGTTGATGGTTGGAAAGTGAACAAGGTGTTCACTAGTTGTTTCGAAGAAAATTGCTTATTTATGTATTAGTCTTTTAAATTGTGCTTTGCAATCTACTTATTATATTTAATGTCAAATATTGCTTTTCGCAAAATAGCCATAAAGCTATTCTTGTCAAGCCTTGCATAAATATTACTTGCATATAATTCTCTATGACTTACTGAGTACATTCAAAGTACTCATGGCCTTGCGCCCTCTGTTTAAATCAGCAGAGGAAGGTGAACCAGGGAACTCAGAGTTCTATGAAGAAGACTTCTTTGAAGACTATGCGAATTAGGTCGCGTCCTTCACTCGATTGCCGGTGGGCATATTGGGTGACCTCCACCAGATGTTTTGTTCTCCGCTGCAAGTTACTCTGTTGTCTTTAGCCCTGCGTGGCAACCGTTGTAAGACTTGACCATAAGGTCTCTTTTGCTTAATATTATTAATTTGTCTGCTTCATCTATAGTTTGGTTGTGTGGATATGATTACACTAATGTTACAACTGTGTGAGCTAGCTACTGATCATGGGAGTAGTTCAGAATACACAGAGGGTCCTGGGGTTGCATACCCGAGGTGCCGACAGCGTCCGGTGCAATTCTCCAAATCTCCATTCCCCCAGTGGCATTACAAATTTGATTTACCTGAGGCATCTGCATGCAAGTGAGTTTTTTATTTTGGACATACCTGACATACAAAATCTCTCAAATTTGCAAGAATTGGAGGTGTTCCGTGTCGATGGTAGCACATGCATCGATGCTTTACGACGTATGATGCAACTTAGAGGCACCCTTCGCATTAGTGATCTCCATCAGGTTGATGTTAGTGAGGTCAGGAAGGGTATCTTGAAGGGAATGCAGCACCTGAATGGACTACACCTGTCATGGGGTAGCTCTGAAGGCGAAAACAGACAAATTTCCATGGATGAAGATCTACTTGAGTGCTTGCAACCACATGAGAACCTAAAGGATCCGAGAATTCTGGGCTATGCAGGCATCAAATCCCCATCATGGATGGTGAAGACCTCTTGTTCCCTGTTGAATGCGACGTCAATGTACTTAACTGATTGCATGAACTGGAAGAGCATGCCTCGCTTACATGTCCTGCCCAGCCTTAAGGTTCTGGAGATCAGAAGGATGAATTCTATGAACAAGGTGAGCTTTGTTCCTGAACGATCAGATCAAGAATTGTTCCCAAAACTCAAGAGGTTGGTCTTTGACGACGCATTGCATTGCACTGGATGGTCGATAGGCAACTCAAAATCGAGAAACATCATATTTCCATGCCTCCGCGAGCTCGAGATAAGGAACTGCCCTGAGCCGACAACCTTTCCCAATGTTCCCCTTTCACTTACTATCATGATCATCGAAATTGTTGGTCTCGAGTCACTGCCAATGATTCACGACGAGCAATCATCAGAAGAAGAAGCAATGGCAACATCAAAAGAAGGGAGATGGACATCACGGCTCACCACATTACAAATACATCAGTGTCACACACTGAGGTCCCTAGGCTCCGGCCTACTTCAGCAGCAGCACCTCCTGCGGTCCCTCGAGGTCCTCTCAATCAAGATCTGCGACAACATGATGTGTGATCTCTCTGACGGTTTCAAAGACCTCACTGCGTTGAGGGACCTCTCGCTGTATGACTGCCCGAAGCTGCTCGTCGACAAGTTCCACACGTCGCTGCGGACACTAGAGATCAGCGAGTGCTTCATTGCGCAGGGCGCGTGGGTGAATGTAACGAACATTTTGGGGAAGACTTACCTCCAGGCCCCCCTGCCTTTCTCCCCTCCTTCTTCCCGTACGCAGCCCGACGTCGCTACAGTGGTCGTCGCCATGGAGACTCGCGCCACACGCTGCTGCTGCAGCAGCAGCTGCAGCCACCTGCTCCCGCGTGCTCGCCTTGTCACGTCGCCGCACCAACCCGTCTTGTTGCCGCTCCTGTGCCGTCGCCACAAGACGCGTCGCCCGCGCCGCGCGACGCCGCCACAAGAGCCGCTCGGGCGGGCCCCCCTCCTCCTCCCGCGCCGTGGCCCCTATAAAGCTCCCTCCATCCCCATGCTTGAGCTCCACGCCGCCCCGAGCTCCGGTAGATCCAGAGCTGAAGCCGCGCGCCTCCTCGTCTCGTCGCTGTTGCGGTGAGTCGCCTGCCGCTCCCCCACCGCCGCCCGTGTCGCCCGAGGAGCCGCCGCCGCCATCCGCTCCACCTGCCGCCGCCTCCTCCACGCCTTCCCTCGCTGGCGCCAGTGCCGCCGCCTCCCCTCGCCGGTCTTGCGCCGCCCCCCCGAAGCCGCTCCACCACCGGCCACCTGCCGCCGCCGCCATCCACGCCGCCCGCGCCCTTGCCCCCGAGCCACCACCACCTCCCGTCCGCGCCGCCGCCCCCGACCGACGCCGCCACCGCCGCCCGCCGCCGCCCCCCCGCCGCGCCGCCTCCACCCGAGCGCCTCCTCTACCCCTCCCCTGTGCTGTCTTTGTGTAGCAAAGGGAGCAGGCCCATTTGGGATGGGAATTGATTTGAGAAATCAATTGGGGATTTGTTAGGGATTGAGGGCCCCACTTGCCATGCTCTAAACCCTTCCCCCTTTGGCTGCCACGTGGGCCCTGCAGTCCACCATTTCCATGGACCCGAGCCTCCTGTTCACATGGACTCGGTTCAGCACTATTCTGTGGACCCAAACCTCTTTTTCCCTTTTTATTTCCTTTCTAACCTTTGGTAATTCATATCTTTTCCATTTTAACTCCAAAAATTATGAAGTAAATTTCTAAAAATTTGTTAAATCAAGATCTTGCTAATGGCATAGGACTTGATTAATTTGGAGTTTATTTATTGTTCCTTATTTATTTATTTGCTCTCTTTGCCGTTGTGTCTTTTCCAGATTGACGCCGATTAGGATTTGAAGACGCCGGCGACCATAAGTCGATCAAGATCAAGATCCCTAGCCTTTAACCAAAGGCGAGTCAATACTTTGATCATTTTGCCCCTACATTTTATGCAAATTATGTTCTTTTAAATTAGCAAAATGCATGCTTTAATTCTTAATCAAATGTATGTTAAAGCTTAAGGTAGTTAAATGCCCACTTGATGTTTAAATAATTATTATGCCATCCTTGATAACTTGAATCCATTAATCCTTGTCACCCTAGTAACTATATGGTAATACTAGTTATAGGTTGTACTAGCGACATGCTAGTCTTGTTAAAATCTTGGGATATTAAAATATCCCGATCATCATTTCCTTAAACATAAAATGTTTTGGGTAGTCATTGGTGGTCCATTGGCTAAAGGATTGTGAAAATAAATTGGTTTCCCTCCTCAAAACCCTAATGCTAGCTTTGTGCAGGCGGATGGTGAGGTGGTGGGTGCTCGAGGAGCACATGGTTGGTTGGCTTGTGGAATGAACCGTCGAGATAACCCTAAGGACTTAATCTTGTCACGACCTCCTGTGTTAAACAAGTACAACCACAAGTCCGCAAAGTGCAACTTGGCTTAGTAAAGTTATTAAACCTTGGATGTCATCTCACCGAGGGGAACGAAGAACGCATAAGTCGGAGATACTCCGGCTTGGAAGGACACCAAAAGGTGAAGTTACAATTGCGCTAGACGTTGTGGCGGGGCCACCGCGCTTAGTCGTTGTGGTGAACATCCCGCACAACATATGGGCGAACCCGTATGGGTGGATTGATGAAAAGCGAGATAGCTAGAACGGTTCTTGTGATTTGCCGCCCAACCACGTGACTACGGAATCATGTGGGGTAACGGGTAGACTATCTCTTGTGGGTAAAGTGTGCAACCTCTGCAGAGTCTAAAATCTGTTTAAATGTAGTGCCTACGGTCAAAGGCGGACATGGGAATCATAACTTGAGTTAGTTCTATTTCAAACAACTTTGTGGGTGGTATGGAAAAATGGTGGAAGGGCTCACCTAGCCCTGTTTTGGATTTTTGCCTGAGTCGTCGAGCTCAGTGGTTGTGGTTATTGGAGGCCGCTCCAATTAAAAGGATGCATTGGTAGAATTTCCGCCGGATGGATTCTCTACTAAAATAATTATTGCACATGCTCTCTTTATTAAAATGCAATTTGTTCAAAATGCTAAGTGATAGGACTTTGTGATTATGTTATTTGAAAAGTTGCTTTCGCAAATAAAAGAACCCGAGCCATCCTTGTTAAGCCTTGCATGTATATAATTGCATTGTGTGTTGGCTCATGAAAGCACGGTAGTAGTGCTCATTCTCGCTTCTCCCCAACCCTTCGAGATAATGAAGACGATGGAGACTACGCCTTCTCTGACGGCCCGAAGATGATGGACAAGGCTATGACGAGGAGTAGCATAGTCGTAGTCTAGGTCTCGCCAGCCTAAGTAGACTTCGTTGGTATTCACGTATAACCGATATTATCCAACCCATGGTTAATATCCGTCGTACACGGGTTACCCCAGTCGCTTGCCTGTGTGAGATGAGCCCTACCTCGCCTTTTGCTTCCGCTATAGTTCACGTTACTCTTTTGTGATGTAATCCATTTGGCCTGCTCGGCCCCTTTTGTAAAACTCGACCCGACGTGGTCTATGTTACGCAGTTGGTTGTAATATTTTAATATTTCAGTTTACGCTTGTATGAATGATTCAGCAATGTGTACTGTGAAGTGCTAGCTACTGATCCAGGGAATAGCACAGTAATTTCACAGAGGATTTGGATTCACGAAATCCGGGTCCGACAGAGCTGGTATCAGAGCATACGACTGTAGGACCCTAGTTAGATTGGTCGATTGCCTTAAGGACTTGGATCTTATTTTTAAAATCTAAGAAAATTTTTATCAAAATATAGAGTACTTATTGCTTCTACTCATCATTCCTAGTTCCTTACTCATCTCTATTCTCATTAAGTGTTACTAACCCCTTCTCTTGTTTCAAAATTTGTAGATGGCTTCCTCTCCATTTAGGCCCATGGGACCATAGCTCACATGGAGAACATGACGGCGGATTCGCCGAGCTCCTTCGCCAACTAATGGTGGAACTTGGTTTCATCCACCCTCCGATCTACAGAGGCCGAAGGACAAGGGTCATGGCTCACGAGTCCTGGGAGATGGAGGTCTTCCTCTATCCTAGGACTGGCGAGTTCGTAGCTCACACCTTCCAGGCCGAGGCCCCTCGTCGCAACATCCCCGACGCCATCCAGGATGCAGCCCGTGTCGCCATCACCCGCCTGTGCTGGATACACGAGGACCTCCTGCGCGGATCACCGTTCAGCTTCTTTCCGTACCTCCCCGACGGACAGCGCTTTCCGGAGTCCTTCGTCGCCATCGACAACGAGCCCCGCCTGACCCACCAGGTGCAGCTGACCCAGGCGATGGTTTACAGCATCCACTCCTTCGCTGACGAGGTCCGCCAGCTCCGGACGCTTCGCCGCGGCGAAGCCCACTCCGACACCCTCCGCGCCAACTGGACCAGAAGTGATGAAGCCCTCTTTGCTGCCAGATGGGAGAGAGACACCGTCACTACGGAGAGAGACGCCGCACTTGCAGAGGTGGCACGCCTCACTGCCGCCCTTGCGAGCGCCACTGGCTCGGCTCGGCTCGGCCCGACTCGGCTCGGTTCCTTCCCGGCCTTCCCTTCGGCGGCGGGGCGCGAACCAACCTCTTCGCCCCGAGGAGCCCGCACCAGATGATCACAGAAGAGCGTCGACGCCCCCGATCCGCGCCCTTCGACGACCTTCATGTTTCAGCGTGGGCGCAGCCTCACCGTTCTCCGCACGTCAGCCCGAGTCATTCTGGCTCGTCGAGCTTCAGTCAGAGCCGCTCCCGCTCCGAGTCCCCGTTGGAGTAGTTGGGATGGTCTAGGTTAGCCGGCAGTGCTTGCTAGGCAGTATTTTGGGTTGCAAGCACTTTTGTTTTTCTTTTGTAGACGAGATGCATGTATCCTGTGTCATGACTTGGCTTAGCATATAAGCTTTGTTTGTTAGTCATGTAACACCTAACCCCCATAATATAATGCAGCCATTCTAGGCTTTGTATTGTACTTATTTGATCTTCTCGCTTGGTTTATGTTCTTACGTGTGTGCCTTAGAGGGCTAGTGAACCCTCATATACCCCTCCTGTTTCTCTCTAGTTCTAAATCTCGGTTTTTCCTCAGATGCCGCCAAGAAGAGCCTCCGCCCCACCCGTGGAGCCTTTGCATCTGGTCGAGGCCGTGGTCGTGGCCGTGGTCGTGGACAAGGACAAGAGCTACCTCCCCACCACCAGCTCACCCGACCATGGCACAAGTAATCTTTGAGACTCAGATTCTCCGTGCCTTGCTCAACAATCAAGATTCAGACTCCGCCGCCACTCCAAACTCGTGACTTCCTAAGAACAAGACCTCTCACTTTTGAAGCAACTAATGAACCTCTTGAAGTCAAGATTGGCTCGGGGATCTTGAAAAGAAGCTTAGACTTGCCGTTGCTCGATGCGGATAAGGTGGACTTTGCTACCCACCACCGAAAGGTGCCGCCACATGGTGGGAGAATTACCTTGCCGCTAGAAGTGATGAAGGACCGAAGATGAAGAAGAAGATGCAAAGAATGAACCGTAGTAGTAGGATCCACGAATGGAGAACCAAATAGCCTCATGCCAAAGCCGTGGAAGAGGAAGTTGTTGAAACACCTCTTGTTGAAAATGAACCACTTGGCATCCAATTCCTTGGTTAGAATTCAAAACCGCCTTGAACCAATTTTGTGCTGCGGTACCATGAGATCAAGAAGAACGAGTTCGTAACTCTTAAACAAGGACATATGACGGTCCAACGAGTATGTCACTAAGTTTACCCACTTTGCCCGCCACGCCCCCAATGACGAGGTGATGAGGAAGAAAAGATAGACCGCTTTGTGGAAGGTATGCGTAGTGACATGCGTGGAAAGCTTATCCTCCATGACTATGCCAACTTCCATCGGTTGATCAACAAGGCCCTCTCACTGAAAATGAGAATAAGTTAGCGGAAACTAGCGCAAGAGGAAGATGCCTTTCGAAAATCACAAGGCAACTTTTCCTGAAGTCAACCTTCAGGCGCTTCTTCTTTTAAATCTTCGCCACACCTCGAAAAAGTTCCTCTCCAAGGCCCCAAGGAAGTGGTTTCCGCACTCTCGCCCTCTTGGACACCCGCCACACCAACCCAAAGACTAACCTCCTTTGTTTTGCTTATGGAGAAAAAGGACACTTTGCCAATCAAGGCCCTCATCGCAGCAACCCCGCCCCAAAGAACAACCCAGAGCCAGCTGCAATTCAAGGTCGGACCTCGGCTCAAGTAAGAGCCACCAGACTTGTCAAGCTTCAAGGTCTACCCCATCGCAAAGTCGTGGCCGTGTGAATCATGTCACACGAGGAGGCACAAGATGCAGCGGGAGTGCTAATGGGCACGTTCTCTGTTAATTCAAGACCAGACAAGTTTTGTTTGATTCGAGCTTCGACTCTTTTGTTTCAAGAAAGTTTGTTGAAAGGCTTAAGTTGCCGACCTATAAGTTAAAGAAACCCGTGGTACTTAGTTCACCCGGGACCCCTATATGCTACCTCGCTTAGTCCCGAGTAGAGATTGCTTTGGAAGACTCGGATTCCTAGCCTCCTTCTAGTGCTAGAATCTCAGACTTTGGATATCATCCTAGGGATGGATTGGTTGGCCGCGTATCATGGACTAATAGATTGCGCCAACAGGAAAGTGGTACTTGCCAAAGATCCTGAAACCACCATAAGGATTAGTGTGGATCGTTCCTCTCCGTTGGTTCGAACAATCCACCATCTTGGAGAGATGTCCCTAGAGACGACGCCTGTAGTCCAAGCTTACCCCGAGGTTTTCCCAGAAGAATTGCCAGGCATGCCCCCTGACAGAGATATCGAGTTTGTGATCAACTTGAAGCCAGGGACGGCCCCAATTGCCAAGAGACCGTACAGAATGGCCGCTGACGAGCTCGAAGAGTTGAAGACACAACTTGAAGACTTGCAAGAAAAAGGATTCATTAGACCTAGTTCTTCTCCCTGGGGTTCACCAGTTCTCTTTGTGAAGAAGAAAGATGGTTCCGCCAGATTGTGTGTGGATTACAGAGCCCTCAACGAAGTGACCATAAAGAACAAGTATCCCTTGCCCGCATTGATGACTGTTCGATCGCTTGACAGAGCTTCAGTTTTCTCCAAGATAGACCTACGATCGAGGATACCACCACTCAAGATCGAGAATGAGGATATTCCTAAGACGCCCTTTACCACCCTAAGTATGGCTTGTTTGAGTTCACAGTCATGTCGTTTGGCTTAACCAATGCACCAGCCTATTTCATGAATCTGATGAACAAGGTATTTATGGAATACCTGGATAAGTTTGTAGTCGTGTTCATAGACGACATTTTGATCTATTCCAAGACCAAGAAAGAACATGCTGAACACCTACAATTGGTCCTGGAAAAGCTTAAAGAGCATGAGCTCTATGCCAAGTACAGTAAATGTGAATTTTGGCTTCAAGAAATCAGTTTCCTCGGACATATTGTATCCGCAGGAGGAATAGCAGTTGATCCGGCCAAGGTAGAAGCCGTGATGGATTGGAAACAGCCTACATCAGTGACAGAAGTTCGTAGTTTTCTCGGTTTAGCCGGATACTACAGACGCTTCATAGAAGGATTCTCAAAGCTCTCCAAACCAATGACCCACCTGCTTAAAAAGGAAAAGAAGTATGAATGGACCGAGGCTTGTGAGAAAAGTTTCCAGGAATTGAAGAAGAAATTAACTTCGCACTAGTTTTGACCACGCCAGACATTCATCAAGACTTTGAAGTCTCTTCAGGATGCATCACGCCAAGGTCTTGGATGCGTGCTTATGCAAGGAGGAAAAGTTGTAGCTTATGCATCCGCATAACTTCGCCTCATGAAGACAACTATCCAACTCATGACACAGGTTAGCGGCGATAGTGCACGCCCTCAAGATTTGGCGGCACTATTTGATTGGAAATCATTGTAATATCTACACGGACCACAAGAGTCTCAAGTACATCTTTACCCAATCTGATCTCAACCTTCGGCAAAGAAGATGGTTAGAGTTAATAAAAGATTACAACTTGGATGTCCATTATCATCCCGGAAAGGCTAATGTAGTTGCCGATGCATTAAGCCGCAAGTCATACTGCAATAATGTTATGATTCAAGAACACCAACCTGAGCTCTATAAGGAATTCGAAGCCCTCAACCTCTGTTTGATAGAGCAAGGTAACCCAGACGCCATGGAAGCACATCCAACTTTGGAAGAGCAAATCAAGACTGCTCAAAAGGAACATCCGGGAGTCCAAAGATTCAAGCGTCTCATGGCTAAAGGAAAAGCCCCCAAGATGATCGAAGACCAGCAAGGAATTCTATGGTATGGGACACGTCTCTTTGTTCCCCACCAAAAGGAACTCAAGGATTTAATTCTGAAAGAAGCCCACACCGACATATACCCTACATCCAGCAAAGACAAAGATGTATCAAGACATGAAGATTTTGTCTTGGTGGCCACGCATGAAAAGAGATATCGCCGAGTATGTAGCTTTGTTGTGATGTATGTCAACGAATCAAGGCGAACATCGGCTGCCAGGATTGCTTCAACCCCCGCAAATTCCCGAAAGGAAATGGGAAGAAATTGGAATGGATTTCATTACGGTCTACCCGAACCAAGTCCGGATGTGACTCAAGATGGGTTATAGTTGATAGACCCACCAAAGTAGCCCATTTTATCCCAAAGAAAGACAACCTACAAGGGAGACAAGTTAGCCGAGCTATACATGGCTCGATGTCGTGTCTACATGGAGTACCCAAGAGGATAGTCTCTGATCGAGGATCTCAATTCACCTCACATTTCTGGGCTAGTTTGCATGATGCCCTTGGAACACACCTCGATTTCAAAGACAAACATATCATCCATGAGACCGATGGTCGGACGAGAAAGGACAAACCAGATTTTGGAAGACATGCTTCGAGCTTGTGCTTTGGAATTTACAGTAGACTGGGAGAAATGTCTGCCGTATGCCGAGTTTGCCTACAATAACAGCTATCAGTCAAGTCTGAAAATGTCCCCATTTGAAGCACTTTATGGTAGAAAATGCAGAACCCCTCTGCATTGGTCAGAATCAGGTGAAGGATATATATTTGGACCGGATACCCTCAAGCAAGTCAAGAGAAAGTTCGACTAATCGAGATCGCCTTCAAAATTTGCTCGGTCAAGACAAAGAGTTATGCCGACAACCGTCGAAGGAAATTGACTTTTGAAGTTGGAGACGTTGTATACCTCAAGGTATCCCCACTTCGTGGAACTCGAAGATTTAAAGTAAAGGGCAAGCTCGCCCCCAGATATATAGGACCATTCCCGATTACCGCCAAGCGTGGGGAAGTGGCCTATCAGCTAGAGCTACCGGAACATCTGTCAGAGGTTCACAACGTGTTTCACGTTTCCCAGCTCAAGAAGTGTCTCAGGGTACCTGAAGAGCAGACGCCCGTTGAAGCCATCGCCCTTCAGCAAGATCAAACCTACCCAGAGCACCCGATCAAGATCCTCGACGTCATCGAGAAGCGAACAAGACGCCAAGTCTTCCGCCTTTGCAAGGTCCAGTGGAGTCACCACTCAGCCAAGGAAGCCACCTGGGAACGCGAAGATCAACTGAAGCAAGACTACCCGTTCCTGTTCTCGGAGCAGTCCGAATCTCGAGGTCGAGATTCCGTTTAAGGTGGGTAGGATTTGTAACGAACATTTTGGGGAAGACTTACCTCCAGGCCCCCCTGCCTTTCTCCCCTCCTTCTTCCCGTACGCAGCCCGACGTCGCTACAGTGGTCGTCGCCATGGAGACTCGCGCCACACGCCGCTGCTGCTGCGGCAGCAATCAGCCCACTGCTCCCGCGTGCTCGCCTTGTCACGTCGCCGCACCAACCCGCCTTGTTGCCGCTCTGTGCGCCGCGCAAGACGTCGCCGCTCCTGCGTCGCCTGCCACATTGCTCTCGGCCGCCCCCCCTCCTCCTCCCGCGCCAGCCCCTATAAAGCTCCCTCCATCCCCATGCTTGAGCTCCACGCCCCCGAGCTCCGGTAGATCCAGAGCTGAAGCGCGCCTCCTCGTCTCGTCGCTGTTGCGGTGAGTCGCCGCCGCCTCCCCGCCGCCGCCGTGTCGCCGAGGCCGCCGCCGCCATCCGCTCCACCTGCCGGCCTCCTCCACGCCTTCCCTCATTGGCGCCGTGCCGCCCGCCTCCCCTCGCCGGTCTTGCCGCCGCCCTCCCGCTTCCACCACGGCCACCGTCCGCCGCCGCCATCCACGCCACCCGCGCTTCCCCGAGCCACCACCACCTCCGTCCGCCCCCCCCCGACCCGCCGCCGCCCGCCGCCGCCGCCGCTTGCGCCTCACGCGCCGCCTCCACCCGCGCCTCCTCTACCCCTCCCTGTCTTTGTCTTTGTGTAGCAAAGGAGCAGCCCATTGGGATGGGAATTGATTTGAGAAATCAATTGGGGATTTGTTAGGGATTGAGGGCCCCACTTGCCATGCTCTAAACCCTTCCCTTTGGCTGCCACGTGGGCCTGCAGTCCACCATTTCCATGGACCCGAGCCTCCTGTTCACATGGACTCGGTTCAAGACTATTCTGTGGACCCAAACCTCTTTTTCCTTTTTATTTCCTTTCTAACCTTTGGTAATTCATATCTTTTCCATTTTAACTCCAAAAATTATGAAGTAAATTTCTAAAAATTTGTTAAATCAAGATCTTGCTAATGGCATAGGACTTGATTAATTTGGAGTTTATTTATTGTTCCTTATTTATTTATTTGCTCTCTTTGCCGTTGTGTCTTTTCCGGTATTGACGCTCGATTAGGATTTGAAGACGCCATGACCATAAGTGATCAAGATCAAGATCCCCTAGCCTTTAACCAAGGCGAGTCAATACTTTGATCATTTTGCCCCTACATTTTATGCAAATTATGTTCTTTTAAATTAGCAAAATGCATGCTTTAATTCTTAATCAAATGTATGTTAAAGCTTAAGGTAGTTAAATGCCCACTTGATGTTTAAATAATTATTATGCCATCCTTGATAACTTGAATCCATTAATCCTTGTCACCCTAGTAACTATATGGTAATACTAGTTATAGGTTGTACTTAAGCGACATGCTAGTCTTGCTTAAGTACTGGGATATTAAAATATCCCGATCATCATTTCCTTAAACATAAAATGTTTTGGGTAGTCACTGGTGGTCCATTGGCTAAAGGATTGTGAAAATAAATTGGTTTCCCTCCTCAAAACCCTAATGCTAGCTTTATGCAGGCGGATGGTGAGGTGGTGGGTGCTCGAGGAGCACATGGTTGGTTGGCTTGTGGAATGAACCGTCCAGATAACCCTAAGGACTTAATCTTGTCACGACCTCTGTGTTAAACAAGTACAACCACAAGTCTCGCAAAGTGCAACTTGGCTTAGTAAAGTTATTAAACTTTGGATGTCATCTCACCGAGAGGGAACGAAGAACGTACAAGTCGGAGATACTCCGGCTTGGAAGGACACCAAAAGGTGAAGTTACAACAAGCGCTAGACGTTGTGGCGGGGCAACAAGGCTAGTCGTTGTGGTGAACATCCCGCACAACATATGGGCGTAACCCCGTATGGGTGGATTGACGGAAAGGGCGAGATAGCTAGAACGGTTACTGTGACGGTCGCCCAACTACGTGACTACGGAATCATGTGGGGTAACGGGTAGACTATCTCTTGTGGGTAAAGTGTGCAACCTCTGCAGAGTCTAAAAGCTGTTTAAGCAGTAGTGCCTACGGTCAAAAGGCGGACATGGGAATCATAACTTGAGTTAGTTCTATTTCAAACAACTTTGTGGGTGGTATGGAAAAATGGTGGAAGGGCTCACCTAGCCCTGTTTTGGATTTTTGCCTGAGTCGTCGAGCTCAGTGGTTGTGGTTATTGGAGGCCGCTCCAATTAAAAGGATGCATTGGTAGAATTTCCGCCGGATGGATTCTCTACTAAAATAATTATTGCACATGCTCTCTTTATTAAAATGCAATTTGTTCAAAATGCTAAGTGATAGGACTTTGTGATTATGTTATTTGAAAAGTTGCTTTCGCAAATAAAAGAACCCGAGCCATCCTTGTTAAGCCTTGCATGTATATAATTGCATTGTGTGTTGGCTCGCGAGCACGGTAGTAGTGCTCATTCTCGCTTCTCCCCCAACCCTTCAGATAATGAAGACGATGGAGACTACGCCTTCTCTGACGGCCCGAAGATGATGGACAAGGCTATGACGAGGAGTAGCATAGTCGTAGTCTAGGTCTCGCCAGTCTAAGTAGACTTCGTTGGTATTCGTACAAACCGATATTATCCAACCCATGGTTAATATCCGTCAGACACGGGTTACCCGATCGCTTGCTGTGTGAGATGAGCCCTACCTCGCCTTTTGCTTCGCTATAGTTCACGTTACTCTTTTGTGATGTAATCCATTTGGCCTGCTCGGCCCCTTTTGTAAAACTCGACCCGACGTGGTCTATGTTACGCAGTTGGTTGTAATATTTTAATATTTCAGTTTACGCTTGTATGAATGATTCAGCAATGTGTACTGTGAAGTGCTAGCTACTGATCCAGGGAATAGCACAGTAATTTCACAGAGGATTTGGATTCACGAAATCCGGGTCCGACAGTGAACGAGTACCCCTTCCTCTTCTCGGTGTGGACACTAAAGATCAGTGGCTGCTCACATGTAAGCACTGATCAAGAGAGCAAGATTGAGCATTTGGATTGGTTGAACTGCCTGTTCAACGTGTACAGCCTTCAAGTGGAGAACACATCGTTTCTGAGAATGAGCATGTTTGACAAGCTTCATTCTCTTGAGATCCTAGAGATCGACGGGAGTGGCACATTTTTTTGACGGTTCGTTAGACTTTGGGTGGCTGGAGAAGCTGCAGACCCTCAGCATTAGGAACTGCAAGGAATTGTGTGGGATTCCGGAGAATTTTTGCACTCTGCCTGCGTTGCAAGAGCTATGTATAGAGAACTGTCCTACTATTCAGGCATTGCCAGCAAATGGCCTGCCGACGTCAGTGAAGAGATTGTCAATATCTAAGTGCATTCCACGGCTAACTCAGCGGTGTCTTGACGACGAACTTGATTGGCCAAAGATTGGTGTTGTATACATTGATGGACAATGTATTGGTATTCGACAAAAATAAGGTGGCATTTTTTTTCATTTTATACGGAGATTGTGAATTTGAAATACAGCAATGCACTCATCTGATTCATTTGCCATAACCTTTACTTCATACAGCTAGTGTGGTTCTTGTGCGTTACTGTTGCTGACTGTTGAATGAGAGATGAAAATGACAGATGATGTACAGTTTTGCTGGTACCAGCAAGGATGCAATTCGATTTTCACCAAGTTATATAATTTTTTCTCTCGTAAGACGTGCAGATTCATAATATGGGAATATGGATATTGGCTATCGTACTTGGCTTGCAATTTCTTCAAATTTTTGTGCAATGCTTGGTCCCAGATCTCTACATTCACAAGGAGCAGGAAACAAGGCTTCTCGGCAGTAACCAGACACCACCATAGTTCACATGACATGAGGCCGCCTAAGATTTACACGAAAGTGCCAAAATCATCATGTTGCTAGCGGGAAACAACACCGTACTAACACCATAACTAAAATTCACGGTCCCCTAAAAATTGATATTGGGAGAAAACTGAAAATAAAACACACATATAAATGTATAAATATTGTATCTGTATGAAGAGCATACTAACTGTAGTTGCCATTTAGGACTGAGCGTTGCTCAGTTCGCGTGAGGTGCCGGTGAGCCCTCAGCCCACCCACGCTCGACGCATGGGCATGCCTATCAGTAGTTGGTTTCTTTAGTTGAAACTGTGGTCTCCCCTTTAATTAAAAAAAACTGTAGTTGCCATTTCATTTAGCGTAGAATGCACTATCTTGGTAGTTGCTACTCGAGGAAGCGAGTTCTGGAGAGGACGGCGGAGGTCCCTCCCCTGATCAATGTTTTTTTCGAGAAAAGTCCCCTGGCTTGAATTAATAATAACATAAGATTAATGTATATATGTATCCAACTTTTACAACAGAGACTCTAGATGAACAATTTGTTACCACTAAGCCCTTCAGTCGATGAATGTGCTGAACACGCCGGATGAAACCTAAAATTACTTTTGGAAATCAACGATCCCTCACTCACTCAACGCTAGCAAAACCGCCGGAGAAGAGGCGAGAGCGGCCGGTGATGGCACGGTGAAGTTGCGGCTAGGTTTCCACGAGACTAACTCTGGTGTTGATGGGGATCTTGTTTCTAACCGGCGTCCCCTCCCCTGATCTATTTAGGAACATGTCAAGGGCTAGTTTGAGCCACTTGATTCAGGATTGGACATTCTAAACGCTCAGCTCACACACGAATATCACGCATCACAGTCGGCCCATGTTGCTATGGATCAGCACAACGATAGGCTGGGTCCCCTGCAGCGTCCCAGGCCCAGCCGTCCATCGTAGGCTCGCAGCGGCGTCCTCCGGTCTCGTCGAACGGTCCAGGGCAGAGTATCTTTTCTTGATTAGAGATGCCGCGATCTACCATGAAACTTACCGCTCCACTTACCAGTTTTCAACCTGTGGTATTGTAAGGTTTGCAACCTTAGCTGTCAACGTTCACTTGACGTGGTAGACCTTGCAACGCCATCGGCTTGCACAGTTGATTGATAGTGCTAAGATAGGTGGTGTTGCAAAATAGTGTTCATTGAAAATAAGAATAAAATGATTGTTTTATAGAAATATCCATATGAAAATGCTGACAGATCTAATACAGTTTCTTTTGGGATTATTCAATATCTTCCTAAAAATGTCTCTCTCTTCTCCCTCCCCCACCAATAAAACACAAACTCTGACGAAGCGTGCAACACAAACGACACAAATCTGCAGAAGAACGCTTTCTCAAAAGTGTAGCAGTCGTTGGAAAGGAACCCGATGCTCTGGAAAAGCAAAGGTAAGTGCCATTGACTTGTACAGTTCTACTGTTCTGAAACAAATTCATAAGAAAGTGAAGAATGCTTTTCCTGGTGTTTAAGCCAGGGGTTATATAATCTGATTCCCAGATAGGATAATCGATTCAGTGATACACTGATACTAAGCATGTCAAGCACAGAATAACTCCACAAGACGTACTTCAGTGTTTATAAGTGAATTATTCGTATTTCCTCGTTAGCTTAAGCTTTTAGATAAACGGGTTGGTGCATGAAACATAATATATTATCAGAGCGAAGAGATCTTAAGTTTAAAACCCAGTTGGCACAATTAAAAAATAATAATTGAAGATCACTTCTATTCCACGTCTTAGGTCGTCTTTCCTCGTCAGTTTAAGCTTTTAAATGAACGAGGAATAGTAACCTAGGTTGATTCCTTATTTGTGTTTATTACTTGTTGTATCAGTCATGGACTTTTGTATTGTAATCTTTAAATATCAATGGAACAGATTAACCGAGGTACTACAAGCGTCCTTGCTTTCATGGTATCAGATCAAAGCGTTTGTTGAAACATGTTTGATCCGACTCGCACACCCCCAAGCATGGCGACTTCTTTTAGGCTTGTGTTCCCTGCACGGTTCGTCATCCAGATCATGCCTCTGCCCGATTTGTGATGATCACATGATCGTTAACGTGACTTCTCCCGATGATCTCGACCCACGACGTGACAACTTCATCCTTCCACGCGATGGCAATCCTTCGCCGTCATGAGCGATCTCTCCAGCACCAGCACCATGGCCTCTGCCACAACCACTGTTGTAGCAGCCGCTGCCACCCATCCTGATGACGCCGTTGTTGTTCTTGTCACCGTGGAAGCTGCCACCGCCGCCACCAATGCCAAAGTTGTCGTTGCCACCAACACTGCTACCCATGAAGCAGAAGCTGCCTTGACCGCTTCTTCCTCCTCACTCTCCACACAGGCAGTACAAGCGGCGAGCATCAAAACTCATGTCCCGATTGTCCTCGATCTCCAAGCCTCGAACTATACCAAGTGGTAGGAATTATTTCTCATTACCCTCAGCAAGTATTGTCTTATGAGACACGTTGACGGCACCGGAGCTACTTCTAGCGACAACACTGGGGTGTGCGACAACTTTACTGTTCTTTCCTGGATATATGGCTCGATATCCATGGAAATCTTTGACATTGTGATGCAATCCGACTTGTCGGTACAAACGGTGTGGGAAGCCGTTGAAAACTTGTTCCGCAACAACAATAAAGCTCAGACTATTCAGATCGAAGCAGAATTTCGCAGTTTGGTACAGGGCGACATGACCATAATAGAGTACTACATGAAGCTGAAGACTTTGGCCAATGCCCTGGCCGATCTTAGTCAACCTGTTTCCAATGAGACCCTAGTGCTCATTTGCCTCTGTGGCCCGCACGAAGACTACTCTAAAATCATCACCATCGTCTCGCTGCAGACACTATTCCCCACCTTCATCTAGACCTGTTCCATGCTGCTCTTGAAGGAGAACCATAAGCAGGTCAATGCCAAGAACACCACCGCCATAGCCGTCCTCTCCTCCAACGCTGACACTGCTAATCGTGGCATTGATCACACTAATCGGGATGACAGCAACCGTGGCGTCCCTCTCGGCGAACAGGAGCGTGGTGACCGTGGCAACCTTGGCAACAACAACAGTGAACGTGGTCGTAACAACCGCAACAGAGGACATAACAAGGTTACGTCACCAACGGTAATGCAAACAATTGCTCCAACAATCGATCTTCCGGTGGTCGCAACAACGGGACTCCAGTTGGCCAACCGTGGGCTTTTAACCCTTGGACAGGAGCTATCCAGGGTTGGTCACAGCCCTAGAATGGCCCTTGGCACCCTTCTGCTGCACCACGACAGCCAACCCCGTCGCACGCCTACCCCGCCTTCGTGTCAATTGCTCTTGTCTAATACTTGCCACCGCCGTCCATGGTGACGACACTGTCATGAAATCAATCCACATTTGTACTTGTGCTCAATAACATGGCACCCTCTCAAAACCAGGATTGGTACATGGACTCTGGAGCCACGTCTCACATGACAACCGATGTCAGTAACTTGACCTCATCCTCTATGCCCACCTATGGTTCAGTTATTATTTGTGATTGTTCTTCTCTTCCAGTCGCTCGTGTCGGCTAAATTTATTTTCCATCCTCCCATAAACAACTCCATCTTAAGGACGTTCTAGTTGTTCCTAACCTTATTACAAATCTTGTGTCCATCCGCCATTTTACCACTAACAACAATTGTTCCATTTAATTTGACCCCCTTGGTTTCTCTGTGAAGGATCTCCCCACCCGGACCAAGATTTTGCGTTGTAGTAGTACAGGCAGCTTCTACTCCATCCATCCTCCCGAACAAGCCTTCCACACCTCTTCTAGTGATCTATGGCATCATCGTCTTGGTCACCCCGCGCACCCCACCATGTCTACCTTTTTTAGGTATAACTCTTTTATCTGTTTAGCATGTTAGTTAGGACATCATGTTAGGTTACCCTTTGCTAAATCTACATCCATTGTTTCCCATGTTTTTGAACTCCTACACTATGATATGTGGACATCACCTGTTCTTAGCAATTTAGGGTTTAAATATTATTTGGTCATCATTGATGATTTCTCCCATTTGATAAAACATTTCCTCTCCGTCGTAAGTCGGATGTGTTCTTGACACTTCAGGCCTTCCATGCCTATGTTGCCACTCAGTTCAATCTCTCCATACAATCCATCTAGTGTGATAATGGATGGGAATTCAACAATAACCACACCAATTCTTTTTTTTTCTTGCACTTGGCATACACCTTCGTATGTCCTGCCCATACACATCCCAACAGAACGACAAGGCTAAAGGAGCGATTTGAGCTATCAGTGATGTCCTCCGGTTGCTTCTTTTCTAGGTTTCCATGTCTGCTTCCTTTTGAGCCAAAGCCCTACACATGGCCGCTCATTTCCTTAACATTCGTCCCACAAAAGCCTCTTCATATGTCTACACCTCATCACAAACTTCTTGGTCGAGCTCCTACATATGATCATCTTCGTGTGTTTGGATGTATTTATTGTCAAAATGCATTCTCCACTGCTTCCCACAAATTAGCTCCTCGCTCTGTGCCATGTGTGTTAATTGGCTATTCTGTCCACCACAAGGGGTTTCATTGCTTTGATCCCTCTTCTCACTGTATTATTCTCTCTCGTCATGTTATTTTGTATGAACATACTTTTCCTTTTGCTTCCACAAATTCACTTGTGTTGCCTGATTCTCTTAATTTCCTTTTGGATCCTTCCTTGTCTTCCACTCCTATCACAGTTCCTGTCACAGCCCCCTCTATGGCTATCGCACCCCTGTCGTAGCAGGCTAGCACACTGCTACCACTAACTGGTGCAGCTCCTGTCGTGCTACAACTGTGTAACGTCCCAAAATTTGAGCTTTCAAAAATCTTTTGTGTAGATTAGGTCTCCGAAAAATTTCACCAATTTTCCTTGGTTTAATAAAGCTTAATTGGAATTTTTGAAATTAAAACAATTTAATTTGACTAATATAAACTTCAATTAAAGAAAAAACAATGTTATGGTTCCTTGTGCTCCAATGAATTTTCCTAACTATTCTTTGATTTTTCTGAGTTTATTTGGTATTTATTTGAGCTCATTTGAATTTTCAGGCTTTTTCTAAATTCCGAAATCATTTCTTAATTCTTTCTTGCTTCGTGGGTCAAACCTGCTTGGCCTATTCCCTCTTCTCTCTCTCTCTCTCTCTCTCTCTCTCTCTCTCTCGTGGATTCCACCCAGCCTAGACCCATTTCCCATCCCCACCAACCCGCCTCCACCCCGCTTTCACCCCTGGCCCCACCTCTCTTCCTCCGCTCGACCCAAGCGCCGCCAACCTACCAGCACGCCAGGCCTGCTCTCCTACAACCCTAGCGTCGCCCTGGGCCACCTGCCAGCTGTGAGGACCCCAGGTATCAAATATATTCCAAGTTAAAGAATTACACCCGAAAGCATAATTTTTGACAAGGAATAAATTTAATACTAGGTTCTCGGATATATGTCTTACAATAGTTCCAAGATCAAAGACTATTGTACATATATCCTAAACAACATTGTATCATGTCATACAAGGCATACAATATATATACAATATAGCAAAACTTTACAACATTGGTTCGGTTCACAGAAAGTAACTGACCAGCAGCATTTAACAAAAGTTTTAGCAGTGAAAACAAACTATAAACAGCAAAAGGACCACCAAGTGTGCCTCACACCCTGAGGCAACTGAGTGGAGGATAGAAATAGCGTCACTCGTTCGTGTCGCCTTGATCAGTGCTAACGGGTAGTTCGTACAAATATCCGTCCTCACCTACAACAAGTGGTTAAAGCACCTAAGTAAAAAGGTACTTGCAAGACTTACACAAAACAACTAAAAGAAAGTGTTTAGTAGCACCTATCTAGAGGAATAGAATCTGTACATGCTTAAGGCTGACAACAGGAAGGTTGTAATGGTATTAATTTTTGCATAAAGCAACAGTTTTACACCTAAACTTACCAAGTTTTACTAAGGCGGTTTTATAAATAAATTTGGACTAAAACAGTAAGTAAAAGAGACATTTAATCACAAATAATAACAAAATCAAAGTGGCTGTCCACTTTGACCAATTAACATGCATGAATACCCTTCATGACGAACCCAGTAAATCCATGACATAAAAATATTTCAAGTCTATACTTCAAGTCTTGTCTTTCTTCTTGACAAAGATGGCTGGGCATCCCCAAGGTGAGGAGCTTGGTCGGATAAATCCCTTGTCAAGCAATTCCCCAAGCTGTTTCTTCAACTCTACCAACTCATTGGGAGGCATCCGATAAGGTCTTCTGGACACAGGAGCAGTACCGGGTGCTAGTTCGATTACGAACTCCACTTCATGATCCGGGGGCATGCCTGGAAGGTCTTCAGGAAAAACATCCAGATACTCACAAACTACTGGTACTGACTTCAAGGTAGAGGTGGCATCAGCTTGCAGAGCACAAAGATGAGAATCAACTGTCTTGGAATGAAAAACCACTTGAGTGTCGTTTTCATTAGTCACAGAAATGGATCGTTGGGCACAATTTATTTGCCCCTGATTCTTGGAAAGCTAGTCCATTCCCAAGATGACATCCAACCCTTTAGAATCCATCACAATCAGATTTGCCAAAAATTTTGACCCCAAGGATCTCTATGTTGACACCACAACAAATCTGATCGGTTTTAAAAACCGAACCAGGTGATTTAATAAGAAAAGGTGGCTGGTATGTAAGCATGTCTAACTGATGTTTAATAGAAAACTAACTCCTAACAAAAGAATGGGATGCTCTAGAATCAAATAAAACAGTAGCTGGACTGAATTAACAAGGAGCATACTAAGAACGACATTGGGAGCATCAGTCACCTCTTCTGCAGAAATCTGGTTCACATGACCTCGGGCATGAGCCGGATCAACCTTGACAGGTAGCCTCAGAGGTGGTGCTGGTCGTACAGATGCTGGAGGAGGACGAACAGGAGGTAGACCACGTTGCCTCGCCAAACAATTATTAGCATAATGTTTAGGACGACCACAGTGAAAACAGATAACACTAGGTTTGATGTTGTTGACATTAGGAGGCTGAGTCCCAGTAGCTCTCGGCTACCCAGATGGTGTAGGAGGACGAGGTGCAAACACCGGCAGCCTCGGTGGAGTTGGAGCTAGTGCACGAAGAGGTTGAGGCTGCCACATGCGCGGCCTCGGCGAACTGCCATTAGCTGCAGTCTGTGCAGCCCTCTTTCGCTTTCGTGCCTCATCAAGGGCTTGCTCTTGCTTTCGGAGATGATGGCTTTATTGACCAAATGCTGAAAATTTCTGAATTCGTGAACTGCTAATGACATCTGTAGCTCCTCAGTCAAGCCATTCATGAATCGGTTTCGGCGACGAAGATCTGTCGAAACGTCATCAGGTGCATATCGGGCAAGGAAGTTGAATTCATGGAGATATTCTGTCACAGTTTTCTGCCCTTGCTTAAGAGCGAGAAATTCCTACTTCTTAATCATCACAACTCCCTCAGGAATGTGAGCTTCATGAAACGCTTCCTTGAACTCGTCCCAAGTTGGGACGTGTCCGGCGGGCTGGATGGCATAGAAGTTGTCCCACTAAGCACTGGTTGCTCCATCCAATTGATAACTAGCAAACAATACCTTCTCCCTCTCAGAACATTGAGCGATCAACATCTTCTTCTCAATATTCCTAAGCCAATCTTTGGCTTCCATTGGGTCCTCAGAGCTGGAGAATACCGGCAGGTTGGTCCGCTGAAAATAAGCAAGACCTCCCTGAGCACGGTGACCTCCTGCATCTCTAGCTGGTGTGGGAGCTGAAGTAGTATTACCCGCAATTTGCTTTAGGATACGCGTCTGATCCATTCTGTTGCGCTCTATCTGCATGAGCACATCAGCCATGGTGGGCAGCGGAGGAAGCTGTTCCTCATGCTAACCACCCTGTTGACCACGACGACTAGACGGTTCTGCCTGGTCTCCCTGAGGGTAAAGATCAGTGACGGAAGCAAAACAGGATCGCGGGGGTGAGCACCCCTCTTCTTGTTGTGCTTGTGAGCGAGTAGTAGGTCCTGTCATTCTGTTGCCATACAACTGTCAGCAACACAACAAGAGCACACTCGAACAAGCACAAATAAAAAGTTCTGGATAGCAAAAGGGAAGTACTAAACTTATCATGCACAATGCTATGAAATGCACCAGAATTAACACCAAGGAACACAAGATCCATTAAACAACAATAGCAAGTTTCGGCACAATACAACCATATATGTCGGCAAACAACATGGCTATGGTCCGAAACAAAAAGTCTTACAACAGATTGTCCAAAATATCTGAAAGCTATCCTATTACATTTATTTAAAGGACAACTACTAGCTAATTACAAAGCTATGCCGCAAGCCCTCAACAAACAAGGTCTAAGCAAAGTCATCCCTATTGAAGTTCACTGGAAACTCATCTAAAAGATGAGCTTCAGGTGATCCGGTGTCTATGGGGTTCAAAGGACTTATGATATGCCTCGGAGAACCTAGCAAAAGATTTGGACCTCCAGGGGGTGCTGGCCGCTGAGTGCGAGGAAAGCCTGTCAACATCCGGGCTTGGCGATGCTGTCCATAGACAGGTACAAGCCGTGCCACTTCCGAAAGTCGATGATTTTGTGGTGCAGCAGCAGCTGGGGAGGTCTCGTTGTTACCATAAAGCACGTTACAAGGAACATGATTCATGCTAACACCGATTCTAAGGTACTTCTGAGCTTCTATCAGATGGTGTCGGGTCTCTCACAGCTCGTACACCAGGCAGCGATGAACTTGGTCCATAATGTGAACCAACCTCGCCAACTGGCGCACTTGTGGATCTTCTCCAAACTGAATCCTATCGAACATGTTCACTTCTGCTCCCAGGCCTTGCTTAGTAAAATGATAGTAATGTGGTTGAGACAACTCCGTCAAATCATGACGAAGAAGGCTTAGCATCCCACTAGTAGCTTCCTGGATAGCAATGGCTTCAGAAGTGGCATGTGATTGGATACAGTAGGGAATGCTACCCGTTACTTGTCTGGCAATAACGTTGACGACGGCCCGGTACTCTTCCATCTCGGGTCCTCGATCTCGGCAATAGATGGCATACTCCGGCTGGTAGGTAAATTTAGACCACCACATCATGTCCCGCAGTAATGTCGGGTATCCATCCATGTCTTCGGCACGAGTCTCCTTAACCAAATACCACCCACTCATCTATAGACAAAAGACAAGATAAGTGAGCAAAATAGTTTGTAAATCCAACTGAAAGTTGGGGTGAGAAAGGATACTAAGATGGGTAAGAAATAAAAGATATCATACTAGAAAATATTTTGTTATCAAAATAATTTCACAGAAGACTTACTAATGGTAACGACCATGCTATTTCTAACCTACAGTTAGTATGGCTCTGATACCAACGCTGTGAGGACCCCAGGTATTGAATATATTCCAAGTTAAAGAATTACACCCGAAATCATAATTTTTGACAAGGAATAAATTCAATACCAGGTTCCCAGATATATGTCTTACAATAGTTCCCAAGATCAAAGACTATTGTACATATATCATAAACAACATTGTATCATGTCATACAAGGCATACGGTATACATACAACATAGCAAAACTTTACAACATTAGTTCGGTTCACAGAGTTTTAGCAGCGAAAACATACTATCAACAACAAAAGGACCACCAAGTGTGCCTCACACCCTGAGGCAACTGAGTGGAGGATAGAAATAGCGTCACTCATTAGCGTCGCCCTGATCGACGCTAACGGATAGTTCGTACAAATATCCGTCAACACCTACAACAAGTGGTTAAAGCACCTAAGTACAAAAGGTACTCGCAAGACTTATACAAAACTACTAAAAGAAAGTGTTTAGTAGCACCTATCCAAAGGAATGGAATCTGTACATGCTTAAGGCTGACAACAGGAAGGTTGTAATGGTATTAATTTTTGCATAAAGCAACAGTTTTACACCTAAACTTACCAAGTTTTACTAAGGCAGTTTTATAAACAAATTTGGACTAAAACAGTAAGTAAAAGAGAAATTTAATCACAAACAATAACAAAATCAAAGTGGCTATCCATTTTGACCAATTAACATGCATGAATACCCTTCATGCCGAACCAAGTAAATCCATGACATAAAAATATTTCAAGTCTATATTGAGTTGTCCATCAAAACGAGCGTTGTCCACAACCGTGGACACGGCTATTCGAATAGTTCGAACCCTGCAGGGGTGTACATCTTTACCCACATGACTTAGTTAGCCCGTAAGCCTTCGGATGCCTCTGAACGATGACACACTTCCTTTGGTATGTCAGCTGGGTAAAGTAAGATTTGGTATTTTTTTAGCAAGTTGACATTATTGAGTTGATTTATCCATGTATGACTAATCCCGCTTAGTACAATCGACAGATAGCACCTGCTAACCGGGGCACACATGTTGTGTTGGGAAAGCCGATTCAATGAACAGAAATTAAAATTGTGCTCCCCTGCACATATAGAATTGAAATCGGAGCCCTACGAACACGTGAACTTCACAAATGTCCTCACTCCACCAGTTCCTCAACTCAATAACATCAGCCCCTTACTTAACCAAGCAGCGCCCACACACCGTGTGTGGAAGTACGTAAGGTACTAAAATTGATAGGTCAAAGTTCGGTCCTTACTGATCCGGACAAGACAACCACATTACCCAATCTCGTGTACGAAGGCACCATCACTAGCAACCACTTGTCTAGATCTAAATCAAATTGTTATCAAAGAAAATTAATTTAACTTTCAGTTTTAACCAAACTGACAAAGAAATCAAAGATAGAAATCAAAGAGGTGTTTCCCAGGTCTGACAAGATAAGCTTGTCAAACACTAACGTTCTACAGACTTGCGAGGCTAAGCAAAGTCTAAATACTCAATCATACTAACACTAGATTTCTATCATAAGCATAAGTGTATGAATTTGATTCAGGATAAGCCACAAAGATTGGGTATATAACTTGTGGATATCATGGGGATATGCCCACGATCTTAGGATGATGAGACAATTGGCAATGGTGTTGAGGGTTTGTGGAATCTCCTGTTTTCGGCGTTGCTCCAGTTCTGTCAGGCCTCTGGCAGTCAGACCAGCCATGCCTTGTGTGGTTTTTCTGGAATGGTGGCTGGGGGTCAGACCGGCCAGGTTGGTGGTCAAACCGGCCATGCTTTTTTCTGTGAGTTTGGAGCTGGGCCAAAAATAGAGGGTGTAGGCAAGAGAGGAGGTTCTACTGCTGTTGGTCCCATAATTTTTGGAGCTTCCAGTGAAAAGTTCTATTCGATTGAAAATTCCAGAGAGCTTCAGATTTCCAGGGAGGAAATTTGGCTAAGTCTTGGACTAGCGGTCAGACCGGCCTTTGGTTGGCGGTCAGACCGTTTTGGGAGTGGTCGGACCGCCAAGGGTGGTGGTTTGACTGGTGTTGGCTTGTTTCGCTGGCCCGCGTGGCGGCGATATGTGTTTGTTAGGTCAAGTTCATGTTTATTAGTGCATGTATTGCATGATGCATGTTTTGGCTAACGTGGGTCAAGTTGTGAAGAACTTGTTCCCAAAAATGGTTTCTTGGTCTATTGCTGTGCAGGTGGCTTGCAGGTCAATGATAGTCAACGGCGAGGAGGATCGGGACTAAGCTTGGAGAGCTGAGGTCCAAAACGATCAAGGATGCCGGGTGAGGTCAGAGGACTCAAGCGGGGCACAGGATGGACAAGGATGACCGAACAGGAAGTTCGGTGCAACTGGTTGGATCAAGCGACGCGGGAGTCGCTGCAAGTGCTCAGTGGTGCCGGTGGGATCCGGACGGGAGAGACTTGATGACATGGAGCCGTTGGTCAACCTACACATGGCGAAGCATGGGATTGCTTCATGATCTGTGGACTCGGTCTTTTGGAGAAGGATCAAGAAGGGGTATTTTGGTAATTTCACCAAATACCGCCTTAGTGACCTTTTGGCTAAACCGCGGCGCGGGTCGGTGCATGGTGAAGCGGTTTAGGTCAATTGATGATGAAGACGGCGCTTTGAGATGCGTGTGTATGTGTAACCCATTGTGTGTTAGGGTTTAATGGGTGCCCTAATGGAATATACCCTAGATGCTTAGCCTCCACTATAAATATGGGTGTTGTGAGCTGCTTGAGGGTTGCCGAAGCCAAGGGAGAAGCCAGCCAAACCCCATTGGTGAGATGCCCTATTTTGTCTTAGGGTTTTGAAGAGAAAGGGGAGAGCTAGGCTCTAGGGTTTGGATTGAGAGTGTGTGCTCACGTGGTGAGCTTTGTCCTCCATGTGGAGTGGCTATAAATAACATTCATCTTCTCAAATCAATCCAAGGAAGATTGCAACAAGATGAGTTCTTATTTGTTCTTCCTCTCTATTTTGTGATTTTGGGGCTTTCTTCGATCCGCAGGTTTCTGATTGGTTTCTTGCGTAGATCTAGTTTGCTGTGACATGTGGGAACCTATCTAGGATCATCTAGATCATCAATCAACCACGAGCAAGCTTTTGGATCTAAATTTTGTTTTTGCCTAGTTTTGAACCCACCTTCGCTCATATTGAAAAAGGTCAGGACTTTGGCTTGGATCTAGACGATCGTTGCTTGGAATAGGTTCCTGGTATCCTTAGGAAGGTGTGTCTCAAGTTTGGTCAAGTTTCATCGTGTAGATCAAAAGTTAGGCCGATTTGAGTTTCGGTTTTCGGGCTGTTCCTTCTGTTCTGGACGAAACCGGTTAGACCGATTTTTATATGCCGGTCTGACCGCCTGACCAAATTAAGTTTGGCTATTTTTCTCTGTTCTTCAGGCAGTCGGTCAGACTGCCGGAGATAGCGGTCAGACCGCTCAGCCTTTGTGATTTGAGGTCTTTTGATTCAATGCTTTGGGGTTTGGATTGAATTCAATACAAGTTATCCGCTGCACTTGTACTTTAATCTTCATAGCTTCCATAGCTATTGGAGTGAATTGGTGTTGAATTCGATCTTTGTGAAAAAGTGAGTGTGCTCCTATTCACCCCCCTCTAGTCGCCTTTCCAATCCTACAAGTGGTATCAGAGCTAAGTTTGCTCTTTTGTGATCTTTACCGATCTTTGAGCATGACGACTAGTAGAAGGTCTTGTGAGTCTTCTAGTTCATCTTCTTGTAACTCTTTGGCCAATGACCATGTGAGGCATAAAGATTTTCCGAGATGGTTTGCTAGAGATCAAATTTGTGGTATGTGTGGCGCCCGTGGCACTTTACCTATATGTGCTCTAGTTTCAAGCATAAGTTCTTCATGGAGCCCGAGGAGAAGGAGCCCATTGGCATTTGTGGAGTGGCGATCGAGGATGATCATGATGGAGAGCTTTTCGAGAATGATTATGATGAGTCATGCGAGGATGATCCCCTACTGAAGATAAGCAAGGTGAGCAAAGAAAAACTTATTAATGGCTTATTGCCATATGATTTTAAACTGCATGCTCTTAGGAAGAAAATTAAATTGCTAGAAAGAGAAAAGGGTGATTTGTCTCATGAGCTCTCCGATTTGAAAACCTCCATGAATGCTTATGATTCTGTGTTTGTAGATATGGAGAACTTAAATAACTCTCTTGTATGTCTAAAATCTGAAAATAAAATATTGAAATTAAATGCTTCTATGCCATGTGATTCTTGTGTTGCCTTACATAATGAGCTTGATAATGCTAAGTTAGAAATAGGCAATCTTAGTTCTATGGCTAGAAATAATTGTGATTTTTATGTAGGCATGCTTGCTGAAATTGAAAAGTTAAAATTGACTAATTCCATGCACCTTGAGCAATTAGAGAATGCTGAAGGGCTACGGGTAGGCTACGCTAGCGCAAAATAATAAAAATTCTACCCGTAAACCAAGATCACTGTAGTTATAGATCACGGTCTTACCACTAGACGCGCAGGTGCGGAATTGATGCAGCACGTCGGGGCAGAGTAGTCGTACTAAGTTGATGCAGCACGTCGGGGTAGAGTAGTCGTACTACTTCCTCGTCCTCGTCGCGGCGTCCACGTCTGACTCCTCTCTTGCGGTTCGTCCAAACGCTACAGATGCAAATACCCAAAGGTATCCACACGCACGGGAGGAAGCGTCGCCGCCGGACTACTAGATCGCGCGGCGACTAGGGCGTGGGAGGGTGGCGGCGTGGTTTGATGGTGTCACGAAAAACTCATCATGAAACCTCATGCGCCTTTGCCCTCCTTTTATAGACGCCCTTACAATGGGCTTCTACTAATAGAGGCCCATTAGGACTCAATGCCCGATCTAATTCGGATCCAATCCGAATTAGGCTTCAACCCTTAAGTGTGTGACCCTATAGGTTCACGTATGTTTAGACATGACGCGAGTATACATACTTGGTCAATAGTTGGTAGCGGTCTCTAGCAAGACGTGCCAACTCCTAAACGCACACAAAGATCATATCGGACGAACCATCACAACGTTATGTACATGCCAATCCCTTTGCCTCACGATATTCGGTCGAGCTCCAAGTGACCACTCTTTCTCGATCCCGTGATTCGAATCCCTTACTAGGTTAACTCTTAACCTTAAGTAGCATGGCCATGCATTTACGATCCGATCACTCGAGGGGCCCAGAGATATCTCTCGGTAGAGAGGGCAAATCCCATCTCGACCGACCATACCTCGCAAAGATGCTTCATGACAAACCCGAAGCTACCTTTATAACTACCTCATTGCGGAGTAGCGTTTGATAGCCCTAAGTAGGTCGATTCACATCTCAAGTACATGCGACAATCTCGTGTCTAAGGACAAGGCGTACACATTGTGTAGAGAGAACCATAAGTATAATTGTTATGTCTCATGTTGGGTCGGTCCAACCCCATGTTCTAAACATGTGTCCACATTATTGGTTTGACATCTCCATGTCTATGACACATGAAACATGGTCATCAACCGATACATGTGCTAATCCATCATTCACATGTGTCCTCACATGAACTCTGACTAGGGACAATCTTTAGAATAACCATACAAGTGAAGAGTTTCACAAACAAGTCACATACTTGTTAATCAACACAAAGGCAATATTCAAGGAACATTTATTAAATCATGGATACAACGAAATATCATCATCTCTATGATTGCCTCTAGGGCATATTTCCAACAAATGCTAGGGCTGAAATTATTGATATAAAGCTAGGCCTTGTAGCATGTGCTTAGAATATGAAAAATCGCTTAAGGATGGTTTAGTTTTTTTGCAAGAATTGTGCTCGTTTAGAAATTGAAATTGATGACTTGAATTGCATGCTTAATACGAAAGCATCATTAATTTCTTGCACATCTTGCATTGATTTGAAGAGCGAGATTGAGTCATTGAAGAAATTGCGCGATGATATGAGCGCCAAGTCATGTGTCTCTCGTATTTGCCTTCACTCCGAGATTGATGTTCTCAATATTTCTTTTGCTTCTTTGCATTCAGAGTTGAAGTCTTCTTGTGCCAAATGTGAGTCACTTGGTGTTGGTTTTTGTGGCATCACTTTGGATAGCTCTTCTTTGGGCGGTTCGACTCTTTCGAACTCTTCTTGTGTTGTCTAAGGGATTTCTAAAGACAAGGGTGCTTCTTTTTCAAATGGTACTAAAGCTTCAAAAGAGAAGTACCATTGCACCTTTTGTAAGAAGAATGGACACACTTTTGAGTTTTGCTTTCGCCGTCTGAAATATAAGAATCGAGTGCGTCGTCGTACCTCTAGGAACACACATAGTCTTTCTCATGGCATGTGTGAGCCTAGTGCCGATACGAGGGTGAGTTATGATGTTGCTTCTTCCAGCTTGTCCCAAAGGACTTCTTCTTTGAGCGACAATGGTGCTTTGTCCTTTCGGACCATGTCTACTAGTAGACCTTTACACCATTGCTCATTTTGTGGGAAGAATGGACATCTTGTGGATTTCTTCTTTCAGTGGGCAAAACATTTGCGTCGAGCTCATGCTTCTAAGTCTCGTAGTGGGCATAGTCTTTCTCATGACATGCACACTAAAGAGCCTAGCACAAAGACTCGCTTTGTTGATGGCTTCTTTGACACCTTTTCTAGTGGTGTTGGACAGCATCGCGGATTTGGCTTCCATGGTTTTGGTTTTGGTCCACGAGCTGCCCCGAGGCAGGATTTCCGTCGTTTTCCAAGAGGTGGACCTCGTTTTGTTCATCGAGGTACACACCCACAGCGAGGTTGTGTGAGTTATTTTGATGCTTCTATTGGTTCTCATTATGGTGCTTTCAAGCAAGGCCATCGCTGCTTTTCTAAAGATGGACCTCGTTTTCTTCTTCGAGTTGTCCACTCGCGGCGTGCCTCCAAGGATGAGATTGGATCTTCTTGCATGGACCATCATTTGCATCATGCTAACTCACATAATGTTTCGACTGCTTCTGGTGGTGGTGTGTCTAAGGTTTGGGTTCCCAAGTATCTGCTCTCTAACCCTTCGGGATCCAAGACTTGGACACATTGCCTTTCTCATGTGTAGGTACCGAGAACGCGGGTTGGAGAACATGGACTTAAGAGGTTCTGGTTTTTCTTGCTACATCACCTGATCGGGACACTTGATGGTTCTCCACCCCAATGATGGCCTCCAAGAGGCATGTGCTTTCATGATCGGCGTCTTCACATGTTTTGGTGAGCTATCTTATACCTTCATGCATTTACTTTCATGATTATTCTTTATTGGCTTGTTGTGCTTGTCTTTGTGCTCACTTGTATCATATTGGCATGTATCACTCTTATGATATCCTTCTTCATGCCTTTACCAATACCTTGCTTATATATCCATGTATTATATTGTTGTTCATTGTTTCTATGGTTATGTGAGCTTGGTTTTGTCATCATGAGCTTGTGCTGTCTTGTACCCTTATTATCTTGCTCATGTTGATTCTTGCTTATGTATCCATGTATTAAACTGTTGTTCATTACTCCCATGGGTATATAAGCTTGGTCTTGTCTTCATGAGCCTGTGCTATTTGTACATGATTTATCTTGCTCGTGTTGATGTTTGCTATATGTATCCACATGTTCACTTGATATCCATGATAGCATACCTTATCCATGAATTGTTCTATAACATGCTTTATGCTTACATGGTTATTGTGCCTTATTGTTAATTGTGGATGCATGAGTCTTGCCATAACTTTCACAAGCATGCTTTATCTATGACTGTACATATGATGTGTGATTTGCTATGTGCTTGTTTGCTTGCTCCTATGCCTTATTGTGGATTAAGGATAATTTGAGCTTTGTCTTGTCTTGGATAGCATGTGCTGCAATTGATTTGTTTATCTTCATGCTCTTGTTCTCAATTTTGATTATATGCTTTTATGAGCTTTGGATCATTTGCTGCTATCCTTGCTAGTCATGTGTCTTGGCACTGCTTTTCCCTAGATATTGTTTCACTAACCCAGCACCAAGGCGTAGACTTTTTCTCGTCTCGTGGTGTAGTCTTTCATTTGAGAAGAAGAACATGTGGTCCAACAAGTGATATCATCTCAAGCTGTTAGTTCTTCTTCATTTGTGCATTCAATGCTGGCTATTACTTCTTGGAGACGAAGGAATTTGAGATGAGGATGATGGGTGAGCGCAACTACCTTCTAAAGCTTCAAGGAATGGATCTTCATCCATCATGACTACATCTCACTGCCAAGCAGTGCGACTCAGGTTCGAGCTTCTATACCTTACTTTTATGTATGGTATCCCTAGTCTACCTTGGATACCATTTGGTTCGTGTCAGGTGTTGGGCTTGTTGTGTTCAGGGTAGATAGGAGGCTCTGTTCTAGCACGTATCCTTTCTAGACACTCTTCTTATCCCATGGTTGCTAGGATGCACTCTTCTCATAGCCTAGGTCGAGCTTGTCTCTCAATCACTAGTCTTAGCAGGTTTTGAGCTGCCTGTAAGATTTTTAGTGTTGGTGTTTCGCTCCCTAGCCTTTCAAGTTGCTTTCCCTAGAGATCGTGTGGAGTTTGAAGTCTTTGTGCTAGTTTGTGGAGTTCAAGGCACCTTTGGCAGATCTCCTCTCAAAGCTTTTAGACCCAACAAGGTTTGCCACCTTGAGAAGCGAGTTAGGGATAATTTATCCCTATGGGTTGGTTTGAGGGGGAGTTGGTTCAGTTCTGAACTTTCCTTGTTCATCCGAACTTTCCTTGTTCATGTGAACTTTTGTGTGGATCTTTTTGATACCTTCTTGAAGTGGTATCTTCTTCGGATCCTTTTGATCTTTTTGATCTTTTTAGGCTTTTAAGTCTTTTGTGCATCTCATTGTATCATATTGCATACATATGAAAAATCCAAAAAGATGCATTGTAATATAAGCTTTACTGCTCATCTTTTAAATTGATGAAGCTTTGCTTAGTACTCTCTTGAGCTTTAGTATTTCAATTCTTGCTCAAGAGCGTGTCTAGTTCTTTGACTTGCTAGAATTATCATGCTTTTACATGTGCAGCAATGTCTTTGCTAAATGAGCTAGAACTTTTGAAATAACTTGAACTGAAAATTACAATTTGCGGATCTTTTAGCTAGTTGCACAATTAGTGATCCTTTTGTGTCATTGGCCCTGTCAAAATTGCTTTGTTAGCTTTGGAATCTAGGATTGAACATCTTTGAGCTTTTAGTTCATTAAAGAATCTAAAACAGCCCTTGTGCAAAATAAAAAATGATCTCTTTTGTGCGAAAAAACTGATCTCACCAATTCTTTCTCATGAGACGGTTTGCCATTGTACTAGGCATGAACTCAAGGGGAGTTTTGGATGACCTAGACCACTCTTTTAAGATTTTTGTGATTGAGATGGTCGCGGCAAGGCTTGAGATCTAGCACATGGCTAAAAAGCAAATTGTCAAAATTGGTTGAAGCTTAGGAAGAGGTTGTGGATGGCTCCTAGTCTAGGACCTTCTTTACTAAGATAGACCTTTAATCAACTTGAATATTCATTGCAAATGAAAAACAGTTGAAAATTAGGCTTTTGAGGTATTTTGAGCAAAATGATTCAATTCAGAACTTTTTGTCTCCAAAATGGTCTTTGCTAGTTTTTGGATCTCACATTGACATTCTGACAAGGCCATTATCACTTTAGGATACCTGTTGTTGAACTTGCTAATTTTGAAGCATTGCTTAATTTAATCCAACAACATGTGGTATATTGAGCTCTTTAGCCTAGCTTTGCTATATATGTCTTAACATGATCTTGCTAGCCTTGTCAGGCTTGATATGTATTGAGTGTTAATAGAAATGCTAGCCTGTTCATTTGAGTAATCCCCAAAGATTCTTTTACTTAAAAATTGAAAAATCAAAACAAAAATGAAGCCACCCCATTGCATTTCATGCATGCTCTTTCTTTTGCTTCTTCCTTTCTTGTGCATTTGTCTTCTCTGGATGAGAGGAAGGTATGATTCCTTGATGAATCTATTGTCAAAGGGGGAGAAGATTTAGCAAAAATGTAATGTTAATAAAGAGCTTATTGGTTATGGGGGAGAAGTTAGGAGCTTTTTGGAGAGAATTGAAGAAATTGAAAATTTAACATTCTCTCTTGAAAAATGATGATCATAGTGAGGGGGAGCGTTCATATTGCATTCTTTTGGTCTTATTGCCTTTTCTGAACTTGAATTGCAAATCTTGAAGCCTCACAATGATCTAAGGTCAAATAGAACAATTGTTCTTTCATATGGACCTTAAGTGAGATTTTTGTCGATTCTCTGGAATTGAAAGCTTTCTTGCTTTCTTTTGCTGTATCTCACTTGCCTATGCTATTTTGAAGCCAGCTTCGTCATTTCCATTGCTTTCTCTTGCTAATGGACCAAGTTGTGCCTTTGTGCGAAAACGTCGAGTATTTTAATTTTCAAACCTCAAACTTACATTTTCTGAGAAATTGCCAATGTGTTCATCAAGGGGGAGATTGTGGATATCATGGGGATATGCCCACGATCTTAGGATGATGTGACAATTGGCAATGGCGTTGAGGGTTTGCGGAATCTCCTGTTTTCGGCGTTCCTCTAGTTCTGTCAGGCCTCTGGCGGTCAGACCGGCCATGGTGGCGGTCAGACCGGCCATGCCTTGTGTGATTTTTCTGGAATGGTGGCTGGCGGTCAAACCGGCCAGGTTGGCGGTCAGACCGCCCTTGATTTTTTCTGTGAGTTTGGAGCTGGGCCAAAAATAGAGGAGGTTCTACTGCTCTTGGTCCCATAATTTTTGGAGCTTCTAGTGAAAAGTTCTATTCGATTGAAAATTCCAGAGAGATTCGGATTTTCAAGGAGGAAATTTGGCTAAGTCTTGGACTGGCGGTCAGACCGGCCTTTGGTTGGCGGTCAGACCGTTTTGGGAGCGGTCTGACCGCCAAAGGTGGTGGTTTGACCGGTGTTGACTTGTTTTGCCGGCCCGCGTGGCGACGATATGTGTTTGTTAGGTCAAGTTCATGTTTATTAGTGCATATGTGTTGCGTGATGCATGTTTTGGCTAACGTGGGTCAAGTTGTGAAGTTCTTGTTCCCGAAAATGGTTTCTTGGTCTATTGCTGTGCAGGTGGCTTGCAGGTCAATGACGGTCAACGGCGAGGAAGATCTGGACTAAACTTGGAGAGCTGAGGTCCAGAATGATCAAGGATGCCGGGTGAGGTCAGAGGACTCAAGCGGGGCGCAGGATGGACAAGCATGACCGAACGGGTAGTTCGGTGCGACTAGTTGGATCAAGCGGCGCGGGAGTTGTTGCAAGTGCTCAGTGGTGCCGGTGGGATCTGGACAGGAGAGACTTGACGACATAGAGCCATTGATCAACCTACACGTGGCGAAGCATGGGATTTCTTCACGATCTGTGGACTCGGTCTTTTGGAGAAGGATCGAGAAGGGGTATTTTGGTAATTTTACCAAATACCGCCTTGGTGACCTTTTGGCTATACCGTGGCGCGGGTCGGTGCATGGTGAAGCAGTTTAGGTCTATTGATGATGAAGACGACGCTTTGAGATGCGTGCGTATGTGTAACCCATTGTGCATTAGGGTTTAATGGGTGCCCTGATGGAATATACCCTAGATGCTTAGCCTCCACTATAAATATGGGTGTTGTGGGCTGCTTGATGGTTGCCGAAGCCAAGGGAGAAGCCAGCCAAACCCCATTGGTGAGATGCCCTATTTTGTCTTAGGGTTTTGAAGAGAAATGGGAAAGCTAGGCTCTAGGGTTTGGATTGAGAGTGTGTGCTCACGTGGTGAGCTTTGTCCTCCATGTGGAGTAGCAGTAAACAACATTCATCTTCTCAAATCAATCCAAGGAAGATTGCAACAAGATGAGTTCTTATTTGTTCTTCCTCTCTATTTTGTGATTTTAGGGCTTTCTTCGATCCGCAGGTTTTTGATTGGTTTCTTGTGTAGATCTAGCTTGCTGTGACATATGGGAACCTATCTAGGATCATCTAGATCGTCAATCAACCACGAGCAAGCTTTTAGATCTAAGTTTCGTTTTTGCCCGGTTTTGAACCCACCTTCGCTCATATTGAAAAAGGTCAGGACTTTGGCTTGGATCTGGACGATCGTTGCTTGGAATAGGTTCCTGATATCCTTAGAAAGGTGTGTCTCAAGTTTGGTCAAGTCTCATCGTGTAGATCAAAAGTTAGGCCGATTTGAGTTTTGGTTTTCGGGTTTTTCCTTCTATTCTGGACGAAACCAGTCAGACCGAGTTTTATACGCTGGTCGGACTGCCCGACCAAATTAAGTTTGGTTGTTTTTCTCTGTTCTTCAGGCAGTCGGTCAGACCGCTAGAGATAGCGGTCAGACCGCTCAGCCTTTGTGATTTGAGGTCTTTCGATTCAATGCTTTGGGGTTTGGATTGAATTCAATACAAGTTATCCGCTGCACTTGTACTTTGATCTTCATAGTTTGTATAGCTATTGGAGTGAATTAGTGTTGAATTCGATCTTTGTGAAAAAGTGAGCGTGCTCCTATTCACCCCCCCTTCTAGTCGCCTTTCCGGTCCTACAAAACTAACTAACACACAAAGTACTGGTACTTCAAAAATAGCATGCACACAGTTATCACTGTAATTCAAAACACTAAAGTATCAAATCTGGGATCAACATGGTGCAAAAGGATGCTTGCCTTGGTAATAAACCACTTGTTCACTCTCAGGCTGTTCAGTAAGATTTCCACTCACGTCGGGAAGATCAGAATCTAAAAGATGAAAGCAAATGAACATCCAGAAAAATACCAGATTCCAAAATGCTGAAAAGATGCATGATCAAAAGTACTGATGTGCAAACTAACAAAATGATTAAACTACAAACTATTTTTAGAAAAGGAAGTAACCCAGATAACATTCACTAGAACTAAATGACAGGGATTAGTAGCTGAAGCTCTACTACAGTGTTGTCGGACTGTCCGACAACAACAGAGCAGCTGGGAATGTGAACTTTGTCGATTAGAACGTGCATTTAAGCAAAGAGACTTTTGCTTAAGCTACTAGGGTATCCAAGGAAGCTACCTGAGCTGAGATGGAGGTTGGAGAAGCTTTAGAGCTCGCCGGTGATGAGAAAGACCGAAAGCGACAATAAGAAACCCATGGTGACAAGATGATCTGAGCAAGGAATTAACGAGTGAGTGATTGAGATAGGTTACATAGCTCCATAAGATGCTCAGACTAGGAGGAATTGAGAAAAGACTCACCCTGCCGGAGTTGGAGACGAAAGGGGGCAATTTGGCCAAAAATAGGAGTTTCTCAAAATCAACCAACCTATTTGACCAAAGGTGAAATTAATTGAGGGGTTTTGCTCCTTAGATCATATGACACGATGTGACACAAATGAACTAAGGAAAAGCTCACCGGAGCGAAGAATTCACCAACGGTGGCGCTCCGGACACGCTTTGGATAGCCCAAAGGACAAGCTTGCGTCTCCATCTACAAGTAATGCCAAAGACTCCCATTAACAGGATGAACAAAGCATTGAAAGAGATGAACAAAGGCGCAAGAACGAGAAGGATACGCTGGAGATGAAGAAGAAACCACTGCTGCATCAACTTGGCCGAAAGTGTGAGCTAGGATTTTTATATCCATCTCGCCGGAGAAGAAAGAGGGAAGCTCGTGCATGTCAACAAGGCAACAAAATGGTGCCAAGTGTCGATTGCATGCTGCGAAAACACAACGTAATGCCACCTCACCTGCGATGCGCTTGGCGTTGGCGAATTTGAGTGAAGAAGAAAAAGATGAGCCGCTGACATGCGGGCCCCACTGTCAGTCTCAGCAAAGATACAAAACAGTGAGCTCAAACAAATAAGGATGGTCCGATAAAAAATGAACGGTCCTGATTGATTTGGATGTTTGGATGGTCCGAACTTTAATTTTCATATGGGCGGTACGATCGCAAACGAATGGCTCAGATTAAGTGGGGCGTTTGGGCGGTCCGAATGGCACAACTCATTTTGACCATGTGATCAAAAGCCAATGATCGCGAAAAGGGGCGCGCTTAGGCGTTTCAAGCGAATAGAAGGGGCACCGTTGGATTGAAATTTAATGATTGAGATTGAAGTGGGGTTCGGACGGTCCGAACGGCCCACTCAACGAGGATGGTACGATCAAGATCTAACGGCTCAGAATCAAGGCACGTTCAGACGGTTCGAATGGTCTAATTGATCCTGGCTGTTGATTTTGAATCCAATGGCATGCACGCTTTGGTTTAAACCAAATTAAGATGGCGCGGTTGGATTGAACATGGACGGTGTAGATCGCATGGAACGTTCGGATGGTCCGAACGGCCTAATGCATCAGGATGGTCCGTTTGAAAATCTACGGTAGAGATTGCGTGGATGGTTCGGATGGTCCGAACGTCCCAACACATCTGGTTCGCTCGTTTAGAAATCGGACGGCTCACGTTCACTAGAGGTTGGGGCTGAGCCCTAATGTGACTGAGCTAGTCCAGACAGCACAAGGTTGGACTAAACCAATATGGTTTGAGCCGCTACAGTGCCAAGAGACTAGGGTTGGGTCTAACGTTGACTAGACCCAAGAATTGAACTTCAAAAGTTTGACTAGAGGTTTAAAAATACCAAATAAATTTATAAAAATACAAAAATTTTCAGAGAAGCTACTGGGATGATATATGTCCTAGATAAATTTTGAAAACCACAGTTCCCGTTTTAAAATACTTAATTAAATACTTTGATCGAAGAGGTTTAAATAGAGAACAGAGATTTTGCAAAAGGTCAAAATAATATCTAAAAATTTGATAAAAATATTTTTATTCAAGATAATTTATTTAGTATTTGATAAAAATACCTCCCCGGTCTTAATACAAGCATTGACTTGCATTCTCTTTTGAAGCTTCAAAACAAGTCTCAAGTTTGGGTTGAAATGGAAGTTTTTAAATTGTAACGAGATGCTCACGTTTTAAAAATGACCAGAAATGCTATGAAAAGCATCTTATTACTGTTCATTATGTAATATCTCGTTCAAATATAAAATATATAAGTGACTAGTATTAGAATTAAATATAATTAGAAAGGGAAAATTCAGAATTTTAGAGGAGTTTTAGAACTCGGGCCTTTGGCCCATAGCTCTTTGGGCCCATGTGGGGGGAACTAAACCCTAGCACCTAAGTACTGTAGCACCGCTATCACTGTAGCACGTTGCTACTGTAGCACACCCCTCCCCTCCGGTGCTTCTCCATTGTTGCCGGCCATAAGGAAGAGGAAGGAGAGGGAAGAAGAGAGGAGAGGAAGAAGAAGAAGGTGGGGGTGATCTTCGCGAGGGCTTCGTGAAGGTTTCAGCGGCAATTCGCGTCGTTCTTGTGGGTAAATTCATGATCCCAATTAGTTTTGATAGATAATTTGTATGTGATTCGTATTCATTAGCTGTTCTGAGATTTCTGTAGTAGATCGGTTGAATCTGTCTTTTTATTGACGCACGGTTTTTGGTTAGATCCGAGCAGATTGAGGGATTAGTGTCTTCTGGAGATAGATGGGAATTTTCGTTATCTTTCCAGAAAGTGCTAATTCATAATTTTTGGATAAACAGTTAATTAGTTATGAATTTCGCAAGACAGGATACTAAATCAGTCTCAGGATTTGTGCAGCGAACGTAGATCTGTAAATTTGATATGGGAGACGGCCGAATTGGGTCAGTTGGTCTCCTTGAGAGTTGTAGATATTTTCATTGTGATTCCATAAAGTTAAATTTCATAATTTTTGGATTTTTAGATCAAAAGTTATGAATCTTAGGATCTCAGGCTGTAATCTAACTCTCTGTTGTGGACAGAAGAGTTTTACTTGACTATTTGCAACATTTGTTGCACAATGAAAATATTTGAGATAATTTTATTGAGATAGTTGGTTTCCTGTATTTTCCAGAGAGTATTGGAACAATGTGTTTGGTTGAACCAAACAGAAGTTATGAAATTCACAAGTTAATAGTACTGAAGATGGCAGATTGGTCTTCGGGATTACAAACAAAGGCTTAGATGAACTAGTTTGATCTTTCGGTCACCTGAGAAGTTGTAGCTAGGCTTGTGTAGGTTCTAGGAAAATTGGATTAATGGCTTTTGGAGTTTTGACTCAAAAGTTATGAATTTTTCCTTAACAGCTGTTCATTTGGACAGATTTGGGAATTTGAGAGTGTTTTGATTAAAAGTTGGGATTGCGATTAGGGACGCTTGTTCTCTTTTTGTTTCATTGCATTGTTGTACACTTTTGGTTTGTGTACTTAGTATATTATTTTACGGCTGCCAGGTGGTGGTCAACCCTGGGGCTAGAGCTTTCTATCGTTGACTTCCGTATCATGGTTGAGGCAAGTACAATTGATCTGTCTTGTTTGTTGTTCGTTCCACTTGATTTATGAATGTGAACTGGGTAATTTCGGTACTCCTTGTTTTCCTTCATGGTTGATATACCCTGATTCTTCGATAATATGTTTACGTTCAACATATACATTCGTTCTTTCTTTCGTGTTCACCACTGAATTGGGTAGTGAAGTCCCATCATTCCAACATGGGCAAGTACTTTAATATTCTTAAAGCTAATGAATGCTAATTGCTTGTTGTTCGCACTGTGTTTTTCTATGAGCTATGATAAAATTCAATGGTTATGTTCCTTTCGTATTCGAGTATTCCATGATTACAGTTGGATGTCTTTCATTTTTCATATTTCATTCCATACATCCATTATTCATGTTTCATCCACGGGAGTGGATTATAAAGACCCATCAATTCCAATATGGGCACGTAAGACCCACCATTCCAATATGGGCAGATTGGGACACCCGTATGAAACGTTCTTCATACGGAACTTGGATCCCCGTATTTTGTTAAATACGGGCTTAGGTGAGCACCGACGGTGTGTCACTAGCTATACCGCAGATATGCATGTGTGCAGTCCCTTCATTTCATTCATTCCATTCATTCAAATATTCATTCTGTGTTATATTCATATTCTTCAATGATGTTGTCATGATCATGATTGTTGTATGTTCAATTATTCATTGTACTTGCTGAGTCTCGCACTCATTCTTGCTTTGTTTGTTTATTTTAGGTGATAATTGATGTTGGCTCAATTGGGAGGGAGTAGACACGCACTACTCATTCACTTCACCATATTCAAGTTCAACCTTACGATTTAGTTTCTATCTTTCATTCGTTATTGATGAACTGTAATAAATAAATTTAGATGGTGAATGATACCTAGTGCTATGTTATGGTTGATTAAGTATTACTTGTGATCTTTGATCATTCCTTCGATATAATTGCTTGCATTCAGACTATATTCATGCCATGGTTCTATTGAATATTGATCTCTTTATGTCATTAGATGAGATAGTGTTTAAATTCTTCTGCATTATGGTTGTATGTTAGATTATTTGGGTGGCATCTTGGCTTCCAAATAGCCAGGGTGTTACACATTAAAACTGAGGCTATTACACCAGCCACCTCCTTTGCTTGGTCTCGCCTCGCAGTGTGTGCCTCCGCCGCTACGTGAGGATCCATTATGAATCAAAATGTCATAGAACATGTTACCATGTATCTAGTATGCTAGAGAGTAGGCTAGCTTGTTAAAGGCCAGCTAGAGTACTCTAACCTCTAAAGTTTCCAGCATAGGATTACCTAGGACCCAATTAGGATGTAATTCCTTAAGAGTGATTGTTGATCATTTGACATAGTTTGCCACTCCATTCATGTCAATATCACCTACACTAGAGACTGTCTAGCAAAATTGTGTACTACAAAGATGGTATAGTGTCAGATCGACAGAGATGGTTAGTTTGCAGGATGTGCCAAAGAATATAGCATCAGACTGAGGATCCCAGTTCACCTCGCGTTTCTGTTAGAGTCTGCATGGAGCCTTGGGTACTCGTTAAAGTTTTAGTACTGTATATCACCCCGATCCAATGGACATATTGAAAGAATTAATGAGTTTGTACCTTAACTCATAGTACCAGTTGGAGCAAGTAAGTGTTATACGCAGAGGTTCCCTACAACACCAGTTGTCAACCAGTTCATAGTTGTCACCATTTTGAATCTCTGTATGATGGACTGTGCATGACATCGTTCAACTAGGAGACTAGAAAACAAAGTGTGTACTTGCATCAATCAAGAGGCAGAAGACCAAGTGTCTTAAACCATAAATGGGTTGAAAGTAGCTTAGCTCAGGAAAGGAAAGCTATGCAGGTTATCACCCTCGCAGTCATATCTATCTTCAGGATACCTGTTGAAAGGTGTTAAGAAAGTTTCAAACCAAGAAAAGTTTGCGATAGAGGTGTTAAGAAGGTTATGTGTTAAGAAGTTTGCCTCAGAGGTGTGTTAGTCAGTTCAAGATTCTAAAGCTCAGGAAAATAGGTAGCTTGTCAACCCGAATTACCAGTCAATAGCAGGAGTCCCTCAACTCTAGAAGTGTCTTCAAGCACCAACCAAACAGGCAACGCTAGAAGCAATTGAGTTGGAAGAGGCCCTTTCCTACAAAGAACTAGTTCGTCAAGTTTTGGTTGAGGTGAGAACTTCAGCAAGGAGCAAGGCGTCCGTTCCGCAAGTGTTCAGAAGTGCAGTCGCGTCAAGGTTGAAGTAGCTTGGAAGTAACAAGAGGTCCTGAAGGCTGAGTTCCTTAACCTTTTCCTTAGCTAGCCTGAATTTCAGGATCGAGATTCCTTTCAGGGGGGAGATTTGTAACATCCCAAAATTCGAGCTTTCAAAAATCTGTTGTGTAGATTAGGTCCCTAAAAAATTTCACTAATTTTCCTTGGTTTAATAAAGCTTAATTGGGAATTTCTAAAAAATTTTAAAAATAATTTGACTAATGTAAACTTCAAATAAATTAAAAAAAAAACAATTTTAGTTGGGTTCCTTGTGTTCCAAGGAATTTTCCTAAATTTTCTTGGATTTTTTTGAGTTTATTTGGTATTTATTTGAGCTCATTTGAATTTCCAGTCTTTTTCTAAATTCTGAAATCATTTCTTAATTCCTTCTTGCTTAGTGGGCCAAATCCGCTCAGCCCATCCCTTTTCTCTCTCTCCCAGATTCCACCTGGCCCAACCCCATTTCCCATCCCCGCCAACCTGCCTCCATCCTACTTTCACCCTCAGCCCACCACCCTTCCTGCGCTCAGCCCAAGTGCCGCTAGCCCCCCAACGCGCCAACCCGGCTTGCTCTCCTGTAACCCTAGCACCGCCCCTGGCCCACCTGCCAGCCACCTCCTCCTCCCGGCCTTGCCTGCCGCCCGGACTCTGTTGTCGCCGACTTGGCCCACAAACCAAGAACACCATAAATACTACCGTCCTGTGCGCATCGCTTTCCCTTCATCGCGCTGCCTTCATTTGACCTAGCTGACGTCGCCCAGGACGTCGCTGCATGCCACCACCCCCATGATCTTCTAAAAGCCTAGCGCTGCCCTCTTCGTACCAGATCTTCACTGTGGAAGCTCCTCGCATCGAGCCTTACCACCATCGGCATCGTCTCGGCGTCCTCTACACGATGCACCCATCACCTTGAGCTCTCGAGTTGTCATTCACCATTGCCATCCTAACTTTCTTCACCTCCCGCAACGCTCGGCCAACCCAAAACCATGTCGTCGCATTCCCTTTCGCCTTAGTGAGTTCCTTTCAACTCTACCCGCATCACCATGTGTCCCATCTCCTGATCTACCCAATCCCTCCTCTAATTACTAGTTTTGCTCACCATGCACTGAGATCCAAGTTTTCTCTCCCATCTCCGTCCACCGCCCTTCGTCGATCGATTGCGCCACCACCGGTGAGCCACCGCCTTCATCTTCACCACCATCGAGGTCGCCAAGCCATGTTCTACCATGTCCTCACCCTCCCGTCACCAGTGCACCGTTCCTCATTGTTGCCATCAAGCAAGCCGCCACCACCACTATTTTTCTCCTCACCGCTGGCGATTGCCGCCGTATCTGCGTCATCGCATTCGTCGTCGCCGCCTCTCTCTGCTGCACCCCTCCGCATGTGCCGTCGTGCTCGCTAGCACGGGTGAGCCCTCGGGTCCCGAGCACCATTGACGCCATTGTGCCACATCACTACCGCATTAGCCGCCACCTCACCTCTCCGTCCTCCATGTTCGCTGCGTCAGCGCCACGTGAGCATCACGTCAGCATCGCTACCAACTCAGCTGTCCTTGCCACGTTCACTACCATGTCACCGCCATCTCCCTGCCACCTCACCCCATTGTGCGATATGTCAACCACATTAACGTCCATGTGTCATCCACCCGTACACCAACCAAGATCCAAACCCGCATGGACATGGTTCACCACGATCCAAGTCTATGAACCGTGGACCCACCTTGTCAGTATATTGTTCCATGAACCCGGTTCACCGTGAACCATAACCCTAGTCCATGGACCTGGTCAATAAACCAATGGCCCCACATGTTATTTGCTCGTTTTTTTCTAGAATTATTTTAATTCTAGAAATTCATTTATCCCATGGGTCCCACTTGTCATTCTCTCTGTATTTTCCAAAATTCCCAAAAATAAAGATTCTGAGAATATTCGTCAGCCCCGCCTGTCAGTCTCACATATTCTCTCTCCCGTTTCTTTTTTAGCAATTTCTTTTCCGATCAAACTTCCAAGAGCTCATTCTTCCTTATACGAACTCCGATTGAACCCATTCATGTTTCTAAATTCATCTAAAATCAAGCCCTGCCTTCAAGTGCCATTCAATTTAAATTTGGATTTTATTTGATTTGTCTCTTTTATTTTGTTTTTGTTTTTGTTTTTGTTTTTGCACTTTCACTCTCGTTAGACGTCATCATTCTAGAATTACTAGAAGGAGCTGAAGGTTAAGGAAGTCAAAGATCGAAGATAAAGAACATCAGTATTGTTATAGCAAGCCAAGTTGTGCTTTGACCATATTGCACACAGTTTTCCAAAAATTACTTTGATTCAAATTATTGCATGTTATTTCAATTATTAAATTCTTTAATACTTTGGGTTTAGTTATGCATCTCCTTGATTTTGCCGACCTTGATAATTGTATTGTCATGGTCATTTGTCACCCTAGCTTGGTTAATTATTAGTTGGTATTATTATAGTACCAACGTGGGTTAGTTAGAAACGATTAGTATGGTTAACCATGCAATGAGTCATTGATATCATTTTGAATTGCAAATCTAAACTTGACTAAGTGATTATGGAACTTCTTTGTGAAAAGTTGTGTGTCGTATGTTGTCACCTGTTGATGGCATGTGTTGCACTTAATCAACAGGATGGGAAAACATTTAGATTGAGGTGAGTGGAAAGTAATTGTGATATGGTGGATTGTGTGCTTGGGAAATGTGAATTGTGGTTACTTTGTTAGAAATTAACAATCTTGCCTTGGTGAATTAAAGACTTAACTTTGTGCATCATTGAACTAGGCCTTACAGTATGACCACATGCTTGGTATGGGATAGGCCTAGCTCCTTAAGTTATGAAGTCTCAACATTGGCTACCTCAGGCAGTAGGTTAGCTGTGTGACAGGGTGGAGGTGCGGACTACTTGGTAGGGTCACATTTATGAGCGGTTCGCCATCTCCATGTCCAACGGTGTGTGTCGGGCGAACGAGCTCTGTGAGGTTTGGTGCTGGCAGTATGTATATCGGGAGGGTCATTGTTGAGATGAAGTTTCCGAAAGGATTTGTTACGATTGCTCAATCGCATACTTTCGTATGGCGAGTCATGGCAGACATGATGAGTAGATTGCATCTTGTGGGTAAAGTGCATAACCTCTATAGAGTGTTAACAATCTATTCGAATAGCCACGTCCGCAGTCATGGATATGCTTAGGGATTTCACATGAGGGGTAGATTTTCATAAAAAAAAACAATTAGGAGGTTTAGCTGTGTGAATTAATTTATATGGCTATGTGAAAGAATTGATTAGGCTATGTGAGCTTTGTGAAATGCTTGTTAAATTACTATTGTTATTTGTTTTGAATTATGTTTTTAATCTATTATTCATATTCAACTACAACTGTTGCTTTTATGCAAAAGAACCATAGATACCATATCCTTTGGAATAAGCTATTATCTATAATTGCATTATGTGGTACAACTTGCTGAGTACTCCATGTACTCACCCTTTATATAAAACAATATTGTTCAGTTGATGAAGACTACATCAGTTCATCAATGGTCACCAAAGGTCAACTTTAAGGATCGTGGAGAACTAGGTCGTGCTACCTGACTCGATTGCCTGTGAGCATATGGATGTGCTACACTGAAGTTATTCTATTTCCTTCCACTGCAGCGTATGTGAGATATTCGCTTTCTGAAGCATTAATTGTAAACTTTGTCCTTAAGGTCGTTACTATGATAATTATTGCTAATTGTATATTTCTTAGTTATCTTTGCATACGGAATGGTATTTCATCGATGTTGCCACTGTTTACACTATCGTGATCTTGGACTAGTGCAGTATACACAGAGGGTCCATATTTGCATATTTGCGTCCCGACAAGCTGGCTGCCGCACCCCTGCCACAGCAGGTTGTCGTGCCACTACTGCTGGCTGCCGCGTTAGTCGACCCTCTTATTGCACATCCTTATGCGACTCAGGCATAGACTAGCCACCTTCCACAACCTCTGTTCGAGCGACATCTCAACCTTTCCGCAGAGTCCACTGTCATATTTCCTATTCCCATGTCTTATCATTTTGCTTTCAAGGACCCACATTGGCATGCCACCATGCAAGAGGAATATCAGGCTATCCTTGATAACAGAACATGCACTCTTGTTCCTCCTCCACCAGGCTCTAATGTAGTCACTAGCAAGAGGATTTTTTTCCACAAGTTCAACCCATATGACTCGCTTTCTCGCTACAAAGTGCGTTGGGTTGTCTGTGGGTGTCTATGATTATGAGGAAGGCTAGAAATTCTACCCCCTTCTATAACCACTTTAACTTTTGGGCAACCTTTGTTCGTGCTTAACTCCGAACGGGGTGATGGAACCAATAAAGCGGTTTTAAGAGTCATAGCCTTTAGTTGTTGTTTTGTAGCAAAACTCTGAGAAACAAATGAATGCAAAACTCTAGAATCAAACAAAATAGTAGTAGATGTTGAATTAACTAAGAACTTGCCCAGCAGACTTCTAAAGCTATCTGGGCTTCGTCTACCGTGACATGGTTCACGCGGCTTCTCCCAAAAGGTGGTGGAGTCCTAGTGGCTGCATTTGGGGTTTGGGGCACTCCACGTCCCGCTCCTAGCATGGGAGTTCTTGTCCGAATAGCTCACAAATTGAATATAATAGGCATTGGAGCTTGCTTCCACAGACAATTATTGGTGTAGTGACCCATCTCCTGGCAGTTGAAACAGGTAACACCTGCGACGGGATTTTTGTTTCGTGGCAGCTAGTTGTTGTTGCTGTTGCCGAGGTTGCGAAATCTAGAAGCAGTTGGGCAAAGTGCCGGCGCAGGGGTCCTGAATGCAGCAGGGGGAGTGAATCGGATAGGATGCTGCACATTCATTCTAGCTCTTTGCAGATGATTTTGATGAGTACCATGGTGCACCATATTCCTCTTGCGGGATTCCTCAAGCTCACGATGAGATTCCTCTATGCGCATGGCCTTGTCCATCATATGCTGATAATCCACATAGTCATTACCAACGACTTGCACCTTCAAGCTGGGGTTCAGTCCACGCTTGAAATGTTTCTAACGTGCATCATCCGTGGCAACGTCCTCTTGAGCATAGCGGGAGAGTTGAGTGAACTTGTTGAGGTACTAACTCACTGACATGCTTCCCTGCTGCAGCTCATGGAACTCATTCTTCTTTATCTCCACCTTTCCATCTGGAATATGAGTGACAAAAAGCTGCTGAAAACTCAGCCCAATTGATATCTTGGTGATTTTCATGGGCTGCACAGTAATTCTCCCACCATTCTATGGCAGTGCCCTCAAGTTGATGCGCGACGTACATGACCTTATCGCGGTCATCACACCAAGCAATGGCAAGCTTCTTCTCTATGGAGCGCAGCCAATCATCTGCATCCAAGGGTTCAGAAGAGTTGGAGAAGGTAGGTGGACATGTCCTCGTGAACTCCGCTGACTTTGACCACAGAAGAGCTAGCGGTGGTGGCATGGTAGTTGCTTGGTTGTTCTAGTTCAGTATCGTGACAAGAGTAGCAACAGTCTAGTTTTGTTGATTCATCATTTGATTCATATTCTACATCATGACATTCATTAACTAGGTCTGAGCTGCTATAAACTAACCCAAGCCTTAGTTTGCTATTGCGATCGGTGGGGGTGGTGCATTAGGATTAGCACTAGCGTTGGGATCTACTGGTCCACCTTGACTTGTGGTGTTGCGGGTCTGAACCATCTGCAAAGTGGACCAACGATTAAAAAGATGAGAGGGAAAAAGCAAAAGATAAGTGGTAAAATCTTCTAGGGGAGCAGGCTACCTAGAGACAGAAAACAAAAGAGAGCATAGCCAAGAAGGCTATAAAATAAGCAATAAACACGAGCAACGGAAAATCCTAAAATACACAAACTAGGTGATGCTATTTAGTCTAACTTATATGGGTGGTGAACTTAGACACAAATGGTAGATCTCGAAACTTCTAGGCCATCCATCGCTTTGATCACCGAAGACTCGAGTCAACTATAGAGAATTCTGAGGTGAGAAAGGTCAATTTAAATTTGAAAATAAAGTTTTATAAAAGACAAGAGATAAGAATCTAAGAATGATATGAGAAAAGAATATAATAGGATGAGAAAAGAATAGCAAGACACGAGAAAATATTAACTATTCATGTCAATTGGTTGGTTTGATTTAGAAAATATCTTTTGAAATTTTTGTCTAAAACGATATAGCTCTGATACCATCTCTGTCAGGAACCGAACTTGCAAATTTGGACCCTCTGTGTATTCTGCACTAGTCCAGTATCACGTTAGTACACACAATGGCAACATAGATGAAATATCAACCATCCAATGAGATAACTATGAAAGTAACAACATAACAATAAATAATAGCAGAGGACCTTATGGTCAAAGTGTGGTGCCCCGTGTCATTACCCCAAAGGGAAATCACACTTAGGCATACGGATTACTATTTGTCTGTCCGGTAGGACACCGCTCTAACTAATAGTAAGCCTTATCAAAGTCTACACAGCAGAATAATAAGATAGAAACTGTACTTTATTCTAGTATTTAGCCACACAAGGCTATGGTCTGCATTACAAGTAGTAATTTACAACTGATAAATGGGACTATGTCCCCTCGCTTGCCTTTCTTGCTCCATCGGTCTTCTACTCGCCCCATGTGTCAAATATGGTGTCCACCTCGCCCTGCTCCTCGTAGCAAGCGCCCTCATCTCCTGCAGTCTCATCGGCACCTGCATGTCCTTCGTCCCACTCGGGGTAGTTCCTGACCGGACTAGGATCTAACAAAGGAAAATAATAGCAAGGTTGAGTACTAGTGTACTCATCAAGTATTAATAGCAAAAATGCACTGGATAACTCATCTCTGTTTGTTATTACATTTTCTAGTTCATCTCTTTTTCTAAAAATAAACAACTCATCAAAACTTTAAGTGGCAAGTTTTAATACTAAAAAGACTACTTGTCACTCAAAGAGAGGATAGACCCCTGGCAGTTCCCGCCGACTCCAATCCAGAAGACAAACATGAATTCATGATTTTATATAGCACTACGTAGGCTTGTACCACTTTACCCATAGCTATTCTAAGCTCTAAATGAGCCAGGTCCCCTGCATTTTCCTTCGATGTGGGTTTGAGTTCAGAATACAGAACATTTTCCAGTTACGTGATTAAGTCTCAACCCATTATTTTTTGTCGGTGTCATGAGGCGCACCCCGTCCTCCACCGAGTTCTGATAATGTTGGTTGGGCCTGCCCTCCGATCCCAACACTCCATCGCGCGGTAGTATATCGCCCTGGGTCCCCCACTTCTGGGTTCCTCCCCATATTTCTTACCTGATGTGGAGAGTATAATTACGTAATAAGTAGCATTTTCTGCCCACCAAAATGGGAAAATTGGCACTTAATTTACGGGCTCTGATCCAGGTGAGAGTTTTGTTGGTCCTTATATATTAACCATATGTAAAGGGTCCCACCTCTTTCCTCATCTCTTTCCTGCCCCGGGCCCCCTTTACCAGCCATAATATTCATCATTTCTGATCTCTCATTTCTTTCATCATCTTCTTCTTTCATTTACCCGATTTGGTTTTTGAGACATAGTTTTTGTGGACATATGTATAACAATACAGCAAAGTACGGATTACAATTAATATAACTATGTTGGTGATCAAGAGATAAGCCTGCCTTCAGAATTGTAGAAAAGATCGTCGTCGACAAAATCAGTATCAGCTACTCGGTCTGCGTGGGTTTGTCTTCTCCAATTTATAAGACGGCGCGAATAATAAATAAATAAGTAAATACTTAGTTGCTTTTGGGGCTATTATGCATACATTAGTTAGATGATTCTTCTGTTTAGCAGATTTTAATTCAATAACATTTTTCGGATCCCCCATTAAGTTAGCACTCCTCACTACAGTTGTTTTACGTTCTACAAGCTCTTGGATCGAGGTTGCTGAAATCTGCATTTTATCGTACGAAAATAAAATACTAAACGTACCAGCATGTAATTAGGCCTATTTAATTTTATTCATGCAATTATGTCAAATTTGTTTTATTTAAGCGTGTACGCGTTTACTTAATTCTCTAAATAGACTTAGGTTGTTTATTTTAATTATTCTATCACGATTAAATTATTTTTAACACACCAAATTATTCGTATAAGTTAGCGACTGCTACTGGTGAGTATTTTAGTTACATACGGTCTTAGGTTAATATTGCATTTTTTGATTTTATTTTTCTACCGGTCCGGCTACTGTTATTTTTTCTTTATGGGGTTTAAAAATCCATTTGTCTGGCGATTCATCTGGAACTTGCAGGTAATGCGTCAAATTATTTATCCAACTCAGTGGCGATTTTATTAGATTTATTTTACCCCTTCACTACTACAGAAAAGGCTTTCACAGACGGTTCAAAAACGTCATCACAGACGGTTTCATGAGCCGTCTGAGTTTATGGGTCAATGATGACATGAGGTCATCATGCACGGTTTTGAACCGTCAGTGATGTATACTTTCCTGCACGGTTTGTGGTTCAAACCGTCATGAGATAATAATATCACAGACGGTTTCATCCACAAACCGCTCAGGATAGCACATATCACGATTTGTTTCATCCACAAACCGCTCAGTGATAGCACATATCATGCATGCTTTGTGGCCGAACCGTCAGGATGACTTTTCTCTATAAGGGCCCAGCGTTGGTTGCTTGTACCATTAAATCGGCATCATATATATATTACATATATATTGTTCGTGATCTCTCGACCACTTTGGGGATCGTCCATGCGGCATGAGAAGGATGAGGCGGTAGCCACGGGCAACCTCATTGAGGACATCAATTACAGATTGGGCGTCGCTATGTTGAAGAGTGTCGTTGATCTTGGTACTCGATCGGGAAGTGGCATCATGTATTAGCAACTATCCATTCTTGAGTATGTAATCGTTTTAAACCCAACAAGAACACTAAGCAACCATTCTCATATTTCAAAAGAATTCTCAACTTGTTGCTTGGTGTTCTTGTTGGCTTTAAAGACAATTACATGCTCAAGAATTATTGGTTGCTAATACATGATGCCACTTCCTACCAGAGTAGTTAAGATCAACGCCACTTTCAACATAGCGACGCCCAATCCGTAATTGGATGTCCGACCGCCTTTTGCATCCATACTTTTTAAACTTACAAGGGCTCAATGAGATTGCCCGTGGATACCGCCTCATTCTTCTCATGTCATGTGGACTAATTTCTAAAGTGGCCGAGGATCATTTAATAATATATATATATATATAATATATATATGATGTCGGTTTTAATGGCACAAGCACCACCGCTGGAGACTTTATAGAGAAGAGATTATGAATGGAATGGTAGGACGACTGCACGCAAGAGGTAGGAGAACTTGACCGCATGAACAAGGGGACTATTAATATGAACTAATTATCAATTCAATTTCAGCATAAGACTATTGACACCATTACATCACAGAGCAAGGGACTATTAATATGAACTAATTATCAATTCAATTTCAGCATAAGACTATTGACATCATTACATCACACAAAGAAGAGGACTATTAATATGAACTAATTATCAATTCAATTTCAGCATAGGACTATTTACATCATTACATCACAGAGCAAGGGACTATTAATATGAACTAATTATCAATTCAATTTCAGCATAAGACTATTGACATCATTACATCACACAACAAGAGGACTATTAATATGAACTAATTATCAATTCAATTTCAGCATAAGACTATTAACATCATTGAGCAGCTTCATCGCCAAAGAGAACAAGACCAAGGGTGTCCAAACCCACCACACAAGTAGTAGCCCTCGGATCCATCGCAGAGCACTAGCTAGCCATTTTCATCACAGAGCAAGGGGGTAGAGACAGAGAGGATCTTAGTACAACAAGAACCACGGTGGCGACCCCACCACTAGCACAACCCTCATCCATTTCCTTTACCTTGCATAAATCACACAAACATCGTGACACAACTTAAGGTTCATGCATAAAAATCAAACTCAACAAAAGACATTAAGCTAACAGATCTAGAGGAGAATAGAGGAGGATGGGGAAAGCAAAGCCGGCCAGGCCCTAGCAGGCGCAACGGGTTGGGCGGCGTCGGCGACTGTCGTCGAGCGGCGGCCGAGGTGGGGAGGAACGGAGTTAGGCGGGCGCAAACCCCAGCAGAGCCGGGAGTGACGAGTTTGACGTCATCGTCGTTAGTAGCATTAACGGTGACGCCGCAAAAGACACTCTTATCGCACGAGTGTCTTTTGCAAAGGTCACCAGATGCTAAACCGCTTGGCGACGGAAGAATGGCGGCGCCAAGCGGACGGGAGGAACGGACGAGAGTAAGGTCACTGGGAGTGACGAGTTAGAGCGCAAACCTTAGCGGCAAGTGGGCTAGCTCCTACTTATAAAGAGACTTATCGAGATGGTTCTATTATGGAACCGTCGGTGATAATTATCACGACGGTTCCATAATAGAGCCGTCAGTGATATGGGACATATCACGACGGTTCCATAATAGTGCCGTCGTGATATGGGATATATCACGACGGTTCCATTATGGAACCGTCTGTGATATAAACCTATATCACGACGGTTCCATAATGGAACTGCTCGTGAAATGGTTTTTTCTCAAGTATATATATACAATTACATGAAATGAAGAAATTACATGTTTATATTAAAAAGCGTAAACCTATAATTAAACAAGGTTTTTCTAGTGGCGAAGGTAGGTCGCTATCTCCATCTGCAATACTTCATAGGCGACGGTGTCAGATTTCGGACGATTCTCGATCATCGAAGAACGAAACCTCAAATACATCCACCCGCTGACGCGCTTGCTCGAAAGTGTCTCCTAAGACCTCGATCGTTGAACTAAGAAGAATTGAGCCCATAGGCTCTCTTCCTTGCTTGAGGGGTCTCGCCTAGTCGACTTTGGCCGCCGCCGACACATTACCGGCGACGTGACGGCAAGCCTCCTCGAGACGGCAACGCCGCTTTTGGAGGACTACGACGATGACGCCAGAACTCGCCGAAGTGCGAGATCACCCTAAGACACGGCGGAGGAGGATGTCAAGACAATGAAGGTGGCCGCCACCGCTCCCGCAAATTCTCCGCCGGCAGAGGAGTGAAGACACTGCTGATCAAACAGTGTTCTTCCGCAAAGACGGCTCAACTTATACCGAGAGAGGTGCTCATACAAAGGCGCCAGAAGGCCATCGCTGCGGCGACAAGGAAGAGGCAGCCATTTCGCTTTTTTATAAGTATGTGGGGATGATCATCTTGGATGGCGGATGATCCTTTTTATAAAACAAGAAATAAATTCGAGTGTGAGATTTAAGAGACGCGTCGGGAGCCGAGCGGATCGATGCGATGAAGAGACGATCGGGAGCCGGCGGATGGCGATTTAACACGACGCATCGGCGATGAAGAAATTAACTCACGCTGGAGCGATATTATCACAGACGGTTATTTTTAAGAACCGTCTGTGATACTAATTAATATCACAGACGGTTTTTGTTGTAACCGCTCGTGATACTTCACGACGGTTGTGTTTTAAAACCGCTCGTGATATCGATTAATATCACGACGGTTTCGAATAAGAACCGCTCGTGATACTTCACTGACGGTTTCAACATGAACCGCTCGTGATATTGCCTCTTCACGACGGTTTTTAGCGCAGCCAAGAGTACGCACGCCTCTAAACCAAAACCGCTCGTGATTGAATGTAATACCGACGGTTTCGGCCAACCGTCTGTGATGAGGCGTCCAGTATTAGCCTTTTTGTAGTAGTGCTTTTTCCTCGCTTTTAGTTTTTTTATCAGTCGATCTACTACTAAATATTCCAACGTGGTTTAAAAATTCTACACTTCTGGCGATTCGTCCAAAACTCGTAGGTATGCTACGTACATGTTCTCACTTTTTATTAATAAATTTTATTTTATTTTTCTTTTCTTTCCTTGCTTTATCTCTCCGCCTTATCCCTTTTGCTTTACCCCTATTTCTCTCTCCTCATCTACTCACGTCCGAACACTCCAGAGTCCAGACCTCCTGGCTCTTCTTCTTCCTTTCTCACTTTTCTTAGTTCCTCTCTCCTCTTCATTTCTTTCTTTACTTTTGCTCCCTAAGCTTCCTTGCTCCTACCGAATGGTGCTCATTGTTGGAATTTGGCTTGTCTTCACTTCTTTTTTTCTTTCATAGAAAATCACCACTCGAGACCACTTCGTACAGACTTCAGAGAAGCACTCGGTTCTTTGTTGGAAATCACGTAATGCTAGCAAAGCACTTGGAGCAAACCAACCTTTTCCGTGGGTCCCACTATCCCCTGTCTCTTCCTCGGTGTGATCGACAAGCATAGCACCTCCCTGGAGCCTTTTCCCTTCACATGATAGCTTTTCTTGGTCTTCCTTCTTCTCTGGAGCTAGTAGCAGCGCTTTGTTTATTTTGCTCTGGAGAGTAAAAATGATAGGACACAAAGCAATGTCTGGTTTCTTTCCAAGAGCGCACTGCTCTTTTCTTTTCTATTTGTTCAACTCTAGTCTTGCTTACATTGCTTGCTTACAATCTATTGCTTGTTTGCCTACACTCGATGTTGCTTATAAAGGCTATGAATACCAGACTTCACGCCAGACTCGGTAGCTATAGTAATCGGACTTGCTATCGTACTCAACCTCCGTATATGAAACAGACTCAGAAAAAACAGAAACTCTAACAGAGGAAAAATCAAAACCTACCAAAAAACAAGATTAAAATCCAACAATCACCCCCTTAATGTTGTTTCTTCATTTTTATCATGCTGATCTTCTCTCTCATCTGAACTTCCAAGTCTTCCTCTTTTACCTGCACTCCCGTGCGTCGTTCCTTCCTGGGCCGATACTGCCCTACCACCTACTCATGCTCCATCCTGAGCTATTCACAAACCAACGCTTGCCGCACCTCGCACCTAGACTGAACTCGTCCTTCCTTGCATGCCCACCTGGGCTGGAGCACCCGCTCCCACGACTGCTTGGGCTTCACCATTATCTGAGCCTCTCGCTCTTCTCTCTTGGACCAAGTTTGTCTGCTTTCCCGCGTACATCTCAGCTGAGGTTACACCGCCTCTTCCTCCTGCGTCAACTTCGTGTACACCGCTCCCTTCATACTTGTGGGACTCGCCGCCCCACAAGGTTCTCAGGCGCCTTTGTCAAGGCCGCCTAGACCTCCCAAGGCTTCGCCGCGCGCTTTCGCTAACCGCATGCCACCTCGGGTCCCGCTATGTTCGTTTAATACTCTAGTTCCACTCGACTACTCCAGATCGTCCTTCACACAAACCGGCTTACAAGTTTTTAGAGAAATTTTGTACAACCGGTTCAGGGATCTTATCACCTTCATCAACAGGTCTTTGTTCTTATCATAGACACACAAGAACTCATCCTGCAGCTCCACCTCACACTGCTCCGCTTAATCGCCCGAGATCGAGTATGTTGTTGCACAAACTTGGTATAAAGTAAATATCAGGCAGCATTTTCTGATCACCGTTCTTGCATCGCAACAACATTGTACCTTTGCCTTTTATCTATACCGTGGAGCCGTCACCAAACTTTATTTTTTTTGAAATCTTCTCGTCGAGCTCATGGAACATAGAGCGATCTCCTGTCATGTGATTGCTTCCTCCATTGTCCAAGTACCACTCATCAGTATGATCGTGATTTCCTCCCTCCGTGCGTAGTTTAGGAACTATGTTCTCCTCGTTCAACATCACCATGACCGGCGCCTCGTTGACACCTAAGGAGAGAAGCAGGGTAGGATGGTCATCTTCATTTTCACAGTTTCGGATGAGGTTTACCTCCTCGTTCTTCTTCTTGTTTCAGTAATCCAAAGCATAGTGCCCATACTTATCACAGTTGAAGCACTTTATGTAGCTATGGCACTCCGATGTGTAGTGACCGTATTTATCACATTTAAAACATTTGATATGTGGCTTATCACGGGATCTATCACCATCGCCTTGCCCAGCCTTTTCTTCACGGCCACCTCTCCTCTTTTGCCGGTCGCCTGCCTGCGCTCGTGCTCACGCCGTGGCTTGATGAGCCATGGTCGCCCTCTTCGATGATCCTCGTGAAACCGCTCATCATCGCTTTCTTGTATCTCCTTTAACAAAGAACGCCTACTAGTTATGGGACTGATACCTTTACTCGTTACTAGATTGATACCCCTTCAATAGCTCCTCATGCGCCTTGAGGGAACCGGTGATCTCCTCGATCTTCTTTTCCTCCAGATCCGAAGAGTACATGAGCGTTGTGACGACAGATACGAACTTTTCTGGTAGCACGCGTAGGTATTTCTTCACTGCCACAGATTCCTCCATCTTGTCACCGAGAGAGACAATTTGATTGTACAATGAAGTCAGCTTACCTGCGAACTTGTCCACCGACTGGGTTTCTCCCATCTGGAGATTCTCGAACTCGGTGTGCAAATTCTAGAGCCGTACCTCCTTCACACAATCAACTTCCGCGTGCATCTTTTGAAGCGTCACCCACGCCTCACATGTCGTCTCCTTGCCGATGAGCTGCCGCATCATGGAGTCTAGCACCGCCTGGTAGATGATAGACAAAGTCGTCTGGTCTACCTTGTCGTCCACCTCCTTGTCCTTCGCCTTCGGATCGACTGCACCCCAGACTCCCTGGATGCGCATGTTCACTTTCATCTTCATTGCCCACACCGGGTAATTATCGGTCGTTAGGACATGATATAGGAGGGAGAACTGCCCATCCTGGGTCTTCGCGTTGTCACCCATGATCTTCAGATAGCACCAAGATCAACAGGCTCTGATACCAACTGTTGGAATTTGGCTTGTCTTCACTTCGGTTTTTTTCCAGAGAAAATCACCACTCGAACCACTTCGTACAGACTTCAGAGAAGCGCTCGGCTCTCTGTTGGAAATCACGTAATGCTAGCAAAGCACTTGGAGCAAACCAACCTTTTCTGTGGGTCCCACTAGCCCCTGTCTCTTCCTCGGTGTGACCTACAAGCACAACACCTCCCTGGAGCCTTTTCCCTTCACGTGATAGCTTTTATTGGTCTTCCTTCTTCTCTGGAGCTAGTAGCAACGCTTTGTTTATTTTCCTCTAGAGAGCAAAATCGACAGCACACAAAGCAATGTCTGGTTTCTTTCTAGGAGCGTGCTGCTCCTTTTTTTTCTTTTCTATTTCTTCAACTCTAGTCTTGCTTACATTGCTTACTTACAATCTATTGCTTATTTGCTTGCACTCGATGCTACTTATAAAGGCTGTGAATACGAGACTTCACGCCAAACTCGGTAGCTACAGTAATCGGACTCGCTACAGTACTCAACCTCTGTATACGAAACGGACTCAGAAAAAACAGAAACTCTAACAGAGGAAAAATCAAAACCTACCAAAAAACAAGATTAAAATCCAACACTCATGGTGCCATGGCCCCACCATGCCATCGAGCTCGGCTTGGCTCGCCATCGCCTCTGCGCCATGTGCCTGCTTCCCCCCTGTCTGTTTGCCTTCTCGGCTCGCCTCAGGCGCCAAGGCTGGCTGGATCGCGAGCCGCCGCCTCGGCTTGGTGTGGCTCGCCACCGGCCGCTGCCGACCATGCCCATGCCTCGTCCTTCCTCAATGGATTCTTGCCTCCCCTTTTTTCTTTATTTTGGTTTTTATTAAGCAGTCTTGATTTATTCCTTTTGATTTGTGATGTTAGTTGTTCGTGCATGGTGATGAATGGAGGTGGACTATCTTGGCTCACTAAGGTACCTCTCTACTCGCTCTATCCCGCTCCCTCCCATTGCTCTGTGATGTGAATGCTGAGGGCTATTGTTGATGCTACTGCTATTGCTTCTGTCAATGGTGCATGCTCTGTGATGGGGATGGATGGGTGATATGCTACTAGGGCTTGTGCTCTTTGTGTAGGGCTAGTTCACATGGTGGGTTTGGTTTGGACAAAATGACTGTGGATAAAAGATAGTGGGTTTACCTCTGTTCGTCGGTTTGGGTTGGGGCTGGGGATGGCAGTGGTATGGTCGCGATGGTGATGCCGGCCATGGTGGTCGTGGTAGCGGTGCTCCCCTTGTTCCCGTGGCTCCTTCTGGTCCTTGCTGCCCTTGTCGGCTTGGCTTGTCCCTTTCCTGGGTCTTCCTCGACTCCCTTGCTCCCCTCTTCTCCTTCTTTGTGGTAGTGGGTGTGGATGGGTGATGATGGTGAGTGATGCTTGGCTGGGGCTTTGCTTGGGCTTGCTTACCTGTGGAGGCAGTGGGTTGCTTGCTTGTGCTTGGGTTGTGGCTTTTGGCTTGGGCTCTTTGTTCTTGGCTTGCTCTTTGTTTTCTCTCTTGGTTGGCTTTGCTCTTGCTGGGAAGGTAGTGGGTGTTCTTGAGCTTGTGCTCCCAGTTGCTTTGTGCGCCTTAGGATGGTTGTGAGGTGAATTGGAGGCTTTGTGTGGCTTGTGATATTTGTGTTGGCAGTGAAGAGGAGAAATGTGTTTATATGGGGGAGATGGCTCCTAGGGGAGGGGATTTTGGCTGGCATGTCCTCCCTCCTTGTGCATTCCCCTTATCTCTTTTACTCTCACAAAGGACTATTTGGTTAAAAACCTTTGGTCCATGGGAGTCCCCTACACTGCTCAATGGCGTTTCTACTACGGACGGTAAGTCGGTAAAAATGGAAAGTGGGCACGCGGGTTAAGAAAATGGAATGGGCCTATGGTCCATCCAGTATTGTCAGATTTTTCTACGATTCAGGTAAGTTGGTATATGTGGGTGTTGGATATTACTAAACGCCGGGTATGGAACCCATGGGAGGTGAGACGGTGCCGATCAACCTAGGTTGGTCTGGGAACCTTGGTGCTCCTCGGGAACTCTGATAGCAATCTATCTTTACTTTTAAGTTCTATTTATTGCTTTTGATTTGATAATCATTCTCTGAGTTTTTGGCGGATGATGGAAATGTCGATGGAGGAAAGGTTGGACGGCTGGCGATATATGGGCAATGCTGCAAGGAAGGCTTCGGTGACATGCAATGCAAGAATTTAGATTGTAATTTAATTAAATGTTGTAATTTTTATTTTGATTTGTTGTAAATAATTCTTGTAATAATTTCCAAGTTTGTAATATTTAACTTTTGCTTGTACTGAATTCTTGTATGTTTAATCCGATGTAAAGAATTTATTGTAATTTAATTCTGAGTTTGATCTTACTGCTCTACCTGCGATTGTAAAGGATGCTTGAATTTAATATTATCTCATATGGAATTATTTTGTGATGTGTTTGCTTTCAATGGAGTTTGTGATTTGTTTTTTATTAGATGAAATTTTGTTTTACTGCTAATTACCGATTAGCGTTGTTTAGATTAGTTTAATTTCTCTAGTTCTCACATCCTCCTCCCCCCCCCAAAGAAAAATTTCACCCCTGAAATTTGATTCTCCTATGAATAGGTAGGGGTAGGCTTCACGTAGCGCTTCCTCTTCCTCCCACATAGCTTCACTAACGGAGTGATTTTTCTAATGAACCGCTTCCGGTCTTCTGTCGCTAGAATTTTCACAGGACGTTCTTCGTAGATTAGGTCATCTTGTAATTGTATATCGAGATTGGCTAGGTGATGTGAGGGCTTCCTCAGGCATTTTCTGAGTTAGGAGACATGGAATACCCGTCGATCCCAAAACCCAAACCACACATGACAGAACTAAAATCAAGACATTGTTAATTAATTAGCCAGGTCCATCGCATACTGGACATGTGGTTGTACGATAAGACCTAGATCAATGGTGCACAAGATTAAATCCGTATTGATTACTCAGGCGAAACCACTGCATCCGAAATGTGCTACCCGCACTCTCTTTACTATACGATCATTCGCCTGGGTATGAAACCATTTTGTTCAACCAGGTTCAATGGCATCCCCTTCCATGGCACAACAATTTTTATAACAGTTGCCTCACACCACAATTCCATATATCATTAAGTCAAGTTATCATGTTCCATCTTGTGAATAGGAGGAACACACCATACAACTAAGCATGACTAAGCCTAATACGCCACCAATGTTGGTATTACAATTATTTCCAACTAATATCAACCCTTCCTATAGTCTCCAAGGATACATGTCATTCACAATTATTCAAGGTGGCATAAAGTCAAATAGGTATTTAACTACTTTGGGAAACAATTTATATACAAATAGCCAGCATGAAGATATAAAATAATATATTTTTGCAATAATGGGTACAATATGATCAAAGGTCTACGATTTGCCTTCGTCGAAAAATAGAGTTGCTCCTATAGATTGGTCCAAGAAGACTTCAAAAATGTCGGATTCTATACGCACAAAACGAGATGAATAAATTACAATAAATCCAAATAAAATCCAAAAATTATCAAATAGGTATCAAAAGAAATATTAAGAATTTAGATGAATTTAGAAACAAAAATCAATGAAATGGGAGTTTGTATGAAAGAGAGCAAACACCCGGAAGTTTGTCCGAAAAGGAAATTGTTGAAAATTGAGAAGGAGGGGAATATTCTAGAGAATATTCTGTTTCAAAATTTAAAGATTAAAACCAATAGTTGACAATTGGGCCCCAGTTGCAAGTGAGACAAGAAAAGAAGGAAGGAAGCAAAGGAGAAGCAAGGAGGGTGCAGGCGGCTCTAGGCGGTGGCGGCATCAGCGAGCGGTGGCACGAGAGGGTCGGTCGGCAGCCAAAATGGGTCATTGGGACCTCAGGGATGCGAGGAGAGGTGGCAGCACAGCCAATGGCGCAAGGAGGCAGCACACGGGCATGCGGGGCGTGCGGAGGCGGCGGCGAGCGAGCGAAGGCGCGCATGGGCTGGGCGACGGCATGGGGGAAGCGATCGGTGGGGTTGGGGTGGCTCGGGGGTGGCTGAGGCGGTGTGACAACGGTGGTCAGTGGCAGGAAAGAGGTGGTGGTGGCGGTGAGAAAGAGGTGGTGGTGGTGGCGTCTTGCTCAGGTGATGGAGAGACCAAATCAAGGTGGGGAATAGGTTGAGGTAGACCGCGAACATGACGTGACGTGGTCCACTCAGCTTAGAACTCACTGAAGAAATAAACCGAGACGAAAACGATGTTGCCAGACTTGAGGAGGAAGGCGATGGCATCACGCATTTCGGCCGAATGGAGTCAAGTTAGAGGCTAGGGTTTGAGGAGAAACGAAGAGGCGAGCAGGGGCTCATGGTGCTCACTTTATAGGGTGAAGACGGGGAATGAATCGACGAGGAATGCGAGCGAAAAATGGGCGACGGTTTTGGTTGTGACATGAATACGCACAAATGAAGGAAACACCAGGGAAAAATGAATGCTACGACTTTGATGGCAAGCAATGATGTCGGGCACCACGTGGGTGGCGGTCGGGAACGGGCACAATCAGTAGGAGCGGTCTTGAGCACAATACCTGACAAAGCGCGCTGGCGCGACGACACAAGCAAGATGGGCACTAGCTCTAAAAGTAGGGCATGCACGGTGCGGGTGTCGAACCCGGATTCCTAGAATCCAAATCCTCTGTGAAAACACTGTGCTATTCCCTAGATCAGTAGATAGCACTCACAGGCACATTGCTGAATCAATCATACAAGTCGTGAACTAACGCAAATATATTACAACACAGAGTAACATAGACCTCAACGGGTCGAGTTTTACAAAAGAGGCCGCACAAGGCCAACTTGATTATATTACAAGAAGATAACGATATCTACAGCGGAAGCAAAAGGGGAGGTAGGGCTCATCTCACACAGGCAAGAGACTGGGGTGACCCGTGTACGACGGATATTAACCAAGAGCTGGATAATATCGGTTGTACACGAGTACCAACGAGTCTACTTAGACTGGACGAGACCTAAACTACAGAACTATACTAGTCCTCGTCATTTCCTTATCCATCATCTTCTGGGCCTTCGTAGAAAGCGTAGTCTCCTTCGTCTTCATTATCTGAAGGGTTTGGGGAAAGGAGCACTACTACCGTGCTCGCGAGCCAACACACACAATGCAATAGTATACATGCAAGGTTAAACAAGGATGGTTCGGTTCTTTTATTTGCGAAAGCAAGCTTTTCAAATATCATACTTACAAAGTCCTATCACTTAGCATTTTAACAAATTGCAGTTGATAAAGAGAGTAATGTGCAATAATTAATAACAGTAGAGGTTCCATCCATCGGAAACTCTACACCATGCATCTTTTCAATTGGAACTGTCTCCAAATACCACACCCACTGAGCTCGAAGGCTCAGGGAAAACCCAACACAGGTCTAGGTGAGCCATTCCACCATTTTCATTCCACCCACAAAGTTTTGAAATAGAACTAACTCAAGTTATGATTCTCATGTCCGCCTTTGACCGTAGGCACGGCTGTTTAAACAGTTTAGACTCTGCAGAGGTTGCACACTTTACCCACAAGAGATAGTCATACCCGTTACCCCACATGATTCCGTAGTCATGTAGTTGGGCTACCGTCATAGTAACCTTTCAAACTACCTTGCCCTTTCCGTCATCTCACCCATATGAGGTTGCACCCATACGTTGCGCGGGATCGTTGTACACGCAGCGTTGGGTGTAGATTGGGACTACCCACAACGTTGGCAACTTCACCCATTCAAGCTGGACGTACCACAAGCTTGCGCATTTTACCTTTCTCCACCGTGTGAGACATATTCAAGGTTTAATAATTTTACTAAGTCAAGTTGTACTTTGCAAACTTGTGGTTGTACTTGTTTAACACGGGAGGTCGTGACAAGATTAAGTCCTTAGGGTTATCTGGGCGGTTCATTCCACAAACCAACCATCCTCGTGCTCCCCGAGCACCCACCGCCTCACCATCCGCCCAGATAGAACTAGCAATTAGGGTTTTTGAGGAGTAAACCAAATTATTCCAAACCTTTTAGTCAATGGACCACCAATGACTGCCCAAATCATTTTATGTTTGAAGAATGATGATTGGGGTATTTTAATACCCCGGTACTTAAGCAAGACTAGCATGTCGCTTAAGTACAACCAACAACTAGTATTACCATATAGTTACTAGGGTGACAATGATTAATGGATTCAATTTATCAAGGATGGCACATTAATTAATTAATCAACAAGTGGGTGTTTAACTACCTTAAGCTTTAACATACATTTGATTAAAGAATTAAGGCATTCAATTTTTGTTAATTTAAAAGAATATAATTTGCATAAAATGTAGGCTCAAAATGATCAAAGCATTGACTCACCTTGGTTAAAGGCAAGGGGATCTTGATACTCGTAGTCTTGATCAACTTGAGGATCTCCGGCGTCTTCAAATCCTAAACGGGCGAAAATACCGGAAAAAGCACAACGGCAAAGAGAGCAAATAAATACACAAGAATACACAAATGAACTTCAGATTGATCAAGTCCTATGCCATTAGCAAGATCTTGATTTAACAAATTTTTAGAAATTTATTTCATAATTTTTGGAGCTATAACAGAGGAGAAATGAATTTACAAAGATTAAATTGAATTGAAAAAGAGAGAGAAGAGGGCGAGCACGCACAAGAAGGTCATGGTCGGGCCCACGCGCACAGACAGGGCGCCGGGTCCATGGCACAAGCAGTGTTGAGGGGCCCACTAGCCAGTGAGAGCAAAGGAGGAGCTGGGGGGTTACTGTGCGTAGGGGCCCGCAGGGCAGTGAGAGTAGGGGGGTTGAAGACACAATTAAACCGGCTAAGCAGTGATTAGGGATTTAATCACCGCCATTAAGGCTAATGATGGGGGCACTGTGCTTGGTTCAACAGCCACACACGGTGCTCATGGGCGGCGTCTTGGGCGCTGCGGCGGCAAGGGCACACGTCATGGCTAGGGCACGCGTCAGGCGATTTGAGCATGGGAATGGGAAGGTAGCGAGGTGGCGGAGCTGGTGATAGGGTGGCAATGCCGGAAGGGTGGTCGTCACCGGCAGCAGGTGGTGCTAAGCGGAGGCGACAGCTCAGTGATGGTGGAGAAGGTGGTCCAGTGGTGGGTTGAGCCGGGGAGGGTGAGCACCGGGTAGCTCTCGACGAGGAGAAGCCAACGGGCTGGACAGGGAGGCCGGAGGAGGTCTGTAGGTGGCGGCGGGTGCTGGGGAAAACAGTGGTCGGAGGCGGGGAAGAAGCTCAAATACGACGGCGACAGTGACTAATCCCTAAGGGAGTTTGAGGGGAAAGACTCCTGGTGGCCGGGGGCTCACGGTGATGGGGTCGAGGGTGCCGAGTGATGGCTGGAGTGGCGAGACAGCAGTGGACGTGGCGGCAGCCGAAAAACGAAAAAGGGCGGCTTTTGCTTGGGGGACTTACTGAAGCTCGGGGCGACGTGAGGAGCTTAAGGTGGGTGCTGAGGGGGCTTTATAGGCCGCAGGAGCAAGGGAGACCAACGGGAGGGAGGTCCTTAGAGTTGTTGGAGTCGCGAAGTCCCCAGGCGGCGTCGGCATGGGCGGCTTGCACGCGGAGGGGATAGGGCGAGGGAGCAGGTGAGGCGCAGCGAGGACGAGCGGCGACTCGGGTGTCTACGCTGACGTAGGTGTGTGACACACAGGCCTGCACAACACAGGTGGCTCACCAGAGCGAGGACGGCGACGACGCGTCAGCAAGGGCGCCTGAGGTGACAAGGCGAAGGCGGCCAGGGCCAAGGCGTGTGGGCGACAAGACAGGGCGAGGGGAGACAAGACTTCGGGGCTGTTGATGAGAGCGCGGCGCTTGATCCGGGAGCTCCAGAGCGCCGAGGACGGTGAAGACGTGCACGGTGCGGCGCGCTGAGAAGACAGGGCGAGGGGGAGGCTCCAGAGTCATCGCGGCCAGAGGAGTTGGTGGCGGTAGGCGCGTATGAGGGAGCCGGTGGCGTCGCAGATGGGGAGCAGCAGATCAAGGCGCAGGCGGTGGCGTCTTGTACAGCAGCAAGGCCGCCACAGAGAGAGAGAGGTGGCGCCAGAGCTTTGACCGGGGGGAGAGGGGAGAAGAAGATGGCCCCAGGCGCACGGCTCGGGCCGGGAAAAGGAGGGGACTGGGTTGGCTTGGGTAGGCCAAAAGAAAGAGGGAGGGAAAGAAAAGGGCCGGGTGGAAATGGGCTTAGCCCAAGAGGAGAAATGGGCTGAGCCCGAAAGAGAAGGGAGGCCCAACTAAAAATGGCCTGGGGATTAAAAGAGAGGGGAAACTCCAAACCGGAAATTTGAATTTCAAATGTTACGGACATTACATTTGAAACACACACCAGAGAGAAAAGAAATGAAGTTTTTGAATTTAGTTTGGTAATTTGAATTACGGCGAAGAATGAAAACCAGAACGGAAGATACTATGCGACGTCTGAAAACGGACGCTACAGCGGGCGACAAGGGGCGAGGGCTAGCGCGGTCAGGGCTAGGAGGAGGGTCAAGTGGTCGGGTTTAGGGTGACGACGGCAGCAAGCAATGAGCGTTTCGACTAGAAGAAAGTCAAGAGAAAGAAAGAAATAAATAAATAAACGAAAGAAAAAGGACCCGGGAAAAATAAAAGAAATCTAAATTTAGAAAATAAAATAAAAGGAGGAAAAATCCAAGAAAATTCCATAAAATTCTTTGGAACTTAAAGAACTAGAATAAAACAAATTTGAATTTGATTGAAGTTATTTTAACCATTTTAAAATATTTTTATTTTCTAAAATTTCAATTTAAGCTTTTAATAAACCAATAAAATTCAAATGGTTCCTTTTATTTTAAAAACTTTGAAAAGACTCTAAAATTGGGATGTTATAGGCTAATGTTGTGGCTGAGTCATGTTGGATTCGGCAACTATTATAGGAGCTTTATATGCCGATCAAATCAGCTACTGTTGTATATGCAACAACGTCAACGCTGTTTATCTTTTGACCAATCCTGTGCAACATTGACACAACAAACATATTGAGATTGACATAAATTTTGTACACGAGAAGGTTGCTCTTGGCGACATCCAAGTGCTTCACGTACCATCCTCGTCCTAATATGTCGACATCTTCACCAAAGGACTTCCATCTCAATTATTCGCGGAATTTTGGTCCAACCTGAACGTTCTTGCTCCCCGTCAATGTCGCACCAACGGTTTAGACTGCGGGGGGTATGTTAGTGGTGTCCTCCATGGATGTATCGCCGTATCGGATGAGGGATAATAACGTAGGTTGATTCCTTACTTGTATTGATTACTTGTTATATCAGTTGGGGGCGAATCTAGCAGGTAGGCTTCATCAGGCTAAAGCCTACCCTCCATCGGCGCCTGACACCCCCCCTTCCACCGGCGCTACCCTGCCATGGTTTCTTGTGTGGCTGCTGCAAGCCGGCAAACAAGAGAAGAAGAAGCAGGACTGCAGGAGGCAGGAGCAACCGAGCAACTCAAGAGGCAAGAGAGACGGGAAGTAGGAGGTCAAAGCAGCAAAGCCCAGGCCCAAGACGTCCACCCACTGGCCCACATCCCCACCAGTCCCACACCGCCAGGCGCCGCATGGCAGTCCCTTCTTAGTTCACACAATCCCTGTTCCCGTGTCCCAAAATTCCCCAAATCCCCGATCCATTCCCTTCCCCGGTTCCCCCAAATCCCCAATCAATTGACCGAGGCACGGACGCACGGAGGAAGTGTGGTTGCTCACTCACCTGAGGGCAAGCCGGCGAGGTAGTTGGAACCTCGGAGGCCTGGGAGGAGCCACCAAGGAGAAGCTCCAGCCCGACCGCCCGAGAGGGAGTTGGAGGTGGCGACTGGGGGAGCCATTGAGGCGCTGAGGCGGGGAGGCAATTTGCTGGAGTTGGGCGTGGCGCCGACCGCTGGTTCGCCTGCGGCAGTGCTCATGGACTGCCTGCGCCCCCTAGCCGGGTTCGCCCGCCCCGACGCCGTGGTCGAGTGAAGCATGAGGCGTGAAGGTGAAGCACTGAAGCCTGACGGCTGAAGTGTATATTGATATCATGATATAGATTATGGACATATGGTCAATCACTCAATTGGTCATCTACTCATCTGCTAGCTAGACTGCTATTGAAGGCTGAAGTTGAAGCAAGCAGTAAAGCGTGAAGATTTAAGTGTGAAGCAGTGAAGCACTGAAGCCTTTGTCCTCTATCCTTTGACTACACTAGTAATACCGTATAATCAGAACTCATTCCTCAATTAGTGCATTAGCAATTTGTTAGAATATAGTGCGGTATTGTGGTATATACTCAATTAGCAATTAATTCGTATGTTTGCAATAATGGTGTGCTACACCAAGCGAGACATATTTAGATTCATTGATGATGATAGAATCATAAGACCCTTCCAAGGCATGAAATATCGCGGAATGAATTTGCCTCGTAAAAGTCGTGATTCAAGATAACGCCTTAGTGGTATGATTCTTTTATTTTGAATGTTAATAATCATGTAAGTACAATTTATTATTGTATCACGAATTTTTCTAATTTTGATATACAGGTTGTTAACTATCAAATCATATTTACATGTTTTGGAGATGCAATTTCTATTAGCGACGATGCATCTTCATTGTATTTCTCTTTTTTTGTTTTGCTTTTATTCATATATGAATTTAATTGCACAAAAATACAAGACTATATTTGTTACAAATTAGTTTAGTCATTTAAGGTTTTAAGCCTATCCTTATTTTTTATCCTGGATTCGCGTATCAGTTCTAGACTTTTGTATTGTAATCTTTAAATATCAATAGAATATATCAACGGAGGTACTGCGACATTCAGAATGCAGAAACTCATAAAATTCTTCCACGTCAGAAGCACATTCCTAGTGTAAGATCACCAAATGTCTCATCTCACAAGAATTACACCAAAGATAGAATCTGCTGCTCTGATCAACTCCTCTAAACTCCTCTAGAACATGAGTACAAGGCATTATCAGCTCACTTGGAAGCCCTCTTCTGGTACTGCTCCTTTACCCACTTTATGCCGCTGCTTGTCCCGGACTTCACCTTCTGAGCTCCGACCAGCGCGGCCGCCTTTGCCTTGACGAAACTCTCCGACGCTGCAGCCTTAACGTTGCTGGCAACCGTCTTCTTGTCGCTGTTCGCGGTGCCGCCACCGCCTACGCCTTTTTTGATGCTTCCGTCGCCACCAGAGCCCCACTGGTCTGCCCAGGTTGGCGCATCGTTCTTGGAACCCATGGAAATGCTGCAATCGGAACCGATTCTTTTTTCAGAAGCATAAATCAGTTAGATTAGCTTTCAATCAGGACAAAGAAGGGGATTCAGGAGAGAGTTGCAAAATTATTGGAACAAATGCACAAAGGAAACCAGATTTTTGGTGCAACCAGAACAGTATTTTCTGGAAGCAAACTGCAGTTACATATTACTTCAGAGAAATAAGTGCAAAGGACTTGAGAAAATGTAAGAACATCTTGGAGTAAACACAAATCGCATTTCTGACACCACTGTCTAGAGTCTAGACTAATGTTTAGATTAATAGCACAGTAACAAGTAACATCTTTTAGATTCTCAAGAGGAAAGAAATGTATCATCTTATATGTGAGACTTAAAACCCATAATGGAGTATTATTAGCAGAATAGAAACTTGAGAAATTAAAAGAGGGGAACAATTAAAATAAACTTTGGAATATCTGTAGATTTGGAGATACCTCTTCCTTTAGGAGATGAACTGCTTGCTTGGTTGGCCTTTGCTGTAGGAATAGCCTAGTATGGGTTAGAGCCTTCCCTTCCTCTTTGGCTTGTGGCCTTGTGGGCTTCCCTTATATATACTAGTTGCAAAAAGGAGAAAATCACCTTTGCTTCCCGAGTTATACATACAAAAGATGCCTTGCTTTAATTTCCTTTCAGAGGGAAAGAAAGAATGTCTAGTTTTTCCTTGTATGAATAGAACAAGTTCATTGGATCCTCCGAGATAATGACAAGCTGTCAGCCTGTATTGCCAATACTGCAGCTTGTTACAGAGACAACTGTCTCACTTTCTGCTGCTTCCAGTATTGTCGATGGTGCCAAATGGGCCATTTTCCCAACGGCAAATGGAGCAGCTAAAGAATGCACCAGAACCATGTCAAAGTTCTGAATGCCAACCAGCCTGCTGCAAGAGACTTACATTTACTTAATGTTACAGCTTGTAGACACATAATACTGTAATACTTGAATGTGTTACATAACTGTATTTGCTATACACATATGTGAATTTTTGGTAGATACGGTCGGTTTCAAAACCGTATTTACAAATTTGACAACCGTTTTGCGTATTGCCAAAAATAGCTGGCGCATCACCACCGTCGCGCCACCGCCCATGCGACATGTCGCCATGCGCTGGCGCCAGCCACCACCTCAGCACCCCCACATGGCTGGCACATGGTGGCCATGCGCCAGCCACAATTGCCCTTAATTAGTGTTAATTAGTTTAATTAGAGTTAGGTTAGTTTTAAGCTGAAATTTGGAGAAATTTTAAAATATAGCAAATGAGTCCAAAAAATTATGAAATTTTTTGTGGAGCCTCCTGACACCGTGTACTTGCTTGTGTAAAATTTTCATCTGACGGCTCAAAATTTTTCTATATTTACAAATTCTTACAAACAAGACACTTATACGAAAGGGCGATAAAAATTCTGAACGAATAAAATTATGGAAAATTTACACAAACAAGTACACGGTATCAGAAGGTTCTACAAAACATTTCATAATTTTTTGGACTCATTTGCTATATTTTAAAATTCATCCAAATATCAGCCTAACCTAATTAACCCTAATAACCTAATTAGACTACTGTAGCACCCACGTATGGGTTAATTAGGTTGGGTTAGTTAGGTTAGGCTGATATTTGGATGAATTTTAAAATATAGCAAACGAGTCCAAAAAATTATGAAATTTTTTGTGAAGCCTCCCGATACCGTGTACTTGTTTTTGTAAATTTTCCATAATTTTATTCGTTCAGAATTTTTATCGCCCTTTCGTATAATGTCTTGTTTGTAAGAATTTGTAAATATAGAAAATTTTTGAGCCGTCAGATGCAAATTTTACACAAGCAAGTACACAGTGTCAGGAGGCTCCACAAAAAATTTCATAATTGTTTGGACTCATTTGCTATATTTTAAAATTTCTCCAAATTTCAGCCTAAAACTAACCTAACTCTAATTAAACTAATTAACACTAATTAAGGGCAATAGTGGCTGGCACATGGCCACCATGCGCCAGCCATGCAGAAACAGCAGGAGCGGGCTAGCGACGTGACGGTGCGCGCCAAATTTCGCTATTTTTGGCAATATGCGCAAACAGTTGTCAAATTTGTAAATACGGTTTTGAAACCGGCCGTATCGGCCAAAAATTCCACATATGTAGTATTTATATTTGATTAATCTACATCATTATTATTTCGCCCTACCAAAATAAGTGGTATATAATCATCATTTTTCTCTCGATTAATAAGAGAGTTTCTAAGATTTTTAGGGTCATTGTATCCATCATTAGTTTTGATTGATTAATGAGAAAATTTCTAATTTGTAGATTATTAGCCGTCATTAGTTTTTATATCTTATCAGTTTCCTACTATTATTACACGACAAATTACAAACCTTTCATTCTAATCTTACCAATTTATTGTAATGATATTCAATATAATATATTAATTTTTACCATCCTATCAAGTTTGTGTTTGGACTTTAGAGTTTTTAGCTGTTTTGGCACTGTTGGTGTGCGTTTTAGCAAATTTACCCCTCTCATCCGATCAAAGCAAAAAATGGAGCCATGTGGACACGCCATGTTCCTTAATCCGTGCCCCAGGGGCCTAGAACTCGTCGTCTATGCCCTAGGGGCACAGTCTAGGCAAGTCTGCCCCCAGGGGCACCGCAATGCCCTTGTTCGGCCTCCAAGGGCACGGCAATGCCCTCCCCGCTTGATTTTTTATTTTTTGAATGAAAATCCGTGATTTTGGGCCCTAGATTCTTGCCGTCCCTCACATGCGCGAAAAACCTGGTGGGTCACATGTGCGAAAAACTCGGCGCTTCGGCCGTGGGAGGGAATCCGATTCCCTCCCATCACTTCGCGGTCAACCTTCGTGCAGCTATAAAACTCGGTGACCCGGCGATGCACTCTCATTCCTCCACACCAAAACCATTCCACTCTGCGTAGAGAGGCAGAGAGGATTGATCGAGCGAGAGACAACACGATCGGCTGAAATTAGTTCAGATTTCACTACCGATTTGAGAGTGTTTAGAAAATTGTTTAGTGGTCATTTTACTAGAGTTAGTTCGACATCAAGTGAAGATCTTCTAGAGAAGGTAATTTTTCTCGTATGCATTATATTTATTAACTGTGTAGTTAGTGTTAAATTATTTAGTCATAATTAGTTCGTTAGTCGTGATTAAAATAGTTGTAATTAATTAGTCGTAATTTATTTGTCCAAATTAGTTAGTTATAATTAATTAATCGTAGTTAATTAGTCATAATTAAAATAATACTAATTAATCAACTATAATTAATTAGTCTTAATTAAATACTCATAATTAATTAGTCCCAATTATTTAGTCGTAATTAATTTTCCATGTTTAGTTTAGGCGAATTAATTACTCATTATTATTTACTCGCGGTTTGTTAGTTGTAATTAAAATAGTTCTAAATAATTAAATGTAATTAATTAGTTGTAATTAAGTAGGCTTAATTAAATATTACTAATTAATTAGTCATAATTATTTAGTGGTAATTAATTAGTCGTGATTTATTTGTCCTAATTAGGTAGTTGTAATTAATTAGTCATAGTTAGTTATTTGTAATTAATTACTTCATTAATAGAGCCTTCGCACGACCAACATGTCCGAGGTGTACAACAGTGTGCTAAAAGGTGTGTGGTGGCTCCCTATCACTACGATCGTTGAGGAGACATACGCTCGCATGGTTTGTTACTTCATCTATAGAGCCACCGCAACGAGGCGGCAGTTGAAAGAAGGGAATCAATGGTCCGAGAGCATGCAAAGGTATATGGATTAGAAGATGCAGAAAGCTCGTATGCATGACATCTAGTTGAGGCACAAATATGTCGACAGTCTTGCTAGGGGGAAAGGAAACATGCCTGCACCCTTGGTGATGTGGCTACATGTATCTGCAACAAGTCGAGGCTCCTGCACAAGCTATGCTCGCATCTGTACAAGGTGTGCACACAAGTTAGGCAAATATCTACGTCGTACATCTGCGGATACATGCACCATCTTTTCAGGACATGGAGTGCTGAGCTCCACTCATATGGCATGGATATGAACTATAGTGGTCTTTGGCCAAACATGGTGAAATGGGGCACAAACGTAGCATTGAAAGCAACTGGGAAGGGACGACAGCAGACGCGGTGCTTCCGAAATGATATAGATGACAGCCAGCGTGGGGACCTAAGCCGCGCGAGGAAGTGTCGGATATGCAAGACCCAGGGCCACTCTATGAAGGATTAATTACCCAACAAACCGAATTTGTTTCTAATGAATGTAGCCAAACCCTGTGTCATTTAATTCACAAATTACATTTTGAAGTCTCAAATTTTATTCACAAATTTTGTCAATTTCAATTTTAAAATTTTATTTCCTAACTTCACATGAAATGACGGTGGACGACGAACTTCACATAAAATGATGAACCGACACGTGGTTCGTGCCCCTAGGGGCCGGACTTGCCTAGATCATGCCCCTAGGGCACGAACGACGGGTTCGGGCCCCTAACACATGGCGTGTCTGCGCGGCTCCGCGGTGCTATTTTCGGCTTTGATCAGACGAGGGGGCCAAATTTGCTAAAATGCGCGCCGACAGTGCCAAAACAGCCAAAAACTCTGGATTTTATCTTTTGTCTCTTGGCGTGGTACATAGGTTAATTACCATGTAGCCTTCGTTGCTTGTTTTCTTTTTTTTTTCTCGCATTACGTAAAGATTTTTCGTACAAAAGCAAGGACTATGTTCTCATTTTCTCTAATAAGTTTTACAATATTTGTCAAATTAAAAAGTGATATGCCATATCTACACCTGGTCATGTAACTAGGGGTAGACCGTCCCTTCGGGTGAGGTCGGGCGGCCACCCGAGCTCCCCCTCCGATTGGACCCCCTTCCTCCCCCTCCTAAACCCTAGCATCCATTGGGCACCAACTAGGAGGCTGATGAACTAAGGCTGAAGACGAACAAGATGTCTTTGCCCTCGTGGGATTTGTTGAGTTAATTATTATAGCTGAACTTAGGCCTGGCCTACTTGGCCCATTAGAAGGACTAGGGCCACTGCCCAATGCCCACTAGGGATTAGAAAGGAGGTAGCCACCGACTCCCATTCCCCTCTCACAGTCATGCCTCCTCCTAACCCTAGAGCAAGCAGCGACGGGCCGATGGTGGCAGCAGGTGAGGTGAGATGTGGGCACATGGCAGCTAGGGCGTGGGCGCGGGTGGCCAGGGGGCAGGTGCGTGGCGACAAGGGCTAGGGTGCGCGGCGCCCAGGGCCAGGCCGCCAAGGAGCCAACGTGCGGTAGGCAGGGGCCATGCCGGCAGGGTGGTTTGTCAAGATGAGCAAGCAAGGCAACAATAGAATGGGGGAAAGCTCCGATAGTAAGTGTCTAGTAAATCTTTAGTCTTTAGTATTCACTTGTCAAAATCAAGTAGAGTATTGAAATGCATTGTCATTGGTTGCTTGTTTGATTTGGTATAAATGGATTTGAAGATGTATTTTAGCATAGTTTAGAGCACAAGTACCGGGGCAAACAGAAAAGCATCCGCACAAGGACAATCTCAACTTGAAGTCCAATTTGACCAACTCCAAGAGGCTGCACAACCACAAGAAGAAGAGGCTGCACAACCACAACTTTCATGATTTTTATCAACTAATCGTAACACTACTAATCCTTCTCTCTTTGACACGTTGTTTCTTGTATGTCTCATCTTTTGTTCAAACTATCATGTTCGATAACTTGGTGGCGAATTGTTGAGTAAGCTTCATTTATAAGTTATTTTTCTCTATCATGCCTTCATCTCCACATGTTCGCATGCGCATTGTAGTTATGTATTCTATTTAGTGTCATATACTCTTGTTAATGCGATTGCAATATAATTTGCATACCGATTCTTTTGCTTTTGGGTTATACTCCTTGGTTCACGCTTTCAACTCCGCCCTACCTAAAATTTAGCCTAGGGTCCGCCACTAACACATACAGTGTAATATGGTACAACAGTACTCTTAGGGTAGCAAAGCACTTGAACTGTATATATCAATTATAAGATTAAATTTTTATCCGAGGTGATGTAAATCACTGCAAATGTAATGCCCTCCTGCAAACTAATGTAGCCATGTGTATTTTGTTCCTTATTTCAGGTGAGATATTTTCACCATGCCATCCCATGAAGCCAGGACCATGAGTGTAATGGATGTGGTCACTGGTCACTCGCTCTGAATTTGTCTCATCCTGTGTTTCTCTGTACCTTTTTTCTGCTCTCAGACATTGGACGTAGGGAATACCCATGTTATCAGGCAGGGTGAATACTGGATGTCCTCATTATCTTACGGTCTCCCTCGAAAAAAAAACTATATTACGGTCTTGTTTCACTAGTCACAACTAACCCTCAAAATCGCACCCTGCATATAAGCCAACAATTGAGATAGAAGACTGAATGTTTCGTTTTCACCATATAAGCAAAAGCAAATGCAAATTATAGAATGAACTAATACCTACAAACCCTTTTCCGAGCAAATTTTTAGCAACCCCTTCAATCCTTTTGATAGTTATCATTGTAAGAAGGATAAAGTCCATTTTACAACCCTGAACTCTGGTGGTGTCAGTCCAATTTTCATCCAATGACTCTACAAATGTTTGAAACACAAACTAGGTCACTTGACTACTGACCCATTCCGACCTATTTTTTGCGTTGATGTGGCCGCCACATGGATCTGAGGTGCTAAATTTGGCTCAGGTGGTGGATGCCATGTAACCAAATCCACTTCATCTTCTTCTTCTCTTCCTATCTCTACTCTACTCTACTCTCTTTCCCCCTTGTTCATTCGATTGAGTTCTTGATGCTCCAGATCCAAATGAAATGGTTGTTGTGCTCCATATCCCTGCTATCCTTAGCCTCACTAGGTCACCGACGTATGCCCTCACCGTCCTCGGCCTCCGCCAAGTCCGCTACCGTGATCAAAGCCATCGATGCCGACTACGATGCCCCATCTCCATCGTCGACTGCCGCACGCCGTCGTGTTTCTCAGCCACATCAGCGCCCCCCCCACGCACGTGCCTCCCTGGTCGTGTCGCTCGCTCGCCAATATCACCAGCTTTGGAGTGTGGCAGTATCACCTGTTTCAAACGATTTTGTAGTTGTAGGTTGAAAATAGAACCGAGGCCATAGTTGAAGGTTGAAAAATGAACTTTTTCCTTATAAGAAATTTGCGGGAGTACTCCTATACTTGCTTCCCTAGTGGGTTGTGTTGGAGTTTATGGGCTTGGCCCATATAATGTTCTAAATAAGTCCTAGGGAAATCCCACATACCCACTAATGCATGGTGAAAGGTGGAAAGTTTAATACCTTATTGCTAGTCTAGGTGGAAGGAGACAATATATAAGGTGGAGTTGATCTTACCTAGTTGAAGCAAGCAAAACAAGAACACACGCTCGTGCTCGCTTGCCACACCAGACCATCGCTCGCCCACGCACGACGTGCATGTGAATGGTCCGACGATTTCGTGTCCGGTTGGATGTGGAGCTGCTGGTTCTTTTTGCACTTGAAAATCATACAATACATGTATATGAACCGGAAACCAAAAGTTTAAATTACACTATTTCAATGGGGCTGTTATGGCACACATTAACTGTGTTTAAAACAGAGTAATTATGGTAGTTTCTTTTCTTGCTGCTTGTTCTATATGAGGGAGAGAAGTCTCCTCTCTGACTTGGAACAGAGAGAGATCAGTACCAGATTTTTGCCTTGTTCCTCTGTGCTGCGCAACCTCGGCAACTCCATCCCTTCTTTGGCATGCATCGACATGGGGAGAATAGTGTCTACGAAGCTGGTGTCCCTCGTGATCTTGCACGGGTTGGGGCGAATTTGGTTTTTGGGAAGCGTTCATGTGACTGCTCACGGCTTCCTCCTTCTCCGTCATCCTCTTCGCATCGTCTTCTTCGCATCAGACTCTACCGCGACCTATGTCAGAGCGATTCTCTTTAAGTCACGATAATATCATTTGATACAGCTAGGCCTTGCTTCCTAGATAGTTGTCATGTGATGATGTTGATGTCTACTTTTGTTAGTAGTGTTCTTATTCTAGGCTTTGCCTTGTTAGTGCATATATATGAGATAGATATATTTGAGTTCTTGATTGTGCTACTGTTCATAGTTTCAAATAAGCCTAGTATATATGCTACTGTTGCATCGATTATTGTTTTAGGAATTAAAGTAATCACAAAAGTATGCATATACATAACAATCCAAAAACATGATAGGCACTTTGTGATGGCTGGTTTTGCCGAGTCTATGAAACCAGAGAAGTTCACCAGTGTGAACTTCAAGAGATGGCAGGCAAGGGTCCAGTTGTAGCTCTCAACTATGAATGTATTTTGGATCGTGATATCAGGTCCTGCAAGACCTCGTACTGCTGCACAACAAACAAAGTATGACATGGCTACTACAATATTTGTCGGGTGCATTCTAAGCATATTGTCTAACTAGCTTTGTGATGTGTATATGCACATGAAGAACACTGCGAATCTGTGGCATGCAATCGAATACAAGTTTGCTGCCTCAAACGCTACACACGAATTGTATGTCATGGAGCAATATCTTGATTACAAAATGGTTGATAACTGTTCTGTAGTTGAGCAGGCTCATAAACTACAATTTGTTATGAGAGAACTCGCCCACCTTGATTGTCAATTGCCTGACAAATTTATGACTGAGGGCATTATTGCTAAATTGCCTCTAACTTAGAGGAATTTTGCCACATCTCTGAAACATAAGAGGCAAAACATTTTTGTCGAAGATCTGGTTGTTAGTCTTGATGTTGAAGAGAAGGCTCGTGCAAAGGATGTGACACCAATGGTGTAAGAGGGACAGTTTAGAGCAAACATCATGCAGCATATTGAAAAAGGGAAAGGCGAAGTTGTTTCGACCACCAACTTCAAAAGGACCAACAACAATAAGAAGAAAGTGAACATGAAGGATATTACTTGCTTTGTTTGTGGCGTGACTGGTCATTGGGCCAAGAAATGCCGCAAATGGATGGGCAAGAAAAATCATCCAGTGTAGAAGAAGTTTGCTAATGTGATTATTGGTGAGGCCGAAGCATCTGGGTATCGTAATTTACGTAGTGCCTTTTCCGTATGTCAATCTACTTATTGGTGGATTGACACTAGGGCTAATATTCATGTGTGAGCTTATTCTTCTATGCTTTCTTCTTACCAGGTCGCACAGGGTTCTTTCGTTTTGATGGGGAATGGGTCACATGCTTCTGTTCTTAGTGTTGGCACGGTAGATCTAAAGTTCACTTTGGGAAAGATAGTGCACTTGAAGAACGTACTGCATGCCCTACAGTAAATAAGAATCTCGTCAATGGTTCCCTTCTATGTTGAGATGGGTTCAAGTTGGTCTTTGAGTCGAATAAATTAGTCGTGTCAAAATTTGGACTCTTTATTGGAAAAGGCTATGAGTGCAGAGGCTTGTTCCGTTTTTCCCTTTCAGATTTTTGTAATAAGATTGTGAACCATATTTATGACTCTACGATTGGTGGTGAGGCTAATGTGTGGCACTCACGTTTATGTCATATAAATTTTGGTTGTATGTCTCGGCTTTCCAGTTTAAATTTAATTCCAAACTTTTCCATAGTCAAAGGTTCCAAATGCCAAATTTGTGTGCAAGTGAAGCAACCTCGAAAACCTCACAAGGCTGTGGATGAATGAAATTTGGCAAAATTAGAACTCATACATTCAGACTTGTGTGAGATGAATGGTATATTGACAAAAGGAAGGAAAATATATTCCGTTACTTTAATTGATGATGCCACTAGATACTACTATGTGTATTTATTGAAAACAAAGGATGGGGCATTAGACTACTTTAAAAATGATAAAGTTGTGGTTGAGAATCAATTAGATAAAAAGATTAAAAGAATTAGGTTTGATCGTGGTGGAAGGTATTTTTCTAATCAGTTCAATCAGTTTTGTGCGGAACATGGTATTATCCATGAAAGGACACCTCCCTATTCGCCCCAATCCAATGGGGTTGTCAAAACAAAGAACCGCACCTTGACTGACTTGGTGAATGCCATGTTAGATACTGCGGGTATATCTAACGCATGGTGGGGTGAGGCTATGTTGACCGCATGTCATGTCCTAAATAGAGTCCCCACTAAAATAGTGAGGTAACTCCGTACGAAGGTTAGAAAGAGATAAAACCATCACTCTCATATTTGCGTACTTGGGGTGCTTGGCTAAAGTTAATGTTCCAATAACTAAAAAGCGCAAAATTGGACCTAAAATGGTGGACTGTATCTATCTAGGATATACTCATCATAGTACGGCTATAGGTTTCTTATAGTTCAATCTAGGATATATGATATGCCAATCAATATGATAATGGAATCCTGAGATGCTATCTTCTTTGAAAATATATTTCCTACAAAGAATTCACGTAGCTCTTCTAGTCAAGCAAATGATTTAACTCCTAAACCTACCGCTCCAATTGAGTATATTGAACACAAACACACGAACACGTACATGAGGAGGATGACAGTGTTGTAGCTCCTCGAATGAGCAAGAGAATGATTGCAAAGTCTTTTGGTGATGACTTCACTATATACCTTGTGGATGATGTTCCCAAATCTATTTCAGAGACATATGCATCTCCTGATGCAGAGTACTAAAAGGATGCGGTTTATAGTGAAATGGATTCCATTATTGCTAATGGAACATGAAAAGTCACCGATCGTCTATTTGGTTGCAAGCCAGTTGGATGCAAGTGGGTGTTCAAAAAGAAGCATAGGTTATAGGTTATACTAAAAAAGGAAGGTGGGGATTTCTTTGATACTTACTCACCTATTGCCAGATTAACCACTATTCGAGTACTACTATCTTTGGCTGCTTCACATGGTTTTATTGTCCATCAAATGGACGTAAAGACAGTTTTCCTTAATGGATAGTTGAATGAGGAAATTTACATGGATTAGTTTGATAGATTTGTAGTACCTGGACAAGAAGGTAAGGTCTGTAAGTTATTGCAATCTTTATACGGCCCCAAATGGACACCTAAGCAATGGCATGAGAAGTTCAATGGAACTTTGACATCTGCGGGGTTTGCGGTCTATGGTGGGGGGTAAATGAGTAATATTATGTTTGTATTTTGATGACATACTTATCATTGGGATAAATATTGATGTAATTAACAAAGTTAAGTCATTTTTATCCCAAAGTTTTAACATGAAAGATCTGGGAGGTGTTGATGTTATTTTAAACATCAAGTTGATCAAGGATGTGAATGGGATTACCTTGTTGCAATCTCATTATATGAAAAAGGTCTTCATCCATTTTGGCTATATGGAAAGCAAGCCCTCTCCAACACCCTATGATCCAATCTAATACTTCAAAAGAATCGAAGACTAGGAAAGGATCAATTGAGGTGCTCTTAGATTATTAGTTCACTCATGTACTTGGCTAGGGCTACTCGTCCTGACATCTCTTTTGCTGTAAGAAAATTGAGCCAGTTTACCACTAATCCTAGAGATGATCATTGGCGCGCACTTGAGTAGGTTATGCGCCATTTGAAAGGTACAATGAGTTACGAAATTCACTATACTGGGTATCCTAGTGTACTTGAGGGATATAGTGATTCCAATTGGATTTCTGATGCTGATAAGGTAAAGACTACGAGTGGATATGTGTTCACTCTAGGCGGTGTTGCCGTTTGATGGAGGTCTTACAAACAGACCATACTGATGTGGCCAACCATGGAGGCAGAACTCATAACATTAGACACAACCACTATTGAGGCAAAATGGCTGCGAGAACTCTTGATGGATTTACCGATGGTTGAAAACCAATTACAGCTATCCTTATGTATTGTGATAACCAAACAGTTATCACAAAGGTGACAAGTGCAAAGGATAATATGAAATCCTCAAGACATGTGAAAAGGTGGTTGAAGTCTGTCAGAAAATTGAGAAACTACGAAGTGATAGCTATGGATTACATCCAAACAGCTAAAAATCTGGTAGATCCCTTTATAAAATGACTATCATGGAATGTGATTGAAATTGCATCAAAGGAGATAGGAATGAGACCCATGTGAGATACACATAATGGTAACCCAAACCTATATGATCAGAGATCCCGTGAAATAAGCCTTGGGAAAAACAAACTATTTGGGTAACAGTAGAGTACATTCTTACTTTATATCTCACTCTGTAGGAGATGCAGTACTCTAATTACTATAAGGCATCATGACTTTGTCTTAATGTGTTTTGAGGCTTAACAGCAAAATACCGTCCTACAGGATATTCATGTAAGAACACACCTATATGAGCCCGACTGTTGGTCGCAGTCCATGAGATGTGGGTGATCTCTAAAAGCTCATGAAGAAACACAAGAGTGTGTCCTATATGCTCCACCTAAGGAGTAGCCTATCGGCGGTCAAGTATCAGCAAAGGCCTTAAGTGAAACTTATCCGCACAAAACTGCTTATTTAAGGCTTAGTCCATTGTGTGGTTGTGGGCGAGTTTAGTTTGAGGTTCTAGGTGGATGTTCAACCTTAATCAGTGTCCACCGTTCAACCTTAATCGGTGTCCACCGAAAAACTAGTATATCAAATAGCACTTTGGAATTATGGGCAAATTCATGGTGCTTTCGGGATCTGGTGAGAGGTTGTTGGAGTTTATGGGCTTAGCCCATATAATATTCTAAATAAATCATAGGAAAATCCCAAAGGCCCACTCATGCATGGTGGAAGGTGGGAAGTTTAGTATCATATTGTTAGTCTAGGTGGGAGCAGACCAATATATAAGGTGGAGTTGGTCTTACCTAGTTGAAGCAAGCAAAAAAAGAATGCACACGTGCACTCACTCACCTCGTGCCACGCCATCGCCCACCCACGCGTGACGTGCGTGTGAATGGTCTGACGATTTCTTGTCTGGTTGGATGTGGAGCTGCTACTTCTTTCTGCACCTTAAAACCATGCAATACATGTATACGAATTGGAAATTGAAAGTATTGGGGCTTTTATGGCACACATTAACTACGTTTAAAATAGAGTAATTACGGTCGTTTCTTTTCTTGCTGTTCGTTCTATATGAGGGAGAGAAGTCTCCCCTCAAACTTGGAACAGAGAGAGAGAGATTAGTACCAGATTTTTGCCCTATTCCCCTATGCTACGCAACCTCAGCTACTCCATCCCTTCTTCGGCGTGCACTGACGTAGGGAGAGCAGTGTCTCCAAAGCCGATGTCCCTCGTGATCGTGCATGGATTAGGGCGAATCAGGTTATTGGGAAGCATTCGCGCGACTGCTCACGGCTTCATCCTTCTCCATCATCCTCTTCGCGTCGTCTTCTTCACATCAGACTCTACTGCGACCTTTGTCGGAGTGATTCTCTGTAAGTGGCGATGATATCATTTGATATGACTAGGCCTTGCTTCCTAGATATTTATCATGTTGTGATGTTGATGCCTACTTCTGTTAGTAGTGTTCTTGTTCTAGGCTTTGCCTTGTTAGTGCATATATATGAGATAGATATATTTGAGTTCTTGATCATGCTACTATTCATAGTTCCAAATATGTGTGGTATATATGCTACTGTTGCATCGATTATTGTTTTAGAAATTAAAGTAATCACAAAAGTGCGCATATACATAATAGGTTCTGTACTCCACTGAAAGAAAATGAAAGCCACCATAGAGCACACATGTTCTCTTTAGTACGGGAAGAACACACTTTTTTCCTTTTTTATGGAGGGAAAAAGTCCATTTTACACTCTTGACCTTTTCAAAAAATCAACTTAACCTCTGTCTATAAAACCGGTTTTTTAAACCCATAAACTTGCAATATCGGATCACTTAACCCCTAAGCCGTTTCTTGAGGTGGTATTGCCATACGATGGATGAATTAACCTTGTTCTGCAAAATAGGATGGCATGTGGAGATTTAAAACTCACTCAGCAAAATATTTTGTCACATGGACTACTACAAAAAAGGTCTTTACAGATGGTTCAAAAACGTCATCACAGATGGTTTCGTATGCCATTTGAGTTTATAGGTTAGTGAGACATTAGGTCATCACAGACGGTTTTTGAACCGTCTGGAATGTATACTATCACAAACGATTATTAACTCAGAACCGTCTGTGATAGTTGCCTATCACAGATGGTTTTTAGATGGAACCGTCTGTGATGGCTTATGTATCACAGACAGTTTGTAGATGGAACCGTCTGTGATAGCTGATCTCTATAAAGTGTCCAAGCAGTCGCTGCTTGTGCCTTTAAAACCGGCTTTATACATACATACATACATACATACATACATACATACATACATACATACATACATACATACATACATACATACATACATACATACATACATACATATATATAGACACTAGTCATGTGCCTATGCGTTGCAACGGATCTCAAATAAATGATACAAAAGTTTTAAACGGTAGAAAACAAAATATTGTGAGTTTCTTGTAAAAACACATCAAAGTATATCCACAAAATATGCAACAACATTTCATTATATCGAACAAATACTCTCATTTCAAAATAGAATATATAACACAGTTCATAGACTTTTCTAATGCTTAGGAGAATAAAAAAAGTAACAACAAGAAGTGTACATGAGTAAATATAGTGTGTTCTCAGAGCCACACAGCGGGCTACTCCAAACGCACACAAATGGAAAAAAAAACGACATGTAACAGGAGGTTAGACCGTCTGACAGCGAGAGTAGCAATCAGGGTCCGTTTCATCCTGAAGATATGCAGGTCCTATGTATCTCCACATGCTGAACTCTCTAGTCCTCTCCACAATCACCTTGTATGCAAAGGCAAATTGTGAAAAAAATCATTATATACATGCTGACAAGGTAAATATGACATATGAATCATGTTTCTACAAAGATTGTTTCCTATCAGCTAAATCAGAAAAAAAAACAAAGGTCTTTATGTACATGCTATGAATTCAGATTATGAAACTTTGCTATAAATTTCAGCCTTCACATAAGCAAATTGTGGATTTTACAAATAGGTTTCTTATTCCGCTGTCACTGGTCCAAAATGCAAAGATCTCAATTCTCTTCTTATTCAGGCTACACAAATGCGCCACACTAACAAACCATCTGGTAGTCTAATGATATTGTTACAATTTTTTTGAATGAATTATCATGTAATGGCGATAACTGGAACTTGAACGAATTATCATGTAGTGGCGATAACTGGAACTTGAATCCAACCTGATTCCAAAAGCTTGTGAGGTCTAAACTGGTGTGAGATGTAGATGTCCAACTCATTGTTTTATAACTTGGGATTTATTCCGAAAGCCTTTTGCTTCACCTTTCTAGAGTCCAGGAACCAAAACCAGCTCATAACTAAGAGAAGCTACACAAAACCATAAAATGTACATTGACAAACAAAGTGACAAACATGGACTGCAAAAATAAAGTGCATATTGCTTCATGACAAATCAATCCCTTAGATGTTCTTCGAATCATGCAATCATTTCCACAAGAATCATTATAGGTCTATAGTGACTCATCACCGTTGCCATGAACACATTACTTCAGAACTAACCAACAGTAACAACCTACAAACAGCACACTGAACCAATAACCAAAGCATTAAAATCCAAATAATTCTACAACTCAGTCCCTTAGATGTTCTTTGAATCAAGCGATCATTCTTTCAAGAATCATTACAGGTCTGTATGGACTCATCACCGTTGCCATGAATAACACATCGCTACACATCAAACCATAACACACAAACAGCACACGAATCCAATTAGCCCAAAAGACTATAATTCAAATAAACCTACAGCTAAATTAAAAAAATATAACTACCTCAGTCCCTTAGTTCTTTGAATGAAGTGATCATACCAGCATGAATCATTACAGGTCTGTTAGGGCTCATCATTGTCACGAGCACAAATCGAAAATAAATCTACATAAATCAAAAAGAATTATCTACGCAAAACAAATATTAAGCATGCAAGAACAATTTTAACAAAGATCATGATGTATGTAAGAGCCGTATACAACTCGCTTCACGGAAACCTCCAAGGTCAGCAAGAAAAAGGAAGCAGATAATGCATATTCCTATCGAAAGAGCAAACCTGAGGTCATATTTGGTGTGAATACTGTGAGTACTACAAACACGACAATCACATATGGAACAACTTTATAGCATCCAGTGGTTTCAATTCTCCAACAGTTCTTCAGTTTTCAACCTCAGGTCATATTTGGTGTTACCATTTTCAGTGTAACATCCCAATTCTGAAAATGAGGGGAAATTACAACTTTTTATTTATCTTGAGGTCCTTGAACCTTTTCTGTAATTCTTGCAAGAGAATTATGGAAATAAAAATCAAATCTCCATTTTAAACTCCAATCAAAAACCTCCTTGGTAAAATCTTGTGCCATCTTCTTGTAAAATATTTTCCCAGGTTCCTGGGAGGACTTTCCAACCCCTCTGAATTTTCTCACAATTTATAGAAATTGTTTAAATATTTTTGGAGGCCTTTCAAACCAAGTCATACTAGGTCAAACCCTAGTTGCAAACCCTCTGGAATTTGTTGAGGAATTTTCATTGCACAAACATCTCTGAAAATTTTATGGGAGGTTAATATGTTAGTCATAGAGCTCCTGTAAAATTTCATGAATTTTGGAGCTTGTTTGATGCTTCCATTAAATCCTCAAACCTCACCGCAAAATTCAAAACTCATTTCTGCAGTGCCTTTGTTCCTCGGCTCGGACCGAGTCTAACTCGAGTCAATTGACTCGGTTGAGCCACCTAGCTGCACCGAAGCGGCTCGGGCGCGGGCGCTTACTCTTGGGCCGTTAGATTTACATCCGACGGCCCCCCGCCTCATACCCCTTCGCGGAGCTGATTGAATCTCAGCCCTTGGATCAAAATCGGGCGGCCTCCGCGTTGTCGTCCTCCTCGTGCTTCCTCGCACGTTCTCTCTGCGCCAGGGGCAGAGGAGTGGGAGCGCAGCGATGCGTCGTGTCGGGGCAGGCGTTCAACGGGAGTCTCTGTGTGCATTAAATGCACATCGTGCCTCCTCCCCCGGAAGTCGCCGCTCCAACTGCTCCCGTCGCCTTCGTTGCTCTCTCGACGGGCCAGAGCACCCGAGGAGGCAATGCTGCTGCTCTCTCCCTCCGTTGCTACTTAAGCTCCTTGGCCTCCTCCTTTGGCTTCTTTCGCACACCCAGTAGCTCTAGCAAGCACCCACACCCCTTGCTCGAGCTCGGGTCACCTAGTTCACCATCGCTGCCATTGCCGCACCTCTGGTCTTCGGTGAAGGCGGTGGTCCTGTGCTCCCCTCTGTCAATTAGTGGCTCCTGTGGCTTCCTATCACCTCGGGGAAGCTCAACACTCACTCCCCTTGCCTTGTCTTCCGCAGGGTGGAGCTAATTTGAAGTTTCCCCATTTTCGCCGCTTCTACTGTTCTTCTTCTCCCCGTGGGTGAGTGCATCCTAGCCCAATCCCTTCCTCCAAAGAAGATCGGTGGACCTCATTGGTCTTATTTTGATGACGCCGCACGCTCTGGTGGACGTGGAAGGATCCCCTCGGGATCGCCATTACGCCGCCACGGACCTTCGCCGCCGAGATCCAAAGCACCTCCGACTCTCCGCGTCACTCGGGTGAGTCATCGGTAGCACGTAGTAGCTCGGCACCCGCTGATTGCACGCCGCGAGCTCCCCTTTGCTGTCATCGCTTCGTAGCATCGCCGCCGCTCCTCGCCGCCGTCGTGCCGCTGTGGACCTCACCGGAGGTGTGAGTGGTCTTTGGCGTGACCGCGGTGCTAATGTGCACCCGTAGGTGCCCTTCGCACGCGCTGAGATGGCGTGCATCGCCGGCTAGCCGCCGGTGAGCGCCTCGGTAGCTTTTGCCGGACGCTCCGTCGTCATTTTCGGTCAGGCGACGTGGCTCAATACGAGCCTTCCATTTCGTAGATCTACGGTCTAGACCGCGCGAAGTTTTGTTCTTTAGTCGCTGTGAACCGTCCATCTCGCGATCTGCGGTTGAGGTTCGCCCGGGCATTCTTAGTTCATCAGTGTGGGCGTGGTCGTGAGCCGCCCATCTCAAGATCAACGCCCACGACCACCTCGCTTCGTCGCGGCGCGAATCCAAACGCCGCGGTGGATTCAACGAGGACCGTTGGATCCAAGATCAACGGTCCCGCTCATCGCTTCCACGCGGCGCGCTTGCGCTGTTCCGTGGTCGTTGGACCGTCCGATCCAGGATCGACGGCCCGCAATCGTCCACGTCGATTTCAAGATTTAGAATTTTCCGATGGATTTATTTATGAACTGAAAAAGGTATTAATCTTTAGAAATGCATATCTTTTTCATGTTAATTCATTTTTAGATGATTCCATCGTGTTATTTCTGTTATAATCTCAACTTTAATCTAAAAATGTTTAGGTGATTAAAATGACTCCAGAAAAATCTGAAATTAAATTCTAATCTTTCTCAGTTTATTAAATGCATTAAAATTTCAGTTAAATGGTAAAATGCATAACAAATTCACTATAACTCCTTTTTAGTTAAAATAAATTTTGTTAATTCTGTTATTACCTACACTTAGATCTAAAAATGAAATTAAGCATGTTGTAGTTGCAAAAATGTCCAGAATTAATTTTGTTAACTTGTAGGTTTAATTGTTTCACTAGAAATCCTTTAAATTGTAAAATGCATAACTAATTATCTGTAAGCTATTTTTGGGTGAATCCAATTTTGTTGGATTCCTCTAAGGATGAAATTACTAGGAAAAATAGTTTTGAACATGTTACTGTTTTCAGAAAGAATAATCATGCATTATAATTTTGTTCAAGTTCTTGTTTCAAAAATTAATAGAAGGTGCATTATAGCTCCAATTGAGATGAATCCAATTGGGTTGTTCATCTTATGAGGTGCTTGTGCTACCTTAAAAATTTCAGCTCCACTGCATGTCTAGAAATTTTTGCGATGAATAGTAACCCATATTTAATTGTATAGGCTGAGCAGAATTGATTTCATCATATCTTTTGCATTAAGAATCCAAATCAATTGGTTCTTGTTGCTAAATTCATGATAAATCTTTGTCTTGCTGCTGTGAAATTTTCATAGCATTCGGAGAAGTTTCGCTGTTGAGTCTTTTTGGTTTTTCGTTGTTCTTATCGGTTCTTTATCGCTTTTCCGTTAGGTTTCGACATTTGTGGTAATCCCGAGAGTGACCCTCAGCCACAACTTGAGCAACAGCAACAAGGCAAGCAGTTTGACCATGGTTCATCCTATATTTGCAAGTCTATTATATTATTTAAACTCTATGTATGCATTGCTACTTTGTTTTAATTATGGTTCGTGAATCCTATAGTTGCACAATCTGTAGGAATGCCATGACTTTACTACCTTAAGCCTAGATTATTTGCTGTGGTTTGAGCTCGTTGGATGAGCTCTTATCACTTAGTAGTTGCGTTTTCTACTGCTTAGACATGCTTAGTAACGGTAGTAATGGGCGATCATCGACTTAGTCGATGGTCTCGATCACTCAAAATGATTCTTACTCCTTTATGTCCAGCACTTGTGCTTTGATTAATTTGTAAAATCAAAACTGAAAATAAAAGATTGATTTAGACTTGGGCATATTGGATGGATGGTGTGGTTTTGGATGTGGTGGTATGCCCGAGTCAACAAGGACCGAGTTCTTGCGCCATTGATCCAAGCAATTATGCGTACCAACCACGCGAGGGCATATGGAACCCTCTTGACTAAGTACTCTAGGAGGTGTTAATTATGAGCTGCTCGGTTGGTGTGTTTTAAATAAAAACGATATGTATAGTGTGGGAGGGAACATTAGCTTCCGGCTAGGTCGTCTAATGCCTCTTTCTCCCGTGGGTTGTGCGGCTCGTAATTAGCATTATCCTTTGGAAATGTCTCGTAGGACTTAGCTGTGCAAAGACACCTTCGAAGTGTGCGTAAAGGAAAGGCGATGCAGGCGTGTGTACAGTGGTACACCCCGCAGGGATAAAACTATTCAATAGCCTCGTCCCTAGGTTATGGACACGCTTGGTTATTTCCGTAAGAATTAGACTACAACCTTTAATTAAAACTTGACATGGGTGGTATGAACGGGGAGTTCATGCTATTGTTGTGGTGACTATTGGGTTAGTCACTTCCAGGATTGTTGTTGTCATCTACTTATTGTTATTATCGTTGTCAACTTGATATTTGAATGTTAAAAACAGATTTGACAACTTGCCTTTAAATGTATTACCTTATTGCAAATAAATGTTGCTTTATGCTAAATGAGACATACAACCTCCACTTACATAAAGCTTGCATGTAGCATATGTTATAGGCCTGTTATCTTACACGTAAGTCTTGCGGAGTACTTTATGTACTCATCTGCCTGTGGTTGTGGCATTCTTGTGGCTTTTGTTGCAGAGGAAGGGGGTGAGTTCCAAGAGCCTCACTTTTGTGCTATGTGTTGCAGCTTCTTCGACGACTAGCTTGGCGGTCCGGTCAGGTGCCTAGGGGTTAAGGCACACTGATTGGCTTTGTGTTATAGCCATCTTTATGGCACTTTTGCTTCCGCTGTCATCTTGTATTACTTGTTGTTATTTGGCCTTGAAGGCCCCTCTTTTGTAATAACCTATCCGTTTTAATATTAACTTCTGGTTTGTTGCTTATGTACTATGTGTTGTATGGAATTGATACATTCTTTTGTTGTGAGGTATGTATACTGTATTCTGGGAAGTATACATCTCTCGAGACCGAGTTTATTTGGTTGATAATACTAGGGTCAATTGGATGACTAAGTATTATGAGCCTAATAAATCCGGGTGCTCACATTCAGCCAGCAGGCCCATCTGACAGAAATGTTAATTTCCGAAGTCAACACATAATACCACCAAAGATGAACACATGATAGACATTAAAACATAATTGAACTTACACATCCATCTCATATATAACAATGAGCTGGTATTCAGTATAATTCACGTACATAAGCTTTAGCAAAACCTAAAATATATAGTAATTGATCAATGTAGCAGCTAAAATTGCATATTGCTTATCACCATTTTAACTGCCAAACCAAAGAATTTTGGAGTACCAACCTTAACTGCTAGGCAATGATTAACAAACCTAACCAAACATTACCCACAAAGGTCTTACAATGGCTATGGCGCTTCATCAAGTATGGTAATATAGACTTACTTGAGATGAAGGGACAAATAGTAATAGTAATAGTAACAGTAATACTTATTGTTCATCAAAACTAAAGGAAGCCTCTCAAAACGTTGGGAACAAAAACTGAACTAAAACCAAGATGTAACCTAAAAACCTAACCATGCAGACTGCATATGATACATTCAGAATAGCCTATAAAATAAAATGGATGAGGACCTTAACAGTTAGCTTTACTTTGATCAATCCCCAATATTTGGAACACATTTTAGATTTCGTAACACTATTTCAAACCATTGAACATCAGTTAGAAATGACACTGTTATATGCATCTAACTTGTAGTAGCACTGCAAAGGGTCCAACAGAACAAATTGAGGGGGGAAGCCTTTTACATGAATGTGGCCATTACTAATCTAAAACAGAGTATCATTCCAAAAGCATGCAAAGCATAAAGAATAATCAATGTAAAGGATTCATGGAACTATTTGAACCAATGAAACACTTTAGCATCTAAAAACAACTAAGAAATATGCATAACAAGAAACCAACAACTGGATGGAAAGTGTCATCAATTGTACTATCTGGATCAAGCATCTCGATTAACTAAAATACAACAAGAGTAAAGTGAGTAAAACAAGTAGTACAACGAGCTCCCTGAAAAATTCAGAAAAAACACTAATAAGAATGAGTGGGATTAGATTGACGCTTACCTTCAGATGCCAAAAAATGGTGAGCAGCTCTAGAAGTGACAAAATGGAAGAGGCGGAAGGGTACCTGCAAAGCATGAGAAGGGGCAAGGAGAATGAGAATATGCAGTTATTTGCTTTAATCTATAAATGAGAAAAAATATCTACATTGAACATACTGTATTTCAGCTAGTCTATTAGTACACAGATTGCAAAGTTCAAAAAAGTGGTGTTTGAGCTCGCATTAACTATTCAGAGATCAAAGCATTCACATACATCTCCATTGGAATCATATATATATATATATATATATATATATATATATATATATATATATATATATATATTGTTAAGTAGTCTCTCGACCACTTTGGGGGATCGTCCATGACATGAGAAGGATGAGACAATAGCCACGGGCAACCTCATTGAGCCCCTACAAGTTTAAAACGTATGGATGCAAGGAGATCGTTAGGACATCCAATTACCTCGTTGTTGTCGATAGGTAATTGGACCTATGTTCAGAAAGTGACGTGGACGCGTAGGTATTCCAACTGGGAAGTGGCATCATGTATCAGCAACTAACCATTCTTGAGCATGTAATCGTCTTTAAATCCAAGAAGAACACCAAGCAACCATTCTCACATTTCAAAAGAATTCTCAACTTGTTGCTTGGTGTTCTTGTTGGGTTTAAATACAATTACATGCTCAAGAATTGTTGGTTGCTGATAGATGATGCCACTTCCTAGTCGGAGTACCTGTGCATCAACGTCACTTTCTGAATATAGTGACGTCCAATTACCTATCGACAACATCCAGGTAATTGGATGTCCTGACGCTCTCCTTGCATCCATACTTTTTAAACTTGTAGGGGCTCAATGGGGTTGCCCGTGGATACCGCCTCATCCTTCTCATGTCAAGTGATGACCCCTAAAGTGGTCAGACTACTTAACAATATATATATATATATATATGATGCCGGTTTTAATGGCACAAGCACCACCGCTGGAGACTTTATAGAGAAGAGATTTTGAATGGAATGGTAGGGCGTGCACTGGGACGCAAGAGGTAGGAGAACTTGACCGCATGAACACAAGCTTACGCATAAAGGTGAAATGAATGGCGAGAGACAACATAAGACTATTAACATCATTACATCACAGAGCAAGAGGACTATTAATATGAACTAATTATCAATTCAATTTCAGCATAAGACTATTAACATCATTACAATCACAGAGCAAGGGGACTATTAATATGAATTATTTATCAATTCAATTTCAGCATAAGACTATTAACATCATTACATCACAGAGCAAGGGGACTATTAATATGAACTAATTATCAATTCAATTTCAGCATAAGACTATTAACATCATTGAGCAGTTCAACAGCAAGACAACAAGACCAAGAGTGTCCAAACCCACCACACCAGTAGTAGCCCCTCGGCATCCATCGTAGAGCACTAGCCATTTTCATCATAGAGTAAGGGGGTAGAGACAGAGAGGGAGTAAGGTAGGATGATACCTTAGTACAGCGCAACCACGGCGGCGACCCCACCACCAGCACAACCCTCATCCATCTCCTTCACCTTGCATAAATCACACAAACATCAGGACACAACTTAAGGCTCAAGCATAAAAATCAAACTCAACAAAAGATATTAAGCTAACAGATCTAGAGGAGAATAGAGGGAGGATGGGGAAAGCAAAACCCGGCCAGGGCCCGAGCGCAGGAGGCCGAGTAGGAGAACCAAGCCATGGCAGCGCAGGCGACACGCGGAGCCAAGCCCAGTGGCTTGGGTGGCGGCGTCACCGTAGTTGTGGCATGACCCTGAAACTACACAAGAAGACACTACTATCGTACGAGTGTCTTGTGCAGTGCAAAGTGGAGTCACAACCTGCGGCGACAGCGACGGGGTAGGGCGGTGATGGCGACGGGGTCAGGCGGCGGTGTCGAGGTGGGGAGGGGAACGAACGAGAGTAAATGCGTTGGGGAGTGACGAGTTAGGGCGGGCGCAAACCCTAGCGGCGCTGGGGAGTGACGAGAGTTAGGGCGAGCGCAAACCCTAGCGGACGGGCTCCTAATAATAAAGAGACTTATCACATACGGTTCTATTATGGAACCATCAGTGATAATTATCACAAACGGTTCCATAATGGAACCGTCCGTGATATGTCCCATATGACCCATTTATTCCATAATAGAATCGTCTGTGATATGTCCCATATCACGCATTTGTTCCATTATGGAACCATCTGTGAAATGGTTTTTCTCAAGTATATTTATCTTGTATATACACTTACATGACATGACATGAAGAAATTTGCTTTAACTATATATATATATATATATATATATATATATATATATCATAGATCGGATATATATATAATTAATTAATTTGTTCCACTAAACCGCCTCTCGATATAATTAATATTAATTGTAACTTCACCTCTAAACAAGATTTTTTTTCCACAAGACCGTCTCGATATATATATATATATATATATATATATATATATATATATATATATATATTGAACATATAATTGATATAGTAACTTCACCTCCAAACTTTTTTTTTTCATTTTGAATTTTCATATGGCCAAACAAATGTGGCGTTAAACGCTAAAAAAGATTAAAAAAATAGAAACCTATAAATAAATAAAGTTTTTCTAGTGGCGGAGGTAGGTCGCTATCTCCGTCTTCAATACTTCATAGGCGGCAGCGTCGGCATCGGACGGTTCTCGATCATCGCGAACGGCCTAAAATGTATCCACTCACGACGCTACTCATTCGAAAGTGTCTCTGAAGACCCTCGATCGTTGAACCAAGAAGAATTGAGCCCATAGGCTCTCTTCCTTGCTTGAGGGTCTCGGCACCGTCGACTCGATGCCGCCGCCTCAATTACGTGAGCCCAAGTGACGGCAAGCCTCCTGGAGACATGCAACGTCGTTTTGGAGGACCACGTCGATGACGCGGTAAACTCGCCGAAAGTGCGAGATCACCCGGAAGACGCGGCGGAGGAGGATGTCAAGAAGACGGAAGGTGGCCGTCACCTGCTCCGGCAAATTCTCAGCCGACATAGGAGTGAAGACACTGTTAAAACAGTGTTCTTCTACAGCACGGTTCAACGTACAGCGAGGGAGATGCTCGTACAGTGCGGCAAGGTAGGCCATCAATGCCGGCGACAAGGAAGAGGCAGCCATTTTTGTTTTTTTTACAAGTATGTGGGGATGATCATCTTCGATGGCGGATGATCCTTTTATAAAACAAGGTATAAATTCGAGCGTGAGACGAAGAGATGCATTGGGGAGCCGGCGGATGACGACGAAGAGACGACGGCGATTTAAGAAACGACGAGTCAGAAGATATTATCACGACGGTTATAACAAAAAAACCGTCTGTGATATGTGGTAATATCATAGACGGTTATTGTTAAGAACCGTCTGTGATATGTGGTAATATCATAGACGGTTATTGTTAAGAACCGTCTGTGATGTTTCACAGACGGTTCTTTATTGAAAACCATCTGTGATATGTAGAATTATCACAGACGGTTATTAACAAGAGCCGTCTATGATACTTTTTACGACGGTTTTCAACATGAACCGTCGTGATATTACCTCTTCACTGATTTATTTTAGCACAACCAAGAATACGCATTTATCGTAAAACCAAAACTATCTGTGATTGCATGTAATACAGACAGTTTTGGTCAACCGTCTGTGATGAGACATCCAGTATTAGCCTTTTTGTAGTAGTGTATTACCACTTCACAGACGGTTTTTAGCACAGCTTGTAACACAGGTGGTCTCTAAACGAAAACCGTCTGTAATTGCATGTAATACAGACGGTTTTGGTTAACCGTCTGTGATGAGACGTCTAGTATTAACCATTTTGTAGTAGCTTCCTCCTTACCTTTTCTCTCTCTCACTTTTGCCCCTCTCCTGCCTCCCCAAATTTACTTCTTCCCTATCTCGATGCATCATTGTCTTCCCAACAAAGACATGATGTCAGATCCAATTAAAAATATTAAGCTACTGGCAGCCGCATCTCTGAAGATCGTGTGCACGCCCAGGCCAGGGGCGGATCTAGTATAGAGACATGGATGTACAGATGTACACCCTTTTTTTTAAAAAAAAACCCAGTATTTATTAGGTATATTAGGTATATATACTAGTAAGTATACTTAAAATACATACTTTTCATTGTGCAAGGTATATTAGGTATATATACTAGTAAGTATACTTAAAATACATACTTTTCACTGTGCACTGCACTGCATCCCGATCAAGCCCGCCAACTCTCGTCCACGCAGCGCAAGCGCAGGCGTGCAGCCCACTCGGCCCAACTCCAAGGTCCAAGCATCATGACTCGCGAGTGCGACCAAGCCGCAGCCCGCAACCGACACTCCGCACTCCATTCCGCAGCCCCAACACAAGTGCCTCACGCGGCCGAGCTACCCCCTGCCGAAACCTAACCCTCCCTTTCTCTTCTCGCTCTGTGGTGGTGGCGGCGGCGGCGCAAGGACGCACAGCAACAGCGGGGTCGACCTTGCACAGGTGGGTCGCGCGCTGGGCTGGATCCTGCCACCGTCCTCCTCGGCCACTTCCTCAACCACGGGCCGGGTCATGTCTCCTCCGCCGTCACCTGGCGCGCACTCCTCGCCTTCTTCGCCGCACGCGGGCTCCCCACTGGCGCCAACCCCGCTGCGCCCGTCTCCGTTCACGGCAAACCCGCACCTTCGCCCCCATGCCCAGGTGCGCCTCTCTTCTTTGGTTACGCACCGCACTTGGTACTATCGTTTTCTTGAAGTATGGCGAGTTCTTGATTGATGCTACTACTGGGCTGAATGATTGTATCTTTGCTTCCTGAGATTTAGTTTGCCAATTTGCGGTTGTCAAAGTTACATTGTGCAATGGACAGGTCGAGTGGAATGCCCGATCGATGTTTGTGAATTTTTGTGCTTTGTGTGGGATGCTTGCCCCGTGGGTTGGTCTCTGAAGCATATGCTCCTTTTAACTAGTAGAAGTGAAGAATTGTTCAGTCTTCAGAGTCGATGCTTGATTTTTGAGTCAGTTTAAATTATCAATAGTCAATAGTACCAACCGGTTTGAGCAAATTTGAGATGTGTTTAGGTGAGGAATGCATGGGCCGTGGGGAATTAATTCTTCCTGATTACTGATCTTTGGAACCACTGGCACTACAACTGCTCATAGGCTCACAGCATTTTCATGGAATTGTGACATCAATTACTGCTTGTCAATGCCCAAGTTCAACTCATTATCCATATTTCGTGATAATATGAATCAATTCTTTATGTGCTAAATGCTAGAAGAATGTCGTTACACCGTTATGTCATATTACATCGTCAGAAGTTGATTTCAAATACTTCCGAACACCTATTTTGAAAATCCTGGATCCGTCACTAGGTCAGGCCCGCATGGGTGCACGTGCCTGCAAGAAGCCGGCGGCGGCAACGATGCGTGCAGAGCGGTGGCTTGGAACGCACGATGGGCTGCAGCAGCAGGACCACCGAGGCGAGTGGCGTCGACTATAGCAGGTGGTGCGGGGAGACAAGTAAGGTGGTGACACTGGCGATGGCATCTCGGCAGTGTTGGATCCGGTGCGAGGTTACTGGAAGGTGATCTTTGGAGGAACCGGCTGGAGAGCAAGGATTTGATATTTGATTGCGGTGGTCGCTGGTAATTTTGGTTGCAAGTCTGAGAATTTTGACTGCTGAGTCATTTTGACCAAGTCTAGTTGAAGGATAGGGTATTTGATATAGAGAGAGAATGGGCTGCTATGATTTGATACGGACATTAGAAGGATGAAGAGACGTGTCAGTAGACTCGGTGATCACATGAGCAATCACATAAATACAATAGAAATAAGATGTACACAAGTGACTGAGAGAGAAAGGTGGTACTCTTTCTATTCATCATCTACTTATTTTTACAATCATAAGTCATACACTATTATAGAAAAGGTTTTTACAAACGGTTCAAAAACGTCATCACAGACGGTTTCGTGAGCCGTCTGAGTTTATGGGTCAAGAATGACATGAGGTCATCACAGACGGTTTCGAACCGTCTGCGCGTGCACTATCCTGATGCTTATTAACTCAGAGCCGTGTATGATAGTTGACTATCATAGACGGTTTGTATCTTTAAAACCGGTTTATATATATGTATATGTATATATATATATATATATATGTATATATATATATATGTATATATATATATATATATATATATATATATATATATATATATATATATATATGTATGTATGTATAGGTATATATGTATATATGTATATATATATATATATATATATATATATATATATATATATATATATATATATATGTGTGTGTGTGTACACACACACACATATAGGAAAATGGTATGGTAGTACTCCCACCTCTCATATACCATTTAAATCATATGATGATACCTCTTTATCAATTTGAGTATACTCCAATAATGATTATAAGATACACAAAAGTGAGTTCCATGAAAAATTTCATGAAAATTCACTTTTATATATGAAAAGGGGTATATAGCAAAAATAAAGGGCTCCAATGAAATTTTTTCAATCAAGTCGTATTGGAGTATCTTATAATTAGTATTTAAGTATATTGAAAATGATAAAGAAGTATATATATATATATCTGTGTGTGTGTAGCCTGTAAGTTCAAGAAGCATGGCTGTCAGGAGAGCGCGCGGATATCCAATTATCTGGATGTCGTCGATAAGTAATTAGACGTCGATATGTTTAGAAAATGGCGTGAACACGCAGGTACTTCAACTAGGAAGTGGCATCATGTATCGGCAACCAACCATTCCTTGATGTCAAGTTCTATGGTTGGTTGCTGATACATGATGCCACTTTCCAGTCAGAGTATCTGCGTGTCCACGCTATTTTCTGAACATAGCGACGTCCAATTACGTATCGACAACATCTAGGTAATTGGATGTACACGTGCTCTCCTGACAGCCATGCTTCTTAACTGGCAGGCTCGATGACGTTGCCCATGGCTACTGTCTCATTCTCCTCATGATGCGTGGACGACCCCCAAAAGTGGCTGGGGGACTACGAACAATAATGTGTGTGTGTGTGTATGTGTGTGTGTGTGTGTGTGTGTGTGTGTGAAGCCGGTTTATAAGGCACAAGTAGCCACTACTTGGGAGATTTAATAGAAAAGAGATTAGGAATGGAATGGTAGGATGTACCTGGGACGCAAGGGAGGAGAACTTAACCGGCATGAATACGGTTACACAAACAAAGGTGAAATGAATGGCGAGAGACAGGTGAAGAGGTGTTGTAGTAGTTTTTAACTCATTTGGTCTTGTTTTGGAATAGAATACACACCCATTAATAAATAATTGATGATCAGAGGTACAAGCTAGGTAAAAATTCCAGAAAATTGTATGTTAATTGCAGTTTATAATTAGCCTAACCTTTACAAATCTGAAAAGTTAATTGCAGCTTTTAAAGCAGAATACCATATAGGAACATATCATAAGATTAGTTACATGTACAAAAATTTGTATGTTTAAGGACTAATGTTTTGCTGCATCCGAACCACATCTCATGAACCAACATCATACACAGAGAACCTAACCATATCATCCAACCATCATAGAACACCCACCATAGCCCACATCATTCATCACCCACATCATAAAGCAAGGGGAAGGAAAAGGATAGAGAGTAAAGGGGAGTAGTTACCCTAGTGCAACTGACAAATCGACCACCGGTAGTAGTTCACCACATCCATCTCTTTCATGTATGCATAAGCAACAACAACCCACATCAGTAAACAAGTCAAACTCATACCCAAAAACTGAAGCAATAGAGAATGGAAAAATTTGTATGTGTGAAGACTGATGTTTTGCCCCATCCGAACCACATCTCATGAATCAACATCATACACAGAGAACCCATTCATATCATCCAACCATCACATAACACCTACCATAGCCCACATCATTCATCACCCACATCACAGAGCAAGGGGAGGGAAAGCGATAGAGAGTAATGTGGATATCATGGGGATATGTGTACGATCTTATGGTGATGTTATGTTGGACCGAAAAGGCGACTAGAGGGGGGTGAATAGGAGCACAATCTCTTTTCACCTTGATCGAATTCAATATGATTTTCACTCTCATAGCTATAAAAGCTATGAAGATCAATATACAAGCAAAGTGGAAGACTTGTATTGAATCCAATCAAAACCCCGAAGCAAATAGACCAAAAACATAAAAACACAAAACTTAAATGTGTTGGGCGGTCTGACCTCCAACTAGAAATCGATCTGGCCTTTGGAAATCGGTCTGACCTCTCAATACATGCCAGTCAGACCTCCAGGCCAATGAACAGTAAAATCAGCTCGAAAACCAAAACTCAAATCGGTCTAACTTTTGATCCGTAAGGCCAAACTCCACGAAATTTGAGACACACCTTCTCTAAGATATCATGAACCTATTCCAATCAAAGATCGCAGAGATCCATGCCAAAGTTCCTATCTTTTTCAGTTTGAACGAAGTGTGCACCAAAACCGAGTCAAAATCGAAATATGATCTAGAGACTTGCTCGTGGGTGATTGATGATCAAGATGATCCTAGATGGGTTCCCACATGTCACAGTAAGTTAGATCACGGCAAGAGAACAAGCAAAAACTCGCGGATAAAAAAAAACCACAAATCACCAAATAGAGAGAAGAAAAGTAAATAGACTCATCTTTGAGGGAACTTTCTTTGGATTGATTTGATATGGTATTGGTTTACAGCCACTCCATCAATGGAGGACAAAGACTCAATACATGAGCACGAAATCAAATCCAACTCTCTATAACCCTAACCACCACTAATCATCTCCCTAAGCAAACTAGGGTTTCAAGCACAATGAAAGGGTTGAAGGAGGTGCAGCCACCTCCCTCCTCTATTTATAGTGGAGGCTTAGACCTTCTAGAAGCATTAACCCTAATGGGCTCCCGTTAAGGCCCAACACAAACGGGTCACACACGCACGTATTTTAAAGCGTCGTCTTCATCTCCTCTTGACCTAATCCACTTCTCCACGCATCGTCTTGCACCGAGGGTTGGCAAAAGGTCACCAAGGCGGTATTTTGTAAAATTACCAAAATACCCCTTCTCGATCTTTTTCGAAGACCGAGTTCCATCTTCGTGAAGCACCTCCCATGCTTCGCCATGTGCAGGTTGATCCAGCGGCTCTCATCATGTCGACAAGTCTCTCCCATTCGGCTCCGACCGAAACCACCTTGGCACTTGCACCGACCCCCTCACCGCTTGATCCAACCGGTCGCACCGAACTGCCCGTTCGGTCACCTTTGTCCCTCTTGCGCCATGCTTGACTCCATTGACCTCACCTGGCATCCCCGATCATTCTGGACCTTAGCTCTCCAAGCTTAGTCCTGATCATCCTCGCCGTTGACCGTCATTGACCTCCAAGCAACCGCACATCAATAGACAAAGAAATCGAATCCGGGAACAAGTTCTTCACAACTTGACCCACGTTAGTCAAAACATGCATCATGCAACACATATGCCATGAAACCCATGAACTTGACCTAACCCAACAATCATCGCCACCAGTTGGCCGATGAGACAAGTGAAAACCGGTCGATCGCTACATTGGCGGTTTGATCACACTGCTGGCCGCCCGACCGCCCACCGGGACTTAGCCAAAATTCTTTTTGGAAATCCGAAACCTACTGGAATTTTCAAAGCAATAGAACTTTTACCTAGAAGCTCTAAAAATTATGAGACCAAGTGTAGTAGAATCTACTCTCTTGCCTACACCCTCTATTTTTGGCCCAGCTCCAAAATCCAAAATCTCATAAAGGCCGGTCTGACCGATTTTCCAAAGCCAGTCTGACCGCCCCCCTGGCCGTTCAGACCGCCACCTAGATCGGTCAGACCGCCACTTGCCTGACAGCAGTTTGAACTTCGCCGAAAACGCGTGAATCGACAAACCTTAAATAACATTGCCAATTGTAACATCATCCTAAGATCTCAGGCATATCCCCATGATATCCACAATCTCCCCCTTGATGAACACATTGGCAATTTCCCATAAATGCAAAATTTGGGGTTTGAAAAGTAAAAACTCGACGTTTTCGCTCAAAGGCACAACTTGGTCCATATGCAAAAGAAAGCAAAAGAAATGACCAAGCTGGCTTTAGAATAGTATAGGCAAGTGAGATAAGGAAAAAGAAAGTAAGAAAGCTTCAATTTCCAAAAGGAGTCAAAATCTCACTTAAGGTCTGTATGAAAGAACAATTGTTCGATATGACCTTTGATCATTGTGAGGATCAATAATTGCAATTCAAGTCCAGAAGTAGCAATAAGACCATAAGAATACAAATAAGAAACTCCCCCTCACTATGATCCTCAAATTTCAGAAAATCTCAAATTTTCAATTCTTCTCCATGTAGCTCCCCCTTTTTCGTAACTCCCCTTTTTCAACCATCTTCTCCCCCCTTTGATTTGACAATGGAGTCATTAAGGAATCACACCTTCCTCTCGTCCAGAGATGACAAATGCAGAATGAGGAAAAAGCATAAGGAGCATGCATGAAATGCAATGGAGTGGCTTCATTTATATTATATATATATATATATATATATATATATATATTTCAATTTTTAATTACAAGAAGCTTTGGAGATTACCCTAAAGAACCAGCTAGCATTTCTAATATTGCACAAACAACATATCAAGCCTAACAATGCTAGCAAGATCATGATAAGACATACATATCAAAGCTAAGCTCGAAGGCTCAAAGTAAAGCAATGAATTTTAGCATTTTAAGCAACGCTTCAAATCTAGCAAGTTCATCAACAGGGATCCTAAATCGACATCGCCATGTCAAAATATCAATGTGAGATCAAAAAGCTAACAATGATCACATTAAGAGACAAACAGGTCCTGAAATGAATCATTTTGCTCAATTTTCTCAAACGCTCATTTTTCAACAATTTTTCATTTGCAATGAATATTGAAGTTGACTAATGGTCTAACTTAGTGAAAAGATCCTGGACTAGGAGCCATCCACAAACTCTTCCTAAGCTTCGACCAGAAGTTGATTAAAGGTATATCTTAGTAAAGAAGATCCTGGACTAGGAGCCATCCACAAACTCTTCCTAAGCTTCTACCAGGGCGACAAATCTTGAGGTTCATGTCAGTTTTGACAAGCAGTGCCCATGAGATCATCTAGATCATCAAACTATCTCCAAGTTCATGTCTATGACATGCAGTCTCGTAAGAGTAGTTTGGCATAATTTAAGCATAAGACAATCTTGAAATTGATTTTTCATCTTTCATTTTGCACAGGAGCAGTTTTAGATTCTCAAGAATACAAGAAGCTCAAGTAATGATCAATTTTAGATTCAAGAGCTAACAAAGCAATTTTGACAGGGCCAATGTCACAAAAGGAGCACTAATTGCACAACTAGCTAAAACATCCACAAATTGCAGTTTTAGTTCAAGTTGATTTAAAGTTCTAGCTCATAGCTACACATGTGAGAGTATGATAATTCTCGCAAGTCAAAGAACTAGACATAGCATTGAGCAAGAATTGAAATACTAAAGCTCCAAAGGGTAATAAGCAAAGCTTCATCAATTTTAAAAAATAAGCAGAAAAGCTTATATTACAATGCATCTTTTTGTGTTTTTCATATGAATGCAATATGATACAATAAGATGCAAGAAAAGCTCAAAAAAAACCTAAAAAGCCTAAAAAGATCAAAAAGATAAAAAAGAAGATCAAGAAAAGATCAAATGAACAAGGAAAGATCAGAAAAGATCGAACTCCCCCTCAAACCAACCCATAGGGATAAATTACCCCTAACTCACTCCTCAAGGTGGCAAACCTTGTTGGGTCTAAAGGCTTGGTGAGGATATCGGCTAACTGGGCCTCGAACTCCACAAAATGCAGCACAACATCACCCTTCTCAACGTGGTCTCTAAGGAAGTGATAGCGAATGTCTATGTGCTTGGTCCTAGAATGTTGCACTGGATTTTTAGCAATATTAATAGTAGAAGTGTTATCACAGAAAAGAGGAACACTAGCAAAATTTAACCCAAAGTCCTTAAGAGTGGACACCATCCACAAAATCTTACTACAGCAACTAGCAGCAGCAACATATTCAGCTTCAGTAGTGGATTGTGCAATAGAAGACTGCTTCCTAGACGACCAAGAGACAAGAGAAGTGCCTAAGAAATGACAAGTGCCAGAGGTACTCTTCTATGTAGCCGACAGCCCGCAAAATCAGAATAAAAAAACTCTCGAATGGACAGCGAAGAAGAACAGGAATACCAAATGCCATACTGGAGGATAGAATGTAAATACCTAAAGATACGCTTAACGGCTTAGCGATGTGAAGTCCTTGGTGACGCCTGAAAACTTGCGTAGAGGAAGACCACGAAGTGGATGTCCGGTCTTGAGGCCGTCAGGTATAGGAGGGAGTCGATCATGCTGCAGTACTCATGTTGATCCACGGCTTCTCCTTCCTCATCTGGATCCAAAGCAGTCGAAGTCACCATGGGAGTGGCGATCGGCTTGCAGTCACTCATCTCGAAGCATTTGAGCAGATCCTTAGTGTACTTCGTTTGATGGATAAAGATCCCTTCCTTGCACTGCTTGATTTGAAGCCCCAAAAAGTAGTTGAGCTCGTCCATCATACTCATCTCAAATTCCCTGGACATGGTCTCAGAAAAACTAGAAACAAGAGCATGAGAGGAACCACCAAAGATAATATCATCAACGTAAATCTGAACAAGCAGGAAGTCATTGCCATGCCTAAAAATGAAAAGAGTCTTATCAACTTTTCCCATTTCAAAATCATTCTTAAGAAGAAAGGTCTTAAGTCTATCATACCAGGTTCTAGGGGTTTGTTTAAGACCATAAAAGGCTTTGGATAGCTTAAAAACACGATCAGAATGCTTGGGATTCTCAAAGCCAGGGGGTTGCCTAACATACACTTCCTCCCATATAAAACCATTCAAAAAGGCACTCTTAACATCCATTTGATGCAACCTAAAACCTTTAGATGCAGCAAATGCAAGAAAAATGCGAATGGCTTCTAGTCTAGCAACAGGAGCGAATGTCTCATCAAAATCTAACCCCTCAACCTGGTTAAAACCCTGAGCTACCAACCTAGCCTTGTTCCTAACCACAGAACCATCCTCATTTTGTTTATTTTTGAACACCCAACAGGTTCCTATAACATTATGACCACTAGGAGGTTCTACAAGGTTCCAAACTTTATTTCTTTCAAAATTCTCTAACTCCTCATGCATGGCATTGACCCAACTAGCATCAGATAAAGCATGTGATATATTTTTGGGTTCAAAAGAAGCTACAAATGTAAAAAAAAGAGAAAAGACTCAGATCATGATACCTGTAGCGAGTGACTCGCTCATAGAGATTACCAATCATTTGATCCGGAGGGTGTTTCTTCTGAAAGTGCAAAGGAGCGCTTGGGAGAGATAGCGTCTCCTCGACCTCCGTAGGTACTGCTAATGAAGAAGTCGCAGTAGCAGCCTCAATTGGAGGTGAAGCGATCGTGCGGTGTTCTCGAACTTGGGCAACTTTGTACAGAACATCGAAGAACAATGGAGGAGTAGTATCAACTTCATCCTCATCTTCTTCAACAAAAATGCTCTCTGTCACCTGTAAGTCACTTGAAACATCGGATCTAGCTCCAAGGCTAGTCTCATCAAAAGTGACATTGCATGTCTCCTGGACAAGGTTAGTTTCAACATTAAAAACCCGAAAACCCCTCGAATGAGCAGGATAACCCAGAAATAAACCATTACAAGTCCTTGATTCAAATTTATCTAGGTTTCCTATTTTCGAAATAAAACAATTCGATCCAAAGACTCGAAAATGCGAAACAGAGGGTTTTCTCCCAAATCGAAGCTCATAACAAGTCTTGCCCAAAGACGGTCTCAAAAAGACACGGTTTGAAATATGGCAAGCTGTAGCAATAGCTTCGGCCCAAAACCTCCTCGGTGTGCTACACTCATCTAGCATCGTCCTAGCCATCTCGACTAAGGTTCTGTTCTTCCATTCCACAACGCCATTTTGTTGAGGGACATATGGAGAAGAGAACTGATGCTCAATACACCGCTCAGCACAAAAAGAGGCAAAAGAAGCATTCTTGAACTCCGTGTCATTGTCATTGCGGATCGCTCTCAAGGCACCAGGAAGTTCAGAAGCCAAACGAAGAACAAGATCATGATAATGATCAAAAGCCTCATCCTTCGAAGCAAGAAAGAACACCCAAGAGTATCTCGAAAAACCATCGACTATGACGAGAATGTACCATTTGCCACCGACTGACCGAACCCTAGTAGGACCAACAGTATCCAAATGAAGCAACTGTCCTGGTCCGTTAGTCATGACCATAGTCAATGAAGGGTGTGAGGCGGCAACTTGCTTGCCATGCCTACTGTATGCGCTATACTGACATCCTTGACAGCTTTGAGTTTAGGCAAACCTCTCATGAGATCAAGGCCGCTAACTCGCGTCAGATGATCAAAACCAATGTGCCCCGAACGTCGGTGCCAAAGCCAGATATCAGAAGAAGATGCAATTAAACATTTGAAAGATCCAGCAAGAGATTCAGAAAAATCAGCTCCAAAGATTCTACCAAACTCTAGAAATCCCAAAAACAAGCTCACCGGCAGAATCAAGCACACGACAGGCATTTTTCTTAAAACGAGTTTTGTAGCCATCATCAAGAAGCTATGAAACAGAAAGCAAGTTGTACCTCAGCTTGTCCACAAGAGCGACGTCCTTGAGAATGAACTTGTCGTTCACCCTAATCGATCCAGTTCCTTCAATCCGCCCTTGTGTATCATCTCCGAAGGTGATGAAGTCATCACCTTTCGACCGCGTGATGGAAGTGAACCATCTTGAGTCTCCGGTCATGTGGCGTGAACAGCTGGAGTCGATGAACCACGTGTTCTTCCTCCTTCCGCGGTGATCCTGAAAAATCAAGGCACAAAAGAACGATGTGTCTCAATACTGGGGTTAGTTAAAAGCGACTTGGGAACCCGATCTTCGAGACACACGTCTAAAGTAGTATGCAAAGCAGAAGTGCTATCCTTGATTTTATTAGAAATTCTATTATGAGCAATGGTTACTTTAACATGAGAAGCATCCTGTCTAGGAACATGATGAGCATGTGAAACAAATCCTAGTCCAGGTTTCTTATTTTCTAAGTGACCATGTCTCATAAAAGCTCTAGGTTGATGAGACAAAAATCTAGCAATATTTCTCCTAGCATTTTTCAACCTCATGTGAACTCTACCAAATGTCCACTCTTCTTGCAATAGGTGCAATGGTATTTGGTACCACCGGGAGAAGCACCTTTTGCCTCAAAAGAAGGTTGGACAAACCCTGCAGATTTAAAAACAGTTTTTGCAGGTTGGGTTTTGAATTCAACTAAGCCATTTTCTAAGACTTGAATGACATTAGGCTTGGATATATCCTGGGCAGAGTTGTATCCTAAACCTTGCTTCTTATAAAGAGTTTTAGACGTGTCCAGAATCATGTTTAACTGTTTCTTACCTTTAGAAAAAATTTCTAGAATGTCCTTAAGGTAAGCATTTTCTTTCCCAAAGTTAACACATGATTCAGAAGTCTTGGCCTTAAAGGCTCTAGCATGTTTCTCCCTAAGATGAGCAACTTCAAGCTTATAGGCTGCACAAGAGGCACAAGGTGTAGACTCAATTATGTCCTTAAGCTTGGCATATTTAGCTCTAACTGCTTCTAAAATGTCCTTGACTTCATGTTCACATTCTATGCAGAAAGAGCAAAAGCTAGATTTAACATTCCCTGAAGCATCCAACTTGCTAGACTCTAAGCATTTTTCACGGAGAGCAGATTTAACATCAATTAGCTCAGTCCTAGCATTTTCAAGTTGATACAAAGTAATATCATGAGCAGATTGCAGTTTAGCAAATTCAGAATGTAAAGCATGGCAAGAGGAACATTCATCAGATTCAAGAGTCTTAGCATTTGTAAGTTCTAATGTCAAATTATCTACTTGTGACTCTAAGTCTTTATTCCTAACTATGGTAAACTCTAAGGCCTTATCCTGACTCATGAGTTGCTCAAACATGTCATCGCATCTAGCAGAAAGAACATCATAGGAAGGAGGTACCTCATCATTGTCATTGATGTCGACGATGTCGACCATGAAGCACATGCCAGTGAAGTCCTTGGCCTTCCCTTTCTTGTCTTGAGGGATCTCCTCCTCCTTGTCCTCCTCACTCCCAGAGTCCACATCGCTCATGGATTGATCTCCAAAAGCGGCAATGACTCGGTGAGCAGCCTTCATGAGCTTGGCAGCATCATACTTGGGCTTGCCTCCTTGAAGCTTCTTCCAGGTTGGCTTCTCATCCTTGTGGTTTCCCTTACCTTTCAGTTTGGGGTAGTTTGCCCGGATGTGATATAGCTCTCCACACTCATAGCATATCACAGGGCCACCTCTCTTCTTGTTTCTAACATTGTTATATGCCCGTGTGACCTTCTTGACTAAAAGAGCTAAATCAGCTTCAGGAAGACTCTCAAACTCTTCTCCTTGAACAGCAGATAAACATGCAAGAGAAAAACCAGAAGAAGACTCAGAAGAACCTTCAGGAGTCCCTTTGAGAGGATCAGCGACCAAAGCCTTGTTATCCTTCTTAGGAAGGCTACCTCTCTTGATCTTATGAGTTTTGAGCTTGCTATAAAGCAGCTACAAAGTGAGAGTAGAGAGATCGACGTTCTCCTCAATAGCAGTAGCCTTGATCTCCCACTCCTTGGTGTTGATTGCAGCCAAGAGGTGGGTGGCATTCTCAGATTGAGAGTACTCAATGTCAACAGCTCTGATCTGATTGATCACCTTGTTAAAGCGAGTAAAAATGTCATCGATGCTCTCACCAGGACGCAACTCGAATTTGTTATACTCTCGCTTGTAGGCTGTCTGGCGCACTTGCTTGATCTGGGACGATCCCTCATGGTAAGTTTCGAGGGTGTGCCAAATCTCATGTGCGGTCACAAGGTTGTAAATCCTATCGTACTCTTGCCTACCAAGTCCAGCATATAGAAGGTTCTTTGCCTTGTTGTTGTTAGCCAAGAGGGCTGTTGAAGCCGACATAGCAACTTCGGGCAAAACGAGCGGGGCTCGAACAACCTCCCATACAGCTTGTCCTTCGCTCTCAAGGAAAACTCGCATGCGATTCTTCCAATAGGCATAGTCGAGCCCATCGAAGACATGCGGCTTGGTCGAGTACTTATCCATCGTCAAAATCGAAATATGATCTAGAGACTTGATTGTGGGTGATTGATGATCAAGACGATCCTAGATGGGTTCCTACATGTCACAGCAAGTTAGATCACGGTAAGAGAACAAGAAAAAACTTGCGGATCAAAGAAAGACCACAAATCACCAAATAGAGAGAAGAAAAGCAAATAGACTCATCTTTGAGGGAACTTTCTTTGGATTGATTTGATATGGTATTGGTTTACAGCCACTCCATCAATGGAGGACAAAGACTCAATACATGAGCACGAAATCAAATCCAACTCTCTATAACCCTAACCACCACTAATCATCTCCCTAAGCAAACTAGGGTCAAGCACAATGAAAGGGTTGAAGGAGGTGCAGCCACCTCCCTCCTCTATTTATAGTGGAGGCTTAGACCTTCTAGAAGCATTAACCCTAATGGGCTCCCGTTAAGGCCCAACGCAAACGGGTCACACACGCACGTATTTTAAAGCGCCGTCTTCATCTCCTCTTGACCTAATCCACTTCTCCACGTATCGTCTTGCACCGAGGGTTGGCAAAAGGTCACCAAGGTGGTATTTGGTAAAATTACCAAAATACCCCTTCTCGATCTTTTTCGAAGACCGAGTCCCATCGTCGTGAAGCACCTCCCATGCTTGCCACGTGTAGGTTGATCCAGCGGCTCTCATCATGTCGGCAAATCTCTCCCATCCGACTCTGACCGAAACCATCTTGGCACTTGCACTGACCCCCTCGCCGCTTGATCCAACCGGTCGCACCGAACTGCCCGTTCGGTCACCTTTGTCCCTCTTGCGCCATGCTTGACTCCATTGACCTCACCCGGCATCCCCGATCATTCTGGACCTTATGTAATACCTCGGCCTACTTGTATGCGGCCCATGTGGCCCATGAGGAGTTGTGTGGTGGGATTAGTCCCACATTGCTTGTCTAAAGTGAGTTGTACTAGTATATAATGCTGTTGGGTCCAAACATAGCACCTCCGGGTTAACCCTTTTACACGGGCGAGGACGAAAGTGTAAGTGGGGTGCTATGTGTCTGGAGTCCGCCCACATGAAATTTGGGCATTGGCGGATTTTGGGCGAGTGTTACAGATGGTATCGAGCATCAACCTTATTTGCAGGCGGCGCTGCAGGGAGTGGCCGCCATATGGCGCATGGCACGTGTGGTCCGGAGTGGACACACGACATGGCATATGTGCCGGCACTGGACGCACGGACGTGTACCGAGGGGTGGTTACAGGGCATTTGCACAGTATGCGGTGTCTTCCGAGGGCGCCGGCCCTTGAGGGGGTGAATGTAATACCTCGGCCTACTTGTATGCGCCCATGTGGCCCATGAGGAGTTGTGTGGTGGGATTAGTCCCACATTGCTTGTCTAAAGTGAGTTGTACTAGTATATAATGCTGTTGGGTCCAAACATAGCACCTCCGGGTTAACCCTTTTACACTGGCGAGGATGAAAGTGTAAGTGGGGTGCTATGTGTGCTGAATCCGCCCGGTGGGCTGGGCATTGAGCGGATTTTGGGCCAGGGTGTTACACCTTAGCTCTCCAAGCTTAGTCCTGATCATCCTCGCCGTTGACCGTCATTGACCTCCAAGCAACCGCACATCAATAGACAAAGAAATCGAATCCAGGAACAAGTTCTTCACAACTTGACCCACGTTAGTCAAAGCATGCATCATGTAACACATATGCCATGAAACCCATGAACTTGACCTAACCTAACGATCGCCGCCACGGTTGGCGATGAGACAAGTGAAACCGTTAGACCGCCACATTGGCGGTCTGGCCTTCTAACGGTTTGACCGCCACTTGTTAGCCGATCGACCGCCCCGGCGGTTTGACCACCACTGTTAGCCGGCGACCGCCCGGTGACTTAGCCAAAATTCCTTCTGAAAATCCGAAACCTACTGGAATTTTCAAACCAATAGAACTTTTGCCTGGAAGCTCCAAAAATTATGAGACCAAGTGTAGTAGAATCTACTCTCTTGCCTACACCCTCTATTTTTGGCCCAACTCCAAAATGCAAAATCTCATAAAGGCCGGTCTGACCGATTTCCCAAAGCCGGTCTGACCGCCCCCCTGGCCGGTCAGACCGCCACCTAGACCGGTCGGACCGCCACTTGCCTGACAGCAGTTTGAACTTCGCCAAAAACGTGTGAATAGATAAACCTTAAACGACATTGCCAATTATAACATCATCCTAAGATCTCAGGCATATCCCCATGATATTCACAAGTTACAATTGGCAATGTTGTTAGCGGTTTGTCGAAACACGCGTTTTCGTCGAAGTTTGGAATGTTGTCGTCGAAAAGGATCAAGCGGTCTTTGGTAGCGGTCGAGACCGGCCAGCCATCGGTAACTTGTAAATGGCGGTCAGACCGGTTAGCGGTTAGACCAGCCATTGAATGGCGGTCTGACCGATTTTGCTACTGTTCATCAACCAAAAGTGGCGATGAGTGTTGGGTTAGGTCAAGTTCATGGGTTTCTGGCATATGTGTTGCATGATGCATGTTTTGACTAACGTGGGTCAAGTTGTGAAGAACTTGTTCTCGGGATCGATTTCTTTGTCTATTATTGTGTAGGTTGCTTGGAGGTCAATGACAGTCAACGGCGAGGATGATCGGGACTAACTTGGAGAGCTAAGGTCCAGAACGATCGGGAAGCTGAGTGAGGTCAATGGAGTCAAGCATGGCGCAAAAGGGACAAAGGTGACCGAACGGGCAGTTCGGTGTGACGGGTTGGATCAAGCGGCGCAGGCGTCAATGCAAGTGCCATGGTGGTTTCAGTGGGAGCCGGATGGGAGAGACTTACTGACATGATGAGAGCCGTTGGATCAACCTACACGTGGCGAAGCATGAAAGTGCTTCACGAAGATGGGACTCAGTCTTTGCAAAAAGATCGAGAATGAGTATTTTGGTAATTTTACCAAATACCGCCTTGGTGATATTTTGCCAACCCGTGGCGCAAGGTGAAGCGGATTAGGTCAAGAGAAGATGAAGGCGGTGCTTTAAAATACGTGCGTATGTGACCCGTTTGTGTGGGGGCCTAACGGGTGCCCATTAGGGTTTTACTTCTAGAAGGTCTAAGCCTCCACTATAAATAGAGGAGGGAGGTGGCTGCACCCCCTCGGCCCTTTCATTAATTTTGAAACCCTAGTTTGCTTAGGGAGAGGATAGTTGGAGGTTAGGGTTCTCGAGAGTTGGATTTGATTTCATGCTCATGTATTGAGTCTTTGTCCTCCACTGATAGAGTGGCTGTAAACCAATATCATATCAGATCAATCCAAGGAAAGTTTCTCAAAGATGTGTCTCTTTGCTTTCCTTCTCTCTATTTGGTGATTTTGAGTCTTTCTTTGATCCGCGAGTTTTTGCTTGGTTTCTTGCCTTGATCTAACTTGCTGTAACATGTGGGAACCCATTTAGGATCATCTTGATCATCATTCACCCACGAGTAAGTCTCTAGATCATATTTCAATTTTGACTCGGTTTTAGAGCACACTTCGTTCAAACTGAAAAAGATAGGAACTTTGGCATGGATCTCTGCGATCCTTGATTAGAATAGGTTTCTAATATCTTTGTGAAGGTGTGGTTCAAGTTTAGTAGAGTTTGGCCGTGTGAATCAAAAGTTAGATCGATTTGTGTTTTGAACGCGGGCTGTTCTTCACTGTTTTGTGTCAAGCGCGGTCAAACTGCCTCAGACCGCCGGTCAGACCGCCAAGCGGTCAGACCACTCATTTGCCACCGGTCAGACCGCACCACGGTTCGACCGCGCAATACACGCCGGTTTGACCGCCACTCGGGTTTAAGCTCCTGTTGTGGTCTTTTGCTTTGGGGTTTTGGTTTGGATTCAATACAAGTCTTCCACTGTACTTTTAGATTGATCTTCATAGCTTCCATAGCTACTGGAGTGAAATTCTTGTTGAATCCAATCAAAGTGAAAAAGTGAGCATGCTCCTATTCAGCCCCCCCCCCTTCTAGTCGCCTTTTCGGTCCAACAAGTGGTATCAGAGCCCGGTTAGTTCAATCTTGATCTTAACCGGTCATTGAACTTGGCGATGGAAAAGTACTCAACCAAGCTGCATATCTTCGATGGGCTCGACTATGCCTATTGGAAGAATCGCATGCGAGTCTTCCTTGAGAGCGAAGGACAAGCTATATGGGAGGTTGTTCGAGCTCCGCTCGTTTTGCCCAAGTTGCTACGTCGTCTTCAGTAGCCCTCTTGGCTAGCAACAACAAGGGAAAGAACATTCTATATGCTGGGCATGGTAGGCAAGAGTACGATAGGATTTGTAACCTTGAGACCGCACATGAGATTTGGCACACCCTCGAAACTTACCATGAGGGATCGTCCCAAATAAAGCAAGTGCGCTAGACGGTCTACAAGCGAGAGTATAACAAATTCGAGATGCGTCCTGGCGAGAGCATCGATGACGTTTCTGCTCACTTCAACAAGGTGATCAATCAGATGAGAGTTGTTGGCATTACGTACTCTCAATCTGAGAATGTCACCCACCTGTTGGCTGTAATCAACACCAAGGAGTGGGAGATGAAGGCTACTGCTGTAGAGGAGAACATCGATCTCTCTACCCTCACTTTGGAGCTGCTTTATAGCAAGCTCAAGACTCATGAGATCAAGAGAGGCAGTCCTCCTAAGAGGGATAACATGGCTTTGGTAGCCGATCCTTTGAAAAGAACTTCTTATGGTTCTTCTGAATCTTCTTCTGGTTTTTCTCTTGTGTGTTTATCTGCTATTCAAGTAGAAGAGTTTGAGAGTCTTCTTGAGGCTGATTTAGCTCTTTTAATCAAGAAAGTCACACGGGCATACAACAATGTTAGAAACAAGAAGAGAGGTGGCCCTGTGACGTGCTATGAGTGTGGAGAGCTATATCGCATCCGGGCAAACTGCCCCAAGCTGAAAGGTAAGGGCAACCGTAAGGATGAGAAGCCTGCCTGGAAGAAGCCTCAGGGGAGCAAGCCCAAGTATGATGCTTCCAAGCTCATGAAGGCTGCTCACCGGGTTCTTGCCGCTTTTGGGGAGCAATCCATGAGCGATGTGGACTCTGGGAGCGAGGAGGACAAGGAGGAGGAGGAGCTCCCTCAAGACAAGAAAGGGAAGGCCAATGACTTCACCGGCATGTGCTTCATGGCCGACTCCGTTGATGCCGATGACATCGATGAGGTACCTCTCTCCTATGATGTTCTTTCTTCTAGATACGACAACATGTTTGAGCAACTCATGAGTCAGGATAAGGCATTAGAGTTTATCATGGCTAGGAACAAGGACCTAGAGTCATAAGTAGACAATTTGATGTTAGAACTTGCAAATGCTAAGACTCTTGAATCTGATGAATGTTCATCTTGTCATGCTTTTACATTCTGAATTTGCTAAACTGCAATCTGCTCATGATATTGCTTTGCACCAACTTGAAAATGCTAGGACTGAGTTAATTAATGTTAAATCTACTCACTGTGAAAATTGCTTAGAGTCTAGTAAGTTGGATGCCTCTGGTAATATTAAATCTAGCTTTTGCTCTTTCTGCTTAGAACGTGAACATGAAGTTAAAGACATTCTAGAAGTAGTTAGGGCTAAATATGCCAAACTTAAGGACACAATTGAGTCTACACCTTGTGCCTTATTTGCAGCTTATAAGCTTGAAGTTGCTCATCTTAAGGAGAAACATGCTAAAGCCATTAAGGCCAAGACTTGTGATTCATGTGTTAACTTGGAAAAGAAAATGCTTACCTTGAGGACACATTAGAAAAATTCCCTAAAGGTAAGAAACAGTTAAACATGATTTTGAACACGTCTAAAACTCCTTATAAGAAGCAAGGGTTATGATACAACTCTACCTAGGACAAATCCAAGCCTAATGTCATTCAGGTCTTGGAAAATGGCTTAGTTGAATTCACAACCCAACCTGCAAAAGTAATTTTTAAATCTACAGATTTTATCCAACCTTCTTTTGAGTCAAAAGGTGCTTCTCCCAGTGGTACCAAATACCATTGCACTTATTGCAAGAAGACTGAGCTTTTGGATGAATTCTGTTGGCGCAGGTTGAAGAACGCTAAGAAAAATATTGCTAGAATTTCATCTAATCAACCTAGAGCTTTTATGAGACATGGTCATTTAGAAAGGAAGAAATCTGAACTAGGATTTGTTTCGCATGCTCATCATCATAATGTTCCTAGACAAGATGCTTCTCATGTTTGTGTAACCATTGCTCATAACGGAACTTCAAAAAAAAATCAAGGATAGCACTTCTGTTTTGCATACTACTCACAGATGTGTGTCTCAGTACTGGGTTCCCAAGTCATGTCTAACTAACCCTAGTATTAAGACACGTCGATCTTTTGTGCCTTGATTTTCAGGATCGCCGCGGAAGGAGGAAGAACATATGGCTCGTCGACTCCGGCTGTTCACGCCACATGACCGGAGACTCTAGATGGTTCACTTCCTTCACGCGGTCGACGGGTGATGACTTCATCACCTTTGGAGATGATACACAAGGGCGAATTGAAGGAACGAGATCGATCAGGGTGGATGGCAGATTCATCTTGAAGGATGTCGCACTTGTGGACAAGCTAAGGTACAACTTGCTTTCTATTTCGCAGCTTCTTGATGATCGCTACGAAACTCGTTTTAAGAAAAATGCTTGTCGTGTGCTTGATTCTGCCGGTGAGCTTATTTTTGGGATTTCTAGAGTTGGTAGAATTTTTGGAGCTGATTTTTCTGAATCTCTTGCTGGATCTCTCAAATGTTTAATTGCATCTTCTTTTGATATCTGGCTTTGGCACCGACGTTTGGGGCACATTGGTTTTGATCATCTGACGCGAGTTAGCGGCCTTGATCTCATGAGAGGTTTGCCTAAACTCAAAGCCGTCAAGGATGTTGTATGTGCGCTCTGTAGGCATGGCAAGCAAGTTGCCATCTCACACCCTTCATTGACTATGGTCATGACTGACGGACCAGGACAGTTGCTTCACATGGATATTGTTGGTCCTGTTAGGGTTCGGTCAGTCGGTAGCAAATGGTATATTCTTGTCATAGTTGATGATTTTTCGAGATACTCTTGGATGTTCTTTCTTGCTTTGAAGGATGAGGCTTTTGATCATTATCATGATCTTATTCTTTGTTTGGCTTCTGAACTTCCTAATGCTTTGAGAGCGATCCGCAGTGACAATAGCACAGAGTTCAAGAATGCTTCTTTTGTCTCTTTTTGTGCTGAGCACGGTATTGAGCATCAGTTCTCTTCTCTACACGTCTCTCAACAAAATGGTGTTGTGGAAAGGAAGAACAGGACCTTAGTCGAGATGGCTAGGACGATACTAGATGAGTATAGCACACCGAGGAGGTTTTGGGCCGAATCTATTGCTACAGCTTGCCATATTTCAAACCATGTCTTCTTGAGACCGTCTTTGGGCAAGACTTCTTATGAGCTTCGGTTTGGTAGAAAACCCTCTGTCTCTCACTTTCGAGTCTTTGGATCCAAGTGTTTTATTCTCAAGACAGGAAACCTAGATAAATTTGAGTCAAGGACTTGTGATGGTTTATTTCTTGGTTATCCTGCTCATTCGAGGGGTTTTCGGGTCTTTAATGTTGAAACTAACACTGTTCAGGAGACATGCAATGTTACTTTTGATGAGACTAGCCCTGGAGCTAGATCCGATGTTTCAGGTGACATACAGGTGACAGAGAGCATTTTTGTTGAAGAAGATGAGGTTGAATTCGATATTGCTCCTTCACCTGCTGCTGATGTTGTTGTCCAAGCTCCAGAACCCGCTACGACTGCTTCACCTCCATTTGAGGCTCTTGCTGTATCTTCTTTATCAGTAGTACCTGCGGAGGTTGAGGAGATGCTATCTCCCCTAGACGCTCCACTGCACATTCAGAAGTAACACCCTCCAGATCAGATGATTGGTAATCTTCATGAGCGAGTCACTCGCTCCAGGTATCATGATCCGAGTCTCTTCTCTCATTCTGCATTTGTAGCCTCGTTTAAACCCCGCGATATATCACATACTTTATCTTATTCTAGCTGGGTCAATGCCATGCATGAGGGGTTAGAGAATTTTGAGAGAAACAAGGTTTGGAACCTAGTAGAGCCTCCTAATTGTTATAATGTGATAGGAACCCATTGAGTGTTCAAAAATATGCAAAATGAGGATGGTTCTATGGTTAGAAACAAGGCTAGGTTGGTAGCTCAGGATTTTAGCCAAGTTGAGGGGTTAGACTTTGATGAGACCTTCGCTTCTGTTGCTAGATTAGAAGCCATTCACATTCTGCTTGCATTTACTGCATCTAAAGACTTTAGGTTACATCAAATGGATGTTAAAAGTGCTTTTCTGAATGGTTTTATAGAGGAGGAAGTGTATGTTAGGCAACCCCCTAACTTTGAGAATCCCAAGAACCCATATCGTGTTTTTAAGCTATCCAAAGCCTTGTATGGTCTTAAGCAAGCCCCTAGAGCATGGTATGATAGACTTCAGACCTTCTTGCTTAAGAATGATTTTGAGATGGGAAAGGTAGATAAGACTCTTTTCATTTTTAGGCATGGCAATAACTTCCTGCTTGTTCAGATTTACGTGATGATATTATCTTTGGTGGTTCTCTTCATGCTCTTGTTTTCTAGTTTTTCTAAGACCATGTCTAGGGAATTTAAGATGAGTATGATGAGACAGCTCAACTACTTTCTGGGGCTTCAAATCAAGCAATGCAAGGAAGGGATCTTTATCCATCAAATGAAGTACACCAAGGATCTGCTCAAGTGCTTCGAGATGGGTGACTGCAAGCCGATTGCCACTCCCATGGTGACTTCGACTGCTTTGGATCCAGATGAGGAAGGAGAAGCCGTGGATCAACGCGAGTACCGCAGCATGATCGGCTCCCTTCTGTGCCTGACGGCCTCAAGACCGGACATCCACTTCACGGTTTGTCTCTATGTGAGGTTTCAAGCGTCTCCGAGGACTTCACATCACCAAGCCGTTAAGCATATATTTAGGTATTTACACTCTACCCTCCAGTATGGTATTTGGTTTTCTTGCTCTTCTTCGCTGTCCATTCGGGGGTTTTCTGATTCTGATTTTGCGGGCTGTCGGCTAGATAGGAAGAGTACCTCTAGTACTTGTCATTTCTTAGGGACTTCTCTTGTCTCTTGGTCATCTAGGAAGCAGTCTTCTGTTGCACAATCCACTGCTGAAGCTGAATATGTAGCTGCTACTAGTTGCTGTAGTCAGATTTTGTGGATGTTCTCCACTCTTAAGGAATTTGGGTTAAATTTTGCCAGTGTTCCTCTTTTCTGTGATAACACTTCTGCTATTAATATTGCTAAAAACCCTGTGCAACATTCTAGGACTAAGCACATAGACATTCGCTATCACTTCCTTAGAGACCACCATGTAGAGAAGGGTGATATTGTGCTGTATTTTGTGGAGTCCGAGGCTCAGCTTGCTGATATCCTTACCAAGCCTTTAGACCCAACAAGGTTTACCGCCTTGAGGAGTGAGTTAGAAGTAATTTATCCCTATGGGTTGGTTTGAGGGGGAGTTGGTTCTTTTTTTAACTTTCCTTGTTCATCTGATCTTTTCTTGATCTGTTTTGAACTTGTTGATCTTTTTAGGCTTTTTGAGCTTTTCTTGCATCTCATTGTATCATATTGCATTCATATGAAAAACACAAAAAGATGTATTGTAATATAAGATTTACTACTTGTCTTTTAATTAATGAAGCTTTGCCTGTTACCCTCTTGAGGTTTAGTACTTCAATTCTTGATCAATGCCATGTCTAGTTCTTTGACTTGCTAGAATTATCATGCTTTCACATGTGTAGCTAAGTCTTTGCTAAAATGAGCTAGAATTTTAAGACAACTTGAACTAAAAATTGTAATTTGTAGATGTTTTAGCTAATTGCACAAGTAGTGCTCCTTTTGTAACATTGGCCCTGTCAAAATTGCTTTGTTAGCTCTTGAATCTAAAATTGATCATTACTTGAGCTTCTTGTTCTTCTAAGAATCTAAAACTGCTCTTGTGCAAAATGAAAAAATGAAAAATTAATTCTCAATGCTGTCTTATGATTAAAATGTGCAAAACTACTCTCACGAGACTGCATGTCATAGACATAAACTTGGAGATAGTTTGATGATCCAGACGATCTCATGGGGACTGCTTGTCAAAACTGACATGAACCTCCAGATCTGTCTCCCTGGTAGAAGCTTAGGAATAGTTTGTGGATGGCTCCTAGTCCAGGATCTTCTTCACTAAGATATACCTTTAATCAACTTCTGATTGAAACTTAGGAAGAGTTTGTGAATGGCTCCAAGTCCAGGATCTTCTTCACTAAGATAGACCATTAGTCAACTTCAATATTCATTGCAAATGAAAAAGTATTGAAAAATGGGCGTTTAAGCTGATTTGGGCAAAATGATTCAATTCAGGACCTGTTTGTCTCTTAATGTGGTCATTGTTAGCCTTTTAATCTCACATCGATATTTTGATATGGCCAGTATCATTTTAGGATCTCTGTTGATGAACTTGCTAAATTTGAAGCTTTGCTTAAATTGTTCAAATTCATTGCTTTATATTGAGCCTTCGAGCTTAGCTTTGATATATATGTCTTATCATGATCTTGCTAGCGCTGTTAGGCTTGATATGTTATTTGTGCAATATTAGAAATGCTAGCTTGTTCTTTTGGGTAATCTCCAAAGCTTCTTGTAATCAAAAATTGAAAAATACAAAAAATGAAGCCACTCCATTGCATTTCATGCATGCTCCTTCTTATGCTTTTTCCTCAATTATGCATTTGTTATCTCTAGATGAGAGGAAGACGTGATTTCTTGATGACTCTATGGTCAAAGGGGGAGGAGAAGTAACAAAAATGTTTGAAAGGGGGAGCCTTTTGGAGAATATTGGAGAATTTGAAATTTTCTGAAATTTGAGGATCATAGTGAGGGGGAGTTTCTTATTTGCATTCTTATGGTCTTATTACCATTTCTGAACTTGAATTGTAATTCTTGCAACCTCACAATGATCAAAGGTCATTTCAAACAATTGTTCTTTCATATGGACTTTAAGTGAGATTTTGACTCTGTTATGGAAAATGAAGCTTTCTCGCTTTCTTTTACCTTATCTCACTTGCCTATGCTATTCTAAATCCAACTTGATCATTTCCTTTGCTTTCTCTTGCATTTGGACCAAGTTGTGCTTTTATGCGAAAACATCGAGTTTTTACTTTTCAAACCTCAAAATTTGCTTTTATGGGAAATTGCCAATGTGTTCATCAAGGGGGAGATTGTGGATATCATGGGGATATGTGCACGATCTTAGGATGATGTTACAATTGACAATGTTGTTAACGGTTTGTCGAAACACGCGTTTTCGTCGAAGTTTGGAATGCTGTTAGGTCGAGTCTTGGTCGGACCGGCGTTGGCGTGTGGGTCGACCCGGCTTGTAAATGGCGGTCAGACCGGTCAGCGGTTAGACCAGCCATTGAATGGCGGTCTGACCGATTTTGCTACTGTTCATCGGCCAAAAGTGGTGATGAGTGTTGGGTTAGGTCAAGTTCATGGGTTTCTAGCATATATGTTGCATGATGCATGTTTTGACTAACGTGAGTCAAGTTGTGAAGAACTTGTTCCTAGGATCGATTCTTTGTCTATTGTTGTGCAGGTTGCTTGGAGGTCAATGACGGTCAACGGCGAGAATGATCGGGACTAAGCTTGGAGAGCTGACGTCCAGAACGATCGGGGATGCTGGGTGAGGTCAATAGAGTCAAGCATGGCACAAAAGGGATAAAGGTGACCGAACGGGCAGTTCGGTGCGACGGGTTGGATCAAGCGGTGCGGGGGTCGGTGCAAGTGCCATGGTGGTTTCGGTGGGAGCCAGATGGGAGAGACTTACCGACATGATGAGAGACGTTGGATCAACCTACACGTGGCGAAGCATGGAAGTGCTTCACGAAGATGGGACTCGGTCTTTGCAAAAAGATCGAGAAGGGGTATTTTGGTAATTTTACCAAATACCGCCTTGATGACCTTTTGCCAACCCGCAGCACAAGATGGTGCAAGGTGAAGCGGATTAGGTCCAGAGGAGATAAAGACGGCGCTTTAAAATGCGTGCGTGTGTGACCCGTTTGTGTGGGGGTCTAATGGGTGCCCATTAGGGTTTTACTTCTAGAAGGTCTAAGCCTCCACTATAAATAGAGGTGGGAGGTGGCTGCACCCCCTCAACCCTTTCATTTGTTTTGAAACCCTAGTTTGCTTAGGGAGAGAATAGTTGGAGGTTAGGGTTCTAGAGAGTTGGATTTGATTTCGTGCTCATGTATTGAGTCTTTGTCCTCCATTGATGGAGTGGCTGTAAACCAATACCATATCAGATCAATTCAAGGAAAGTTTCTCAAAGATGTGTCTCTTTGCTTTCCTTCTCTCTATTTGGTGATTTTGAGTCTTTCTTTGATCCGCGAGTTTTTGTTTGGTTTCTTGCCTTGATCTAACTTGCTATGATATGTGGGAACCCATCTAGGATCATCTTGACCATCATTCACCCACGAGCAAGTCTCTAGATCATATTTCAATTTTGACTTGATTTTGGAGCACACTTCGTTCAACCTGAAAAAGATAGGAACTTTGGCATGGACCTCTGCGATCCTTGATTGGAATAGGTTCCTAATATCTTTGAGAAGGTGTGGTTCAAGTTTCGTAGAGTTTGGCCGTGTGAATCAAAAGTTAGATCGATTTATGTTTTGAACACAGGCTGTTCTTCACTGTTCTGTGTCAAGCGCAGTCAAATCGCCTCAGACTGCCGGTCAGACCGCCAAGCGGCCAGACCGCTCATTTGCCGCCGGTCAGACCGCACCCCGGTTCGATCGGGCAATACACGCCGGTCTGACCGCCCCTTGGGTTTAAGCTCCTGTTGTGGTCTTTTTCTTTGGGGTTTTGGTTTGGATTCAATACAAGTCTTCCGCTGTACTTGTAGATTGATCTTCATAGCTTCCATTGCTATTGGAGTGAAATTCTTGTTGCATCCGATCAAAGTGAAAAAGTGAGTGTGCTCCTATGCACCCCCACTCTAGTCGCCTTTTCGGTCCAATAAGTAACGAGGAGTAGTTACTGTTGGGTCACGGATAGGATACGATAGTAACAAATCAAAATTTTCTACCACGTAAACTAGGAAGCCAAGCAAGTAGATGATCACATATCATTACCACCAGACGCGCAGAGCAGCGGAAGAAGGGTTGCAGACCAGTCACATTCCTCTGCATGTTTCATAGCATACCCGAAAGCTACCTTTATAACTACCCAGTTACGAATAGCGATTGGCAACCCCTAAGAGTGCTATTACATATGTAGGAAACCATGCTGATCTCAGGTCTAAGGATTATACATCATCATTGCTTGAGACCAGCTAATGACACATAGAATCGTAACAATCTCAATAGTGTCTCAAGGTGGGTCAATCCAATCCCATGTTCTCTAACATGTATTCACATTATTGATTCGATATCCCTATATCCATGACCGGTGAAACATGGTCATCAATCAATACATGTGCTGGTCGATAGAGTCATTGGTGTTCTGACCATTGACATCCGACCAGGGATTCATTTAGAATGACATCATATAAGCTAAGAGTTTCACCAATAAGTCACATACTTGTTAATCTTCGTAACCAATGATTCATTCAAGGAACAGGATAACATATTATCCAATATTATGAACATAATGAAATATAATCATCTCCATGATTGCCTCTAGGGCATATTTCCAACAGTTACCCCAGTACAACCGGTAAATTGACCACCGGCAGTAGCTCACCACATCCATCTCCTTCATGTATGTATAAGAAACAACAACCCACAACAGTAAACAAGTCAAACTCAAACCCAAAAACTAAAGTAACCGAGAATGGAAAAATTTGTATGTGTAAAGACTTATATTTTGCCCCATCCGAACCACATCTCATGAACCAACATTATACATAGAGAACCCACCCATATCATCCAACCATCACAGAACACCCACCATAGCACACATTATTCATCACCCACATCACAGAGTAAGGGGAGGAAAAGGGATAGAAAGTAAAGGAGAGTACCCCAGTGCAACCGGCAAATCGGCCACCGGCAGTAGCTCACCACATCCATCTCCTTCATTATGCATAAGCAACAACAACCCACATCAGTAAACAAGTCAAACTCAAATCCAAAACTGAAGCAACAGAGAATGGAGAGATAGTCAGGAGAGGTCAGTGGAGAGGTAGCCGGGGGAGGTCGGTGGAAAGGTCAAAGAGGGGAAGGCGGATCTAGCGGTGGGGAGGTGGATTTGGCTGGGGGGAGGTCGATTGGACCGGTGGCGGCGACGGCGTCACCATAGTTGTGTCACAGTGGTAACACTACACAAGACTCTTACGATAAGAGTGACTTATGCAATAAACCGTAGTGTCACAACCGACGGCGACAGGAAGAAGGGTGGCGTTAGCGGCGGGGTCGGGGAGAAAGCGTGACTTGGGGGCGGCGGTCGGGGAGGAGGCTCCGGGCGGCTGCGTTGAGGTCGGGGGCATTCTGGTAGGGAAGGGAATGGGCGAAAGTAAGGGTGCTGGAGAGTGATGAGTTAGGGCGCAAACTCTAGCGGGCTCCTATTAATAAAGGGATATCACAGACGATTCTATTATGGAATCGTCAGTGATACTTATTACAGACAGTTTCATAATAGAACCGTCTGTGATATGGTCTCACATCACAGACGGATCCATAATAGAACCGTCCGTGATAATATTCATACATAAAAATAAATTCATAATATATGACACATTCACATATTAGTAAAGAATTATATATGAATATTTGCTAAAACCGCTATTTTTTGCGGCAAATAGTTCAACACCTCTACAAAGAACACGACATACTCATGCCTAATCCTGCAGTTGTCGCTGCAGAAAACGACGTAGTCGTCCCACTCTTCCATCACTCGGGACATTGACTACTACTTTTATCATGTAACTCTCCATAAATTCGAAAACACCATAAAAATGAAGTTATCATCTGCATTTTTAACAAATTATCACCCAAAGTTCTATAAGGTATTACCATCAACAGTTCTGAGTTCTGACAAGTTATCATTGTAAGTTCAAAAATCACCATTTGTTTGTGTGTTTGTAAAGGTTTGAAAAATTATCATCTACAATTTTAAAATATTGCCATCACAAGTTCAAATTATTAACAACTTTATGAATTTGAAAAGGTTCAGAAATTATCATCGGTTGCACCTTAAGTTACCATCTACAATTTTAATATAGTACCAACCTAAGTTCAAAATTACTATTGTTTTGTGTGTTTGGAAGTTAGAAAAATACCGTCAGCTGCACTCTACGTTAACATCGGTATTTTAAAAAATTACCACCGAAAATTATATAAGTTTCCACCTGCAGACTTGTTCTTAATCAGTGTAAAACGAACCTATGAGACATGTTCTTATTCAGTGTAAAAAGAACCAATGAGTCCGTTCATGTGCCTCTTACGGAGCAATGGACCTCTCGTATCTAGGAGGCCCACATGTCAATTCTTCGGACTAAATCAATTTTTTTTTTAAAAAAATAATCATTACTTTATTTCGAAATACAGTAATATACCTATTTTTTATTTTACAGAAATAATTCTCTGTCGCTCCTTAAGCGACTTAGATCTAGTTGTCCAATGGTTGAGCGGCTAGATCTAAGTCGTCCAGCGGTTGAACGACCTATATTAGTTGCTCGACGATCGAGTGACTTAGCTCCTAGTTGCTCAACCGTTGAGTGACCAGGAAGCTTTGAGGTCGGAAAGACAATCAGAGGTCGGAAAGGTTTTCTTGGTAAGGAACTGAAGGTGATTGAAAGAAAATCTGAAAGCGTAAAAGCTCTAAAGCCCAGCAATAGGGATTTTATAGCTTCAGATCTTTAACTGTAATCGGGAGTTGCTTAAAGTTCAATGAACAAACCCTTTTTGTCTAACAGACAGAAAAACTCTTCGATTCCTAAGGCAAAGTTCTCAACTTTAATGTGAACACAGATCACCTCGTATCTCACGACATTAAATGAGGGTCTGCCCGATATGTATTCATCGAAGAAGGTGTTCACACGACCTGTTCATTTAAAGTTCGGGGGGCTAGTTGGTGAGGATTAAAACCTCTAGGTATTACTTTAATACATAATAAAAGATCATACGTCTTCACGGTCGTAACCCGTAAGGCTAACGACCTCACTGGTCGTGAGGATTCTAGAGGTTATATAATGGGTACACTGGTCGGACAAGATCCTGTGCCTAGTCTCTCACCAGGTAGCTGCTCGGAAAAGTTATGAACTGGTATCTGAATATGACTCCAGGTATATTCTTTACCGTGTGATGAATGGAACACGTGTTGTATATTCCATATCATGCGATGTTATATAATCTTAAGACACTGACAACAACACTCAACCATAGAGCAGTTGATGCATTATCAACTGTCGCCTCGCTCCTACCAGTCGCGACACTTCACCAGGGATGCCTTCTCTAGGAGTAACTGCCACTTCTTTGGAAGTTACTTAAGAGTGGAGCGCAGAAAACAAAAGGGCAATCAGAGGCGATCTGAGACAAGCAAGGCAACAATATCAAATTAAGAGCAACGCAATCAGCTTTAGATTTATACTTAAAGTCTGATTGATTAGCAAGCATTATACCCACTGTAATTAGGATTAGTCCCTAGCCGGGTCGTAGACACCCCTGTAAATCCAGTTCATATTAATAAAGAGCAGCCCCCTTATCTCCCAGGAGATCTATGTCATTTTCCTTTATTTTTATATCGTTAGATCGGCGACTTGATCGTTGAGGTTTATCCTACGTTCAAGAACTGTTAAATAAAAATAAAATTTGATTTTAGATATAGGCTAAACTACTTTTGAACTTAGTATTGTATTTAAAATGTCAGATACTGCTTTTGCACAAACAACCCTATAATCCTTCTTTCGATAATATCCATGTGTGCATTAACTCTATTATGGGTGTAACTTGTGGAGTACATTTTTGTGCTCACCCTTACTTAATAAAATGTTGTTTAGAGGAGAATGACTTCGCTACCGATGTGGATCTCGACAACTAGGCCGCTTCCCCTGTTGATTGCCTGTGGTAGATTAGCTGGGCTCTACTACTTCTTCTTTGACTTCTGTTGTGTTCTTTTTTGTTGGCTTGTAAGCCTTTTTGTAATAAACTCTTATATTTATTAATAAAGTTGTGCGATTTATGGATATTACCATATTTGTTTACTGTGTGAACTAGCTACTAATCATGAGACTAGTTCAGAAATATACAGAGAATTTAGGGATGCTACTCCTGTGTTCGACATTCTATCCTTTAGTTGAAGTTGTTAGGACATATCTTTATAAAAAGGAATAATTGATTATTTGCCATTGCAAAAGGGTGGATTTTATGATTTACCACTGTATTTGAGTATGACATGTGATTTCGAAACCACATGTCATACTCACATCAGTGGTAAATAATCAATTACATATGTTTGACGGTGGCAAATAATTAAATCTCCCTTATAAAAAAAAGGAGGGCAAACCACTGAGATCTATTAAGCAAAGAGTTAAGAAATATTCCCTCTCCCTCGCATCTCCCTCTGTTTAGCCCCTTCGGAAGCTCCTCTTCCTCCGTCTTCTTGCCGCTCCCTACCAATCTATTGCTATTTCTCCGATTCCTACCCCACCTACCCTTACCCAATCTAAGCCCATAACACTAACCGGTCTAACCTAGTTAACTCGTCAATCCCACCATTACGAACCCTCTTCTAACTTGCAATCTTGCACCAGAGACCGGGCTGATCCAGCCCATCTAAATTGGAACATTTGCAGGTTGTGCCTTGACTCGAAGGATAAACAGTGGGAAAAAAATGCATAAATACAAACACATTTACCGTATTCGCTCCTAAAGAAACGAAGACTGGAAAAAATGTTTCCATCCATCCAGCTGTGGCGTTAGGAATGAAAAGAAGGTGATAGATTACAAACTAGAATCGAAAACTGGAGGGTCAGTAGTTGCAGAATGTGCGTCTCCTTCACCTTGCAATCTAATCTAATCCACGGGTGGCCTCCGAGCGGAAGCGCTTCTAGGCGCCTAGGACGGCCCGTGTCTAACGGAGCTACAAAGCGCCTACGACGGCCCGTGTCTAACGGAGCTAGTAGCTCATCACGCCCATCCCCATCCTCGCCCAGCTTTTCGTCAGCGCTTAGTTAGCGGGGCGACCCACGAGACTCACCAATTGAGACGGGCCACTTATGTTGTTTTGGTAAACCAGTGAGCCGCAAAACACATTTGCGCCAACCTGGGCCGATGCGCCCGTTGACAACAACCACGACTCCACGAGCGCGAGGCCACCAGAGCCGTTTTGGGCAGCAGCCATGAACCTTACACGTCAGTAGGTGATTTTTTTTAAAACAATATTATTTTAAAAGATAATTAAAAAAGAAAAAAGTCTATTTTACAACCTTAAACTATTCGAAAAGTCTAGATTTCAACACAAAACTACAAAATCAGACATCCTACACTCCAACTATCAAAATCGTCTAAAACGTAACCTCCAACTCTCAAAACTATTCTGTTTTCACCCTTCGCCCCTTCTCACCTCTGGTTTTCACTGACGTGGAGGCGGTTTTTGCTGACATGATGGTGGTTTTTGCTGGGTAAGGTGGGGCCCACATGTTAGTGCTACTTTTCCTTTTTTTCTCTCTCTCCCCTCTCCGTGCCTTCACAGCGCCGTCCCCTCCCTCCATGTCTCCCTCTCCACCGCATCACCCCCCGCCGCCTCCTCCTCTCCCTCTCCATGCCTCCCCCGAGCCACCTCCTCCGCCCCCCTCTCCATGCCCCCCCAAGCCGCACCCGTCGCCTCCCCCCCACATGCCTCCATCTCCTCCTCCTTCCCTCCCTCCCTCTCCATGCCTCCCTCGAGCGGCCTCCTTCGCCCCCCTCCCCCCCCGAGCCGCCCCGCCCTCCTCCCTCTACATGCCTCCACCTCCTCATCCTCCCTCCCTCTCTATGTCTCCAGCCGACCCAGGCCGCCTACGACCTCGCCAACCTTGTGCCAAGCGTCGCTGACCTCCACCTTCGCGCCATGTTCCTTCGCTAGAGACCATCGTCGCCGACCTCCACCTCCACGCCATGGCCGCCGCCGGTGCCAGCACGCCTCAGGCCACCTTGGGCCAAGCTGAGGCGACCACCAGTTTCACCATGCCGAGGCCGTGCTCGTGAGTACGGGAAGGGGGCGATAGCGGCGACGGCATCGGTGGTTTCAGCTCAATTTGGGGGATTTGGAGATTTGTGGAAGAAGAAGCACGGTCCCTGCACGCCTTGCTTCTCCTATGTTTTCTCCTTCTCTATCTCTCTCTTCTCTCTATTGGGCCCCTTCCTCCGCGCCATGGTCGCCGACAACCCCCACGTCTGCTACCTCTACGGCGTCATTGCCAGCAACAACTCTACCATGCGCCTTCTTCTGAGGATGGGTGAGGCCGGCCAGTAGTTCCCAGCATGGACACGCATCGTCTAGGAGGGTGAGGCGTGCCTCATCGTCTCCACCACGTGGGGACTCTCATCCATGGAGGTGGCGGCACAGCTCTGGGAGCACTACCCCCAACGAGCTCGTCATCACCGCCGACATGCGCGTGCTCTGCCTCGTTGCCTCCACGCTCCTCTGTCCACTCTCATCCGCCGAGGTGGTGGCACGGCTCTCGGAGAAGATAGCACACAGAGGAGAGGGGGAGGTCGAGACGGCGCGCAACGGGCCGAGCACGCACACAGGCTTAGAGGGAGCAGTTGGTGCAGCCAGAGGGAGGTGTAGGGGTTGAAACCGAGCCAAGCAGCAGGCGGGCCAAGGCAGTGGCGCCGGTAGCCAGTGGCCGGGAGTGGCGTCGGGACCAAGCCTGGCTGTTCGGCCATGAGTGGAAAGAAAAGAATGAGAGGATGACATGTGGCCCCCCTGTAAATAGAATTTTTTTTGTTTTATTTGCTAAGTGGTTGCCATGTCATCGAAAATAATCTTACATGTCAAAACCATTGACACGTCAGTGCAACATCACCCAAAACCACCCATGTTTGGGTTGAGGGGGGGGGGGTAAAATGAAAGGTTTTGATAGTTGGGGGTGTAGGATGTCCGGTTTTGTAGTTTAGGGTTGAAATCCAGACTTTTCGAATAGTTCAAGATTGCAAAATAGACTTTTCCCTTACAAAAATAAATAGTCACCCTAAAAATTACAAAACTAGGTCCCTATTGACAGGGACACTGTTGACTCCCTATCACCTGTCCAACTTTCTATCGCTAGTTCAGGACAGGAAACCGTGTGGTTCCTGTCACTAGTTCAACTCGCGACAGACATCCATCTATATAAAACTGTAAAAAATCAGCATAAATGTCATTTTAATTCCAGAAAAAAAATAAGAAGAGAGGAGGAGAGTGGGAGAAGAAAGGTAGCGAAGCTCTATCAGTTCGTCACGGAGGAGAGAGAGAGAGAGATAGAGCATCAGATCTAGTCGGTCATCTTGTAGGTACATGTTTTTGCAACTTTGTATATTATGTCAAAACCTTGTCGGTTAGCAAACAAAAATAGCGACATAGAATTAAGTAGATTAGATAATTGTAGCCAAATTATGTAATAGATCATTCAAGCTGTGTATAGTCTACTTCATCGTGTACATATTAGGTAGTGTGCGATTTAGGATAAATCTGTAAAAATTGTAGAGTAGCTAAGTAAGGTAGGTAGAACGTAATAAAAATAATCCCAGCTTTATTTAACTTCCCATTTGTGCGTGGTAATTATATTGTTAATGTCAAAAATTAATTTTAAACTAAGAAAATAGCATGACACATTTTAAAATTGTAATCAAAATCCGGAGTTGCTACATTGGCTACGTATAACCAAAATAATCCCAACTTAAATTTTATTTCTATTTGTGGCTAGTAATTAATTTGTTAATGTCGCTTCTTATTACCTTATGTACATGTTTCGTAGTCTCTACAATGTGCACAAGTTAATTTTAGGATAAATCTACAGAAATAGGAAGACACCAATTACAAATATGAAAACAAAATTGTAGAGTAGCTAAGTAAGGTAGATAGAGCATAATAAAAATAATCCCAGCTTTATTTAGCTTCCTGTTTGTGCGCGGTATTTATATTGTTAATGACGAAAATTAATTTTCAACTAGGAAAATAGCATAACACAATTTAAAATTTTAAAGAAAATCTAGAGTTGCTACATAGGCTATGTATAACTAAAATAATCTCAACTTAAATTTTGTTTCTATTTGTGGCTGGTAATTAATTTGTTAATGCCGCTTCTTATTACCTTATGTACATGTTTCGTAGTCTTTACAATGTACACAAGTTAAGTTTAGGATAAATCTGCGGAAATAGGAAGACACCTATTACAAATCTGTAAAAATTATAGAGTAGCTAAGTAGGGTAGGTAGAGCATAATCAAAATAATCCCAACTTTATTTAGCTTCCCATTTGTGCGTGGTAATTATATTGTCAATGCCGAAAATTAATTTTAAACTAGGAAAATAGCATGACATATTTTAAAATTGTAATGAAAATCTGGAGTTGCTACATAGGCTACGTATAACCAACATAATCCCAACTTAAATTTTGTTTCTATTTGTGGCTGGTAATTAATTTGTTAATGCGACTTCTTATTACCTTATGTATATGTTTCGCAGTCTTTACATGTGCGCAAGTTGATTTTAGGATAAATCTGTAGAAATAGGCAGATGTCTATTACAAATCTGTAAAATTATAGAGTAGCCAAGTAGGGTAGGTAGAGTGTAATCAAAATAATCCTAGCTTTATTTAGCTTCCCATTTGTGTACGGTAATTATATTATTAATGCCGAAAATTAATTTTAAACTAGGAAAATAGCATGACACATTTTAAAATTGTAAAGAAAATCCGGAGTTGCTACATAGGCTACGTATAACCAAAATAATCCCAACTTAAATTTTGTTTCTATTTGTGGCTGGTAATTAATTTGTTAATGTCGATTCTTATTACCTTATGTACATGTTTCGTAGTCTTTACAATGTATACACTGAATTTTCAGGTATGGCGGACCTAGGAGATGCTGCGCAGTTGTCGTACAAGTTGCTTGACCCGGTGATTGACGCGCATCACTGTAGCTGCCTCGGTACCATCCTCCCCTAGGAGGGTGAGGCGGTGATTGAGCTTGGCGCGTTGCAGCTGCGCATGCCCATTAGGGCATGGAGAGTGGACCCATGCTAGGTTCCGAGGTTTGTGCCGTTGTGACCTTCGTATACTCAATTGCAGTCTGACTACGTTGGGTGGACTCTAGTTTGTTCTTAAACCTTTTGACGCAAGTTGAGAGCGGCAAGCCTCCTTCTACTAGCAAGGATAGTGTAGGCGACGTGGGAGGATGACCCATCAATTCCAGTATGGGCACGTAAGACCCACCATTCCAAAGTGGGCCCCACCATTCCAATGTGGGCGTTTTGGGACACCCGTATGAAACGTTCTTCATACGGGACTTGGATCCCCGCCTTTTGTTAAATGCGGGCTTAAGTGAACACCGACGGGTGTGTCACTAGCAATACCGGTATATGCATGTGTGTAGTCCCTCCATTCCATTCACTCCATTCATTGCATTCATTCAAATACTCGTTCTGTGATTCCTTCATATTGTTCAATGATGTTGACTCGTTAATGTTTGTGGTATGTTCCATTTACTCATTGTACTTGCTGAGTTTTGGACTCATTCTTGCGTTGTTTGTTTTATAGGTAATCATTGATGTTGGCTCTTTTGGGAGGGAGTAGACACGCACTACCCATTCACATCATCCTATTCAAGTTCAAGATTATAAATTAGTTCTATCCTTCACTCATTATTGACGAACTGTAATAAATAAGTTTAGATGGAGAAGGAAGGATACCTTCTCCATGATATGGTTGATTTATTATTGCTTGTGAACCTTGTTTAACGATGAACTATAATAAATACATTTAAACGGTCAAGGAAGGATACCTTCTCCATGTTATGGTTGATTTGTTTATGCCTTTAGATGTTATATTATTCAGATTCTTTCGCAATGTGCTGTATGTTAGAGTTCTTAGGTGACATCTTGGCTTCCAAATAGCCAGGGTGTTACAGTTGGTATCAGAGCGGGCTTTAGGTCCGTGGTAATTAAGTTTTTAAAATGACACACTGTGCACAGTAGATGGGGTTGGGTAATTCATTGTTTCCGCATTTCTATTGTTATGTTTCATTCGTTGAGCAATTGTTGAACTGCTTCTGTACTATTTTTCTTGTTGTTAATCTATAATATGATGTGATATTCTAGATCTATGAATTTATACTATGATTGTCATGAGATGATTATATATACTCATAATTGATTATATTGATTATGCGTGTCAATAACAGATGATAATAAGTGGAGGTCGTGGTTGTTACTCTGGGATTCACCAGATTACACCACTGTTCGCGGTATGTGGTTAGGGGAGTGGTTACCCCGAGTACCTTAGTTTCAGGTGTTGAGCGTGAATTGCTTTAGAAAGTTGTTCTCTTCCTTGATTTCTGTATTTGGCAAATTCTTGTCCGGTGGTGGTTGATGAATTTCTCTTGGGTTCGTGGTTCATGGTAGTTGATGAGTTTCAATGGGTCTTTAATGGTTCTCTGAAACAATTATTGCTTTTTGACTGTTGAGTTGCTTTTACTACTTGTGATCGTTGTCAATTGGCAAGATTGATGTTTTCATGGTTGTTCCTTCTTTCTCATTGGAAAAGAATGAGTCATTTACTCGTTTGATAGTTTGGTTAGTGAGAGTTTTCCGTTGTAAGTTTGTTAGCATGTGAAAGCTTTGGTTTTATGTGTTTCTTTTGGATTACTTCAAGCGTTAAGGTTTAATGTCTCTCTTTTGCTAAATGAAGGTGTTAGAATCCTTTTGTGATGTCTTATCATGCTTAAAATGAGAAGTTATAACTATCGAATAAATTGTTACAATATGAGTTACCAAATTGGGTTGTTTACCAAGTTGGGTTGTTAGCATGGTGCAAATCAATTATTCTTAACTACCATCTAGGAAAGTGAAATTGATTAATTTGAGATATCCTTGTATTTGATACATGGTGTGTGTTAAATAAACGACTGTCCATATTAGTTCAGAACCTATGGATCTTACATACGTGCTAGATTTACCTATTTCCTGATATGCTAAAATTATCGAAACCTGTACAAAGGACCAGATGGATGCCGGTGTATCGATTCGTGAAATCTTGTTTATAGAAAATTATGTTAGTGAATCGTTAATCATGTTTTGAAATAATTTCTGAACAAAGGTGAAATGTTGAATCTATGTTTATAAATGGTTATGTGATTGCAAATGGAATTAGTACCGTATGTACACACATGATTAGTACAATCATCAATTGTTAATGAGCGCTGAAGATGGTGTTGAGAAACACCAACAGTTGAATAGATGAATTTCGTAAGTAGTCTTTGATAGCGTGCCTTGTGATGTTGTTATTGCTTAGCATAATCTTCATATAATAAATTTGTTTCAACCTTATGGGTTGTGTTTCCTTTGGGAAGTTTTAGGATGGAGTAATAAAATTTGACGATTCTGGGTACTAGTGTATGTTGTCGTTGTTATTAAATCGTCAAAATGTGAGATTGATGTTAATTTTGGTAGTAATTTGGTTGCCCGGTGATATCGCTTAAAGGAGAATATTTCAAGTTTAACTTTCATGATCTTTTGGAGCTCGTGAATGTTCTGGTAGTTAAAGTTATTTTAAATAAAATGGTATAGGGGAATGTCCTATTGCTTCTTAAGAGTTCTGTATGATTTAGTTTTAAAGGTTCTTTGGTTTGAGTTCGCAAAGTGAGGTTGCAACCAAAGAAAACTTTTTGTTGATTTCTTCAAGAGGAAATTAATCTGTTTGCTTTCGGCGAAATCCCGTAAAAGAAAAAAGTTTCGAGTTTTGTGGCTGGGATCATTTGGATCTCATGTTTCATGAGTAGTTGAACTGTTCCGAGCAAATATGATGTGTTGAAGAATTGTATTGGTTCTTAATTAGTTCTTGTGGTTTGGACTAAAGACCTTATCTTGTTCGTTGTGGCAAAGTGTTGCTAGTCAAAGGATTAATTTCATTGTTAAAGGAAAGAGTGCGATAGGAGTATTTGAGAATTTGAGTCAAGTTTTGTAACTTGTGGTTATTTGAATCATTCCTAGACTTTCTGCTCTTTCCGCTCAAGAGATGTCGAGTTTCAATCGCAATGTCTTTTTCTTATTGGCTGTTATTTGCTACTTCTTTTTTAGGGATGTGTGCCCTCAACTGTGAACTCAACTTTCGTTTTTCCAAGATCCTCATTCCAGATTATTTCTTTTGGTTTCGTGCTCGCTGTGAGGAGCAACGTTTTCTTGTGTGATGAAACTTGTCCTTGTTCGCCTCTTTCTTTTGAGAAAGGATCAACAGTTTTATGTTGCAAGGTTTTACAAAGTGTAAATTGGCAACTGTTTGGTGGTGGTTAAGTAATGGTAGTGGTGAGATTTTGCTACCAAGCTTTTGGAGGAGTAGTAGAACATGAATGGGTTTTGACCTGTACCTCTTGGAGGAAAGTTGATTCAAATGGAATGTTTGGCTTCAAAGTAAATCTGAACAGTGTTACGACTGAGTAGAACCTATAGTATAGCGAAATTCTAGAACTTCAATTCATGTTGAAAGGTTGGGGATTATCAAAGGTATGGAAACCTTGATCAATTTTATTGAGTAACGCAATTGGAAAGTATTGCGATAATGTGTGGGTGATTCCTGATGATGTCAATGAGTGAGTATGTTAGATTTGTGGGGATGTTAGAGATTTAATCCGATGATTTCACTATCTGTTATAAAAGAAATTCGTTGTAGAGGTTTTAGAGGTTAAATTTGGGCTTTGCATTTTTTATGCTAGACTTTTGGTCGCCCAAAGATTTTGTGTAGAGGAGATAGAAAACTGGAGTATTCTGAGCAGTGGAATGATTGTTGATAGAACCCTTCTGATGTAGTTCATGAGCGGGCGTACTGAGGATTCTGAGTTGTTATTCTGGAAGAGTGGAGGTAATGTGATTGTGTAGGACCTATTTTTTGTGAAGCTTTGGATGCCTTCTATCAAATTAATTTCGTCAGTAGGATGAGTTGCCTAGAGTATTCGGTGGATTCAATAGAGTCTCTCCACTATGGTGTGGATGAATTTCAGTTTGAGCATAATTTGAGGATGTTTAATTAAGAGATTTAAGGTCGTGTGGTAAGCGATGAATTCGAATTCCAAGGTTCGAGAGAGGTTTATTTCCTAATAGTGAGATTGAGAAAAAGGATGTTTCCTCAGGTGGCGAAGCGTTTTCTTGTTTCTTGTTTGAGTTTTGTGTTGTTGGCTGGTATCTTCCGCACTTTGAGTTGGCACTTTGTTGGCATGTTTGATTCTTTCCAATTCAGACAAACCAAAGGAAATATTTGGTTTGGGCATTCGAGTGATTTCTCCTTTGACTTTCGTGGTATTCAATCGTAAACTGCCTATCTAGAAAGTGGGATTGTTTTCGTGATGAATTGTCAAATTTGGGGTTTTACCCTTTTGTTGGAGAGTTAGTATTGCGTGAATACGATGAGAACTCTTTATTTCCAGTTGGATTCTCTTTGTGAATCAGTGGTTTAAGAACCAGTTCTGTTGTGCATTCTTGTTTAAAGGAGGTGACCCTTGTTGGATGAAGAGTTTGATTTTGAGCATCAACCTTCGCTGCACGAGCGCGTGCGGGATAGGGGCGTGGGCATATGGGGCATGGCGCGTGTGGTCCCGAAGTGGACTTACGGCACAGCATATGTGCCGGCACTGGACGCACGGATGTGTACCGAGGGGTGGTTCTGGGCATTTTGCTGTGTGTTTTCGTACCAAAGGGGAGTTTGGTCCAAGTACGTTGGTTCGTTTTTGACAATTGCAGAAATTAGGAAGTTGGCGTCTCGCCTTGATCGTCTCGAGTCCATACGCGATGTACGCAACGTCTAGTGCGTTCTGGTACTAAGAGAGTAGCTGAGCGATTCAAAGCTTGGGATTTCGTTAAAGACGTTGACCATCGAGTAGGGTCTTATCTTCGATTCTCTTCTGATGAGTGTACTTGGGAACGCCGGGTTAAGTGTTAAAACGGACGTTATTTTGCGTCGTTGTGTTGTGGTCTAATCAGTCCGAGAGAGAGACTACTTAGGAAGTTGGAGTCTCGCATGCGCGAACAGTATTCGGATTTGTTTGCAACGGTGCGTGTTTGTCGTTGTTTCACTCGATCGCGCTTTTCTTTTCGGAAGGTCGGTGAGTAGATTCAGGGTCGAATCCTGTTAAGGGGGGTAGAATGTAATACCCCAAACATTTATTGGAGAAAAATATCATTCGGGAAAGCAAAATTTATTCAATTTCAAATTCAACCAAATTCTAGATTCAAATTAAGTTCAAAATTCAGAGTTTGGGGGAAACTTAGAGCTTGGACCTCCGGCTTTAGTGTTAATATTCCGAACCTTAAATTCCAATTAGAGAGAATATTATTCGGGAGAGGGAAATTTATTCAATATCGAATACAACAAAGTTTAGAGATGGAAATAAGTTCAAAATTCAGATTTTCGAGAGAGTTTTGGGCCGCCAATCCATAGTCGCGGGGGAAATAGCTGGCATTAGAGGCCCATGGCCCATGGAAGGCTAGTAGCCCACTTGAAGGCAAAGAAGGGGGGGGGTATCAAGCCACAAACCCTAGTTTGCTACAATATTTCCATACTGCTACAGTAGCCATGCCCTTGGCCGTCGCTGCTATCTCCGGTGTTTCCCCTGCAGATTGGCCGGCCATAAGGAAGAGGAAGGAAGGGGGAGAAGAGAGGAGAAGGGAAAGGAAGGAGAGCTTCTTCGTGGGTTTTTGTTCAACATCTTCCTGGGGTTCTATAAGGGTAATGAAGTGCTTTCCCCACTGGTTGATGAGGATTAGTTGCGAATTCGATTATTTGGGTTGGATCGTTTTGCTGCCGGTAGATGTTCAATTCTGTCCAGTACCTTGTGGGGTCAATTTCGACTTCTTAGAAGCCGAATTGGGGATTCCCATCTCCTAGAGATATCTATATAATGTTTTTAGCTTTCCGTGGCCGCCAAGAACACCTAATTCCAACATACGGATCAAAAGTTATGATAGATTTAGTATCTGCTGTCCAGATTTCTGACGAGATTAATCTGTTTTGTTATTTCGTAAAATATGAAAATGTAATTGGAAGAATCTGGGTTTTCACCCAACTAGGTTATTGTAGGTAATTCGATAACCTTTCCGGATTATTAAAGAACGATCAATTCGGAGTTATACATTAAAAGTTATGATCAATTTAGTACTGCTGTTTGTTCATTTAGGCAGTTTCTGTTATGAAAGTTCATCTATCTGTTAGCATACTAAATTAGCCGAATTGGATTATCTTGTCAACTAGAGTATTGTAGATTTGTCAGTTAAGAACCCACAGAAACTAGGCTCACCTCGTTCCGAGTTCCAGACCGTTAGTTATGAGTGATTCCGCATTGCTGCCCAGATCGTTCTATGGTCGTGTCATCTGTTTTCAGATTAGAACTATCTAGTTAATTGTGGGTTGTCGTTAATGCTTGTAGTACGTTAATGGAAGCGCCATGTTTTATGTTGTTCTTATTTCGAATATATATATATATATATATATATATATATATATATATATATATATATATATATATTGTGTAGGCGGAGAGGCTTCAAGTTTAGAAGCACCGCCATTGCCTCACAACGCGTCGCATCGCGGAAGGCAAGTACCTTGATGTTTTGATGTTTAGGAAATGTTGAGTGCTTGATGTTGATCCTGTACTTTTCTAAGATCCATGATAATATTTAAGTTCATATTCCTTCCATATGTGTGTTATCTCCATGATTCGAGAGCGTGTCTTTTCAATATACATATTTCATTCCATGCATTCATTATTCATGTTCCATCCACGGGAGTGGATTAAAAAGACCCATTAATTCCAGTATGGGCACGTAAGACCCACCATTCCAATGTGGCCGTTTTGGGACACCCGTATGAAATGTTCTTCATACAGGACTTGGATCCCCGCCTTTTGTTAAATGCGGGCTTAAGTGAACACCGACGGGTGTGTCACTAGCAATACCGGTATATGCATGTGTGTAGTCCCTCCATTCCATTCACTCCATTCATTGCATTCATTCAAATACTCGTTCTGTGATTCCTTCATATTGTTCAATGATGTTGACTCGTTAATGTTTGTGGTATGTTCCATTTACTCATTGTACTTGCTGAGTCTTGGACTCATTCTTGCGTTGTTTGTTTTATAGGTAATCATTGATGTTGGCTCTTTTGGGAGGGAGTAGACACGCACTACCCATTCACATCATCCTATTCAAGTTCAAGATTATAAATTAGTTCTCATCCTTCACTCATTATTGACTTAACCGTAATAAATAAGTTTAGATGGAGAAGGAAGGATACCTTCTCCATGATATGGTTGATTTATTATTGCTTGTGAACCTTGTTTAACGATTTAACTATAATAAATACATTTAAACGGTCAAGGAAGGATACCTTCTCCATGTTATGGTTGATTTGTTTATGCCTTTAGATGTTATATTATTCAGATTCTTCCGCAATGTGCTGTATGTTAGAGTTCTTAGGTGACATCTTGGCTTCCAAATAGCCAGGGTGTTACAAGGACCACGCAGGCAGTGGTTGTTCATCTAGGCGCTTTTTGTAAGGCCGGTGCCTCCTGACGGCACTGGTTGACCGTTGGAGGCTAGAGACGCACACGTTTCACCTTTCGTGCAGGGAGACGGCGCAGACCCTTCAGGACATCACCTTCCTGACCAGGTTGCCCTGCGCTGGCTTCCCTACGGCAGCATACGACAACTCGCCCACGTGGCGCACGGAGCTCCTAGCGAAGTTCTAGGATGTGCTACTGCCGGGCAGTGGGTACAAGGAGTTCAGCGGCACCCATGGGCCGACGTTGAGGTGGATCTATCAGTTCTATGTAAGTCTTCATAACTATCGTCATCTCGCATCAATTCATTTGTGCACCTTGCTGACGTGTATATGTCTTCTTACAGCCCGAGCGTATGGCGGAGAATGCAGCCGACAACACTGTTAGGAGGCACTTCGAGGCCTACCTGTTGTCGCTGTTCGGGTGGGTCATGTTCCTGGGGTCCCACAGCGACAACGTTGATAAGCATTACATCCGCTACACGCGTGAGCTGGTGGACTAGCCGGTGGAGGAGATCCGGCCCTACGCCTTGGGTCCGGCGGTGTTGTGCATGACATATTGCAAACTGTGCGATGCGTGCCACCGGGTGCAGGACAGCTCCATCCTCTCTAGATGCCTGCTGCTTCTTTAGCTGTGGTCCTTCGAGCGCTTCTTGATCGGATGAAAATAGTTGGACTTGGGAGCGTACACAGTCAGCTTGTATGCCAAGGACGACATCGTGGACTAGCCGACCATAGGCATGGTGTGGTGCCACCGACGGGTTTGTTTCATGATCATTTATTATTTTTCGTAATGTAATCACAATTTCGTGTGCTAAGTTTCTGTTGTTCTATTCCACAGGTCACCTACACGTTGATCACTAAGCACGCGTCCTACCTAGACTACGTTGCGATGTTCGATCAGCTGACGGATGACCGTGTCATCTGGACACCGTAAACTCAGGAGAGGGTGGACACGCACGCCCAGAGGACTATCGAGCCTGTGCACGCGAGACAACATGTACTGGTACACCAGAGGGCCTTGGTGCACGAAGTCTTCATGGAGGAGTACCAGTGCGATGGGTCATGAGCGCCTCGTCTGCGACAAGAGGTTCCACCTTTGGGGCAATGGGTGCCAAGATGTCCATGGGTAAGTTCACGCTTTACTTCTTTCGTACAATCTGCATTACGTACCAACCAAATAATTGTCTTGCCTTCCATAGGTACACTAGGAAAGGAGTACTTGCTACTAGCTCCTGGGCGGATAGGATGTTCTCTTGGGTTGAGGACTGGCTTGGTGCCTACGGTGACATCATAAAGGAGGATGCTCCTTATGACCCTAGGACGTACACGGAGTATATGGAGTGGTACACCAGTCGGACGAGGCTTCGCTACATCTAGGTTATGGACGACCCACCACGACACAAGGTTACGATGTTCGACACGTATCCCACCCAGCCAGACTCCGCATTCCACCGCGTGGTACGTATTGAACGCTTCATACTTCATATTTAATTTGCAAGATTTAGGTTTCCAGCTTGTTGATTATATATACAGGTGGATCTACACCAGGAGGTCCTCGAGTTGACAGCCTCCGCACATCAGATGATGCTCAGGGAGTGCTTCCCCCTGGCGATGCAAGACATCAAAGGGGTCTTGGAGCGGATCATGGAGAAGGCGAGATGAGGGATCCAGATCACGACTTGTCGCACACCGAGGGACCTGGTGGACCCACCAGTGTGTGGACAAGGGGTCAGCCATGGTGGTTAACGGCCACGGGCTCCTCACCCGGACGTGGCGGGTGGGTTCTCGTGGCACCGTGGTGCAAGCACCTCAGGACAGTTTGAAGGTGAGCATGAGACATTCACTTTCATTTCTTTATTTTGAACCCCACTAGTTACTAACAGAAATCTTCTCTTGCAGGTCCTGAGTTCCACTGGTACTCGGGGCAGGAGTACGCGGGGTCGTCGGCAGCTGCCTTCGTGCCACTAGGTAGGACTACCTTGCTTGCTTGCGTAAGTCCTATTTCATGGGTTTCACCATGATTACATGTTTAACGTAATGTTTCACAAGTCCTACACCACTTTGGGACAAGGCGGACTTGTCGCACGACAAGGCATGCTCCGAGGACAACAACTTGGACTAGCGTGTCACACGATTCCTTAGGGCTACTGCCTCACAGACGCGAATTTTCTTCAACTGAATTATAATTCAGCCGCGTACGCAAGGCCGACTTGGCATATAAGTACTACTCCTTTCACAACGGGTTCTTCTGCATCAAGATTTCAACACAATCTCGCATCCAATAGAGAACCAATGGGACGAGATCCGCAAACTCGCAAGGGGTGCTGCGGCCCGGGACGATCAAAGGGAGCGTGCCAGGAGGGCACCTCCCCGCAATGATGTCCCTTGTAGCAGCAACCCCTACCTGAATATTCCAACTGAGCATTTGCTGCAACACCAGCATGAGGGGGAGATGCCGCCCATTTGTTGGTGTAGGGACACAAGTAGGTTCTTCAAATCCAAGGAGCGGCTCAGCCTAGGCATGCGTTACTGGGGTTGTGCGAACTACTCTTGCAACTATCCCGACCGTCGTTGGGACTCAGGCCGCTATCAACAGCCGATAAGGATCGGTTACAGTATGTTCCCCTACCATTTTTCTTTCAAAGTATGCACTAACAACCTCTCCTGTCTACCCGTAGTCCCCGGATCTGCTATGTGGCTACCGTAAGTGGATCGACCAAGGGATCCACCCATGTGACCAGTGGTGTCTCAGCTGGGAGGAGTGGGATGCCAAGAGGGACTGCGAAAAGAAGGAGGAGGAGCACCGCAATGAAGAGCACAGCGAGCGTATCCGACGGGAGACGCAAGGTCATCTCGAGGCATGCAGGCGCAGGGAGTGCGAGAGAAAGGGGGAAATGGCGGCTAAGGCCAAGGCGGTCGGTGAGGATTACAACGCCGAGCTTGCAAGGAAGAGCAAATGGCCCCGGTCCACGCAGTAGGTTCCTATATTCCGTAGTAGTCCCCTATCCTACCTGCCATGTTATTCCTATCTCCTAAAGGCATGTATACTTACATGGTCTAGATGCTTGTGTCGTAGTGTATCGTAGTAGTAGCTAGGATGACTAAAGCAATTAGCCGAACCATCATGCTGTGTGACCACGTGTAATGTGCTTCTGTCTGTGGACTCTAATGTATTTCTGGTTCCTTGCCTCGCACTTTACCTTCGGTCGATGGAGTAAATTTTCTAGTAACAAAAAGTCAAGAACGCATAAATGTGAGCAAAATGGAGAAGTAAACGAGAGCAGTGAACTAGATGAAGTAAATGTGAACGAAAGGGAGCGGTAAACAAAAGGGAGCGTGCGATTGAAATAAGGAAGGGAGAAGATAGAGGGACAAGCACCTTCGTCTATGCCCCTGTGATCGTCTTGGTTAATTTCATGCCAATATGAATGCTATCATAGGAAGAAACAAATCAATCTATCAAAGCACTTCACTTAACAGAGTATCGCCTCTTGCATAACATTTCTCATGTACATGCACTGCACATTATGTAAGGAAACTAATGTGAATTTGCCATTACTATCACAACTATGACAAATCACACTGATATTACATAACATTAAGCAAAACGCCATAACACTTAGTTTTTTACAAATCAAAGTGATATTTCAAAGCATTGGCAATCACATATTAGAACTGTTCATGCTTTCTCGTGGCCGCGACGACGTCGCCCATGTGGACTATCTCGAGTCGGATGACTGGATGATGTCCCCGCGGTGACGTCCAGAGTGCTGATGTCTCCTTTGCCCTGAGGATTTCTCGTAGGGCATTTCTTGAAGGTGTGCCTTGACTCCCTACAAATGGAGCACTTCTTCGTATGGCGTTCGGCTTCTGCTTCGTCCATGTCGTTCCTGATGCATCGTACCTATCACCGGCCAACCTTTCCCTTTAGCCTATCAATGTCTGTGGCCCAGATTAGTTACTACCAGGTTGGATGGCTAGTGAAATAGCCAACCATGGCGTAACCATACATCTCTGCACACCAGGTTTGCATCACCTTCTCCTTGTTGAAATAATCAGAGAGGTACTGCCTAAGATGTTGTGCCACCATCGAACAGGCAGCCATGACATGCGAGCATGGCCTATGCAGAAGAAGGGGCCTGTTGCAAGTGCATACGCAACTAGCACGGCGTATCGTGCACTCGTGGGTGATCCTCTCGTGGTTCGTCCCACGACGTCCTTTATCACATGCACATTATCTCGAAGCGAACCTCTCTTGTACCCATCTTGAATGCCCGGTGTATCTCACCCTTCTTGCTCTTCTCTTCCATGTACTTGGTGAACATGGCAAAGTAGAGTACTCTGTCATTTTCCATGGCGAGCGACGTGTTGTTGCTTCTATCAAAAAAGTAGTTTGTGGTACTACGGAGAATTGCCTCCACAATACTAACCAAAGGGAGACATCTTGCGCCGCGCATGACCCAGTTGTACACCTTGGCTAGATTAGTTGTCATGACATCATATCAAGCACCACCCCTATCATGTAGTAGTGATCACTTCTCCTTAGGCTTATGCTCAACCCAATCCGAGAAGCATTTCACCTGCGCCCCGTCCTTCTCGTCACATTGGGACCATCTGTGGATAGCTGTGGCAATGCTTTGGGGGCCTGGTCAGCGCTTGGGGTGACTCTTTTCATAGCCTCCCTTTTGTGCGTCTAGGTTCGCTCATCCAGAATCTTCTAGAGTGCTTCAAACTTTCGCTACTGGTTCTGATTACACAACCACTTGAACATGTCCATCAAGTCCTTGTTGCAGAACTACTGGTAAAAGTTTGCACCCAAGTGCCTTATGCACCACCAGCTCTGCAGATCTGCCCATAGAAGTGTTTCATTCTCTCCTTATTGTAGCTGAGTTATTGCACTCAGTAGGCCCGCATGCCGATCATGTATGATGCATACGTTGGGACGGCCCTGTACAATAGAAATCCTCATATTCCTTAGGAACCACAACTAGCTGTCTGTGTTCTCAACGAAAGCGAATGCCGCAGGAAGAACTTGATTATTCCTGTCCATCGCTATTGTAGTCAATATTTGGTCCTTGTACTTTTCGATCAAGAATGTGCCATCGACGCACAAGATTGGACAGCAGTGCCGGAAATGCATTTATGCGTAGACCAAAGGCAAAGAATGATCACTGCAGTACCCTCTTATTGGCCCACTTCGGATGTGTGAAATCTTGAATGTCGACATGAGTGTCGGGATTCCTGTCTTGTATGACTGAGAGTAGCCCGGGGAGGTTGTGATAGGAATCCTTGAACATGCCGAACCTTGATTCCAATGTCTTCTGTTTTGCCCTCCAAGCCTTGGTATAGCTGACTGTATACTGGAACCTTGCCTCAATCGCCCTAATGATGGATCGTTGCTTAAAATCTAGATAATCCACGATCTCACCATACATGAGATTGGCGATGAAGCCTGATGACAGGTTTCGGTGGGACTGCACTAACTCTCAGTGACAACACATGTGTGTGGAACAACTGTAGAGCATTTCCAGTAGGTGTTCCACTTAGGCTGAAATGCGTGCACTAACCAAGGGCATCCCTCTATGTTGCACTTCACATCGTAGCATCTTGGGTTAGACTTGACGACTATGAATGTACGCCGTATCGACAAGGCCCAGAATTTGACTGCCTCCTGCACGGCCTCCTTGCATTTGTACATAGCTCCTTGCTTGACCTCGTTCTAGTCGTACTCCCACGGCACACGGGAGCCTTCATTGACGACGAGGTTGTCGAACTAGTATGTGTTCTACTCGGATGGAACTGTCTGTTGGTACACATCATCCTCGTCGTCGGATCCTTCATCTTCTGACAATGCCATGTAGTCCCAGTCTTCAAGATCCATCTTTTGCACTACGGCTTCCACTTTCTCACCCTCGTCAGGAAGCCCACAAGCTTGCCTGACTGAAGAAGCTCCTTCCACAGAGTCTTCATTGACAGGACTAGCTACTCCGGACCTTCGACCATTGTGTGCGCCGCGTTGTGGCTAGAGTTCCTTCTTGTTTAGTCGCGGATGCAGGAGTGGGCTTGGTATATGCCTGGGCCAGAAGGACCAAATCCCACCCTCCCCCCTCGCCATGTGTACATATGACTGCCATGACCTTGTTCCCTTGAGCAGCACTAATTCCTAATATGTGGGCTATGCTGCTCAGGGGGCAAGGTAACTCAATCTTAGATTATACACATCATGGTCCACTTGGAATCAGTGAAACAACGATCGCATCACAAATACCCATGTATGCCCTCTACTCTTGGTAGGAGCATGGTCGCGATTGAAATAATGCAATTAATCTCCTGACCCTCCGCATTAGTCCCCTGACCGTAGTAAATTTTAAAATTGGTGACGTCCGACATATTTGAACGACTGTACCGTAAAGAATATTTCCATGATTAACCACATATCTAAAACTATACTACCCACCGAAAAGTATTATGTACAACATACTGCACTATGTAACCGTACATCTAAAACTATATAATCCATTCACTTAAAAAAAATTACCTAACAGGTGGGCAACTGGACGATCAGTGTTTCGCTAGCTTCTCTTCTCCCTGCATCCTCTCCTTCCATCCTTCTCTTTTTATGAATAAAAGTGAGTTACATGCTGAATTTTAGGTTTCAAGGGTCTTTTTTTATAAGGGAGAGTTCCTGTCGACAGTTCAACTGGCGACAGGGAGTTGGACCGGTGACGGGTAGTAAACAGAGTCCTTGTCGCCAGTTCAGACGGCAACAGAGACCTAGTTTTGTAATTTTTTGGGGTGACTATTTATTTTTGTAATTATCTTTTAAAATAATATTATGTTTTTAAAAAAATCATTAGTAGGTGTGGAAAAAAAACTCGTTAGTACGACTTGTTAGCTCGGTTTAGAATTCCTCCAATTACACTAATTAATTAGTTAAACATTGAATTGAATCAATTTATAATGAAATTGGATTTCGCTCTAACTTAGCTTGGATCGTTAGCTCGATTCTAAAAATACTTTCAAACTATAAATAAAATGATATTAAATTAATGTGTTAATTTCAAAAAAAAATTGATAAGATAGGGACTTACATGATGCCCATGTTCATTGTCACCCCCCCCCTTCTCTCTTTCTCACCGGCGTTGTGTGGGCGTGGACCTATTTATTTCCAATTTCCAATGTGATTTGAGATTTTTATGCTCTTATCCTTTTTTGCTAGAGATAGTTTTGTTCTTCTGTATTTCTCAGGCCGATTCCCATTACGTACCATGGTACGTTTTGTCAGACCAACTCATATGGATGACAATGACGATGACTACATCGAATATCGACAACGGGTTGAGTTTAGTTAAAGTAAGTCTTGTCTGATTTGTTTTCTCGACGAACACCATCGCTACAGTACATGAACAGTGATCATCAACAATCTGCTTCTTGTCGCCGTGATCCCCGAAATCATGATAGCATGTACAATGAGTTTATGTTAGCCGTCTATAGTCACTACCATGTAGGTTTTTATTGATGTGGATAAAAGAGAATGAAGAGAGAGAAAGATGTTTCCTATAATCCTGTAGCCGACTATAGCACCAGAAACAAGAAAAGCAATAAAAAATTGTGTGTTCTATAAAGACAGCTAAAAAGATAGCAACTGCATGTACCATTGTATAAGCTATCTTTAGTGTTGTCTATAGATAACATAGAGAGTTGCTATAGATAACAGCTATCTGTACCATTGTATATGTCCTAATGTGTTGCGAGATCCAGAGCATCCGCAAAAAAGATAAAAGTTAGTTTAACAAATTTAATGTAACATATTTTTATCTAGAAATCTTACCTTTATTAAAGCTCATGGGATTGGAGCTCAGCTAGCGTGTCCACGTCGCCCGGAGTTCGCCGCCCGTCCGATCAAGTGGGTGCGCCTGCGGGTACTCGTCTGCTGTCCGTCCGAATCTTTGTCCGACCGATCCGTGCCGCTGCCGTTCGATTGTGTTGCCGTGTTTCCGTGTCGTCCGATCTTACTTGTTGCAGGCTCGTTCGCGCAGGTGCTTTTCTCTTGTCTTACTTTGCCTCCCGTTGCTACATGTCGCTGCGAGTAGGCCGGGGGTTACGTGCTCCCACTTTTGGTGTCAGCGCGTCAGGATGGTTGAAGCGTATCCCTGTCGTTCTATGTTTTTTCCCAAAGCCTATACATCTCAGGCGCTGCTCTCTTGACTTACCTTGCCTCCCGTTGCCTCATGTGGTTGCGAGTGGGGCAGGAATCAGGTGGTCTCGGTCTTTGCTGTCCACACGTCAGGATGGGTGAGTCACAGCCCTGTTGTTCCATGTTTTACCAAAGCCTATACATTTCGTTTCTCCAAAGCCCTTCACAGAGATGTGGGGCCGCGCGTCGCTTGCCGTCGCTTCATTCGCATTAGATTTTAGGCGTGGGGCCGCGCGCCGCGCGGTGTGACTTGGGTTGGCTCCGATTTTTACCAGCTGTTTGGTTTGCCTGTTCCGCTGCGTGTGGGCTAGCATTTGGTGGCTCAGGTCGTCAGCGCGTCCATGCTTTGCCACAGCGAAGCAGGGCACTCCCGTTTCTCCAGGCCGGCTACAGAGGAGTGGGCCCGTGCGCCACGCCGCGTGGCTTGATTTTGCTCGGGTTTTTACGTGCTGTTGGGTTTGTCGCTTCCGCTGCATGTGGGTCTAGGCTTTGGTGGGCCACGTCGTCAGCGAGTGTTGGGTTTGCCTTTGCTTTTTTCCCGCGCCTGGCTTCGGTGGCTGCTTGGTTTGCCTCGTGGTTTGTATCCTGCTGCCAGCCCAGTCTTGCGTTTAATGCTGCCACTGTGCGCTCCCGGCGGGTCTTACGGCAACAGTTCAAGTTCCGGGTTTGATGGTTACGTTGTTTGGAGGCCGTTTGATCGCCATTGTGCCTATTCGTGGCCGTCCGCGTGTCAGGACGCTCGAGTTACGTTGGAGCGCTCGGTCTTTCATCGCCCGTTCGATTGCGTCTTCCCTGTTCGATGCCGTCCGCGTCGTATCGGCTTACGTCTGTGCGTTGCGGGGATGGTCACTGCTGCACAGCACATACCATGCACCACTCTTTCCACTACTTATCTCGAACCATCTTAAGACTGTCAGATCTTGTCGTCTCCGTTGCTAGTTTGCGCTTCTCTTACTTTCGGTTACGCCTGTGCTGACTTCTTCATCTTTTGTTATTTCCATTACAACGGTGCCTCGCTCACGGTTCCCTGGTGCTTTGATTACTCAGCCTACGTTTGCGATGATGAGTTCGCCATTATGGGTTACCAACACGATCTTCGCTCTGATAGTTTCTGCCTTGATAGTTTTTTAAGCCTTACATTTATGAGTTTTCACCCACCTAATAATGGTCTCTGTTTTGTCTTGCTTCTTGCAGATTAGCCGCGATTACTTTCGCGTATCCAGAGATGTCCTCGCAGCCGTAGGACCACGTAGTGGGCAGGTACGTTGCGCGTGGCTCCATGCTTTTTGGCCATTTCGCTGTACCGTTTCCTTATGTTGCTTAGTGCATTTGGTCCACAGGCCCCTTTTGCCTATCTTGTTGTTTCTTTGGTTCGTGTCTTGGGCATGGACACATCGTGCATGGCTATCTTTTCTCTTCCTTTGTTCTTTTATTTTTTTCCCTTCCGATGTCCGTTTCTCTGCTTGTCCCCCAAAGTGTTATCAGGCCACGATCCGCCATCTCCATGGCCGTATCCGCATGCCGCTCATTCTATTTTCTTCTTCTTCTTTGATTTTTCGTATGGTATGGTTCTTCGCTTTCCCAGTTGCCCAGAGTCTTGGATTCCAAATGGCAATCCTCCATTTCCATGCCTCCATTCCAACCGTCAGACCTCAGCTCAGCAGTAGAGACCGGCAAGGCCCCAAGTCGTCCCTACCGTCTCTAACCCTAGCCAAGACCGCCAAAAGAAAGCTTTGGCTGTGGGGTCACGGACTCGCCGCGCCAAGGAGGACCTAGCGGTAGCCCCCTTCGTTCGGTTCTTCACTTCTCCGTTTCTTCTCCATGGTCTTGAATCCCAGATCACAATGCTCCGTCTCCATGGCCCTATTTCGCTCCTCAGACCACGGCCTACCTGTCCAAGGCGGCGAGGCCCGAAGCCACCGCTTATCGTATGTAGGTACAGTGAAGACCACGAGAAGGAAATACCCGTGGCGGCGCCACTCGGCAGCGACATCGCGAACGACAACAAAAAGGGGGCACTCTTTTGTGCGTCGCGCCACCATGCGGTCAGCCCATCGGACTGTTGTACGACTCGCGAGTCGCGCTCGCCCCACGCTGCTTCCTCCAGGACCTCCCATAGGACCTCCTCAGGATCGCTTCCAGGACATCCTCAGCACCTCCAGGATCTCCTCCAGGACCTCAGGACCTCTTCCAGGACCTCCCCCAGGACCTCCTCCTGGATCTCCTCCGAACCTCCCCCAGGACCTCCTCCGAACCTCCCTCAGGACCTCCAGACCTCCTCCAAGACCTCCTCTAGGACCTCCCTCAGGACCTCCTCCAGAATCTCCAGGATATGGTGCCTATTTATCTTGTGCCACCTCCTCTCTAGACTCTACCCTTCTCCTTTGTCAGTGTCCAGGACCTCCCTCAAGACCTCCTCCAGGACGTCCTAAGGACCCCCAGGATCTCCTCCAGGACCTCCTCTAGGACCTCCCTCAGGACCTCTTCCAGGATCTCGAAAGGGCCTCCTCTAGGACCTTCCTTAGGACATCCTCCAGGACCTCCTCCGAATCTCCCCTAGGACCTCTCCCAGGACCTCCAGGAGCTCCTCAGGGCATCTTCCAGGACCTCCCTCAAGAACTCCTCCAGAACCTCCTCAGGACCTCGAGGATCTCCCCCGGGACCTCCCCCAGGACCTCCTCCAAACCTCCCTCAGGACCTCCAGGACCTCCCTCAAGACCTCCTCCAGGACCTCCTCCGGACATGTTTCAGGACAACTTCCAGGACCTCCTCTAGGGCCTCCTCACGACCTCTTCCAGGACCTCTCTCAGGACCTCCAGGATCTCCTCCAGGATCCCAGGACCTCCCTCAGGATCTCCTCTAGGACCTCCTCCCAACCTCCCTCAGGACCTCCCCTAGGACCTCCTCTAGGACCTCCCTCAGGACCTCCTCTGGACCTCCCCCAGGACCTCCTCCAGGAGCTCCTCAGGACATCTTACAGGACCTCCTCTAGGACCTCCAGAATCTCCTCCAGGACCTCAGGACCTCTTCCAGGACCTCCCCCAAGACCTCCTCCAGGACCTCCTCAGGACCTCCCCCAGGACCTCCTCTAAGACCTCCCCCGGACCTCCTCCAGGACCTCCCCCAGGACCTTCTCTAGGATCTCCTCCGAACCTCCCTCAGGACCTCCCCCAAGACCTCGAGAACCTCCAGGACCACCTCCTAGAGCTCCTCAGGACATCTTCCAGGACCTCCGTCAGGATCGCTTCCAGGACCTCCTCAGCACCTCTAGGATCTCCTCCAGGACCTCAGGACCTCTTCCAGGACCTCCTCCAGGATCTCCTTCGAATCTCCCTCAGGACCTCCTCTAGGACCTCCCTCAGGACCACCTCCAGAATCTCCAGGATATGGTGCCTATTTATCTTGTGCCACCTCCTTTCTAGACTGTACCCTTCTCCTTTGTTAGTGTCCAGGACCTCCCTCAAGACCTCCTCCAAGACCTCCTGGGGACCCCCAGGATCTCCTCCAGGACCTCCTCAGCACCTCCAGGATCTCCTCCAGGACCTCTTCCAGGACCTCCCCCAGGACCTCCTCCAGGATCTCCTTCGAATCTCCCTCAGGACCTCCTCTAGGACCTCCGGACCTCCTCTAGGACCTCCCTCAAGACCTCCTCTAGAATCTCCAGGATATGGTGCCTATTTATCTTGTGCCACCTCCTCTCTAGACTGTACCCTTCTCCTTTGTTATTGTCCAGGACCTCCCTCAAGACCTCCTCCAGGACCTCCTAAGGACCCCCAGGATCTCCTCTAGGACCTCGTCTAGGACCTCCCTCAGGACCTCTTCCAGGATCTCGAAAGGGCCTCCTCGAGGACCTTCCTCAGGACCTCTCCGAACCTCCCTCAGGACCTCCCCTAGGACCTCCTCCAGGACCTCCCTCAGGACCTCCTGTGATATTCTCGGATCACAGACGGTTTTTATTTAGAACCGTCTGTGATATTCTCGGATCACAGACGGTTTTTAATCCAAACTGTCTGTGATACTAGCCTTCACAGACGATTTTTTAGTAAAACCGTCTATGATATTTCGTATCACAGACGGTTTTTTACCATCTGTGATAATATCCTGTTATCACAGACCAACAAACATAGACGGTTCGGAAACCGTCTTTGATGATGGTTCCGAACCGTCTGTGATGTGGCTTCCTGTAGTAGTGAAGAAAAATACCATCTGAGGATCTAGATTCGAATTTATCAAGATTTCCATGTTTAAGAATAAAACATCGACAACCAAACACCCTCAAATGAGAAATCTTAGGAGAATGACCAAAACGGTTGATAGGAAGTCTTATGCAATTTAGCTCATAAAAATACTCTATTAGAAATATAACAAGCGAGAAATAGCTTCATTTCAATACTTTCTAGATGTAGCATGTTCATTTAACATCGTTTCTAGCCATCTCAACCAAAGTTCTATTTTTACGCTCTACAACACCGCTCATAGGCACACGAGTCAAGAGAATTGATGATCTAAACCTTTTTCAAGACAAAAGAAGCAAATAATGTGTTCTTGAATTCAGATCCATTGTCACTTCTAATTGCTCTAAGTGCCCCGGAGTTCAAGGGCAAGTCTAAGGACAAGCTCTCTAAAGTGACCAAAAACTTCGTTCTTAGATGCCATGAAAAAGACCCAAGAGTATCTAGAGTAATCATCAACAATAACAAGAACATACCATTTACCTCTAGTCGATCGAACTCTAGCAGCCCTACAGTGTTCATGTGCAATAACCCACTGTGCATCACCATAACAAGTGTGAGTGGAGGATGTGATAAAGAAACCATCTTACCGTGACAACAGGGTGAACAAACAAAATCCATAGATCTATCAATTTTAAGATTGGGTAATCCTCTAACAAGATTCATATTACTGATACGAGCAAGATGATCAAAACCAATATGACCTAATCTACGGTGCCAGTGAAATAAATCTTTAGAAACAGATAAAACAAGACACCTAAGATCAAAAGATGATGAAAAGGAAAAGTCACCCTTAAACAAACGACCAACTCAAATAATTTTGCACACTAGATCGCCGGATGAATCTAAAATACAACAAGAATGCTTTTTAAAGCTTACCTCAAGATTATCATCTATCAACTGTGAAACGGAAAGCAAATTATAGCTCAACTTACTGACAAGGGCCACATCTTTTAAAATGAACTTGTCGTTAACGCGCACAGTACCTTTTGCAAGAACTCGTCCTTGAGCATTGTCCCCAAAAGTGATCATTTCATCATCGGTGACATGAGTGAGGGAGGAGAACCATTGTGAGTCTCCGGTCATATGGCGAGAGCAACCAGAGTCAATGAACCATATGTTCTCCTTTCGCTATGCATTTAGTCTACAAAGCATGAACAATCGCTTCGGATCTTAGTCTCAAGTTAGTGAGTAAAGATTTAGGTACCCACTTCGAGATACGTGATTTAATGTATAACAAAACTAGAACAAGAAACATGTGTGCGTGAGTGATCAGAACGCCAAAAAAAGGCATGTCTAATTGCTCCTTGAAATGCAGGCAATGCTGAACGAGAATTATTTGAATTATAACCTAAACCAGCACGTGAACCAGATTTAAAATCATCATAAAAGTTCTCTAAAAACCTAGTTTTTGCATTAGTTCTAGGAACAACAAAAGAGGTTACACGATTTTGTTTTAATGCATTCAATCTATGCTTTTTCTCTTTCTTAACACGTCTAAAGCAAAATTCATGCATGTGCCCATCTCTGCCACAATAGGTGCAATTATATTTAACATAATTAGATTTCTTTTGAACTAGATAAGGTAGCACCTACAGCATTAGCAGAGGAACTTTGCACAAAACCAGCAGATTTAAACACAGTTTATTTTGGTTCAGATTTTACTTCAAATTTTCCAAGTTCAAGAAGCTTAACAACCTTAGGAGGATGATTCTTGGCATGCTCAATAAAATTAAATCCTAGATCTTGACTTTTAACACTCACTTTTGATTTGTCTAGGATCATGTTCAAATTTTTCTTGCCAAAAGAAAATCCCTCTAAAGTGTCCTTAAGATACTCATTTTCTTTAGTTAAAGTAGAACAAGTTGTGCAATTAACAGATTCATTCACAGTTTTCTTAGAAGCACTAGACTGAGCCAATCTTTCTTTCGCAGCAAACTCATTTAGTTGTCTAGTCAAAGCTTCTATTTCTATACTAAGCTTAGGACAATCAGTACAAGAGAGTGTCTCATGATAAATCATCTGTTGGATTGTTTCTTGAGAAGTATTGAGTCTAGCTTCTAGCAATTCACATTTAGAGCAAGTTTTAGTTTTAGCATTTGACATACTTGACTCTAAACAAGTCGAACTAGACTTGAGCTTTTCAATTTCATCATATGCAAATTTTAACTTTTCATCACAAGTGTCATGTGCAAGTCTTAACTCATCAAATTTAGTATGTATTGACCTAGTAGTCTCCAATTTAGAAAATAAAACTTGGCAAGAATCACAAGATTCATCATCAGGAATAGAAGCTTTAAGTCTATCAATTTCAGAATTTAAGTTCTCAACGACAAGATCATGTTTCTTTATTTTCTTTTTATACGTTTTGAGCTCATCTGTCAATCTAAGCACAGCACGAGATAAATCTGTATAAGAGGGTTTTACCTCATCAGGATCACTGTAGAGATCATCATTGTTAAGCTCATCACTGCTCGCCATAAAACACATCCCTGTGAAGTCCACATCCTTTGCCTTCTTGCCGTTGTCCTCATCATCGCTTCGTAATCAACATCACTCAAATCAATCTCATCCAAAGGCTTGAGAGTACCTTGTGGACCGCCCTCGATAGTTGTGCTTCTTGCTTGGATCAATCTTGAATTTAGAGCGACGAGTTGGTACTTTGTCATCTTTGACCTCCTTACTCCTCAGTTTGGGACAATTCATATTTATGTGATTTAGCTCACCACATTCATAGCATCTGATTGGATCTCCTCTCCGCCTTGTTCTGATGTTGTTAATTGCCTTGGTCACTCTGTTGGAGATGAGTACAAGCTACTCTTCTGGAATCTCCTCTAACTGTTCATCTGAGAAAGAAGACAAAGCAGACACAAGACAAGAACTCGAAGAAACATCTTGCATGGGGTTAGTCATAAGAGCTAAAGATGAAGATTTATCAATCTTAGATGGCACAGCTTCCATCTCATAGGTTTTCAATCTAGAGTAAAGATCATCCATGGTTAAAGTATCTAGATCGATAGTTTGATTGATAGTTGTGACAACCATCAACTACTCAGAACATAAAGATCTCAATATCTTAGTAGCACTATCTTCATCACTTGGAATAACACCAAAACCACGCAAACTACTCAGTATCTTTTCAAAACGAGCAAAAAGGTCATCAATAGATTCACCAGGCTTCATAGCAAAATCAGAATACTCTTTTGATAAACATTTTACGCACTTTCTTAATTTTAGTGGTTCCTCATGATAATCGCAAAGAGTCTTCCATATTAAGTGAGCGAAGTAATATGAGCTACACGATCAAATTCTTTGCAAGAGATTCCTTGAAACAACAAGTTACGTGCTTGAGCATTCAGATCAACATCTGCTTTATTTAAATTAGTAACAGTAGCAGGAACCACATAAGGACTAGAAACCTTATTCCATACATCACTACCTTGAGCCTCAATATATGCTTGCATACGACACTTCTAAAAAGTGAAATCAATACCATCTAGCATGGGGGGACGATTCACATACCTCTCTGACGTCATAGCAACTTGGCTCTAATACCACTTGTAGGATCGTTAATGACAATCAGAGGGGGGTGAATGATTGTGAAATATTTTTCGCACCGAGAAAGAATCGCCAGAATCAACTTTCTGTGTAGCCGTGCAAGCCCTCAATCAAGTCGCCACCACCTAGGACCAAAACTTCCTACAGCAAGCGACTCCTCACGTAATCAACCCAAAAGCAAAAGCACGGCAGCACAAGAACCACAAATACACTAGCAATCAATGCCTCATGCAATTTTGTATTCAATCAAGGACTCCCAACAGTCATCGAGCATTCTCCACAGGCAACCAGGCTTTCGACCCTCCAACACTTATGCGCGTGCCAGATTAAGCACCGACGGTGTGGGCCTGTCCACTTTTCAAGGACTTCGGCCGCCGCCCCTAGGTCACGCACAAAGAGAAAATAGGCAGTCGACGTCGCTGCAATCTGTTTTATTTGTACCGCCCTAACTGCCGCAAGCCTATTTTTTCCGAGCCGTACCCTCCTGCCACAACCAGCCCTGGTGTTATATCATGTATATCCCTAGGACTCAAAAACCGCTTGACTCCAATCCTAATTCCATCCAAGTACTGCACCCAATCGTAACCTTATACGTATGGTCACCTAATACAACTCTCACTTTTCAATTTTGGACACCCAAAATTATCACATGTCGAGCCTCCGACCGCATCTCCATAGCTCCAACACGCATCATCCATCTTTGATCTCCACGAGCCCTATCTCGAGCCCGACTGCCTCCTCCAAAGATCCTCGACCCTCGACCGTGACTTCAAGACTAAGCCATCTCCCGGTCACCACCGTAGAACACGATCGCCTAGGAGTTACCCTGCACATGCAAAGACCAAAACAACATATTTTCTCGGCACAAGTTCTTTCCAACTTGACCGACATTAGTCCACACACACCACACGTCTCAAATAATATTAGTACCCAATATTGTCAATTATTCATCAACTAAAATATACTAGACCTAGCCACATGGTCTAACAGCCACCAAGCGCGACCCATCCTTTCTCCCTGTTCCTTTGGAAATAGTCGATGATGTATTTCAGATTGAACGCCTCAAGACACCGGTATCATACTTTATCAGTTGTAGATCCCAACACTCCCAATGAGGAGCAGCCACATGAGGATTATTGGCGCGAATAAGTAACCGACTTTTGTCGGTTGCAAAGCTTACCGATCGCGAACAAGATGACCAAAATCGCCACAAAGGATCCATACAATTTCATCTGTTGAAAGAGTCACAACACACAAGTCATTATCGTGAAGGCATCTTATTGGTATCTATTGTACATGAATCTAGCGATATCATACCTTCTAAGTAAAACTCAGATTGTCGGACTTCTAGCGCATGGAAACGTAAACTCTCAAGCGTTAGTAGACGCCCACAAGTCTTCTGAAAGTGACATGCTCACAAAGTCCCTCTTCAATGGTTCAAAGACCGCCATGATCAAAAGATTTTGAAAAAATATGTGGAATTGATCCTAGAGGCCATCTCTTTTAGAGATGTAACAAGTGATGTTAGAGCCACCACGGTAATCAGACAAAGGTCTGGTTTCAAGAAGGTGTGTACACCCATAGCTTTTCCAGAGGGAAAATTAGTTTAGTAGCATCACATTCGCCAGATTTAGAGGAATAAAATTTCGCTCAGTGAGACAAAGGCAAAATAACATTGCGGACAACAAAAATTATTAGGAATGACACCGCCGGTTTGGCACCCGTTAGTCGATGTAGCACGTAAAAAGACACATATGTCATTTCTTTATTTCTTCCTCCTTTCTTTCTTCTTCCTCTATCTCTGCTGAACACCAGCGCCGTGCCACCATCCCCTCCTGGCCACCACCTGCGATGCCCTCGCCTGCCCCTCCGTCGCTGCCTCCTTCTTCTCCGCGCTTTCCTCCCACACTATGCTGGTCACCCTCGCCCGCGATGCCCCACTCCTGTCAGACCCGGATTCCGAGAATCCAAATCCTCTGTGAAAACACTGTGCTATTCCCTAAATCAGTAGATAGCACTCACAGGCATATTGCTGAATCAACCATACAAGTCATGAACTAAAACAAATATATTACAACACAGAGTAACATAGACCTCAACGGGCCGAGTTTTACAAAAGGGGCCGCACAAGGACAACTTGATTACATTACATGAAGATAACGAAATCTACAAATGAAGCAAAAGGAGAGGTAGGGCTCATCTCGCTGCGCACAAGCGATCGAGGTGACCCGTGTACGACGGATGTTAACCAGGAGCTGGATAATATCGGTTGTATGCGAGTACCAACGAGTCTACTTAGACTGGGCGAGACCTAAACTACAGAATTGTACAACTCCTCGTCATTTCCTTGTCCATCATCTTCTGGGCCTTTGTAGAAAGCGTAGTCCCCTTCATCTTCATTATCTAAAGGGTTTGGGGGAGAGAAGCGAGAATGAGCACTACTACTGTGCTCGCGAGCCAATACACAATGCAATAATATACATGCAAGGCTAAACAAGGATGACTCAGTTCTTTTATTTGCGAAAGCAAGCTTTTAAATACCATACTTACAAATTCCTATCATTTAGCATTTTAAAAAATTGCAGTTTAATAAAGAGAGTAATATGCAATAATTAATAACAGTAGAGGTTCCATCCGTCGGAACTCTACACATGCATCTTTTCAATTGAGCCTCCAATGACTACACCCATCGAGCTCAAGACTGTGGAGAATCCAACACAGGGCTAGGTGAGCCCTTCCACCATTTTCATACCACTCACATGGTTTTGAAATAGAACTAACTCAACTTATGATTCCCATGTCCGCCTTTGACCGTAGGCACGACTGTTTAAACAGTTTTAGACTCTACAGATGTTGCACACTTTACCCACAAGAGATAGTCATATCCGTTACCCCACATGATTCCGTAGTCATGTAGTTGGGCGACCGTCACAGTAACCTTTCAAACTACCTTGCCCTTTCCGTCATCTCACCCATATGGGGTTGCGCCCATACGTTGCGCGGGATCGTTGTACACGCAGTGTTGGGTGTAGATTTAGACTACCCACAACGTTGGCAACCTCACCCATTCAAGCTGGATGTACCACACGCTTGCGTATTTTTCCCTTCTCCACCGTGTGAGACACATTCAGGGTTTAATAATTTTACTAAGCCAAGTTGCACTTTTCAGACTTGTGGTTGTACTTGTTTAACACGGGAGGTCATGACAAGATTAAGTCCTTAGGGTTATCTGGACGGTTCATTCCACAAACCAACCATCCTCGTGCTCCCTGAGCACCTACCGCCTCACCATCCGCCCAGATAGAACTAGCAATTAGGGTTTTTGAGGAGTAAAATCCACCAATTTCACCATCTTAGTCATTTCCCCACAATGACTGCCCAAAACCATTTTCATGTTTTAAAGGATGATGATTGGGACATTTAATGCCCCGGTACTTAAGCAAGACTAGCATGTCGCTTAAGTACAACCTATAAGTAATATTTACCATATGGTTACTAGGGTGACAAGGATTAAGGGATTCAAATTATCAAGGGTGGCATATTAATTAATTAATCATCAAATGGGTATTTAACTACCTTAAACTTTAACGTACATTTGATTAAAGAATTAAAGCATGCAATTTTGATAATTTAAATAAATATAATTTGCATAAAATGTAGGCTCAATATGATCAAAGTATTGACTCGCCTCGGTTAAAGGCGAGGGGATCTTAATACTCTTGGTCTTGATCAACTTGAGGGTCTCCGGCATCTTCAAATCCTTAACGGGCGAAAATACCGGAAAAAGCACAACGGCAAAAAGAGCAAATAAATACACAAGAATATACAAATAAACTTCAAATTGAACAAGTCCTATGCCATTAGCAAGATCTTGATTTAGCAAAATTTTAGAAATTTATTTCATAATTTTTGGAGTTATAACGGAGGAGAAATGAATTTACGAAGATTAAACGAATTGAAAAAGAGAGAGAGAGGGGATCCGGTGCACAACACAGTGTAGACCGGGTTTACGCGCATAGGGGGCGGCTGGCTCACGGCACAGTGCATAGCGGGGCCCACTGGCAGTGAGAGCAAAGGGGAGGGTTGGTGGGTTACTGTCCACGGGGGCCCATGGGTCAGTGAGTCAAAAAGGGGGGTTAAGACATATTTAAACCGGCTAATAATTGATTAGGGATTTAAACACCGTCATTAAGGCTAATGATGGGGCACTGCGCTTGGTCCGAACAGCACTGCATGGCAATACTGGCGAAGCGTCTTGTGGCGCATGCAGCAGCTCATGGCGCCCACTGCTAGGGCATGGCGGCGACTTGAGCACGGAATGGGAAGTCAGTGAGGAGGCTTGGTGGTGACGGGTGGCGGCGCGGAGGGTGGGCGTCGCCCGGCAAGGTGGTGAAAAGCGGCATGGAGGCTCAAGATGGTGGAGAAGGTGGTCCAGTGGTGGCTTGAGCTAGGGAAGGTGAGCACGGTGTAGCCCTTTTCGAGGCGAAGCCAACAGGCTTGACGGGGAGGCCGGAGGAGGCTTGTAGGCGGCGGTGCGTGGTGATGAAGGCGGCGGCTAGAGGCGGGGAAGAAGGGCAATTGCAGTGGCTACAGTTGCTAATCCTCGAGGGAGTTTGAGGGGAAAGACTCCTGGAGGCCGGGGGCTCACAGTGACGGGGTTGGCAGCGCCGGGAGATGGCCGGAGCGACGAGATGGTGGTGGAGGTGGCGGCGGCCGAAAATGAAAAGAGGCGGCTTTTGCTTGTGGCTTACCAAAACTCCAAGGGGGCAGCGTGAGGAGCTCAAGGGGGCACAGGAGGCGCTTTATAGGCCATGGGGGAGGAGGAGAGCCAACAGGAGGGAGGACTTTGGAGTCGTTGGAGTCGCGCAGTCCCGAGGCGACTGCATGGGCGGCTTGCACGCGGAGGGGACAGGGCGAGGGAGCAGGTGAGGTGCAGCGAGGACGAGCAGCGATTCGGGTGTCCACGCTGACGCCGATGCGTGTGCACCGCGCGACATGCGACTCGGTGCAGGAGCGAGGACAGCGACGACATGCGCGGTGCGGGTGCTCCGAGGTGACAAGGCGAAGGCATCCAGGGCCGGGGCGTGCGGGTGACAAGACAAGGCGAGGGGAGACAAGGCTTCGGGGCTACTGACGAGAGTGCGGTGCTTGATCCGAGAGCTCCAGGACGGCGAGGACTATGGCGACGCGATGCCATGGGCGTCTTGAAGACAGGGCTAGGGGAGGCTCTGTGGTCTTGATGCGTTGTAAGTAGGCGGAGTGGGTGCGGCGCAGGGGCATGGGCGCTACGGCAGCAGAGGAGGCAGGTAGCTCGGCGCAGGCGACGGCGTCGCCCACGGGAGGAAGGGAGTGGCGCCATAGCTTTTGACCCGGGAGAAGAGGGGAAGAAGATGACCCAGGCGGACGGCTCAGGCCGGGCCAACGAAAGGAGGAGGGAAGGAAAAGGCGAAAGGCCTTGGGGGGGCGGAAGAGGTCAGGCCGGGGCAGGGGTTGGGTCGGAGGAAAAATAGGCCAGGTGGGCCGGAAGAGATGGGCTTGGCCCAGAGAGAAGATGGGCTGAGCCCGAAAGAGAAGGGAGGCCCGATTCAAAATGGCCCAGGGATTGAAAGGAAAGGGGAAACTCCAACTGAATTTGAATTTCAAAAGTTACGGACATTACATTTGAAACACAAACCAAAAAGGAAAGAAAGAATGTTTTTGAAATTAGTTTGGTAATTTGAACTATGGCGAAGAACGAAAACCAGAGCAGTAATTACTATGCGCCGTCCAAAAACGGGACGCTACAACTCCCCTCCCACGCCGTGAGACTGAGACACCGCCGTCGAGCTCTCCTCGCCACCACTTGTGACGCCCTTGCCTATCCCTCCATCCTGCCTCCGTCCTCTTCGCGCTCCCCTCCCACGCCGTGCTCGCCTCCCTCGCCCGCGATGCCCCGCTCCCATCCTACACCGTGAGCCTGCGTCGCTGCCCTTGCCAATTCTAGCGTGTCACCATGCGTTCCCGAGCTTTCTCCACCATTTCCTTATCTCCATTCGGCCAACCCACCGCCGTGGAGCACCCCTGCCGCTGCCCCTTCTTCCCCTCTACCGGCCGTCGTTGCCCTGCCACCTCGGGGCAACCCTAGCCTCGCCGACACACCTGGCATGACCCATTTGTCGACACCGTGCTTATGCTCATGCCACCTCTCGAAGGAAGCTGTTAGAGCATCGTCGTCGTTGTCCTCCCGTGAGCCCGAGTCGCCGCCGCCACCGCCAGCGCCGCTATCATGCCGCTCCACCCGCAACGCCGCCTCCAATCGCCTCCCCGAGATGGCATCGTTCCATTTTGCCCATCACCCCACCTGCTCGCTCTGCCGCCGCCGCCTAACTGAGCCGCCGCCTTGGTGCTCTATTTCCCTTTGTTCTCCCTCTCTCTCTCTCACTCAATGACAAGTGGTCCCCACATGACAAGAGGGGTAAAATGGGCATTAAAATTATATTCTCTCACATAGCATACCCCTTGCTATTAAAGAAGACAGAAAATGTGACGGCGGTGTTATTTGCAAGATTTTCTGTGGTGATTAGTTGAACCGGTCAATGAATGTTGTGCATTTGATTGGATGACAGCAACAACAGTCCTTGGAACATTATCGCAACCAAATAGTTTGATACCGGCAACACAACCACATACATACGCTGGACTCATTAAATGCTAACAATAACAGTTCACTCCAAGTCTTTAGTTCATCAATAGTCGGAGATGTTAAAAACAAAAGTAGAGTCACGTAAGTTAAGAAAGATAACATGTTTGAATTTTTGTACCATGCATCTTGATGTTCTTTTCCTAATTTCCAGTTTGTTGGTGTTTCTGAATAATGAAAACTAGGTTGCCCGTAATTTGTACTTTGTTCGTTGATTTTTATAAGGCATCCCTCACATTTAAAGATTCAAACATCGCAATCTACTATACAGCTTGCAGCCCCGAAGAAAGCACTCCCGTGTCGCTCCTTTAGGGCGACCCCCGGGAGGCGACGATTGAGCAACCCCGCCACCAGGCCCCCTCCCTCCCGAACCTCTTCCTCCTCCTCCTCCCCCTCCCCCCCCCCCGTCTCTCTTCCTGTTCTCGTTGAGGGAGCCTTCTTGGCGGCGTCACCGCCCGTGGCCATTGCGCGGCGAACCTCCGGTGTCGCGGAGTGGCCCTTCCCCCTTAGGCAGAGCTCACGGGTCGCCGGCGTCCCCCATGAAGGCTGGATCTAGATCCAGTCCACCCGGTCGCCGAAGATATTGGGCCGCCAGTGCCAGCCCGGTCGCCGGTTGCCGTGCCACCTTGGGGACGCTGAGGAGCTTCGTCGTGCGGGGAGCCACTGTCTTCACACAGGGAGCAGCCGTCACCTTCGCTCATGGTGGCTAGGCCTCGGCCCTCGGCTCCACGCTGGAGAGATCCACCCCCTACTGATGCGGCCATCTCCTGGTGGGTGATTGTTGTCTGTCACGGCTTCGTGTTGGCAAGCACGATGGTGGACTGTGACAAGGGCTCCATGTCAACGCTCGACAACCGGCTCTTCGGCAATCGCTGGATGGGCGGGGCCTGCTGCGCATGGACGCCGTGCTGGTGCAGAACGCCACGACGAGGGCCAAGGTGGCGGCCTTCGCGCAACACCAGGAGAGCTTCTTCGTCACCTGGGCCGACGTGTTAAGACCGGCGCCGACGGCGAGTGGAGTTGGCGTCGTGGAAACCTTCGTGAGTGGAGTTGGCCTTATGGGTCTTAAATGGTTCGCCGCCCCATGCTGCTCTCCTTTGCCCGTTGCTAGGGCACACCCGTCGACAAGTTTTTCCAGAGCTCATGCTGCCACAGCCAGAGAAGTCTCCTCACCCTAGCCCCAGAACCCCGGCCCTAGGAACTTGTTGTGCGCTCGCTGGTCTTGGGTGTGCGGAGAAGAGAATGTCGGCCCTTGCTAGGAGGGGGGCGCTGTTGCCGATGGAAGAGCCTGAGTAGGGGGCTATTGCCATTGAAGTGAAATGTCGTCCTCGAGGTGCAAGATGACTGTCCCGGAGGCCCAAGTAACTAGTAGTAGTTGGTTCGGTCCACCTTGTTTGAGCTGCACGGGTGGAGGGGGAGAGGAGTCGGAGTTGTCGTCCTTCGGTTCTGCTTTCGTTCACTACTATCGCCGAGTGGAAGAATTGCATCCCCACCTAGTTCATATGAAGCTCCTCGCTGGTGTCACTGTCAGCGTGTGGACCAACCTGCACCTACTTCTATTCTTCTCTCTCAAGTCGGTGTTAGGGCGATCCTCTTCGTTGTCTGGTTTCACCAGCTTGAAGTACCTGTGAGTTGGTTGGGAGGTGTTTGGTTTCTCTCTTAGCTTTGATGTGTGTACGACAGAGCAGGTTGGTATTAGGGCGTGGTTTAGAGTTTGCTAGCTGGTGTCTCTAGCTCTGGTGTTGTTGATAGAATGTTGTTTGGTATGCCCAGTTGTGGGTTCCCTCCCGTCAGGGATGCGTTCCTTGTCGGGGTGTATCTTCTTATTTTATCATGTTTTCTTCTACTTTATTAATGCAAAGGGGCAGCTCTCCTTTCTCTTCATTCAAAAAAAAAATCGCAATCTTTAACCAACAATTAGTCCAACGATGTATAGGTCTTATTAGAAAGTACTTTCCTATGATAATGATTTTCTAGTTGCCAATAAAATATTGTAAAAGAAATTAACAATTAAAGTTTAATTTTGGAGACCGCACCGAGCTAAACCATTGCTTACAAAAATCAATGGGTAGAGTAGCTTATTTTTCCGCCACGTACCTGTTGTCAGATTCGGTGCTTTTTCTTTGAGCCCGCCAACCGCAGATAGAACTGAAATATTTTCCCAAACAAAATTCAGCGTAAACCATGTCAGATTCTTCAATTCAGAACATGTAAAAGCTTTGAATGGTGACATATAATATGTGTTAGAGTTAGTACGTGAAATCGCAGGTGTCAGCACGGCGTCGCTGATAACCATGGCCGTGGCGAGCATGGTGACGAGGAAGAGGGAAATCTTGACGGTCTTGTTCATCTCGAGCAGTTCTTTCATCCACTGAGCTCTCCTAAGCGTCGCCAGCGGCTTCCCGCGGTTGTACTTGGCAACGAGCTCGTCTTCGGCCTGCTGGCTCGGGATCAGGCTGACCTTCGCGTGGCGCGAAATCAGCGTGTAGAGCGCGAACGATCCACCTGACAAGAAGTTTCGAGCTAACATTAGCTACCCGTTGTAACTTTTCTGAACTCTGCTACTCGTTATGGAGGTTAATGATAGTCAACGGTGAGGATGATCAGCACTAGGTTTGAAGAGTTGAGATCTAGAACGATCGAACATGCTGGGTAAAGTCAGTGGACTCAAGCATGACGCAAAATAGGTAAGGATGACCGAACGGGAAGTTCGCTGCGACGGGTTGCATCAAGCAGCGTGGAGTTGGTGTAAATGCTATGGTGGTATCAGGGGAAGCCGGATGAGAGAGACATGCCGATATGAAGAGAGCGCTTAATCAACCTACACGTGGCGAAGCATTGTATTGCTTTATGAAGATTGGACTCGATTTTTAGAGAAGGATCGAGAATGGGTATTTTGGTAATTTCACCAAAATACTGCCTTAATGACTTTTGGCTAAACCGCGGCACAAGACGACACAAGAAAATATGGTTTAGGTCAGATTAAGATAAAGATCACGAAGAAAATAATTCGATAAGCCCGGTTCGTCATCCGCTTTGAGAAGCATACGTGAGTGTATACCCGTTTATGTGTGGGCTTAATGGGTACCTATTAGGGTTTTCTCTTATAGCCTAGCTTCCGCTCTAAAAGGGTATATCTAGATGTGGAGTTCCTAAGTCATTTCAAGATAAAAACTCTAATTTGTGTTTTGGAGATTTTGGAGTAGTTAAGGCTAGGGTTTGTGAGAGATAGATTGGTTGTGTGCTCAAGTGTTGAGCTTTTGTCCTTCATAGTAGAGTGGCTTTAAATAAACTTCTATCTCAAATCAATCCAAGCAAGATTCCTTCAAGATTAGTCTCTCTTTTTGGTGACTTTTGGGTTTTTTTGTGATCCTTTGGTTTCTTGCTGAGATCTTACTTGATGTGAAATGTGGGAATGCATTTAGAATCATCTAGGATCAAAGTTTAATTTTTCAAGATTCTTTTGCTCTCCTTCCTTTATCGATGAAATTTATGGAACCTTGGCTTTGATCTTCTCGATCGTTGATTGGAATATGTTCATCACCTTCTTGATGAGTTATGGTTAAAATTTAAGGGATTTGGATCACTGAATCAGAAGTTGAGCCGATTTGTGATTTTAAGTTCGTTCCGATTTCACTGTTCATCGGGCTGGAGATCAGACCACCCCTGGTGAGAGGTTTGACAACTAGGCCAAAAGTCAAATCGTCCAACCCGAGAGATCTGACCGCTCAACTCATTTTGTTTTGAGTTTTCGATGTTTTTAGTTGCTGTACTTTGGGGTTTCAATTGGATTCAATGTAAGACTTCTGTTATGCTTGTACATTTACCTTTATAGTTTTCATAGTTATTGAAGTGAAAATTAAGTTGAATCTGATCAAAACGAAAAAGAGATAATACTCCTATTTACTCACCTCTAATCGCCGTTTTAGTTCAACAAAGACACCGTATTTCTACTCCGACGCGGGCGGCAAGGATGTGGAAATGTCTCTCGCTGCCTTGATAAGGAGGCAGAGTTCGCACTATAACTGTTGCACTGCCTTTGCAGTCTGAATTCTGAACCTGAACAGGCTCAACAACTTATGCTCCCGGTGTTTCTTTGGCAGCTTATCAGAGAGGTCTGGATTCAGCAAAAAGATCGCTATTAAACGATAGTATAATATAAGCGCCGCTGCTTCATTTCGTGTGGTAGTCTGTCTACATACGCACTGTCCCAGATAGATGCACTTTAGGTTCACATCGCAAGTCTGCGTACGCGCCAGAAAAGTCGCGGTAAACGTAAAACTTGTGCTTCCAGCTCGCGTCTGCAGTTACATCAGTTTCCAGATTGTGACGGCTGGGCCTTCCGAATCATTTGCCGCTTTGCTCCTTTTGAGTCAGTGTTTTCATACGCCCACCATGAACTGTCAATCTCCGGTTTACCTAGCAGTAGCAAAAAAAAAAACAAAACAAAACAAAAACAAAAACAAAACAAAAAACAAAAACAAAAAACCAAAAACAAAAACATTGGGGACATCTGGTAGCAGAACTTTCTTTGCAAGAAATGTTTTCACATCTTCTCTCTAATATGTATGTTAGTTAATCTGCATCGTGCCCTGGTCTATAGGTAATCTCACATGTCATCTTCGAGAACTTGTTTGTCAACCTAGTTCGTTAACGAAGACTTGGACAAGTATATATGCAGAAAAATCTACGAAGGCGGCATAGGCTTTTTCAAAGCCATGTGGTAAAAAAGATAGAGCTATACATAGATTCTGCTAAAAAGTAGTGTAGTGAAAGAGTCGAGTCAGGTCCGTCTACTGGATATTCTGAGGTCCGTCTACTGGATATTCTGAGTACATCTATTTATCTATTTCTTATTAAAGCAAAAAACAAAAACCACGTTAAGCTCTCAGGGATCGAAATTCTCATGTTAATTAGAAGAAAAAAGATAAATATTTATACGCTTATTTTGGTGGGTTCATATTATAGCGGTGCAGATTAATCAGATATACAATACAACTATCTTCTATTATCTTATTAAAACGATAGAAAAATAAGCCATCACGTTCGCTCTTAAGAGCTAAAAATTCTCATGTTAATAGGAGGAAAAAGAGAAAGATTTATACTGCTTATTTTGGTGGGTCCATAATATAAATCAGATATACAATACAACTATCTTTTATTATATTATAAAAACAATAGAAAAAGAAGCCACCGCGTTCGTCTTCAAGGGCTAAAAATTACAACGTTAATCCTAGTAAAAGGTGAAAAAAAATCTACACTATCAACTTTTAGTGAGTTAAGATTATAACAGTGGAGATTAATCAGATATTTGTTTGATTAATTGGACGAAAAATGAAAAATCTAAAACGTCAATTATGGTGGGCTAGATTATAATGGTGTAGATTTACTAATGAATCCTAGAAATTATATTGTCAGATGAATTGTACGATTCCTAAATAGACAAGCGTAGCATGGTATAATACAAGTATATAGCCCACTAGAAAATAATAATAATAGTACAACTATATATAGAGTTAAATTAGGATCGGACTCCCGACTACATACCATATAAGCTTATCATGGCATACGTGTGTGTAGATGCTCACGATGAGCTTGCAGTCCGGCTATGACACGAGCATTGTTGTAAAAAACAGAATACAATTGTCGGATGGATAGAGTATCGTCAAGCGATTAATTAAAATATAGATGATTAATCAGAACTATGCAGACAATTTATCGTTCTTACATATTTGATGATCAGACTAGTTTCAGAGATATTTGAACACAACATATTGTCAATACTATCAAAGAAACTTGTGCCGTCCTTCGATTGTATATGATAACTTCATTACTAACTCAAAAGATAACAAGATTGATCGGTGGACTATTATAGTTCTGCACCAAAGTACAACTTGCAACAAGTTTAAGTAATAGATTAAAAGCATGAATTGTCACATAGATTAGACTAACTTAACACATTGACAAGAAGATGACCAAAAGAACTAAGTTTTAAATTGAAGTACACAAAATGACTCACAACCACGAGAGAATCAGTTACTCTGAATAATTGTCAACAGTCTGGTTTTGTGGTGGCTATATATGAATCAGTTACTCTGAATCAAGTGTTTTGTGCTCGAGTATATTAGGATTATACACTACTAAAAAGGCTAATCTTGGGCGCCTCATCACGAGCGGTTTTCAAAACCATCTCATTAATGGTAATCACGAACAGTTTACGGTAGCGACCATCTACATTACTAGATACATTAAGAACTATACGTGATAGTATCACGAACGGTTAAGTGATCGTCTGCCGTCTGTGATATTAACTCATCACAAAGCGGTTCTTAAGCGTATCGATGCGAGCGATTTCATCTGATTAATCAAACAAATATCTAATTAATTACCGTTATAAACTTAACCCACTAAAAGTTGATAGTGTAGATTTTTTCACCTTTACTACTACGCATTAATGTGGTAATTATTAGCCCTTGATTAACGTATGTGTTTTTCTATCGCTTTTATAATATAATAAAAGATAGTTGTATTTTATATCCGATTAATCTGCACTATTATATTATGGACTCACCAAAATAAGCGTATAAATCTCTTTTTCCTCCTATTAACATGATAATTTTTAGCCCTTGAGAGCTTAATGTGTAACTTATTTCAAGTCATGGTAAAATCACGAGTTAGTCATTTCAAGTCCGCGAGTCGGGTAAAACCGGAATCGTATCTGTCGGTTTTAATTTGAACCATCTGTTATATTAGTTCATCACAGATGGTTTTTGTTTGAAACCATCTGTGATTCACGGAAAATTTTGAACGCTTGTGCGAGAGGTGAAATGTTTTTGCACTGTCCACATATATTATACCCACCCGCCTTATCTTCCATCAGTCTCTCCCTCTCTCCTCTCCACGCCGAGCTCCAGCGACCGCTCTCGATTCCCAAACGCGGTTCGGCGAGGAGACGCAGCCGACTGTTTCACGGCGCCTCCGTTGAGCGGGGCGCTGCGGCTTGACTAGTAACGCCAGATCTAGTCGCCCCCATCTTGGTCTCAGGTAAGCACGAAGTTTTGCTCCCAAATCCCTATCTAGGTTTCCTTATTACTCTGATTTCATCCCCTTCATCCTATGACATTTCGTTCTCAGTGAGGACCCCCATCTGTGTTCGACAAGGGAGACCGATTCGGTTCGAGATGGACACCTCTACTCGACCTCGTCCTAGCCAGAGAGTAAGCCATTGATTGAGAGAGAGAGAGAGAGAGAGAGAGAGAGAGAGAGAGCGTATATTTTAATTACCTTCTTGCAAACTATCGAAAGAGCATATAGAAACTACTGTCCAGCAATTGATTGGTTTGACTCAAAATTCGATTTGTTTTGCAATAGGAAAACTATTACAGATGGTTTTTACTAAAAAAAACCGTCTATGATAGTCTATTTTCACATACGGTTCTGAACTAGAACCGTCTGTGATAACTGACTATCATAAATGGTTACTATTCAGAACCGTCTGTGATAGCTTTTTTCACATATGGTTCAAAAACTGTCTGTGATAACCTCGTACTATCACTGACCCATAAAAGTTAGACGGTTCAAAAAACCGTTTGTGATGATGATTTTGAACCGTCTGTGATTACTTTTTCTGTAGTAGTGATATGTGGGCTGCTATTAGGCTAGTTGTAACGAGCTGAATTCTAACTTGACTAAAGGGCTGAATTTGGTCAAGTAAACGAATTATGCGAACGATTATATGGAAACGATTGACTAATCAGACAATGCGGCTGATTTGGTGTTCACAAATGTTAAATGTGCTCCGATTCATGTATACATGACGTTTTGTCTGGTGACTCCACGTAAGCAGGCGATTAATCGGCCATTCTGACTGTTTTTTACAACACTGGACACGAGACAATTCTGTGTACGAATAGAAAGAACCAAAGATTAATACAAGTGTATTGGCCCGTGATTGAAGAGAGAAGCTTATGTAATGGATCGGATGGCATCAATGGCAAGAGAGAAGATCCAGGTTAAGTCGAAATCATCTAATCTTCCTTCAAAAAAGGAATTCGTCTAATTGGGCGAAGAAGATGGAAAGAGTGCAAGAACAACACTTTCACGAGGCATGTACCTTAAAAAAAACAAAAATTTTAGGGTACATTCTACCAGTAGTATATGGTGGTAGTATAAATTAAATTTGACAATTGATTTGTTAAGTGTATAATAGACTTTTCTTTGTATTTATAATTTTTTCGTGAGGATGTTATGAACTTTTTCAACTAGGGTTGAAAATATTACTCTTGTACCACGTGATCTTCATATAGGCAATTACAATTCTACCTTCTTTAGAATTTTACTACTTATACTACCAGATATAGTATAGCTAAATTATAACTAATTTGAACCATTAGATAAAAAAGAATACACAGCCCGTATTAAATTGAGTGTATAAGTAAAAGAGCTCTCAAAGAAAATGAAGTTTTGGACGTATTAGCACTTTTTCGTCTCGTATTCTGAGAATGGCCGTCCCGGTTTTTTCCTACGACCACCGTGCGATAGCCCTCCTACTTTGCCGCCTGACCCTTGTCGCGGTGGCATTCTGATCTTGCCCGCCGTCATTTGTCTTGATGGCCGCCCACCCGCCACGTGTCACCCTTCACGATTACGGTTTCAACCCTAATCGGTAGATTAGGGTTTGGTACTGTGTTAAGTAGGATTTTTAAAATATAGTAAATGAGTTCAAAAAATTATGAAATGTTATGTGAATGCTCCTAACACAATGTGCACAAATGAGGCAGATGGGTGCGCAAATTGAAAGGACATATGTATGAAATTATGTAAAATTAATTACTAGGGTCGTTAGAACCGAGTTTGTAAATTGTAGTCATGATCCTACAATTTTTTTTTAAATTTACATGAAACTATGATCCGATAAGAACAAATTGGACCACTAAACATAGAGTCATAGAATCGTAGGATTTATAAGACTCAGATCGAGATTTGATAAACATATCATGTACACTCACCCTTTGTGGTGCACTCATGCACTAATCATTTGGTCTGAGTACCAAATCATCTTAAAATTTTTTGAAACAAATTTAATGATGTAGTCTATGGAGTATTCTAGCACCCTTTAAAATTTCAACTCCAAATCAAAATGTGTTAGAAGAAAAAAAAAGAGAAAAGTTTGTTGTAAATAGTCCCATGAAAATTATATTGGTTTCCTTACTGGCCAATGAACTGGATAAAATTTGTTAGACCCCCCCTGGTCGGTCTGATCGCTGTGGCGACCCAACCCTAGGGCACCCGAGAGGTCCGGTAGCACCTCCCGAGGCTCGGGTAGGATCTGCCCCCAGGGTACCAATCGAGTCTCCTGCAGGACCACTCGAGAGTACCACCGAGGGAGGAAATCAGCTGGGAGGTCCCTATTGCCACGGCCCGCTCGGGGAGAGGTCAAGGACTGACTGAGGAGGTCGTGGGACTGAGAGATCACCCGACTCCCAAAGTGGCTGAGCTAGTCCCAATGATCTTAAGCTAGCTCTTCACAGCAAACAAGAATGGTAACATCCACGACATAAACTTTATTTACAACATAACAAAGGAGTTGCTTACAAAGGGGTGGCCTTGGGCCAAAAGCAAGCTTACAAAGAACAAAGACAGAGGTCCATCCACTATACCACAGGCAAAATGGTGGAGGCACAACCTACTAAATCTGGTCCTCCTCTTCTCATTGTTGTCTTCTCTGATAAGATTTTGCATTGAGCAAGAGTGAGCACTACCATTGTGCTGCAAGTCATACCCGTGGAATAACAAGATGACATGCATACATGGATATACAACAGAAGGTATAATATGGTTGCTTTGCATAAAGCCAAGTTTCTTTCAATTACAATTACTAAGTTCCAAGGCAGGTTTTTAATAGATAAAATTCAGTTACAAAACTTGATTTTCAGTTGGATAGCATTCATCAACAAGTTGGTGAAGGATACCCTCCTGTCACAAGGCTCCCTGCCCAAAACCCATGGGATAGAAATCCCAAAACAGTTGTTAACCACTTTTAGAAACCCAAATCAATATCTAACTCTGAGTGGCCGCTGCCAGCATGTCCATGACCGCGGACACGGCTATTCGAATAGATTTACACTCGATCGAGGATGTGCACTTTACCCACACGACATGAATTCCTCTAGTTTATCCGGCATCCGTCGATGCCACCTCTCACTACCAAAGGTAAGAGGTCTAGAGTTCATGACAAAGCCTTTAAAATGCATTGTCCCACCACAGCCTCTCCTTGCTAAGGTTTTGCCTCCTTTGGATTGACTCATGAGATCTGGGCCCCTCTTGCACCGGTGGGAACATAGGTCATAAAAGACCACCGGCCATAGAAGACCTCCCACTCCTCCAACTGGATCAACTGCGGTGGAAGTTCTGCAAATTACTTAGCTAGGTCCCACACCCCATATTAGAGACATGTGGTTGCACGATTTTAGCATAGCCCATCATAGGCCTAGCATTGGCAGCTCAAAGACTGGTCCTCAACTGACTTGGGCGACAATCACAAACCCTTGGACCTCCACCTTATCCAGGATAGAGTCTGTGCATAAACCTTGCACCAACCAAGCAACCGATTCGCCCAAGCCTAAATCAATTTTCATTCTTTTGCTTCTGACAATATTTTCACACTCCCATGACATCCCAATGCCATGGTCAAAACATTTTAAACATATTTTGGTCATGAAGGTAAAGATTTCCCAAAGCAAGTACTTTTGGTCTAAGCAAGTCTAAGCATTCGGTTTTCAATAGCTCTGGTTCACACTAATGTATCTCGAGTTTTGTCTAAGGTGACAACAGATTGGGTTTAATGTCAATGATGGCCATACAAAGGAAGTAGGCATAGCTATGTGTTTAAAGACAGGCATTGAAATAACTTGGTAGAAGTAAGCATGCATTATACTTTGAAATTGAACATAAGTAGATTGAAATCTCGGGTGCAATATGATCAAGAGCATGACTTGCCTTGCTCCTTTGTCTTGAGAGTCTTCTTCTTGATGCTCTCACGCTCTTGATGCCTTCACGCTCTATCTGAGAGAAAAGAAGACAACTCAAACCACATTCCAAATAAAGAGCCAAAAGAACTTTTAAAAGAAACTCCAAAACTCAACCAATGAAGCAACTTATAATCAAAATAGGTTCTTTGGGAGGGGTCCCAACTTCTTGGGAGAGGTCGAATGGGGAAGGTCCTCACGGAAGACCGGAGGCGCGCTCTAGCAGACCAAGAGGATAATGAGTCGCAGGATCGAGAGGTGATCTTCACACAAAATCCATAGAGTTCCAAAGAGAATCCAAAGGAAGAGGTCCTGAAATGGACATAACCTCTTATGGTGGTGATAAGAACAAAAACATTATAATATACAAGGAAACTTACCAGAATAAGAAGGAGGTGACGGTGAAGGGAGGTCGGAGGCAATCTGGCGGTTGAGGTCAACGCCCAAGCTCTGCCGAGCCTCAATGGTGTTATACGATGAAGAGGAGTGCTGGCGATGTTCTTGGCAACAAAGCTCTCCAGGAAGCCACTGGGTGTGAGCAATAATGTTGAGTGTGTGAAAAAGGTGGCAATGGAGGGCTCCCGGGACTAGTTATAGTCAAAGGAAGTGAAAAGACCACTCAATGCGTACATGATTTGGTGAGTATGAAAAATAGGCAAAAGGTACAGGAATATCAAAGAAAAATAATAAAGGACATAGTGTACTGTTATGGGAGGAGACTAGAAAGGACACCAATAGTGCCCCAGAATGACCCCATACAATGGAAGCATCCATTTTCAAAGCTGCATTTAATGCAACAAGACATGCATTAAATGCCCATGGTACTGGTGTGGCGGGGAAACATAAGAATGGGTCAGCCTGGCAGGTGGGACCAGTCAAATCTAGAAACAGTTGGGTCAAAGGGGGAGGTCTGACAGTTGGATCTCCAAAGAGGAGGTCCAACGGCCAAGATTCGATCAACCGGGAGGTCCGTAAGGTAAGAGAGAACCTCGCCTGCAATGGAGGTCTAGGGCGAAGGATCAATTTGAGACAGAGGTCTGCGAGCGGTTAGAGATCTCCAATGGGAGGTCCTAACGCTCTGACTGCCAAAGAAGGGAGAATGCAGACGGTTAAGATCTCCAAGGGAGGTCTTAACGGTCGGTTCATAAAGAGGAGGTCTGGAGGTTAAGAGGTCGATACAGAGGAGACTGCACATGGGCAGTCCAAAGACACATGGAGGGTCCACGTGACTTAGAGGTTCGGAGGAGATCTTTGGAGGTCGAGTGTCGGACCGGGAGCGAAGATCCCGAACCCTCGTGTTCATACACCGATCCGATTTCCGGTGTACACGAGTTACAAAAATGATAACATAACCAAATCTCGCATTTCATTAATAGTAAATCGAGTTCGATACAATTGGGCATGAAGCCAAATAAAGAAGTAAATAACACAAATGAAATAAAAAGATAGTAGTAGGCGAGCGATCCGCCAGGCAATAAATGCAGGGCGTAACCTAGGCGTCGGTGTCCTCACCGTCGATAGTAGTCTTCTCCTGAAATTTTGTTGCATAAAGCAAGCATGAGCGCAACTACCGTGCTCGCAAGTTACACCCAATATGGAATTGTAATGCATGCATAAGGTAAACAAAGGACATTGGCAGGGTTATTTTGCGTAAAGCAACGGTTTTAATTTAAATAATCATAATAGATTGCAAGGCCATTTTCATACAGTAATTAAAATCATATTTTAAATGACAATGGAACAATGTGGATAACCTCCAAGAAAGGTGATGGATATCCTCCAATCACAATGGCTAACCGCCCAATTTTCCCACAGGACTAACCATCCTGAAAACATCCGTTGAATTCATTTTAAAACCAAAAACAAGTCTAACTCAAAGTGGCTTTGCTAGCATGTCCATGACATGACGCGCTATTCAATAGTTTTCTACTCTGCGAGTTTGTGCAGCTTTACCCACACGAGATATTATACCCTTTGTGTCGGCCAATCCACGCTTCCTAAGGCGTGTGACAGAGCAAATATCACAAGGCCGTTACAATGATCTACCTCACAATACTCATGCCCGCTAAGGTTTCGCTTCCATTGGACTAACCATCCTCAGGAGCCCCTCTTGCGCCATGTGGGACTCTTGTCTAACCAACACCCACTCATACAACATGGCACGAATATCTATGAGGTATCCTAAATTATTAAGCGAGTCCTTCCCATACAGGGACATGTGGTGAGTACGTTTTGGCATAGCAAAGGCAGCTCGATCGACTTGGGCGTCTTTCAAATTAAACCACAGGCTTTAACCCTAACCAGATTAAACCCGCATAAACTGCACCCACCTTTCATCCGTTACGCCCAAGTCCAAACCATCTTTATTTTATTTAGTAAAACCACCTTTACAATAACACTATGGTAAAACAATACCATAGGTTCAAGTTTAAACAAATTTGTAATGATTTGGCTTGGCTAAATCCTCCCAAAATCAAAATCATGGTTTGAGCATTTGCTAAGCATTTCCAAACAATTTATCTATGGTGACAAGGGATGACATATCAATATTCAAAGTTGGCCATACAACAACAAATGGAATAACTAAGCATTTAAACAAGGTATTAAAATAATTGACTAAAATATGCATGCAATAATAATTTTAAAAACTGAATTAAATAACTTTAACATAGTAGGTGCAACATGGTCAAAGTGTAACTTGCCTTCGCTGAAGTCTTGAAATTCTAATTCTTGGAAGAATCAAATTCCCGGAATAAATCAGTATTCTAAGCGTGGAAAAAGCGACAAATCAATTGAAATTCAAATAAAATCAAGGCGACAGTTTAAACTAACTCCAAATAAAATAATTATATTTTATTTGGCTGAATAATAATTTTATAAGACTTTATAAGTTTGAAACACTCAATTTGGAATTAGGGAATAAAAGATATGAATTTTACAAGTTTAAATCCTAAATTTGCAATTTAAATACTTTTAACTTAAAATGACAGTTCCAAATAAACAAATTTTTAATTTATTAAGCTAGATAATATTTTTATAAAATTTTAGAAATTTAATTCACTAAATTTGGAGTTGGAATTCAGATGATATGAATTTTACAAATTTTAATCTAAATTTGGAATTTAAATGGATTTCTAAATTCTAAAACAGAACTAAACTGAACTCCAAATTGAATAACTATATTTTATTCAGTTAGATAATAATTTTCAAGATTTTAGCAATTTGAATCATCTAATTTGGAGTTAGGATGCAAAAGTTATGAATTTTACAAATTTAATCCTAAATCATTATTTAAATAATTTCCTAATTATTTTCTCAAGGAAAATCTATTAATGTGCAAAGTGGCGTCGCCACTGAGGTTTTCGATAATTAAATAATTAAAATTTAAAAGCGGCAATTGGGGCCTTTGTGTCGATGACAGTGTCCATATGGACTTGGTCCACGGGCTTAGCTCACGGGTGTGGTGGCACGCGTCTTGATGATGTGGTTGCCACGTGGCGGCCACGTGGGATTGGGCGCCGATGTGGCGCCGATGTGGAGTGACGGGCTGAGCCACGTCGGTAGCGACGCTGTGGTGGTGCTCGGTGATGGCCTCGCCGCGCTTCTGCGCGCATGGCGAGTGGTGGGTGGTGCCAACGCGAGAGGGTAACGCCGAGTACGATGCTCACCGGAGATCTGCGAGGTTGCTGGCGAAGCAGCGTCGGCGGCGAGCTTGAGCGCGCGCAGCTACGGTTGAAGGCGACACAGCGCTTCTGAGGTCTCCGGCGCGGCGGTAGCGCAGCAACCAGCGCGTCGGCGATGTGATTAGTGGTGGCGGCGAGACGGCGTCGGCAGCGGCAGCGCAAGATCGGCAGCGGCGTCTCGCGGTGGCCGACGGCGGCGATCTCAATTCGGCGCCTGAGGGGAAAAGAGGAGGAGTGAGTGATGGCGGCGGGGTGAGGATGCTTGCGCCCGGCTCCCATTTATAGGGGCCGGTGGTCTAAGCGGCGTGACGACGTGGAGGTCGTGGGTGGCGGTTGCGGTGGATTCGTCGCCCTTCGAGAAGAAAGCAAGTGGGGCTCGTGGCGGCGTGGGCGCGGTCGTCTTGCCGCCGCGAGAGAGGCGGGGTGGTTGAGGAGCCGTTCTTGAGCTTCACGCCCATGTGTCATAGCGGTTGGAGGCGGTGGTGCTGAGGAGAAAACGCGGGCGGGGGCGAAGGGTCCACGCCTGTGGCGCAGAGGGAGAGGGCAGCAAGTGGGGCAGTCTTGAGAGAGAGAGAGAAGCGATGCACACAGCGTCTTGACTGTTGGATTTAGATCAACGGTTGGCGGCTGGGGTTATAGGCCTAAGTGCAAGCTGAAATTTGACGTCTGGTGAGTTTTGGCCCAAGGATTGGTTTAGAATTTTTAATTGATTTGCTAATTCATTTAATCCAGAAAATCCATTTAAGCTTTAGAAAATAGCAGATTAATCCCAAAAATTCCAGGAAAAATCACCTAAGCTCTTAGAATTGCTGTGGACTTAAATAAAATTATTCCAAGTTAAAGTTGACAATAGATTTTGAACTTAAATTTCTTTTTGGCTTTAACAATTTAAAGACAAGCTTTTAAAATTTCAGAAAATTCACAAATTCAAATAAGTTTTAAACTTTAACCAAAATTGAAATTTTGGGTTGTTACAAGGAGTTCCTAGGTTAAGCAAGGAGGTCCAATGGATGGGGAGGTCCAAAGGACCCGAAGTCGAAGGGAGGCCTAAACATATAGGCACGCCTTAACTAAGAGGAGGTCTAAACCTAAGGAGGAGGTCTGAACCAAAGAGATCCGAACCAACAAAGAGATCCAAAGAGATCAAATTCAAAGAGAAGGGGTCTGGACATATTGATACGTCCAAGGGAGAAAGGTCGAGCCCCGGGAGGTCTAACTTCAAGAACATTTGGGGGAGGTCCAGAACCCTGAGAGAGGTCTAAACCGAATATAACACAAAAGAGAGCGAGGGAGAGTGGCTAACATACAGAAGAGGTGACAACATGAAACTTAAACCTCTCCAACGAACCAACTATGAATTCTCATCAAAATAAAATAGTTTTATTTTATTTTACAATTTTAAAAAAAACTTGGAAAATCGGGATGTTACAAACCTACCCCCTTAAAAGAATCTGGGCAGAGATTCAAGCAGATCGATAAAGAGGTAGGGATAATTAGCCTTGAGGTCTTCTTCCTTCTCCCACATAGCTTCACTTTCTCGGATGGTGACTCCATTGTACTTTATAGGATCGGATAATCCTGCTTCTGGTAACCCTTTCGGCAACATCCAGAATTTTAATTGGCTGCTCCACATAGGTGAGGTCTTCTTGAAGATCGAAGGTCTCTAGGGATGTGTGGTCTTCTGGCACCCGAAGACATTTCCTTAATTGGGATACATGAAAGACATTGTGCACAGCCGAGAGGGACTATGGGAGCTCTAGTTGATAGGCGACCTCACCAATTCTGTCCTTGATCTTGTATGGGCCGATAAATCTTGGTGCCAACTTCCCTTTAGTCCAAAATCTTCTAACTCCCCTGAGTGGTGTCACTCTTAAGGTACACAAAATCTCCAACCTCAAAGGACAAATCCCTTCGACGGGTATCAGCGTAGCTCTTTTGTCGAGATTGAGCCACTCTCAATCGCTCCTTTATCAACTTCACCTTGTCTTCCGCCTCTTTAACCAGATCTGGTCTGTAGATTTGATGTTCTCCAACTTCATCCTATAGGAGGGGTGTTCTACAAGGTCTACCATATAGAGCTTCGAAAGGGGACATCTGTAGACTGGTTTGATAGCTATTGTTGTAAGAAAATTCAGCATAGGGCAAGTTCTTGTCCCAACTCTTCCTAAAATCCAAAGCACAAGCCCTGAGCATGTCTTCAAGTATTTGGTTCACTCTCTCGGTTTGCCTATCAGTTTGAGGGTGATAGGCGGTACTAAAATTGAGCTTAGTACCGAGAGCTTCATGTAAGCTTTTCCAAAACCTCGAAGTGAACTGCGACCCTTGGTCTGAAACTATTCTTTTGGGTACTCCATATAGACAGACAATTCTTGCCATATACAATTCAGCTAGCTTATCACTTCTATAGGTGGTCTTGACCAGTATAAAATGGGCTACCTTGGTCAGTCGGTCAACTACCACCCAAATGGAATCAAAGCCCGTTTGGGTGCTCGGCAACCCAGTAATGAAGTCCATGCCTACTTGTTCCCATTTCCATTCAGGGATCGGCAATGGCTGCAACAACCTATTTGGTCGTTGGTGCTCAGCTTTAACCCTCGACATACATCACATTGAGAGACATACTTGGCAATATCTTGCTTCATCTCGACCCACCAATACCTTTCTTTGAGGTCTTGATATATCTTGGTCTTTGCCGGGTGGATAGAATAAGGTGACCCGTGGGCTTCCACCAAGATGAGTGCTTGATATCTTGATGATTGGGCACACAAATTTTCTTTGCCAAACCATACTATCCCTTGTTCATCTCTGAGAGAAACACAGGGCTTTACCTCTCCTCATGTTCTTCTTAATTTCTTGGATGTCTTCATCTTCTCCTTGATGTTCTTTAATTTGGTCCAGAATGGTTGGGCGCACCTCTAAGGTGTTTACACATCCTTGCTTTACAATCTCCAAGTTGAGGTACTTCAACTCTTCATATAACTTTGGTTCTTGTTTTGAACCAACAAGGTATTGCAATAACCTTTTCGGCTCAAGGCATCTCGCCACTACATTAGCTTTGCACGGGTGATAATGAATCCCAAGGTCATAATCTTTAATTAATTCCAACCATCTCCTTTGTCTCAAATTGAGCTCGGTTGTGTAAAGATGTATTTCAAACTTTTGTGAGTGCGTGTATATCTCACAACGATTACCTATAAGGTAGTGTCGCCAGATTTTTAAAGCATGTACAATAGTCGCCAATTCTAGATCATGTGTTGGGTAGTTCTCTTCATGAGGTCTCAAGCTGCCGAGATGCATATGCTACTACCCTTCCATCTTGCATTAGCACACACCCAAGACCTTGATGAGATGCATCGTAAAATACCTCAAAGTCTCTATGGATGTCAGCAAGACTAGGGTCGAGGCTGTGACAAGCCTTTGTTTCAACTCTTGAAAGCTCGCTCACAGGCTTTAGTCCAATCAAATTCTGCTCCTTTTTCAAGAGCTGGGTGAGAGGTTTAGCAATCTTGGAAAAACCTTCAATAAATCTCCTATAATAGCCGGCTAGACCAAGAAAACTTCTCACTTCGGTCACTGTCTTGGGAGGTCTCCATTCTAGGACAGCTTCAACCTTTGAAGAATCTACAGCCACTCCCTTGGCCGAAATGATGTGACCAAGAAAGGCTACCCGCTTTAACCAAAATTCACACTTACTAAACTTAGCATAGAGCTGCTGCTCTCTAAGTCTTCCCAAAACAGTCCTGAGATGGTCTTCATGTTCTTTCTCATTCTTGGAGTAGATGAGGATGTCATCAATAAACACCACCACAAACTTGTCTAGGAAGTCCATGAATACTTTGTTCATCATACTCATGAAATAGGCTGGTGCATTTGTCAACCCAAATGACATTACAGTGAACTCATATAGCCCATATCTTGTGGTAAAGACAGTTTTGGGTATGTCTTCTGCCCTAATCTTCAACTGATGATACCCAGACCTTAGGTCAATTTTGGAGAACACACTTGCTCCTTTTAATTGGTCATAGAGATCATCTATCCTTGGCAGGGGATACTTGTTTTTAATAGTGACCTCATTGAGTGATCTATAGTCTACACACATCCTCAGGCTATTGTCTTTCTTTTTGACAAATAGCATAGGTGCTCCCCATGGTGAAGAACTTGGTCTAATAAATCCTTTGTTCTTGGTTCCTTGATCTCGCTTCTTTAACTCAACGGTTCATTCACGGGCATCTGTATGGCCTTTTTGATATGGTTGCGGTCGAGGACTAAGTCAATTAGGAATGATATACCCCTATCTGGTGGCATACCAGGTAGCTCTTCAGAACACATCTAAGTACTCACTGACCCTTGGGGAGGTCTTCTATCTTCACTTCTTTGACCTTTGGTCGAAATGGGTTTTGCTCTAGGGAGGTCTTGGACTTATATTCCACTTGTACTCCTGGTCATTAATAAGTGATATGGACTGGGTAGCACAATCTATATGCACTTTATTCTTGGCTAACCAATCCATTCCCAGAATTACATCCAGACCTTGAGATTGCAAGACTATTAATTCCGCATGGAAAGGTACTCCTGAAATCTCTAAGGTGAGATCTGGGGAGGGTATTAGTCCTCATATCCGGTCCGGAGCATGAATTATCATAGGGTTAACTAGAGGACTATAGATAACCCATACTTCCCCACAAACTCACTTGAAACAAAAGAATGGGAAGCTCCCGAGTCAAATAAAACCAATGCTGGTATAGAATTGACAAGGAACATACCGATACAACATCGAGTCTTTGCTTGAGCTTCTTGACCATGACATGAGTGACCCGCCCTTTGTGAGATCGACTTTGGCTTCACACTTGGCGCTACTGGTGAGACACCTTGACCAGGATCGAGTGGGGCGGTGCTTCTTGCTTCTTTGGGCACCTACTAGCATAGTGCCCAATCTCGTTACAAAAGAAACAAGTCACTCCAGCAGTAGAGGTCGTGGAGGACTTCTTTTGAAACTGACTTCCAGAGGAGGTCTTGTGATAGCTTGACTTGCCTGAGCGTTGCACTGCGTTGGAGGTCTTTAAGGAAGAGGTCCGAGAGACCTTATGCTGGGAGGACTGAGGTTGGGAGGTCTTAGACTTAGGAAAACCTCCAGAGCCAAACCTCTGTGCCGACTTCTTTCTTTTTCGGCCTTCCATCTGTTGGAGCTTACTTTCCTGCCGAATGGCCTTGCTTACAAGTTGATGAAAATCATAATGCTCTTGAGAAACAAGGTGGACTGAAATTTCATCATTAAGCCCTTCCAAAAAGTGCTCTTGCTTACTTTCATCCGTGGCAACATCTCCTGGAGCATATCTTGCCAATTGATTAAACGTATACAAATACTCATTCACAAAGACGGTTGCCTTGCTTTAAGGTCGCGGAATCTGTCCTTTTAAAGACATCACCCCAGATGGAATATGGGCACGACGAAAAGCTCGCATAAACTCATCCCATGTGATGGCCTAGGCATCAGCATGAGATTGACTAAAGTTATCCCACCACTCAGAAGCTGGTCCACTAAGCTGGTGAGAAGCGAAAAGAACTCTCTCATGATCTGTGCACTGCACCATGTCCAATTTCCTGCCCACTGTCCTGAGCCAATCATCAGCTTCTATTGGCTCAGTGCTGCTGGAAAATGTTGGAGGGCGTAGCCTCATAAACTCTGCAATGCTGGACCTTGAAGGAGGTGGAACTTGAGCTTGAGGCTGGGCTATTGCTGCGGCTTGCAAAGACTGAGTGTTGGCAATGGATTGAGAGAGCAAGCTTATAAGCTGAGCTTGATTGGCCATTATTTGGGCCCAACTAAGACCATCAACTGGAGGAGGTGGCGGCTATGAGGTTGGGTCCGGCTGCACGCCCTCGACACCTCTATTTTGGTTACTCTACCGAGCTGGGTTCTCGGATTCTCCTTCAGCTTGCCTATTTTGGTTGTTTGAACTTCCACTACCATTTCTGGTGGTCACCATTGTAACGACCTGTTTCTCTTAAGTTTCTTGCCTGGTTTTCAAAATAAAACTAACCATTTGGCTTTATTGAGAATCCAAAGCTTAACCTGACGTTTTGAAATCTGGAGAGTTCAATTGGAATTAATTAAACCTTAACTAAGTTCTTTGTTGGTGTTGCTTCTTTGTTTGAGCCTCTCTGTGTGTCCACAGGTGCATCTCTTCTCTCTTAACTTCCTTTGTTGGGTTTGAATCTCTTTGAGATCCAGACCTCTCTCTTATCTCCCCTCTGTTCGAACCTCTCCCTTGCTTGGGGTTTTCCTGTCAAGGACCCAGCTCGGGTTTGTGTTTCAAAACCTCTTTGGTTCCCCCAAGCCACGCTTGGTTTTGCTTCTTTTGGACCTCCCCGTGGACCTCTCCACGCTCTCTTGGAACCCCTGAGTTCTCTTGGGCGCTCCAGAGCCTCTCTGGACCTCCAGGCGCCCCTTTGGGACCCTCCTAGACCTCCTCCCGGCTATTTGGACCTCCCTTGTGTCCAAATAGACCTCCTCTCTCTCCTGCGGACTTTTACGTGTCCTTGAGACCTTCTTGGCGTCCTTTAAGACCTCCCTTGTTGAGATCTAGCAGCTCAGACCTCCCTTGTTGAGATCTAGCCGCTCAGACCTCCCCTTGTTGAGATCTAGCCGCTCGAGACCTCCCTTGTTGAGATCTAGCTGCTCGGACCTCCTCTCGGGAGATCTAAGCCGTCAGAGTCCTCCCTTAGTTGGATCCAAGGTTCCGACCTCCTTAGGTCCAAGACCTCCTTAGCGCTTGGACCCATCTTTGACTCTCGTGGCTGTATCGCTTGAGGTCTTGCCTCCTTAACCTTAGGACCATCCGATGTGGTTTGGATGGCCCGATCCTAAGAACACGTTAAGCTTGGTCGACGTCCCCTTTCCCTCCTTGCCGTTCGATTTTAATTAGGCGGCCTAGTCTCGTTAGTCTGCTTACGCTTGGTCCGAGCGTTCCTTTCCTTCTGGACCGCCCGATTCAATCGAGCAGTTCGCTTTGATCTTGCGTTTGCCTTTGTTTCGGGACCTCCTCACGGTTGTTTTGCAAAGACCACCTCCCGGTCCTTCTTGGTCTTTTGTGAGGACCACCCTCCTATCGGGATATTCTGTTGGTGGTCGACCTCCCTGCACCCTTTGATCTGGACCGTCGAGGTCCTCCCCTTTGAGATCTTGACCGTAGATCTCCCCTTTTTGGAGATCTACTCATCAGGACCTCCCCTGCACCCTTTGATCTGGACCGTCGAGGTCCTCCCCTTTGAGATCTTGACCGTAGATCTCCCCTTTTTGGAGATCTACTCGTCAGGACCTCCCCTGCACCATTTGATCTGGACCGTTGAGGTCCTCCCCTTGAAATCTTTACCCTTAGACCTCCCTTGTGCAGGTCTGAGCGTCAGGACCTCTTCGTTTTGAGCTTTGAGGACCTCTTGTCCAGGACCTCCCCCTCTGAGTGTCTTGGACCTCTTGCCCAGGACCTCACTGTGGCCTTTGGCGGGGGTGACCCTTGCGGTGGGACCATACCCTTGACCAACTGTACACCCTTTTGACTGGCCCCACTTACCAGCCCCTCTCCACCTTGCAATTCTTGCTCTTGCCTCAGAACTCTGTGCGCATTTAATAGGTGTCGGGTCACATTAAATGCAATCACATCCGAGTACTTTATTCAATTCTTTTAGGGCAAGCCCCGCCCTAGTTGTCCCGATTGCCTACACGTCCTTTGGGGTTTTCCTTGTGGTGCACACTACCAACTCCGGCTATATAAAGCACAGGCGGGCAACCCTTTGTAACTTTGTTGCTCATTTCTTCCTTCCTACCTCACTTTCGGTCCTTCCTTGCATAAGACCTTCCCGGGAGATCTTTGAGGTGTGTTAAGCCTCTTGGTTTCCTTTTGGCCGAGTTGGTTTGAGTTCTTTCTGGTTCTTTTGAAGTTCCTTGGCTTAGTGTGGTTTTGCTTAATTGGTTTTCTTGCGAGCGTGTAGATCACGAGATTGAGGTGATCTTGGACCCGACTCTCTCTCTTGAAGGCTCTCATTTGCTTGACCAAGGCAAGCCACAGACCCTTTTGATCATCTTGAACCAAGTTTAAGTAAATGTATTTCGGTTTTACTTTATCATCCATGGCTATGTTTATATGAAATTGGTTTGGGCTGTAGTTACTTGCCTACTTGCTGTTATGCCTCCTTCATACCTTGTCTCCATCATGTTGTCATGTTCACCTTGTGAGCCTTAGGGTGGATATTTAGTTGGTGTTCTTTGTTATTTGCTAACATGGGGGACCGTAGGTGTTTATAGCCTTGCTTAGAATCGTGGTTGAACGTATCATGCTTCATCTCTAATAATCTTGACTAATAAATATGAAATGTCATTTGGTGCCATTGTTGGCAACTATGGCGGACGCCTAAACTGTGTTGATTGTGGTGTGAGATCACTTGGTTAAAAGCTGTTGTGCCAAGGCGGGTGGTCTTTGGCATGGGTTAATACAAATGGTTTCTTTGAGGCAAGAAGGTAGGGAGTGAGTAGTGGGTGCTATGCACACTGGGTTTGTGGAAGTCTTGCCTTAGCACGATTAAGGACTTCACTTTGTGTGCATTGAACTGGGCCAACAGTGCAACCACAAGATCATTTTATGGGAATGGTGCAGGCTGAATAATTAGCAATGGGTTGGCTTGGGGCTGTTGTGGTTGGCGTGTGATTCGTTGGCGCAAGAGGGCACCCTATAACCTGCAGACTTCTAGACCACGGGGAGGATTGCGAAACCTTAGCGGGCAGCCCGAGTCGGTTCAAAGCTTTGTAAAGGCCTTGCCAGCGCTCTCTAGGCTGCTCACCTTAGGAAGTGAGCAAGGGTGGCCGGAACCCGATCCGCTAGAGAGATCGTGGATTGTGGGTAAAGTTGTACACCTCTGCGAGTGTAAAGATCTATTGAATAGCCAAGTCCTTGGTCATCGACATGCTCGATGAAATGGTGCAAGGGGTAGCTGTTTTCAAAAGCTTGTGCCATTGGACACTTCCGCGAGATGCCTTGGCTTTGCCTCGAAGAGACCTTGGCCGGCTCGGAGGGGTCAAGGTTGGCTCGGGTAGTGGTTCGAGGGTTGGTTTGGACCTCTAGAGTGGGTGCTCTGGTGGGTTTTGGGTAAGGACACAGTCACGGGTGTGGCCGGAACTTCTTCATTTTGGTTGTGGGCGTGAGTTGGTTCTCACCCCACCTTTTTAAACATCAAAAGTATTATGTACTATGGTTTTACCTTCTTTGCTTTTCAATCTATTACTATTTTTATTGCTCAAATCGGCTTTGCATAAACTAACCATCTGACTCTCCATTGGTAAGTCCTTGCATGAGTATTATTGCACCTTTGCTCTCTGTGACTTCTTGAGTACATTCCAAGTACTCATGGCTTAAGCCCCTGTCAAAGCAGATTATGAAGATGACCAAATGCGAGGCGGTCTGAGACCTCTTCGAGGAGGAGTTCTTCGACGACTAAGTCGCCTAGGGCGTCCTCCACCCGACAACTGTGGTGCTTGTTGGATGGCTTTTGCGTGTTCAGTGTTTGAGCCTAAAGCTCCTTGTTGCAGTTGTAAGTCCCGTTGGTGTTGTAAGCCCTCAATGGCGAGACCTCTTGTTAACAAGCTTGGCCATAAGGTCCTATTATATAAAGTTTATTTTATCCGCTTCATCTCTGTTTGACCTTGTGGTTGTGGTATTGGCTTGTGTTCTTGTGCGGGCTAGCTCTGTTGTCTGGGACTAGCTCGGATGCACAGGCGGGACCACCAGGAGGTCCTTCTAGACTTAGCACAGGAGGTCTGCCGGACCTCTCTTAGTGATGTGCTGGAGGTGCTACTGGCGGGTGGCGGCCACGACCTCGGGAGGTCTTCAAGACCTCTGGGAGGTCGATGGCGGACCAAGACCTCCAGAGGTCCGCAAGACCTCTGGGAGGTCTGGCGCACCTCCTCGGTAAAGCTCCATGCGGTGCTACCACATCTTTCCGTGGTGACTTGGCAGCAAAAAAAAATGGTCTTCCGGACCTCTTGCGGTACATCACGGGGTGGGTCGTCACGGTTAGTATCGAGCCACAGTGGTTTGTGGGCGTGACCCTAGGTAGAAAGGTCGGTTTAGTTTTGATTCAAAAGGTTATTTTCTAAAGCAAAACAACTTAAAATCGGTTTGAAGGTTCTTACCTTGTTCTGGTTCTATGCTACCCTTAACTTGTCCAAATCATTTCTTACCCTGTTCTACTTCAATCTTAACTCCCTCTTTAGTTCTGTTATCTTACCCTTGCTGGAACCTCGATTTTAAGTCAAACATGACCTCCTTGCCTTGGTAATTTCCATAGGACCGACTATGGTAAGGTTAGGGTTAGTAGTCCTATTCTGAGTCTCGCCTAGCTTGTGTCTTTAAGACCTCTGTTTTGAAGCTTTGGTTGCCTCTTTTGGCCTCCTGGCCTTTTGGTTCTCTCTTGGGTTTAACCTAGTTACCCCTTTTAGATGCTCTATCTTTCTCTTTGATCCCTCTTATCCTCTATGCTTTCTGTCTTACCTATTAAGCCTTTAGAGTTTTGTCCAGATGGTGCAGACTCGGCAGTCCACAAGTCAGGGTGAGCCCCCAGAACAGTTGCCTCCACCTCCACCTCCACCTCCTCTAGTGGCGACAGACACAGGTTTTGGGCGGTTTATGGCGGCACAAGCCCAAATGATGAGCTCCATGATGCGAGAATATGAACAGATTATGGCTCAACAAAGCGGACCACCAATGCTTTACTTGCCATGATGAGTCGAGTAGTCAAGCTGCGGCCTCACCCCTCCACCCCCACTCACCATCACCAAAGTGCCGAGTTCATGAAGACCGCCCGGCTACATTCGAGCTCCCGAGCCATTAGATGCGATGATTGGTGAGATCAGCCGAGAAAAGTTGGATATTGCTCATTGTGAAGACAGGAGAAGGTTTTATTGCCTCACATCAAGCTGGAAGGACTGCGGTGAGTGGTGGGACACATTTTGTGCCTCACATGTGACCCCAGAGGATCACTTGGGCGGTCGCGGTTGCTTTTAGTCACTCGCATGTCCCGATGGGAAGGTAGAGATGAAAAAGGAAGAGTTTAGAGAGCTCAAGCAAGGCAGCATGTCAGTGAGCGAGTATCTCACAAAGTTCACCCAATTGTCACGTTATGCTCGCGAAGATGTGGCTACGGATGATGCTCGGCAGAAGCGCTTTAAGCGAGGCCTTCATCCCAGTTTAAAAGTTCAAGTTGTGGGCAGCGATTATCACGATTTCGGCATATGGTGAACAAGGCAATGCTCATTGAGGAATCCCAAGAGAACTCTCTGAGTCCTTCAAGAGGAAGGTGCCACCTTCGATGCTCAACAAAGACCTCCCAGTACCACAAAGCTTTTGTGTAGTACCAACCAAGCGCCAAGGACCTCCTGGACCTCCGGACCTCTGTCAAGACCTCCTTGTGCGCCTGACCCAGCCGCCGCCTCCTTTGGCAGCACCAAGTCAACCCAATGACCCCCACAGAGGGGATCACTGTTTAAGTGTCATCAAGTGGGGCATTTTGCCAATCAATGCCCATTGAGACCGAGCCACCATAAAGACCTCTACTTGAGACCTCCCTCGGCCAAGACCTCTCGGTAGTAGGACCTCCTCAAGCCAGACCTCCCGGACTTTTGGAAGGGCCGTGTGAACCATGTGGCGATGGAAGAAGCTCAGACCTCCTCGGATGTGGTACTAGGTATGTTCCTAGTAAATTCAAGGTTTACATTGCAGTTTTGTTTGACTCTGGAGCTTCCCATTCGTTTATTTCTCGGAGTTTTGCTGCAAAGCACCAGTTTCGAGTTGTTGCTCTTAAGTCTACCTTGTTGGTTCAATCCCCCGGCTCAGAAATAAGTACGAACCAGGGTTGTCCACAAGTGAAAATAGTCATAGAAGGAGTAGAATTTCTAGCCAACCTTATCCTTTTGGACACGGGTCCCTAGATGTGATCTTGGGCATGGGTCGCTAGTGACCACCATGCCATGTTGGATTGTAGTGGCAAATGTATCTCTTTGACCAGCCCTAATGGTGCCACTGTGAAGTTTTCGGCCACCTCGGAGAAGCTCCAAGGAGCCCTATCTTGCAGCGCTCAAGTTCAAGTTTTGAAGGATGTCCTGTTGTTAAAGAGTTTGTGGATGTATTCCTGATGAGCTCCAGGGAATGCCCCAGACAGAGACCTTGAGTTTGTCATTAACCTTGTCCTGGGACCTCCCCATCTCCAAAAGGCCCTCTGATTGCATGTTGATGATTAGTTGGAGTTGAAGAAGCGGTTGGAAGACTTGCGAGCAAGGGTTTTATTAGACCTAGCTCCTCACCTTGGGGAGCCCCAGTGATTTTGTGCCTAAAAAGATGGCACTCAAAGGATGTGTGTGGACTATAGAGCTCTCAATGATGTCACCATTAAGAACAAATATCCTTTGCCCGAATTGATGATTTATTTGATCAATTGAAGGGAAGCGATTGTGTTTTCAAAGATAGACTTGAGAATGAGGATATCACCAACTCAAGATTACAAGGAAGACATCCCTAAGACAACTTTTTTCAACTAGGTATGGGTTATTTGAATTCATTGTCATGTTTTTGGGCTGACCAATGCCCTGCCTATTTCATGAATTTGATGAACCGAGTGTTCATGGAGTACCTAGACAAGTTTGTCATTGTCTTCATTGATGACATTCTTGTATATTCCAAGAGTGAAGAGGAGCATGCAAGCCATCTCTTTTCGGTTTTGGGGAAGCTGAGGGCTCATCAGCTCTTTGCCAAGTTTACTAAGTGTGAATTTTGGCTAAAGGAAGTGGTCTTTTTGGGGCATGTTTTGTCAAAAGAAGGAGTGTCTGTCAACCCTAGTAAGGTTCAAGATGTGCTCAATTGGGAACCCCTAGGGCAAGTGCCTCAAGTCGGGAGTTTTCTTGGCATGGCGGTTACTCTGAAGGTTTATTGAAGGCTTCTCCCGGATTGCAAGACCTCTCACTCAGTTGTTGAAGAAAGAAAAGAAGTTTCTTTGGACCTCAGTTTGTGAACAAAGCTTCCAAGAGCTCAAGAAGAAGTTGACCTCTGCTCCAGTTTTGGTTCTTCCGGATGTTAGGAAAGATTTTGAGGTCTATTGTGATGCATCCAAGCAAGGACTTGGCTGTGTTCTTATGCAAGACAGAAAAGTGGTAGCTTATGCTTCAAGACAGTTGAAGCCTCATGAAGCAAACTACCCTACTCATGACCTTGAGTTGGCTGCTGTGGTTCATGCCTTAAAAATTTGGCGCCATTACCTTATTGGTAATAGGTGTGAAATCTACACTGACCACAAAAACCTAAAGTACATCTTTACACAAGTAGATTTGAATTTGAGGCAGAGAAGGTGGCTTGAGCTTATTAAGGACTACAATTTGGGAATTCATTACCACCCAGGCAAGGCCAACATGGTGGCAGATGCCTTGAGCAGGAAAGTTTATGCTAATACTTTGATGATCAAGGAGAGCCAGCCTACTTTGTATGAAGAATTCTTGAATCTTAGAATTGAGTTAGTTGAAGAGGATTCTTAGCAAGACTTGAAGTGCAACCCACATTGCAAAAAGCAGATCAAGGCAAACCCAAGAGGAGATGCTAACATCCAAGAAATCAAGGCCAACATAAGAGAAGGGAAGGTGCAAGGTTTTCTATAGGCGACCTAGAGTGCAGTCTGGTTTGATAAGAGGCTCTGTGTGCCCAATAACCTGAGCTCAAGGGAATAATACTTAAAAAGCACATGAGACATTGTATTCTATACACCTAGGAACTACAAAAATGTACCAAGATATCAAGGAATTGTACTGGTGGCCGAAAATGAAGAGAGAAATAGCAGATTTTGTGGCCAAATGTGACACTTGCCAAAAGGTTAAGGCAGTGCACCAAAGACCTGGAGGACTTTTAGTGCCTTTACCCATACCCGAGTGGAAATGGGAAGAGGTCGGGATGGACTTCATAACTGGTTTACCTCGTACCCAAGCTGGTTTTGATTCTATTTGGGTCATTGTGGATAGATTGACAAAAATGGCTCACTTTATTCCTGTGAAGACTACCTATTCTGGAGACAAAGCGCCGAGATCTACATGGCAAGGTTGTGTGCCTTCATGGTGTTCCAAAGAAGATAGTCTCAGACAGAGGATCCCAATTCACCTCCAAATTTTGGCAAAAGCTACATGATGCCTTGGGCACGGACCTTAATTTCAGTACGGCGTACCACCCACAAACAGATGGCCAAACTGAGAGAGTTAATCAAGTCCTTGAGGACATGCTAAGAGCTTGCGCTCTAGAAAGGCAATCAAGTTGGGACAAGATGTTGCCATATATGCAGAATTTTCCTACAATAACAGCTACCAAGTGAGCCTTCAAATGTCCCTTTTGAAGCTATTTATGGGAGAAATGTAGGACTCCTTGTCTTTGACGAGAATCGGGTGAAGGTCAAGTTCTTGGCTTGACCTACTAAAAGAAGTCAAGATCAAGTAAGGTCAATAAGGGAGAAGCTAAGGGCTGCTCAAACTCGGCAAAAGAGCTACGCAGATGTTAGGCGTCGAGACTTAGCTTTTGTTCGAGAGACCAAGTCTACCTCAAAGTATCACCCCTCAAAGGTATCAATGTTCGAGTTAGTGGGAAGCTTGCTCCAAGATTTATTAGACCCTTTCAGTCCTTGCAGAAGAGTGAAGTAACCTACAAGTTGGACCTCCTCCTCACTCATTTGGAGTCCACAATGTGTTCCATGTCTCCCGATTGAAGAAATGCTTGCAGTGCGAGAGGACCAGATGCCTTTAGAAGCTGTGGACCTCCAAGAAGACCTCACTTACAGAGAGCACCCCATCAAGATTTTGGACGTGTCAGAGAGAGTTACAAGGAACAAGACCACCAAGCTGTGCAAGGTGCAATGGAGCAACCACTTTGAAGCCGAGGCAACTTGGGAACGTGAAGAGGACCTCAAGAAGGAGTTCCCCCACTTGTTCCCTAGCTCAGCTTGAATCTCGGGGTCGATATTCCCTTAAGGGGTGAAGGTTTGTAACGTCCCGTTTCACTTAAGTTTCTTGCCTGGTTTTCAAAATAAAAGTAACCATTTGGCTTTATTGAGAATCCAAAGCTTAACCTGACGTTTTGAAATCTGGAGAGTTCAATTGGAATTAATTAAACCTTAACTAAGTTCTTTGTTGGTGTTCCTTCTTTGTTTGAGCCTCTCTGTGTGTCCTCGGTCTCTCTTCTCTCTTAACTTCCTTTGTTGGGTTTGAATCTCTTTGAGATCCGACCTCTCTCTATCTCCTCTGTTGAACCTCTCCCTTGCTTGGGGTTTTCTGTCAAGGACCCGGCTCGGGTTTGTATTTCAAAACCTCTTTGGTTCCCCCTCCCAAGCCACGCTTGGTTTTGCTTCTTTTTGGACCTCCCCGTGGACCTCTCCACGCTCTCTTGGAACCCCTGAGTTCTCTTGGGCGCTCCAGAGCCTCTCTGGACCTCCCAGCGCCCCTTTTGGGACCCTCCTAGACCTCCTCCTGGCTATTTGGACCTCCCTTGTGTCCAAATAGACCTCCCTCTGTCCCTGCGGACTTTTCTGTGTCCTTCAGACCTTCTTCGCGTCCTTTAAGACCTCCCCTTGTTGAGATCTAGCCGCTCAGACCTCCCCTTGTTGAGATCTAGCCGCTCAGACCTCCCCTTGTTGAGATCTAGCTGCTCAGACCTCCCCTTGTTGAGATCTAGCTGCTCGGACCTCCTCTCGGGAGATCTAAGCCGTCCAGGTCCTCCCTTAGTTGGATCCAAAGGTTCCGACCTCCTTAGGTCCAAGACCTCCTTAGCGCTTGGACCCATCTTTGACTCTCGTGGCTGTATCGCTTGAGGTCTTGCCTCCTTAACCTTAGGACCATCCGATGTGGTTTGGATGGCCCGATCCTAAGGGCACGTTCGCTTGGTCCGAACGTCCCCTTTCCCTCCTTGCCGTTCGATTTTAATTAGACGGCCTAGTCTCGTTGGTCTGCTCGCTTGGTCGAGCGTTCCTTTCCTTCTGGACCGCCTTGATTCCAATCGAGCAGTTCCGCTTTGATCTTGCGTTTGCCTTTGTTTCCGTGACCTCCTCTGGTTGTTTTGCAAAGACCACCTCCCGGTCCTTCTTTGGTCTTTTGTAAGGACCACCCTCCTAAATCAGGATATTCCTGTTGGTCAGGACCTCCCCTGCACCCTTTGATCTCGACCGTCGAGGTCCTCCCTTGAGATCTTGGTAGTAGATCTCCCTTTTGGAGATCTACTCATCAGGACCTCCCCTGCACCCTTTGATCTGGACCGTCGAGGTCCTCCCTTTGAGATCTTGGTACCGAGATCTCCCTTTTGGAGATCTACTCGTCAGGACCTCCCCTGCACCATTTGATCTGGACCGTTGAGGTCCTCCCCTTGAAATCTTTACCCTTAGACCTCCCTTGTGCAGGTCTCAGCGTCAGGACCTCTTCGTTTTGAGCTTTGAGGACCTCTTGTCCAGGACCTCCCCCTCTGAGTGTCTTGGACCTCTTGCCCAGGACCTCACTGTGGCCTTTGGCGGGGGTGACCCTTGCGGTGGGACCATACCCTTGACCAACTGTACACCCTTTTGGCTGGCCCCACTTACGGCCCTCTCCACCTTGCAATTCTTGCTCTTGCCTCAGAACTCATGCGCATTTAATAGGTGTCGGGTCACATTAAATGCAATCACATCCGAGGTACTATTCAATTCTTTTAGGGCAAGCCTGCCCTAGTTGTCCCGATTGCCTACACGTCACTGGGGTTTTCCTTGTGGTGCACACTACCAACTCCGGCTATATAAAGCCTAGGCGGGCAACCCTTTGTAACCTGTTGCTCATTTCTTCCTTCCTGCCTCACACCTTTCGGTCCTTCCTTGCATAAGACCTTCCCAGAGATCTTTGAGGTGTGTTAAGCCTCTTGGTTTCCTTTTGGCTGAGTTGGTTTGAGTTCTTTCTGGTTCTTTTGAAGTTCCTTGGCTTAGTGTGGTTTTGCTTAATTGGTTTTCTTGCGAACGTGTAGATCACGAGATTGAGGTGATCTTGGACCCGACTCTCTCTCTTGAAGGCTCTCATTTGCTTGACCAAGGCAAGCCACGACCCCTTTTGATCATCTTGAACCAAGTTTCAGTAAATGTATTTCGGTTTTACTTTATCATGCATGGCTATGTTTATATGAAAATGGTTTGGGCTGTAGTTACTTGCCTACTTGTCGTTATGCCTCCTTCATACCTTGTCTCCATCATGTTGTCATGTTCACCTTGTGAGCCTTAGGGTGGATATTTAGTTGGTGTTCTTTGTTATTTGCCAACATGGGGACCGTGGGTGTTTATAGCCTTGCTTAGAATCGTGGTTCAGCGTATCATGCTTCATCTCTAATAATCTTGACTAATAAATATGAAATATGTGGTGGTGCCATTGTTGAGCAACTATGGCGGGGCGCCTAAGTCAGTGTTGATTGTGGTGTGAGATCACTTGGTTAAAAGCTGTTGTGCCAAGACTGGGTGGTCTTTTGGCATGGGTTAATACAAATGGTTTTGCTGAGGCAAGAAGGTAGGGAGTGAGTAGTGGGTGCTATACACACTGGGTTTGTGGAAGTCTTGCCTTAGCACGATTAAGGACTTCACTTTGTGTCTCATTGAATGGGCCAAACAAAGGCAACCACAAGATCATTTTATGGGAATGGTGCAGGCTGAATAATTAGCAATGGGTTGGCTTGGGGCTGTTGTGGTTGGCGTGTGATTCGTTGGCGCAAAAGGGGCACCCTATAACCTGCGGACTTCTAGACCACGGGAGGGGATTATGAAACCTTAGCGGGCGGCCGAGTCGATTCAAAGCTTTGTAAAGGCCTTGCAGCGCTCTCTAGGCTAGCTCACCTTAGGAAGTGAGCAAGGGTGGCCGGAACCCGCCCCGCTAGAGAGATCGTGGATTGTGGGTAAAGTTGTACACCTCTGCAGAGTGTAAAGATCTATTCAATAGCCAAGTCCTTGGTCATGGACATGCTCGATGAAATGGTGCAAGGGGTAGCTGTTTCAAAAGCTTGTGCCCTTCGACACTTCCGCGAGATGCCTTGGCTTTGCCTCGAAGAGACCTTGGCCGGCTCTAGAGGGTCAAGGTTGGCTCGGGTAGTGGTCCAGGTTGGTTTGGACCTCTGGAGTGGGTGCTCTGGAGTGGGTTTTGGGTAAGGACACAGTCACGGGTGTGGGAACTCTTTCATTTTGGTTGTGGCTGTGAGTTGGTGCTCACCCCACCTTTTAAACATCAAAAGTATTATGTACTATGGTTTTACCTTCTTTGCTTTTCAATCTATTACTATTTTTATTGCTCAAATCGGCTTTGCATAAACTAACCATCTGACTCTCCATTGGTAAGTCCTTGCATGAGTATTATTGCACCTTTGCTCTCTGTGACTTCTTGAGTACATTCCAAGTACTCATGGCTTAAGCCCCGTGTCAAAGCAGATTATGAAGATGACCAAATGCTTGAGCGGTCTGAGACCTCTTCGAGGAGGAGTTCTTCGACAACTAAGTCGCCTAGGGCGTCCTCCACCCGGACACTGTGGTGCTTGTTGGATGGCTTTGCGTGTTCAGTGTTTGAGCCTAAAGCTCCTTGTTGCCGTTGTAAGTCCCGTTGGTGTTGTAAGCCCTCAATGGCGAGACCTCTTGTTAACAAGCTTGGCCATAAGGTCCTATTATATGAAGTTTATTTTATGCTTCATCTCTGTTTGACCTCGTGGTTGTGGTATTGGCTTGTGTTCTTGTGCGGGCTAGCTCTGTTGTCACAGGACTAGCTCGGATGCACAGGCGGGACCACCAGGAGGTCCTTGGGACTTAGCTTTGGGAGGTCTGCGGACCTCTCTTAGTGATGTGCTGGAGGTGCTACTGAAGCGGGTGGCGGCCACGACCTCGGGAGGTCTTCAAGACCTTCAGGGAGGTCGATGGCGGACCAAGACCTCCAGGAGGTCATAAGACCTCTGGGAGGTCTGGCACCTCCTCGGTAAAGCTCCATGCGGTGCTACCACATCTTTCGTGGTGACTTCAGTATAAAAAAAATGGTCTTCCTGACCTCTTGTGGTACATCACGGGTGGGTCGTCACAACCATTTTGCTAGACTCCAGAGTCTGAGAAAAGAAAAGAAAAAGGCTAAGGAAGACTAACCAAAACAACCCACTCAACAAGGAGATCCAATGCAAAGAAAAAACAATGAAAAGAACTTCAAAAACCTGTTATAAATAACCATCGTTCTACTCGTGTCTTACCACTTTGAGGAGTCTTTAAGCACCAAGCCTAACCCGAAAGACCTCTAGTAGAATTTTTCAAAGGTAAGGAGGTCCATTTGGTATTGCAAATCAATGTAAAGAAAGAGACCAGATAAGATCTGAATTAGGGTATGGATGAGTACCATTAACGAGGTAAGAGTAGAGAGATGACCCAGATAAGAAAGAACATTTTATTCTTCTTGTTTATACAAAATAAGCTTTGAAGTTCTATGGCCGATCTATTAGGTTGCGACTGCAACAAATGGCTCGATACCACTCTTGTGGCGACCCAACCCTAGGGCACCCGAGAGGTCCTCCCAGATCTCCTAGGGCGTCCCTTAGGACCTCCCAGAGGTCCCAGAGCACCTCCCGAGGCTCGGGTAGGATCTGCCCCAAGGTACCAATCGAGTCTCCTTGCAGACCACTCGAGGTACCACCGAGGGGAGGGGGAAATCACTGGGGAGGTCCCTATTGCCACGGCCCGCTCAGGAGAGGTCAAAGGACCTGACCTGAGGAGGTCGTGGGACCTGAGAGATCACCCCACGACTCCCAGTGTGAACTGAGCTAGTCCCAAGGATCTTAAGCTAGCTCTTCACAGCAAACAAGAATGGTAACATCCACGACATAAACTTTATTTACAACATAACAAAGGAGTTGCTTACAAAAGGGGTGGCCTTGGGCCAAAAGCAAGCTTACAAAAGAACAAAGACAGAGGTCCATCCACTATACCACAGGCAAAATGGCTGGAGGGCACAACCTACTCGTCCTGGTTCTCCTCTTCTCCACTGTTGTCTTCTCCTGATAAGATTTTGCATTGAGCAAGAGTGAGCACTACCACTGTGCTCGCAAGTCATACCCGTGGAATAACAAGATGACATGCATACATGGATATACAACAGAAGGCATAATATGGTTGCTTTGCATAAAGCCAAGTTTCTTTCAATTACAATTACTAAGTTCCAAGGCAGGTTTTTAATAGATAAAATTCATTTACAAAACTTGATTTTCAGTTGGATAGCATTCATCAACAAGTTGGTGAAGGATACCCTCCTGTCACAAGGCTCCCTGCCCAAAACCCATGGGATAGAAATCCCAAAACAGTTGTTAACCACTTTTAGAAACCCAAATCAATATCTAACTCGAGTGGCCCTTTGCCAAGATGTCCATGACCATGAACACGGCTATTGAATAGATTTACACTCGATCGAGGATGTGCACTTTACCCACATGACATGAATTCGCTAGTTTATCCGGCATCCGTCGATGCCACCTCTCACTACCAAAGGTAAGAGGTCTAGAGTTCATGACAAAGCCTTTAAAATGCATTGTCCCACCACGCCTCTCCTTGCTAAGGTTTCGCCTCCTTTGGATTCACTCATGAGATCTGGGCCCCTCTTGCACCAAAGGGGAACATAGGTCATAAAGACCACCGGCCATAGAAGACCTCCCACTCCTCCAACTGGATCAACTGCGGTGGAAGTTCTGCAAATTACTTAGCTAGGTCCCACACCCCATACTGGAGACATGTGGTTGCACGATTTTGGCATAGCCCATCATAGACCTAGCATTGGCGGCTCAAAGATCGGTCCTCAAGCCGACTTGGCGACAATCACAAACCCTTGGACCTCCACCTTATCCAGGATAGAGTCCGTGCATAAACCTTGCACCAACCAAGCAACCGATTCGCCCAAGCCTAAATCAATTTTCATTCTTTTGCTTCCCCAGCAATATTTTCACACTCACATGACATCCCATTGCCATGGTCAAAACATTTTAAACAGTATTTTGGTCATGAAGGTAAAGATTTCCCAAAGCAAGTACTTTTGGTCTAAGCAAGTCTAAGCATTCGGTTTTTCAATAGCTCCTGGTTCACACTAATGTATCTCCCAGGTTTTGTCTAAGGTGACAACAGATTGGGTTCAATGTCAACAGTGGCCATACAAAGGAAGTAGGCATAGCTATGTGTTTAAAGACAGGCATTGAAATAACTTGGTAGAAGTAAGCATGCATTATACTTTGAAATTGAACATAAGTAGATTGAAATCTTGGGTGCAATATGATTAAGAGCATGACTTGCTTTGCTCATCGTCTTGAGAGTCTTCTTCTTGATGCTCTCACGCTCCTCGGTGCCTTCACGCTCTATCTGAGAGAAAAGAAGACAACTCAAACCACATTCCAAATAAAGAGCCAAAAGAACTTTTAAAAGAAACTCCAAAACTCAACCAATGAAGCAACTTATAATCAAAATAGGTTCTTTGGGAGGGGTCCCAACTTCTTGGGAGAGGTCGAATGGGAAGGTCCTCACGGAAGACCGGAGGCGGCTCTAGCAATGACCAAGAGGATAATGAGTCTGCGAGGATCCAGAGAGGTGATCTTCACACAAAATCCATAGAGTTCCAAAGAGAATCCAAAGAAAGAGGTCCTAAAATGGACATAACCTCTTATGGTGGTGATAAGAACAAAACGGTATAATATACAAGGAAACTTACCAAAGAATAAGAAGGAGGTGACGGGTGAAGGGAGGTCGAAGGCAATCAGGGGTTGAGGTCAACGCCCAAGCTCTGCCGAGCCTCCAATGGTGTTATCGATGAAGAGGAGTCATGCTGGCGATGTTCTTGGCAACAAAGCTCTCCAGGAAGCCACTGGGTGTGAGCAATAATGTTGAGTGTGTGAAAAAGGTGGCAATGGAGGGCTCCCGGGACTAGTTATAGTCAAAGGAAGTGAAAAGACCACTCAATGCGTACATGATTTGGTGAGTATGAAAAATAGGCAAAAGGTACAGGAATATCAAAGAAAAATAATAAAGGACATAGTGTCTTTATTACGGAGGAGACTAGAAAGGACACCAATAGTGCCCCAGAATGACCCCATACAATGGAAGCATCCATTTTCAAAGCTGCATTTAATGCAACAAGACATGCATTAAATGCCCATGGTACTGGTGTGGCGGGGAAACATAAGAATGGGTCAGTCTGGCAGGTGGGACCAGTCAGATCTAGAAACAGTTGGGTCAAATTGGGAGGTCCTGACAGTTGGATCTCCAAAGAGGAGGTCCAACGGCCAAGATTCAAGGCTGGCAGGGAGGTCCGTAAGGTAAGAGGAGAACCTCGCCCGCAATGGAGGTCTAGGGCCGAAGGATCAATTTCAGACAGGAGGTCTGAACGGTTAGGATCTCCAATGGGAGGTCCTAACGCTCTGACCTGCCAAAGAAGGGAGGTCTGGACGGTTAAGATCTCCAGGGGGAGGTCTTAATGGTCCAGATTCACAAAGAGGAGGTCTGGAGGCTAAGAGGTCCCGATACACAGAGGAGATCCGCACATGGGCAGGTCCAAAGACACATGGAGGGGGTCCACGTGACTTAGAGGTTCGGGAGGAGATCTTTGGAGGTCAGGAGTTCCTAGGTTAAGCAAGGAGGTCCAATGGATGGGGAGGTCCAAAGGACCCGAAGTCGAAGGGAGGCCTAAACATATAGGCACACCTTAACCAAGAGGAGGTCTAGACCTAAGGAGGAGGTCTGAACCAAAGAGATTCGAACCAACAAAGAGATCCAAAGAGATCAAATTCAAAGAGAAGGGGTCTGGACATATTGATACGTCCAAGGGAGAAAGGTCTGAGCCCCCAGGGGAGGTCTAACTTCAAGAACCGCTGGGGGAGGTCCAAGCCACAGAGAAGGTCTAAACCGAATATAACACAAAAGAGAGACTGAGGGGAGAGCTGGCTAACATACAGAAGAGGTGACAACATGAAACTTAAACCTCTCGAACGAACCAACTATGAATTCTCATCAAAACAAAATAGTTTTATTTTATTTTACAATTAAAAAAAAACTTGGAAAATCAGGATGTTACAATCACCCAGCATGGCCGGTCTGACCGCCAGCATAGGGACTCAGCCAGATTTTCTCCCTAAAAATCCGAAACCTCTATGAAAATTTAAAATAAATAGAATTTTTGGCTCGAAGCTCCAAAAATTATGAGACCAAGTGCAGAAGAATCCTCTCTCTTGCCTACACCCTCTATTTTTGGTCCAATCCAAAATTTCACCGAAAGTTGTGGCCGGTCAGACCACCCGTCATGGTCGATTTGACCACTAGCATGGCTGGTCTGACCGCTAGCAAAGACGGTCTGACTAGCCCTTTGGCCTGCCTGAAGGCTGGTCTGATTGCCAGTGGTGGCCGGTCAAACCGCCAGCTAGGCTGGTCTGAGCACCGCCGTGGCTGGTCTGATAGCCTATGACCTGACATCATCTGAATTTTGCTGAAAATAGGTGTTTCGACAAACCCTCGCCACTATTGCCAATTGTACCATCATCCTAAGATCATGAGCATATCTCCATGATATCCACAAATACCCTTCCATGTTGTAGTGTATCCATGTTCTTTCGCCAAATTAATGGTTAACACTTAATTATCATGTAGTTAGCCATTTATAATATGTTTGTACAGTCCAAATGTACCTCGGTTGTCAACACCTCGGCTACTTCGGTCTATTATATTTTACTTGCCTTGATTAACAATTTTAAGAACACAAGTGACAAGTTTGGAGCACACGTCCAAGTTATAACGAGGAAAACGACCCTGTGGCGAATCGAGGAATTTCGGGGGTGCAGGGCGCAACTAATATCATAGTCGTGGTTTTAAAAACACTTATCTATCTATATCTATACTAATTAGAGGCTCTCTTAGAAGCCCCTATATTAATCCTAAGAGGTAAAAAGGCTAAAAATTCCCATATTAATCGGAGAAGAAGAAAAAAGCTAGAAATTCCCACGTTAATCAGAGAAAAAGGGAAAAATCCTAACCATCCATATGGTGTAAATAGCTTTTAATTCAGAGTTTGTACTAGAAATAGAACTCCGGATCGCATGCATGGAGCATACTAGTCCGGTACTAAAAACCGAAATATGACTTCATGGACTAGATACAAATTACAATTAGGACTCTGTGAACTGCAAAGAATCCTGAAACAATTAGCATCCACATAGAAAAATTGTGAAGCTGTGCATAGATACACGGATACTTAAATCTTGGATCTAAATTTTTATATCCAAATATCTATAATTGCATAATTACAAAAAGAACTCCGGATCGCATGCATGGAGCATATTGGTCTGGTACTAAAAACCGAAATATGACTATATGGACAACGTACTAGATACAAATTACAATTAGGACTCTATGAACAGCAAAGAATCCTGAAACAACTAGCATCCACATAGAAAAATTGTGAAGCTGCGCATAGATACACAGATACTCAAATCTTGGATCTAAATTTTTATATCCAAATTAATATCTATAATTGCATAATTACAAAAATGAATCTAATTTTCAAAATTCATAACTATGGGATTTTAACGATTAAAATTATAGATTGCATGTAGTATTGCATCTGAAGCCCACCATGCCATGATCAACTCACAAAAGGTCATAGTCCTGTGGTTAGAATTCTAAATTTTCTTAATCTATTATATTATTGTTTTCTTGCAACAATTTTTACAATTTCTAATTACTAATTGATATACTCAGATATAACAATTGTTTTGAAATTCACATTTGTAAATTTATATATATTCGTATAACATAATTTTTTTAATGTTGAATTCTAAATATTTTTCAATATATAAGTATTAGTTTCACTTATTCAATGGAATTACATATGTTTGGACAATACAATTTTAATTTCAAATTTATATATGTTATAATATCACAATTTGTGTACTCCATATATATGTAGATCCATACAATAATAGTATTTGTACTTAGATGCACGTAAATAACAATATTGGTTCTATATTGGGGCCATGAGGCAATAAATTAGAAATATATAACAATTAGAAAAAGTAAAAGAAATGAGAACTAAAGTTTGCCAATGGAATTTTTCTTATATTATCAATAACATAATATTGTTGAAACCACGTAACACGTGCGGATGCACGGGTTGATGACTAGTATCTATACTAATTAGAGGCTCTCCTAGAAGCCCCCATATTAATCCTAGGAGGTAAAAAGGCTAGAAATTCCCATATTAATTGGAGAAAAAGAAAAAGCTAGAAATTCCCACGTTAATTAGAGAAAAAGGGAAAAATCCTAACCATCCATATGGTGTGAATAGCTTTTAATTCAGAGTTTGTACTAGAAATAGAACTCTGGATCACATGCATGGAGCATATTGGTCCGGTACTAAAAACCAAAATATCACTCCATGGACAGCGTACTAGATACAAATTACAATTAGGACTATGTGAATAGCAAAGAATCCTGAAACAATTAGCATCCACATAGAAAAATGGTGAAGTTGTGCATAGATACACGGATACTCAAATCTTGGATCTAAATTTTTATATCCAAATTTTTATAATTGCATAATTACAAAAAGAACTGGAAAAGTAATCATGACTACTGAAGTGGTTACGGAGGTAGAACTGGAAAAGCTTTGCATCTTTTGTGAAGGATACCACTGCATCGGCAGAGCCTATGGTCGAGGGAGGTGCTGCTTCTAAGGTGGTCGAGAGAGATCTTGACCATCTGGCGAGTTAGGAGGGTCAAGGAGCGACAACTCTCACGCAAGACCCACGACCAGACATGGTTGTGGCAGACCCCATTCCTCTACTCGAATTTCAAGCAGACATGGCCAAAGAGAAGAAGTCGAAGAAATCTTCCTTAGGGAAGGTTTCTTCTCGATTCAAGATCAAGTCCAGAAAAGCAAGGTATGTAAAAGACAAAAGCATAAGAACAACATTTACCTTATGCTTTCTACAAATTTAACATATTTTCATTTTTGTGATCTTAGTCTGACTCCTCTAGCCCCCAAGGACGCTTCTATCGAGAAGCCTGCTGCCCTTTCTTCTGCAGTCGAAGAAACGGCAGTGGGAGTGGCCACGACTATGGCCACTGTCTCTGTGGTGGAAGAAATCGTTGTAAATGAAGCGACTACAACCACAGAGGCGGTCGTTCCTGCCAAAGCAATCATGACCACTAAAGTGGTTACGGAGGTAGAAGTGAAGACGGTGAATGATGCGGCGGAAGCATCTCGACAAGATGGCGAAACTTCCGATCATCGTGCCAGAAAGGAAGTCATTGCGGACGTTCCCTCAAGCTCCCAAAGAACTACCGATGCTGTCATCACCAAAGAAGAAGAAGAAGAAGAAGAAGAAGAAGAAGAGTACCTTAACTTCTTCTCTGAGTTCTTTGGACCTGCTTCCATTGTGGGATCTTCCGCATTCAAGTCTCATAACCGAGTTCCTCACTCTAAAGACATTCCTAATAGGGGGAATGTTTTCGATGATGAGCATCTCGAAAAGGTGTGGTGGAACTGAGTCGAGGAGATCGATGAATTGAAGGATCCCACAAGGGTATTCTCTATGTTTGCTTGAACGAGCATAAATGTAAGCATCTGATGCCAAATATTTATATATGTGGTTTGTTTCTCGCTTCTCATTGTCTTTCTTTATTCAGAAAGCTTTGGAACAAATTGTCACTATTGGTGAATACAACCGACAACTTATACAGCTACGACAATAAAAAGTGGAACTCTACAAGTAGGTACAGAGATGGTAAGCTATTGCCATTCGTAATTATTTTTTACTTGACTACTTGTGCAGTTCTCATATCTATCTTTAACCTTTCCAGGTTTAAGAGTGACAAAAAATCCCTGGCTGACGCACTCGACCACGAGAAAGTCGAGACGGAGAGGGTAAGGGTTGAAAAACTCGACCTAATGAAGAAACTTTAGGAGGCTAACTCTACAGCTCTTGATCTGCAGAGTGAGATAAATAGTAAGTTCTAAACTTAAGACTGCTTATGATAATGATCTCCTGTTCTTTCTCTAACTCTTTTTTCTTTCTAGAAAAAGAGGTCGAAATGGGCAGGCTCCAAACCGAGGTGAACAAAAACGCCTTGGTTGTTCAAGAACTATCCCATTCCGCCAAAGAAAAAGACCAGGTGATAAAGTCATGGGCAGAGCAATCTGCGAAGAAGGATGCCTCCCATGACAACGAAATTAAGCAACTTGATGCTCGACTGGCGGGTAAGTAACTCTTTACCCACGACCAGTGTTTCTTACGAGTTGTTTAGGGATATGCTTCTGACTAGTCGTACTCTATTTTAGAGCAAACAGTTGAAATCAAGCGACTCTACGAAGCTTCGACTCGTAGTCAGGAGGAGACGAAGTCGTTGAAGATCAACCTTCAAGACAACATCTCACTTCTAAACAACGTAGTCGGTGGACTTGGTGCTGAGGAAGTTATTCCTCTTGAAGACACATTAACTGCTCAATCGAGTATTGTTGGACAGGAAGTCAAAGCCTTAAGAGAGCTGATAACTACTCTGAAGGGCAACTAGGAGCTGACTCGATAAGAGAAGTGGTCGAAGGTGCAGTAGGGTATGCCTTGGCAAAACTTAAGGCACACGACTGTAATCTCGATCTTCAACCAATCGAGGATGACTTCGACTGCTCCGAAGCAGAATCAACTCATTTGATCGAAGAGGTGAAGCCCGTTGGCCAGAATGTCGTGGAGGAGATGCAAATTGGATCTCCTTCATCAGAGTAGATTGTAATAGGAAAACTTGTAAATACAAGTCTTTTGGTTATGAATACATATACCTACTTTTACTGCAAATTATCTTATCGAGTTGTTAGTAACTCATAAGATAATGAATAGAAAAAGAAAATTGAATTTAAGACTAAGAATTGAAATCATATTAATGGCTTTATCCTAGCTCCTGACTATTTGTTTAGTTTGTATATATAAACTAAGTAAATAGTGTATATAAGGGTTTACTTAAAAAAGAAGTTTTTCCTACTTGTGTTGTCGATCTTAATTGTCATGTTTTGGTCATAAGAGTTTAGCAACAGACATACACTAGGAAGTTCCTTCTAGTGGGCAAGACCACGTGTAGAGAGGAAAGACTTCGACTAGTGAAGCTATGTTCTCCGACCATAGCAATCGAATCAAGAGCATCAATACGAGTGGGATAAACTATTCAGAGTGCCTTAAAAGTTTATTCAACCGTTTCTAGTAAACTCAATTTGTTTGACACTAATAGTAAGAGTTGAAAACAGTACGACGCTAGGAAGTTCCTTCTAGTGGGTAGGACCACATGCAGAGAGGAAAGACTTCGACTAGGTGTGTCTTTCTCTGACCAGTTTAAACACATTTGATGTTACTAAAAGGAGTCAAACAAAATATAAAAGTATACTCCACTTGGAGAAATTTTTAAAAGTAATGAAAAAATAAACTAAGGTTAAAAAGAGCTGACTTGAAAATGTTTCAACCAGATTGTTAAACTCAGTCTCTTTGTATTGGTAGCAAAAGTTAGGAACAAGGTGACACTAGGAAGTTCCTTCTTGTGGGCAAGACTACGTGCAGAGATGAAAGACTTTGACTAAGTGATGTTATCCTTCTTTGATCATTATAAATAAAAACTAAGTGTATAAAAATGATCGAAAGACTATCCAAGCACTACTCAAAAGTAAGACAATAAAGAGTGAAGAAACCTAAAACTTTATTGATATAGTAAGGAGTTACACATAGAATTTGCGTAACTGGTCGATGTTCCAGGAATTGAGAAGACCCGGCCGTCTTCCATTGCCAGTCGTACCAAACCTGGTCACGTAACTTCGACCACTGTGTAAGGACCTTCCTACTTGGGGGAAAGCTTATTCCGATTAGACTGAAATTGAATTTTCTTCAACACCAAGTCACCTACAGTAAGGCTACGAGGTTGGACCTTACGATCGTAGTATTTGCGTAGGGCTTGTTGGTAGACCACCGAACGGATCAAGGCTTGATTCCTCTTCTCTTCGAGCAGGTTAATGTCATCTGCTTGAAGTTGTTCCTAGGTAGAGTCGCTGAAGGTTTCGATCCTTGTTGACTAGATCTTTAGTTCTGGTGGAAGCATAGCTTCAACCCCAAAAACGAGAAAAAAGGTGTTTCACCTGTAGCTCGACTTTCATCGTGCGAACTGCCCATAATACTGTTGGTACATTTTGTACCCAAGCCCCCGAGCACTTGATAAGCTAGTCGAACACTCGAGTTTTGATGCCTTGCATTATTTGGTGATACGGGGGATGCCCGATCTTCACGATGTAGGATCGATGATAACTTTGGATCCGTGTAATCCTTGCGAGTACGTTTTTGTACTCAGTTGGCTTGTCTTTGTTGCAGGTAAGAACGTCATAGTTGAGTGATAACGATTGGTACTTCGGCTTTAATCCCAGTCGGTTGCCCTTGGGGTTGTGGCACACCATTGGGAAGGTTGTTTTTATTACTTAAACCTTCTATTCTTGTTTACTTAATATTTTCTGCTGCTAATTTTTATTCGTTATATTCTAATCGTGTATGCAAGTGATGTAATGTTGTATGGATATATGCATGTTAGCAGCTGATCCTAGGAGCTAACTTGAGACATATATCTGGGTACTCGAAATTAATCTTGTTTCCTGTTAAGGGTTGCGTCTTTGGCGTAATTACTTAATTTGAAACGAGATTAATTTTGGGGTCCTCACACCGATTGTATCACTAGAACCAACGAGGAAATGTCTTAGGTTCGTGAAAACATTAAAAGATTGTATCATTTATAAAGACAAGTGAAAAGATAACCCATGGTATGAGCTGTCTATAGTGTTGTCTACATGTGATATGAAAAGTTGCTATAGACAACAACTGTCTATACCATTGTACATGCCCTAATAAACAAACTTGCTCATACGGGCAAGGATTGGCTCGCTCATGTGGGCAAGGTTTCATTGCTTATTACTTTGTTATTATCTCGTCCACCTAATAGTTTTAAATAAATACTACAAAGTATTTTAATAAATTACTAAATTTTTCCCAAAACGTGCACTCATTTTATACTTTAAAGGAAAAAAAATACCTAGACTTACTGACTTGCTTATTTGATGCATTGCTTATGTGAGCTATTTTTTTCTTACTAATTAAACAAAGCAAGATATGCGAGAGCTCTATACCACGTATAAGAAAACATCTCCCAAATAGGCCCGCAACAAAGTATAGATCATATCTTAGTTTGCATTGATTTCTTCGAGAGAAATCAATTTAATAGAGTTTTTTTAAATAAAAGACATAAGGCTACAATGACAATTTAAGAAAGAGTTGCATATATTATTATTCATATTTATGCCTGCCCACTTCTTAGTTATTATTATTGTCATTTGTATCCGTGGTAATGTGACTATTCTTGTTACAAGGAATTGATTTGTTGCGTCTTGCGTCAACAACTTGATTTATAACACTTTTAATCAATATTTATCTACTTATACTTACCGCTGATACATTACATAATTATTAATAAATTCCATCATTTTTGCACTTGTTACATTGTATTATTTGACGGATGGAGTAAGATAAGATAATATATTCTCCAAAAATTAGTTTAAAAAACCCGTTTGTAGGCTGCAGCCTGCAGCCCTGCTCCGTCACCCGCTTATCAACCACGTAGCCGTCCACTTCTACATAAGTCACCGAGCAATGGACCTTTATTATATGGAAATTGATTCGGTGAAGATGTCCGATCTGGGAAAACCAATCCAATGCCTCACAGCCTTACTCAATCTCGTCTGCCACGTATCCTCTCTCATTTCAACAGACAATATGGGTAGCTGCTAGCATATAGATATATGGGGGTGTGGAAGGAGGGGGCGGGTTGGTGCTTCTGGTCCGGCGGCGGCTTGAAAACAATGTTGCGGCATGTTGAAAATAATGTTACATACTGTTCTTTGGAATATTGCATCTGTAGAAAAAAATGTTGTATACTGTTCACGGCGATGTTGCAATTTTTTCCAATGCGGTTTTTTTTCATATACTTTGTTTTTTGATTTGTGATGTTGCAACCATTGTCCGGAGATGTTGCAACCATTGTCCTAGGATGTTGCAACCGTTCTCCAGGGATGTCGCAACCGTTGTCCTAGGATGTTGCAACCGTTGTCCGAGAATGTTGTAACCGTTGTCCGGAGATGTTGCAACTGTGTCTGGGGGACGTCCGGATGCTAGTATCACCTTGAACGTAATCCCCACGTTAGCACCCCATACGGCTATTTCTTTGGCCAAATTCAGTGGAGATCAACAGGATATACACATGTAAATGTGCCTACAAGTACAACCAAACAAGTGTTGGGCCCACATGGTATTGACAAATCTTCTCTCCTGGTATACTCATGGGTATGTGTAGCATTTGTATGTGGAATTCCAGCACAAGGAAAGAATCACAGGCTGGCTCCGGAGTCGGGACAGAGTCCTATGCAATTTAAACAACACGTTACGTAATTGGAGGTAGGTGCAACCGTGTGTCTGATCCTAGCACCAGATCGGACGTCCGGGTGCTAGGGTTGCCCTTATTATATGGGCGTCCACATGTCAATTCTGATGACCAAATCTATCTCTACACACCACATCACATTGTGTGCTCCCTCGCACGGCAGCGGAGGAGGCGGCCGCTCGCGGCGGTAGTAGGCACGACACTATCTTTCTAGACAGGTTAAATGGACCAACTCTGATCAATTAGGCTAACCGTGTCTGAACCGGCACAACACGACATGTGAGCTCAACATGTTGTGTCTGGGTTAGTGGCTGAGCCCACGTGCCGACAAGATACGACCCGTTTAACTTACAGGGTAAGTTGAGCTATATCTAAACGGGTCTATGATGGCCGTGCCGCCCATTTAGTTGTGCCGCCCATTTAGATACCTCTATCCCTCGCCACCAAATTTGCAAATGCACTCCCACGACTACACAAGGAGTCTCCGACTTGTGGGCCTTTATGACTATTTGGCAGACTAATTATAGGTCAACAGCTGTGTACTGGATTTGTAGAGTCGAATTTTTGCTGTTCCTTGTGATAATAGCAGTTGGTGGACTGATAATTTCTTGACATGGAAAAGGCCTGCATGACTGGCATCATGGCATCTTCCTCTACAGTTTACACTCAAAATGTATGAAAATGAACGACCATTCCAATCTTACACAGGCATTTCTACATCCTTCCAAACGCGAACATTAAGACAGATTATGGCCCATTGGGACATAGTTATGTGAAGAGATCTAGCATCAACAGTTATAATCTTCATTTGTATGCCTATATTTCATATGACATCCCAACCTTCAGAATCTGTCCTCGAGGAATAGACAACATCTTCTCACCGTTTCTAAAGTTCTTTCTGAGGAAAGCGTAGACGTAGTTGACAATGATCTTCCTGAGGAGCGAGGAATGAGGTCTTGCCACCACCTCACTCTCTCCAAAGATGAACACCACACCTTTCTTCATCTCTTCTAGGATAGCCTGCTGCTCCTGCTGGATCTTCACCATCTCTTCCATGTTCATCTTCTCTGCCTGCTATCCAGTTTTAAACAAGTATTACTGTTGTAAAATTAGCGGTTTTAGCAAATATTCAGATATAACAACAATTGCTGCCATCAATCTAACAGGAAAATAGATGTCTCCTGATATAGTAAACCAACTCATACAAAAACAGTTGGAATGTTTATGTTAATTGATTGAATTGCAGAGTGAATTTGTTACCCGAAATTGCGGGAAACGCTTGCTCCTGTCACTAGGTTGCTTTGTGTGTTCAGAGAATGATTCCGCCGGTGTAAGCATCTCCTCGGCATAGACTGCACGTCCCGAGTGTTTTTCATTGCTGGCAAAGCTCTCAGCGCGAGAGGTAGCGTAGCTGGTGGTCCAGATTATCGGCTCGCTGCCCACAGCGTAGAGGTTGACATCTCGGATGTAGTACTGGAGGCACTCAATAATGGCATTGACGAAATCCTTGGCATCCTCAAAGGGGTCCCGGTACCCGTACCGCGCCATGCATTGGAACACCTTGTATTCCTCTCTGTCGACATGTCGGAGGAGGAAGCGCTCCGACATGTCTACGGATGGAATTGGCAAGTGCTTGATCGAGACGAAGATGAGCACCAAGTGGATGGAAGGGATCTTCTCAATGAGGTGAGGGAACACTGGTGGTATGCCTTGCACCAGCTCAGTGTAGAAGAGCCCGACCCCGGGAACCCTTTGTATGTCTCGGCGCTCTAGTAGCTATTTCACTTTGTCACGGGGCACAGAGTGCTCAAGCTCAAACTTGTACCTCTTCACATGCACATAGTGCCATACGATCATCACCATCATCAGAACTGCTGACATGGCCACAGGCACGTACGCACCACGCGCAAATCGGTATAGGACTGCTGACAGGTAGATCGACTCTGATGCCATGAAGACGATGAAGAATACTGCGATGCACCAGATGCTGATCTTCCATACAAGGAGCATCACTATTGCCAACAGGAGGGTTGTGATGATCATCACAAGAACCACACATATTCCTGCATTGAAGGAAATGTACAGAGTTAATATGTACACCTGTATATGTAGATGCATACATTTGTGTAGGTTGATTGAAAAACAAAATGCAAATATAACTCAGGCATTCAGGGTGTAGTTACCGTGAGCTTCTCCAATGATCACAGTGGTCTTGAAGCCGATTGTTACAAGGCAAGCACCCACGCTGAGCAAGAAGTTTACTTCAGGGATGTACACCTGCCCTGAATATTGCCTTGACGTGTGCAGTATCTTAACCCTCGGAAAGCAGCCGAGTGTCTGCGAATGGGAAATGGTCGCGAACGCGCAGGAGATCATGGCTTGGCTTCCGATGATGGACGCAGCAATGGCAATGATGAACGTCGGCCAAAACAATGAGTCTGAAATTGCATCCAAGTGACTAAAGATTTAACTTCTGATCAAGAATTCAGATGTATGTACTAGTGAGGTATCATGTGGATTCTATGCATACTTGGAGTTGATCTGTAGAAAGTGTAAGCTACATGCTCTGGGTGTACTCTCAGGTATGCTGCTTGCCCAACGTAAGCCAACAACACTGAAGGGACTAGTCCAAAGCCAAAGCTTAGCTGAAGTGGAAGAAAGAAATGGCAGTGTGATCAGTCAGTGATACAGATAATCTATCTTACTTCTCTGAATTTTCACCAAGAATCGTAAAACGTCGAAGCATTCGCATACCTGAGTTGATCTGACGCTGAAATATCCTAGATCAGCGAAAAGGGCTTCTGTACCTGTCACATATGCACAATACTTTTCTACTCAGTAAACAGCAATATCTTGTCGTGAAGATACTTGCTTCTTGTAAGATTTGTCACTGTTATCTAATACAATTTGTGTTATACGATGTAGGCCGGCTACCTGTGAAGCAAAGGAGTATGCCACCAAGCGAGACCCATCCTTTCTTCCTGTTCCTTCGGAAATAGTCGATGATGTATTTCAGATTGAACGCCTTCGGTACGCCGGTATCATACTTTATCAGGTTGTAGATCCCAACACTCCCAATGAGGAGCAGCCACATGAGGATTATTGGCGCGAACAAGTAACCGACTTTGTCGGTGCCAAAGCGCTGGATCGCGAACAAGACGACCAAAATCGCCACAGTGATCCATACAATTTCATCTGTTGAAAGAGTCACAGCACACAAGTCATTATCGTGAAGGCATCTTATTGGTATCTATTGTACATGAATCTAGCGATATCATACCTTCTAAGTAAAACTCGTATTGTCGGACTTCTAGCGCATGGAAACATAAACTACTGCGTTAGTAGATGTCCACAAGTCTTCTGAAAGTGACATGCTCACAAAAGTCCCCTCTTCAGCGGTTCAGCACCGCCTCGATCAAAAGATTTTGAAAAAAATATGTGGAATTGATCCCTAGAGGCCATCTCTTTTAGAGATGTAACAAGTGATGTCAGAGCCAGCTGCGTGTACTGTACAGTGCTGGTTTCAGTAAGGTGTGTACACCCATAGCTTTTCCAGAGGGAAAATTAGTTTAGTAGCATTACATTCGGCTGTATTCAGAGAAATAACATTTCGTTCGTGAGACAGTGCAAAATAACATTGCGAACAACAGAAATTATTAGGAATGACATTGCCGTCAGTTTGACACCCATTAGTCGATGTTATACAGGTAAAAAGACATATATGTCATTTCTTTCTTTCTTCTTCCTCCGTCTCTGCCGAACACCAGCGCCGCGCCACCATCCCCTCCTGGCCACCGCCTGCGACGCCCTTGCCTGCCCCTCCGTCGCTGCCTCCTTCTTCTCTGCGCTTTCCTCCCACACTGTGCTGGTCACCCTCGCCCGTGACGCCCCACTCCTATCGGACCCGGATTCCGAGAATCCAAATCCTCTGTGAAAACACTGTGCTATTCACTGGATCAGTAGATAGCACTCACAGGCACATTATTGAATCAACCATACAAGTCGTGAATTAAAATAAATATATTACAATACAGAGTAACATAGACCTCAACGTGTCGAGTTTTACAAAAGAGGCCGCACAAGGACAACTTGATTACATTACATGAAGATAACGAAATCTACAGTGGAAGCAAAAGGGGAGGTAGGGCTCATCTCGCACAGGCAAGCGACTGAGGTGACCCGTGTACGACGGATGTCAACCAAGAGCTGGATAATATCGGTTGTACGCGAGTACCAACAAGTCTACTTAGACTGGGCGAGACCTAAACTACAGAACTGTACTACTCCTCGTTATTTCCTTGTCCATCATCTTCTGGGCCTTCGTAGAAAGCGTAGTCCCCTTCATCTTCATTATCTAAAGGGTTTGGGGAGAGAAGCGAGAATGAGCACTACTACCGTGCTCGCGAGCCAACACACAATGCAATAATATTCATGCAAGGCTAAACAAGGATGTCTCAGTTCTTTTATTTGTGAAAGCAAGCTTTTAAATACCATACTTACAAATTCCTATCACTTAGCATTTTAACAAATTGCAGTTTAATAAAGAGAGTAATTTGCAATAATTAATAACAGTAGAGGTTCCATCCGTCGGAACTCTACACATGCATCTTTTCAATTGGAGCTGCCTCCAATGACCACACCCACTAAGCTCGAAGACTCAGGGAAAATCCAAACACAGAGTTAGGTGAGCCCTTCCATCATTTTCATACCACCCACAAGGTTTTGAAATAGAACTAACTCAACTTAGGAACGGCTATTTAAATAGTTTTAGACTCTGCAGATGTTGCACACTTTACCCACAAGAGATAGTCATACCCGTTACCCCACATGATTCCATAGTTATGTAGTTGGGCGACCGTCACAGTAACCTTTCAAACTACCTTGCCCTTCCCGTCATCTCACCCATATGGGGTTACGCCCATACATTGCGCGACATCATTGTACACGTAGTGTTGGGTGTAGATTTGGACTACCGACAACATTGGCAACCTCACCCATTCAAGCTGGATGTACCGCACGCTTGCGTATTTTTCCCTTCTCCACCGTGTGAGACACATTCAGGGTTTAATAATTTTACTAAGCCAAGTTGCACTTTGCAGACTTGTGGTTGTACTTGGTTAACACGGGAGGTCATGACAAGATTAAGTCCTTAGGGTTATCTAGGCGGTTCATTCCACAAACCAACCATCCTCGTGCTCCCCGAGCACCCACCGCCTCACCATCCGCCCAGATAGAACTAGCAATTAGGGTTTTTGAGGAGTAAAATCCATCAATTCCACCATCTCAGTCATTTCCCCACAATGACTGCCCAAAACCATTTTCATGTTTTAAAGGATGATGATTGGGACATTTAATGCCCCGGTACTTGAGCAAGACAAGCATGTCGCTTAAGTACAACCTATAACTAGTATTTACCATATAGTTACTAGGGTGACAAGGATTAAGGGATTCAAATTATCAAGGGTGGCATATTAATTAATTAATCATCAAATTGGTATTTAACTAAATATAATTTGATAATTTAAATAAATATAATTTGCATAAAATGTAGGCTCAATATGATCAAAATATTGACTCGCCTCGGTTAAATGCAAGGGGATCTTGATACTCTTGGTCTTGATCAACTTGAGGGTCTCCTGCGTCTTCAAATCCTAAACGGGCGAAAATACCGGAAAAAGCACAACGGCAAGGAGAGCAAATAAATACACAAGAATACACAAATGAATTTCAAATTGATCAGTCCTATGCCATTAGCAAGATCTTGATTTAACAAATTTTGAGAAATTTATTTCATAATTTTTGGAGTTATAACAGAGGAGAAATGAATTTACGAAGATTAAACGAATTGAAAAAGAGAGAGAGAGAGAGAGGTGCGCACCACAGACAAGTAGACCGTTTTACGCAAGACTGAGGCGGGCGGCTCACAACAAGTGTGCATGAGGCCCACCGGCGATGAGAGCAAAGGGAGGGGCGGGTTCTCGTGCACGGGGCCCATGGGTTAGTGAGTCAAAAGGGGGTTAGGACATATTTAAACCGGCTAATAATTGATTAGGGATTTAAACACCGTCATTAAAGCTAATGATGGGGCACTGTGCTTGGTCCGAACAGCCACGCCATGAGCAATATTGGCACGCAGAGCAAGATGCGGCTCCGGCAGGCCATGGCTGGCTAGGGCATGGCAGGGCGATTTGAGCACGAGAATGGGAAGCTGGTGAGGAGGCGGTGCTGGTGACGGGGTGGCGGTGCCGGAAGGGTGGACGTTGCCGGCGGCGGGTGGTGAAAAGCGGCAACGGGAGGCTCAGTGATGGTGGAGAAGGTGGTCCAGTGGTGGCTTGAGCTGGGGAAGGTGAGCATGGTGTAGTCCTTGGTGAGGCAAAGCTAATGGGCTTGACGGGGAGGCTGGAGGAGGCTTGCAAGCGGCGGCGCGTGGTTATGAAGGCGGCGGCCGGAGGCGGGGAAGAAGGGCGATTACGGCGGCTACAGTGGCTAATCCTCGAGGGAGTTTGAGGAGAAAGACTCCTGATGGTCGGGGGCTCACGGTGACAGGGTTGGCGGCGCCAGGAGATGGCCGGAGCGGCGAGACGGCGATGGAGGTGGCGGCGGCCGAAAACAAAAAGAGGCGGCTTTTGCTTGTGGCTTACCGAAACTCCAAGGGGGCAGCGTGAGGAGCTCAAGGGGGCACAGGAGGCGCTTTATAGGCCATGGGGGAGGAGGAGAGCCAACGGGAGGGAGGACTTTGGAGTCGTTGGAGTCGCGCAGTCCCGAGGCGGCGCCATGGGCGGCTTGCACTCAGAGGGGACAGGGCGAGGGACCAGGTGAGGCGCAGTGAGGACAAGCAGCGATTCGAATATCCACACTGACGCGGGCGCGCATGTGCGCCGCGCGGCGCGCGACTCGGTGCAGGAGCGAGGACGGCGACGACATGTGTGGTGCGGGCGCTCCGAGGTGACAAGGCGAAGGCGGCCAAGGACTAGGCGTGCGGCGACAAGACAAGGCGAGGGGAGACAAGGCTTCGGGGCTGCTAACGAGAGTGCGGCACTTGATCCGAGAGCTCCAGGGTGGCGAGGACTGTGGCGACGTGCGCTGCGCGGCGTGCTGAGAAGATAGGGCTAGGGGAGGCTCCAGGGTCTTCGGTCGCTACGAAGTAGGCGGAGTGGAGTCTGGTGAGGGCATGGCGGCGGCAGGCAGAGGAGGCAGTAGCTTCGGCAGCGTGGCAAGGCTCACCCACGGAGGGAGGAAGTGGTGCCAGACTTTGACCCAGAAAAGAGGGAAGAAGAAGATGACCAGTGGACGGCCTGGCTCGGGCCGACGGACGAAAGGAGGAGGGAAGGAAAAGGCCGAAGGCCTGGGGTGGAAGAGGTCGGGCCGGGGCAGGGGTTGGGCTGGAGGAAAAACAGGTCAGGTGGGCCAGAAGAGATGGGCTTGGCCCAGAGAGTAGATGGGCTGAGCCCGAACGAGAATGGAGGCCCAACTCAAAATGGGCTGGGGATTCAAAAGAGAGGGGAAACTCCAACTGAATTTGAATTTCAAAAGTTATGGACATTACATTTGAAACACAAACCGAAAAGGAAAGAAAGAAAGTTTTTGAAATTAGTTTGGTAATTTTTATTACGGCGAAGAACGAAAACCAGAACAGTAATTACTATGTGCCGTCTAAAAATGGGACACTACAACTCCCCTCCCACGCCGTGAGACCGAGACACTGCCATCGAGCTCTCCTCGCCACCGCTTGTGATGCCCTTGCCTACCCCTCCATCTTGCCTCCTTCCTCTCCACGCTCCCCTCCCACGCCGTGTTGGCCTCCCTCGCCCGCGATGCCCGCCTCCCATCCTACATCGTGAGCCTGCGCCGCTGCCCTTGCCAATTCTAGCATGCCACCATGCATTCCCGAGCTTTCTCCACCATTTCCCCATCTCCATTCGGCCAACCCACCGCCGTGGAGCATCCCTGCCGCCGCCCCTTCTTCCCCTCTGCCGGCCGTCATTGCCCCGCCACCTCGGGCCACCCTGGCCTCCCCGAGACACCTGGCATGACCCATTTGTTGACACCGTGCTTATGCTCATGCCACCTCTCGAAGGAAGCTATCAGAGCATCGTCATCGCTGTCCTCTCGTGAGCCCGAGTCGCCACCGCCCCCGCCAACGCCACTGTCATGCCGCTCCACCTGCAACGCCGCCTCCAATCGCCTCCCCGAGATGCCGTCGTTCCATTTTGCCCATCACCCCGCCTGCTCGCTCCGCCGCCGCCGCCTTGGTGCTCTATTTCCCTTTGTTCTCCCTCGCTTTCTCTCTCACTCAATGACAAGTGATCCCCACATGACAAGAGGGGTAAAATGGGCATTAAAATTATATTCTCTCACATCGTATACCCCTTGCTGTTAAAGAAGACGGAAACTGTGACGGCAGTGTTATGTGCAAGATTTTCTGTGGTGATTAGTTGAACCAGTCAATGAATGTTGTGCATTTGATTGGATGACAGCAACAATAATCCTTGGAACATTATCGCAACCAAACAGTTTGATACCGGCAACACAACAACATACATACGTTAGACTCATTAAATGCTAACAATAATAGTTCACTCCAAGTCTTTAGTTCATCAACAGTCGGAGATGTTAAAAACAAAAGTAGAGTCATGTAAGTTAAGAAAGATAACATGTTTGAATTTTTGTACCATGCATCTTGATGTTCTTTTCCTAATTTCCAGTTTGTTGGTGTTTCTGAATAATGAAAACTAGGCTGCCCGTAATTTGTACTCTGTCCGTTGATTTTTATAAGGCATCCCTCACATTTCAAGATTCAAACATTGCAATCTACTATACAGCTTGCAGCCCCGAAGAAAGCACTCTCGTGTCGCTCCTTTAGGGCAACCCCCGGGAGGCGACGATTGAGCAACCCCGCCACCAGCCCCCCTCCCTCCCGAACCTCTTCCTCCTCCTCCTCCCCCTCCCCCCCTCTCTCTTCCTGTTCTCGTTGAGGGAGCCTTCTTGGTGGCGTCGCCGCCCGTGGCCATTACGCGGCAGACCTCCGGTGTCGTGGAGTGGCCCTTCCCCCTTGGCCGGAGCTCACAGGTCGCTGGCGTCCCCCATGAAGGTGGATCTAGATCCAGTCCACCCAGTCGCCAAAGATATTGGGCCGCCAGCGCCAGCCCGGTCGCCGGTTGCCGTGCCACCCAAGGGACGCTGAGGAGCTTCGTCGTGCGAGGAGCCACTGTCTTCGCACGTGCCGGGAGGACCCATGTCGCGCAGGGAGCAGCCGTCACCTTCTCTCATGGTGGCTAGGCCTCGGCCCTCGGCTCCACGCTGGAGAGGTCCACCCCTACTGATGCGGCCATGGCTCTTCGGCAATCGCTGGATGGGCGGGGTCTGCTGCGCATGGACGTTGTGCTGGTGCAGAACGCCACGACGAGGGCCAAGGTGGCGACCTTCGCGCAGCACCAAGAGAGCTTCTCCGCCACCTGGGCCGACGTGTTAAGACTGGCGCCGACAGCGAGTGGAGTTGGCGTCGTGGAAACCTTTGTGAGTGGAGTTGGCCTTGTGGGTCTTCGTCGTGGTTTCGCGCCGTCCCATGCTCTCCACTGCCCGGCTGCTAGGGCACGTCCGTCGATAAGTTTTTCCAGAGCTCATGCTACCACAGCCAGAGAAGTCTCCTCACCCTGGCCCCAGAACCCCGGCCCCGGGATCTCGTTGTGCGCTCGCCGGTCTTGGGTGTGCGGAGAAGAGAATGTTGGCCCTTGCTAGGAGGGGGGCGCTGTTGCCGGTGGAAGAGCCCGAGTAGGGGGCTATTGCCGTTGAAGTGAAATGTCGTCCTCGAGGTGCAAGACGACTGTCCTGGAGGCCCAAGTAACTAGTAGTAGTTGGTTCGGTCCACCTTGTTTGAGCCGCACGGGTGGAGGGGGAGAGGATTCGGAGTTGTCATCCTTCGGTTCTGCTTTCGTTCACTACTATCGCCGAGTGGAAGAACCGCATCCCCACCTAATTCATATGAAGTTCCTCACTGGTGTCACTGTCAGCGTGTGGACCAACCTCACTACAACAGAAACACCCCTTTACCAACGCATACATACGTTGCTAAAAGTCCATATAAGCGTTGTAACGGTCTATACCAACGTATTGTCTATGCGTTGCTATTACTGCTGTTGCAAGGGTCTATCACAACATATATTTAAGCGTTGGTAACATACAGGAAGAAGCGTTGCTACCTTGAAACACATATATAAGGTTGTAGCAATACTTTTATGCGTTGCTGCCTTCTATAGGCAAATGATTAAATTGTTTTACTTGCAAAAATAAAAGCGTTGCAACCCGTTTCATTATTTTCAACCCGTTTCATTATTTTGAACCCAGGATATTTTGGTACTTCAACATGTTCCAATTTAATAATTCACAACAAAGGAACCATAAAACAATTATTCCATTGCATAGAGAAAATAACTCAGAAAATATTATTTGAGAAAAATCTCAAAGTACATTATTTGCATCATTCGTAAGTACAACTTGAATTTGTCAATACACCACTCCATACATCATCTAGCCTTAAAATGTAAAATTCTATGTATGTCTATCAATTTTGCTTCATTTATTGTCCTTCGTCATCTCCCAAGCAAATATTCTAATGTCTGAAATCATCAATCGATCTTTTCAGCCTGGAATATCAACATTTTCAAGTATCAAACAAGAGAGTAAACAGACAGTGATATACCAAACAGAAAGAGTATGAAAAATCCAAACAGACAGTGATATATCAACATTTTCAGTTTCAAGAATGATCGTATGAAAAAGTAAACGCTTTTAAAGTGCACAACCAGGGTGTAATATGGCTTCTATGCTTTTGAATTAATCTGAAGAAGAATTGGATCTTGGATATATGATATTACTACCATGGCTTAATCCATCTTGAGAACACACCGTCACGTACAAAACTAAATGAACAATAGGTGAGATCTAGATGAATCTATCTAAAACTAAATCAACAATAGGTGAGATCTAGATGAATCTATCTAATTTGCCTTTCCTCTAAAAACTGAATCCATCTAATTAGAGAGAAGGGGAGGGAGGGGGAGGAGAGAGAGAGAGAGAGAGAGAGAGAGAGAGAGAGAGGTAGCCTACCACCATGCTTGCATGTTGTGCCGCTGCCGCTGCAATGCCGCAGTTGCTAATGAAATCCAATACAGAAAATAAGCTCTAAGTTACCCTTGAAAGAAAATAAGCTCTAAGTTACTAAAGAACTTAGAAGCATTCTAATACAGATCGAAGGGGAAAATTCTGAATATAATACACGACTAACTTGTATATAACTGAAACAACGAGCATGTTTACCAATGGATGGTACCAGGCTATTTCTAACAGCTATTATAAGTTATTATCGATATGAATATATTTAGACTATATCTAAAGAAAGAAACTATCTGAAATGCAACATGTATTCCATTGGTTGACAACAAGACAAGAGTTTGGATACACACTAAGGTAACAGGGCACTATCAAGCTACGTTGAATTGAACCAACTAGAAACCCAGAGTTGAACAAATGTGACTGTAATCAAGAGAAAAAAAATGAGGGGGTAGAACCTATGGAGATATAACGACATGTGCTGTATAAAGTCGTTTCCTGGTTTATGATCAGTTAATTTCCAGTCACCAATGTACATCCCCTAGTTTTCCTGGTTTACGATCAGGTAATTTTCAATCACTAATGACATCCCCGACAATGTAGGATGGGCCTAATTTTCCGATACAGTTATTAGTTAATAGTTCTTTGGAGATGGGTTGTTAGATAATAATAATAATAATACAAGAGGACAAATATGGATGTTTATGCGAATAGACACTATCACACTATTAAGTCTATCACACTATTAATATCACCCTTTGTGGACTCACGAATAAATATTATGTGCATTCAAAGATAGAACCAAATATTTACCCTTCTAAATGCCTCAAAAAATAGAACAGCCATGTCGCTGTTTGAATTTTTCCTTAGCGTGGTAATTAGATGCTTGATGATCTCTGCCATACTTGCTCCATGAGATACATAGTGAGAAACAATCTCTGGGCCAAAGTAATCCTTCAAACAAAAATAAATTGCTGAAATTTCAAATATCTGTCAATAGGAGACTCTCAAACTGAGCAAATTTTGGTATAATAGAAGGCAGTCGCCGACAATCTATCTGGAAGAACATGGCTTCATCAAAAAAGGTTTTAGATGGATTTTCACCATCAATTGCATATAGACCACATGCTACCTGAAGGTACATATTGAGGAGGAGGAAGCTCTTTACCTAATAAAGCATGAAAGTATTAGCTCAATATGTCACCAACAGTTGGTTCCACAAAGAAGATTAAAGTGCAAATATCTCACAGATGAAAGGGTTCATACCTCATTATCCATATCTCTTAGATGACTGAGGATTTGATACATATCCTCAAGCAAACCATTGTTTTTAACAGGTTTTGACAGCTGAAGTTCATAAAGTTGCTTCAAATTAACTAAGAGGGAGTATTCATCATCACCTGCTTGCAAGGCCGATTGCACCGTATTATCTTCATGGCCTCAGAACAGATAGAGACGGCATGAATAAAACATACGTCTACTTCCTTGATCACAGTTTTGACTTTCAAAACCAACTCATCTTCAAGGTTCTTAAATTTATTTTCATCATAATCTGGAAGATCAGCCTGACACTCGGTACAACAGAAAGTAAATGCTTTGATGCAAGATCTCAAGGTATCCTTGTCACCATGTTTGAAGAAGGCATAAATGATGAAATTAATTGATCCATGTAAAGAGCCCAACCAATCAGAGAAAGAAAATATCTAGCAGCTATCAAGGAAATTAATCAAACGTACTTCTTGTTTGGTGCAGCTGTGCTTGTGATGCTGTTCCCTACTTTGAACATCAGCAGTGGGAAAATTGAAGAAAGCCTTCTCCCATAATTCCAGCCTTCCAGGGGTATATCCAGGTGGGGTCGTCGGTGAGGGCTATATCCAACGCCTTCTCTTGCACCAGCGCTTTCGAATCCACGACTGTCTTCTTAAACAATGGCCCTAACCACCACCACAAAAAAAAAACACTGCCCTTCAGATCTAACATCAAAAGGTCCCACGGAAATCTCGAAATGAAACCACACGAATCAAGCATAACGCAGATCCGAGCACGAAATGGGGGCGGATCGGGAGGTGGTGGGAGCGTATCTCACCGAACATGCGGAGGCGGGCGTCCTCGGGGTCGGTGATGGAGTCATGGAGAGAGGCGAGGTCGATGTTAGTGTCGTTCCGCACCACCGCCCTGGATCGATGCAGCGACCTAGGGTTTCAAATTGGGAAAAGGGCGAGGGTGAGGGTGGCTCGGTGGTGGGCGGGGCGAGGGCGTTGTGGCGTCGGGTGAGGGGAATGGGAGGTAGAGAGGCGAGCCGGGCAGCCGGGTTGGAGAGCAGCCGTGGTAGGGCGGCGGTCATGGCGGCGGGGGGCAGGAGGAGAGTCGGGGAAGTGGAAGGTGCGGGGATGGGGAAGGGGAAAAGAAAGGCCGAAAAGCAAACCCGCGGGGGGGGGGGGGTGGGGTTGTGTACTGAGGTGGTTGCCGTATTTTTTGTTTTGAGGCAGTGAGGTGGGGTGGGACATCCTCCGCTGGGTAAGCCCATTTATAACAGCTGTTAAGTCCAGTTACAACGGAGTACTTCTGTTGCTAACTATCCGTTGCTGTATGGGTGTTTTTGTAGTAGTGCCTGCACCTGCTTCTATTCTTCTCTCTCAAGTCGGTGTTAGGGCGATCCTCTTCATTGTTTGGTTTCATTGTCTGGTTTCACTAGCTTGAAGTTCCTGTGAGTTGGTTGGGAGGTGATTGGTTTCTCCCTTAGCTTTGACGTGTGTACGACAGAGCAGGTTGGTATTAGGGCGTGGTTTAGAGTTTGCTAGCTGGTGTCTTTAGCTCTGGTGCTATTGATAGAATGATGTTTGGTGTGCCCAGTTGTGGGTTCCCACCTGTTAGGGATGCGTTCCTTGTCGGGGTGTATCTTCTTATTTTATAATATTTTTTTCTACTTTATTAATGCAAAGGGCAGCTCTCCTGCCTCTTCATTCAAAAAAAAAAACATCGCAATCTTTAACCAACAATTAGTCCAACGATATATAAGTCTTATTAGAAAGTACTTTCCTATGATAATGATTTTCTAGTTGCCAATATAATATTGTAAAAGAAATTAACAATTAAAGTTTAATTTTGGAGACCGTACCGAGATAAACCATTGCTTACAAAAATCAACGGGTAGAGTAGCTTATTTTTCCGCCACGTACCTGTTGTCAGATTCGGTGCTTTCTCTTTTAGCCCGCCAACCGTAGATAGAACTGAAACATTTTCCCAAACAAAATTCAGCGTAAACCATGTCAGATTCTTCAATTCAGAACATGTAAAAGCTTTGAATGGTGACATATAATATGTGTTAGAGTTAGTACCTGAAATCGCAGGTGTCAGCAAGGCGTCGCTGATAACCATGGCCCTGGCTCGTCTCGAGCAGTTCTTTCATCCACTGAGCTCTCCTGAGCATCGCCAGTGGCTTCTCGCGGTTGTACTTAGCAACGATCTCGTCTTCGGCCTGCTGGTTCGAGATCAGGCTAACCTTCGTGTGGCGCGAAATCAGCGTGTAGAGCGCGAACGATCCATCTGACAAGAAGTTTCGAGCTAACATTAGCTACCCGTTCTTACTTTTCTGAACTCTCCTACTCGTCTTGGAGGTTAATGATAGCCAACGACGAGGATGATCAGCACTAGGTTTGAAGAGCTAAGGTCCAGAACGATCGAAAATACCGGATAAAATCAGTGGACTCAAGCATAACGTAAAATAGATAAGGATGATCGAATGGGAAGTTCGCTGCGACAGGTTGCATCAAGTGGCGCGGGGTTGGTGCAAGTGCTATGATGGTATCGGGGGAAGCCGAATGAGAGAGACATGCCGATATGAAGAGAGCCCTTAATCAACCTACACGTGGCGAAGCATTGTATTGCTTCATGAAGATTGGACTTGATTTTTAGAGAAGGATCGAGAATGGGTATTTTGGTAATTTCACCAAAATACTGCCTTAGTGACCTTTGACTAAACCACGACACAAGACGACACAAGAAAATATGGTTTAGGTCAAATTAAAATAAAGATCACGAAGAAAAGGATTCGATAAGCCTGGTTCGTCATCCGCTTTGAGAAGCGTGCGTGAGTGTATACCCGTTTGTGTGGGCTTAACAGGTACCCATTAGGGTTTTCTCTCATAGCCTAGCTTCCGCTATAAAAGGAAATGTCTAGATGTGGAGTTCCTAAATCATTCCAAGATAAAAACTCTAATTTGTGTTTTGGAGATTTTGGAGTAGTTAAGGCTAGGGTTTGTGAGAGATAGATTGGTTGTGTGCTCAAGTGTTGAGCTTTTGTCCTTCATAGTAGAGTGGCTATAAACAAACTTCTATCTCAAATCAATCCAAGCAAGATTCCTTCAAGATTAGTCTCTTCTTGTTCTTGCTCTCTTTTTGGTGACTTTTGGGTTTTTTGTGATCCTTTGGTTTCTTGCTGAGATCTTACTTGATGTGAGATGTGGGAATGCATCTAGAATCATCTTGATCATCTTTTACCCATGAGCAAGTTCTAGGATCAAAGTTTGATTTTCCAAGGTTCTTATGCCCTCCTTCCTTTATCTATGAAATTCATTGAACCTTGGCTTTGATCTTCTCGATCGTTGATTGGAATAGGTTTATCACCTTCTTGATGAGCTATGGTTAAAATTTAAGGTGATTTGGATCACTGAATCAGAAGTTGAGCCGATTTGTGATTTTAAGTTCGTCCCGATTTCACTGTTCATCAGGTTAGAGATCAAACCACCCTTGGTGAGAGGTTTGACAACTAGGCCAAAGGTCAAATCGCCCAACCTGAGAGATCTGACCGCCCGACTCATTTTGTTTTGAGTTTTCGGTGTTTTTAGTTGCTGTACATCGGGGTTTCAATTGGATTCAATGTAAGACTTCTGTTATGCTTGTACATTTACCTTCATAGTTTTCATAGCTATTGTAGTGAAAATTGAGTTGAATATGATCAAAGTGAAAAAGAGATAATGCTCCTATTTACCTACCTCTAGTCGCCGTTTTAGTCCAACAAAGACACCATATTTCTACTCCGACGCGGGCGGCAAGGATGTGAAGACGGTCTCTCGCTCGCTGTGCTATGCCTTGACAAGGAGGCAGAGTTCGCATTACTCACAGCCTATGATGGGTGCGCTCGTATTTCGCCGCAACGTGCCTAGGCTGTCACCAGAGAGAGGAGGACGCCGCCATGCCGAGTCGAGAGGAGGCTATTAGACATATTGAGGAAGAGGCTGCTCGTATGAAGAGGGGATGGATTGCCTAGGGTGGAAGGCGACGAGATCCCAATCCCCTCGATTTGGAGCGTTATGGGCTTTGTACAGCGTTGGGAACTGGATGCAGAGGAAGCTATATCTGTTAGGAACAATCAAGATTGAGTGTATGTTGTGTTAGTGTTTTCCATGTAGATAATGACGTGTTCAACTGCACAGTGGGCACGTAACTTAATTTGCTTAGTCAAATAACAGTATGTGAGAAGTTCTGTTGGCCGTGAGAACCGGTCAGTTGGGCATGCGTGCGTTCAGGTGTTTATCTCATGTAATTAGAAGTTCTATTGGCTTTTGCTCGGTACGCGAGAGCTGAATAAAAAAGAAGCCAACATTTGGGTGCTAAGCAGTTGCAACACCACCAAATCTCTGTGCGTGTATTCCTTCTTCCGTGTTTGTAACAACCCCAGATTTAATGAACAGTAATAAAATGCTTTTTAGAGCATTTCTGGTCATTTTGATAGTTTGGACAAATTGTTACATTTTTGAACTTTCTTTTTTTCAATCCAATCTATTCGGCCAAAATATTTATTTAAGTATTTCAAAACAATAAACAGTGGTTCACAAAATTTATCTAGGACCTATATCATCCCAGTAGCCTCCTTATAAGATTTCGTGATTTTACAAATTTATTTGATATTTTTAAAATCTCCGGTCAAAGTTTGGAAGTTTAGTTTTGGGTTTAGTCAGTTGTTAACCCAAACCCAGTCTCTGGCACAATAGCGACTCGAGCCACTTTAGTTGAGTCCAAACTCGTGCCTTGGAAACCGACCCAGTCACGGTAGCACTCTACCCAAATCCTTGGGTTCATTGTGAGCCCTCCGATTCTTAGTGAGCGAACCAGATGCTTTTGGGCAATCATAAACCCCCACGCATCTCAACCCTTGGATCCTAACTCAACGGGCCAGATTCATTGGGCTATTCGGACTGTCCGAACGCGCCATGCAATCTATACCGTCCATCTCAGATCGGGCGATGCGCATTTTATTGGGCTAAACCAAATTCAATTGGAAAATCCCACACGCGCGCGAGCCTTTGGATCCCAAACCAACCGCCACGATCAATTGGGCCGTTCGGACCGTCCGAACGTGCCATTGATTGTGAGCCGTTGGATTCAAAATCAAGAGCCTGGGTCAATTGGGCCGTTCGGACCGTTCGAACAGCCCATTGATCTCAACCGTTGATTTCAGATCCAACCGCGCCACTCTTTTTGGGTTTAAACCCAATCGAGCGCAGTTATTGGTGACTGTTGGATTTACATCCAACGCTTCTCTTCAAGTGGGTCGTTCGGACCATCTGCAATGCTCCTCGAATCTCAGCCGTTCGTCTTAGATCCAACACTCGACATCTTTTGAGCTCGCTGAGGCATGTCTGTGCTGAGGCTGACAGCGGGGCCCACGTGTTAGTGGCTTAGGGTCGTCTCCTTCACGTGTTGGCGCCAGCACCGAGCTCGTCACCGTCGCGGTGGTGTTGCGCCATGAGTTTTGCAGCATGCAAGCGCCACTTGTCATCCTTTTGGCTGCATGGTGGACACGCACGACCTCCTTTGTCTTTCCCGGCGACATGGGTATAAAAACCCTAGTTTTCGCTCTCTGCCATTATTGATGCCGTGGAGCTTTCCTCGTTTTCTCTGGCGTAGCTTCTTGTTCTCACCATTGTTCATCTCCTTCAGTGCTTAATTCACCTTACTAATGTGAGTTTTGGCATTGTTGTAGGTTGAAACCGAGAGCTTGTCCTCTGGTTGTCCAGAGCACGCCTGGAGCACCGCCGTGGTGTTTTCTGTGCTCCAGTGAGATTTTCGTTGGCATTTTCGCGTCACATTGTGCCATGTAATCTCAGGAATAAAACCCCTCAATAACATTGTCTTGTGATTCACAGGATTGCTGGAAATTTGAGGTTTCCCCTTTTCTGTTATTGTCGGATTTTTCATCGTCATCTCCAATCTGGTGAGAATATTTTCGATTCTTTTGCTTCAGATCTTCTGGAGGCTCTACTGAAGTTATTCTGATCATCCATTCTTTGAGCACTTGACCAGGTTGCTTTGTCAAAGGCTTTCATCTTGTTACCGTTTTTCGGTCTTTCATATCGTTATCAAGCTCTAGAGCTTTTCTATTCAACTTCCAAGACCAGGTAGCTTCCTTTGTAATCCTAGTATCTTAAGCAAATGACTCTTTGCTTAATGTACCTTTAGATTGACATTTGCTAGCAAACCTTGCCTCTGTTTGTTGTCAGTCAGACCGACAAAACCAGTGGCAAGACCCTAGCTGTTGATCCCCGTTAGTTATTACTATTGTAGGTTAATCTAGGTTATTATCTTTTCTAGAACTAGCTTGCAGCTTAAGCATGTTGCTAGTTGCACAATAATACTTTGATCATGTATCTTTTAAGCATTCTAGCAATTTCTTGATGTTCTGTTGTTCTGCTTTCTTTTAGAATCTGATTCTACCGACGTGAGTGAATTACCTTTTGAGCAACAAGAACCTGAACCAATGGTTTATTATTACCAAGGCAAGCATCCTCTTTGCAACATATTGATCCCAGATTTCAGTACTTTAGAATTTACAAAAACAGTGATACTGTTGCATGCTATTTTCTAAATTATTTGTGAACTGTGAGTAGTTAGTTACATCCCACTGATTGTGGCTTATCCTGAATTGATTTCATACACTTAAGCTTAAGATAGAATCTTTGTTCTGTTACTTTTGTTATATAGTTTTGCTTAGCAATGCAAAGTCAGTAGCACGTTAGTGATTGACAAGCTTACCTTGTCAATCTAGGGAAACACCTTTTAAACTATCATTTTCAGTTCTTTTGTTCAGTTTGGGTAAAACTGAATTTGTGTTTGTCTTTTGATTTCTGTTGATAAATGTTGGTTTAGATCTGGACAAGTGGATGCTAGTGAGGGTGCCTTCATGCACGAGTTTGGGTATTTGTGGAAGTCTTATCTGGATCATTAAGGACTGGACTTTGGCCCCCCTTTAATTCCAAAGATTTTATGCATTTCCACACGTGGTGTATGGGCGCCGTTTGGTTAAGTAAGGGGTTGGTAATATTGAGTTGAGGAACTGGTGGTGTGAGGGCATTGGCAATAGTGCATGTTCGTAGGGTGCCGAGTTCAATTCTATTATTTGCGGGAAGCACTATTTTTATTTTTGTTCATTGACTCGGTGTTCCCGACATAACTTGCGTGGCCGGTTAGTGTAGGTGGTATAACCTACACTAAGCGGGGTTTACGCTTGGGTGATGCAACTCAATATTGTCAACTTGCTGAAAAATACCGAATCTTAGTTTACCCGACCGGTATACCAAAGGAAGTGTGTCATCATTCGGAGGCATCCGAAGGCTTACAGGCTAACTAAGTCGTGTGGGTAAAGATGTACCCCTCTGCAGAGTTAAACTATTCGAATAGCCGTGTCCACGGTTATGGGCAACATTGGATTTATCGGCAATCGATGTATAAAATCTGTTTAATTTTTGGTCAGGGTACTGATTGCGACATGAAGGGTATTCATGCTTGTTGTTGGTCAAAGTGGGGAGTCACTTTGATCTTGTTTTGCTTGTTGTTATCATTACTGTTTTACTTACTGTTGTTTTAGTCCAAATCTGTTTATGAACTGGCTTGAGAAAAATCAGTAAGTGTAGGATTAAAACTTGGCTTTATGCAAAACTATGGACATTACAACCATCCTGTTATCAGCCTTATGCATGTATCCTCTAATCCTTTGTTTAGGACCTTGTAAACACATTCTTTTAGTAGTTTTGTGTAAATCTTGCGAGTACCATCTGTACTCAGGTGCTTTAACCACTGTTGCAGGTGAGGACGGTTACTTATACGAAATGCCTGTTAGCGCCAATCAGGACGACGCTAACGAGTGAAGCTGTTTTTATCCTCCACTCAGTTGCCTAAGGGTTATGAGGGCACACTTGGTGGCTTTTGCTGTTTATAACTTTGATTCCGCTGCTTTAAACTCTGTATTTTGCTGCTGTTCGGTTACTTAAGGTGAACCGAACAGATTTGTAAAGTTTTGTTTGTATAAATGTTATCTGTATGCCTTGTATGACTATGGTCAATGTTGTTTAGGATATATGTGCAATAGTCTTTGATCTTGGGAACTATTGAAGAACATATATCTGAGAACCTGGCATTGTGTATATTCCTTGTTGACAATTATATTTTCGAGTATAATTACCTGACTTGGAATATGCCCAATTCCGGGGGTCCTCACAGTGTTCTTCTCCTCCAACGTATTCGTGTGTGTGTGCTCTCGTTTCTGTTAGCTTCCGGAGAACTAGTGCGTGTGTGAGTTACAGTATTCACCAAGCTCGGATCCAATATTTGGTATCAGAGACTGAATTCTTGATCCGTGTATGCCCAAGATCTTGTCGCGCTCTCCGGGAAGTGGTGTCACCGATGATGAGGCGATGTCGAGCCGCACCATCGTTGCCGGTGGTGGTCCATCGAGGTTACTGGGAAGAGAAAGCAGCGTCTCTCTTTAATACCCTATGGTGAGCAAAAGCTACTACGACGCGTGAGCAATCAAGACGAAGGTGTTCATGAAGGCCCAAGGTGTTTGGGAAGCTGTGGTGGCCGATGACGTTGATGAGCGCAAAGATTAGATGGCCATTGCGGCAATCTTTCAAGAAGTCCCGAAGGAGACTCTCCTCCTGCTCGCCGAAAAGGAGACAGTGAAAGCTGCGTGGGACACGCTCAAGACGATGTACGTCGGCACTGACCGCGTCAGGGAGGCGCGCGTGCAGACCCTAAATAGCGAGTTCGAGGGTTTGCACGTTAAGGAAACGAAGTCGGTGGACAACTTCGCTGTGACATTGACGACTGTCGTCAACCGGATTCGCGGTCTCAACCATTGAGCAATTTGGGGACTTGAAGACAATGATGGTGGAAGAAGCGATCGGCCGTCTCAAGGCGTATGAGGAGCATCTACGCGGTCTGAGCGGCGACAACAATGACAGACATCTTCTCCTAACGCGCGCTGAGTGGGAGGCTCAATCAGTAAAGAATAGAGATGACGAGCCCGACGACTCTGATGGCAATGGTGGCTGAAGCTGTAGGAATCGTAAATTTGACAAGGCTAAAATGAGATGCTACAATGCAATAACTATGAGCATTTTGCTTTCGAATGTTGCAAGGAGGAATAGGTGCATCTTGTGCAGGTGGATGCCGACGACCAACCGGCACTACTGTGAAGCCATCTTAATTACAGGAGATTATTAGGAATAATCAAGATTGAGTGCATGTGTTGTGTTAGTGTTTTGCATGTAGACGAAGATATGTTCAATTGCATAGTGGGCACGTAACTTAATTTGCTTAGACAAATAACAGTACGCGGGAAGTTCTGTTGGGCGTGAGAACCGGTCAGTTGGCCGTGCGTGCGTTGAGGTGGTTATCTCGTGTAGTTAGAAGTTCTGTTGGCTTTTGCTCGGTACGCGAGAGCCGAATAAAAAAGAAACCAACATTTGGGTGCTAAGTAGTTGCAACACCACCAAATCTGTAGAGCACAAAGCTGTAGATGATGAGGGAGAGTGCCCCCAGCAGGTCGTCCGGGTGTCCGACGCCGTCCTTGAAATTGCTCGAGTACACGAACAGGGGCGACGTCCCAATGTCGCCGTACAATATCCCCACGCACTGGAACGCAAGCCTGTACGTATCAATAGATGCATGGCACGATCGTTTCCTCCGGTTTAATGTCACAACTAACACATCACTAGGCATTCACTATTTTTTTTTACAGAGAACAAGAACAAGCTAGCTAGGCCAAACCTGTCCGTGGTGGTTTGTGCCGGCGGCTCTCGTTGCGTCCACGTAGAGTGAGTCCTGCCGCTGCACTGCCGGCACGTCGAGTTCGCTCTTGAGGTCGACAACGATCTCTTCTCGGCTTCCACTACCAACTGTTTGGGCCATCTGATCGACGCAAAACAACTAACAGTTAAGGCTGTAGGTACTTGGTATACAGTACTACTTAGGACAGTAGTTGCATGCCTTTGCAGTCTGAATTCTGAACCTGAACAAGCTCAACAACTTATGCTCCCCTTTTATAGGCTCTCCTGGTGATGCAGAGCAACAGTTATAGTTGCTCCACGTGTTTCTTTGACAGCTTATCAGAGAGCTCTGGATTCAGCAAAAAGATCGCTATTAAACGATAGTATAAGTATAATATAAGCGCCGCTGCTTCATTTCGTGTGGTAGTCTGTCTACATACGCACTGTCCCAGATAGATGCACTTTAAGTTCACATCGCAAGTCTGCGTACGCGCCAGAAAAGTCGCGGTAAAAGTAAAACTTGTGCTTCCAGCTCGCGTCTGCAGTTACATCAGTTTCCAGATTGTGACGGCTGGGCCTTCCGAATCGTTTGCCGCTTTGCTCCTTTTGAGTCAGTGTTTTCATACGCCCACCATGAACTGTCAATCTCCGGTTTACCCTATCCGTCCGACAACCATATTTTGTTTTTTACAACAATGCTCGTGTCATAGCCGGACTGCAAGCTCATCGTGAGCATCGACACACACGTATGCCATGATAAGCTTATATGGTATGTAGTCGGGAGTCCGATCCTAATTTAACTCTATATATAGTTGTACTATTATTATTATTTTCTAGTGGGCTCTATACTTATATTATACCATGCTATGCTTGTCTATTTAGAAGTCCTACAATTCATCTAACAATATAATTTCTAGGATTCATTAGTAAATCTGCACCATTATAATCTAGCCCACCATAATTGACGTTTTAGATTTTTTATTTTTTGTCTAATTAATCAAACAAATATTTGATTAATCTCCACCGTTATAATCTTAACCCACTAAAAGTTGATAGTGTAGATTTTTTTCACCTTTTACTACGATTAATGTGCTAATTATTAGCCCTTAAGGACGAACGTGGTAACTTTTTTTTCTATCGTTTTTATAATATAATAAAAGATAGTTGTATTGTATATATGATTAATCTGCACCATTATATTATGGACCCACCAAAATAAGCGGTATAAATCTTTCTCTTTTTCCTCCTATTAACATGAGAATTTTTAGCCCTTGAGAGCGAATGTGGTGGCTTATTTCAAGTCATGGTAAAATCACAGAGTTAGTCATTTCAAGTCACGAGGTCGTAAAATCGGAGATACGACGTCAGTCGGTTTTAATTTGAACCGTCTGTGATATTAGTTCATCATAGATGGTTTTTTTTTGAAACCGTCTGTGATTCATGGAAATTTTTGAACGCTTGTGCGAGAGGCGAAATATTTTGGCACTGTCCATATATATTATACCCACCCCGCCTTATCTTCCATTAGTCTCTCCATCTCTCCTCCCCACGCCGAGCTCCGGCGACCGCTCTCGATTCCCAAACGCGGTTCGGTGAGGAGACGCAGCCGACTGTTTCACGGTGCCTCCGTTGAGCAGGGCACTGCGGCTTGACCAGTACCGCCAGATCTGGCCGCCCCCATCTTGGTCTCAGGTAAGCATGAAGTTTTGCTCCCAAATCCCTATCCAGGTTTCCTTCTGTAGGACCAGAAAGGCGACTAGAGGGGGGGGGTGAATAGGAGCTCAATCAATTTTCCTTTTTAGATTTGATTCAACAAATATTTCACTCCAATAGCTATGAGAGCTATGAAGATCAATAGATAAGCACAATGGTACACTTATGTTGAATCCACTCCAAACCCCCAAGTATAGCAATCAACAAACTCAACGATGTGCTGAAGAATCAAAAATCAGTACCACCACAGGCAAACGGGCGGTCGTACCAATGTTCGGTACAACCGCAGGCAAACGGGCGGTCGCACCAATGTTCGGTACAACCGCAGGCAAACGGGCGGTTGTACCAATTTCCCCAGAACAGCCCGACGACGAGAAGAAAAATTAGCACAACTTTTCAACCACTTGGCCAAACTCTACGAGATTTGAAACACACCTTCCTATGGAGGTTAGGAACCTATTCCAAGCAAATATTTTCAAGATCCACGTCAAAGTTCCTACCTTTTTCGATATGAACGAAGAAGGTCTCAAAACCGAGTTTCAACCCTAAACATGATCTAAACCATGCTTGTGGGTAAAGAATGATCAAGATGATCTTAGATGCACTCCCACAAGTCACAACAAGCATAAGCAACAGAGGGATTCGAGAGAAAAGCAGTGGATCATCAAAATCACAAAAACTCCCAAAACAGAAGACAAGGAACGAAAGAGACTGACTTCCAGAACCATGATTGGATTGATCTGAACATATGGTTGATGTTTACAGCCTCTCCATCTTGGAGGACACAACTCACTACATGAGCATCAGATCAAGCAATCCCTAAACCCTAGCTCTCTAAAACCCTAAAACCACACGAAGACTTCTCTCATGTTCTATATCTACCAAAACACACAGAACCAAGTGCTTATATAGTGGAGGCTAAGTATCTAGGAATATTCCATTAGGGCACCCATTAAACCCTAACACACAATGGGTTAACACACGCATGCATCTCAAAGTGCTGTCTTCGTCTTTGATTGACCTAAACCGCTTTTCCAAGCGCCGACCCGTGCCGTGGTTTAGCCAACAAGTCACAAGGGCGGTATTTGGTGAAATTACCAAAATACCCCTTCTCGATCATTTTCCATGGACCGAGTCCAATCCTGTCGAAGCAATCGCCTGCTTCGCCACGTGTAGGTAGATCAACGGCTCTCATCATGTCGGCAAGTCTCTCCCGTCCGGATCCTACCGGAACCTCCATGGCACTTGCACCGACCCCCGCGCCGCTTGATCCAACTAGCTGCATCGAACTGCTCGTTCGATCACCCTCGTCCATTCTGCGCCATGCTTGAGTCACCTGACCTCACCCGGCATCCCTGATCGTTCTGGACCTCAGCTCCCCAAGCTTAGTCCCGATCCTCCTCGCTATTGACCGTCGTTGACCTGCAAGCCACCTACACAGCAATAGACCAAGAAATCGTCTCCAGGAACAATTTCTTCACAACTTGACCCACGTTAGCTCAAAACATGCAATATGCAACACATATGCAATGACAAACATGAATATGACCTATCCCAAAACCAAAACTCCAAAATGGCCGACAATCGCAACACAATCGGTACAACCGCCGTGTTACCAGCGGTACTACCGATCTTTGGTCGTACCGCCCCAATAACTGCGGTCGTTCCGATTTCCAATGAAGACCAGAACTCCCAAAACATCTTCTCTGGAAATAAGCTACCGCCATCTACCAATTGGTATAACCGCGATCCGGTACTACCGCCACACAACTCGCGGTCGTACTGTTCTGCAGTCGTACCGCCCTTTAAACTCCGGTTCTACCGAAAATCCTGACACTTTGCTGAAACTTTCTGAAAAACAGGAATTCCAACAAACCTTCAACCGAATTGCCAATTGTAACATCACCTAGGATTATGAGCATATTCTCATGATGTTCACAATCTCCCCCTTGATGAACACATTAGCAATTTTTCAAAAATGAATGCTTAGTGGTTTGAAAGAAAAAGAAATCAGTTTTTCGCACAAAAGCACAACTTGGTCCTAAAAGCAAGTGAATGCAAGGAAATGACCAAGTTGGCTTCAGAAAGGCTTCAGCAAGTGAGATAAGGCAGAGGAAGCAAAGAGAGCTTCTAATTCCAGAAAATCTCACTCTAGGTCCATATGAAAGAACAAGTGTTCTATTTGACCTTTTCAGAAAATGCACAGAGAGCATCCAAAACAGCATTTTTGTCCCATTTTTCTCCCCCTTTGACAATGGAGTCATCAAGGTGCAAAAAGGAGAAAAGAGCAAAATAACATGGAATGGCTGCAGTTTTTTTTTTAAGTTTTCAGGTTTTCTAGTTTTTTAAAAAAAATTTAGCAAAAGGAGCCATGAAGATTATCCATGAAGACTGTACAAGTATTACACCAAGCCATATTATATGAAGAAGCTATGTTCAATCATGGCAAAACATGTACAGCAAAGCTAAGGCAAAAATAGCAATAATCTGAGATTAAACGAATTGATAGCATGACAAGGTGCTCAAGATCATAGTTTCACTAAAGGTATCCAAAAATGAGTCAAGCCATGTCTATAAGCAAAATGGAGCCTAGAAACTAGAAAATGAGTCAATTTTGAGCACTATGAGTTCAATTTTGAATCAATTTATTCAAACATTTAGAATTTAGCACTTTGAGTATTTTGCTGAAAATGATTGGTTTTATCTTAGTAAAGCAAGTCCTGGACTATGAGCCATCCACAACTACCTCCTAAGCTTCAACCAATTGCCAATTTTGTTTTCTTACCATTGTGCTAGATCTCAAGCCTCACTGCGACCATCCCAAGCAACAAAAGCTTAAGAGAGTGGTCTAGGTCATCCAAAACTCCCCCTGAGTTCATGCCTAGTGCAATGGCAAGCTGTCTCATAAGAAAGAATTGGTGAGATCAGTTTTTTCGCACAGAAAATCTCATTTTTTATTTGCTTGACTTAAGAATTATCATAGCTCAATTTAAAACTCAGAATAAGTTCAAGACTCAGTAAAGCCTATATGACATGGTATGAATCATGAGAGGATCACTATAGCAAAACTAGTCACAAGATCCAACAAGTCATATTTTGATTCAATTTGCTCACAGATAATAAAGCTAACATGACAAAAGCTAAGCTATACAAGAAGAGCCATAAAAGAATTCTAGCAAACTAGCACAAGACATGGCAGGGTATAAAGCATGAAATCAAGTCATACAAGAATAATAATCAAAGCTCCATGGATTTATATTACAATGCAAGTTGATGAAATTTAAAATGCATTATGGCACAATGAATGCAAAAAGAGCAAATTCTCCCTCAAAATAGGCCAAGAGGACTAACAACCCCCAACTCTCCCCCGCAAAGGAGCAAAACGAGAAGAATCAAGAGCTTTAGTGAAAATATCCGCAACCTGCTGCTCGGACTCTACAAAGTGAAGCACAACATCACCCTTCTCTACATGGTCTCTAAGGAAATGATATCTAACGTCAATGTGCTTAGTCCTAGAATGTCAGACCGGTTTTTGGCAATGTTAATGGCGAAGTGTTGTCACGAAAAGAGGAACACTACCCAAAGACAACCCATAGTCCCGCAGAGTAGATAAGATCCAGAGAACCCGAGAGCAACTACTAGTCAGCACTACATACTCGGCGTCGGCGAAGGATCAGGCAACAGAGGATCTTCTTAGATGACCAAGAGATAAGAGATGTGCCTAAGAAATGACAAGTGCGGAAGTACTCTTCCTATCCACTCTACACCCGCAAAATCAGCATCGAAAAAAGCCCGAATAGAGAGAGCAGAAGAAGAAGAATACTAAAGTCCAAAGTCAAGAGTGTCCTAGAGGTACCTGAATATGCGACGCATTGCTTGACGATGAGAAGCTCAAGGAGAAGCCTGAAATCGAGCGCACAGACACACAACGAATTGTATGTCCGGCCTCGAAGCGGTAAGGTAGAGGAGGGAGCCAATCATGCTGCGGTACTCCTTCTAGTCCACGGACTCTCTATCCTCATCAGGGTCCAGCACGGTGGATGTAGCAATGGGAGTAGACATTGGCCTACTGCTTCCCATGTCGAAGCGCCGAAGAAGGTCCTTTGTATACTTACTTTGATGAATGAAGGTGCCTTCTTTCAGTTGCTTGACTTGAAGACCAAGGAAGAAGATCAACTCGCCCATCATGCTCATCTCGAACTCCCTGCTCATAGAATCTGAAAATCTGGACACCAAAGCATGAGAAGAACCACCGAATATAATGTCATCCACATAAATCTGAACCAACAAAAAGTCACTGCCATGCCTGAGAGTGAACAAGGTTTTATCAACTAATCCCATTTTGAAATTATTTTTAAGCAGAAAACTCTTAAGCCTATCATACCAAGCTCTAGGGGCTTGCTTCAATCCATACAAGGCTTTGGAGAGTTTTAAAACATGGTTTGGGAACTTGGGATTTTCAAAACTAGGAGGTTGCTTGACAAAGACCTCTTCTTCTATAAAACCATTCAGGAAAGCATTTTTGACATCCATTTAAAAAAGCTTGAAGCCCTTGGATGCCATAAATGCTAGCAAAATGCGAATGGCTTCCAATCTAGCTACAGGAGCAAAGGTCTCCTCAAAGTCTAAGCCCTCTACCTGGGAATATCCTTGAGCTACAAGTCTAGCCTTATTGCGAACTACCAACCCATCCTCACTTTGCTAATTTTTGAAAACCCATTTTGTTCCAATTACATTATGATTAGGTGGAGGTACAACTAAGGTCCAGACTTTGTTTCTTTCAAAATTTTCAAACTCTTCATGCATGGCATTGACCCAAGAGGCATCAGAAAGAGCATGGGTGACATCTTAGGATTCAAAAGACGCGATAAAAGCAGAATGTGCATGAGAATCAAGAGAAATAAACCTAGAGCGAGTGTCTCGCTCATGAAGATCCCCAATGATCTACTCAGGTGGATGCTGTCGCTGAATGTGAAGAGAAGGCCCTGATGCAGAAGTGGCCTCTACCTCATGAACTGTGGAGGTAGGAGCAGAGCCACTCTGATCGTCGGTGAAGGTAGGAAGATGCTACTCATCTGAAGCTGGTGTAGTAGAAGCAGGCTCTCCAACCATGTTAGAAGGGACTTGAGGATGGATTGGGTCCTCATCCTTAGAGTCATCATCGACGAAGATACTCTCAGAAACCTGTGTACCTGCATCATTGGATCTAGTATCAGGACTAGCCTCATCAAAAGTGACTTCGCAAGTCTCAACAATCTTGTTAGTGTCAAAATTAAATACACGATAGCCACGAGAATGAGCACGATATCCAAGAAATATGCCATCAGAACATCTAGATTCAAATTTATCAAGGTTGCCATGTTTAAGAATGAAGCATTTGCAACCAAAGATTTTGAAATGAGACACCTTAGGCTTATGACAAAATCTGAGCTCAAAAGAAGTCTTACCAATAATAGATCTCAAGAACACCCTATTAGAGATATAGCAAGCAGTAGAGATCGCCTTAGCCCAAAACCTCCTAGGTGTGGAATGCTCATCTAACATGGTCCTGGCCATCTTTACAAGGGTCCTGTTCTTCCTCTCTATAACACCATTCTGCTGGGGGAACTCTTGGTGAAGAGAACTGGTGCTCAATTCCCCTATCAGTGCAGAAGGTGGCAAGGGAAGAATTCTTGAATTCTGTCCCATTGTCACTCCTAATGGCTCTCAAAGCTTCAGGAAGATCAACAGCAAGTCTAAGGACCAATTCTCTAAAATAGCCAAAAGCCTCGTCCTTAGAAACCAGAAAATAAACCCATGAATACCTGGAGAAATCATCCACAATCACAAGCACATACCATTTCCCACCGGCTGACTGAACTCTAGAAGGACCAATAGTATCTAAGTGCAAGAGCTGACCAGGACCATCTGTCATCACTAAGGTAAGAGGTGGATGAGAAGTAGAAACCATCTTACCATGTCTACAGGGTGTGCACACAAGGTCTCTAACAACCTTCAGTCTAGGCAAACCTTTAATCAAATCCTTGCTACTGACTCTAGTCAAGTGGTCGAAGCCTATGTGACCAAGCCTACGATGCCACAGCACTATATCATGGGTGTCTGAAGCTACAAGACACCTAGGGCTAGAAGCAGAAGAGATACTGAAATTAGCACAAAAGATCCTCTCAAACCTAGAGATCTCAAAGACAAGCTCACCGGAGGAATCTAAAACTCTACACTCATCACTCTTAAATCTCACCTCTAGACCCTCATCAAGAAGCTGGGAAATAGATAAAAGATTATACCTCAGCTTACTTACCAAAGCGACGTCCTTGAGCATGAACTTGTTGTTGACGCCAAGAAAGCCCTTGGTCATCACGGTCCCAGTAGAAGCATCCCCAAATGTGATCAATTCATTGCCGGATACACGTGTGAGGGAGGAGAACCATCTAGAATCTCTAGTCATGTGTCGAGAACACCCGGAGTCAACAAGCCATATGTCCTCCTTCCTCGCACGACGGACCTACAAAGCACGAACAGGAAACATCTGTGCCTCAGTACTGGGGTTAGTGATAAAAGACTTGGGAATTTAGTACTGAGTCACACGATGCTTGGGCAAAGCAGTAGAAGCAGCAGTAAAATGGTTAGAATTAAAATCATAAGAATGCACACGAGAACCACCTAGACCTCTCTGAATCGACCTACCAAAAGGTCGGTACTCCCCCTGTCTAGATGCTACCCGTGGTCTCTCCTCACGATATCCTAACCCAAAGCGCTGCCTAGAGCCACGAAAAGAGTCAAAGAAGTCCTCTACGAACCTAGGCCTATGTCTAGCAGGAAAGACAGGCTGCCTAGCTTTAGGGACTACAGTAGTGAAGGAACTCCTCTAATGGTTCTCAAAGCGCTCATCCTCTTCTTCCTCTCAATCTTGGCTCTACGGAAGCAGAACTCAACAATGTGGCCATCCTTCTTGCAGAAGGTGCAATGGTACTTGACCTTTTGAGGGGTCTGACCTGATGAAGTAGAAGCACATATCTTGCTAGAAGGGGTTTGGGCAAAACCAGCAGATTTAAAGACTATCTTGGATGGCTTAGGGGGTTCTACCTCAAACAGGCCACTCTCAACAGCTCTAACAATCTTAGGTGGATGGTTCTTGGAATGCTCTAGGGAATTAAATCCGAGGCCACTATTGTTCACACTCACCTTAGATTGATCAAGAATCATGTTTAAGTTCTTCTCCCCACTAGTAAATCTATCAAGAGTCCTGATAAGGTAGTCATTTTGTTTGGCTAGCTCCTTACATAAGGCACACTTATTTGACTTGCTAACCCTATCAGACTTTTCCTTATAGTGAGCTACCTCGGCTTTTAAAGCCTCACAAGACACACAATAGTCATCTCTAATCCTATCCAACTGCTCTTTGAACTTAACTCTAAAAGCTTCTTGTATATTATCTACATTATGCCCAATTTCAATGCAAAGATCACAAGAATTAGAATCAACAACTTTCTTGGAAGCAGTCATGGACATGGATTGTTCAATTTTAGCTTTCTCCTCAAGAGTCTTGTTTAAGGCATCATTCTCAATTGTGAGTTTAACACAATTTTCACATGAAGCAGTTTTAGAATAAAGAACCATTTCAGTCATTTCCTTCATTTTAATCCTATTATCCTCACAATGAGAACACATGTGACTAGCATCAAATTTCTGCAATTCTTCTATAGCTATTCAATTTTAATTCAAGTAAAGCACAATTTGAACAGGTAAAGGAATAACATCTACAATAAACATCAAGAGCAATGGCACTCATGCAAGCAGGACTAGACTTGAGAGTTTCTAGTTCATCAAAAGCATCTTTCAGTTGATTAGCAATAGAGGAATGAGCAGATTTCAGATTTGCTAGTTCATTAAGCAAGCTAGAGCAAGAATCACAATCACCAGCAGGATTAATGGATTTGAGTCTAACAACTTCTAGGTTCAAGTCCTTAATCATGTCATCCTGTTTCCTAATCATTCTTTCTTGGTTATTCAGTCTTTTTTCAGCAAGAACTAAAGCACGTTTCATTTTAGCAAGTGAAGGACGTACCTCATCGCGATCGCTGAAAATATCATCGTCGTTGGAGAAGTCGACGTCATGGCTGTCCCTAGCCATGAAGCACATACTGGTGAAGTCCTGAGCCTTCTTCTTGCCATGAGAGTCATCGTTGTCGTCCTCCGTCTCTGAGTCCACATCGCTCATGTTCACACTCTCAAGAGCGGCAAGGACCTAGCTGACGAACTTGCGATAGTTGGGCTTCTTACCTTTTGTGTCTTTGGCTTGAGGACACCTCCGAGAATCCTTCTCCATCTTGCCCTTCAGCTTGGGGCACTTGGAGCGAATGTGGTTCAGCTCACCACACTCAAAGCAAGTGACAGGGCCACCTCTCCTCCTATTCCTCACCTTGTTATAAACTCTCGAGAATTTGGTGAATAGGAGGGCTAAATCATCCTCAGGTAACCTCTCTAGCTGCTCATCGCTCAAGGAATGTAAAGCGGACAAAGAAAAGCCAGATGAGCCAATATCCAATGAATCAGAAGAGCTACCCTTAGATGGGTCGACCACCAAAGCCATCGACTCTGTCTTGGGGAGACGCGAGATAAAGTCAATCTCATGCGTCTTCAACCTCAAGTAGAGCTTATCTATGGTAAGTTCACTCATGATAGTACTGTCATTGATGGATGTGATCTTCATCCCCCAGACCTTCACATCAAGAACACCCAAAAGCTGGCGTGCGTTCTCAGACTCAGTGAAAACAAGATCAATAGCGCGAAGATCATGAAGAATCTTGGAGAACCTCCCCCACAGCTCATCTAAAGACTCACCAGGCCTTTGCTCGATCTTTGAGTATTCTTTCTTGAGCTGGTTCTATCTCACTTCCTTGATCGCAGTAGAGCCCTCGTGGTAGTCACAAAGGGTCCTCCAGATCTCGTGAGTAGACCTCAAATGAGCCACACACTCAAACTCAGATCGACCAAGACCTTGGATTAGAAAGTTCCGAGCCTTGCTATTAGCCTCAACATCTGGAGTGACCACATCGTCATTGGCTGGCATGACATATGGATTTTTTACTTTAAGCCAAATAACGTGACCTTGAGCCTCGATGTAGGCATGCATGTGTGCCTTCCAGTAGGCAAAATCAACTCCATCGAAAACAGGTGGTTTGGTTGAATACTTGTCAGTCGCCATGGCTCCAAAGACCGGTTAAGATCTATGAGGAGAGCTAACCGGGCTCTGATACCACTTGTAGGACCGGAAAGGCGACTAGAGGGGGGGTGAATAGGAGCTCAATCAATTTTCCTTTTTAGATTTGATTCAACAAATATTTCACTCCAATAGGTATGAGAGCTATGAAGATCAATAGATAAGTACAATGGTAGACTTATGTTGAATCCACTCCAAAACCCCCAAGTATAGCAATCAACAAACTCAACGATGTGTCAAGAATCGAAATCGGTACAACCGTTAGTAAACCAAGCGGTCGTACCAATGTTCGCACAAACCGCAGTAAACGGGTGGTCGTACTAATGTTCGATGACACCAGAGGCAAACGGACGGTTGTACCAATTTCCCTGGAACAGCCCGACGACGAGAAGAAAAATTGGCACAACTTTTCAACCACTTGGCCAAACTCTACGAGATTTGAAACACACCTTCCTATGGAGGTTAGGAACCTATTCCAAGCAAAGATTTTTAAGATCCATGTCAAAGTTCCTACCTTTTTCGATATGAACGAAGAAGGTCTCAAAACCGAGTTTCAACCCTAAACATGATCTAAACCTTGCTTGTAGGTAAAGAATGATCAAGATGATCTTAGATGCACTCCCACAAGTCACAGCAAGCATAAGCAACAGAGGGATTCAAGAGAAAAGCAGTGGATCATCAAAATCACAAAAACTCCCAAAACAGAAGACAAGGAACGAAAGAGACTGACTTCCAGAACCATGATTGGATTGATTTGAACATATGGTTGATGTTTACAGCCTCTCCATCTTGGAGGACACAACTCACTACATGAGCATCAGATCAAGCAATCCCTAAACCCTAGCTCTCCAAAACCCTAAAACCACATGAAGACTTCTCTCATGTTCTATATCTACCAAAACACACAGCACCAAGTGCTTATATAGTGGAGGCTAAGCATCTAGGAATATTTCATTAGGGCACCCATTAAACCCTAACACACAATGGGTTAACACACGCACGCATCTCAAAGTGTCGTCTTCGTCTTTAATTGACCTAAACCGCTTTTCCAAGCGTCGACCCGCGCCGCAGTTTAGTCAACAAGTCACAAGGGCGGTATTTTGTAAAATTACCAAAATATCCCTTCTCGATCCTTTTCCATGGATCGAGTCCAATCCTGTCGAAACAATCGCCTGCTTCGCCACGTGTAGGTAGATCAACGGCTCTCATCATGTCGGCAAGTCTCTCCCGTCCGGATCCCACCGGAACCTCAATGGCACTTGCACCGACCCCCACGCCGCTTGATCCAACCAGCTGCATCGAACTGCCCGTTTGATCATCCTTGTCCATTCTGCACCATGCTTGAGTCACCTGACCTCACCCGGCATCCATGATCGTTCTGAACCTCAGCTCTTCGAGCTTAGTCCCGATCCTCCTCGCCGTTGACCGTCGTTGACCTACAAGCCACCTGCACAGCAATAGACCAAGAAATCGTCTCCGGGAACAAGTTCTTCACAACTTGACCCACGTTAGCTCAAAACATGTAATATGCAACACATATGCAATGACAAACATGAATATGACCTATCCCAAAACCAAAACTCCAAAATGGCCGACAATCGCAACACAATCGGTACAACCGCCGTGTTACCAGCGGTACTACCGATCTTTGGTCGTACCACCCCAATAACTGCGGTCGTTCCGATTTCCAATGAAGATCAGAACTCCCAAAACATCTTCTTTGGAAATAAGCTACCGCCATCTACCAATCGGTATAACCGTGATCCGGTACTATCGTCACACAACTTGCGGTCGTACCGTTCTGCGGTCGTACCGCCCTTTAAACTCCGGTTCGACCGAAAATCCTAACACTTTGCTAAAACTTTCTGAAAAACAGGAATTCCAACAAACCTTCAACCAAATTGCCAATTGTAACATTACCTAGGATCATGGGCATATCCTCATGATGTTCACACCTTCTTACTCTGATTTCATCCCCTTCATCCTATGATATTTCGTTCTCAGTGAGGACCCCCATCTGTGTTCGACAAGGGAGACTGATTCGGTTCGAGATGGACACCTCTACTCGACCTTGTCCTTGCCAGACAGTAAGCCATTGATTGAGAGAGAGAGAGAGAGAGAGAGAGCGTATATTTTAATTACCTTCTTGCAAACTATCGAAAGAGCATATGGAAACTACTGTCCAGCAATTGATTGGTTTGAATCAAAATTCGATTTGTTTTGCAATAGGAAAAACTATCACAGATGGTTTTTACTAAAGTAAAAACCATCTGTGATAGTCTATTTTCACATACGGTTCTGAACTAGAACTGTTTGTGATAACTGACTATCATAGATGGTTACTGTTCAGAACCGTCTGTAATAGTTTTTTTCATAGATGGTTCAAAAACTGTCTGTGATAACCTCATAGTATCACTGACCCATAAAAGTCAGATGGTTCAAAAACCGTTTGTGATGACGATTTTGAACCGTCTGTGATTACCTTTTCTATAGTAGTGATACCTGGGCTGCTATTGGGCTAGTTGTAAAGGGCTGAATTCTAACTTGACTAAAGGGCTGAATTTGGTCAATTAAATGAATTATGCAAACGATTATATGGAAACGGCCGACTAATTAGACAATGCGGCCGATTTGGTTTTCACAAATGTTAAATGTGCTTCGATTCATGTATACGTGATGTTTTGTCTGGCGACTCCACGTAAACAGGCGATTAATCGGCCATTCTGACTATTTTTTACAACACTGGACACGAGACAATTCTGTGTACGAATAGAAAGAACCAAAGATTAATACAAGTGTATTGGCCCGTGATGCAAGAGAGAAGCTTATGTAATGGATCAGATGGCATCAATGACAGGAGAGAAGATCCAGGTTAAGCCGAAATTGTCTAATCTTCCTTCAAAAAAGGAATTCGTCTAATTGGGTGAAGAAGACGGAAAGAGTGCAAGAACAACACTTTCACGAGGCGTGTACCTTAAAAAAAAACAGAAATTTTAGGGTACATTCTACCAGTAGTATATGGTGGTAGTATAAATTAAATTTGATAATTGATTTGTTAAGTGTATAATAGACTTTTCTTTGTATTTATAATTTTTTCGTGAGGATGTTATGAACTTTTTCAACTAGGGTTGAAAATATTACTCTTGTACCATGTGATCTTCATATAGGCAATTACAATTCTACCTTCTTTAGAATTTTACTACTTATACTACCAGATATAGTATAGCTAAATTATAACTAATCTGAACCATTAGATAAAAAAGAATGCAAGACCCATATTAAATTGAGTGTATAAGTAAAAGAGCTCTCAAAGAAATCAAAGTTTTGGCCGTATTAGCACTTTTTCGTCTCGTATTTACAAGAATGGTCGTCCCCGATTTTTTCAAGACGGCTATCGTATGCGACAACCCTCCCACTGCCAGATAGCCACCGTGCGGCGGCATTGCCAAGACCGCGCAAGATGGTCACGTGGCGTGGCCCGCCTCCCGCCACGTGTCACCCTTCCTCGACATAGCTTAACCCTAATCACCGATTAGGGTTTCATTCGTGTTCAGAGGATTTTTAAAATATAGTAAATGAGTTAAAAATTATGAAATTTTGTGTGAATGCTCCTAACACAATGTGCACAAATGAGGCAGATGGGTGCTCAAATTGAAAGGACATATGTATGAAATTATGTAAAATTAATTACTAGGGTCGTTAGAACCGAGTTTGTAAATTGTAGTCAAGATCCTACAAATTTTTTTTTAAAATTTACACGAAACTAAGATCCGATAAGAACAAATTGGACCACTAAACAAAGAGTCATAGAATCATAGGATTTATAAGACTCAGATCGAGATTTGATAAACATATCATTTTCACTAACCCTTTGTGGTGCACTCATGCACTCATCATTTGGTTTGAGTACCAATTCATCTTAAAAAATTTTGAAACAAATTTGATGATGTAGTCTATAGAGTATTCCAGCACCCTTTAAAATTTCAACTCCAAATCAAAATGTGTTAGAAGAAAAAAAAGAGAAAAGTTTGTTGTAAATAGTCCCATGAAAATTATATTGGTTTCCTTCTTGCTAGCTTAACAGATAAAATTTGTTAGATCGCCTCGGTTTGTCTCGATCGCCAAAGATGGCTTGGTCGACCACCAAGATAGGACTCACCAGATTTTCTCCCTGAAAATCCGAAAACTCTCTGAAAATTTAAAATGAATAGAACTTTTGGCTCGAAACTCCAAAAATTATGAGACCAAGTGCAGAAGAATCCTCTCTCTTGCCTACACCCTCTATTTTTGGTCCAATCCAAAATTTCACTGAAAGTTTTGGTCGGTCAGACCACCCCTCATGGCCGATTTGACCACCAGCATGGCCGGTCTGACCACTAGCAAAGACGGTCCGACTAGCCCTTTGGCCTGCCTGAAGGCCGGTCTAACTGCTAGTGGTGGCCGGTCAAACCGCCAGCAAAGCTGGTCTGAGCACCGCCGTGACCGGTCTGACAGCCTATAAACTGACATCATCTGAATTTTGCCGAAAATGGGTGTTTCGACAAACCCTCGCCACTATTGCCAATTGTACCATCATCCTAAGATCATTAGCATATCTCCATGATATCCACAAATACCCTTCCATGTTGTAGTGTATCCATGTTCTTTCGCCAAATTAATGGTTAACACTTAATTATCAAGTAGTTAGCCATTTATAATATGTTTGTACAGTCCAAATGTACCTCGGTCATCAACACCTCGGCTACTTTGGTCTATTATATTTTACTTGCCTTGATTTACAATTTTAAGAACACAAGTGACAAGTTTGGAGCACACGTCCAAGTTATAACGAGGAAAACGAGCCTGTGGCGAATCGAGGAATTTAGGGGGTGCAGGGCGCAACTAATATCATAGTCATGGTTTTAAAAACACTTATCTATCTATCTATATCGATACTAATTAGAGGCTTTCTTAGAAGCCCCTATATTAATCCTAGGAGGTAAAAAGGCTAAAAATTCCCATATTAATCGGAGAAGAAGAAAAAAGCTAGAAATTCCCACGTTAATCAGAGAAAAAGGGAAAAATCCTAACCATCCATATGGTGTGAATAGCTTTTAATTTAGAGTTTGTACTGGAAATAGAACTCCGGATCGCATGCATGGAGCATACTAGTTCGGTACTAAAAACCGAAATATGACTCCATGGACTAGATATAAATTACAATTAGGACTCTGTGAACAGCAAAGAATCCTGAAACAATTAGCATCCACATAGAAAAATTGTGAAGCTGTGCATAGATACACGGATACTTAAATCTTGGATCTAAATTTTTATATCCAAATATCTATAATTGCATAATTACAAAAAGAACTCCGGATCGCATGCATGGAGCATATTGGTCTGGTACTAAAAACCGAAATATGACTACATGGACCATGTACTAGATACAAATTACAATTAGGACTCTATGAACAGCAAAGAATCCTGAAACAACTAGCATCCACATAGAAAAATTGTGAAGCTGTGCATAGATACACAGATACTCAAATCTTGGATCTAAATTTTTATATCCAAATTAATATCTATAATTGCATAATTACAAAAATGAATCTAATTTTCAAAATTCATAACTATGGGATTTTAATGATTAAAATTATAGATTGCATGTAGTATTGTATTTGAAGCCCACCATGCCATGATCAACTCACAGAAGGTCATAGTCCTGTGGTTAGAATTCTAAATTTTTCTTAATCTATTATATTATTGTTTTCTTGCAACAATTTTTACAATTTCTAATTACAAATTGATATACTCAGATATAACAATTGTTTCAAATTCACATTTGCAACAATTTTTACATTTTTTAATATTGAATTCCTAAATTTTTTTCAATATATAAGTATTAGTTTCACCTATTCAATGGAATTACATATGCTTGGACAATAAAATTTTAATTTCAATTTATATATGTTATAATATCACAATTTGTGTACTCCATATATATGTAGATCCATACAATAATAGTATTTGTACTTAGGATGCACGTAAATAACAATATTGGTTCTATATTGGGGCCATGAGGCAATAAATTAGAAATATATAACAATTAGAAAAAGTAAAAGAAATGAGAACCAAAGTTTGCCAATGGAATTTTTCTTATATTATCAATAACATAACATTGTTGAAACCACGTAGCACGTGCGGATGCATGGGTTGATGACTAGTATCTATACTAATTAGAGGCTCTCCTAGAAGCCCCCATATTAATCCTAGGAGGTAAAAAGGGTAGAAATTCCCATATTAATTGGAGAAAAAGAAAAAGGCTAGAAATTCCCACGTTAATTAGAGAAAAAAGTAAAATCCTAACCATCCATATGGTGTGAATAGCTTTTAATTCAGAGTTTGTACTAGAAATAGAACTTTGGATCGCATGCATGGAGCATATTGGTCTAGCACTAAAAAGCAAAATATCACTCCATGGACAGCGTACTAGATACAAATTACAATTAGGACTATGTGAATAGCAAAGAATCCTGAAACAATTAGCATCCACATAGAAAAATTGTGAAGTTGTGCATAGATACACGGATACTCAAATCTTGGATCTAAATTTTTATATCCAAATTTCTATAATTGCATAATTACAAAAAGAACTGGAAAAGCAATCATGACCACTGAAGTGGTTACGGAGGTAGAACTGGAAAAGCTTTGTATCTTTTGTGAAGGATACCGCTGCATCGGTAGAGCCTATGGTCGAGGGAGGTGCTGCTTCTGAGGTGGTCGAGAGAGGTCTTGACCATCTGGCGAGTTAGGAGGGTCAAGGAGCGATAGCTCTCACGCAAGACCCACGACCAGACATGGTTGTGGCAGACCCCATTCCTCTACTCGAATTTCAACCAGACATGGTCGAAGAGAAGAAGTCGAAGAAATCTTCCTTAGGGAAGGTTTCTTCTCAATTCAAGATCAAGTTCAGAAAAGCAAGGTATGTAAAAGACAAAAGCATAAGAACAACATTTACCTTATGCTTTCTACAAATTTAACATATTTTCCTTTTTGTGATCTTAGTCTGACTCCTCTAGCCCCCAAGGACGCTTCTATCGAGAAGCCTGCCGTCCTTTCTTCTGTAGTCGAGGAAACGGTAGTGGGAGTGGCCACGACTACGGCCACTGTCTCTGTGGTGGAAGAAATCGTTGCTACTGAAGCGACTACATCCACAGAGGTGGTCGTTCCTGCCAAAGCAATCATGACCACTGAAGTGGTTACAGAGGTAGAAGCGAAGACGGTGAATGATGCGGCAGAAGCATCTCAACAAGATGGTGGAACTTCCGATCATCGTGCCGGAAAGGAAGTCATTGCGAACATTCCCTCAAGCTCCCAAAGAACTACCGACGCTGTCATCACCGAAGAAGAAGAAGAAGAAGAAGAAGAAGAAGAAGAGTACCTTAACTTCTTCTCTGAGTTCTTTGGACCTGCTTCCATTGTGGGATCTTCCGCATTCAGGTCTCGTAACCGAGTTCCTCACTCTAAAGACATTCCTAACAGGGGGAATGTTTTCGATGACGAGTATCTCGAAAAGGTTTGGTGGAACTGAGTCGAGGAGATCGATGAATTGAAGGATCCCACAAGGGTATTCTCCATGTTTGCTCGAATGAGCATAAATGTAAGCATCTGATGCCAAATATTTATATATGTGGTTTGTTTCTTGCTTCTAATTGTCTTTCTTTATTCAAAAAGCTTTGGAATAAATTGTCACTATTGGTGAATACAACCAACAACTTATACAACTACGATAATAAAAAGCGAACTCTGCAAGCAGGTAGAGAGATGGTAAGCTATTGCCATTTATAATTATTTTTTACTCAACTACTTGTGCAGTTCTCATGTCTATCTTTAACCTTTCTAGGTTTAAGAGTGACGAAAAATCCCTGACTGACGCACTCGACCACGAGAAAGTTGAGACAGAGAGGGTAAGGGTTGAAAAACTCGACCTGATGAAGAAACTTTAGGAGTCTAACTCTACAGCTCTTGATCTACAGAGTGAGATAAACAGTAAGTTCTGAACTTAAGATTGCTTATGATAATGATCTCCTGTTCTTTCTCTAACTCTTGTTTCTTTCCAGAAAAAGAGGTCGAAATGGGTAGGCTCCAAACCAAGGTCAACAAAAACGCCTTGGTTGTTCACGAACTATCCCATCCCACCAAAGAAAAAGACCCGGTGATAAAGTCATGGGCAGAGCAATCTGCGAAGAAGGATGCCTCCCATGACAACGAAATTAAGCAACTTGATGCTCGACTGGCGGGTAAGTAACTCTTTACCCACGACCAGTGTTGCTTACGAGTTGTTTAGGGATATGCTTCTGACTGGTCGTACTCTATTTTAGAGCAAATAGTTGAAATCAAGCAACTCCACGAAACTTCGACTCGTAGTCACGAGGAGACGAAGTCGTTGAAGATCAACCTTCAAGACAACATCTCACTTCTAAACAACGTAGTCGGTGGGCTTGGTGCTGAGGAAGTTACTCCTCTTGAAGACACCCTAACTACTCAATCAAGTATTGTTGGACAGGAAGTCAAAGCCTTAAGAGAGCTGATAACTACTCTGAAGGCCAACTAGGAGCTGACTCGATAAGAGAAGCGGTCGATGGTGCAGTAGGGTATGCCTTGGCAAAACTTAAGGCACACGACCATAATCTCGATCTTCAACCAATCGAGGACGACTTCGACTGCTCTGAAGAAGAATCAACTCATTTGATCGAAGAGGTGAAGCCCGTTAGCCAGAATGTCGTGGAGGAGATGCAAATTGGATCTCTTTCATCAGAGTAGATTGTAATAGGAAAACTTGTAAAGACAAGTCTTTTGGTTATGAATATATATACCTACTTTTACTGCAAATTATCTTATCGAGTTGTTAGTAACTCATAAGATAATGAATAGAAAAAGAAAATTGAATTTAAGACTAAGAATTGAAATCATATTAATGGCTTTATCCTAGCTCCTGACTATTTGCTTAGTTTATATAGATAAACTAAGTAAATAGTGTATATAAGGGTTTACTTAAAAAAGAAGTTTTTTCTACTTGTTTTGTCGATCTTAATTATCATGTTCTAGTCGTAAGAGTTTAGCAACAGACATACACTAGGAATTTCCTTCTAGTAGGCAAGACCATATGCAGAGAGGAAAGACTTAGACTAGTGAAGCTACGTTCTCCGACCATAGCAATCGAATCAAGAGCATCAACACGAGTGGGATAAACTCTTCGGAGTGCCTTAAAAGTTTATTCAACCGTTTCTAGTAAACTCAATTTGTTTGACACTAATAGTAAGAGTTGAAAACAGTATGACGCTAGGAAGTTCCTTCTAGTGGGCCCAACCACATGTAGAGAGGAAAGACTTTGACTACGTGTGTCTTTCTCTGACCAGTTTAAACGCATTTGATGTTACTAAAAGGAGTCAAACAAAATATAAAAGTATACTCCACTTAGAGAATTTTCTAAAAGTAATAAAAAAAATAAACTAAGGTTAAAAAGAGCTGACTTGAAAATGTTTCAACCAGATTTGTTAAACTCAGTCTCTTTGTATTGGTACCAAAATTTAGGAACAAGGTGACACTAGAAAGTTCCTTCTAGTGGGCATGACAATGTATAGAGAGGAAAAACTTTGACTAAGTGATGTTATCCTTCTTCGATCATTGTAAAGAAAAAACTAAGTGTATAAAAATGATCGAAAGACTATCCAAGCACTACTCAAAAGTAAGACAATAAAGAGTGAAGAAACCTAAAACTTTATTGATATAGTAAGGAGTTACACATAGAATTTGCGTAACTAGTCGATGTTCCAGGAATCGAGAAGACCCGGCCGTCTTCCATTGCTAGTCGTACCGAACCTGGTCACGTAACTTCAACTACTGTGTAAGGACCTTCCCACTTGGGGGAAAGCTTATTCTGATTAGACTGAAATTGAATTTTCTTCAACACCAAGTTACCTACAGTAAGGCTGCGAGGTTGGACCTTATGATCGTAGTATTTGCGCATGGCTTGTTGGTAGACCGCTGAATGGATCAAGGCTTGATTTCTCTTCTCTTCGAGTAGGTTGATGTCATCCGCTCGAAGTTGTTCCTAGGTAGAGTCGCTGAAGGTTTCAACCCATGCCGACCAGATCTTTAGTTCTGGTGGAAGCATGGCTTCAGCCCCAAAAACTAGGAAAAAAGGTGTTTCACCTGTAGCTCGACTTTCAGTCATGCGAACTGCCCATAATGCTGAGGGTAATTTTTGTACCCAAGCCCCTAAGCGCTTGATAAGCTAGTCGAACACTCGAGTTTTGATGCCCTGCATTATTTGGTGACACGGGGGATGCCCGATCTTCATGGTGTAGGATCAATGATAACTTTGGATCCGTGTAACCCTTGTGAGTACGTTTTTGTACTCAGTTGGCTTGTCTTGTTGCAGGTAAGAACGTCATAGTTGAGTGATAACGATTGGTACTTCAGCTTTAATCCCAGATCGTTGCCCTTGGGGTTGTGGCGCACCATTGGGAAGGTTGTTTTTATTACATAAACCTTGTATTCTTGTTTACTTAATATTTTCTGCTGCTAATTTTTATTCGTTATATTCTAATCGTGTATGCAAGTGATATAATGTTGTATGGATATGTGCATGTTAGCAGCTGATCCTGAGAGCTAACTTGAGACACATATCCGGGTACTCGATACAGAGGAATATGTAGACGCTAGGAGGGATGATCAGGAGGGAACCTTGTGCAGCCAGCGTGCAACAAACAACTTGGTACGATTTTTGCTGATTTTGCCCCTGATGATTTTCGCTCCCTAATGATTTTGTCCAACAGGCTGCATATACTGTGGCTGCTAAGGAGATTCATGGCGAGGACTTCGACGTAATGAATTCACTACCGGACGCGGCTGTTGTGTACAAGGCTGGAAAGGGGAAGAAACATGGTCGTTTCTTCATGGGTGCCGGCTACATTAGCACACCGACAACCCTTTCGGAGGTCTGAACCACGAGTACTATATCAACGGATGAAGTACACCTTCAAAGACGACCGCGACCATCACATGGGATATTTTCTCAGGTTTCTGAGCTTTAGGCGAGGCTGCAAGAGGAAATCGAGGCTAGGCAGCGGTTAGAGCAAATGTTCCTGCAGGTTAGTTGGAGTGTGCTAGTACAACAACAACGTAATATGCAAATATATATATATATATATATATATATATATATATATATATATTCATACTTGGCTAATGTATGGCAACGCAGTAAACAAATATGCGAGCACTCGACCGGACTCGACTTGATGGCCCTACACCGGGGGAACCACTGCCTAACTTATCTGCTCCGGTTAGTAACTGCATACTGATTATTATATTGTTAGTCTCTTATGAGTGCTTGATTCAGAAGACATTCAAATGACATGCAATGTAATTATTGGTCGCTACTGCAAATTTTTTATAATGTGATTTCTTATGAAAATGTAGGGAACAGCGGGATCAGCTGCTTCTGGTGCTAATGCTAGTGCTAATGCTGAAGATGGTGCACGTGTTAATGATGGTGCTAATGCTGAAGATGTTGGTGCTAATGCTGAAGATCATGTGAATGTGTCCATCGCCGAGAGGCCACCACCAGGTGCTTGCTATTTTCATGATCTACTTGTGCAAACATGAACATACATCACTCCATTTTTGTGTTGATGTAGCATATATGCATGCATGCTCAAATAATAATGTTTAACAATTATCTGAAATAATGTTGAGTTCACCCTATATTTGCATACATTCGTAAAGAATCTGGTTCTAGTTTTTCCTCCACTTCTATCAAATCCACCTTCACGAATCTAAACCTCACAATCTTCTATAATATACATCAAGTTCAGCTTAATAAATTGCGAAATGGCATCTCCACCTTTGCGATTCACACATTGTACTTAACACATTTCTGTTACTTTCTTGCTCAGATGTGCTTCAGGGGCTATGTTTTATTGACAAATAATACTATCGCTATTTGATTAGCAAACTCGACCTTGAATGACAAAGAACCTATGTTGTAGTGTATGTTTGCCATTTTTCACCTACAACTACACAAGTCGTACGTGTACATAAGGGATTTTCTTAATTTAGTGATTATATTAACAACTACATAGTAGTTAATCAGATAAAAACATGACAACAACGACTTGCCTTGCTGCAAAATTTAGTGTGAAAATGTGTTCAAGTATGTACCGAATTTGGATTAGTACGCTAGGTGCAAAATATTTTGTGTAAGTTTCAACCACACCGCCTCCCGATGTCAAAATTGAGTAGAATTAAGAAAAGCACAGGTTTGCATATTGACTTGTTCACTAACTCAATATGTGGCAACAACTTGTGGTCCAACTTAATTTGTTTCTCTTCTCTTTCAAGTACTAGCCATGCCATAACGACAATGACAACGACATAGATTTGCTTCTTGCTTCACGAACGGTACAACAAGAACGCCAAACATTTCTTTTCTAGGCCGAAAATAGACCAAACAGCTCATACATGGTTTGTTGGAAAGAATTGAAATATACACATCCTAGGCGTAGTGAATAAGCACCATTGAATGCCAAATATGGGTTTTCAGTTAGGTTTGCAAACATCATGACTAACATATACCTTCAAGTTAGATTTCTTGCCATATCTGAATACCACAATTGTTGCATCCAACTGTGTAGAGGATACACTTGTAACTTCTTTCCTTTCACTTCTCTATTGTTGTAGTTTTTTTATAAATACTTTCTTGCTTACATTCAGAATTTGCATAAATCAGTGCAACTTGATCAAATTCCTCCTCGTGAATACTAATTTTTAGTGCAAGTGTGAACATTTTAAGAGTAGTTTCTGGTTGTCAGTATAGTAGTAGTAGTAGTACTATGCTTGCAATAATAGTTTTCACAACGTAATCAAGAATCATAACAACACTACATTCAGCAACAAAGTTCAGGGAGAGCATTATCAAACAATGCACAAAGGTACAGTACTTGTATATATGTGTTTCACTAAATGTAATACACATAGGAACTACTGAGCTCCATGTCATAGTCACACTTGCTTTGTATAGTCACAAGCTTTTGTTGTCAATAGTTAGGTTAATTATCTTTTCATGTAATATCAATTCCTTACTTTTGTTGTAAGATGACACTAATATTAAGTTTTGTTGTATTTGCAGAACTCACAAAATGATGCTGGAGTAATACGTATGAAACCTCGTAATCCCCGTCGCATCCTCCATAATAACATAGCACAGAAGATTGAAGCGGGAAATTCTGTGCAAATGGTAGCAGTGATATGTGCTTTTGTTTGATGTAACGGATAAGACTATGAAATTACTACTTGGAACTATTATATGTATCATGCCTTATGCTTAGATTTTCGAATTTGAACTTGAATGTTGTGAGCTTGGGAACTATTATATGTATCCCCTTTGTTCGATCTATATATATATTGTGAATTGTGGTATTTTTCTTGTTATCGAATGGATGGATAGATTATTTGATTGCTGAGTTTTCTGTTAGTGCAGTTCAAAATTAAATGCAAATCGAATGTACAAAATTAGTGAAAAATGGGTTGGTGCTATTCAGCAAATTCCCGAGTATCGACCAAAACATCCTCGAGTGTCGACACTCCGAAAATCGACCAAAACGTTCCCGAGTGTCGACACTCGGGACACGTTGTCCGTCGACACTCGGGAAAGGTTGCCCTCCTGGTTTCGTCGGAAACTTTCCTGAGTGTTTCCTTCAGTACATTCTCGAGTGTCCACACTTGGTAAAGGTTTCCGTTACGGTTGAACAAGCCGTTGAGGCCTGATTTTTTCCGAGTGTACATATATACACTCGGGAAAGTACTGTTTCCCGAGTGTAACACTCGGGAAACTGTTTTTGCCTTGACTAATCTACCCTGAGTGCTATTTCCCGATTGTTGGCCTTCGGGAAATTCGCTCCCGAGTGTTTTGCCTCATTTCCCGAGTGTTTTTGGCACTCGAGAAAAATCGGGTTTCTGGTAGTGAATCTTACACAGGCATTTCTCCATCCATCCAAGCACGAACATTAAGACAGATTATGGCCCATTGGGACATAGTTATGTGAAGTGATCTAGCATCAACAGTTATAATCTTCATCTGTATGCCTATATTTCATATGACATCCCAACCTTCGTAATCCGCCCTCGAGGAATAGACAACATCTTCTCACCGCTTTCTAAAGTTCTTTCGAGGAAAGCGAGACGAGTTGACAATGATCTTCTTGAGGAGCGAGGAATGAGGTCTTGCCACCACCTCACTCTCCAAAGATGTACACCACACCTTTCTTCATCTCTTCTAGGATAGCTTGTCGCCTCCGCCGGATCTTCACCATCTCTTCCATGTTCATCTTCTCGCCTAGTATCCAGCTTTAAACAAGTATTATCATTGTAAAATTAGCGGTTTTAGCAAATATTCAGATATAACAACAATTATCGCCATCAATCTAACAGAAAATAGATGTCTCCCCGATATAATAAACCAACTCATACAAAAACAAATTGGAATGTTTATGTTAATCGATTGAATTGCAGAGTGAATTTGTTACCCGAAATTGTGGGAAACGCTTGCTCTCGCCACTAGGTTGCTTTGTGTGTTCAGAGAATGATTCCACCAGTGTAAGCACCTCCTCGGCATAGACCGCACGTCCCGAGTGTTTTTCATGGTCGCAAAGCTCTCGGTGAGAGGTAGCGTGTCGGTGGTCCAGATTATCGGCTCGCCGCCCACAACAGAGAGGTTGACATCTCGGATGTAGTAATCGAGGCACTCAATAATGGCATTGACGAAATCCTTGGCATCCTCAAAGGGGTCCCGGTACCCGTAACACGCCACGCATTGGAACACCTTGTATTCCTCTCTGTCGACATGTCGGAGAAGGAAGCGCTCCGACATGTCTACGGATGGAATTGGCAAGTGCTCGATCGAGACGAAGATGAGCACCGAGTGGATGGAAGGGATCTTCTCAATGAGGTGAGGGAACACTGGTGGTATGCCCTGCACCAGCTCAGTGTTTATCAAGTCCTTGTTGCGGAACTACTTGTAAAAGTTTGCACCCAAGTGCCTCATGCACCACCAGCTCTGCAGATCTGCCCATAGAAGTGTTTCATTCTCTCCTTGTTGTAGCTGAGTTATTGCACTCAGTAGGCCTGCATGCCGATCATGTATGATGCATACGTTGGGACGGCCCTGTACAATAGAAATCCTCATATTCCTTAGGAACTACAACTAGCTGTCCGTGTTCTCAACGAAAGCGAATGCCGCGGGAAGAACTTGATTATTCCTGTCCATCGCTATTGTAGTCAATATTTGGTCCTTGTACTTTTCGATCAAGAATGTGCCATCGACGCACAAGATTGGACAGCAGTGCCGGAATGCATTTATGCGTAGACCAAAGGCAAAGAATGCTCACTGCAGTACCCTCTTATTGGCCCACTTCGGATGTGTGAAATCTTGAATGTCGACATGAGTGTCGGGATTCCTGTCTTGTATGACTGAGAGTAGCCTGGGGAGGTTGTGATAGGAATCCTTGAACATGCCGAACTTTGATTCCAATGTCTTCTGTTTTGCCCTCCAAGCCTTGATATAGTTGACTGTATACTGGAACCTTGCCTCAATCGCCCTAATGATGGATCGTTGCTTAAAATCTAGATAATCCATGATCTCACCATACATGAGATTGGCGATGAAGCCTGATGATAGGTTCCGGTGGGACTGCACTAACTCTCAGTGACGACACATGTGTGTGGAACAACTATAGAGCATTTCCAGTAGGTGTTCCACTTAGGCTGAAATGCGTGCACTAACCAAGGGCATCCCTCTATGTTGCACTTCACATCGTAGCATCTTGGGTTAGACTTGACGACTATGAATGTACGCCGTATCGACAAGGCCCAGAATTTGACCGCCTCCTGCACGGCCTCCTTGCATTTGTACATAGCTCCTTGCTTGACCTCGTTCTAGTTGTACTCCCACGGCACACGGGAGCCTTCATTGACGACGAGGTTGTCGAACTAGTATGTGTTCCACTCGGATGGAACTGTTTGTTGGTACACATCATCCTCGTCGTCGGATCCTTCATCTTCTAACAATACCATGTAGTCCCAGTCTTCGAGATCCATCTTTTGCACTACGGCTTCCACTTTCTCACCCTCGTCAGCAAGCCCACAAGCTTGCCAGACTGAAGAAGCTCCTTTCACAGAGTCTTCATTGACAGGACCAGCTACTCCGGACCTTCGACCATTTTGTGCGCCGCGTTGTGGCTAGAGTTCCTTCTTGTTTAGCCGTGGATGTAGGAGTGGGCTTGGCATATGCCTGGGCCAGAAGGACCAAACCCACCCTCCCCCCTCGCCATGTGTACATATAACTGCCATGACCTTGTTCCCTTGAGCAGCACTAATTCCTAATATGTGGGCTATGCTGCTCGGGGGGCTAGGTAACTCAATCTTAGATTATACACATCATGGTCCACTTGGAATCAGTGAAACAACGATCGCATCACAGCGCCCCATGTATGCCCCTCTACTCTTGGTAGGAGCATGGTCGCCGATTGGAAATAACGCAAATTAATCCCCTCGGGACCCTCCGGAATAGTCCCCTGACCGTAGTAAATTTTAAAATTGGTGACGTCCGACATATTTGAAGGACTGTACCGTAAAGAATATTTCTACGATTAACCACATATCTAAAACTATACTACCCACCGAAAAGTATTATGTACAACATACTGCACTATGTAACCGTACATCTAAAACTATAGAATCCATTCACTTAAAAAAAATTACCTGACAGGTGGGCGACCGGACGGTCAGTGTTTCGCTAGCTTCTCTTCTCCCCTGTACTCCTCTCCCTTCCATCCTTCTCTTTTTTATGAATAAAAGTGAGTTCTGTGCTGAATTTTAGGGTTTCAAGGGTCTTTTTTTATAAGGGAGAGTTCCTGTCGACAGTTCAACTGGCGACAGGGAGTTGAACCGGTGACGGGTAGTAAACAGAGTCCTTGTCGCCAGTTCAAACAGCAACAGGGAAATATTTTTGTAATTTTTTGGGGTGACTATTTATTTTTGTAATTATCTTTTAAAATAATATTATGTTTTTTAAAAAATCATTAGTAGGTGTGGAAAAAAAAACTCGTTAGTACGACTTGTTAGCTCGGTTTAGAATTCCTCCAATTACACTAATTAATTAGTTAAACATTGAAATGAATCAATTTATAATGAAATTGGATTTCGCTCTAACTTAGCTTGGATCGTTAGCTCGGTTCTAAAAATACTTTTAAACTATAAATAAAATAATATTAAATTAATATGTTAATTTCGAAAAAAAATTTGATAAGACAGGGACTTACATGATGCCCACGTCTACCCGTCAGCCCCACTCCCCTCTTCTCTCTTTCTCACCGGCGTTGTGTGGGCGTGGACCTATTTATTTCCAATTTCCAATGTGATTTGAGATTTTTATGCTCTTATCCTTTTTTGCTAGAGATAGTTTTGTTCTTCTGTATTTCTCAGGCCGATTCCCATTACGTACCATGGTACGTTTTGTCAGACTAACTCATATGTATGACAATGACGATGACTACATTGAATATCGACAACGGGTTGAGTTTAGTTAAAGTAAGTCTTGTTTGATTTGTTTTCCCGACGAACACCATCGCTACAGTACATGAACAGTGATCATCAACAATCTGCTTCTTGTCGCTGTGATCCCCGAAATCATGATAGCATATACAATGAGTTTATGTTAGCCGCCTATAGTCACTGCCATGTAGGTTTTTATTGATGTGGATAAAAGAGAATGAAGAGAGAGAAAGATGTTGCCTATAATCCTGTAGTTGACTATAGCACCAGAAACAAGAAAAGCAATAAAAAATTGTGTGTTCTATAAAGACAGCTAAAAAGATAGTAACTGCATGTACCATTGTATAAGCTATCTTTAGTGTTGTCTATAGATAACATAGAGAGTTGCTATAGACAACAGCTGTCTGTACCATTGTATATGTCCTAATGTGTTGCGAGATCCAGAGCATCCGCAAAAAAGATAAAAGTCAGTTTAACAAATTTAATGTAACATATTTTTATCTAGAAATTTTCATTAAGCTCGGTGCTTATGGTTATTTGTTGTGCACACGTTTAAATAATCGTCTTTTAGAAAAAAGAGGAATGCACGCGGTTTGGGACCGATTACGAGGCACCTAGGTTCCAAAGAAAAGGCAAAGGCATACCGAGGAGACTAGCAGCATGTCCTCAGATTCTTTCTTTTTGCCATTCAGAAATTTGAAATCAGTATATCTTTTAAAACAATCATCCCATTCGTGATCCATTTGAACCATCATGTTCCTTGTGATAAGATGAACAAAAGAAGACGGATGTTGTATATATTTTTGTTTCATTGATAGCAATTTTTCCGAAACAAATCAAAACATACTATGGGAACATAATCAAAGATATTGCGTAACAAATGAAACATACTATCGGAATAAAATTAATCATACCACTAAAAGAAAATCAAACATATGGTCTGGACGTATTGAATTGTGCAGAGGGTTAAATGGATTTCTTCCGAGTTTGTAATCGAATTGTTCCGATCATGGAATCGAATTGTTCTCAAGGTTATATTGAGTTGTTCGGAGTGTGGAATTGAATTGTTCGATATTGAAATCGAATTGTTCTGAAGGTTAAATTGAATTATTCTGAGTGTGGAGTCAGATTGTTCTGACCGTAGAATCGAATTGTTCTGAGCGTGGAATCGAATTGTCATGAGAGTTAGATTGGATTGTTCTGAGCGCTGTATTGCATTGTTTTGGGAGTTAGATTGAACTGTTCTAAGAGTGGAACTAAATTGTTTCGATTTTTAGTTTGAATTATCCAAGGCAAACTGTCACCAATTGAAGTCAAAATATATGCAATATGGGTCATATACTGTTCATCTTGTCACAAGAAACATGATTTCAAATGAATTTCAAATCGGACATTCAGTTTTAAAGGTACGAACATTTGAATCATGGAAACAAAACTGAGTTAATTACTAAATTTGGCTACTGACATCATCACAGAAACAAAACTGAGTTCCGTAGTTCCCGTCTGTTTGCAAAAGAAAAAACAATACCCAGTTTTTTTCTACGTTCAGTTTACTACATTAACTTTAATTTGCTCTTACTTTGTTTCATATTTTTCTATAACATTTCTCATGTAGCAATATGGCAATACCAAAGGAATAACTTCACTACTGGAATTGGGCGCACTTTATTCCTTTACTAGCTCAAGCAATTATCCATCTAGCCTTGCCTGGCAAGACTATATATTTGGTAGAGATTAAAAACTTAAGGTCATGTACAATGGGCTTACATCAGCTGTTTATAGTCTTTGCCACGTAGGATTTAAGCTGATGTAGATGAAAGAGAATAAAAAGAGAGAAATATGTTGTCTACAATCATGTAACCGACTGTATCACCAGAAGCAAGGAGGAAATGTCTTAGGTTCATGAAAATATTAAAAGATTGTGTCATCTATCAAGATAAGTGAAAATAAAACCCATTGTATGAGTTGTCTACATGTGACATAAAAAGTTACTATAGATAACAGTTGTCTGTACCATTGTATATGTCCTAACAAACAAACTTGCTCATACGGGCAAGGATTGGCTCGCTCATGTGGGCAAGGTTTCATTGCTTATTACTTTGTTATTATCTGGACCGCCAAATAGTTTTTAATAAATACTACAAAGTATTTTCATAAATTACTAAAATTTTCCCAAAACGTGCACTCATTTTATACTTTAAAGAAAAAAATACCTAGACTTACTGACTTGCTTATTTGACGCATTGCTTATGTGAGCTACTTTTTTCTTACTAATTAAACAAAGCAAGATATGCGAGAGCTCTATATCACGTATAAGAAAACATCTCCCAAATAGGCCCGCAACAAAGTATAGATCATATCTTAGTTTGCATTGATTTCTTCGAGAGAAATCAATTTAATAGAGTTTTTTTTTAAAGAAAAGACATGAGGCTACAGTGACAATTTAAGAAAGAGTTGCATATATTATTATTCATATTTATGCCTGCCCACTTCTTAGTTATTATTATTGTCATTTGTATCCGTGGTAATGTGACTATTCTCGTTACAAGGAATTGATTTTGCTGCGTCTTGCATCAACAACTTGATTTATAACACTTTTAATCGATATTTATCTACTCATACTTATCGCTGATACATTACATAATTATTAATAAATTCCATCATTTTTGCACTTGTTACATTGTATTATTTGACAGATGGAGTAAGAAAAGATAATATATTATCCGAAAATTAGTTTAAAAAACCCGTTTGTAGGCTGCAGCCTGCAGCCCTGCTCCGTCACCCGCTTATCAACCACGCGACCGTTCACGTCTACATAAGTCACTGAGCAATAGACATTTTATTATATGGGCGCCCACATGTCAATTCTGATGACCAAATCTATCTCTGCACACCACATCACATTATGTGCTCCCTCACACGGCAGCGGAGGAGACAGTAGCTCGCGGTGTTAGTAGACGCAACACTATTTTTCTAGATGGGTCAACTCTAACCCATCAGGTTAACCGTGTCCAGACCGGTATAACATGGTCCGTGAACTCAACATGTTGTGCCTAGATCGGCGGCTGAGCCCACGAGCCGATATAGCACGACTTGTTTAACCTACCGGACCAGTCAAGCTATGTCTAAACGAGTCCATAATGGGCCGTGCCACCGTTTAGACACCTCTATCCCTCACCACCAATTTTGCAAATGCACTCCCACGAGGCCACGACTAAACGAGGAGTCTCCGACTTGTGGGCCTTTATGACTATTTGGCAGACTAAGTATAGGTCAACAGCTGTGTACTGGATTTGTAGAGTCGAATTTTTGCTGTTCCTTGTGATAATAGCAGTTGGGTGTTCTCCTTTGTGGACTGATAATTTCTTGACATGGACAAGGCCTGCATGACTGGCATCATGGCATCTTCCTCTACAGTTTACACTCAAAATGTATGAAAATGAACGACCATTCCAATCTTACCCAGGCATTTCTCCATCCATCCAAGCGTGAACATTAAGACAGATTATGGCCCATTGGGACATAGTTATGTGAAGAGATCTAGCATCAACAGTTTTAATCTTCATCTGTATGCCTATATTTCATATGACATCCCAACCTTCAGAATCTGTCCTCGAGGAATAGACAACATCTTCTCACCGTTTCTGAAGTTCTTTCTGAGGAAAGCGTAGACGTAGTTGACAATGATCTTCTTGAGGAGCGAGGAATGAGGTCTTGCCACCACCTCACTCTCTCCAAAGATGTACACCACACCTTTCTTCATCTCTTCTAGGATAGCCTGCTGCTCCTGCTGGATCTTCACCATCTCTTCTATGTTCATCTTCTCTGCCTGGTATCCAGATTTAAACAAGTATTACTGTTGTAAAATTAGCGGTTTTAGCAAATATTCAGATATAACAACAATTGCTGCCATCAATCTAACAGGAAAATAGATGTCTCCTGATATAGTAAACCAACTCATACAAAAACAGTTGGAATGTTTATGTTAATTGATTGAATTGCAGAGTGAATTTGTTACCTGAAATTGCGGGAAACGCTTGCTCCTGTCACTAGGTTGCTTTGTGTGTTCAGAGAATGATTCCGCCGGTGTAAGCATCTCCTCGGCATAGACTGCACGTCCCGAGTGTTTTTCATGGCTGGCAAAGCTCTCAGCGCGAGAGGTAGCGTAGCTGGTGGTCCAGATTATCGGCTCGCCGCCCACAGCGTAGAGGTTGACATCTCGGATGTAGTACTGGAGGCACTCAATAATGGCATTGACGAAATCCTTGGCATCCTCAAAGGGGTCCCGGTACCCGTACCGCGCCACGCATTGGAACACCTTGTATTCCTCTCTGTCGACATGTCGGAGGAGGAAGCGCTCCGACATGTCTACGGATGGAATTGGCAAGTGCTTGATCGAGACGAAGATGAGCACCGAGTGGATGGAAGGGATCTTCTCAATGAGGTGAGGGAACACTGGTGGTATGCCTTGCACCAGCTCAGTGTAGAAGAGCCCGACCCCGGGAACCCTTTGTATGTCTCGGCGCTCTAGTAGCTCTTTCACTTTGTCACGGGGCACAGAGTGCTCAAGCTCAAACTTGTACCTCTTCACATGCACATAGTGCCATACGATCATCACCATCATCAGAACTGCTGACATGGCCACAGGCACGTACGCACCACGCGCAAATCGGTATAGGACTGCTGACAGGTAGATCGACTCTGATGCCATGAAGACGATGAAGAATATTGCGATGCACCAGATGCTGATCTTCCATACAAGGAGCATCACTATTGCCAACAGGAGGGTTGTGATGATCATCACAAGAACCACACATATTCCTGCATTGAAGGAAATGTACAGAGTTAATATGTACACCTGTATATGTAGATGCATACATTTGTGTAGGTTGATTGAAAAACAAAATGCAAATATAACTCAGGCATTCAGGGTGTAGTTACCGTGAGCTTCTCCAATGATCACAGTTGTCTTGAAGCCGATTGTTACAAGGCAAGCACCCACGCAGAGCAAGAAGTTTACTTCAGGGATGTACAACTGCCCCGAATATTGCCTTGACGTGTGCAGTATCTTAACCCTCGGAAAGCAGCCGAGTGTCTGCGAATGGGAAATGGTCGCGAACGCGCAGGAGATCATGGCTTGGCTTCCGATGATGGACGCAGCAATGGCAATGATGAACGTCGGCCAAAACAATGAGTCTGAAATTGCATCCAAGTGACTAAAGATTTAACTTCTGATGAAGAATTCAAATGTATGTACTAGTGAGGTATCATGTGGATTCTATGCATACTTGGAGTTGATCTGTAGAAAGTGTTAGCTACATGCTCTGGGTGTACTCTCAGGTATGCTGCTTGCCCAATGTAAGCCAACAACACTGAAGGGACTAGTCCAAAGCCAAAGCTTAGCTGAAGTGGAAGAAAGAAATGGCAGTGTGATCAGTCAATGATACAGATAATCTATCTTACTTCTCTGAATTTTCACCAAGAATCGTAAAACGTCGAAGCATTCGCATACCTGAATTGATCTGACGCTGAAATATCCTAGATCAGCGAAAAGGGCTTCTGTACCTGTCACATATGCACAATACTTTTCTACTCAGTAAACAGCAATATCTTGTCGTGAAGATACTTGCTTCTTGCAAGATTTGTCACTGTTATCTAATACAATTTGTGTTATACGATGTAGGCCGGCTACCTGTGAAGCAAAGGAGTATGCCACCAAGCGAGACCCATCCTTTCTTCCTGTTCCTTCGGAAATAGTCGATGATGTATTTCAGATTGAACGCCTTCAGTACGCCGGTATCATACTTTATCAGGTTGTAGATCCCAACACTCCCAATGAGGAGCAGCCACATGAGGATTATTGGCGCGAACAAGTAACCGACTTTGTCGGTGCCAAAGCGCTGGATCGCGAACAAGACGACCAAAATCGCCACAGTGATCCATACAATTTCATCTGTTGAAAGAGTCACAGCACACAAGTCATTATCGTGAAGGCATCTTATTGGTATCTATTGTACATGAATCTAGCGATATCATACCTTCTAAGTAAAACTCGTATTGTCGGACTTCTAGCGCATGGAAACGTAAACTACTGCGTTAGTAGACGTCCACAAGTCTTCTGAAAGTGACATGCTCACAAAAGTCCCCTCTTCAGCGGTTCAGGACCGCCGCGATCAAAATATTTTGAAAAAAATAGGTGCAAGATTTTCTATTGTGATTAGTTGAACCGGTCAATGAATGTTGTGCATTTGATTGGATGACAGCAACAACAGTCCTTGGAACATTATCGCAACCAAACAGTTTGATACCGGCAACACAACCACGTACATATGCTGGACTCATTAAATGCTAACAATAACAGTTCACTCCAAGTCTTTAGTTCATCAACAGTCGGAGATGTTAAAAACAAAAGTAGAGCCGTGTAAATTAAGAAAGATAACATGTTTGAATTTTTGTACCATGCATCTTGATGTTCTTTTCCTAATTTCCAGTTTGTTGGTGTTTCTGAATAATGAAAACTAGGCTGCCTGTAATTGGTACTCTGTCCTTTGATTTTTATAAGGCATCCCCCACATTTCAAGATTCAAACATCGCAATCTTTAACCAACAATTAGTCCAACGGTATATAAGTCTTATTAGAAAGTACTTTCCTATGATAATGATTTTCTAGTTGCCAATAATATATTGTAAAAGAAATTAACAATTAAAGTTTAATTTTGGAGACCGCACCGAGCTAAACCATGGCTTACAAAAATCAATGGATAGAGTAGCTTATTTTTCCGCCACGTACCTGTTGTCAGATTCGGTGCTTTCTCTTTTAGCCCGCCAACCGCAGATAGAACTGAAAAATTTTCCCAAACAAAATTCAGCGTAAACCATGTCAGATTCTTCGATTCAGTCATTCAGAACATGTAAAAGCTTTGAATGGTGACATATAATATGTTAGAGTTAGTACCTGAAATCGCAGGTGTCAGCACGGCGTCGCTGATAACCATGGCCGTGGCGAGCATGGTGACGAGGAAGAGGGAAATCTTGACGGTCTTGTTCGTCTCGAGCAGTTCTTTCATCCACTGAGATCTCCTCAGCGTCGCCGGCGGCTTCCCGCGGTTGTACATGGCGACGAGCTCGTCTTCGGCCTGCTGGTTCGGGATCAGGCTGACCTTCGCGTGGCGCGAAATCAGGGTGTAGAGCGCGAACGTTCCACCTGACAAGAAGTTTTGAGCTAACATTAGCTACCCGTTCTGACTTTTCTGAACTCTGCTACTCATCTTAGAGATCTTAGAGGTCAACGATAGTCAGCAGCGAGGATGATCGGAATTATATTTGAAGAGCTGAGGTCCAGAATGATCGAAAATACCGGGTAAAGTCAGTAGACTCAAGTATGGCGTAAAATAGACAAGGATGACTGAACGGAATATTCACTGCGACGGGTTGCGTCAAGCGGCGCGGGATCGGTGCAAGTGGCATGATGGTATCGGGGGAAGCCGGATGAGAGAGACATGCCGATATAAAAAGAACTCTTGATTAACCTATACGTGACGAAGCATTTGATTGCTTCATGAAGATTGAACTCGATTTTTAGAGAAGGATCGAGAAAGGGTATTTTTGTAATTTCACCAAAATTCTGCCTTAGTGACCTTTGGCTAAACCATGGCGCAAGACGGCGCAAGAAAATATGGTTTAGGTCAAATGAAGATAAAGATCACGAAGAAAAGGGATTCGAGAAGCCCAGTTCATCATCCGCTTTGAGGAGCGAGCGTGAGTGCATACCCGTTTGTGTGTGGACTTAACGGGTGTCTATTAGGGTTTTCTCTCATAGCCTAGCCTCTGCTATCAAAGGGAATGTCTAGATGTGGAGTTCCTAAGTCATTCCAAGATAAAAACTCTAATTTGTGTTTTGGAGATTTTGGAGCAGTTGAGGCTAGGGTTTGTGAGAGATGGATTGGTTGTGTGCTCAAGTGTTGAGTTTTTGTCCTTTATATTGGAGTGGCTATAAACAAACTTCTATCTTAAATCAATCCAAACAAAATTCCTTCAAGATTAGTCTCTTCTTGTTCTTACTCTCTTTTTGGTGACTTTTGGGTTTTTGGTGATCCTTTGGTTTCTTGCTGAGATCTTACTAGATCTTACCCATGAGCAAGTTCTAGGATCAAAGTTTGATTTTCCAAGGTTATTATACCCCCCTTCCTTTATGTATGAAATTTATAGAACCTTGGCTTTAATCTTCTCGATCGTCAATTGGAATAGGTTCATCACCTTCTTGATGAGTTATGGTTAAAATTTAAAGGGATTTGGATCACTGAATCAAAAGTTAAGCCGATTTGTGATTTTAAGTTCATCTCGATTTCACTGTTCATCAGGCTGTAGGTCAGACCGCCACTGATGAGAGGTCTGACAGCTAGGCCAAAGGTCAAACCACCTAACCTGAGAGGTCTGACCACCCGACTCATTTTGTTTCGAGTTTTCGGTGTTTTTAGTTGCTGTGCTTCGGGGTTTCGATTGGATTCAATGTAAGACTTCTGTTACGGTTGTATATTTATCTTCATAGTTTCCATAGCTATTGGAGTGAAAATTGAGTTAAATCCGATCAAAGTGAAAAAGAGATAGTGCTCCTATTTACCCACCTCTAGTCGCCGTTTTAGTCCAACAAAGACACCATATTTCTACTCCGACGGGGGCAGCAAGGATGTGAAGACGGTCTCTCGCTCGCTGCGCTATGCCTTGACAAGGAGGTAGAATTCGCATTACTCGTGGCCCACGACGGGTGCGCTCGTATTTCGCCGCAACCTGCCAAGGCTGTCACTAGAGAGAGGAGGACGCCGCCATGCCGAGGCGAGAGGAGGCTATTGGACATATTGAGGAAGAGGCTGCTCGTGGGAAGAGGGGATGGATTGCCTAGGGTGGAAGGCGACGGGATCCCAATCCCCTCAATTTGGAGCGTTATGGGCTTTGTACAACGCTAGGAAGTGGATGCAAAGGAAGCTATATCTATTAGGAATAATCAAGATTAAGTGTATGTAGTGTTAGTGTTTTGCATGTAGATGAAGACGTGTTCAACTGCACAGTGGGCCCGTAACTTAATTTGCTTAGTCAAATAACAGTATGCGAGAAGTTCTGTTGGCCGCGAGAACCGGTCAGTTGGGTGTGCGTGTGTTGAAGTGTTTTTATCTCATGTACTTAGAAGTTATGTTGGCTTTTGCTCAGTACGCGAGAGCCGAAAAAAAAGAAGCTAACATTTGGGTGCTAAGCAGTTGCAACACCACCAAATCTTTGTGCGTGTGTTCCTTCTTCCGTGTTCATCTCCTCCCACGTATTCGCACGTGTGTGCTCTCATTTCTGTTAGCTTCTAGAGAACTAGTGCGTGTGTGAGTTGCAGTATTCACCAAGCTCGGATCCAATATTTGGTATCAGAGTCTGATTTCTTGATCCGTGTATGTCCAATATCTTATTGCGCTCTTGGGGAAGTGCTGTCATTGGTGACGAGGCGACGTCGAGCCGCACCATCGTTGCCGACGGTGGTCCGTCGAGGTTACCGGGAAGAGAAAGCAACGTCTCTCTTCAATACCCTATGATGAGCAAGAGCAACTACGGAACATGGGCAATTAATGTAAAGGTGTTCATAAATGCCCAAGGTGTTTGGGAAGCTGTGGTGGCCGATGATATTGATGAGCACAAAGATTAGATGGCCCTTGCGGCCATCTTCCAAGAAGTCCCGGAGGAGACTCTCCTCCTACTCGCCGAAAAGGAGACATCGAAAGCTACGTGGGACACGTTCAAGACGATGTACGTCAGCATTGACCGCGTCAAGGAGGTGCACGTGTAGACTCTAAATAGCGAGTTCGAGGGTTTGCACATTAAGGAAACAGAGTTGGTGGACGACTTCGCCGTGAGATTGACAACTCTCGTCAACCAGGTTCGCAGTCTTAACCATTGAGCATTTGGGGACTTGAAGACAATGATGGTGGAAGAAGCGATCGGCCACCTCAAGGCATATGAGGAGCGTCTACGTGGTCTGAGTGGCGACAATAACGACGAACATCTTCTCCTAACGTGTGCCGAGTGGAAGGCTTAATCGGCGAAGAATAGAGATGATGAGCCCAGCGACTCTGACGACAATGGTGGCCGAAGCTGTGGGAATCGTAAATTCGACAAGGCTAAAATAAGATACTACAACTGTAACAACTATGAGCATTTTGCTTCCAAATATTGCAAGAAGGAGGAACAGACGCATCTCGTGGAGGCGGATGCCGATGATCAACCGGCGCTACTGTGAAGCCATCTTAATTAAGAGAAGATTGTTAGGAATAATCATGATTGAGTGCATGTTGTGTTAGTGTTTTGCATATAGACGAAGGCGTGTTCAATTGCATAGTGGGCACGTTACTTAATTTGCTTAGTCAAATAACAGTACGCGAAGTTCTATTGGCTTTTGCTCGGTACGCGAGAGCAGGTTCATTCTATCAGCCAATAATCGCCGATAATCATTTCTATCCCCCCCCCCCCCCGCGGTTGATATTCAAATCGGTTTCAAAATTTGAAATTTGGATGAATTTTATCCAAAAAAATCAAATTTCTTGAATTGTGCTTAGTTGATGAATGAGTGAAGTAATACAAGCCCATCTGAATCTTGCTACCATGCTAACTAGCTCAGTTGATGATTTTTGTTTGAATTTGACTTTTTTTTAATTTAAAATCCGAAAAATTCAAAAAAATATTTTTTGAAATTTTCAGCCGAAATTGGCCGAAAATTTCTGATTATCGGCTGGGTCCGGTGAAAAAAACATCCGATAAAAAAAACCCTGCGCAAGAGACGAATAAAAAAAAGCCAACATTTGGGTGCTAAGCAGTTGCAACACCACTAAATCTCTGTGCGTGTGTTCCTTCTTCCGTGTTCATCTCCTCCCATATATTCGCGTGTGTGCTCTCGTTTCTGTTAGCTTCCAGAGAACTAGTGCGTGTGTGAGTTGCAGTATTCAGCAAGCTCGGATCCAACAATATCTCTCACGTACCGTCGCCGTCGTCGTTGGCGCGGAGGGCGATATAGACGTACTTGACGATGGTGAAGAGCACAAAGCTGTAGATGATGAGGCAGAGTGCCCCCAGCAGGTCGTCTGGGTGTCCGACGCCGCCCTTGAAAGTGCTCGAGTACACGAACAGGGGCGACGTCCCAATGTCGCCGTACAATATCCCCACGCACTGGAACGCAAGCCGCAGCGTCTTCGCCCAGCTATCCTGTACGTATCAATAGATGCATGGCACGATCGTTTCCTCCAGTTTAATGTCACAACTCACAACTAACAAATCACTAGGCATTCGCTAATTTTTTTTTACAGAGAACAAGAACAAGCTAGCTAGGCCAAACCTGTCCGTGGTGGTTTGTGCCGGCGGCTCTCGTTGCGTCCACGTACAGTGAGTCCTGCCGCCGCACTGCCGGCTCGTCGAGTTCGCTCTTGAGGTCGACAACGATCTCTTCTCGGCTTCCACTACCAACTGTTTGGGCCATCTGATCGGCGCAAAACAACTAACAGTTAAGGCTGTTGGTATATAGTACTACCTCCGTTTTTGTATATTTGATGTCCTAAAGAGATATAATAGCTTACTTGAAGTCAAGTAAATATGTCAGGAGGGAGTACTACTTAGGACAGTAGTTGCACTGCCTTTGTAGTCTGGATTCTGAACCTGAACAAGCTCAACAACTTATGCTTCCCTTTTATAGGCTCTCCTGGTGATGCAGAGCAACAGTTGTAGTTGCTCCACGTGTTTCTTTGACAGCTTATCAGAGAGGTCTGGATTCAGCAAAAAGATCGCTATTAAACGATAGTATAAGTATAATATAAGCGCCGCTGCTTCAATTCGTGTGGTAGTCTGTCTACATACGTACTGTCCCAGATAGATGCACTTTAAGTTTACATCGCAAGTCTGCGTACGCGCCAGAAAAGTCGCGGTAAAAGTAAAACTTGTGTTTCCAGCTCGCGTCTGCAGTTACATCAGTTTCCAGATTGTGACGGCTGGGCCTTCCGAATCGTTTGCCGCTTTGCTCCTTTTGAGTCAGTGTTTTCATACGCCTACCATGAACTGTCAATCTCCGGTTTACCTAGCAGTAGCAAAAAAAAAAAAAAACTTGTGCTTCCAGCTCGTGTCTGCACGCGTCTGCAGTTACATCAGTTTCCAGATTGTGACGGCTGGGCCTTCCGAATCGTTTGCCGCTTTGCTCCTTTTGAGTCAGTGTTTTCATACGCCCACCATGAACTGTCAATCTCCGGTGTACCTAGCAGTAGCAAAAAAAAAAAAAAAAATTACATTGGGGACATCTGGTAGCAGAACTTTCTTTGCAAGAAATGTTTTCACAGCTTCTCTCTAATATGTATGTTAGTTAATCTGCATCGTGCCCTGCTGGTCTATAGGTAATCTCACATGTCATCTTCGAGAACTTGTATGTCCACCTAGTTCGTTAATGAAGACTTGGACAAGTACACATGCAGAAAAATCTACGAAGGCGGCATAGGCTTTTTCAAAGCCATGTGGTAAAAAAGATAGAGCTATACATAGATTCCGCTAAAAAGTAGTGTAGTCAAAGAGTCGAGTGAGGTCCATCTACTAGATATTCTGAGTGCATCTATTTATCTATTTCTTATTAAAGCAAAAAACAAAATTCTCATGTTAATTGGAGGAAAAAAGATAAATATTTATACCGCTTATTTTTGGGGTCCATATTATAACGGTGTAGATTAATCAGATATACAATACAACTATCTTCTATTATCTTATTAAAATGATAGAAAAATGGGGAAATTGGATACAGGGTACTGCACATTCGCCTCCTTTGGTATTGGACATTCAAAAATCGTGTCTTCGCTAAAAGACACTGAACATTTGTGGTTTTTTGCCAAAAGACACTAAACCCAATATAATAATATATCTGAGCTAAAGAGGAGAGAGAAAGCCAGTGAAAATACCTTTTTGCCCTTCCAGCCACCTTTCTCGGGCTTCCTTCTTCCCTTTCGCGCGGTCACCTCCTTCTTCCCCGGTCAACCAAGCTGCAACTGCTCCCCTGCCCTATCCTCGCCGCCCCCACCTCGCGTCCCGCCTGTCCCACCGGCCTCCATCGCCTGCGCCCACTCACTGCAGCCGCACACCGCCGCACCATGCCATCCTCGCACCAACTACTATCGCTCGGAGCTCCTGTGCCCACAGCGAGCCGACACCGCCTGTCCCGCCGCCGACCCCCTCCTCGCCTCCCCAGGCCTATGAAAGGCAGCCCCGAACGCCCCACTGCCTCACTGCCTCTCCCCGCCACTCTTTTCCTCCCCTCTCCATCTCACCGTGAGAAACAGCAAGCAAGCTCAAGCTTAGCTCTCGACCGCTAGACGCTGACGCCCCTGTCAAGCCCGCCGCCTTGGGGAGCTCCTCCCGTCTCCGTGCGCGTCATATCGTGTTCCGGGACACGAGGTTTCAACCCCCTCAATCAATTTCTCCATTCATTCACAGGTGCTCGCTAGCGACATCGTCTCCCCCATCCCCGGCCAAAACCACTCACCACACCGTCACACCCCACTCAGTGAGTCTCTCCACGATTCCCTGTGCCTGGAGCACCTCCTTGCCCTCCCCGTTCTTCCCCCACCACCCTCTCCGGCTCCTCCTCTCCCAAACGCCGCCGCCACGACGCCCCCGTCGCGCCGCCTCATGGCACCGCCGCCAGCCCGCCTCGGCTACCCTCCCATGCCGGCGATTGCTCCGGTGAGCTCCCACCATTTCCCTATCACTACTGCTCGCCCCCATTCATCTCCTCTCCCTCCCCGGCATCGCCGCTCCTTTCACTCTCTATGGCCAGCCGCCGCATGTTGTCTCTCGGCCGCCATCGATTGCCTCAAGTCACGCCACCACCACCCTTGGACCACCTCCCCTTCCCAGTTCCGTTTTCGCCATCCATGGCCACCGCTATCCTCTCTGCCGCTGCCGTCCAGTGCCGCCTGAGCCGCCTCTGGCCCTCTGTTTTCTGCTCCCTCTTCCTGTGCTTCTCTGTGTGGGTGTGGTGGCTCTATGACAGTAGGCCCCACCAAAGGGATTGGTTAAGTTCTCCCCTGTCTTCTTTCACTGACCGCGGGCCCCACTAGTCATAGAGGGAAGGGTATAAAGGTCATTTGGTAGTGTTTCTCTCTCCAAAACACCAAATAATAATATAATAATCGGCTCAGTGTCTTATAGCAAAATTACACGTTTTTTCAGTGTTTTTTTTTTGGCGAAAGCACATTTTTTGGATGTTCGTTGGCAAAGGAGGCGAATGTGCAGTGCTCTATAGCCAATTTCCTCTAGAAAAATAAGCCACCACGTTCGCTCTCAAAGGCTAAAAATTCTCATGTTAATATGAGGAAAAAGAGAAAGATTTATACCGCTTATTTTGGTGGGACCATAATATAACGGTGTAGATTAATCAGATATACAATACAACTATCTTTTATTATATTATGAAAATGATAGAAAAAGAAGCCAATACGTTCATCTTCAAGGGTTAGAAATTACCACGTTAATCATAGTAAAAGGTGAAAAAATCTACACTATCAACTTTTAGTGGGTTAAGATTATAACGGTGGAGATTAATCAGATATTTGTTCGATTAATTGAACAAAAAATAAAAAATCTAAAAGGTCAATTATGGTGTGCTAGATTATAATGGTGCAGATTTACTGATGAATCCTAGAAATTATATTGTCAAATGAATTGTAGGATTCCTAAATAGACAAGCGTAGCATGGTATAATACAAATATAGAGCCCACTAGAAAATAATAATAATAATAATAACACAAGTATAGAGTTAAATTAGGATCGGACTCCGGACTACATACCATATAAGCTTATCATGGCATACGTGTGTAGATGCTCACGATGAGCTTGCAGGCCGGCTATGATACGAGCAGTGTGGTAAAAAAAAAGAATACGGTTGTCGGATGGATAGAGTACCGTCAAACGATTAATAGGATTTATACGGACAATTTAGCGTCCTTACATATTTGATGATAAAACTAGTTTCAGAGATATTTGAACACAATTGTCAATATTATCAAAGAAACTTGTGCCATCATTCGATTGTACGTGATAACTACATTACTAACTCAAAAGAGAACAAGATTGATTGGTGGACTATTATAGTTCTGCGCAGTAAAGTACGACTTGCAACGAGTTTAAGTATAGATTAAATGTATGCATTGTCACATAGATTAGACTAACTTAACACACTGACGAGAAGACGACAAAAGAACTAAGTTTTAAATTGATGTACACAAAATGACTCACAACCACGAGAGAATCAGTTACTCTGAATCATTGTCAACAGTTTGGTTTTGTGGTGGTTATATATGAATCAGTTACTCTGAATCAAGTGTAAAATCAGAGATACTTATCATATACGGTTTTTAATACAAACCGTATGTGATAAAATACTTATCACAGACGGTTCTTAGCGTATTCAGTAACAGAGATGGTTACCAGCACAGACGGTTCTTAGCGTATTCAGTAATTACCATTAACAGAGACGGTTTTGGACTGATAAAACCGTCTGTAATTATCCTATCTGTCTGACAACCGTTTTCTATTTTTTACGACACTACTCGTGTCATAGCCGGACTGCAAGGTCATCGTGAGCATCTACACACACGTATGCCATGATAAGCTTATATGGTATGTAGTCGGGAGTCCGATCCTAATTTAACTTTATACTTGTATTATTATTATTATTATTATTATTATTTTCTAGTGCACTCTATACTTGTATTATACCATGCTACGCTTGTCTATTTAGGAATCCTACAATTCATCTAACTATAATTTCAAGGATTCATCAGTAAATCTGCACCATTATAATCTATCCCACCATAATTGATGTTTTAGATTTTTTTATTTTTTGTCCAATTAATCAAACAAATATCTGATTAATCTCCACCGTTATAATCTTAACCCACTAAAAGTTGATAGTGTAGATTTTTTTTTACCTTTTACTACGATTAATGTGGTAATTTTTAGCCCTTAGGATAAACGTGTTGGCTTCTTTTTCTATCATTTTCATAATATAATAAAGGATAATTGTATTGTATATCTGATTAATCTACACCTTTATATTATAGACCCACCAAAATAAGCGATATAAATCTTTCTCCTTTTCCTCCTATTAACATGAGAATTTTTAGCCCTTGAGAGCGAACGTGGTGGCTTATTTCAAGTCATGGTAAAATCACGGAGTTAGTCATTTTATGTCACAAACTCAGGTAAAATCGGGAGATACTTGTCACAGATGGTTTTTAATATAAACCGTATGTGATTCACGAAAATTTTTGAACGCTTGCACAGAAGACGAAATATTTTGGTGATGTCCATATATATTATACCCACCCCCGTCTTGTCTTCCATCAGTCTCTCCCTCTCCCCTCCCAACGCCGAGTTCTGTCGACCGCCCTCAATTCCCCGGTGCGGTTCGGCGAGGAGATGCAGCCGACTGTTTCACGGCGCCTCCGGTGAGCGTGGCGTTGCGGCTTGACCAGTACCACCTGATTTGACCGCCCCCCATCTTGGCCTCAGGTAAGCATGAAGTTTTGCCCTTAAATCCCCATCCAGGTTTCCTTCTTACTCTGATTTCATCCCCTCCAACCTGTCCAATTTCGTTCTCAGTGAGGACCCCATTTGTGGTTAAAAAGGGAGGCCGATTCGGTTCGAGATAGACGCCTCTACTCGACCTCATCCTCGTCAGAGAGTGAGCCATTGATTGAGAGAGAGAGAGAGAGTATCTTTTAATTACCTTCTTGCAAACTATCGAAAGAGCATATGGAAACAACTGTCCAGCAATTAATTGGTTTGAATGAAAATTCGTTTTTTTTTTGCAATAGGAAAAACTATCACTGACGGTTTTTACTAAAAAAAACCGCCTATAATGGTCTATTTTCACAGACGGTTCTGAACAAGAACCATCTGTGATAGCTTTTTTCACAGACGGTTCAAAAACCGTCTATGATGACATTGTAGTATCACTGACCCATAAAAGTTAGACGGTTCAAAAAATCATCTATGATGACGATTTTGAACTGTCTGTGATTACCTTTTCTGTAGTAGTGATAACTGAGCTGATATTGGGCTAGTTGTAATGGGCTAAATTCTAACTTGACTAAAGGGCTGAATTTGTTCAATTAAACAGATTATGCAGATGATTATACGGAAATGTCCGACTAATCAGACAATGTGGCCCATTTGGCATTCACAAACGTTAAATGTGCTCCGATTCATATATACGTGACGTTTTGTTTGGCGACTCCGCGTAATGAGGCGATTAATCGGTCGTTCCGACTGTTTTTTACAACACTGGACACGAGACAATTCCGTGTGAATAGAAAGAACCAAAGATTAATACAAGTGTATTGGCCTGTAATGCAAGAGAGAAGCTTAAGTAATGGATCGGATGGCATCAATGGCAAGTGTTGGACCGAAAAGGCGACTCGAGGGGGGGGGGTGAATATGAGCACGATCTCTTTTTCTCCTTGATCGGATTCAACACGATTTTCACTCCAATAGCTATGTAAGCTATGCAGATCAATATAGAAGCATAGCGGAAGACTTGTATTGAATCTAATTAAAACATCGAAGCAAATAAACCAAAATCATAAAAACTCAAGCCCAAATTAGTTGGGCGGTCTGACCTCCAACTAGTTGGCGGTCTGACCTCTCCATGGGCGGTCTGACCGCTAGGTACATGGCGGTCTGACATCCAGGCCAATAAACAGTAAAATCAACCCGAACACAAAATCACAAATTGGTCTAATTTTTGATCCACAAATCTAAACTTCACGAAACTTGAAACATACCTTCTTTAGGATGTTAGGAACCTATTCCAATCAACGATCATGAAGATCATTGCCAAAGTTCTGATCTTTTTCCATCTGAGTGAAGGTTGCTTCAAAACCGAGCCAAATACGAAAACGGTGATTGAGAGGATTTCGTGAGAGGAATCATTCCAAGATGGCTAAGAATGGTCTCCCATACATCATAGCACTTTCAATCATAGAAAGAATTAATCCAAAAGCCCTCAAGAGCAAAAACCCTAAAATCACCCTTTCTTTCACCAAAACCAAGCAAAATCAAACTTAGATCCAAAAGCTTGCTCGTGGGTGGATGATGATCAAGATGACCTTAGATCATACCCCACACATCCCAGCAAGCAAGATCACAGTAAGATCTAAATAAAAACCTAAGAAACACTAAAAATCCCAAAGGCATCAAAGAGAGAGCAAAAATAAGATAGAACTCAACTTGAAGCAAATCTTGCATGGATTGATTAGATAGATTGTATGTTTACAGTCACTCCACCATGGAGGACAAAAGCTCAACACTTGAGCACTCAATCAATCCATCTCTCACGAACCTTAGCCTCTCCACTTTCCTTTCCTAGCCCTAAATCCCAAATTAGGGTTTCTAGAATCAAAGGGTTGAGGGTTACAACCAGCACCCTCCTCTTTTATAGTGGAGGCTAGCCCTAAAGAGACATCCCAAATGGGCACCCGTTAAGCCCACACACAAACGAGTTTCACTCACACACGCCTCTCAAAGCGTCGTCTTCATCTTCTCTTGACCTAGATCGCCTCTCTTTGCGCCGTCTTGTGCCGTGGTTTCTCCAAGGCCAAGAAGGTTGTTTCGCACACCACCACTTACCACCTTTCTGGTATAGGGCAATTTCCCAAAATGCCCCTCTACCGACCTTTGGCGATTCCTTCGCCTCGAAGCATCTCCCATGCTCCGTCATCATCCATGTGGCCCCAATGACTTCCCGCTAAACCTCTCACATGTCCGAATCCCATCGAGCCGTCCTCGCTTGCAACTGGGACCAAGTCACTTGGCGCACTATATGTCTCACTCATAACTGCACCCGGCTTCCTTGACCATTCAAGACCTCAGCTCCTCCCTGAGCCTAGTCTGCACCTCAACTCCCCCCTGAGTCTAGTCCCGATCAACCTTGACGCTGCCCATCATGTTCATCACTGGTAGCTTCCACTCCGGTTCCTTGTCTTCTCGGCTTGTAAGCACTCCGCTAGCCTCAGTCATCTTCCAGCACAACCTCGATTGTTCTGGACCTCGGTTCTCGTAACCTAGTCCCGATCTAGTCTGCCTCACTAAGACCTAGCTCCGGTGTCCTACAACCATCACATACAAGCAAACTATTACGTAGCACCGCACGATACGCACAATCACCAATTCACATAATTGATGAGGCATGAGCACATACCTTCACAAAGGTCTTTGCTCAAACTTCGCCTTCTATGGTTCTAGTCCATCTTGCGCCTTGCTTGAGTCCAACTATCTCACCCGACATCCACGACCGTTCTGGACCTCGGTTCTCCTTACCTAGTCCTGGTCCTCCTCGTTGTTGACCATAGTTGACTCCAAGTCACTTGCACAACCATGGACCAAGCAACCATTTCTGGGCACAAGTTTTTTACAACTTGACCCATGTTAGCCAAATCATGCATCATGCAATATCTATGCAATAAAACCCATGAACTTGACCTAACTAACAAACATCGTCGTCAGGCTGGTCGTCGAACAAGTCAAGACCGCCACCCATGGCCAGTCTGACCGCCACCTAGCCGCCGGTCTAACCACCCTCAAGGGACTTAGCCAAATTTCCACCCTGGAAATCTGAAACTCTCTAGAAATTTCAAACGAATAGATCTTTTGACTCGAAGCTCCAAAAATTATGAAACCAAGTGTAGAAGAATCCCCTCGCTTGCCTACACCCTCTATTTTTGGCCCAGCTCCAAACTCAAAATTCATTTATGGCCGGTCAGACCGCCATCCTCATGGCCAAAGCCAGGGCTGGTCTGACCACAAGAGGTGGCCGGTTAGACCGCCACACAGGCCGGTCTGACCGCCACCTCTTGGCCAGTCTGACCGCTAGCCTCTTGGCCAAAGCCAGGGCTAGTCTGATCGCCTATAGCCTGACAGCAGCAAGACTTTACCGAAAATGAGGGTTTCTCCAAACACCTTAACACTATTGCCAATTGTTCAGCGCACTAAGATTAGGATCATATCCACATGATCTAAACAATCTCCCCCTGGATGAACACATTGGCAATCTCTCAAAAATGCAAATTAGAGGTTGTTTTGAAAAACTATAACTCGTTTTCGCGCAAAGGCACATCTTGGTCCACAAGCAAGAAAAGCTATAAAAATGACCAAGATAGCTTCAGATTAGCATAGGCAACTGAGATCGAGTAAAAGAAAGCTAGAAAGCTTCAATTTCCAGAGAAGAGTCAAAATTCTCACTTAAGGTCCATATGAAAGAATAATTGTTCAATTTGACCTTTGATCATTGTGAGGTTCCAAGAATTGCAATTCAAGTTCAGAAATGACAATAATATCATAAGAATACAAATTAAATACTCCCCCTCACTATGATCATCATTTTTCAGAAAATTTCATTTTCTCCCTTTTTCTCCAAATAGCTCCCCCTTTTTAACATTTTTGTTACATTTTCTCCCCCTTTGACAATGGAGTCATCAAGGAATCACACCTTCTCTCATCCAGAGATGACAAATGCAGAAATGAGAAAAAAAGCATAAGAAAGAGCATGCATGAAATGCAATGGAGTGGCTTCATTTTTTATAATTTTCAGTACAAGAAGCTTTGGAGATTATCCAAAAGAACAAGCTAGCATTTCTACTATTACACAATACATCTCAAGCCTGAAAGCGCTAGTAAGATCATGTTAAGACATATATATCAAAGCTAAGCTAAAAGGCTCAATATAAAGCGGTGAATTTTTAACAATTTAAGCAAAGCTTCAAATTTAGCAAATTCATAAACAGGGATCCTAAAGTGATAATGGCCATGTCAGAATGTTAATATGAGATCAAGAAACTAACAACGACCATTCTAGAGACAAAAAGTCCTAAATCGAATCATTTTGCTCAAAGAACCTATATCACCCATCTTTTACAATAATTGTTCATTTGCAATGAATATTGAAGTTGATTAAAGGTCTATCTTAGTGAAGAAGATCCTGTACTAGGAGCCATCCATAAACTCTTCCTAAGCTTCAACTAGGGCGATAAATCTTGTGGTTCATGTCAATTTTGACAAGCAGTCCCCATGAGATTGTCTGGATCGTTAAACTATCTCCAAGTTCATGTCTTTGACATGCAGTCTTGTGAGACTAGTTTGGCACAATTTAACCACATGCGAATCTTGAAATTTGATTTTTCATTTTGTACAAGAGCAATTTTAGATTCACACAGAAACAAGAAGCTCAAAGGATATTCAATCCTAGATTCAAGAGTTAACAAAATAATTTTGACAGGGCCAATGTCACAAAAGGATCACTAATTGTGCAACTAGCTAAGAGATCCACAAATTACAATTTTTAGTTCAAGTTATCTTAAAGTTCTAGCTCATTTAGCAAAGACTTAGCTACACATGTGAAAGCATGATAATTCTAGCAAGTTAAAGAACTAGACATGATATTGAATAAGAATTGAAATACTAAAGCTCAAAAGGGTAATAAGCAAAGCTTCATCAATTTAAAAGACAAGCAGTAAAGTTTATATTACAATGCATCTTTTTGTGATTTTCATATGAATGCAGTATGATACAATGAGATGCAAGAAAAAGCATCAAAAGTCAAAGAAGACACTTGTCTCCCCCCTCAAACCAACCCTCAATTCCCTCCTCAAGGTGGCAAACCTAGCAAGATCTAAGGGTTTGGTGAGGACGTCTGCCAATTGTGCCTTGGACTCCACACTATAGCACAAAGACTTCCTACTCCACAAGATCTCTAGGGGAAAAGACTTGACTAGCTAGGAAGCGAAACAACAACACTAAAAAGCTTACAGGCTACTCAAAACCTGCTAAGGACTAGTGACTGGGAGATAAGCTCGACCTAAGCTGTGAGAAGAGTGTATCCTAGCAAACCATGGGATAAGAATAGTGTCTAGAAAAGACACGTGCTAGAACAGGTCCTCCTATCTACCCTGAACTCAACAAGCCCAACACCTGACAAGAACTAGATGCTATGCAAGGTAGAATAGGGGTACCATACACAAATTTAAGGTATGGGGGCTCGAACCTGAGTCGCACTGCTTGGCAGTGAGAAGTAGTCGAATGAGTAGAAGCTGGACCATACTGTGTCTCCAAGAAGTGATAGCCAGCATCAAATGCGCATATGAGGAAGGAGAACCAACAGCTGGAGTCATGAGCCACATATTCTCCTTCTCAACTGAAAAGACTAGACCAAAGAGACAGCAGAAGTCTATGCCTTGGTACTGGGTTAGTGAGACATTATCTAGGGAAATAGTACCGAGACACACGACTAGCTAGAATAGCAGTAGATGATCCAAAACTCATATAAGCAACAATTCAGGGCATGAGCATGAAGATAGATATAGCAATCGCAACACATGTTATCCAAGATATGATAAGGCTCAAAATATTCTTAATCCATAATAAGGTATAGGAGCAAGCAAGCACATAGCATATCACCCAATATACATTCAGTCAAGGGTAAAGCATACTAGTGAATCTATGACAAAGCTCATATATCCACGACTAACAATAAGATATAATACCATGTAAGCATAAAATATATTATAGAACAAATCATGGATAATGTATGCTAACGTGGATATTAAGTAAGCATGTGGATACATAAAGTAAAAATCAACAAGAGCAAGATAATAAATGTACCAAAACAGTACAAGCTCTTGATGACAAAACCAAGCTCATACAACCATAGAAATAATGAACAACAATCTAATACATGGATACATAAGCAAGGTACTAGCAAAGGCATGATGAAAGCTGTCATAAGAGTAACACATGCCGATATAATACAAGTGAGCACAAAGACAAGCACAACATGCTAAGAATGAATAATCATGAAAGTAAAGGCATGAAGGTGTAAGATAGCTCACAAAATAGGTGAAGATGCCAATCATGAAAGCACATGCCTCTTGGAGGCCATCAAATGGAATGGAGAACCATCTAGTGTTCCGATCACATGATGAGGTAGAAATCCAGAACCCTTCAAGTCCATATTCTCCATCCCGTGTCCCCGGTACCTACACATGATAAAAGCAAGATGTCTAAGTCTTGGATCCCAAAGGGCTAGAGAGCAAATACTTGGGAACCCAAACCTTAGACACATAACCACTAGAAGCAATTGAACCATTATGTGAGTTAGCATGATGCAAATGATGGTTCATGCAAGAAGATCCAATACCATCCTTGGAGGCATGCTGCGAGTGGACAACTCGATGAGGAAAACGAGGTCCATCTCTAGAAAAGTGGTAATGACCTTGCTTGCAAGCACCATAATGAGAACCAACAAAAGCACCAAAGGAACTCACACATCTTCGCCGTGGGTGTGTACCTCGATGAGTAAAATGAGGTCCACCTTTTGGGAAACGGCGAAAATCCTGCCTCGGGGCAGCTCGTGGACCAAAACCAAAACCACGAAAACCGAGTCCACGAAGCTGTCCAACACCACTAGAAAAGGTGTCAAAGAAGCCATCAATAGAGCGAGTCCTCATGCTAGGCTCTTTAGTGTGCAAGTCATGAGGAAGACTATGCCTACTAGGAGACTTAGAAGCATGAGTTCGATGCATGTGTTTTGCATGACGAAAACAAAACTTCACAAGATGCCCATCCTTCTAACAAAATGAGCAATGGTGTAAAGGTCTACATGGAGACACGGTCTGAGAGGACGAAACACTATTGTCACTCAAAGAAGAAGTCATTTGGGACAAGCTGGAAGAACCAACATCATAACTCACCCTTGTGTCAGCACTAGGCTCACACATGCCATGGGATGAGAAATGTGTGTCCCTAAAAGCTCGACGGCACATTCGACGTCGGTGTTTGACACGCTCAATAATGTGTCCATCTTTTTTACAAAAGGTGCAATGATACTTCTCTTTTGAAGATGTAGTACCATTTGAAGAAGAAACACCCTTGTCTTTAGAAATCCCTTAGACAACATAAGAAGAGTCACAAAGAGTCGCACTCGCTAAGGAAGAGCTACTCAAGGCAATAGCACAAATGCCAACATAAAATGATTCACGTTTAGCACGAGAAGACTCCAACTCCAAATGCAAAGAAGCAAGAGAAATCTTGAAAACATCAATCTCGGAGTGGAGGCAAATACAAGAGTCACATGACTTGGCACTCATATCATCGCGCAATTTCTTCAAAGACTCAACCTCGCTTTTCAAGGCAATGCAAGATGTGCAAGAAATTAATGATGCTTTCGTATTAAGCATGCAATTCAAAGCATCAATTTTATTTTCTAAACTAGCACTATTCTTGCAAGAGACTAAACCATCCTTAAGCACATGCTACAAGGGCTAGATTCAATTTCAACAATTTTAACCCTAGCATTCTCTAATTGCTCAAGGTGAATGGAATTAGTCAATTTTAACTTCTCAAATTCAACAAGCATGCCTACACAAGAATCACAATCATTTCTAGCCATCTAAAATTTCCTATTTCTAACTTAGCATTATCAAGCTCATAATGTAAGGCAACACAAGAATCACATGGCATAGAAGCATTTGATTTCAATAATTCATTTTCAGATTTTAGGCATACAAGAGAGTTATTCAAGTTATCCATGCCCACAAGCAAGGAATCAAAAGCATACATAGATGTTTTCAATTTTGCAAGCTCATGAGACAAATCACCCTTTTCTCTTTCTAGCAATTTAATTTCCTTCCCAAGAGCATGCAATTTAAGATCATATGACAACAAGCCATCAATGAGTTTTTCTTTGCTCACCTTGCTTAGCTTGAGTAGGGGATCATCCTCGCATGACTCATCATGATCATCCTCGAAAAGCTCTCCATCATGATCATCATCGATCGCTACTCCACAAATGCCAATGGGCTCCTTCTCCTCGGGCTCCATGGAGAACTCATGTTTGAAACTAGAGCACATATGGGTAAAGTGGCCACGAGCGCCACACATACCACAAATTTGATCTCTAGCAAACCATCTCCGAAAAGATTCATACCTCACATGGTCATCGGCCAAAGAGTCACAAGAAGATGAACTAGAAGACCCATAAGATCTTCTACTAGTCGCCATGCTCAAAGATCGGTGAAGATCACAAAAGAGCAAACCTCGCTCTGATACCACTTGTTGGACCGAAAAGATGACTAGAGGGAGGGGGGGTGGTGCATAGGAGCACGATCTCTTTTTCTCCTTGATCGGATTCAACACGATGTTCACTCAAATAGCTATGTAAGCTATGAAGATCAATATACAAGCATAGCGGAAGACTTATATTGAATCCAATCAAAACCCCGAAGCAAATAAACCAAAATCATAAAAACTCAAACCCAAATTAGTTGGGCGGTCTAACCACTAGGTACATGGCGGTCTGACATCCAGGCCAACGAACAGTAAAATCAGCCCAAACTCAAAATTACAAATTGGTCTAACTTTTGATCCACAACTCCAAACTTCACGAAACTTGAAACATACCTTCTTTAGGATGTCAGGAACCTATTCCAATCAACGATCGTGAATATTGTTGCCAAAGTTTCGACCTTTTTCCATTTGAGTGAAGGTTGCTTCAAAACTGAGCCAAATACGAAAACGGTGATTGAGAGGATTTCGTGGGAGGAATCAATCAAGATGGCTAAGGATGGTCTCCCATATGTCCTAGCACCCTCAATCACAGAAAGAATCAATCAAAAAGCCCTCAAGAGCAAAACCCCTAAAATCACCCTTTCTTTCACCAAAACCGGGGCAAAATCAAATTTAGATCCAAAAACTTGCTCGTGGGTGGATGATGATCAAGATGACCTTAGATCATACCCCAAACATCTCAGCAAGCAAGATCACAGTAAGATCCCAAATAAAAACTTAAGAAACACCAAAAATCTCAAAGGCATAAAAAAGAGAGCAAGAATAAGATAGAACTCAACTTGAGGCAAATCTTGCATGGATTGATTAGATAGATTGTATGTTTACAACCACTCCACCATGGAGGACAAAAGCTCAACACTTGAGCACTCAATCAATCCATCTCTCATGAACCCTAGCCTCTCCACTTTCCTCTCCTAGCCCTAAATCCCAAATTAGGGTTTCTAGAATCAAAGAGTTCAGGGTTACAACCAGCACCCTCCTCTTTTATAGTGGAGGCTAGCCCTAGAGAGACATCCCAAACAGGCACCCGTTAAGCCCACACACAAACGGGTTTCACTCACGCACGATTCTCAAAGCGCCATCTTCATCTTGTCTTAACCTAGATCGCCTCTCCTTGCGCCGTCTTGCGCCGCAGTTTCTCCAAGGCCAAGAAGGTGGTTTTGCACACCACCACTTACCACTTTTCCGGCATAGGGCAATTTCCCAAAATGCCCATGTCCCGACCTTTGGCGATTCCTTCGCCTCGAAGCATCTCCCATGCTCCGTCATCACCCATGTGGCCCCAATGACTTCCCGCCAAGCCTCTCACGCACCCGGATCCCATCAAATTGTCCTCGCTTGCAACTGGGAACAAGTCACTTGGCGCACTATATGTCTCACCATAACTGCACCTAGCTTCCTTGACCGTTCAGGACCTCAGCTCCTTCCTAAGCCTAGTCCAGACCTTAACTCCTCCCTGAGTCTAGTCCCGGTCAACCTTGCCACTGCCTATCATGTTCATCACCGGTAGCTTCCGCTCCAGTTCCTTGTCTTCTCGGCTTGTAAGCACTTCACTAGCCTCAGTCATCTTCCAGCACCACCTCAATCGTTCTAGACCTCGGTTCTCCTAACCTAGTCGTGATCTAGTCCGCCTCACCATGACCTAGCTCTAGTGTCCTACAACCATCACAAACAAGCAAACTGTTATGTAGCACCGTACGATACGCACAATCATCAATTCACATAATTAATGAGGCATGAGCACATACCTTCACAAATTTCTTTGCTCAAACTTTGCCTTCTATTGTTCTAGTCCATCTTGCACCTTGCTTGAGTCCAACTATCTCACGTGACATCCACGACCGTTCTGGACCTCGGTTCTCCTAAACTAGTCCTAGCCCTCCTCGCCATTGACCATAGTTGACTCCATGTCACTTGCACAACCATAGACCAAGCAACCATTTCTGGGCACAAGTTCTTCACAACTTGACCCATGTTAGCCAAAACATGCGTCATGCAACATCTATGCAATGAAACCCATGAACTTGACCTAACCAACAAACATCGTCGTCAAGCTGGCCGACGAACAAGTCAAAACTAGCCAGACCACCACCCATGGCCGGTCTGACCGCCACCTAGCTGCCGGTCTGACCGCCCTCAAGGTACTTAGCCAAATTTCCACCCTGGAAATCTGAAACTCTCTGAAAATTTCAAACGAATAGATCTTTTGACTCGAAGCTCCAAAAATTATGAGGCCAAGTGTAGAAGAATCCCCTCTCTTGCCTACACCCTCTATTTTTGGCCTAGCTCCAAACTCAAAAGTCATTTATGGCCGGTCAGACCGCCAGCCTCTTGGCCAAAGCAGTACGGTCTGACCGCCTCCTCTGGTTTGACCGCCTCTGACTGACAAAGAGAGGGACTATACCGAAAACGAGGTTTTCTCCAAACACCTCGACGCGATTGCCAATTGTTCAACACACTAAGATTAGGATCATATCCACATGATCTCCACAGCAAGAGAGAAGATCTAGGTTAAGCCGAAATCATCTAATCTTCCTTCAAAAAAGGAATTCGTCTAATCAGGTGAAGAAGACGGGAAGAGTGCAAGAACAACACTTTCACGAGGCATGTACCTTCAAAGAATAGAAATTTTATGGTATATTCTACCAGTAGTATATGGTGATAGTATAAATTAAATATGACAATTGATTTGTTAAGTGCATAACAGACTTTTCTTTGTATTTATAATTTTTTTGTGAGGATGTTATGGACTTTTCCAACTATGGTTGAAAATATTACTCTTGTACCATGTGATCTCTATATAGGCAATTACAATTCTACATTCTTTAGGATTTTAATACTTCTACTACCAGATGTAGTATAACTAAATCATAACTAATTTGAACCATTAGATAAAAAAGAATACACAACCCGTATTAAATTGAATGTATAAGTAAAAGAGCTCTCCAAGAAAGAGAAGTTTTGGCCGTATTAGCACATTTTTGTCTCGTATTTATAGGAATGGCCATCCCTATTTTTTTTTCAAAATTAGCCCTCTACTTACGGCCACCGTGGCGATAGCCCTCCCTCGCCACCACACGCCGTGCGTTGGCGTTGGCCCACCCGCCACGTGTCACCCCTTCCCGATTACGGTTTCAGCCCTAATCAGCCGATTAGGGTTTCGGCTGTACTTGTAGGATTTTTAAAATATAGTAAATGAGTTCAAAAAATTATGAAATTTTGTGTGAATGCTCCTAACACGGTGTGCGCAAATGAGAGAGATGTGTGCACAAATTGAAATGACATATGTATGAAATTATGTAAAATTAACTACTAGGGTTGTTAGAACCGAGTTTGTAAATTGTAGTCATGCATGATCCTACAATTTTTTTTTAAAAAAAATTACACGAAACTAAGATCCGATAAGAACAAATTGGACCACTAAACATAGAGTCATAGAATCATAGGATTTATAAGACTCAAATTGAGATTTGATAAACATATCATGTGTACTCACCCTTTGTGGCCAGTCTGACTACCAGTGGTGGCTGGTCAAACCGCTAGCTAGGCCGGTCTGAGCACCGCCGTGGTCGGTCTGACCGCCTATGACCTGACATCAGCTGAATTTTGCCGAAAACGGGTGTTTCGACAAACCCTCGCCACCATTACCAATTGTACCATCATCCTAAGATCATAAGCATATCCCCATGATATGCACAAATACCCTTCCATGTTGTAGTGTATCCATGTTCTTTTGCCAAATTAAGGGTTAACACTTAATTATCATGCAGTTATCCATTTATAATATGTTTGTATAGTCCAAATGTACCTCGGTCGTCAGCACCTCGGCTACTTTAGTATATTATATTTTACTTGCCTTGATTAACAATTTTAAGAACACAAGTGACAAGTTTGAAGCACACGTCCAAGTTATAACGAGGAATATAGGGGGTGCAGGGCGCAACTAACATCATAGTCATGGTTTTAAAAACACTTGTAGGTTATAAAAAAGAGGTTGTACACTACTACAGAAAAGGTCTTAACAGGCGGTTCAAAAACGTCATTACAGACAGTTTCCGGAGCAGTCTGAGTTTATGGGTCAGTGATGACATGAGGTCATCACAGACGGTTTTGATACATGCTATCACAGACGGTTATTAACTCACAACCGTCTGTGATATATGACTATCACAGACGGTTTGTGTCTAGAACCGTCTGCGATAAATGTCTATCACAGACGGTTCGTATCTAGAACCGTTTATGATAACTGTCTATCACAGATGGTTCTAAACACGAACCATCTGTGATAACTGTCTATCACAGACGGTTCTAAACAAGAACTGCGGCTTCATATATATAAATATATATATATATATATATATATATATATATATATATATATATTGTTAGTCTCGGCCATTTTAGGAATCGTGAGGGAGGATGACAAAGCTACCATGAGCAACCTCTCATCAAGCCAAGCAAGTTTAAGAAATGCGGTTGCAATGCCACTGTCAGACGAACCAACCATTCCTTGATGACATCCAATTACTCATCGATTTACATCCAGATAATTGTATGTCCATGCGCCTTCTTGCGTACATTTCTTGAATTGCAGTCGGATGAGAGGTTGCTCGTGGCAGCCTATCTCATCCTCTTCATGACCCAATCCAAAGGGTCAGACTATAAATATATATATATATATATATATATATATATATATATATATATATATATATATATATATATATATATATATATATATATATATATATATATATATATATATATATATATATATATATAAGCCGCTTTTAAAGGCACAAACAACCAATGCTTGGAGGTTTTATAGAGAAGATATCAAAAAGAATGGTAGGACGTATACATACCTGGGACGCAAGGGAGGAGAACTTGACTAGCATGAACACAGTTACAAATTAGCCTAACCTTTACAAATCTGAAAAGTTAATCGCAGCCAAGCCCCATCTGAACCACATCGATCCAATGTAAGCCAACAAAGCACAAAGAACCAGCATCAATAACCGTCAGTACCCATCAGAGAGCATTAACCAAACCCACCATTTTCCCCATTCATTTTTGTCAATCTGAACCCACAGTATGAACTAAGCAAGTTTCCACTATCAATAGCAGACAACACTTGACACTTCTGAATAAGTCGTAAGTCATAACAATATAACATATCAACAACTCATACATATCAACAACCCAATAAGTCATAACATATCAAGCCCCATCTGAACCCACAGCATGAACTAAGCAAGATGCACAGAATGCACATACACCAATAGCCCTCAGTTTACATCACAGAGCAAGGGGACTATTAATATGAACTAATTATCAATTCAATTTCTGCATAAGACTATTAACATCATTACATCACAGAGCAAGGGGACTATCAATATGAACTAATTATCAATTCAATTTCAGCATAAGACTATTAACATCATTGAGCGGTTCAACAAAGAAGACAAAGAAGACCAAGGGTGTCCAAACCCACCACACCAAAGAGTAGCCCTCGGCATCCATCGCAGAGCACTAGCCATTTTCATCACAAAGGCAAGGGGGTAGAGATAGAGATGGAGTAAGGTAGGGTGATACCTTAGTACAAAGGTAACCACGGCAAGCGACCCCACCACCAAAGACAACCCTCATCCATCTCCTTCACCTTGCATAAATCACACAAACATCGGGACACAACTTAAGGCTCAAGCATAAAAATCAAACTCAACAAAACACATTAAGCTAACAGAGAGCAGGAGAACTAAGCCATTTACGCGGGCAAGCAATAGGTGCAAGTAGCGGCGCAGTGGATTGGGTGGCGGCGTCACCGTACTTGTGGCACGACCCTGACACTGCATAAGACACTCCTATCGTACGAGTGTCTTGTGCAGTGTAGAGTTGTGTCACAACCGGCGGCGGGGTCGGGTAGCGGCGTCGAGGTGGGGAGGGGAACGGACGAGAGTAAGTGCGCTGGGGAGTGACGAGTTAGGGCGGGCGCAAATCCTAGCAGCCGGCCGGGCTCCTACTGTTGGAAATATGCCCTAGAGGCAATCATAAAGATGATTATATTTCATTATGTGGTGACCGGAGCCCGGAGGTGGTAGTCGAGATGGTGGTGACCGGAGCCCGGAGGTGGTAGTTGAGATGGTGGTTCGGCCAAGCTCCTGACAATGGAGATTGCTATGCTCCGAAAACTCTAAAGCTTGGAGGGAATGCAAAGGCTTGGAGAGAGTGTGAAGGATTGGTGAAGAGATGCCTGTCCTTATATAGTCATGATCGAAGCCGAACCAACGGAAGGCAAAGAGCTACTACGGCGGCAGAGTTGGTTCTAATTAGAAACATATGAACGGGGCAGGATCGCACTTGATGGTGCGAATTGAAGAAAGGCATTATGGAGAAGTTTAATGCGACTGCTTTCATCAATTGATATCAAGTTTAAAGTTGTGAATGGAGAGGAATGAGAGAAGAGGAAATGGCAGCCATTAATGGCTTTGAAGCTCAACCGCTGAAATGGTCAAAAGCATGCGGCATGGGAGAGGAGAATAGAAGGTGGCGCGGTGGTGTGGGACCCAAGTAAGCCGCTTGCATGCAAGTGTGGCCGAGTTGGGGTTGGCTTAGTTGTGTCGGCCATTCTTGCCATGGTCGCTTGGTTTGCAAAGAGAAGAAAAGTCGTTTCGTTGGAGGAAGAAGAAGATAAAAGGAGTAAAGAAAAGAAACAAAGAGTGTACATGTTAATAGAAAGCAAAAGGGCAAGTGGTTAGCACATGCATGGAGAACTCTGACGTTGAGCATGCTTGCTCGGGAGCAATTTGAGGAGGGGTGACCGGTGGGAAGTTATATTTTTTTATTGATTTTCGAAATTAATTCAGATTACACAACAAGTCAAAATAGATTTTAGAAGATAACAAATAGAGTCGAAAAATTCTAGAAAAATTTACAGAACTTCCTAGAGTTATTTTGGACTTAATAAAATTATTTCCAACTTATAAATGGTAATAGTTTTTGCACATAATTTATTTTAGCATTAAAATAATTAGGAAAAGCTTTTAAAATTCTAGAAAATTCAAGAAACTAACTTAATTTTTATTTTTTCAACTTAACTCAAATATAACTTCAAAAACTTTAATAAAACTTCTTTTTGACTTTTAAAACTTCGAAATTCAATTAAAGCAATCAAACTCTTTCAAATTTCGTAAAATCCAATAAAATAATAACTTTATTCACTTTTATTTTGGTAATGAACTTTGGGTCATTACAAAGAAAAGTTCATACTGATTTAAATGTTGCTGATCCGCTGACAAAGCCTCTCACACACCAAAGCATGAGGCGCACAAGAAGAGCTATCGGTATTAGATACCTAAATGATTGACTCTAGTGCAAGTGGGAGACTGTTGGAAATATGCCCTAGAGGCAAAGATGATTATATTTCATTATGTTCATGACATTGGATAATGTGTTATCTTGTTCCTAGAATAATATTGTTAATATTTATTATCAAGTATGTGACTTGGTTGTGAAACTCTATATTTCTGCAATAAATTAATCTTATACGATCCCTGGTCGTAAACATATGAGGACACATATGAATAGACTAGCATATGTATTGGTTGATGACTATGTTTCACGAGTCATAGATATGGAGATATCAAACCAATAATATGGACACATGTTAGAGAACATGATGTTGGATAAGACCCACCTTGAGACACTATTGAGATTGTTATGAATCTATGTGTCATTAGTTGGTCTCAAGCAATGATGATGTATAATCCTTAGACCTGAGATCAGCATGGTTTCCTACATGTGTAAGAGCACTCTTAGGGGTTGCCAAACGCTACACCGTGAATCGGGTAGTTATAAAGGTAGCTTTGGGTATGCTCAAACATGGAGAGGAATGTGACCGGTCGGATATGGATTTGCCCTCCTAACATAACAGAGAGATGTCTCTGGGCCCCTCGTTGTGATCGGATAAAGAAAGTGCATGGCCATGCCACTAGTAGTCGAAGTGTTCGACCACGTAAAGTTATCTGACACTCGATCGAGAAAGCATTGAACAGTCCATGGATGACACAACATCTCACCTGGAGTTCAACCAGATATCGTGAGGCAAAGGGAGAATACATGAGTAGGTCGCTTAGTTCGACCAGCTACGGACTGGTCGTATGGAGATACAAGCAAGTCGTAGACTAGTCGAACGTAATCACAGAGTGGTCGAAACCAAGTCGTAAGGAGTTACGAGTTGGTCGTGATCAAATACGAACTGGTCGTATAAAGATATGACCTAGTCGTAAGTGATAAGGACCTAGTCGTAGATCATATTGCATTAAGGTTCGTCCGATATAATTTGTGTGTATTCGGGAATCGATATGTTCTGCTAGGAGCCGCTACGACTCGTGGTCGGAAAGGGTTTCCGAGTCACAACCGAACTACACATGAACCTACAGGGTCACACACTTAACGGGTTGGAACAAACCAGTACGAATACGATTCGTAAACGTGTCCGGATAGGATCCGTCACGAGCACTATATAAGGAGGTGCATGAGGCTATTGGGACGGGCGCGTGAAACACCACCGAAACCCTAGCCGCCATCTTCTTGAGAGCTCCACCGTGCGACTTGGTGCTGGCACACCGACGTTCGGTTGTTCCTTCCCTGGACGTGTGGATACAGTAGAGGTGCTACTACGATTGTTGCTCTTGAGGACGATCCGCGATCTTGACAAGGAACCGCAGACGTTCTTTGGAGAGACGATCGACTCGACCACTACATCGACTTGCCGGACGTTGACGATCGACTCGACCACTACATCGACGCTCTTCGTTGGACCAGTCGCTCCAACCCTTCTTCCGCCGTTTCTGCGGCGTCGGTGGTAACGATCTATGATCATCTACTTGCATGGCTTCCTGGTATGCGTGGTAGAAATTTTTGTTTGTAGCTATCGTAGCCTACCCGTGACCCAACAGTGGTATCAGAGCCATCCTGCGTAGTTTTTGATCTGGATCGGTCGCATATAGTTGATATGTGGTAGTAGTAGATTGGATCTATTACTGGTCGGGTCTGATAACCTAGATCGGTTCATATAGATGGAACGACCTAGACCCTGGTCGATATGATCGATCAGTTCTCGGTGGTAGTAGATGGGTTTTACGAGGAGGTATGAGCTTTAAGGACCAAATCGTTTGTTGCGCTTGTTCACGACCAGTCTGCATAACACTCCTACCGGTCGGAATTCCGCCATCGGAGTTTGCCGTAGTATGTGGTCGTATCAAGGCAATAATCAGAGTGGTTCGGAATAGGGTTAATATGATTAATCCGATGATTTCCAAGGCTCGGATACGTGAATAAGATTCATGTTTCGGAAAAAATTTTCGAGCGCGCTGCCCTAGACCAGCGAGGGGCGCTGGCCCTTCAAACCCCGCTCGCTAACCGGCTAGCGGGACCGCCGTGCTGGGTATTCGTACCGCGTGCTATAGGTAGTGTATGCTCATGTCGTCTGTTAGAATTGGATTCTATGCATAACTTGTTTTTGCAGGGATTGATGTGAATAGTATGACCCATACTGTTTCATGTATGAGATGCATGTATGCTTGTAATATTCATGACCTGCGTGTCATGTTAATTGCAGCCCAAGGCTGTCTACTTTTGTATAACGGCCTGCGTGTCGACTTGTGATGCTTCTTTACTCCTTGTGTTTCATTACTAGTGCTATTAGAAATAATGGCTTAGTAGGAGTGCTTGGAGGAGTCCACCACTTGAAGACATGGTGAACAGGATGCATGGCGATGGAGATTACCATGAAGAAGGGTCATGCTATATCACAATGCAATTTGATTGTCTGTGAATGCCTTTACATTCCTGTTCATTTATTTCTATGCATGTTATTTTGCTTTAATTGCTTTTAACATGATAGAAGTAAAATTCCCTCTTTTAATATTAAGTTAAATTGATGCCCTCCCAAATATGCCGCACCATCCAAAGTCATGTATTTTAATGGTAGGTCTTGCCAAAGCAGAGTGCCATTAACTCTCCTTGACTAGATGGGTTTGTGTCAGACACTTACACGCTGGCATTGGTTTAACTTAACAAGGTTATCATAACAGTTGTGGACCTTGGGGCATAAAGGTTGGGTGCCGAAGCATACAGATGCTGCCCAACAACAAGAGTCATATAGTTGATATGATTAGCAAAGGTTGCTTACCATTTTTACTAGTCTTCTAGCAGTGAAGCCAAAGCTCACTAGTTGATTAAATGATTATGGATCTTGAATCATTAAATGTCATAAGAGGGATATGGTGTTTAGTGGGAGTATCTTTATTAAATTGTTTAATAGAAGTTACTTTAATGAACATATGTCTTAGTTTTTGCATATATTTTGTGTTGTAGATCATGGCACCAATCTTTGTACCTACATCCAGCTTTTGCTTTACGTTCGATACTTGAAAGGAAAAACTTAATGGAACAAATTTTATGGATTGGTCCCAAACTTCGAGAATTGTTCTCGTGCAAGATAAAAGGAACATGTTCTAGAAGAACCAATTCCGAAGTGCCTCTGAGAAAATGTGCTTCTTTGCTATTAAACCGCCTATAAAAAGGCATGTGATGAGTCCCTTGATGTTAGCTGTCTCATGCTTGCTGCTATGAACTCAGACCTTCAGAAGCAGTTTGAGAACATAGAGGCCTACGATATGATCGTAGCGCTCAAAGGCATGTTTGAGAAACAAGCAAGAACTGAGAGATTTGAGATCTCAAAGAACTTGTTTGGATGTAAGCTAGCTGAGGGTGGTTCGGTGAGCCCTCATGTAATCAACATGGTTGGTTACACACAAAGCTTGGAAAAACTTGGTTTTCCACTTAGCCAAGAATTGGCTACAGATTTGATTCTTGCTTCGCTTCCTGAAAGCTATGGCCAGTTCATTTTGAACTTCCATATGAACGGATTAGACAAGAATCTCACCGAATCGCATATGATGCTTAAGACAAAGAGAGGCAAGATTAAGAAATGCAACAATCATGTGATGATGGTGCAAAAGAGTACAAGCTTCAAGAAGAAGGCTAAGACTTGGGTCAAGAAAAGGGGCAAGGCTAAAGTTTCGGATGAGATCCAAACTGACAAACCTAAACCCAAGACTAAGTTTGGCCCGACTCAAGAGAATGAATGCTTTTACTGCAAAGAACTAGGCCAATTGGAAGAGGAACCGCAAAAAATACCGGCCGATCGTAAAAAGAATGGTGGGACTAAAACTTCCACTCACAGGTATTAATGTTATAGAAGTTTTTCTTGCTGACTCTTCTGTTAACTCATGGGTATTTGATACCGGATCGGTTGCTCATATTTGCAATTCGATGCAGAGTCTAACAAGAAGTAGGATGATTGCAAGGGGCGAGATGGATCTTCGCGTCGGGAATAAAGCAAAGGTTGCTGCATTAGCCGTCGGGACTATGCCACTACTTTTGCCTTCAGGATTTATTATGGAATTGAATAATTGTTATTACGTTCCAGCCATTAGTAGAAACATTATCTCTGCCTCATGTTTGATGGCAGAGGGTTATAAGTTCATTATAGAGAACATTGGTTGTTCTATATTTTTGAATGAAGTGTTTTATGGCTATGCACCTATTTTGAATGGGTTGTTTATTTTAAATCTTGATGATGCATCAGTCTATAATATTAATGCTAAAAGGCTTCGGCCTAATGAAATAAATTCCACTTTTATTTGGCATTGTCGTTTGGGTCACATAAGTGAGAAACGCATGAAAAAGCTCCATAATGATGGAACTCTAAACTCATTTGATTTAGAATCATTTGAAACATGCGAGTCTTGCCTGGTCGGAAAGATGACCAAGACGCCTTTCACTGGTCGTAGTGAAAGGGCGCCGCACCGCTTGGAACTCGTACATACTGATGTATGTGGACCAATAAGCACGACAGCCAGAGGTGGTTTTCAGTACTTCATTACTTTCACCGATGACTATAGTAGATATGGTTATATCTACTTAATGAGGCACAAGTCGGAATCCTTTGAAAAGTTCAAGGAGTTCCAGAATGAAGTGCAGAATCAACTTGGCAAGACAATCAAATCTTTACGATCTGATCGTGGAGGTGAGTTTTTGAGCCATGAGTTTGGTAATCATTTGAAACAATGTGGAATTGTTCCACAGCTTACACCACCCGGCACTCCACAATGGAATGGGGTGTCCGAGCGGCGTAACCGGACCTTGTTGGACATGGTTCGATCAATGATGAGCCAATCGGATCTGCCATTATATTTTTGGGGTTATGCTCTAGAAACTGCCGCTTTCATTTTAAATAAGGTACCATCTAAATCAGTAGATAAGACACCATATGAGATGTGGACTGGGAAAAGTCCTAGTTTGTCTTTTCTAAGGATTTGGGGATGTGATGTCTATGTTAAACGCTTGACGCCCGATAAGCTCACACCCAAATCAGATAAATGCTTTTTATAGGATATCCTAGGGAAACCAAAGGATATTATTTCTACAACCGAAGAGGACAAAGTTTTTGTTGCCGAAATGGTGTCTTTTTGGAGAAAGAGTTTCTTTCAAAAGGAGTCAGTGGGAGAAAGGTGCAACTCGAAGAAATTCGGGAAACATCTGAAAGTGTTTCAACTCCTATTGAACCTCTATTGGATGAACAAATTGTTGTTGAACACAGAGATAAGGCACCAAATTTCCGTGAGATCTAAAAGGCCGCGTCAATTGCCTACAAGGTATGGGCATGACGATTATTATTGAATAATGGTGAGCCTAAGACTTATGAGGAAGCGATGATGGACCCAGACTCTGAGAAATGGCTTGGAGCCATGAAATCCGAAATAGATTCCATGAGAGAAAATCAGGTTTGGAACCTGGTCGATCCACTTGATGGTGTCAAAACCATTGAGTGCAAATGGATCTATAAGAAAAAGATTGATATGGATGGAAATGTTCACATTCATAAGGCTCGACTAGTCGCAAAAGGTTTTCGACAAGTTCAAGGAGTTGACTACGATGAGACTTTATCACCAGTAGCGATGCTTAAATCTGTTCGGATCATTCTAGCTATTGCTGCATATTTCGACTATGAGATATGGCAAATGGATGTCAAAACAGCTTTCCTTAATGGAAACCTAGATGAGGATGTGTACATGACACAGCCTGAAGGATTTGTCGATCCAAAGAATGCTAGTAAAGTATGCAAACTTCAAAAGTCCATTTATAGGTTGAAGCAAGCATCTCGGAGTTGGAATATACGTTTTGATGAGGAGATCAAAAGGTTTGGTTTCATCAAGAACAAAGAAGAACCTTGTGTTTACATGAAGGTTAGTGGGAGCGCACTTGTTATTCTGAATCTTGTATGTAGATGACAACTACTGGTCGGAAATGACATTCCGATGCTAGAATCTGTTAAATCTTCATTAAGAAAAAGTTTCTCAATGAAAGATTTAGGAGATGCAAGATATATCTTGGGGAATAAGGATCTATAGGGATAGATCTAAGAGGCTAATTGGATTAAGCCAGGAAATGTACATAGACAAAGTGTTGAATCGGTTCAACATGCAAAATTCCAAGAGAGGATTCTTGCCCATGGCACATGGCATTAATCTTAGCAAGAATCAGTGTCCTACGACCACTAATGAGCGAGACAAAATGAGTGATATTCCATATGCTTCGGCCATTGGATCTATCATGTACGCCATGATATGTACACGACCAGATGTATTATATGCTCTAAGTGTTACGAGGCAGATACCAAGTGGATCCCGTGAATGTCACTGGACAGCCGTGAAAAACATTCTTAAGTACTTAAGAAGGACTAAGGATGTGTTCCTAGTTTATGGCAGTGATGAAGAGCTCGTTGTAAATGGTTACACCGATGCAAGCTTTCAAACCGACAAAGATGATTATCGTTCGCAATCTGGTTTTGTATTCATTTTGAATGGAGGAGCAGTGAGCTGGAAAAGTTCCAAGCAAGAGACGGTTGCTGATTCCACGACAGAGGCCGAGTACATTGCGGCTTCTGAAGCTGCAAAAGAAGGTGTTTGGATAAGGAATTTCATTGCTGAATTGGGAATGGTTCCGAGTGCCTCGAGCCCAATGGATCTCTATTGTGACAACAATGAAGCCATTGCTCAAGCCAAGGAGCCTAGATCCCATCAGAAGTCCAAACATATACTCAGGCGTTATCATCTTATCCGCGAATTGGTGGATAGAGGAGATGTTAAGATATGCAAATGTAAGACCCGGGATTAACACTCCCAAATCCTCTGTGTATTTCTGAACTAGTCCCATGATCAAGAGCTAGTCCACACAAAGAAACAAATATGGTAACAAAATCATATCACAACTTTATTAATAAATAACAACAGAGTTGATTACAAAGGAGGCTTACAGCCAACAATAAAATAAACACAATGAAGACGAAGATGTAGTAGAGTCCAGCTTAATCGCCACAGCAATCGATCGGGGAAGCGGCCTAGTCGTCGAGATCCACACCGTAGCAAAGTCCTTCTCCTCTGAAATTATTTGCATTAAGCAAGAATGAGCACAACTACTGCTTTCGCAAGTTACACCCGTCCAAGTAATGTAATGACATGCATATATGGATATCTCAAAGGAAAGCTTAATATGGTTGAATTTGCATAAAACAACATTTTCGTAGAATACTTGTACTAAGTTCCAAAGCAGTTATTCTATAACTAAAATTCATTTTCTAAATCAATTTTATAGTCGATAACATTCACACAAGAATGGTGAAGGATACCCTCCTATCACAATGGCTAACCGCCTCAATCCCATTTGGATAAACCATTGATGAAGTCTTTTAAATCAAAATCCAAGTCTAACTTTGAGTGGCTTTGCTAGCATGTCCATGATCATGACGCTGCTATTCAATAGTTTTACACTCTGCAGAGGTTGTACACTTTACCCACAAGACACGAATTCTCTAGTTTGTCCGGCATATATGTATGCCACCGCCACTACCTTAGGTAAGGCCTAGAGCACGTGCCAAGGCCTTTACAATGTGCCATTCCACCGCAGCTTTCCCTCGCTAAGGTTTCCCCTTTGGAATAGAAATCACAGAGTTCCTAGCCCTCTTGCGCCAGTGGGAACAATAGTCATGAAAGACTTTGTCAAAAGAAATGGCCATGAAAGACCGCCCACGCATAAACAGGATCAACCGCGATGGAACTTTACAAATTAATTAGCCAGTCCCTACCCATACTCGTGACATGTGGTTGCACGATATGGCATAGCCCATTATAGGCATAGCAAAGGAACGCCAGAGGCCGGTCCTCAATCGACTTGGGCGACTTTCCACAAAACCCATGGGCCTCGATCATGGAAATGACTTCGATCCGTGCATTAACATGCACCATCCAAACAACCATTTCGCCCAAGTACAAACCATAATTTTATTTTATTTTTCTCAAATTCATTTACGACAAAACTTCCATGACAAACCAATGCCATAGATTCTTAAACAATATTTGTTTTTTGGTGAAAGTTTCCCAAATCAAACATTTTGGGTCTAAGCATTGCTAAGCATAATCTTTCTCAAAATGTTCTAGTTCATACTATTGTATCAACTAGATTTTATCTAGGGTGAGGGTTAAATGTCCAAGACTTGTCAAGAACGAGATCAAGATGTAATCCATCAAGATTGTGATAATCCAACCTTCAAAGAATCCAAAATTCATTAGTCCAATCTACACCGTATAAGTCTATTTCTATGATCCAACTTCAATTGATCCAAATATTTAACTATACTCAAATTTTATAATCAGATATCTATCAATCCAATGACTATGTAATCCTATAATCAAATTTTTAGATAATTTGATATCCAATGACAATCTATTTCTAGAATCCAATATCAACAATTCAAGATTTGACTATAGTATCTATCTATCATCCAATCTTTATTAATCCAACATCAACAACAATCTACCTCTAAAATCCGGTATCCAATAATTATTTATTTCTATAATCCAACCATAATAATCATGTATTTCTAATAATCCAACATCATTCAATCCAATATCCAATAATCCAATAATAATCTATGTCTATGATTGACATCTAATATCCAACAATCATATAACTCTAATAATACCACAATCCGATCATTAATAACAATCTATTTCCATAATCCAATACCAATAATCACCTAATTCTGTAATTCAACATGTGTTATCTATTAACAATCTTTCTCTAACTTCACACATCCATGTACAATCTCCTTTTATTATCCAAACCCATCAAATTCTAACTTCAAAAATATGTTGCATTCGATAAAATTATCCATACCACCTCTCTTGACAATAATTAGACATACAAAGGCATTGGGAATAACTATAAAGCTTAAAACAGAATTTAAATTACTTGAATGTAAATAAGCATGCAAGAATAATTTAAAACAAATTATATAATTTTAAATAATAGGTGCAAATATGATCAAGAATGTAACTTGCCTTGCTTAATGGATTATTCTCAAACGGCGTTGAAATCCGGTCGTCCGAAGTCGTCGAAAGCTATACGCGTAAACGATCCGAATTCAAATAATATTCAAATAAAATCCAAATAAAAATCCAAAAATTATAACATAAATACTGGAAGTAGAGAATGAATTTAGGAGGAAGAATCAACGGATTTGGAGTTCGTATGACAATGAACAAAATTGTAGAAGTTTAAATCTCAAATTAAAAAAATAAAAAAAAATGTATGTGCTTGCATGGCATCAGAGCTTGCCATGCAACGTGAATAGTAACCAAGTGCATGGAGAAATGGCGACGCGAGGCGAGAGGAAAGGGGTGGCGACCGTCGAAGCACAAAAATGGAATCCCGGGAGTGAGACGGACCTAATGGTGGTGGTCGCGTCACTGGCGAAGGTTCGGTGCTGCGGCGGCGCGCAAAATAGTGTCGGATGAATAGTAGCACCGATGAGCCGATGGTGTTTCAGGAAAAGGAAGGGAGCACTGCGTAGAACGTTGCGATGCGGTCAACGATGTAGACGATGTCGTCGGGGAATCAACAACGGCACCGAAACGCATTTATATAATGTGGTTGGGCCGCTTGCGGAAATTTTTTGTCGGTAGCGAGATTGAGGGCCTAATTCTAAGGATATGTAGAGGAAGCCGAGGGGCACGCATGGCGACATAGTCGGCTCGGGAAATGAGTGACCGAGGAGAGAGAACGGAGGAGAGATATGTTGAAATGCATTGTTCACTTTCTTTCTTTACTACTACTAACAAAGCAAGCAAAAAAATGGCTATGCCGCCATGCAACAAAAGAATGCAAGCAAAACAATCAAGCACAACAAGTAGCCGAGCAAGAAGAAGCTCATGGCGATGGAATTACCAGTGGTAGAGGACTGGCCGGTGGCAAGTGGTGACCGGAGCCCGGAGGTGGTAGTCGAGATGGTGGTTCGCCAAGCTCGACAATGGGGATTGCTATGTTCAAAAACTCTAAAGCTTGGAGGGAATGCAAAGGCTTGGAGAGAGTGTGAAGGATTGGTGAAGAGATGCCCTGTCCTTATATAGCTGCGATCGAAGTCGAACCAACGGAAGGCAAAGAGCTACGGCGGCAGAGTTGGTTCTAATTAGAAACTTATGAACGGCGGTGTGGCTGCACTTGATGGTCGCGAATTGAAGAAAGGCATTATGGAGAAGTTTAATGCACTGCTTTCTCATCAATTGATATCAAGTTTAAAGTTGTGAATGGAGAGGAATGAGAGAAGAGGAAATGGCAGCCATTAATGGCTTTGAAGCTCAACCGCTGGGCTGGTCAGAAGCATGCGGCATGGGAGAGGAGAATAGAAGGTGGCGGGTGGTGTGGGACCCGGTGAAGCTGCCCAGCCAGTGTGGCCGGAGTTGGGGTTGGCTTAGTTGTGTCGGCCATTGTCGCCATGGCTGTTTGGTTTGCAACAGAGAAGAAAAGCTGTTTCGGTTGGAGGAAGAAGAAGATAAAAGGAGTAAAGAAAAGAAACAAAGAGTGTACATGTTAATAGAAAGCAAAAGGGCAAGTGGTTAGCACATGCATGGAGAACCTGACGTTGAGCATGCTTGCTCGGGAGCAATTTGAGGAGGGTGACCCGTGGGAAGTTATATTTTTTTATTGATTTTCGAAATTAATTCAGATTACACAACAAGTCAAAATAGATTTTTAGAAGATAACAAATAGAGTCGAAAAATTCTAGAAAAATTTACAGAACTTCCTAGAGTTATTTTGGACTTAATAAAATTATTTCCAACTTATAAATGGTAATAGTTTTTGCACATAATTTATTTTAGCATTAAAATAATTAGGAAAAGCTTTTAAAATTCTAGAAAATTCAAGAAACTAACTTAATTTTTATTTTTTCAACTTAACTCAAATATAACTTCAAAAACTTTAATAAAACTTCTTTTGACTTTTAAAACTTCAGAAATTCAATTAAAGCAATCAAACTCTTTCAAATTTCAGAAAATCCAATAAAATAATAACTTTATTCACTTTTATTTTGGTAACAGAACTTTGGGCTGTTACAGCAAAGTTCATACGGATTTAAATGTTGCTGATCCGTTGACAAAGCCTCTCACACAGCCAAAGCATGAGGCGCACACAAGAGCTATCGGTATTAGATACCTAAATGATTGACTCTAGTGCAAGTGGGAGACTGTTGGAAATATGCCCTAGAGGCAAAGATGATTATATTTCATTATGTTCATGACATTGGATAATGTGTTATCTTGTTCCTAGAATAATATTGTTAATATTTATTATCAAGTATGTGACTTGGTTGTGAAACTCTATATTTCTGCAATAAATTAATCTTATACGATCCCTGGTCGTAAACATATGAGGACACATATGAATAGACTAGCATATGTATTGGTTGATGACTATGTTTCACGAGTCATAGATATGGAGATATCAAACCAATAATATGGACACATGTTAGAGAACATGATGTTGGATAAGACCCACCTTGAGACACTATTGAGATTGTTATGAATCTATGTGTCATTAGTTGGTCTCAAGCAATGATGATGTATAATCCTTAGACCGAGATCAGCATGGTTTCCTACATGTGTAAGAGCACTCTTAGGGGTTGCCAAACGCTACACCGTGAATCGGGTAGTTATAAAGGTAGCTTTGGGTATGCTCAAACATGGAGAGGAATGTGACTGGTCGGATATGGGATTTGCCCTCCTAACATAACAGAGAGATGTCTCGGCCCCTCGTTGTGATCGGATAAAGAAAGTGCATGGCCATGCCACTAGTAGTCGAAGTGTTCACCACGTAAAGTTATCGACACTCGACGAGAAAGCATTGAACAGATCCATGGATGACACAACATCTCACCCGAATTCAACCAGATATCGTGAGGCAAAGGGAGAATACATGAGAAATAGCTTAGTTCGACCAGCTACGGACTGGTCGTATGGAGATACAAGCAAGTCGTAGACTAGTCGAACGTAATCACAGAGTGGTCGAAACCAAGTCGTAAGGAGTTACGAGTTGGTCGTGATCAAATACGAACTGGTCGTATAAAGATATGACCTAGTCGTAAGTGATAAGGACCTAGTCGTAGATCATATTGCATTAAGGTTCGTCCGATATAATTTGTGTGTATTCGGGAATCGATATGTTCTGCTAGGAGCCGCTATGACTCGTGGTCGGAAAGGGTTTCCGAGTCACAACCGAACTACACATGAACCTATAGGGTCACACACTTAACGGGTTGGAACAAACCAGTACGAATACGATTCGTAAACGTGTTCGGATAGGATCCGTCACGAGCACTATATAAGGAGGTGCATGAGGCACGGGCGCGTGAAACACAACCGAAACCCTAGCCGCCATCTTCTTGAGAGTTCCACTGTGCGACTTGGTGCTGGCACACCGACGTTCGGTTGTTCCTTCCCTGGACGTGTGGATACAGTAGAGGCGCTACTACGATTGTTGCACTTGAGGACGATCCGCGATCTTGACAAGGAACTGCAGACGTTGCTGGAGGAGACGATCGACTACGACCACTACATCGACTTGCTGGACGTTGGACGATCGACTACGACCACTACATCGACGCGCTCTTCGTTGGACCAGGCTGCTCCAACCCTTCTTCCGCTGTTCTGCGCGTCTGGTGGTAACGATCTATGATCATCTACTTGCATGGCTTCCTGGTTTGCGTGGTAGAAATTTTTTGTTTGTAGCTATCGTAGCCTACCCGTGACCCAACACCTACTAATAAAGAGACTTATCACAGATGGTTCTATTATGGAACCGTCAGTGATAGTTATCACAGACGGTTCCATAATAGAACCATCTGTGATATGTCCCATATCACCGATGGTTCCATAATAGAACCGTCCGTGATATGGGACATATCACGGACGGTTCTATTATGGAACCGTCTCAGAAATGGTTTTCTCAAGTATATTATCTTGTATATACACTTACATGACATGAAGAAATTACATGTTTATATGTCAATTTTGTCATTTAAATACTGCTAAAAATTTGCTTTAATGATATATACATACACACACACACACACACACACACACACACATATATATATATATATATATATATATATATATATATATATATATATATATATATATATATCATGATTGGATATAATTAATTAATTTGTTTCACTAAACCATCTCTAATATATATATATATATACACACACACACATATACATACATATATATATATATATATATATAGTAATAATTCAACATATAATTAATATAGTAACTTCACCTCCAAACTAGTTTTTTTTTTCATTTTGGCATTTTCTTATGGCCAAACAGCGTGGCTAGTCGCTTCTTACAAAGATTAAAAAAATGTAGAAACCTATAAATAAACAAAGTTTTTCTAGTGGCGGAGGTAGGCTGCTATCTCCATCTTCAATACTTCGTAGGCGGCGGCGTCGGTGTCGGACGGTTCGTGATCAAACAAAGCCCGACACTACTACAAAACAGGCTATAGTAGACACCCCATCACAGACAGTTCCTTTGGAACCGTCTGTGTTGGGTCTGTCGGGACGAGGCATTTGCACTACCAGCCTATCACAGATGGTTCTTATTAATAACCGTCTGTGATAGAGATCTATCACAGACGGTTCATTAACAGAACCGTCTATGAACTATCATAGACGGTTCTTTTAAAGAACCATCTGTGATAATCTCCTATACCACAAACGGTTGATTAACAGAACCGTCTGTGATTTATCACAAACGGTTCTATTAAATAACCATCTGTGATAATCTCTAGTATCACAGACGGTTGTAAAAAGAGACCATCTGTGAACTATCACTGACGGTTCTATTTAAAAATCATCGGTGATAGTTGTATATAGCAGGCGGTTCACAATAAGAACCATCTATGATATCCTCGCACTACAAATACCTGGACTAGACCCCTGCCCATTCCTATTTGAGCCGCCACCAGGTAAACGCCCACTGCGCCACCAACAGAGAGGGAAGGGAGGAGAAGAAGAGGAGAAAGGGAGAAGAAGGAGAGGATTCTCGAGCGATATTTGGTATTTTCATCGTGAGCTCCGAGGGTAACAATCTATAACCCTTTAGAGCATCTGCAATGTACATGCTTAGCCAGTTCAAATGGCTAGATTTAATGCTAGGAACCGATTCCACAAGTTGGAAGCTACCGATTCAGAAGCAAAACTCTAGGAACCGATGCAAACTTTGCATCCGGATGCAAGTGAATAGAATAATATTTTTCATTGGGTGGTTACCATATGCATTAAGTTCTGTGAGGGGGAAGGAAATGGAGAGAGAGAGAGCAGTTGAGAGAGATTTTATTTCTTTTCTGATTTTATTAATAAGATGTCGGTCCCACTTAAGAGTAAGAATCAGATCAATACATTGGGGGAAAAATGACTAGTTCTTTGAATGTTTACGTGGCATCTCTTTGAATCGGCATCGGTTCAATACACTGGAGATGCTCTTATGTTGCTATAAATTAATCGCTAATCAATTTAAGTATGTTTGGTAAATAAGAAGCCTATTGCACCGCCGATAGAGAGGGAAGGGAGGAGAAGGCAAGGATTCTGGAGAGATATTAGGTATTTTCATCATGAGCTCCAAAGGTAACGATCTATAACCCTTTATGTTTGCTATAAATTAATTGCTAATCAATTTGAGTATGTTTGGTAAATAGGAAGCCCATTGCGCTGCCAACAAAAAGGGAAGGGAGGAGAAGGAGAGGAGGAAGGGAGGAGAAGGAGAGGATTCTTGAGAGATATTTGGTATTTTCGTCGTGAGCTCCGAGGGTAACAATCTATAATCCTTTATGTTTGCTATAAATTAATCGCTAATCAATTTAAGTATGTTTGGTAAATAGGAAGAGTACGTACATGCGGTTTATTAATCTAATTTGACACTAACTTGTTACATGCGTAGCGTAGGTGGACAGAAACTAGATGTACGGTGTGAACCGTGTGAGTCAAGAGTACATTAATGGCGTCGTTGCTTTTAGAAGAGCCGCCGAGTAGGATATGTTGAAGAAGGGGATAAATTTTATGTATTGTCCATGCATTGATTACGGTAATCTGAAGATGTTTAACAACTCGGCGCAGATCGAAGCGCACTTGATTCAAAGGGGTTTCAAAAAAGGGTATACATGTTGGACCAGTCACAGTGAAGAGCAGATTATACCAGAAGTTAATAATGACGACATTACCGAGGAAGTTAACGATGTGCCGGATGTGGACTGTGCTTTTGATGAGGATAGGTCGCACAATAACAATCTGGATCAGATGCTATGCGATGTAGAAGAGAACTACAGTGAGAGAGAGTTTTGTAAATTCGAGGGCTTAACGGAGGACTTGGTGAGACCTTTGTTCCCTGGCTGCAAGCCGGAATACACAAGGTTGTCAACTGTGATTGAACTGCTTAAATTGAAGGCAAGCAATGGTTGGTCCGATAAGAGTTTCATGGCGTTGTTAGGTCTCCTAGCGGACATCCTTCCGGAGGGAAACGTGTTGCCCAGCACCACCTACCAAGCAAAGAAGGTTCTTTGTCCATTGAGAATGGAAGTAGAAAGAATACATGCATGTCTGAATGATTGTATCATCTACCGTAAAGAGTATGCAGACATGCATGTATGTCCCATGTGCAAAGCATCCCGATACAAGCATCATAATATTGCTAAGGTGAAGCAAGGACCTCCTGCTAAGATGTTGTGGTATCTACCTGTGATCCCACGTTTGAAGCGTTTACTTGCTAACCCAAAGGAGTAAGATTGCTGCGTTGGCACACCTGAGGAGCGAAGAGAGATGGAAAGCTAAGACACCTGCCGATTACGCCTAGTGGAGAAACTTCGATCGAGCTTCGAAGAGTTCGATGCAGAACCGAGGAACATAAGGTTAGGGTTGAGTATGGATGGAATGAATCCTTTCGGTAACATGAGCAGCCGACATAACACATGGCCCATGAATCTATGTATGTACAACCTTCCTCCTTGGCTGTATATGAAGCGGAAGTATATTTTGATGTCACTACTTATCCAAGGGCTGAAGCAACCTGAGAATGATATTGATGTGTGCCTAGCACCATTGCTGGAAGATCTTGTGACACTACGGAATGAAGGGGTACAAGTATGGGATGCGTACAAATGAGATAACTTCACTTTACACGCCATGTTGTTTGGCACAATCAATGATTTTCCTGCCCTTGGTAACCTGTCGGGCTTCAGTACAAAAGGAGCCAAAGCCTGTCCGCACTACTTAGATGCTACGGAGAGTGTATGGCTTAACAACTCGCGCAAAACTGTGTATATGCATCACCGTAGGTTCCTTCCCAGGAGTCACCCATACCGCAAGATGAAGAAACAATTCGACGGAAATAAGGAGGACGGTTCAGCTCTAAAGGCTTTTAAAGGGAAAGAGGTCTATGATATGGTTAAGGATATCGATGTTGTGCTTGGGAAGGGACGTAAATTAAGAACCCGTCTGAAGAACATCTGGAAGAAGCAATCAATTTTTTGGGACTTGCCTTATTGAGAGCACTTAGAAGTTCGCCACTGCATCGACGTCATGCACGTAGAGAATAATGTATGTGATAGCTTGATTGGTCTCTTACTGAACATTAGTGGCAAAACAAAGGATGGTGTAAACGCACGACGTGACTTGGTTGATATGAACATAAGGACCGAGTTAGCACCGAAAGAGACCAATACAGGACGAACGTACCTTCCCCCAGGTTGCTACACTCTGTCCAAGGCCGAGAGAAATGAACTATGCCAGAGCTTGCATGGTGTGAAAGTCCCGTCTGGTTACTCTGCTAACATTAAGAAACTTGTTTCTATGCAAGATTTAAAATTAATTGGTATGAAGTCTCATGATTGTCATGTGCTGATGACACAAATGCTTCCTGTTGTAATTAAGAGTATCTTGCCGAACAAGGTCCGAGTAGCAATCTTGAGGCTGTGTTATTTCTTCAACTCAATTGCTCAAAAGATTATCGATCCCTACGGACTAGATGCTCTACAGGCCGAGGTGGTGACGACTCTATGTCATCTTGAGATGTATTTCCCTCCGTCATTTTTTGATATCATGGTCCATCTCATTGTTCACCTTGTGAAAGAGATAAAGATATGCGGCCCTGTGTTCCTATGTCATATGTACCCGTTCGAGAGGTACATGGGAATTCTCAAGTCCTACGTACGGAATCGATCTTGACCGGAGGGCAGCATCATCGAAGGTTATGCAACCGAAGAGGTCATTGAGTTTTGCGTCAACTACATGGCTCAGGTGGAACCGATAGGTGTGCCTCTATCTCGCCATGAGGGGAGACTCGATGGTATCGGGACCATCAGAAGGAAATCAATCACTCCTGATCTGGATACGTACGCTCAATCCCAATTCACGGTCTTGCAACACATGACCCAAGTGTCCCCGTACATATACGAGCACAAAGACATGATACGCCAACAGAATCCAGACCGGTCGGAGGTTTGGATCACGAGAGAGCACAACCGTCGGTTCAACGAATTGTTAAAGGTGCGAATCACTGGGAGGTCATCAAGGGATGATACACTGCTATGGTTGGCACAAGGGCCACAATTTACAATTGTCACATGGCAAGGATATGACATAAATGTGTATACATTTTATACAGCAGCTCAAGATAGGAAGAGCACAGTCCAAAATAGCGGTGTCCGCATAGATGCATTTAGTACCAATGGGCTGAGGAGCTCCTACTATGGGCAAATAGAAGAGATATGGGAGCTTGACTACGTGCTTTTCAAGATCCCCCTATTTTCGGTGCCGTTGGGTCCATCTCCCACAGGTGAAGGTCGACAAGTACGGCGTCACTACCGTGGACCTCGAATGTGTTGGATACAAAGACAAACCATTCGTACTGGCTAACCAAGTTGTTCAAGTCTTCTATGTAAGCGACCCCGCAAATAAGAAGCGCCACGTAGTACTTCGCGGAAAAAGGAGGATTGTCGGAGTTGAGAATGTAGTGGACGAGGAAGAATACAATCAATTTGACGAGTTGCCTCCTTTCGGAAACGGCATCAGGCTCGAGGAAGAACCCAGTGAGGAAGCTAGCTATATGCGCGTCGATCATCATGAAGGGCTATATTTTAATTAAGAATTTACTCCATTGTAATTAATTTATTCCATAACATCATGTGTTATGGACTTGTAATCTCTCATATATTTTGATATCAACGTGAAATTGTCATGTGTTAATGTGTTATGGACTTGTCATCTTTGATATTGATGTCAATGTGGACGTTCATTGCAATTTTGGAGTATCAAAATTGGTTTCACTTGATTTGGAGTTGAGTTGAATTAGATATGAATTTTTTAAGTCAAATGTGTTATGAACTTGTCAACATACTTGTCACCAGGTTCATATGGACTTGTCATGATTGTCATCATACTTGTCACCAGGTTCATATGACAATCACTTGTCACCAGGTTTTGTCAGGATATCATAGATTGTCACTTTTGAGGTTATCACGAGACGGTTCTATTATGGAACTGTCGGTAGTAAAAATCACTGAGCGGTTCTTATTAAGAACCGCTCAGGATTCCTACCACGACGGTTCTATAATAGAATCGTCTGTGATAGCCTTTTTATAAGAAGGGAACTGCTAGGGTTTTTGCTCTTGCTCGTCACTTCCACTACTCCCGCGCCCCTTAAGCTCTCGCGCACTCGTTCACCTCCTCTAGGGCTCGCCGCCTCCCTGCTCTGACTCCAACCCGATGACCGGCCGCCTCCCTGCTATGACTCCAGCCCGACGCGCGGCCGCCTCCCTCCTCCGACGCGCGGCCTCCTTCGACTCCAGCCCGACGACTGGCCGCCTCCCTGCTCCATCTCCAGCCAGACGAGTGGCCGCCTCCCTCCTCCGACTCCAGCCCGACGAGCGGCCGCCTCCATCCTCCGACGCAGCCCATCGCCTCCTCTTCCACTACACATCGCCATCCTCCTCTCTGGCCTGTCTCCGGCTCTCTCCTTGCACCGGCTCCAGCGCCTCCTCCGGTACTCCCTCGCGCCTCCTCTGGTATACCACTCTACTCGCTCTATCCCGCTCCCTCCCTTGCTCTGTGATGGGTTCTGTTGATGCTCTGTGATAATAGTCGAAATCTGAAATCAAATAGATAATTAGAAACAGACTTGAGCTTAATCATATTGCTTTATATGGTCAGTTATAATTAGTAGCCTTTATACTTTCTGTTTTTAGTTATAGCTAATTAAGATCACACTTGTATGTTCTGTGATCTGATTGATCTTTTGTGAGATATTTGCATTTCTATTCTCAATCTGTCAATTAGGCTTATTGTTGATATAAATTTGTGAATTATCTTGAAGGCATATGATTAGATGTTCTGTTTACAGAATACTTTATGTGTTGTTTTTGTGATTTAATTTCACTAAGATAGTTAAATTGTAATATGTTGACTGAAAGTTTAACTGCTACTCTGAGATAACTTGACATATGAGAAAGTTGTAGTTTGAGCTCAAGATCTGTTTTGTAATTATCAAAATTGATTGGTGAAGAGATTTTGACAGAGGACTGAGATTGCAAAGACTATGTCTTATGCAATTAGTCAACTGAGAGCAATTGAGCAATCTTATTTGCTTAGCTTCATGCTATTTTTAGTTGTTCTCATAATGAATATGTTGAGCATATTCTTCTTTTTAAATGGCATGGAGAAATTTCATATACATGTGGTACATGTTTTGCATTTCAATCAATTTAAATGACTTGAATGATTTACATTTGATTATGTTAATTTGGTCCTCTCTCGTGCCTTGTCTGGAATTAATTATGCAATTTTATTCATATACATGTGGTATATGTTTAGCAGTTTAAATGAAATGGAGATACTTCATATGTATATGTTAATCTGGGACACTTGCAATCCATTTTATTGCATATGTAACTTATATAGATAGCAAGTAAGCGAGATGGCAGAGGCACTGTCTTTGCCGCCGTCACCGACGCCGCAGATGGCAGAGGCGCCGTCTTCGCCGTCGTCACTGACACCGCAGATGGCAAAGGCGTCGACGAGGCCACCGTCACCGACGCCGCAGATGATACAGAAGCGAGATGGCAGAGGAAAATCGAAAATACCTGTGGGCCGACTGGTCATCATGGAGGTCAGTGACTTTGGGGTCCCTCTGAGTCCCAAGAGATCAGCGACGAGATTTCGGACCATCTGCGGAATACTTGCAAGGGAATGGGTCCTCATCACCACACCAAGGTGGAAGGATCTGACGAAAGAAGCAAGAGGCGCGCTGTGGACAGAACTTTCAAGCAAGTTTACTATCCTAGAAGCAGACATGGGACGCGTGGAATGGACGGAGATGCTCACGATGGATAAATCGTGGAGGACCTTCAAGAGCATTCTTGTCACAAAGTACGTGAACACAGGTCAGATGCCCTTCACGAAGTATGGATTCTTGACGCGGGAAGCATGGGACGCCTTTGTGGCTATGAAGACGACGACTGAATTTAAGGAGCAAAGTGCGGCACACAAAGCTCTCCAGACAAGAAACACTCACCCGCACAGACTCGGCACCGTTGGGTACGCGGGTAAATACGAGGAATGGGCGGCAGAGGAGGAGAACGCAACCGGGCCATTTGCTGACATCATAGACCCGCGTTCCTGAAGCTGGTTACAAACGAGGGCAAAAGTCTCATCTTTGGGCAGCATCTCTTTCACAAACCCGGTAGACTAGCAAGTGTCCCAACGTGTGGTAAATATGTCGAACTACCTAGTTGTTAATAAGTCCATAACTTCATATTGTCTATAATAACATGATGGCCTCTTACAGCGTGAATTGACTGCCCAAACTTCCCAATGCTCCTTCCAAGCAGACATGGAGAATGATATACTATCTACGGCCCTAGAAAACAAGGAGCACCCGGGTTGCATGTGAGGCCTTAGGGTTAACGTACCTTGGAGTCATGGATTCGCAGACGACTACTGCACGTATAGGAGTAGGAAGAGATCCAAGGCCGAGCACGAAGACTGGTTGGTATAGATGATTACTAAGAAATTTGAAGGAAAGCTAGCAGCATTGCAGGATCAAATGAATCAACTCCTGAGCCAGTCACAAGCCGCCCCTGTTAATTTGGGAGCCAGTCTTGCTCGACATCGGAGTAGCGTTGCGTCCACGCATAATTCTGAAGATGACGATGTCCAATTACCGATAGATGACATCAAGGTAATGTACATCTATGGAATGCACCAAAGATAGACCTATAGGATGCCTTAGCTAATTGCGTATCGTTTTGTAGGGGCCGACGCCCTACAAGCTCCAAGTGAGGATGGATGGGTCCCTTTCTATTGAGGCTGCGCGAGGGATGGTGTATCCATAGCAGGAAGGGGAAGTGCAGCACGGTGCCCAGCTGGCGCAGGGTTACGCCAGGGTTGAGGTGGATATGGTACATGACAATTTCGTGGCCGTCCCGCTAAAGATTCACCTGAACAAAGATATCAGAACACTAGGGGATGTTGTGCACGCTTTTATCCAATGGCCCAAGAAGGACATCGCCCTGAACCCAGTAGTGCCACGATCTGGACACGACCATTCCTCTCCAATGGGACCCTTAATGACTCCACCTCATGTTTCGCCTCAGAAGGCCACCTCATCGGTTCCCGTGGAGAAGACGCCGAAGGAACAACAAAAGCGTGCCGCCGTAACGGTTACCGAGTTGTCTCATAGGAAGACGCTGCCAATCATTAAGGTCAAATCGAAATAGATGATCGTTAAGGCGCCTCCCAAGTCCAGGAAGTCTGGGATGTCTTGGAACTATATCATCATAAAACCGTTGTGCTCCGACACAGTATTAATGCACGTTGGATATGCTTGTCTGGCTTTGCATGCCTGGTACATGCAGAAGACCGCAAAGAATGGGTGCGATACTGGAATCACCGTCAGATACAACGATGAGCATTTCTTGAACGGGACGAACCACTTCGTCGTAGGCTTCAACGACTCATATGACCTATTCAACCTTGTTGGCCTCGACACCTCGCTTCTACGATGTTGGACACTATAAGTGCGTACAATCAAGTTCTACATTCATGTAATACCGATAAATATCACAACTCATTGCTTGTGTATAGATACATGTGGAAAAAATCCAGGAATGGAAAGAACCGGTGGGTTTTCTCGACCCACATGTGGTATCTTTGCAAACCATCGAAGCAGACCCATCCTTCGTCGAGAAATACATAGCGGCAGCATTGCTTCGTCAGGTAGACAAGAAGTACATAGTGGTGCCCTACAACGAGGGGTAAGTGTCACTACTTGCTATACAAATTTCATTTGTACTTTATACGCAACACGAACTTAGGTTTAATGACTATAGCGACATACATGAGTAGGTACCACTAGATCCTTTTAGTCATTATACCAAAGAGGAACCATGTGATATACCTTGATTCCCTAATCCGCAACAACCACAAATTCAGCATTCTGAAAGGAATACTCGAGAGGTATACTCATTTCCTCCATACATAACTCTATTATAGTCTTCATTCGTTTGAAATGGCCGAGGATAACTTTTTGGAATCATGTAGTTCATTCATCACCTATGTTGCCAATGAAGGAATATACAATGGAAAGAGCGCCGAACTAACACACAGGACGAAATTTTCGGTACTCACTACAACACGATAATCCTATATCATACTTCATAATAACGCGTCTCGAACTGACTATACCTATAATATAATTCTATTTTTGCAGTGCTGCCAGCAAAAAAATGATGAGTTATGTGCAATGTACGTTTGATATCATATGCAGCAAATCATTAGGGCTAGGAAGAAGGATCCTGAGGTTTGTCAATCTCGAAATAATTATTTCCTAATGATAAATTTAAATATATATGCTTACTACTTTACTCTTGCTAGCAACAGGACTTGTTGATACATTTGGATGGACTCGTTGCGGATGAGATCACGGACATTCGAGGGAAGCTCTACGCCTTTATCATGTCAGATATCGTTAAGGACAATAGAGATTTTCACTCCGTCGTCGACCCAGAGCATCACCCCACCGACACCTCTCAACCACCTGCAAACAATTGACTCAATTGTAACTATAGCGACAATACTTGAACAAATGCGATCTTTTGTAATTTATTTTGAGTAATGATCATTTTGAGTTTGTCAACAATTGATTATCTGTGATGTATCTGTTTTTGTGCATGCTTGTTTTTAGAGGGCATGGCTAGCAATTCCTGAGGCTAGCCAAAAAACAGCAAAAATATAGTTAGGATAATGAACTATCACAGACGGTTTTTTGTTGAAACCGTGTGTGAAGGCTAGTATCACAGACAGTTTCCATTAAAAATCGTCTGTGATACGTATAAATATCACGGTTATGTGATACTAGCCTTCACACACGTTTCAACAAAAACCGCTCAGTGATAGTGAGTATCACAGACGGTTTTGAACCGTCGTGATAATCGCTTGTTATCGCTGCATTTAACAAATATAGATGATTCAAAAACTGTCTGTGATGACGGTTCCGAACCGTCTGTGATGAGGTGTTCCCTAGTAGTGTGAAATGTGTCCACCTGCTGACGCGCTCATTCAAGTGTCTCCCGAAGACGCTCGGACTGTTGAACCAAGAAGAATTGAGCCCATAGGCTCTCTTCCCTTGCTTGAGGGGTCTTGGCCTGGTCGATTCGGTCGCCCGCCGCCTCGATTAAGCAGTCGAAGTCACGGCAAGCCTCCTGGAGACATGCAACGTCGTTGTGGAGGACCACGTCGATGACGCGGTAAACTTACCAAAAGTGGGAGATCACCTGGAAGACGCGGTGGAGGAGGATGTCAAGACGGTGGAAGGTGGTTGTCACCTACTCTAGCAAATTCTCGAAGAGTGGAGTGAAGACACTATTGAAACAGTGTTCTTCCGCAGCATCCGCCAACGTACGGCCGGAGAGTTGCTTGTACAGTACAGCCAGGTAGGCCATCAATGCCGGCGACAAGGAAACAGAAGAGGTAGACATTTCTTTTTTTTTATAAGTACTAGAGTTATATGTGGAGATGATAATTATCTTCGATGGTGGATGATCATTTTTATAAAAACAATTAAGGAATAAATTCGGAGCGTGAGACGAAAAGACACATCGAGGAGCTGAAGCGGCATTGATGCGACGAAGAAACTGATCATCGGGCTTCAATTGGGAGCTGTAGCGATATTATCACAGACGGTTATAACAAAAAACCGTCTGTGATATGTAGTAATATCACAGATGGTTATTGTTAAGAACCGTCTGTGAGGTTTCACAGACGATTGTTTGTTGAAAACTGTCAGTGATATGTAGAATTATCACAAACAGTTATTGTTAATAACCATCTGTGATACTTCATAGATGGTTTTAGTTATGAACTGTCTATGATATTACCTCTTCACAAATGATTTTTAGCATAGCTAGGAACACAGACGGTCTCTAAACCAAAACCGTCTGTGATGAGGCGTCCAGTATTAGCCTTTTTGTAGTAGCATGTCTATTCCTCAAGTGACCGAAATAACTTTCTCAACCCAAGGATGAAGATTTAACAATTCTCATCACTTCCCTTGCTTCCTAGGTATAACCCACCCCTCATCTCTAGGACAAAGAATGAAACAAAGAATTATTTTAACCCCGATAAAAAATAAACTTAAGTTTGGTGAACCCCTAGAAAATACAGGAATAAAAATTTTCTAACATATAAAAAAATAAACTAAATTTAGGTGAACCCTACAAATACAAAAACAAATAGAACTAAAAATTACACAAAAGTTGTATTGAAATTTGACGGCACTTAGCACACTATTTTAGGTTTAAGAGTGCAATTTTAGGTGACCGAGAGATAAGAAAAATCACTACCAGAGTCTGCCTAGTTCCTGAGGGTCGGAAACACTCAGGAGACTAAACAAAACACTCGGGATATATTTTCCTGAAGGTTGGCACTCAAGATAGATTAGTCGGATAAATTTCAATTTCCCGAGTATTTTAGGAATAAACACTCGGGAGATCTGTATTTTTCGTGTGCTCACCTTTACACTCGGGAGATAAAATCTGTGATGGGTCGACCCACTGTAACGGAGTATGTTCCCGAGTTCCAAACACTCGGGAATATGTGCCATGTGTACTAGCAATTGAAACTACACGTTGCTTATATTCCTGAGTGTTGGACAAAAATGAACACTCGGGAATTAGCACGGGGACCTAGATGTACAACCTAAATTTTCACATGTAGCAAGCATTTCATATCTGTCGATTCATAGATTATGAAACAATCATGCATTCATTTTTCATAACAAACAATACAACACAAACTGACATGTACCATATCCATAAACCATGTCATATATAGATTCGACAATAACATGTTTGAGTTCGTTACACAACCACAAACCACTAGATAGCTCCTAACATCGATCCGCAACATGTTCGAGTTCAAATTGAAAACATCAAAACATCCAACAGTTACAAGAGTTCAACAACTAATGTTCAACAACAAACTAGTTTAAATAACAGTTACATGTACATGATACATCAATTGTCGAGTTGCATAGTTACATGAGTTGTAACATTCAATTTGTCGCTCCAATGCTCAGCTGCAAAGAATCAAATCACGCATCAGTTGTGAACTCTTAAACTAATATTGCAATCAGACAGCAGCTCGAACTTTCAAACCTCATCGTGTTCATGTATTTAATTGTCACAGTTTACTCAAACAATGAAAATAGTAGTAAGATACTACATTGACAATGAAAATAGCTTTGTCCATTCATAGATTATCAATGTACATGGCAGAACAATAACTAGCATATTAGCAGAAACCTAACAAAATAGCTTTGATATGGCTCCTATAGTCCAACCATGGCTAACTGATGTGAAATGTAGCAACAAAAATTAAGTTGCAGTATTAGTTCTCATGGCATTAGGCTAGTTCTCATGTCCTTCTTTTAGTAAGTCTAGCTATCCAATAATGTCAGCTCTTATAAGTCAAGAATGTATACATAGGGAATATGTCAAGATTGCATGTAGAAATTAGTGGGTAGCTTGTTACAAGTTTAAATAAACTCAAACTAATGTTTACAAGTGCTAGAAACAAAAGATATACAATTTTACATTAGCCTAGAAGAAGGGAGTGAATGGTTAACCAAATTATCAATAGAAAATATTAACCTCTGATCTGGAATTACCATAGCTAAACAATTCACTTGTATAGTTTCATTGAGAGAATCTACAGTGGATTTGTCAAGATGCTCATGTATCACTAGACTTATGGTTAATGCATACACAACCATACATAATTTAAGTATAGTTAGAGAGAGAGAGAGAGAGAGAGAGAGAGAGAGAGCTGCAATGACATACATTTTTTGGTACAGAGGAGGGGGAGATGAGGATGAGGATGAGGAGGTATAGATTGCACATATGCACACCCTTTCTCTTTGTCTGAACAGCAGTCAGAGTAAAGAGCTGAAAGCAAACCAATAAACAAATATGCTTTGACCATCTCATTCTACATGAAGATATGGAATCAAACAATTTTAGAGCATAAATTACATGCTATATGCTACTGCTACTACACCAGTTTTGAAATACCAAGAAGATATGAAATCAAACAATCTATATGCTACCACTAGTGCAACATGTCTTTTAGGACATGTTAATTTACCTCCAATATTGATGGCAGCATTCCCAATAGTTTCCAACAGATCCGGAGCACCATCACCACCTTGAACTGCAAGTATAAGTCTGGGGATGGTAAAGAATAATGATTTGTATTCTCGAGAAAAGATATATAAGATCAATTTAAGTAAGCATGGTATGTCTGAGAGGGAGAGACATTCTTTCCAAAACAAACTAGAACATACAGTTGAATTGAGACTGTTGAGTGCTTTCATGTCCATGATGTTTCTAATAGTGTCTGGTTTTATCTTTGGACTCACCACCTTGACCACCTTGACAACAATGATATGCCACATTCCTATCATTCCATTCTCACCAATTACTTTTCCTTCACTTCTGTGTTGATAGTGTGACCTCGTCCCCTGAAAGCCACATAGCGACTGCTTTACCATGAGAACACCCATTACAAAGCTACAGAATCATCAAATGTGATGGTTTACATAGAGGTTGCATTTCTGAAAACATTGAAGGCTCAAATACCTTTCTTAGAGAAGAATTGACCATTCCAATAGGTTGATATAGTCATTATCATCAGATTTGTATATGATCCTATTGACCACAGAATCAAGTTCCAAGCCTTCAGAAAATACCAAATTTTCTATACTTTTGGGACTAAGGAACTTCAAGCAAGCTATCAAAATTAAGAATACAAAAACTAATCATGTCGTTGCTTAATTTCAATTGTATTAACCAAGTCGAACTTAGAAAGTTGCTAAACTAGGAGTAGCTTACTGAAAAAAGAGAGAATAAGCTAAAAATATCTAGTAAGCAAAACAAATTTGGAATGCTATGTGCTCTGTGATTTGTTAGAACAACTTTATTTTAGACACGCGATTTGACTAATCAAGTTCCAAACATTTAGTGCGTAAGAAACTAAGAACACCCTTATAATACTATTCCACCTAATGTGTGTGACTTTCTCAATGTGCAAGATCCAACAATCCAACATGCTAACTCCAAATGTCCAATTGCCATGATCTATCTAATGAATTGTGCAAAAACAGTAGTCAAGACCACCACCATAAGCTCAGTACATTGCGCAATAGAACACTCACATTACCAATTCACCATCACAGCTGAGTCCTACTTTGCAATCTCTCAAATCCATAGCAAACCCTCCTTGGGAGTTGGGAACCACTATAGCGCAGGGAATTTAGGGACAGCCTACGCGTAGATCGAAATAGGATAGGGGACTCATGCTCGTGCACGCCATGGACGAAGCGTGTGGTCGGGTCAAGCTGGCCCAGGCTGGAGACAGGCGGGGTGGAGCCAAGGGAGGCGTGGAGCCACGAGGCCTCAAAGAGGAGCGGCGTGATGGCTGGGAGTAGCAGGAGGATGGGCCACCATCGCACCACTAACCGCACGACCCGCTGCCTCACGCTGTGCGCCGCCTTCCGTTGGGATCTAGTTTTATCTTTGGACTCAGCGCGGGAGCGGCCTGGCGCGAGGCCAAGCCCAGCGGTGGCGGTGGCTCTAGGGGGAGGCGGCGACCAGAGAGGAGGACCGGGCCAAGAGCAGCGCTAAGAACAGGAGGCGCCATGGGCCAACATGCAGCAGAGCAAGCCACTAGGAGATCTGGTCGGGGTCAGAGGAGGGCGGCGTCGCGTGCAGGTGAAGGCGCTAGATCTGGGGAAGGAGGTGGGCGCCGGGTGTGGGGGGGGGGAGTAGGAGGGAGAAGGAGGAGGAGGACGGGGAGGCGGCTATGGGGATTGGGGATATCGAGTGGGGATGTATGGTTAGAAGTGAAAAAAAGGCGTGGCAGGGAAAAAAAAGGTCCTGAGTGTTTCCGTTTCTATGCACTTGGGATTATATTTGATCTCCCGAGTGTTATGGGAAATACCCGGGAAAGTTATTTCTACCGAGTGTTGACTTCCCCTGCCCGAGTGTTTTCGTTCAGACACTCGGGAACTAAGCGGTTTCTGGTAGTGAATTCAGGTGATTGAGAATTAGCAAACCCTTAGAGAAAAGGTTGATTTTTTGGGTAGTTAAAGGTGGTATTTTAGTAAACCTATTTTTATTTTAATGCTTCCAATATTTCTTGCAATTTTATGTCTCAAGGAACTTCCATACTCCTAAGTATATATTTTTTGCAAAAAAAAAGAAGAAAATATCTAGCTGAAACCAGGCAAATCGTTATATCTGCCATGGCCAAAAATCGACATTACTCATCTTACTAATATGGGGATTCTGAGCTCTAATTTATAAAATCAATTGATATACTCGGTCTTGAATGACAATGCACATCTCAAGAGCTGCAAAAGTAGACGAATGGACAGTCCAACATTATGTTCATGACTTATGAGAGAAATAGAAGAGCTATAAACTATTCAATCAAAAGGTAGCATGTTACCTTCGTTTGAAGCACTCATAGCTTAAATTATTTGTAGAAAAGTCCAAAACTAAAAATTAATTGCACTAATTATATATATATATATATATATATATATATATATATATATATATATATATATATATATCGATTCTAAAAAAATTTGGGGCACCTAAGCACAACGACACACAGAATGTATCTCTTTGTATTTCAAAATATAGCTAAGTTCATTATAGAAGCCGAAGGAACACATATTTTAATTGATCTTTTCTTTTCTTCTGAATAATGTGAAATTTTTTAGCCTCTCAAGCGAAGCTAGTGCCTCTAATTAACTCTATTTTAATTATATAACTGTCAGTGATCTAGAACCGATCTTACGTATGATTGTTTTATTCGGAGGGTCTCCTAGATAAGAATCACGCAAAGAATGACACGAGGATTTTATACAGGATTAGGCGTTCTCCAGAGAGAATAACAACCATACTCCTTGTTGGAAATATGCCCTAGAGGCAATCATAGAGATGATTATATTTCATTATGTTCATGACATTGGATAATGTGTTATCTTGTTCCTAGAATAATATTGTTAATATTTATTATCAAGTATGTGACTTGGTTGTGAAACTCTATATTTCTGCAATAATTATTCTTATACGATCCCTGGTCGTAAACATATGAGGACACATATGAATAGACTAGCATATGTATTGGTTGATGACTATGTTTCACGAGTCATAGATATGGAGATATCAAACCAATAATATGGACACATGTTAGAGAACATGATGTTGGATAAGACCCACCTTGAGGCACTATTGAGATTGTTATGAATCTATGTGTCATTAGTTGGTCTCAAGCAATGATGATGTATAATCCTTAGACACGAGATCAAGATGGTTTCCTACATGTGTAAGAGCACTCTTAGGGGTTGCCAAACGCTACACCGTGAATCGGGTAGTTATAAAAGTAGCTTTCGGTATGCTCAAACATGGAGAGGAATGTGACCGGTCGGATATGGGATTTGCCCTTCTAACATAACAGAGAGATGTCTCGGGCCCTCGTTGTGATCGGATAAAGAAAGTGCATGGCCATGCCACTAGTAGTCGAAGTGTTCACCACGTAAAGTTATCTCGATACTCGACGAGAAAGTATTGAACGGTCCATGGATGACACAACATCTCACCGGAGTTCAACCGCACATCGTGAGGCAAAGGGAGTATACACGGTAGGTCGCTCAGTCGAATAGCGATGCTGGTGTCGTATGCAAATACGAGCTAGTCGTAGACTGGTCGAACGTAGTCATAGAGTGGTCGTAACCTGGTCGTAAGGAGTTACGAACTGGTCGTGACCACATACGAAATGGTCGTATACAGATAGGACCTGGTCGTAAGTGATGAAGACCTGGTCGTAGATCATATTGCATTAAGGTTCGTCCGATATAATTTGTGTGTATTCGGGAATCGATATGTTCTCGCTAGAGCCGCTTCGATTTACTCGTGGTCGGAAGGGTTTCCGAGTCACAACCGAACTACACATGAACCTAACGGGTCACATACTTAACGGGTTGGAACAAACCAATGCGAATACGATTCGTAAATGTGTTTGGATAGGATCCGTCACGGGGCACTATATAAGGAGATGCGTGAAAACACCACCGAAACCCTAGCCGCCATCTTCCTGAGAGCTCCACCGTGCGACTTGGTGCTGGCACACCAGCATTCGGTTGTTCCTTCCCTGGACGTGTGGATACCATAGAGGCGCTACTACGATTGTTGCGCTTGAGGACGATCCGCGATCTTGACAAGGAACTGCAGACGTTGCTGGAGGAGACGATCGACTACGACCACTACATCGACTTGCTGGACGTTGGACGATCGACTACGACCACGACATCGATGCGCTCTTCGTTGGACCAGGCTGCTCCAACCCTTCTTCCGCTGATTTGCGCGTCTGGTGGTAACGATCTATGATCATCTACTTGCATGGCTTCCTGATTTGCGTGGTAGAAATTTTTGTTTGTAGCTATCGTAGCCTACCCGTGACCCAACACTCCTGTGTGGCTATATTGAGTATGTAGATTACAATCAAGAGAAAGACTTGGACTTGTACTTCAGATTGCGCTTGTCTCCTTCTGCCGTCTGACTTCAACCTTATATAACGTATGAAGAGGTGGTAGTTTCTCTAGATGAAGAGGTGTCCTAACGTTCCAATTGATGAACCACTTGATGAAAGTTGCTGCCAAGGACATGGCACCCCCATGTTGCTAGGTAGTTGTTGTCAGAGACAGAAGTAATTCACGCAGTTACTCACAGAAAGTAACAACGTATATTAAGTACCCGATGTGTTAAACATGGCGCATAATTCTCCCTAACTGATTAGGCCACTACTACAAAAAGGCTAATACCAGATGCCTCATCACAGACAGTTGACCAAAACCATCTGTATTACATGCAAGCACAGACAGTTTTGGTTTTGCGACCGTCCGTGTTACTGGCTACGCTAAAAACCATCCATGAAGAGGTAATATCATAGACAGTTCATTATGAAAACCATCTGTGAAGTTTCACAGACGGTTGTGTTATTGTTAAGAACCGTCTGTGATACTTCACAGACGGTTTTCATAATGAACCATCTGTGATACGACACCATATCACAGATGGCTCCATTGTGGAACGTCTGTGATATGAGACCATATCACAGACGGTTCATTGTGGAATCGTCTGTGATAAATATCACTGACGGTTCCATAATAGAACCAGATGTGATAAGTCTCTTTATTAGTAGGAGCCCGCTAGGGTTTGCGCTCTAACTCGTCACTCCCCAGCGCCCTTACTCTCATCCGTCCCGATTGACCCTATTGCCGACGCAGCCATTCTTCCCGTCGCCGACGGTTGTGACACCACAATTCATTGCACAAGACACTCGTACGATAAGAGTGTCTTGTGCAGTGTCACTGTTGTGCCACAACTACGGTGACGTTGTGCGCCTTCCCCTCTTCCCCCTTCCCCCAGCGTGCGCGACCCTGGCTACCTCACCGACCTCCCCTGGCTACCTCTAGCTCCACCGCCCTCAGCCTCGGCTACCTCACCCCTGACACCGGTGATGTCGATCGAGGTAATACAGATCTATTGGTTTGTGCTGTTGGTATTCATGTGAACCGAGTTGCAATGTGGGCTACCTAGCTGGCTTGTCAGTTGATGGTCGGTTTGGACACCCTTGGCCTTGCTGTCTGGCCCTCTGTGACTGTTGGCTAGATGGATGGATGGATGGATGGATCTGGAGGTGGGGATTGGGGTTGTGTTTGGGTGTGACTACTGGTATGTTCCTAAAGACATTTTTTATTTTCGATACGTATGATGCAGGGTGTGCTACTGAAAAAACACATTGATACAACCTTAAGAAGTGGCAATCCGAGAGAGGCAATTTGGTTGCCTCCTAGAGAGGATCTTAACAAATGGTTGTCTATTAATAGTAAGTCTGATCACCATCTATTCTTAGGATAAATAACACCATGCATGTAAGTGTTTCATGGATATAGGTGAGTTTCTACAGGTTGCTGCTCTTATCTGCTTGATATGAAAACTACAAATGTTACTAGTTGTGCTCACTGATGAGATATGAAATGAATCTCCAGGGACAATAGGATGAACTGTATATGAATAATTTTGGAATGAAAGCTTATGAATCTATGGAATCAAAATCCTTGCACATAGTTTGCCCATATGAATGTAAACGAACTTCTACGTGGATAGATCTAGGTGAGTTTCTACAGGTTGCTGCTCTTATATGCTTTATAGATAGAGAGTTAACCATTAAGGAAAACTCTTTTTTACATCCTAACATGATATCATCAACTTATCATATATTGTTATCTTATTATCATTCATGTTCTTTTTATAGAAGTTTGTGGTCTTCTTATTTAGTATGAAGAAATTTGCCGCTCGGTATTAAAATACATGAGCGAGATGTGATTGTAATTGTCTGAGTCTTAATTATTTGTTTCAACATATTTCATATGTTTCACTGGACTTGTATTCAGGTATTATCCATGAGAGTTTTGTCTTAATCCTTGTGAGAGTTTTCCAAACAGTGGCCGCCTCCTCCCCGAGCCCGCCTCCCCTCTTCTCTACAAACTCTATAAGCAATGGCTACTTTTGCCTTTAAAACCGGCTTCATATATAAGCTAACTTGAGGCCTAAATTCAGCTAGCTAGCCCGCTCCTTAGGCATTCATCCTAAACGTTCTGGTGAAACACAGCCTACTTCGTTGAGCCTGACACACTGGAGTGTAGCATTTGCTTCATGCCTGATTGGCATGAAGCGAATTGTACACTCTAGTGTGTTAGGTTTGATGAAGTAGGCCGTGGCCTGCACGTTTAGGATGAATGGCCAAGGAGTGAGCTAGCTAGCTGAATTCAGGAATCGAGTTAGCTAACAAGGGACTACGAACTATATATATATATATATATAAGAAGCCGGTTTTAAAGGCAAAAGCAGCCACTGCTTGGAGATTTTGTAGAGAAGAGGCTATCACAGACGGTTCCGAATACCAACCGTCTATGATATGTACTATCATAGATAGTTTTATATATAAACCATTTGTGAAACATAAGCTATCACAGACGGTTCCAAATACCAACCGTCCGTGATATGTAAGCTATCACAGACGGTTTTATATATAAGCCGTCTGTGAAACTTAAGCTATCATAGACGGTTTTATCTATAAACCGTTTGTGATAGGCAGCTATCACAGACAGTTCTGAGTTAATAACCGTTTGTGATAGTGTGCATCACAGATGGTTCGAAAATCGTCTGTGATGGCCTCATGTCATCACTGACCCATAAACTCAGACGGCTCACGAAACCGTCTATGATGACGTTTTTAAACTGTCTGTGAAGACCTTTTCTGTAGTAGTGGGCCCATAAGTCAGCAAGCCCTATCAATTATAGGGTTGTCGAAGCCAGGCTAGTCGAAGCCAACCAAGTCGTAGAAGATCTTACGACTGCTCGATAGTCGTGGAAAGGCTTACAGTTATACCATGGTCATAAGAAGACCCACGACCATGGGGTGGTTTATGACCAGGTAGCTTAACCTCTCTCTTATAAATATTAAGGTGGTATACTTAAGACTAATATAGAGATGTTAATATCTATAATAATAATTACAGATAAATAAATAAATGAGGATTATTAGATTCTCGTCATCTAGCCCCCAGCTTCAGGTGAAAATAACTTAGTTGGAAAAGGGAGTCGTAGAAGGTCTTACAACCATAAAGTAGTCGTAGAATGATGGTGAGAAGTAAAAGCCTTTCCGACTGGTATTTCATTTTGACCAGAAAAAGACTTGGTCAACAAGGTAATTTCGCTTGAGGTGTAAAGACAGACTCGGTTTTCTCGAACAGGCAAATTAAAGAATCTCAATCGACTCTCACAAATCTGTCCATTGGAGCGGTTCCTGAAGAGGTGGCAACTGTTGAGTTCCCATGATCTTTAACTCAATCATGTGGTTATAAAAACTTACCGCGAGTATGATTCTAGGGTTCTTACTTTTCGCCCTCTGATTCAACTGTTCCTCTAGCTCTTTTGTTCTCCGCCGCCAACCAAATCACCTTCTTCCTCGAAGCTTTTCCAAATCCAATCCAACCTCACCTAGAGAAAATGGCCAGAGCCACTTCGAAGTGGGCGGAATCGGAGATGGATTCAACCAAGATAAAAGCTTTAGTCGTCGCCGAGAAGATTCCGAAGATGGAATTCATGAAGTGGATTGAGGCTGCTGGGCAACATTGGCCATTGGGGGAGATTGGTCAGATCCCCTTCTTTTAGGCGTACTGCGAGTGTGACCTTCGACTACCTGCTCATCCCTTCCTTACACTTGTACTCCAGCACCTTGGGGTGGAATTGGTGAAACTTGTTCTCAATTCCATCATAATATTAAGTGTGTTCGTGTACTTGTGCAAAGCTTACTTTGGGATCCTTCCATACCTGTAGTTGTTCTAATACTACTATGGAATGAGCGAGATACCGAATCGCCGGAGGCGTGTCCAAGCTCCACAACGGGAAGGCTAAGGAGTGCATTCAGATGTTCACGTGGTCATCGTGACCGGGGTAAAGGAAGAAGTGGTTCTACTGGGAGACGACCAGTGAAGACAACCTTTCCTTTATCGGGAAGACTACCGAGAAGATTTCTTCCAAGGATTTGACTCCCAAGGATCTTGGTCAGATCACCCTCTACATTCAAGCCATCAAAGACTTGAAGGAAGAGGGGCTCACCGGATGGCACGTGGTGAAGGATTTCATCACGTGCCGTATTAGCCCTTTGAAGAAATGAGTACATCCCATGTGGATGTACTCAGAGGCTAAGGAATTGATCAGAGATTATGAGAAAGGTAAGTAATCTTTCAACCTATCTTTATTTTGGTTAATCTCAAGCTGAAGGAAAAGTAATCTTTCAACCTATCTTTATTTTGGTTAAGCGACTAGAAAAGGTAAGGATTTGATCAGAGATTACGAGAAAGGTAAGTAGTCTTTCAACCTATCTTTATTTTGGTTAAGCGACTAGAAAAGGAGAACTGAAAAAGCTTTGTATCTTTTGTAAAGGGTACTGCTGCATCAGCAGAGCCTATGGTCGAGGGAGGTGCTACTTCTGAGGTGGTCAAGACAGGTCTTGACCATCCGGCGAGTTAGGTGGGTCAAGGAGCGATATTTCTCACTCAAGACCCACAACCAGACATGGTTGTGGCAGACCCTGTTCCTCTACTCGAATTTCGACCAGACGTGGTCGAAGAGAAGAAGTCAAAGAAATCTTCCTTAGGGAAGGTTTCTTTTGGATTCAAGATCAAGTCTAGGAAAGCAAGGTATGTAAAAAGATAAAAGCATAAGAACAACATTTACCTTATGCTTTCTGCAAATTTGACATATTTTCCTTTTTGTGATCTTAGCCTGACTCCTCCAGCCCCCGAGGACGCTTCTATCGAGAAGCTTGCCGCCCTTTCTTCTGTAGTCGAGGAAACAATAGCGGGAGTGGCCACGACTACGGCCACTGTCCCTGTGGTGGAACAAATCGTTGCTGTTGAAGCGACTATGACCACGGAGGTGGTCGTTCCTGCCAAAGCAACCATGACCACTGAAGTGGTTACTGAGGCAAAAACGAAGGTAGTGATTGATGCAGCGGAAGCATCTGGACAAGGTGGGGGAACTTTCGATCATCGTGCCGGAAAGGAAGTCATTGTGGACGTTCCCTTAGGCTCCCAAAGAACTGTCGATGCTGTCATCACCCAAGAAGAAGAAGAAGAAGAGTACCTTAACTTCATCTCTGAGTTCTTTGGACCTGCTTGCATTGTGGGATCTTCCGTATTCAGGTCTCATAACTGAGTTCCTCACCCTAAAGACATTCTGAACAGGGAGAATGTTTTCGATGATGAGCGTCACGAAATGGTGTGGTGGAACCGAGTCGAGGAGATCGATGAATTGAAGGATCCCATAAGGGTATTCTCCATGTTTGCTCGAACGAGCATAAATGTAAGCATCTAATGCCAAATATTTATATATGTGGTTTGTTTCTCACTTCTCATTGTCTTTCTTTATGTAGAAAGCTTTGAAACTAATTATCACTGTTGGTGATTACAACCGACAACTTATATAGCTACGACAACAAAAAGTGAAACTCTGCAAGCAGGCAGAGAGATGGTAAGCTACTGCCATTCGTAATCATTTTTGCTCGACCACTTGTGGAGTTCTCATGTCTATCTTTAACCTTTGCAGGTTTAAGAGTGACAAAAAATCCCTGGCTAACGCACTCGACCACGAGAAAGTCGAGATGGAGAGGCTAAGGGATGAAAAACTCGACCTGATGAAGAAACTTAAGAAGGCTAACTCTACAACTCTTGATCTATAGAGTGAGATAAATAGTAAGTTCTGAACATAAGACTACTTATGATAATGATCCCTGTTCTTTCTCTAACTCTTGTTTCTTTTCAAAAAAATAGGTCGAAATTTGCAGGCTCTAAACCGAGGTCAACGAAAAGGCCTTGATTGCTCACGAACTATCTAGTTTCGCCAAAGAAAAAGACCAGGTGATAAAGTCATGGACAGAGTAATCTACGAAGAAGGATGCCTCCTATGACAACAAAATTAAGCAACTTGATGCTCGACTGGCGGGTAAGCAACTCTTTACTCACGACTAGTGTTGCTTACGAGTTGTTTAGGGGTATGCTTCTAACTTGTCGTACTCTATTTCAGAGCATGAGTTGAAATCAAGCAACTCCACAAAGCTTCGACTCATAGTCAGGAGAAGACGAAGTCATTGAAGATCAACCTTCAAGACAACATCTCACTTCTAAACAACGTACTCGGTGGGCTTGGTGCTGAGGAAGTTACTCCTCTTGAAAACACCTTAACTGCTTAATCGAGTATTCTTGGACAGCAAGTCAAAGCCTTAAGGGAGCTGATAATTACTCTAAAGGCCAACCAGGCTGACTCGATAAGAGAAGCGGTCAAAGGTGCAGTAGGTTATTCCATGGCAAAACTTAAGGCACACGACCGTAATCTCGATCTTCAACCAATCGAGGACGACTTCGACTGCTCTGAAGCAGAAGCAACTCGTTTGATGGAAGATGTGAAGCCAGTCAGCCAGAAGGTCGTGGAGGAGATGCAAATTGGATCTCCTCCATCAGAGTAGATTGTAATAGGAAAACTTATAAAGTCAAGTCTTTTGGTTATTAATATATATACCTGCTTTTTCCTGCAAATTATCTTATCGAGTAGTTAGTAGCTCATAAGATAATGAATAGAAAAAGGAAATTGAATTTAATACTAAGAATTGAAGTCATATTAATGGCTTTATTGTAGCACTGACTATTTGCTTAGTTTATATAGATAAACTAAGTAAATAGTGTATATAAGGGTTTACTTAAAAAAGAAGTTTTTCCTACTTGTGTTGTTGATCTTGATTGTCATGTTCTGATCGTAAGAGTTTAACAACAGATATACACTAGGAAGTTCCTTCTAGTGAGCAGGACCACGTGTAGAGAGGAAAGACTTCGACTAGTGAAGCTACATTCTTCAACCATAGTAATCGAATCAAGAGCATCAACACGAGTGGGATAAACTCTTCGGAATACCTTAAAAGTTTATTCAACCATTTCTAGTAAACTCAATTTGTTTGTCACTGATAGCAAGATTGGAAATAGTATGATGCTAGGAAGTTACTTCTAGTGGGTAGGACCACATGCAGAGAGGAAGGACTTCGACTAGGTGTTGTGTCTTTCTCCGACTAGTTTAAATACATTTGAGGTTACTAAAAGGAGTCAAACAAACTATAAAAGTATACTCCACTTAGAGAATTTTTCAAAAGTAATGAAAAAATAAACTAAGGTTAAAAAGAGCTGGCTTTAGAATGTTTTGACCAGATTTGTTTAACCCAGTCTCTTTGTATTGGTAGCAAAAGTTAGGAACAATGCGACACTAGAAAGTTCCTTCTAATGGGTAGGACCACGTACAGAGTGGAAAGACTTCGGCTAGGTGATGTTATCCTCCTTCGACCAGTGTAAAGAAAAAATGAGTGCATAAAAATGATCGAAAGACTATCCAAGCATTACTCAAAAGTAAGACAATAAATAGTGAAGAAACCTAAAACTTTATTGATATAGTAAGGAGTTACACATAGAATTTGTGTAATTGGTCGATGTTCCAAGAATTGGAGAAGACCCGGCTGTCTTCCATTGCCAGTCGTACCGAACCTCGTTGCGTAACTTCGACCACTGTGTAAGGACCTTCCCTTTTAGGGGAAAGGTTATTCCGATTAGACTGGGATTGAATTTTCTTCAACACCAAGTCACCTACAGCAAGGCTGCGAGATTGGACCTTACGATCGTATTATTTGCGCAGGGCTTGTTGGTAGACCGCTGAATAGATCAAGGCTTGATTCATCTTCTGTTCGAGCAGGTTGATGTTATCCGCTCGAAGTTGTTCCTGGGTAGAGTCGCTGAAGGTTTCGACCCTTGTCGACCGGATCTTTAGTTTTGGTGGAAGCTTGGCTTTAGCCCCAAAAACTAGGAAAAAAGGTGTTTCACCTATAGCCCGACTTGCAATCGTGCGAACTGCCCATAATACTGACGGTAATTCTTGTACCCAAGCCCCCGAACACTTGACAAGCTGGTCGAACACTCAGGTTTTAATACCCTATATTATTTGGCCATTCACTCTTTTGACTGCCCCATTACTCTGTGGGTGGGCAATAGAAGCATAACATAACTTAGTACCCAACTTGTCGCAAAATTCCTGAAATTTTGCACTCGAAACTTGCTTACCATTATTTGTAATTATTCGATTAGGAACACCAAATCGAGTAATCACGCTTCTCGTCATGAACCTTTTTGCGGCTTCCGTTGTTATCCCAATCATAGGTTCAGCTTCAATCCATTTTGTGAACGTATCAATAGCCACAAAAGGGAACTCAAAGCCCTTGGTGCTTTTAGGAACGACCCTAGGATATCGAGACCCCATGTCGCAAAAGGCCATAAGAGAGGAATAGTTTGCAATGCTAGAGCCAGTTGGTGTATTTGCCTGCTATGAAACTGGCATTGTACACACTTTTGAACTAACCCTTTGGCATCATGGAGGGCCGTTGGCCAATAAAAACCTTGCCGGAAGGCTTGACCGACCAGTGTTCTATAAGAAGCATGACTTCTACAGATGCCCCCGTGTATGTCATGAAGGAGATTTAATCCTTCTTTCTGCGATATGTCTCTCATGAGAACCCCTTAAGTACCTCTTTTATAGATGACTCCTTCAACTAAAGTATACATTTTAGCCTTCTGGGATAAATGATCTTCCTCAAGATCATCATTGGGTAGTGTACCCTTCTGAAGATACTCATAGATGGGATTCATCCAAGTATTCTCGGACTCTAGAGAGGCTGTCTCAATAGGAGATGTTTCTAGTGCTTCGACCAAAGACGGCTTCTGGAGCTGCTCCAAAAAGGCTCCTTGTGGTACTTGAGATCAAGAAGAGGCTATTCGAGCTAACTGGTCAATGAGAAAATTATCCTTTCGAGGGATATATTGCAACTCGAAACTGAAAAAATACTGTTCAATCCTTTGGACTTTCGATAAGTACTAAGACATGGTCTGATTAGAGCATTGGTATTCTTTTTCAACTTGATTCACGACCAGTTGAGAGTCTCCTTTCACGAGTAGTTGTCGAATCCTATGCGCTTTCGCTGCTCTATGCTAGCCAACAAACCTTCGTATTATGCCACGTGTTAGTGGTAGTAAAGTGTAATTAAATAGCATACTTTAAGGTCTCTCCGGTAGGACATTCCAGGACCACCCCAGCCCCCGAGCCACTTAACATAAGTGACTCGTTAAAGTACATCGTCCACTGATCTTGGGTATCATGCTAGGGATCCTGAACAGGTTCAGAATTTGTCTATTCGGCGACAAAGCTTGCCAAGATCTAGGATTTAATGGCCATTTGGGACACGAAATGGAGGTCAAACTCCTCAAGTTCTACTGACCATTTTGCCATGCGTCCCGCTGCTTCCCTATTCTAGAGGACCACTACTAAGGGAAACTTAGACGGCACAATTATCTTGTACGCCTGAAAATAATGCCACAGTTTTCTCGAAGACATGAGGAGGGCATATAGAAGTTTTTGAACCTGAGGGTATCACTCCTTAGGACCGTGTAAACCTTCACTTACGTAGTAAACTAGTCGTTGGATGTTTTCACATTCTGCGACTAGTACTATGCTCACTGCTTGTGGCGTGGCAGCTAGATAAATTAAAAACGTCTCTTCTGGTTTCGGAGAAACCAAAATAGAAGCACTCGTAAGATACCTCTTAACATCCTCAAATGCTATGTTTGCCTCTTCTGACCACTCGAAACCCTCATGTTTCCTTAGAAGTTTGAAGAAAGGAAGGCCTTTTTCTCCCAGTCGTGCGATGAAACGACTTAAGGCCGCCATGCACCCTGTGAATTTCTGGACTTCTTTCTTCGTTGTCGGAGGGCGCATTGTTTCAATGGCCTTTATCTTTTCAGGATTTGTTTCAATTCCTCGTGCAGAGACAAGGAATCCAAACAATTTTCCTAAAGAGACTCCGAACACGCACTTTTCGGGATTGAGTTTCAAACGGTGTTTTCTGAGATTATCGAATGTTTCTTGCAAGTTGGAAATATGATTAAGTTGCTTGATGCTTTTTATGACTAGATCATCAACATAAACTTCCAAATTTTGGTCTAGTTGAGGTGAAAAAGTCATTTACATTAAGCATTGAAAAGAAGTGCCAACATTTTTTAGACCAAATGACATTTTGACATAGCAAAATATCCCAAATGGTGTACTAAATGTGGTCTTTTCTTCATCATTTAAATACATACTAATCTGATGATAACCAGAGTATGCATATACAAAACTTAATAATTCACAAAAAGCAGTAGAATCAACCAACAAATTGATACAAGGTAAAGGAAAACCATCTTTTGGATAAGCTTTATTGAGATCAGTGAAGTCTACACACATAAGTCACTTACCATTAGACTTTTGAATCATTACAGGGTTAGCCAACCACTCTGGGTGGTCGACTTCTCTTATAAAGCCTGCTCTAAGTAACTTGCCCAATTCTGATTTGATAGCTTCTCATCGATCAGGTGCAAATCTCCGTAATTTTTGTTTTACGGGTTTCTTGTCAGGCTATAGAGCTAGCCTGTGCTCAATCACTTCCCTAGGGACTCCGAGCATGTCGGATGCTTTCCACGCGAAGACATTTGCGTTAGCTTGGAGGAAAGTGATGAGGGTGTCTTCCTATTTGTGGTTGGAAGTAACCCCGATACGAACAGTCTTCGAGGGCTCCTCTAAATTCAGAGAGACTTCCTTGACTTGATCATTCGGCTTTGGCGCAGCCTTAGGCTTCGACTGTTTGGTCGAAGGCTGCTCATTGCTTGCTTCTCGAGTCGATAGCTGGCCAACCATCTTGAGGGACTTGTGGTCGTATGTAAGCGCCATCTTCTTGTTAGGATCAACGGTGATGCCTTCCGCTGAAAGAACATGGCCCAAGAATGCCACTTCCTTCAACCAAAACTCGCACTTGCTGAACTTTGCAAAGAGTTGATGTTCACGCAATTTTTCCAACACTAGCTTCAGATGTTCACCATGCTCTTCATCATTCTTCGAGTAGATGGGGATATCATCAATAAAGACCACCACAAACTTGTCCAAATACTCCATGAATACCGTATTCATAAGATTCATGAAAAGAGCAGGAGCATTCGCTGTCGAAAGACTTGATGTACACTCGCATAACCGTGGCGAGTAGAGAAAGCCGCCTTCGAATATCTTCAGGCCTGATTCGGACTTGATGGTAGCCCAACCTCAGATCAATCTTGGAGAATACCCGAGCGCCGGTCAATTGATCAAAAAGGTCGTTAATCCGAGGCAACGGGTACTTGTTCTTCACCGTCACAGCATTCAGCGGACGATAATCAACACACAAGCGCAGAGTCTTGTCTTTCTTCTTTACAAAGATTGCAGGACAGCCCCACGGTGATGAGCTTGGGTGGATGAAACCCTTCTCTTGAAGCTTGCCAAGTTGCTTCTTCAACTCCTCCAGTTCATTCGGAGGCATCCGATACGGCCTCTTTGAAATCGGGGCGGTACCAGGCAGCAACTCAATAACAAACTCAATATCTCGGACTGGAGGCATCCCAGGCAATTCTTCGGGAAACACATCAGCGAAGTCGCATACCACAGAGACTTCATGAATCTCCATAGTTGGCTTTGCTTCAAGTGCATAAAGATGCGGTTCTTGTAGCTTCGGAGAAATTCCAACTTGCTCGCCAGATGGACTTGTGAGGGAGATGAATTTTCTGGCACAATCGATTTGCCCCAAGTGTTGGGACAGCCAATCCATACCAAGTATCACATCCAAACCGGCTGAATTGATGAGGATAAGGTTTGCCAAAAATCCCACTCCTCCAATCTCAATAGAAACATCCCGACATTCATATTCAGCTCTCATTACCAACCCCGGAGAATGAATAATCAAAGGAACATACATAGGAACAATTTGAAGATCACTAAGTGCAGAAAAAGACTTTGATATAAATGAATGAGAAGCTCCGGAATCGAATAAAACGGTGGCTGGTTGATAATTGACAAGAAGCGTACCCAACACGACGTCGGGTGCCTCCTGAGCTTCCTCGGCTGAGATTTGGTTGACTCAACCGCTGCCCACATTCTAGGCCTTCTGATGAATCTTCTGATCCAGACCATTTCCTTGCCTGTGTCCTCCATTAGGACGAGGGGCCGCTCTAGTCATCTTAGGGCATTGATTAGCATAATGCCCCTTGTTGTTGCAGAAGAAACATGTGACATCAGCAGCTAGATTGCGGGGGCCTCCTTGCTGTCCCGCTAGTGTACGTGCTTGAGACACGGCCTGCGGTGGGCGAGGTACAAACGCCGGTGCCCTCGGTGGTGGTGGAGTCTGAGAGTGATGCACCGGGGCTTGCCCGCCGTGAGAGCGAGAAAAGCTGGCCCTTGTGGATTTCTGGGCCTCCCACTTGCGCTTGCGAGAATCGCCAAGCGCCCTTGCCTTGTGCTCGGCGACAATAGCCTTGTCGACCAATGACTAGAAGTCGGGGAAGTCAACGATAGACAGCTTGTCCTGAAGCTCCTCAGACAAGCCATCCATGAACTTCTCCTGTTTAGCCCCATTAGTGGGCACGTCCTCAGGGGCGTACCGGGATAGATGGTTGAATTCATGCAAGTACTCAGTCACTGATTTGTGCCCTTGCTTGAGCACTGAGAATTCCTTCTTCTTAATCTTCATCAATCTAGCGGGAACATGAGCCCGCCGGAAGGCAGTGCGAAACTCTGCCCAAGTGATAGTCCGGCCCGTGGGCTACATGGCGAGGAAGTTCTCCCACCATGAGTGTGCGGCCCCCTCCAGCTGATGGGAGGCAAAGAGTGCCTTCTCATGCTCCTGGCACTGAGCGACATCGAGCTTCCGCTTGACAAGACGCAACCAATCATCCGTGTCGAGTGGATCCTCGGACCGCGAGAAGGTGGGTGGCTGCGTGCGAAGAAACTCTGAGAGTCCTCCCCTCTAATGATGGCCACCTCCCCCTCCAGATCCGGAGGCACCAGAAAGGTTGGAGGTGTTCCGTGCAATCGCCTCTAGGATCCTCGTCTGATCCATGCGATTCCGCTCAATCTGAGCGAGAACCTCACCATGGTCGGAGGAGGTGGAAGCTCTCATCCCGACCAACCGGTGGTGACCACAGGCCTTGTGTGTTCGCCCAGCCATCTTGTTTCATTGAGGCGGTTAGCAACAAGAACCCGAAAACTAGAGACGAAAGGTAGCAAAAGACAAGCTATCGACTAGGGAAATGATATATTACCCTAACGCAATTACAACCATATAACCAGCAAGGAAAAGAACTCCAAATATTTGCAAAAAGGCATAAGATCCAATACAAAGCTCATAAGACACAAGATTCAACTTCTCGGTACGACTAACTCGTATTGAATGAACCAGTAATCGTTTTGAGAAGAAAATTTCAGAACACAACTCAAGTCTTGTTGCATATAAGGATCATGGTAAAAACATCTAGGGTGTGCTAGACACTAGCTATCTAATATCACATCTTACCCCTTTAAACCCAACAAGTTTTAGTTGAATTATCCTCTCATTTTAAGCCCTATCGAAGAACTAGGTGCTTGTTGCCCAAAACTTGTACTTGATGTCCAGGTTTTGTATCTATGCTCCAAGCTGAAATTTCCAACTTCAAAAGCTTCTAATCTTCATCAAAGGACAGCCAACACTTCATATTCTCAATGCTCATTGAATCCCCAAAACCGAATTTAAACGGTAACACTATCTTTTGAAAAAAAATGAGAGGAAACAACTTTTCAAAACTTAAACAAGAATAGGGTGAGATGAGCAATCTAAGATAGGTAAGGAGTAAAATCTGAGAACTTACTTAAGTTTTCATAACCCATTTGACATTTTGAAACTAAGTTTTTCAAAATATCCCAAGGATAACCAAGCTAGTGGTTTCTACGGTTAGTATGGCTCTGATACCAACTTTTGTGAGAACCCGGGGTATTTATCTTGTAATACTTAACCATTAAGATGATTCAATCATTACAAATCAAATATCATGACTCTCAGCATATACGTACTTCCCAGAAGTGTAGCACATATAACCCATACAAAAATTATGAATCAATTCCATTCAATACATAGAATCCAAATCACAACTAAGCAATACAAAGGACATACAAAATATAGAGTTATTACAAAGGGGCCGACCGGCCAAATAGCAACTAAAGAGTCTTAAATAACAGCGGAAGCAAGGTGGCATAAGATGGCGATAAACAAAAGCCAATTAGTGTGCCTTTAACCCACAAGGCAACCAACCGGGCCACTAACCTAGTCCTCGAAACCACCGCACATCTCGCAAAAGTATAACCCTTGGGGTTCAACTTCCTCCTCTGCAGCAATTTATTAAGCAAAGCAAATGAGTACAAAAATGCACTCGCAAGACTGACGTGTAGAGTAACAAGTCTATATATTTAGCTACATGCAAGCTCATTTAAGTGGAGGAGGCTCTAGACACACTTTCAGCATAAAGCAAGTTTTCATTTGCAATAATGTAATAGATTTAAAGCAATTTTACAATCTGATTTTATTTGATAAAAACAGCGATATAACAAGTAACAATAATAACAAGACATCCTGGAAGTGGCTAACCCAATAGCCACAACAACAATAGCATGAATTACCCATTCATACCACCCACATCAAGTTTTAATTAAGATTCCAAAAGGTTGAGTCTAACTCCTGCAAATCCAATTCCAAGCGTGTCCATAACCTAGGACGAGGCTATTCGAATAGTTTATACCCTACAGGGGTGTACCAATGTACCCACACATCAGACCGCCTTTTTGCCACTAGATTAGCACACTTCCTTTGGTATGCCGGCACGGCTAAGTCCTACGAGACATTTCCAATGGATGATGCTAATTAAGAGCCGCAACCCAACAAAGAGAAAGATACATTAGCCAGCTCAAGCCGATTTGCTAATGTTCCCCTCCTAACACAAACATTTCCTTTTTCAACCACCAACCAGCTCATAATTAACACCGCCCAAGGTACTTAGTCAAGAGATGTAATATCCCGAATATTCAAGTGAATGCAATAAAGTTTAGAGAGAATAACATAAATTGGAGAGGAAATTACTCAAAAATTTAGAAAATTGACAGGGTTTTGGACCTTGGGCTTTCGGCCTAAGGCTTTGTAGCTCTTGTGGGCCGACCATAAGGGGCCCAAGAGGGGGGAGGCGCCCAACTCCCCAAAACCCTAGCTGTCCACCTCTTTTACTGCAGCTCGGTACTGTAGCGCCGCCATACTGTAGCACGGTTACTGTAGCATGCCCCTCTCCTCCGGTGCTTCTCCATTGTTGCCGGCCATGGTAGAAGAGAAGAGGAAGAGGGAGAGGAAGAGGGGAAGAGGAAGGGGGAAGATGAGGGGAGGTCTTCATGAAGGTTTCAGCGGCGTCCCGCGTCGTTCTTGTGGGTAAATTTGTGATCCCCATTAGTTTTGGTAGATCGATCTAATGCGTATTGTCTCCATATGCTAGATGGTACCTGCTGTGTAGATTGGTTGAATCTGTCTATCTGTTGACGCGCGGTTTTGAGTTAGATCCAAGCACATTCAAGGATTAGTGCTTGTAGATACATGGGAATTTTCGTTAGCTTTCCAGAAAGTGCTAATTCATAATTTTTGGATAAACGATGAATTAGTTATGAATTTCGCAAGACTGGGTGCTAATTCAGTCTCAGGACTTGTGCAGCGAACATGGATCTGTATATTTGATATTGGAGACGTCCGAATTGGGTCAGTTGGTCTCTATGAGATTTGTAGGTATTTTCATTATGATTCCATAAAGTTAAATTTCATAATTTTTGGATTTCTAGATCAAAAGATATGAATTTTAGAAGATAATGCTGTAATATGTCCCTCTATTGTGGATAGAAGAGTTTTATTGGACTATTTGCAACCTTTGTTGCACAGTGGAAATATTTGTGATAATTTTATTAAAATATCTGGCTTCCTTTAGTTTCCAGAGAGTATTAGAACAATGTGTTTGGTTGTGCCAAATAAAAGTTATGATTTTCCCAAGTCAGCTTTACCGAAGATGACAGAACGGTCTTCGGGATTAAAATCAAAGGACTAGATTTGGTAATTTGATCTTTTGATCACCTGAGAAGTTGTAGCTAGGCTTGTGTAGGTTCTAGAAAAATTAGATTCATGGCTTTTGGAGTCATAACTCAAAAGTTATGAATTTTTCCTTAATAGTGATCTGTTTGGACAGATTTGGGAATTTGAGAGCATAATGATTAATTGTTCGGGTTTCGATTAGGGATGCTTGTTCTTGTTTTGTTCTATTGCAATGCTGTAGACTTTTGATTGGTGTACTTAGTATATTGTTTTACGGTTGCCAGGTAGTGGTGAACACCGGGGCTAGAGCTTTTCTGTCATTGTCTTCTGTCTCACGATTGAGGCAAGTACTCTGTTGGATAGATTAATTATGAATGTTTGATCGTGATTGCAAGTATTTGATACATATTAGCTATGCATGGTTGCTAGAGTGACATGTATGATTAAGGATGGTGAATGCTTGAGATATGATTAAGTTTTATTTATGTATGATGTTGTTGCTATTACATGTTATTCAGGGATAGAGTAATTGTTCATGTGCATATTGAAAGCATGTTTGAGGCTTGGTCACGTGGTGACCAAGCATATATATTTGAGGTCCCCGTCATGTAGATGACGAGCTTGTGGTCCCCACACTTGTGGAGTGTAGGCTTGTGGTCCCCATTACTTGCAGAGTATTGGGCTCTTGATCCCTGTGCTTGCGAGCACAGGCATGGGTATGCATCGACGGTTGCATACCCTGCATTACCGGTAAAATACAAAAAGAGTTAAAGAGAAAAGTTGCATTGGCATTGCATAAGCACATGATATGTTTATTGTAAAGGTTTGGGAATGAATGCTGATGTTATAATTGTGTGTTATATTGTCTTACTATTTGTACTTGCTGAGTCTGTGGACTCACTCTTGCTGTTGTTTGTGGTTTTAGGTACCCCTTGCAAGAACGGCATGCACGGGAGGGTGTAGTCATAAAAGTGATTGCACTTGGGCACGACTCACTCACATTGAAATAAAATATGATTGATGTTTTAGTTTGAGTAATCTGCTAGATGAATTAGTTATGTTTACTCGCTATGCTTGGAATAAATTGTAATAGTGTTGCTTCAAAGTTTATGGATGCCCCTTTGATCTATGCTTTCATTGTTTAGCATTACTTTGGATGATCTGTGATAATGAGTTAATTTGGATAAATGGAAATATTGATTGATGATTATTTTAGACTGTTAGAACCTTTGGTATAGTCATCTATACAAAGGAGGTTCTGCCGAAATTTAGTAAAAGGTCTTGGTTTTAAATTGTTTGTTGTTAGTTTAGTAACATTCCAAGCTCATGCTGGGCTAGGATATTACAAGAGAGGTCCCATATCCCTCTCGCGTGGTTAGCACGCAATTATGCTTGGTTTTGGTGAAACAAGATGTTCGGTCCTTGTTGACCTGGGCAAGACATTCACACACCCAATATCACACCATCCAACCACTTGCCCAAGTCTAAATCATTTCATTTGCACTCTTAGTTTTCGAAGCAATTTATCACAAGGTGTTGATCAAAGAGTAATAAAAAGATTTGTGTGATCAAGGTTATCGACTAAGTCGATAACCGCCCAATTCCACCGGTAGCTAAGCATTTCTAAGCAGGACACTGTAAAGACAATAAAAGAGCATAATTAAATCACCGGGCTCTAATTCACTAGCGATATTAATAACTTATATTTTGTGGCAGGGGATAACAATTTTAAGGGCAACCATGCAATAGGAATAGCTACCTCTAAACGGGAAAATTACTTTGACAGAAAAGCATGCATACATACAATTTGTAAACAAAGTATTAGACTTGAAAATAATGGGACATTTATAATCAAACTGCTTGCCTTGCTGGGGATTACCCTCTTGCTGCAGAGAAGCACTCTCGCAATCAATAATTTCGTTGGAACCTACCGCAAGAAGTCGAAAGCACAATAAGAACGAATAATACCGAAAAGATCCAAAAAATCAAATTCATCCAAAAATCATGAAAACATCACAGAAGGTAGAGCATGATTTTAGGTGAATTTACCAACAAGAATCAATTTATTTGGATGTTCTATGCAAAAGTTATGACAGTTTGAAAGTCAGTTTTCCAGAAAATCCAATTTAATTGCTACCGGTTACTGTTCATCCGAATTAATTATTTTGGTGAAAATTTCCAAAGCAGTGGTGTACTTGAAATTTTTATGGTATGAAGAGCACCACATGAGATGAACAATGGAATTTGATTCACCTCATTCGGAGCTAAGATGAATTTCCTATGATTTTTCAAAGTTATGAAAGTAGTACATAAGTTATATGTAAAATAAGATTTTCAGCAACAGTATCATACTCACAACCTATTTTACACTAAACTACACTAATAGAGGATTCCAACAAAATTGACTTTACTCTTTTTGGAGTTACAGAGAAATACTTATGCATTTTTGAAGTTAAAGCAATTTTTAGTGCAATAATAATACTAAACCTAAAGTAATTTTGCCAAAAGTATTTTATGTACTAGTAACACGGTTCAAACCATTTTTATACTAAAGTACATTTAAAAAGGAAACTAACAAAACTTGAATCATCAATTTTGGAGCTAAAATGAATTACTTATGCAATATTGAGGTTTAACCCATTTCCAGTTCATAAATAAAGCATTTCGGATTTTACAAAAGTATTAAAGACTTTTCTTACTGACCTAGAGCTAGCCACAGAGGATGACGTGTGGGGTTTACTAAACAGTGACGTTTTTCATTTTTACTTCCGATTTAATTTACTACTAACATGTGGGACCCATACGTCATACACACGGTTCATGAAATAGTGTGTGGACCAAAGTCCAAAGCATAGTGCACCGGTCTATGGGCTGCGGTTAACCAAGCACTAATGGCCTCGGGCCCACGTGTAATAGAGACAACCAATAAATGACCAATCATTAGCATAGTTAAACGCTGCTTTTCCGACAATGATCTCGCATTAATTACTAATCACGCGGTTTAACTCCTAATTAATCGCCGCTACAGCTTTGTTGGCCGTTCCAACAACGGAGACGCTCGCGGCCGCAGCATCGGCCCGGCGTCCCACCGGCGATGCAGCCCTTGGCGGCGAAAAGTAAGGGCAGGAATGGGTTCCTGAGGACCACGCGATGCTAGAGGTACCGACGGCGAGTGCTAAGACGGCCAACTGTGGCGGCGCAACGCCAGTGAGCAGCGGTGGCGATACGGCTTAAGTGCACGCCGCGCTCTGATGACACATTGGCCCAAGTAAAACATGCAAGAGCTACTAGGGGACTTAGTGAAGCTCACTGTGAGACCCCGACGTTTATTAGGCTCATAATACTTAGTCATCCAACTGACCCTAGTATTATCACCAAATAAACTCGGTCTCGAGAGATGTATACTTCCCAAAATGCAGTACACATACCTCACAACAAAAGAATGCATCAATTCCATACAACACATAGTACATAAGCAACAAACCAGAAGTTAACATTAATATGGAATAGATATTACAAAAGAGAGGCCCTTAGGCCAAATAGCAATGATTACAAAAGATAACAATGAAGCAAAAGTGCCATAAAGATGGCCCAAAATAAGAGCCAACCAAGGTGCCTTTAGCCCACAAGGCAATCGACCGACCGCCAAGCTAGTCGCTCTCCCAACCACCGCACAACTCAAGAAAAGTAAAGCCCTTTGGGCTCTACCTCCTCTGCAACAAAGTTGTTAAGAAAAGCAAATGAGTACAATAACTTGTTTATTGTACTGCAAGACCGACGTAAGATAACAGAACTATAATTTAGCTACATGCAAGCTTTATTTAAGTGGATGAGGCTTTGGACTCATTTTAGCATAAAGCAACATTTATTTGCAATAACATAATAGATTTAAGTCAATTTGGCAAAGCATTTTTAAATGTTGAAGTAACGACGAGATAATAACATAGTAACAACAACAAGAACAACCTGGAAGTGACCAACCCAAGTCACCACAACAATAGCATGAACTCCCTGTTCATACCAACCATGTCAAGTTTTAATTAAAGGTTGTAGTCTAGTCTTGAACGACCTTACCAAGCATGTCCATAACCTAGGACGAGGCTATTCAATAGTTTTATCCTCGCAGGTGTACCACTGCACCCACACGCCGATCGCCTTTCCTTTACGCACACTTCCGAAGGTGTGCCGCACGGCTAAGTCCTACGAGACCTTTCCAAAGGATGAATGCTAATTACGAGCTGCACAACCCACGGGAGAAGGAGACATCACACAACCTTCCCTAAGCTAATGCTCCTCCCACACTATACATATACATTTGTTTTTGAAAACACACCAACCGAGCTCGCTCATAATTAACACCTCCTAGAGTACTTAGTCAAGAGGGTTCCATATGCCCTCAAGTGGTTAGTACGCCAAATCGCTTGGCTTAGTGACCCAAGTACTCGGTCCTTAGGGACCCAGCATACCACCACATCCAAAAACCGCACCATCCATCCAATATGCCCAAGTCTAAATCAATCTTTTATTTTCAGTTTTTGATTTTACAATTAATCAAAGCACAAGTGCTAGACATATAGGAGTAATAATCAGTTTTGAGTGATCAAGACCATCGACTAAGTCGATGATCGCCCATTTCTACCGATAACTAAGCATGTCTAAGCAATTTACATCGAAACTACTAAGTGATAAGAGCTCATCCAACGAGCTCCCACCACAGCAAATAACCTAGGCTCATGGTAGTAGAGGATGAACAATTCCTACAGATTATGCAACTATAGGCTTGCTAGCTTACATTTAACACAAAGTAGCATGCATACATAGAAGTAAAACAATATATTAAGCTTTAAAGTAATGGGACAATGAGGAAATGATCAAACTACTTGCCTTGTTGTTGCTGGTCAATTTGTTGCGGAGGGTCACTCTCGGGATCACCACAAATGTCGAAACCTAACGGAAAAGCGATAAAGAACCGATAAGAACGACGAAACACAACAAAGACAGCACAACAAACGAACTCCAAATTCTCTGAATTTTCTACAGCAGCAAGAGGGTGATTTTTAGGGAATTTTGCAACAAGAACCAATTGATTTGGATTCTCAATGCAAAAGTTATGAGCAAAACAATTCTGCTCAGCCCTAAAAATTACCAAACTGCACTATTCACTAATTTAATTATGAGGCAACATTTTCTAGAAAAGTGGTGAAGCTGAGATTTTTACTGTAAAACCAGCACCTCATGAGATGAATAACACAATTGAGTTCATCTCATTTGGAGCTATATTGCACTCTCTACAAATTTTCAAAAACAAGAACTTGAACAAAATTATAATGCACAAGTCCTCATTTTCCTAGCAGCAACATGCTCAAAACTAATGTTCATAGTAAGACCATTAATGGAGGAAACCAACAAAGTTGGTCTCACTCAAAAATAATCTACAGAGCATTAGTTTTGTATTTTACAAGTTAAGCATTGATTTAAGTGTATATTTTAAAGTTGGTTTTAAAATCTAATGGCAAACTGTGCTCTGGAGTTGAACTCAACTTACAATCATTTTTGGATTAAAGTCAAGTCCAAGACAGAGCCAACACAATTTGAATGACCTCAAAAGGATTTAAAATGAGAAAGATATGGAATTCTAAAGTTTATACCTTATTTCAGCTTAACTAAGACCTCACCGAATTTCTAAAACTCACAAGGGTATGGGAGGACGTGAGCCACAGATCTCAGATCCAACGGCTCAAGACCTCCCAGAGAACATCACACACGCCAAGACGTGAAGTCCAGAGGTCCCGACCTCTTAGCAACTCACATGCGCGAGGTGAGGGGAGGTCGTGGCCGAGATGGAAAATCCAACGGACCACAACGATGGGGAGGTCCGAACGGACCAGATCTAAAGGGAGGTCCTCAACGGTTGAGATCTTCCAAAGGAAGGTCCAAACTATCAAGATCTCCCCGAGGAAAATCTACATCGTCAGACCTCACAGGGAGGTCCCGGACGGTCCAGATGTTCCAAGGAGGTCCTCGATGGTTCAGATCGTCCGAGGAGGACCTTGACGGTCAAGATCTACCCGGGAGGTCATGAACGGCCGAGATAACCTAGGGAGGTCCTAAGGGAGGTCTCACGCCACTGCACCTCCGTGGAGGTCTCGACGGCTACGATGCGCAGGGAGGTCTTGGACGCCCGCATCTCCTCGGAGGAGGTCCGGGCGCCCTGCACTCAGCCGCTTTAACTCGCAAGACGCCGCTTGGACATGAATAATGCGCGGGACCATGAGGAGGTCCGCGAGGGAGGTCTTAAATGCACGCATTAAAGGGTGGATTTAAGGTAGTTAAGACGCCCATTGATTACAATGATTGGGCATTTAAAACGGTGAATTTATGTCCTAAAACGACAATGACACGCCGACGTCCGACAAAATCCCGAGCGTGAAGAAGTGATCTCGCCGGCGATGTAGAGCCCGCCGGTGAGGTCCACGATACCGCGGTCCGCAATAACCATGCGCACCTAATGGTCCTCCTTCAACGGCGGCGACGGCTTGAACGCCGCCGAGCCGAGAGGTCAAAAGATGACCAAGACGGCCAAACCACGCAAATGCAAAATGAAGCTCACATGACATTCAAGCGTGATCGCAAAACAAAAGCTCGCAACATGCATTCAGCGGTGCCAAGAACTAAAGGACTAACAGGAGGTACCGGAGGTCCTAAGGTGCCGGGAGGTCGTGGAGGTGATGACCGGGTTGGGGAAGACAATGAAGCTTGCACCACTCACGGCACCAGCCTCAAGCTCACTTTGTCCACCTCTCAAAAATGCCCAAACAAAATAAGTTAGGGTTATTCCAGGAGGTTTGGGGAGCAAGAGTGAGCAAGGGTTGAAGAAGGAGCCACTGAACTCCCCGAGCTCCGAGAAGCTCCAAGGACTTCAACAATGGCGCCAAGATGGGAGGTGAGTGAGTTAGGAGCTCACCAAACATCGGTATGACAGCTCCAAGTGTGCAAAGGAAGCCAACGGGGAGCTCGAGTGGACACTTATAGCCTGAGGTGAAGGTTATGAGCTGGGGCTAAGCTCCATGGTGAGCTTAGCCCACGGGTTGGTCCATGGGTGGACAAGACATAAAGGTTGACAAGGGGGCAGCCTGTCTTGACTGAAAGGCGAAAAGTCGACCAAGATTAAATGCGGTGAGCAAAGAGTCATTAAAGGTGCACAGAGGCTCGGCGCAAGATTAACTCCATCGCTCGAGCACGCATGCGCGCCAGAGGAAGGAGAAGAACAGGAGGTCTTGGTGACCGCTGGATAAGACTCGGGAGGTCCTAACCATCGGATCCAATTTTTGAACCGTTATGCTTTAAGTGGCTGGGTGGAGGTCCCAGCCACACGATCAAGGATGGGGAGGTCGTGGCCCTCCGATTTCCTTAATCGCGAAAACGCACGTGAGGAAAAGGGACAGGAGGTCCAAAGCGTTGGATCTCCATCCAACGGTGCGGACCTCCAGTGAGGACTTAACCGCACGCGATCAAAAGACATGAGGGGAGGTCATGGCCTTTGGATTTAAATCCAAGGGCACACAATGACCGGGAGGTCTGATATGATGCGCAAGCAGTAAGGGAGGTCAGACCGTTAGATTTAGATCTAAGGGTTCCGATCAAAAGAGGTGGAGGTCTGAGCTTGCGCACGCACAAGGGAGGTCGAGCCTTTAGATTTAGATCTAAGGGCTACGATCTCACGTCTTGCCGGGAGGTCTGATCATAAGACAAAGGAGGAGGTCGTGACCGTAGATTTTAATCTAACGGTGCACAACAAAAGATGGGGGAGGTTGTGAGCGCTTGATAACGCAGGGAGGTCGTGAGCTGTTGGATCTGATCCAACGGCTACGACCTTGGTTAGGTGGGAGGTTTGTTTAGTTTAGGTTGAGAGGAGGAGGTCAGGGCCATGGATCTTGGATCCAAGGGCTATGACCTCACGCAGGTGGAAAGACCTGACTGAGTATGTTGAGGAGGAGGTCGTGGCTGTTGGATTTGATCCAACGGCTACGACCTCAACAAGGTGGGATGACCTCGCTGCGATGGTTTAACAGCTCGAGTAGGTCTTTGAGGTTTAACACATGGAGGTCATGACCGTGGATCTTTGATCCAACAGTTCTGACTGATGAGGTGGGAAAGCCTGCGGTGTTGACCATGAGGAGGTCTGGCGCCCACGCTGACCCGAGGAGGTCCACGCGGTCCGAGGACTTCAAGGAGGTCCCGGTGCGTTGGTTGAGGGGGAGGTCGTGGCCTTTGGATTGGATCCAACGGCTACGACCTCATCAAGGTGGGGAAGGAGGTCAGATGGGGTTGGGCTGGACCAGCTTTGAACATGGCTAGCCCAAGGAACAGTGTAGGCTTTAAAATTTAGTTTTAAGAGCTGAAACTTAGCAGAATTATTTGAGATAGCAAATGAACTCCAAATTTGATGAAATTTTAACTGGAGCTTGCTGACAATGAGATCAACCTTGCATAAAATTTCCAGAGGTTATTATGCAATGCATTTTTCTCAGGAAATTTGTTAAGGTTGTTCAATGATTCATTTTGCCTCCAAAAATTATCAAACAAGTTTTACAACTTATGATATTTTTCAGAGGGGTCCCATATCAGTTTTGGGACCAAGGAAAATATATTCCAAATGTTTGGCACAAGATTTAAGATAATTGGAACAGGAATTTGACTTTTGGTCAACAAGAGCTTTGTGTTTTTGGATTACACAACTCTTGGACAAGAATTACATGAGATTTTAGGGGTTTTCAAGATGTGAGAAAAAGTTTTAATTTCTACACATATAATTATACTTGATTAACCCTAATTATACATTTGGGATGTTACACTCACCAGAGCGATAGGGAGGCCGGTGAAGCTCGGGAAGAAACGGTCGCCGGTAATGGCGGTGGCGGCAGCAAGGCTTCACGAGGAGAAGGCAACCTGCTAAGAGAAACCGAAAAAGACTAGTTTAGGAAGTTTGAGTGAGGCCACAAGACGGTCACCAAGCAAGGGATTGAAGAACAACTCACCCGATTGACAAAGGACTGCAAGGGGGGGGGTGTTCTTGGCCGAAGGAGGGGAAACTCCAAATTCTCAAGCTCCTGTGAAAGGATGCGAAAATTGGTTGAGGGGAACTAAAAACCATATCCATGCACCCGATATGACGCACAAAATTGAGAAAGAAACTCACCGGAGATGGGAAATGGATTAAAGGTGGCATTCGGTGCACGCCCTGGACATAGTGGGAGCACGAGTTTGCCCCGGATCCTACAAGCAATGGCCAAGGCTTAGATGAGCGAAAATGGTAAAGGCATACAAGGTAGAATCTGGGGGACTCGGTTGTAGGATCTTTGCCGAAGAATCGAGCAAGAGCAAACCTCCCTCTCCTCGGCCAGCCAGAGCAGAAGTGAAGAAGAAAGGGGCACCCGAGGTGGTATTATCCTCAGGCGAGGACGGAGATGGACGCGACGTTAGCAGGAGACACTCCCGGATAGGTTAGCTTGGGCGGTGGCTTCACGGCATGACCTGGCAGGGACGGGGGCGCGGCAGAGCGGCGCGGGTGCGTGGCGCTCACGTTCTGCGCGACGCAGTAGAGGTAGTAGTAGGAGATGACAAGTGGGGCCGCGGCGTCAGCGACACAACCCGACGCGCGCGCGGGGGAGGCTCGGGGCGATTTGGGGCCGCACGACCAGTAGACTGGCTCGGGTCCGATGAATAGTACTGAGCCCGAGGTTTGAATCTGTTTGACTAACTAGCAAAAGGTTTGACCGGGGTTCTAAAATTAGGAATAAATTTCTAAAATTTTTGAAATAAATCAGGGGACTTCTTGGGACAACCTAGTTTCCAAATAAAATTTGAAAACCTACTGTTCAATATTTAATTTGGGTAATTCAAATTCAAACTTAGAATTGGTCTTTGACTTGTGTTTGGATTTTCTAGGGGTTGAATTAGGTTCCAAAAATTTGGAAAAAATTATATTAATTTGTGATAATTACCTTAGTATTTGAATAAATTATTTTTAGAGGATTATCACAAGTTTTTGCTCTTGCTTTCTTTTGGAACTTCAATTCGAGTTGTATGTTTTCTTTGTTTTCAGCAATATCAAGTCCAACAAATTATGCAAAAACTCCATAAAACCAATGCATGTTCAAAAGTTTTAAATTCTCCACATTTTTAATACATTTGAAATACAATCCCAAGATTTGGGATGTTACAAATCTCCCCCCTTACAAAAGATCTCGACCCGAGATCTGGGTAGGTCGAAAGCTGGATAGGAAAGGTTCCAAAAATTTACACAACAACTGTTGTCTTTATTTCCTTCAAAGATAGTGCTAGGATATCCTTATAAGATTACAATGAGTGGTTAATACACTTTCCTTTCCATTGCTTTGCTTAGCCTTTCCTATCTTGATTCGAAGGCACTTCAAGCAGAAGCAAAAAGACCTGGATATTCCTTTCGCATAAGGTCTTCACGCTCCCAAGTTGCTTCATCCTCGGAATGATTCGCCCACTGAACTTTAAGGAACTTAATGGCACGATTCCTTGTCCTCCGTTCAGCTTCTTCAAGGATGCGAAAAGGACACTCACTGTAGGTCAGATCCTCTTGTACATCAAGACCTTCCAAAGCAGCTTGGTCAGAAGGGACACGAAGGCACTTCTTCAGTTGGGATACATGGAATACATTGTGTACCCTGGAAAGTGCAGTAGGTAAGTCCAACTTGTAGGCCACAGCACCTCTCTTTTCTATGATGCGGAAGGGTCCGACATAACGAGGTGCTAATTTGCCTTTGACGCCGAATCGTCGAGTGCCCTTCAAAGGAGTGACTTTGAGATATACAAAATCATTTTGTTTAAAGCTCAACTTGCGACAACGACGATCTGCATAGCTCTTTTGTCGTGATTGAGCCGTGCGCAACCGGTCTTGTATCAACCGAACATGATCTTTGGCCTCTTGGATCGAGTCTGGGCCAAAGAGTGGTCTTTCACCAGTTTCTGACCAATTCAACGGGGTTCTACATTTTTGCCCATATAGAGCCTCGAATGGTGCCATGCCGAGACTAGCTTGAAAGCTGTTGTTGTAGGACAATTCGGCAAAAGGCAAACATTTGTCCTAGTTCTTCCCATAGGAGATAACACAAGCGCGGAGCATATCTTCCAAAACTTGATTTACTCTTTTAGTTTGACCATCAGTTTGAGGATGATATGCTGTGCTTAAAGAAAGACGAGTCCCCATAGCCTCATGCCAGTGTTTCCAAAACTGGGCGGTGAAGAGGGAACCGCGATCTAAAATAATGGTCTTCGGCACCCCATGAAAGCATACGATGTGGGATATGTAGAGGTCCGCCAAACGACTCGCACTGAGATCAGCACGCACAGGAAGAAAATGAGCTACTTTTATCAACCGATCAATGATAACCCAGATGGCATCTTTTCCTGCGGAGGTACGGGGTAGACCGGTGATGAAATCCATTCCGATGGAATCCCACTTCCACTCAGGAATGGGAAGAGGCTGCAACATGCCCGCTGGTCGCTGATGTTCGACCTTCACTCGGCGACATAAATCGCACTTGGCAACAAATTTTGCAATCTCCCGCTTCATTCGGGTCCACCAGAACCTCTGCCGGAGATCTTGATACATCTTCGTGGCCCCGGGATAAATGGACAAAGGAGAGTCATGGGATTCGCGGAGGATTAAGTCCCGCAATTCCACAACCTTCGGAACAACAAGACGTGATCCGAACCATACGACTCCATGGTCATCTTCAGAAAAGCACTTAGCTGTTCCTCTCTTGATATTTTGCTTGATTTGATTCACACCTTTATCTGATTGTTGAGCAGCCTTGACTTGATCTTCTAAGGTTGGTTGCACAACCAAAGCAGCGAGAAAACCATGCTCAACCACCTCCAAGTTGATCCGCTGAAATTCTTCATGAAGGGCGGGCAGCTGCTCCTTGAGCATCAAGGTATTGCAATAAACCTTGCGACTGAGAGCATCAGCAACAACATTAGCCTTGTCCGGATGGTATTGGAGACCCATATCATAATCTTTGATCAATTCCAACCGTCTTCTTTGCCTAAGGTTCAGATCCGGTTGGGTGAACAAGTACTTCAAACTCTTATGATCCGAATACACTTCGCAACGATTGCAGATGAGGTAATGTCGCCAAATCTTCAGTGCATGAACCACTGCAGCTAATTCCAAATCATGGGTCAGATAATTGAGTTCATGAGGCCTCAATTGCCTTGATGCATAAGCCACTACCTTACCCTCTTGCATAAGAACACAACCGAGTCCTTGACGAGAAGCATCGTAATAAATATCGAAGCTTCGATGGACATCGGGAAGAACAAGAATTGGAGCTGTCGTCAATCTCTTCTTGAGTTCTTGAAAACTCTTCTCACAATCAGTGGTCCACACATACTTCTTGTCCTTCTTGAGCAATTCTGTCATTGGCTTCGCAATCTTGGAGAAGTTCTCAATAAAGCGACGATAGTTTCCCGCTAAACTAAGAAAACTCCTCACGCCAGTCACTGACTTGGGCTGACCCCATGAGAGCACATCACTAACCTTGCTAGGATCAATGGCGATGCCTTCCACTAAAAGAACATGGCCCAAGAATGCCACTTCCTTCAACCAAAACTCGCACTTGCTGAACTTTGCATAGAGTTCATGTCCACGCAATTTTCCCAACACTAGCTTCAGATATTCAGCATGCTCTTCATCATTCTTCGAGTAGATGAGGATATCATCAGTAAAGACCACCACAAACTTGTCCAAATACTCCATGAATACCATATTCATAAGATTCATGAAAAGAGCAGGAGCATTCGTCAAGCCGAAAGACATGACTGTACACTCGCATAACCAGAAGCGAGTAGAGAAAGCCGTCTTCGAATATCTTCAGCTCGATTCGACTTGATGGTAGCCCAACCTCAAATCAATCTTGGAGAATACCGGAGCACTGGTCAATTGATCGAAAAGGTCATCAATCCGAGGCAACGGGTACTTGTTCTTCACCGTCACAGCATTCAGCGGATGGTAATCAACACACAAGCGCAGAGTCTTGTCTTTCTTCTTTACAAAGATTACAGGACAGCCCACGGTGATGAGCTTGGGCGGATGAAAACCTTCTCTTGAAGCTTGCCAAGTTGCTTCTTCAACTCCTCCAGTTCATTCGGAGGCATCCGATACGGCCTCTTTGAAATCGGGGTGGTACCGGGCAGCAACTCAATAACAAACTCAATATCTCGGACTGGAGGCATCCCAGGCAATTCTTCGAGAAACACATCAGCGAAGTCGCATACCACAGGGACTTCATGAATCTCCATAGTTGGCTTTGCTTCAAGTGCATAAAGATGTGGTTCTTGCAGCTTCAGAGAAATTCCAACTTGCTCGCCAGATGGACTTGTGAGGGAGATGAATTTTCTGGCACAATCGATTTGCCCCAAGTGTTGGGACAGCCAATCCATGCCAAGTATCACATCCAAACCGGCTGAATTGATGAGGATAAGGTTTGCCAAAAATCCCACTCCTCCAATCTCAATAGAAACATCCCGACATTCATATTCAGCTCTCATTACCGACCCCGGAGAATGAATAATCAAAGGAACATACATAGGAACAATTTGAAGATCACTAAGTGCAGAAAAAGACTTTGATATAAATGAATGAGAAGCTCCGGAATCGAATAAAACGGTGGCTGGTTGATAATTGACAAGAAGCGTACCCAACACGACGTCGGGTGCCTCCTGAGCTTCCTCGGTCGAGATATGGTTGACTCGACCGCTGCCCACATTCTGGGCCTTCTGATAAATCTTCTGATCCTGACCATTTCCTTGCCTGCGTCCACCATTAGGACGAGGGGCCGCTCCAGTCTTCTTAGAGCATTGATTAGCATAATGCCCCTTGTTGTTGCAGAAGAAACAGGTGACATCAGCAGCTGGATTACGGGGGCCTCCTTGCTGTCCCACAGGTGCACATGGTTGAGACACGGCCTGCGGTGGGCGAGGTACAAACGCCAGTGCCCTCGGTGGTGGTGGAGTCTGAGAGTGATGCACCGGGGCTTGCCCACCGTGAGAGCGAGAAAAGCTGGCCCTTGCTGATTTCTGGGTCTCCCACTTGCGCTTGCGAGAATCGCCAAGCACCCTTGCCTTGTGCTCGGTGATAATAGCCTTGTCGACCAATGACTGGAAGTCGGAGAAGTCAATGATAGACAGCTTGTCCTGAAGCTCCTCAGACAAGCCATCCATGAACTTCTCCTGTTTAGCCTCATCAGTGGGCACGTCCTCAGGGGCGTACCGGGATAGATGGTTGAATTCATGCAAGTACTCAGTCACTAATTTGCACCCTTGCTTGAGCACCGAGAATTCCTTCTTCTTAATCTTCATCAATCCAGCGGGAACATGAGCCCACCGGAAGGCAGTGCGAAACTCTGCCCAAGTGGTAGCCCGGCCTGTGGGCTGCATGGCGAGGAAGTTCTCCCACCATGAGAGTGTGGCCCCCTCCAGCTGATGGGAGGCAAAGAGTGCCTTCTCATGCTCCTGGCATTGAGCGACATTGAGCTTCCGCTCGACAAGACGCAACCAATCATCCGCGTCGAGTGGATCCTCGGACCGCGAGAAGGTGGGTGGCTGCGTGCGAAGGAACTCTGAGAGTCCTCCCCTCTGATGATGGCCACCTCCCCCTCCTGATCCGGAGGCACCGGAAAGGTTGGAGGTGTTCCTTTCAATCGCCTCTAGGATCCTCGTCTGATCCATGCGATTCCGCTGAATCTGAGCAAGAACCTCAGCCATGATCAGAGGACGTGGAAGCTCCTCATCCTGACCAGCTGGCTGACCCTGGCTGCTGCGTGTTCGTCCAGCCATCCCGTTTCATTGAGGCGGGTTAGCAACAAGAACCCGAAAACTAGAGGCGAAAGGTAGCAAAAGACAAGCTATTGACTAGGGAAATGATATATTACCCTAACCCAATTACAACCATATAACCAGCAAGGAAAAGAACTCTAAATATTTGCAAAAAGACATAAGATCCAATACAAAGCTCATAAGACACAAGATTCAATTTCTTGGTATGACTAACTCATATTGAATGAACGAGTAATCGTTTTGAGAAGAAAATTTCAGAACACAACTCAAGTCTTGTTGCATATAAGGATCATGGTAAAAACCATCTAGGGTGTGCTAGACACTAGCTATCTAATATCACATCTTACCCCTTTAAACCCAACAAGTTTTAGTTGAATTATCCTCTCATTTTAAGCCCTATCGAAGAACTAGTTGCTTGCTATCCAAAACTTGTACTTGATGTCCAGGTTTTGTATCTATGCTCCAAGCTAAAATTTCCAACTTCAAAAGCTTCGAATCTTCATCAAAGGACAGCCAACACTTCATATTCTCAACGCTCATTGAATCCCCAAAACCGAATTTAAACGGTAACACTATCTTTTGAAAAAAAATGAGACGAAACAACTTTTCAAAACTTAAACAAGAACAAGGTGAGATGAGTAATCTAAGATAGGTAAGGAGTAAAATCTGGTAACTTACTTAAGTTTTCATAACCCATTTGACATTTTGAAACTAAGTTTTTCAAAATATCCCAAGGACAACCAAGCTAGTGGTTTCTATGGTTAGTATGGCTCTGATACCAACTTTTGTGAGAACCCGGGGTATTTAACTTGTAATACTTAACCATTAAGATGATTCAAGCATTACAAATCAAATATCACAACTCTCGGCGATATGCATTTCCCGTATGCAGCACATATACCCCATACAAAAATTATGCATCAATTCCATTCAATACATAGAATCCAAAGCACAACTAAGCAATACAATGGACATACAAAATATAGAGTTATTACAAAGGGGCCGACAGGCCAAATAGCAACTAAAGAGTCTCAAATAACAGTAGAAGCAAGGTGCCATAAGGTGGCGATAAAACAAAAGCCAATTAGTGTGCCTTTAACCCACAAGGCAACCAATCGGGCCACTAACCTAGTCCTTGAAACCACCGCACATCTCGCAAAAGTATAACCCTTAGGGTTCAACTTCCTCCTCTGCAACAATTTATTAAGCAAAGCAAATGAGTACAAAAATGTACTCGCAAGACTGACGTGTAGAGTAACAGGTCTATATATTTTGCTACATGCAAGCTTATTTAAGTGGAGGAGGCTCTAGACACATTTTCAGCATAAAGCAAGTTTTCATTTGCAATAATGTAATAGATTTAAAGCAATTTTACAATCTGATTTTATTTGATAAAAACAGCGATATAACAAGTAATAATAATAACAAGACATCCTGGAAGTGGCTAACCCAATAGCCACCACAACAATAGCATGAATTACCCATTCATACCACCCACATCAAGTTTTAATTAAGATTCCAAAAGGTTGAGTCTAACTCCTGCAAATCCAATTCCAAGCGTGTCCATAACCTAGGACAATGCTATTCGAATAGTTTATACCCTGCAGGGGTGTACCAATGTACCCACACGTCAGACCGCCTTTTTGCCACTAGATTAGCACTCTTCCTTTGATATGTCGGCACGGCTAAGTCCTACGAGACATTTCCAATGGATGATGCTAATTAAGAGCCACAACCCAACAAGGAGAAAGACACATTAGCCAGCTCAAGCCGATTTGCTAATGTTCCCCTCCTAACACAAATATTTTCTTTTTCAACCACCAACCAGCTCATAATTAACACCGCCCAAGGTACTTAGTTAAGAGAGGTCCCATAATCCCTCTCGCGTGGTTAGCACAGAATTATGCTTGGTTTTGGTGAAACAAGATGTTCGGTCCTTGTTGACCTGGGCAAGACATTCACACACCCAATATCACACCATCCAACCACTTGCCCAAGTCTAAATCATTTCATTTGCACTTTTAGTTTTCGAAGCAATTTAGCACAAGGTGCTGATCAAAGAGTAATAAAAAGATTTGTGTGATCAAGGTTATCGACTAAATCGATAACCGCCCAATTCTACCGGTAGCTAAGCATTTCTAAGCAGGACACCGTAAATACAATAAAAGAGCATAATTAAATCACCGGGCTCTAATTCACCAGCAATATTAATAACTTATGTTTTGTGGCAGGGGATAACAATTTTAAGGGCAACCATGCAATAGGAATAGCTACCTCTAAACGGGAAAATTACTTTGACACAAAAGCATGCATACATACAATTTGTAAACAAAGTATTAGAGTTGAAAATATTGGGACATTTATGATCAAACTACTTGCCTTGCTGGGGATTACCCTCTTGCTGCAGAGGAGCACTCTCGCAATCAATAATTTCGTTGGAACCTAGCGCAAGAAGTTGAAAGCACAATAAGAACGAATAATACCGAAAAGACCCAAAAATTCAAAGTCATCCAAAAATCATGAACAATTCACAGAAGGTAGAGCCTGATTTTAGGTGAATTTAGCAACAAGAATCAATTTATTTGGATGTTTTATACAAAAGTTATGACAGTTTGAAAGTCAGTTTTCCAGAAAATCCAATTTAATTGCTACTGGTTACTGTTCATCCGAATTAATTATTTTGGCGAAAATTTCCAGAGCAGTGGTGTACTTGAAATTTTATGGTATGAAGAGCACCACATGAGATGAACAATAGAATTTGATTCACCTCATTTGGAGCTAAGATGAATTTCCTATGATTTTTCAAAGTTATGAAAGTAGTACATAAGTTATATGTAAAATAAGGTTTTCAGCAATAGTATCATGCTCACAACCTATTTTACAATAAACTAAACTAATAGAGGATTGCAGCAAAATTGACTTTACTCTTTTTGGAGTTATAGAGATATACTTATGCATTTTTGAACTTAAAACAATTTTTAGTGCAATAATAATAGTAAACCTAAAGTAATTTTGCCAAAAGTATTTTATGTAATAGTAACATGGTTCAAACTATTTTTATACTAAAGTACATTTAAAAGGAAACTAACAAAATTTGAATCATCAATTTTGGAGCTAAAATGAATTACTTATGCAATTTTGAAGTTTAACCAATTTTCGTTCATAAATAAAGCATTTCGGATTTTACAAAAGTATTAAAGACTTTTTTTACTGACCTAGAGCTAGCCACAGAGGATGACGTGTGGGGTCTACTAAACAGTGACGTTTTTCATTTTTACTTCCGATTTAATTTACTACTGACATGTGGGACCCATACGTCATACACATGGTTCATGAAATAGTGTGTGGACCAAAGTCCACAGCACAGTGCACCGGTCTATGGGCTGCGGTTATCCAAGCACTAATGGCCTCGGGCCCACGTGTAATAGAGGCAGCCAATAAATGACCAATCATTAGCACAGTTAAACGGTGCTTTTCGGACAATGATCTCGCATTAATTACTAATCACGCGGTTTAAGTCCTAATTAATCGCCGCTAAAGCTTTGTCGGCTGTTCCGACAACGGAGACGCTCGCGGCCGCGGCATCGCCCCGGCGTCTCGCCGGCGATGCAGCCCTTGGCGGCGAAAAGTAAGGGCAGGAATGGGTTCCTGAGGACCACGCGATGCTAGAGGTACCGATGGTGAGTGCTAAGACGGCCAACTGCGGCGGCGCAACGCTAGTGAGCGGCGGTGGCCATACGGCTTAAGTGCACGCCGCGCTCTGATGACGCATTGACCCAAGTAAAAACATGCAAGAGCTACTAGGGGAAGGAGAAGGAGATGACAAGTGGGTCCGCGGCGTCAGCGACACAACCCGGTGCGCGCGCGAGGGAGGCTCGGGGCGATTTGGGGCCGCACGATCAGGAATGAACGGCTGATGGCGTTTGGTTCCGGCGCGGTGCAGCTAGGCGGCTTGGTCGAGACGGGTGGCTCAAGTCTGAACAGTAGACTGGCTCGGGTCCGATGAATAGTAGTGAGCCCGAGGTTTAAATCTGTTTGACTAACTAGCAAAAGGTTTGACCGGGGCTCTAAAATTAGGAATAAATTTCTAAAAATTCTGAAATAAATCAGGGGACTTTCTGGGACAACCTAGTTTCCAAATAAAAGTTGAAAACCTACTGTTCAATATTTAATTTGGGTAATTTAAATTCAAACTTAGAATAGGTCTTTGACTTGTGTTTGAATTTTCTAGGGGTTGAATTAGGTTGCAAAAATTTGGAAAAAATTATATTAATTTGTGATAATTATCTTAGTATTTGAATAAATTATTTCCAAAGGATTATCATAAGTTTTTGCTCTTGCTTTCTTTTGGAACTTCAATTCGAGTTGTATGTTTTTTTTTTGTTCTCAACAATATCAAGTCTAACAAATTATGCAAAAACTCCATAAAACCAATGCATGTTCAAAAGTTTTAAATTCTCCACATTTTTAATACATTTGAAATACAATCCCAAGATTTGAGATGTTACACAACCTTGGGTGGTTTATGACTGGTAGCTTGACCACTCTCTTATAAATATTAAAGAGTATACTTAAGACTAATATAGAGATGTTAATATCTATAATATTAATTACAGATAAATAAATAAATAAGGGTTATTAGAACATCGTCAATAATAAATTACCATCTAAAAAATATATAATAGATTATCGAGCATGCTAGTTACCTATGAGGTAAGCATAAGGTACTGATCGACGGGTCCAGCAGGTACTGGCCGTAACCCAATTGAACAGATTTTCCGGCCGAAATAATGTCACTGTAGATTGGGACAGTCGAATTAGCTAATATAATCCGTCAAAGGTGGAAAGTTTACCACGAGTAAGAAAATGAAAAGATGCCTCAACAGTCAATGAAAGCACCGTTGTTTGTCTTATTCTTGGAACCGACTCACCTACTTCTGGGAGGATTTTTTTATTAGTTAACCAATTTTTTGTTTTATTTTTATTGCTAACCCCACGAAAACTTTATTTCTAATTCTCATCATTTTGGTCACGCCACTATCTATGATGTAACAGTGTTGTTTTATCACGCCATAGGATAAATCCAGCTAAATAGCATTTTTTATCACGCCACTGATGGTAACGTGACAAAACAATACTGTCACATCATGAGTGGTGGCGTGACCAAAAGAGTTAGAATTAGAAATAAAGTTTGCGAGAGGTTAACAATAAAAAAAATAAAAATAGGTTAATTAATAAAAAAGTTCTTCTGGGAACGGGGAAGAGAAACTTGGTACATTCGATTCCTATTGCTTTAGAAATACAAATGTAACTCATCTTATCCTATGTATATTTTCTTTTGCGAGGTTATCATCTCATGTAGAATAGACTGTCCAATGTGTAAAGGTCCTAGCTCCAACTACGCTATGTACTTTCGGAAAAAGAAAAACACTTCTAGATATAGTTAGACTTTGATGATGCATGTAGGAACTTCCCTCTCAACCAAGTCTGCAGATTGAGTCCACTATTGTGTCGATCGACCTACTATTGACAGGTCAGTTCATTCAGGTCACTCGATAGTCCATAGATCCAGATGCTTGTCGTCGACAAGGTACAACGACATACCACCACTCAAACATCAGGTCAGACGCCGATTTGATTGTGTTGAATGAAAGAAGGTGTGTTTGACAATACTTTAAGCTAGATGTTTCTAAAAAAATACTTTAAGCTAGATAGTAATGCGGTTTATATGAAACAAAATCACCTACTCTCCCGCGAGTGTGCAGTGGCAAGCAGCATGTCTTTATTTTTTGGAAAAGAGCAACGAGCGTTGCCTTTGTTGTATAATTAACGCCGCATTCACTATGCCATAACATAGAGTTAAGGGCAATATACTATTGAAAAAAAAATGGATGAGTGACAAAATATATCACGGTAATGTCCAAGAGATTACGAGTCCTGATATCTGTCAGGAATAATTATTGTCTAGAACAACTTATTTGCCGGCTATGCACTACACCATGGCATAGTATTAAAGGCAATTATCTGCCGGGGAAAAAATGGATTAGTGGCAAAATATGTGCCGGCAATATCCAAGAGATTAAAGGTCCTATTATCTGCCGGCAATAATTGTTTGCTAGAAGAATTTATCTGCCGGCAATATTTTAACATTAGCTACAATATAACTGCCCTAGAAAATATCAACTACGTCATCTTATCTGCTGGGAATACCAACCATCACTTTGGGGCCTTGGGCGTGTAGCTGAAATTTTCAGAGGCGCCAATTATTTCCCTCCCGACCACCCTAATTTCCTACCAGCGCCTCCTTTCCCCGGCCGCACCACTCAGCGCCCACCCTCCTCCTTTCCCCTTCCTCCTAGCGCCGCCTTTCCCACAAGACCACCGGCCTTGCTGCCGTGCCCTGCGGCCTCTCCTTCCGGCGCCCGTGCCGCTTGACCTCTCGGCCGCTCGCGCTGCGCCTCCCTCGGCCCATCATGCGCCGTGCCAGCTGGCTCGGCCTCGGCCTCCACCCTTGACACGGCAGCGCCATCGGCGACTTCGTCGTCACGGAGCTGGTCCGACGCGAAGCGAATCCACGGTGCAAGGGCACCGCCATCTCTGTAAGATCCTCCCCTTCCTCCCTCATACCGGTGGCTCCTCGGATGGACTTCTTGATGGCGCTACTACCGGCACGGGCTGGATCGGCATGGATCTCCACGGGGGCCGCGGCGCAGGCGCAGTGGACTTCTTGGCGACTCCCTGCTTCACCACGACGGCGAGCTTCCTACGGTGCTCGAAGTCGCGGTGCAGCTTGTGCATGGTGACGGAGCAGTAGGACGAACGCTGCGCCATGGTAGTTCACAGCATAAAGAAGGGGGCTTAAATACTTTGACCACATTAGATTTTGAATGATTTTTTGAGGTAAGTTCCTCACAGGAATTATTTATTAAATGACTTGTGGCCTTGTGCTTCCCCACCTCCACAAAATACTGCTTTTGTTCTTTTTATACTTAATTTGAGATATTTTTGTAGCGTTGTTCTTGAATTATTGTGTCTCATTTAAATTTCTTTCAGGATGAACTGAAACTTTACCAAATGCTCTTGAATGTCAGGATGAAACTTGCTCAAGATGTTTGAACTGCTCCGTGAGTTAAATGCTGAATGACATTGACAAGTTGTAGACTCTAGGCTATTTTGGCTATTGGGACAATCATTGAATTGAATTTCTCTGATCCTATTGTTTCAGATATGCTATATGTGGTGATTGGACACCAAGAAACTTTGCAAAGATGATGCCTTCTCTCGGAGCTAGATCGCTAATATTGATGGTGTTAACGGTATCACTTTGAAAGATAATGATACTTAGCAAACCGTCATGCATCTATGAATTTAGATGCGTGTCCAATTAAAAATAATGCAATAAGTGTGATAAAATAATTTTCCTCTTGTACTCACATAACATCTCGACCTTTTGTTTTCAGCACTTCATCTCGTGTTATAGTGGCATTTTCCTCCAAAATATCACACAATTGTCAAAAGAGTTGAATCTTCCGGTGGATAATCCGTCACCGTAGAAGATATAGTCATTGTTCCAAAACACATACACAACAATCTTCCAAGGAGCTTGGGTGATGCAAAATTTACTTCATGGGAATTGTGGCGTAACATGGAGCTCTGTTCGAAAAATTGCGGTGAAGAGTTGTTTTCGTTTTCGTTTGCCACTGAACCTTATATGGAAGTTCCTTTTTGGCTCTAGATTTTAGACATAATTAGTTGCCCATTACCTTTTCATTTTACAACAATATGATAACTTTTTCATGTTTGCAATTATATTCTGGTATGTACATTGCGATCTGAAAGGTTTTTTTATATTTGTTTCAGAATACAAGTTATAGAGTTGATGCAGCATCCCAGTGAGTGCTCAAAGCTCTTGACTCCATATACATCCCAATGTTTGTATGGAATGAATTTCTAACACGAAAAGTTGAGTTTGGGAGACTGTCACTTTTTTGTGATTGGAGGTAGTACTTTAATAGCTCATGCTCTTACATTTATTTTTGTTGTTAATTTTTCAAGACACGCGAGAAGAGACCACGTGAATCTATATTTCGTCAAGAATTTGATAGAGCAATAAAGATTATAAACAATGGTCTACCAGGGGGAAATCATTTCAGATTTTTGCACTGCAATCTTCATAAGGACTCTCAAAGGTTAGCTTGTGCACTTTGTACACTGCGGTTATACTTATACCAAGTTCTTTTCGTTTATGTTGCTACTTGTTACACTTATGCACTTTGTACAATGAACTGTATGACCTTGCAGGTTGGCGTAGTTCACCAATGTTTTATAAGTATTTTATATTCAAATGAAAATCTTACCTTTTTGCGCTTGAGCAATGTTTTAAACTTTTAGATTCGCTCTGTTAGATTCGCTAAAATGCAAAAGTTATTGGTCTCTGAGCTAGTGAGCTCTCTTGTGCTTAGTTGTCTGAGGTGCTCATTTTTAGGTTACAATGGTAGTTGCCTCTAATTCTCAATATATTCTCAATATATTTTTAGTTGTCTTGGTCACCAGCATAGAACAAAATCAGAAGTTCTGCCCATTGTGGAATATAATGCAGGTCCAAACCCTCTCTTCGGAGCCCTCCTGTAATACCTCGGCCTACTCGTATGCGGCCCATGTGGCCCATGAGGAGTTGTGTGGTGGGATTAGTCCCACATTGCTTGTCTAAAGTGAGTTGTACTAGTATATAATGCTGTTGGGTCCAAACATAGCACCTCCGGGTTAACCCTTTTACACGGCGAGGACGAAAGTGTAAGTGGGGTGCTATGTGTGTCTTGGTCCGCCCACGATGGGCTGGGCATTGAGCGGATTTTGGGCCAGGGTGTTACAGATGGTATCAGAGCATCAACCTTCGCTGCACGGGCGCGTGCGGGACAAGGGCGCGGGCATATGGCGCATGGCGCGTGTGGTCCCGGAGTGGACACACGGCATGGCGTTGTTGGAAATATGCCCTAGAGGCAATCATAGAGATGATTATATTTCATTATGTTCACAATATTTGATAATATGTTATCTTGTTCCTTGAATGAATCATCAGTCATGAAGATTAACGAGTATGTGACTTGTTGGTGAAGCTCTTTTTAACTTATGATGATGTCGTTCTAAAATTATCCCTGGTCGAAAGTCACTGGTCTTAACACTAGTGACTCTACGACCAGCACATGTATTGATTGATGACCATGTTTCACCGGTCATGGATATAGGGATATCGAATCAATAATGTGGACACGTGTTAGAGAACATGGTGTTGGATAGGACCCACCTTGAGACACTATTGAGATTGTTATGATTCTATGTGTCGTTAGTTGGTCTCAAGCAATGATGATGTATAATCCTTAGACCTGAGATCAGCATGGTTTCCTACATGTGTAATAGCACTCTTAGGGGTTGCCAAATGCTTGCTCAGAATCGGGTGGTTATAAAGGTAGCTTTGGGTATGCTATGAAACATGCAAAGGGATGTGACTGTAGGATATGGGATTTGCCCTCCTAACATAACAGAGAGATATCTCTGGGCCCTCAAGTGGTCGGATAAAGAAAGTGCATGGCCATGCATCGGTGGTCGAAGAGTTCGACCACATGAGGTTATCGATACTCGATCGAGAAAGCATTGAATAGTCCATGGATGACACAACATCTCACCGAGTTCAACCAGATATCGTGAGGCAAAGGGAGAATACATGAGTAGGTAAGCTTAGTTCGACCAGCTACGGACCGTCGTATGGAGATACAAGCAAGTCGTGAGACTGGTCGAACGTAATCACAGAGTGGTGAAACCAAGTCGTAAGGAGTTACGAGTTGGTCGTGATCGAATCTGAATCGTCAGATAGAGATAGGACCTGTCGTAAGTGATGAGGACCTGGTCGAGATCATATTGCATTAAGGTTCGTCCCATATAATTTATGTGTATTCGAATCGTTATGTCCTGCTAGGAACCGCTTCGACTCGTGGCGGAAAGGGTTTCGAGTCACAACCGAACTACACATGAACCTAACGGGTCACACACTTAACGGGTTGGAACAAACCAAGACGAATCGATTAAATGGCGTGTTTGGATATAGGATCCGTCACGGGGCACTATATAAGGAGATGCATGAGGCTGTTGGAAAAAGCGAGTTGACGCGAGTTACCCTACCAAAACCCTAGCCGCCATCTTCTTGAGAGCCTCCCCGTGCGATTTGGTGCTAGCACACCGGCGTACGGTTGTTCCTTCCTGGACGTGTGGATACCATAGAGGCGCTTCTCGTTGTTTCGCTTAAGGACGATCTGCGATCTTCGCAAGGAACCGCAGAGGTCTTTGGAGACGATCAACTCAAGAGGACGCCGGGCGATCGACTCGACCGATTACATTGACGCACTATTCGTCCGGACCAGTACCGCCCGACACTTCTTCGCCGCTCTCTGGCGTCTAGTGGTAACGATCTGTGATCATCTTCTTGCTTGGCTTCTGGTTTACGTGGTAGAAATTTTGATTTGTCGCTATTGTAGCCTACCCGTATCCCAACAAAGGGTATCGAGCCATCTGCGTAGTTTTTGATCCGGATCGATCGCATATACTTGATATGTGGTAGTAGTAGATTGGATCTATTATTGGTCGTATCTGAAACCTAGGCCCCGGTCGATTAGATCGTCGGTTTTGATGGTAGTAGATGGGTATACGAGGAGGTACAAGTTAAGAGGACCAGATGATTCACTCGACTTGTTTTTCGACTACCTTGCATAATACTCCTACCGGTCGGAATTCCGCCATCGGAGTATGTCGCATTATGTGGTCGTATCAAGGCAGTAATTAGATTGGCTCGGAATAGGGTTAATATGATTAATCTGATGATTTCCAAAGCTCGGAAACGTGAATAAGATTCATGTCTCGGGACCGCCGTGCTGGCTATTTGTACCGCGCGTTATAGGTAATATGTGTTCATGTCGTCCGATAGAATTGGATTCTATGCGTAACTTGTTTTTGCAGGGATTGATGTGAATAGTATGGCCCATTGTGTATGTGATGCATGTATGGATTTTCATGACCTGCGTGTCATGTTGTGAGATAGCCATCGAGCTACATATTATTGTATAATGGTCTGCATACCGACATGTGATGCTTGATATTATCCTATGTAATTCATTACTAGCTCTTAGGAGTAATTGCTTAGTAGATGAATGCGGTTGGAGACTTCAAGCATGGTGGTCGGAGGACAGGAAGCATGTTGATGGAGATCGTCATGTTAAGGGCCATACTATTTCACAGTGATATGATTATCTGTGAATGTTTGTGTTTATTCCTGTCATGATATTAAGTCATGTTTTTCATTAGATGCTTTTAACATGATAAAATTAAAATTCCCTCACATAATGTTAAGTTAAAATTGATGCCCCTCCAATAAGCTGCACCATCAAAAGTCTTGTATTTTAATGGTAGGTCTTGCTAAAGCGGAATGCCATTAACTTTCCTTGACTAGATGGGTTTGTGTCGGACACTTACACGCATTGCATTAGTTTAACTTGACAAGGTCATCATAACGGTTATGGACCTTGGGGCATAGGGTTGGGTGCCGAAGCATAGAGATGCTGCCCAACAACAAGAGTCATATAGAGATATGATTAGCAAAGGGTTGCTTACCGAATTCACTAATCTTCTAGCAGTGATGCCAAAGCTCACTAGTAGATTACCTGATTGTGGATCTTGAATCACTAAATGTCATAAGAGGGATATGGTATTTAGTGGGAGTATCTTTATCAAATTGTTTAATAGAAGTTACTTTTCTTGAACATATGTCTTAGTTTTATGTATTTTATGTTGTAGATCATGGCACCAATCGTCAGTACCAACATCCAGTTTTTGCTTTACGTTCGATACTTGAAAAGGAAAAACTGAATGGAACAAATTTTCGGGATTGGTCCCGCAACCTAAGAATTGTTCTTAGGCAAGATAAAAAGGAACATGTTCTAGAGGAACCAATTCGGATGTGCTGCGATAATCTTTCTGTAACACCCCACCCAACAAGAGCATGGAATGTTACTAAACTAAACTATAATCAATTTAAACTAGAACTATCTTCTAAAATCGTGAGAACCTCCTCTCAGATAGTTAACTATACTAGGAGGTCCCAACGAACAAATATACCATAAGAGAAAGATCCAACATATGCTAATCAACTAAAACATAATCTTAAGCATTCAAGCTATGCTAACCATCATTATTACAATTAATCCAAGCATGAGGTGTAATCATAATTAATTCTCTAATCAAATTCCTACAACTACAAAAACTATTATTCTAAACAATTCGATGGTGAGTAGCTCGTGCCATTGTGCAACCACTCTAGGTTTATTCCCTTCCATGCATGTCGTTCTTATAAAGGGTACCTAAAAACAAACAACAACAGCAAGAGTAAGCCCAAAGACTCAGCAAGTACAATAAATGGCAACAATAACATAAGCAACTGTAATCATTCACATCCATTCACAATTCTTTACAACACTCATTTCATATGCTCATGCTATGCAAGATGCTCAAAAACACTTTCTCTTTCTCTTTCTCTTTTGCATTTTACCGGTAATGCAAAGTATGCATCCGTCGATGCATACTCATGCCTGCGCCTTCTAGCACAGGGACCAATTGCCCATACTCCGCAAGTATGGGGACCAAAGCCCATGCTCCACGAGCATGGGGACCTTTAGCCCGTCATAATCATGACGGGGACCTCAACAATTGCTTCGTCATCACATGACCAAGCCTTCAATATGCCATCATGATGCATATGAATGAAATCTTAAATTATCATAATCATGCATTCGCAACAACCTCACATATGAATAAACCTATTCATACTACAAGCATTCATGATCATTCACTTCATAATTTTCAAACATCCATAAATAGCACATAATTTGTAACACTATAAAACCTGAATATTAACCTTCATAATATCTTAGCAACCATGAACAGCACATATACTGATAGTATTAGCAAACAATGCCATTCACTCATATTAAGTCAATCAACCAAGGTACTTGCCTCAACCGTGAGACGGAAGACAACGACGGAAACCTCTAGCCCCGGGGGTCACCACCACCTGGCAACCATGAATTATACTAAAAATCAACCAAACTTGCACAACATTGCATTGGAACAAAACGAGAGCAATCGTTCCTAAACGAAACCCGAACATTAACCGATATACTCCCAAAATCCAAATCTGTCCAAACAGACAGCTATTAAATAAAAATCCATAACTTTTGAGTCAAAACTTCAAAAGTCATGAATCCAATTTTACTGGAATCTACATAATCTTAGCTATGACTTCTTAGGTGACCGAAAGGTCAAAATACGACATCTAATGCTTTGTTTTTAATCCCGAAGACCGTTCTGTCATCTTCGGTATCTCTAACTTGGGAAAATCATAACTTTTGTTTGGAACAGCGAAACTCATTGTTCTAAGACTCCCTGGAAACTAAAGAAAACCAGCTATCTCAATAAAATTATAAAAAATATTCCCACTGTACAACAATGGTTTCAAATAGCCAAGCCTTTCACCTCTGTCCATAATAGAAGGACAGATTACAGTAATAACTTTAAAAATTCATAACTTTTGATCTATCCATCCAAAATTTATGAACTTTACCTTCCTGGAATCATAATAAAGTTATCTAAATATCTCATGGAGATCATCAGACCAAATTCGGCCATCTCCAAACTCTAATGTACAGAACTACGACCGCTGCACAAATCCTGAGACTGAATTAGCACCTAGTCTTGCAAAATTCATAACTAATTCATCCTTTATCCAATAATTATGATTTAATACTTTCTAGAAAGCTAACGAAATTCTCCATCTATCTCCAGGAGACCCTAAACACTTAATTTGCCTGGAACTAACCCAATCTCGCGAATCAATAGAACTATAGTACTACCGATCTACGACAGCAGGATACTACAATGATTAATCGGTAGCAAAACACATCTATAGAACCGAACTAGCTATTGAGAATCACGATCTTACCCACGAAATCCCCCGCTGGACCACGTTGTAGTCCTCGTCAAGATCACCCCACCTTCTTCTTCTTCCTCTCCCTCCTCCTCTCATCTTCCCTCTCCTTCCTCTTCCTTATGGCCGGCCAATCTGCAGGGGAAGCACCGGAGGAGAGGGGAGTGCTACAGTATCACCGTGCTACAGTGGCGGTGGCACTACAGTGCCGTGCTACAGTAATTAGGGTGCTAGGGTTTAGTTTCCCTCCCACATGGGCCGAAAGAGCTATGGGCCAAAGGCCCGAGTTCTAAAACTCCTCTAAAATTCTGAATTTTCCTTTTCTAATTACTCTTAATTTTAGAACTAGTCACTTATATGTTTTATATTTGAACGGGATATTACAGCTGCTGCTACTCTTAAATCCGCCTATAAAAAGGCATGTGATGAATCCCTTGATGTTAGCTGTCTCATGCTTGCTGCGATGAACTCAGACCTTCAGAAACAGTTTGAGAACATTGAGGCCTACAATATGATCGTGGCGCTCAAAGGCATGTTTGAGACACAAGCAAGAACCGAGAGATTTGAGATCTCAAAGAACTTGTTTGCGTGTAAGCTAGCTGAGGGTAGTCCGGTGAGCCCACATGTGATCAAAATGGTTGGTTACACACGAGCACGGAAAAACTTGGTTTTCCAGAGTCAAGAGTTGGCTCTGATTTGATTCTTGCTTCGCTTCACGCAAGCTATGGTCAGTTCATTCGAACTTCCATATGAATGGCTTAGACAAGAATCTCACCGAACTACATATGATGCTTAAGACCGCAGAGGACAAAGATTAAGAAAAGCAACAATCATGTGATGATGGTGCAAAAGAGTACAAGCTTCAAGAAGAAGGCTAGGACTTGGGTCAAAGGAAAGGGCAAGAAAGTTTTGGATGGGATCCAAACTAACAAGCCTAAGCCCAAGACTAAGTCTGGCCCGACTCAAGAGAATGAATGCTTTTACTGCAAGGAACCAGGACATTGGAAAAGAAACTGCAAGAAATACCTGGCTGATCTGAAAAAGAATGGTGGGACTAAACCTTCCACTTTAGGTATTAATGTTATAGATGTTCTTCTTGCAGATTCTTCTGTTAACTCATGGGTATTTGATACCGGGTCGGTTACTCATATTTGCAATTCGATGCAGAGTCTAACAAAGAATAGGAGATTTGCAAGAGGGGAGATGGATCTTCGCGTCGGGAATAAAGCAAAGGTTGCTGCATTATCCGTCGGGACTTTACCATTGGTTTTGCCTTCAGGATTTATTATGGAATTGAATAATTGTTATTACGTTCCAGCCATGAGTAGAAATATTATCTCAGCCTCATGTTTGATGGCAGAGGGTTATAAATTCATTATTGAGGACAATGGTTGTTCTATATTTTTGAATGATATGTTTTATGGCTATGCTCCTGTTCTGAACGGGTTGTTTATTTTAAATCTTGATGATACACCCATCTTTAATATTAATGCAAAGAGGCTACGGCCTAATAATATGAATTCCACTTTTATCTGGCATTGTCGTTTGGGTCACATAAGTGAGAAACGCATGAAGAAGCTCCATGATGATGGAATTCTAAACTCATTTGATTTGGAATCATTTGAAACGTGCGAATCCTGTCTACTCGGGAAGATGACCAAGACACCTTTCATTGGTCGGAATGAGAGGGCGCCCGACTTGTTGGCACTCATACATACTGATGTGTGCGGACCAATGACCACGACAGCTAGAGGTGGTTTTCAGTACATTACTTTCACCGATGACTATAGTAGATATGGATATATCTATTTAATGAGGCACAAGTCGGAATCCTTTGAAAAGTTCAAAGAGTTCCGAATGAGGTCTGAAATCAACTTGGCAAGACAATCAAATCTTTGTGATCTGATCGTGGAGGTGAATTTTTGAGCCAGGAATTTGGCAATCATTTGAAACAATGTGGAATTGTTCCACAGCTTACGCCACCGGGTACTCCACAATGGAATGGGGTGTCCGAGCGGCGTAATAGGACCTTGTTGGACATAGTTCGATCGATGATGAGCCAATCTGATCTGCCATTATATTTTTGGGGTTACGCTCTAGAAACAGCCGCTTTCACTTTAAGTAGGGTACCATCTAAATCAGTAGATAAGACACCATATGAGATATGGACTGGGAAGAGTCCTAGCTTGTCTTTTCTAAAGATTTGGGGATGTGATGTCTATGTTAAACGTTTGACGTCTGATAAACTCACACCCAAGTCGGATAAATGCTTCTTTATAGGATATCCTAGGGAAACCAAAGGATATTATTTCTACAACCAAGAGGAGAGCAAAGTGTTTGTTGCTTAAATGGTGTCTTTTGGAGAAAGAGTTTCTTTCCAAAGAAGTCAGTGGGAGAAAGGTGCAACTCGAAGAAATTCGGGAAACATCTGAAAATGTTTCAACTCCTATTGAAACTCTACAGGATGAACAAAATATTGTTGAACCTGTAGATGAGGCATCAGCCCCACGTAGATCTAAAAGGCCACATCAAATGCCTATAAGGTATGGGCATGATGTATTATTATTGAATAATGATGAGCCTAACACTTATAAGGAAGCGATGATGGACCCAGACTCTGAGAAATGGCTTAGAGCCATGAAATCCGAGATAGACTCCATGAGAGACAACCAAGTTTGGAACCTGGTCGATCCACTTGATGGTGTTAAAACCATTGAGTGCAAATGGATCTATAAGAAAAAAATTGATATGGATGGAAATGTTCACATTCATAAAGCTCGACTAGTCGCAAAAGGTTTTCGACAAGTTCAAGGAGTTGACTACGATGAGACATTCTCACCGGTAGCGATGCTTAAATCTATACGGATTATTCTAGCTATTGCTGCATATTTCGACTATGAGATATGGCAAATGGACGTCAAAACGGCTTTCCTTAATGGAAACCTAAGTGAGGATGTGTACATGACACAACCTGAAGGTTTTGTTGATCCAAATAATGCTAGTAAAGTGTGCAAACTTCAGAAGTCCATTTATGGATTGAAGCAAGCATCTCGGAGTTGGAATATACGTTTTGATGAGGAAATCAAAAGGTTTGGTTTCGTCAAAAACAAAGAAGAACCTTGTGTTTACATGAAGGTTAGTGGGAGCGCACTTGTAATTCTAATCTTATATGTGGATGACATATTATTGATTGGGAATGACATTCGTATCTTTGGAATCATAAGGCATCATTGAAAAATAGTTTTTCTATGAAAGACCTAGGAGAGGCAAACATATATCTTGGGAATAAAGATCTATAGAGATAGATCGAGAAGGCTAATTGGATTAAGCCAAAGTACTTATATTGACAAAGTGTTGATTCGGTTCAACATGCAAAATGCCAAGAAAGGGTTCTTGCCTATGTCACATGGCATAAGTCTTAGCAAGAGTCGGTGTCCTTCGACTCTTGATGAGCGAGACCGCATGAATGGTATTCCATATGCTTCACTATTGGATCTATCATATGCGCCATGATATGTACTCGACGGATGTATCATATGCTCTAAGTGTTACGAGTAGATACCAAGTCGATCTGGTGAATGTCCTTTGACAATTGTGAAAAACATTCTTAAATACTTGAGAAGTACTAAGGATGCGTGGTTTTGTATTCATTTTGAATGGAGGTGTGGTGAGCTGGAAAAGTTCCAACCAATGATTTGGTGGTGATTCTACAACAGAGGTAGAGTACATTGCGGCTTCAGAAGCTGCAAAGGAAGGTGTTTGGATAAGGAATTTTATTACTGAGTTGGGTGTGGTTCCGAGTGCCTCTAGCCCAATGGATCCCTATTGTGACAATAATGGAGCCATTGCGTAGGCTAAGGAGCCTAGATCCCATCAGAAGTCCAAGCACATACTCAGGCGTTATCATCTCATTCACGAATTGGTGGATAGAGGAGATGTTAAGATATGCAAAATTCATCCGGATTTAAATGTTGCTGATCCGTTGACAAAGCCTCTCACACAGCCAAAGCATGAGGCGCACACAAGAGCTATCGGTATTAGATACTTAAATGATTGACTCTAGTGCAAGTGGGAGACTGTTGGAAATATGCCCTAGAGGCAATCATAGAGATGATTATATTTCATTATGTTCACAATATTTGATAATATGTTATCTTGTTCCTTGAATGAATCATCAGTCATGAAGATTAACGAGTATGTGACTTGTTGGTGAAGCTCTTTTTAACTTATGATGATGTCGTTCTAAAAATATCCCTGGTCGAAAGTCACTGGTCGGAACACTAGTGACTCTACGACCAGCACATGTATTGATTGATGACCACGTTTCACCGGTCATGGATATAGGGATATCGAATCAATAATGTGGACACGTGTTAGAGAACATGGTGTTGGATAAGACCCACCTTGAGACACTATTGAGATTGTTATGATTCTATGTGTCATTAGTTGGTCTCAAGCAATGATGATGTATAATCCTTAGACCTGAGATCAGCATGGTTTCCTACATGTGTAATAGCACTCTTAGGGGTTACCAAACGCTGCTCGTAACTGGGTGGTTATAAAGGTAGCTTTCGGGTATGCTATGAAACATGCAAAGGGATGTGACTGGTAGGATATGGGATTTGCCCCTCCTAACATAACAGGAGAGATATCTCTGGGCCCCTTGAAGTGGTCGGATAAAGAAAGTGCATGGCCATACCCTTTGGTGGTCAAGAGTTCACCACATGAGGTTATCCGATACTCGATCGAGAAAGCATTGAACAGTCCATGGATGACACAACATCTCACCTGGAGTTCAACCAGATATCGTGAGGCAAAGGGAGAATACATGAGTAGGTCGCTTAGTTCAACCAGCTACGGACTGGTCGTATGGAGATACAAGCAAGTCGTAGACTGGTCGAACGTAATCATAGAGTGGTCGAAACCAAGTCGTAAGGAGTTACGAGTTGGTCGTGATCAAATACGAACTGGTCGTATAGAGATAGGACCTGGTCGTAAGTGATGAGGACCTGGTCGTAGATCATATTGCATTAAGGTTCGTCCCATATAATTTATGTGTATTCGGGAATCGTTATGTCCTGCTTGGAACCGCTACGACTCGTGGCCGGAAAGGGTTTCCGAGTCACAACCGAACTACACATGAACCTAACGGGTCACACACTTAACGGGTTGGAACAAACCAGTATGAATACGATTCGTAAACGTGTTTGGATAGGATCCGTCACGGGGCACTATATAAGGAGATGCATGAGACTGTTGGAAAAAGCGAGTTGACGTGAGTTACCCTACCGAAACCCTAGCCGCCATCTTCTTGAGAGCCTCCCCGTGTGATTTGGTGCTAGCACACCGGCGTACGGTTGTTCCTTCCCTGGACGTGTGGATACCATAGAGGCGCTTCTACGTTGTTGCGCTTAAGGACGATCTGCGATCTTCGCAAGGAACTGCAGAGGTGCTGGAGGAGACGATCAACTCAAGAGGACGCTGGACGATCGACTACGACCAGTACATCGACGCGCTCTTCGTCGGACCAGGCTGCTCCGACACTTCTTCCGCTGCTCTGCGCGTCTAGTGGTAACGATCTGTGATCATCTTCTTGCTTGGCTTCCTAGTTTACGTGGTAGAAATTTTGATTTGTCGCTATCGTAGCCTACCCGTATCCCAACAGGCATATGTACTGGCACTGGACGCACGGACGTGTACCGAGGGGTGGTTCTGGGCATTTGCCGCGTATGCGGTGTGTTGCCGAGGGCGTCAGCCCTTAAGGGGGGTGAATGTAATACCTCGGCCTACTCGTATGCGGCCCATGTGGCCCATGAGGAGTTGTGTGGTGGGATTAGTCCCACATTGCTTGTCTAAAGTGAGTTGTACTAGTATATAATGCCTATTGGGTCCAAACATAGTACCTCCGGGTTAACCCTTTTACACGAAGCGAGGACGAAAGTGTAAGTGGGGTGCTATGTGTGCGCGGGTCCGCCCCACGGTGGGCTGGGCATTGAGCGGATTTTGGACCAGGGTGTTACACATCCACTCGTTGAACTCCATCTTTGGCGAGTCCCGCGACATTTGGGTCGAAGGAGAAGGCATGCTCCACGCCTTGTACTTCACCAAGAACAGCAGCAACACATGGTCAATCTCGTACACCAACCGTTACGTGCAATCCAATACATTTAGGCTTGAGAAAGGACTTCTGAAACTATGCTTTCTCCCGCCATCGACAAAGAACCCTCCCACGATGCTCATCATGGGTGTCTGAACTTCGTAAGTCATAATTAGCTTGTTGTCGTCACTAGGCCACTGCTTTGTAATAGTTGAACCAATAGTTCTTCAAATCTTGATATGCGATATGTGCGCTTGAGGTTCAGAAGGTGTTCAGAACATGAGCAACACCGGTGTGTTTATGCGCATCTTTGGGAGTTTATGCATCTGCAGAGAATGATAGTCCTCATCAGATTGACTTGCATAGCCTTGGCACATTGGGTAGCTGGGATGTTGGTGGTGGATGGAAGACACCATTCACAGCACATCCCAAGGTTTGTCCTTTTGCCTAGTTCTTGAAAATGACAAACTAAATATATGTGGGAATATCTTGTACATGTACAAGAGTGTCAAGATTGTGTTAAATAACACACGCAAGATATGATGATAGAATGATGCGTAAAGAGCAAACACCAGTTAGTTTTTTTTTCTGTATCAAATACCAATTGCGTACCAAGACTGTAATTTGAAATACTACATGTCATTACAGCATGAATGCCAAAACTAAGCATATCAATTATGACATATTATTAGTTAGCTCCTGCTTTACATGCAAAAGAATGGGACTAACTTCAATATTATCCTCACATGTATAGGAGACATGCATATGACAACAATCCAATAAAATATCTTCTAAATGAGGAACAAGACCCACAAACTAGCACGATCCATCCATAGTGTTCCACCATGCCTATAAGCAACAAAGGGACACAGAAGTCATGTATAAATCATACTATGGGATTGATATCATCGACAACATTACCACTAAGTGCCCTGTGGAAATGCAAAGTAGCTTGAATCACTGTTGCCAAACTTCTCAATAAGGTTTTCAGTATGGACAAATCCAATAAAAAACATCATATCCCCTTGTATGATATAGGCCTATCTCACCCATAATCTAATCAAATTTTAGCCATTTCGACAATATTCCACTGTCCAAACAGGACCCGACTAGAACTATGTAGTCCTAAGAACTGATTCAACTCAAGCCAATGAAAACACCTTTCAAACAAGTCTTTCCTGGTAATAAAATGTCCATCATGTCATTTAAATCATGGTAAGCTAGAAATAAACTTACAAACCAGTATAGAGGTCGATGAACCCAGGTTAGGGCACTTCCATGTTCCAGGTTTCAAGTTCCCATCTATGTGAACCTTTGAAAACTTCCATGAATTATATATAGCTCAACTCTTAGTTGAACTAATTGTGTTATTACCTTTAGGATCTTGATGCTTGAGGACAGTTACTAGGTTCTTTTATTTTCCAAGTTTTGCTAAGCCATGCAATTGGTCTATGGGAGCAGTTAGTCCCAAGGTCAGGAGAGTTGGTCATCTTCGGGTTCAATGCGGTCGAGCCTTTTCTAACAGTTGGAGTTGTCTCAGGTTTTTCTACCTCAAAATTTTCATTTTCTTCTATTACATATGTTCAAAACAAATTGGGTTCAAAACTTGACTCCATACTACACTCTGCAGCGGATGGAGAGAAACTAATACAAAAGGTCGGCCTCAAGCTAGACAGATGCACATGTTGTCATGAAATAGGAGTCACTAGGATGTAAGCTTTTGTCAACTACTAGTTGTGTTATTTTGATGACTGCTTGAAAAATTTATTAATCCATACAAATATTTGCTCTTGTTTTTAGAGATGTTATTTTAATTTAATTTGAAACAAAATGCAAACACTGGAAAAGTAAAATAGCAAATAGTAACTCGCAAAATTTGGCTCTCATCTAGCAGAATCTAAAGTGCAACATGATCTCCACTCGGTCGCCCCACAACTATTTGAGTAGTCATATCAGTATCAGTATTCAGTCATATGAACTTGTTTGTATTTGTATATATCAGATTAATGTTCTTGGTTTGCTGAAATTCTAGAAGTTCTAGACCTTTTCCAGTTTTCCCCATCATGGTACTGATCCTTAAATGTCGGTGATTCCATATCATTCCAATTGTATAATTTATTAATTTTTATCTGTAGACTTGAACTTACAAGACATGTGTGACTCTGAGTTCGAATCTTGCTCTGCAATAGTTCCATATCATTCCAATTGTATAATTTATTAATTTTTATCTCAGAGACTCTGCTCATGCTTTGACGTTTTTCTTATATAATTGAGCTGCCATGAGGTTTACAAAGCAGTGTTTACTACTTTATACCGATTAAGAATATTACCTTCAACTCCTTCTGTGAAAGACACATTCTCGGGATCACCGTTATAGTAGGAGGCGCGCTCAATATGTCATGTATATGAGAACAATTCCATCGTTGATGAGGTACAAGTACGGTGTCCTAAGATGGAGCAAAACAGAAGTGAGTTCAACTTTCATTATTGTTTGGTCCTTGCACACTTGTTGTCCGATCTCTTATGCTTGTATTTTTGAAATGTTAGAGAAAACAAGCTCAAGGCACAAATTGTGGGCATAACCTGTCTTTGGCGGGCTACTCAATCTCGTGTCACTCTTAGCTTCAAGTGAATATGTTCTTTCACAGGTTCTATCCTTTTCTTGCTCAAGCTGATGTCGTCATGCTGGTATTGTGGGTGGATTGTCACACTATCTGTAATGTTCAACAGAAGCTAACTCTGAATTGTCTTTATTTTGTTTCAAGTTGAATCAAATACGGTACTAATAAGGCCCTCCTTATACTAGTGGAAAATTACAGAAGAAGGATTCTGCATCTGAATTTTTTTTATGTTCTAGTAATTTTGACTGCATTTGAGTATGGTCATGAAATACTTCAATCTTTTCATGTGGTTACTATAATTTTCACCATAGTGTTGCTTTGATCTTTCACAGGTGCAGATTTCAGTGATAATTTAATGGATCGCATGGTAAAACCTGAATGAATTCTTTTTAGCTTGATCATGTTGTTTTTATGTACCAACTATTTTGTGCAAATGCATGTGGCCACATATGTGAAATATACAGTCATATTTGTGTAGATTGTATTCATGGATGCAGCATACAGAATTAAATTGCTATATCAACATTAAAAGTTCGGTCAATGTTTCCTCCTTTTCAGTAGTAATAAATTATTTTGATGTTAACCCTGCTTAATGCTTTAGGGTAAAACAAGATATAAAAGTAGGAGCCCAAATTGGTGCTCTATTGGCATAGTCTCACTAGTCTCCACTTTATGGTGCTAATTTCCATATTATTGGCTTCCTCTGTTTGTGTTATCCTTGTATGAAATCTTTTTTAATAGCATAGAAATACCTAATTCTCTGAAAGATCAATTTTAGGGGTTCTAGAATAGGATAGAAGAGTGAAACTAAAGGGGAACTTTAGAATGAAAAACTAAAACTAATTGACTATGTAATTGCTAACTAAGAAAGTCATTGTGATCACATGTCCCCTAATTTAGTATGAGTATTTTCCTTGCTATATCTGTATGAGGGGTTATGGAATATCGTTGTTTAGCCATCTCTTCTTATCTTGAGTCTGTTGTGGTTGGAGACAATAGTTCCGATGTTTTCATGTGCTGTCTTCTTATATGTGTAAAAACTACATACCTGCACTTCTATAGGAATTAGGTTTTCCTTGTGTGAAAAAATGTCTACTACTAGTTGTTATGATGTTCAAGTGTATACAAGTAACTTGAGATTCTAGTAAACAATAATCACACGAGAGTGGATACCGCATCTTCTGTTGCACAGTGGATTCGTATTGATCTAGAGGCCTTTGGAAAATAAAGAAGGACGAGACCAATGCATTCATTTGTGCAGATGCAGAATTTTGACATTATGATGTCAAAAGAATGTAATGAAGCATAACTCTTGGCCAGAGTAGTCAAAGATTCTTATATTATTTCGGTGTTATAAACTTATATATGTGCATTGTTGGACACGCAAATGTGAAGAGTTCAATGTACCATTCATCGATGGCAACTAGTGAAGCCTTTGCTCTGTTCTTAATTTGCAATAGGAAAAGTTGTCCAAATAAATAATTCCAGCAGAATTAACTTTAAGCAAGCTTTGAAACTTTGAATATTGTTGACAGGTTCTCAACGAAGCTGACCTCACAAATGCTGTGCTTTCACGGTCAGTCCTTACACGTAGTGATCTCGGTGGAGCAATCATTGAAGGTGCTGACTTAGCGATGTTGTTATTGACCTACTACAAAAACAGGTACATAATCACATGAATGGCACTACTATCTCATAATTACATCACTTAGGTTTATGTTTCTTCTAAAACAATGTTTACAAATTTCACCGTTTCACGATTATGTCTGATAAGCAGTTGAGCAGTACATCAGTTTCTAAAGATGTGTCTTTCCTTTTTTTTCCCTGCTTTAGATGTTGTCTTTTAAGTGCACTACAAGGTTTAGGCACTTTTTATCTTTTACTACATTAATAAACTAATTTATCACCAACCTGCAGGATCTACTTGATGGGTCAATCAGCAGGAGCACATATCGCAGCATGCGCTCTCTTGGAGCAAGCGGTTAAAGAATCTAGAGGAGAGCGCATTTCTTGGAGTGTTACTCAAATAAAAGCATATTTTGGTATGTAAAATAGATTGGTGTTATCATATTATGATAAGGATACTTGGTCATTCTCGCTCGACTACAAGATTTTGGTATGTAAAATAGATTGGTGTTATCATATTATGATAAGGATACTTGGAGATCTCAATGCACTTTTTATTGACTTTACTTAATTTATTCATTTGTTAGAGCTCCAACATACAGTTATATCCCTAAACATCAATGGACATCTTTCTGCATTTCTTTACACTAACTGTAGGCATTTCCTACAAATATTATAGCTTATTTCCTCTTGATTGCTCACTTTAAGCTTCTGTGTATGCTCGAAAGAGTATGGATGGCTAGGTGCAGCTAGCATTTGATATTGCTGTTAAGTGCTTGATAAGCCATGGAGCTTCTTATGGTTAAATGGTGCAAAAGACAAGTGTATGTCGACCAAGGACACTCGGGAATAGTATGTTTTTCCCAGAGTGTTTCCGTGTTGACACTCGGGAATAGTAGGTTGTTCCCGAGTGTTTTCGTGCTGACACTCGGAAATAGTAGGTTGTTCCCGAGTGTTTTCGTGCTGACACTCGGGAAATAAATGGTTTCTAGAATGTATATTTTATACATACAATGCGTATTTCATATAATGCATATTCCACCACAAGGTATCACCAATGCACAAATAATTACATATATAGATTTGGCAACAACATTGACATAATGTTCGAGTTCACAATTGACACACACAAGCTTACCACAGATCAAAACACCAAGTACCCAAGGTTGATAGGAATGGCATAATACAACATATTGCAGTTCAAAATACAACATATTAACATAATGTAACTTAAAAATGGCAGTGAACAAATGGCAACAGTAGCATGCACTACTACAGAAAAGGCCTTTACAGACGGTTCAAAAACGCCATCACAGACGGTTCCGTGAGCCGTCTGAGTTTATGGGTCAGTAATGCTAATGGTCATCACAGACGGTTTCAACCGTCATAATACATACTATCACGATTTCGATGCAGTAGATGCAACCGTCGTGATAGTCGACTACCACGCACGGTCGTAGATAAAACCGTCGTGATATTGACTACCACGCGGTGCGTAGATGAAACCGTCGTGATAGTCGATTACCACGACGGTCCGTAGATGAAACCGCTCGTGATAGTCGATCACCACGACGATACGTAGATGAAACCGTGCGTGATAGTCGATCATCATGAGACGGTCACGCAGCGGTTTCATCTACGATCGTGCAGGTGGTAGTCGATCATCACGACGGTTTCATCTACGACCGTCAGTGTAGTCGACTATCACAAACGGTTTCATCTACGCACTGCCGTGTGGTAGTCTTTTGCATTGCTAAATCTATTTCTGTTTATTGGCTAGCCTCAGGAAATTCTAGCCATGCCCTCTGAAACAAGCACATCCAATTCTCATTCATTTCAGAAGCACATCAAAATTGCATTCATTTCAGAAACAAGCACACATCCAATTCACAAATCAATTAACTAAAATTAACCATTAATGTACATTAATTTACACACATGTACCATTATGTTCAATCTATCTCAATCAAGTTCAATCTGCTACACTGTGGAAACTCCCATTTGGATTTATGACCTGTGTGTTCAGGAATGCCGCAAGGTGTGATCGAATTTTTATGAGCTCGCTCTGTTCCAACGCAGCCAATGATGTTCGCAACTTTGTCAATATGAAGGTTAAATTCGGGCTTATATAAATTGGTAAGTATATATGAAATAATTGTTGAAAGATTGACAAACCTGAGGATCATTGGTGATCGCGGAACCGATGAGTAGTTGCATGTTGTGGCAAACATAGTATCCACAGACGTTGCGGCCCGGCGGCTGCTGGTGGCACTGCAAAAATAGAATTGGTTAGTTCGAGAGGCATTGCTACGAAGTGTTATATAGGATTAATGTGTACTAGCTAGCAAGTACCGGGAATGTTTGATCATGTTGCAGCGTCCTTCCCTTGATATTCCATCCTTTAGCATGTAACACGTCGAACACCCTACGTGACTCCAAGAAGTTAGCCTTAGCCATTGCAAAGGAAGGAAAGACTACAATAGAGTTTCTATGGAGGAAATGTGTTTACCTGATGATTAAACTCCGGATAGCTGTGAAGTTGTGAGTGGCCCTATGTAGGGAATCTAGGTATATTACGTATTTCCGTTTTGGTATAATTACAATTAGAATCCAATGGAACCTACATAGGTATGTCAGCATGGTCATTAAACCTAAGTTCGTGTTGCTTATAAAGTACAAATCAACAAGTATAGCCAGTAGTGCAACACTACTTACTTCTGGTTGTAGGGCAAAAGTATGAATTCCTTGTTGCGGTGAGCCATGAAAAAATCTATAACGTAATTCTCGATTTAATGTTGCATTCGCCGTGATGCTTTGCTCGGAGACAATGTGTGGGTCGAGGAAACCTACCGGTGATTTCCTTCTTTCGGCTTCACAGATCATGTATCTATTATACAAAAGCTAGGAGTTATATATAACATTTATCGATATTACACGAACATTGACCGTGATTGTACACACTTACGATTGTCGAAAGATCGTATGATTGAGACATCGAGCTCGTCGAGGTTGAAGAGACGAACAAGTCGTCGAAGGTCACCGTGAAGACGGCGTCTTGATACACGTGGTTAAAATGATGTTCCTTGAACTTGACGGTGACACCCGAGCATCGTTGATCAACCGCTTGTTGGACTGCTCCATGTACCATGCATGCAATTCCGTGCAATCCAAATCCTAGGGTAGGGCTGTCTAACTTCTCGAGCAACGGCTCGCTTGGCTTGTATTTCCGGGCCAACGGCAAGAAGGGGATATCGAGAGGACTCGATCGTCTTCGATTTGCCCTTGCCCTTGCTGCCTCGCTTTGTATAGGTCGACTTCACAAGAGTCGATGAGCACGAGGTGTAGATGCATGTGATGCAATGGGCCCTTGCCATGTCGGTCTGAAGCCGGTGCGGTCAGTCCGTGGACTTGATGCGTTCGCAGGACATTCCGTGAAGTTGACACCGAGCGAGTAGCTCGGCGGATGTCCTCCTTGGGCCATTTGGATGAATGTTCCAACGACTTGCCCTAGAGTCATGACCTCATCGTTTGGGGAATTTTCAATGGGGCGGCCTCGAAATTGGCACAAACACCGTCCACATTCACTTTTGCGAAACCGGCGCTAGATTTGCACTGCACCAAAGCTCCGACTGGGATGGATACACCGCCCCAAGCGAAGATCTAGGGCAACAGAGACATATCTCACTTGGAGCTTGCGCCGTAGCCACCTCGTACATAACGGTACAAAATTAGCTACTCCAACAGGCTTATCAATGGATTGAGCATTCCAGAGATAATAATTATTACCTGTATGTCATCGACGGAAAATCTGTCATCACCTATTGTGGTAGGGTTAGGGTTGGACGCGCAGCTACTCGGATGTTTGGGGGGGCTGGCTAGCGGTATAGTAGGGGCAGGGGCTTCCAACTGACTTGGCATTTGCAATCCCCTAATCCTTTCCTCAAAAGTCTCTTTCTGCTTTTGCTCGAATGCATCGAATCCTTTCCTCAAAGGATTGAGTGACCTCCTGTGTGACTTTTTCACTGACCTCCGCTCTGATTTTTTCAGTGAGCTCATCTCTGAGGGATGCACGAAGATCCTCTCGTAGCTTTGCATCGTGCTCGGCTTTGGCTCTCCTCCTACTCCGGTACGATCCGCAGTCCGCTTGGAACCATTGTTCCCATGTAACAAAAACACCAGCGCCTCTCGTGCGACCGGATGCTCATCGTTTCCTAGGGCATGCAGAGAGTATATCTTTCTCCCTATCTGCTGGAATGAGCCTTGGGAAGATTGTGCACTCGGCGTTATCGCAATATAGCCCGACATGTCATTTCACTTCCTATGAAGTTATGGAGTAATTACAAACTAGGTAGTTCGATATCTTACCAGCGTTGGGACACTTCTTGGTCTTGAGGGTTTGGAAAGTACACTTCAGAGGCGAATAGATAACCTCGCAAATAACCACCGTCGGTAGCGCACATCGGTGATCTCGGAAATAGCAGGAGAGATTCAAACCGCTTGCTCGCTGTTCTGATCCTCCATATCGGGGCTTTACCCGCATACCCAGTGATGCCGAAGTCTGTGGGGGTGCTTGTTTTTGCCTAGAGGGCCGTGTCGCCGACTTTCACTCTTAAATTCATCTGCTCGTCTTCTTCGCCACAAACTTCGGCCAGACTCTTCCAAGAGTAGATACTTGTGGAAGGCGGCTTCAGATCCTTCTCCACATAGTTCTTGACAAGCGTGCTCTTGAAGTTCTTCCACGCTTTGCACGCCAGTAGCAACGCTGTGTCGTCGACGGAGTCCGGGAGTTCTACGGGATCTCGAGCGATGCAAGAATTTCCGTCAAGACAAAGAAGCTTTTCAATGGTCCGGCACCACCTTCCACGAATCGTAGGTGATCTTGACCCGTTCCCGTGCAACTATTCCGACCATTCTCCGGAATGCGGACGCTGCTCGGCGAGGATTGATAGGGGTCCCAGACTGATCGACCTCTGTGATGGTAAATCGCCCGTGGGCCTTTTCGATATTCCTCTTCTTCTACGCGTTGGATATTGTTCGAGAGGATGGTGCATCATCGACACATGAGGCGTACGACTCGAGAATGAGCGGAAGACATCTTCACAAGAAATAGAACATCATGTGAACAAATGAAATCAGATAAAGTTAAGATTTAACATTTTGATATTGCTATCGATGTAGAGTAAGCATTCCAATTAGAGCTCAAGTACAAACCCGATTATCAAAACAATTTCAAGACAAGACTATTATCATCACAGAGCATTCATCTCAAGCCCACCACACCACATTGCAATGTATTCGAAAGAGCGATATCAAAACAAATACCATATGAATAACTGACTAGAACAAATACAAATTCCTAAAACAAGTACAATTATCATGAAGGACCATGACAGATTATTGATAGAAATAGTTAGGAAAGGGGCACGGGGTCGATCGATAACTTCGGCATTGGTTACCTTTGGGCATCGAGGAGAAGGACGAGCAGAGCAAGACGAGCAAGAGGGCGGCTGCTGGCGTCGGCGCGGCTGCCTGGGAGGGGAGGAGGCGGCGGGCTCGGGCAGAGGCGCGGTGGGCTTGGGGGGGCGCGGGTCAGAGGAGGAGACTCAGCGGCTCTCGGAGGCGCGGCCGGCCGGAGGAGGAGGCGGCGGCGACGGATCGGGAGGAGTAGGCCGGAGCTCGAGGAGGCGGCGTCGAGGACGGTGGCGACGGGCTCGGGGGAGGAGGGAGAGCGAGAGGAGTTGAGAAACTTAATCGTTTGAGAGTGGCGGGCGCGGCAAACCCTAGCTAGAGTCCGAATGTAAAGATGGACATCATAGACAGTTCTAAATTAGAACTGCTCAGGATACACTATCGCTGCAGCGGTTCTAACTTAGAACCGCTCGTGATATGTGATGTATCACGCACGGTTTTAATAAACAACCGCGTGATATGATGATATCACGACGGTTCTAACTTAGAACCGCTCATGATATATGATGTATCATGAGCGGTGTTAATAAACAAGCTGCTCGTGATATACATATAGCATGAGCGGTTTTGATAAACAACCGTCTGTGATATACATGTGAGACGATGCGTAGTTCAAACCGTCTGTGATATTATTTTGTATTGGTTAATATCTAGATCGATCGTTTATTGGCTAGCCTCAGAAATGCTAGCCATGCCCTCTGAAACAAGCGAGAAAAGACAACAAGTACATGTATATACATCCAATTCACATTCATTTGAGAAACAATCACATCCATTTCACAAGACAAATCAATTAATTAACTCAAATGAACTAAAATTAACCATTCATCGTAATGTATATACATATACACACATTGTTCAATTAATCTTTAAAAATTAGCCCTTCATAATGATCGACGCGTATGTAGCTAGTTTCGCCATGTTCTTCTTCCTCGACCTTTATGCCGTTTCCGAAAGGAGCCAACTCGTCAAATTGATTGTATTCTTCCTCGTCCACTACATTCTCAACTCCGACAATCCTCCTTTTTCCATGAAGAACTACGTGGTGCTTCTTATTTGCCGGGTCGGTAACATAGAAGACTTGAACAACTTGGTTAGCCAGTACGAATGGTTCGTCTTTGTATCCGACACGTTCGAGGTCCACGGTAGTGACGCCGCATTTGTCGACCTTCACCGTGGGAGATGGACCCAACGGCACCAAATAGGGGATCTTGAAAAGCACGAGGTCGAGCTCCCATATCTCCTCTATTTGCCCATAGTAGGAGCTCCTCACCCATCGGCTTGAATGCATCTATCACGGACACCGCTGTTACGTTAGTGCTTTTTATATCCCGAGCTGCGTATAGAATGTGTACCCATTTATGTCAGATCCTCGCCATGTTACAAGCAGTAAATGTTGGCCCTTTTGCCAACCATGTCAAGATATCACTTGACGAGCTCCTAGCAAGTCGCTCCTTCAACCATTGGTTGAACCGCTCATTGTGTTGTCTCGTGATCCAAACATCCGCCGCAGCGGATTACATTGCGAAGCACGTCCTTGTCTTTGGTCGATATCTGGGACACTTCACCATGTGTTGCAAGACAGTGAAATGGGCTTGAGCATACGCATCCATATTTGGAGTGATTGCTTTCCTTCCGATGGTCCCGATACCCTCGAGCCTCCCTCATGGCGAGATCGAGGCACACCCATCGGTTCGACTGAGCCATGTAATCGGCGAGTAACTCAATGACCTCTTCGGTTGCATAACCTTCGACGATCTTGCTCTCGCCGAGATCGATTCCGTACATATGACTTGAGAATTCCCATGAACCTCTCGAGCGGGTACATGCTACGTAGGAACACGGGCCGCACATCTTTATCTCCTCACAATATGAACAATGAGATGGACCATGATATCGAAAAACGACGAAGGAAATACATCTCAAGATCACATAGTGTCGTCACCACCTCGTCTGTAGAGCATCTAGTCCTTCGAGATCGATGACCTTCGAGCAATTGTGTTAAAAAATAACACGCCTCATGATTGTCTCTGGACCTTGATCGGCAAAATACTTCTAATTGCAACAGGAGTATTTGTGTCATCAACACATGACAATCATGAGACTTCATGCCAATTAACTTCAAATCTTTTATCAAAACAAGTTTCTTCATGTTGGCGGAGTAACCGGACGGAACTTTCACGCCATGCAAGCACCGGAACAGTTCGGTTCTCTCGGCCTTGGACAGAGTGTAACAAGCAGGGGGAAGGTACGTTCGTCCTTTATCGGTCCTTGTTGGTGCTAACTCAGTCGATGTCCATATCAACCAAGTCAAGCCGTGCGTTGACACCATCCTTTGTTTTGTCACGAATGTTCATGAAGAGACCAATCAAGTCATCACATACATTCTTCTCTACATGCATGGCGCCGATGCAATGGCGAACTTCTAGGTGCTCCCAATAAGGTAAGTCCCAAAATATTGATCTCTTCTTCCACATGTTCTTCTTACTTGTCCTCGATTTACATCCCTTTCCAAGCACAACATCTAAATCCTTAACCATATCATAGACCTCTTTACCGCTTAAATGCCTTGGAGCCGAATCGTCCTCCTTCTCTCCGTCGAATTGTTTCTTCATCTGCGGTATGGGTGAGCCCTCGAAGGAACCTACAATGACGCATGTACACGGTTTTCTTGCGAGTGATTCAGCCACACACTCTCGGTATCATCTAAGCGGTGAGTACGTGCTTTGGCCCTTTTGTACTCGGCCCGACAGAGTTAGCAAGGGCGGGATAATCATTTATGGTGCAGAACAACAAGGAACGTAAAGTGAAGTTCTCTCGTTTGTACGCATCCCATACCTGTACCCTTCAATCCACGGTATTTTTAGATCTTCCATCAATGGTGCTAGGTACACATCAATATCATTCCCAGGTTGCTTCGGCCCTTGGATAAGTATCGACAACAAAATATACTTCCGCTTCATACACAACCAAGGAGGAAGGTTGTAGATACAGAGCGTCACGCCCAAGTGCTATGTCATTTGCTCATGTTACCGAAAGGATTCATTCCATCTGTACTCAATCCAAACCTTATATTCCTCGGTTCCGCACCGAAGTCTGCAAACCTCCTATCGATGTTTCTCCACTGGGGAGAATCAGCAGGGTGTCTTAACTTTCCGTCATTCTTACGCTCCTCTGAGTGCCAATCTGCAGATTTTGCATTCTTTGGGTTCGCAAAACCGCTTCAAACGGGGAATTACAGGAAGATACCACGCCACCTTAGCAGGAGGTCCTTTCTTCACCTCAATTCCCTCGTCATCATCTGATTGCTTCTTACGCTTATATCGGGATGCGTTGCACACCGGACATACATGCATGTTTGTATACTCGTTACGGTTGAGGATACAGTCGTTCGGACATGCATGTATTCTTTCTACTTCCATTCCCAATGGACAAAGAACCTTTTTGGCTTTGTAGGTGGTTTTGGGCAACTCATTTCCCTCCGGAAGCATGTCCGCTAAGAGACCTAACAGCTCTGTGAAACTCTTGTCGGACCAACCGTTGCTTGCCTTCAATTTCAGCAGTTTAAGCACGGATGACAACCTTGTGTATTCCGACTTGCAGCCCGGGAACAAAGGTTTCTCTGAGTCCTCCATCACGCCCCGGAATTGAACATACTCCCTCTCATCACGCTTCCTTACGCATCGCTGAAGCATCTGATCTAGATTGTCATCGTGCAGCCTATCCGAATCGGAACCACAATCGACATTCGGCGGCATATCGTTGACTTCCTGTATAATATGCATATCGTTGACTTCCTGTATAATATGCTCTTCACCGTGACTGGTCCAACATGTATAACCCTTTTTGAAACCCCTTCGAATCAAGTGTGCTTCGATCTGCGCTCGGTTGTTAAACATCTTGATTCTCGCAATCAATGCATGGACGAGACATATATTCCGCCCCTTATTCAACATATCCTCCTCGGCGGCTCTTGTAAAAGCGAGACACGCCATTAATGTACTCTTCACTCACACGGTTCTCGGTGTACATCCAAATTTCGGTCCATCACACGGTTCGTATTGAAAACCACGAAAATAAATAAAAGGGTGATGACTTTCAAAGCGTATTTTCCGAGGCTTAATTACGATTTTTCATTTTTACATTTTTTGGATTTTATTAACTTACATGTGGGCCCTACTTGTCGCTGACTCATTTTTTATTTCATGATTTTATTTATAAAATCTATGGCGATCCCACATGTCATAGACTCGTTAGTTTATTAACTAAATGATTAAAAACAGAGGATTAATTTGAAGCTCAAAGCGGGCTTAGGGTGACATCGCATTGCTATATAGTCGTGGCTCTCGGCCCTAAGGTCTCGCCAAAGGCGAACCGACGGTGATGTCCCATGGGGCGCTTGAAACTAGCGATTTGGCGTGGCGCTTGAAACTACTCAAATTAAAGGATGCTTATGCTTGAAGATCTCACCTCGATCACGAGGAAGGTGTCAATGAAAGTCGGGAAAGGTCAAAGCGCGGTGGGTCGTCGATCGGTGAATGAGGCGACGGCGGCAAGCTCCTCGGCGACAATATCTGGTGAAATGGACCAGCCGGCTCGGTGAGGTGAGGCGATGTACTCAAACCGCACGCAACGGCGATGGACCTATCGTGGCGCCAGAGATATGGAGATCAAGAAGACTATATCTGTTTTGGCGGGGAGGCGGAGCTATATATATCGTCGTGATGAGTTAATTATCACGGACGGTTTTAACAAAACCGCTGCGTGATATTGGGCAATATCACGAGCGGTTCATGTTTGGAACCGCTCAGGAAGTATCACGAGCGGTTCTAACCAAAACCGCTCGTGATATTGGGTGATATCACAGACGGTTCATGTTTGGAACCGTCAGGAAGTATCACAAACGGTTCCAAACATGAACCGCTCGTGATATGACATCTTCACGATGGTTTTAGCGCGGAGAATAACACGACGCGGTGGGTAACAAAACCGCTCGAGATTAGTTTATCTGAGCGGTTTCGATGAACCGTCGTGATCGGCGTCGATATTAGCATTTACGTAGTAGTGATGTTTTCACTACAGGTAGTACAGATATAATAGAATCACAGTGCACCAGCTCAGGTTTACCATGATATAAGGCAGTCAAAATCTGGAGTACTACAAATCTAGAAATATCGTCCAGACATGCCTCGGAAGCTATATAGCTTAATAGCATCTCACCCATTGGCTCTGATCAATCGCAAGAACCAAATGTTGAGATGGATTCATTACATCTCACCACAAAGGAAGACAACCGTCTGTTAGATTAGATTCTCATGGTCAGATACAAAAGGTTAGAATTTGCCAGTTCTGTGCATTCCAACAGTGATACAAACAAAAATTAGTGCCTATAAATAGTTGAACAACATATCTTGACTAAGGTTAGCAATGTTAACCTTCAATTCATCTAATGTTTACTCAATGGGACACTAGCATTTTTGCACCAATGTTTCTTCAAGGTAATTCCAATATAAGTCACTTTGATTAATTAAAAAGATTGTGCTCAAAATCTCCAACATGGAAAGGTTTCGATTTTAATTCTACCAAATTAATTTTTATTTATCCTTCCCTTTTACCAAGTAAATTATTATTTGTATGACAACTAATAAAACCTATACTACATGTGTGTGAATAACAAGGTTCTAACTTCTGTCCACCCAAAATCTATTCCAATTTGAGGGGTTACATGACCAAAATTGAAAAAAGAGCTATATGCCTATAACATAACTGTCCCTAAAAGTCAACACATCTTCAGTTACATTGGAGTCAAGGCCACCAACAAACATTTGTGGTCAACAGCAAAGATAGTTATCAATCAACTAGAAATCGGTAATTGCTTTCACACAAGAAAATAAAACAAAGAACGCACACCGGTATTGTTAGGATCATTGTCGATGAACTCCTTGAGCACTTGGTATCAGAATAAAACACAAATGAAGATATACTGTAAGACTTGTTGAATATTGAAAAAATAAATATATCTATGGATGCTTATCATGCAGGTTGCAGACTTCACTTGGATGCAAAAGGCTGTTTGGTCAAGAAATGCAGTAATCCATATGCAAATATGACATGCCATATGTGTTGGCAAAATAGCATGCTTCAGACAATCTCACTTAGCTCCAACACTTCAAATTTCTAACTGAATATGAGGAGTCTAAAAAAGACATTAAACATTTTTTTTATTTCAGAGTTTCCTAGTGAAAATTAATAGGTCAACTAGAGGACTTGTAATACTCCGTTGGAGTAAATAGTTAAACAAGAAATAGAATGTGATTAAAAAGAAAAGTTTTGGTGAGGAAATAAAGTAGTGGGCTAGTTTGGGCCCCGGTTGCCCATAAGCAAACAAAGGTGAAACCCTAGCCGCCCCAAGCCACAAAATCAATCTTTCCTCCCTAATTTTTTTCTTCTCCCCCCTGGTATCCCCTTTCCTCCAGCAGGTGGCGCTACCCCGCAACAGATGGCACCGCCCCTCTTTCCCTCCAGGCGCCGCCACTCCCCTGGCTCCCTTCCGGCCGACTCGGTCCCGCTCTCTCCCCTAGCGCCTTCTCTTCACGGTGCAGCCGCTGGCTTTGCCGGCCTTGAGCTCGGTCCCGCTCGCTCCCCTACGGCGTCTCCCCTCCCTCTCGGTTGGTTCGGCGCCTGGTGCCACCGCCGCTGCTGCACCCGCCTCCCCGGTTGCGGCCACCGTCGGCTTCCTGTCGTCGGCTCACCGTCGTCTATGGCCTCTCCAACCCGGTGCGGCCTGGAGCCAGCACCGCCTCTCAGCCAGCTCCCAGCCTCTTCTCCTTGCGCCGCCGCTGCGCCTTGGTGGCCTAGCCATTAATCGCCGCCGCCGGCCCGGCCCGAGGCTGTCGGCGCCTCTACCGTGCGTTGCCGAGCCGACCCGCCTCGGTTCCCCTTCCTCCGCTGCTTCTCCGAGGACGACGGCGACGCGCTTGCCTTCGCCTCTCACTCCCTCTCCTTCAAGAGAAGCCTGAGGGACATCGCTGCATTGTTCAACTACGAAGCCTCACTTGAGAAGGTGGAGGAGTTCAGAAGGGCTAAAGGTTTGTCATCTATCAGCTCAAAATGTCGAGGCTGCCCTTTTATCCACAATCCTTATAGATGATGGCCTTGCTTTTGATAAATTCTTGAACTGGAGACTCACAAGGCATTTGTTCCCACAGTTGGCAGGGTTCTGAGAATTGAAAGGGCTGGCAGAAACAATTATTATGATGAGCCATTCATCGGATCAAGCTGCCACTGGACTCGTTCACTGAATATTTTTGTGGCTAAGCTGAAATCAATTGCCGACAAAATTGTTGGGTTGGAAAGCATAGCTGCATATAGAAGTGGCTTAGAGTTTGATCCAAGTGTTAGTAAGACGGATGCATAGGTTGGTCTTCGAAAGGAGCTAACAGGTCGGAGGCCTCTTCGGATTACAAATAAGAACCTGATTGACTATCTATTTACTTGTATTCTTGAAATTGATGTGTTGTTTCACTTGCCAATGCAGATTTACATTGGCTTTGGAGGTAAGGACCTAAATTTGCGAAAATGCAACCCTCTACATCTGCGTGCTGTTCTTGAGGATGAAAGATTCGCTAAGTGCCAAATTGTTCTTTTACATGCTTCTTATCCATTTTCTAAGGAACCATCCTATCTTGCATCTATACAACTTGATTGTTTCCAATGGGCCAAACCATCAGGAAAGTGCCATATCTAACAACAGCATGTCTTTATCTTGTGTTGAGCAAGATGTGCTCTTTGTTTGAATCGTCTGGAATGATGCTTTAGGTCAACATAGATGCCGTGTCTTCTCTCGCTCACACCTCAAAATGCGAGTTTGGGAGCGTGGTGCTGGGGGTGGTGGACATCGGGCTAGAGCTTGATTGTCGTTGTCTTCCGTCTCACGGTTGAGGCAAGTGCAAGTATTATTAATGAGTTGTTATATTACATACTTGATGAATGCCGTAGCTGATTGATGTTGATTGTTGCTTGGTAATGTCGATAAGCCTGAATGCCATAGTTTAATGATGATGCTTACTTCTTGGCAATGTTGATGAGTATGAGTGCCATAGTTTAATGACAATGTTTTTATGATGATGCTTATGTGATGAAGCTGACAGGGAAATGTTTACATGAAGACACTTGTGTGGTAGTGTTTACATGAGAATGCTTACATGACAATGTTTATATGGTGATGCTTACATAATAATGGTTACATGTTGATGGCAAGAATGATGGGCCAAGGTGAGGAATGAGGCTACCTTGTTAATGATGACAATGATGAATCATGATAATGACAATGGACATGTGCATTTGCATCATTACATTCATTTCCGAACCTTGGACTACGTGGTAGCCAAGGGTTGTTTCCTTGAGGTCCCTATCAGACATTGGATGGGCGTTAGGTCCCCATTATGCATTGGACGGGCTTTGGTCCCCACACTCGTGGAAAGTCATGTAACTAGTCCGGTGAGGTCGGTGAGAAAGTTACATGACTTGGAGTGTGGGCTTTGGATCCTGTGCCTAGAGGGCACATGCTTAGAGTATGTATCGACGGATACACTACTCGGCATTACCGGTAATTGTAAAGATGTGAAGAATGTGCATTCATGACATGATCATCGCATTTCTGCATAAGATGGATTTGTTTGTTTAGCATTCAATGCTGTGTTCATGATGGGACTGTTTGTTCCCTCTAACTAATTATGATGCTATCATAAGAGATGGATTTGTGGTATATAATGCTGTAATTCATGATGGAATTGTTTAATCCCTTTGACTACTTATGATGCTATGTTAGATTTGCTATTGCACTTTCCTGAGTCGTGGACTCACACTTGCTATGTTGTGCTTGCTAGGTGCCTCTCGAGGCAGCAACATGCATGGGAAGGGGTAGACTTGGTGCACGTCTCATAAGCACAAACCACAATGAATAAACTAGTCCAATTATCCACAATTCATATTCTTGATAATTGCTTTAGTTTCAGTTTTGTGACCATCCTTCGTGGTGGATGTTTTAATTGTGATCATGGATGATCCGGTTATGTTCTAAAGTCCTCGTTGTTTAAGTTCATTTAATCCTTTCCGATGGATTAGAAGGTTTGATTTGATTATTCTATCATCCTCGTTGAATTACTGATTATTGATACTCTAGATGTAGCTATTTGACCATTGACTGCTTGAGCATAGTAATGTTGGAATGTTTTTGAGTAGTTGATAAAGAGAAGGCTTCATGAATTGATGTAGGTTGAATTGTTAGATGATATGCTTCTATTGAGTAGTTATAGATTGTGCTAGTGTTGAATATTAGTTTCAGATCATTCATGAATGAATGTTTGGGTGATGGTTTAACTAGATGTTGATGGTTGATATTATCATTCTTCATGATATGGTTGAATTGGTAATGGCTTAATAATTTTCGTATAGACTCTTGACAGAGTTATCATAATTGATTCACTATGATTGGACGCTTGAGATTGATTTGTTGACGAATTCTGATTCCATTCTTTTATTCATCCCACTGGATATTGATCTTTCTATGTTGTTATTTGAATGATGGTTGAAATTATTTCGTATTGTTGTTGTAAGTTAGTCTTTTAGGTAACATCTTGGCTCCCGCATAGCCAGGGTGTTACAGTTGGTATTAGAGCGGGCTTTAGGTCTGTGGTAGTTGAAATATTAAATTGACACACTCTGCACAGTAAGATGGGAATGGGTCAAGCATTGCAGTTACGTTTTCGTTATGTCACTTTGAGCATTGTTGTTATGAAATGATTATGAAGGCTTATGATATGCCTATATGATTATTATATGTTATAATAGTAGATGACGAGATATCGGGGTCGTGGTTGTAACCTTGGGTTGCCAGGTTGCACCACCGCATGGGGTATGAGATTATTGGAGTGTCTACCTTGAATCAACTAGTTTCAGGTGTTGAGTATGAGTTTCTTCGGCAGAATTATTGTTTTCTTTGAGTTTGAATGGTTATTCTTGTTTAAATGCGGTGGATGGGTTTTCTTGGATTAGTGGTTCATTGCAGTGGAGAGGAGTTCATCGGTCTTTGTTGGTTTTCTTAAAGCAAACCTTTGGTCTCCTGAATGACGAGTTGGTTTGCTAATTCAAAACGTCGTTGATTTATGAGAATGTTCTTTTTCATGAAAGTCCTACCTCTCTTGTTGAAAGATGTGATCCGGTGATTCGTTTGGTATTTTAGATAATGGAAATTATCTTTTACAAACTTCATTGAAGAGAATTTTGACTCTACTCATTTCTTTTGGAGTAGTTGGAGTGTTGGAGTTTAGAACCTTTTCTTTGAAACAAAAAAAGTGTCAAAACCCTTTGCAAAGTGTTGTGGTGTTAAGTGAGAAGTTGTAAGTAAAGAAGGTAATCAATAATGAGAGTTGGAATTGGTGTTGAGCAACACCAACAATTGAGTAGATGAATTTCGTAAGTGGTCTTTGGTAGCGTGCCTTGTGTTATTGCTATTGCATAGCATGATCGTGATAAAGTAAATTTGTTTCAACCTTGCGGCTTGTGTTTCTTTTGGAAAGTTTTAGGGTGGGTATTAAAGTTTGATGATTCTTGGTACTCATGTATGATATCGATGTTATTAAATTGTCAGAATGTGAGATTGATATCAATTCTCGTAGTCATTTGATCACCTATGGTGATATTGCTTGAATGAGAATATTTCAAGTTTTGCTTTCATAATCTTTTCGGAACTCATGCATTATGTGGTAGCTGAAATTATTTTAAATAAAATGATGTATTTGAATGATCTGCTTGCTTTTCGTGATTTTCCGTAAATGAAAAATGTTTCAAGTTTTGCGGCTGAGATCATGTGGATCTTTTGATTTATATGGTAGTTGATTTGTTCCGAGTAAAATGACGTGTTGAAAGATTTTACTGGTTCTTAGTGGTTGATAATTTTGCTATGCTCTTTTGAGGGGTGTGTACCCTCGACTGTGATCCCAGTTTTGTTTTTCCAAGAGCATCGTTATTGGATTATTTCTTTTGGTCTCGTGCTCGCCGTGAGGAGCAACGTTTTCCTATGTGTCGAAACTTGTTCTTGTTCGCCTCTTCCTTTTGAGAAAGGATCAACCGATTTGTGTTGCAAAGTTTTGTTAAGAGAAAGCTAGCAACTGCTTGGTGGTAGTCAAGTAATTGTAGTGGTGAGATTTTGCTACCAAATTATTGGAGGAGTAGTAGAAGATGGATTGGTCTTGACCTGTACCCCTTGGAGGAAACTTGATTCAAATGGAATCTATGGCTTCGAAGTAAATATGAATAGTGTTACGTCTAAGTAGAATATATGGTATAGTGAAATTCCATAACCTTAGTTTATGTTGAAATGTTGGGATCATCGAAAGTATGGAAATCTTGATCAAGTTATAGAGTGTCGCGATTGGGTTGATACTGCGAGGTTGTGCATGTGATTCATGATGATGAGACTTAATGGGATTTGGATTACAAAGTAATTTAATCGTTATAGCAATTAAGGGGACAGAAGGAAAGGTTGAGTTAATGTCAAGAATGACTCGTTCTTATTGAGTAACCATCTGAGAGTTATAACCTTTGTAGAGGTAGTCTGGTCCAGAAAATGTTTCCATAATGATGGTAATGAGTGATCATGTTGGAGATGTGGGGATATTGGAGATTTAATCTAATGATTTCTCTATCTGTCATAAGAGAAGTTCGTTGTAGAGGTCTTGGAGATTAAATTTGGGCTTTGCATTTTTATGTTAGACCTTTGGTCACCCAACGATTGTGTGTAGAGAAAATAGAATAATAGCGCTTTCCTGAGCAGTGGAATGATCATTGATAGAACCCTTCTGATGTAGTACCTGAGCGTGTGTACTGAGGATTCAAAATTGTTATTCTTGAAAGTTGGAGATTGGTGTGATGCGTGAGATCTATTTTGAGGTGCATTGGGTACCACCTGTCAAATTAATGTCGTCAGCAGAAGGAGTTGTCTAGAGGGTTTCGGTGGGATCAAATAGAGCTTTCCCACAAAGGTGTGGATGATGTATTTTGGATTGAACATAACTTTGAGGATGCTAATTTAAGAGATTTGAACTCGGATGGTATATGATGAATTCGACTTCCAAGGTTTGAGAGAAATTTTATTCTTAAAAGGGAAACTGAGAAAAAAAAGATGTTTCCACGGGTAGTGAAGCGTTTTTCTTGTTTCTTGTTTGAGCTATGTGTTTTTGACGGATGTCTTTCACAAATTGAGCTTGACTTTACGATGGCATGTGTGGTCCTTATTAGTTCAGAAAGAAGACATGGAGTATTCGATTTGGTGTTTGAGCGGTTGCTCTTTCGGCTTATGTGGAGTATATTTGTAAATTGTCTTCTTGGAAAGCGGAAGGGATTTCATGGTGAACCTTTGCTTTTGAGTTTGACCCTTTTTGGTGTAAAGTTGCCGTTTCATGGTTGTGAGGAGAATCTATTATTTTCATTTGGGTTTTGGTTATCAAAGAATTGTTTAAAGCAAGTTTTGTTGTGTGTTCTGGGTTAAATTAGGTGCTCCTTGTAAGATGAAGAAACCGTTTGACAAGTGGGACAAGAGTTCCATGTGTGTTTGTGCCTTAGTGCCAAAGGGAAGGTTGGCCCGAGGTACATTGGTTCGCTTTCGACAGCTGCAGGGATTAAGAAGTTGGCGTATCGCTTTGACCGTCTCGGGCCATACGTGGGTACATGTTCACTGTTGTTTAATATTACTTTTGGTGTTCCTTCGAGTAGAACGACGAGTAGAATTCGAGGTCGAATTCTGTTTAAGGGGGGTAGAATGTAATAATCCGTTGGAGTAAATAGTTAAACAAGAAATAGAATGTGAGTAAAAAGAAAAGTTTTGGTGAGGAAATAAGGTAGTGGGTTGGTTTGGCCCCCGGTTGCCCATAAGCAAACAAAGGTGAAACCCTAGCCGCCCCAAGCCACAAAATCAATCTTTCCTCCCTAATTTTTTTCTTCTCCCCCCCGGTTTCCCCTTTCCTCCAGCAGGTGGCACTGCCCCCCAACAGATGGCACCGCCCCTCTTTCCCTCCAGGCGCCGCCACTCCCCTGGCTCCCTTTCGGCCGACTCGGCCCCGCTCTCTCCCCTGGCGCCTTCTCTCCACGGTGCAGCCGCCGGCTCCGCCGGCCTTGAGCTCGGTCCTACTCACTTCCCTACGGCGTATCCCCTCCCTCTCGGTCGGTTCGGCGCTGGCGCTTCCCTGCTTCTTGCTCCGCCTCCTGTTCTTGCCACCGTCGGCTTCTGCCGTCGGCTCGCCGCCGTCTGTGGCCTCTCCAACCCGGCGTGGCACAGGGCCGCGCCGCCTCTCGGCCCGGCTCGGCCTCTTCTCCTGCGCCACCGCCCGCGCCTTGGTAGCCCTAGCCGCTGTCGCCGCCCGGCCCGGCCGGCTGAGCCGTCGGTGCCTCTGCAGTGCCTTCTTAGAACCGACCGCCTCGGTTCCCCTTCCTCTGCTGCTTCTCCAAGGCCAACAGCGACGTGCTCGCCTTCACCTCTCACTCCCTCTCCTTCAAGAGAGGCCTGAGGAACATCGCTGCATTGTTCAACTGTGAAGCCTCACTTGAGAAGGTGGAGGACTTCAGAAGGGCTGATGGTTTGTCATCTATCAGCTCAAAATGCTTCAAGGCTGCCCTTTTATCCTCAATTCTTATAGATGATGGCCTTGCTTTTGATAAATTCTTGAACTAGAGACTCACAAGGCATTTGTTCCCACAGTTGGCAGGGTTCTGAGAATTGAAAGGGCTGGCAGAAACAATTATTATGATGAGCCATTCATCGGATCAAAATTGAGCCTTTGGACTCGTTCATGAATATTTTTGTGGCTAAGCTGAAATCAATTGCCGACAAAATTGTTGGGTTGGAAAGCATAGCTGCATATAGAAGTGGCTTAGAGTTTGATCCAAGTGTTAGTAAGACGGATGCAGAGGATGGTCTTCGAAAGGAGCTAACAGGTCGGAGGCCTCTTCGGATTACAAATAAGAACCTGATTGACTATCTATTTACTTGTAGTCTTGAAATTGATGTGTTGTTTCACTTGCCAATGCAGATTTACATTGGCTTTAGAGGTAAGGACCTAGATTTGCGAAAATGCAACCCTCTACATCTGCGTGTTGTTCTTGAGGACGAAAGATTCCCTAAGTGCCAAATTGCTCTTTTACATGCTTCTTATCCATTTTCTAAGGAAGCATCCTATCTTGCATCTATACAACTTGATTGTTTCCAATGGGCCAAACCATCAGGAAAGTGCCATATCTGACAACAGCATGTCTTTATCTTGTGTTGAGCAAGATGTGCTCTTTGTTCGAATCATCTGGAATGATGCTTTAGGTCAACATAGATGCCGTGTCTTGTCTCGCTCACACGTCAAAATGCGAGTTAGGGAGCGTGGTGCTGGTGGTGGTGGACAACGGGCTAGAGCTTGACTGTCGTTGTCTTCCGTCTCACGGTTGAGGCAAGTGCAAGTATTATTAATGAGTTGTTATATTATATACTTGATGAATGCCATAGTTGATTGATGTTGATTATTGCTTGGTAATGTCGATGAGCCTGAATGCCATAGTTTAATGATGATGTTTACTACTTGGCAATGTTGATGAGTATGAGTGCTATAGTTTAATGACGATGCTTATGTGATGAAGCTTACAGGGAAATGTTTACATGACGACACTTACGTGGTAGTGTTTACATGAGAATGCTTACATGACAATGTTTATGTGGTGATGCTTACATAATAATGGTTACATGTTGATGGCAAGAATGATGGGCCAAGGTGAGTAATGAGGCTACCTTGTTAATGATGACAATGATGAATCATGATAATGACAATGGACATGTGCATTTGCATCATTACATTCATTTCCGAACCTTGGACTACATGGTAGCCAAGGGTTGTTTCCTTGAGGTCCCTGTCAGACATTGGATGGGCGTTAGGTCCCCATCATGCATTGGACGGGCTTTGGTCCCCACACTCGTGGAAAGTCACGTAACTAGTCCAGTGAGGTCGGTGAGAAAGTTACATGACTTGGAGTGTGGGCTTTGGATCCCTGTGCCTAGAGGGCACAGGCTTAGAATATGTATCGACGGATACACTACTCGGCATTATCGGTAATTGCAAAGATGTGAAGAATATGCATTCATGACTTGATCATCGCATTTCTGCATAAGATGGATTTGTTTGTTTAGCATTCAATGTTGTGTTCATGATGGGACTGTTTGTTCCCTCTAACTAATTATGATGCTATCATAAGAGATGGATTTGTGGTATATAATGCTGTTATTCATGATGGAATTGTTTAATCCCTTTGACTACTTATGATGCTATGTTAGACTTGCTATTGCACTTTCTTTGGTCGTGGACTCACACTTGTCATGTTGTGCTTGCTAGGTACCTCTCGAGGCAAACAACATGCATGGGAAGGGTAGACTTGGTGCCGTCGCATAAGCACAAACCATAATGAATAAACTAGTCAATTATCCACAATTCATATTCACGATAATTGCTTTAGTTTCAGTTTTTAACCATCTTTAAGTGGTGGATGTTTTAATTGTGATCATGGATGATCGGTTATGTTCTAAAGTCCTCGTTGTTTAAGTTCATTTAATCCTTTCGATGGATTAGAAGGTTTGATTTGATTATTCTATCATCCTCGTTGAATTGCTGATTATTGATACTCTAGATGTAGCTATTTGACCATTATTTGCTTGAGCATAGTAATGTTGGAATGTTTTTGAGTAGTTGATAAAGAAAGGCTTCATGAATTGATGTAGGTTGAATTGTTAGATGATATGCTTCTATTGAGTAGTTATAGATTGTGCTAGTGTTGAATATTAGTTTCAGATCATTCATTCATGAATGTTTGGGTGATGGTTTAACTAGATGTTGATGGTTGATATTATCATTCTTCATGATATGGTTGAATTGGTAATGGCTTAATAATTTTCATATAGACTCTTGATAGAGTTATTATAATTGATTCACTACGGTTGGACGCTTGAGATTGATTTGTTGACGAATTCTGATTCCATTGTTTTATTCATCCCACTGGATATTGATCTTTCTATGTTGTTATATGAATGATGGTTGAAATTATTTCGTATTGTTGTTGTAAGTTAGTCTTTTAGGTAACATCTTGGCTTCCGCATAGCCAGGGTGTTACAGGACTACGAAAGTTAGAAACCAACTACTTTTATGTTAATCACCTATCTGTTAGGCAATCACATGTTCCATTGATTGCACGTTTGCACTTGAACAGGATCCAGTTTTTTTTGGCATTTTTGGAATCACATGAGTATCATTCCAAAAGCATTCAACATATTGCATTCACTTGTCTGGTAACACAAGAAATTCAAAGAAATGGTATGAACTGATTGTAATTTGTTTCACTGTTCAACTTACAAGAAAACAATAAATCAAATTTCTAGAACATCTAACCTTTTCCTTTAGCTGGTCTTGTGTTACTTTCTTATCTGTTGACTTCACCTGCAATAAGAAACAACAAATGAAGCTTAGCAGACAAGACTTGTCTGTTAGCACATCCATGCAATAGAAACAATGTGCTTTTTATAAAACTAGAAAAACTTGATCTGCACAAAGCTGTATCTATATAAAACTTGATCTACACAAAGTTGTATCTATATATGCACAATTATAGCTCCTCCCCCAAAAGAACGCAAAAGGGGTAAATCATCATAAGTTTGTAAATAATAGAATAATTCTGTTTTATCATCAATCAACTAAATTCTTATTGAAGAATAGCAATAATTTTCATGAATTATTCTATTTCTTTCTTAAATTTCTTAGTTGAATCTCACTTCCTTCAATTTTGAAAATAAGGCCCCACTTCTTTTAAATTTGTTTAACTTTGGCCCCGCCAATCAACTATCATCACTTGGGCTAACAAAACATTGATGTGGCATGACAACTAACACTAATATGGAACAAAATTTCTAATACACTCTAGTGCAACATACATGAAAAACTCCAAAGGGCTAAAACTATTCAGTACCTCAAGTTCAAAGGATTTCTCATTGAGTTGCCCAAGTAGTTTAGGATAAGACTGCAAAACCAACAATAAAACAATTAGAATGGTAAATTGAAAGCTCATAAAGGTATAGTATGAGACCAAAACGAACACAGAACGTTACAAGGCGTTTGCTATGACTAGACTTCTTCATTTTACCTAGCCCAACACCCATTATCTGTATTATCGACTTACCAGCCACAGTAGAAAAGTGACAAAATAGTGCACAAAGCACCTCTCTCACATAAGGGACCAGAAGCACCAAAGAGAGCACCATCATCATCACCCATTGTCATCCACAACCCAAAACTGACCAAGTCCAACCAGGTAACCACCATCTTTTCCCACTTCTAATTTTTGCCCACTCCAAAACCTACCTCATAAATCAACCATGCCCATAGAACGTCTAGCATAACCATACCATCATCCATTTTCACATCACAGAGCAAGGGGAGAAACTGGACAGAAGGAGTAGTATGCCTTAGTGCATAGGAACCACACCCACCATCACCTTTAGGCCAAAGCTCAAGGAGCACAAACCACATCCATCAACCCACCATGCATGAAGAACCATTAGCCTACCTCCAGCATTCACCTTGCATAAATAAACATCAACAAGCATCAGAACATAAACCAGCCATTCATTAGACAATTAGTGAAGCCCAAATCCTTGTTGAGCTAGTAGTAGCATAAGCGGGCGAGGGTCGAACGCATGGCGCCGTGGCCAAGGCCGAGCCGTAGAAGCGGTGTGGGATGGCCGGATCCGAGCCATAGCAGACCAAAGGCGACTCAGGGGAGCCTGAACAGGTGCGGCCCAAGCCCCATGACGAGCAAGATCAGAGATGAGGGTACATGGCACAGGAGTCAGGCCGAGGGGAGGAACATCGTTGAGGCACGAGGGGCCTAGCACGGCGTCAAGCCCGGTGACGATGACGCCCGATGAGGGAGGAGGCTGTGCCATGAAAGCCACGGCCGAGCACAACCAGGAGGATGGAGAAGTGAGAAGGAAGAAGAAGAAAGAGGAAAGGGGGAAAGAAAAAGTGAAGAACAAGCAAGGCACCAGTGGGGGATTTGGCCATGTTGTAAGAATAATTCATCCATCGCACTAATGGGGCCCGCCTTGCAGAAGACACGCATACTGGTCCAATTGATGCAGCTATACTCGTGAAAGACTGTAATACCCCTTGCTTGTACCCCTAGGCTAGCAATCCCACTGAAGGGTATTTTCATCATTTGTACAGGCTTGGGAGCCTATAAATACCCCATGTGTCCCTCCTTTCAAGAGGAGGGCTCTCTTGAGCAATAATGCAACATGTTCAAATTGGTGAGCCCTCGGGGGCTCCCTCTCGGGAGGTAACCCCCCGTTGGCTCACCGACAGGAGTAGGGCGGTCCTCTCGGACCCCCGAACCTGTATAAATCCTCGTGTCATTTTTTACCCTCGTGGACGACGGCCCTTCAGACGGCCGATGTCCACCCCCTCACTCGTGTTTGGTTTTTAGACCCCCGAACCTGTATAAATCCTCGTGTCATTTTTTACCCTCATGGACGACGGCCCTTCAGACGGCTGACGTCCACCCCCTCACTCGTGTTTGGTTTTTACACCTACAACATTGACGCCGTCCGTGGGGACGTAGCTAATCGATGAAAGGCTATGTCTCCTACCAAAAAATACTCTAAGTCCACGAAGCCTCCTCCGGCTCTAGAGGGCAATGATCTCGTGGACGACCCATCCGCTCTTTGAAGGAGCCCCAACCGAGCACCCTCGTCGGGGATCAGGGCCATCCACCTCAGGATGGCAACGTCCTACATGCCCTGGGGCTCCCATGCGCATCCTCCTCCCTTGTGCGAGTCGATGCAAGGCCCATCCATGGGCGAGTAGTTCAAGGCACCCTTGCAGCCAGAAGGCTAAGGATTCTGAGGACAACCACCACCCTCGGGACGCATGACGTTCATGCGGCATGAGCGATGAAGGCTCGCTACGAGGCCTGCCCCCTAACGCGCTACTGTTAGGGGACATTCCCGACATATAAATCTCGTATGGGCTCTCAAGACACTTTCCCTCCAAGGGATTTCAACCCTATGGTGCATAGGGTGTACAACCTCCGCAGTCTCCCCTAGCAAAAGTCCATGGTGGCTTGGGCGTCCATTGCCTCCACTATGGCGGCTCATGTCCTACTGGACCTAGGGCATGAGCGACCACCCCCGTGGTGCATAGGCGTCACGACCTCCGCGGTCTCCCATAGCAAAGTCCATGGTGGCACAGGCGTCCGCCGCCTCCACTATGGTGGCTCATGTCCTACTAGACCTGGGGCATGGCGACCACCCGTGATGCATAGGGCGTCGACCTCTGCGGTCTCCCTAACAAAGTCCATGGTGGCTTGGGCGTCAAGTCGCCTCCACTATGGCGGCTCATGTCCTACTAGACCTAGGGCATGGCGACCACCCGTGGTGCATAGGGCGTCACGACCTCTGCGGTCTCCCCTAACAAAAGTCCATGGTGGCTTGGGCGTCCGTCGCCTCCACCATGGCGGCTCCTGTCCTACTGGCCCTAGGGCATGAGCGACCACCCTCGTGGTGCATAGGGCGTACCACCTCCGCGGTCTCCCCTAGCAAAAGTCCATGGTGGCCTGGGCGTCCATCGCTTCCACTATGGCGGCTCATGTCCTACTAGACCTAGGGCATGAGCGACCACCCCCGTGGTGCATAGGGCGTACGACCTCTGCGGTCTCCCCTTAGACTCCAAGCCACACGCCGAACGACCTCTGGGTCCCCGCACACCTAGCTTCATTGCTTCGCAAGGGTTAACCACTCTCATGCATTCCCGATCACTGCAAAAAAAACCCACTTACGGGGTAAAAGGGCTTCATTGCCCTCATAGTTCGATGCCCCACGACTTAGCCTCGTAGGCGCCACCGGTGTGCTCATGACTTACTGTCAAGGGCACACGTCCAAGGTGCCCATGAGTTAGCCTCATGGGCACCTCCAAATCCACAGGGCTACCACCCTAGTAGCCATTCGGTGCCCCGACTTAGCCTCGTGGGCCGGCACAGATGTGCCCGTGACTTCTTGTTAGGGGCACCGTCTAAGAGTGCCCATGAGTTACCCTCATGGGCACCTCCAAAATCCACAGAGGGGCTACCATCCCTAGTGTGTCGGTGCCCACGACTTAGTCTCGTGGATGCCCCTCCGATGTGCCTATGATTTAGTGTTGTGGGCGCACCTTCAAGATACACTGCGAGTTAGCCTCATGGGTGCCTCCAAGTCCTTTGAGGCTACCACCCCTATGGGCCATTCGGTGCCCCACGAATTAGTCTCGTGGCCACCCTTTGATATGTCCATGACTTCGGTCTCATTGGCGGCTCGAATCATGTCTGTCGACTTGGCTCGAATATTGATCAAGGACCATCATGCTCGCATAAGGCTATCACCTCGGAGATCTCGGTATCAAAAGTGATGGGATTCTACTAGTCCCTCGGCAACACTTGATCAATGCTCAGGTCAAGCGAATGTTATCTTGCTACAACAAATAAGTGCTGATCATTCTCTTTTTCCCTTGAGGCGCTCGTGTTATCTACATCCTTTGCGCGTTTCTAGCTCGAACGCGACCATTACGAGGAGTTCTACGCCGACAACTCTCATCAAGCCACGGAGCAAGAGGAGGACAACTTCACCTACTTAGGCTTCCCGACCTTGACCGCGACGCCAGAAGGCTATGCCTCGGCTCGACGGCCTTGCGTCCACGACTTCGCCTACATAGGCTCCGCTTCGACGCACCACCGGCCTCCAAGGCAATGCCTCGGCTCGGTGGCCTCGCGTCCAAGACTTCGCCTACTTAGGCTTCGGCCCGGCCTTGACCCCGGCCTCGTGAGGCTATGCCTCGGCTCGGCGACCTCGCGTCAAGACCGCCAACATAGGCTTAACCCGACGCCTGCCCGACCTCGAAGGCTATGCCTCGGCTCGGCGGCCTCGCGTCCAAGACTTCGCCTAATTAGGCTTCACTTGACGCCTTGCCCGACCTCGAAGGCTATGCCTCGGCTCGGCGACCTCGCGTCAAGACCTCGCCTAATTAAGCTTCGCCCGGCCTTGCCCGCCCGGCCTCGAAGGCTATGCCTCGGCTCGGCGACCTCGCGTCAAGACCTCGCCTACTTAGGCTTAACCCGGCCTTTCCACCGGCCTCGAAGGCTATGCCTCGGCTCGGCGGCCTCGCATCAAGACTTCGCCTACATAGGCTTCGCTTCGACGCACCACCGGCCTCGAAGGCTATGCCTCGGCTCAGTGGCCTCGCGTCCAAGACTTCGCCTACATAGGCTTAAGCCCGGCGCCCGGCCTCGAAGGCTATGCCTTGGCTCGGCGACCTCGCGTCTGGGACTTTGCCTACATAGGCTTAACCGGCCGGCCGCCGCTGGCCTCGAAGGCTATGCCTCGGCTCGGCAGCCTCGCGTCCAAGACTTCGCTAACATAGGCTTTGCTTCGATGCACCGCCGGCCTCCAAGGCTATGCCTCGGCTCGGCGGCCTCGGGTCCAAGACTTCGCCTACTTAGGCTTCGCTTCGATGCACCGTCGGCCTCGAAGACTATGCCTCGGCTCGGCGGCCTCGCGTCCAAGACTTCGCCTACTTAGGCCGCGGCGCCTTGCCCGGCCTCGAAGGCTATGCCTCGGCTCGACGGCCTCGCATCCAAGACTTCGCCTACATAGGCTCCGCTTCGACGCACCGCCGGCCTCAAAGGCAATACCACGGCTTGGTGGACTCGCGTCCAAGACTTCGCCTACTTAGGCTTCGCTTCGACGCACCGCCGGCCTCAAAGGCAATACCTCGGCTCGGCGGCCTCGCGTCCAAGACTTCGCCAACATAGGCTTCACTTCGACGCACCGCCGGCCTCGAAGGCTATGCCTCGGCTCGGCGGCCTCGCGTCAAGACTTGACTACCAGGCTTAAGCCGATGCACCGCCCGGCCTCAAAAGGCTAGGCCTCGGCTCGGCGGACCTCGCGTCCAAGACCTCGCCTACTTAAGCTTAACCCGGCGCACCACCGGCCTCGAAGGCTATGCCTCGGCTCGGCGTGACCCGCAGCGTCAAGACCGCCTACATAGGCTTCGCCCGACGCCTTGCCCGGCCTCGAAGGCTATGCCTCGGCTCGTGACCTCGCGTCAAGACTTCGCCTACATAGGCTTAAGCCCGGCCTTGCCCGGCCTCGAAGGCTATGCCTTGGCTCGGCGACCTCGCGTCTAGGACTTTGCCTACATAGGCCCGGCCCGACACACGCGGCCTCGAAGGCTATGCCTCGGCTCGGCGGCCGGCCTCGCGTCCAAGACTTCGCCAACATAGGCTTTGCTTGACCTTGCCGCCGACCTCGAAGGCTATGCCTCGGCTCGGCGACCTCGCGTCTAAGACCGCCTACTTAGGCTTCGCCGATCTGCGTCGGCCTCGAAGACTTTGCCTCGGCTCGGCCTCCTCGCGTCCAAGACTTCACCTACTTAGGCCCGGCCCGGCCTTTGCCCGGCCTCGAAGGCTATGCCTCGGCTCGGCGGCCTCGCGTCGAGACTTCGCCCTGCGCTTAACCGGCCTTGCCGCGGCCTCGAAGGCTATGCCTCGGCTCGGCGACCTCCGTCAAGACCGCCTACTTAGGCTTTGCATCGATGCATCGCCGGCCTCGAAGGCTATGCCTCGGCTCGGTGGCCTCGCGTCCAAAACTTCGCCTACTTAGGCCCGCCCGACCCACCGCCCGGCCTCGAAGGCTATGCCTCGGCTCGGTGGCCTTCGTCAAGACATCAGCGTACGCAAACCCGCCCGACACACCACCAGCCTCGAAGGCTATGCCTCGGCTCGGCGGCCTCGCGTTCAGGACTTCACCTACATTGGCTTTGCTTCAACGCACCGCCGGCCTTGAAAGCTATGCCTCGGCTCGGCGGCCTCGTGTCCAGGACTTCGATTACATAGGCTTCACTTTGACACACCGCCGGCCTCCAAGGCTATGCCTCGGCTCGGCGACCTCGCGTCCATGACTTCGCCTACTTAGGTTTCGCTTCGATGCACCGCCGGCCTTGAAGGCCATGCCTCGGCTCGGCGGCCTCGCGTCCGAGACTTCGCCTACTTAGGCTTTGTTTCGACGCACCGCCGGCCTCGAAGGCTATGCCTCGGCTCGGCGGCCTCGCGTCGAACCGCCTACATAGGCTCCGCCCGGCCTTGCCCGGCCTCAAAGGCAATACCTCGGCTCGGTGGCCTCGCGTCCAAGACTTCGCCTACTTAGGCTTCGCTTCGACGCACCGCCGGCCTCAAAGGCAATACCTCGGCTCGGCGGCCTCGCGTCCAAGACTTCGCCAACATAGGCCCGGCCGGCCTTGCGTCGGCCTCGAAGGCTATGCCTCGGCTCGGCGGCCTCGCGTCCAAGACTTCGCCGACTTAGGTTTCGCTTCGATGCACCGCCGGCCTCAAAGGCTAGGCCTTGGCTCGACGGCCTCGCGTCCAAGACCTCGCCTACTTAAGCTTCGCTTCGATGCACCACCGGCCTCGAAGGCTATGCCTCGGCTCAGCGACCTCGCGTCCAAGATTTCGCCTACATAGGCCCGCCGGCACTTGCGCCGACCTCGAAGGCTATGCCTTGGCTCGGCGGCCTCGCGTCTAGGACTTTGCCTACATAGGCCCGCCCGACACACCGTCGGCATCGAAGGCTATCGTCGACTCGGCGACCTCGCGTCAAGACCGCCAACATAAGCTTTGCCGACGCCTTCTGCCGGCCTCGAAGGCTATGCCTCGGCTCGTGACCTCGCGTCAAGACTTCATCCTACATAGGCTTCGCCCGGCCTTGCCCGGCGTCGAAGGCTATGCCTCGGCTCGTGACCTCTCGTCAAGACTTAGCCTACCGGCCGGCCGGCCGCGCCCCGGCCTCGAAGGCTATGCCCGGCTCGGCGGCCTCGTGTCCAACTTCGCCTACTTAAACTTCGGCCGGCTCTCGTCGGCCTCGAAAACTATGCCTCGGCTCGGCGACCTTCGTCCAAGACTTAGCCTACATATGCTTCGTTTCGACACACGCCCGGCCTCGAGCGCTATGCCTCGCCACGGCGGCCCCCTCGTCCAAAACATCCGGCAACAAGGCGTCGCTTCCCGACACCGCCGCCCGGCCTCGGCGATGCCTCAACTCAGCGACCTCGCGTCAAGACTTCGCCTACATAAACCCGCTTGGCCGCCGCCCGGCCTCGAAGGCTATGCCTCGGCTCGGCGACCTCGCGTCGAGACTTCGCCGACATTTGCTTCGCCGGCCTTGCGTCGGTCTCGAAGGCTATGCCTCGGCTCGGCGGCCTCGCGTCGAGACGCCGCCTACATAAACCCGCTTGGCCTTGCCGACCTCGAAGGCTATGCCTCGGCTCAACGACCTCGCGTCCAAGACTTACCTACGCAACCCGGCCTTGCCCGGCCTCGAAGGCTATGCCTTGGCTCGGCGACCTCGCGTCTAGGACTTTGCCTACATAGGCCCGCCCGACACACCACGGCCTCGAAGGCTATGCCTCGGCTCGTGACCTCGCGTCAAGACCGCCAACATAGGCTTTGCCCGACACACGCCCGGCCTCGAAGGCTATGCCTCGGCTCGGCGACCTCGCGTCAAGACCGCCTACTTAGGCCGGCCGATCTGGCGTCGGCCTCGAAGACTATGCCTCGGCTCGGCGACCTCGCGTCAAGACTTCGCCTACTTAGGCTTAAGCCCGGCCTTGCCCGGCCTCGAAGGCTATGCCTCGGCTCGGTGGCCTCGCGTCAGAGACTTCGCCCTGCAACTTAAGCCCGGCCTTTGCGCCGGCCTCGAAGGCTATGCCTCGGCACAATGACCTCATGTCCAAGACTTCGCCTACTTAGGCCGCGCCGATGCATCGCCCGGCCTCGAAGGCTCGCCTCGGCTCGGTGGCCTCGCGTCCAAAACCGCCTACTTAGGCTTAAGCCGACCCACGCCCGGCCTCGAAGGCTATGCCTCGGCTCGGTGGCCTTCGTCAAGACTTGGCGTATATAGGCCCGCCCGACACAACCGGCCTCGAAGGCTATGCCTCGGCTCGGCGACCTCGCGTTCGGGACTTCGCCTACATTGGCTTTGCCCGGCCTTGCCGCCCGGCCTCGAAAGCTATGCCTCGGCTCGGCGACCTCGTGTCGAGACTTCGATTACATAGGCTTCGCCGACACGCCCGGCCTCCAAGGCTATGCCTCGGCTCGGCGACCTCGCGTCCATGACCGCCTACTTAAACCCGCCCGGCCTTTCCACCGGCCTCGAAGGCCATGCCTCGGCTCGGCGGCCTCGCGTCAAGACCCGCCTGCCAAACCGTTTGACCTTTGCCGCCGGCCTCGAAGGCTATGCCTCGGCTCGGCGACCTCGCGTCCCGAACCGCCTACATAGGCTCGCTTGGCCTTGCGCCCGGCCTCAAAGGCAATACCTCGGCTCGGTGGCCTCGCGTCCAAGACTTCGCCTACTTAAACCCGGCCCGGCCTTGCCGCGGCCTCAAAAGCAATACCTCGGCTCGGCGGCCTCGCGTCAAGACCGCTAACATAAAACCGCCTTGCGCGCCCGCCCTCGAAGGCTATGCCTCGTCTCGGCGGCCTCGCGTCCAAGACTTGACTTAAGCCGCCCGATCCACCGCCCGGCCTCAAAGGCTGAGCCTCGGCTCGGCGGCCTCGCGTCAAGACCTCGCCTACTTAAGCTTAACCCGGCGCACCACCGGCCTCGAAGGCTATGCCTCGGCTCGGCGACCGCGTCCGAGACCGCCTACATAAACCGCCCGGCGCCGCCGATCCTCGAAGGCTATGCCTCGGCTCAGCGACCTCGCGTCCAAGACTTCGCCTAGATAGGCTTAACCCGCCCGGCCTTGCCGCCCGGCCTCGAAGGCTATGCCTTGGATCGGCGACCTCGCGTCTGGGATTTTGCCTACATAGGCCCGGCCCGACACACCACCGGCCTCGAAGGCTATGCCTCGGCTCGGCGACCTCGCGTCTAAGACTTCGCCTACTTGAAACCCGCCCGATGCACCACCGGCCTCGAAGGCTATGCCTCGGCTCGGCGACCTCGCGTCGAGGACTTCGCCGACATTTGCCCGCCCGGCCTTGCCGTCGGTCTCGAAAACTATGCCTCGGCTCGGCGACCTCGCGTCGAGACTTCGCCTACGCAGGCCCGCCCGGCCTTGCCGCGCCCGGCCTCGAAGGCTATGCCTCGGCTCAACGACCTCGCATCAAGACTTCGCCTACGCAAACCGCCCGGCCGCCGCCCGACCTCGAAGGCTATGCCTTGGCTCAGCGGCCTCGCGTCTAGGACTTTGCCTACATAGGCCCGGCCCGACACACCACCGGCCTCGAAGGCTATGCCTCGGCTCGGCGACCTCGCGTCAAGACCGCCAACATAGGCTTTGCCCGGCCTTGCCGCCCGACCTCGAAGGCTATGCCTCGGCTCGGCGACCTCGCGTCAAGACTTCGCCTACTTAAACCCGCTTCAATCACGACATCGGCCTCGAAGACTATGCCTCGGCTCGTGACCTCGCGTCAAGACTTAGCCTACTTAAGCCGCTTGACGCCGCCCGCCCTCGAAGGCTATGCCTCGGCTCGGTGGCCTCGCGTCCGAAACCGCCCGCTTATGCCCGGCCGGCCCTTTACGCCCGACCTCGAAGGCTATGCCTCGGCACCAGCGACCTCACGTCCAAGACCGCCTACTTAAACCGCGCCGATGCATCGCCCGGCCTCGAAGGCTACGCCTCGGCTCGGTGGCCTCGCGTCAAAACCGCCTACCAAACCCGCTTGACGGCCTTTTAGCCGGCCTCGAAGGCTATGCCTCGGCTCGGTGGCCTTCGTCCAAGACTTCGGCGTACGCAAACCGGCCGACACAACACCGGCCTCGAAGGCTATGCCTCGGCTCGGCGACCTCGCGTTCGGGACTTCGCCTACATTGGCTTTGCCCGGCCTTGCCCGGCCTCGAAAGCTATGCCTCGGCTCGTGACCTCGTGTCGGGACCCGATTACATAGGCTTCGCCGACACACGCCCGGCCTCCAGGATATGCCTCGGCTCGGCGACCTCGCGTCCATGACCGCCTACCAGGCCCGCCCGGCCTTTTGCCCGACCTCGAAGGCTATGCCTCGGCTCGGCGGCCTCGCGTCCAAGACCGCCCGACTTAAACCGCTTGATGCACGCCCGGCCTCAAAGGCTAGGCCTCGGCTCGTGACCTCGCGTCAAGACCTCGCCTACTTAAGCAAACCCGGCGCACCACCGGCCTCGAAGGCTATGCCTCGGCTCGGCGACCCGCAGCGTCAAGACCGCCTACATAAACCCGGCTTGACGCACCGCGCGAACCTCGAAGGCTATGCCTCGGCTCAGTGACCTCGCGTCCAAGACTTCGCCTACATAAACCCGGCCCGGCCTTTTGCCCGGCCTCGAAGGGTATGCCTTGGATCGGCGACCTCGCGTCTAGGATTTTGCCTACATAAACCCGGCCGACACACGCCGACGCCGAAGGCTATGCCTCGACTCGGCGGACCTCGCGTCAAGACCGCCAACATAAGCTTTGCCGGCGCACCGCCCGGCCTCGAAGGCTATGCTGCGGCTCGGCGACCTCGCGTCAAGACCCGCCTACATAGCAAACCCGGCCGGCCTTGCCGCCCGGCGTCGAAGGCTATGCCTCGGCTCGGCGGTCTCGCGTCCAAGACTTCGCCTACTTAGAAGCTTCCCGCCTAGCGCCGGCCTCGAGCGCTATGCCTCGGCTCGGCGACCTCGCGTCAAGACTTCGCCTACTTAAGCCCGCTTGACGCGCCCGACCTCGAAGGCTATGCCTCGGCTCGGCGACCTTCGTCCAGACTTCGCCTACATATGCCGTTTCGACACCTGCCCGGCCTCGAGCGCTATGCCTCGGCTCGGCGGCCTGCGTCCAAAAACGCCGCCAACAAGGCGTAGCCGACCTGCCGCCCGGCCTCGGCGATGCCTCAACTCAGCGGTCTCGCGTCCAGACTTCGCCTACATAAACTTCGCCCGATGCACCCCGGCCTCGAAGGCTATGCCTCGGCTCGGCGACCTCGCGTCGAGACTTCACCTACATTTGCCCGGCCCGGCCTTGCCGTCGGCCTCGAAGGCTATGCCTCGGCTCGGCGACCTCGCGTCGAGGACTTCGCCTACATAGGTTTAAACCCGGCCTTTGGCCCTCGAAGGCTATGCCTCGGCTCAGCGACCTCGCGTCCAAGACTTCGCCTATATAAACCCGCTTGACGCCTTGCCCGGCCTCGAAGGCTATGCCTTGGCTCGGCGACCTCGCGTCTAGGACTTTGCCTACATAGGCCGGCCCGACACACCACCGGCCTCGAAGGCTATGCCTCGACTCGGCGACCTCGCGTCCAAGACTTCGCCAACATAGGCTTTGCTTGACGCCTTGCCGCCCGACCTCGAAGGCTATGCCTCGGCTCGGCGACCTCGCGTCAAGACTTCGCCTACTTAGGCCCGGCCGATCTGTCGGCCTCGAAGACTATGCCTCGGCTCGGCGACCTCGCGTCAAGACTTCGCCTACTTAAACCGCTTGGCCTTGCCGGCCTCGAAGACTATGCCTCGGCTCGGCGACCTCGCGTCAAGACTTCGCCTACTTAAGCCCGGCCCGGCCTTGCGCCCGACCTCGAAGGCTATGCCTCGGCTCGGCGACCTCGCGTCCGAGACTTTGCCCTTCTGCAGCCCCGGCCGGCCTTGCCCCCGACCTCGAAGGCTATGCCTCGGCTCGGCGACCTCGCGTCGAGACTTCGCCCTGCGGCAACCCGGCCTTAGCGCCCGGCCTCGAAGGCTATGCCTCGGCTCGGCCCTCCGTCAAGACTTAGCCTACTTGGAAGCCGCGCCGATGCATCGCCCGGCCTCGAAGGCTATGCCTCGGCTCGGTGGCCTCGCATCAAAACCGCCTACTTAAAGCCCGCCCGACCCACGCCCGGCCTCGAAGGCTATGCCTCGGCTCGGTGGCCTTCGTCAAGACTTCGCGTACGCAAACCCGCCCGACACACCACGGCCTCGAAGGCTATGCCTCGGCTCGGCGACCTCGCGTCTGAGGACTTCGCCTACATTGGCTTTGCCCGGCCTTGCCGCCGACCTCAAAGCTATGCCTCGGCTCGGCGACCTCGTGTCGAGACCGATAACGCAAACTTCGCCGACACACCGCCCGGCCTCCAAGGCTATGCCTCGGCTCGGCGGCCTCCGTCCATGACCGCCTACTTAGGCCTCGCCCGGCCTTGCCGCCCGGCCTCGAAGGCCATGCCTCGGCTCGGCGGCCTCGCGTCGAGACCGCCTACGCAAACCGTTTGACCTTGCCGCCCGGCCTCGAAGGCTATGCCTCGGCTCGGCGACCTCGCGTCGAACCGCCTACATAGGCTCGCTTGCCGGCGCATCGCCCGGCCTCAAAGGCAATACCTCGGCTCGGTGGCCTCGCGTCCAAGACTTAGCCTACCAAACCGGTTCGGCGCACCGCCGGCCTCAAAACTACGCCTCGGCTCGTGACCTCGCGTCAAGACTTCGCCAAGATAGGCCCGCTTGGCCTTGCCCGGCCTCAAAGGCTATGCCTCGGCTCGGCGACCTCGCGTCAAGACCGCCGACTTAGGCTTAACCCGATGCTGCCGCCCGGCCTCAAAGGCTGAGCCTCGGCTCGGCGACCTCGCGTCAAGACCTCGCCTACTTAAGCTTAAGCCCGGCCTTGCCGCCGACCTCGAAGGCTATGCCTCGGCTTGGCGGCCGCTTCAAGACTTAGCCTACATGAACCGCTCACGCGCGCACCGCGGGCCTCGAAGGCTATGCCTCGGCTCAGCTGACCTCGCTTCCTGAACCTTCGCCTACATAAACCCGCCCGCCTTTGCGGGCCTCGAAGGCTATGCCTTGGCTCGGCGGCCTCGCGTCTGGGACTTTGCCTACATAGGCCCGGCCGACACACGCCCGGCATCGAAGGCTATGCCTCGGCTTAGCGACCTCGCGTCAAGACTTCGCCACCATAAGCTTTGCTTGGCGCCGCCGGCCTCGAATGCTATGCCTCGGCTCGTGACCTCGCGTCAAGACTTCGCCTACATAAGCCGGCCCGGCCTTGCCGGCGTCGAAGGCTATGCCTCGGCTCGGCGACCTCGCGTCAAGACTTCGCCAACCGGCAACCGGCCCGGCGCCCGGCCTCGAAGGATATGCCTCGGCTCGGCGACCTCGCGTCAAGACTTCGCCTGCGCCAGGCCGCAGCCGGCCTTGCGCCGGCCTCGAAGGCTATGCCTCGGCTCGGCGACCTTCGTCAAGACTTCGCCTACGCAAACCCGGCCGGCCTTACCGCCGGCGTCGAAGGCTATGCCTCGGCTCGGCGGTCTCGCGTCAAGACTTCGCCTACCCGGCCGGCTTAACCCGATGCAGCGCCCGGCCTCGAAGGCTATGCCTCGGCTCGGCGACCTCGCGTCAAGACTTCGCCTACATATGCCGCGGCCTTGCCGTCGGCCTCGAAGGCTATGCCTCGGCTCTGCGACCTGCGTCCAACCGACTTCGCCTACATATGTCGTTTCGACACACCGCCCGCCTCGAGCGCTATGCCTCGACTCAGCGACCTGCGTCCAAGACTTCGCCTACATAAACGTCGCGGACCTGCCCCGGCCTCGAAGCTATGCCTCGGCTCGGCGACCTCGCGTCTAAGACTTCGCCGCCTACGCAAACCCGGCTTGACGCCTGCCCGGCCTCGAAGGCTATGCCTCGGCTCGGCGACCTCGCGTCTAAGACTTCGCCTATATAGGCATTTGCCCGGCCTGCCGCCGTCGGTCTCGAAGGCTATGCCTCGGCTCGGCGACCTCGCGTCGAAGACTTCGCCTACATTTGCTTAAGCCCGGCCTTGCCGCCGGCCTCGAAGGCTATGCCTCGGCTCGGACGACCTCGCGTCCAAGGACTTGCCGCCTACGTAACTTTGCCTACATAACCCGGCCACCCGGCCTCGAAGGCTATGCCTCGGCTCGTGACCTCGCGTCAAGGACTTTGCCTACATAGGCTTTGCCGACCTTGCCGGCCTCGAAGGCTATGCCTCGGCTCGGCGACCTCGCGTCAAGACTTTGCCAATATAGGCTTTGCCGGCGACGCAGCGCCGGCCTCGAAGACTATGCCTCGGCTCGGCGACCTCGCGTCAAGACCGCCAACAGGCCCGGCCCGATCTTGCGTCGGCCTCGAAGACTATGCCTCGGCTCGGTGGCCTCGCGTCAAGACTTCGCCTACTTAAACCCCGGCCTTGCCGCCGGCCTCGAAGGCTATGCCTCGGCTCGGTGGCCTCGCGTCAAGACCGCCTACCCGCGCCGAGCATCGCCCGGCCTCGAAGGCTATGCCTCGGCTCGGCGACCTCCGCGTCCAAGACCGCCTACTTACCGCGCCGAGCATCGCCTCGAAACTATGCCTCGGCTCGGTGGCCTCGCGTCCAAAACTTCGCCTACTTTGGCTTCGCTTCGACCCACCGCCGGCCTCGAAGGCTATGCCTCGGCTCGGTGGCCTTGCGTCCAAGACTTCGCGTACATAGGCTTCGCTTCGACACAACACCGGCCTCGAAGGCTATGCCTCGGCTCGGCGGCCTCGCGTTCAGGACTTCGCCTACATTGGCTTTGCTTCGACGCACCGCCGGCCTCGAAAGCTATGCCTCGGCTCGGCGGCCTCGTGTCGAGAACTTCGATTACATAGGCTTCGCCGACACACGCCCGGCGTCGAAGGCTATGCCTCGGCTCGGCGACCTCGCGTCCATGACCGCCTACATAGGCTCGGCTTGGCCACCGCCCGGCCTCGAAGGCCATGCCTCGGCTCGGTGGCCTCGCGTCCAAGACCGCCTACCAAAGCCGTTTGACGCCGCCGGCCTCGAAGGCTATGCCTCGGCTCGGCGGCCTCGCGTCGAACCGCCTACATAGGCTCGCTTGGCCTTGCCGCCCGGCCTCAAAACCTACGGCTCGGTGGCCTCGCGTCCAAGACTTCGCCTACATAACCCGCTTGGCCTTACCGCCCGGCCTCAAAACAATACCTCGGCTCGGCGGCCTCGCGTCAAGACCGCCAACATAGGCTTAACCCGGCCTTTCCGCCCGGCCTCGAAGGCTATGCCTCGGCTCGGCGGCCTCGCGTCCAAGACTTCACCGACTTAGGCTTAAACCCGATGCACCACCGGCCTCAAAGGCTGAGCCTCGGCTCGTGACCTCGCGTCCAAGACTTCGCCTACATAGGCTCGCCCGGCCTTTGCCCGGCCTCGAAGGCTATGCCTTGGATCGTGACCTCGCGTCTAGGATTTTGCCTACATAGGCCGGCCCGACACACCGCCCGGCATCGAAGGCTATGCCTCGGCTCGGCGACCTCGCGTCAAGACCGCCAACATAAGCTTTGCCGGCCTTGCCCGGCCTCGAAGGCTATGCCTCGGCTCGGCGACCTCGCGTCAAGACTTCCCCATAGGCGGCCCGGCGCTGCCCGGCGTCGAAGGCTATGCCTCGGCTTCAGCGGTCTCGCGTCCAAGACTTCGCCTGCGCCGGCCCGGCCCGGCGCAACACGGCCTCGAAGGCTATGCCTCGGCTCGGCGGACTTCGCGTCAAGACTTCGCCTACTTAGGCCCGGCGGCCGCCGCCGCGGCCTCGAAGGCTATGCCTCGGCTCGGCGGCCTTGCGTCCAAGACTTCGCCTACATATGCTTCGTTTCGACACACCGCCGGCCTCGAACGCTATGCCTCGGCTCGGCGGCCCTGCGTCCAAAAACATCGCCAACTTAGGCGTCGCTTCGACACACCGCCGGCCTCGAAGGCGATGCCTCAACTCAGCGGTCTCGCGTCCAAGACTTCGCCTACATAAGCTTCGCTTCGATGCACCGCCGGCCTCGAAGGCTATGCCTCGGCTCGGCAGCCTCGCGTCCAGGACTTCACCTACATTTGCCCGCCCGGCCTTGCCGTCGGCCTCGAAGGCTATGCCTCGGCTCGGCGGCCTCGCGTCGAGACTTCGCCTACATAAACCCGCTTGGCCTTGCCGGCGGCCTCGAAGGCTATGCCTCGGCTCAACGGCCTCGCGTCAAGACTTCGCCTATATAGGCTTAACCCGGCCTTGCCCGGCCTCGAAGGCTATGCCTTGGCTCGGCGGCCTCGCGTCTAGGACTTTGCATACAAAGGCTTAACCCGACACACCACCGGCCTCGAAGGCTATGCCTCGGCTCGGTGGCCTCGCGTCAAGACCGCCAACATAGGCTTTGCCGGCCTTTGCGCCCGACCTCGAAGGCTATGCCTCGGCTCGGCGACCTCACGTCAAGACTTCGCCTACTTAGGCTTAACCCGATCTGGCGTCGGCCTCGAAGACTATGCCTCGGCTTCGGCGACCTCGCGTCAAGACTTCGCCTACTTAGGCCCGGCCCGGCCGCGCCGACCTCGAAGACTATGCCTCGGCTCGGCGGCCTCGCGTCAAGACTTCGCCTACTTAGGCTTAACCCGGCCTTGCCGCCCGGCCTCGAAGGCTATGCCTCGGCTCGGCGGCAGCGTCGAGACCGCCCGCTGCGCTTAACCCGGCCTTGCCGCCCGGCCTCGAAGGCTAGGCCTCGGCTCGGCGACCTCGCGTCAGAGACCGCCCTGCTGCCGGCAACCCGGCCTGCGCTGGCCTCGAAGGCTACGCCTCGCTTCGGCGACCTCGCGTCAAGAGACCGCCCTGCAGCTTAACCCGGCCTTGCGCGCCCGACCTCGAAGGCTATGCCTCGGCTCGGCGACCTCCGTCCAAGACCGCCTGCCTGCCAAACCGCGCCGATGCATCGCCGGCCTCGAAGGCTATGCCTCGGCTCGGTGGCCTCGCGTCCAAAACTTCGCCTACTTCGGCTTCGCTTCGACCCACCGCTAGCCTCGAAGGCTATGCCTCGGCTCGGTGGCCTTGCGTCCAAGACTTCGCGTACATAGGCTTCGCTTCGACACACCACCGGCCTCGAAGGCAATGCCTCGGCTCGGCGGCCTCGCGTACAGGACTTCGCCTATATTGGCTTTGCTTCGACGCACCGCCGACCTCGAAAGCTATGCCTCGGCTCGGCGGCCTCGTGTCGAGACCCGATAACATAGGCTTCCGCCCGACACCGCCCGGCCTCCAAGGCTATGCCTCGGCTCGGCGACCTCCGTCCATGACCGCCTACCCAGGCTTCGCCGGCCGCCCGCCGTCCTCGAAGGCCATGCCTCGGCTCGGCGGCCTCGCGTCAGAGACCGCCTACCAAACCGTTTGACCTGCGCCCGGCCTCGAAGCTATGCCTCGGCTTCGGCGGCCTCGCGTCGAACTTCGCCTACATAGGCTCGCTTGACGTATCGCCCGGCCTCAAAGGCAATACCTCGGCTCGGTGGCCTCGCGTCCAAGACCGCCTACCTGAAGCCCGGTTCGGCGCCGCCCGGCCTCGAAGGCTACGCCTCGGCTCGGCGGCCTCGCGTCCAAGACTTCGCCAAGATAGGCTTCGCTTCGACGCACCGCCGGCCTCGAAGGCTATGCCTCGGCTCGGCGGCCTCGCGTCCAAGACTTCGCCGACTTAGGCTTCGCTTCGATGCACCGCCGGCCTCAAAGGCTAGGCCTCGGCTCGGCGGCCTCGCGTCCAAGACCTCGCCTACTTAAGCTTCGCTTCGACGCACCACCGGCCTCGAAGGCTATGCCTCGGCTTGGCGGCCACGCGTCCGAGACTTCGCCTACATAGGCTTCACTTCGACGCACCGCCGGCCTCGAAGGCTATGCCTCGGCTCAACGGCCTCGCGTCCAAGACTTCGCCTACATAGGCTTAACCCGGCGCACCGCCGGCCTCGAAGCTATGCCTCGGCTCAGCGACCTCGCGTCGAGGACTTCGCCTACATAGGCTTAACCCGCCTTGCCGCTGGCCTCGAAGGCTATGCCTCGGCTCAACGGCCTCGCGTCAAGACTTCGCCTATATAGGCTTAACCCGGCGCTTCGCCCGACCTCGAAGGCTATGCCTTGGCTCGGCGACCTCGCGTCTAGGACTTTGCATACAAAGGCTTAACCCGACACACCACCGACCTCGAAGGCTATGCCTCGACTCGGCTGACCTCGCGTCAAGACCGCCAACATAGGCTTTGCTTGGCCTTGCCCGACCTCGAAGGCTATGCCTCGGCTCGGCGGCCTCCGTCCAAGACTTCGCCTGCTTAGGCTTAAGCCGATCGGCGTCGGCCTCGAAGACTATGCCTCGGCTTCGGCGACCTCGCGTCAAGACTTCGCCTACTTAGGCTTCGCCGGCGCACCGCCCGGCCTCGAAGACTATGCCTTGGCTCGGCGGCCTCGCGTCCAAGACCGCCTACCAAACCCGCTTGGCGCTTGCCGCCCGGCCTCGAAGGCTATGCCTCGGCTCGGCTGACCTCGCGTCGAGACTTCACCCTGCTTACGCTTCGCCTTGCCGCCGGCCTCGAAGGCTATGCCTCGGCTCGGCGACCTCGCGTCAGAGACCGCGCCCTGCGCTTCGCCCGCGCCTTTGGGCCTCGAAGGCTCGCCTCGCTCGGCGACCTCGCGTCCGAGACTTCGCCCTGCAGCCCGGCCGCCCGGCCTTTGCCCGGCCTCGAAGGCTATGCCTCGGCTCAGCGGCCTCACGTCCAAGACTTCGCCTACTTAGGCTTCGCATCGATGCATCGCCGGCCTCGAAGGCTATGCCTCGGCTCGGTGGCCTCGCGTCCAAAACCGCCTCGCCGGCCGCCCGACCCACCGCTAGCCTCGAAGGCTATGCCTCGGCTCGGTGGCCTTGCGTCCAAGACTTCGCGTACAAAGGCTTCGCTTCGACACACCACCGGCCTCGAAGGCAATGCCTCGGCTCGGCGGCCTCGCGTACAGGACTTCGCCTACATTGGCTTTGCTTCCGGCCTTCGCCGGCCTCGAAAGCTATGCCTCGGCTCGGCGACCTCGTGTCGAGACTTCGATAACATAAACTTCGCCGACACACCCGGCCTCCAAGGCTATGCCTCGGCTCGGCGGCCTCCGTCCATGACCGCCTACTTAGGCTTCCCGGCCTTTACCGCCCGGCCTCGAAGGCCATGCCTCGGCTCGGCGGCCTCGCGTCCGAGACCGCCTACCAAACCGTTTGCTGACGCCGCCCGGCCTCGAAGGCTATGCCTCGGCTCGGCGGCCTCGCGTCCCAGACTTCGCCTACATAGGCTCCGCTTCGACGTATCGCCGGCCTCAAAGGCAATACCTCGGCTCGGTGGCCTCGCGTCCAAGACTTCGCCTACCTAGGCTTCGGTTCGACGCACCGCCGGCCTCGAAGGCTACGCCTCGGCTCGGCGGCCTCGCGTCCAAGACTTCGCCAAGATAGGCTTCGCTTCGACGCACCGCCGGCCTCGAAGGCTATGCCTCGGCTCGGCGGCCTCGCGTCCAAGACTTCGCCGACTTAGGCTTCGCTTCGATGCACCGCCGGCCTCAAAGGCTAGGCCTCGGCTCGGCGGCCTCGCGTCCAAGACCTCGCCTACTTAAGCTTCGCTTCGACGCACCACCGGCCTCGAAGGCTATGCCTCGGCTTAGCGACCCGCAGCGTCCGAGACTTCGCCTACATAGGCTTCGCCCGGCCGCCCCCGACCTCGAAGGCTATGCCTCGGCTCAACGGCCTCGCGTCCAAGACTTCGCCTACATAGGCCCGGCTTGGCCTTGCCCCGGCCTCGAAGGCTATGCCTTGGCTCGGCGGCCTCGCGTCTAGGACTTTGCCTACATAGGCTTCGCTTCGACACACCACCGGCCTCGAAGGCTATGCCTCGGCTCGGCGGCCTCGCGTCCAAGACTTCGCCAACATAGGCTTTGCTTGGCCTTTGCCCGGCCTCGAAGGCTATGCCTCGGCTCGGCGACCTCGCGTCAAGACCGCCTACTTAAACCCGGCCGATCTGGCGTCGGCCTCGAAGACTATGCCTCGGCTCGGCGGCCTCGCGTACAGGACTTCGCCTACATTGGCTTTGCTTCGACGCACCGCCGGCCTCGAAAGCTATGCCTCGGCTCGGCGGCCTCGTGTCCAGGACTTCGATAACATAGGCTTCACTTCGACACACCGCCGGCCTCCAAGGCTATGCCTCGGCTCGGCGGCCTCACGTCCATGACTTCGCCTACTTAGGCTTCGCTTCGACGCACCGCCGGCCTCGAAGGCCATGCCTCGGCTCGGCGGCCTCGCGTCCGAGACCGCCTACCAAACCCGTTTAACGCTGCCCCGGCCTCGAAGGCTATGCCTCGGCTCGGCGGCCTCGCGTCCCAGACTTCGCCTACATAGGCTCCGCTTCGACGTATCGCCGGCCTCAAAGGCAATACCTCGGCTCGGTGGCCTCGCGTCCAAGACTTCGCCTACCTAGGCTTCGGTTCGACGCACCGCCGGCCTCGAAGGCTACGCCTCGGCTCGGCGGCCTCGCGTCCAAGACTTCGCCAAGATAGGCTTAACCCGGACGCACCGCCCGGCCTCGAAGGCTATGCCTCGGCTCGGCGACCTCGCGTCAAGACCGCCCGACTTAGGCTTCGCCCGATGCACCGCGGTAGCCTCAAAGCTAGGCCTCGGCTCGTGACCTCGCGTCCAAGACCTCGCCTACTTAAGCTTCGCTTCGACGCACCACCGGCCTCGAAGGCTATGCCTCGGCTTGGCGGCCACGCGTCCGAGACTTCGCCTACATAGGCTTCACTTCGACGCACCGCCGGCCTCGAAGGCTATGCCTCGGCTCAACGGCCTCGCGTCCAAGACTTCGCCTACATAGGCTTCGCTTCGACGCACCGCCGGCCTCGAAGGCTATGCCTTGGCTCGGCGGCCTCGCGTCTAGGACTTTGCCTACATAGGCTTCGCTTCGACACACCACCGGCCTCGAAGGCTATGCCTCGGCTCGGCGGCCTCGCGTCCAAGACTTCGCCAACATAGGCTTTGCTTCGACGCACCGCCGGCCTCGAAGGCTATGCCTCGGCTCGGCGGCCTCGCGTCCAAGACTTCGCCTACTTAGGCTTCGCTTCGATGCAGCGTCGGCCTCGAAGACTATGCCTCGGCTCGGCGGCCTCGCGTCCAAGACTTCGCCTACTTAGGCTTAAACCCGGCCTTGCCGCCCGGCTCGAAGGCTATGCCTCGGCTCGGCGGCCTCACGTCCGAGACTTCGCCCGCTTAACCTTCGCTTGCGCCCGGCCTCGAAGGCGTGCCTCGGCTCGGCTGACCTCCGTCAAGACCGCCTACTTAGGCCGCGATCGATGCATCGCCCGGCCTCGAAGGCTATGCCTCGGCTCGGTGGCCTCGTGTCCAAAACCGCCTACTTAGGCCGCCGACCCACCGCCCGGCCTCGAAGGCTATGCCTCGGCTCGGTGGCCTTCGTCAAGACTTCACGTCGTGAAGCCGCCCGACACACCACCGGCCTCGAAGGCTATGCCTAGGCTCGGCGGCCTCGCGTTCCGAACTTCGCCTACATTGGCTTTGCTTCGACGCACCGCGGGCCTCGAAAGCTATGCCTCGGCTCGGCGGCCTCGTGTCCAGGACTTCGATTACATAGGCTTCGCTTTGACACACCGCCGGCCTCGAAGGCTATGCCTCGGCTCGGCGGCCTCGCGTCGGCGACCGCCTACGCAAACCCGGCCCGGCCTTGCCGCCCGGCCTCGAAGGCCATGCCTCGGCTCGGCGGCCTTGCGTCCTGGACTTCGCCAACTTTGGCTTCGTTTCGACGCACCGCCGGCCTCGAAGGCTATGCCTCGGCTCGGCGGCCTCGCGTCGAACCGTCTACATAGGCTTAACCTTGACGCTTTGCCCGACCTCGCGTCCAAGACTTCGCCTACTTAGGCTTAACCCGGCCAGCGCCGGCCTCGAAGGCTATGCCTCGGCTCGGCGACCTCGCGTCCAAGATTTCGCCTACTTAGGCTTCGGCTTCAGCATAACGCCCGCCTCAAAGGCTATGCCTCGGCTCGTGACCTCGCGTCCAAGACTTCACCTACTTAGCCCGGCGCCGGCGCACCGCCGGCCTCGAAGGCCATGCCTCGGCTCGGCGGCCTCGCGTCCGAGACTTCGCCTACTTAGGCTTCATTTGACGCACCGCCCGGCCTCGAAGGCTACGCCTCGGCTCGGCGACCTCGCGTCGAACCGCCTACATAAACTTCTGCTTGACGCACCGCCGGCCTCGCGTCCAAGACTTCGCCTACTTAGGCTTCGCCCGGCCTTACGCCCGGCCTCGAAGGCTATGCCTCGGCTCGGCGGCCTCGCGTCAAGACCGCCTACTTAAGCCGGCAGAACATAGCGCCCGGCCTCGAAGGCTATGCCTCGGCTCGGCGACCTCGCGTCAAGACCGCCTACTTAGCTTCTGCCGGCCTTTGCCCGGCCTCGAAGGCTATGCCTCGGCTCGGCGACCTCGCGTCAAGACTTCGCCTACATATGCCGTTTCGACACACCGCCCGGCCTCGAAGGCTATGCCTCGGCTCGGCGGCCTCGCGTCGAAAACTCGTAACAAACCTTCGCTTGACGCACCGCCCGGCCTCGAAGGCTATGCCTCGGCTCGGCGGCCCTCGCGTCAAGACTTCGCCTACATAGGCTTAAGCCCGGCCTTGCCCGCCCGGCGTCGAAGGCTATGCCTCGGCTCGGCGACCTCGCGTCAAGACTTCGCCTACGCCGGCCGCCTCGACGACACGCCGGCCTCGAAGGCTATGCCTCGGCTCGTGACCTCGCGTCAAGACCGCCTGCTTAGGCTTCGCCCGGCCTTGACCGCCCGACCTCGAAGGCTATGCCTCGGCTCGGCGGCCTTGCGTCCAAGACTTCGCCTACATATGCTTCGTTTCGACACATCGCCGGCCTCGAACGCTATGCCTCGGCTCGGCGGCCCTGCGTCCAAAAACATCGCCAACTTAGGCATCGCTTCGACACACCGCCGGCCTCGAAGGTGATGCCTCAACTCAGCGGCCTTGCGTCCAAGACTTCGCCTACATAGGCTTCGCTTCGACGTACCACCGGCCTCGAAGGCTATGCCTCGGCTCGGCGGCCTCGTGTCCAGGACTTCGCCTACATTTGCTTCGCTTCGACGCACCGTCGGCCTCGAAGGCTATGCCTCGGCTCGGCGGCCTCGCGTCCAGGACTTCGCCTACATAGGCTTCGCTTCGACGCACCACCGGCCTCGAAGGCTATGCCTCGGCTCGGCTGGCTAGCATCCAAGATTTCGCCTACTTAGGTTTCGCTTCGACGCACCGCCGGCCTTGAAGGCTATGCCTTGGCTCGGCGGCCTCGCGTCTAAGACTTTGCCTACACAGGCTTCTCTACAACGCGCCGTCCGCCTCGAATGCTTTGCCTCGGCTCGGCGGCCTCGCGTCTAAGACTTCACCTACATAGGGTTCGTTTCGACGCACCGCCGGCCTCGTAGGCTATGCCTCGGCTCGGCGGCCTCACGTCCAAGACTTCGCCTACATAGGCTTCGCTTCGACACACCGCCAGCCTCGTATGCTATGCCTTGGCTCGGCGGCCTCGCGTCCAAAACTTCGCCTACATAGGCTTCGCTTCGACACACCGCCGGCCTCGAATGCTATGCCTCGGCTCGGCGGCCTCGCGTCCAAAACTTTGCCTACTTAGGCTTTGCTTCGGCACACCGCCGGCCTCGAAGGCTATGCCTCGGCTCGGCGGCCTCGCGTCCAAGACTTCGCCTCCAAAGGCTTCGCTTCGACACAACGCCGACCTCGAAGGCTACACCTTGGCTCGGCGGCCTCGCGTCCAGGACTTCGCCTACATAGGCTTCGCTTCGACGCACCGCCGGCCTCGAAGGCTATGCCTCCGCTCGGCGACCTCGCGTCAAGATTTAGCCTACTTAGGCTTAACCCGGCCTTGCCCGGCCTCGAAAGGTCGTGCCTCGACTTCGGACCTCCGTCAAGACTTCGCCTACATAGGCTTCGCTTCGACACACCGCCGGCCTCGAAGGCTCTGCCTCGGCTTGGCGGCATCGCCTCCACAACATCGGCTACATAGGCTTCGCTTCGACGCACCGCCTGCCTCGAAGGCTATGCCTCGGCTCGGCGGCGTCGCGTCAAGACTTCGCCTACTTAGGCTTAAGCTTGGCCTTGCCGCCGGCCTCGAAGGCTATGCATCGGCTCGTGACCTCGCGTCCAAAACCGCCTACCAGGCCGGCCGACACACCACCGGTCTCGAAGGCTATGCCTCGGCTCGTGACCTCGCGTCAAGTCTTCGCCTACATAGGCCCGCTCGACGCCTTGCCGCGGCCTCGAAGGCTATGCCTCGGCTCGGCGACCTCGCGTCAGGACCGCTAGGCTTCGCGCCGATGCACCGCCCGACCTCGAAGGCTATGCCTCGGCTCGGTGGCCTCGTGTCGAGACTTCACCAACATAGGCCGCCGACGCTTGCGCGGCCCTCGAAGGCTATGCCTCGGCTTAAGCGGCCTTGCGTCGAGGACTTCACCTACATAGGCTTACCCGGCTGGCGCGCCGGGCCTCGAAGGCTATGCCTCGGCTCGATGGCCTTCGTCCCAAGACTTCGCCTGCCAGGCTTAAGCCCGATGCACCGCCCGGCCTCGAAGGCTTTGCCTCGGCTTGGCGGCCTCACGTCCAAAACTTCGCCTACTTAGGCTTCGCTTCGACGCACCGCCGGCCTCGAAGGCTATGTCTGGGCTCGGCGGCCTCGCGTCCAAGACTTCGCCTACTTAGGCTTCGCTTCGACGCACCGCCAGCCTCGAAGGCTATGCCTCGGCTCGGCGGCCTCGCGTCCAAGACTTTGCCTACTTAGGCTTCGCTTGGACGCACCGCCAGCCTCGAAGGCTATGCCTCGGCTCGGCGACCTCGCGTCCAAGACTTCGCCTACATAGGCTTCGTTTCAACGCACCGCCGGCCTCGTAGGCTATGGCTCGGCTCGGTGGCCTCGCGTCTAACTCTTCGCCTACATAGGCTTCACTTCGACGCACTGCCTGCCTCAAAGGCTATGGCTCAGCTCGACGGCTCTACATCCACGACTTCGTCTACACAGGCTTCGCGCCGATGTGCGCCCACCGAAAGTCATTGTGCTTGATGGGCGGTCTTCGTCCATGACTTTGCTCAAGACTTCGTTCGGATGCACCCCTGCCCTAAGGGTTGTGCCTCGGTGGGGTGTCTCAGCATTCAGTACTTTATCTTCAGGGATGGAGCAACAAAAACCACCCCACACGAAGGGCCAACGAGAAGCGTCAATTTAGTACCTGCGCTCACGTGGAGCACTCACACGATATGGAGTACAAAATAAGCTTAAGTCTTTGGGCACCCACGTACCCACCAAGCCAAAATTAGCTAAGTCACGGGTGCCCTTGCGCATATTCCTCAGCTCTCGTGCCTCGCGCTGCACCGAGTCAGAATTTGGCAAAGTCTCGAGTGCCTGCATTCCCGTTAAGCTGGAATTTGGCCAAGTCTTTGGCCAAGCATATTCATCAACAAGATACAAGATCTCAGCACTCTTCTTTGCCCCTCGGGCGTCCTTGCAGGCACCCGAGGGGCAGGGGGGCTAGTGTTGAGTAATCCTACCACCTCGTCTCCGCACGAGCCCCGGCCTCGGGGCACCTACGCGATGACTTTGTGTAATCACCGACGACCGTCGCCGCGCCTTGGTCGACATCGGGCCATCGCGCATGCCCTCATGCTCGAAGCCCTCACGCACCCTCGCGTGCCCTTGTGTGCCTTCGCGCGTGCCCTCACGCCCGAAGCCCTCATGTGCCCTCGCGCATGCCCTCATGCTCGAAGACCTCACGCACCCCCGCGTGCCCTAGCGATCGAGGCCTTCGCAAAACCCTCGTGCTCGAGGCCTTCGCCAAATCCTCGCGCCCGAGGCCTTCGCAAAACCCTCGCGCCTGAGGACTTCGCAAAACCCTCGTGCCCGAGGCCTTCGCAAAACCCTCGCACCCAAGGACTTCGTAAAACCCTTGTGATCGAGGCCTTCGCAAAACCCTTGCGATCGAGGCCTTCGCAAAACCCTTGCGCCCGAGGCCTTTGCCAAACCCTCGTGCCCGAGGCCTTCACAAAACTCTCGCACGTACCCTGGCGCCTGAGGTCCTCGCATGCCCTCACGCACCCGTGCCCTCGCTCCCGAGCCTTATTGTTCACCATCAACAAGCAAACACAAGCTACATACAAACGATTATCTGCCTCCAAGACACCAGCTGCAACCTAACAAACTGCACCACATACACACTAGCAAAACACACACAGTGACACGGTGGCAGAAGTCACAAAATCACCCTACACGAGACGCCACCGCTACCACGCGAGCAAAGAATGGCCGCCGCCGATTGATCTGTCCTCCCGTCGGATCTCCTTACCGACATCCGCGGCCACCACGGACTCCTTGACCGCCTCGCCTTCGTCGCTGTGTGCTCCGCGTGGTGCGGCGTTTGCAAGCCGGGGGGACGTCTCCGGCTCCTCGGGCGGGTGGCTCGTCACGGCGGTGCGAATGCGCCTCCTCAGCCCGGTCACTAGCGAACAGGCCGCGCTCCCGGCCATCGCCACCATCCCCTTCTTCCACGAGCTCCACTTGGGCCGCGTCTTCGAAGTGGAGATGGAGCAGTTCCGGCTTTTCCGGTCCGACGGCTCACCACACGGCGGCTTGGGGTCGAGCAAGTACACGTTCAACGGCGAGGAGATCTACGAGTGCCTCTAACACAAGGTCGCCCTCTCCGCCTCCGCGCCCGGCTTCTCCTCCAATCTCATCATGTCCCAAATAGTTTGGCGCTCCGTGCGTCGCGGCAGCGGGGCGACAGCGTGGAAACTAACACCGTCGCGCGGCAGCGTCGAGATGCCACCCACCACAAGAGCGATTCTACTCCATCACCTTCTCCGGCGTCGTCGGCGTGGGATCGCGTTAGCGGCGCCCGGCGCCGTGGACTTCACGGCGAGGTGGTAGCGTCGGGGCCGTGGGCGTCCTCGACACCATCACGCTTCTGGCGAGGACTTGAGAGGCTCCCCACCGCCGTGGCAGACCAATGGCGAGGCACGGGCGGAGGAAGCGGCGCCAGGCGACCCAAGCAGCCCAGCGCAGTGGGCCCATCTTGTGGCGGGCGCAAGCCCGGCGCGGCCGGCCGGTCTTGAGGCCGAGCCGGGAGTTGTCGTCGGCGGCACCAAGAACCAGAGAAAAGAATGGGGGAGAGAGAGACAAGCAAGAAGCTGCTGGCTCCCCAATGGAGAGAAGAGGATTGGGGAGATGGGGAAAGGTAGGTGGCATCAGATTCTCCATTCGGTTGAAAAGATAAAGAGAGAGGAGATTGAGATAAAGAAACTTTATTGCTTTGGATTCCACAAGACACTCTATTGCTTTGGATTCCACAAGACGAAAATATCATGGTGCTATATGCCCCTACTATATTGCTACAAGGCAGACCTAGACCACTTCTATAGCAACTAACAAAAGGTTGTACCTACACTCGAGCCAAGTCTGATGATACTCTATGCACCTGTACTGTGCTGCATACAGGACTTTGGAGATACTAATTTTCAGCCATCAAGAGATGACAAAAAGTCTAGTGCTTCCATTAAACAAGGCTTGACCAACTTTGATGCTGCACATTCAATGATAACAGATGATAATGATGCCGTCCATGGATCCATCATGCCTGTGCCCAGTGCCCTGCATGTGGCCTCGCGACAGCCTCGCACCCTGGTGCCATGGTTGTGACGTTTTCGGCACACATCTTCGGACAGAGCTACCATTCAAGTCTACCAGAACTCTTCTGAAGTATCGACCCCCGCATGAAAGGCACAATTCAAGATTGCCCCTTTGGTGTTTCCCCTAAAACGCCAAGGGGCAGGGGGGCTAGTGTTGTAAGAATAATTCATCCATCGCACTAATGGGGCCCGCCTTGCAGAAGACACGCATACTAGTCCAATTGATGCAGCTATACTCGTGAAAGACTGTAATACCCCTTGCTTGTACCCCTAGGCTAGCAATCCCACTGAAGGGTATTTTCGTCATTTGTACAGGCTTGGGAGCCTATAAATACCCCATGTATCCCTCCTTTCAAGAGGAGGGCTCTCTTGAGCAATAAAGCAACATGTTCAAATTGGTGAGCCCTCGGGGGCTCCCTCTCGGGAGGTAACCCCCCGTTGGCTCACCGACAGGAGTAGGGCAGTCCTCTCGGACCCCCGAACTTGTATAAATCCTCGTGTCATTTTTTACCCTCGTGGACGACGGCCCTTTAGACGGCCGACGTCCACCCCCTCACTCGTGTTTGGTTTTTACACCTACAATAGGCCAAAACTAAATGCATGCTGAGCGGCACTAGGGCGAGCCACACTGAAGCAGGGGGCGACTCGTGGGAGAGAGAAGCGAGGGCGTAGGGGGCCGGCGGTGCCGGCGGCACCCGAGAGAGGAAGCCGGGCTAGGGCCGGGGCCGGGGTCAGTGGAGTAGGCACCATGAGAGGAGGCAGAGGCAGCGCAACCGGTGGCGGAGCCAGGAGAGCGTCTGTAGCGGTGCTAGGGGAGCCGGAGCGACCGGGTGGAGGGGAGAGCCCATAGAGCAAGATCCAGGGGGAGCATTGGGAAGGGAGGAGGAGAAAGATTTGGGGAAGAATGGGGGGAGCAGGAGAGCTGGGCTGCGTGGGGAGGTAGCGTTAGAAGCGAAAAAAAGGCGCGGCGGGGAAAAGAAAGGGCACAGTGGGAAAAAAAATCCCGAGTGTTTCCATCCAAACACTCGAGAAACTTATAGGCACTCGGGAACTAAACGGTTTCTGGTAGTGTGTACCAGTTGCGCAACAGCAACCTGCTCACCATCGCAAAAGACTGTCGTGACCACAAGGACAAGGTAAATGAGTCGAGCAAGAGAAAGATGGCGAATGTGACCATAGGCAAAGCCTCGACTTAAGGAGGGCAACCAAAGCTTCCTCTGTCCTAACGGGGAACGGTTCATATGCTTCTGTTCTTATTGTTGTCATGGTGGATCTGAGGCTTACATCTGGAAACCTTGTCCACTTGAAGATTGTGCAACATGCACTAATAATAAATAAGAACCTTGTTAGTGGTTCTCTCCTATGCAAGAATAGTTATAAGCTAGTCTTTGAGTCAAATAAAGTAGTGATGCCCAAGTTTGGGAACATTATCGGTAAAGGCTATGAGACCGAAGGCTTGTTCTGCCTAAGTATTTTAGAGTCTTGTTATAATATAAATGCTGCAACTAGTTTAAATAAATGTAAGGCCAATGTTTGGTATTCTCGTTTTTGTCATATTGGTTTTGATAGCATTGCTCAAATGTGAAATTGTCAAAGGATCAAAGTGTGAATCTTATATGCAAGCAAAGCAGCCTCAAAAGCCCTTTAAGGGATTAGAAAAGGAAAATAACTTGTACCATTAGATCTTGTCCATTCTGACTTGTGTGAGATGAATAGATTGTTTACAAAAGGAAGCAAAATATATTTTCTAACTTTTATTAATGATGCAATGTGTTATTTTGATGTGTATTTGCTTAAGACAAAGGATGAAGCTTTAAACTACTTTAAAATTTATAAGGCCAAGGTTGAGAATCAATTAGAAAGGAAAATGAAAAGACTAAGGTCTGATCATGGAGGAGAGTACATCTCTCATGAATTTTCTCAGTTATGTTCTAAGCATGGAATTGTCTTTGAAGTTACACCACCATATTCACCCCAATCAAATGGGATAGCTGAGATAAGAAAACCAGTCACTAACAAACTTGGTGAATGCCATGTTATAGAGTGCTGATATGCCTATGACATGGTGGGGGAAGCTATATTGACAATAACTTTTGTCCTAAACAGAGTAATCGCTAAAAGGACTGAGATTACTTCATATGAGGGATGGAAGGGGAGAAAACTAAATGTCAGTTTTTTGCGAACTTGGGGGTGTTTGGCAAAAGGCAATATACCATTGCAGAAAAAGAGAAAACTTGGACATCTCCAGACCCTTATAAGAAAAAGAGAAACCGATTGTGTTTTTCTAGGATATGCTCATAACCGCACGAGCTATCGATTTTTAGTAGTAAAATAAGAAACTCTTGGGATTATTTTTTAGCACAATAATGGAGTCCAGAGATGCTTCATTTATTGAGGATATTTATCCTATGAGAGCTGCAGGAAGTACTCATGAACTGAGAATAATAATAATTCTGAACCAATGAGTGATATACCACCGGTATGTGATATTCGCTAGGAGGATAACAATTTAGTCGAAGAGGCTCCTTGCTGGAGCAAGAGACAAAGGTTTGAGAAAACCTTTGGCAACAATTTTATTGTATACCTCGTGAATGATGTGCTAAAATCCCTTTCAAAGGCTTATGCATTACCTAATGCGGAGTATTGGAAAGAGGCGGTCTGTAGCGAGATGGATTCCATCATGGCTAACAAGACTTGGGAGATAACTGATCATCCTAGTGGGTGCAAATCTATTGGATGTAAGTGGGTCTTTAAAAACAAAATGGGACTTGATGGTAATGTTGACAAGTACAAGGCAAGACTTGAGGCCAAGGGTTGTACCCAAAAAGAAGGAGAGGATTACTTTGATACTTAGTCCTGTTGCCACACTAACCACCATTAGAGTAGTCATTTCATTAGCTGCTTCTCATGGTCTACACTTCTGTCAAATGGATGTAAAGACAACTTTCCTTAATGGAGAGTTCGAGGAGGAAATCTATATGGAGCAGCAAGATGGTTCTATGATTTCTAGATAGGAAATTAAGTGTGCAAACTATTAAAATATTTGTATGAGATAAAGCAAGCACCTAAGCAATGTCACAAGAAGTTTGATAAAACTTTGACATCAGCTGGCTTTGTTGTGAATCAAGATGATAAATGCGTATACTATCATTATGGTGGGGGGTCAAGGAGTGATGTTGTGTCTGTATGTAGATGACATACTTATACTTGTGACAAACACTTCTGGATTTGATGAGGTCAAATCTTTCTTATCTGGATGCTTTGATATGAAAGACTTGGGAGAGGTAGATGTTATTATGAATATTAAATTGGTCAAGAATGAGGATGGGTCACTTTGAATCAATCCAATTATGTTGAGAAAATATTGAATCGGTTTGGCTTTGAGAATTGCAAAATTTTCCCAACACCTTATGATGCTAGCGTTAAGCTTCGAAAGAATCAAGGATTAGGGAAAGATCAATTGAGATATTCATAAATTATTGGGTCCCTTCTGTATCTACCTAGTTCCATAAGACCTAACATCTCATTTCTTGTGAGCAAATTAAGTCGGTTTACTTCTAATCCAGGAGATGAGTATTGACAAACAATCGAGACAATATTGTGCTACTTGAGAGGCACAACCTCTTGTAGAATTCACTATTTTGGGTATCCATTTGTGTTAGAAGGATATAGTAATTTAAATTGGATCTCTGATGTGGATGAGATCAAAGCTACTAGTGGTTATGTTTTTACCTTAGCGGGTGTTGTGGTTTCATGGAGGTCATGTAAACAGACTTGATGAGGTCAACAGTTGAAGCAGAACATGTAGCAATAGAAATGACTACTGTTGAGGCTGAATGGCTAAGAGAGCTTCTGTTGGACTTGCCATTGGTTGAGAAACAAATTCCACCAATTCCTATGTACTACGATAATACAATAGTGCTAGCAAAACTTAAGAGTACTAAGGATAACACGAAGTCGTCTAGGCATGTGAAGCGTAGGCTTAAAGCTGTCACAAAAATTGAGAAACTCTGGAGTGATTGATGTGCACTATATACGTATTGAGAAAAATATGGCAAACCCTTTTACAAAGGGGCTAGCACAGAAAGCAATTTCCATTGTGTCTATGGACATGGGAATGAGACCCATTTGAGTTACACCACAATGGTAACTTATACCTCTTGATCAGAGATCCCATGACTTAGGTAATGGGGAAAACAAGTTAATGTTGTAAGAAGAGTGTACATATTAATTGCACCCGTGTCCTAATAGACAAAGTACTCTCAACTATATGGAAGGTTAACTTAAAGCCTTAATTTATTCTAGTGTCCAATGAGGGAAAATTGTATTATCCTATAGGATATCTAAAATGAATACACCTACTTGAGCATAATTGTGAGGTCGTAGTTCACAAGAGCAGGGCATTCTCTAGAAATCTCACGAGCAGATAAGGGTGCGTGACCATATAACACTTTGTTTAGACATGGTTCTTTGGCAGCCTAGTATCAGCTGGGATTTCAAGTGAAATATGATCTTGAAAAGCTGTGAATTCAAATCGTAGTCCATTCATCAACTGTGAAAGGATGAATCTTGTTATTCTAGGTGGAAGTTCAACTCGTATAGGACTTACACTAAAAGTCTAGTGTATTAACAACAATTCAACACAATGATTCTATTTATCCTTTTACTACTCGGTTTGGCATTAGTGGGGAGTGTTGGAAATTGGCCCATTTATGAGGCCCATTTCTGTAATACTCCGTTTTCGTTTAGAAAGAATTCAGTTCGAATTTGAATTTTAAAAGAGAAAATTTCCGGCGTTTCGTCTGTTCTTCCAGATTTGGGCCTGGGCCTTTGGCCAACAGGCCTGAGAGGGGGCCCTATGGGCCAAGGGGGGGCATCCTTGCAGCCCAAAGGGAGGGGCAGCCGTGGGGCCCATGGCCCATTAGTGGCTGGCCAAATAAAAGGGGGGAAACCCTAGCACCCCCCACTTTTTTCCCTCTCCCTCCCCCTCCTAGGCGCCACCTCCTCCCACCTCCTCCCCTCCCCTCTTGCGCCACCATCCAGCAGGGAGCCACTCCTCCTCCACCTCCCTTGCTGCCACCCAAGATCCCGGTGCTCCGCCCCCATCTCCTGGAGCTGCCCTGTGGTGCCAATCCTTCCGTTGCCGGCCTCCCGCGAAGATTTGATTGGAGCCTCGTTAGGTTGCTGATCAAGACGGCGGGGGACGTCACCATGGTTCATCCTTCGTCTTCCTGGGTGCTCCAAGGGTAACAAGCATTGTTTGTCGTCTTATGATTAATCGTAGAGTTGAAACCGATTAGAATCGTTTGGATCAAAGTCGTTCTGCAGTAAGATTGAATCTGTCCAGTATGTTGCGTGGGCTGTTTCGACGTCTTAGAGGGCGAATCAGAGGATTTGATCTCCTAGAGATATCTGGGTCTTGTTCTGAAGCTTCTGTGGCCGCTGAGTTCACTTGATTCCGACGTTCGAGTCAAAAGATATGATAGATTTATTATCTGCTGTCCAGATTCCTGACGCGAATAATCTGTTTTGCTATTTCGTAAAATATGAAAATGTAATTGGAGGAATATGGGTTTTCACCCAACTAGGTTATTATAGGTAATTTGATAAAATTTCCAGATTATTAAAGAACAATCAATTCGGAGTTATAGATTAAAAGTTATTATTGTTTTAGTGCTGCCGTTTATTCTGTTAGACAATTTCTGTGCTGAAAGTTCATCTGTCTGTTAGCGTACTAATTTGGCCGAATTGGATTATCTTGTCAACTAGAGTATTGTAGATTTGTCAGTTAAGAATCCATAGAAACTGGGCTCACCTATTTTTGAGTTCCAGATCATGAGTTATGTTAATTACCGTGCTGCTGTCCAGAGGCAGTTTATGGCTAAATGCGTTGGTTTTCAATTTAGGGTTTCTAGTTAGATTTTGAATCGCCGGGGAAGCGTCGTAGAACGTTAATCAGTATTGTCGTGTTCATCGTATCCTTATTTCAGTTATTTATTTGTTTGTTTAGGCGGTGAAGCTTCAGGTTTATGAGTACCACCATTGCCTGCTAACGCGTCGCATCGCGGAAGGCAAGTACACTGCTTATCTTATGATTGTGATTGATGAATGCTTTTATGATTATATTGTGAGTTCTTATGATTCAAGAGAAGTTGGGTTGTCTATGGTCTTTCATATGTATTGAATCCATGATTGGAGATGATAATATTTAAGTTCATGATCCTTCCATATGTGTGTTATCTCCGTGAGTAGAGAGCATGTCTTTTCAATATACATATTTCATTCCATGCATTCATTATACATGATACATCCACGGGAGTGGATTAAAAAGACCCATCAAATCCAGGATGGGCACGTAAGACCCACCATTCCAATGTGGGCCCCACCATTCCAATGTGGGCGTTTTGGGACACCCGTATGAAATGTTCTTCATACGGGACTTGGATCCCCGCATTTTTGTTAAGATGCGGGCTTAAGTGAACACCGATGGGTGTGTCACTAGCAATACCGGTATATGCATGTGTGTAGTCCCTCCATTCCATACACTTCATTCATTCCATTCATTCAAATACTCGTTCCGTGATTTCTTCATATGGTTCAATGATGTTGACTTGTTAACATTTGTGGTATGTTCCATTTATTCACTGTACTTGCTGAGTCTTGGACTCATTCTTGCGTTGTTTATTTATTTTTAGGTAATCACTGATGTTGGCTCTTTTGGGAGGGAGTAGACATGCACTACTCAATCACAGCATCTTATTCAAGTTCAAGATTATAAATTAGTTCTATCTTTCACTTATTATTGATGAACTGTAATAAGTACGTTTAAATGGTGAAAGAAGGATACCTTCTCCATGTTGGGTTGTTTTATTTATGCCTTTAGATGTCATGTCTTTCAGATTCTTCCGCAATGTGGCTGTATGTTAGAGTATTTAAGTGACATCTTGACTTCCAAATAGCCAGGGTGTTACAATTTCAATCGAAAATTCCAAAGAATGCATAGTTTAGCCTAGTGTGGGAAGCATGTCGACTGGTCATAAAGACTATATAACAAGAGATTGACTGGTCGTAAGGAGTTACGAATAGCTCATGAGCTAGTCATGCATGATCACAGACTGGTCGGGGTAAGACAGTTGTAAAGGGTTACTATCTGGTCATGACCAAATACAAATTAGTCGTAAGGAGTTACGACCTAGTCGTGAGTAACTATGACCTGATCGTGACTAGATACAAACTGGTCATAAGGAGTTATGAGATGGTCATGAGTAAATGGTTGTGAATGATTATGACATGCCTATTTTGTTAACTACTCATTTATTTCTCCTTTTGTTTGAACTGGTAGGAGTTATTATTGAATTAGTAGTTACCTGTGACTTAATTCAAGTTAATTACAACAGGTACTAGAGAGTAAATGCATTGTCCTTATAAGGGTCTCGAGACGTCCAGCATAAAACCTAAGGATAATTTCTCTATTTCTTTGTTACATCATCTTTCCTTATAAGGGCCTAGAGATGTCCAGAATAAAACCAAAGAAGAATTTCTCTCTTTCTTTCTTACATCATCTTCCTCCTTTAGAAAAATGTATTGTGCTGTTGAGCTGTTGTACCACGCCGACCTTCTTTATCGGTGTGCACCGGAAGGGAGGAGAGAGGCAATCTCCAGACCATTTTCATAGAGAGTTTATGCACGGGACGACAATAAGGTTTATTCACAGTGCATCCGCTCGACCGCTCAGCTTCTTCCTCGATGTTGTCTACTTCCACGAATGTGTTTGCACCACTTCCTGTAATTCATCAAGCCCTACTGTAAGTGATTCACGTCATTGATGGACTCTGTTATAATCTTGTTCTTGTGTATATTTTGAAGTACAATGTGTATATCAGCACTAGTCCCTAGATCAGTATCTAGTGCACACAGTTACATCATTGAATATTAACACATATCTTGCAAATGTAAAACTATTGTATATTATTGAACACAAAAGTAATGACCTTATGGTCAAAGCTTATAATTACCGCCCTTTCAGGCTAAACAACTCAAATAAACTGCATCAAAAGAAGATAACTTCAAGTGATGGCACATCCATATGCTCACAAGCAATCGACTAGGGCTCGTGAACTAGTACTTCGGTGTCCTTCATTGTAGCCTCACGTGTAGAAGTCGTAATCCTCCTCATCAACTTTGAAGGCTTCTGAGATTTATTTTGAGTGTAGCATGTGAGTACATAAAGTACTCCTCAAGTCTTGAGAAAAATGGAATATGCAAGGCTTAACAATGGGGCTTATATGGTTATTTTGCCCAAAGCAATATTTTAAGTTTCAATAGTTTTCATAAAGAAACATTTAACAAAAGTAGTTTAAATAATTAAACTTATTATATCACTAGTAAAGGTTCTAGCTATGATCCACTAGTATAAGGCTCTAGCTACCAAAGTTCAAAGGATAGGGCTCTAGATGCCAGAATAACTATCCGAGAGTCCCACCTGCTCTTAAATTGCCAAAGTTTATTTCTTTGAAAAAAGCCAAAGTCTACCATGCGAAAGCGCACTTTGCCCGCCCTTGACCGTGGGCACGCCCGTCTGAATAGTTTTACACTCTCCAGAGATTGTATAGCTTGACCCTCACAACATAATCAACTTATAATGTCATCTGACACACTTCCATAGGTATGTGATTAAGTGATTATCACAAGGCTTTTACATTACTTTGTTCTAGCATCAGCCCGCTCGATGAGATTTGCCCTAAGCCATGGATGTCAACTACCATAGACCTGGAACTCACCGTTGTGGGGGAATCTTTCATGAACATGGATGTCAACTACCAACATTCGGTGCAAGGCCTCAACAGATATGGACATCAACTACCATCATCTGCACAATCCCAAAAAGGAACACCTAACAATTACAGCCTGTGGGCGTAATGCTAGAACTTAGTAAATTAATTTGCCAGGGTTGTCCCACTCCAACCATGTGGTTGTATGGTGAATGCTCAATTTGAAGTAACATAAGCGTCGGGCGAGGCAGTCAAAAACTTAATCCGCTCGCCCTGGTCTAAACAAGTTTTCTACCATTTTATTTTATTTTGTAAATCAACGGCAATACCTATTGCCATACATTTTCTCAAACTTTGCATAAAGTCTTATAATAGTTCCCATCCATAGGATGACAATGACCGATAAAAGCTTGTCTAAGCAATTCAACTGTATTCATAATAAATGGGTTTCCCTAATATATGTTTGTTTATCGCAATTCGTAGAAAACTTTCTGACAGCTATAAAACCGAAGCTTTACTCTTCAATTACTCCAATAAGTATTGATCTAATTATAACCTTATCATAACTCCAAATCTATAACACTCCAGCCCAACATGGAGCCCAAAATGCCATTAAACTAACCTAGTTACCAATTTTAACAACAATTATCACTAAATTACAACAAGCATATCAAAGATAAAACCCGTACATGGGTCACAATAACACAAAGGATAACTATAACGAAATCATGGATAATTAATTCATAAAAAGCATGCCAAAATAACAAACAAAGATCAATGCATAACCAATCCAATCAAATCTGTTTAATGAATAATCAACTAAGGCTAAGCAATAATATCTATTCCCAATAGTAATTTATCACACTAATAAACTGTCTCATGATTAATAGTTCTTGTGATTGAGTAAATGACGTGAATCCAAGTGAGTGCTTGCCCTTCCCATGATCAACGTCATCAACGATCACCTAAAAATAACAGTAGAGTAAGGGTGAGTCCATGACTCAGCAAGCACAATAATAAACAACGAACAATGCTTAAACAGCAGTAAACAGTATCATCATCAACATCAACTATTCTCTTTTCTTTATTTTCATGCTCAATCATTAAATTCTCTTCTCTTTATTCTCATACACAATTATCAAATACTTTTCATACAATGCATTTCTACACTACATGTCCACATGTACTTCTTTCGCGTATACCCGTATAGCGTGAGTGAACACTCGCGACAATGTTCACTCTCAAGTCCATCCTCCTTGAGGATCGGGGACCTCCTCCATTCCCATGAAGTTGTAATCAACATGATCATCTTCTCATATGCAATGATGTTTACGAATGCACAATCATTCATAGATTCATCATTATTAGCATTATCCAACATTCTCATTTCCACCAATACGAATAAAATCATGACCATTCACATTGCTTGCAATTAAATAAAGTAAAAGCACAAACAATATAATGGTAATGAGTGGCAAAGAATACAGTGATCAACCAATGAACAATGTCTACCATGCACTTGCCTCTTCTAGTTGCGAGGAACGATTTGATTAGAAGATGACAACAAACCCGACGCCACTCCTCCTACAGTAAACACGAAATATCAATAACAAGCTACATCAGTACAAGAACAACAATTAAACGACATCGCTCCTACACGTTTCCCAAATCTGTAACACTCCCCCTTTACCAGACAATCATCCCCTGCTGTCCCGGTACTAAAAACAACATAACTTTTGACTCCCAAGCCCTATCATGGTAAACCACACCAGTTCTAGAATCTACACAAAAATCCTCAGAATTTCTTAGTTGGCCACAATTCCTAATTAAAACATTTAACCCCCCCCCCTCTTTAACCCAGAAGATCGTTCTGTCATCTTCTGGACAGCGGGATTAATATTTTTATATCTAATAATCTACACATGCAAGTACTATAAACTATAGCATTTTCGGAATCTATAGAAAGTTAGCTACCTCTTTCTAGTTATGCAAAAAATTCAATTATGCCATCTACCAAGTCAATTTAATAGCTTCCCACGACTGCGTCTAGTAGCAATCGGTTTATGGACAGCAACCTTCCCGAGGCTGCATCTTTTCGGTCACTTCTCCGATTCAAATGTTCCAGACCTTCCTGGAAAACTAACAAGATTATCTAACTTTTCTCTTATTAGAATAACCTTTGAATCTGATACTAAATACCCTGAATCGCCCCCTCAAGGTTCTGCATCCAATCTCGACGAACTAGGGCATACTGAAATCGACTCTTCCCATTACCCAAATGATCTACTGAATGAACAGAGTCAAATTTAGGGTCATCTAGAGGTATTCAGATCGTTACCCTTGAAGAACAAGTTGATGATCATGAAATCCTTTATCTTTCTCTCTTCTCATTTCCTTCCTTTCTTTCCCTTCCTTCCTTTCTTTCCCTTCCTTCCTTATCCTTGCCTTCTCCTTCCTAGTGTATGACTTGCAGCAGTAGCAGCACAACCGTCACAGTAGTAGCAGCAGTACAGAGAATCAGTCACATGCATGCATCCTTAAAACATGCGCAGCAGCATCACAAGTTTTCTCTCACCTTCTCTTTCTTTTCTTGCTGTAGCACAAGGGTAGCACTTAGAAGCTAGCAGGGCTTGCATGAATCTGACTTGTTAGCCTACAGCAAAGAGGCGCATGGCAGCAGTACAGAGAATCAGTCACATGCATGCATCCTTAAAACATGTGCAGCAGCATCACAAGTTTTCTCTCACTTTCTCTTTCTTTTCTTGCTGTAGCACAGGGGTAGCACTTAGAAGCTAGCAGGGCTTGCATGAATCTGACTTGTTAGCCTACAGCAAAGAGGCGCATGGCAGCAGAGCAGGAAAAGCAGGCAGCGAGCAGGTGCAGTGCCCAGGAAGCCAATGCATGCAGCAAGCAGGGAAAGGCAAAATATTCAGGTGGCAGGAGGTGGCAGAGGGCATGACAGGGGCTGCTGGCGGCTGCAAGGGGGAGGGCAGGGGCGGCTAGGGTTAGTCCCGTCCCCCTGGCTCTTTAATAGCCGGCTAGGCCTCACATGGGCCAAGGGGGGCCATGGGCCTTCGGCTCAGGTTCTCTTTCTCTCTCCTAATTTCTGAAATTTCATTCTTAATTACCTCTTCTAATTCCTCAATTACCTATTTAGTTAAGCAGGATATTACAAAATCCTACTAAAATTCGATTATGCCCATATTTGAAATAACTTTCCAAAATTCATTTACACTGTTGATACTTCCATCTTTCGTAAGTTAATCCATCAAGCACACTTCACAATTCTAACCTCAAAAATCCTCCAACAAAAACTCCAATATAATGATTATCAAATTTTTCACTCTATTACTTGTAATCTCTTTATTAAAATATTCATCATCTTAACCAACCAATTTATCACAATTCAATTCAACAATATTTTAGACAAACTCCAATCTTAGTATGGCATCCTTCAATATTAAAATCATACTCCCAATAATAATCAATTATGCCCATTGATCAACCACATTATTGGTTACATTAGTGCAACAATAACTGTAGATCAACCAAACACTAATAATCAATTAACTCCACCATGCTCGTCAATTCTTCATAATTCAACCAATGCACCAAAATTTAAATCATGAATTGTTATGATAATCCAACTTCATTCTTTATTCATCGCCTTCACTCAATCAGTTCGTCAATACTAAGTTTCCAACAATCGCTAATAATCCATTTAATTCCACCAAGATTTTGTTTAAATCCAATTTCTCTATTCAATCATATCCAATTAACCCAATTCAGCCAATTTAGACACTTTACATTGTCCAATTAATTCCACAAAGTTTAACATTTATTGTTTATTAAAGGTCAAATGCTTTTACAACTTCTGATTGTAATCTATTATTTATTATTTCAAATGAAAGTTTGCTTTGTGCAAAATGGAAAAAACTAGAAAGTCGGCTACCTTTGTTGACATAGCCTTGCATACTATATAACCTTTGCTATAAAGTCTTATGGTGTACAAATTTGTACTCACGATTGCTTGTTGAACATATTCAAAGGTGTGAATGAAGACCTGTTGATCGGATACTATTACGCTGCGGGTTTCGACGTCGATGACACCGAGTTATAGAATTTAACCAAGTCAGTTGCCTATGGTTGGGAAGAGGCATAGTTGCTGGTTTTGATGTCTCTTTATCGCTAATTCCATTGCAAACTTTATGACATGTGAACTATTAGGCCGGTCCCACACGTTGTAAAACTTGCTCATGTTTGACTTAATTTCAGTTGTTTAATTCTATCGCACTACTATGTTTTATTTACGTATGTATGGATGTGATATGAATGTTGTTAAATATGTGTGCTAGTCACTGATTATGAGACCAGCACGATAAACACATAGAATTTTAGGATTAATTTCCTAGGGTCCCCCTCGCCCCTTCCTCTCGGGCATTCAATCCACTTGACATGTACATGCAACTTAACATAATTCTAGAAGATAACCCGCGCCGTATGGCACGGGCATTAATTTGCTGGCAGTATATTTAAGAGTGAGTGGAAATTGAGTTATTTAAGATAGATCATATAATCTGTAGCGTAGCTATGTAGTTAAGCGTAGCAGTTGCTGAAGTAAAAAAACGATTATCATCTATAGCATCGACATGAAGAGCAAGGAAGTGGCGAAAGCATATGTATATATAAACTGTAGTCACTCATGGACTTAGGTGAGTTGTAAATGTTTACAAAAACAGAGCAAGGAAGCGGCGAACGCATCTATATATACAAACTGTAGTCACTCATGGACTTAGGTGAGCTGTAACCATTTACAAAATAGGGTTTGCAGGAGTAGCAACTTAGATTAGATGGGTGGTGTAATGTACAATATTTATGGAGTAATGTTAAAACGGGTGGATAAAAGCGCAAGCTGTTGCTGGGAAGTAGTGACTGTTGTGGTGACTTCAAAAGTTTTACGTAAAGCTTGTATAAAGTAGCAGTGAGTTAGAAGTGACTATTTTTTTTCATTTGTGAATGGTTTAGAAGTATACCTGAGGTTGTGGTCGTAAGTAGAGCACGACCATCATTTGGCAATTTTTTTTGATAGCTGAGTGAGTTTTCTTTATGGGTGGTTCAGTTCTAGTGTGGCCAGGCGGCGACAAAGACCTATATAGGTAAACATGCTCAAGTATTATGATGTAGGAAATGAAGAAGCAAATCTATGAAATGTTATGCATAATCTAAAGCGCTGTGTGAGACATCTGTTAATGTGCGATTGAGCCATTGGGGCTAATGTCTCAGTATTATGGTGTAGGAAATCAAGAGTTAAATCTATGGAACGCTATATATAATCTAAGATGTTATTTTGTAACACCCCAGCCAAACAAGGGCCTGGAATGCTACTAAATTAAGTAAATTTAAACATATTCAAACTAAAACATCTTACAAAAATTCGGTAGAACCTCCTTTGTATAACTAAGTATACCGGAGGTTCCAACAGATGATATATTATTAGCAATATCTCAACATCCAAAGTTCATCAAAGCATTCATAAACAATCAATTCAGCTAAAATATAAGCAAGCATAATCAAAATTTACCGCTCTCTTTATTACAAATAATCAAATGCATTCAAGCATAACCAAGATTAATCCTAAGCGCTTTGCTTATTATTAAGGTATGAACTAATGATAATCATCTTTAAAAGAGTGTGTGGTAGTGAGTGCATCCTTAGCAATTCTACTCCCTCCCATGCATGCCGTTCTTGCAAATGGTACCTAAAAACACAGCAAAAATAAGAGGTGAGTCCAAAGACTCAGCAAATATAATAAATGGCATCAACCACATACAAACATGTAAATCAGCAATTAAACCTCTCAAACACACATATCAACCATCTTACACACGCATGCTATGCAATATGCTCAAAAGATGATCCTCTTCCTTCTCTTTCCCTTTTGCATTTTACGAAGACGCAGAGTGCGATCCGTCGATGCACACCCATGCCTGCACCATCCGGTACAGGGACCATTGCCCATACTCCACGTGTATGGGGACCTAAGCCCATGCTCTTCAAGCATGGGGATTTTTAGCCCGCCATTAACATGACGGGACCTCAAGAGTTGCTTGGTCACCACATGACCAAGTCTTCGATAAGCCAACATGATGCATATGTATGAATTTCTCAAATTAACAAACATGCATCTGCAATAATAATGCATATGAAAATCCTTTTCATACTACAAGCTCATAAACAAAGTCATCACAACTAATGAACAACCAAATCTAACACATGACTCATATCTCCAGCAATAATGCACAATACTAGCTATGTCGTCATCACATCTCAGAGCACACAATTTCTCATAACATATACCCAGATTGCCATTCAACAATAAAAATTATAACCATCATTATACTTGCCTCAATCAGGCGAGAACGGTGGACGCGAAGAGGGCGCTGCCCCTAGGATCACGCTCCCACCTGAACATAATGATAACCCAAACTAAGACAAGCATACTGGACCAAAAGCATAAATAAGAACACAATTGAACTCGCTAAACTCCCAAGCGTTTCCAATCTTCCAATTTCTACCGATCGATTTGGTGTTCACTGCAGATAGTCAACTTCTAAAATACATAACTTTCTGCTCAGGAGTCCAAATAAGATGTTCTAATACTTTCTGGAAAGATAATTAAATTACCTAAATAAACTTAGTTGGGGAGCCCTTCTGATTCTGCCATTTACTGCCCCTACCAAGCCAATCGACAGAACGTCAATTATCACGTCGGGTTCTCTGGATAGTACACTAAAATTATCATAACTTTTGCTAAAAAAAGTCCAATTCTTACGTTCTTTAGCTTTCTGGAAAGGTGAGGAAATTACCCATCTTTTTTATTATAACGAGATCCTCTGATTTCGTATTTAACTAATAGATTAATTCAGATTTCTACAGACTGTCAGGATGTTGACAGATTAACAGGACAGCGGCACTAAACAATTCATAACTTTCTAACCGTTAATCGGATTTGGGCGTTCTTGGCAGCCATGGAAAGCTAAGGACATAACCCAACTATCTCTAAGAGATGTCTAGGACTGATTCCACCTTTAAGTACATCAAAACATCGGTCTAATCCAATCTATCCTAAGCAGACCTAAATACCGACATTGCTAAATTAATTAAATACGCATCTAATAGGGGGAAAAGAGGGGTTACCCTTGATGAACTGCTGTAGATGACGATGTAGCCAACGATCCTTCCCCTTCCCTCTCTTCTCCCTTCTCTCCTTCTTCCTCTTCCTTTCTCTTCCCTTGTTCCTTGGCCGGCAGCAAGGGCGATGTAGCTTGGCCAAGGAGGACGGCATGGAGGGGGAGGCGGCATCAACGTGGAGGGCGTGCTACAGTGCTACAGTGCGGCGGCGGCACTGTAGCACGGGTACTGTAGCAACCCTAGGGTTTTCCCCTCCTCCTTTTTGTTGGTGGCTACTTTCCACATGGGCCACTTTGGCTAAATTCCCCCCTTATGGCCAGCCACCACCTCCCACCTTCGGGCCAAATACCAATGGGCCTGAGGCCCCGGCCCAGGTTGTCCAAATTTCGCTGTAAAACCCTTCTTTAGCTGCTTAAATAACTATTTTCTATTTAGTCCTTCTCCTAATTTAATTATTCTCTCCCGAATATTCTTTTGAATATTTTTGGGGTATTACATATTTGATATCTCCGTTAATATGTGATTGAGATATTATCAACATACCTTTTAGCTGGAAAAGATGGAGCTCTATCTGGCGATGCTATAGATTTTGCATCTTGTTTTTTTTTGGGTGCTATAGCTGTAAATAGAAGAGATATAATAGGTATTTGTAAAAAGCTAAAGACAGAATGGTAGTTGAGCATAGGTAAGTAGTCGAAAGCTCTGTATGTTAATGAATGTATAGTAGGTATATGTATAAGTAATAGTATGTACACAGTTGTGGTTAGAAGCTTTTTATGTTAATATATGTACAATCTGTAAACTAGGTGGTAGTGGAATGCTGGATAGCTGTATCTAGCTATATTTAATGAATAGATATTGTAACACCCCGGCCCAACATTGAGCCTAGAATGCCACTAAACTACCCTAACAATTAGATTTCCATCACTTAACAATAAAATTATAGCAAGCAATTCAATATTAAAACCCGTTCACGGGTCACATTAACATAAGAATAAAGACTTGGCAAGCACTGAAACTTAAGCTCTAGATAGTAGGAAGAATAAAAGTTCACGAAATTAAGCAAGACCAATCAAATAGTCACTATAGAATGAACAAACGAGATCCAATCAACCATCTAGAATAATTCAGTGTCTATCTTGACCTAAGGAATAAATCATCACGCTAAGCAATGTTTTCTCTTAGCAAGTGATCATGTAAGTAAATATATGAAGTGTTCCAAGTGCTAACCCTCCCCAAGCGAAGCGTCGCCAATGATCACCTAAAAACAACAGTAGAGCAAGGGTGAGTCCACGACTCAGCAAGCACAGTAGTAAGTAATGAACAATGCTTAATCAGTAGTACACGATATCATTATTAACAATAATTGTTCTCTTTTCTTTATTCTCATGCTTAATCATTCAATTCTCTTTCTCTATTCATATACTCAATTATCAACTACCTTTCATTCCATGCATCTCTACACTATATGCCCACATGCACTTCTTTTGCGTATACCGGTATAGCATGAGTGTTCACCCGTCGATGACACACTCTCAAGCCCGTCCTCCTCAAGGATCGGGGACCTCCTCCACTCCCGTGGAGTTGTGATCAACACGATCACCTTCTCATATGCAATGATGCTTATGAATGCACAATTATTCATGGTTTCATCAACATTACCATTGTCCAACAATATCATATCCAATAATAAAGAATAAATAATGACCATTAACATTTCCTGCAATTGAATAAGTAAAAGCACAACAATTTAATGATAATAAATGGTAAAGCATACAGTGATCAACCAATGAGCACTGTCTACAATGCACTTGCCTCTTATCTTTGTGACGTTGGAGAGCGAAATGGCAGCAACGCACATGAGACCACCCTCCCTGGACAAACAATCCAAAGTGCATCTCAAAAATCATACATTACAACTCCTACACTTTATCCCAACCGTAATCGCATGCCTACGCCAAACCGACATTTTTACCCCAAACAACCAGACACACTACCCGCTATCTCAGCACTAAAATTATTATAACTTCTGCTCTACTCGCCCAAAAATTATGTTCTTGGGCTCTCTGGAACGCTTAAGAAATTATCTACACTTTTCATGTAGAGCAAATAAACTAATTATCTCATTTACTATTTTTAATTTACAGATTAACACGTACTGCCAAAAGACGACAGTTCCTCCGGACAACAGCATTACAAAATTCATAACTCGCAATCTAATCATTCGATAAATATAATTAAATATTCTACAGAAAGCTACCAAAATTCTCTACAGTTATCTAGTAGATGACATCCTCAAATTACGCACCTACGGTACCTGAAATAATAGTACAACAAAACCGTAGACTAGACTAATCTACTATTCGATCCCTTGACTAGAAATTGCTAATACCCTCTCTAATCTCGATTCCTTAATCGCTAATTAAATTAATAAAACAAAGAGGGAACAAAATAACAGATTGTTACCTACACGACGAAAATCCAGATCTCGACCCCTTCGTCCTAATTTTCCTCTTCTCTTATCCTTCATGGCTTCTTCCTCTCTTTTTTCCCCTCCTTCCCCTTCCTTGCTGGTTGTTCCATGTGGTTTCCATTCACCACGTAGTCAAACATGCAAGGAGAAAAAAAAATCACATGCATGCAACTAGCAGCCGCACATGCATGACGCATGCACTAATACTCTTACATGCAACTAGCAACACAAACCAGCAGGATGCAGGGTTGCACTGGCCGAACACCAACATGTGGCCGCAAGGAAGGATATTACAGATATACTGTAGAATAGTGTTTTTTTTTACACTATAAGGATGCAATAACTAAATGTATGTAGATGTTAGAGCTAGATGTCTGTGTAGGTGGAAACTTTTATGAACAACATATATTAGTACGAAAATATGAGGAATGGTGTCATTTAGCTAATATGGTTTGGAAATCTTGTTTCCTTTTTTCTATACATACCTCGGTAGCTATGTGGCTGGCTGTAGCTTCGTAATCAGTAGAGAGGTTTCTTCGAATAGATTGTGCTGAAGGATATTGTCTTTTCCACTGTAGTAAATTTGAAACGAATTAGTTTCTGTAGGCTGTAAATGGATGTTGGCTAGAATTTGAGAATCTCATTGGTAAACTAGAATGGATTGCGGTAAAGTATAATACCTGAAAGAAGCATCCTTCGATGTTGATTGTTTAACTATTGAAACTGGTGTTGTCTGGGGATGACCATCGTCAATCTTATAAATATCCAATAGTAAAGATTTGAAGATTAATTAGCAGCTAAAAAAAGAACACTGATCTAGATTTTTTTTTCCTAGTTAAAAAGTCTGGAGGTGATTCTGAAATCCGAAAAGTAGTTAAGAAAATATGGCATGTGTATTATCCACAAAAGTTTTTGTGTCTGTAGTAATAAATACAGTAGGAGAAAAAGTGGTCTAGAAATATGTATGTAGGTATGATTGAGAAACTGGATAGTTTTATAACTGGCTAAGTATTAGTGCGTGATCTGTAGGAGAGTGATGTTTAAGAGAGTTGACTGATGTTTTCATTGGAAGCGATTGTATCTGTTGCTTATGCAGCAGATATAGTAGCCATGGTGGGGTTTTTTTTTTATAAATGATACTATATGGTAGTGTGTATTGAATAGGGTATTTATTAGATAGAAAGGTAGTTATAGCGTCAGAATGTGTGAACATGAATATTGTAAAGTTAAGAATAGAATAGATGTAGTATTACCTCTAACGTATTGATCTGATGCTGCTGCTGTTCTACTAATGTAGATGACTGGTGGTGTGTGTAGTCTTGGAATGATGGTAGTGCTTCAAAATCTGTTGTAATGGTCTGTTGAGGATAAGTTAAATATCTGGAGCTTGTTGGATGTGAGGGTGTGTAGGTACTGTCAAAAAGGGGTGAATGGAGTTGTTTGCCAAAGTAGGTAGTGATCCTATGGACCTAGAATGAAGGTTGCTTGTGTAGGAAGCTTTTTTCGGTTATCGATACGACGAATTTGTATTTCTGTGTTACAACCGCGGCAATTGCACTTGGTATTTCATGGGTTGCACGAGCAGTAGCAACCATTTCATGGATAGGCTCACGTATGGGGTGGTTTGCACGGAGTAAGGCAAGAAGGCGTTTTTTTATGATTTCTTGACCAATTCTTCCAAAGAGGACAAATTCTGCTTCAGCAGTGCCATCCAAAGCTAATAAAGAGATGCGATATCTGTTATAGAATAGGTGCATGTCAGGAGAGAAATGTGTTGCATCAAATATTGTATAGGAACAAAGTAAGTCATATATTTGAAAATAGCGAAACTTACTTAGGTTCTGTGTCAGTTGATGCACAATTTGGATCAAAGCATCTATAAACTAGGCCAGTAGGTATCAATGTCTTGTGATAGAGGAGGCATGAAGGGAACCACCAACGTTGACCTGGTGATAGACGTGTAACAGTCACAATACATGCAAAGTATATGCCCTACAAGAGAATATATTCATTGAAGAGTCAGTATGTGTGTTGCGCATGTATAAAGGATTAATTTAACTATATATGATTGTAAATAGTGCACCTCACAGTCAAACAGATCAAGTTCAAGGAGTTCTTGAACACTTTTATCCTCTATAGTTATTTGTTTTGATGATCCAAAAATATCTTGTGTAGAGGGTACTATAATTTTGAGTGGAATGAACCTGGCCTGAACACTGTAATGGAAAAGGATAATAGATGGAAGTGGGTATTCATATGTAGTAGAGCAGACGTAGAATAGGGGTATTTAAGATAGCTGGTAAGAGTGAAAAGATAATACCTGTTATGGAGTGTATTAATCTCTGGTATGCCCTCGTTTATGTACCATCTACAAGCCATGCTTCCGCTCAGGGTTGTCTGACCTGTGTATGTGCAAAGCAAATAGAAAGATTTTTCTAAGATTTTGTTAAGGAGTAGAATGATAGTAGCATTGCAAGTATAGGCTACTTTTTCTATTAGTTTATTATCTTTAAACATCTTAGATAAAGTCCCAACAAAAATTGCGATAATAGGCTCCTTTTGACCGATTGTTTGTATGTTGTCAGGCTTGAATCTTGTGGCGCATTCACCCCACATATCTAGTCTGATTTCGTGGTCACTGTGTGTGTAATCAGAATAAGCAGTAGTTATCTATTGAAATGGTTAATAGCTGTGACAGTAGATGCTCATTTTTAGTTGAGAAGGAGACTATACGTACCTAGCATCACGAATGAAGATTGTTCTTTTTAATGAAGGTGTCGGTCGTGATGCAATTTGGATATGTTCTATATCAGTAATCGTAGAGATAACACCTAAAATATCTATCACATAGCAATAAATTCTACTAGGATGTAATAATAAGGAGTGTTACTCTAAAATATAACTTAAAATGGGCATCACATAGAAAGCTTATATATTAGTTCCTAGCTAAAAAAATTGGGAACATGGTTTGCTGAAATAAGATTGTAAAAGGTGTAAGGAAACTGTGTAATATTAGAAATACTTACCGACAAAGTACTCAGGTGCATTGGTAGGGGGTGGAATTTGTGTGATTGGAATCGGATTATATGCCCATTTTGGGAAATTGCTTGGCACATTAGTTTTTTCTTCAACAGACGTATGTCTTGTAAACCAGACCATAAAGGGCGCTCAAATTGGTTTGAATGCCTTCTTGGGCTAAGCAACAATGAATTTCCCAAGTACATAGACTTTGCCTTCCTGAAGGCGAGACTCAAATCTGCTTACATGGACCAGGGTAATCTCAGCATATATGTGATTTCCCTACATCAAAATTCAGTACTGAAATTAGTTCTTATAGTTGATTCTATTGAATGAGGGGGATAAAATCAGAGATATGAAAGAAAGGGTTTTGAAGGGCTAAAGATGATAATAGGACCTGTTCATCAATTAGGACCAAGTCAGTATGATCAATCGGGCCTGTGTCACTGCCTCTGCGATAGTGCCAGAGGCGAGAGACCCTAACATAGATAGTCCATTGACGGCTGCTTGGATTTACTTGGGAGAGCAGAGCATGCGCCATCTATAGCTGCAAACAGATTTATGAAAGAGTGAGTAAAAAAATGTTTTGCTTGGGCAATAGGTAATTTCAGAGCTGTCATATGATAGAAGATGTTTAAGATAGATTAAGTATAGGCACAAGTTTAAGTAGTAACGCTGCACATGGAACCTAAGATGAGTGTAGTTTTTCTCTGGAACATGTAGCAGTATATAACACGTACCAATAGGCAAGACTGATTGTATCTAAAGATTGTAGTTTGTTATGATGATGCAGAGCAGTGCATTGCTAAAAGGGTAAACCAAGTAGCAAAAGGAGTCTAGATGACTCATACCTATAGTAGTGACTGGAAAATCTCTGTGAATACGATGTTTTTAGTATGTGAGTTGCACTCTCCATCAGCATCTTCAATCAAGATTTTTAGGGATTCTCTAGAAGTGGCGTGGGAAACAGCAACATAGAATTGACTATGGGTGAAAACATGCTTTCTAAGGTATATAGCAACTAAGGCTAGAGTTTGAACCTAGCTTTTATTTATGGTCATTGTGTAAGATATACGAACTGGGAACTGACGTCTTTTAAGTATAAAAGGCCATTTTGGATCTCGATTTGTTAGGACAATCCTAGGAATATGTACGATGTCTTCAGCATGTGAGTTGGTCATAATAACAGCTTCAATAACATGCTGTGAAAGCTGGCATATAATCAAACGTGTACCGTTACATAAGCCGTTGGTTTGACTAAGATTTCTAAGAAGTATAACTGGAGAGCCAGTTTTGAGCGATAATTTATGCCGAGGGAAATTGTAAACACATATTGTATTGAGAAACTCGATTGGATAGAACATATTTACTTCACTTATTGCATCACTAGTGGCTTCTATTGAATCACAGCTTAAATATTCGATGACAGCACCTGGAGCCATAGAAAGGACATGAGAATTTATCTCATCTGCAACCTCATTTGTAGGTGCTAAAATAGCTCGTTCACTTAGATATGTAGAATCTCTATAGTTTGATATAAAATTTGGGTATACAGCATATATAATTGCAGCAATTTTGTCACCAATGGTTCGGATAAGAAGGTCTTCTGGATTTTCAATCTAAGTGCTATCATGTTCACTGTCATGAGTAGTTGTTAGTAGTGTACCATCTCCAAGATCTAGTAACCATTGACCAAATAGTGATCTACTGTCTGTGCTGTTTATTTCTGAGGAGTGATTAGTAAGGCCCATGTTTATTGTTAGATGTAAGATCTTTACATAATGCAATAGAGGTGAGTGCATGATTGTAGCATCTATAACCTGTGCTCGAGTCCCTCCTACAATAACTAGTAAAATCTGTCTAAGGTCACCTCCTAGCACGATAACCTTACCACCAAAGGGGATAGATGTAAGAGAAGGGTCACTAATGGATAAGATATCTCTGAAAGTGGCATCTAAAGCCTCTAAACATTTTCTATTCATCATCAAGGCTTCGTCCAAAATAACTAAAGAAGTATGTGCAATACTTCGGCAAGTATTGTGCCTCGTCTGATATCACAGAGCGTGTTTTCATAAAGCTGTAGAGGTATTTTGAATCTTGAATGGGCAGTTCGGCCTCCTGGTAAAAGAAGTGATGCAACACCCGAAGATGCAACAGCTAAAACAATTTTTTTAAGCCCGTAGGGTGTTAATAATTGCGGTCCAAAGAAAAGTTTTCCCAGTCCTGCCATAACCAGACACAAAGAAAAAAGATGGTGAATTACTAAGAACAGAACTAATAATGGATGTATATGCGGTTTTCTGATCGCTATTAAGCTGAGTAAATAACTGCAAAACTTCTAGCGTAAGATAATCTGTATCATAAGATAATTCTTCTTGAATGAGTCTATTTTCACCTACTCTTTCTGTGTTATATGTTGCAGGAGGTAGATCAAAGCTAGATATGTTTGATCCATTTTTAGCAAAAGTGATAGCAAGTTCTTCGAGAAGCATGTTCTGAAGAATTGGATCAGGAACAATATAATTTGGATTTTGCAATGCAAGTCTAGTGTGGTACTGGAAGTCATCTACTAGCTCTTTCCAGTATGTATTAAAGAACTTTCTTTCATCTCTAACATGACAAAAGATAAATATAGTGACGAAAAGGTGTCTGAGTTGTGGGCCACTGGCCGAACATAAAGATTCGTCAAAAGCACGATACCATTCGCTGTCATCGCCTATTAATCCTCGTGCAGCACATGCTTGTTTGAAGGTAGCTAAAATTTTCGAATCATGTGTTCTAATATCGGCATAGCATGTGGCCCCTTTAACAATCATGAGAAGCATCCTTAGATAGTAGAGCTCTCCACTTGAAGGGTGAATGTGGTAAATTCTACCAATCTTACGGCCTCTTTTCCATGGTGACCATGATTTAGAATTGGTATCCCAAGACCATTTAGTTGGAAACTCACAATAAATTAAAGATCGAGACTGTGGATTAGTTTGGTTTGTTATGAACCACTCGGTGAGCATTGTTTGTTTAGAGAAATCATTGGATACAACGATTGCTAAATTTGAATTGGAACGAAATTGGATCAGATTCATGTTTGGCATATGCACTGGTAGGCGTTTTATAGCAAGAATTTTGGTATGAATATCATATCCATATATTCTCCACAAAGCATCTTTTTTGCATATGTATCGACACTCTAGATACTCTTTTATTTCATCTATGGAAGGATTAGTAGCAGATGTATTAGTGCGATTGACTGGATGGATTTTTTTGAAGAGAATCTTTGATTGATCAGGACCTTTAGTGACGTACTTAAATAAGTATTTCAAGATCTATGTTTTGTTGCACCATTCGATATTTACATGAGCTTGGAACTTTTTAAGTATAGACATATTGTAAGGTAATATCCATCTGTTGTCAAGTTTGCAGCCATTTTTTATAACATAGCGGTTATTATCCGATCGTTTATAGATTGGAAAGCCATTAGAGTCAATACTGGTTTCTTGTTAATGATTTTTTGGATAGTTCTTTGAGCAAATTCCTTTTTCATGCAAGGGCATTTTTTTTGTTAAGGACTCCACATGGACCATGCGTCATAAATTCGGTTACTAAAGCATAACCTAAAGGGTCTAAAGACGGATCCGGAATTTCAACACTTATGAATGAATCAATAAGAGTTGGGCTAATCTCTCTATGGTCACCTGTCAGCCACACAAGGATATGTGCATGCGGTAAGCCTCTCTTCTGGAACTCCACAGTATGGAGAACTGGGTAAGAAATGTCAGCGAAATATTAAGGGAGAATCACTATGTGGCTACTAATGCTATAGCAGGAAAGATAGAGGCAAAATGCAAAAGGGATGTGTCAGTTTAGTATAAGAGACAAACTTGCTTTAATCTGACCAAACGCATGGCCATCTGTTATGTAAGAGAGGTATTCATTGAGTTTCATGTTATAAACTCTAACAGCGATATTAGGTCTGTCAAGAGTTTTTTGACCAGGTTCTAGTAAAAGAGACGCATTAATCTCAGGCCATTTAGGATTGCATGTAAAAGTTGTTGTCGGTGTTTTAGAACCGAACTTACGTAAAGATTGTTTGATTCAGGGGTTCCCCTAAGCTCGAAATCACGCAGAGAGGGAGACACAGGGATTTTTATACAGGTTCGGGCCTTCTCCTAGGAGAATAACAACCCTACTCCTGTGTGTATGTATTGAGTATGCTGGATTACAATATCAAGAGAACGACTAGAATGATGCGCCTTGTGCTCTTGATTGTGTTTCTAATTGCCCTCCTCCCTGATCCTTCTTATGATTCTGCCTTTTATAGTACTCGGAGTGTGCTACTGTTCTTCCAGTCTAAAAGGTGCCTTAATGTTGCAGATTATGGAGCCGTTACTAAAGATTATTGTGGGAGTAGTAACGTTCGCACGTTGCCAAACAGTCATCACTATAACATGGAGTTTAAATCGTACCATTATTCCAGGGAATAACATCGTAGTTTACTACCCATATCTTAAATATGGTGCAAAAGATTCCCTAGTCAACTAGGCCCACATGTCTGTAAGCCCTATCGACTAGGGACTGGTCGTAGGAGAGCTTACGACTAGGTGGTGGTCGTAAAAGATCTTACAACCACAAACTGATCGTAGCAGAACTTACGATCGTGGCATAGTCGTAGGCGGACTTATGACTACGGGGTGTTTGTAGAAGAACTTACGACCTCCAGCTTCTCCCTTATGATTATTAAGGGGTATACTCAAGAGTTATATGACGTCATTGTTATCCATAATATGAATTATAGATAAATTATTAAAAGAGGATTATTATATCCTCATCATCTAGCCTCCCAGCTTCAAGCGAAAATAACTTACTTGGGAAAGGAGCAGTACATGGTCTTACGACCAGTAGATGGTCATAGAGAGGTGGTCGAAGGAAAAACTCTTCGACTGGAGTTTCATTTGACCAGAAATTGACTTGGTCAAGAAGGTTGTGGAGGGACTTACGACTTACAAGGTGGTCGTAGGAGATCTTACAATCACATAGTAGTCGTAGTTCTGTAGTTGGAAGCGAATTCTTTCCGACTGTTGTTACCTTTGACCAGGAGTAGACTTGGTCAGGAAGGTAATTTTGCTTGAGGTGTGAAGATAGGCTTGGTTTTCTCGAGCAGACAAATTTAAGAATTTGAATCGACTCTCACTGATCTGTCTGTTGGAGCAGTTCCCAAAGCGGTGGCAACTGTTGGGACGCCACGTCTTTAACTCAAGCATGCCGTTATAAATACTTACCATGGGTGAAGCTTAGATCTTTTATCTTTCCCCCAAATCGTTCATACTGTTCAAGCTTTTGAGTTCTCCGCCGCCGAGCAAATCGATCCCTCTCCTCCAATCTTTCCAAATCCAAATCCCCGACCTTTGAGAGAGATGGCTGGAACCAGTTCTCGATGGGCCGAATCGGAGATGGATGCGACCAAGATCAGGGCTTTGGTCGCCGTTGAAAAGATCCCGAAGAAGAAGTTCGTGAAGTGGATTGAAGCTGCTGGGCAGCAGTGGCCATCGGGGAAGATTGGGCAAATCCCTACCTTTCAGGCATTCTGTGAGTGTGGCCTTCGATTGTCTGCTCATCCTTTCCTCACACTTGTACTTGAACACTTCCAGGTGGAGTTGGTGAACCTTGTTCCCAATTCTATTACGATGTTGGGCGTGTTCATGTACCTGTGCGAGGCCTACTTGGGGATTCCGGTCGACCTGGAGTTGTTCTAGTACTACTATGGAATGACCAGGCTGGCTGGAGTTGCCGGTAGCTGTAGTCTGAAGCTCCACGACGGGAAGTCGAAGGAGTACATTCAGATGTTCACTCGATCGTCGTGGCTGGGGTGGAAGAAGAGGTGGTTCTATTAGGAGATAACCAATGAGGGTAGCCTTTCCTTCGTCGGAAAGTCGGCCGAGAAGATCTCTACTTGGTATTCGACTCCCAAGGATCTTGGTCGGATTGCCCCTTTCATTCAAGCCATCAAAGACTTGAAGGAAGAGAGGCTTACTGGATGGCACATGGTGAAGGATTTCATCATGCGCCGCATTAGCCCTCTGCAGAAGAGGGCTCATCCCATGTGGAGGTACTCGGGGTCGCAGGACCCGACCAAAGACTACGAGGAAGGTAAGCAAACTTCCAACTTAACCTTCTTTCTGTTAATTTTTAGACTTGGCTTATTGAAAGTTTTCTCATCCCTGCAGATCTCTCACAAGAGGAGATTGACGTTCGGGTCAAGCTCATCTGTGAGAAACCGTCAGCCCATGTGGTGGCGCCTCCAATCCTGGCTAACCTGTCTCTAGAGGACAAGGTGGAGCGCCTAAAGGTAATCAAGAATTGATTTCATCTTCAGGAACTTGTAGTCGTAGAAGAACTTACGACTAGGTACTGGTCGCAGAAAATCTTACGACTAGGTACTGGTCGTAGAAAAGCTTACGACCAGGGGGTTGTTGTAGAAAAGCTTACGACAAGGTGATGGTCGTAGAAAAAACTTACAATTGTTTTATAATATCTCTCTTTCTGATTTCTGTAGAAAGTAGGCATGGAGAACCGTCAGGACGATGAAGAAGTCGAACTGATGGTTGTTGACGTGGTGATAGAGAAGTTCGATTCTCCCCCCGGCAAAGAAGCGTCAGCTCGTGCAAGTCACGGACAAGGGAGGCGCGAGCCCGAGTTCTTTTTGACCCGGCTAGGCCTTTCGCAAAATTTGCTGCTGATCTGGCTGCGGCAGAGATTGCGGCGGATGAAGCGCTCGAACCCCTCAAGCACAAAGCCCCCAAGACCAAGGTACCATTCTATTACGACAATAAGACTTTCGCAGTTTCTGCCTCCCGTGGCTTTGTCAAGCGACTAGAAAAGGAGAACTAGAAGAGTTTTATATTTTTTGTGAAGGAAACTGCTACGCCAGCAGTACCTGTGATGGATGGTAGTGCTGCCCCCAAGGTGGTCGGGACAGGTCTCGACCATTTGGAGGGCTAGAAGGCTCAAGGAGCAGTCATGCTCGTTCAAGACCCACGACCAGACGTGGTCGTGGCCATTCCTCAACCCGAGTCTCGACCAGACGTGGTTGAGAAGAAGTCGAATAAATCTTCATTAGGGAAAGCATTTTCCAAATTCAAGATCAAGTCCGGTACACGAAGGTTTGTAGAAAGACAAAAGTGTAAGAACAGCATTTACCTTTGGCTTTTTACTATCTAACGTGTTTTCCCTTTTTATGATTTTAGCCCGGCTCCTTTAGCCATCAAGGATGTTCCTGTGAAGGAACCCACTGCCATCTCTCCAACAGTCGGAGAAATGACGGTGGCGGTGGTCGAAGGATCTTCCGCCATCCGAGTGGTGGAAAGTGCCGTTGTTGCTGAAGCAGCTACGACTACTAAGGTGGTCATGGAGCCAGAAGCAACTACGACCACGGGAGTGGTTGTAGAGGCCGAAGTGAGGATGGTGCCTGATGCTACGGAGGCATCAGGCTAAGGCGATGGATCATTGGTCCATCGCGCCGGAAAGGAAGTCGTCGAGGACGTTTCTCCCAGTTCCCAAGGAGCTACTGATGCAGCTGGTGTCGAAGAAGAAGAAGAATGTTAGTTTTTCGAACATTCCTTCGGATTCTTCGACCCTCCTACCATTGTGGGATCTCACGCATTCAGATCTCTCGCTCGGGTTCCTCACCCTAAGGACATTCCCAACAGAGGGGATGTTTTCGATGATGAAAGTCTCGAAAAGGTGTGGTGGGACCGAGTCCAGGAGATCGACGAGCTCAAGAACCCCACGAGAGTGGTATCTTCGTTCATTCGAACGACTCTAAATGTAAGTACCTGTTGATCGATATTTACATACATGTCTTTTCACGCTTCTTACTGTCTTTTTATACAGAAAGCCTTAGAGCAAATTGTTACTGTTCTTGAGTACAACAGACAACTCGTCCAGCTCTAACAGGAGAAGGCGGTACTCTGCGGGCAGGCAGAGATATGGTAAGTAACTGGTATTCATAGTCGTTTTATGTTTTGACCACTTATATAGTTCTTGTGGGGATTGTCATAGAAGATCTTACGATTAGATACTGGTCGTAGGAGGATTTACGACCAGGGTATTGTTGTAGAAAAACTTATGACGGGGTACTGGTTGTAGGAGGACTTACGACTAGAGTATTGTCATAGAAAAACTTATAACTAGGTACTGGTCATAAGAGGACTTACGACCAGGGTATTTTCGTAGAAAGACTTACGACTAGCTCTTGGTCGTAGAAGAACTTACGACCGCTCGTTTTATGCAAATGTCTACTCTTTTCCTTTGTAGGTTCAAGAGTGACGAGAAGACCTTAGCTGATTCTCTCGACTATGAGAAAGCCGAGATGAAAAAGCTAAGTAAGAAGAATGAAGACCTCTTGAATAAACTTCAGGAGGCAAACTCTACAATCCAAAAGTTGCAAGGACGAATAAACGGTAAGTACTGAACTTAAAACCGCTTACGACCTTTCTTTCTTTCTCTAACTCTTATTCTTTTTCAGAGAAAGACCAAGAGGTCCAATCATGGGAGGAGCGCTATTCAAAGAGCACTGCCTGTCACGATGAAGTTGTTAAGAAGTTAGATTCTCGACTAGTTGGTAAGCAAATATTTACCTGTGATTGATTTTGTTTTCCTTTCGAGGTCGTTTTTTCTGATTGGTCTTATTCTTTTCGGAGCAAGCAGTAGAAATAAAACGACTCCGTGAGGATTCGACTCGCAATCAAGAGGAAATGAAGGCTTCAAAGATCAATCTTCAAGACAATGTCTCTCTTTTGAACAATGTACTCGGTGGGCTTCATGCTAAGGGGATTACTCCTCGTGATGACACGCTATCTACCCACTCGAGTGCCATTGGCGATCAAGTCAGAACATTGAAAGAGTTGGTGACTACTTTGAAGACTAATCAATTCAATTCGATAAAGGAGGCGGTCAAAGAGGGAATAAGATTTGTTTTAGCAAAACTTAAAGCTCATGATCCCAACCTTAATCTGCAACCCGTCATAGACAACTTCGCTTGCCCTGAAGCAGAAGCGGAGCAGTTAATGACGGAAATGCAGCTGATTGCCGAGGAAGTCACGGAGGATATGCAAATAAGATCTCCTTTGTCAAAGTAGTTTGTACCAGAGTCCTGAGTCCTGTAAAGACAAGTTTTTATTATTGTTGATATATAATCCTTCCTTCTTCCTGAAAATCATCTTGTCGAGTAGTTAGTAACTCATAAGATAATGAATGGAAAAAAGAGCAAGACTAAGAATTGAAGTCAAGTTAATAACTTTATCCTAGCCCCCGACTATTTGCTTGGTTTATTTAGATAAACCGAGTAAATAGTGTGAAATGTGTCTTCTTAAAAAGAGAGGTTTAGCTAACTTGTAGTTTTTCAATTACGATTATCATGCACTGGTCGAAAGAGTAGGAATGAGTTGACACTAGGAAGTTCCTTCTAGTAGGCAGGACCACGTGTAGAGAGGAAATGCTTCAACTAGGTGATGTTACCATCTTCGACCAGACTAATCAAATCAAGAATAGTCAACTTGAGTTAGATAAACGTCTGGAGTTACTTAAAAATTTGTTCAACTCATTCGAGTACACTTAGTAGGTTCGCTTTGGTAGCAAGAGTTAGAAATAGGACGATGCTAGGAAGTTCCTTCTAGTGGGCAAGACCACGTGCAGAGAGGAAAGTCTTCGACTAGGTGTTGCAACTTCCTCCGACTAGTTACGATGAAGCGAGTTTACCAAAAGTAGTCGAGCAAATTTGAAAAATGTACTCGGCTTAATTTATTTTTCAAAAAAAAATGAATGAAGAAATAACCTAACGTACTAAGAGTCAGCTTGATATTATTTCGTCCATGTTTTAAACCCAAGCTCTTTGTGTTGGCAGCAAAAAGGGAGGAACGAGTCGACACTAGGAAGTTCCTTCTAGTGGGCCAGACCACGTGCAAAGAGGAAAGGTTTCGACTAGGTGATGTTACCATCCATTCGACCAGTGTAAAGATGAACTGGGTATTGGTTGTAGAATGTCTTACGACCAATGTATTGTCGTAGAAAAGCTTACGACTAGGAACTGGTCGTTGGCAGACCTTCGACCAGGGTATGGTTGAAAAAATTGTCAAAGCTCTACTCAAAGTAAAACAACAAAGATAGAAAGAACATGATACTTTATTGTAGGGTTGGTCAGTTTACACATAAAATTTGTGTAACTGGTCGATGTTCCAAGAATTAGAGAGAACTCTGCTGTCTTCTATTGCTAGTCGTACCGAACCTGGTCGCATAACTTCGACCACAGTGTAAGAACCTTCCCACCTGGGGGAAAGCTTGTTCCGATTAGACTGGGATTGAATTTTCCTCAATACCAAGTTACCTATAGTAAGGCTGCGAGGTTGGACCTTACGATTGTAGTATTTGCTCAGGGCTTGCTGGTAGTGATGAGAACATCACTTCTTCGGATACACACAACAATCCTCCACTTCACAGTCAAGGACCAATCACTAGAGCTCGCGCCCGACAATTGAATTTACAGGTGAGCTCGTTCCTAAGTACTTCTTTTTGTTCATTTGAGAATCGATTGCTACCTAATGATTTAATTATGATTAGGAACCATGGAGAGGACCTGGAAGTACTTGGAGAAGGGCTACGAGGCGCACAAGTCCAGCGAGGGCAGTCGAATCATGTTGGAGGCCCAACTCAAGCCGACTTTGAATCCAATTCGGAGTCCAGGACCAGGCCGCACTAAAACGGACGCCCAGATCGCATCCGGGCTCCGTTTTGGACGTTCCACATATGTATGGAAAGCTGAGAAGACGACCTTTCCAATGGCTCTAGTCCCATGTCAAAATTCCTTCTGAATCAACAGGAATCATTGAAACAATTGGGCTTTCAGAATCTGTCAGGGTGCTGCGCCACCATCTTTTGGGCCGTTTGGCTTTGTATCGTGTTGGAGCCCATTAGGGCGCGTCCAGGGGTTTTGCACGCCCCTCAGTCCTCTATATCCAGCTGCCACCCCCACCATTAGGGTTGAGTTTTGCTTAGATTAATTCTGTCTTGAACCGTTTCGCCGTTCATCGGTTGGTGAGACCCCAACTTTCGAGTGCTAAAACAATACATCTGCAATTCCGTTGTGTTCTTCCTTGTTCTTGCTTGTGTTCTTCGATTCGCAGCGAGGATTAGCCTTCTTATGCGAGGTCAACCGGCTACGCGGTTGATAACCCGAGGAGACGTGGTGCTGCGATTGCGGGTTCGAACGTGTTGTTCGAAGTTTAATCGATTTGTGTCGCGCCCCACTAAATCGAACATATCCGAACTGTTGGAAGATCGAACCTCGCTCCCATCAAGTGGTAATCGAGCTTCAGTGTTCCTTCAGTTCGAAGTTTACCCTACCCTTGTTGTTTTCGGTTTCATCCTAGAGTCCAAGAAAAGCCCTACAAAAAATTGTAGTCATAGGTTGTTCCTGTCCCAGATCTCGCTTAACCTTTTGCACAATTTGATTTCAGAGTCCGTAGTGTTGAGTTTGTGTCCTTAGGTGAGTTGTGTTGTCGGGTTTAGATCGTGTTTTATTTCGGGTTGTCTTGCTTCCGCTACCTCTCATACAAACCCTAGCCGTCAACTTTTGTTTCTCCCACCCTCTGCTTTTTGAGTCATCCATCGCGCCTCGTGATCACCCAAAGACCTTTCCCCATTGAGTCTCGTGATCACCCAGACCATCCCCACCTCTTCCCGAGCTTCCGCCCCAATTTCCACCAATTTCTTCCCCGATTTCATTTCGCCTCCACAAAGAACTATAACTCGAGGCCCTCCTTCAAACGGCCATAACTTTCGTGATACTGGACTCAAATCGATTTAATTTTTTGTTGAAATTGGGTGAAATTAAATTTTGCATCCAAACTCCCCCACTTTATCGGGTTCGCGAATTTATTTTGCCCACATTTGGCCCGAAAGTGCAAGACTCGAGCTCAACTTTCATCACCAAATTTACAAAGACATTCATCATTTTCAGAGACCACACCTTACATCGATTGAGGTGAAACTTTGTGTGGTTCCTATTTCGTGCTTCACTTTGTGAAAAAATAACAGAAAAAAAAGAAACCAAAAAGAAAAAAAAATCGCACCGGTTTTACCCGAGAGCAAAGGCACTGAGAGCACTCCGTGCCTATTAAAAAAATAGAGAGCACAGCTTTTAGGTGATGAGATATTGATTTGTGCCGTCTTTACCGCCATCCTTGTTGTTTGTTTTGCCCGCCATCTTTGTTGTCGCCTTGGCTTTACTATTCGGTCTTGACTCCTTGTTCATCATATCATACCGCTATAGGACACATTTAGACCAAAGAACTAGGACCAAGATGTTTTGGACATTTACTCACCATTACTATCTGTTATTGATTTGTGTTCCACTAACATATTTGGCCTTCCAAGCTCCATATACCTACTTCCGGATACCACGACTTTTGACCCTTGCAATCGCAAAGACCACGCTCGGTATCACGAACCACCCACCGGTTGTACCACCCATCGCTTATGCGATGGTAAGAACACTTGTAAGAGCTTGGTAAGCCACTTCCTTTGCGGTTCCCCACCGTCCTCCTTTGTAGTTGATAGGGATAATCATTTTGTTTTCCCCGTGTTTCCACTAACCATGGCAGGGGGCGAAGGGGCGGACACCGGCCGATTTCAACGAGTGTGTTAGTCGCGCCAGCCTACAAGCTGCGCCGACAAACAAAATGCTTCATTCATCGATCTCGCTCGCGAATGGACACCATCGCCGCCGCCATTGCCCGCTTGAACACCACGTAAGGCATTGAGCGGGTGGAGCGGCGGATGGTCGACCTCACCGGTCGATGGACGCATTGAGGCACACCGCCACTGTCAATGACGGCCATCATCATGATGATGACACAAAGGCATGATGCGGTTGGCAACATTGATCACGGAGACACAAGATGCACGACTACGCCGGCGCTTTCAAAGAAAAAGTATATGGTATGGGAGGTAATAACCGTAACCGCCATGGTAACGATGACCCTTTTGCTAAAGTCAAGTTTACCATCCCATCTTTTTCTCGCCTTTATGATGCTGCAATATATCTTGATTGGGAGATGACGGAGAGCGTAAGTTTAATTCTCACTTGGTTCCCGAACAACATAGAGTTAGACAAGCTACTAGTGAGTTTAAGGACTTTGCTATTATCCGTGGAATGAACTGGGTACCATGCGCTACAACCCGACACATGGGAGCGGTTAAAAGAAGCTATGCGTAATCGCTTTGTTCCTCCCTCATATAAACGTGATTTGAGAAAAAATTACAACGCTTAGAACAAGGTGATAGTTCTGTTCAGGACTATTATGCTGAGCTTCAAAAGGGTATGATGCGTTGTGGGGTTGTTGAGGAAACAGAGGATAAGATTTGTCGTTTCTACGGGGGGTTACGGCATGAAATTCAGGACATTGTTGATTATAAAGATTTTACTATCACAACCGCTTGTTCCAGCTTGCTATGCTTGCAGAAAAAGAATTGCAGGGACGCAAGGAATCAGCGACGGCAAGCACCGGACGACCCTCCTACATGCCGCGAACGACTACATCGACGGGACTGCCCAAGTCTTCTTCGAGTTTTCATTCTCCTCCACCACCAGTGAACAAGATTGCTGCAGCGCCACCGAAGCCACCTTCCACGACACGCCCTGCAGATTCTACAAAAAAAAATTTGCAGGCTCCAGCCAAGAGTTCTTCTTCCGTGGCTTCCACGGGCGCTCCTCCGACATTCAAGGCCACCGCTGCCATGGACTTGGTCATGTGCGAGGAATTGCCCTAGCTAACGAGCATACATCGCCACGTAAGATGGAGGCTACATCAAGACTTCGGATGTCGAGGAGGATGATGACGTTGTCGCCGCCTCGGACGACAATGGCGGTGGTCATGACGACTGTTCCTTGGTGGGGCATCCACAATGACGCCACGAGCATCATTGTGCAATGAGTCCTCAAAGACACAGTACAACAACCCGATAAGCTTCAACGCCAAAATTTGTTTCAGACTTTCTTTGCAATCAAGAACCGCCAAGACGTGTCATCATTGATGGAGGAAGCTGCAACAACTTGGTGAGTTCTGATTTGGTCAAGAAGCTTGGCTTGACCACGCGACCGCATCCACATCCATACCATATTCAAGGGTTAAATGACTCGAAAAGCTAAGGTAACACAAACATGCCGAGTCCATTTTTCCATTGGTGGTTATGCCGATCATGTTGATTGTGATGTGGTTCCCATGCAAACATGCTCTCTTTTATTGGGTCGACCTTGGGAATTTGATAATGATGCTTTACACCATGGTAGTAGTAACAAATACACTTTTATGCATAAGGAAAGAAAGTTACTTTACCGCTTTTGACCCCAAATGAGATTATAGAGGCCGATAGGGAGCGAGTGCTCACGCTAATGATCCAACTAACATGATAAATCTGAAAAACATTCTCATTATGCTTGCCACAAAATCAGACCTTGCTGAAATTGATGATATTAATGATACATGCTATGCTTTTGTGTGCACAGATGCTTTATTTTCTCTTGATAATATGCCTTGCACTTTGCCCGCCTCCCTGCCACTAACCTTTTGCGTGATTTTAGAGATGTTTTCCCGATGAGATACCTCCAGACTTCCACCCATTCGAGGGATTGAGCACCAGATTGACTTGATCCTCGGAGCGAGTTTGCCAAACCGTGCGGCGTCAGACCAATCCCAAGAGACTAAGGAGATTCAGCGACAAGTCCAAGAACTTTTGGACCGTGGGTACGTGCGTGAGAGCCTTAGTCCTTGTGTTGTTCTGTTCTTTTGGTACCCAAAAAGATGGTTCTTGGCGATGTGTGTAGATTGTAGAGCCATTAACAACATTATTATAAGGTATCGCCATCCTATTCCCGTGCTAGACGACATGCTTGATGAGTTGTGTGGTGCTATAATTTTCACAAAGATTGACTTGCGTAGTGGATACCACCAAATAAGAATGAAACTTGGCGATGAATGGAAAACTGCTTTTAAAACTAAGTTCGGCTTGTATGAGTGGTTAGTCATGCCTTTTGGTTTAACTAATGCACCTAGCACTTTCATGAGATTAATGAATGAGGTTTTACGTCCTTTCATTGGCAAATTTGTGGTTGTTTACTTTGATGATATCTTGATTTATAGCAAGTCCATGGATGAACATTTGAATCACTTACGTGCTGTTTTTAATGCTTTGAGAGATGCACGTTTGTTTGGTAACCTTGAGAAGTGCACCTTTTGCACGGATCGAGTCTCTTTTCTTGGCTATGTTGTGACTCCACAGGGAATTGAGGTTGATAGAGCCAAGGTGGAGGCGATATGGAGTTGGCCCACGCCCACGACGGTCTCCCAAGTGCGGAGTTTTCTTGGCCTTGCAGGGTTTTATCGCCGCTTTGTCAAGGAATTCAGCACCATTGTGACACCGCTGATTGAGTTGACAAAGAAGGAGTCGTGTTTCATTGGGGCCATCACAAGAGGAGTCCTTTAATCTTTTGAAGGACAAGCTTACACACTCACCATTGCTCCAACTTCTGGATTTTGGTAAGACTTTTGAGCTGGAATGTGATGCTAGCGGAATTGGTATTGGTGGTGTTTTGATGCAAGAAGGCAAACCTGTTGCCTACTTTAGTGAAAAATTGAATGGTCCTGCTCTTAATTATTCCACGTATGATAAAGAATTGTATACTCTTGTTCGTTCTTTAGAGATGTGGCAACACTATTTACGGCCTAAAGAATTTGTCATTCATTCTGATCATGAATCACTTAAGCATATTCATAGTCAAACCAATTTGAATCGTAGACATGCTAAGTGGGTTGAATTTATTGAATCTTTTCCTTATGTCATTAAACACAAGAAAGGGAAGGATAATGTGATTGTCGATGCTTTGTCTCGATGCTATACCATGTTGTCTCAACTTGATTGTCACATTTTGGTCTTCAAACCATTAAAGGACAATATGCTTTAGATGCTGATTTTAAGGATGTGTTGTTGCATTGTAAAGAGGGACAAGCATGGAATAAATTCGTGATCAATGATGGGTTCTTGTTTAGAGCTAACCGCCTATGCATTCCAGCTTGGATCCGTTCGTCTTTTGTTGTTGCAGAGGCGATGGAGGCGGTTTGATGGGACATTTTGGTGCTAAGAAGATGGAGGACGTTCGCCACACACACACTTTTGGCCAAAAATGAGGCGAGATGTTGAGTGGTTTGTGGCTCGCTGCACTACATGTCAAAAAGCTAAGTCTCGCTTGAATCCACATGGTTTGTATATGCCTCTTCCTGTTCCTTCTATTCCGTAAGCGATATTTCTATGGACTTTGTTTTAGGATTGCCCAGACTAAGAGGGGAGGGATAGCATTTTGTTGTTGTGGATCGTTTTTCTAAGATGGCTCATTTTATACCATGTCATAAAACCAATGATGCCATTCATATTGTCGACATCTTTTTCAAAGAGATAGTTCGCTTGCATGGTATGCCTTCTACTATTGTTTCAGATCGTGATGCCAAGTTCTTGAGTCACTTTTGGCGTACTCTATGGAACAAGTTGGGTACAAAGTTGTTGTTCTCTACAACATGTCACCCACAAACTGATGGCCAAACCGAGGTGGTGAACCGCACATTGTCTACCATGCTGAGAGCTGTTTTGACGAATAATTTGAAGCTGTGGGAAGAGTGTTTGCCGCATGTTGAGTTCACATATAATCGAGCGGAACACTCCACCACCAAGGTAAGTCCTTTTCAGGTAGTATATGGATTCAATCCCCGTGCCCCCTCTTGATATTTTACCTTTGCCTACTAGTGAGAGAGTTCATAATGATGCTAAGGAGCGTGCTGATTTTATTGTCAAAATGCATGACACTACTAAGGCAAACATTGAAAAGATGAATGAAAAATATAGGATTGCTGGTAGTAAAGGTAGAAAGGAAGTTAAACTTGCACCGGGTGATTTTGTTTGGTTGCACTTGAGAAAGGATAGATTTCCTGAGTTAAGAAAGTCAAAATTGATGCCTAGAGCTGCTGGTCCTTTTAAGATAGTTGAGAAGATAAATGATAATGCATATAAACTTGAGTTGCCTTCCGAGTTTGGGGTTAGTCCCACCTTTAACATTTCAGATTTGAAGCCATACTTGGGAGAAGAAAATGAGGCTGAGTTTTGGACAACTCCGCTTCAAGAGGGGGAGGATGATGAGGACATCACTTCTTCGGATACACACAACAATCCTCCACTTCATAGTCAAGGACCAATCACTAGAGCTCGCGCCCGACAATTGAATTTACAGGTGAGCTCGTTCCTAAGTACTTCTTTTTGTTCATTTGAGAATCGATTGCTACCTAATGATTTAATTATGATTAGGAACCATGGAGAGGACCTGGAAGTACTTGGAGAAGGGCTACGAGGCGCACAAGTCCAGCGAGGGCAGTCGAATCATGTTGGAGGCCCAACTCAAGCCGACTTCGAATCCAATTCGGAGTCCAGGACCAGGCCGCACTAAAACAGACGCCCAGATCGCATCCGAGCTCCGTTTTGGACGTTCCACATATGTATGGAAAGCTGAGAAGACGACCTTTCCAATGGCTCTGGTCCCATGTCAAAATTCCTTCTGAGTCAACGGGAATCATCGAAACAAGTGGGCTTTCAGAATCTGTCAGGGTGCTGCGCCACCGTCTTTTGGGCCGTTCGGCTTTGTATCGTGTTGGAGCCCATTAGGGTGCGTCCAGGGGTTTTGCACGCCCGTTAGTCCTCTATATCCAGCCGCCACCCCCACCATTAGGGTTGGGTTTTGCTTAGATTAATTCTGTCTTGAACAGTTTCGCCGTTCATCGGTTTGTGAGACCCCAACTTTCGAAAGTGCTAAAACAATACATCTGCAATTCCGCTGTGTTCTTCCTTGTTCTTGCTTGTGTTCTTCGATTCGCAGCGAGGATTAGCCTTCTTGGCGAGGTCAACCGGGCTGCGCACGGTTGATAACCTGAGGAGACGTGGTGCTGCGATTGCGGGGTTCGAAACGTGTTGTTCGGAAGCCAAATCGATTTGTGTCGCGCCTCCACTAAATCGAACATATCCAGAACCTGTTGGAAGATCGGGACCCCGTTCCCATCAGGTAGACTGCTGAACGGAGTAAAGCTTGATTTTTGTTCTCTTCGAGTACGTTAATGTCATCCGTTCGAAGTTGTTCTTGGATTGAGTCGTTGAAACTCTCGACCCTTGTAAACTCGATCTTTAGTTCTGGTGGAAGCATGGCTTCGGCACCGAAGACTAGGAAAAAAAGGTGTTTTTCCTGTTGCCCGACTAACAGTTGTGCGAACTGCCTATAATACTGAGGGTAATTCTTGTACCCAAGCCCCCCCGAGTGATTAACAGACTGGTCGAAGACTTGAGTTTTAATTCTCTGCATTATTTGTCCATTCGCTCTTTCGACTGCCCCCATTGCTTTGGGGATGGGCAACGGAGGTGTAACACAGCTTGGTACCCATCTTGTTGCAAAATTCCTGAAATTTGGCGCTCGAAAATTTTTTACTATTATCTGTGATTATTCAACTTGGGACTCCAAACCGAGTAATCACACTTCTCATCATAAACCATTTTGCAGCTTCTGTTGTTATCCCAGTCACAGGTTCGGCTTTGATCCATGTTGTGAATGTATCAATAGCCACAAAAAGGAACTCGAAGCTTCCTGGAGAGTCTCCTCTCATGAGTAGTCGTCGAATCGCGAGTGCTTTCGCAGCTCGTATGCCAGCCAGCAAACCTTCGTACTTTGCCATGTTGTTAGTGGCCTAAAAGTTTAATTGAATGTCATACTTTAAGGTTTTTCCATTAGGAGATTCCAGGACCACCCCAGCCCCTGAGCCACTTAAAGTAAGTGATTCGTCGAAGTACATCGTCCACTGGTCGTGGGAATTGTACTGGGGATCCTAAACAGGTTTAGGATTTGTCCATTCGGTGACAAAGTCTGCCAAGATCTGGGATTTAATGGCCGTTCAAGACACGAAATGGAGGTCAAACTCTCCAAGTTCTACTAACCACTTAGAAATGCGTCCCGCTGCTTCCCTATTCTGGAGGATCACTCCTCAGGGAAACTCAGACGACATAAGTATCTTGTGCACCTGAAAATAATGCCGCAGTTTCCTCGAAGACATAAGGAGGGCATAGAGAAGTTTTTGGACCTGAGGGTAACGCTCCTTCGGACCGTGTAAAACTTCACTCATGTAGTACACTGGTCGTTGGACGTTTTCACGTTCTACGACTAGTACTGCGCTCACTGCTTGTGGCGTGGTAGCTAGATAAATTAAGAGCGTCTCTTCTGGTTTCGGAGAAACCAAAATAGGAGCACTCGTAAGATAACTCTTGACATCGTCAAAGGCAGCGTTTGCCTCTTCGAACCACTCAAAACCCTCGTGCTTCCTTAGAAGTTTGAAGAAATGTAGTCCTTTTTCTCCCAGTCGTGCGATGAAACGACTTAAAGCCGCCATACACCCCATGAGTTTTTAGACTTCTTTCTTCGTGTTTGGAGGGCACATTTGCACGATGGCCTTTATCTTTTCGGGATTTGCTTCAATCCCTCGTATAGAGACCAGGAATCCAAGCAATTTTCCCGAAGAGACTCCAAACACGCACTTCTCAGGATTGAGTTTCAGGTGGTGTTTTCTGAGGTTGTCGAACGTCTCCTGCATGTATGAAATATGATCAAGCCGTTTGATGCTTTTTACGACTAGATCATCAACATAGGCTTCCAAATTTCGACCTAGCTGAGGTGAAAAAGTCGATTGCATCAAGCGTTGAAAAGAAGCACCAACATTTTTTTAGACCAAATGGCATTCTAAAATAACAAAATGTACCAAATGGGGTAATAAATGCGGTCTTTTCTTCATCTCCTAGACACATATTAATCTGATGGTAGCCAGAATATGCATATAGAAAACTTAATGTTTCGCAACCAGCAGTAGAGTCAACCAACTGATCGATACGAGGTAAAGGGAAATCATCTCTTGGACAAGATTTATTAAGATCAGTGAAGTCTATACAAATTTGCCACTTGCCGTTAGACTTCCTAACCATTACAGGGTTAGCCAACCACTCTGGGTGGTCGACTTCTCTTATAAAGCCTGCATTAAATAGCTTGTCCAATTTTGACCTTATTGCATCACGTTGATCAGGGGCAAATCTCCATAATTTTTGTTTTACGGGTACTTTGTCAGGCGGTAGAGCTAGCCTGTGCTCGATTACTTCCCTGGGGACTCTGGGCATGTCGGATGCTTGCCACGCGAAGACATCTGTGTTTGCCCGAAGGAAAGCAATGAGGGTGTCTTCCTATTTGGGGTCGGTAGTATCCCTGATGTGAACAGTCTTCGAGGGCTCCTCCGGATCTAGGAGAACCTCTCTGACTTGGTCATTCAGCTTAGGTGCAGCTTTAGGTTTCGAATACTTGGTTGAAGGCTACCCTTTCTTTTCCCGAGTTGGTATCTGACCAACCATCTCGAGGGATTGACGGTCACATGTATGCGCCATCTTCTTATCACAGTGAATTGTGATTACTCCTTTGGGACCTGGCATCTTAAGACATTGATACCCATAATGAGTTACCATTAAGAATTTTGCCAAACCTGGTCGTTCGAGTATGGCGTTATCTGTCGTATCGAAATCGACCACATGAAAGGAGATCTTCTCCGTCCTGAAATTACTTGGTGAACCAAATGTTAAAGGAAGAGAAACTTGACCAATGGGTTTGGCCGAAGACCCCGGTACGATACCATGAAAAGAGTATCATACCCGTCTTACCTTGGTCCTAGGTACTTGCATCTCGTCCAGGGTATTTGTAAACAGAATGTTTAACGAGCTTCCACCATCAATGAATACTCGATTTACTCGACAGTTGTTGATGGTGGGTTCGACCACGATCAGAAAGTGACCTGGTCGAGTGGAAGGGATCGGGCAGTCAACCTTCTCAAAAGAGATGGTGACTTTCGACCACTTCGGTATCTTATTGACAAGAGGAAGCTCAATGGAGTTTACCTCACGTTCGACTGCCTTAAGCTGTCGCTTTGACTCGTATGCCGATGATCCCCCAAAGATGTGGTCGATGGTGTGTTCAGGATCTTGAAATGGTATCACCTCGTTGCTGTCCGACTGTGTACGACCACTAGCTTGCCCTACCTCTTCAAGGGTAGGAAGTGGTTCTTTGCCGTTGTAGTAGTCCTCGAGTTTTCGTTGAAAAACTCGGCAGTTACGAAGGTCATGTCCTTCCTTTTTATGGAAAGGGCACCACCTATGCTTATCATTCTTCTGTTCAAGGTGCTTACCTTTGCTTCAATCAGAGTATTACTTGGAACTTCGTGGCTTCTTATCGCTTACGGCCAGAACCTCCTTAGAACCATTGGCTTTAGGCTTTTGTCCTTCTTCTCGCTACCTTCACCAGCCTCTTGAGGAGGCTTGTCATCTCGATCAATGATTTTGGTCCACTCGACTGCTTCATCAGCAGTCGCGTATCGATCAGCCATCTCGAAGAGTTAAACGACAGTAGCCAGAGGATTCAAAGCGATATCTTCCGTGATTCTTCTGCTACGGACTCCCTACTTGAAGGCTCTGATAACGGATGAGTCAGAAACCTTAGGAATTGAATTGCGAACCTGACTGAAATGCCTGATGAATTGGCGTAATGTCTCGTGGTCGTTTTGTCTTATCCTGTGCAGGTTGTCCTCCCTCCCGAGGCGATGGTAGATGCCCTAGAAATTAGCTAGTAGAAGATCGCAGAGGTGTTGCCACGAGTAGATCAATCCGAGTGGTTGGTTTAACAACCACGATCGAGTGGACCCTTCGAGCCGTAACATCCCAAATTTTCCCTTTTGGCAAAATAAAACTTAAATTATTCTCCTTGGAATTTCTGGACTTTTTAAAAAAATTTCTTAATTATTTTAAGGGCAAAACAAATTTATTTGCAAAAACTATTACCAAGTTTAAGTTGGAAATATTTTATTTAAGTCCAGAATTTCTGTGAATTTTCTCATAATTGTTTTGGACTTTATTCGCTATTTTCTAAAGCCTATTTGAATTTTCAGGATTATTTAAATTGTTAAACCTTTAAAATTCCCCGCACAGTGCTTGGGCCGAATCTCAGCCGGCCCAATCCATCTTTTCGCGCCGCATGGCCCGCTCACTGCGTCGTCAAAACCTTGCGCATTAGGTTCACCGTCTTCTCCTCTTGCCCTTGGTACCACTCATTCACGTCACTGTGGCGCAAAGCGCCGGTGACCATAGGGGCCCGAGCGCCGCCGTTGCCGATCCTACGTGGCTCAGCTACGTCACCTCCACCTCAGTGCCACGAGCGCACTTTTCGTTGAGTCAGTGCCAACGTGGCAGCACGTCAGCACATGCGCAGAGCATCACCCCCCTGTGCACTGTTTCGTAGGCTGGGTTCACCGTGGACCTTTGACCAGTCATGGACTCAGTCCATTGACCAGCGGGCCCAGTTGTCATAGATCGATTCATTCACTGTGCAATGCTGACACAATAAATAAAATATCCTTTTAAAAAATAATTCAATAATTCTAGAAAATCAGATTTTAGGATTTCTTTAGGATTTAAACTTCTAGGAGCTCGTATTTCTTCATACAAACTCCGATTTAGGTGATTCAAATTTCTAAATTTATATAAAATCATAATATAGCTATCTAAACTAAAATTATTTCATTTGGAATTCATTTTGAATTTTATTTCAATTTGGCTTATTTTCATGTATAGATTTCGACGAATCCGAAGAGCCAGAATTAATCAACGACCAGACTTTTGAGCAAGGCAAGTTACATTCTTTGATCATATTTGAATCCTCGTATTTAAAATTATTTAAATTCTATTTTAAATTATGTACTGCATGCTTATTTAAATGCCTGTTTTTAAATTCATAGTTGTACCTAAATCCTTTCTATGGCCAATGTTGAAATTGAATCAAACATATTGTCACCAAAGATAAAACCTAGTTGATACAATAGTATGAACTAGGATCATTTGAAAAATGATATGCAACGACATGCTTAGACCAAAAGTATTTGATTTGGGGAAGTTTAGCCAAACGAACAACTATTGTTTTAAAGGTATATGGCTTTGGTTTGTTATGGAAGATTTTACAAATGATTTTGAAAAGAAAAAAGGAAAAGTTGGTTTGCACTTGGGCGAAATGGATGGTTGGTGGGTGCAGGTTTATGCACATGCTCAACCTGGTCAGGGTCGAGGCTCAGGGTTTTTTTTATTCGAAGTCGCCCAAGTTAGTTATGGACCGGCCTGAGAGCCGCTTTTGCTAAACTCCACCGTACTACCACATGTCCTGTGTGGTTAGGAGTAGGCTTAATAATTTCCAACACTCTACTGCTATTTGTGCCATGTGTTGTGTCGGTGTTGGTTAGACAGTATTCCCACCTGGCGCAAGAGGGGGCTTCCGGAGGATGGTCAGTCCAATGAAAGTGAAACCTTAGCAGGCATAAATACTTTAGGGTAGAGCATTGTAACGGTCTTGTGATAATTGCTTTGTCGCATGCCTTCGAAAGCGTGTATTGGCCGACATCAAAAGCAAATTATCTCTTGTGGGTAAATTTCTACCACCTCTGCAGAGAGTAAATCTATTCAAATAGCCGTGTCCACGGTCATAGACATGTTTAGAATTTGCTACTCAAAGTTAGACATTGGTTTTGATTTCAAAATGGATTTGACACAAATGGTTTATTAATTTGGAGTTGGGTGGTTAGCCATGAGATAGGAGGGTATCCTTCTCCACATCTTTGTGTGGAGGTTATCCAACTATAAAACTTGAGTTTCATAAAATGAATTTTAGTATAAAATAACTGCCTTGGAACTTAGCATAAATATTTGAAAGAAACATGGCTTTATGCAAAATCAACCCTATAAGCCTTCCTTTGTAATCCTTGTATGCATTAAATTCTGTTATTTGGGTGTAACTTGCGAGCACAGTAGTTGTGCTCATCCTTAGTTATTGCAAATAATCTCAGAGGAGTACTTCATGGACGAGGAGGACTTGGACGGCTAGGATGCACCTCCAGACGATTGCCTGTGACGTATCGTTTGGCCTACTACTATCTTTTGCTTTCCGCTGTAATTTTCTTTAGGCCAAATGCCCTTTTGTAATAAATACTATAATATTATGAATAATGTACGTGATGTGGACTTGTTACCATATTTGTAAACTGTGTACGTTAGCTTTTCTTGGAGTATTGTTGTAAACACAGAGAATCTGGGATTCTTCTATCCCAAGTTCGACAGAGATGGTATCAGAGCCAGGTTGACTATAGGTCGCAACCTTAGCTAGAATGGACAAGCCCTAAGGACTTATTTTCAAAAACTAAAAATATTATTTACCTATCTTTCTGGTGTCGTACTCAACCTTTCTTTTTAAAATTGTTTACTAACACTTGTCTATTCGAAATTGTAGATGGTCGAAGAACCTAGAGCCCTTTCCCGTGGAGCTTACGCTGGCTACTTCGCAACATCATTATGGAAGATGATGCAGTAGCTGGAGTTTCAAGAGAGACCATTTTACAAGGGATACGTTTATACAGTGGGTACTCAGAAGAGGTGGAGAGTAGAAGTGCTACTCTATGTCGATGCATTCAGCGAGGCACCGTTGCATATCTTCAACGCTCCGATGCTCCGCGATTCCTTCTTCACCAGCATTCAAGATGCAGCATAGGAGGCCATCTGCAGGGTACGATGACTCTACAAAGTCGAGCTTAACCACTCCCATTTTCACTTCTACTCACATCACTACCCCAACAGACAGCACAGCTCTTTTTGCCCCACCAGAAAGGAGGATTTTCCGGACCTGACCCTGCAAGTGGAGCTGTTAGTTGCGATGGACTATTGATACTAGTCCACCTTGGACAAGCTTCGCTCCACTCAGCAGAGGCTGCAGGAAGCAGAAGAGGAGTTGGCCTTGCTTAAAGCTGACGACGCTTCTTCCTCTGTTTAGGGAGAGTCTTCGACACCAGCACCAAAGAGATAGAGGACTGATAGTCATACCCTTTCAGCTTAGACCTTAGTCATAGATCATAACCTTTTGGTTAGTTATTACTTTACGCTTAGACGAATTGTGAGCTGTCGTGCCTTTGTGGCAGCCACAACCAAACTCTAAAGTATTAATAAAATAAAAGTTATTTGGAAAATTTGATCTTATGTGCTTTCTTGGTTCTTGGTGATTGTTATAAGTTATCCCCCTTAGTTCCCTTCTTCCATCTTTTCTAAGTCTTCAAGTTCTGGTAGATGGTGAACACTCGTAGATCTGGCAATGCAAATGCAAGTGGATAGGGCAATGCAAACGAGGATTATCAGAACAACCAGTTCCACCACCACCCCTAGCAGACGGACCCGATTGGAGACAAATGATGGCCAATCAGTCTCACTTGATTGACCTGCTAGCTCAGTCACTCAACAACACCCAAGCAGCAGCAGCAGCTCAAGCAGCACCACCACCTCCACCACCGCAAAGAGTTAACATATCAGAATTCATGAGAATGCGTCCTCCAACATTCTCTAGTAGCACTGAGCCGATGGATGTAGACAAGTGGCTCTGGGAAATTAGCAAGAAATTGGACGTTGCCTAGTGTAATGACCGTGAGAGAGTCCTGTTTGCCTCTCACCAACTGAACGGACCTGCTTCAGAGTGGTGGGACAATTTTTCTCAGTCTCACACCAATGCCTAGGCTATCACTTGGGATGAGTTTGTGCAGGCATTCCGCCCTACACATATTCCTTCGGGCATGGTGACCCTAAAGAAAACAGAGTTTCGTACACTGCGCCAAGGCAACCGTACTGTTAATGAATATCTCCACAAGTTCAACCAGCTTGCCCGTTACGCTCCAAAGGATGTGGCTACAGATGAAGCAAAATAGCAACGTTTCTTGGAGGGCCTCAATGACGATCTTTCTGTTCGTCTAGTTGCACAAGACTACACCGACTTTCAGCAGTTGGTGAATAAGGCCATTCGTCAGGAAGGTAAACATTTGGAAATAGAGAATCGCAAAAGAAGGATGTTGGCTCAGATGTTTAACCTAGGAGGATTTCCCAAGCCTCGCCCCACTTCTTTTCAGTAGCCGCAGCATAATAGATTCTAGTCATCTTCATCTTCCAAGACACCCGCACCTGTGCCAGCTCAGCGCTCCAACAACCCCAACTTCCGCAACATTGCTCTAGGGGGGTAGTTTCAGAAGAAGGCAAGTCCCTCAGCTGTAGGAATCACATGTTTTCACTACAATGAGACTAGACACTACGCCAACAAGTGCCCAAAGAGGCAACAACCAGAAGCACCAGAAAGGCCTAATCAAGGAGTTCCACCTCAGTAACGCTCAACCACAAGGACAAGGTTCTTTGCTGAAAGGACGCGTGAACTATGTCCCTACCAAGAAGCTCAGATAAAGACCGGATGTGGTCCTTAGTACGCTTTTGTCAACTCAAGATCAAAGATCGCTTTTATTTGATTCAGGAGCTTTACATTCTTTTGTATCACGTCAATTTGTGGGCAAATGTGGGTTAGCTATATCTTCCCTTGTTAACCCTATGAGGATATTATCTCTGGGATTAGAAATGAGAACTAAATCTCATTGCCCAGACCTTACCTTGGACATAGAAGGGGTGCCTTTCTTAGATGATCTTATAGTTCTTACCTCTCAAGGGTTAGATGTAATTCTTGGAATGGATTGGCTAGCCAAGAATTAAGGCCAAATAGATTGTACCAACCGGACTATCACTCTCGTTAATGACCAAGGGATCAAAGTGGAATTCAGACCAAGGAATACGGTTGAAGAAAACTCTGTCCTTAACAGGGGATAATGTTGGAAGAAATTCCAGTGGTACAAGAATACTCAGATGTGTTCCCTGAAGATTTGCCGAGTATGCCACCGATAGGGACATTATGTTCTTAATTGACCTAGTCCCAGGGACAGCCCCAATCTCGAAGAGACCCTACCGTTGCCAGCTAATGAGTTAGCAGAATTGAAGAGACAAATTGAAGAATTGTAGAACAAAGGTTATATCTAGCCAAGCTCATCACCTTGGAGAGCACCAGTACTATTTGTCAAGAAAAAGGACAATAGCATGAGGATGTGTGTGGATTACAGATCGCTTAATGAGGTCACAATCAAGAATAAGTATCCATTACCCAGGATCGATGATCTCTTTGACCAGTTAAAAGGAGCAAGTGTATTCTCCAAGATTGACCTGAGATCGGGTTACTATCAGCTGAAGATCAGACTCGAAGACATTCCCAAGACTGCTTTCACAACCAGATATGGATTGTAGGAGTTTACGGTGAAGTCTTTCGGTCTCACAAATGCACCGGCTTATTTCATGAATATGATGAACAAAGTGTTTATGAAATTTTTGGATAAGTTTGTGGTTGTATTCATCAATGACATTCTTATATACTCCAAAGATGAAGAAGAGCATGAAAAGCATCTCAAGGCTGTATTGGAAAGAATCAGAAATCAGAAGCTTTATGTCAAGTTTAGAAAGAGTGAATTCTGGCTAAAACAAGTGGCTTTTCTCGATCACATTGTTTTAGCAGGAGGAATGGCTATGGATTCGGCCAAAGTTGAAGCCGTAATGGATTGGAAGCAACCTAAGTCTGTTACAGAAATAAGAAGTTTTCTTGGTTTAGCAGGATATTACCGCAGATTCATCGAAGATTTCTCAAAGACAGCTAGGCCCATGACTCAGCTACTAAAGAAGCAAAAGAAGTTTGAATGGACAGAAGCCTGTGAAAAGAGTTTCCAAGAATTGAAGCAAAGGCTAGTTTCAGCACCAGTGTTGGTTTTGCCTGATATTCACAAGGACTTTGAAGTGTTCTGCGATGATTCACATCAAGGACTTGGATGTGTGTTGATGCAAGAAGTCAAGGTTGTAGCTTACGCATCTCGCTAGTTATGGCCTCATGAAGGGAATTACCCGACACATGACTTGGAATTGGCAGCAATTGTGCATGATTTAAAGATATGGCAACATTATCTCATTGGTAATCGCTGTGAGATCTTTACGGATCATAAGAGTTTGAAATATATCTTCACACAGTCAGAACTCAACCTGAGACAAAGAAGGTGGTTAGAACTGATCAAGGATTATGACATTGGTATTCATTACCATCTCGGTAAAGCCAATGTAGTTGCAGATGCTTTGAGCAGAAAAGGGTATTATAACACAATGTTGGTTCAAAAAAACCAGCCAAGATTGTTTGAAGAATTAAAATAGTTGAATTTGGAAATAGTAAGTCAAGATTGTGTGAACACTTCGGAGGTGCAGCCCACAATACAAGAACAAATCCGAGAAAATCAGAAAACAGATGAGAACATCAAGGAAATTCAGAAAAATATGAGGATGAACATGTTACAGTATGGTTTGGAAGTTGTATCTGTGTGCCCAATCGCAAAGAGATAAAACAGATGATCTTACAAGAAGCCCATGAATATCCTATTTCTATTCATCCTGGAAGTACTAAGATGTACCAGGATCTAAAAAAAATACTGGTGGGTCAGCATGAAACGAAAGATTGCTGAGTACGTTGTTCATTGTGGGTTAAAGCAGAACATCAAAGACTTGTAGGATTGTTGCAACCATTACCAATTCTAGAGTGGAAGTGGGAAGAGATCAGTATGGACTTTATCACCGGACTTCCTAGGACCCAATCAGGATATGATTCCATTTGGGTAATAATCGATCGATTGACCAAAGTAGCACATTTCATTCTAGTCAAAACTACATACAGAATTAGTCAGTTAGCAGAGTTGTACATGGCAAAGATTGTTTGTCTGCATGGTGTCCCAAAGAAGATAGTGTCAGATAGAGGTTCGTAGTTCACATCAAGGTTTTGGAATAGTCTGCACGAAGCATTGGGAACAAGACTCAATTTCATTACTGCTTATCATCCCCAAACAGATGGATAGACAGAGCATGTCAATCAGATTCTTGAAGATATGCTATGAGCCTGTGCTATAGATTACGAAAAAAGTTGGGACAAAAATCTTCCCTATGCAGAATTTTCGTATAACAATAGCTATCAAGTCAGCCTTCAAATGTCACCATTTGAAGCACTTTACGACAGGAAGTGTAGAACACCACTCCTTTGGGATGAAGTAGGAGAACATCAATTCTTTGGCCCTGCATTGATTTCAGAAGCAAAAGGAAAGGTAAAGATGATAAGGGAACGTTTGAGAGTAGCACAGTCCCGCTAGAAAAGTTATGCCGATAATCACCGAAGAGATCTATCCTTTGAAACAGGAGATTTTGTTTATCTTAGAGTGACTCCACTTAGATGTGTAAAAAGATTTCGGACCAAAGGAAAACTTGCACCAAGATTTGTTGGACCATACAAGATTTTGGGAAAAAGAGGAGAAGTTGCTTACCAACTCGAGCTACTAGAATCACTATTAATAGTTCATGATGTTTTCCACGTATCTCAGTTGAAGAAATGTCTCCGAGTACCCACAGAGCAAACTTCCCTTGAGAATATCGATTTGCAAGAAGACTTCACCTATGTGGAATATCCAGTCAAGATTCTTGATGTGGCAGAATGTATAACTAGGAGCAAAGTCATCCGTTCCTATAAAGTGCAGTGGAGCAATCACTCAGAAGAAGAGGCCACTTGGGAACGAGAAGAAGATTTGAAAGCCGAGTATCCCCACCTCTGTGCTAACCACTCTGAATCTCGAGGACGAGATTCCCTTTAAGGGGGTAGGTTTGTAACATCCCAAATTTTCCCTTTTGGCAAAATAATACTTAAATTATTTTCCTTGGAATTTCTGGACTGTTTAAAAACTTTTCTTAGTTATTTTAAAGGCAAAACAAATTTATTTGCAAGAACCATTACCAAGTTTAAGTTGGAAATATTTTATTTAAGTCCAGAATGTCTTTGAGAATTTTTGTGAATTTTCTCATAATTTTTTTGGATTTTATTTGCTATGTTCTAAAGCCTATTTGAATTTTCAGGATTATTTAAATTGTTAAACGTTTAAAAATCCCCACACAGTGCTTGGGCCGAATCTCAGTCGGCCCAATCCATCTTTCCGCGCCGCATGGCCCGCTCACCGCATCGTCAAAACCTTGCGCATCAGGTTCACCGTCTTCTCCTCTTGCCCCTGGTACCACTCATTTGCGTCGCCGTGGCGCGGAGTGCCAGTGACCATAGGGGCCCGAGCGCCACCGTCGTCGGTCCTACGTGGCTCAGCTACGTCACCTGCACCTCAACACCACGTGCGCACTTTTCACGAAGTCAAGCCACGTGGCGCCACGTCAAGACATGCGCAACAAGATCACCCCCTATGCATCTTTTTTAGAGGCCGGGTTCATCTGGACTTTTGACCGGTCATGGACTCAGTCCATTGACCAGCAGGCCCACTTGTCATAGACCGATTCAGCCACTGTGCAATGCTAACGCAATAAATAGAATATCCTTCAGAAAAATAATTCAATAATTCTAGAAAATCATATTTTAGGATTTCTTTAGGATTTAAACTTCCAAGAGCTCGTATTTCTTCATACGAACTCCGATTTAGGTGATTCAAATTTATAAATTTATATAAAATCATAATATAGCTATCTAAACTAAAATTATTTCATTTGGAGTTCATTTGAAGTTCATTTTGAATTTTATTTGAATTTGGCTTATTTTCACATATAGATTTCATTTAATCCAAGAACCGTAATTAATCAACGACTAGACTTTTGAGCAAGGCAAGTTACATTCTTTGATCATATTTCAATCTCAGTATTTAAAATTATTAAAATTATGTTTTAAATTATGTACTGCATGCTTATTTAAATTCAGTTATTTAAATGCCTGCTTTTAAATTCATAGTTATGCCTAAATCCATTGTATGGCTAATGTTGAAATTGAATCAAACATGTTGTCACCATAGATAAAACTTGGTTGATACAATAGTATGAACTAGGATTATTTGAAAAACGATATGCAAAGACATGCTTAGACCAAAAGTATTTGATTTGGGGAAGTTTAGCCAAATGATCAACTATTGTTTTAAAGGTCTATGGTATTGGTTTGTCATGGAAGATTTTACAAATGATTTTGAAAAGTAAAAAGGAAAAGTTGGTTTGTACTTGGGCAAAATGGATGGTTGGTGGGTGCAGGTTGATGCACGAGCTCAACCTGGTCAGGGTCGAGGCTCAGGGTTTTTTTTTATTGGAAGTCGCACAAGTCAGTTAAGGACCGGCCTGAGAGCCGCTTTTGCTAAACTCCACCATACTACCACATGTCCTGTGTGGGCAGGACTAGGCTTAATAATTTGCAATACTCTACCTATTATTTGTGCCATGTGTTGTGTGGGTGTTGGTTAGACAGTATTCCCACCTGGCGCAAGAGGGGGCTTCCAGAGGATGGTCTGTCCAATGGAAGTGAAACCTTAGCGAGCATAAATACTTTAGGGTAGAGCATTGTAACAGCCTTGTGATAATTGCTTTGTCGCACGCCTTCGGAAGTGGGGATTGGCCGATATCAAAAGCAAATTATCTCTTGTGGGTAAAGTTCTACCACCTCTGCAGAGAGTAAATCTATTCGAATAGCCGTGTCCATGGTCATGGACATGTTTAGCATTTGCCACTCAAAGTTAGACTTTGGTTTTGATTTCAAAATATATTTGACACAAATGGTTTATCAATTTGGAGTCGGGTGGTTAGCCATGAGATTAGAGGGTATCCTTCTCCACATCTTTGTATGGAGGTTATCCAACTATAAAACTTGAGTTTCATAAAATAAATTTTAGTATAAAATAACTACCTTGGAACTTATTATAAATATTTGAAAGAAACATAGCTTTATGCAAAATCAACCCTATAAGCCTTCCTCATGCATTAAATTTTGTTATTTGGGTGTAACTTGCGAGCACGGTAGTTGTGCTCATCCTTGCTTAATGCAAATAATCTCAGAGGAGGAGTAGTTCGTGGACGAGGAGGACTTGGACGGCTAGGCTGTGCCCCCAAACAATTACCTGTGGCGTATCATTTGGGCTACTACTATCTTTTGCTTTCCGCTGTAATTTTCTTTAGGCCAAGTGCCCTTTTGTAATAAATAATCTGATATTATGAATAAAGTACGTGATGTGGACTTATTACCATATTTGTAAACTGTGTACACTAGGTGTTCCTAGACTAGTGTTGTAAACATAGAGAATCTGGGATTCTTCTATCCCAGGTTCGACATAAGCATAGTTGAAAGGTAATTTGCCATGACGCGCTCTGCTGCTCCTGCTGCTCGGACAGCGGTTGTGTAGATTTGAAGGAACTCGATGGGATTTTGAGACCCATCAAACTTCTCCATGTTCCCTGGTCGAAACCGTGGCGGCCAGTGAACTGCTCGGAGGTCAGGCGAGAATGCTCGACATCCGGTAATCACATCATAACGCCTCCTTTGCAAGAAAGAAGGGTTGATGTCACTAGGTGATCGTATACGACGATACCCGGCAATGGGCGAATCTAACTTCTGATAAGTCTCGATCCTACGAGGGTAATACTCCTCGTATCTTATCTGCTGTTGCAGACCTCTGGGTCGAAGTGGTGAATGATCACCTCTTTTGGGAGTTTTTTTGATCATCAGGCATTCGAGGAACCCTTTTCTGGTTTGGGGAATGATGCAACTTGCGGTGATCTCCATGCGGTGAGTTATTCGAACGACTGGAGGCTGTCAGAGCCGTACTACTACGACTTCCAGAATGATGCCAGTGAGGATGCTCGAGTTTTCTCATCGTACTTCGTAGCCTTTGTGCGATCTCTTCGGCGAAGAGGTCGTAGCCAGGAGCTCGGACAAGTTCTCGAGATGGGTTCTCGAGCAGATTATTGATATGTTGGAGTTCTTGAACTTCCTCCGACCGGTATTGAATGCGGCCAGGCAAATTTCTATGAGCTGCAATTTGTTTCCATCGGGTTGTTTCAGAATCATCCATACCTGATCCTTGAGCTTGCCTCAGTGAAGTGCGATGATCTCGAGGATTTCCCGCACGCTCATCAGAGTATTGACGCTATTCATCACCGGAGATGTCCTCGCCATTGCAACGAGCGGTCGTAGGGTGTGATCGTTGGGGAGCATCCTCAGTCCTGTCTTTAGGAGAGTTATTGCTACCTGAGGGAAGGATGAAGACCTCCCGTTGATGATCTTCACTTGCGCTTGAGGTCTCCTCACTTGAGGAGTAGTCGAATGACACCATCTGGCGACTTGGAGCAAACCCCTCCAGGAAGGGAAATTTCGGGTTATAGCCGTCTCCGTCTGTAGGTGTGCCTTGCATTGGGATGGTCAAACTTGCAGGAGGAGCGTGTTGGATCACATCCTTGGCTGGGCTAATCGAAGAAAGAGAACTACCATGTGCTGATGATGATCCGGAATTACGACTTCCAAGAGTTGCCGTGCCAGGTCAGACTGCCTCAGGTGGACTTTGACATTTGGAGAGGGAACCCTCACCGTACTCTTAGCCTGCCTTGGGATAGTCCTTGTTCTAGTCGGATAGACCCTTGCCCTTTGAGAAAGCTGGTTCCTCATCTGAACGTATCGTTGTGGGGGATAAGGATCCCTCCTCAACTCCATCGGTGGGATGGTCTCCTAGAGAATGCTCTCCGGAGGCGACATCACCATCAAATGATTCAGTACTCGGCTTGTAGTCAAAACCGGCATCCATGTCGATATTTGCGTAATCAGCCAAGTCGAACCAGTTCTCCTCGTTCCACTCTCCTGCCATGAGAGCATGAGAGTTGGAAAAACGAAGAAAAGCTGATGACTCGAAGGTCCCCACGGTCGGCGCCAACTGTCGATGTTTTAGAACTGAACTTATGTAAAGATTGTTTACTTCGGGGGTTCCCCTAGGCTCAAAATCATGTAGAGAGGGAGGAACGGGGATTTTTATACAGGTTCAGGTGTTCTCCTAGGAGAATAACAACCCTACTCTTGTGTGTATGTATTAAGTATGCTGGATTACAATATCAAGAGAAAGACTATAATGATGCGCCTTGTGCTTTTGATTGTGTTTCTAATTGCCCTCCTCCCTGATCCTTATGATGATTCTGCCTTTTATAGTACTCGGAGTGTGCTGCTGTTCTTCCAGTCCAAAAGGCGCCTTAATGTTGCAGATTATGGAGCAGGTACTGAAGATTATTGTGGGAGTAGTAATTTTCCCACGTTGCCAAGCAGTTATCACCATAACAGGGAGTTTAAATCGTGTCATTATTCTAGGGAATAACAGCGTAGTTTGCTGTCCATATCTTAAATATGGTGCGGAAGATTCCCTAGTCGACTAGACCCACATGTCTGTAAGCCCTATCGACGAGGGACTGGTCGTAGGAGAGCTTACGACCAGGTGGTGGTTGTAGAAGATCTTACGACCATAAACTGATTGTAGCAGAACTTACGATCATGGCATAGTCGTAGGATGACTTACGACTTTGGGGGTAGTCATAGGAGGACTTACAACTACGGGGTGGTCGTAGAAGAACTTACGACCTCCAGCTTCTCCCTTATGACTATTAAGGGGTATACTCAAAATTTATATGACGTCATTGTTATCCATAATATGAATTATAGATAAATGATTAAATGAGGATTATTATATCCTCGTCAGTTGTAAACAAATCAGTGGGCCATGAACACGGCAAATAGCTATAGCATCTTGGTAGTTTTCTTGCATATATCGACGGCCACCAGTAAAGCTAGAACGCAACACGGTTTTCTTTCCTAGAGCGCTTCCGTCTATACAGCCGAGACTAACTGCATCTATAATGCCTTGTAAATGTTCTGATCTAAACTGGTCTTGACAGCGCCTAATAAACGCTAAATGACACTCATCAATGCATGCACGAGCATTGACCTTTATCTGTGCGGATAGCAAGCCGTAGGATAGGTATGGATTATGGTCTTATTTCTGGTAGTGGCACAAGAAACAATAGTACTCCTGCATAGTCATTTTACCACGCTTGTTAGGACGATGATGGGAAATGGTATTATGTGGTACACCTAGGTGGAAGCTGCGCCCACCATATGGAAATAAAAGAGGATACTGTAGTGCCATAAAAGCGGGGTGCAATGATGAGATGCGTTGGAGGCCTGAAGATCTATCGTGGACGATAATATCACACGATGGGGTAGAGTGAAAAATCAGTTACTACCAATGCAGCTAGCTGATCAACAAATGGTAAATCATATTGAGGGGCATCGCCTTCAACAGGAGCAATAATTCGAACAGATATTTGCTCATCTTCATAACCGAGTAAGCGATCTCTCGCTACTCTAAATTGTTTGACCAAAGGATTGTGTTCATCGAGCATGTCTATGAGAGAAGCCACCATACCGGGATCAAGTTCTCTGTTGATACTATCGTGTGTGTCTAAGGCACGGATTCTATTTGCGACTTCATTGTCGGTGTCATAAATATAAAGCTTAGTGAATTTGGGAGGTTCGCCTGGTTCAAGTTGCAAAGTTCCTATATGATGGTGCACTTGACCATTCATTCTAAAGATTGGCGGGCCACCACCTGTATTGTACGAACGATCGATAGAGGCTCCCATAGAAGTAAACGCAAACAGGCAGTTATATTGTCTGATCTTATGACGGAATGAATTCAAATGATGGTTAGTAGAGAAGCTCATTAACAAAGCTAGAAGGCCCGGAGGTTTTTGGAAAGGAGGGATTCGAATCCTACCACCTTTACAACAAAGATTATAGATCAAGCGTCTTTGCCTAGTAGACGAAAGGCCACGTACTCTTTCCTGGAACCAAAAAACAGCACGGCAGTTTGCACATTCATAGTCCGGTGAACCGTAGTATGATCTTCCCAAGTAAGATGCTAAAGATATGAGGAAAAAAGGATAACTGTATGATCAAAAACAGCATGCACAATGCAAAGAAAGCATGCATAAGAGAACAAATGAGGACACCTTTTAGAGAAGATATGTAGTCGTTTAGCAAGCATGACCAGTCAAGCGACAAAAGTGGATCACTGGTAGGCTCTAAGAACGTAGGTGAAAAGGTAAAATATACAATTAATGAAGGAAGCAAAGGAAAACAGGTGAGGTAGTATCGTATAGTAGGAATCACTACCAGAATCGTCTAATTTCCCGAGTGCTCAGAAGTTTCCCGAGTGTTTTGAGTAATACACTCGGGAACTTCCCGAGTGCCTTACGAAACACTCGGTAATAGAATAAAACACTCGGGAAATTAACGCTTCCCGAGTGTCCAACTGCACACTCGAAAATTTTGACGGAGTAACAATGTCCCGAGTGTCGACACTCGGAGCCAAAAATCCGTCGCGCCATTTTTTCCCCACATGCGCGCCTGCTCATTTCTAACGCCTGCTCCCCAAAACCCCATGGCGCCTCCCACTCTCCCAATCCCCACCGCTTCCTCCCCCCACCCCCTGGCGCCTCCTCCCGTCCTCCGCCGCCTCCACCCCTGCCTCCGCCGCCGTCACCCCTCGTCGCCCCCCGCCTCCTCCCCTCGTCTCCTCCCCACCTCCCCGCCGCCTTGCCTGACCTCCTCGACCTTGCCCTGACCTCCTCCTCCAGGCGACTCCGCCTCCCCTGCTCCCTCCTCCGGCCGCCGCCCGCCTCCCGGCTCCTCCTCCGCCCGTCACGCCGCCTCAACTCCGCCTCCGCAGCTCCGCCTCCCATTGCCTCCTCCGGCTCCCTCCTCCATGGCCCGCCTCCCGGCTCCTCCTCCGATCAGGCCCGCCCCTCGTCGGACGCCAGTCGCCACTGAGTAACTTTGAGCAAGTATTTATGGTTCAAACTTGAAAACAAGAGTAATTATTTTTGTTCTTTCCAAAATCAAGAAGCAACTTTGACTAGTATTCCCGGTTACAAGATATTAGTAACACACTTAACACTTACGTAACTATACTACTATGGAAGTATTTTATAAGAACAATCTACTTTCATCATTTTTATGTGACCATTCAAGATGATTCCAAACATATATTGGTGGTCAAACGAGAGAAAAATTTCTATCGCGAACATACCATAAGAATTTCATCGCGAACATACTATAAGAAGGTGCCCGATGATTCGGCAGCCACGAGGCGAAGGTGGGAGATGGTGGTTTATCTGCGGGTTGTTGCTTGCTCTCTTATTAGCCAAAGAGTAGAGTACATGTAAGAGGATGAGAGGGAAGAGCAACAAGAACTATGCTTGTGGAGATGTCTCATGCATGAGTTGGTGCACTAGGTCTCGCCATGGCAATTAGTCTCTAGCAACGTAATGTGCTTATGGAGCTCAAACATATACAATGCTTGTGATTGCTAATGTAAACTCCGACTCTTGCATGCTTTCATACAAGCAAAAGGACACAATCACATACACAAACGCCACATCACCGGTATTAGGACAAATTGTAAGTATATTTCTATGTTGTCTTAGCATATCTCCTTGACCAAAGACATTCAAAAGCATTGACATTTTCACCACCACCAATTTCAGAGGCATGACAATTATGGCACATCTAAACTCTTCAAGTTGTTAGTTTCAACCCCGAACTCCTACCCGCCTAATTTTCACTGTTAACTCTCAAACCGGTCAAATCATTGTGGTTGTGGTCCAATTGGTACTTTTTCAAGCAACAAGTATGTAGTATTTCTGCTTTTTCAGAGATACTCCCTGCTTTTTTCAGATGTACATAAGTATGTAGTACATACTGCTTTTCATGGTATATATCCTTCATTTTCTTAAGAGAGCAAAGACATATGTACTCCTTTTAGATTTATATTTGAGATTAGTACGTATACATACTCCACTTGGTTCGCTTTCAAGAAACAAGTATGTAGTATGTAGTATGCACTATTTTTTCATGGTATACACACTCCAATAGGTTCTTTCAAAGCGACAAGTATGTAGTATTTCCTGCTTTTTTCAAAGTTGATACTCCCTATTTTTCTAGATATACTCCTGCTTTTTTAGATGTACACAAGTATGTCCAACAAGATTTACATCTACACTTCACTTCAATAAAAAATTTGTTTTGTCTAAATTTCGATGCTTAAGTGCCGATTCTCGTCCTAATATAGCTTTGTTGGATGGCCATTGATTTTAGTGGATTCGCTTGTTTTAGCTTACTTGGTAGGACTTAGCATCCAGCTTGTATCTATGCATGGCTATGCACGCATATAGTAATTAAAGAAGCTCAATATATAGTTCCAAAGGACTTCAAATTTTTCTAGTAATTTAATTCTTAGTCCCGATAACTATAAATTATATGGTCCTTTCTTTACGTGTGATCGCACTAATCAAGAAGAAATACAATCATTGAGAGAACAAAATATAAAAGAGATTGCCATTGAGTTGGTGTGAAAGATGAAAATCATGTTCATTTAGTTTTTGCTCCAATAGCATTGCATGTAAGATAAGCTTCATGTATCTCCTTGCATGCAAGATATGTATCATTTGATCAAATGATGATTTAGATAGTTTCGAATGTTAGGTAGACCTTTTCTAGCACTTGTAGCAATCAAAGGTACCAAGTAAATAAGTATGCATTGTACATGATCTTCTTCTAGGAAAAAGATCACTTGAGTAGGAATTGGAATATAGATAGAAAGTTAAGTACTCATGAGCTGATATTTTCTTCCCTTTTGGGTTATTAATGGGTATAGTACTAGAAAATGATATTGCCGCACAATTTGTTGAGCTATATCAATATGGACAAACATGAAACAACGATTGGTTGTGTAGCACTTTCAACGTACACATTCCCGTGCAAACTTAATTAGTTTGTGTGTAGCGATTTTTTTGTTTTGTCTAAATTTCAATGCTTAAGTGCCGATTCTGTCCTAATATAGCTCATGGTTTTCAATACAAGGTCTTGCCGCCTCGCCGACCGCTTCCACCGACACACAGCCCACCATCTTCCCACCGCAGCTCCTCGGCTCCCTCGGCCAAGAAGTATCAGAAGGTAATGGATAAGTGCAAAAAGAAATAAAGTTTGCTTATTTTCTTTTGTGTTGTCCATTTATGGTGGATTGATATGTCATCATTACAATGCTACATTAACGTGTTAATAAATAAAGGTATTCATATATATTGAAAGAAAGTGTTTTTATGTCTGCTGATCATGTATATTGTCTTCATGTCAACTGCTTTTAGTGTACATATATAGGGCATGCATCATAGGGTAGCTTATAGCTAGCTCAGTAGTCGTAATTTTTGACATAAATAAAAGTTGGATTAAAATATGCTATGTTTTGCACACTAGGATGGCCGAGGATCGTAGTTGGATGTACACCGGGCGAGAGCGATGGGTGACTGTACTCCAAGAATGGATGGAAAAGTCGATGATTTTGTGGATCGAGCATTTGCTAGAGTAATGGACGAGGTGTGTTGTGCCCTTGTTCGCGTTGTTCAACACACGGCCACAAATGAGGGCAACAATGATCGCACACTGTGCAGCAAGTACGGATTTAGGGCGCACTATACCGTGTGGGTGTATCACGGTGAGTCACAAGATAGCGATCGATGTGCTAAGGGAAGAAACGGATGATGGCGCCACAATGAGAGTAGGATAGAAGACATGCTAGATGATGTGCGCTATGCATATGGGCCACCGCCGAGGAAGAACCGAGCCTGCAACAAGGGCTTTTTTGATATGTTGTCCGCAATGAGTCAACCACTTCATGGGCACACACAGTGTCCCAACTAGATGCCATCACACCACTACTTGTCATCAAGTCTCGATTCAAAGACAAGCATTGCTTGCTTTGATGCATTCTTAAGCGTGTTTAGCACCCTTCTCCCAGATGGTCACAAACTGCCCGCTAACTTGTATGAGGCCAAGAAATTGATAAGCGCACTAAATATGCCATATGAGAAGATAGATGTTTATCCAAATCATTGCATGCTATTTAGGAATGAGAATGTGGACAAAGATCACTGTGATAAGTGTGGTGAGTCTAGGTTTGTTGAGGTTGACTTCGGTGATGGTCAAGAGGCGACTTCCTATTGGCGTAAAAATACTTCGCTATCTACCATTTGTGCCACTTAATCCAACGGTTATACATGTCCGAGGTTTCGCCAAACAAATGGTATGGCACAAATATGGTCGCGGTACCATAATGACAAGATGGTCCACCCATCTAATGGTGAAGCATGGAAGCAATTTGACCGAGACTATGTAGAGTTTGTCATGAGCCTCTAACGCTCAATTGCAATTGCAATCGATGGGTTTAACCCATTTGGTATGGGTCTTCGCCATACAAATTGCTATTCTGTGTTTGTCATTCCCTTAACCTCCCACCCGGCGTTTGCATGCGTATAAAGACATATTCCTTTCTTGATAATCCACAGTCCCGAGTACCTAGGGAAGAATATGAGTGTATTCATGGAGCCGTGGTGGATGAATTGTTACATGCTTGGGAACAAGGCATAGTGACATATGATTGGGCATTGAAACAGAACTTCACCATGCGGGTCGCGTATCACACATCCATGCATGACTTCCCGTGCGACGGATATTCTCTGGGTGGTCTCAGACATGGGAAGATGCCATGCCCAATCAGAGGGAGACGCTATGTGGTCATTGGCTAAAGCATGGTCGCAAGCACTCCTTCTTCGATTGTCATCGTCAATTCCTTCCAATTGACCACGAATTCAGAAGTGACACAATTGGATTTAGGGCCAATATTATTGTCCGCAGTGGACCACCACGTCGTCTGGCAGGTGAGGAGGTTCGTGCACGGCTAGATGCTTTGAAGCCTCTTGATGATGGTGATGGGTTCGAGCAATATGGTGAGGAGCACAATTGGACTCACATTTCAAGTTTGTGGCGGCTGCCATACTTCCATAAGCTCATTCTTCCCCATAACATAGATGTAATGCATAATGAGAAGAATGTTGCAGAGGCCATATTTAGCACATTCTTTGACATTCCAGACAAGACGAAGGACAATGTGAAGGCTCGCCTTGATCAGGAGGAGCTTTGCAATAGGCCCTCGCCGAATATGATCCATAAGCCGCCCATCGCAAGTGGGAGAAGCCAAGAGCTAGTTATTGCCTAACTAGGGTTCAGAGGAAGGAGATTTTGGAATGGTTTCTGACCTAAAGTTTCTGATGGGTATGCAAAGAAATCTAAGGAGAGGAGTGAATTTAGCTACCATACGCATCAATGGTCTAAAGAGCCATGACTACCACATATTCATGGAACGCCTTTTGCTGTGATGATCCGTGGCTACGCCCCAGTGTGTTTGGCAAGTGATGGCGGAGTTGAGCTTCTTTTATCGACAACTATGTGCGAAAAGAGATAGATCCCATGGTAATGTCAACTATGGAGCGTGAAGTACTGTGTTTGCTTTGTAAGTTGGAAAAGATCTTTCCACCGCTTCTTCAATCCAATGCAACATTTGATTCTCCATCTTCCTTATGAAGCTAGGATGGGGGACCAAAGGCAAAACCGGTGGATGTATCCAATTGAGAGGAACAAAAGGAACTACGAGGCAAAGCAAAAAATCGATCGCGTGTTGAAGCATCCATAGCGAGGCGCATATAATTGAGGAAATTTCCCATTTCACATCAATATACTTTGCTGACAATGTTCGCACGGTGCACAATCAAACCTCACGATACAATATTGGCATCCCTCAAAATAATTGCCAACTTAGCCTCTTCACCGGAAGAGGTGACACTTCAAGCGGTGGTACTCCCAAAGTTTTATCGCGGGATGAGTAGTTGATTGTGATGTTGTATGTCTTTACCAACCTCTCCGGAGTGGATGATTACATTAGGTATGCAACAATTATTTTTTTTCCCAATAATTGATGTATGAGTGTTTTAATCTACTTGTCTTGTTGCCTATAGGGAATTTGTTAGGAGCGAGTGGAAGCAACGTCGAGACCCATCCGAAAAACAAGTTGCGACCCTTCTTAGGAAGGGTGCCGAATTGTAAACCTAATTTCCGACTTGGTTCTATCGTAGTAACTTCTCTATTAGCTACTCCCTCTTGCACATAATATTTACTAAGTAAAGAGGAACTAATACATGAAAGCCATTCTATTTATGTCAGAGAGTTTCAAGGACAAGTCTATGAGTAGCGAATTGAAGCAAGTTGCTCAAGGATGCCACACTCGAGTCTTGTCCTATAGTACCTCGATGTGAATGGGTACCGCTTCGAACATCGACACATGAGAGGAACGGCCTAATGCAACAACAATTAACAAAGGAGTGGTGACTATAGGACAAGATGAGAGTGATACACCTGTTGAATACTATGGAGTAATTGAAGAAATAATTGAACTATATTTCCATGGTAGCAAACCTCTCAAACTTATGTTATTCAAATGTCATTGGTTCCATCCGCTTAGGGAGTCGACGATACATCACTTGGGCCGGTTGAAGTTGCGCATCAATCAATCCTACCGTGCAATGACCCATTTATTGTGGCTCAACAAGCCACCCAAGTATACTACATCCCGTACCCATGCAAAACTATGAGTAGTCTAGTGGATTGGTGGGTAGTACATAAGGTGCAACCATATGGTAAACTACCTACCCCTAGTGAGCAGGACTACAACATGGAGACCAACAATGGTGTTGACCTATTCTTTCAAGAAGATGGGCTACCAGGACTTTTGAAATAATAATTAGGAAGAGTACGATCACATGGATGATATTCAAATCGATGCCGATGAGGTTGTAAACCAAGAGGACTTGGAACTACTTAATCGCTAGACATTGATGGCACCATTGGGGATGAGGTTGAGTCAACACCTCATGATAGTGACGATGACTTTTGGAGGGCCCATCTCATGAGGATCCCATTGTAGATGACTACTTGAGCATGATCTTGTATGTCTTCCATTTATTTGTCTGCATGTTTTTAATTTTTGTATGAGCTTACTTGATTACGTTATATTAAATTTTTCTATGAGCTTACTTGATTACGCTTATATTAATTGATTTATTTTATTTCATTTCATTTTAGGACACCAAAATATGAGTGGCGAGGCAAAGATACTCTAGTCGAGGCAGACGCTTGTTTTCCACTCGAGGAGGCAGAGGGGCACCGCCCACTCAAGGAGGCAGAGGGCAGCCACGGCCCCTCCAGAGGCAGAGGGCAGCCGCCCCTCCAGAGGATCGAGGCAGCCTCGGCCCCTCCAGAGGCACAGGCAGCCGCGCCACTCGAGGAGGTAGAGGGCAGCCACGGCCCCTCCAGAGGCAGAGGGCAGCCGCTGCCCCTCCAGAGGATCGAGGCAGCCTCGGCCCCTCCAGAGGCACAGGGTAGCCGCGCCCCTCTAGGAGGCACAGGGCAGCCTCGGCCCCGCAGGAGGCACAGGCAGCCGCGCCACTCAACGAGACAGGGGGCAGCCATGGCCCCTTCAGAGGCAGAGGCAGCCATGCCCCTCGAGGGGGCAGCGGGGGTCTACCTCTAGTAGATCAGCCTCAGACCCAGACCCTCGGCCGATGATGTGGAGTATGAGCACCGTGAGGCGGAGGGTGAGGAGGAAGAGTACCCCGAGGCGGAGGTGAGGAGGATGAGCACCATGAGACACAAGAATTTTGGATGCGAGGACCTGCGATCCTGCCACGACGACCAACCCGAGAGGAGGAGAAGACTGTCATCGTTCCTGTTGGTGACACGTAAGAAACTGTTTGCACTTTCACTAATTTAGCCCACTTAATTGCATACCTCAAAAAACTAATATGCGTGCAATGGCGAGAAGAAGGCGGGGTGACAAATGTAGACTTCAAATGGCATAATTGGCGTGTTGATTCGATGGCACTTCCTGGGTTGGTCACCTCTGAGGAAGGCGGAGCCTGCATGGACATGGTGCCACTACAAGGTCTTGAAGATACCGCCTTGAAGGAGAGGTTCCATTTGACACTTGTTGCTTGCGGTAGAGGAAAGTTTTTGGGTAAGCGACTGAATATTCAAATCTGCTTCTATGTGTTCCTATGCATGTTAGGGTTGATTAGGTCACAACTCTCAAGTCGTAATGAGTTGTACCCATTTGATTTAAAGAACTATTGTTTCTAATTTATTTAACTAGATGATGCATAACCATGAAAATGATGGTTTTTGTAAAAATTTGGAAGCAATTAGCTTGGCTACTAGTGTTTGTTGAATGAATGGTTTTTTATGTATAATATTTCGTCAGCCTTCAGTGAACATGTAGCCTCCAATCTCACCCATCTAATCTTTATTACAATAGTAGGTTGATATGCAAAGCACAACACAGATATATTGGAAAGAAGCATAATTATAAATTTACCAAATATTTTGCATTATCCTTTCTTAGGTGTGCTAGAATGTATGCGGTCCTTTTAACTTGATAACGCACCATGCCTATCACTGTAAGAAAAAATCGACAATTTCATAGAGTGCATATAAATCACGAAAAAATGTTATCTGTCTTAAAAGTGAACATGTAAAGCAAATGATTGTCAAAGTAATATGTGAGTCTTTGCAATTGCTCGGGACAAGCAAGCAAAAGCGAGCTAAACTACTAGAAGGGTGGATACTTTTTGTGTGTGTGTGTGTGTGTTTCTTTTGGATGTTTAGTAGCCAAGTAATAAATGTCAACTAACTTAATCATCTTATTCTTTATCAATTCCTTTTCGCTTTCATCAACTAACTTAATCATCTTATTCTTTATCAATTCTTTATTCTTTGATTATAGTGGTGGTTTCGATGGGTTTGAGGGACGAAAGTCGATTCTAGGAGAGTGTTTGCGTAATTGTGTTAAGAAGTCGATCCCACAGATGTTCTCTGAAGCACGATCCAAGCGGTGATCTGTTACCACACACAAATCCTTGGACAAAGAAATTCAGAGGGTCGACGCTTCTTAACGCATATCACTTTGGACGAGTACATGCAGGTAACCAACTGAACAAACGATGTCCTTGATTACAATCAATTCTAGTTTATTCATATTTAACACTTGGTTAATTTAGGCAATACCTTGGTGGGCCCTTAAGTGTGAAAATGCATGGCGGCAGATTCTCCAAGACAGGTGGTGCAACGAACGATGGTTACAGAACTCTCGTGCAGCTAGGGAGCGGAGATTGTTGATGGACGGGACAGCACATCGTCAAGGCAGCTCCTCCATGGCACGTTACAAGAAGAACCTGGTAGGTCAACATGTTCATATTGATTGTACGTTGTAGATACATATGTATTGACCGCCGTGGTTTTTTTGGTTGCAGGAAAAGAAGAAGCAGAGACCTGTCTCCGATATGGAGGCATATGTAGCAGCTAGGAGGGGTGATCAGGAGGGCACCTTGTGCGACCAAATATGACGAGAGAACTTGGTACGATTTCGATCATTTTGTCCTCGATGATTTTCGCTCCTGATGATTTTGTCCAACAGTCGCATATATTGATGTTTGCTAAGGAGATTCATGGCCCGACTACGACGCCATGAATTCACCACTAGACGCGAAAGTCTTGTGTACAAAATCGGAAGGGGAAGAAACATAGTCATTTCTTCATGGGTGCCGGTACATTAGCACACCGACAACCCTCTCGAGGTCCGATCCACGAGTCTTTGCATCAACGGATGAAGTACACCTTCAAAGTCGACAAAGAACCATCACATGTTTCCTAGTCTCAGTTTTCTGAGCTCCAGGCGCAACAATGACAGAAATTGAGGCTAGGCAGCGGTTGGAGCAAATGCTCCTGGAGGTAAGTTGGAGCGTGGTAGTACAATAACAAAGTAATATGCAATATATATATATATATATATATATATATACTTGGCTAATGTATGAAAATGTGCAAACAAATATGCAGGCACTCGGGACCGGGACTCGACTTAATGTCTCTTCGTCGGGGAACCACCGCCTCACTTATCTGCTCGGTTAGTAATCGCATACCGATTATTATATTGTTAGTCTCTTATGACCGCTGATTCGTAAGACATTGCAATGACATGCAATGTAATTATTGGTCGCTCTCGCAAATTTCTTATAATGCGATTTCTTATGAAAATGTAGGGAACGGCGGGATCGATTGCTTCTCTTGCTAATCTTTGAAGTGAAGATGTTTGCTCCTAATGTTCACACGACGTCCATCGCCGAGAGGCCACCACCAGTGCTTGCTATTTTCATGATATACTAAAAGGATACCAATATTAGAAAACATTCACAATCAGGTGATTGCTAAAAAATGGATAAAAATGGCTACATATATAACTAATTCTCTATATCTATATCATAAATTCTTTTGAAATGTGTCAACATATAATAATTTGTATGTACACTCCTTTCTATGAATTTGATGATAAGTGCTTGAGACATAAATGTTGATCAAGAGTTCACAATGACAAAATATTGAGAGTTGGAGTTTAACATTTTAGCACTGTGTTTTCATGTTCTTAACTGATTTGCCATGTTATTAGGTTGTTCATCATGATTTAAAGGAATTTTTTTGCTTTGCCAATAGTTCGGTTAATTATCTTTTCATGTAATATCAATTCCTAACTTTTGTTGTAAGATGGCACTAATATTAAGTTTTGCTCTATCTGCAGAACTCCCAAAATGATGCTTTTGTGCGCAGAAGATTGAAGCAGGAAATTCTGTGCATGCAAATGGTTGTACTGATACTTGCATTTCTTTTATGTACATAAGAGTATGAAATTACTATTTCGAACTGTCATATGTATAATGCTGCTTACATTTTCGAACTTGAACTTGAATGTTGTGAGCTTCGGAACTGTTATGATGTCTATACATACATATATATACATATATTGTGGAATGGATGGATGGGTGGATTATTTGATTGCTGTGGAATGGATGCATGGATGGATGGATGGATTATTTGATTGCTGTAGAATGGATGGATGGATTATTTGATTGCCGTGGAATGGATTTTAAATGAATTTGTGCAAAATTTGGTTCAGCTGTTTTGTCGCTTTCCCGAGTGTTTTCTGCATTTCCCGAGTGTTTTTGGCACTCGGGAAATTGACAAGTATTTCCCTAGTGTCGACACTCGGGAAATAAACCAAAAATTTCCCGAGTGTCGACACTCGGGAAACGACACTCGGGGCGCCGACAAAACTTTCCCGTGTGTCACACTCGGGACAAAATGACACGTGGCAATTCTCAGCCGGATTTGTCGGAATATTTCCCGAGTGTCGTTTTCGCTATGCACTCGGGAAAATCGCTAGGTGTCACTTTTCGATGGTTTCGTCGGTCAAACGTTCACCCAATCCCGAGTGTTTTTTTGAGTGCTTTACCGAGTGTGAACACTCGGGAAATATTCCCGTTACGGGTGCAGAAGCCGTTCAGCTGGATTTTTTCCCGAGTGTGCGAGTTTCCCGAGTGTAAACAGTAGCACTCGGGAATGTTAAATTTCCCGAGTGTAACACTCGGGAAACTGTTATTATCCCGACTAAACTATCCCGAGTGTTGTTTCCCGAGTGTGACACTCGGGAAATCCATTTCCCGAGTGTTTACCTTCTTCTCCTGAGTGTTTTTGGCACTCGGGAAATATTCTGTTTCTGGTAGTGAATAGGTATTGACTGAACGAAAATGTATGGAAAAAGCTAGATAAAGAGCTATGTAAAAGAAAAGGGCAGGAGTTTACCTAAATGGTACGTAGAAGAGGAGAGTAAGCAATTACCTAAATGGCTGGCGCGACGTGCGGTTATTATGCGACATCAATGCGCACGGTTCCTCATTGCAGTAGAAGGGGCTATAATAGGGAAGGAACCATCTCCTGTTTACGGGAGAATAGTAAGTTTTTCCAATTAGTTTTTTTCTGTAATAAAAAAGACTAATCTAAGGAATAGTAGTTTAACATAAACAGAGCATACTCTTTCGCTTGCATGGTAGTATGGATAAGGCGGTTTCCATTATGGTAGCCTAGTAAGAAAGGGCTGAAAAGTGAGGGCAAATATATCAGTCTAAACTGGAGTACCAGACTAAAAAATGGCAAAGATATGTGCATAAGAACAAAGGAAAGGGAAGGCTAAGAATTGCAGTAAAAGCATAGTTTAAGTATAACATACGTAGATGCAGCCAGATAGTACAGGTTACGAAAAAAAAAGCGATGGCCGATCCATGTTTGATTTAGGACAGGCAAATGAAGCATGTATTCTATAAATCTAGTAGATAGAACCAAAGACATTTAAAGAAGAGAGGTAAAACGTATAGTGGAATAAGAAGCCGTGCTCTCTGGCTGCAAGGAAATACACACTGTTCAGGTGAGTAAACGGTATTAATAAGTATAAGATAAGGCACATGATCAGTAACACAAGAAAGCATAGAAAGCATAGGTAAGAGGCTTTTAAAGAATGAAGTTGCTAAATAGGGACATATTAGCATGGGGCTATGTAAGAACGGAGGAGTAACAATAAGTAAGCAAGGTAGAAAGGTAAGGCGTAAGATTAATAGAGCAAAGTAGCCTATAACAGAGGGTCAGGGAAAGGGGGAAACTATGTGCTGTGCATGGACCTATCGACGCGAACAGAAAGAGTTAAGCACCTACGTGAGTATATAATAAATAATAATGTGGAAAAATCGCGACGCAAGGATGAAGCGGTAATAGAAATGATATAGAACATCATACATTTACTAATGTATAGCCTACTATAAGGGCTTTATAGGATGTTTTCATAATAATAAATAGCAACTGATTAAATAGAAATAACGTAGAATCACAGCAACAACAGTCACATAACATGCAGACGTAAATAAATATGTAAATCAAAGCTGAGAATGACACATACCAAAAAAGGATAGTCGACGATCTTAGCTGTGAACGAAAGAACGATGGAACCCCGGCGAAATGCATAGAAGGCAGCCAATGGTGAAGCAGCAAGGAGACTCACAGGCTGAGCGAAAGCAACAATAAGCTCTAAATACTCAAGGTATATAGGCAATAAATGCACAGCGAGATAGCTGAAAGCACGAAGTAGAGACAGGCATGGTAGGAAAGGAACGTGTAACTAATAAAAACGGTCTTTACTACATGAAACTGAATTGGAACAGGCAACATGAATAGAACACGCTATGTAACATGCAAAACATAGATCTAAAAAAACGAAATAGCATAGAATTGGGTGTAAGGTAAAAAGGAAAAAGAACATAAGTATTTGATGCAAGCGACCTAAACAGCAAGATCTCAGACGCGTATAAAATAGCAAAAAAAGGTGGTGTCCAAGCAAGAAGGTTAAAAGCATGAGAAACAATAGATGTAAGCTAAAACATGTTAGGCCTAAGAAGGAGCTAAAACTGAATCAACAACAGGTGCAAGATAAAGCACGGTAGACAGCCGACAAAAGCGAGAGTAGTAGTACTTTCCGAAAAGGGAGAGAACCATTGAGCACCTATACCAAAGCTGTAAACGGGATCCGGATAAAAACAGTAGCACGGAAATCAACAAATGCTAGCAACGTACCTGTCCACTGCACGGGTTTAGATCTGCCAATGCGACTACAGATCTGTGAAAGCAGGCGATGCGGATCTGCAGGAAGCAAGAACACACGCAAATTAGCAAGGTACCAAGGTATAGATGTAAGGTAAAAGGAGGCGCGAAGTAGGACACGGGAGAAAAGGAACCAGCGAGAGGCAGAGAGCTCGAAATAGACACAAAAGAAAGAAGAACAGTAGACGGCGAGAAAAGCGATGAAACTGCACGAGGTCAGGAGAGTTCGAGATCAGCACTGCAAGACGAGAGCAACGGTATGGCCTATGCAATCGATCATATCGCCGTAACCCTCATCCAAAAATGAATGCAGGCAAAGCACGAAAGACCGGGTCTTCGAACGACGGCTTTAGAAGACAGCTCTAGAACGAAGGACGAAGAATGGACCGAGCTCACGCAAATAAAAATAAACAAAGACCGACGCAACGGGTACAGGAAACGCATTAATGTATGTGCAACGTGGGCTGACCGACGTCTGCTGAGGCAAGGCTAGGGAGGAAGCTCTGAGCTGAACAGCGTTGCGCAAGACGGCCGCACGACGCGCACATCAAAAGCAATAAATGGCGGCGAAACGTTGCCTTAGCGCTAAATTCCCGCCAAGGCGAGGGACATGAGGAGCAGCGGCCCGCGATCGCATCGAACGGCGCTGGCCAAACGATGGACAATCGAACGGTTTTAAAGGTCCGAAAGCGTACGTCCATTCGCAGCAAGCGCAGGCGCTCATCTCTATGCCATCCTGGTCGTTTAGTGTGCATCTGATGAGAGGATCATTTTGGGGTGACGTGGCCATGGCCAGAGACCCCCTTTCCAACCAGGTTTAATTTTAGTAACTAGAAATCCGTGCGCGGCTTGGCGCCAAGGCGCGCAGAGTTGAACAAATGCGACTGTGATCAAGAGAAAGAAAATGACGGTGATAGAACCTATAGAGATATAGCGACATTGCTTTAATTGGGGACAGACAGTGTATGGATGACATTCTTCAATGCACAGTATAGCTGATCTCCACAATTTCATCAAAGGATGAAGTGTTGAATTAGTAAGTACCTAAGATCCAGGTCCATTTCATCCGAACAACATTTGGCTGTAAAAGTGACAAAAAAATTTGCTATCACATTTTGGTAGCTACTAGAACTTACTGTTGTTGTTCTTTGATAGTGCACCTCTTATGTGTTTGCTTTTCGGCTTCAATATGACCTGTTATTGTTTAGCTTTGTTTTGTCAGTAATTGCAGATAGTAGGACAATCATTTGCTATTGTGCAATTAAAATTTTCATACCTGAGATCTCTTGTTGATGTATATAGATACTCGCGTGAAGGATATGTCTACTGAATAATCATTAGGATGAGAAATTTATACACAAATAGATTTCAATTGCTGTTAAGAATTTAAACATAGGAACCTCGTGAAAAAAGAGTTTAATCAGACGAAATTAATAGTCCGCACTTGCTTGTAGGGATAAGAGCAGGTGAAACTCCACTATAATGTATGATTGAACTAAAGGCACAACTACAGCAAATGATGAATGGCTAAATGCTAAATAATACACCTCCCTGCAGTCAATCTAATTAGTTAACTTCAATTTTACCTCAAACCTTTATTTGGCTAATGTAAGTCTAACGATCCTTAGATCATAGGGGGGTAAACACCGTCAAGAAAAAGGCCGGGCGGCGTCGGCTTTATGGGATGAGAGATTAGACTATATACTGGGATGATAGAACCCTGGGAGGGAGACTAGATTAATTCATCTTTCTTACTTCCTTCATAATTGATACATGCTATCCCTTTTATAGGGATGACCCGACTTGACCTCTAAGAAATAATCTATAAAGAAACTTATCTCTAACAATCCAATCTAATAATAACTTGTCTAACTAATAGATAATACCAAACACCTAATAGATAGATTCCTAAATAGTAAACCTTTTCTAATAATTGTAGGCGGTCACTGTTCACACGTGAACAGTGACGCATGGACAGTAATGGTGTCGGCCCATGACAGTAAGGAACAAAAAATCTAACCATCAGTAAATAAGAAAATTGTAGGCTTGATGTATAGCAAGTTGATCAAGTGAATATTTTGCAATCTAGTCCTCCCCGGTGAATTAGATATGTAGCAAAACAAAAGCGAAGAACTCAGCATATCGTAAAAAGGTGTCATTTGAGACAAATAAGCAACATGAAGCAAAAACTGGTTCATGAGTACCATTTTCAGAAAGGATCATTGTAGGATTTCCATATGTTTTCTTAACATAGGTCACAGCCTTGTTGGTTCCCCATGGCACAATGTGAAGCCAGTAGGAGTTTGACCGCATAAACTCGACCAATTCAAGTGTTGATATGATTCAACCCGAATTGACCTTATCTACGTACTACATACTCTTCAGATAAACTTAGCGATGCTTACTTAAGCTCCAATAAGCATGCCGTTTCATTCATCTCTGAAGGCACATGACTACATGAGCATCGATCCATCAAACAAGTACAAGAAATGCATCGAACTTCGGCGGGATGTGGAAATGGAGTCGAACTCACATACAAACCCAATATGCCAATCATCACAGTAATCGATCGGTGTCGGGTTTCATGCCCCGGTCCTTCATGTAGAAAAAAGTGTAGTGGTTGACGCCAACATAGTCCATGGAGCTTTTCAATTTTTCATCATCTGAACTATTTGTCATTGAATGTTGGCGATCGTCCTTGATGATCTCGTAAGAGAGCGATAAAAAAAATATAAGCGGTTAGCGATGATGAAAAGGAGACTAAACATCAAATAAATAAGCAAATTAACAAAAAAAACATAGAAATAAGTAATTGCAACTCAGATGATCTGATTTTCTTAGACCCACATCACTACCTGAAGCAAGAAACTGTTGCCACCAGTTTTTACTCCTTTGCTCACATTTGCATTGAACAAAATGTTCTTAGGTACAATTTGTGTGAACAATTTATTGTAGGTCACGGAATAAACACCCTATTGTCAAGGGACATGACATACTTCGGTTCCATTACAAAGGACATGACATACAATTAATTTTGCTCGCTTAATCTGCTAAATTGAACAAGAGAAAAATTATATCCTAACAAACAAGAAACACACACAACCTAGAGGATACTACTACACTTTAATATAGAGTGCTAACAGTTCCTGTCATCATTTGTCATTTCCTAATGGAAAACACCATCAAAAGACACTAACAAACATCTTTATCCCGTTTTTTATAAATAGAAAGGAAAACCAGCAATAACAGTAAGAACGAAAGTACATAACAACAAAAAATTGTGACACAAATTTGATACACCACGAAGCTAATTCGTAATACACAACCTATACCCGGGTTCATTTACATACATCTCTGATACACCAAGAACAAAGCAATTTTTTGCATATAGAAAGTCCAAGAAAGATATACCACCAAAAGAATGATCCACAAGCTACATAAATAATACTTAGATTGGAGTTATACGCATCAATAAGGTAACGGCAATAAGCCACCAAGCTACATAAATAATACTCAGATTGGAGTTATACGCATCAATAAGGTAACGGCAATAAGCCACCAACAAACTAACAACAATAAGCATTGCATGGAACAGAAGAAGGCGGATGTTAACCAAAAAACAGCGCAAGAAATCAATAGTTCGAGGGCCGAACGAAATCTCATGGTCCATTTCTACTCATCCACATTGCAATTTAGGGCTATATTCACTACAATACCATGTAAATTGAAATAACAGGAAAAGAAAGCATAGGCTAGGCTACCAAATTTGCACGAGTGCAAGAAAGAAAACAACTGGAAATGGATACTTTGGATGCTCGCCGCTGAGCTATTGAGCTTATTGAGCTTCTCGACAAGCCCCTGCTCGCTGAACAAGCCGCCATCATTCGTTTCTGCCTTTGCATCCGCCTTCGTGCCCACCATCACGAAGGCTCCGCCTAACTCCGTCCCCTCGCGGACCCGCTAAAACCCTAAAGATATTATGCTTCTCGGGCGGACAAGATTGAACCAATATTGCGTAGAAAAATTGAGAAAAAACGCGGAAAAATTAGGAATTTTGGGGGATTGCGGTGAAAGATTGAGCCAATCTTGGCGCAGAAAAATCGGGGAAAAAACGCGAAAAAAAATCAGGAATTTTGGGGGATTGCGGTGAAAGATTGGAGCTTAGAGATTTTGGGAGAGAGGGGCATACCCCGTTTGTGAGCTCCTAAGCTTGAATTTGCCGCCAGGCAGGAGGGGAAGGGAGCAGGGGGAAGGCGAGAGGGTTTGCTGCAAGGTGAAAGCACGACTTAAGGAGATAGGTAGCTTGGCCTCCTCCGCCAGGTTCACGATCATGGCCGGGTCGCCCTTGCTCTTCCCCACGACATCCTCCGACGCCATCTCCCCAGCCACGCGCCCCTGCTAAACCCTGGCCGCCCGGATCGCCTGCGTCCGTGACGGTGGCTCGCCGCGCCGGCGAGGAGGAGACGGGCTCGGAGGTGGCGCTCATGGGGAGGAAGAAGGAGGCGGTGGGGGGTGAAGAAGGACGATGGAAGCCGAGCCGCCGGGGAGGAGGACGAAGAACTGGCTGTCGAGAACAGAGGCAGAGGAAGAAAAGACCGATGCAAGGAGGAAAATGACGGGAGGCACATTCGGCCGCAACGTCCGGTCCTCTTCTCTCTCTGTGCACTCCCACGTGCGGCGAGCAAAGGCAGCGGCAGACGTAAGGGCGATCGAACGCCGCGAGCCGAAGCGTAGATGAATCGAATGGCTAGGGAAAAAAGAATGACGTGGCAAGTCTCTTCTTAGCCCTTTTCTGCCTTCTTTTATATAGGATAGGAAGATAATGTGTACTCTGGATTCCTTCTTCGCACGGATCGTCTGACACCGGGATTCTGTGCAGCTTGAAGTGGCGTGTGCACTGTAATCCGCGGATAGTCCGCCGTGTACTCGTGTTCTCATGGACCGTCCGCCAGTGACCTTTTTGACCTCTTCATTGTTTCAGTTGTTCATTGTGGTTTCTGTTGTGTCTTTAGAATTTGGATCCTACCTTTACAATTTCCAATAGCTGTTAATTAGAGGAAAAATATTTTGGAATACTTCAAAAAAATTTGGAGTTGCTCTTATTCAACCCTTCTAGTGGCCAGTCAGTCGTATAGGACTTAACACTAGGCTTCTACCGCATCACAAAAAAGAAAAATCAGACGGTTCAAAAAACTCTACAGTGCTGGCAGTGGATTTTGGATATTCTTCTTACGGCTAGGGTAGCGGTGCAGCACAATGATGTGTTTGTCAAGCTAAAGGATGCCATATCCAGACTAGCAGCTAGAAGATGGTCAACCTAGAACTTCTGACATTCTCTTTGTTGGACAACTACTTGAGTCCAGCTTTTGTCGTCTTGCGTCCATTGAAAGGAAGCAACACGTAAGATCCAATTTTCGCGTCTTTTGAAAATTTTCAAAATAAAATAATTCATTTGAATTTTAATGAGTTGTTTAAAGCTTAATTTGAAATTTTAAAAATTAAAAACAATTTAAAATAAATAAATTAAACTTCAATTTAATTCAAAAGTGTTTATTCGAGTTCCTTGTTCCAAGTTATTTTCGGATTTTTAAGTTCTTTTATTATTTCTTGGAATTTAATTTAATTTATTTATTTTTATGTTTTTCCAAAATTTCTTTGCTTTGTTGTAAAATTTAATTTAAATTAATTATTTTAAAGGTTGGTTATTATTTAGAGTTCTTACTTATGTCTTTGATAGTCAAATCAAATCTGAAATTAAAACCTCCATCTCAATTTAATTCTGAATCTCAAATCTAATCTCCCATCTCAAGTCTCAAATTCAAACTTCGAATCTCTTTCTGAATCTCAATTCAAACCTCCGCCAAAGATTTCAATTCAAATTTCTAATTTGAATTATCTATGAATTTTGTCTTCCGGACGAGCCCAACTCTTTTTCTCCCTGGCCTGGTGTAAGATCGAGGAGGCCGACTAGAGGGGGGTGGATAGGAGGTTTTAAAATTTTCTTTGGCTACAACCGATTTCTAATACGGAATTGTAAATCAAATCAGTTTTGCTCATTTAAAACCTAAATCACCTAGTCTTGACTAAGTGCACCAACAACATAAGACTATTGATAACGATAACAATCATACAAAGATATGTAAGCAATTTAATTCTAGAAAAATAAATTGCAATAGAGTAAAGCATAAGAAGGCAAACCACAATGACACAACGATGTTTTACCGTCGTGTTCGGAGACTTACCGGTCTCCCCTAATCCACGTTAAGGTAAACCTAACCGAATTGGACCAGCTCCACAATTGAGCTAACACCTCTGATGTAAGTCCAACCACTTGGACCGGCCCTAACATGAACCAACACCTCGATCCACTTGGGGTTGCTCTTCCTCCACTGCGGAGATGGCGACCACTAAACCACTCACAACTGCCCGGGTCTTCTCACAACCTTCTTATAGAAGATCACCGGTACAACTCCTCCAAGCCGTCTAAGTGTCGGCAAACACCAAGAGTAATAAGTCGGAGACGCTCACTTGAACGAATCAAGTGTCTAAGCTCAATGGATACACAATCCACTACCTAATGCAACACATGCACTTAGGGTTTGCTCTCTAAGCTCACTAAGTGCAACACATGCACATAAGAGATGAGAGGGCTTGCTTTTTGCTCAAGAAAATGAATAACACTAGCAACTACCCCTCCACAACCAGCCAATGTGGGTATTTATAGACCACACACAAAAACTAGCCATTTGGAAGAGAATCTGCTGAAAATCAGCGAAATCGGTCTAACCGCCGGCCAATGGCCGGTTAGACCGGCCATGCTCCAACGGCTATAAAACTAGCCATTGGACACATGTCCGGACTGACCGCCAGCCAATGGCCGGTCAGCCCGCGCCAACCCGGTTAGACCGGCCAACACATGCACTACTACGGATCACCTCATCACAGACGGTTCGAAACTGTCATCACAGATGGTTTCCGAACCGTCTGTATTTGTTCGTTTGTGGCAACAGCGGTTATCACAGACGGTTCGGGAACCGTTTGTGATACGAATATCACAGACGGTTTTTGTGCTCAAACCATCTGTGAAGGCGTAGTATCACAGACGGTTCTATCGACAAACCGTTTGTGAAGGCGTAATATCACAGACGGTTCTATCTACGAACCGTCTGTGATACGCAGAATTTCACAGACGGTTCTATCTACAAACCGTCTATGATATGGTAGAATATCACAGACGGTTCATAGATAGAACAGTCTGTGAAATTCTGCGTATCACAGACGGTTCGTAGACAAAACCGTCTGTGATATTACGCCTTCATAAACGGTTCGTCGATAGAACCATCTGTGATACTACGCCTTCATAGACAATTTTAGCACAAAAACCATCTATGATAGTTCATTATCCTAACTACATTTTTTCTGATTTTTGGCTAGCCTCGGGAATTGCTATCCATGTCCTGTGAAAACAAGCATGCAGACAAGCAGATACATCACAAATAATCAAATTGTTGACAACTCGAAGTGATCATTACTCAAAATAAATTACAAAAGATCGAATTTGTTCAAATATTGTCGCTATAGTTACAATTGAGTCAATTGTTTGTAGGTGGTTGAGAGGTGTCGGGGTGAAACTCTAGGTCGGTGACAGAGTGAAATTCTCCCTTATCCTTAACGATATCTGAATGATAAAGGCGCAGAGCTTCTCTCGAATGTCCTTGACCTCATCCGCATTGAGTTCATCTAAATATATTATCAAGTCCTGTCGTTAGCAAGAGTAAAATGGTAAGCATACATATTTAAATTTATAATTAGGAAATGATTATTTCGAGATTGACAAACCTCGGGATCCTTCGTCCGAGCACTAATGATTTGCTACATATGATGGCAAACGTAGATTGCACATAGCTCATCATTGTTTTTGCTGGCGGCACTGCAAAAATAGAATTACATATATACGTATAGTCAGTTCGAGACACGTTATTATGAAGTATGATATAGGATTATTGTGTTGTAACGCGTACCGAAAATTGCGTCTTGTGTGTTATTTCGGCGCTCAATCCATTGTATAATCCTCCGTTGGCAACATAGTCGATGAACGACCTACATGATTCCAAAAAGTTATCCTCGGCCATTTCAAACGAATGAAGACTACAATAGAGTTATGTATGGAGGAAATGAGCATACCTCTCGAGTATTCCTTGCAGAACGCTGAAGTCGTGGTTGTTGCGAACTAGGGAATCAAGGTATATCACATGGTTCCTCTTTGGTATTATGACTAAAAGAATCCAGTGGTACCTACTCATGTATGTTGCTATAGTCATTAAACCTAAGTTCGTCTTGGCGTATAAAGTACAATTGAATTTTGTTAACAAAGTAGTGACACTTACCCCTGGTTGTAGGGCACCACTATGTACTTCTTCTTCTGCTGATGAAGCAATGCCGCCGTTATGTATTCCTCGACGAAGGACGAGTCTGTTTTGATGGTTTGCATAGATACCACGTGTGGGTCGAAAAAACCCACTGGTTCTCGCCAAGCCTGGGCATTTTTCATCATGTATCTATACATAAGCAATGAGTTGTGATATTTATTGGTATTATATTGGTATTACGTGAATGTAGAACTTGATTGTACACACTTACAGTGTCCAACATTGTAGAAGCGAGGTGTCGAGGCTAACAAGGTTGAATAAGTGATATAAGTCGTTAAAGCCCACGACGAATTTGCCCACCCCATTGAAGAAATGCTCATCCTTGTATGCGACGGTGATTCTAGTATCACACCCCTTCTTTTTGGTCTTCTGCATGTACAAGGCATGCAAAGCCTGACAAGCATATCGGTAGCAAATATCTTGTGAGAACTGCGGTTTCCGATGGAGTAATTCCCAGACATCCCGGGCTTCCCAGACTTGGGAGGCGCCTTAAGGTTCATTGATTTCGATTTGGCCTTCATGACTGGCAGTGTCTTCCTACGAGACAACTCGGGAACCGATACGGCGGCATGTTTTTCCTGTTCCTTTGGCATCTTCTCCACGGGAACCGATGAGGTGGCCTTTTGAGGTGAAATATGAGGTGGAGTCATCGAGGGTCCCATTGGAGAGGAATGGTCGTGTCGAGATTGTGGCACTGCTGGGTCCTGGGTGATGTCCTTCTTGGGCCACTTGATAAAAGTGTGCACGACATCCCCTAGTGTTCTGATGTCTTCGTTCGAGCGAATCTCCAGCGGGACGGCCATGAAATTGTCATGTACCATATCCACCTGGACCCTGGTGTAACCTTGCGCCAGTTGGGCATCGTGCTGCACTGCCCCTTCCTGGTTTGGGTACACCATCCTCCGCCCAGCCTCAATAGAAATGGACCCAACCATCCTCACTTGGAGCTTGTAGGGCGTCAGCCCCTACAAAACGATACGTAATTAGCTAAGGCGTCCTATAGGTCTATCTTTGGTGCATTCCATAGATGTACATTACCTTGATGTCGTCTATCGATAATTGGACGTCGTCATGTTCAGAATTATGCGTGGACGCGACGCTACTCCGATGTCGAGCAGGACTGGCTCCCAAATTAACAGGGGCGGCTTGCGACTGGCTCAAGAGTTGATTCATTTGATCCTGCAATGCTGCTAGCTTTCCTTCAAATTTTTCAGTAATCATCTGTACCAACCGGTCCTCACGCTCGGCCTTGGATCTCTTCCTACTCCCATACGTGCAGTAGTCGTCTGCGAATCCATAACTCCAAGGTACGTGAACCCCAAGGCCTCGCGTGCGACTCGGGTGCTCCTTGTTTCCCTAGGCCGTAGGTAGTATATCCTTCTCCTTGTCTGCTTGGAAGGAGCCTTGGGACGTTTGGGCAATCAATTCACGCTGCAAGAGGTCATCATGTTATTATAGATAATATGAAGTTATGGACTTATTAACAACTAGGTAGTTCAACATATTTACCAAATGTTGGGACACTTCCTAGTCTGCCGGGTTTGTGAAAGAGATGCTGCCCGAAGACGAGACTTTTGCCCTCGCTTTTAACCAGCTTAGGGAACGCGGGTTTGTGATATCAGGAAATAGCCCAGTTGCGTTCTCCTCCTCCGCCACCCATTCCTCGTATTTACCCATGTACCCAGCGGTGCCGAGTCTGAGCGGGTGAGTGTTTCCTGTCTAGAGAGCTTTGTGTGCCACACTTTGCTCCTTAAATTCGGCCGTCGTCTTCATAGCCACAAAGGCGTCCCCTGTTTCCCGCGTCAAGAATCCATACTTCGCGAAGGGCGTCTCACTCATGTTCATGTACTTCATGACAAGAATGCTCTTGAAGGTCCTCCATGATTTATCCATCGAGAGTGAACTTGCTTGAAAGTTCTGTCCACAGTGCGCCTCTCTATTCTTTCGTCAGAGACTTCCAGCTTGGTATGGTGATATGGACCCGTTCCCTTGCAAGTGTCCCACAGATAGTCTGAAATATCGCCGCTGATCTCTTGGGACGCAGAGGGACCCTAAAGTCACTAACCTTCGTGATGATCAGTCAGCCCGCAGGCATTTTAAATTTTTCTCTGCCATCTTGCTTACGTATCATTATCGTCAACGGAAATCCAGATGCATTAGGCGGCGTCAGTAACAGCGGCGAAGACGGCGCCTCTGCCATCTGCGGCGTCGGTGACGGCGGTGAAGAAGGTGCCTCTACCATCTCGCTTACTTGCTATCTATATAAGTTACATATGCAATAAAATGGATTGCAAGTGTCCCAAATTAACATATACATATGAAGTATCTCCATGCAATTTAAAATGAATAATATGCTCAACATGTGCAATATTAGCAAATAATCATAATTATCCAACAAGAAAATCAATCAAGTCATTTAAAAGGAACAATATGCTCATCAAGCACAATAAGTGTACACTTAAAATTAGCATAAAGCTAAGATCTGATTGTATGATTATTGCTCTCAGAAAGCTAGTTGCACAAGGTTTAACCTTGGCCATCACAACACTTATGTCCAATGTAATCATCAATTGAATATGACAATTTATAGATTAGGCCTTGAGTTCAATTTACAGCTTGCTATTCGAATTAACCAGATTGAAGCCAATTTACTCAACTTAACCTATGCTGGACCATAGGAGTAGAGATCAACAATATTCTTCGATGCACCAGACAATCCAGAGACTTACTAAATACACGGATAATAGAAAGAAGGCACTGAAAAGATACATAACAGCAAGAAGAATTGAATGATAGAGCTACAGGAACAGCAGGTATAACAGGTTGAAATAAATTGCTCAAAGTTACAGGAATCAACTAGACAATCTACAACTCCAGGCTTAATCTATATACCAATTCACATTCAATTTTATTTTCTAGGACAATTCATCACTAAGCAGATCAAAGAACCCACCAATCACAAATCACATATTTCAACTAGCACATCACACACACACACACACACACACATACACACACACACACACACACACACACACACACACACACACACACACACATATATATATATATATATATATATATGCAAAGAGACAGTGCACGATATGTTGAAATACTCACAACAGCGATGGTACTCAAAACTACCGAGAAGATCAACAGACAAGGCACGAGGGAGGACAAATTAACATAATCAAATGTAAATCAGTCAAGTCATTTAAATTGATTGAAATGCTAATATTTCCAACTTCAGATATTCACTCAATTCTCAGCTAACCAATTTTCCATGTAGAACAAGGAATATCTTAGTCCAAACTAAAACAGGAAAATGACATGTATGATCAATTATAAAATCTGAATGTAATTGTTATTCCAATTGAATATTTCTATAAAGATCATATAATTACTTTGCATAGAAAATATCAAAACAAGTAATCATAGCCATACTATATTCATAGTGGAGGATTACTGACCTAACATAGATTCATCAGAATATTGCCATTCCAACTATGAATAATTCCATATATATGCATGAACCATCAGTCAAATTCGTGGACAAGCAATTAAAAAGAAATGTTCAAGAACCATATGGCATTAATCACAATAGCACCGAGTCCTAGACATACTCATGCATTCCATACAAAGAATTTCATATCTGTGCAAATCCAAAATATGACTGAATCCTAACAAATCACAACCAAAATACTACATATTATCCTACACATTTTTATCTAATTAGCAAATCCACGCGCATCTACACATTACAAAAAAAAAGGGGATGAGGGAGGACAAGGTGGAAGGGTGGCACCGAGCTCTTAGCCTCTTACCTCCACGGCTCCGAGGGAAGAAGCGATGAGGGGAGAGTGAGGCCGCTGGAGGGGAAATCTGACGATGAGGGCACACGAGGAGGAGGCCGTCCGTTGAGGATGGCGGTGTCATCAATGTTGGGGGCGGCGGCGCCTAGGTCGGAGGCTGTGGTGTCGGCTGGGGATTAAGGGGAGTGAACGGGCGAGCCCTAGAGGAGGCCAGTGTAGAGGGAGGATGCCGACACAGGGAGGAGGCCGCGCATCGAGGCGGCGGCAGCATCAGCGATGCCGGGGGCGGCGGCGTCGTGGCTTACGGGGAGGTGAACGGACGAACCCTAGAGGAGGCGAAGGAGCGCGTGAGAGCTGAGCAGGCTAAGGACTGGGGAGATGAATGGGCGAGCCCTAGGGTTATGAAGGCCTATCACAGATAGTTCTATTATGGAACCGTCTGTGAAAAGAAATCACAGACAGTTCTGTTAAAGCACCGTCTGTGATACGTTCCATATCACAAACGGTTCTTTAATAGAACCGTCTGTGATCACAGACGGTTCCTGATTAGAACTGTCTGTGATTCCTTATGCAGCCCGGAGAGTCGAGGATGACATCCGAATTGCAGGAGAGTGGATCGACCTCACCGAGACGGAGGAGACCATGGCTAATGGCCTCTGGGCTATATGGGGCTTGGTTGCGGAGTCCGAACGGCTACAAGCACGAATTGAGCATGCAAGGTCGTAGGTGGAGGCGTTTGATCTAACAGTCGCTGATCCCGCCACCACTGAAGCCGACGAGAAGGCTTATGAAGATTTGAAGGCTAAGATAGGATCGCTAATCCTTTTTTTATCGTCTGTGATGTAAAAAGGATATGGTCTTTTTATCGTCTGTTTATTACAGGTGCATAATATTATCATTCCACATTACAATGAAGTCCACATTGACATTAAAATCAGAGATGACAATTCCATGTTGACATCAAAATATATAAGAGATTACAAGTCCATAACACATGGCAATTCCACATTGACATGTCTCATGTTATGGAATAAATTAATTACAATGGAGTAAATTCTTAATTAAAATATAGCCCTTCATGATGATCGGCCACATATAGCTAGCTTCCTCCTTTGGGTTCTTCGTCGAGCTCGATGCATACTCGAAAGGAGGCAACTCATCAAAGTGATTGTATTCTTCCTCGTCCACTACATTCTCAACTCCGACAATCCTCCTTTTTCCATGAAGAACTACGTGACGCTTCTTATTTGCTGGGTCGGTTACATAGAAGACTTGAACAACTTGGTTAGCTAGTACGAATGGTTCGTCTTTGTATCCGACACGTTCGAGGTCCACGGTAGTGACACCGTACTTGTCGACCTTCACATGTGGGAGATGGACCCAACGGCACCAAAATAGGGGGATCTTGAAAAGCACGTAGTCGAGCTCCCATATCTCCTCTATTTGCCCATAGTAGGAGCTTCTTAGCCCATCGGTACTGAATGCATCTATGCGGACACCGCTGTTCTGGACTATGCTCTTCCTATCCTGAGCTGCCGTATAAAATGTGTACCCATTTATATCGTATCCTTGCCATGTGACAATTGTAAATTGTGGCCCTTTGGCCAACCATAGCAGTGTATCATCACTTGATAACCCCCTAGTGATTCGCACCTTTAATCATTCGTTGAACCGACGGTTGTGCTCTCTCGTGATCCAAACCCCGACCGGTCTGGATTCTATTGGTGTACCATGTCTTTGTGCTCGTTGATGTACGGGGACACTTGGGTCATGTGTTGCAAAACCGTGAAATGGGCTTGAGCGTACATATCCAGATCGGGAGTGATTGATTTCCTTCCGATGGTCCTGATACCATCCAGTCTCCCCTCATGACGAGATAGAGGTACACCTATCGGTTCCACCTGAGCCATGTAGTCGACGCAGAACTCAATGACCTCTTCGGTTGCATAACCTTCGATGATACTGCCCTCCGGTCGAGATCGATTCCATACGTAGGACATGAGAATTCCCATGTACCTCTCGAACGGGTACATATGACGTAGGAACATGGGGCCGCATATCTTTATTTCTTTCACAAGGTGAACAATGAAATGGACCATGATATCGAAAAATGACAGAGAGAAATACATCTCAAGATGACATAGTGTCGTCACCACCTCGGCCTGCAGAGCATCGAGTCCTTGGTGATCGATGACCTTCTTAGCAATTGAGTTGAAGAAATAACACAGCCTCAAGATTGCCACTCGGACCTTGTTTGGCAAGATACTCCTAATTGCAACAGGAAGCATTTGTGTCATTAGTACATGACAATCATGAGACTTCATACCAATTAATTTTAAATCTTGCATAGAAACAAGTTTCTTAATGTTAGCGGAGTAACCAGACGGGACTTTCACACCATGCAAGCTCACGCACGATTCATTTCTCTCGGCCTTGGGCCAGTGTAGCAAAATTCAGGGAAAATACGTTAAATCTGTGATCGGTCTCTTTCGGTGCTAACTTGGTCCTTATGTTCATATCAACCAAGTCACGCTGTGCGTTAACACCATAGTTTTGCCACTAATGTTCAGTAAGAGACCAATCAAGCTATCACATACATTCTTCTCCACATGCATGACGTCGATGTAGTGGCGAACTTCTAAGTGCTCACAATGAGGCAAGTCCCAAAAAATTGACCGCTTCTTCCAGATGTTCTTCTGACGGGTTCTTAATTTACGTCCCTTCCTAAGCACAACATCGATCTTCTTAACCATACCATAGACCTCTTTCCCTCTAAAAGCCCTTGGAGCTGAACTGTCCTCTTTATTTCTGTCGAATTATTTCTTCATCTTACGGTATGGGTGACTCCTGGGAAGGAACCTATGGTGACACATATACACTGTTTTGCGCGAGTTATTCTGCCATACACTCTCTGTAGCATCTAAGCGGTCTTGAGCGTGCTTTGGCTCCTTTTGTCTTGGCTTGAAGCAGTTACCAAGGGCAGGAAAATCATTGATGGTGTAGAACAACATGGCGCGTAAAGTGAAGTTCTCTCGTTTGTACGCATCCCATACATGTACCCCTTCGTTCCACAGTGTCACAAGATCTTCCAGCAATGGTGCTAGGTACACATCAATATCATTCCCAGGTTGCTTCAGCCCTTGGATAAGTAGTGACATCAAAATGTAGTTCTGCTTCATACACAACCAAGGAGAAAGGTTGTACATACATAGATTTACGGGCCAGGTGCTATGTCGGCTGCTCATGTTACCGAAAGGATTCATTCCATCTGTACTCAACCCTAACCTTATATTCCTCAGTTCCACACCGAACTCTTCAAAGCTCCGATCGAAGTTTCTCCACTGGGCAGAATCAGTAGGGTGTCTTAGCTTTCCATCTTTCTTACGCTCCTCTAAGTGCCAACGCAGCAATCTTGCCTCCTTTGGGTTCGCAAATAAACGCTTCAAACATGGGATCACAGGCAGATACCACAACATCTTAGCAGGAGGTCCTTGCTTCACCTTAGCAGTGTTCTGACGCTTGTATCGGGATGCTTTGCACACGGGACATACATGCATGTCTTCATACTCTTTACGGTAGAGGATACAATCGTTCGAACATACATGTATTCTTTCTACTTGCATTCCCAATGGACAAAGAACCTTCTTTGCTTGGTAGTTGGTACTGGGCAACACGTTTCCCTCCGGAAGGATGTCCGCTAGGAGACCTAACAACGCCGTGAAACTCTTATCGGACCAACCATTGCTTGCCTTCAATTTAAGCAGTTCAATCACGGTTGACAACCTTGTGTATTCCAGCTTACAGCCAGGGAACAAAGGTCTCACTGAGTCCTCCATTAAACCCTCGAATTTATAAAACTCTCTCTCAATGTAGTTCTCTTCTGCATCGCGTAGCATCTGATCTAGATTGTCATCGTGCGACCTATCCTCATCAAAAGCACAGTCCACATCCGGCATATCGTTGACTTCCTCAGCGATGTTGTCATTATTAACTTCTGGTATAATCTGCTCTTCACTGTGACTGGTCCAACATGTATACCCTTTTTTGAAACCCCTTTGAATCAAGTGTACTTCGATTTGCGCCGGGTTGTTAAACATCTTCTGATTACCGCAATCAATACATGGAAAGTACATAAAATTTATCCCCTTCTTCAACATATCCTACTCGGTGGCTCTTCTAAAAGCAACCACGCCATTAATGTACTCTTAACTCACACGGTTCACACCGTACATCCAGTTTCGGTCCATCTACACTACGCATGTAACAAATTAGTGTCAAATTAGATTAATAAACCACAAGTATGTACTCTTCCTATTTATCAAACATACTTAAATTGATTAGCGATTAATTTATAGCAAACATAAAGGGTTATAGATCGTTACCCTCGGAGCTCAGGAAGAAAATACCAAATATCTCTCGAGAATCCTCTCCTCCTCTCCTCCTCCCTTCCCTCTCTGTCGGCGGCGCAATGGGCTTCCTATTTACCAAACATACTTAAATTGATTAGCGATTAATTTATAGCAACATAAGAGCATCTCCAGTGTATTCAACCGATGTCGATTCAAAGAGATGCGACGTAAGCATTCAAAGAACTACTCATCCCCCCCCCCCCGATGTATTGATCCGATTCTTACTCTTAAGTGGGACCAACATCTTATTAAAAAATCAGAAAAGAAATAAAATCTCTCTCAACCGCTCTCTCTCTCCATTTACTTCTCCCTCATAGAACTTAATGCATATGCTAACCACCTGATGAAAAATATTATTCTATTCACTTTGTAATATCCCGTTTAATTAAAATAAGAAAGGAATTTGGGAGATATTTAAATAGATTGATTTAAGAAAAGTTTAGGGGAGAGGGATTGGGCTGGCCGAAGGCCCAATCTATGTTCATGTGGGTTTCGGTGAGAGGAGGGCTGACTTTCACTTAAAGGAGGAGGGGCAGGGTTGGAGTGAACCCTAGCCGCTAGCCATGTGCTGCACCCGCCGTTGCCTCCTGCTCTCGCCCTCACTCTCCTACTCCATGAAGCCATTGCCGCTGGGCTCCCCACCGCCCCATTTCCTCCAACAGTTGGCGTCATCCCCTCCAACCGATGGCGCCGCCCTCCTCCTTTGGTGCCGCCCCTCCCCCTCTGCAGCTAGCCTGACGAGAACGGCGTGGCCGTAGCCTCCCCCGCCGCTTCTCCGACGCGCCACGGCCGCGCCCCCTGGTGCTTCTTGGCTGCACGCCGCTCCTCCTCTAGGCAACTACGCCATGCCCGCCACCGTCTCTCTCCGGCCTGGCCTTATACACCGGGCAGCTGCCCTGCGCCCATGGTGGCCCGCCTCTTCTCGGCTCGCCGTGAAGCTGCCCGAGGGCCTCCCTGCCGCCAGCCTCCTGGCTCCGTGCGGTCTTCCCTTGGCTCCCCTCCGACCCGTCGCCGACTCCGGCCGCTGCTACACCACCGCTGCCACCAGCCGACGATGTCATCCTCAAGTGGATGCTGCCTCTGGCTCCTCCATACGCCCGTGGTGCCGTGCCACCGCTGGCCTCTAGGTCGGCTACCGCCAGGGCCCGCTGGCCCGCCGCCACTCTACGTAGCCTCCTCTGCTGGCGCCGTCTCTGGCTTGGCGCACGCCAGCCCGTACGTTGCCTCTCCGTGCTCGCTTTGCCTCTACCAGCCTGAGACTTTGGCAGAGCGCTATTCATCCTTGCTCCAACCATCACAGACCATGGTGGGCTTTGTTGGATTAATTGGGTCACTGGCGGTGTTTATCGTGACCATAAACTCAGGTAAATTCAGGAAATTGCTGATAGCATACAACAAATTGTTGTTTGAGTGACCATAATGATGCATTTGCTGTCAGAATTGTGGGGCTTTTCACAATTATGCCAAGCAAGTTTCAAGTTACATCTAAGGACTTGATCAAGAGTGTATTTATGTTTTCAGAAATGCTAACCTGGAGGGGAGGGCTACAGATTCCAGAATGCCTACGAGTTAATTGTTGTGGTTGTGGTTCTATTGTGTAGCAGACAGTGATCATAAAGTTTGGTTGAGTTGGTCTGCCTAGGTTCCTTGTTCTGGCCTTTCCAATATATTTTAGCCCCTTCTGCCCCTCCATTGAAGCTGCTGCCACTAGCGTAATTTTGTTCTTTTATCTCAGTGAGGTTATAGATTACTTCGAGATCCCAGGAAAATATAGGATCTATTGCAAGGACGTGTGCACCGTTAGCCGTTGGCCTGCATCTTGTCGGGGTAAGGTGGTGGCGAACTCCGGTGTTAGAGTGTTCCACCTTTTGTCTTCGGTCGCACGGTTGAGGCAAGTGCAAGTATTATTTATGAGTTGTTATATTACATACTTGATGAATACCATAGTTTAATGATGATGCTTACTGCTTAGTAATGTTGACGAGCATGAGTGCCATAGTTTAATGATGACGCTTACTGCTTAGTAATGTTGATGACCATGGGTGCTATAGTTTAATGATAATGTTTTTATGACGATGCTTATGTGATGAAGCTTACATGGAAATGTTTACATGACGACGCATGCTAATGTTTATGTGATGACGCTTGCATGGTGGTGTTTACATGAGAATGCTTACATGGCAATGTTTAAATGATGATGTTTGCATGGTAAGGGTTTCATGATTGATGGCAATGATGATGGGACAAGGTGAGCAATGAGACTACCTTGCTAATAATGACAATGATGAATCATGTTAATGACAATGGACATGTGCATTTGCATCATGACATTCATTTCTGAACCTTGGACTACGTGGTAGCCAAGGGTTGTTTTCTTGAGGTCCCCGTCAGGCATTGGATGGGCATTAGGTCCCCATCATGCATTGAACGGACTTTGGTCCCCACACTCGTGGAAAGTCATGTAACTAGTTCGGTGAGGTCAGTGAGAAAGTTACATGACTTGGAGTGTGGGCTTTGGATCCCTGTGCCTAGAGGGCACAGGCTTGGAGTATGTATCGACGGATACACTACTCGGCATTGCCGGTAATTGCAAAGAAGTGAAGTATTTTGCATTCATGTCATGTTTATTGCATTTCTGCATAAGAGATGGATTTGTGGTATATAATGTTGTTGTTCATGGTGTGATTGGTTATTCCCTTTGAATGCTTTTAATGCTATCATAAGAGATGGATTTGTGGTATATAATGATCTTCATGATGTGATTGTTTATTCCGTTTGACTACTTATGATGCTATGTTTGATTTAATATTGCACTTTGCTGAATCGTGGACTCACTCTTGCTGTGTTGTGCTTTCTAGGTACCTATCGAGCCAGCGACATGCATGGGAAGGGGTAGACTTAGTGCACGTCACATAATCACTAACCACAATGAATAACCTAGTCCATTTATCCACAATTCATATTCTTGATAATTGCTCTAGATTCAGATTATGACCATCCTTCGTGGTGGATGTTTTAATTGTGGTCATGGATGATCCATTTATGCTCTTATTCATTCGTTGATTGAGTTCATTTAATTCTCGTGATGGATTAGAATGTTTGGTTGATGGTTTATTGAGATGTTGAAATTAATTGGTTCAGTAGAGTCTCAACAATTTGTAATAGAGTTGATTAGAGGATTATGGATGCCCTTTTGATTATGCTTTAGTTGTTTAGCTTATTCTGGATGTCCTGTGATGATCGTTAAATTGGATGATTCGATTATTGAATGATGCTATATTAAACTGTTTGAACCTCCAGTATAGTCATCTATATAAAGGAGGTTCTGCCGGATTTTAGAGAAATATCTTAGTTTTAATGGTTGTAGTGTTAGTTTAATAGCATTTCAGGCTCATGTTGGGCTAGGGTGTTACAGTTGGTATCAAAGCGGGCTTTAGGTCCGTGGTAGTTGAAATATTAAACAGTCTTACTAGTTTTAAGTCACTTGAAATTTTCTTAAGTTTAAGTCACTTGTTGTGACCATTAGATTTGTGTAGAGATTGGTATGCCACATGATTGGATATTGATCCAACGGATAAAAAATGTGACTTATGCTTAAGAAAATTTCAGTCACCTTATGAATAGACAGTCCCAATATTAATTTGACACACTGTGCATAGTAAGATGGGAATGGGTCAAGCATTGCATTTACGTTTTCATTATGTCGCTTTGAGCATTGCGGTTTTGAAATGATTATGAATACTTACGATATGCCTATATGATTTGATGAGGGCATCTCTAGCTTCCCATCTTCACAAGCACAAGATATCACTCTAGAATTGCCTAAGGGGCCAATTACTAGAGCACGTGCCAAACAAATTCAACAAGAGGTGAACTCACTCCTAGCTGAGCATAATAATATTTTTGATGAGAATTTTATACTAACTAAAGCTTGTGTTTTATGTGTGCTCAGATTTGAAGAACATACAATGATGGATCCCAAGAGGGAGGCGTGGGAGGAAGGGAGCCCATCAAAAGAGGATGTTCAAAAAACAATAATCAGAGTTAGGTATGACAAAGAGGAGGCATGGTTGGCCGAAATGAAGGGAGAAGAAGAAGAAGAAAAGCAATATATTGATTTCAGCCCAATTCTATCAACAAGAAGAAGAAAAGCAAAGAAAGCATGAAGAAAGAAATGCATGCACAAAAGAAGAAAGAAGCAAAGGGATAAGAGGAGAACCCAACATTCCAATTTCAGTTTGAATTCAATAAAACAAAGAGAAGAAATCCGAAATTACTGTTCACGTGAACAGTAAACCATGTTTATTTACTATTCATGGGTGGCCTATTCTTTGAGCCTATTCTTGGAGACCAGTTTATGCATAAGAATTGAAACATAGCTATTGCTTGTTCTTTCTAAACCAGAGTTCATGCGAGGACTTTGAGAGAGGACTAGGCGATCCATTGATTCATTTTGCAATTCAAGGTCAAGCCGTCGTTCCATTGGGAATTGGGGACTTGGCGATCGTCGTTTGTGGTCTCGCGACGATCAACTATCCAGTGTGTTTTGGGCGTATTCCAAAGAGTTGAGGGTTCGTGCATTGGCGCGAGTGTTCAGCTAGCGACATCGTCTACTTCACATCATCTATCCATGGTTTCTCGCTGAGAAGATCGGGCCTCCCCCATATGATGATTATTATGTGTTGTAATAGTAGATGACGAGAGATCGAGGTCGTGGTTGTAACCTTGGGTTGCCAGGTTGCACCACCGTTTGTGGTATGAGATTAATGGAGCGTCTACCTCGAATCGACTAGTTCCAGATGTTGAGTATGGGTTTCTTTGGGAGAATTTTCGTCTTCCTTGAGTTTGGAATGGTTATTCTTGTTTAGATGCGGTGGATGAGTTTTCTTGGATGTGTGGTTCATTGCAGTTGAGAGGTGTTCGTCGGTCTTTATTGGTTTTCTTAAAGCAAACCTTTGATCTCTTGAATGACAAGTTGTTTTGCTGATTATAAACATAGTTGACTTATAAGATTGATCTCTTATTTGGAAGTTCTGTCCTTCTTGTTGGGAAGCATGACTCATTTAATCGCTTGGTACTTTGGTTATTGGAAGCTTTAATTTGCATGTCCTTAAATGTGAGGAAGCTTTGGTTCAAATGTATTCTTCGCGGGGTACTTTGAGTTTGAAGTTTAATGCTTCTCTTTTGAGAGAAAGCGTCAAGCTCTCTTGCACTGTCCTGTCTTGGTTAAGACGGCGCAATTGTTGTCTTTCCAACTGTTGAGCTGTCTTTACTACTTGTAAACGTTGTTTTTGACAAGATTGTTCCTTTTCACGAAAGTCCTACCTTCCTTGTTGAAAAATGTGATTTATAACATATTTGTTCCTCATTAGGATCAACAGGGTCACTAAGGAGGGTGAATATCGATCTGAATCTATCTTGTAAACATCTATTTGATGATCTTACATAAATGCTAGATTTACCTAATTCCTGACATGCTAAAATTGTTGAAACCTATATAAAGGACTAGATAGATGTTGGTGTATCAATGTGTGAAACTTTGTTTTATAGAAATTATGTTAGTAAATCATAAAACATGTTTTGAACTGACTTCTAAACATAAGGTGAAATGTTGAATCTATATTTATAAGTGGTTATGTGTTTGAAAATAGAATTAGCAGCATATTTACACACATGACTAGTACAATGGTTAATTGATAATGAGAGCTGAAGTTGGTGTTGAGCACACCAACAGTTGAGTGGATGAATTTTGTAAGTGGTCTTTGGTAGCGTGCCTTCTGTTATTGCTATTGCATAGTATGATCTTGTTAAAGTAATTTGTTTCAACCTTGTGGCTTGTGTTTCTTTTGGAAAGCGTTAGAAGGGCGTAATAAAGTTTGATGATTCTTGGCACTAATGTATGGTATCAATACTATTAAAATTGTCAGAATGTGAGATTGATATTAATTTTCGTAGTAATTTGATCACCTATGGTAATATTGCTTAAATGAGAATATTTCAAGTTTTGCTTTTGTGATCTTTTGAGAGCTCATGAATTATGTGGTAGCTGAAATTATTTTAAATGAAATGATGTGTTGGAATGTCCTATTGCTTCTTAAGAGATTCGCGTGATTTTAATTTTAAGAGCTCTTTCGTCTGAGTTGGCACGTGAGGTTGCAATCGATGAAATTATTCTTGCTGGTTCCTTTAAGAGGAGAATAATCTACTTGTTTTTCGTGATTTCCCGTAAATGAAAATGTTTTGAGTTTTGTAGCTGAGATCATTTGGATCTCATGTTTCTTGGGTAGTTGAACTGTTCCGAGCAAATATGTCGTGTTGAAGAATTTTGTTGGTTCTTAAGTGGTTCTTGTGGTTTGGTCTTTAGGACTTATCTTGTTCGAAATGGCAAAGTGTCGTTATATTTCAAGGATTAATTTCAGTGTTAAAGGAAAGAGTACAGTAGGAGTATTTGAGGATTGGAGTTAAGATTGTAAATTGCAGTTTATTTAAAACGTGCCAAAACTTTCTGCTCTTTCCGCTCAAGAGTTGTCGAGTTTCAATCGCAATGTCATTTTCTTATTGGTTGATATTTGCTATTATCTTTTGAGGGGTGTGTGCCCTCATCCGTGATCTCAACTTTCGTTTTCCAAGATCTTCGTTATCAGATTATTTCTTTTGATTTCGTGCTCGCTGTGAGAAGCAACGTTTTCCCGTGTGATGAATCTTGTCCTTGTTCGCCTCTTTCTCTTGAGAAAGGATCAACCTTTTTGTGTTGTAAAGTTTTACAAAGCGTATTTTCGCAACTGTTGGTGGTGGTTAAGTAAATGTAGTGGTGAGATTTTGCTACCAAACTATTGGAGGAGTAGCAGAAGATGAATTGGTCTTGATTTGTATCTCTTGTAGAAAATTTCATTCAAAGGGGATGATTGTCGCTGAAGTGCAATTGATTGGTGTTGCGACCAAGTAGAACCTGTGGTAAAGTGTAGTCCCAGAACCTTAGATCATGTTGAAATGTGGGGAATTATCGAAGATATGGAATCCTTGGTGAATTTTATAGAGTAACACAATTGGATTGTATTGCGAGATTGTGTGGGTGATTCCTGAGGATGTCAATGAGTGAGTATGTTAGAATTGTGGGAATGTTAGAGATTTAATTTGATGATTTCTCTATCTATTATAAGAGAAGTTCGTTCTAGAGGTCTTAGAGGTTAAATTTGGGCTTTGCATTTTTATGCTAGACCTTTGGTCACCCAATGATTATGTGTAGAAGAAATAGAATAATAGCGTTTTCCTGAGCAGTAGAATGATCATTGATAGAACCCTTCTGATGTAGTACATGAGCGTGTGTACTGAGGATTCTGAGTTGTTATTCTTGAAAGTTGGAGATTGATGTGATCCGTGAGAGCTATGTTGAGGTGCAATGGGTGCCACCTGTCGAATTAATGTCGTTAGTAGAAGGAGTTGTCTAGAGTATTTTGGTGGGATCAATAGAGCTCTTCTAGAAAGCTGTAGATGTTGTTTTTGGATTGAGCATAACTTTGGGGATGCTAATTTAAGGGATTTGAACTTGCGTGGTATGTGATGAATTCGAATTCTAAGGTTGAGAGGAATTTTGTCCCTAAAAGAGAAACTGAGAAAAAAGAAGGTTTCCTCAGGTAGTGAAGAGTTCTCTTGATTATTGTTTGAGTTGTGTGTTTATGTCAGAGGTCATTTGCAATTTGAGTTGGCGTTTTGTTGGCATGATGGTTCTATCTGGTTCAGGAAAATAAAGAAGTGTTTGATTTGGACATTCAATCAACTTCTCTTTTGGCGTACGTGGTGTTTTTTTTAACAAACTGCCTACTTGGAAAGTGGAAAAGTGTTCGTGATGAATCTTCAATTGTGGGTTTGAGCCCTTTGGTGGGAGTTGGCATTGCGTGGTAGCGATGAGAACTCATTATTTTCAATTGGATTCTCTTTGTAAAGCCGTTGTTTAAGAACGAGTTCTGTTGTGCATTCTTCATTAAAGGAGGTGCCCCTTGTGAGATGAAGAGTTCGATTTTTGAGTTGTTAATTGTTGTTTCATTTATGTGGTGTTTGTTCTTGTGTTCTTTTTGACGGTTAGAATTCGGGGTCGAATTCTGTTTAAGAGGGGTAGAATGTAATATCCCGTTTAATTAAAATAAGAAAGGAATTTGGGAGATATTTAAATAGATTGATTTAAGAAGAGTTTAGGGGAGAGGGATTGGACTGGCCGAAGGCCCAATCTATGTTCATGTGGGTTTCGTGAGAGGAGGGCCGACTTTCACTTAAAGGAGAAGGGGCAGGGTTGGAGTGAACCCTAGCCGCCAGCCTTGTGCTGCACCCGCCGTTGCCTCCTGCTCTCGCCCTCACTCTCCTACTCCATGAAGCCGCCGCCGCTGGGCTCCCCGCCGCCCCCTTTCCTCCAGCAGTTGGCGTCGTCCCTCCAACCGATGGCGCCGCCCTCCTCCTTTGGTGCCGCCCCTCCCCCTCTGCAGCTAGCCCAACGAGAACGGCGTGGCCGCAGCCTCCCCCGCCGCTTCTCCGACGTGCCACGGCCGCGCCCCCTGGTGCTTCTTGGCCGCACGCCGCTCCTCCTCTGGGCAACTACGCTGTGCCCACCGCCGTCTCTCTCCCGGAGCAGCGCCACCACTACCGGGGCAGATTGCCCCTGTGCCCATGGTGGCCCGCCTCTTCTCGGCTCGCCGTGAAGCCGCCCGAGCGCCTTCTTGCCGTCGGCCTCCTGGCTCCGTGCCGTCTTCCCTTGGCTCCACTCCGGCCCGTCGCCGACTCCGGCCGCTGCTACGCCATCGCTGCCGCCAGCCGATGACGTCGTCCTCAAGTGGATGCTGCCTCTGGCTCCTCCTTACGCCCATGGTGCCGCGCCACCGTCGGCCTCTGGGTCTGCTGCTGCCAGGGCCCGTTGGCCCATCGCCACTCTACGTCGCCTCCTCTGCTGGCACCGCCTCTAGCTTGGTGCACGCCAGCTCATACGTCGCCTCTCCCTGCTCGCCTGCCTCTACCCAACACAGACTTTGACAGGAGCTGCTATTCATCCACTGCTCCAACCATCACAGACCATGGCTGGGGCTGTTGGATTAGTTGGGTCACCTGGCAGTGTTTATTAGTAGCCATAAACTCAGGTAAATTCAGGAAATTGCTGATAACATACAACAAATTGTTGTTTGAGTGCCCATAATGATGCATTTGCTGTCAGAATTGTGGGGCTTTTCACAATTATGCCAAGCAAGTTTCAAGTTTCATCTAAGGACTTGATCAAGAGTGTATTTATGTTTTCAGAAATGCTGACCTGGAGGGGAGGGTACATATTCCAGAATGCCTACGAGTTAATTGTTGTGGTTGTGGTTCTATTGTGTAGCAGACAGTGATCATAAAGTTTGGTTGAGTTGGTCTACCCAGGTTCCTTGTTCTGGCCTTTCCAATATATTTTAGCCCCTTCTGCCCCTCCATTGAAGCTGCTGCCACTGCCGGTCTGATCAGACCTCCGGGTCAAGTGACCCAGTCAGCTTTTTCGAGAAGATCTATTTTTCTAGTTTTGGGTGCCGGTCTGACTGCCATGTTTTGGCCGGTCTGACCGGGCTCATGCGGTCTGACTGCCATGTGTTGGCCGGTCTGACCGGACCTCTGGGTCAAGTGACCCGGTCATCTTTTTCTAGAGAAGGTGTTTTCCTGGAATAGCTCTTTGTTCTGTTGTGCGGTCTGACCGCCATCACTACTACAAAATAGGCAATAGTAGACGCCACGTCACATACGGTTAAAATGGAACTGTCTGTGTTGGGTCTGTCCGGACCAGGTATTTGTCGTGCCAGCCTATCACAGACGGTTCTTATTAATAACCGTCTGTGATAGGCATCTACCACAGATGGTTCATTAATAGAACCGTCTGTGAGCTATCACAGACGGTTCTATTAAATAACCGCTTGTGATAATCTCCTGCACCACAGACAGTTGTCAACACAGACCGTCTGTGAAATATCACCGACGGTTCTATTAAATAACCGTCTATGATAATCTCCTGTACCATAGACGGTTGTTAATAAAAACTGTTTGTGAACTATCACCGACGGTTCTATTGAAAAACTGTCGGTGATAGTTGTATATCTTAGACGGTTCATAATAAGAACCGTCTATGATATCCTCGCACTATAAATTCCTGGACCATACCCCCTGCCCATTCCCATTTGAGCCGCCACCCAGGTGTTTGCCCACTGCGCCGCCGACAGAGAGGGAAGGGAGGAGAAGGAGAGGAGAAAGGGAGGAGACGGAGAGGATTCTCGAGAGGTTTGGTATTTTCTTGGTAACAATCTATAACCCTTTAGAGCATCTGTAATGTACGTGCTTAATTAGCCGGTTCAAATGGCTAGATTTAATGCTAGAAACCGATTCCACACGTTGGAAGCTGCCGATTCCGAAGCAAAACTCTAGGAACCGATGCAAACTTTTCATCCGGATGCAAGTGTGTAACACCCCAGCACAACATGAGCCTGAAATGCTACTAAACTAACACTATAACCATTGAAACTAAGACATTTCTCTAAAATCCGGCAGAACCTCCTTTGTATAGATGGCTATACTAGAGGTTCAAACAGTTTAATATAGCATCATTCAATAATCGAATCATCCAATTTAACGATCATCAAAGGACATCCAGGATAAGCTAAACAACTAAAGCATAATCAAAAAGGCATCCATAATCCTCTAATCAACTCTATTACAAATTGTTGAGACTCTACTGAACCAATTAATTTCAACATCTCAATAAACCATCAACCAAACGTTCTAATCCATCACGAGAACTAAATGAACTCAATCAACGAATCAATAAGAGCATAAATGGATTATCCATGACCACAATTAAAACATCCACCACGAAGGATGGTCACAATCTGAATCTAGAGCAATTATCAAGAATATGAATTGTGGATAAATGGACTATGTTATTCATTATGGTTAGTGATTATGTGACGTGCACCAAGTCTACCCCTTCCCATGCATGTCGCTGCCTCGATAGGTACCTAGAAAGCACAACACAGCAAGAGTGAGTCCACAACTTAGCAAAGTGCAATAGTAAATCAAACATAGCATCATAAGTAGTCAAAGGGAATAAACAATCACATCATGAACATCATTATATACCACAAATCCATCTCTTATGATAGCATTAAAAGAATTCAAAGGGAATAACCAATCACACCATGAACAACAACATTATATACCACAAATCCATCTCTTATGCAGAAATGCAATAAACATGACATAAATGCAAAATACTTCACTTCTTTGCAATTACCGGTAATACCGAGTAGTGTATCTGTCGATACATACTCTAAGCCTGTGCCCTCTAGGCAAAGGGATCCAAAGCCCACACTCCAAGTCATGTAACTTTCTCACTGACCTCACCGGACTAGTTACATGACTTTCCACGAGTGTGGGGACCAAAGCCCGTCCAATGCATAATGGGGCCTAATGCCCATCCAATGCCTGACGGGGACCTCAAGGAAACAACCCTTGGCTACCACGTAGTCCAAGGTTCAGAAATGAATATCATGATGCAAATGCACATGTCTATTGTCATTAACATGATTCATCATTGTCATTATTAGCAAGGTAGTCTCATTGCTCACCTTGTCCCATCATCATTGCCATCAATCATGAAACCCTTACCATGCAAACACCATCATTTAAACATTGCCATGTAAGCATTCTCATGTAAACACCACCATGCAAGCGTCATCACATAAACATTAGCATGCGTCGTCATGTAAACATTTCCATGTAAGCTTCATCACATAAGCATTGTCATAAAAACATTATCATTAAACTATAGCACCCATGGTCGTCAACATTAGTAAGCAGTAAGCATCATCATTAAACTATGGCAATCATGCTCGTCAACATTACTAAGCAGTAAGCATCATCATTGAACTATGGCATTCATCAAGTATGTAATATAACAACTCATAAATTTGCACTTGCCTCAACCGTGCGACCGAAGACAAAAGGTGGAACACTCTAACACCGGAGTTCGCCACCACCTTACCCCGACAAGATGCAGGCCAACGGCTAACGCTGCACACGTCCTTGCAATAGATTATAGTAGTTTACCCATTTTAAACAAATCCCAAAAATGTTTTTTTATTTTTGCTAAGAAAATATCCTTTTAGAAAATCTCCCCCTTACACAAAGGTTATACTTCTTTGGCACACAAAAGCTTTCTCCATCCAACCAAAATCTCCCCATTTGTCATCTCTTTGAAATATATCCATCCAAAACTCATGATGACTTCAAACTCTCTCATTTGACCATTATTTGCAACCGAATTCACCCCTTTCGACATTAAGCACCCAAAATGTTTCTATGTGGATCACACTTGGAAGATAGTCCTTAAACATCACTTGTAGATACTACGTGTCGACAAAACTTGAACATGCAAAGTGCTTGAACTTCTCTCGTAAAGATCTTCAAAGAAAGCATCCAAATAGAAGAGAGAAAGAGAGAATCCACTCGTACACGGAGAATACTTGAGCTTGCTCAAGAGAAGTATGATCGGTAAGGAATGAAATTAGAAACCACTTTGAAGGAATAAGATGATATCACGTGTAAGGATGAATCTCATGCCGAGGTTAAGATGATCAAAAGAAGCTACCACTTGAAAGAATATCACTTCAATGACAAAATTGCATTTGTGATCAAGGAAAAACAGTAGAGTGTAGCTTGCAAGGATATCAAGGACCAACTTGATTTTGGGAAGCAAAGAGAACACCTAAGGAAATTGGAAACCAACAATTTTGACAAAACCAGGCAAGTCTCACTAGGACCGGTCAGACCGGAGGCAAGGATGCAGTTAGATCGATGGCTAGTGGTCAGACCGGCGTTCAAGAGGCAGTTAGACTAAAGGGTAGCAGTCAGACTGCTGGGAGGTCGCCGGTAAGACCAGCTGAGACTGAATCTAAGCAGATTTCAGTTCTGATTTTTAGGGAATAGATGAAAATTTTGTATTTTGCTCCAAATTTTCACACAAACAACCAAATAAACATATTTAGATCATTTTCAAATTATATAGCCATTAAAAATCCAAATTGTTAAATAGTTTTTATGAATTAAGCTTTTATTTTCGCAAATGAAACATCATTTTCATGAAACTTCTCCAAACAAGCCAAATTGAGCATTTGAAGATATTTAAAGCATCAAAATGCATGTATGAGTCATTAATACCATTATGGACTTATTCATGTGAATAATATTGGCTCATATGGCAAAACTCACTTAAGTGCTAGAAAGTGATCACTTAGGTCAAAATAGGATTTTGAATGAGTTTCGAAATTAAATAACTTTTGCTCGGTTGGTCTTTTGGGAAACTTGTGAATACCAAAAAGGTTTAGAATAGCCAACTCTAGGATTTTCCTTTTGGGATAATTTTCAATTTCCTTTTGGAATATATTCTACACAAAAATCTAGTTTATGTCAAAAACAAGATATTATGAAGTAGAATTTTGGCTAGAAACTCATTTTTGTTTAAAATAGGTTTTTCTTGAGCCAAAACCTTTGGAAAACCTTTGAATATCATTTGTATACATTTTGAAACTAGTTTTTCAAAGGATTACTAATAGTTATGAAATTTTTGACTTTTGGCTAAAAGGCTCAATTTTGAAAAACATTACTAGCACTTAATTTATTTTGGCACACTTAGGGATGTGATATACATGTATATGACTTAGCACTCCCCCTTAATGTGCCACAACCATCTTGCTCAAGATTGTACTAAAGAATATTATGAACAAGAGCAAGAGCACCATTTTCAAAAGTTTTTACCTACACAAGGTAAAAGGACAAGATACTTCGATGTAAATACTTGTTACCGAGATGGCATTGGTTCTTGATATGGAATGATCATGCTCAAGCTTGGAATCAATTTTGATATATGATGGAATCCACCTTTATATGAATAAGCCAAGCCTCCAATGACTCTCTAAGTACCTATTAAGTATTTAAGCGCATTTTGGTACCCAAATTCGGTTGGATCCTTGAATGTTAGTCACAAGAGATTTGGGCACCCAAATGGCCCTAGCAATAAGTTTTGGTGAACTAACAATTCTAGCAAACACATTGCCATTTTTATCCTTCCTAAGCAAATAATGAGCATTGTAGATAATAGGCTTAGGAGAGATACCTTTGGGACAATCCTTACTAAAATGTCCATTTTTCCAGCAATTGTAGTAAGTTGGGCTCTTACTCCCCCTTCTTGTCTTCTTCTCTTGCTCCTTGCCGGTCCGCCTCTTGTTTGAATGTCTTGACTTGACCTCCATTTGATTTGGGCACACCGGGGCTTTGTGGCCCTTCTCATTGCATCCAAAGCACTTGACATATTTCTTCGTGTGTCCTTGTATTGTGCCTTGTCTTGCTATTATCCATTTTCTTGGGAGTGAAGCTAATTCTATTCTTATTTTGCAAACATCTTTGCTTGCTCAATATCTCATCGAAAGTGGCATTCCCTTTAAAACTTCTTTCGAAGTCATTTTTCAATTTTGTGACTAGGGCCTTGAGCTCTTTGTTTTCCTCTATAATGTTAGTCTCAACAAGTGTAGAGAAAAACAAAGCATCTAATTTTGAGCAATAAGGCATATCAAGCAAATCATCGCAAGAAGTGGATATGCTAACCTTAGATGAAATGCAAGAGCTAGGAGCTATACGTGGCATATCATCTAGTAAATTACATGTAATGCCTATATCCACCTTAGAGCTAGTGACTTCCTTGAGAAGGAGATATTCATGTTCTTCTCATATCATAATTATTTTGAAGAGAGATATGCTCTTTTGTTAAAACCTTGAATCTCATCTTCTCTTTCCCAAGATATTCATTAAGCTCTTCCAACATATCCATAAACTCATCATATGAAGGTTCATCATCATCATTTACCTTCTTATTACCTTTGGCCATAAAGCAATGAGGTGATTTGGAGGAGCTTGTGGATTTTTCATTGTCGGAGCTAGAGGTTGATCATTCTTCTCCCGACATCCATTCTTGTATGCAATCATCATTAGTGTAGGTGGACATTTCATAATGATCTTGAAGATGGGTCCACATCTCATGAGCGTTCTTGAGATTGCATACTTCATTTAACACCTATACGCTCAAAGCACTAAATAAAACATTAATTGCTTGAGCGTCAAGATGTATGCTTTTCTCTTCCTCACTTGTTGGAGCTAGAGGATCCATTGGAGGAGAAAAACCCACATCTACAATCCACCATATTTTTTGGCTCATGGCCATAAAATAACAAGACATGCGAATTTTCCAACGAGCATAATTTATGCCATCAAATAGAGGTGCTTCACCGAGGTGCACTATATCACTAGTGGCCATCCTTTACACCCTAGACGGTTAAGTCCAATAAATGAGAGACCAAGCTCTGATACCACTTCTAAGATCAAGGAGGCCGACTAGAGAAAGGGTGAATAGGCGGTTTTAAAAACTTCTTTGGCTAAAACCGATTTATAATGTGGAATTGTAAATCAAATCGGTTTTTCTCAATTAAAACCTAAATCATCTAGTCTTGACTAAATGCACCAACAATATAAGACTATTGATAACGATAGCAATCATACAAAGATATGTAAGTAATTTAATTCTAGGAAAATAAATTGCAATAGAGTAAAGCACAAGAAGGCAAACCACAATAACACAACGATATTTTACCGTGGTGTTTGGAGACTTGCCAGTCTCCCCTAATCCACATTGAGGTAAGCCCAACCGAATTGGACTACCTCTACAATTGAGCCAACACCTCCGAGATAATTCTAGCCACTTGGACCGGCTCCAATACGAACTAACACCTCGATCCACTTGGGGTTGCTCTTCCTCCACTCTGAAGATGGCGAGCATCAAACAACTCACAACCGCTTGAGTCTTCTCACAACCTTCTTGTAGAACATCACCGGTGCAACTCCTCCAAGCTGTCTACGTGTCGGCAAACACCAAGAGTAACAAGTCGGAGACGCTCACTTGAATAAATCAAGTGTCTAAGCTCAATAGATACACAATGCACTACCTAATGCAACACATGCACTTGGGGTTTGCTCTCTAAGCTCACTAAGTGCAACACATGCACATAAGAGATGAGAGGGCTTGCTCTTTTCTCAAGGGAATGAATAACACTAGCAACAACCCCTCCACAACCGGCCAAGGTGGGTATTTGTAGCCCACACACAAAAACTAGCCGTTTAGAAGAGAATCTGCTGAAAGTCAGTGAAGCCCGACCTGACCACTAGCGAATGGCTGATCAGACCGGCCATGCTCCAACGGCTATAAAACTAGCCATTGGACACATGTCCGAACTAACCGCCAACTAATGGCCAGTCAGTGCACGCCTACCTAGTCAGATTGGCCAACACATGACGGTCAGACCGCACAACATAACAAAGAGCTATTCCAGGAAAACACCTTCTGTAGAAAAAGCTGACCGAGTCACTTCACCCAGAGATCCGATCAGACAGGCCAACACATGGCGATCAGACCGCACGAGCCCGATCAGACCGACCAACACATGGTGGTCCGACCGGCACCCAAAACCAGAAAAATAGATCTTCTGGAAAAAGCTGACCGGATCACTTGACCCAGAGGTCTGGTTAGACTGGCCAACACATGGCCGTCAGTCCGGTCTAGGAAACACAAACTAATTTTTACAAATTGCTTCAACTCAATTTTTAAAACACATTTGCCAATTGATACAACATGCAAACAAGGGTTGAAAGTAAGATTCTCAACAAGTTGCGAAACACATTTGCCAACTTTTAGAATCACGCTACAAAGAATAAGATACATGGACTTAAACCATTTACAAAACACATTCGCAAACTAAAGTCACATGCTACAAGGATTATGCATGAGCCTCAACTATTTGCAAAACACATTCGCAAATATTTGCAACATGCTAACGAGACCTGGAGCAAGCACAACGAGTTATCAACACATGACACTCTCAAACTACTAGTCAAGACCCCCTCTTAATAGTACAGCAACCTATACTAGCAATCCGGTCTTCTAACCAAACACCATGACTGGTAAAAGACTAGGAACACATCTTTAGCCCTAACTAGTCATACCTTTGTCTTGAGCATTCAGTTGAAGCTTGATGATGGACATCTTCTCTTCAAGACTAGGTCATTGACTTGATAATCATCAACACCTAATGATATCCTTTACTTCAAGTTCTTTACTTGAATATGCATCAACCTATGATGATTTTCTTCACTTCGGGATCTTGACTTGAACATCATCAACACATGATGATTTTCTTCATCCCGAGTCTTGACTTGATGACGATCAACTCATGATGTCATCCAAAGTCTCCATCATCATGGAACATAACTTATTCATCCAATTCATGGAAAATGTTAGTTCCAAATGACGATTGTCATTAATTACCAAAATATACCATTAACTCATAATGGCGGGTCTAGATTCTTCACCTAGACCACTTCTTTCTTTCCTCATTTCTTTCATTCTTTCTTCTTCCACTCAAGCCAGCCCACCTTCTCTCCTCCCTTGGCTTTGTTTTGTTCCCCACTACTCGGCCGCAACTGCCCCAGGGTGCGTCCGCCTATGACCCGACCCCACCATAGCTCTCCACAACTGTGTCTAGTCGTGCCCATGGGTGCTCGCGTGAGCCCACACCTACGCCAGGCTACGTTGTGTGGCACCCTAGCTGTGCCTGAGCCCCACCAGCCAGCGCCCCACCTAACAGAGTCATGCTCGCGCTGCCCGCGTCATCACACCGCCGCCATCAATCAGGCCATTCAATGTGTTGTCGTTTCAAACAATTCCAAAATCGAGCCGTAGACGACTCCATCTGTCATGCTCGCATTCCCCACCCGAGCCTTTATATGGGAGCATCATCACCTAGTTTATACCTTCGCACACCTCGCAAATTCCCTCTCTGTCTCTGGAGCTCCGTCGATGTCGGATTCGTAGTCTTCCTAAGGGCCGGCTGCCACCTCGCTTCGCACTCCCGTCATTCCGGTGATCTTTTTGTTCCGCAAACCATGCACGTTGTGTTCCTGGAACTCTTGAGCACATTCACTTAGTCAATTTCACTTTTCATTGCAGTTTGTCGCCGAATTCATCGTCTTCATCGTCGTCGGCCACCACACCATCCTCGTCTGATCTCCCTCTTCGGTGAGGCCCGATCCAAACTATGCACGTCATCGTGTGTTCCTGAGGACCCCCCCCACCTTTTCCCCCTCTCCATTCGAATGATTCATCACCGTGGAGTGCAACCGCTGTTGGACGTTCTTCTTCTCTGTCGCTTGCCGTTGTTGCTACGCCGCCTCGGTTCCCCTCCAGCCTCCCTAAGCAACCCGACGTGCTCCCCGAGCCCACATCATGTCGGTGCTCGCGCCACACCCTTCGCCGCCCGCCGCCAAAGCATCACCAACACCGTACGCCTGAGCACCCAAGTCACCGCCACTGCACCCGCACCGCTGCCTCCCATCGCACCTAAGGGGCCCTGGGGTTCCTTTTTGCCCATCCCTGGCTACCGCTGGGTCACCACTCCCCGCTGGTTACTATGTGCCCAAGCGCCACCTCCCTTCCCTGCTTCCCCTTCCTCTCCTCTATTTCTCTATCCCTCTCAATGACAGGTGGTCCCTACCTGTAATACTTTCTCTCTCTCTCTCTCTCTCTCTCTCTCTCGTGCATTCTCTCTCCCAATGACAAAAGTGCCCCACTTGTCAGCTATGTGAAATAATGCTTTAATTCCGAAAAAAGAATATTCCCTACAATATTTCGTCCTCAATTTGCAGGAATTTCCGATTCCGATAAACTTCTGGATGCTCGTTCTCCTTCATACGAACTCCGATTCTGTCTATGTTTCTTCCTAAATTCATCTAAATTCATAATATCTCCATTAATACTAATTTTATAATTTTTGGATTTTTTTTTGGTTTTATTGTTATTTATTTGTCTCGTTTTGCGTATATAGAGTTCGACGTTGCCGAAGCCAGCTTGGACTAGTCCACAGGATTAACTCGAATCTTCAACGAAGGAAAGTCGTAGTCCTTTGATCATATTGAACCCAATATTGCAAAGTTATATTGATTTATATCAACATGCATACTACCTTTATATCAATTGTTTATGGGAATAGCTAATTACATAATTGACATTATGCCACCTTGATTATTGTAAATGCCATGTATCCTTTCACACAATATGTTGGGTTGTTATTATTTGAACATAATTGTAATACCAACATGGGTGACGTAGTTATACTAGGTGAAGACCTGGCTGATTGATTTGCAAAGTCTTGATTTGGTTCTACTACGTGGTGGTGTGGGTTCTGGGATGGATGGTTAGATTCACATGGCGCAAGATGGGGTCTGCGACTATGGTGGATGTAACCCTTCAGTGGTGAAACCTTAGCGGGTAGAACTAGGTTAAGACAGAGCTTTGTAAAGTCTTTGTGATAATCACTTAGTCGCAAACCTATAGATGTGTGTCAGACGGACATTATAAGTTGATTTATCGCTTGTGGCTAAAGCTGTACAACCTCTGCGGACTGTTAAAAACTATTCGAATAGTCATATCCCTGGTTATGGACAATGCGTGGGAATTTCACAAGAGGTATAGAGATTCATAAAATGTTGGATGGGAAATGAACAGGTAGTTCACTAGGTGTTGGATGGGAAGTGAACATGTAGTTCACTGGTTGTTCCAAAGCAATTGTTTATGTCATTTATATTATTTTTCCGATTATGCTTTACATTCTATTTACTGTAATTAATACCAATATTGTTTTCTGCAAAATAAACATATAGCTATTCCTTTGTTCAAGCTTTGCATGACCTACGACTTGCTGAGTACTTTATGTACTCATGGCTATATGCATTGTTGTTCACTCGCTGTGGAAGAACTAGGTAACTCTGAATTCTACGAGGACTACTTCGAAGACTATGCAAACGAAGCGCTCCCCACTCGGTTGCCTGTGGGCATGTTGGATGGCTACCACAAGTTATCGTATTTCCGCTGTAAGAGTTCTATTTGTCTCTTAAGCCCTGCGTGGCAAGTTAAGTAAACGTTGACCATAAGGTCCAGTTATTATTATTTGTTTCTATTTTGCTACCTTTTTTTAGTTAAATCGTTGAATGGATGGCATTTCATCGATGTTTCACTATGTGGGCTAGCTACTGATCATGGGACTAGTTCAAAATACAAAGAGAGTTCCGGATATGGTAATCTGGGTCCCGACAGAGATAGTATCAGAGCCATATCAACTGTAGGACGCAACCATAGTTAGCACAGTCGTTTTACACAAAAATTTCAAAAGATATTTTATAAATCAAACCAACCAATTGATATGAATAGTTATTCTTTTCTCGTATCATTCTATTCTTTTCTCATTTCATTCTTAGGTCATTATCCATGATCAAAGCGACGGATGGCCTGGAAGTTTCAAGATGTGCTAATTGTTTCAAGTCGACTGTCCATATAAGTTAGATTAGTAGTGCCTTAGTAGAGTTTCCCTTCTTAGTTGTAGTATCGTTTAGTCTGTGTAATAGGATCTCTTACTTGAGTTTTGATGCCTCTTAATACCTTTCCGACTATTTGTTCTTTGGGTTTAACCGACTTTCCCTAGTTAGTTCTTTTTGTCTTTCTCCCATGTTCCCACTCGTCTATTGTGCTTTTCTATCTCACCTACCGTGCTTTCTTCCTCTTATGTATTAAACATATGAAGAATTGTTCACTACTACAAAAAGGCTAATACTGGACGTCCGATCATAGACTGTTGACCAAAACCGGGTTTATTAAACACAATCATAGATGGTTTTGGTTTAGCGACCATCTGTTTTACTTTCTGCGCTAAAAACCGTTTGTGAATAGGTAATATTACAGACGGTTCATATTAAAAACTGTCTGTGAAGTATCATAGACGGTTCTGAACAAGAACCGTCTGTGATCTTACCAAATATGTTCTGAACCGTCTGTGATATTACCAAATATCACAGACGGCTCTTGTTCAGAGCCATCTGTGATACTTCACAGACAGTTTTCAACATGAACCGTCTGTGACTTCCTGTCCTCTTCATAGACGGTTTGTATTAAAAAACATTTGTGATAATCTCATTTATTGTAGACCCGACCCTCACAAATTGATCTGTCTTAAATTCCTACTATGTTCTCGCTACTGCTGCTGGAGGTGGTGCTTTGAGGCGATTTGGTGAAAGGAGACCGCAGATTTGTTAATTTGTTCTTGACTATCAATGGTTAGTACATAATTAATTTGTTACTTGTATTATATTCTAGATCTAGCTTGGTAAACAGAGAATTGAAGATGGTTTAGATCGGTAAAGGGAGAATTAAAGATGGTTTAGATCTAGCTTTTTGTGTTATTTTGCAAGTATTGGCTTCTTGCCATCTGAAGTTAGGCATGGGCTATCTATAATGTGTTTGTGATGAACAACCTGATCGTAGGGTGCATTGGTGTTTTTTCAGTTCATTGGAAATACATATTTCAAATGACATATCAAAAGTTGCATCTACAGTATACTAATTAATTAATTCAATATTTAACACCAAATTGTTATATGCGTTACGTAGATAGGCCAAAGCTAGTTGTACGCTGGCAAACGTGTGAGTGAAGAGTACATTAATAGCGTGTCTGCTTTTACAAGAGGTGCCAAGGAGGATATGTTGAATAAGGGGGTGGAATATATGTACTGTCCATGCATTGACTGCGAGAATCTGAAGATGTTTAACAACCCAACGCAGATCGAAGCACACTTGATTCGAAGGGGTTTCAAAAAAGGCTATACATGTTGGAACAGTCACGGTGAAGAGCAGATTATACAGGAAGGTAGTAATAACGATATCACCGACGAAGTCAACGATATACCGCCGGATGATGTCGATTGTGGTTCCGATTCGGATAGGCTACACGATGACAATCTAGATCAGATGCTTCGCGATGTAGAAGGGAACTGTGATGAGAGGGAGTATGTTAAATGCTGGGGTTTGATGGGGGACTCGGAGAAACCTTTGTTCCCGGGCTGCAAGCCGAAATACACAAGGTTATCATCCGTGCTTGAACTGCTGAAATTGAAGGCAAACAATGGTTGGTCCGACAAGAGTTTCACGGCGCTGTTAGGTCTCATAGTGGACATGATTCTGGAGGGAAACGTGTTGCCCAAAACCACCTACAAAACCAAGAAGGTTCTTTGTCCATTGGGTCCATCTCCCATAGGTGAATGTCGAGAAGTATGGCGTCGCTACCGTAGACATCGAACGTGTCGGATACAAAGATGAACCATTCGTACTGGCTAACCAAGTTGTTTAAGTATTCTATGTAACCGACCAGGCAAATAAGAAGCGCCACATAGTTATTCATGGAAAAAAGAGGATTGTCAGAGTTGAGAATGTAGTGGACGAGAAAGAACACAATGTGACGAAACTAGCTACATACGCGTCGATCATCCTGAAGGGCTAATTTTTAAAGATTGAACAATGTGTGTATATGTGTTCTAAATGGTTAATTTTAGTTCATTTGAGTTAATTGATTTGTACTGTGAAATGGATGTGCTTGTTTCTGAACGAATGTGAATTGGATATATACATGTACTTGTTATGTTTCTACTTGTTTTAGAGGGTATGACTAGCATTTCCTGAGGCTAGCCAATAAACAGAATTATATTTACCAATACAAAAGAATATCACAGCCAGTTTCATCTACAAACCGTATGTGATACACAATCTATTACAGACAATTATTTATTGGAACCGTCTGTGATATTATTTATCATAGATAGTTCTATATTAGAACCATCTGTGATGTTCAACCCTATTTAAATTTGGAATCTAGGGTTTGCCCACTTCCCCCACTCAAACGATTAAGTTTCTCAATTCTCCCTCCTCCCCCGAGCCCATCGCCGCCGTCCTCGACACTGCCTCCTCCTTGAGCCCGGCGTGACTCCTCCCCCGAACCCATCGCCACCATGCTCGACAGTGTGTCCTCCTTGAGCCCAGTGCGCCTCCTCCCCCGAGCCCACCACCTCCTACCCTCCCTTGAGCACGCATCGCCTCCTCTCCCGAGCCCAGCATGCCTTCCCTTCGACGCCACCCTACTGCTCCGTTACTACTCCCTTCTCATCCTTCTCCTCGATGCCCAAAGGTAACCGATGCCGAGTTGCTGACCCCGATGCTCCTTTCCCTCACTCTTTGTATTAATAATCTATCATGCTATTATGGTCCTCATGGACTCATGATAATTGTGCTGGTATCTGGTTCAAACACTGAGTAGTATGAGGTGTTATACTTGTTTTAGGAATTTGTATTTGTTCTTTTAGTGATTCATATGGTATTTGTTTTGATACTGCTACTGGAATATATTGCAATGTGGTGTGGTGGGCTTGAGATGAATGCTTTGTGAGGATAATAGTCTTGTACTGAAAATTGTTTTGATAATCGGGTTTGAACTTGAGCTCTAATTGGAATGCTTACTCTACTTCTGAGAGAAATATCAAAATGTTAAATCTTAGCTTTATGCTGATTTCATTTGTTCACATGATGTTTGTGTTGAGCATATTATTCCTTTTAAATGAAATGGATTATTTACATGTTTATATGTCAATTATGTCATTGTATTGGTCCTAATTTCTTCCCTACATATCCCAATTATTTATTAATTGGTGTTTATACCCATACACATAGAGATCAAATCTTATGATAATATGTTCATGCGTATCAAAACTTCTATTTCTTGTGAAGATATCTTCTACTCATTCTTTGTCATCGTTGCCTCATGTGTCTGATGCGACGTCCTCTAGAATATCCAAGCGTGGTAGAGGAATATTGAAAATGCCCAAGGGCCGATTTACCATCATAGAGGTCGATGAGTCTGGGACCCCTATCAATCCTTACCGAGCAGCATCCGTATTCTAGAGAACGGTAGGAATAGTTGCACGAGAACAGGTCAACATCACCTACGATTCGTGGAAGGAATTGACCAAAGCTCATAAAGGTTAGCTGCTGATGGATATTTTCTAATCGTTCGAGATCTCGGAACAACACCAGGACTCTGTGCGACGACACGCGTTGCTACCGGCTTGCAAAGCATGGAAGAACTTCAAGAACACGCTTGTCAAGAACTACATGGAGAAGGATCTGAGACCCTTCCAAAAGTATCCGTTCTTAGAAGAGTACTAGATAGACTTTGTGGCGAAGAAGATGACAGATAATTTTAGGAGTGAAAGTGCAGGGCACAGGGCCCTCCAGGCAAAAAAACACGCACCCCCACAGACTCGACACCGCTGGGTAAGTGGGTAAAATCTCGCAATGGAGTGATTAGGACCTGTAGGCAAACCATTTGAATAACTCCCCACTATTTGTTAGGATCCCCGGTGAGCGCACCCGAAACTGGCTAAGAGCGAGGTTATCTACCCTGTCTTTAGGGGCCATCTCTTTTCCAAACCCCACAGATGAGTGTGAGGACCCCGGCTTATTTGGCTTGTAGTGCTTATTCATCCATTGACCCTAGCATCACAAACAAAATAACTCGTGTCTTCGAGATATGTATACTTCCCAGAAATGCAGTATACACACCCCTTTACAAAGTCATGCATCAATTCCATTCAAGACATAGAACCAAAACACGAACTAGATTAAACAAAAGACATACATAATAGAGTTATTACAAAAGGGACCGACCGGCCAAATAACAACTAAGGGAAATAAATAAACAACGGAAGCAAAAGTCATAAGATGGTGATAAACAAAAAGCCATATGGTTTGCCTATAGCCCACAAGGCAACCAACCGGGCCGCCAACCTAGTCGTCAAATCCACCGCACATCTCACAAAAGTGGATCTCAGGGGGATCAACCTCCTCTGCAAAAAATTAATTAAGCAAAGAAAATGAGTACAAAAATGTACTCGCAAGACTTATGTGTAGTGTAACAGACCTATACATATGCTACATGCAAGCTTATTTAAGTGGAGGAGGCTTTAGGCTCATTTTCAGCATAAAGCAAGTTTTCATTTGCAATAATTAAATAGATTCAAAGCAGTTTTACAATCTGTTTTTAATTTGTAAATAAAAGCGAGACAACAACATAATAACAATAGATAGATGACAACAACAATCCTGGAAGTGACTAACCCAATAGTCACCACAACAATAGCATGAATTACCCATTCATACCACCCACATCAAGTTTTAATTAAAAGGTTATAGTCTAATTCTTGCGGGAAATAACCAAGCTTGTCCATAACCTAGGACAAGGCTATTCGAATAGATTTAACCCTGCAGGGGTGTACCAATGTTCCCACACGTGAGACCACCTTTTCGCCAAGTTATTTAGCACACTTCCTTTGGTATGCCGGCATGGTTAGTCTTACATGACACTTTCCAATAGAATGCATTAACTATGAGTCGCCCATACGGATAGACACCCATATGTTGATACGGAGTCATTGAACCTTTAGACAGAGGACCAATGCTCATCACCCTTAGAAAAGGATGATGCTCCTTGCAGTGGATGACGCTCCACCACTATTCGCCCAAAAACACACACAACACAAAGTTTAGTTTTCAACACAACACCCACATCCACCATGCGACCTGGAATTAACACACACCAAAGTACTAAGTCAAGAGAGGTTCCATATCCCCCTCGCGTGGTTAGCACGCAAAAGTGGTTGGATCAATGGCGCAAGTAATTCGGTCCTTGTTGACTCGGGCATCATTCCAGTCACACCCAAAACAATCACACAAACATACCAATATGCCCAAGTCCAAAACATTTTATTTTCAGTTTTAGATTTACAAAGTAACAAAGCACAAAGTGCTGGACATATGGTAATAAATAGATTTGTGTGATCAAAGTTATCGACTAAGTCGATAACCGCCCAATTCTACCGTAAGCTAAGCATTTCTAAGCAATATCAACACGTAATCTACTAAGTGACAAGAGCTCATCCAACAAACTCTAAATCACAGCAATATATTCCTAGGCTTAGTAGTAGAGATTGAACATTTACCTACAGAGTATGCATCTATAGGATCAACTAATCAACAATAATTTAACAACAAAATAGAGCATGCATACATACACTTTGCAAACAATATATTAGACTTTGAAAGTAATAGGATTAAACATGATCAAACTGCTTGCCTTGCTGGATATGCTCACTATGCTGCCGAGGAACGCTCTCGAGATCAACGCACTCGTCGGCACCTAACGAAAAAGCGAAAAAGAACCGGTAAGAACGAAGAATACCGAAAAGACTCCACAGCCAACTTTCTCCAAATGCACTGAAATTTTTACAGCAGCAAGATCATGCTTTTTAAGGAATTTAGCAACAAGAAACAATTGATTTGGATTCTCAATGCAAAAGTTATGGCCAAAATAAATCTGCTCAGCTAGAAAAAGGCTGAAAAATTCAAATCGGTTACTGTTCATCCGAATTAAATTCTTTATCACAATTTTCCAAAGAGGTGTTGCACCTGGGATTTTTATGGCAAGCAAAGCACCTCATGAGATGAACAACACAATTGAATTCACCTCATTTGGAGCTAGGATGCATTTTCTATGATTTTTCAAAGACATGCAAAAGGGCACAAATAAAATGCAACCACAAGGACATTAAAAATAGTGGCATGCTTAAAACCTATGCTACTATTTAGTACACTAACAGAGGAAGCCAACAAAATTGGATTCACTCAAAAAGGATCTATAGAGAATTACTTATGCAATTTACAAGTTAAATGCAATTTTTAGAGTAACAATTAAAGCCTTTTCCTAAACCAATTTACCAATCCATTTTCTGGAGCTGAACTAAGCTTCCAACCATTTTTAGATTAAAGCCTAGTTCAAACCAGAGCTAACAAAATTTGAATCAACTCAAATGGATCTAAAATGAAATAGTTATGCAATTTTGAAGTTTATTGCCTTTTTCAGTTCACAAATAAATCTCTCGGAAATTATCTAAAATTGAATCGACGTGGAAAAACTTGGGCCGTTGATCTTGAATCGCACGGCCCACCGACTCGTCGACGCGACGATGCGCGCGTGGAACCCTGGTCGTAGACCGTTGAGATCAAATCCAACGGCCCAACTTGAAAGGGCGAACGGACGCGCGCGCGGAATCCCTGGTCGTAGACCGTTGAGATCAAATCCAACGGTCCAGATTGACTTGACCGTGGCCGCGTTTGGACCTCGCGCGTGTGAACTCCCGTGCGAATCGCAGCTGCAGATCTGGGGATGGACGGTCCTAACGACGCCGCTACAGTTGTCGTCCCCGTCCGACAAAAGACACGCCGGGGAGATTGGCTCACCAACGGCGACCTAGGGCGCAGCGGCGCAAACCAAGGGTACCGCCAGGTCCACAATAGAGATGTGCACCTACTGGTACCACTCACACCTGTAGCAGTGGCCTAGAACGCCGGCGAGCCGGAAAGGGGCGGCACTGCCATGCACGGCCGCGAGACAAAACGCAAAATAGCTCCGCAGCAGTCCAATGAAGCGAGTGCCAAGCCTCTAGGGACTAATTAGGGGCTACCTTAGCACATGAGAGGCTCAGAGGTGGCCTGAGATGCGTCGGCGATGAAGCACCGCGACGGCGACAACGACGACAACGCGGGGAAGCCAACCTGAGCAAAGAGAGAGGGACCGCGTCATCGAGATGGCTCCAACATGGCTCAAGGATGGTCCCAGAGCGAGCAATTGGAAAATGGAGGACTTACCAACGCTGAGGACGAAAGGGGCGATTTCGGCCGAAGGGGACCAAAACTCCAATTTAGGCCATTCCTGTGAAGGAAAACCTAAATCGAGTGAGGGGTTTTAACCACAGAGGTGAGAGGCACAAGCTGAAGCAAAGAGAGAAGAGAAAAGCCACTGGGGCACTGTCTTCACCGAGGAGCTCGAGGTGCAACAATGGCAGCAGAGGTGTTTTGGGTGATTCGAGGTCGACTAGTACAGAGCAAGTCGAGAGGGTGTTTAAAGGAAACCAAGGAGGAACAAGGGGGGCTTAAATCGCCAGAGGAACAAGGTATGGAGCTAGGGCAAACACCCACGGTGAGCTTGGCCCACGCTTGGTTCACCGCTCGGCCAAGGACGCGGAGGGGATGGGGGCAGCTCTGTACACGACTTTGGGGCCGAAAGCACTAGCGAGCATTAATTAGCAGCAGCAAAGAGCAGTTGGGAGGTGACAAGGCACTGCCCTCTCCCACGCATGCGCTCTGCCATGGCGTGCTAGCGCTGGCACCGCACCGCGCGAGTGAGAGGAAGGGGATGACCCGCCCGGCGTCGAATTAGAAATGGACAGCCAGGATTGGAAGAATCTTGGCGGTTCGATCAAGATCCAAAGGTTGCAAGGCCCGGTGCAGTTAGTTGGCTCGACCGAGTCAAGTGGCTCGAGCCCAACCATGCGAATGGGCGTGCCTGAGGAACAGTGAAAACCGGTTAGGGTTTAAATTTGAAAGCTGAGTTTGGAAGAATTTTTAGAGGTAGAAAAGTAACTCCAAAAATTCTGAAATTTTGACTAGAGCTTCCTCACTCCAGGATTAACCTTACATAAAATTTTCAGAGATTTTCATGCACTGCATTTTTCTCAAGAAATTCCTCAAGGTTTGTTCTAGGGTTTGACAAATTGGAAAACTGGTTTAACTTGCCTCCAAAAATTATCAAATAATTTCTAAAAATTATGAAATTTTTCAGAGGGGTCACACCGCGTCCCTAGACCCAAGGAAAAATATTTCCAAGAGTTGCACACAAGATCTTCAACAGGGAGGTTATGACTTTAGTCAATTGGAGATTTTGGTTTTTGATTTCCACAATTCCTTTACAAGAATTACAGGAAAGTTCAAAAACTTCAAGATGCAAGAAAAGTTTTAATTTCTACTCATTTTCTTACATTTGAAACACACACCCATATTTGGGATGTTACAATGAGGAAGTGTCCCAGCACCTGGTAAGATATCGAAATACCTAGTTTGTAATTACTCCATAACTTCATAGGAAGTGAAATGACATGTCGAGCTATTGCAGGAAATACTGAGTGCACAACCTTTCTAAGGCTCATTCCAGGCATTCAGGGAGAGAGATATACTCTCCACGGCCCTGGGTAATAATGAGCACCCGGGTCGCACGAGAGGCGTGGGTCTTTATGTTCCATGGAAACATGGATTCCTAGAGGACTCCGAAGCATACCGGAGTAGGAAAAGAGCCAAAGCCGAGCGCGATGCAAAGCTACGAGAGGAGATTCGTGAATCCCTTAGAGATGAGATCACTAAATCTATCAGAGATGATATCAATGATTGTGTCAGAGATGAGACACGACAGCAGATGGAAAGCCTTGAGGAAAGGTTTAGGGAAAATCAGTTGCAAGCCCGTACCCCTACCGTGCTAGATAGCCCCCCCAAACTTTCGAGTAGCTGCGCGTCCAACCCTAACCCTACCCCAAAAGGTGACGACAGATTTCCTGTCGATGACATCCTAATAATAATTATTATCTCTAGAATGCTCGATCCATTGATAGGCCTGTTGGAGTAGCTAATTTTGTAACATTATATAGGTGGCTATGAAGTGCAAGCTCCAAGTGAGATATGCCTCTATTGCCCTAGATGCTGCTTGGGGATAGGTGTATCCATCCGGTGTCGGGGCTTTGGTACACGGTGTAAATCCAACACCGCGTTTCGCAAAAGTGAATGTGGACGGTGTTTATGCCAATTTCGTGGTCGTCCCGCTGTAGATTCCCCTAGACGACAAGGTCATAACTCTAGGGCAAGCCATTGGAACATTGATCCAGTGGCCCAAGAGGGACATCTACCTGGAACTACATGCTCTGGTGTCAACTTCATGGGCATGTAAGAAGAAAGGGCCCAGTACATCAGATGCATCTACACCTCATGCTTGGTCGACTCTCGTGAAGTCGATCTCTAAAAAGCGACGCAGCAAGGACAAATCAAAGACGGTCAACTCCTGTTTTGATATCCCCTTCTTGCCGTTGGCCCAAAAATTCGTGCTAGGCTAGCCATTGGTTGAGACGATAGAGCCCGACCATACCCTAGGATTCTCTTGCACAAGATTGCATACATGGTACATAGGACATGCCAACAAGACGGATGGACAACGACGCTCGGGTATCAACATCAAGTTCAAGATGGATCATCTTAACCACGTGGTTGAAGACTTTGTCTTCATAGTGACCTTTGAGGACTTGTTCTTTCTCTTCAACCTCGACGCCCTTGATGCCTTACTCATACGATGCTGGACACTGTAAGTTTGTACAATCACGGTCAACATTCGTGTAATATCTATAAATGTTATAAATAACTCCTTGCTTTTGTGTATATGTATATATATACACACATGATTTCTGAAGCCGAATTAAAGAATTCATAGGTAGGTTTCCTCAACCCACACTTGGTCTCCTTGCAAACCATCAAGGAGAATGCAAAATTTGTCGAGGATTACATGACGGAGTCATTGCTAGCTCGCCGTGACAAGGAATTCATAATTTTACCCTACAACCAGGAGTAAGTGCTACACTAGTGGCTATACTTGTTGGTTTGTACTTTATAAGCAACACGAACTTAGATTTAATGACCATGGCAACATACCTGTGTATGTTCCACTGGATTTTAATTGTAATTATACCAAAATGGAACAGGATAATATATCAAGATTCCCTAAAGCGGGCCACATACGACTTCACAATTGTCCGATAATTAATCGACAGGTAAACACATTTCCTCCATAGATAACTCTATTGTAGTCTTTCCTTCCTTTGCAATGGCTAAGGCTAACTTCTTGGAATCATGTAAGTCGTTTTCCGTGTACTTTGCTAAAGGAGGGAATTGTAAGGGAAGGATTCTACGACACGTTCTAAATTTTCCTGTATTCGCTACTACACATTAATCCTATATAACACTTCGTAGTAACGCCGCTCGAACTAACCAATTCTATTTTTGCAGTGCCACCAGTAGCCGTCGGCCTGCAACATCTATGGATACTATGTTTGCCACAACATGGAACTATTTGTTAGTTCCGCGATGATCAATGATCCTCAGGTTTGTCAATCTTGCAATAATTATTTCATACTTATCAATTTATATATGCACGAATTTAATCTTCCTAGCGACAGGTTGTGAGCATCAATACAACTGCGTTGAAACAGGGCCAGCTCATAAACATTCGAGGACAGTTTGTAGAATTCTTGAACCATGAGGTCATAAATTCAGATGGGAAGTTCTACAATGTAGATTGAACATGATTGGGATAAGATTGAACTTAATGGTACATGTGTGTAAATGTACATGAATGGTTAATTTTAGTTAATTGATTTGTGAATTGGATATGCTTGTTTCCGAAATGAATGTGAATTGGATAATGTGCTTGTTTCTGAAATGAATGTGAATTGGATGTGCTTGTTTCTAAAATAAATGTGAATTGGATGTATACATGTACTTGTCGTGTTTTAGCTTGTTTCAGAGGGCATGGCTAGTATTTCCTGATCCTAGCCAATAAACAGAAATAGATTTAGCAATACAAAAGAATATCACAGATGGTTCCTTAGAACATACCGTCTGTGATAGTGAACTATCACAGACAGTTTCATCCACAAACCGTGTGTGATAGTTAACTATCACAGACGATTTTGAGTTAATAATCGTCTCTGATAGTCTGCATCACAGACTGTTCAAAAAAACCGTATGTGATGATCTCATGTCATTACTGACCCATAAACTCAGGCGACTCATGAAACCGTCTGTGAAGACCTTTTCTCCGTCAGCCTGCAACATCTATGGATACTATGTTTGCCACAACATGGAACTACTCGTCAGTTCCGCGATGACCAATGATCCTCAGGTTTGTCAATCTTGCAATAATTATTTCATACTTATCAATTTATATATGCACAAATTTAATCTTCCTAGCGACAGGTTGCGAGCATCAATACAACTGCGTTGAAACAGGGCCAGCTCATAAACATTCGAGGACAGTTTGTAGAATTCTTGAACCATGAGGTCATAAATTCAGATGGGAAGTTCTAGAATGTAGATTGAACTTGATTGGGATAAGATTGAACTTAATGGTACATGTGTGTAAATGTACATGAATGGTTAATTTTAGTTAATTGATTTGTGAATTGGATATGCTTGTTTCCGAAATGAATGTGAATTGGATAATGTGCTTGTTTCTGAAATGAATGTGAATTGGATGTGCTTGTTTTGTAAAATAAATGTGAATTGGATGTATACATGTACTTGTTGTGTTTTAGCTTGTTTCAGAGGGCATGGCTAGTATTTCCTGATCCTAGCCAATAAACAGAAATAGATTTAGCAATACAAAAGAATATCACAGATGGTTCCTTAGAACATACCGTCTGTGATAGTGAACTATCACAGACAGTTTCATCCACAAACCGTTTGTGATAGTTAACTATCACAGACGATTTTGAGTTAATAATCGTCTCTGATAGTCTGCATCACAGACTGTTCAAAAAACCGTATGTGATGATCTCATGTCATTACTGACCCATAAACTCAGGCGACTCATGAAACCGTCTGTGAAGACCTTTTCTATAGTAGTGGTTGCAAATGGTTCAAACTCACAACTTAGCAAGTCACAGTGGACCAGAGAATCCCAATGCTAGTGCTAATCCTAATGCATCACCTTCACTGGCCATAGTAGTAGATCATAACATGGGACAATTTTTGGTAGCTCAGACTCAACTCATGAATTTCATGATGCAGAACATGAACCAGATGATAAATCAACAGAACCAAACCGTCGCTGCCCTAGTCAACATGGTGAACTAGAACAACCAAGCAACTGCCGCACCACCACCACCACCGCCAACTCATCTGCAGTCTAAGCTAGCGGAGTTCATGAGGACACATCCACCTATTTTCTCCAAACCTTTCAAGCCCCTGGACGCTGATGATTGGCTACGCTCCATTGAGAAGAAACTCACCATTGCTCAGTGTGATGATCATGAGAAAGTACTTTATGCCACACATCAGCTGGATGGCACAACAGAAGAATGGTGGGAAGACTACAGAGTAGCCCATGAGAATCCACAAGCTATTACTTGGGCAGAATTTTCAAGAGCATTTCACCGCTCTCATGTCCCAGATGGCATAGTGGAGATGAAGAAGATTGAGTTTCGTGATCTACAACAAAGAAGCATGTTAGTGAGTGAATACATCAACAAGTTCACTTAACTTTCTCGTTATGCTCCAAAGGACATCAACCCTAAGGATGCAACCACTACTTCGACCCGTTGCACTACATCCTCTACTTTAACCACATCTTCTCCAATAGGACTTTCGGCTACTATAATGCCATATTACCCAATTAGACCGAGCTACATTTACATGCCATGGTACTATGTCTACATGCCATGGTGCTACTCCACATGCCAAGCAAGACTTCAAGCTGGATACGTTTTGGAATCCAAATCGGCCCCCAGAGACAGCACTGACTTCAAACGTGCATAACATTCACATACAAAGTCCGTTTGATGAGGGCATCCCTACGACACCTTCTTCTCCTCCACCTAATGCTCAAGATATACACATCGAATTACCGACTGGGCTAATTACAAGAGCACGTGCCAAGAAACTACAATCTCAGGTGAACTTACTCCTTAATGAATATGTCATTGATTTTCATGAGAATTTTATACTACCTAAAACAGTGTTTTGCTTGTGGTCAGGTTTGAAGATTCAACGATGGACGGAGATCAAGGATATGCGGCCGTCATCCAAGGAAGACCGTCAAATGAAGAGGTCAAGGCACCGATCTATGACCCATTTGGCCAAGGAGGAGAGGGCCAATGTCCATACAACCAAGCGAGGGATCAAGGCCCAAGTGGTCAAGCACAAAGCCCATGTGGAGGAACCAAGAAAGAAGTCCAATTCTGCGGTGTGAACAAGAATCGCCAATAAACAAGATGCAGTGAACGAAGAACGGCCGAATCGGGCCGCAAAAGCGACAAACCGTGCTACAAAGGCGGCGTGAACAAGACGCGACGTATGAATAGTCCCATATGGAAAATTAGTACTGAATAGCCCTTAGCCCGAAACTATATATTGATGGGTAGACCCTCATTGTAATCAGACCACGTTTATGCAAAAGAATAGAACACAAGTTATTGCTTGTTCTTTCCTAACAGAGTTCATGCGAGGACTTCTGAGAGAGAATTAGGCGATCAATTGTTCGTTCTGCATTTCAAGGTGAAGTTTGCTTTTCCGCTGGGAATTAAGGGCTTGGCGATCTCCGCTCGTGGTCTAGTGGCGATCTCCGCTCGTGGTCTAGCGGCGATCATCCCGGTGCGTGTTGGCGAATATCCATAGAGCTGCAAGTCCATGCACTGGCGCGTGGTGTACAATTGAGCGTTATTCGTCATCAAGCGCTATTTATCCACGGTTCTACTCGAGAAGATCGGGCCACCCCGTATCATCATGGTATGAGAGCCCAGGCTACTCGGTAGAATCTCTTCTTTACCCGTAATTTAGTAGTTTATTTTTCAGTCCTATACACCGAAAAAGCCACACAAAAAAATATATCGTCTTTCGCCATAGTTTAATTCAGTATTTTTTAGTGTGTTTTGTTAGGTCTTAATCCACTCGTTCATCGTGTTTAGTTGCTGATCGTGTTCCGTTTGCGTCTCTTTTTGTTTTCCTCTTCCACAAATATTTGTGTCCATGCTTATTTCCTGTTTTTGTGCAACTAAACATCGCTTATATTAGTAGATTGCACGTTGTTTCTTCTTGAACCCATCGGTCCATTCGTGAACCTTTCGTACCTATTGAGACTAGCTTGTTGTTGTGCTCGAGGGAGTGCTTATAGGATTTTTGGGACGCCAAGTTTTCGCGTGCGCGCACTGTTCATATCCGAACACTGTTCATATCCGAACACTGTTCACATCTGAACTCTGTTCACTTTTCGGTTCTACGGACTCCTAACTGTTCCTTTGTTGGCCGTGAATTCCAAAACAAGGTGTCGGCCGTGAGTAAACGCACTTGGCCGTTAGTTCACAGAGACAAAAGCTTTGCTGATTCGTATACTTGCCGTGAGTTAGAAAAAAAAATCTGCCTTGCTTAGCTGTGAGTGCTTGGCTGTGAGTAGTGCTTGCCGTGAAAGGTAGAAAAAAAAAGAGAGCAAAAAAAAAACAGAACAGAACAGAGAGCCAAAAAAAAAAAGACGGCAAAAGTTTCAGCTATAGTGTTACATTCTTTTGTTGGAGCATTGTTATATTTTTATCTCTGCTACTGTTCGTATACCATAGTTTTTGAGCAATCTTGTGCCCTCATATCTAATTTTTTAGCACTAGCTAGCGTCTCTCTTTGAACTGTTGCAATACGAGCGTTGGCATCCATCCGAAATTGTTCGTGTTATCGCTCATTCCTTTGATTGCAATAGTCCCATTATCTCTGTGCGTGTGTTGCTGTCTAGTCCTTACTTATATTTATCGATCAGCAATTAGGCATTGTGAGTTTTGTTTAGATTACTACCTAGCTAGACAATCTTTAAATTCTGAATTGTTAGGATTCCTCACCTAGCTCCACCTAAAACATCTGAGTCCAAGATATTGGTCGTTTTGGTATTCGCCGCACAACTGGGTTGGTCGTTCGTTACAACGGCGTAAGTTTTGCTACTCTTAATTTACTTGAGAATGGTGCAACTTGCTTTGTTTGAGCGATGGTGAGAGATTTCTACTTATTTTCCACATATATTGTCACTTGGTATTTTTGCTACTGTAACCATGTCAGGAAGTGAGTAGGACAAGGATCTAGACGGTAACCTTACTAATCCGATCACAAAGATGCACTACCATACACTTCGTGCCACACTCCGAGACGAGTTCCGGGCTGAGGTCGACCAAGTGCGCAGTGACCTTGGGCGTGTCCAAAACAACTTGGACGGTCTGGGGTCAGATTTCCAAAAGTTGTCCATGACCGTTGACGACAACCACAAGGTACTGCTCGATGCTATTGCCAATCTCACCGCTTTGATGCAGCTGGGTACACGTGGTGATGTGGGGAGTGTTCACCTCCCATACGAGCTGCGCGACGAGACGGATGTGGAAGCTGCCGCTGGACGGTAGCGCGAGGATGAACCACGCCAATGACAATTTAACGAACTGGTGCGTGTACGCGAGGCAGCGCAACAGTGCCGTGTTGTTGCTGAGGTTGCGGCGCGTCCCCCTACACAAGGGCGCGGCCATGGCATGGGCACAGGAAGAGGCGGTGCACACCTGGACGCCAACGATGGCATCCACGATGGCGCCTATGGAGGCACGCATGACAGCGCCTTTGAGGGTGCCTACTATGGTGCCCATGGAGGAGGCCATGGCAACCGCCACAATGACGATGACGGCGACGAGTCCGTGTTCGACGACTATTTGCCACGCCGTCAACATAATCAGTATGCTCGCAATCATCGGCGCGATGAGGACGCCGATGATCTGGTTGCAAAGCCCAAGTTTATGATGCCGTCCTTTCAGGGTACTATAGAGGTAGAGGTTTATCTTGCATGGGAGCTGAAAGTTGACAAGCTGTTCCACATGAACCGCTATTCTGATCAGCGCAAGTTGGATCTTGCCGTTGCTGCTTTGGACGGATATGCTACTACATGGTGGGAGCGTTATGTGCAACAACGTATGGAACGACACGAGCCATGTGTTGTTACGTGGGACGAGCTGAAGAGACAGATGCGTGCGCGCTTTGTACCTACACATTACAAGCACTCACTACATGAGAAGTTGATTGGGTTGCGATAGAGATTGAAATCAGTTGATGAGTATTATAAAGAGATGAAGCAGATTATCATACATGCTGATGTACGTGAGAATGAGGAACAAGCGATGGCTCGTTTTCTTGCTGAGATGAATTGTGCTATTCGACAGATCGTTAATCATCATCAATACAACAACATGGTTGAGTTGATGTATCAGGCACGTGAGGCTGAGAAGCAGGTAATTGAAGATGCTAAGTATGCTACAGGACAACGTTATTCAGCGAGCACGGCACCACCGTACAACACGGAACAGCCGGGCAAGTCCGCCCCATCTGGGGGCAATTCTGCGACACGCAGTTCAGCACAAAAGAAGACAGATAGTACGCCGCTAACGGCACGCCGACCACCGGCGCCCGCGGCTAGTGCGGCATCCTCAATGGGTTCTACAGGCCGTTCACGTGATGTGACATGCTACAAGTGCAAGGGAGTTGGTCATTTTTAGAAAGATTGCCCAAATAATAAAGTTATGATACTTACTGATGATGGGTATATTTCAGCTAGTGATGAGGACGATACTACTCCGTTTGCTGATTTTGCAGAAGATCCCACAGAGGATGAGAGAATGGACTGTAGGCCGGGGTCGCCAGATGGAGAGCATATGCTAGTGTGCACACCTCATGTACTTAGCGTGTCACAGAGTCAGTTTACCGCACAACGGTGCAATTTGTTTCAGTCATGGGCGACAGTGGGTGGTAAAGTGTGCAAAGTTATAATTGATGGAGGAAGTTGTCATAATCTGGCCAGCAAGGAGATGTGCACAAAATTGGTCTTAAAATATTTACCGCATCCTCATCCTTATCATGTGCAGTGGTTGAGCGATGTGGGAGAGGTGAAAGTCAGTCATATGGTGAAGGTGCACTTCAAGATTGGCAAGTATGAGGATACCATTGTTTGCGATGTGGTGCCCATGTTAGTTTGTCACTTGCTGTTGGGGCACCCATGGCAGTTTGATCGGCATGTTTATCATGATGGGCATGTAAACTGCTACAAGTTTAAGTGGAGCGGCAAAGATGTGATTTTGTATCCACTTACACCGACAGAGATAGTCAATGCTGATAAGAAGAAAGTTGAGGTGAAAATTGAAAGTACACCAAATAGAGATATTCCACCTTCGGTGAGTGAGAGCCACAAGCCAAAATTGAGCGGTAACAAGAAAAGTGAGGGAGAGAAAGGTTTAGTAATGCTAGCCACCAAATCAGAGATGAGAACTTTTTGTATGAATCCTAATTTGGTGCACTTTGTACTCCTGTACAAGGATGCATTGCTTTCTACTGACGACTTGACATCTCTTCATAGTAGTGTCTCTCATGTTTTGCAGTAGTTCAGCGACGTCTTTCTGGAGAAGGTGCCCGCTGGTTTGCCACCAATCCACGGGATAGAGCATCAAATTGATTTGATTTCAGGAGCGACGCTACCAAACCGACCACCGTACCGCACCAACCCCGAGGAAACAAAGGAAATCCAAAAACAAGTACAAGAGCTTCTCGACAAAGGGTACGTACGTGAAAGTTTAAGTCCTTGTGTTGTTCCTGTTATTTTAGTTCCTAAGAAAGATGGTACTTGGTGCATGTGCATAGATTGTAGAGCGATTAATAATATCACTATTCGATATCGTCATCCTATACCTCGCTTAGATGATATGTTAGACGAATTGAGTGGTGTTGTTATTTTCTCTAAAATTGATTTGCGTAGTGGGTATCATCAAATTAGGATGAAATAAGGGGATGAGTGGAAAATTGCTTTTAAAACGAAATTTGGTTTGTATGAGTGGTTAGTCATGCCGTTTGGGTTAACAAATGCACCTAGTACATTCATGCGATTGATGAATGATATTTTCAGGCATTTTATTGGGAAATTTGTGGTCGTGTATTTTGATGATATCGTGATTTACAGCCATAATGAATCTGATCATATTGACCACATTAGACAAGTGCTACAGGTTTTACGCGATGCTAGGTTGTTTGGGAACTTAGCGAAGTGCACTTTTTGCAAAGATCGTGTAATATTTTTGGGCTATGTGGTTTCGGCATAGGGAGTAGAGGTAGATGAGTCTAAAATTGAAGCAATTAAAAATTGGCCTACTCCTATGAATGTTAGTCAAATTAGGAGTTTTCATGGTCTCGCTGGTTTTCATCGGCGTTTCGTTAAGGATTTTAGCACCATCGCTGCCCCATTGAATAAATTAACAAAAAAAGGTATTGAGTTTACATGGGGAGTGGCACAACAAGCTGCATTTGATGACTTGAAAAAGCGTTTAACTGAGGCACCGTTACTTGTTTTACCCGATTTCACTAAGAATTTTGAAATTGAATGTGATGCTAGTGGAATTGGTATTGGCGGTGTTTTGATGCAAGAGGGAAGACCGGTTGCTTATTTTAGCGAGAAACTCAAAGGTGCACAATTGAATTATCCGATCTATGATAAGGAGCTGTATGCTTTAGTGCGAGTTTTAGAGGTTTGGCAACATTATTTATGGCCTAAGGAATTCATAATACATTCTGATCATGAGGCTTTAAAATATTTGCAAGGCCAAGCTAAGTTGAACCGTCGACATGCTAAATGGGTGGAATTTATTGAGTCATTTCCTCATATTGTGAAATATAAGAAGGGAAAGGAAAACGTGGTTGATGATGCCCTTTCTTGGAAAAGTGTGCTTTTAAATCACGTGCAAGTTCCTGGTTTAGAGAGTTTGCTTGATTTATATGCTAATGACCATGATTTCTCTTCACCTTATGCGCATTGCAAAGATGGGAAAGGCTGGGACATATTTCATATTCATGATGGATTTTTATTTTGCGCTAACAAACTATGCGTTCCAGAATCGTCCGTGCGTTTGTTATTATTGCAGGAATCTCATGCAGGTGGATTGATGGGACATTTTGGGCGTGAGAAGATGTTGTCTATGCTGAGCGATCACTTTTATTGCCCTAAGATGAGGCGTGATATGGACAGATATGTACAACGGTGCATAACTTGTCATAAGGCGAAATCAAAGTTGCATCCATATAGTTTGTATACTCCTCTTCCAGTTCCTAATGCACCATGGGAAGATATTAGTATGGACTTTGTTTTAGGACTGCCTAGGACTAAGAGGATGAGAGATTCTGTTTTTGTCGTTGTGGATCGATTTTCGAAGATGGCACACTTTATTCCGTGCCACAAGAGCGACGATGCATCGCATGTTGCTGATTTATTTTTCAGGGAGATAGTGCGGTTGCACGGCGTACCCAGGACCGTTGTCTCGGATCGCGATGTCAAATTCATGAGTTATTTCTGGAAGACACTTTGGGGGAAGTTAGGGAAAAGGTTGTTATTCAGCACAACTTGTCATCCCCAAACTGATGGTCAAACAGAGGTGGTGAACCGCACACTTTCGATGCTGCTAAGGACCATGATCAAGAAAAATATCAAGGAGTGGGAGGACTGTTTGCCACACGTGGAGTTCGCCTACAACAGAGCTGTCCACTCTACTACACAGATGTGCTCATTCGAGGTGGTGTATGGTTTCAAGCCTATTATGCCACTTGATTTGCTGCCGCTTCCAAGTCAACAACGAACAAATATGGAGGCGTTAAAGAGGGCTGAATATGCGAATAAATTGCACATCAAGGTGAAAGAAGAAATTGAGCGCAAGGCGAAGTACTATGCTGACAAGGCGAACAAGAAAAGAAAGAAGATGATTTTTCATCCGGGCGATTTAGTTTGGTTACACTACCGCAAGGATCGCTTTCCAGATTGACGTAAATTGAAGTTGCTGCCACGAGGAGATGATTATGGCATGAGCTTGACATTCAACGTTGCTGATTTGTCACCGTTCTTCGGTGCTGATGATATAGCATCGAGGACGACGCCTTTTCAAGAGGGGGAGGATGATGAGGGCATCCCTACGACACCTTCTTCTCCTCCACCTAATACTCAAGATATACGCATCGAATTGCCGACTGGGCCAATTACAAGAGCACGTGCCAAGAAACTACAATCTCAGGTAAACTTGCGCCATAATGAATATGTTATTGATTTTCATGAAGATTTTATACTACCTAAAAACAGTGTTTTGCTTGTGCTCAGGTTTGAAGATTCAACGATGGACGGAGATCAAGGATATGTGGCCATCATCCAAGGAAGACCGTCAAATGAAGAGGTCAAGGCGTTGAGCTATGACCCATTTAGCCAAGGAGGAGAGGGCCAATGTCCATACAACCAAGAGAGGGATCAAGGCTCAAGTGGTCAAGAACAAAGCCCATGTGGAGGAACCAAGAAAGAAGTCCAATTCTGCGGCGTGAACAGTAACCATGAATAGTAAACGGCCGGGAATCTGGGCCACGAACAGTAAACTCGCTACAGTACCGGCCATGAACAGTACCATGCTACAGTGCGAGCGTGAACAATATGCGCGTATGAATAATCCCACATGGAAAATTAGTACTGAATAGCCCTTAGCCCGAGACTATATATTGAGGGGTAGACGCCCATTGTAAATCAGACCACGTTTATGCAAAAGAATAGAACACAAGTTATTGCTTGTTCTTTCATAACAGAGTTCATGCGAGGACTTCTGAGAGAGAATTAGGCGATCAATTGTTTGTCCTGCATTTCAAGGTCAAGTTTGCTTTTCCGCTGGGAATTGAGGGCTTGGCGATCTCCGCTCGTGGTCTAGCGGTGATCATCCCAGTGCGTGTTGGCGAATATCCATAGAGCTGCAAGTCCGTGCACTAGCGCGTGGTGTACAGCTGAGCGTTATTCATCATCCAGCGCTATTTATCCACGGTTCTACTCGAGAAGATCGGGCCACCCCGTATCACCGTTTGAGGTCCACGAGTACTTGATGGAAAGCTTATCTCATCCTCTTTCCAATGGATCTAGCTTCACCTCCAAATTCTTTCTATGCACATCACAATCGCCAAAAGAAGGTGTTGTATCACCTGTTTAGGCCAATTTGGGCCTCGTAATACTTGGGCCCAAGGGAAGGCACCATCCTAGGTGCCCCCATACAGTTCATGCGCTACTGTTCACGCATGAACAGTACCACCCCCATAATTCTTAGCTATGAGCGGCTCCCCCACCTCTATTTAAGGAGGCCACACCCCTTTAGTTTTCCTTGGTTTTTTCTTTAGAGATTATTCTGCTTAGCAGTCTCGCCGCACGTTCGGTTGAGGAACCCCAACTTGTGAACTTAAAGATTTATTCGCAATACAATTTCAGATTGCATCTTATACTCTCTTGCTTGTGTTCTCAATTCGCTTGCAGGAGATAGCCTTCTTGGCGAGGTCAACCGCGTTTGGCATGGTTGACAACCATCGGAGCAATGGTGTAGTGATTGCGAGGGATTCGATCCGTTTTGGTCGGAGCCTTTGGATCATCAACGTCATGTTCTGCACAATTGACATATCGCTACCTTTCGAAAGATCGGGCCACAGTCATATTAGGTGGTATCAGAGCAAAGGTTGCCTGTTACGTAATCACAATTCTTCACCTTTTAGATTAGTTTATGTTCATCATCCTAAAAACTCCAGAAAATTAGCCCCACAAAAATAATTTGTTCATCGTGTTCTTCCGCTGTCCCATCACCCTTTGAGCCATTGCAATTTTTTTCTGTTCGGTATTTTTCTTGTTGAATTTTTGGTTACATTGTCATGTCAGTTGCTGATTCCTAGTTTAGGTAGAGTCTAGCTCGTCGTTGTCTCATTTGCATCTTGTCCATCTTGTTCCTTTGCGTAGCTTCATCTTTGTGTCCATCTTCTATCGCCATCATCCATCTCCTACCGCGGCCCCGAACATTCCTGTTGTTGCTTCCACCTCCTGTCGCGGCAAGCTAGGGTTCTGCCGCCACTGCCTATCTTCTGCCGTGGCATCGAACCCCCTTGCCGCGTCCACCAGAGCCGCTGTCATGGCAATCACCGCCTCCTACCGTCGCTGTAATTTTCCACCGCGGCATACTTCATCTGGCTGCCACTTCTTGGTTTCAGGGAGGAGCCAATATAAAAAAAGGAAACCCTAGTTGTTTCGGTTTTGAAGAAGAAGAAAAAGGAAAGAGTTGGATTTGGTTTCAATCTGTATCTTGTTTTGGGTTCCAAACCGAAAAGTTGGTTTTGGTTGAAGAAGAAAAAAAAGGGAGGAGAAAAAAAAGAAAAAAAAATAGAAGAAACAAAAGAGAGAGAGACCTTCTTTTCTGAAATTTGGAAAGTACATCAAACTATTGCAAAATCTAGTGAAATTTGGTGGAGGCCTTTTTCATACATCCACAAGTATCCACAAAAAAATTGAGCACGTTTGGCCTAAGGGATCAGAAGTTATAGCAGTTTCAGCTTGAGGCCGAAACGAATTCGAGACCGTTTCCGACACACCTTCAGTAAAACGGGCATAACTTTTGCATATGGAATCGGAATTTGACGTTTTTGGACTTTTCGGAAAGCTAAAGATGGCGCACATCCAATATAAATGACTAGTTTGGACCCATCACCATCAAAGAACCCCAAAATCGGCCATCTTCGGCCCTGATTTCGCGTCGTAAGATTTCGGTTTCTGTTTTTGCCATTTCTTTCAATCTTCCATTCGGAATTTGGGGTTCACCTCAACTGCAAAGTTGTAGATCTCATCAAAACCTTTCAAATGAGCATATATAAGCCATATAAAACTTTGTGTTTTCATCATTTGAGACTAGTTGTTGTTTCTGCTCAATCTAGAGGGCTGTTTGCATTGCACCGATATTGTTGTCTTTTGTGCTCTACGTCTTGTGAACAATCTTGTGCCTTTAGAAAGAAGTTTGAGTAGTTGGCTAGCGTCTCTCCTAGAACTTGTTGTAAGGTTCTGCTTTGCTTACATCAAGTCACATTTATCTTTGCATGTGCGTACATACACATCTCCTAGTAGAGCTTTGATTAGCTAGCTTTGATTAGGCTAGGATCAGCAACATTGACTAATAGTTTGTACAATTTTTCAACTTACATTAACTGATTTAATTATTGCTAATCCTTGCTACCATATTAAAGCCTTCCAAGCTCCACCTACTCTTGATCAGAACAGGTCCCCTCTTGCAATCGTACCCACGCTCGATACGGTATCACGAACTAGCCACCAGCTGTACCACCTGCTGCATTAGTAAGAACACTTGTAAGAGTGTGGTAAGACGCTTCAGAGTGTTTGATTCCACCTTCCATCACCTAGTAGTTGATAGGGATAATACCTTTGTGTTGTCTTTTATTTTCTACTAACCATGACAAGTGACTCGTCTAATGAGAAAGTGTGTGTTTTAAAGGGAGAGCTCATGACGCTTTTGGATGAACAACACACTACCATTAACGAGGACATCGATAGGAAGCTCCAAGCTACGTTGGTTACATTGCAGCACTCAATCAACGATAGTATTACAGCGCTCACGACACGCCTTGAAAGAATGGTGAACCGGCCACCAAACAATGGACGCAAGTATAATCACGATGCAGCTCAAGATCTTGAGGAGGGAGATGATAAGGAGAGGCAAAACCGCGACGCCAGCACTGCTCTTGCTGCCCAAGATGCACATCAACGACACCACCTACATCACAACCGTCACGGTATGGGAGGTAATAATTTTCAGCACCACAATGCTCATGTTAATGATGATCCATTTGCTAAAGTTAAATTTACCATAACATTTTTTGCGGGTGTTTATGATGCTAAAATTTATCTAGATTGGGAGATGACAGTTGAACAAAAATTTAATGCCCATCTAGTTCCTGAAGTGCATAGAGTCAGACAAGCTACTAGTGAATTTAAAGATTTTACTATCATTTTGTGGAATCAAGTAGTTAATTCTGGCTTAACACCTAATACATGGGATAGATTGAAGGTAGTTATGCGTGCTAGATTTGTTCCTCCTACTTTTAAATGTGATATGCGTAAGAAATTATAGCGCTTAGACCAAGGTAATAGATCTATCGAGGAATATTATCAAGAATTACAAATAGGCATGCTACGCTGTAATATTGTTGAGGATGAGGAGGATAATGGCTCGTTTTTATGGGGGTGTAAGGCGTAAAATTTAGGACATAGTTGATTACAAAGACAATAATGATATCAATAGGTTGTTCCAGCTTGCTTGTTTGGCAGAACAGGAATTACAGGGTAGGCAACAAAGGACTAGGAGCAAGGTAGGCAACAAAGGACTAGGAGCAACTTTGGAAGTACATCTACATCGAAACTGATGCCGTGACAAGCCAACATAGCCCCACTTCCTGTTTTTTGGTCTGCTGCCCCCTCCGTGAGCAGGGTGCGTTCAGCAGCGCCGCCGCCATCGTCACGCACATCCGAGACAAGTAAATCTACTAGTGTGCACGCACCAGCGTAGAGCTCTTCATCGGTTGCTTCCATGGGTCGTACGACGGGGATTGTGTGCCACCGTTGCAAAGGGATGGGCCACATCATGAAAGATTGCCCAAGTCAGCGAGCGTACATTGCGACAGAAGACGGTGGTTATGTAAGTGCTAGTAATGCTAAGGATGGATATGCTCTTGGAGCTAACCTTGCAGGTAATGATGATGATCATGAGGTAGATAGCGATGGTGAGAAAATTTTAGGTGCCGTTGCTACAGAGAATTATAGGACCCTAATTGTGCAGCGAGTATTGAGCACTCAGATGGAGCAAGTGGAGAAGCTACAATGCCATAATTTGTTTAAGATGTTTCTCATCGTCAAGGATTGTCATGTTCGTGTCATAATTGATGGCGGGAAATGTAATAACTTGGTGAATTCAGCATTGGTTAAGAAGCTTGGCTTGACCACACGTGCACATCCTCACTCGTACCACATTTAGTGGTTCAACAACAACGGTAAGGTGAAGGTAACCCAATCTGCGAGAGTGCATTTTTCCATTGGTTCCTATCATGATGTTGCTGATTTCGACGTAGTGCCTATGCAAGCCTGCTCACTTTTATTAGGACGTCCATGGGAATTTGATACCGATGTAACTCATCATGCTAGAAGTAATAAGTACTCTCTTATGCACAAAGAAAAGAAAATAATTTTGCTACTTTTGACACCTGCTGAAATTGTGAAATGTGATAAAAAAAAAGATAGCTAAAAATGAAAGAAAAGAACGTGAACATGAATCTGAAAATCAGCAAGTAGTGAAGAACGCTTTCCCACCTAAAAAAGAGAAGTTGGCACCTAGTTCTAGGACTGAGGGAATTAAATTAAAAGGTTGTGCCAGCTTGCAACCAAATCTAATCTTGCTGAAATACCCCCGGGACTGACACATATTAGAGGGATTGAACACCAAATTGACTTAATTTCAGGAGCAACTTTGCCAAACCGTGCGGCGTACAGAGATACATTAGAAGATATGCATGTTTCTTTGCCTCCTGTTGCTACTAACATTTTTCAGGGAAGTGATGATTTGGAGACAACGAATGAGTCGAGGACGACTCAAATTCAAGAAAGGGAGGATGATAAGGACATCAATCCTAAGGATACAATCACTGCTTCGACCCGCTGCACTGCATCCTCTACTTCAACCACATCTTCTCCAATAGGACTTTCGACTACTGTATTGCCATATTACCCAATTGGACCGATCTACGTCTACATGACATGGTGCTACATCTACATGCCATGGTGCTACGTCTACATGCCAAGGTGCTACTCCACGTGCCAAGCAAGAGTTCAAGCTAGATACGTTTTGGAATCCAATTTGGCCCCCGGAGACAGCACCGACTTCAAACGTGCATAACATTCACATACAGAGTTCGTTTGAGGTCCACGAGTACTTGATGGAAAGCTTATCTCGTTCTTTTTCCAACGGATCTAGTCTTACCTCAAAATTCCTTCTGTGCACATCACAATCCCCAAAAGAAGGTGTTGTGTCACCTGTTTAGGCTAATTTGGGCCTTGTAATACTTGGGCCCAAGGGAAGGCGTCATCCTAGGCGGCCCATACTGTTTACGCGCTATTGTTCATGTGTGAACAGTACCATAAATAGTACCACCCCCTTAATTCTTAGCTATGTGCGGCTCCCCCTGCCCTATTTAAGGAGGCCGCACCCCTTTAATTTTCCTCGTGTTTTTTCTTTAGAGATTATTCTACTTAGCAGTCTCACCGCACATTCGGTTGAGGAACCCCAACTTGTGAACTTAAAAATTTATTCGTAGTACAATTTTAGATTGCATATTATACTCTCTTGCTTGTGTTCTCGATTCGGTTGCAGGAGATAGCCTTCTTGGCGAGGTCAACCGCGTTCGGCACGGTTGATAACCATCGGAGCAGCGGTGTAGTGATTGCGAGGGGTTCGATCCATTTTGGTCAGAGCCTTTGGATCGTCAACGTCGTGTTCTCCACAATTGACATATCGCTACCTTTCGAAAGATCGGGCCACAGTCATATTACGGACTCAACCCTAGCTTAAAAGTACAAGTTGTTGTCGATGATTATGTGGATTTCCAACATATGGTTGATAAGGATGTGCTCATAGAGGAGTCTCGTCGTGAACTAGGAGAATCTCGCAAGAGGAAGATAATGCAGCAAGGGTCTCATCAGAATCATCCGTAGAGACTTAGAGTGAATGTGCGCAACACCCTATCCGTTTCACCCCTCCTATTGCGTTCAGGACCCTTGCACCGGCACCTCGCCCAACCACTTCAAGATTCTGCAACTTAAACGACAGTAACGACCAACTGCCAAGAAGCAACAACCTAGCTACAGGAGTTACCTATTTCAACTGCCACGAGACAAGTCACTACACCAATAATTGCCCATGAAAGCAAGCCCCAATGCCAATTCCATTTAACTTGGGAGCTACACCAACCAGAACCCCTACACCAGGAGCAAGCTGAGGAACACATCACTCTAGGTCAAGCCTGATGAACGCTAAGGTTTGATTGTTGGCCCGATCTTTCGGTGAGACAATAAGTTCAGTAGTCGTCGCCTCTCACGATCCTGGCTACGAACACGCAAGGCTCGAAACCACGCAATCACTAAACTGATTGACAAGTCGTTATCAACCGTGCACGAATAACCGGATGACCTGACCACGAAGGTCGATTCCTGCATACACCGAAGAAGCATGCAAGAACCAGATAAAGCAATCTGAAATTGCAAATATGGATTGAAATGATTAATTGAATTGGGATTTTGAATAAGGATCTTAATTGGGTGGTCTAGCCGACACATGCAAAAGATACAAGTTGCAACGAAGGCAAACTAAACATAAACAAAATCCAAGAAAACTAGAGGGGGTGCGGCCTCCTTAAATAGGGGATGAGGAGCCACAAATCTAAAAGAACTAAAGGGGTGGGACTAATCGTATTTTACTGTTCATGTGATGTCAAGCTGATTCCAAACTGATTTGACTTGTTGTGGTAGTGGTGGTACTTCCCTTGCCTTTGTTCTTGAGTAGAATGTGTGGATATCATGGGGATATGCCCACGATCTTATGATGATGATACAATTGGCAATGGTGTCGAAGGTTTGCCGTTTCTCGCGTTTTCGTCGAAGTTTAAAAGAGCTGTCAAACAGAGGCGGTCAGACCGGCGGTCAATGACCGATCAGACCGGCCAGAGTGTTCAGACCAGCCTCTGTGTGACGGTCTGACCGGCTTAATCTTGTTCATCGTCCAATCGTTCGCGATGATTTTTGGTAAGGTCATATTCATGGTTATCAGTGCATATGTGTTGCATAATACATGTTTTGGCTAGCGTGGGTCAAGTTGTGAAGAACTTGTTCCCGGAATCGATTTCTTTATCTATTGTTGTGTAGGACGCTTGGAGATCAACGACGGTCAACGGCGAGGATGATCGGGACTAAGCTTGGAGAGCTGAGGTTTAGAACGATCAAGGATGCCAGGTGAGGTCAATGGATTCAAGCATGGCGCAAATTGGACAAAGGTGACCGAACGGGCAGTTCGGTGCGACGAGTTGGATCAAGCGGTGCGGGGGTCGATGCAAGTGCCTTGGTGGTTTTGGCAGGAGCCGGACAGGAGAGACTTGCTAACATGATGAGAGCCACTGGATCAACCTACACGTGGCGAAGCATAGGAGTGCCTCGCGCAGTTCGGACTCGGTGTTCGAAAAAGATCGAGAAGGGGTATTTTGGTAAATTCACCAAATACTACCTGGTGACCTTATGCAAACTCGGGGCGCAAGACGGTGCGTTGGAGAAGCGGATTAGGTCAAGACAAGTGACGACGGCGCTTTAAAATGCGTGCGTGTGTGACCCGTTTGTGTTGGGCCTTAACGAGAGCCCATTAGGGTTAACTCTTCTAGAAGCTAGGCTTCTCTATAAATAGGAGGGGGTGCTATCAAGCAGCTCCTAAGCACTTCATTTGTAAAACCCTAGTTTGTCTTAGGACTTAGAGAGGAAAGGAGAGGCTTAGGGTTTTAGAGAGATGAGTTGAGTGAGTTCTCATGGATTGAGCTCTTGTGCTCCATGGATGGAGTGGCTATAAAACCTCTCAATCTCAAATCAATTGTTGCATGATTTCTCAAAGATGAGTTTTCTTGTGTTCTTCATCTCTATTTGGTCATTTTGAGTCATCCTTTGATCCACGATTTGTTGCTTGGTTTCTTCTCTTGATCTTACTTGTTGTGACATGTGGGAACCTATCTAGGATCATATAGATCATCATTCAACCACGAGCAAGTTTCTAGATCATGTTTTCATTTTTGCCTGGTTTTGAAACCACTTTCGTTCAAATGGAAAAAGGTCAGGACTTTGGCATAGATCTAGATGATTGTTGCTTGCAATAGGTTCCTGATATCCTTAGGAAGGTGTGTCTCAAGTTTGATAAAGTTTCATCGTGTAGATCAAAAGCTAGACCGATTTTCGTTTTGGATTTTGGGTTTGTCGACCTTGTTTACGGTCATGTTAGGTCGGTGTGTGTGAGCCATGGTCCGATCGCTTGGTCGACCCTTGCGATAATTGTCGGTCAAACCGGGCCTGAGAGTTTGATCTCCGTATTTTGGGTCTTTTGCTTCGGGGTTTGATCGGATTCAACACAGGTCATCCACTGTACTTGTATATAGATCTTCATAGCTTTTATAGCTATTGGAGTGAAAGTAGTGTTGAGTTTGATTGAGGTGAAAAATAGAGAAAGCGTCTATTCACCCCCCCTCTAGGCGCCTTTCTGGTCCTACAAGTGGTATGAGAGCCCAGTTAGCTCTTCTCATAGATCTTAACCGGTCTGAGGAGCCATGGCGTTTGACAAGTATTCGACCAAACCACCTGTATTCGATGGAGTCGATTTTGCTTACTAGAAGGCTCGTATGCATGCCTACATCGAGGCACATGGGCACGCAATTTGGCTTAATGCCAAAAATCCTTATGTTGTGCCAGCCAATAACGATGTGATCACTCCAGATGTGGAGGCAAATAGCAAGGCTTGAAACTTCTTGATTCAAGGTCTTAGTCAATCTAAGTTTGAGCGTGTCGCTCATTTGAGGTCTGCTCATCAGATCTGGAAGACCCTCTGTGATTACCACGAAGGATCTACTGCAATCAAGGAAGTGAGACAGAACCAGCTTAAGAAAGAATACTCAAAGATCGAACAAAGGCCTGGTGAATCTTTGGATGAGTTGTGGGGAAGGTTTTTCAAAATCTTGCGTGCTGTGGATCTTGTCACTACTACAGGAACCGACATCACAGACGGTTCGGAACCGTCATCACAGACGGTTTCCGAACCGTCTATGTTTGTTGGTGCGTGATAACGAGATATTATCACGAGCGGTACAAAACCGTCGTGATACGAAATATCCTGACGGTTTTATTAAAAACCGCTCAGTGAAGTCAATATCCTGAGCGGTTTCAACCGACAGCCGCTCGCGATGCGAGAATATCACGAGCGGTTCTAAATAAAACCGTCGCGATTTCGACTATCACGACGGCTTTTATATAGAACCGTCAGCGTGATATTCTCCTATCACGATGGTTTGCGATCGAAACCGCTCGTGATACTTGCCTTCCTGCATCGTTTTAACAAAAACCGTCTGTGATAGCTCATACCCACCCACAATTTCTTTGTTTTCCTAGCTAGCCTCGGGAATTGCTAGCCATGCCCTCTGAAAACAAACATTCACGAAAATGATTCAAGCAATCACAAAATAGCATTTCACAATAACAGATTCAGCGACCATGACAACTCAAAGTGATCATTACTCAAAATAAATTACAAAAGATCGCATTTGTTCAAGTATTGTCGCTATAGTTACAACTAGATTACAATTGTTTTGCGTTGAGAGGTTTTAGTGGGGTGATGCTCGGGTTGGCGACGGAGTGAAACTCTCCGTTGTCGTTAATGATTTCGAGTTGATAAAGGCGCAGAGCTTCCTCGAATGTCCTTGATCTCTTCATAACGAGTGAATCACATTGTAAATCCAAGACACTGTCGCTACCAATTAAGAGTAAAGTGGTAAGCTATATATATTTAAATTTATAATTAGGAAATAATTATTTTGAGATTGACAAACCTCGGGATCCTTCTTCTTAGTCAGTAAGGATTAGTGCGCATATGATAGCGAGCGTAGATTGCACATAACTCATCATCTTTTTCTTTGGCGGCCTTTGCAAAAATAGAATTACATATATAGGTATAGTCGGTTCGAGACGCGTTATTATGAAGTATGATATAGTATTATTGTGTTGTAGCACGTCTTTGGAAAATCCATCCCGTGTGTTAGTTACGCTCTTTCCATCGTATATTCCTTTGTTGGCAACATAATTGATGAGCGACCTACATGATTCAAAAAAGTTATCCTCGGCCATTTCAAGCGAATGAAGACTACAATAGAGTTATGTAAGGAGGAAATGAGCATACCTCTCAGTATTCCTCTTAGAGTCTTTGAAGTCGTGCTTGTTGCGGTTTAGGGAATCAAGGTATATCACATGGTTCCTCTTGGGTATAATAACTAAAAGGATCCAATGGTACCTACTCATGTATGTCGCTATAGTCATTAAACCTAAGTTAGTGTCTTTGCAGATAATGTACAAATGAAATTTGTATAGCAAGTAGTGACACTTACCCCTAGTTGTAGGGCACCACTATGTACTTAATGTTCCTCTGTAGAAGCAATGACCTCGTTATGTATTTCTCGGCGAAGGGCGAGTCTTGTAGGATGGTTTGCAACGATACCACGTGTGGGTCGAGGAAACCCAATCGGTTCTTTCCATTCCGGACATTTTGCAAAGATGTATCTATACATAAGCAATGAGTTGTGATATTTATCGGTATTAGATGAATGTAGAACTTGATTATGCGCACTTACGATGTCCAACATCGTAGAAGCGAGGCGTCGAGGCCAGCGAGGTTGAATAGTTCAAATAAATCATTGAAGCCCACGACGAAGTACCTCGTCCGTTGAAGAAATGCTTGTCCTCGTGTCGGCGATGATTCGATGTCGGACCCCTTCTTTTGGGTCTTGTCCAAGTACCAGGCATGCAAAGCCTGACAAGCATGTCCAGCGTGCATTAATACTACGCCGGAACACAACGGTTTTCCGATGATGTATTTCCCGGGTATCGCGGACTTCCCGGACTTCTCGGACTTCCCGGACTTAGGAGGCGCCTTAACGTTCGTTGATTTCGATTTGGTCTTAGCGATTGGCATCGTCTTTTTGTGAGATGACTCGGGAACCGATACGTCGGCACGCTTTTGCTGTTCCTTCGGCGTCTTCTCCACGGGAATCGAAGAGGTGGCCTTTTGAGGCGAAACATGAGGTGGAGTCATCGAGGTCTCGTTGGAGAGGAATGGTCGTGTCGGATCGCGCACTTCTTTGGTTCGAGAGCGATGTTCTTCTTGGGCCATTTGGATAAAAGAGAGAACGGCATCCCTAGTGTTGTGATCTCTTCGTTCGGGCAAATGTCCAATGGGATGGCTCGGAAATTGACATGTACCATATCCACGGACCTTGGCGTAACCGTACACCACCGGGCACCGTGTTGCAGACCGCCCTTCCTCGTATGGATACACCATCCCTCGCTGCACCTCAATACAAAGGACCCATCCATCCTCACTTGGAGCTTCTGAGCGTCGGCTCCTACAAAGCGATCGCAATTAGCTAAGGCGTCGTTAGGGTCTATCTTTGGTGCATTCCATAGATGTCGTTACCTTGATGTCGCTCTATCGGTGTCGGACGTCGTCATGTTCACAATTATCTTGCGAACGCGACGCTACTCCGGCGTCGAGGAGGACTGTCTTCAAATTAGCGAAGCGGCTTGCGCATCGCTGCTCATGAGTATATCCATTTGACTCGCAATCTGCCATCTCTACTTGAAATTGGTTAGTAATCATCTGTACCAACCGGTTGTCGTGCTCGCCTTGGATCTCTTCCTAGTCCTATCGTGTAGTAGTCGTCATGAATCCATGAATCCAAGGTACGTTAACCCCAAGGCCTCGCGTGCAACCCGGTGCTCCTTGTTTCCCAAGGTCGTAGATAGTATATCCTTCTCCTATGCGCACGGAAGGAGCCTTGGGAAGCTTGGGCAGTCAAGTCACGCTGCAAGAGGTCATCACGTTATTATAGAAACTATGAAGTTATGGACTTATTAACAACTTAGTAGTTCGATATACTTACCACACGTTGGGACACTTCCTAGTCTGCCGGGTTTGTGAAGGAGATGCTGCCCGAAGACGAGACTTGTGCCCTCGCTTTTAACCAATTTTAGGGAACGCGGGTGCGTGACATCGAAAACGGGTTCTCCTTCTCCACCGCCCATTCCTCGTATTTACTCGTATCAGCGGTCTTGAAGTCTGTCTTGGTGAGTGTTTCGTGTCTGAGAGCTTTGTGTGCCGCACTTTGCTCCTTAAATTCGCCGATGTTTTCATAGCCACAAAGGTGTCCCATGCTTCCCGCGTCAAGAATCTATCTTTGCGCTGAAGGGCATCGACCCGTGTTCACGTGCCGTGACAAGAATGCTCTTGAAGGTCCTCCACGATTTACCCATCGTGAGCATCGCCGTCCGTCGCCGACGCGTGCCACATGTGCTACGGAATAGTGAACTTCTCGAAAGTTACATCCCACAGTAGCGCCTTCGCTTCTTTCGTCAGTCCTTCCACCTTGGTGTGGTGATGAGGACCCGTTCCTTCAAGTATCCCGAGATGGTCCAGAATCTCGCCACGATCTCTTGGGACTCGGAGGGACTCCAAAGTCACCGACCTCCGTGATGACCAGTAGGCCGTAGGCATTTTCGATTGTCCTCTGCCATCTCGCCTTAGTGTCATTATCGTCGACGGTGGCGGCACCTCGTCGGCGCCTCTTCCATCTGCGGGGTCTCGGTGTTGGCGGCCTCGTCGGCGCCTCTTCCATCTGCGGGGTCGGTGTTGGCGGCCTCGTCGGCGCCTCTTCCATCTGCGGCGTCGGTGGCGGGCGAAGACAGTGCCTCTGCCATCTCGCTTACTTGCTCTCGGGAAGAAATACAGAGGTTGACTATAGAGATCAAGATGGCAAATGAAGAGTTGAATGAGCTCATCTGAGACTACTAACATTCCTAACACTCCTTAATCCACGAGCTTCTATTCTAACACTCCTAACACTCCTTAATCCACCAAATTCTCTTGTGATCTTTGTATAGATAGAAACTAGTGATACAAATCTTTTGCCCGAGCCTACTTCTCTAAGGAAATGTGATTGATGATATTATGTGCTCTCGGAAGGAGAGTAGCTAAAGAACAAGTCTTTGCCATCTCAATCCTATTGTCTATACTCTTCATGAAATGAATATGATAATATAAATTCAAACTATGAGCTCTAAACAATACTTTGCTTAAGCGTCAAATGATCTCAAGCTGTTAGCAAAAACAGATTAAACTTCGATCAAGCAGAGGTTGACTATAGAGATCAAGATGGCAAATGAAAAGTTGAATGAGCTCATACATACTACTAGAAGAATCACAAACTAGTCAATACAAGCGATCAATTTGCAATAGAACTATGAAATTTGAACCAAAAGTAACCAATTAACAAGACAACATATTGACGGTAGCAAGTAATACAATAGAGCTCAAGTATGAACTAACTATCACATTCAATCTCAAGATAAGATGTAGTTCATCACGAGCATGTCAACAAAGCCCACCGATTAATTTGCAACTAGCACGCAAATATATATATATATATATATATATATATATATATATATATATATATATATATATATATATATATATATATATATATATATGCAAAGATCAACCGAATCGCCACAGAGGAGCAATACTCACAGAGAGGATGTCGCACAAGAACTGGGGAGGCAGTCAGGGGAGGAGGCGATCTTGGGAGGAGGAGGCTGGGAGGAGGTCGACACGGGAGGAGGACGGCAAGGGAGAAGGCCGGTCAGAGAGGAGGAGGCCGACACGGGAGGAGGACGGCGTCGCCGAGGTCGGGGCGCCAATGTCGGGGCGGCGGCACCGAGGTCGGCGGCGGCGACATCGGGCTTCTGACTGGGAGGTGAACGGGCGCCGAGGTCGGGCGGCGGCACCGAGGTCGGCGGCGCCGAGGTCGGGCGGCGGGCAGAGGTCGGGGCACCAATGTCGGGCGGCGACGCCGAGGTCGTGGTCGGCGGTGAAGACGAGCCCTAAACCCTAGAGGAGGCGAACGAGCGCGAGGCGTAAGGTGCGGAGAGGAAGTGAGAAGTGAGAGGAAAACCCTAGCGTTTCCGCCTTATAAAAAGTATATCACGAGACGGTTGAAATGAGAACTGTCAGGATATATATCCTGAGCGGTTCTCATTTCAACCGCTCGTGATATATTCCACGCACGGTTGTATAATAAAACCGTGCGTGATAGCCTACAACCCGAGGCCAATTTATGATATCCTCGACAAAACATCTTGAACACGTGAGACATAAATATCACGAGAAAACATAGTGAACTTTCTTTGAGACAAGTATGATGACAATTATGACAAGTCCATATGAATTCTAACTTTGTGACAAGTATGATGACAAGTTCATAACACATTTGACTTCAAAATTTCATATCTAATTCAACTCAACTCCAAATCAAGTGAAACCAATTTTGATACTCCACATTACAATGTACGTCCACACATTGACATTAATATCAAATATGACAAGTCCATAACAAGTTCATAACACATTTGACTTCAAATTTTCATATCTAATTCAATTCAACTCGAAATCAAGTATGATGACAATTTTGATACTCCACATTACAATGTCGTCCCACATTGACATCAATATCAAATATGACAAGTCCATAACACATCAACACATGACAATTTCACGTTGACATCAAAATATATGAGAGATTACAAGTCCATAACACATGATGTTATGGAATAAATTAATTACATTGGAGTAAATTCTTAATTAAGATATAGGCCTTCATGATGATCGACGCATATAGCTAGCTTCCTCACTTTGGGTTCTTCCTCGAGCCTAATGCCGTTTCCGAAAGGAGGCAACTCGTCAAATTGATTGTATTCTTCCTCGTCCACTACATTCTCAACTCCGACAATCCTCCTTTTTCCATGAAGAACTACGTGTAAGCTTCTTATTTGCCGGTCGGTTACATAGAAGACTTGAACAACTTGGTTAGCCAAGATGTAATGGTTCGTCTTTATATCCGACATGTTAGAGGTCCACGGTAGTGACACCGTGCTTGTTGACCTTCACTGTCGAGATGGACCCAACGGCACCAAATAGGGGATCTTGAAAAGCACATAGTCGAGCTCCCATATCTCGTCTATTTGCCCATAGTAGGAGCTCCTCATCCCATCGGTCTTGAATGCATCTATCACGGACACCGCTATTGCGATCGTGCTCTTCCTATCTGGAGTAGCCGTATAAAATGTGTACCCATTGATGTCGTATCCTTGCCATGTGACAATTGTAAATTGTGGCCCTCGTGCCAACCATAGCGGCAGATCATCACTTGATGACCTCCCGATGATTCGCACCTTTAACCATTCGTTGAACCGAGCGGTTGTGCTCTCTCGTGATCCAAACCTCCGACCGGTCTGGATTACATTGGCGCACCATGTCTTTGTGCTCGTCGATATCTGAGGACACTTTGGTCATGTGTTGCAAGACCATGAAATGGGCTTGGCGTATGTATCCAGATCGGGAGTTATTGATTTCCTTCCGATAGTCCCGATACCATCCATCTCCCCTCATGGCGAGATAGAGGCACACCTATCGGTTCCACGAGCCATGTAGTCGACGCAGAACTCAATGACCTCTTCGGTTGCATAACCTTCGATGATCTTGCCCTCGGTCGAGATCGATTCCGTCGTAGGACTTGAGAATTCCCATGTACCTCTCGAGCGGGTACATATGGCGTAGAACACAGGTCGCATATCTTTATCTCTCTCACAAGGTGAACAATGAGATGGACCATGATATCGAAAAATGACGGAGGGAAATACATCTCAAGATGACATAGAGTGGTCACCACCTCGGCTGCAGAGCATCTAGTCCTTGGGGATCAATGATCTTGAGCAATTGAGTTGAAAAAATAACACTGACCTCAAGATTGCCACTCGGACCTTGTTCGGCAAGATACTTCTAATTACAACAGAAGCATTTGTGTCATCGAGACATGACAATCATGAGACTTCATACCAATTAATTTCAAATCTTGCATAGAAACAAGGTTCTTAATGTTAGCGGAGTAACGGATGGGACTTTCACTCCATGCAAGCTCAGCACGCTTCATTTCTCTTGGCCTTGGATAGAGTGTAGCAAGTCGGGGAAGGTACGTTAAATCTGACGTCGGTCTCTCTACGTGCTAACTCGATCCTTACGTTCATATCAACCAAGTCACGCCGTGCGTTAACACCATCCTTTGTTTTGCCACTAATGTTCACAAAGAGACCAATCAAGCTATCACATACATTCTTCTCTCGTGCATGACATCGATGCGTTGGCGAACTTCTAAGTGCTCCCAATAAGGCAAGTCCCAAAAATTGACCGCTTCTTCCAGATGTTCTTCTCACAGGTTCTTAATTTCGTCCCTTCCCAAGCACAACATCGATATCCTTAACCATATCATAGACCTCTTTCCTCTAAAAGCCCTTGGAGTGAATCGTTCTCCTTATTTCCGTCGAATTGTTTTTTTCATCTTGCGGTATGGGTGACTCTGGGAAGGAACCTACGGTGGCCTTATACACGCTTTTCTTGAGTTGTTCAGCCATACACTCTCTGTAGCATCTAAGCGGTCTTGACACGGGCTTTGGCTCCTTTTGTCTTTGGCTTCGACAGTTACTCAGAACACCCGGCAATCAACGGCTGGAATGCTACTAAAGAACCGAACCTCCCTTGTATTATTAATTAATACCGAGGTACCAACGAATATCATAGGAAGGCATAAATAAAACATCCAATATATGGAGAAGGTATCCTTCCTTCACCAGTTAATTTCTATCTATTACAGTTCATCATAAACTAGATTCACAAGCAGTAATAAATCATGGAGAAGGTATCCTTCCTTCCCACCTTGGTTTACTTATTACAGTTCATCAACAAATCAACAGTTTACTCATTCATATAGTATGAACTACATGATATGATTTTATTAGGATGAAGGGTAGTGTGTGCAATCCAGTAAAAGCTACTCCCTCCCATGCATGCCGCTCTTGCCAAGGTACCTAAAAGCACAACAAAGCAAGGGTGAGTCCACAGACTCGACAAGTATCAACAAGGCCAAATCTAGAAACACACACACAGATTAATATTCACAATTAAACATTCGCTAAACATAGCCTTCATGCTTATGTAATGCAACCATGCAATGCACCTTTTAATCTTTATCTCTTTTCGCATTTTATCGGTAATGCGGGTATACAACCGTCGATGTATACCCATGCCTATGCACTCGGCAATAGGGACCAAGAGCCTATACTCCACAAGTATAGGGACCTTTGCCCATCATCGGCATGATGGGGACCTCTTTACTCATTGCCCACATTACACGAATGTGGGGACCTCTAGCCCGTCATCGACATGGCGGGGACCTCAACAATTCATACTTGGTCACCACGTGACCAAAACTCAATCATGCTTACTACATGCATATGTTCAATGACATTATCTTCTAAACATATGAATTCAACATATACATAGTAACGTGTAAGCATTAACCATGAACACAGAAACTTTAACCATAGCTTGAATATACCAAGATATATTGTAATTCATCACAATAACATCCATGCATGGCAATCACGATCAAGACACAATCAATCTTAGCAAACAATCATCATTATTCTTTAACCCAATACTTGCCTTAACCGCGAGAGAACGAGGATGCGTGAAAGTGCTGCCCTGGTACCCGTCCACCACCTGAATAATAATTATGAACCAAGCTAAGACAACCATACTGGACCCAAGATATAATTAATAGCTCAAACGAAAAAGACCAAACTCTCAAGCGCCTTCCGAACGTCCCACTTCTAACGATCGACCTGTCCCTCTGTGGACAGTCAACTTCTAAAATCATAACTTTCACTACCGGGGTCCAAATAAGGTGTTTTAAGACTTTCTGGAAAGGTAATTAAATTACCTAGATAAACCTAGTTGGGGAGCCCTTCTGATTCTGCTATTTACTACCCCTACCAAGCCAATCTACAGAACATCAATACTCACGTCAGGTTCTCTGGACAGTACACTAAAACCACCATAACGTTTGCTACGATTATCCAAATATTGCGTTCTTTAGCTTCCTGGAAAGGTATGGAAATTATCTACAGTTTTTGTTATATCGAGATCCTCTGATTTCGTCTCTAACTAATGGCTTAACCCAGGTTTCTACAACCTGTCATAAATCTGACAGACTAGCAGGACAGCGACACTAAAAAAAATTCATAACTTGCTGACCGTTAATCGGATTTGGGTGTTCTTGGCGGCCACGTAAAGCTAAGGACGTCACCCAACTTTCTCTAAGAGAAGTCATCCCCAGATTCTGCCTCTAAAGATACGAAAACCTACGTCCAAGAATCTGGACAGAATTGAATCTATTACCCGACATTGATTAAACAACCAATTAAACCTCTAAACTATCGGAGATCGGTGTTACCCTTGACAAATCGTTGACGAACACCCACACCAGCACCGGCACGAGGATCCTCTCCTTCTCTTTTCCTTGCTTTCTCCTCAATTGGCCAATTCGGCGTTCCTCCTTCTTCCTTCCTCTCCATCCTTTCTCCTCTTGGCATAGCAGTAGGGGGGATGCTACAGTGCGGCGCTATAGTACTAGGGGCGGCAGTACTGTAGCACTAGGGTTTCCCCCTCCTTTTATTGGTGGCGGCCCCTCATGGGCCTCTGAGGCCAAGGCCCGAGGCCCAAAGTTGCCAAAAACTGCAGAAAACCCTCTGTCTAATTCTTTGCTAAATCTATATTATATTTGGTCCTTCTCCGAATTCAATTAATCTCTCCCAAATACTCTTTTGAATATTCTTGAATACTTTTGGGGTATTACATTACCAAGGGCAGGAAAATCATTGATGGTGCGAGAACAACATGGCGCGTAAAGTGAAGTTCTCTCGTTTATACGCATCCCATACTGCACCCTTCGTTCCACAAAGGTGTCACAAGATCTTCCAAAGAATGGTGCTAGGTACACATCAATATCATTCCCAGGTTGCTTCGCCCTTGGATAAGTAGTGACATCAAAATGTACTTCCGCTTCATACACGACCAAGGAGGAAGGTTGTACATACATAGATTCACGGGCGAGTGCTATGTCGGCTTCTCATGTTACCGAAAGGATTCATTCCATCTGTACTCAACCCTAACCTTATGTTCCTCGGTTCGCTTTTGAACTCTTGAAGCTCCGATCGAAGTTTCTCCTTTGGCGAGAATCGGCAGGTGTCTTAGCTTTCCATCTCTCTACGCTCCTCTGAGTGCCAACGCAGACAATCTTGCGTCCTTTGCGTTCGCAAATAAGCGCTTCAAACGTGGGATCACAGGCGAGATACCACAACATCTTAGCAGGAGGTCCTTGCTTCACCTTAGCGATATTCGGCGCTTGTATCGGGATGCTTTGCACAGGACATACATGCATGTCGCATACTCTTTACGGTAGAGGATACAATCATTCGGACATGCATGTATTCTTTCTACTTCCATTCCCAATGGACAAATAACCTTCTTTGCTTGATAGGTGGTCTTTGGGCAACACGTTTCCCTCCGGAAGGATGTCCGCTAGGAGACCTAACAACGCCGTGAAACTCTTATCGGACCAACCATTGCTTGCCTTCAATTTCAGCGGTTCAAGCACGGTTGACAACCTTGTATATTCGGCTTGCAACCAGGAACAAAGGTCTCACCGAGTCCTCCCTAAGCCCTCGAATTTACAAAACTCTCTCTCAGTAGTTCTCTTCGCATCGCATCTCGATCCAGATTGTCATCGTGTGACATATCCTCATCAGCGATCTACCCACATCCGCGATCGTTGACTTCTCGGCGGTGCCGTCATTACTAACTTCATGTGTAATAATCTGCTCTTCACCGTGACTGGTCCAACATGTATACCCTTTTGTGAAACCCCTTCGAATCAAGTGCGCTTCTATTTGCGCCGCGTTGTTAAACATCTTCAAATTACCGCAATCAATGCATGGACAGTACATAAAATTTATCTCCTTCTTCAACATATCCTGCTCAGCGGCTCTTCTAAAAGCAACCACGCCATTAATGTACTCTTGACTCACACGGTTCACCTTTGTACATCCAGTTTCGATCCATCTACACTACGCATGTAACAAATTAGTGTCAAAATTGATTAGCGATTAATTTATAGCAAATATAAAGGGTTATAGATCGTTACCCTCGGAGGTCACGAAGAAAATACGATTCCTCTCCTTTCCTTCTCCTCTCTAAGGTGGCGCAATGGGGGAGGAGGTGGCGGGTGTTGGAGGCGCTAGGGGCAAGGGTCCAACCTTCTCCTCTCTAAGCTGGCGCAACGGATAATTATTGATTATCTGCATGATTGTTGATTAGATATGAGACAAAAGACAAGAGGAAGATCCTAATTAATAACTAGCAAGTTGGTCCGCGCGATTGCGCGGGTATCCGTTTTCATATAATTGAAACAATAAACCACTGTGATGACGTTTCTTCATGGATATAAATGGAGGAAATATAAAATACATCATTGCACATGTGACTTATCTTGGTGTGTCATAAATTCTTCTTTTTAATCTGTTCTAGAAAACTACTCATGAAATTAGTTCTGATTAAGACTTTCACTTCTTTGCGTACTTTACTCGTTTTGTCTCATCGTTGCACAAAGGAATTACACCAGATTAATTAAAGGCTACATGTTTTGCTTTTCATTTTCTACAAATAGGGTCCATCAAATTGAGAGCTAGATGTACGTACGTTTTGCCTTTTCCCATCAAGTAGTATTAATTGAAACCTAAACCCTATGCTTCCGATTAAGGAATACAACAAAGAAAACAAAACATTAGCGTCTATGTACAGAGTAGCAAAGTCAGGGAAATTCACTAATCAATAGAGTGGAAAAAGGATAATCAGTATTACTTCATCTGTTTAATTAGGGGAGAAATCGCAGGTTGGAGGAGCTAGGGGAGGGAAGTGGCCTGGCACCTAGGGGAGGAGAAGCTAGCTACCAGATCTAAGTGGAGCCCGGCAGCAGAGGGCCGGTTGATTATATTTATCCAAACGCCTTGGAGCAGAGGAGTGGCAGAGGCACAATGCCTGGCGGTCTGGCGATGGACACAACAGCAATCTGGCAGAGGATGTGTCGCGCTCAATTTATACGCGATGGGCATATCACGAGCGGTTCTTAATAAAACCGTCGTGATAGTCATCTATCACGACGGTTTGTAAATAGAACCGTGCAGTGATATTACGACGGTTCTATTCACAAACCGTGCGTGATAATCACCAAATCACGCACGGTTTGTAAATAGAACCGTCAGGATATTCTGACGGTTATTAAATAGAACCGCTGCGTGATTGGGTGATTATCACGACGGTTTAGAATAGAACCGCTCGTGTAATATCACGACGGTTCTATTTACAAACCGTCTGTGATAGATGATCATCACGACAGTTCTAAAAATACCGCTCGTGATATTCTTCCGCGCCACCCGCAGTGCGGCAATGGCCAACACAGACGGTTCCAAAGGAACCGTCTGTGATGGGGCGTCTACTATAGCCTGTTTTGTAGTAGTGTGTGTTTACTAAGTCTGAAAATACACGTCAGCTATTGGGTGCTCTTGATGTGAGAGTTTGGGGGATGAAGATCACTTCCATCAATAACAACACTGTCATGAGTGAGATTACCATGGATAAGCTCTACTCGAGGTTGAGGTGCATGAGATTGACTTCATTTCGCGTCTCCCCAAGACAAAGTCGATGGCTCTAGTGGTTGACCCATCTAAGGATAACTCTTCTGATTCCTTGGATTTTGGCTCATCTGGTTTTTTATTGTCCGCTTTGCATTCTTTGAGCGATAAGCAGCTAGAGAAGCTACCTGAGGATGACTTAGCCCTCCTATCCACAAAATTCACGAGAGTTTACAACAAAGTGGGGAGCAAAAGGAAGAGTGGCCCTGTTACCTACTTTAAGTGCGGTGAGCCAAACCACATTCGAGCCAAGTGCCCCAAGTTGAAGGACAAGGAGGAGAAGGACTTCCGAAGGCGTCCTCAAGCTCGAGATGCGAAAAGCCAAGAAGCCCAACTACAGGAAGTTCGTCAATCGGGTCCTTGCCGCTCTTGAGAATGTTGATATGAGCGTTGTAGACTCAGGGACGGAGGACGACGACGATGATTCCCATGGCAAGAAGAAGGCCCAGGACTTCACCGGCATGTGCTTCATGGCCAAGAACAGCCACGACATCGACTCCACCAACGACGATGAGCTTTTCAGTGATCCCGATGAGGTATGCCCCTCACCAGATGAGATGAAACGTGCTTTAGTTGTTGTTGAACGAAATCTGAAAACGCAAGCTAAAATGATTAAGAAATAGGATATCATGATTGACAACTTGAGCCTAGAAGTGGTTAGGCTCAAATCCATTAATCCTGCTGATGATTGTGACTCTTGCTTTAGCTTGCATGATGAATTGACTAAACTGAAATCTGCTCATTCCTCTATTGTAAATCAACTTAAAGATACTCTAGAGGAACTAGAATCTCTCAAATCTAGTCCTACTTGCATGGATGCTATTGCTCTAGATGTGACTGCTGTAGATGCTATTCCTTCACCTTGCTCAAATTGTGCTTTGCTTGAATTGAAGTTAGATAGTGCTACAAAAGAATTGTTGAAATTTGATGCTAGTCACACTTGTTCTCATTGTGACGATAATAAAATAAAATTAAAATAAATGACTGAAATGGTTCTTCATTCTAAGACTGCTTCATGTGAAAATTGTTATAAACTCACAGTTGAGAATGAACAATCCATGTCCATGACTGCTTCCAAAAAAGTTGTTGATTCTGCTCCTTGTGCTTTTTGTACTGAAATTGGAACAAATTTAGATGAGATACAAGAGGCGTTTAGAGTCAAATTGAAAGAGCAAGTGAGTAGGATTAAGAATGCTTCTTGTGTGTCTTGTGAGGCTTTAAAGGTTGAGGTAGCTCTTGCTAAAGAAAAGCTTGCTAGGACAATCAAGTCGAATAAGTGTGTCACCTATAAGGACCTAGCCAAAGAAAATGATTACCTCAAAAAGACCCTTGAGAGATTTTCTAGTGGGAAGAAGAACCTCAACATGATCCTCGACCAATCTAAAGTGAGTGTGAAGAAAAGTGGCCTACGTTTTAATTCCCTAGAGCATTCCAAGAACCATCCACCTAAGATTGTGAGAGCTGTTGAGAGTGGCATGTTCGAGGTAGAACCCCCTGAGCCATCTAAGGTAGTTTTTAGATCTGCAGGTTTTGCCCAAACCTCTTCAAGCAAGACAGATGCTTCTACTTTATCAGGTCAGACCCCTCAAAAGGTCAAGTACCATTGCACCTTCTACAAGAAGGATGACCACATCGTTGAGTTCTGCTTCCATAGAGCCAAGACTGAGAGGAAGGAGAGGATGAGTGCCTTAAGGACCATTAGAGGAGTTCCCTCATCTGTGACAGTCTCTAGAGCCAGGCAGCCTGTCTTTCCTACTAAACATAGGTCTAGGTTTGTAGATGACTTCTTTGACTCTTTTGGGAGCTCTAGGCAGTATTTTGGGTTAGGATATCGTAAGGAGAGACCACGGGTAGCATCTAGACAGGGGGAGTACCGATCTTTTAGTAGGTCAATTCGGAGAGGTCTAGGTGTTGCTCGTGTGTGTTCTTATGATTATCCCTCTAACCGTTTTATTGCTGCTTCTTCTACTGGTCCTAAGCATCGTGTGGCTCAGTACTAGATTCCCAAGTCTTTTATCACTAACCCCAGTACTGAGGCACAGATGTTCCCTGCTTATGTCCTGTAGGTCCGTCGTGCGAGGAAGGAGGACATTTGGCTTGTTGACTCTAGGTATTCTCGACACATGACTAGAGATTCTAGATGGTTCTCCTCCCTCACACGTGCATCCGGCAACGAGTTGATCATGTTTGGGGATGCTTCTACCGAGACCGTGATGCCTAAGGGCACAAGTAAATCAACAACAACTTCATGCTTAAGGACGTCGCTTTGGTAAGTAAGTTGAGGTATAATTTGCTATCTGTTTCTCAGCTTCTTGATGAGGGTCTGGAAGTGAGGTTGAAGAGTGGTGAGTATAGAGTTCTAGACTCCTCGGGTGAGCATGTCTTTGGGATCTCCAGGTTTGAGAAGATCTTTTGTGTTGATTTGAGTGTCTCTTCTGCTTCCAGTCCTAGATGCCTTGTGGCATCTATCACTCATGATCTAGTATTGTGGCATCGTAGGCTTGGACACATAGGCTTCGACCATTTGACCAGGGTCAGTAGCAAGAACTTGATTAGAGGTTTGCCTTTGGTTAAGAATATTAGAGACCTAGTGTGCACTCCCTGTAGATATGGTAAGATGGTTTTAGCTTCTCATCCAATTCTTACTTTAGTGATGACTGATGGACCTGGTCAGCTCTTGCACTTAGATACAGTTGGCCCCTCTAGAGTCCAATCTGCAGGAGGGAAATGGTATGTGCTTGTGTTTGTGGATGACTTCTCCAGGTATTCATGGGTGTATTTTCTGGTTTCTAAGGACGAGGCTTTTGGCTATTTTAGAGAATTGGTCCTTAGACTAGCTGTTGATCTTCTTGGAGCTTTGAGAGCCATTAGGAGTGATAATGGGACAGAATTCAAGAACTCTTCATTTGCCACTTTCTGCACTGATAGGGGACTTGAGCACCAGTTCTCTTCACCTAGAGTTCCTTAGCAAAATGGTGTTGTAGAGAGGAAGAACAGGACCCTTGTAGAGATGGCCAGGACCATGCTAGATGAGCATAGTACACCGAGGAGGTTTTGGGCTGAGGCGATCTCTACTGCTTACTATGTATCCAATAGGGTGTTCTTGAGATCTGTCATAGGCAAGACTTCTTTTGAGCTTAGATTTGGTCATAAACCTAAAGTATCTCATTTCAAGATTTTTGGTTGCAAGTGCTTCATTCTTAAAGATGGCAACTTGGATAAATTTGAATCAAGATGTTCTGATGGCATTTTTCTTAGATATCTTGCTCATTCTCGTGGCTATGGTGTGTTTAATTTGGATACTAACAAAATTGTTGAGACTTGCGAAGTCACTTTTGATGAGGCTAGTCCTGGTACTATACCCGATGGTGCAGGTACACAGGTTTCTGAAAGCATCTTCGTCGACGAAGACTCTGAGGATGAGGACCCAATCCATCTTTCAGTCACTTCTGAGGTGGTTGGAAAGCCTTCTTCTACTTCTCCAACTTCTGATGAGCAGCCTCTTCCTACCTTCACCGACGATCCTAGTGGCTTTGCTCCTACCTCCATAGTCCATGAGATAGAGGCCACTTCTGCACCAGGACCTCCTCTTCACATTTAGCGACAATATCCATCTGAGCAGATGATTGGGGATCTTCATGAGCGAGTCACTCACTCCAGGTTTATCTCTCCAGATTCTCATACACATTCTGCTTTTGTCGCGTCTTTTGAACCCCGAGATGTCACCCATGCTTTATCTGATTCCTCTTGGGTCAATGCCATGCATAAAGACCATGAAAATTTTGAAAGAAACAAAGTCTGGACCTTAGTTGAACCTCCACCTAATCATAATGTAATTTGAACAAAATGGGTTTTTAAAAATAAGCAAAGTGAGGATGGGTTGGTAGTTCGCAATAAGGCTAGGCTTGTAGCTCAAGGTTATTCCCAAGTAGAAGGCTTAGACTTTGAGGAGACCTTTGCTCCTGTAGCTAGATTAGAAGCCATTCGCATTTTGCTAGCATTCGCAGCATATAAGGGCTTTAAGCTTTTTCAAATGGATGTCAGGAGTGCTTTCCTTAATGGCTTCATAGAAGAAGAGGTCTTTGTCAAGCAACCTCCTGGTTTTGAAAATCTCAAGTTCCCAAACCATGTGTTTAAGCTCTCCAAAGCCTTGTATGGATTGAAGCAAGTCCCTAGAGCTTGGTATGATAGGCTTAAGAGTTTCTTGCTTAAAAATGATTTCAAAATATGAATGGTAGATAAAACCTTGTTCACTCTCAGGCATGGCAGTGATTTCTTACTGGTTCAGATTTATGTGGATGACATCATATTCGGTGGTTTTTCTCATGCTTTGGTGTCCAGATTTTCAGATTATATGAGTAGGGAATTCGAGATTAGCATGATGGGCGAACTGACCTTCTTCCTTGGTCTTCAAGTCAAGCAACTGAAAGAAGGCACTTTCATTCATCAAAGCAAGTACACAAAGGACCTTCTTCGGCGCTTTGACATGGGAAGCAGTAGGCCAATGTCTACTCCCATTGCCACATCCACTGTGTTGGACCCTGATGAGGATGAAGAGCCCGTGGACCAGAAGGAGTACTGCAGCATGATTGGCTCTCTTCTCTACCTCACGGTGTCAAGGCTGGACATACAGTTTGCTGTGTATCTATGCGCTCGATTTTAGGCTTCCCCTCGTGCCTCTCATCGTCAAGCAGTGCGTCGTATTTTCAAGTACCTCCAGGACACTTTTGACTTTGGGCTTTGGTATTCTTCTGATTCTGCTCTCTCTATTCGGGCGTTTTTTATGCTGATTTTGCAGGGTGTAGAGTGGATAGGAAGAGTACTTCTAGCACTTGTCATTTCTTAGGCACATCTCTTATCTCTTGGTCATCTAGGAAACAGTCTTCTATTGCACAATCCACTGCCGAGGCTGAGTATATAGCTGCAGCCAGTAGTTGCTCTCAGGTTCTCTGGATCTTGTCTACTCTACGGGATTATGGGTTGTTTTTGGATAGTGTCCCTCTTTTCTGTGACAACACTAGTGCCATAAACATTGCCAAAAACTCAGTGCAACTCTCTAGGACCAAGCACATTGGCATTCGATATCATTTCCTTAAAGACCATGTAGAGAAGGGTGATGTTGTGTTTCACTTTGTAGAGTCTGAGCAGCAGGTTGCAGATATTTTCACTAAGGCTCTTGATTCTTCTCGTTTTGCTTCTTTGTGGGGAGAGTTGGGGGTTATTAGTCCTCTTGGCCTATTTTGAGGTGGAGTTGGCTCTTTTGCATTCATTGTATTATATTGCAGTTTAAATCAGCAACTTGCATTGTAATATAAAATCACGGAGCCTTGTTTATTATCCTTGTGTGACATGATTTCACTCTTTATACCTTACCATATCTTGTGTTAGTTTGCTAGGTTTATCATGACTTTCCATATATAGCTTAGCTTTTGCCATGCTAGCTCTATTAAATGTGAAAAACTTGAATTAACACATGACTTGTTGAATCTTGTGACTAGTTTTGCCATAGTAATCTTCTCATGATTCATACCATGTCAAATAGGCTAAGTTGATTCTTGAATCTAATTTGAGTTTTAGATTGAGCTATGTTATTTCCTAAGTCAAGCAAATGAAAAATGATCTTTTCTGTGCGAAGAAACTGATCTCACCAATTCATTCTCATGAGACGGCTTGCTATTGCACTAGGTATGAACTTAGGGGGGGTTTTGGATGACCTAGACCACTCTTTTAAACTTCTTGTTTGGGATGGTCACGGCAAGGCTTCAGATCTAGCACTTGGCTAAAAACAGAACAAATTATGAAAATTGGTTGGAGCTTAGGAGGCAGTTGTGGATGGCTCCTAGTCCAGGACTTGCTTTACTAAGATAAAACCAAAAATAAATTTTAGCAAGTGCTAAATGTGCTAAATTTCAAAGTGCTTGAACAAATTTCAATTTTGAACTCAAAGCGTACTAAATTGGCTCAATTTTAGCTTCTTGGTTCCATTTAGTTTATTGACATGGCTTGACTCATTTTTGGATACTTTTAGCTAAACTATAATCTTGAACACCTAATCATACTAAATGATCATTTAATCTTATATTATTGTTCATCTGGCTTTCGCTTTGCTATATATGATTTGCCATGATTTACCATAGCTTCTTCACATAATATGGCTTGGTGTAATACTTGTCAAGTCCTCTTGGATAATTTTCATGGCTCCCTGTGCTAAAAATAAATTAACTGCAGCCATTCCATGTCATTCATACTCTATCTTCATTTATGCACCTTAATGAATCCATTGTCAAAGGGGGAGAAATGGTAAAAATGAAAAGGGAGAAAATGAAATTTTTCATGAGGTTATGAGGATCATAGTGAGGGGGAGCATCTCATATGCATTTTTGCGATCTTATTGCCATTTCTGAACTTGAATTGAAATTCTTGCATCCTCACAATGATCCAAGGTCAAATTGAACAATTGTTATTTCATATGGACCTTAAGTGAGATTTTGCAATTTTCTGGAAATTGAAGCCTTCTTACTTTTGTTTGCCGTATCTCACTTGCCGATGCTATTCTGGTGCTAGCTTGGTCATTTCTCTTGCTTTTTACTGCTTTTAGACCAAGTTGAGCCTTTGTGCGAAAACGTCGAGTTTTTTATTTTTCAAATCTCAATCTTTGCTTTTTTGGGAAATTGCCAATGTGTTCATCAAGGGGGAGATTGTGAATATCATGGGGATATGCGCACGATCTTAGGATGATGATACAATTGGCAATGGCGTCGAAGGTTTGCCGTTTCTCGCGTTTTTGTCGAAGTTTAAAAGAGCTGTCAGGCAGAGACGGTCAGACCAGCGGTCAATGACCGGTCAAACCGGCCAGGGCGGTCAGTCCGGCCTCTGTGTGACGGTCTGACCAGCTTAATCCTGTTCATCGTCCAATCGTTTGCGATGATTTTTGGTGAGGTCATATTCATGGTTATCAGTGCATGTGTTGCATAATGCATGTTTTGGCTAACGTAGGTCAAGTTGTGAAGAATTTGTTTCCAGAATCGATTTCTTTGTCTATTGTTGTGCAGGACGCTTGGAGATCAATGACGATCAACGGCGAGGATGATCGAGACTAAGCTTGAAGAGCTGAGGTTCAGAACGATAAAGGATGCCGGGTGAGGTCAATGGATTCAAGCATGGCGCAAATTGGACAAAGATGACCGAACGGGCAGTTCGTTGCAACGGGTTGGATCAAGCGGCGCGGGGTTGGTGCAAGTGTCTTGGTGGTTTCGGCGGGAGCCCGACGGGAGAGACTTACGGACATGATGAGAGCCGCTGGATCAACCTACACGTGGCGAAGCATGGGAGTGCCTCGCGCAGTTTGGACTCGGTCTTCGAAAAAGATCGAGAAGGGGTATTTTGGTAAATTCACCAAATACTGCCTTGGTGACCTTTTGCAAACCCGCGGCGCAAGACGGTGCGTTGGAGAAGCGGATTAGGTCCAGACAAGTGAAGACGACGCTTTAAAATACGTGCGTGTGTGACCCATTTGTGTTGGGCCTTAACGGGAGCCCATTAGGTTTAACTCTTCTAGAAGCTATGCCTCTCTATAAATAGGAGGGGGTGCTGTCAAGCAGCCCCTAAGCACTTCATTTGTAAAACCCTAGTTTGTCTTAGGACTTAGAGAGGAAAGGAGAGGCTTAGGGTTTTAGAGAGATGAGTTGAGTGAGTGCTCATGCATTGAGCTCTTGTCCTCCGTGGATGGAGTGGCTGTAAACTCTGTCAATCTCAAATCAATATTTGCATGATTTCTCAAAGATGAGTTTTCTTGTGTTCTTCATCTCTATTTGGTCATTTTGAGTCATCCTTTGATCCACGAGTTTTTACTTGGTTTCTTCTCTTGATCTTACTTGCTGTAACATGTGGGAACCTATCTATGATCATCTATATCATCATTCAACCACGAGCAAGTTTCTAGATCACGTTTTCGTTTTTGCCCGGTTTTGAAATCACCTTTGTTCAAATGGAAAAAGGTCAAGACTTTGGTATAGATCTGGACGATCGTTGCTTGCAATAGGTTCCTGATATCCTTAGGGAGGTGTGTCTCAAGTTTGATCAAGTTTCATCGTGTAAATCAAAAGTTAAACCGATTTCACTTTGGATTTCGGGCTATCAGCACTATTTCTGTTCTGGTCTGGTCAAACCATGTGTAAGCCGCCGGTCAGACCACTCGCTGGTCTGACTGCACGATAGCCATCGGTCAGACCGGGCCCGAGAGTTTGATCTCCGTATTTTGGGTCTTTTGCTTCAGGGTTTGATCGGATTCAACACAGGTCATTCACTGTGCTTGTATACAAATCTTCATAGCTTTTATAGCTATTGGAGTGAAAGTAGTGTTGAGTTTGATCGAGGTGAAAAATAGAGAAAGCGTCTATTCACCCACAACCCCCCTTTAGGCGCCTTTCCGTTCCTACAGAATGACATCACAAGACTTAGGTAGCAATCCATCCTCAATGGAACAATTATGAACTCCTAGAAACGAAGTTACCTGATAATTTAGTTGGCGAGTACGAGCTCTAGTAATTGGAATAGCAAGAATAGCAAATATGGTTGTATCCATAGGGGTCCTGTCCTCATCAAAGCCACCAGGATTCCATTTCCTTCTACAAGAGGACTAGTGAATCATGTCACCGTAGAGCAAGCACAATCAGCTCAGGACATCACAACAAGTAAGTCCATATGCGCTTTAGCTGCATCATATGCTTTTCTCGCTCAAAAGAGAAAGTTGCTTGGGAGAGTGAGCAAAGTCCGAGTTCCCGCACATATTCTATAGCATGCCCGAATCTCGGGGTTGAGATTCTGTTTAAGGGGGGTAGGTTTGTAACATCCCAATTTTCGCGTCTTTTTGAAATTTTAAAAATAAAAGGAATTAATTGAATTTTATTGAATTGTTTAAATCTTAATTTGAAATTTCAAAATTAAAACAATTTAAAGTGAATAAATAAAACTTCAATTAAATTCAAAACTATTTTATTTGAGTTCCTTAGGTTCCAAGATATTTTTTTGGATTTTCCAAGTTCTTTTCTTATTTCTTGGAGTTCAATTTAATTTACTTCTTTTACTGCTTTTCCAAAAATTCTTTTCCTTTTTGTAAAATTTAATTTAATTTAATTATTTTCAATTTTGGATATTATTTGGAGTTCTTGCTTATGTCTTTGATAATTAAATCAAATCTGAAATTAAAACCTCCATCTCAATTTAATTCCAAATCTCAAATCTAATCTCCCCTCTCAAGTCTCAAATTCAAACTTTGAATCTCTTTTCGAATCTCAATTTAAACCTCTGCCATTGATTTGAATTCAAATTTCTAATTTGAATTATCTCTGAATTTTGTCTTCGGGACAAGCACAACTCTTTTTCTCCCCGGCTCGGCCCACTTCTTTCTTATTTCTTTCTTTCTTTCTTTCCTCCTTCTTCCACCCGAGCTGGCCCACCTTCTCTTCACCCCTAGCTCTGCTCTGTTCCCCGCCCATTCGCCGCGACCGCGCTAAGCAACGTCCGCTTGCGCCTCAACCCCGCTAGAGCGCTCCACACCCTTGTCTGATCATGCACATGCGCGCCCGCGTGCGCCCACGCTCGCGCCCAGTTGCACCATGTTGCACCCTAGCTATTCTCGAGCTACGCCTAGGCCTTGCCAGCTAGCGCCCCGCCTCCTAGAGCTGTGCCCGCACCGCCCGCGCGCATCCCACCTGCACCACCGGCATGAGTTTCGCTTGCGCCGCCCACGTCATCACACCATCGCCATCAATCGCGCCATGAAATCCCCCTTTGCTGTGACATACAATGTGTTGTCATTTAGAACAATTCCAAAACCGACCCATACACGACACCGTCGATCACTGTCGTGTTCCTGACACTTGGTTCCCCACTCGAGCCTTTATATGGGAGCATCATCACCTTTTTTATCCCTTCGCACCCCTCACAAACTCCTTCTGTGTCTCCAGATGTCCGTTGCCGTCGGACTAGTAGTCTTCCCGAGCACCGGCCACCACCTTGCTTCGCACTCCCATCATTTCGATGATCTTTTTAGTACTCAAACCACGTCATGTCATGTTCCCAGAACTCTTGAGCATATCTCCTCAGTCAATTTCACTTTTTGTTGTAGTTTGTCGCCAAATTCGTCGTCGTCATCTTTATCGGCCGCCACACCATCCTCATCTAATCTCCCTCTTCGGTCAGCTCCAATCCAAACTATGCACATCGTCATGTGTTCCTGAGGATCCTCGACCTTTTCCCCCTCTCCATTCGACCGATTCATCACTATGGAGCCCTGCCACTTCGGTTCTCCTTTGGCCTCCCCGAGTGACCCAGCGTGCTCCCCAAGCCCACGCTGTGCCAGTGCTCGTGTTGGCCCTCACCGTCGAAGCATTGCCGACGCTATCTGCCTGAGCGCCCGAGCCGCCATTGCTAGCGCCGCCACTGTGCTGTTGCACTCGTGCCACCGCCTCCCGCCGCATCCCCGAGGCCCTGGGGTTTCCTTTTTCCCATCCCCGACCACCACCGCGCTGTCGCTCCCCACCGGCAACTGTGTGCCTGAGCGCCACCCCTACCTTGCTTTCCCTTTCTCTATTTCTCAATCCCTCTCAATGATAGGTGGCCCTTACCTATCATACTCTCTCTCTCTCTCTAATGCTTTCTCTTTGTCTTAGTGAGAAAAGGGGCCCACTTGTTAGCTTTGTCAATTAATGTTTTAATTCTGAAAAGGAATATTCCCTCCTTCTCAATTTCTAGGAATTTCCAATTCAAATAAACTTTCAGATGCTCATTCTCCTTCATATGAACTTCGATTCTATTGATTCTTCTCCCTAAATTCATCTAAATTCATAGTATCTATATTAGTTCTAATTTTATGATTTTTGGATTTTATTTGGATTTATTGTTATTTATTTGTCCCATTTTGCGCGATAGAGTCTGATGTTGCTAAAAACAGCATGGACTAGTTCGTAGGAGTAACTCCAATCTACAACGAAGGCAAGTCATAATCCTTTGATCATATTGAACCCAATATTGCAAAAGTATATTGATTTATATCAACATGCATGCTACCTTTATATCAATTGTTTTCAGGAATAGTTAATAACCTAATTGACATTATGCCACCTTGATTATTGTAAATATCATGTATCCTTTGACACCATAGGTTGGGTTGTTATTAGTTAGACATAATTCTAATACTAACGTGGGTGACATAGTTATACTTAGATATGCTTAGTTGTATGATGAGCTCATTACTCACATGATCAGTTATTACATCAATTTGACTTAATGAGATATGGAATAGTGGCGGGTAGCTACTGTTGTTAAAAATTGTTGTGGCATGGTAGAGGATGCCATTGGTCCTGGTTGAACAAAATAGTTTTATACTCAAGCGAATGATCGTGTAATAATGGGGGTGCGAGTAGCACATTCGGTAAAGGGGGTGCGGGTAGCACATTTTGGATGAGGTGGTCTAGCTAGAGTAATCACTAAGGACTTAATCTTGTGCGCCATGTAACTGGACCATATCGTACAACCACTTGTCCATTATGGGATGGACCTAGCTGATTAATTTGCAAAGTCTTGATTTGGTTCTGCTACATGGTAGTGTGGGTTCTGGGATGGATGTCTAGATTCACATGGCACAAGAGGGGCCTAGCCGCGACTACGGTGGATGTAACCCTTCGGTAGTGAAACCTTAGCGAGAAGAACAAGGTTAAGACAGAGCTTTGTAAAGGCCTTGTGATAATAACTTAGTCACACAGCTATGGAAGTGTATTAGACGGAAATTATAAGTTGATTTATCTCTTATGGGTAAAACTGTACATGCTCTACAGAGTGTTAAAAACTGTTCGAATAGTCGTGTCCCCAGTTATAGACAATGCTTGGGAATTTCACACGAGATATAGATATTCAAAAAAAATTGGATGGGAAGTGAACGGATAGTTCACTGGGTGTTAGTTGGGAAGTGAACAGGTAGTTCACTTGTTGTTTCAAAGCAATTGTTTACTTTATTTATATTATTTTTTGATTATGCATTACAATATATATACTGTAATTGATGTCAATATTGCTTTCTACAAAATAACCTTACAATTATTCCTTTGTTCAAGGCTTGCATGAATATTAATTGTATATTATTCCCTAAGACCCGCTGAGTACTTTATGTACTCATGGCTATATGCATCTTTGTTCAGTCGCTGAGAAAGAACCAGGGAACTCCGAGTTCTACGAGGAGGAGTACATTGAAGGCGACGCAAACTAGGATGAGCTCCCCACTCGATTGCTTGTGGGTATGTTGGATGGCTTCCACAAGTTATTTTATTTCCACTGCAAAAGTTCTATTTGTTTCTTAAGCCCTACGCAGCAAGGTAAGTAAACGTTGACCATAAGGTCCAGTTGTTATTATTTGTTTATATTTTGCCACATTTTTAGTTAAATCGTTGAATGCATGGTATTTCATCGATGTTTCACTGTATGAGCTCGCTACTTATCATAGGACTAGTTAAGAATGCACAAAGGGTTTCGAATATGGTAATCCGGACCCCGACACAACTAGCTCTCGGACGTATGATAGGAGGTTTCTCATCGTACGCTCCGGCGCAACATTTGTATACAATATGTGCAACAATTCTAATATATGTGTGCAACAAAATACATAAATAACAATACAATGACAAGAAAAAAAATTGAAAAAAAGTCATATTCTCACCGAAAATTACATGAAACCATTAGTATAGAACCTAGGCATACTTTAAAACTAATTCAAATATCCCGATCAAACAAATTTCGATGTTACAACATTGCAACATTTGAAAATAATAGTGACGACATCTGAAAATAATTGTTGCAACATTCTTGGAAGAGCTGCAATAAACCAAGGTGGATCATGCAACAACAGAGAAAATGGGCCATAACAAAATACCTCTTGCCGCCACATTTGATTCAACAACATCACAACAATAAAAAAAAACTCTCCATGCAACATTAAGAACCAATTGTTGCAACAAATTGAGCAAACGCTTCGAACAAATCGTACCTAGATGAGGCACCACAGCTGCTCGCCATCAACGTCGACGTACTTCTCCCCCGTGCCTGCTGACACATTGATGCGGCGGCGGCCGCGCCCCAATGCAGACATGTCGACCACGACGCCGCCTGAGGCAAAGAACTGCCGAATGTACTCTGTACTTGCTCTTCCCATATGAATACATTGCAAATAGAATACACTGCTCAGTACTGCACTAGAGGGAGCAACTCGTGGTTCCCCAATTAGGAGGACAACGCCGAATGCGTCGTCATGGCCGTGAGCGATGAGCTTAAGCACGCAGTAGAGGGTTTGGGGCATACGAGAGCGGCAGACGAGAATGGTGGAGGAGAGTGCATGAGGGGAGCATGGGGAGTGGTAGAGGCGACAGGGGGGAGCGGCAGTGATGCTGCCCAGTTAGGGATTGAGGATGCGGCGGTGAGAGTGACTGAATGAGAATAGAGATGAGATTATTTTAAGGGGAGTAAGGAGTCACGAGGGGTTATTTTGGGGAGGAAGGCCAAGAAATGGGAGTGGTTAAGGGGATCCGAGGGAGAGGATGTATCTGGAGAATTTTTTTTTTAAATAATCTATTTTTTATTCGGAAATACAGAAATAATACCGCTTAATTTTTTTTGAAATAATCTCTAGTCGCCAGCGGTTGGGCGACTTCAAGTCGCCCAACCAAGGCGACATTGAAGGTTTCGAGGCATAGTCACCATACCGCACGGCGACTTAAGGTCGTCGCCATACCGTATGGCGACATGGTGGCAACTCAACGAAGTCGCCATACGGTATGGCGACTTGGGCGTTATAAAATCATGGCATGTCAACTGTCGCCATTCCAAATACAAATCGGGAGAGAAAAGAGGAGAGGAGAGGAGAGAGAGGAGAAAGAGAGGAAAAAGAGGAGGAGAAGGAAAGAGGAGGGAAGAAAAGGAGAAGAGCAGGGAAGAAGAGGAGCGCTGTGAGGTCGGTAAGTTTTGATATTACTTTGTATAAGTTTTTTTCTAAACCATGGTAGGTTAGCAATCAACTTTATGTGTAATGACATATTGTTAGCAAATATCTAGAGATGGCATAATTAGTTAGTAACCATGGTGCGTTAGCAAATGTTGAGAGATAACATGAAGGAAAAATGAGTTAGTAAAAATAAATTTAGTTGTACTATTCTGCGTCTTTGTGCTAATTGCGTATATGTTACTTTTCTAAATGCTAGTTTATAGAATGATAAACATGTCGATAACGCGTGCATTCGCAAATGCTAGTTTATAGAATGTTAAATACACGATACATGGTTCAAACACGAGGATTATCAAACATGTCAAATTTTAGTTGTATGTTATGCGTCTTTGCGCTAATTGCGTCATTTGCTAGATGAATGATAACATGTTACTTTTAGAAATGCTAGTTTATAAAATGATAAACATGTCGATAACTCATGCATTCGCAAATACTAGTTTATAGAATGGTAAATACGCGATACATGGTTCCAAACACGAGGATTATCAAACATGTGAAATTTTGTTTTTTTCTCCAAAGCTTCACGCATTATAAATACGCATAGTAACGATGATGTAATAAATATCTCGCAATCCATAGCGATCGGTATAGGCGTTAACGTAATATAGCCTTTCGAGGAAAAATTGTGTCATTGTGTTGGGGCAAAGTGTTTAGGTGGCACTACTTAACATATCAAATATGATTTATTTCCCATTGGAATATAATTTAAATGCGTAAGTAATATGAATGCTTTTAATTTCTTAATTTGCGGTATGGCTCAAGACCCCGTGGTTCGGATTGGCATTTGATCCGCTAGACCGGTTCGCCGACGTCAAAGACCGCCATGAAAGCCGTCGTGTGCCGCATCCGGTTGGCGGGCGGGACGCTTGGTGAGTTGGGGGTGGTTCAGACACGGACACCCGACGGGCTTGGAGACTAGACCCACGCCGGGTAGAGAGGTTTGTCCGTAAACTTTGTAACTTTTTTGTGTCGTATCGCACTTTGTACTTACGTCTTCGTGCTTTGTAGGCTGAGCCGTTCGGTCTTCTACCGCCGCGACGGATGGTTGAGGCCACCGAAGAGGACGGCGGTCCGTCGCCGACGACGATGGGGAGGTTCAGCGGTCCGGGCGGTCACGACGCTTCCGCTCGACCGTCGCTCCCGACCGCTCGGTGGACCGTTGGCGCCCGAGACGACACCTTCCACCTCCCTTTCGGGAGATGGCCCGACTCGGAGGATGTCGCGATGTCGCTCGGCTTGCCTATCGCGGGCGGCCGCATTCAGCACGGACGCGGTGTGGATCGGCGCGACGCCTGTTGGCGAGTTTGAGGCGTTCTTGGGGCGGAGGCCGCACCTCCGTACTTCGACTTCTCGGAGCGACAGCGCATGGTGCGCCCCTGCGGTGGCTTTCGCAGCTCCGGGTAAGTATAATACCTATTTTCGTCGGGGTTAGCGATTCATTAAGGCCTAGCCATATGACGGGCTTACTAATTATTCGTTTCTGCGTAGGTCGAGCGGATGGTCCCACAGCCCACCGTCGACCAGGTTTCGCGACACCTGGAGGCGTATCTGTTGTGGTGTTCGGTTGGTATCGCTTACCGCCAGCCCACGGTGACTCTGTTGACGCCCGCCTCGTGGGGTACGCGAGGGCCATCGCGGACGGCGAGGAGCTGGAGATCAGTTGGGGATCAGCCGTACTTGCCGCGACGCATCGCGGCTTTGTCGATGATCGTCTTTGTCGGGCGAAGCCGCATCTATCCTCACAGGCTGCCCCCTACTGCTGCAGCTGTGGTCGTTCGAGCGCTTCTCTCGGACGCCCATGCCGATAGACTCAGACCGTCTGGCGCGACATGTACCATGGTGACGCGGTGGACCGCCGACCGTAGGGTCCCTTTGGTGCCGTAAGCGGGTACATATTTCCTATATATTTTCTTTAGTCGATTCTGGTAATCCTTTTAACCACTGCTTTTGGCTCGCAGTACGCGATGCACATCGCAGCGTCACACGTCGTGTCTGAGCACTTTGTGGAGCAAATGGACCGTCTCACCGCCGACGACGTCGCGCTGGAGCCGTACCGATCAGAGACGGAGGCCCGTGCTCGCTGGGCTGTCTTCACCGTGGCTTTGGCGCGACCGGCGTCTTGGCGGGCGACGCAGAGGGCTTCGCTCGCTCGACGTGTTCGTGGAGGACTACGCAGATGCACGGGTGATGCGCCCGCCGGCCTCCGCCAGTTGTTCCAGCTTCCGTCGGGGCGAGGTGCCCGAGTCGACCCATGCGTAAGTTACATGCAACACTGCTCACATATGTTTTGACATTTCCGTAACGTTTGCTTCCAATTGCAATGCTACGTTTAGCAGCATAGTAGGAGGGTGGCACTAGGACGCAGATGGCGGGCAAGATGGAGCCGTGGGTAGCACGATGGCGACGCCCATGAGGATCGTGTGCGGATGACGGCCCATCTGACCCACCCCAGCGTCAGACGACGAGTACCTTCACGGTACGCCCGCAGACACGCACCAGCCGGTGCATGTCGTCGACCCTCCCCGCCGCGTGCAAGATCGACCGACGCCTACCCTCCGCACTTAGCGCGGAATGTGCACCTCGTGGTACGTAAATCGTGTTTGAAAATGTCTTCGTCTCGTTACGAATTATAGGTTTGACGCTTTGACATACTCCTTGCGCATGCACATCAACGCCGGGGTTGCGGCGACGGACGGCCGATCCCGGACAGATCGGCATTGGTGCGAGGTCACGCGCGACGAGCTAGTGCGGTTTGTTCGTCGGGCCTCTGATCGCGGCGAGGCGATCGTGGCCCTCGACGCCATGCGGACGGCAGAGGAGGTGGCCTCGTCGATGCAGAGGTGGGCTCGTCGGTCCGGAGGTGGCCTCGTCGGTGCATAGGTCGAGGACGCCGTGTCCTCTGACCCACTCGGCGAAGCTCGGGAGGGGCACGCCCACGTGGCCGCTTGGCGCCAAGGCTCGCGTCTGTTGTTCCTACGCCGCCTCTGTTGCGCTGCTGGGCTACCGGAGGTCCGGGTGGGTCCGCACGTGGGTACACACCCCACCGCCACAAGATATTCTCACCCCGACCCCTCCGGACAAGACGGGTATAGCATCCCGCAGATGCCGTCGATCAAAAGCGTTGCTCTGCTCAAGTTGGCGATCGTCGATTTTTGGTAGAGACTAACATTATTTGCCATGCGGTACTTTTGTAGAGCCGGCGGTGTCTTCTCCCCGCGACGAGGACGTGCGAGGACGTGGATCTTTACTTGCGAAGCACCGGGGGCGGACGGACGGTGACGGTGAGCTCGCACTGCCGACGTTCTTTCGTTGAGCGGCTTAGCGGGCCTCCAGTGATCACATTGTGGAGTCGACCCCACAGGACCACGGATCGCCAGGGCTCTGGCGCCTTTCCTGTCTGGGCCGGACTAGGCACCCCGCGCCGGAAGCCCAAGCGGGGCGCCTTCTTTGGCGCGACCGGGTGTGGGGCGTGGCGGCGATGGAGCGGGTGTCTTGCGGGTGGCGATGGGGGTTTACGTCATTTGTGTTTACGTATTGTCTTCGTAGGAACTATTACGTCATTTGTGTTTACGTATTGTCTTTTGTAGGAACTATTACATGGTTGTCTATGCATTCCATCTACCATTGTTATATAACTTGTATTTTGTGTTGACGTATTCTCCTTCAGAACGACTATGATATGGTTGTCTATGCATTCCCTCTACCATAGTTCTATTACTTATTAATATATTAGTTTGAATCGTTCGTGAAACGGTTGGCGACTATGAACCGTTGGGCTGTACTTATTGCCAAGTCATCCAACGGTTCAACGACTAGTCCACGTGTCGCTCAACCATTGGGCCAAGACTTCCCCCAAGTCGCACAGCGGTTCAATGACTAGTCCACGTGTCGCTCAACCGCTGGGCCAGCACTTCTGCCAAGTCGTTACAGCGGATGAGCGACTACACGGTCATATAGAAAGCCACCGAGTCCCTCATGGTTTCTTTCACCATTTCTCTCGGCGGACAAGCAGAGCAGATCTGGTTGAGGAGGAGAGGAGCTTGCGAGAGCGAGCTTCGGGAGAGGCGGTTTGCGGGAAAGGAGCTTGTTCCTCTGAAGAGAAGGTCTCCGCTTCAAGGTAATACTCTTGTTTGTTCTTATTCTCGGCTACTTGTTTGTTTAGCAAGTATATGGGAAATGTATGTTGAGAAATCACTGGTTGCAACATTTGTAATATTTGTAGTCATGTCGGAGCCGACCAGATTGAAAGTGCATTACGGTGTTGGTACGGTTCGTGAAGGTCCGTACGGTGTTGACCTAAGTGATTTCCAGCAAGTCGATTTGGTACACCCGAATCTGGAGAATACCCGAATCGGAGATGTCCTAAACTGGCTCACCAGAACCTTCTCATTGGACCCCGAGGTGTGGAGTGTCGTGATACAAGGGGTTTGGAGTAGGTCTCCCACGCACATTCGGTGGGAGTTGAGCAGAGTGATGCGCACGGTTGCATGGAAGGCATATCTGCAAGGCTGTAGGCGCCGTGGCTACGACTGTGTGCTACTCGTGCAGGCATGTCCGAAGGAACTCCTCGCAGGCCCTTCCGACGGCTCCCGTCGGGTTGGTGGGAGCAGCTCGGACGCAGTGCGTGTGGTTCATGACGAACACGCGGTGGCCGATGTTGCTGAGGCAGAAGAGGAGGCTGAGGCAGAAGAGGAGGCTGAGGCAGAAGAGGAAGCTCAGGCCAGTGCCCAGGCAGATGCAGGGGAGCATGTCGACAGCATAGTACGTCAGATGGAGATTGATGACTTGACAGCTCGAGCAGAGGAGGAAGCTTTACAAGAGGATGGTAATAACTCTTCCGAGGAGGACGAAGATCCCATCCCGCAGGAATGGAAGAGGGTGGACGTTGAGGGTCTTGCTGTGCACGACGAGCACGAATCACCGTGGGAGTACAATGGGACGGAGGTTCGGCTTCGTGCAATGTTTGCTGACAAGGGATCACTGCAGGATGCCATTAAGCTGTGGGCCTTGTCCATGCAACGGCCGTTTCGTGTACTCAAATCCACCCAGAGCGAAGACACCGTCAGTATCTGGCGAAGTTTGGTGTCCTTGGCGTGCACGCAAGGAGACCCAAGCACGAGACTCACCGGGATTGTCTCGAAGGTGGAGCCGCACTCGCTTGCTCGAGAGTGTATTGCCGAAGCATCGCAACCTCACATCCACCTTCATAGCCAATGTCATGTACGGAGAGATAGTGAAGAAGCCAGACCTGGAGGCCAAGCACATCATGGTGGCTATCGAGCAGAAATTCAAGTACAAGATTAGCTACTGTGAAGGCATGGCGTGCTAAGCGAAGGCTTTGGAAAGGAGGTTCGGTTCTTCGAGGCATCTTCGACAACCTTCCTCGTATGCTCCAGTCTGCCGCAAGACAGAACCCGGGCACATACATTCTTTGTGAAGGACCGCCACCAAAAGACCACTGCAAGGTTTTATGGTCTTGCAGAGGGCCTTCTTAGCATTCGGTCCTGCATCAATGCATTCGGACACATGTTGCCGTGATCTCGATGGGCGGGACATTTCTAATCGGGAAATACAAGGGCATGATCCTCGACAAATTGGCGTTGATGGCAACAATCGATTCTACCCTTAGCCATCGCCAGGAAAGTGAGAACTACGACACCGGTTGTGGTTCCTTGACAGATCTCAAGATGGGAGTAGTTGGGGCGCGTCCGATGTCCGCTTAATCCATGATCGCCACCGGGATGATGAAGGCCATCCGACAACTTCAAAGAAGACCCCAATGAGCCATTCCTCGGCGGACACGAGGAGCAGATGGTGCATTCGCCATCCGGGGCCAACTTCTTCAAACAGATTCAGCGGCAACCTTTGATGAAACTTTTCAAGAGGCTTGCCATGCGAGAACCAAAGAACGTAAATTTGATGCATTGTGGCGGATATTGGGCGAGCATACCAAGAAGCATGTCATCGAGAGAAACAAGCGTCCCCTCATTCCCGGGAGGCACAAATGAGCGCCTCACACCATCAAGGAGCTCGACCCTCCCCATTTGACGGAGGACCTCGAGGGACATCGGTGTTTCTCTCATTGGATTGAGGCGAGCCATTGGAAAAGTGGTCCTTCTTCAAGACGACACGGACGGCGCAAGGTATGGCATAATGACCACTAACCTTGCAGAGGTGTACAAGCTGGTTATTAGGGGCCTCCGTTGTCGACCTCTTGTCGCCATTGTTGAAGGCGTTACGCATGGTACAATCGGATATTTCAGGAAAGACATGCAAATGCGGCACTTCATGCAGCCAACCCACGACCCCTATTGCTCAAGATTAGTACATACATGCGAGCCAAGACCGAGAAGGCTCGATCGCACACGGTCTTCGTAATGGGCAATCTGAGCATCGATTCGACGTGATCCTCCGAGACAGAGCCGGATTCGGAGCAGGCTCGGTCTCTTGTTACCCATGAGGTATGCCTTGGAGACCATGTGAATGAACCTAGCTGCACATGCAACAAGCTAAAGCTTCTTCACAAGCCATGCTCTCATGTTCTCGCCGTGTGGGGCGATCCGCATGGACCCATTTAACTTTGTATCCGAGTACTTCATGAAGGAAAAGGTTCAAGAGGTGTGGTGCGGCGAGCTAAGAGGCTTCGTGGTTGTCGGTAACTTCTCCACATTGGATATTGCAAATAGGACTTGGGTTCCAGATCTAGACCTATTGAGAGGGGGAGGGCCGTCGGCAGAGTCGTCGCATTCGGAACGATATGGACGAAGGGGAAGCTGCAGCGCGGGTAGACGTTGCAGCCGCTGCCGCCAGGAAGGGCACACTGTCAGAACTTGCAAGGCGCCTGCTGACACGTAGGAACTTGTATTACATTTCCTACTCTGTTGTAACTTGTAGTTCAGTCAGAACTTTGGTTCTTGTAAGCAAATGCCGAACTAATTGTGTCGTAATTGTACTTTGGTTCTTGTAAGCAACTACCCAACTGCTAGTATGTTTTATCTTAATTCTATCGGATAATATGGAATAGCTTGGTTTTCAGAACTCGTTCATACATTGCATATTTCTTCGATGCATATAACTTAAAGCACGCGACACATCAATACAACATGTCAACTCAATAAAAGGCAACCGCAATAACGCGTCCACCATTTCGTTACATGCTTTAGGAGATTGAACATAAGGCAACCCACATAGAGTGTTCTCCAGCTGGGCGTCCTTATTACGTAAGGTTTCCCGGTACGGTGTACTTACATCCATCATACAATCGCAGGACATGGACGACTTCGACATACCAGCCCGACATGTACAAATCCGCGACAAAGGCAAGGAAAGGCTCATCTTGGTGAACCCGCCGCCACAACAGATCCGGTCGCCCGTCAGAATCCGTATCCACGACGTTAGTTATGAAGAAGTTAAATCCTTCTTACGATTCTCATTATACGGTGCACTTACATCATCGAATCGCAGGATATGGACGACTTCGACATACCACCCGACGTGGACGATCCGCGACAAGGGAAGGGAAGGCGGCGAGGAGTTCAACGCCGAGCTAGCAAGAAAGGGAAAATGGCCCCGTCCACGCAGATGGGTCGGTCATTACGTAGTAGTACCCGTCATACCCTCTTGTTTTTATTATCCCTAAAGGCATGTATACTTATATGGTCCGGATGTACATCATGGTGTACCGTAGTAGTAGCGAGGATGACTAAAGCAATTACCCAACCATCATGCCATGTCACTACGTAATGTGCTTCATCATGGACTTTAATGTACTTCTCGTTCCGTGTCTCCGCTAAGCCATGAAAGCAAGCCTATATTATTTACAGTATTTCCGAATATCACTTACCTATCTACTTACCATTCATTACTATCTGAATCGTCCTCACAAAATTCTCTGAAATTTGACGACTACAACAATATCTGACGATCACAAAATGTTATTATGAGTCCGACATATTTCGTACCCTTCATATTCTACTTAAAATAAGAAAGACCAACCAACGTTGTCACCACACTTTTATCTTTACAAAAATAACATCATATAATACGATTTGCTAAATACAATACCTACAAAATGTAATATCTATTTTAACACAATTGTTCCAATTGGGTTTACATAATTGTGAGTTTAGGAGCTTAAATCGCCTTGGTTGGGCGACTTTAACTAAGTCGCCTAACGGTTGGGCGACTTGCACTAATGTCGCACATCCGTTTGGCGACTATACCCATGAGGCTCTAGTCGCCCAATGGGACGGCGACTAGAGATTATTTCTGTAAAAAAAAATTAAACGGTATTATTTCTGTATTTTTGAATAAAAAATAGATTATTTACAAAAAAAATTCTGTATCTGGAGACACAAAGTGAACGAGGACTGAAGTGTACGATGCTTTAGATGCCATCTCAGTCCGGTATCATTATCCTTAAACAAAACTTTCTAAGCAGCCGTCCAGACCTACATGATGCGCAAAAAACTAGACTGATATATATATATATATATATATATATATATGCTAAATACATTAACCACCGGTGATGATTGAAGACATAAACTCTACGTTGTACAGTTAATATACATGTAATTAGTCACATTAATTAAAATTGTGTTGCGTTCAACATGCAAAAAGGAAGAGATATTGTTTCCATCCGCGTGGCTGACACAAAATAATTTTGACACTCCGAGTCTATAGTTTCACGTCAAGTATATTTGTTTAAGTGCCTAACAGTACAACTTTTCCGTGCATGTGTTCCAAATTTTAAGCTGACCAAAATTAAGAAGAAAAAAACTATAGTCATCAACCCGTGCAATACACGCCCTCAAAGTTTATGTTAGAATTATGAAGTTAAATAATTTTAATGTCCCAATTTAACATAATTTATGTGTATATATTAATACCATAATTTTTGAAACCATTGTGCACCTATCCTATGGTGACAGCTTGCATCACAATTTGTCTGCGTTAACTAAACCTTAATTGAAATTGCGACATTATCTATAAATTAAGCATGCATAATATATTTTTAATAAAACAACATATTTAGCATTGAAATAAGGATACAACATAATCAAGGGGGTCATCTTGCCTTGCTCGGTTAGAGCATCTACAATAATCCACCTCAGCTGTTACTAAGAGGTTGCCACATCAGCTTTTAGATGATGTAGAGAAGAGAAGATGAGGAGAGAAGATGAAGCTGTTTCTATATGAAGAAACTATCAGATTGTTAATACCAAGACATAAGAAACAACAAAAAACTCTATTGGAGGCTTAGTTGTTACCTAAACACTCATTTTGTGAGTTCCACTGCCTACCAACAAGTTTGTAGCAATTAAAGTCTTAGATACAAGCTTAAGAAATAATCCATTGGAATGGCTGTTTCTTTTTATTAGATTGAGTACTCTCTCTTCTCTTAGTAACAACCTAAGAAACAAACTATTGTAGATGCTTTTATCACACTATCTTGTGTTGTGCTGGTAATCGGCGGCTTCTAGAACGTCGGTTTCTATAAGCGGAAAGCACAATAGCATAAATAAATGCCAAATAAATTCATCATTTTAGACAATATTACGTGAAAAAATGAGGTCAATTAGAGTTTGTCCTAGAGATCATACCAATGAAAGTTTTGCTAGGAGAAAAAATAAAAAATAAAAAAGAGGAAATATATTGTACTGACAAGGGGTCCATATGTCAGATTTTCTTTCTAGATTTTATATTTTAAGCGAAAAATCCTACGGGTCCGCATGTTATTGACAGTACGGATAAAATGAGTCTTAGGAAGGATTTTAAATGTTCTGGGACCACACTAACTGAGATTAAAAGAGTTTTTAACAAGTGGGACTCACCTTGTCAGCGACCAAATGAAAAGCTTGTTCGGGTAGGCAGTCTAATTCTCGGCTATTGAAAAAATGCCCAACAAGTGGGCCTAGCCTGTCAGGGTAACTACGCATACGGCAGGGTGGCGCGTGGGCACGGCATGCTCGCCGGTGGTGGCAGGCAGCGGCAGCAGGAGGGGCGCGCACGAGGAGTGGATCTGGAAGAGGCTCGATGGGCGGCGTCACAGGGCAGAGCCTTAGTTTGATTTATACATGAATGAAACTGAAACAAAGCCTAAGTAACGTTAGAAACATGACAGACCTAAACAATCTCAAAAAAGTAAGTGTATATATATATATATATATATATATATATATATATATATATATATATATATATATATATATATATATATATATATATACGTTTGTTGGCATCTGCTAGAACACAATGAGTTATCGTTGAACATCACTCTGTCTAGCGATATTGGGATAGGTTCTTCCATGCATGTAATCCCTTTATTTGTATCACGTACAGAGGAATGCACGCAGCTCCATGAAACCCCCAACCTATACATTGTAGAACAGCGGGTAGGCTACGCTAGCACAAATTAAAAAATTTATCGCGTAAACAAGGAACCTCCGTTAGTAATAGATCACAGGTTTACCACTAGACGCGCAAACTCGTAGCGGAAGTAGAGTCGGTGTAACGTGTTGGTGCGGTGGTAGTCGTACGAGCCGCACGTCTCCTCCTCTAGCTGCTTGTGATCGTCACGAGTTACGGATCGTCCTAGTGTTGATACTTCGCATCAATACCTCCAAAATATCAACACATATGGGGCAGAGACGAGTGCTAGCGCCGGCTGCGTGGTATTGGATGTGCAAAGTGTGGCCACTACGGTTTCGGAAATTCCGAATGCCCCTATATATAAAGGCATCCATGACGGGTCCCGAATTTTGAGGCCCATTAGGAACTCGTGGCTCAAAAGAATTCGGATCACTATTCAACATAAATCCTAGCTATTTAAGCGTGCGACCGTATAGGTTCACGTACACTTGGACATGACCCGAGTACTTCTACTCGTCCACTAATCGGTAGTGGCCTCTAGCAAGAATGTCGACTCCTAAGTATACGTAAAGATCATATCAGACGAACCTTAAAAAAACTTATATACATTTTCTTTTGCCTCATGATATCGGTCAAGCTCAATACGAGTACGTGCCATCCTTATTGGTTAACTTGACCACTCTTTCTCGATCACATGACTCAAATTTCCCGACCACGGTTAACTCTTTAATCACGAGTAGTATGGCTATGCATTTCTGGAATTCAATCACTTGAGAGGCCTAGAGATATCTCTCTCGTTGCATGGAGGGGCAAATCTTATCTTGATCGACCATGTCTCGTTACATACATTATGAGAAAACCCGAAAGCTATCTTTATAACTACCCAGTTACGGAGTAGCGTTTGGCAACCCTAAGTTAGCCATTACGCATCTCGAGTACGTGCGACGACCTCAAGTCTAAGGACATAGCATACCATTGTAAATGAGACCTATTGATGACATGTAAGAAAGCAACATTCTCGTAGTGTCTCATGGTGGGTCGATCCAATCCCATGTTCGCTAACATGTGTCCATATTATTGGTTTGATATCTCTATATCTATGACCCGTGAAATATGGTCATCAATCAATACATATGCTAGTCTATTCATACTGATAATAAATATTAACGATATTATTCTTGGAACAAGACAACATATTATCCAATAAATTATGAATATAATGAAATATAATCATCTCTATAATTGCCACTAGGACATATCTCCAACACACATGCACTCTCACACGCATGGTGCACAAATCTACACCCTTTGTGCAGAAAAGCCACAGTCTATCTGAAGGCTCAACAAGTCTAGATTTCATATGTGATTCCAACCTTGAGCAGATGGCCACGCGGAATGGACAACATCTTATGTCCTGTCCTAGAGTTTTTCCTTAGGAAGTTGAAGATGTAGTTAACAACAATCTTCTTAAGGAGGTTGGAATGAGGCTTGGCCACAACTTCACTCTCCCCAAGTATGTAAACCACACCATTGTCCACCTCGCGTTGGATCAACTTTTGGTCCTCCTCAATCTTCAACATTTCCTCTAGGTTCATCTTGGTTGTCTAGTTTATATAAAATTATGTACAATTAGCACCCGTATACGAGAATATATGATTCGATCATAAGAATGTTTTGATCTAAGCAATTGATGTGTAAATTTATCACCTGGAATCGTGCCGATCGGCTGCTCATGCCAACTGGATGCATTGTGAGTTCAGAGAAGGATTGGACTGGTGTAAGCATCTCCTCGGCATAGATGCCATGCCCTGAGGGTTTATCCCAAGAAAAGCTGTCAATTCGAATGCTAGGGTAGCTCATCTTGAGTGGCTCGCCTGTGCTGTAGAGGTTGAGGTCCCGGACATAGTATTGGAGGTACTCGACGAGGGTTGTGACGAAGTCGTTGGCCATCTCGAGGGTGTCTCGGTACCCGTATCGCGCCACACATCGGAACACCATGCACTCCTTGGGCTCCACTTGCCGGAAGAGGAAGCGCTCCGAGACATCGACGTGGGGGATAGGCAAGCGCTTCACGGAGATGAAGACGATCACCGAGTGGATGGTAGGTATCTTCTCGATGAGGTGAGGGAATATGGGCGGGATGCCTTGCACCAGCTCGGTGTAGAAGAGCCCAACTCCTGGAACCCTCTTCAGATCGTGACGCTCGAGGAGTTCCTTCACCTCGTCACGGGACACAGTGTGCTCAAGCTCGTACTTGTATCTTTTCACGTGCACGTAGTGCCACACGATCATGATCACCATGAGGACTGCTGACATGGCCAAGGGCAGGTACGGCCCATGCGTGAACTTGTATAGAACTGCTGACAGGTAAATGGTCTCCGTTGACATGAAGACGACGAAGAAGACGGCGATCCACCAGATGTTTACCTTCCATACTAGGAGCATGACTATTGTCATCAAGAGAGTTGTGATGACCATCACAAGGGCCACACAAATTTCTGTTTGGACAGATGCATGACACAAGTATAGTCAGGCATTTTTGTTTGTGTATATCATTGTCTCAATGTAGGTATACATATATCCCGCTCAAAAAACATATACATATATCTGTGCTCGTGACTCGTGAGTATATCAAAAGGAACATATAAAATAAATAAAAAATAACTGAGATCCATAATCCATTGTATTCGGATATTCATTCTTACCATGTGCTTTGGCAATGAAACCCGTTGTCCTGAAGCTTATGGTCACCACACAAGCAGCTGCGCAAAGAAAGAAGTTCACTTCAGGGATGTACAACTGGCCCGAATAACGCCTTGATGTATGCAGTATCTTCACCCTTGGGAAGCAGCTAAGTGTCTGTAAATGTGACATGGTTGCAAAGGCACACGAGACCATGGCTTGGCTTCCGATGACTGATGTAGTAAGTCCGAGGATGAACGTTGGCCAGAATAAAGGTCCTGAAATTACATTCCAGAGAGCCATCCGCTTAATTTGTGATGATGAACTTAGAAGTATATACTGCTGAGATATCTTTCAGATTACATACTTGGAATCGAATTGAAGAAAGTGTTGGATATATCTTGCATGTCGATGTGTTTCCTCAGGTATGCTGCTTGCCCAATATAAGTGAGCAACACCGATGGGACCAAGACAAAGCTAAAGCTCAGCTGAAACATGAAAAGAGAGGTTCAAATCCATCTTCGTGATGTCTGTACAGCTGCATATAAACACAAGTGAAATACTACAACTTCCAATAGTTAAATATGTTCTGAATAAACTCTACTTCATATATAGTGATACTATGATGATCATGAGAAAGTAATGATAGTGTACTACATTAATGTGATGTACACAGTCGACCTACACCAAGTAACAATTTTTCATATATGTTCTCTCCTATTCACCTTAATATATTATTTTTTAGGATATAAATTATATAAAAATGTTCTTGCTTCGCCTTGAATTTCAAAAATATGTTAAAAATCAACATTCATTTACCTGAATTGACTTAATGCTGAAGTATCCTAAATCAGCAAAGAGGGCTTCTGTGCCTGTTACACAGAACAACTGTTTTTCAGTTCTGTAAATGATGTATATTTCTTGTCATGCAAATTAATGTATACTTATTTTATGCACATTGATTACATATTGAAGCAATCAACAGTACACAATTCTTCCCTAATAGCTAGTGCGGTGTCGTAAAGAACATGATCAATGTGAATGCAGTATCATCAGAATGCTGGTTTGATTTGGTCAGATGATGTAGGCCTACCTGTGAAGCAAAGGAGAATTTCACCAAGTGAGACCCATCCTTTCTTCTTGTTCCTTCGGAAATAGTGGATGATATATTTCGGGTCGAATGCCCTCAGGGTGCCAATATCGTACTTGATCAGGTCATAGATGCCAATACCTCCGATGAGGAGCAGCCAGAGAACAACAACCGGTGCAAACGTGTAACCAATCTTGTCGGTCCCGAAGCGCTGCACCGCGAAGAACACCACCAGAATTGCCACCGTGATCCATACAATTTCATCTGTTAAGATGTAACCAAATCAGAAGATGGACAATACATGTTTTCATTATAGGTGGAAAGCATGTGGAGTCAGACTCAGAACTAGTAATGTAAACTGTGGTGGCCATTTGGGCACCAGGTACTTATAGCAGGTTTTGTTTTTAATCAAGAACTCATAATCTTGTTGACAAGAATTCTTGAGAAATTCAGTCAGTAAACTTCTGCAATTAATTTCTTAAGACTTAACCATCTCTGCAATTTTGTCACAAGCAAAGCATGATCTGAAATTGGTGCCGTACGTAGGTAGTAACATGTATAGGGCGGACTATTAGCTGCATGTAGCCATGTACGGACAAATTAATCGTTCAAAGCCTTGTTCTCTAATTTCCTTTTAGCCTCGTAGGTTTAATTAATTAGCTAACTCAGATTACCATTCTCTACCATGTTATTATTGTTGATATCCTGGAAGAGCAATTAAAGGGAAGTGCATGTTAATTACTCATTTCTCTCTCTCTCTCTCTCTCTCTCTCTCTCTCTCTCTCTCTTTGTACCTGTTGTCAGATGAGGTGCTCTCAATTTCAGGCCGTTGACCGCCGACAGTACTAAATCATTTTCACAAGCAACAAAAAGATTTGAAATGGTCAGATCATCCGAAACCTCGCAACAGTTTTTAATGAAACACCATGCATAAATTAATTGTTCAAGCTTATAGTACCGGATATTGGAGGTGTTAGCATGCAGTCGCTGATGGCCAGCGCGGTCGCAAAGATGGCGAGGAAGAAGAGCACAATCTTTGCAGGTTTGCTCGTCTCCAGCAGATTTTTCATCCATTGAGCTCTCCTCAGCGTCGCCGACGGCTTCGCATAATTGTTGAACCTTGACAGGAGCTCATCCTCGGCCTGTTGATTCGGGAGCAGGGCCACCTTCGCGTACCGCGAGATCAACGAATACAGAGCGAACGTCCCACCTGACAAATAAAACAACTTCAATCTGTCATTCCAATTGATCTGATGATATACATCTAATGCGTGACGACTGATGAAAATTTAGTTCAGATCAAGATGATCGAGACGACGCACCATCGCCATCGTCGTTGGCGTGCAGGGCGACGAAGACGATCTTGACCATGGTGAAGAGTACGAAGCTGTAGATGATGAGGGAGAGCACACCCAGGACGTCGTCCTCGTGGCCGATGCCGTATTTGAAGGTGTTCGAGTACACGTAGAGCGGCGACGTGCCGAGGTCGGCGTAGAGGATACCGACGCACTGGAACCCCAGCTGCAGAGTCCTGGCCCAGCTATCCTGTACGTATCATCAATCAACACATGGTAAGAATAATTAAAGAACATAGAAAAACAAGACACATATGGCAAGTGCTTGCGTTCTACGTACGTTCATCTCTTAATTAACCAGACGAGTAAGACATATATAGCTTCGAGGTACAAATTGTACCTAGCAGTATGGGTAGAACTACTACATAAGACTTTGTCCAAGTTGTTCAGCTAGCTGCCAAGTACTGGCGAACAACGTACGGCAAGTTTACTTGCCTTGTTCACGAATGTCAAAGAGCAAGAATAACGCACTAACTACCTGTCCATGGTGGCCGGCATGGGCCGGTCTCGTCGCGTCGCGGTAGAGGGAGTCCTGCCGCAGGACGTCCACCGGTGGCACCTCCGGATCGCCGCTGTGGGGCACAATCTCCAGGCTACTCCTTGCACTGGCAAGCTGTGCCATCTTGGTTTCTGCCGCTGCTGCTTCTGCTTCTGCTTCCTTTGGTCAAGTGTTGCAGCTATATATGCAACAACCTTTGTACTGTGAAAAGGCTCACCACCTTACGCTGCCATATTTATAAGCAGCTGTGTGTATGTGGTTGTTTGCTTCCCAGCAGCTCATGCCATCCTGACCTGCTCAGTGCCTTTTATAAGCAACCTTGCTAGCTAGAGCTTGTGTACTGTCTTCTACTTTCTCCTTTTCAGGACGGCAGTTTGGAAAGTTCTTATTTCTAGTAGTTGATATATCTCACATCGATCGTCAAACTTGACATACTCCACGAGTCTTTAATTGGGACTGGAAGTCGGCGCGACAAAGCGTCCGACGTCATCGTGACTCAATTTTTTATTTGAAAAAGGATAAACCCTGCTTTTATAGAAAGTAAATAGAAGGAGGCGGCGATCGATTGATCGATGATAGGTGTGTTAAGAACCCATTGGTAGGCAAAACACTAAATTATCGGTGGGAGGGATTCACCCTTTTGGCTATAAATATATGAACCTCTATATACAATGACACACATGAATAAAGATATTGGAACATCATTTATATTATGTCTCTCTATTGTGTGATTGGATTGGGATTTTCTACCGACCAATTCTATTGTTTAACATATTATCATTACTTTTGCACCTCAACGACCAAATCGATACGATTTAAAATAATAATAATATTATTTTATTAATCCGATGGAAATAATTGTGGGGGAATAAATGACAATTTTTGTAGGTAATACATTTAGCAAATCTTGTCTCAGAGGTTGTTAATTTTTTGGAAATAAAAGGGTGGTGACAAGGTTGGTTGGTCCATTTGTGATTTTCGTAGATTTTCAAGGGTACAAAATGTGTTAGACAATGCTGGGAACGCGGAACGACTAAGAATCTTTCGTTTGGAAAATGACGAAGATCTTGTTAACACTGAGATACCCTCAATTAGGAGTATATGGGAGAAAAGTTGTCAACAACCACTTTGCTTCTACAATTGCTAAAGTTTCTCATACGAGAACACGGATCCGAAACCAAAGTCCGTGGTCGAGTGCTTGAAGCGTTCATATCGGGTCACATAAAGGAAGCATTTGAGGCTGGACCATAATCCATAAATAAAAGTCTTGGAACTAGCTAGTTCAGACTTGATGGGTCATTATGAATATAATGAGGTGATGAAAGCTTTGATTCAAAGCTCCTCATAGAGACCGTTACTCTTCTATTATGAATAAAATAGTGTTCCATTACATAATAATTCTGGCAGGTGGCGTGAATGAATAAATAAAATATGCAGTAAATAAGTTCTGAAAATCCTTGATGAGATCCTCGAATGACTCAAAATTACTAGTAAGAAAGGAAACACAATCGCAATATATAAAACTCATACCCAATAGTCTTTTACTGAAATAAAGAGCATCTCCATGAAGGGAAATTATTTTACAGTCGACCTCTTAATCACACCAATGATCATATGAACCATAGAAGTGGACTAGGACCCATCAAGACCCAAAAGGAATGTAATGAGGAACTTAAAGACCAGAAGTGTGCCACATAAGCACTTATAAAGTGCATATTCTACCAAAAGTTAGTGGAATGGTGGTTTCCTCTAGTATCATGAAGGTACGACAAACATTGGTGATAATGATAATTAATCCCCCAAATGCCAAAAATAAACTACTTATATTTTACCCTATAGTGGTAAAACCATACTTTATAGATCTGCAAAACAAACCATTAGTTGTAACTTTAACCACCCGGAGATAGTTGCAAAATATTAAGACCCAGAAAGGTTTCGATAAATCGTATCCAAAAGGCATATGAGTTTGCAACTAATATTACCCCTATATCCTCTACAAGGACAATCTACTTGTGTTGCAAAACCAAATAGTGGTATTTGATAAGTTAAGCATGTTACTTCCCAGTAGTTTTTATCCTAAAATCTCCAGATGAGTAATATGATATTTGTTTGTAAAACTACATTGTGACAGTCTAGTTGATTTGATCACAACATCCTTGCCTATATTCATTTCTGAAAAATGTATGAAAAGGATTAGAGCAACAAGAATTCAACAGAAGTGGTCTTTAGGGGGAGCATATGCTAAATACTGATCATCGTACTTGAGTTTTTGAAAATCTTAATTTTAGTAAAGCCTAGAAGGTGTTGATACAATGATTACTCTTTAAATTTACCTTGAAGGTTTTACCACTTAACAATTCATATCTAGTTGGTCGACAACACAAAGATCATGAAGATCATGCATAGATCCTGTTGATCATTACTAAATCCCAAGGATATATTGGCTATCTGTCATATCCCTATAGTGCAAAATCTTAGAATGGTTTTATATTTCTTTTGTGGTGGTGCAACCATGGCACTCATCTAAGTAGATCTTTGTGGTAGATGGTGGCTACTTCTACCAACCACTCAGAGATTATAGCGCTATCTGAAGCCTCACTTGAATGCGTTTGGCTCCGACGTGTGAATAACCACATCCAAAAGTCTCGTGACATTAATACCGTAAACACTCCCTCAATTATCTATGAAGATAATGATGCTTGTATTACACAAATGCAAATAGGTTTTGTCAAGAGCAACATCACGAAGCACATTGCACCTGAATTTTATATCCTCATGAACTCCAGAAGAATAGTGAGGTAAAGATCCTGCAAACAAGGTCTTGTGAAAAATCTAGTTGATTTATTCACTAAGTATTTGCCTGCATCTAGTTTCCAAAGGTACATTCGTGGCAATAGAATGAGACAGTTTAAAAAGTTGTAGAGTTCAGGGGGAGTAGATTGTTTGTGACATGCCCTAGAGGCAATCACATAGATGATTGTATCACGTCTATGTTTATGAGTTATAGAACACATGTTATTATGTTCCTTTGATGAATTATCATTTATAAAGATTAACAAGTATGTGACTTATTGGTGAAGCTCTTTAACTTATATGATGTCACTCTAAATGTATCCCTGGTCGGATGTCACTGGTCAGAACACTAGCGACTTATCGACCAGCACATGTATTGATTGATGACCATCTTTCACCGGTCATGGATATGAGGATATTGAATAAATAATGTGAACACATGTTAGAGAACATGGTGTTGGATTGACCGAGACACTATTGAGATTGTTATGATTTTATGTATTATTAGTTGGTCTCAAGCAATGATGATGTATAAACCTTAGACCTAAGATCAGCATGGTTTCCTACATGTGTAATAGTACATTTAAGGGTTATCAAACACTACTCCGTAACTGGATAGTTATAAAGATAGTTTTTGAGTATGCTATGAAACCGGCGGAAGGATGTGACTAGTCAGATACGGGCACTATAACACAAAAGGCCTGTAGAGACGCCTATTTTATGAGTTAAAGACGTTTTCAATCATCTCTATAGCATCGTAGAGTCATTTTTGGAAAGCGTCTCTAGAGCGCCTCCCCACGTACCGTGTCAAAGATTGTAGAGACGTATTGTTAAACGCGTCTACAATGATATGAGTTGTTTAGATTGCATCTCTACAAACTTAGAGACGCTTTCATATATACATTTCTATATCATCTCTACTCTCCCTAGTGACGCTTTATTGCATGCCAAGAAACATAGATACACATTCATAGACGTATTTAAATTGAGCTAGAGACGTCCATTTTTTATTTTGTTCTGTAAAAATATTTTATCGCTAGTTAAACTACAATGATTCAGAGGATATAGTATCATATATTTTCATAAGAAGTTTCAGATCTTAGATAAAGCCATTTCAAATATAGAATTACATTGTCGATATATAAAAAAAACTAGAAGAAAAAACATGGACACTCCGTTGCGGAGTGGATTGAGTTAACAACTAAATCTAGCATCTACATACAAAGGTGCAAACACACCGACAAAAATTCCTACAAATCCTACAACTGAATCAGGCGACAGGCGACGAGTGGCTAGAGGGTAGCGACAGCGACGGCGTCTTCAGGAACAAACAGCCTAATCCATCTCCAAATAACAGAGCCTGGTACCTTTATAGTGATAAACTTGTTTATTATGTCTATTCATGTCTCAAAAAGAAATCATGCACGTATGACATAAGAAGGGTTGCATTTATCGAAAACAAAGGAAATACACAATACGAAATTGAAAGCACAGGAACCGCAAAGATACTTTTTTTTTGCAACACTACCACCATTTCATAGTTAATCCTATAATGGCCATTGCCACCATGATATATTAACCCGCAGAAATATTCACAGAGATTGTGAATTAATTACCACCAGGTTCTATGAACCCACAGAAATATTCACAGAGATTGTGCAATAAAATTATTTCATTTATTTGATACTGGTATTTCGTTCTTCAGGGGTCTTTCATTGGTGGTGCAGCTCTGGTCCTTCAGGCAAGTCAAAAAATAGAAGAGGATATGAAAAGACTTAAGAAATCAATTAGTTGAATAATGAGTATACATACTGCCATCATTTGCATTGCAACTGGCCTACTTATAAGTATAATGAGTATACATACTGCCACATGATATGCAGGATTGTGCATATTTTTTAAGCCATCTCTAAACTTATAAGTAAAATGCTGAAAAGTAAACACTAGCACACACTGAGATTGTTGAATGTTAGGTATCATGTACATAAAAGAAGAAGAAGCTTTTTCAAAAAGAAAAAAATAATATACAAGAAAAATATGAGTAACTAATATGTTTATATGGAGATAACAGAGAACTTCACATAATAGTAAATCAGAATGGTAATTACTTATATGCACATATGAGCCATCAGAATAATTCCAAAAGACAAATGAACCTATCAGAGTTGTATCAAAAGTAGAGGTGGATCATAGCAGAAGAAACTTAAGAAGTACCTCCATCTCTTTTGTAAAAATTCTGAAGATGTCACCCTACAGTTGCCTTAAATCTGCTTGCACTTGCTTTGGCCAGACTAAAAGGGTTGAGGATATTTCATTCAATTTGCTGGTGTGAGAGTTCAAAACACTCAACTGATCAGGATTGCCTTTTTGTGCTGCCTTCAAGGAGTGCTTTGAGATCATCTTGTCCCTTAAGCTGTAATAGCATGTTTGAATAAATCAAACTTTATTGTCTGTGCAAAAAAAAAATTTGTACGAGAAAGGACCGAACCATCAATTATCCTTACAATTTGCCGAAGTGAGTTCTCTAGGAGAACAACCTTTTGTCAGTATGCTACCAAATGACCATAACAAATCAATGCTTTCGGTTATTTGATGCACCAGTTGTTGAATAAGAACATAATTAGAGTGCAAAAGCTCATGAACAAAATGTATAGCGATTGCAATCGCTCTTATGATCAAAAGAACCAATTAGGGGACTTACAATCTAGTGATGCCTCCTTCATGGCTCTGTTTAATCGCATAACATCACTTTGCATCGAGTCTAGTACCATCCCCATCTTATGTCTTGAACTTGCCAAATGCTGAAATTTGCGCCAACATCCTCGTTAGGAACCCGAATCTATTGAAATGCTATCTATCGTGCATGCGACCAACCAAAATATACCATCACAACGTGATGACTTAAAAATGGAGTCTAGAAATAGAACGCTTCGGATGCACTTTCTATTATAAAGCATGCACTGTCGACCATGACTTTACATGCAAGCTGAACTGGCAGGTAATTTAGGCACCCTCTTCGATGAGTCATCATGCAAGCTAAATCTCTGGTCACCAATGGAGGCAGTGGCGACGGAGGTGGCTGCAGAGGGAGGGGGTCTCTTAGTCTCTGGGCTTCCACCTGGGGCAGAGGTGGCGAGGGAGGGGAAGGGAGGAGGCGGCGGCGGCAAGGGAGGGGAAGGGCTGCTTATTCTTTAGATCTCCCAATTACAGGGAAAATAGACCAATCAACAAAAGATGAATGCCGTGAAGTTTTTGGTCTCTGGATCAAGCTTGTATGTCTTTTCTCATACCAGGATCATATTACTAGAAATGCTATTTACATTTCAAATTGTAAATAATCCTTCCCATTGCATGTTTTTAGGGTCATGATCTTTTGAAGCAGGAGAGCAGCTCTCGATCGAAAGGTTTGTACATTGAATTTGTGCAACCACATTGCTTGTAAAGATTCTATCGCGACATGTTCCTCAATTTCTCGCTGGTCCTCGAGAAGGCAAGAAATCAACACCGTTGATTCTGGCGAAGAAATCACGAGGGGCCATGAGATTTGCCGGCAGATCTGGGTCTAGAAACGTCTCCTCATCTCAAATCCGAGAGTTAACATGTAGAGGAGAAGGAAGGGAGGGGAGAGAGTAGGCGGCTTGCCTGGGTTGCGGTGAGGGTGCAGTGGCGGTTGATGTTGTCGAAGAAGGACTGCTCCTTGGGCGGTGGCAACGCGGACTCCTCGTCGACCTCCATGCCGACCAGCATCTTGACCTGCTCCAGAGCCCCCTGCATCTTGTCCATGCCGTCCTCCGGTTGCGGTACAGGCTACAGAGGTGAGGGAGGGAGGGGAGTGGCGGCGGCTGCGAGGGAGGACAGAGGCGGCGGCTATGGCGGTGAGGGAGGATGGAGGCGGAGGTGGAGGCCGCGGGTAGGCGGAGGTCATGTAGATGATGATTGAGGAGGGACCGCGGGAGGGGAAGGGAGGCGGAGGCGGAGGAGGCGGCGGCGGCGAGGGAGGAGGAGTGTGGCAGGGGCAGTGGCGGCGACTAGGGTTAGGGGATTTGGGAGATGTCGAGGGCGGCGAATTTTCGGGCACTGGCGTCTGGCAGTCGGGCGTGAAGCTAATGGAGTAATGGGTGAGTTGAGTGCGGTTAGGGTCTCCTATATGGGTTGGACTCTAAATGTTGGGACGTATTTTAGAATGTCTTGAAAAGCGTCTTTACGTGCTGGTGTAGAGACATAATAAAAAGCGTCCAAATAAAAACGTCTCTAGTAGACTATTTTGTTGTAGTGGGGATTTGCCTCTCCTAAGATAACAGGAGAGATATCTCTGGGCCCCTCGATGTGTTTGGATAAAAAAAAGTGCATGCCAGTACCACTGGTGGTCGAAGAGTCGACCACATGAGGTTATCCGTCACTTGATCAAGAAATATTGAACAGTCCATGGATGACAAAATATCTTACCTGGAGTTCAACCAGATATCGTAAGGCAATGGGAGAATACGCAAGCAAGTCGTTCAGTTCGACCAGATACGACTTGGTAATATGGAGATACTGACTGATCGTAAACTGGTCAAACATGATCACTAACAGGTCATGAAAGAGTTACGAACTGGTCGTAACTAAATTTGAGTTGGTCGTATGGAGATACGAGCTAATCGTAAGTGATAAACGAGCTGATCGTAAGTGATAAGGACCTGGTCGCAGAACACAATTACATAAGGTTCGTCCGATATAATATTTATGTGTACTCGGGAATCGTTATGTCTGCTAGGAACCGCTAACGACTCGGGGTCAGAAAGGAGTTTCAGAGTCATAACCGATTATGCATGAACCTATAGGGTCTCACACTTAATAGGTTGGAACAAACGAGTTCAGATAGGATCTGTTAAGGGGATCTTTATAAGGGGATGCATGGAGCTGTTGGGGTGTACTTGAGTTGCTCCATTAAAATCCTAGCTAGCATCTTCTCGAAGGCCCTATTGTGCGCGTTGGTGCTAGCATACCGGTGTACGGCATTCTACCCCTGGACGTGTGGATACCACAGAGGCGCTGCTGCGCTAATCGAGGATGATCCATGATCTACGTACGCAAGGAACGTCATAGGTTGTTGGAGCAAACGATCGGTGTTTAGGACGTTGGACGATCAACTACGACCACTTCATCGACACACTCGATGTTGGATTAGGCTGCTCGAACTCTTCGTCCGCTGCACTGCTTCCTAGTTTATATGGTAGAATTTTGAATTGCTAGCTAGTGTTGGCTACCCGTATCCCTACATAAATCCCTATATCATAACCCTTATCAAATCCTGAGGATTTATCAAAAATCTTGAAGATTGAATCCCGAAGATTAAATGTTGTACTCTTTTTCTTGGTGAGTTTTCTTGAAGTTTTCTCACATGAAGGTTTTTAATAAGGCAACAAGTGGAATACAACTTACAAATGTAATGTACTCTTTTCCCTTTTTTTTCCAATGGGTTTTTTGGAAGAAGTTTTTGATTAGGCATTTGCATATCATTGTCTATTGTCCAAGAGAGAGTGTTAAGAAACCAAATTGGTGGGCAAAAGACTAAATGGCCCCTTGGAGGGGTTCACCCTTTTGGGTGTAAATATGAGGAACCCCATGTACAACGACACACATGAATAAATTATGTCTCTCTATTGTATGATTGGATTGAGATTTTCTACCAATGAATTCTCACTACTACAGAGAGGGTCATCACAGACGGTTCGGAACCGTCATCATAGACGGTTTTTGAACCGTCTGAATTTATGTTTCTATGCTAACAGGTGGTTATCACAGACGGTTTTTGAGCTGTCTGTGATAAGTCACAACATAAACTGTTTTGTTGTTGAAACTGTCTGTGAAGGGCTAATATCACAAACGGTTTCAACCAACTACGATCTGTAATATGTAGGATATCATAGATGGTTCTATTTACAAACCATCTGTGATTGGATACATATCATAGACAGTTAGTAAATATAACCGTCTGTGATATTCTACATGTCACGGACGGTTATTGGTAAAAACCGTCTTTGATAGTATCCCTTCACAGACGGTTTATATGATAAAATCGTTTGTGATTTCTTTATACCTAACTAAAATTTTTCTGATTTTCGGCTAGCCTCAGGAATTGCTAGCCATGCCCTCTAAGAACAAGTAAGCAAAAAACAAATAAATCACAGATGAATCAATTGTTGACAACTCAAAGTGATCATTTACAACTCAAAATCAATTACAAAAGAGTATGTTCAAGTATTGTTGCTAGAGTTACAATTGAATTACAACTACTCAAAGTGAATTACATTTGAATCAATTGTTTGAAGGTTGTTCAACAGTGTCGACAGAGTGAAACTCTCCATCGGCGTTAACAATCTCTGCCTTGATGAAGCCGCCGTGCATTCCTTGAACCTCCAAGATCTCGGCCATAATGAGTGAATCTAAATCGAGATTAATGCCCTGTCGCTAGCAGGAGTAAAGTAGTAAGCATATATATTTAAATTTATAATTAGGAAATAATTATTGCGAGATTTACAAACCTCTCGAACGTTCGTCTTAGCACTCAAGATTTGCTGCATATGACGGCAAATGTAGAATGCGTATAGGTGATCTTGTTTTTGCTAGTGACACTACAAAAATAGGATTACATATATAGATATAGTCAGTTTGAGATGCATTATTACGAAGTGTGATATAGAATTATTGTATTGTAGTGCGTACCAAAAATTGCGTCCTGTGTTGCAGTGTGACGCTCGATGCCTTGTGTGTCCCTCCCTCGGCAATATAGGCGTTGAACGACCTACGTGATTCTAAAAAGTTATCCTTGGCCATTTCAAACGAAGGAAGATTACAATAGAGTTATGTATGGAGGAAATGAGCATACCTGTCGAGTATTCCTTGCACAACGGTGAAGTCGTGCTTTTTGTTGAGTAGGGAATCATGGTATATTACCTTATTCCTCTTTGGTACAATGACTAAAAGGATCCAGTGGAATCTACTCATGTATGTTGCTATAGTCATTAAACCTAAGTTTATGCTGCGTATAAAGTACAAATGAAATTTGTATAGCAAGTAGTGAAGCGCTTACTTCTGGTTGTAGGGCACCATTATGTAGTCCTTGTCGCCCTGAGCAAGCAATCTCGTCGTTATGTATTTCACGACGTAGAATGACTTTTCGATGATGCATTGCTCAGAGATCAAGTGTGGGTCGAGGAAACCCACAGTTCTTGCCATCGTCGGGCCATTTTCATCATGTATCTATACATAAGCAATGAGTTGTGATATTTATTGGTATTGCATGAATGTAGAATTTGATTGTACACACTTACAGTATCCAACATCGTAGAAGCGAGGCATCGAGGGCATTGAGGTCGTATAGGTTAAATAAGTCGTCGAAGCCCATGACGAAGTGGCCTAGCTCGTCGAAGAAATGCTAGTTTGTGTATCTGACGGTGATTCCAGTATCGCACCCCTTCTCTTTGGTCTTCCGCATGTACCAGATATGCAAGGACTGGCAATCTATTCTAGTGCGGGCTAATACTTTATCGGGGGCCAACGGACTTCTGAGGAGTATTTCCCGAGCTTGGGAGGCGCCTTAATATTCTTCGATTTCGATTTGGCCTTAACGACTCGTCTGCTACACATTTTCCCGTGAGACGACTTGGGAATCGATACGGCGACACGCTTTTCTTGTTCCTTCGGCGTCTTCTCCATGGGAACCGATGAGGCGGCCTTCTGAAGCGAAGGTTGAGGTGGAGACATCGAGGGTCCTGTTGGAGAGGCGTGGTCATGTCGAGATCGTGGCACTACAGGGTCTAGGGCGATGTCCTTCTTGAGCCACTGGATAAAAATGTGCATGGCATCGCCTAGTGTTCTTATGTCTTCGTACATCCAATTTCGGTCCATCTACGCTATGCACGTAACAACTTAGTGTTAAATTAGATTAATAAACTGCGCGTACTATTTCTATTTACCAAAAATACTAAAATTGGTTAGTGATTAACCTAGAGCAAATATAAAGGATTACAGATTGTTACCCTCAAAGCTCACGACGAAACTCCTAAATATCCCACGAGAACCTCCTCCCTTTCTTCGTCCTCTCCTTCTCCTCCCTTCCTTCTCTTCCCTTCCTCCTCTCTTTAGCTTTCTCCTTTCATTCTCCTCCCTACCTCCTTTCTTCCCTTCCTTCTCCTCTCTAAGGTGGCGCAATGGGGGAGGGAGTGGGCAGTAGGGGTGGTGGTTCAAACGGGAAGGGGTGGAGGGGCTAGGGGTAGGGGGTCTGTCGAGATTGCTAGGTATTTATAATGGTTTCATATCACAGACGGTTCTTATTAAAAACTGTTTATGACGTTGAACTATCACAGATGATTCTATTTACAAACCGTCTGTGATGTGTGCAATTATCATAGACGGTTCTATTAATAAATTGTCTGTGCTAGTTACGTATCACAGACGGTTCTTAAAGAACCATCTATAATAAGTACAATACAGACGGTTCACTATCGACTGTTTTGTAGTAGTATCTATTGTATAACAATATGGAGGTGGACTGAGACTTGCTTTTTTTGTCACTTGGCGCGTGGCCCATTTGGTGTATCCATCGCTTTCTAGTCTCTAAAGTCTGATCCGGTCGATTTCATAGGTGCTGAAGTGTTCAACAAACTAACCGCATGTACGTTTCCTGTTATGTGACTTCCTATTGAACAACATTTTCAACCTTATCTAGATTAACTACTTCGCTTGGTGCACCGCTGATTTTCTTAATTACAACTGTTTTTCAAAACGTGGCATGTTTGTACTTACTTACTTACCGCATATTAGTCATGGGAGGGAAAATTATACACGGTAGGGACAAAATAGAGGAAACATAGAGATGACACGACCCATAAATAGACAGAAAATGACATGATCTAGAATTTTCAATATAATGTATAAGAACTCCGAAGAGTTCTTCCTGCAGAGCGGACTTAGAGAAAGAAAAAAAAAGTCAAGTCGATCTACTTGGCAGTTGGAACGAAATGTGAACCTCAGAGTAGTGTGTAGCCGTAGAACTTTCTTCACGAAAGAGTTGTGATTGAATTTGAGGTTTTGATGAGCACGCTGTTATAATTACTTTTGAAAATTGGAAGTGTTAAATAGGGGTGAAAATCGAGCCAGGTAGTCGTCTTACCAAGTTTTTCTCGAAATTGATACAGTGTGATTTAATAGCATTTCATTTATAGTTTGAAACTATTTTTAAAACTGAGCTAACGAGCCCAGCCGAGCCGAGCCAGAGTGAAATCTAATTTCATTCGAAATTGACTCATTTCAATGTTTAACCAAATAACGAGTATAATTGGAACAATTTTGAACCGAGTCAACGAGCCCTACTAACGAGCTTTTTTTTTTACACCCCTAGTGTTAAACAAAGGATACATTTACAGGAATTCCTTTAAAAAGGCACCTTATATGGGAATTAATAATATGGGAAGTGTTGCAGTAGTCAACATTTCTTTGGTGAACTCTTTTGTACCACTACAAACCAAATGAATTGTTGCAATACTTTGCGTGATGTTTTACGAAAAAAAATAAAAATATATGGACGGTGTTTCAAGATCAAATTATATCTATTGCAAAGTATATCTGTAATGCAAAGTTCCCTAAAATATGCAAACAGATATGTGAAACATGTTGGATGTATTATTTAAAATATTTATATATATACCGACTGAAATTTATGATTTAACTCTTCCTGGGTCAGGGAGAAACAAAAAGTACAAGTGTAGCAAAGGAACCTGCTTTAATAATTTATCTATTTTTTTAGAGGATAGCTTATCCAATAAATTTTGTTTTGAATTAATTATTTGTTCACTTAATGAGATATATTGCATTTCTTGTTAGGTCCCAAAACGTTGAACAATCTCCATAATTTGTTTTTGTGTGTTTTATTATTTTTATGGCACCAAACTTTGCAAGGCCTATTTGAATTTTTGCTGGATTTTATTTGATGACTTCTTGGATGTTAGGTTTTCAAATGGCGCGGAAAAGGAGTAATTTCAACAGACAGTTAACAGCAGGAAAACTGGCAAATAATGGAGACAAAGCAAGCAACTAAAGTGATGACCTGGACAATATAACGTAACAAACTGTCTCCAGAAAATTAATTTTGAAAGAAATTGTGGCACTACTGTTCACCTCTCCCAGAACTAATGCGAGAAACTAGCTGGCACAGTGATCCATCTGACGAATATTCTAACCAGAAGACGTTGCTTCAGTGAAAACAAGGGAGGACGCATTATAATATGGGATTTTCTTTCAACACCAACCAATTTGGAACTTGTCAAGATACTTTGGTCAAAGTACGATAATTGACTTCTAAAGTCATCGTGTGAATCCGCATATTCTGGCTAGTGCAGGCTTGAAAATACCAACGCAGCAGTAGTCAAGTCAGTAGGGGCTAGATCGAGCTGCACATTAGGCCATCTCTAATAGTTAGAGATAATCTTATCTTTAACATATGTCACATCATCTTTAGAGACAATATCTCTAATAGATAGTCTCTTACACACTTTTCAATATTTATATTTTATAATTTTTTTTTGAAACGAGCCTACATTTCAACTAGAGTAGATTAATGTATCATGTCTTGTTTCACGTGCATGACAGTCTCTTCAGCAAGAGATGACCTGTACTCTCTCTCCTCCCTCTCCACGTAGGATTTTGTTGACGTGACATAGCTAAGAGACGACAATAAATATATAATTGAAGATACCCTTAGTGTGACGTACTTTGTTCTCCGGCGGCTGAGAAAGATCGGCAACATCGATCTCTTAATAACAAAAAGGTGTCATTACAAAATAAAACACATATAAGTTGTCGAGTTTTTTAAAAATCCGCACACACAACTCTGTTTTCGTCAGTCAGTCACAAACTGAATATTCTTTTCAGTCTAAGCCTACTCCTAAGCAAATTTTAATGAAGATCAGCCTAAAATTTTTGCTATTTGGCTTTTTTTTTCCTTCTTCTGAAATTAACTTCACAAATGGTTGGAAATAGAAAATTTTGACTTTAGCCTTTAGGTGTAATAAATAATAGAATTATAGTATAGTGTTCTGTTTCGTTGAGACATGGTGTAACATCTCACTTTTGAGAGTCTTTTGAAGTTTTAAAAATAAAAGGAATCATTTGCAATTTATTGGATTAATTTAAAGCTTAATTTGAAATTTTAGAAAAATAAAAATATTTTAAATGATTAAAATAAACTTCAATTAAATTCAAAATTATTTTATTCAATCTTTTCGTGTTCCAAAGATTTTTCGAATTTTCTTGAATTTTCTCAAATTTATTTTATTTTTAGATTTTTTCCGGATATTCTTTTCTTTTTTCTTTTTTTTTTCTTTTTCTCTCTTGCTTCATCTTCTTCCTAAGAGCGTTGCTTTGTTCTTCTTTTTGAAACAAGTAGAGCATGTGTGCCTCCATGGTTATCGACCTCGCCGGCCATCACGACCTTATCACGGCTTGCCTCACCGTGCCACCCTACCGGCCCACCGCCGCCTACCCGCCTCAAATTACTACTAGCCCGAGTGTACCTGTGCATTGCCACCATCACCTCCATTCCTGTTCTTCGTGATACAAAGCCTCAAATTAATTCCGTAAGAGGCGTTATTTACCCCTCTTCATCACCCACAAAGCCTCAAATTCAATTCCATCAAAGGTGTTATGACCCCCTCTTCATCACCCACGATTCCCCACCATCAATTGCACGTTTTATCCCACGATTTCATTTAATTTTATGTTTTCCCGTCGATGTTCATTGCAAACCCGAAACTGCCCATTTATTCCTCGAGCGTTCCCCGTCAGTTCGAGCACCACCTTCGCATTATAAAAGGAGCACTACGTGTTCCCATCTCCCTTTTTCAATTCGCCCCCATCGCGTTCCCGTCGCCTAGGCACACCTCGTGCTCACCTCCCCTCGTTGGTGCCGTCGCTAGAGCGCCGCCGCCATCACCCGTGCGCCTCCATGGCCACTGCAGCTGCCGACCATATCTCGTCACACCGCCACCACCAGTTAATAGAGGACCTCGTCGGGGTTCTATTTTGCTAGTTCGTTGGCCGCCCCTCCCTTTCCCTCGCCAGCGCCACCTCTGGCTCCATGCACTCTATCTGTTGTGTTTCTCTGTTCTGTACTATGTTCTTTTCTTCATTAGCTATTGAGTCACTTCCACTTTAGTCCCACATGTCATTGGTTTATTTCTTTTCTATCTCTCACTCACTCATTAGCATGTGGGTCCCATTAGTCATTGTGTTGCACATCCAGTCAGAAGTCAAAACAATAATTTCTAGAGAATAGTTCCTTTTCTGTTTTTTTATCATTTTGTGTGATTTCATAACCTTTCTTTTGGTACTGATTTGATAATTTTTGGATTTTATTTGGATTTATTGTATTTATTCGCCTCGTTTTGTGCGTATAGATTCCCACGTTTCCGAAGCTTTTGTGAACCATTTTGCCGAAGCAACTCAGAACTTCAATGAAGGCAAGTCATAGACTTTGACCATATTGTACCCATTTTATAAAATTATATTGTTTTATATCAACATGCATTGCTAATTTTATATTAATTGTTTCTAGGAATAGTTAAATACCTACTTGATAGTATGACACCTTGATAACTTGTGAATACTATGTATCCTTTGACACCTTAGGAAGGGTAATTTTAGTTGGACATATTTTAATACCAACATGAGAATCCAAGTTATGCTTAGTCATGCTTTAGTTGTACGATGGGTTCCTTCACCATGTTAATCATGAAAATTTGACTTAATGATATATAGAATTATAGCGGGTAACCACTGTTATTAAAATTTATTGTGTTGTGGCAGGGGATGCCATTGATCTTGGTTAAAGAAAATTGGTTTCATACTCAAGCGAATAATCATGTATTAGGTAGCACATTTTGGATAAGGTAGTCTCGTCTGAGTAATCACTAAGGACTTAACTTTGTGTGATATTGATCTGAGCCTTACCGTACAACCACATAGTCAGGATGGGGTGGACCTGGCTGATTAATCAACGATGCCTTTATTTTAGTTCTGTCATGGTGGTGTGATTTCTGGGGTATAGATGGATTCACATGGCGCAAGAGGGGGCTTCCGATGTATGGTTAGTACAAAGGAAGTGAAACTTTAGCGGGCAGAACTGAGTTAAAACATAAATTTGTAAAAGCCTTGTAATAATCTCTTAGCCGCACATCTACGGAAGTGTGTCATGATCGACATTATAAGATGATTATCTCTTGTGGGTCAAGTTGTACAACATATGCAGAGTGTAAAACTGTTCGAACAGCCGTGTCTCTAGTTGTGGACAATGCCTAGTGATTTCACATGAGGGATAGAGATTTCATGAAATGTTTAGGTGGTTCAATGGGTAGTTCAAGTGGTTTTGATTTGGAAGTGAACAGGTAGTTTGTTAGTTGTTTCAAAGAGCTTGTTTATTTATGTATTTAATCTTTTAAATTGTGTTTTTCAATCTATTTGCTATATTTACTGTCAATGCTGTTTTTGCAAAATAGCCATAGAGCTACTTTTGTTCAAGCCTTGCATTAATACTATTTGCATACATTTCCCTACTACTTGTTGAGTACTTTATGTACTCACGACTTTGCACCATTATTAATTAGTCGTTGAGGAAGACCCAGGGAACACCGAGTGCTACGAGGAGGAATGCTTCGAAGACCATGCGAACGAGGGTGCGTTCCCACTCGATTGTCTATGGGCATATCGGATGGCTACCACAAGAGTTTCTTTCGCTGCAAGTTTATTATTCTGTCGTTAAGCCCTACGTGGCAATAATTGTAAAACTTTGACCACAAGGTCCGTTGTTACTATTTAATAATATTTAGTTTATTCTTAGCTATTTCGTTGTTTGGATATGTTTCATTAATATTGACACTGTATGAACTAGCTACTGATCATGGGACTAGTTTAGAACATACAAAGCACTTGGATTCAGAAATCGAGGTCTTGACACATGGTTATATAAATCTTAGTATTTTTTAATGTGTAATACGGAGTTGAAGCAACGTACTCGAAACGTTTGTGTACTGGTGAATCTATTATGATCTGTTCTTGCGGATACTTGAATTTCAGCGCCGCATCAGCCGACCAACACCTAATCTTGGCACCACTAAAAGTGCAGCTGCATGAGAGAGAGAGAGAGAGAGTTGTGGGTGGGTTTTCGAAATGGCCCCAATCTGTAAGAGGGGTATTCCAATTGTTAAAAAAAAACATCATATATTGTAACCATGCACACATGTCAAGCAAGCACTAAATTGAGAAAAATATTAAACATAATCATACATACCCTTATTAAATAACATACTACAATAACTTAATCTCTTACAAAGCATTTAAGTAGAGATAGAGTGAAAACATTACAATAACTACACACTTGTTTTACTCAATGGACAAATGTTTTGAAAACAGAGACTCCTATTATGGATAAATATAGTGAAACTGTGAGAGTAGCATCATAGCCGAGAAAATTTCACTATATCTAATGATAGATACATGCATTGTCGTATTGTATAGCGCTCCACCACATAAAATTTAATAAGACATCACTGTAGTATAACAGTAGTTTAATTACAACTTTGGAATCCACAATTATATTGTTATGATTACCTTTATACGTACACCACACGTATTGACAAGTCAACTGACCACGTCTTTCATTGCCATTAATTTGTAGTGAAATTTCCACAATATCAGGTTTGGTGTGGTATGCATAGCCTCCAACTTTTGCGTCACACTATAACATATGAAGATGTAATGAATTATAGTAAGTTGGAGGTAGTGGAAGTGTCTGGCTAGCTAATCGGGCTGTGCTGCGTTAGCCCATCAATTAGGGTGTCGACCCAGGCACAGGAAGCCAGCCTCTCGAGCCGTGCCAGGTCAGTCCGAGCACGTTTAGCCCATGGGTCAGTGTTGGCCCTTTTAGCTCAGCTGGCCCCGAATTTTTTTAAAAATTCCAAACATCCAAAAAAATGTATAGAAATAATAAATAAGGTTTAAAATTGTACAAAATGAGTTCTATACTCATAAAAAGAGACAAATATATTTAAAAATATAATAAAGAGCTTTCTTAATGTTTACATGGCTGGTTTGTTAAAATATTTGCCAAGTAAAAACTCAAGATGAGAAAACTTTGTCAAAGGAAAAAGAGTACAACCTATAGCTCCGCATGCATCCATTGTAACGTCCCAATTTTGGAGTCTATTTGAAGCCTTTAAAAATAAAAGGAACCATTTGTATTTTATTGAATTAATTAAAGCTCAAATTGAAAATTTCAGAAATTGAAAATATTTTAAATGATTAAAATAAACTTCAATGAAATTCAAATTTTTTATTCTAGTTCTTTAGGTTTCAAGGAATTTTGTGGAATTTTCTTGGTTTTTCTCTTTATTTATTTTATTTTTGGATTTTCTTTCTTTCTTTTTCTTTTTCTTTTTCTTTCTTTTGGCTCCTTTGCCTTTGTCCTGACCTAAGCCACCCGTGCCTCCCCGGCCGCCCCCGCCCCTTGTCGTCGGTGCTGCCCTCGCCACTTGACCTCGCCGGTCCGGTCCGTCCCTACCACGCCACCAAGACCCACACCGCCTCGCCTCGCCCCTAGCCCACCAACTAAGCCGTCAAGGCCGCCCAGGCACTATTGCTTCCCATCAACCGTGCGTAGTGCACGATGTACCATTTCCATTTAAATCAGAGGCACCACGACCCCACTACCATCGCCCACGTAGTGCTACCTTCAATTCCACGCCACCATCATCCCTCGCATTCAATTTTGTCGTTTCCCGTCGACGTTCAATGTTAACCGAAACTATCACCTTTTTCCCACAGACGTTTCACATCGATTCGAACGCTGCCTTCACACTATAAAGGGAGCACTGTGTGTCCCTTGCTCCCCTCTTCAACTCACCTCAAACCCTAGCATCTATCTCCCCTTCGTTTGCCCGGAACGCACGATGCCATTCACCTTCTTCTCTAGGTTCGACCACATCGCCATCGAGTCGATCTTCTTCTCTGGTGAGTTTCCACCAAATTGACCGTGTTACATCGTGTTCCTGGTCATCTTCTATCTACCCCCTCCTCAATTTTGGGTTTCTCGTCGCCGGAGCATGCCGTCACCACCATACCATCATCCCACTACTGGCCACCGCCGCTCCTCCTTGGCCACCCCCATGCTACCCCAACCCCGCCACCACCTTCCCCTTGCTGCCGTGTAGCCCGTGCTCGCACCACCCTTGCCTGGCCGCCGCCCGTGCGCCTCCACCCGCGCTGGCGCCGATCGCCGCCGCCTAGAGTGCATGTGCCCTGCTTTGCTTCTTCTCCGTTTCTTCTTGCAAATGCTCCTTGACTCACTTACAAATGGGACCCCATTGTCAGACATTTCCTTTAATCATGTAATCCTGAAAACTAATATTCTCTAGAATATTCGCCTCCTCTTTTTCCTAGAATTTCCATTTCTGACAAACTTACGAGTGTTCGTTCTCCTTCAGACAAACTCTGATTTTGTCGATTCTTGTTCTTAAATTCATCTAAATTATTAATCTATCTATCAGTACCTATTTGTTAATTTTAGGATTTTATTTGGATTTATTGTATTTATTCATCTCGATTTATCAAAATCTGGCGTTTCTGAAGCCTTCCTGGACCAGTCTGCCAGAGCAACTCCAACCTTCGACGTAGGCAAGTCGTAGACCTTTGATTATGTTGTACCCATTATTGAAAAATTATATTGTTTTACATCAACATACACTGCTAATTTTATATCAATTGTTTTCGGGAGTAGCTAATTACCTAATTGACATTATGCCACCTTGACTATTGTGAATGTCGTGTATCCTTCGACACCATAGGAAGGGTTGATATTAGTTGGACATAATTGTAATACCAATATGGGTGGCGTAGTATGCTTAGTTACGATGGGATCTTGATCACATGTTCAATAATGCTAAATTTGACCTTATGCTATATGGAATTATGGTGCGATGCCATTGTCGTGCAACTGTGGTGTGAGATCACTGTTGTGCTGATTGTGGTGCGATGCTATTGTTATAAAATTTTGTGCCATGGAAGGGTTGTCATTGGTTTGGGTGAACAAAATGATTTATGCTCGGGCGAGTGATTGTGCAGTAAAGGGGGTGCATGAGGCACATTGTTTTGGATGAGGTAGTCTCGCCCGAGTAATCACTAAGGACTTAATCTTGTTCACCATTGATCTGAGCCTTATCGTACAACCACGTGTCTAGTATGGGATGGACCTGGCTAATTAATTAGCAATGTCTTGATTTTAGTTCTATTTTTGGAAGCGTGAATACTACGATACACTACCACACAAGCATCCGCACCATATAAGTACATATGCCTTTAGGGATAGTAAAATACATGGGGTAGGACGGGGACTACTACGTAATGACCGACCATCAAGGTGGACCGGGCCATTTTCCTTCCTTACTAGCTAGGCGTTGAACTCCTCGCCGCCTTCCTTTCCCTTGTCGCGGAGTGTCCACGCCGGCCGGTATGTCAAGTCGCCCATGTCCCGCGATTTCATGATGTAAGTTCATCGATAGTGGAAATCGGAAGAATGATGTAAATTCTTCATAACTCACGCCGTCGACACGGATTACGCCCAACGATCGGATACATCGGGCGGCGGCTCACCGCATGAGCCTTTCCTTGCCCTTGTCGCAGATCGCCCACGCTAAGTCATTATGTCAAGTCATTCATGTCTGCGATTCCATGATGTTAGTGGGCCGATAGTGAAAATCGTAAGAATGATGTAAATTCTTCAGAACTCACGTCGTGGATACGAGTACGCCGGGCGATCGGATACGCCAGGGCGGCGGCTCACCACATGAGCCTTTCCTTTCCTTGTCGCGGATCGCCCACGCCGGGCCGGTATGTCGAAGTCGCCCATGTCCCGTGATTGTATGATGTAAGTGAAAACGTAATAAGGATGTAAATTCTTCATAACTCACATCGTCGATATGGATTACGCCTGGGCGACTACTAGGCTCCTTCGGTGCGTCCTCAACAGGGTCCGGTACGTAAGGTTTCCACCGCACAAAGTTCTCGGCCCGCACCGAGTAGTTCAACATATACTTCTGCCGATGAATGCCCGTCAGACATCTCCGGCCGCCGATCCATCGAAGAAGTGGCGGCGCATCTCGCTACCATTTCGTGGGGATGAAGTTAAAACTTTAAGGAATTCAACGCTATGAAAATCAATGCGTACAAAGAAATGCTTACGAGGTGGTGCCCGCGACATGTAGTACGCCCGCCGCAGTGGTGGGTGTGTGGATCAATGATCTCGCCGTTCGCCACACACACATTGCGGATCGGAAAACGTGGTGGTACCGGAGCATGTTTCATTGATTTATCCGGTATTGTAGCTGCTTCTTCTATTTAACTAAATTTTGCTTCTTCAACATCCTCGCAGAGAAGTTTGTCAAGAGTCCATAGTCGGGTATCTATTGTGTAGTGTTGTGTAGTGTTGGGTTTGGTTCAACCCCCTTTTATAAGCCCCATGGTGGCATGGTGTGGTTAATTTCATGTCCAATTCTAAAAAGCTGAGGAGGTACATTGTTGTCATGTCCATCTGGTCTTTTCACTGCGTAAAGCTGCCCCGCGTGGTCTTGTCACTATGCAAAGCTGTCTCCTTTGGTCTTATCACCGCAAAGCTGCCCTGTGGTCTTGTCATCGCGCAAAGTCGTCTCCTTTGGTCTTATCATCGCGCAAAGCTGCCTGTGTGGTCTTGTCACCGTGCAAAGCTGCCTGTGGTCTTGTCACAGCATAAAGTCGTCTCCTTTGGTCTTATCATCGTGCAAAGCTGCCTGTGTGGTCTTGTCACAGCAAGAAAGTCGTCTCTTTGGTCTTATCATCGCGCAAAGTCGCCTGTGGTCTTGTCACAGCAAGCAAAGTCGTCTCCTTTGGTCTTATCATCGCGCAAAGTCGCCTGTGGTCTTGTCACAACAAGAAAGTCGTCTCCTTTGGTCTTATCACTGCTCAAAGCTGCCCTGTGTGGTTTTGTCACTATGCAAAGCTGCCCCGTATGGTCTTGTCACTGCGCTTTGGTCTTGTCACTGTGCAAAGCTGCCCCGTGTGGTCTTGTCACTGTGCAAAGCTGCCCCGTGTGGTCTTGTCACTGCGCAAAGCTGTCTCTTTTGGTCTTATCACTGCGCAAAGCTGCCCCGTGTGGTCTTATCACTGTTGAAAGCTGCCCCCTCCACCAGGCGCGGTACGGACCTGCCCCCTCCGCCAGGTGCGGTAGGGACCTGCCCCCTACGCCTATTTAAACGCGTGGCCACACACTCGCCGATCGCTCCTCTCAGAATCTCCCTCTTTCGAGGTGCCTCCTCTCCGCACCTAACATTTTTCTTTGTCCTTTGTTTGAATTCGTTAGTCGTTACTAATGCGATGCATGTTCGAATTTGCGCCTTCCGTGTCTGAGGTTAAGAGTCGGTAACGCCGTAACGGTAAGTTCATTTCAGAACGCACGATGGTTCTTATGTCAGTGTGTTCGCGGAAATATTGTCTTTTGTTAGAAATGGAGACACCGTGACGTGTTCCATGGTAACGCGGCGTGCGGTCCGCACGGAGTTGATTTGTCCACCGCCAAATACGCTTTGCTAAACGTTCCCAACCTGGCACGCGTTGATTTGCTGGAGCTACGACGGTGCATTCGGTAGTTGTTTGATAGGCATGTCGCTAGGAACAAGATAGTAATAGAGGCGGTCACCGCCACCATGGTCCCACCACACGGGCAGATGTTGTGGGGCCTGGCGAAGGTGACCAGCAGTGCCATGTGGGCAGAGTACATGGAGATTTTAAGATCACTACCAAATCTTCAAATCCACCTAGAAGCAAAAGTTCTCCCAGAAGACTTATCATAATCCCTAGGTTCAGATTCGATCCCCAAACCTATATACCTTAGGATCACCCACTTAAAGGATTACGATGATTCAATCAGGATCACCCTTAACTAGATAGGTATCACAATCCACCACTCCACAAGTTTCCATTGTAGAACTTCCTCAAGACTTCCTGCAACCAAACAATTCAAGTTTGATTTATCCAACCATTTTGTCACTATCTATCCAGCCAAGGTTTTGTCCTATTCCAAAATCAGCAAGGTATTCCTTCATACATACCTTCCAATTACCCAACAACTATATTTGAATTACAAAATCTGATTCAAGATGTATCTCTATCATCCAATCAGGATTCCTTTCAAGTCCAGATTCTGCTATTCAATCAGACTCGAACGGTTTCAATACAATCCACATTTTGATTGTAAGATTCTAATTAAAATTGCACTCGATTTCAAATTCGGGAATATTCAATTCATTCCATTAATCAAGACAACATTTCAAGTTCATATCCCCTTCACAGATTACTTCTACCAGCACAAGCTATGCAACCCATCATCAGGGGGGGTAAGCCTCAGATATACATTCAACATTTCATGGCATTTGAGTCCTCATTTCTTATTCCTATATACCCTTTACAATTATTAAGACATTCTCCCCTAGGCATCTTCTATAGGCACCATTTATACTACCCACCAATCTGCCCTTCTTTGAGCTATTTAACAACAAAGCACACCCACCGATATACTCCAGAATCCACTGGAGCTCCTCATAACCATCAACAAACTCTAAAATCTTTGATTCATGGAAACGGATTCACAAAGGCTTCTCTAAAGCTACTAGCTAAGTCTCCAAATGCATCGGTGGTTTAAGCAAACATGCCTCATAAGAGGCTGGCACACTCGGAGTCTTGAACCATCTCAGATTATCCTTCTCGGGCATCCAAATAGCTAGAACACAAAGGCTTGATCCTATAGAATTTCCTAGAGGAAAGAGAATTCATTTACCCTTGTAAAACGTTGAGGCAAGCAAAATGATAAGAGGGAAAATAGGGTAAGAAAAGATACAGAAAAGGGAATAAGAATAGAAAGATGACTCAGATAAGGAAAGAACAAGTTATTTCTTTTGTTGTAAAAATAAGTTTTGAAATCTTCACTAACGTCCATTTTACTAGGTTGCGACCTGCAGTCGTGATGCTCTCATACCACTTTTGTAACGACCAAACCCTAGGGCACCCGAGAGGTCCTCCAAGAGCTCTTGGAAAGTCTATGAGGACCTCCCAGGAGGTCCAAAAAGAAGGACCTCTCGGACAGTCCACCAAGACCTCCCAGGAGGTCCAGCAGGACCACCTGGAAGTCCAGGAGGACAGACCCGAGGAGGTCGTGGAGCCAGGGAGCACCCTCAAAAGATCTCCCACGGCCAGACCAGGGGAAAGTGTGGAGGTCTGTGGTCATCCCAAGACCACCCACGACCCACCGAGGAGGTCGTGGAGGGCCGAGACCACCACAGACCACACACGCCCAACCCCGAGGGTGGTCGGGAGGACTGAGCATACTCGTGGTTCCTCGTGCATACCGAGCTAGTCCCAAGGATCATGGCTAGCTCTTCACAAAGAACAATGGTGATAGCATTGCAACACGACCACTTTTATTAAGATCAAGGAAGTTGTTTACAAGAGAACTTACAAGCCAAAGAAACAAAATACAAGCAGAGGGATAACATATAGGCCACCGATACACCACAGCAATCGGCGGAGGGCTTAACTTAGTCGATCAGACCACTTGGTCCACAACAAGCTCAACCTAAGGCTTCCATACCTCGCTAAAGACAAAGAAGAAGCAAGAGTGAGCACAACAACCGTGCTCGCAAGTTACACCGTTAGATAACAAAATGACATGCATAAATGGATATCACAATGGAAGGCTTAATATGGTTGATTTGCATAAAGCCATGTTTATTTCCAATTACCAAGATAGGTTCCAAAGCATCATACAATAAATAAAATTCATTTAGTAAATTTGTTTTCAGCTTGATATTCATTCATCACAAGTGGTGAAGGATACCCTCCGTCACAAGGCTCCTCGCCCAACCCATGGGATAGCAATCCCAAAATCGGTTTAATAAACATTTCAAAAACCCAAAACCAACATCTAACTCGAGTGGCACGCCAAAGATGTCCATGACCGTGACACGGCTATTCAATAGATTTAACTCGCAGAGGATGTGCACTTTACCCACATGACATGATTCCTCTAGTTTATCCCAGATCCGCCGATGCCACCTCTCACTACCAAAGGTAAGAGGTCTAGAGTTCATGACAAAGCCTTTGAAATGCATTGTCCCACCACACCTCTCCTTGCTAAGGTTTCGCCTCCTTTGGATTCACCCGCAGATCCGGGCCCCTCTTGCACCAAAGGGAACATAGGTCATAAAAGACCATTTTGGTCATAGAAGACCTCCCACTCCTCCAATTGGATCAACTGTGGTGGAAGTTCTGCAAATTACTTAGCTAGGTCCCACACCTCACACTAGAGACATGTGGTTGCACGGTTTTGGCATAGCCCATCATAGGCCTAGCATTGGCGGCTCAAAGACCGGTCCTCAACTGACTTGGGCGACAATCACATACCCTCGACCTCCACCTTTTCCAGATAGAGTCCGTGCACAAACCTTGCACCACCTAAGCCAACCATTTCGCCAAGTCCAAATCCATTTTCCATTTTCCTTTCTTTGCTTCCCCAAAGAATATTTCCATACGTCCATGACACCCCAATGTCATGGCCAAAACATTTAAATCCGTAGTTGGTCATGATGGTAAAGATTTTCCCAAATCAAGTACTTTTGGTCTAAGCAAGTCTAAGCATTTGGTTTTACAATTGTTATTGGTTCACACTATTGTATCAACCAGATTTTGCCTAATGGTGACAATAAGTAGGGTACAACACCAAAGTCGGCCATATGAAAGAGATAGGCATAACTATGGATTTGAAGACAGGTATTGAAATAGCTTGATAGAAATAAGTATGCAGTGTACTTTGAAACAGAACATAAGTAATTTAAGATACTGGGTGCAATATGGTCAAAAGTGTAACTTGCCTCTTACTTGATAGCTTAAGAATCTATTCTTCCTCACAGCTCTGGCTCTCTAGAACGCCAAGATCTACACGGGTACAAAGCAAAGCAAATAAAGATCCAAATGAACTGAGCAAGAAGTAAAAAGCAGAGGATGATACTAAAAAGAAAAACCAGAGAGGATCCTTGGGAGGAGGTCCGATGGGTGAAGGGCTCGGTCTCAAGGAGGTCCGAACCAGAGGGGCTTGGAGAGCTCCTCAAAAACAGAGAGCTGAGAGCAGAGGTCGAAATGAAGAACAGGGAGGCAGTGGGTGTTCCTGGTGCTCTATTTAAAGGAGAGAGAATAGAAGCACCATAAACAGAGGATGTCCAAATTCAGTGTATTGGTACAAAGGCACACTGTGTGCCCCAGGTACGAAAGAGAATAAAGAAAGCAAGGGATGTGACAAAAAGTAGAAATGAGGACAAGGGTAGATGGCAGCATTTAATGTGACTCATCCCACATCCAATGCACTTAAGAGCCAAGGGAAATCAGTCAAAGGGGTGAACAGCTTGGTCAAAGGGGACGGTCCAAGGCGGAGGTCCTGAAGACAAACAGGGAGGTCTTTGAGGAAAAAAGGTCCTAAAGGCCACAAGGAGGTCTAAGGACATGAGGTGCAAAAGACAGTCTAAACCACAAAGGTCTAAACACAAAAGGGAGGTCCAGACCATAAGGGTCTGAACACCATAGGGAAGTTGGAACCTAAAGGAGGTCCAAAACTCAACAGGGAGGTCCGGACATGGGGAGGTCCTTAGCGAGTGATATCAACTCAGGGGAGGTCTCAACGGCTGGGGTGAAATCAAGAGAGCTTTAATCGATTAAGATCAAGGCAAGGGGAGGTCCAAAGGATATGGAGGCCCAAAGGGCTAAGAGGTCTTAAAGACTTCAAGGAGGTCCTGGACAGGAGGTCCAGAAGACACACAATGGGGAGGTCTTATGGACAGGAGGTCCAAAAGACACACCCACGAGATGGTCCTGAGGACAGGGCCCACAAAAGGCTGGTCCTGACGGTCAGATCTCACAAGGGGGGGAGGTCTGACGGTCAAGATCAAAAGCCAGGAGAGGTCCTAACGACCAAGAAAATAAGCAAAGGAGATCTGAGCGGCTCAGAGATGATCAAAGGAGGTCGGAGCGGTTTAGATCATCTCAAAAAGAGGTCTGGATGGCTCAGATACGATCAAAGAACATCTTAACGGTCTAGACCTGCTGGGAGGAGGTCTGGGCGATTAGGATGTGGTCAAAGGGTAGGGAGGTCCAACAGACACAACCAGGAGGAGGTCCTCTAGACAGGAAGTCTAACGACCTACTCACGGGAGGTCCGAAGGTCAAGCTCAAATCAAAAGGTGGAGATCTGATGGCTAGGACCTCACAAGAGAGATCCTAACGGTTACGATCGGCAAAGAGAGGAGGTCCGCGTAAGCAAGGATACGCGGGAGGAGCTGGTGCCATCCGATCTTGATCGAAGCGAGGGAGGCGATCGACGCCTGACCATCCGAACGCATTCCTCAAGATCGGACTGCTCCGCACTTAATCGAACGATCCTTAAGCTAGGAAAGTCAAACCCGAGCAAAGACAGACCATAGGGGCAAGCAGTAGGTCCAAATGCTATGGAGGTCTGGACCCTAGGTGAGACCAAAGGGGATCCGATTGAATACTAGGAGTTTCATTTAAGCACAGGGGTGGTTCAATCGAATGCAAAGAAGGTCAAATGGGACACGAGTGGGTTCAAGTGAATTACTGGGCGTTCTAGTGAGCATGAGGGAGACTCGTGCAAAAGACTTGAGGGGAGGTCTAGCATAAGAGTATACCCAAACAAAGAATGAGGTCTATGATCACACAGGGATATAGACATCGAATAGATCAAGACAAAGAAGAGATCCGCACCATAGGTGAGGTCCAAGTGGTAAGGAGGTTTGGGCATACAAAAGGGTCTAATCATCCGAGAAGTCTAGACTTAGAAAAAGTCTGAACATAGGAAGGAGGTCTGAACCAAAGAGATTCAAACCAACAAAGAGATCCAAAGCGGCCCAAACCAAAGGGAAGGTCTGGACACAGAGAGGATCGGATCTGAAGAGAGTACTCAAATAAAAAGGAAAGTGGTTTAAAGCCACAAGGATGATCTAGACCTCAGAGGAGGTCTAGCTACAAAGGAAGCCTAAACCTCAAGGGAGGTCTAAACTACAAAAGAGAGATTAAGAGAGAGGTCCCGACCCAAAGGTGGTCTGGACCAAAGAGGTAGACTAGACAAAAGGTCTCAATAGAGAGAGATTGCCAGGGGAGAGGAAAGACCCGAAAAGACAAGGAGGAGATAACAACAACAGAGGTCAAACAAGAGGGACGATCTGGACATATAAGAATGTCCAAATATAGGATAGAGGAAAGGGAACCCTTATCAAGAAAAGGAAAGCTAGCTCCAAAGAGCTAGAGCAACACCAAAAGAGCTAAGTTTTGGATTAGTTGAAGTTTAGTTAAGTCATTTTAAACTCTTCAAATTCTGAAATTCTCAAGTTAAGCTTTGAATTATCATCAAAACCAAATGGTTCTTTTTATTTTGAAAATTTTCAAAAGGCTCAAAATCGTATGCTATGAGAGGAGAGCCAAGCGTGTGTGTGTGTGTGTGTGTGTGTGGGGTGGGGGGGGGAGGAGGAGAGCAGAGCCAGGCGCAGGGGAAGCAGGAGGGAGAAGGAGGAGGAGAACGGGGAGGCGGCTGCGGGGATTGGGGATATCGAGTGGGGATGTAGGGTTAGAAGCAAAAAAAAAGGTGCGGCGGGGAAAAAGGGTCCCGAGTGTTTACATTTCTATGCACTTGGGATTAGATTTGATCTCCCGAGTGTTATGGGAAACACTCGGGAAAGTTATTTCTACCAAGTGTTGATTTCCCTTCCCGAGTGTCCTATGAAACACTCGGGACCTGCTCGAGTGTTTTCGTCCAGACACTCGGTAAACATATAGGCACTTAGGAACTAAGCAGTTTCTGGTAGTGAATTCAGGTGATTGAGAATTAGCAAACGCTTAAAAAAAGGTTGTTTTTTTTTGGTGGTTAAAGGTGGTATTTTAGTAAACCTATTTTTATTTTAATGTTTCCAATGTTTCTTGCAATTTTATGCCTCAAGGGACTTCCATACTCCTAAGTATATATATTTTTTTGCAAAAAAAAAAAAAGATCTTGCTGAAACCAGGCAAATCGTTATATCTGCCATGGCCAGAAACCGACATTAATCGTCTTATTAATATGGGGATTCTGAGCTCTAATTTATAAAATCACTTGATATACTCGGTCTTGAATGACTATGCACATCTCAAGAGCTGCAAAAGTGCAGACGATGGACAGTTCAACATTATGTTCATGACTTATGAGAGAAATAGAAGAGCTATAAACTACATATTCAATCAAAAGGTAGCATGTTACCTTCGTTTGAAGCTCTCATAGCTTAAATTATTTGCAGAAAAGTCCAAAATCTAAAATTAATTACACTAATTTTATATATATATATATATATATATATATATATATATATATATATATATATATATATCGAATCTAAAAAATTTAGGTACCCAAGCACAACGACACGTAGAATGCATAGCTTTCTAATTAACTCTGTTTTAATTATATAATAGATTATCATCTAAAAATATATAATAGATTATCCAGCATGCCAGTTACCTATGAGGTAAGCATGAGGTACTGATCGAGAGGTCCAGCAGCTACTAACGGTAATCCAATTGAGCAGATGTTCGAATTAGCTAGTATAATCCGTCAAAGGTGGAAAGTTTACCACGAGTAAGAAAATGAAAAGTTGCCTTGACAGTCAATAAAAGCACCGTTGTTTTTATCTTACTAGGAGGATATACGCGCGATGCCACGCCGTTGAGTTAGAAAAAATTGGTTTGTTAGATGTATAAAACAAATATGTTTTACTTTGAATGGGCAATTTCGATGAGAATGTTAAGTCGGGATATAGTGCTTTTAGTTCTATTGGATATGTTAGCAGCTTATATGTTGGTAACTTCACTGGTAGTAATACCGGTAGTAATAGAGAACGTGAGTAACATGGTTTATTCTGTATAGTTGTAGATGTTAGACAGGAGATGTTTATATCTCGACAATTAGGTAGTTTCCAACGTGTTTTTAGCATAAAGGCTGTTTTGAACTATACACGAAGAATTCAATTGGTAGAGACCGTAAGCGCTGTATATATATACATACAACAATTTTGGTTTTTTTATAATTGATTGTCTTAGGAGCAAGACAAAGTGTTAAAATTCATGACTATGGATGAATACAATCAGCAAACAATAGATTAGATGAACGCATAACTATAGTATGAGTATGAAATGAAATATTCACGAAATCTATCTTAGATACAAATAAATAATAGTCGAAAGGAAAAATTGAAGGCTTGCAAATGATCAATGAACAAAGACTCTTTTCAAGCACGTATGAACTGCTGAACAAATACTAAGTTGACGAACTTGTCATGTAAAAAGATTCTAGACTAAGGAAGATGATATTGTTGCTCATTCATAATTTGTTTTATAATATTATGCTAGATTTCAAGCACCAGTCAGAACAAAAAAATTTAAAACATATATCTATCTGCAATCTCTAATACTAACATTAAAACATGTATCACTCTCATTACAAAATTCAATAAATATACCTGTTAGTTTGGGAAATCGGACGTCGCTGGGCTAAAAAAGAAGTATGATTAGATTGGTTGCTTATTAGGTTTCTTTGACATAGATGTCGGTGAGCTAAAAAAGAAGTATTATTAGATTGGTTGCTCATTAGGTTCTTTGACATAACCAAACATATCTATGTTTCGGATACCTCCTTCCCTTCATATAGTAAGAGCAATTGGCATATGCCTCAAGCAATATCGCGAGCTGAAATCTACAATAGACTGTTGGTGGACATAAACAATAAAGAATGCAGTTATATTGGAGTCCGTTGGTATCAATGGCTATTTTTATAACCTGATAAGATAGGATTGGTGTTACAACAAGAAAAAAGGAATTTGTTTATGAAATGTAAAGCATATTCTCGCATACCATAAAAAGGGTCTATGAAGCTCATATAAAGCACCTATCATATAGGCTATGAATGCAAAAATAGATGTGCTGCTATGATACATACATGTGGCAAATCTTCCCAATAAGTAACACCTAAGAAGCAAGTCTTGTAAACTATGGACACTTCAGGTATGAGGCGTGCTAAAGGAGTTATGCATATTTATGACTGTGAGCTCCTCCATCTGCGCAGGACCAAATGCGGATAGTGAAAAATAGATGGATATCAATTAGAATGGTATAAAACACCACATGCTATGGTGTTATCAAATGGCACTCTACCTTGTTTGTTTTGTTTGCATTTATGCATCAAGATCCGGGAGCACCCAACTAAATGGGAAATTGGTCAACATGATCATATAACAAACATATGGCGGCAGCGAGGGATGAAATACACGTATTTGTACATACAGGCTGATGATCATATTCAGTAGGAAGCGCAGATGATTCAACAGTGGTCGAAGCTCACGCATACGTAATTTACATGTTAGAAAAAGCATTTCGGGTCGTGGTCTTTGATTATAATCAGATAGTGTATAGGATGCACATGTCCATTTCCTCATAAAGTAATGGGCATGTTAGTTCATAGGTATCATGGCTAATTGCTGCCAAAAGATTATCATTGTGATGATAGGAGGGAACCAAATAGAGATCCCTATAGTATGCTAGTAGGAGCAAAAAGAACCCCGAGCACTTCTAACTGTTCAAGTATTCTCAGAGCAAGGAGGGCACTTTTTGCTCGGAAAGGAAATTCATACACCAAATGACCTAAATATAGGAAATAGAATGTTAAAGCTACAAAAGCTAGCTCCTAAGCATCTTGACACAAAATGCTAGGCAGCTTGTAGTGTTTATCAAAGATTTTCTTCTAATCTTGATGGCTGCTTTGGAGATTGTGTTGTTCCTGATACTTCAGAAGCATTTGCCTTCGATTATATTTGCTAACTACAAAATAAACATCCATAGGTATGCATATAATCTACAGAGCTTCAGACATTAACCTAATTACAAAAGATGAGAAGCTCACACCAACCGAAGTAAAAAACTGAATTGTCAGATGTAAACATAATGCTTGTCCTCTGTTAGTTCATACTTGACAAATGACAGCCAGATAGGTTGAGCCCTAAACTACAATGAGAATTGAATTTTAATACATATAAAATCAGTGACAAAGCATAACTGAAGGCTTATAAGAACATTTCCTTTACAAAATGTTTTGCACTCATGTCAAAATCAGAAAGTGCATTCCCAGCAGTTGCCTATAAAGAATAGATATGGTTAACAAATCCATGTAAATCTTTCTATTTTATACATAAATCTGTATAAGATGGTTCTTCTCAACTTTCATGTGACGATCTGAAGCAGGGATCAGATTTCCTATTGACATTATGAGAACAATTTATAACTCATTTATATACTTTCAATTTCAGTTTAGTATTGTACAAACAGAGTGATGGAAGGGTTCATAAGTTTTAGCACAACAATATGCTGTGCAACAAGGCCTAACAAATATAGCCGATAGACGAAAAAGCCATTTACTTACATCAATCTACTCAAGGTGAATCATTTACATTTTTTGCTTCAGGTAACTAATATGATTTGCATGTTCACACCTTTGCAAATTTTCCAATCAAGATGATAAAGCTAATCTCCCGAATCGCCGAACATGCCGGATAAGTATGAAGAATTAACCTACGAATGTAGGTTGCCCTTAAACTATCGACTTCTTCACCATAAAGTTTGCTTTACAACCGATCGATTCAAAAGAATCACCGATAGCGTAATCGACTTCCAACTAAGCAAACAAAAGGAACAAGGGCCATGTTAACCAAGAAAAACATGAATACCATGTAAATGTCATCGGAAGAATTATCAAATACGTCTTTGTGCTAAACAAGAGAAAGTAATACAAGAATACACTAACTGATTTATTTGAATCTTGTTGCAACTGCCACCACTTTGAATCAGATAGCATTTTCTCACGAATTTTATTTTGCAAAACCTCCATTCGTGCTTCATGATCTAAGGTACACTTTTCAAATAATCCATCAATCTCGCTATTCGATAGAAAATATTAAGATATAAGTAAATGGAGAATATGGATGTAGAGAGAGCACAGATAATTTAAAAAGAAAACGCCAACTAGGGGTGGTAACCGAATATTAAGATAATGCCACACTGGCCTCGTCTTAGGTTCCAACTCCAACAATAGCCGAACAATGTTCTCAAGTCAAAGTTGGGGACAAAATTACGATGCAAATATAACCAAATCATCGATAACTTGGATCTACGACACAAATAGTATAATTACCAAGTAATCAAGTTGTTCATTTTAGAGCCAAGAACATCCTAAAGTTACCGCTAACCGACTTACAAAATTATCACATTATCCGGTCATGCTCAATTCCTTAAACCTAAGTTTGCAAGCTAAACCATCTTTCACCGCCAATGTAAGTAATAAATTGCAAGATGTCTCCAACACTAAATATTACATGCGTCTACTAACCTTAGCAAGGTCAAGATGAGGATCCTCCATTGACTTATACAAGATGCCCTCAATTCTGCATTACCTTTTCCACTTCCTCGAGTACACGCTTTAGTATCCCCACCGCAGTTGTTCACCGTAATACCGTATAGTAAACATATTGAATGTACTTAAACTAAAATTAATTGTGGTGTGTAGTGCCTAACAATGAGGCAAGGCACCACAAAAAAACTTGACCCACTCCACTTTAAGTTGGCTCCTGGGCTTCTCAAACCAAACAGTGCAAAGATCACTAAATTCAACCAAGCTTCCTTCTACCCGCTCAACCGCTTAGCACGAGATAATGAAATGTGCTATCATCTGTCTTAACCATTATCTTCCTAAAACAGATATTACATGACAAAATAAACATCCACAGTATACATGTAATCTACAGAGATTGAGATATTGACCTAACTACGAAAGATGAGAAGCTCATACTAACAGTAACTCGTAAAAATGAATTGTCCTATGTAAACATACTACTTGTATCCCGTCACCATACCGACAAATGGCATCCAGATAGTTTGAGCCCCAAACTACAATGAGAACTAAATATTAATGCATATAAAAACAAAGGAGAAAGTATACCTCAAGCCTTATAAGAACATTCTGCTTTTGCGAAATTCTCTTGTCCCATTCAAACTATAGCAATGCATTTTTCTCGTTTTTATGATATATTATTGAAGCTCATTGTTCCAAATTCCTAATAATCTACAATAGGTACTTTCATGGGATTTTTCTACAAAATGAAATGCTACTGCGCTATACTATGTTAAAGAAACCACGATAGAAGCTCAATTCATCCTTAAATGCAATGTCAATTCAAAAAAAGAAAACGTGCTATTGTGAAGACCAACCAGCTATAATAGAAAAAGATAAGCACAATACCTCCTCAACACCTTTATCAACAGATTCTGATGGAAGATTAGGTGCTTGGGATGCTGCTGGAATGATAAAAGTTGTAGGACCAGAAAGGCGACTAGAGGGGGGCGGGGGGTGAATAGACGCTTTCTTGATTTTCACCTTAAATAGATTCAACACGTACTTTTCTCCGATAGCTATGAAAGCTAAGAAAATCAGTAAATGCACAGTGGAAGCCTTGTGCTGAATCTAAATAACCCTCAAAGCAAAATACCCAAAATATAGAGACCCAATCCTCTAGAGCGGTCAGACCAGCGTTCATTGGGTGGTCTGACTGGGGAGCGGTCTGACCGGCGTGTAAAAATTGGTCTGACCGATCCTGTCCAGAACCACTGTTGACAGCCCGAAACCAAAACGAAAATCGGTCTAACTTTTGATCTACACGGCCAATCTTGACCAAATTTGGAACATACCTTCCTAAGGATATTAGGAACCTATTCCAAGCAGTGATTGAGTAGATCTACATCAAAGTTTTGACCTTTTTCTGTTTTACTGAAGGAGGGTTCAAAACCGGGCAAAAACGAAAAACTTGATCCAAACCTTGCTCGTGGAAGATTGATGATCTGAATGATCCTAGATGTGTTCCCACACATCACAGCAAGGTAAAATAGGGCACGAAACTGTGAGGACCCTGGCTTATTTGGCTTGTAATGCTTAGTCATCCATCGACCCTAGCATTACAAACAAAATAATCCGTGTCTTCGAGATATGTATACTTCCCAGAAATGCAGTATACACACCCCTTCACAAAATCATGCATCAATTCCATTCAATACATAGAACCAAAGCACGAACTAGACTAAACAAAAGACATACAATATAGAGAGTTGTTACAAAAGGGGTCGACCGGCCAAATAACAACTAAGAAAGATAAATAACAGCGGAAGCAAAAGCCATAAGATGGCGATAAACAAAAGCCATACAGTTTGCCTAAAGCCCACAAGGCAACCGACCGGGCCTCCAAGCTAGTCGTCCCAACCACTGCACATCTCACAAAAGTAGGGCCCTTGGGGCTCCACCTCCTCTGCAACAAAATAATTAAGCAAAGCAAATGAGTACAAAAATGTACTCGCAAGACTGACGTGTAGAGTAACAGACCTATACATATGCTACATGCAAGCTCATATAAGTGGAGGTCAGAGGTTGTTTTCAAATAAAGCAAGTTTTCATTTGCAATATTTAAATAGATTCAAAGCAGTTTTGCAATTCATTTTTAATTTGCAATTAACAACGAGATAACAACATAATAACAATAGATAGATAACAACAACAATCCTGGAAGTGACTAATCCAGTAGTCACCACAACAATAGCATGAATTACCCATTCATACCACCCATGTCAAATTTTAATTAAAGGTTGTAGTCTAATTCTTGCGGGAAATAACCAAGCTTGTCAATAATCTAGGACGAGGCTATTCGAATATATTTAACCCTGCAGGGGTGTACCAATGTACCCACACGCTAGACCGCCTTTTCGCCACATGATTAAGCACACTTCCTTTGGTATGCTGGCACGGCTAAGTCCTACAAGACATTTCCAATGAATGATGCTAATTAAGAGCCGTGACAACCCAAAGGGTAGGATAAACCGGCCCAGCCTAAGCAACTGCGGGTGCTCTTCCCCTTATAAAAACAGTTTTAACCACCAACGACCCATAATTAACACCTTCCAAAGTACTAAGTCAAGAGAGGTCCCATATCCCCCTCGTGTGATTAGCACGCAAAAGTGCTTGGATCAATGGCGCAAGTAATTCGGTCCTTGGAGACTTAGGCACCATTCCACACACCATGAGATCACACCAACATCCATTGTGCCCAAGTCAATAACAATTTTGTTTTCATTTTTATTTCTTTACAAAGTAACAAAGCACAAGTGCTGGACATAATGGAATAATAATTTTTAGTGATCAAGGTCATCGACATAAGTCGACAACCGCCCATTTCTACCGTTATCTAAGCATTTCTAAGCATTACCAACGAACTACTAAGTGATAAGAGTTCATCCATCGAACTCTAAATCACAGCAAGATAATCCTAGGCTTAGTAGTAGAGAATGAATATTTACCTACAGAGTATGCATCTATAGGGTCAACTAATCGATAATTTAACACAAAGTAAACATGCATACATATAAGTGAATACAAAGTATTAGACTTTAAATTAATGGGATTGAATAAATATGATCAAATTGCTTGCCTTGCTGGAGCTGCTCACTATGCTGCAAAGGGTCACTCACGGGATGAACGCACTCGTCGGCACCTAACGAAAAAGCGATAAAGAATCGATAAGAACGACGAAAACCGAAAAGACTCAATAGAAAAATTTCACCAAATGCTCTGAAATTTTTACAGCAACAAGAGCATGATGTTTAAGGAATTTATCAACAAGAATCAATTGATTTGGATTCTCAATGCAAAAGTTATGGCCAAAACAAATCTGCTCAGCCTGGAAATTGCTAGAAAATTCAAATCGGTTACTGTTCATCCGAATTAAATTCTTTAGCACAATTTTCCAAAGAGGTGTTGCACCTGGTATTTTTATGGTAAATCAAGCACCTCATGATATGAATAACACAATTGAGTTCACCCCATTTGGAGCTATGATGCATGTTTTATGATTTTTCAAAGGCATGCAAAAGAGCACAAATAAAATGCACCCACAATTCTTTTGAAAATAGCGACATGCCTAAATCCTACTCTACCATTTAGTACACTAATATAGGAAGCCAACAAAGTTGGTTTCACTCAAAAAGGATCTATAGAGGATTACTTATGCATTTTACAAGTTAATTGCAAATTTTGGAGCAACATTTAAAGTTAATTTTGAAACCAATTTACCAATCCATTTTCTGGAGCTGAAATAAACTTACAACCATTTTTAGATTAAATTTTAGTTCAAACCAGAGCTACCAAAATTTGAATCAACTCAAATGGAGCTAAAATGAAATAGTTATGTATTTTCAAAGTTTATTACCTTTTTCAGTTCACAAATAAAACCTTCGGGAAATCCTAAAATCATGACGACGTGGAAAAGTCTGGACCGTTGATCTTGGATCCAACGGCCCAAGATGAACTGGACATCGCGAGCGCGCCCGCGCGAGCTCAACCGAGTACGTGCCGTTGATCGTGGATCCAACGGCTCACAAGCACCGGGTGCTAACACGCTTAACGCGGCGCTGCGTCGACGTGCATAATCTCACCATCGATTCTGAAATGGACGGCTCAGATGGATATTGCGCGGCGCACGCACAGCGGCGGTTTAAAGGGCGTGGGACCCACTCGCTAGCGACCCATTAAGCCGCTTAAGGACACATTAATTACTAACTAATGATTTACATGATGATTAGCCATTAATTGGGGGGGGGGTTGTCCTAAATGATGACGGCATAGTGCCGCTCGTCTGACAAAACTCCCGCCGGCAAAGAAATGGTCACCACCGGCGATATAGGTCACGGCGGCGCACACCGAGGGCACCGACGAGTCCGCAATAGTAGTGCGCACACGAGGGTACCACTCACATCGGCGGCGACTGCCCAGAACGGCGGCGAGCCGGAGGAGAATGGAGGTGACCAAAACGGCCGAAAGTGAAACATGAAGTAAAGCTCCGCATTGTTCAGGTAAGCAGGTGCCCAGCCATCTAGGGACTACTTAGAAGGTACCTGAGCATGGAGGAGGCTCGGAGGGGGAAGGAGGAGCTCCGGCGACGAAAGAGCTTGCTGGACCCGAGGACGATGAAGTGGAGGACACGGCCTGAGCAAAATTAACCAGACCGGGTCATCAATAAAGCTTCCATATAGCCCATAGGTGGCCCACGAGCAAGTAATTGGAAGATGGAGGACTTACCGGAGCTGAGGAAGAAAGGAGGTGATTTCGGCCGACAACGAACAAATCCCCAAATGTGACCTTCTCTGTGAATGTCAAACCAAATTAGGTTAGGGGATTTGCTTAGGAAGATGAGAGGCATGAGATGACGCGAAAGAATTGATGGAGGAACCACTGGAGCACCGAGGAGGAAGAAGCTTGCTTGTGGCCTCCAATGGCGATTTTAGGGTTTCAACGAATTGAGCTCAACCAAGCACCGAGGAGCAAGGTGAAACTTAGGAGGTGTTTAAAGGAAGCCAAGGAGGTGCTGGGGGAGGTTTTTATAGCCCGAGTGGCACAGGTGGAGCTAGGGCAGCAACAATGGTGGTCCACGGTCCACGCCTCTTCCATGGACGAGGGGAGTAGGTGAAAAGCTAACAATGGAGACTTTGGGGCTAAAGGCACTGGTGCGCATTAAGTGCTTGCAGCAAAGAGCTGTTGTGAGGTGACAAGGCACTGCTCTCCCTCTGCCATGGCGCATGCACGTGAGACCGAGGAAGGAGAAGAACAGGTGCGGCGCAGGCCCACCAGTCAGCGGAAGAGAAAGGGAACGGCTCGAGCCGGAACAGACACGGGCAGGTCGTGCCCAACCCACAGTCATGAGTGGGTTGATTTCGACCGTTAGATAAGTAAAGCGGGAGGTCGTGACCATTGGATCTGAATCGGGGGTTCCGAAAAGGAAAGGGGGAGGTCGTGACCGCTAGATCCTCATCGCATGGCTCCGACAAGGAATAGGGAGATCGTGACTGCTAGATCTTCATCGCACGGTTCCGACAAGAAAAGGGAGGTCGCACGCTGAAAGGAGATAGGAGGTCGTGGCCGTTGGATTTGCATCCAATGGCTATCAACAGAGGTGGGAGGTCGTGGCCGTTGGATTTGCATCCAATAGCGATCAACAGAGGTGGGAGGTCTTGGCCGTTGCACACGACGCTGATAAGAGATGGGAGGTCGTGGCCGTTGGATATCGATCCAATGGCCGTTGCGCACGACGTTGAAAAGAGATGGGAGGTCGTGGCCGTTGCGCACGACGCTGAAAAGAGAGGGGAGGTCGTGGCCGTTGGATTTCGATCCAATGGCGCACAACAGAGAGGGGAGGTCGTCTCCGCTAGATCTTGATCTAATGGTGACGAAAGGAGATGGGAGGTCGTGGCCGCTAGATCTGGATCTGACGGTGACGAAAGGAGATGGGAGGTCGTGGCCGATGGATTTTGATCCAACGGCGCACGATGCTCGCGTGAGGGAGGGGCTCGGGCTGAGCTGGGATGTTGGTTGGGTTCAACCAACTGAAGGTGGCACGGACCCAAGGAACAGTGCCCAGATTTGAGTTTAATTTTGAAGGCTGAGTTTGGAAGAATTTCTAGAGATAGCAAACCAACTCCAAAATTTCTGAAATTTTGACTGGAGCTTCCTCACTCCAGGATTAACCTTACGTAAAATTTCTAGAGATTTTTATGCACTGCATTTTTCTCAAGAAATTCATCAAGGGCTGTTCTAGGGTTTGACCAAAGGTCAAACTGGTTTGACTTACCTCCAAAAATTATCAAATAATTTCTAAAAATTATGAAAGTTTGCTATCCCCAAAACCAAGAAAAAATATTTCCAAAGGTTGGATACCAGATTCATGCCAAAGTTGATTAAGGGTTTGACTTTAGTCACAGGAGGTTTAGGTTTTTGAATTCCACAACTCTTGACAAGAATTATAGAAGAGGATCAAAAGTTTCAAGATGTGAGAAAAGTTTTAATTTCTACTCATTTAATTACATTTGAAACAAACACCCATATTAGGTTACATTTGAAACACAAACTCTGGTTTGGTTACATTTGTACATTTGGGATGTTACAAAATAAACCAAAAACCACAGGATCAGGGAAGCACCAAAAATCATGAAAAGAGAAGGGAAAACACAAGAAGACTCATCTTTGAACAATCACCCATAGATTGATTCACGGTTGGTTGCTGGTTACAGCCACTCCATCCATGGAGGACAAAACTCAATCCATAAGCACACAACTCAACACATCTCCCTAGAACCCTAAGCCTCTCCTCTTTCTCCCTAAGCCCTAAGACAAACTAGGGTTTACAATGAAGTGCTTGGTTAGCTGCTGAGAACAGCCCCCTCTCTATTTGTACTAGAGGCTTAGCTTCTAGAAGAGTTAACCCTAATTGGCTCCCGTTAAGGCCTAATACAAACGGGTCACACACGCACGTATTTCAAAGCGCCATCTTCACTTCTTTTGACCTAATCCTCTTCTTGACGCACTGTCTTGCGCCGTGGGTTGGCATTAGGTCACCAAGGCGATATTTGGTAAAATTACCAAAATACCCCTTCTCGATCTTTTCCCAAGACTGAGTCCAAACTGCGCGAAACACATCCATGCTTCGCCACGTGTAGGTTGATCCAGCAGCTCTCATCGTGTCGGCAAGTCTCTCCCATCCGGTTCCCACCGGACCACCTTGGCACTTGCACTGATTCCCGCACCGCTTGATCCAACCAGTCGCACCGAACTGCCCATTCGGTCATCTTCATCCATTCTGCGCCATGCTTGAGTCACTTGACCTCACCCGGCATCCTTGATCGTTCTGGACCTCAGCTCTCCAAGCTTAGTCCCGATCCTCCTCGCCGTTGACCGTCGTTGACCTCCAAGCTACCTGCACAGCAATAGACAAGCAAACACGAATCCGGGAACAAGTTCTTCACAACTTGACCTACGTTAGCCAAAACATGCAATATGCAACACATATGCATTATCAAACAAGGATATGACCTATCCCAAAAACAGTTCACAACTAACATCATCAATCAAAGACAAAACCGGCCGATCATTGCTCGCCGGCCCGACCGCCCTTGGAATTGAACCAGAAATTTACTTAAGACAAGGCCGGTCTGACCGCTAATGACCTCACAGTTTAGAAACTTTGTCGAAAAAGCTTGAAACTTCAAACCAAAAGCAACATTGCCAATTGTTTCATCATTCTAAGATCATGGGCATATCCCCATGATATCCATAATCTCCCCCTTGATGAATGCATTGGCAATCTCTAAGAAAATATAGTTTTGAGGTTTCAAAAGTAAAGTACTCGACGTTTTCGCACAAAGGCACAACTTGGTCCATTAGTAAGAGAAAGCAATGAAAATGACCAAACTGGCTCCAGAATAGCATAAGCAAGTGAGATAAGGAAAAAGAAGGCACAAAAGCTTCAATTTCCAAAGAATAGCCAAAAATCTCACCTAGGTCCATATGAAAGAACAATTGTTCTCTTTGACCTTTGATCATTGTGAGTCTTCAAGGATTGCAATTCAAATTCAGAAAACGCAATAAGACCAAAAGAATGCAATTGAGATGCTCCCACTCACTATGATCACCAAATTTTCAGAAAAACCAATTTCTCCCTATGACTCCAAAAAGCTCTAAAAACAATATTTTCACCAATCTTTCTCCCCCTTTGACAATGAATTCATCAAGGTGCATGGAAGAAGATAGAGCATGAATGGAATGGAATGGCCGCAATCTTTCAATTTTTCATTTTTTGTTTTTTTTTAAATTTTAACAAAAGGAGCCATGAAGATTATCCACGAAGATTGTACAAGTATTATACCAAGCCATATTATGTGAAGAATCTATGTTCAATCATGACAAAACATGTACAACAAAGCTAAGGCCAAAATAGCAATAATCTGAGATTAAATGAATTGAAAACATGACAAGGTGCTCAAGATCATAGTTTAACTAAAGATATCCAAAAATGAGTCAGGCCATGTCTATAAGCAAAATGGAGCCAGAAGCTAGAAAATGAGTCAATTTTGAGAATTTTGAGATCAATTTTGAACCAATTTGTTCAAGCATTTAGAATTTAGCACTTTGAGCACTTTGCTGAAAATAATTGGTTTTATCTTAGTAAAGCAAGTCCTGGACTAGGAGGCATCCACAACTGCCTCCTAAGTTTCAACCAATTGCCAATTTGTTTTCTTAGCATTGTGCTAGATCTCAAGCCTCACTACGACCATCCCAAGCAACAAAAGCTTAAGAGAGTGGTCTACGTCATCCAAAACTCCCCCTGAGTTCATGCCTAGTGCAATGGCAAGCTGTCTTATGAGAAAAAAATTGGTGAGATCAGTTTTTTCGCACATAAAAGCTCATTTTTCATTTGCTTGACTTAAGAATTATCATAGCTCAATTTAAAATTCAGAATAAGTTCAAGACTCAATTAAGCCTATATGACATGGCATGAATCATGAGATGATCACTAAAGCAAAACTAGTCACAAGATCCAACAAGTCATATTATGATTCAGTTTGCTCACAGATAATAAAGCTAGCATGGCAAAAGCTAAGCTATACATAAAAAGCCATAAAAGAAATATTAGTAAACTAGCACAAGACATGGCAGGGTATAAAGCATGAATTCAAGTCATATAAGGATAATAATCAAAGCTCCATGGATTTATATTACAATGCAAGTTGCTGAATTTTAAAATGCATTATTATACAAATGAATGCAAAAAGAGCAAACTCCCCCTCAAAGCAGGCTAAGAGAACTAATAACCCCCAACTCTCCCCGCAAAGAAGCAAAACGAGAAGAATCAAGAGCTTTAGTGAAAATATCTTCAACCTGCTGCTCGGACTCTACAAAGTGAAGCACAACATCACTCTTCTCAACATGGTCTCTAAGGAAATGATATCTAACGTCAATGTGCTTAGTCCTAGAATATTGTACTGGGTTTTTGGCAATGTTAATGGCAGAAGTGTTGTCACAGAAAAGAGGAACACTACCCAAAGACAACCCATAGTCCCGCAGAGTAGACAAGATCTAGAGAACCTAAGAGCAACTACTGGCTGCAGCTACATACTCGGCCTCGGCAGTGGACTGTGCAACAGAGAACTGTTTCCTAGATGAAGAAGAGATAAGAGATGTGCCTAAGAAATGACAAGTGCTAGAAATACTCTTCCTATCCACTCTACACCTAGCAAAATCAGCATCAGAAAAAGCCCGAATAGAGAGAGCAGAAGAAGAAGAATACCAAAGTCCAAAATCAAGAGTGTCCTGAAGGTACCTGAATATGCGACGCACTGCTTGACGATGAGAAGCTCGAGGGGAAGCCTGAAATCGAGCGCATAGACACATAGCGAATTGTATGTCCGACCTCGACGCTGTGAGGTAGATGAGGGAGCCGATCATGCTGCGGTACTCCTTCTGGTCCACGGGCTCTCCATCCTCATTAGGGTCCAGCACGGTGGATGTAGCAATAGGAGTAGACATTGGCCTCATCGCTTCCCATGTCGGGTTACCAAGAAGGTCCTTTGTGTACTTACTTTGATGAATGAAGGTACCTTCTTTCAGTTGCTTGACTTGAAGACCAAGGAAGAAAGTCAATTTGCCCATCATGCTCATCTCGAACTCCCTACTCATAGAATCTGAAAATCTAGACACCAAAGCATAAGAGAAACCACCGAATATAATGTCATCCACATAAATCTGAACCAACAAAAAGTCACTGCCATGCTTGAGAGTGAACAAGGTTTTATCAACTATTCCTATTTTAAAATCATTTTTAAGCAAGAAACTCTTAAGCCTATCATACCAAGCTCTAGGGGCTTGCTTCAATCCATACAAGGCTTTAGAGAGTTTAAAAACATGGTTTGGGAACTTGGGATTTTCAAAACCAGGAGGTTGCTTGACAAAGACTTCTTCTTCTATGAAACCATTCAGGAAAGCACTTTTGACATCCATCTGAAATAGCTTGAAGCCCTTGGATGCCGCAAATGCTAGCAAAATGCGAATGGCTTCTAATCTAGCTACAGGAGAAAATGTCTCCTCAAAGTCTAAGCCCTCTACCTGGGAATACCCTTGAGCTACAAGTAGAGCCGACTTAGAAAAAGGCACTCCCACTAAAAAAAAACGCAAACTTTTGGATCATTCAGCAATGCCTTGGTGAAGCCCTCGGCGGTAGGTGTGCGGCTGTCAAGAAGATGGTGTCGCACTTGCGCCGCCGTCGGCGCCGATCTTGATCAAGGGTCAAGGAGCGGCACGGCGACCGCTTGATGGCGACCCAAAGGGGAGGAGGGCAAGCATGGAGGCGGCGGGAGGGCCGGACGCGCAAGCGGCAATGGGCGCGGATCTTGGGGGAGGGGCGAGCCGTGGGGGGGCCGGAGGCGAGGGGCGAGGGGAGGGGAGGCCGTGGGGCAGGAGGGAAGGAGGCCGGGTGCAAGGGCGGCGGAGGCAGCGGTCGGGTGGGCGTGGAGGCGGTCGTCGGCGCCGACCTTGATCAAGCGGCGGAGGCGCGCGGCGATCGCTTGGATGTCAACCCAAACAAAGGGTAGGAGGCCAGTGGAGGCGAAGTGGAGGGACCGGGCGCACGGCCACGGCGGGGGGGAGGGAAAGGGCAAGTGGCAAGTGGAGGGAGGGACGGGAGGAGGAGCGAAGGCGGTGCTGGGGAGATAGGAGCGGGCAGCGGCGCAGCAGGGGAAGGGGAAGAGGTGGCGCGGAGGGACGGGAGGAGGGGAGAGGGCAGCACGGCGCGGCCGGCACGGATGAAGGGCGATGCCGCGATGGTGATGACGCGAGGAGTTTAGAGGCTTCTACACAGCGACGGCTGCGCTGCCGAGCGCGATCGAACGGCTAGCAAACCGCGTGCTCACGATCTGACGGCCAGGAATAAAATGAATGACGTGGATAGCCTGGGAGGCCGGCTAGGAACTCCCCTATAATAAGAGTAGATATTCTTTTGGAACCAACTCACCTGCTTCTGGGAAGAATTTTTTTAATTAATTAACCCATTTTGTAATTTATTTTTATTGCTAACCCTTCGCAAACTTTATTTCTACTTCTGACCCTTTTGGTCACGTCACCACCCATGACATGACAGTGCTGTTTTATTACGCCACAACCATTGGCGTCATAAAAAGTGTTATTTAGCTGGACTTATCCTATAGCGTAATAATGTTGTTTTGTCACGCCACGGGTGGTGGCGTGAGAGTCAGAATTAGAAATAAAGTTTGTGAGGGATTAACAATAAAAATAAATTTAAAAATAGGTTAATTAATAATAAAAAGTTCTTCTGAGAACGGGGAGAGAAACTTGGTACATTCGATTCCCATTGCTTTAGAAATACACTCGTAACTCATCTTATCCTATGTATATTTTCTTTTGCGAGGGTATCATCTCATGTAGAATAAACTGTCCAATGTGTAAAGGTCCTAGCTGCAACTACGCTATGTACTTTTGGAAAAAAAAAACATTAGACTTTGATGATGCATGTAGGAACTTCCCTCTCAACCAAGTCTGCAGATTGAGTCCACTATTGTGTCGATCGACCTATTATTTGATAGGTCAGTTCATTCAGGTCACTAGCTAGATAGTCCATAGATCCAGATGCTTGTTGTCGACAGGGTACAACTACATACCACCACTCAAACATCAGGTCAGACGCCGATTTGGTTATGTGTTGAATGAAAGAAGGTGTGTTTAACAATAATTTAAGCTAGATGTTTCTAAAAAAATACTTTAAGCTCGATAGTAAATGCGGTTTATATGAAACAAAATCACCTACTCTCCGGCGAGTATCCAGTGGCAAGCAGCATGTTTTTATTTTTTGGAAAAGAGCAACGAGCGTGGCCTTTGTTGTATAATCAAGGCCGCATTGCTGATAAACGAATCTCTCAATTTATAAATAATAAACAATAGAAACGAACAAAAGTATGTAGTCCTAGCCTTCTCACTTTATTGGTATCTTTACCCGTAGGTTTGTGTATACAATAAGCGTCAGAAGTCCAATTTAAAAGTAAACTAAATAATAGGTCTTGTAGACCGACAGTCTTTAAATAAATATTTGTTTAGATAAAGTGTCTATATTTTTTAAAACACGCAGCCAGTGCCACTCTTTATCCCTCAAACCACGTCAACATTCGTAAAGATTACATTTACATTGCTTCGGTAAGTACAGCATGGTGACCCTCAGGTCAGTGCTCCCGGATCCTTTTCACCCACGAGCTACAAGCTAGAATTTTTGTCTCCAAGATCAAATCCGTTTGGACGAAGATATAAACTTGATGGTGACGCACCAATGAATTGACGCCTTATAATCTCATATAATTCGTGCCTTTCAGTCAACAGAAAACTGCTTGTACCTCTATTATTTGATTAATTGCAGGAGCATGACTGGATTCTGTTACTGTGCAGATAGGCTATTTTACGAGTAATACGGCCAGTATGACAGGAACAACACTGTGCAGTTTTCAAACTTGTACTAACTAATGTTTAATTACCAGAAGATTTCCACGAACCTGTCGGCGGCTTCGCAGCATGTATGGCAAAATTAATCCACAAAGCAGGTGACATGAACATGAGTCCAAAGTCCAAACACCTCGCAAAGCAGCTACACTAGTCAAGGATGCCGACTAACAAATTAAACTCTCAAATATGTCATCCATGTGTAGATAGGCTCTTCTACGAGTAATGCGGGCAATACGGAGATGATCGTATCATGTCTATGTTTAGAAGTGATAGAATTAATGTAATTATGTTCCTGGATGAATTATCATTTATAAAGAATAACAAGTGTGACTTATTGATAAAGCTCTTTAATAGTAGTATGATGTCATTCTAAAAGGATCTCTGATCAGATGTTACTGGTCGGGATGCTAATGACTTATAGACCAGCACATGTATTGATTGATGATCATATTTCACCAGTCATAGATATACGATTATCGAATCAATAGTGTGAGCACATGTTAGAGAACATGGTGTTGGATTGACCCACCTTGAGATACTAACGAGATTGTTATGATTCTATGAGTCATCAGTTGGTCTCAAGCAATGATGATACATTCCTTAGACCTAAGATCAATATGGTTTCCTACATGTGTAATAGTACACTTATGGGTTACCAAACGTTACTCTATAACTGGGTAGTTACAAAGGTATCATTCCTGTACGCTACGAAACATGCGGAAGGATGTGACTTGCCTGATATAGGATTTACTAAAGGGATACAGGTAGGCTACGATAGCAACATTTCAAAAATTCTACCACGTAATCTAGGAAGCCAAGCAAGAAGATGATCACAGATCGTTACCACCAGACGTGCAGAGCAACGGAAGAAGAGTTGGAGCAGTCTGGTCCAACGTAGAGTGTGTCGATGTAGTGGTCATAGTCGATCGGCTAACGTCCTCGCGAGTCGATCGTCTCCTCCAGCAACCTCTACCATTCCTTGTGAAGATCGCGGATCATCCTCAAGCGCAACAGCAACCGCAGTAGCGCCTCTACGGTATCCACACGTCCAGGGAAGGAATAATCGTATGCCGGTGTGCTAGCACCAAGTCGCACAGTAAAGCTCTCAAGAAGATGGTCGTTAGGGTTTCGGTGGAGCAACTCACATCAACTCGTCTCTCTCCCAATAGCCTCAAGCATCTCTTATATAGTGCCCATAACGGATCCTATCCGAACACGTTTTGTTCCAACCCGTTAAGTGTGTGACTCGTTAGGTTTATGCGTATTCGGTTGTGACTCGGAAACACATTTCCGACCACGAGTCGTTAGCGGCACCTAGCAGGACATAACGATTCTCGAATACACACAAATTATATCGGACGAACCTTAATGCAATACGATCTACGACCATGTCCTCATCACTTACGACCAGGTCCTATCTCTATACGACCAGTTCGTAACTCCTTACGACCAAGTTATGACCACTCTATGATTACGTTCAACCAGTCTATGACCAGCTCGTATCTCCATACGACCAGTCCGTAATTGATCGAACTAAGTGACCTACACGTGTATCCTCCCTTTGCCTCACGATATCTGGTTGAACTCTAGGTGAGATATTATTTTATCTATGGACTGTTCAATACTTTCTTGATCGAGTGTCGGATAACCTTATATGGTCGAACTCTTCGACCACTAATGGCATAGCCATGAACATTCTTTATCCGACCATATCGAGGGGCCCAAAGATATCTCTTGTGTTATGTTAGGAGGGGCAAATCCCATATCTGACCAATCACATCCCTCCGCATGTTTCATAGCATACGCGAAAGCTACCTTTATAACTACCTAGTTATGAGTAGTGTTTGGCAACCCCTAAGAGTGCTATTACATATGTAGGGAACCATGCTGATCTCAGGTCTAAGGATTATACATCATCATTTGTTTGAGACTAACTAATGACACATGGAATCATAACAATCTCAATAGTGTCTCAAGGTGGGTCTATCCAACCCCATGTTCTCTAACATGTGTTCACATTATCTATTCGATATCCCTATATCCACGACTGGTGAAACATGGTCATCAATCAATACATGTGCTGGTCGTAGAGTCACTGGTGTTCCGACCAGTGACATCCGACAAGGGATACATTTAGAATGACATCACGTAAGTTAAAGAGCTTCACCAACAAGTCACATACTTGATAATCTTCATAACCAATGATTCGTTCAAGGAACATAATAACATTTAATCAATAACTCATAAACATAGACATGATACAATCATCTCTATGATTGCCTCTAGGGCATATCACCAACAGTCTCCCACCTGCAGTAGAGTCAATCATACAGCTATCGAATACCCATAGCTCTTGTGTGTGCCTCGTGCTTAAGTTGCGAGAGAGGCTTTGTCAACGAATCAGCAATATTCAAATCTGTGTGCACTTTGCATATCTTCACATCACCTCTCTCAACGATCTCACGAATAATGTGATTATTGTCGAAGTATGTGTTTGCACTTTTGATATGATCTAGGCTCCTTACCTTGTGCAATGGCTCCACTATTATCACAATAGAGATCCATTAGACTGGAAGCACTCGAAACCACACCCAGTTTAGTAATGAACTTTCTAATCCACATGGCCTCTTTTGCAGCTTCCGAAGCTGCAATGTACTCAACCTCTGTTGTAGAATCATTAACCGTTCCTTGCTTGGAACTTTTCCAGCTCACTGCTCCTCCATTCAAACAAAACACAAACCCTGACTGCGATCTGAAATCATCCTTGTCGGTTTGGAAGCTAGCATCGGTGTAACCATTTATGACCAACTTTCCCTCACCTCCATAAATAAGGAATGCATCCTTAGTCCTTCTCAAGTACTTAAGGATATTCTTGACTGCTATCTAGTGACCTTCACCTGGATCTGATTGATATCTGCTCGTAACACTTAGAGCATACGACACATCTAGTTGTGTACATAGCATGGCATATATGATAGATCCTATAGCCGAAGCATATGGGATTCTACTCATTTTGTCTTGCTCATCAGTGGTTGTAGGACACTGACTCTTGCTAAGATTAATACCATGTGACATGGGCAAGAAACCTCTCTTGGAATCTTGTAAGTTGAACCGTTTTAACACCTTGTCAATGTACATATCTTGGCTTAATCTAATTAGCCTCTTAGATCTATCTCTATAGATCCTTATATCAAGAATATACGATGCATCTCCTAAATCTTTCATTGAGAAACTATTTCTTAATGAAGTTTTAACAGAATCACGCATTGGAATATCATTTCCGACCAGTAGTATGTCATCCACATACAATATCAGAAACACAAGTTTGCTCCCACTAACCTTCTTATAAACACAAGATTCTTTTTCATTCTTGATGAAGTCAAACCCTTTGACCACTTCATCAAAATGAATGTTCCAACTCCGAGATGCTTGCTTCAGTCCATAGATGGATTTATTAAGCTTGCATACCTTTATACCTTCCTTTGGATCGACAAAACCCTCAGGCTGTGTCATGTACACATCCTCACTTAGGTTTCCATCTAGGAAAGCCATTTTGACATCCATTGGTAATACCCCAAGTTTATTTAAGTAAGAAGAATTAATTTATGGAGAAGGGCCAATTAGAAAATAGTTTTAATAGGAGATTAGAGGGGGGGTTTATGCATGATTTGGACAAACTGGGCTGTGGGCTTCCAACTCACAGCATTTAGGCCTAAGGGGGAAGGGAAACCAGCCACATAAGAAGGAGAGGGGGCAACCCTAGGGTAGCTACAGTATCGCTGCCATGCTACAGTGCGCTACAGTGCCCTCCCACCCCTAGCTTTCACTGCCGGCCAACAAGGAGGAAGGGAGAAGCCTCCTCGGGTGCTGCCGGTCAAGGAAGAAGAAGGAAGGGGGAGAAGGGAGAAGAGAAGGGAAGAGGGATCACATGGTGGTTCCAACGTTCTTCAGCGGTTTCTCCAAGGGTAACCCCTGATCTCGTTCGATTAGTCATGTATTCATGTATTTAGGCAATATTGGTATTAGATCGGTTTCTAGCAGTCTGTAGTGTTCGATTGATTTAGGGCTGTTAACTACGAAATCCGGTCTAGCCATCTCCTAGAGAGTTGTAGGTAGAGTCATTAGCTTTCCGTAGGATCTTGGATCAGGTCGTTTGGATGAGCGGATCATGAGATATGATTTTTTTCAACGTCGCTGTTCTATGGTTCTATCAGAATTCTGGTAGTGAGTATTAATTGGTTAATAATAATTAGATAACGATTTATTTAGAAGATCTCACCAACATGAAAGTTGTAGGTTATTTGATAAGGTTGCCCAAAAGCTAGAGAATGTAATTTTTGGATATGTGTACTGAAAGTTACGTAAGTTTTAGCCTTGCTGTCTAGAACCTCTGACGAGATTTAGTAGTTCTATTAATCTGATCGGTAAGGATAGAGGATGGCAGAATCTGGAAAGCTCACCAACTAGGTTTATGTGGGTAAGTTAATAATATTTCCAAAGAATCAAAGAGCACCCTTTTTGGATAAGTAGACGAAAAGTTGTGAATTTTATAAGCAGACTGTTCGCTTTGGGACAGATAGCTGTTCTGGGGAGTTGCTGTTTTGGGTTACACTAGGGAAGGTAGTTGGTTGTATATTCATTTCTAGCAATGTCTTATACAGAAATTTTATCTTAGAGTGCTTGTTAAAATTATTCAGATGGAGGTTTGATTCTAGGGGCAGCGCCCTCTTTGTGTCATCAAGCTTCGCACGGTTGAGGCAAGTACAATTAGTGGTAGAATAATTAAGCATGATTGTTCATGAATGCTAGTAGTATGTGTATGTTCTTTGTTCATGTATGCTAGCATGATGATTATGTTATTTGTTCATGAATGCTAGTAGTTTGGATATGTTCTTTACTCATGTATGTTGTTGCTGGCTATTACATGTTTATGTTGGATAAAAGGATTGTTTCATATGCATCATGCTATCATCCTTGAGACTTGGTGACGTGGTGACCAAGTATTGATTTTGAGGTCCCCGTCATGTATTGGATGGGCTTGAGGTCCCCACACTCGTGGAGTGTTGGCTTATAGTCCCTGTGCTAGAAGGTACAGGCATGGGTATGATCGACGGATGCATACTCCGCATTTGTGCATTTGTATTGCATGAGTATATGATTTGGTTTAATATACAGACTTATGGTTGGACGATGATGATAGAGGTGTGTATTGAATTGTTGTATAATTGTAGTTTACTGAGTCATGGACTCACACTTGTTATTTGCTTATGTTTTTAGGTATCTCTGGCGTGAACGTCATGCATGGGAGGGGCTAGAATGAGATATATTGCACACAACCACGAACCACCCATGAATGATTGATTTTAGACAATGAATTAATAATTGAGCAAACTGCCAGGATGTTTTCTATTGGTTTTGCCTTAATGTCTCTATTGTTTTGTAATAGAGTTAATTAGCGTTTCATGGAAGTTTTTATGATTACGTTTTAATTTGGTTGTTTGGATTATTGTTATTGATATCTGTTAGAACCTCCGATATGGTTAACCATACAAAGGAGGTTCTGCTGAAATTTAGTATTATGTCTTAGGTTTTAAATTGTTACTTTGTTATTTTGGTAGCATTCCAGGCTCATGTTGGGCTAGGGTATTACAGTTGGTATCAAAGCGGACTTTAGGTCCGTGGTGACTAGATTAATTAAAATTTGCTAATGGTTAATCAACTTAAAAATTTGACACACTGGTGCACAGTAGGATGGGAATGGGCAAATCATTGCATTTACATTTTCGTTATATCGTATTGATGATTGCTGATATGAATTGAGTATGATTGCTTATTAATTGATTATATGATTGTTATGTGTGGGAATAATCGATGTCGAGAGGTAGAGTTTGGTTGTGGCCATGGGCATGGCTAGGCTGTACTGCTGGTTGGGGTATGAGAATAGTGGAGTTCTTACCTTGGGTAAACTAATTCCAGGTGTTGAGAATGGAATTCTTTGGGAAGGTTATTGTCTTTCTTGGGTTGTATTAGGATTTTCTGATAAACCGCAGGAGGTTTATTATTTTTTCTTGGCTTAGTGGTTTCAATGCAGTTGGACGTTTTTCCCTTGGTTTTATTGGTTCCATAAAGCGATGATTTGTTCTTCTGACTAACGAGAGTTGCTGCTTGTTAACGTTATTGATTCGCAAGGTTAATATTTTATTGTGAACACTTGCCTTCCTTGTTGGAAAAAAATGATTCACTTATTCGCTTGGTACTTCGGATAATGTGAACTATCTTTTGTGAGTTCTTTAGCATGCGAAAGCTTTGACTCTACGCATTTCTTTTGTAGTAGTTGGAATGTTGAAGTTTGGTACTTCTTTTTTGAGAAAGAAAGTGTCAAAACTCTTTTGTAACGTTTTGTTGTGTTAAGTGGGAGGTTGCAAGTCAGAAAGATAATGTACAATGTATGAGTCATCAAGTTGGGTCTGTAGCGTGATGCATAATCGATCTTAACCAAGATCCTTGGTAGTAAATGTGATTAAATTGTTATTGTCATAGAATAATTACTTGATGAACTTGTTTAATGGTATGACTATACATACTAGGAATCCAAGATTTATTAAGAAGTGTGAGATATTGATGATTTGGTCTGATCATTAAGATTGTGGAATTTGATAAATTTATTGGATAATTCGGAGTAATGTGTCTCAATGGATTAATCTACCTATTAGTGATGGTTATGTTAAGGAAGTGTTTGAACATTGCCTTAGAGGATATTAATCTGGAAATTTTCATAAACTAGCTACTTGATGATCATACATAATTGCTAGATTGAAGCATGTATATCGGATTAGATGAATGTTGAAGTAGTACCTTGTGAAACCCTATTTTACAGGAGATGATGTTATTAAATCTTTAATTATATTTTGCCCTAAACTCTGAGCATAAAGTGGAATGTTGACTCTATGTTTATAAATGGTTATGTGACTACAAATAGAAGTAGGACCCTATTTGCATACGTGATAAATACAATTGTCAATTGTTAATGATAGTTGAAGTGGGTGTTGAACAACACTAATGGTTGAGTGGATGAATGAATAAGTGGTCTCTGATAGCGTTCCTTACAAAATTGTTATTTGATAGCATGACCTTGTTGAAAGAGGTTTGTTTCAACCTTGTGGCTTGTGTTTCTTTTGGAGAGGTTTATGATGGGATAGGAGGCTATGATGATTCTCGTTAAGAGTGTATTATTTTATTGTTAGTATGATTGTCAGTAAGGGATTGTGATGATAATATTGAATGTTTTGTATAAAAGAATTTGATCGCTCGCGTGGTATTGATTAAATGAAAGTGTTTCTCACTACTACAAAAAGGCTAATACTAGATGCCTCATCACAGATGGTTGACCAAAACCATCTGTATTACATTCAATCACAGACGGTTTTGGTTTAGAGATCGTCTGTGTTACCGGGCCGTGCTAAAACCGCTCGTGAAGAAGTAATATCACGCATACCATAACTAAAATCGTCGTGAAGTATCACAGACGTTATTGTTATGAACCATCTCTGATAATTCTACATATCACAGACGATTTTCAACAAACAACCGTCTGTGAAAGTTCAAAGACGGCTTCTAACAATAATCGCTCAGTGATATTATTATATATTACGTATAGCTTTTTGTTATAACCGCTCGTGATAATATTGCTACACTCCTAGTTGAAGCCCGGCGAGTTTCTTCGTCGCCAATGTGTCTCTTCGTCACAATGCTGCTTTGGCTCCCCGATGCATCTCTTCGTCTCACGCTCCGAATTTATTCCATGTTTTATAAAAAGGATCATCCGCCATCGAAGATGATCATCCCCACATATAACTCAACTACTTATAAAAAAAAATAGAAATGGCCACCTCTTCTGTTTCCTTGTCGCAGGCATTGATGGCCTACCTAGCCGCATCGCATAAGTACCTTTTGTCAGACGCAGGGTGCTATGTAGAACACTGCTTCAACAAAGGTCTTCACCTCTATCCGAGAATTTGCCAGAGCTGGTAACGGCCACCTCTCGCCGTCTTGACATCCTCCTTCGCCGTGTCTTCCGGGTGATCTCCCACTTTCGGTGAGTTTACCACGTCATCGACATGGTCCTCAAGAAAGACGTTGCACGTCTCAAAGAGGCTTGTCGTCACTTAGACTGCTTAATCGAGACGGTGGGCGACCGAGTCGACTAGGCCGAGACCCCTCAAGTAAGGGAAGAGAGCCTATGGGCTCAATTCTTCTTGGTTCAACAGTCCGAGGGTCTTCAAGAGACACTTGAACAAGCACGTCAGCGAGTGGACGCATTTCAGGCTTCATTCGATCACGAACCGTCCACCGCCGCCGCCTACGAAGTATTGAAGACGGAGATAGCAGCCTACCTCCGCCACTAGAAAAACTTTGTTTATTTATATGTTTCTACTTTTTTTAATCTTTTGTAAGAAGTGATCACACGCTTGCTTATATATATATATATATATATATATATATATATATATATATATATATATATATATATATATATATATATATATATATATATATATGTGTGTGTGTGTGTGTGTGTGTGTGTGTGTGTGTGTGTGTGTGTGTGTGTGTGTAGTTAAAGCAAATTTTCAGAAGATTTAAATGACAAAATTGACATATAAACATGTAATTTCTTCATGTCATGTAAGTGTATATACAAGATAATATACTTGAGAAAAATTATTTCCAGACATTTGTTCCATAATGGAACCGCTCAGTGATATGGGATATATCACGATGGTTCTATTATGGAACTGTCAGGATAATTATCACCACGGTTCCAAAGTAAAACCTTCGTGATAAGTCTCTTTATTAGTAGGAGCTCGCCGCTAGGGTTTGCGTCCGCCTAACTCGTCACTCCTTAGCGCCGCTAGGGTTTGCGCCGCTCTAACTCGCTACTCCTCAACAGAAGTTACTCTCGCCCATGATGCCGCCACCCAATCCACGCACCGCCACCTGCACTCTACCGGCCGCCTGGCCCATGGCTTGGTTCTCCCGCTTGACCTCCTGTGTTCAGCCCCTGCCCCGGGCTTTTCTTTCCCCATCCTCCCTCTATTCTCCTCTAGATCTGTTAGCTTAATGTCTTTTGTTGAGTTTGATTTTTATGTTTGAGCCTTAAGTTGTGTCCTGATGTTTGTGTGATTTATGCAAGGTGAAGGAGATGGATGAGGGTTGTGCTGGTGGTGGGGTCGCTGTCGTGGTTGTACTGAGGTATCACCCTACCTTACTCCCTCTCTGTCTCTACCCCCCTTGCTCTGTGATGAAAATGACTAGTGCTCTATGATGGATGCCGAGGGCTACCACTGATGTGGTAGGTTTAGACACTCTTGGTCTTGCTGCCTTACTGTTGAACTGCTCAATGATGTTAATAATCTTATGCTGAAATTGAATTGATAATTAGTTCATATTAATAGTCCTCTTGCTCTATGATGTAATGATGTTAGTAGTCTTATGCTGAAATTGAATTGATAATTAGTTCATATTAATAGTCCCCTTGCTCTGTGATGTAAACTGAGGGCTATTGGTGTATGTACATTCTGTGCATCTTGCTTAGTTCATGCTGTGGGTTTAGATTGACAAAAATGAATAGGGCAAAATGGTGGGTTTGGTTAATGCTCTCTGATGGGTACTGAGGGTTATTGATGCAGATTCTTTGTGCTTGGTTAGCTTACATGGGATCGATGTGGTTCAGATGGGGCTTGGCTGCAATTAACTTTTCGATTTATGTCCTAGGTATGTATACGCCCCACCATTCTATTCCCGATCTTTTCTATAAAATTTCAAGCAGTGGCTTTTGTGCCTTTAAAACGGCTTATATATATATATATATATATATATATATATATATATATATATATATATATATATATATATATATATATATATATATATATATATATATATATATATATATATATATATATATATATATATATATATATATATATTATCGCTTGTAGCAGCCTTTTCTTGGGTCGTGAGGAGGATGAGATTGCTATGGGCAACCTCTCATCGAGCCTACAGTTCAAGAAGTAATCAAGAGAAAGTCAGGACATACAATTACCTTGAATGTCGCCGATAGTAATTGACTTGACATTAAGGAATGGAAGTGGCTTCATGTATCAATGACCAACCATTCCTTGATGTCAAGTCTAATTACCTATCGATGACATCCGTGTAATAGTATGTCCACTCGCTTTCTTGTACTTTACTTGAATTTGCAGGGCTCATGGGAGGTTGCCCATGGCATACTGTGTCATCCTCTCTCATGACCCCTAAAGTGGCTAGGACTACAAACGATATATATATATATATATATATATATATATATATATATATATATATATATATATATATATATATATATATATATATGAAGCCGTTTTAAAGGCACAAGTACCATCGCTGGAGGTTTTATATATATATCACGCATTTGTAAACACGTAACCGCTCAGGATAGATAGTTATCACGACGCTTCGTGTTAGAACCGCTCGTGATAGATAATTATCACAGACGGTTCTAAACACGAACCGTCTATGATAGACAGTTATCATAGACGGTTCTAGATACAAACCGTCTGTGATAGTCGTATATCACAGACGGTTCTGAGTTAATAGCCGTTTGTGATATCATGCATTACAGACGGTTCCAAAACCGTCTATGGTGACCTCATGTCATCACTGACCCATAAACTCAGACGGCTCCGGAAACCATTTGTAATGACGTTTTTGAACTATCTGTGTAGACCTTTTTTTGTAGTAGTGTCTAGTTTTGTGTTTGTGAACTTTTGAACCTCACGTTGATGTGGTAGTGAAATTGTTTCGAGCAAAGTGACATACTGAAAGGTTTTATTAGTTCCTAAGTGATTCATGTGTTGTGGTCTTCAAATCTTTTCTTGTTGGAGTTGGCATGGTGGTGCTGTAATCAAAGAAAGTTGCTTTCTTTGTTAAAGGAAAGAGTGAAGTAGAAGAATTTGAGATTGAAGTCAGGTTTTGTAACTTGTAGTTTATTGAAGTTTGCCTAAACTTTCTGTTCTTGCCCATAAGAGTTTCCTAAATTTTAAAAGCAATGTTTTATTCTCGTTTGAGGTTTGAAATTCTCTACTTGTGGGACATGTGCCCTCAACTATGATCTCATCTTTTGTTTTCTGATATCATTGCTATTTGACTATTTCCCTTGATCTTGTATCTAATGTAAGTGGTAACGTTTTCCTGTGTGCTGAAATTTATTTCTATTTGCCTCTTCTTCTAAGAAAGGGATTACCGATTTGTGTTGCAAAGTCTTTTTGGATGTGTAATGCAACTAGATAGTGGTAGTCTAGTAGATGATATTTGTAAGCTTTTAGGTGTCAAGTTGTTTGAGAGGCATTGAGTAATCTTTGGAGATGACTTGATTTGGATAGAATATTTGTCTTTGGAGCTAATTGATTACGTTGTCGCAACTAGTAGAACCTATAGTGAGATGTGGTCCAAGATCTTTTGTTAATTTTGACAGAACATTAGAATTAGAAAGTATGAAAATCATGATCAATTTACTAGAGTATCGAAATTGGGTACTTGGTAAGATGGTGTAGAAGAATTATGATGGTGTAGTTTAATGAGAGTAGAAGTGTGGAGAAATCTAAGCGCCGTGCTAATTAATGGGATAGTAGGGATTGTTGAGTTATTCTCAAGTATGACTCGGCCTCAGTGAGTAACCCTCTAGGAGTTAGATTATCTCTAAGGATAACTTGGTCAAGAATATATTTATTTATTGACGTTAGTGATTGAGTATATTTGAATCTTGGCCAGTTAGTTGGGGTATTGCGAATGGGTATATTTTGGTTGTGAAGGTGAATTTGATTGGTATGGTTCAGTGAAGGTCCAAGATTGATGAAATGAATTGCCTTGGGCGGCTACTTGATTAGTGAGGAATGTTGATATGAATGATTGAGATTATTGTTGAGCTATGTGAAATTTTAGTAAATGAATTTAAGGATTTCCTATCAATTAAACCAGAAATTCATGGTAGGAGACTTGGTTGTTGAATTTGGGTTTTGCATTTTTTATACTAGGACCTTGGAGGCCCAACATTATGTGTAGAAGCAGTAGAGCAAAAGTGGATTCTAAATAGTGTGTTGATCTTTGATATAATACTTGGGTATAGTAAATGAGTATGTGTGCTGAGAATTTCAAGTTGATTATCCTTAACAAAATGAGGTGACGTGGTTGTGGGCGAAAGATCTTTATTGAGGTGCTGGAAACCATTTGTCAGAATAATTCCTTTGGTATAGGAGTGGACTAGAGAATCCTTTTGTGGATTAGTAGATTCCCTCTAAATAAGTATGGTTATTCTTTCGGTTTGAGGATCGTTTTGGGGTTGTCGATTAAGAGGAAGGAGTTAGTGTGATGATTTGAAAACCCATGATTTGGAAAATGGTATATTTTTTAAAAGAACATCTGAGAAAAGAATGTTTTCTCGAGTAGAGAAGTGCTCTATTGGTTTGAGTTGAGTTGGGTCTTTATGACGGAGAACTTGTACAATTTGAGTTGACTCTATGTTGGCAAGGTGGTACTTTCCGGTTCAGGAAAATAAATGAAGTGTTTTATTTGGGCATTCAAGCAATTTCTCTTTTGGCTTACGTTGTGTTTATTTGCAAACTACCTAGTTGGGATGTGAAAAGGTTTTCATGATGAATCTTTGATTTTTGGATTTGAGTGTTTTGGTGGAAAGTTTGTTAAGAGTGGGTTGCATTGTGAATCCTTTATTTTTAGTTGAGTTCTGATTATTAAAGTTTGTTTAAAATAAGTTGTGTTGCGCATCCCTGCTTAACGAAGGTTCTCCTTGTTAGGATGAAGAGATCGGCTGAGAGATGGAACCAGAGTTCCATAAGTTTATGTGCAAGTATATTTGTTTTGTTCTCGAAGTTGCGGGGATTTTGAAAGATAGTAATTTGCTAGAACCGTCTCGAGTCCTAGAGCACGGTATATAACGCTTTGTATGACCTAGTGCTGAGAGAATGCTGGATGTATTTGGAGTGTGAGGTTTCATAAGAGCCGTTGACCAGCGAGTAATACCGCATCTTCGAGTCTTGTCCATTGAGTGGTTCTGGTTAGGTCGGTACGAGTGATGAGGCGTAATGCATCAGTTACAACAAAGTGCGGTTGTCCCATAAGTCCGAAAGAAAAACAACTTGGGAATTAGAGTTTCGCATGTGCGAGCAATATTCGGAAATATTCACAGCAGATACGTGGTTATGATTGGTAAATTTTTTAGCTGTGATTATTCTTTGGGATTAAGCGTGATTAGAATTCGGGGACGAATTCAGTTTAAGGGGGTAGAATGTAATATCCCAAGTTTATTTAAGTAAGAAGAATTAATTTAGGGAGAAGGGCCAATTAGAAAATGGTTTTAACAGGAGATTAGAGGGGGGTTTATGCATAATTTGGACAACCTGGGCTGTGGGCTTCCGGCCCACAGCATTTAGGCCCAAGGGGGAAGGGCAGTCGGCCACATAAGAAGGAGAGTGGGCAACCCTAGGGTAGCTACAGTACCTCAGCTAAGTACCGCTGTGGTACAAAGATCTTGACTGTGCTTACTGATGCCCTCCCACCCCTAGCTTCGGCACGGGCCAAGGAGGAGGAAGGAGAAGCCTCCTCGGTCTTCTGCCAAGGAAGAGAAAGGAAGAAGAAGGAAGGGGGAGAAGGGAGAAGAGAAGGGCAGAGGGATCATGTGGTAGTTCCTATGTTCTTCAGCGGTTTCTCTAATGGTAACCCCTGATCTCGTTCGATTAGTCATGTATTCATATATTTAGGCAATGTCGGTATTAGATTGGTTTCTGGCAGTCTGTAGTGTTCGATTGATTTAGGGCTGTTAACTATGCAATCCGGTCTGGACATATCCTAGAGAGTTGTGGGTAGCGCCATTATCTTTCTGTAGGATCTTGGATCAGGTCGTTTGGATGAGCGGATCGTGAGATATGATTTTTGCAATGTCGCTGTTCTGTGGTTCTGCCAGAATTTTGGCAACAAGTATTAATTGGTTAATAAGAATTAGCTAACGATTTATTTAGATGATCTCACCAACATGAAAGTTGTAGGTTCTTTTATAAGGTTTCCAGAAAGCTATAGAACGTAATTTTTTGATTTGTGTACTGAAAGTTACATAAGTTTTAGCCTTTCTATCCAGAACCTCTGATGAGATTTAGTACTTCTATTAATCTGATTGGTAAGAATAGAGGATGGTACAATCTGAAAATCTCACCAGCTAGGTTTATGTGGGTAAGTTAATAAGATTTCCAAATAATTGAAGAACACCCTTTTTGGATAAGTAGACAGAAAGTTATGAATTTTAGAAGGAGACTGTTCTGCTTTGGGACAGATCGCTGTTCTGGGGAGATGGTGTTTTGGGTTACACTAGGGAACGTAGTTGGTCGTATATTCGTTTCTAGCAATGTCGCATCTAGAAATGTTATCTTAGAGTGCTTGTTAAAATTATTCAGGCGGGGGTTTGATTCCGGGGGCAACGCCCCCTTCGTGTCATCAAGCTTTGTACGGTTGAGGCAAGTACAATTAGTGGTAGAATAATTAAGCGTGATTGTTCATGAATGCTAGTAGTATGTGTATGTTCCTTGTTCATGTATGCTAGCATGATGAGTATGTTCTTTTTTCATGAATGTTAGTAGTTTGGATATGTTCTTTACTCATGTATGTTGCTGCTGGCTATTACATGTTTATGTTGGATAAAAGGATTGTTTTCATATGCACCATGCTATCATCCTTGAAACTTGGTCATGTGGTGACCAAGTATTGATTTTGAGGTCCCCGTCATGTATTGGACGGGCTTGAGGTCCCCACACTCATGGAGTGTGGGCTTATGGTCCTTGTGCTAGAAGACATAGGCATGGGTATGCATCGACGGATGCATACTCCGCATTACCGGTATATGCAAAGAGAAAAGAAAAGGTGCATTTGTGCATTTGCATTGCATGAGTATATGATTTGGTTTAATATACAGAATTGTGGGTTGGATGATGATGATAGAGGTGTGTATTGAATTGTTGTATAATTGTAGTTTGCTGAGTCATGGACTCACACTTGGTGTTTGCTTATGTTTTTAGGTATCTTTGGCACGAACGTCATGCATGGGAGGGGCTAGAATGAGATCTGTTGCACACAACCACGAACCACCCATGAATGATTGATTTTAGATAATGAATTAATAATTGAGCAAACTGCCAGGATGTTTTGTATTGGTTTTGCCTTAATGTCTCTATTGTTTTGTAATATAGTTAATTAGCGTTTCATGGAAGTTTTTATGATTACGTTTTAAATTGGATGTTTGGATTATTGATTATTGTTATTGATATCTGTTAGAACCTCCAGTATGGTTAACCATACAAAGGAGGTTCTACCGAAATTTAGTATTATGTCTTAGGTTTTAAACTGTTACTTTGTTACTTCGGTAGCATTCTAGGCTCATATTGGGCTGGGGTGTTACACCATTTGTCATATATCATAATCGAAATATGTAGTGATAGTTAGAATGATCCGGATAGACTTAAGCATAGCGACATGTGAGAAGGTTTCATCACAATCAATACCTTGAATTTGTCCTAAACCCTTTACGACCAGTCGTGCGTTATGAATGTGAACATTTCCATCCATATCTATCTTTTTCTTAAAAATCCATTTGCACTCAATGGTCGTAACACCATCAGGTGCATTAACCAAGTTCCAAACTTGATTATCATATATGGACTTTATCTCGAATCTCATGGCCTCAAGCCATGACTCAGAGTCTGGGTCCACCATCGCTTCCAAATAAGTCTTAGGCTCATCATTATTCAACAATAAAATGTCATGCCCATACCTTATAGGCATTTGATGTGGCCTTTTAGATCTTCATGGGGCTGATGCCTCATCTACAGGTTCAACAACATTTTGTTCATCCTGTAGAGGTTGAGTAGGAGTTGAAACATTTTTAGATGCTTCTCGAATTTCTTCAAGTTACACCTTGCTCCCACTGACTCCTTTGGAAAGAAATTTTTTTTCCAAAAAGACACCATTTCGGGTAATAAACACTTTGTTATCTTCCCGCTTATAAAAGTAATATCATTTAGTTTCTTTAGGATACCCCACAAAGAAGCACTTATTGGACTTAGGTGTGAGTTTGTCAGACGTCAAACGTTTGACATATTCCTCACAACCCCATACCCTGAGAAAGAGAATCCAGGACTCTTCTCGGTCCATGTCTCATATGGTGTTGTTTCTATAGTTTTTGATGGAACGCTATTTAAAGTGAAAGCCGTTGTTTCTAGAGCGTATCACCAGAATTGCAATGGAAGATCAGATTAGCTCATCATTGACCGAACAATGTCCAACAATGTTCAGTTCTGTTGTTCAGATACCTCATTCCATTGAGGCGTTCTAGGCGGAGTGAGTTGTGGAACAATTCCACACTTCTTTATATGATCATCAAACTCATGGTTCAAATATTCACCTCCACGATCATATCGTAGACATTTAATTGTCTTGCCAAATTGATTCTATACTTCATTATGAAATTCTTTGAACTTTTCAAAGGATTCAGACCTATGCCTCATTATGTAGATATAGCCATATCTATTAAAGTCATCAGTAAAGGTTATGAAGTACTGAAAACCATCTCTGGCCGAAGTACTCATTGGTCCACATACATCCGTATGTACAAGGGCCAACAGGTCACCCGCCTTTTCACCTCTGGTCGTGAAAGGTGCCTTCGTCATCTTGCCAAGTAAACAAGATTCACATGTTTCAAATGATTCAAAATCAAATGAGTTTAGAATACCATCTTTATGGAGCTTCATCATGCGCTTCTCATTTATATGACCTAGACGACAATGCCAAATAAAAGTGGGATTCATTTCATTAGATCGAAGTCTCTTAGCATTAACGTTATAGATAGGCATATCCTCAAGATTCAAAACATATAATCTATTCACTAATGGAGCATGGCCATAAAGCATATTTTCAAAATAAATTGAACAACAATTGTTCTTTATTCTGAACTCATAACCTTCTGCTCCTAAACAAGAAGTGGAAATAATGTTTTTGCTTAAGGCTAGAACATAATAACAATTATTTAGTTCTATAACTAATCTTGAGGGTAAAACTAATGGCAAAGTGCCAATAGCTAATGCAGCAACTCTTGCTTCATTGCCCACACGAAGATCAATATCTCCTCTTACCAAGCTTCTACCCCTTATCAGTCCCTGCATCGAATTGCAAATATGAGCAACCGATCTGATATCAAATACCCAAGAACTGGTTGGAGAAGTGGCAAGATTAATTTGTATAACATTTATATCTAAACTGGATGTCTTACTTCCTTTGTTCTTTTTTATTTCTACTAAGTACTTCTTGTAGTTTCTCTTCTAATGCCCAATCTCATGACAACGGTAACATTCTGTGTCAGGCTTAGGATCCAGCTTGAGCTTCTTAAGCTTAGCCTTGAGACTCTCGATCTCATCTTAAGTCTTTCCTGTGCCTTTACCCTTTCCCGACTTACCCTTCTTCTTGAAATTAGTAGTCTTTTGAACCATCATCACATAATTGGAACTTTTCTTGATGCTCTCCTTAGCACCCTTAAGCATGCCATGCAACTCAGTCATTGACTTCTCTATGCCATTCATATGAAAATTCAATATGACAGGCTTAAAGCTCACAGGGAACGATTGAAGAATCACATCAGTAGCCAACTTTTGGCTAAGGGGAAAACCAAGATTTTTTAAGCTCTCAATGAGGCCAATCATTTTGATCACATGAGGACTGACCGGGTTACCTTCTAACAGCCTACAAGAAAATAATGCCTTAGAGGTGTTGAACCTCTCTGCCCTTACTTGATCCTGAAACATACCCTTCAGACACAATCATATTGTAAGCATCCGTGGTCTCATTGCTTCTGAACCTCAGAGTTTATGGTTGCAAGCATTAGGTAGTGCACATCGACTGCGTCATTACAATGCTTCTCATAAGCATTCTTTTCAGCACGAGGTGCATCAGCACTCGGTTCCTCGGGATAGGGACCCTCTAGAATATATTCCTTCTTTTTTTGCTTGAGAACAATTCTTAGATTATGAAACCAGTCAATGAAATTTGAACCATTCAACTTTTCCTTTTCAAGAATAGATCGCAAATTAAAGGTAGGTGCAGAAGAAGTAGTAGATGCCATGATCTACAACAAAAAAATATGCAAAGATTCAGCATTATGTTTGTGTAAGATCTTCTATTGAACATTCATGTTGGTGGTTATGTTCAACTAGTTTACGACCAGCTCGTATCTCCATACGACTAGTCCGGACCTGGTCGTATCTCTATACGACTAGTCTGTATCTGGTCGTATCTCCATACGACCAGTCCAAACCTGGTCGAACTTAATCCTCAAAAGTCAATAAAAGATACTCCCACTAAATGTTCTAAACCATGTTTCCCTCTAATAACATCATATAGTGAGTTCAAGATCCAAAAATCACTAAGTCCTAGTGAGCTTGGGCATCACTGCTAGAAACCTAGTGATTTAAGGTAAGCAACCCTTTGCCAATCATATCACATATGACTCTTGTTTGTTGGGTACCATCTCCATGCACTTCCGACCAACGCTATGCCCTAAGGCCCAAAACCCTTTTGATGGACTTGTCAAGTTAAACCAACACTATGCATGTGGGTGTCCGACACCCACCCCATCTTATTAAGATAGTTAATGACACCCTACTTTGGTAGACCTACCAATTAACGATCAAAATCGTGATAGGTGCAGCAATTGGAAAGGCATAAATTTTACTTAATTTTTCTTGAGGAATACTACTCTATCATGTTAAAACATCTAATGATAAAACATGATCAAATAGCATAACAGGAATAAACACAAACATTCACAGATAATCAAATTAAACTGTGAAATAGTATGGCCCTTAACATGTCGATCTCCATCAGCATGCTTCCTGTTCTCCGACCATCATGCTCGAAATCTCCGACCGCATTCATCTACTAAGCAATTACTCCTAAGAGCTACTAATGAATTACATAGGATAATTTCAAGCATCACATGTCGGTACGCAGACCGTTATGCAATAATATGTAGCTTGATGGCTATCTCACAGCATGACACGTAGGCCATGAAAATCCATTCATGCATCACATACACAATGGGATACTATTCACATCAAACCCTACAAAAATAAGTTATGCATAGAATCCAATTCTATCGGGCGACATGAACACATACTATCTATAACACGCGGTATGATTACCCAGCACGGTCCTCAAGTAAATGTTGCTTCATTTTATCTCTCTCTAGTTCTTTTGCTCTCTCTGTTGTTCACAAGATGCAGCCAGTAGTGGAAAGAGCATGCAAGCAGCAGCTAGTGTATGCATGCATGCATATAGGCCACACATGCAGGACATGACAGGATACGGGTAGGCTACGATAGCAACAATTTAAAAATTCTACCACATAAACCAGGAAGCCAAGCAAGAAGATGATCATAGATTGTTGCCACCAAACACGCAGAGCAACAGAAGAAGAGTTGGAGTAGCTTGGTCCAACGTAGAGCGCATCGATGTAGTGGTCATAGTCAATTGGGCAGCGTCCTCACGAGTCGATTGTCTCCTCCAATAACCTCTGTAATTCCTTAAGAAGATCGCGGATCGTCCTCAAGCGCAACAGGAACCGCAGTAACGCCTCTCTGAGATCCACATGTCGGGGAAGGAACAACCAGACGCCAATGTGCTAGCACCAAGTCGCATGCAATGAGAAGCTCTCGGAAGATGGCGGCTAGGGTTTCGGTGGAGCAACTCACGTCAACTCATCTATCTCCCAATAGCCTCAAGCATCTCCTTATATAGTGCCCATGACGGATCCTATCCGAATATGTTTTCTTCCAACCCGTTAAGTATGTAACCCATTAGGTTTATGCGTATTCGGTTGTGACTCGGAAACACCTTTCCGACCACGAGTCGTTAGCGGCACCTAGCAGGACATAACGATTCCTGAATACATAGAAATTATATCGGATGAACCTTAATGCAGTATAATCTGCGACCAGATCCTCATCAGTTACGACCAGGTCCTATCTCTATGCGACCAGTTCGTATTTGGTCACGACCAGTTCGTAACTCCTTACGACCTAGTTACGACCACTCTGTGATTACGTTCGACCAGCTCATATCTCTATATGACCACTCCGTAACTGATCAAGCTAAGCGACCTACTCGTGTATTCTCCCTCTGCCTCACGATATCTGGTTGAACTCCAGGTGAGATATTATGCCATCCATGGACTATTCAATACTTTCTTGATCGAGTGTCGGATAACCTTATGTGGTCAAACTCTTCGACCACCAGTGGCATGGCCATGCACATTCTTTCTCCGACCACATCAAGCGAGCCTAGAGATATCTTTTCTGTTATATTAGGAGGGGAAATCCCATATCTAACCAATCACATCTCTTCGAATGTTTCATAGCATACCCAAAAGCTACCTTTATAACTACCTAGTTACGAGTATCGTTTGGCAACCCCTAAGAGTGCTATTACACATGTAGGGAACCATGCTGATCTAAGGTCTAAGGATTATACGTCATCATTGTTTGAGACCAACTAATGTCACATGGAATCATAACAATCTCAATAGTGTCTCAAGATGGGCCTATCCAACCCCGTGTTCTGTAACATGTGTTCATATTATCGATTCGATATCCCTATATCCATGACTGGTGAAACATGGTCATCAATTAATACATGTGCTGATCGTAGAGTCACTGGTGTTCCGACCAGTGACATCCGACCAGGGATACATTTAGAATGACATCATGTAAGTTAAAGAGTTTTACCAACAAGTCACATACTTGTTAATCTTCATAACCAATGATTCATTCAAGGAACAGAATAACATTTAATCAATAACTCATAAATATAGACGTGATACAATCATCTCTATGATTGCCTCTAGGGCATATCACCAACAGTTACCCCTCCTAGCATAACAGGAGAGATATCTCTGGGCCTCTCGATGTGCTCGGATAAATGATGTGCATGGCTATGCCACAAGTGGTCAAAGAGTCAACTACATAAAGTTATTCATCTGAATAGTCAATGGATGACATATATTTCACTTGGAGTTCGACTATATATCGTGAGACAAAAAGGGAATACACAAGCAAGTCGTGTCGTCCGACCAGATATGAATTGGTCGTATGGGGATACGGACTGGTCGTGAGCGGGTCGTATATGATCACAAACTGGTCGACAAACTAGTCGTAAGGTGTTACAAATTGGTCGTGATCAGATGCGAATTGGTCGTAAGGAGTTACAAATTGGTCATGAGTGATAATGACCTAGTCACTGATCATATAACATAAGATTCTATGTGTATTCGGGAGTCACTATGTCCTGCTACGAAGTGCTACTGACTTGTGATAAAAAAAGAGTTTTCGGATCACGGCCAATATTTTACGCATGAACCTACAGAGTGTCACACACTCATTGGGTCAGAACAATCTAGTTCGCATTGGATTTGTTATGAGCTCTTTACAAGGGAATGCGTGTGGCTGTTGGGAATTAAGGTTGCACGACCTACCAAAATCCTAGCTACCATCTCCCCGAAGGCCTTCCTATGTGTGTTGGTGCTAGCACACTAACGTACAGCGTTCGACCCCCGGATGTGTGTATACCATAGGGGTGTTATTGCGATTGCTACTGTACTAATTGAGGATGATCCACTAAGTACGGAAGGAACTCAGAAGGCTGCTGGAGGAGACAATCAACGACAAAGGACGTTGGACTATGGACTACCTTCACTACATCGACGCGCATGATATTGAACAAAGCTACTCCAACTATTCCTTCGCTGTATTACATGTCTAGTGGTAACGATCTATGATCTCTACTTGTATAACTTTCTGGTTTATATGGTAGAATTTTGAATTGTGAGCTAGTGTATCCTACCAGTATCTAAACGGCCAAACTATGTCACCTAGGATCGTACTTCTTCCAATGGACTGTTGTTGTCCATTATAATGGCAAATTGTGTCTCCATTATGTGTGGCTAAATTGGCATTCAACCCCGACCAAGACGAACGACAACATGCATATTCAATGTCTAAGGTGATTTATTGATTTCTTGAATTTGGGGTTTTTTTTCCCTGCTGAACTGAATGCCTACGACCTATAACGAAACAGCAAAAAAAAAAAAAAAACCATAGTATGTGTATATAACTAGCTTGCGGTGGCATCAGGTAGTAAAGAAATAAATTAAGACATTAGGTCAATTCTTGAGTCTGGAGTCTCTCCTGCAGGTTAGTTGCTAACTTTGGCACTTTAGTACACCCAGACGCACTCACACGTAAAAACACACTATATACTCGTTCACATATATATATATTGGTGTATCTATAACACACGTCTAATTTAGAACGAAAATTAGACCTCACGTAGCGTGAATATACGCTTTGACTATTGAACACACTCACATATACGTGTACCAATCTTAAATCACCTGTTTATCAAGACGAACATGAGTATCGAAGACAAGGTTCAAACACTGGTGGACTTACAGCGTCCCACGCTCGTAGCCAACCGAGCTAAGCTCAGTTCTCACACTTCCCTGGCGCCGTGAAAGTGAGATCTACTGTCGTCGTACGGAAGCAGCTGGTGAGGATCCAAAGGAGCGTTTCCCGTAGTGGTCCGTAGTCCGTACCCATGTGCGAATAAAGTGCAGTACGTTAATGTCACCGGTGATCTCATTGAAACTGACAAAGTGCGGCGGCTACTGTGGGCATGTCTGGGGACGTTAACTTGTCATAAGTGTTTTATTATTATTTTTAACAAAAAACCTTGTCCTAGCTTAGCATTCGACTTGAGAGAGAAGTTCACGGGGAAGAGGTTTCATATTGTTAATTACTCACTCTGTCTATTTTACGAGGCGTATTTTGACGGGACATACTTTTAGGTGGCGGATGCAAGTAGAAGACCCCACAGCTTTTTGCACACAAGCCCAAAACCTTTATGAATTTACACTGAAGTTCAAAGTCTAGCTCCGCCACCGGACATAGAGGTTAAAAAAGTTACAAAGAAATCAACTAGATGAAATGTCTTAGAATGCCCTTCCATTAAGTTTTTTTAGAAAGATAAGAGATTGTGGTTTCTGTGGCTAGCTGGTCATGCATAAACGTTTATGACTGAGAATGGATTAAAATGGGGCAAAAAAAAAACAGACAGAAACTCACGTTAAATCTGCATGCATGGTTTGTGATGTGGCGTCGTTTTCTCTCGGTTTCAAGAGGAGGAAGGAGCTGTCACTACTACAAAAATATTAATACTGGACGTCTGATCACAGACGGTTTTTGTTTACCGTCCATCTGTGTTATCTTCCGCGCTAAAAACCGTCTGTGAAGAGGTCATATTACAGACGGTTTATGTTTAAAACCGTCTATGAAGTATCACAGACGGTTTTTTATTGAAAACCGTCCGTGATAATTAACTCATTACAGACGGTACAGTGTACATAGCTCCCCAACAGAGTCTTCTTGATCTCCATCTCTGGCGCTACGGTAACCACGGGAGATCTCCAAACCCAGTGAGTCCATCGACACTCCGTGCCTCGTTTGAGTATCGCCTCACCTCACTTCACTGAGCCCGCTCGTGTGGTCCATTTCAGCTATTGTCGCCGAGAAGATTGCCATCGTCGCCTCTGTTCACCGATCGACGACCAGCCGCCTTGGACCTTCCCCGACTTCATTGACACCTTCCTCGTGATCGAGGTGAGCTACTGGAGCATAAGCATCCTTTAATTTGAGTAGTTTCAGGCGTTTACGCCGAAATCGATCGCTAGTGAAGCCCATGGCGCCGCCACGGACATCACCATCGGTTCGCCTCGAGCGACCTTAGAACCCGAGCCACGACTATTAGCAATGCGATGTCACCCTAAGCCCAATTTAAGCTTCAAATCCTCTTGTTTTTAATCATTTAGTTAATAAACTAACGAGTCTATGACATGTGGGACCGCCATAGATTTTATAAATAAAATCATGAAATAAAAATGAGTCAGCGACAAGTAGGGCCCACATGTAAGTTAATAAAATCTGGAAAATGTAAAAATGAAAAAGCCACCTTTAGTTCAGAGAAAATTACGCTTTCTCTGTTGGAAAGCGTAATTAAGCCTGAGAAAACACGCTTTCGAAGTCACCCTTTTATTTATTTATAGGGTTTTCAATACGAACCGTGTGATGGACCGAAACTGGATGTACGCTGAGAACCGTGTGAGTGAAGAGTATATTAATGACGTGTCTGCTTTTACAATAGCTGCTGAGGAGGATATGTTGAATAAGGTGGCGGAATATATGTAGTGTCCATGCATTGACTGCGAGAATCTAAAGATGTTTAACAACCGAGCGCAGATCGAAGCACACTTGATTCGAAGGGGTTTCAAAAAGGGTTATACATGTTGGACAAGTCACGGTGAAGAGCATATTATACAGGAAATCAACGATATGCATATTATACAGGAAGTCAATGATATGCCGCCGGATGATGTCGATTGTGGTTCCGATTCGAATAGGTTGCACGATGACAATCTAGATCAGATGCTTCGTGATGCAGAAGGGAACTGTGATGAGAGGGAGTATGTTCAATTCCGGCTTGATGGAGGACTCGGAAAAACCTTTGTTCCTGCCGCAAGCGAAATACACAAGGTTGTCATCCGTGCTTAAACCTGCTGAAATTGAAGGCAAGCAGCGGTTGGTCCGACAAGAGTTTCACGGGTCATAGGTCTCTTAGCGGACATGCTTCCAAAGGAAACGAGTTGCCCAAAACCACCTACAAAGCCAAGAAGGTTCTTTGTCCATTGGGAATGGAAGTAGAAAGAATACATGCATGTCCGAACGATCGTATCCTCTACCGTAACGAGTATACAAACATGCATGTATGTCCGTGTGCAACGCATCCCGATACAAGCGTAAGAATCAATCGGATGACGACGAGGAAATCGAGGTGAAGAAAGGACCTCTGCTAAGGTGGCGTGGTATCTTCTGTAATTCCCGTTTGAAGCGGTTTTTGCGAACCCAAAGAATGCAAAAGCTGGCAGTATTGGCACTTAGAGGAGCGTAAGAATGACGAAAAGCTAAGACACCCTGCTGATTCTGCCCAGTGGAGAAACATCGATAGGAGGTTTGCAGACTTCGGTGCGGAACCGAGGAATATAAGGTTTGGATTGAGTATAGATGGAATGAATCCTTTCGGTAATATGAGCAGCTGACATAGCACTTGGTCCATGACACTCTGTATCTACAACCTTCCTCCTTGGTTGTGTATGAAGCAGAAGTATATTTTGTTGTCGATACTTATCCAAGGGCCGAAGCAACCTAGGAATAATATTGATGTGTACCTAGCACCATTGATGGAAGATCTAAAAATACTGTGGATTGAAAGGGTACAGGTATGGGATACGTACAAACGAGAGAACCTCACTTTACGTTCCTTGTTGTTCTGCACTATAAATGATTATCCTGCCCTTGCTAATTTATCGGGCTAGAGTACAAAAGGGGCCAAAGCCTGTACTCACTGCTTAGATGATACCGAGAGTGTGTGGCTGAATCACTCGCGTAAAACCGTGTACATACGTCATCGTAGGTTCCTTCGGAGGGCTCACCCATACCGCAAGATGAAGAAATAATTCGACGGAGAGAAGGAGGACAGTTCAGCTCCAAGGCATTTAAGTGAAAAAGAGGTCTATAATATGGTTAAGAATTTAGATGTTGTGCTCGGAAAGGGATGTAAATCGAGGACCCGTAAGAAGAACATGTGGAAGAAGAGATCAATATTTTGGGACTTACATTATTGGGAGCACCTAGAAGTTCGCCACTGCATCGACGTCATGCACGTAGAGAAGAATGTATGTGACAGCTTGATTGGTCTCTTACTGAACATTCGTGACAAAACAAAGGATGGTATCAACGCACGGCTTGACTTGGTTGATATGGACATCAGACCTAAGTTAGCACCAACAAAGACTGATAAAGGACGACGTACCTTCCCCTCGCTTGTTACACTCTGTCCAAGGCCAAGAGAACTGAACTGCGGTTGCTTGTATGGTGTGAAAGCTCCGTCCCAAGCACTCGCCAACATGAAGAAACTTGTTTCGATGGAAGATTTGAAGTTAATTGGCATGAAGTCTCATGATTGTCATGTGTTGATGACACAAATGCTCCCTGTTGCAATTAGAAATATTTTGCTGATCAAGGTTCAAGAGACAATCATGAGGCTGTGTTATTTCTTTAACACAATTGCTCAGAAGGTCATCGATCCCGAAGGACTAGATGCTCTGCAGGACGAGGTGGTGACGACTTTATGTGATCTTGAGATGTATTTCTCTCCGTCGTTTTTTGATATCATAGTCCATCTCATTGTTCATATTGTGAGGGAGATAAAGATGTGCGGGCCCGTGTTCCTACGTAGCATGTACCCGTTCGAGAGGTTCATGGGAATTATCAAGTCCTATGTACGGAATCGATCTCGGCGAGGGCGGCATCGTCAAAGGTTATGCAACCAAGAGGTCATTGAGTTACGTAGTCGATTTCATGGCTCAGGTCAAACTGATAGGTGTGCCTCGATCTCGCCATGAGGGAAGGCTCGAGAGTATCGGGACCATCGGAAGGAAAGCAATCACTCCAGATATAGATGCGTATGCTCAAGCCCATTTCACGGTCTTGCAACACATGACTGAAGTGTCCCCATATATCGACCAGCACAAGGACGTGCTTCGGCAACAGAATTCGGTGCGGCCAGATGTTTGGATCACGAGACAACACAACAGACAATTCAACCAATGGTTGAAGGAGCGACTCGCTAGGAGCTCGTCAAGTGATATGCTGACATGGTTGGCAAAAGGGCCAACATTTACAGTTGTGACATGGCGAGGACACGACATAAATAGGTACACATTCTATACGCAGGCTCTAGATATAAAGAGCACTAACTAGAACAGCGGTGTCCGCATAGATGCATTCAGTACCGATGGGCTAAGGAGCTCCTACTATGGGCAAATAGAGGAGATATGGGAGCTCGACTATGTGCTTTTCAAGATCCCCCAATTTCGGTACCGTTGGGTCCATCTCCCACAAGTGAAGGTCGACAAGTACGGCGTCACTACCGTGGACTTCGAACGTGTCGGATACAAAGACGAACCATTCGTACTGGCTAACCAAGTTGTTCAAGTCTTCTATGTTACCGACCCGGCAAATAAGAAGCGCCACGTAGTTTTTCATGGAAAAAAGGAGGATTGTCGGAGTTGAGAATGTAGTGGACGAGGAAGAATACAATCAATTTGACGAGTTGCCTCCTTTTGAAAATGGCATAAGGGTCGAGGAAGAAGAACGTGACGAAACTAGATACATACGCGTCGATCATCATGAAGGGCTAATTTTGAAAGATTAATTGAACAATGTGTGTATATGTATGTTCTGATGAATGGTTAATTTTAGTTCATTTGAGTTAATTGATTTGTACTGTGAAATGGATGTGATTGTTTCTCGAATGAATGTGAATTGGATGTATATACATGTACTTGTTTTCTTTTCTGCTTATTTCAGAGGGCATGGCTAACATTTCCTGAGGCTAGCCAATAAACAGAAGTAGATTAACCGATATAAAAAAAATAACACAGACGGTTTGTAGATCAAACCATCTGTGATTATATATCACAGACGGTTCCTTGGTAAAAACCGTCTGTGATACAATATATCATAGATGGTTGTTGATTGGAACTGTCTGTGATACATCACATATCACAGATGGTTCTACTTTGGAACCGTCTGTGATACTATGTATCACATACGGTTCTAATTTAGAACCGCCTATGATGTCCATCCCTATTTATATTCGGACTCTAGGGTTTGCCCGCGCCCGCCACTCAAACGATTAAGTTTCTCAACTCCTCGCTCCCTCCTCCTCCGAGCCCGTCGCCGCCGTCCTCCACGCCGCCTCTTTGAGCCCGGCGCTACTCCTCCCCCGATCCCGTCGACGCTGCCTCCTCCTCCAGCCTGGCGTGCCTCCCCCCGAGCCCGCCGCGCCTCCTCCCCCTAGCCCGCCGCCTCCTCCCCTACCCCGAGCCCGGCGCACCTCCCCTTTGACGCCGCCCTGCTACTCTGGTACTGCTCCCTAATCGTCCTTCTCCTCGACGCCCAAAGGTAACCAATGCCGAGTTGCTGACCCCGACGCCCCTTTCCCTAACTATTTCTATCAATAATCTGTCCTGGTACCTCATGATAATTGTACTTGTTTTAGGAATTTGTATTTGTTCTAGTCAGTTATTTATATGGTATTTGTTTTGATACTGCTACTGGAATATATTGCAATGTTGTGTGGTGGGCTTGGGATGAATGCTCTGTGATGATAATAGTCTTGTACTGAAATTATTTTGATAATCGGGTTTGTACTTGAGCTCTAATTGGAATGCTTACTCTACATCTGATAGCAATATCAAAATATTAAATCTTAGCTTTATGCTGATTTCATTTGTTCACATGATGTTCTATTTCTTGTGAAGATGTCTTCCGCTCATTCTTCGTCATCGCCGCCTCATGTGTCTGATGATGCACCATCCTCTGGAATACTTGATGAGGACATCGACCCTAAGGATACAACCACGACTTTGAGAAGACCTACGACCGGTACTACAAGGTCTACGACCAGCTCTGTAGGGACTACGACCAGCTCTGCAGGGTCTACGACCACTTCCAGAAGACCTACGACCAGCTCTGCAGGGTCTACGACCACTTCAAGAAGACCTACAACTACTACTTCAACTCAATCTTCCACAGTTGGACTTGCGGTCTCTACTTCAACTCAATCTTCCACAGTTGGACTTGCGGCCACTGCAATACCATTTTATCCAATTGGACCACGCTACTTCTACTCCTACAAGCCGAGCTATGTCTACATGCCTGGCTGCATTTACATACCATGGTGTCACGTCACCAATTATTAGCCCACTAGCTATGTAATATATGGGTGACTTGGCCCATAAGGCCCATGTGATGGCCGACCACCCTAGGGGCTGCACTGCTTCACGTGAAACGATGCAGTGAACAGCCACGCCGCCCTAGGTTCCCACCTCCTCCGTTCCCCCTATATATGCAAAGCGGCCGCCACGGTTTAGGGTTGGGTTTTCTTAGATTATTACGCCACTTTGCGGTTTAGCGCTTGTTCGGTTTGAGAACCCCACTTGTGAACTTCATCTATATTCGCAATATATTTCAGATTGCATCTACCTTGTTCTTGTGAGTTGCTTCGATTGCTTGCGTGAATCATAACCCTCGTGGTAAGGTCGATCGCGTGCAAGCGTGGTTGATAACGGCGATCGTGCGGGTGTAGCGAATTGCGGTGACGATCTGCGGTCGGAAGCCTCAAAGCGTCCACGTCCTCACGACGAAATCAATCGAACCTATCGGAAGATCGGGCCACCGTGATTCATCAATACCCAACCGCGGTAGAAGAAGAGCAATATCGAAAAGGCACGCGGGCCAATTTACCATCATGGAGGTCGATCAGTCTGAGACCCCTATCAATCCTTGCCGAGCAGCGTTCGCATTCTAGAGAATGGTCGGAATAGTTGCACGGGAACGGGTTAGTGTCACCTACGATTCGTGGAAGGAGTTGCCCAAACAACTGAAAGCTGCGCTGCTGACGGATATTCTCACATCGTTCGAGATCCCGGAACAACACCTGGACTCCATACGACGACACGTGTTGCTACAGGTGTGCAAAGCGTGGAAGAACTTCAAGAGCACGCTTGTCAAGAACTACGTGGAGAATGATCTCAGACCCTTCCACAAGTATCTGTTCTTGGAAGAGTCCTAGGCCGAGTTTGTGGCGAAGAAGATGACAGATGAATTTAGGAGTGAAAGTGCGGCGCACACGGCCCTCCAGGCAAAAAATAAGCACCCCCATATACTCAGCACCGCTGGGTATGCGGGTAAAATCTCGATATGGAGGGATCAGGACCAGCAGGCAAGCTGTTCGAATGTCTCCCCGCCATTTTCCGAGATCACTAATATACGCTCCCGACAGTGGTTATTTGGGAGGTTACGTACTGGGCCTACGGGGGAAGTTTACTTTCCAAACCCCGCAGACTAGGAAGTGTCCCAACGCTTGGTAATATATCGAACTACCTAGTTTGTAATTATTCCATAACTTCATAGGAAGTGAAATGATATGTCAGGCTATTGCAGGTAACGCTGAGTGCACAATTTTCCTAAGGCTCATTCCAGGCAGACAGGGAGAAAGACATACTCTCCGCGGCCCTAGGAAACAGTGAGCATCCGGGTCGCAAGAGAGGCGCTGGTGTTTATGTTACATGGGCAAAATGGTTCCAAGCGGACTCTGAATCATATTGGAGTAGGAAGAGAGCCAAAGGCAAGCGTGATGAAAAGCTACGATAGGAGATTCGTGAATCCCTCATAGATGAGCTCACTGAATCCTTCAGAGATGAGATCAGAAGCTGTGACGCAACGGCAGTTGGAGACCTTTGAGCAAAGGATTAGGGAATTACAAATCTCAAATCAGTTGGAAGCCCCTGCCCCTACTGTGCTAGCCAGCCCCCCAAACTTCCGAGTAGCTGTGCGTCCAACCCTACCCCAATAGGCAACGGCAGATTTCCTGTCGATGACAATTATCTCTGGAATGCTCAATCCATTGATAGGCCTGTTGGAGTAGCTAATTTTGTATCGTTATGTAGGTGGCTATGAAGTGCAAGCTCCAAGTGAGATATGCCTCTGTTGCCCTAGATGCTGCTTGGGGCCAGGTGTATCCATCCGATGTCGGGTCTTTGGTGCATGGTACAACACTTACTCCTGGTTTCGCAAAAGTGAATGTGGACGGTGTTTGTGTCAATTTCGGGGCCGTCCTACTGCATATTCCCCCAAACGACGAGGTCATGACTCTAGAGCAAGCCGTTGGAACATTCATCCAGTGGCCCAAGGGGGACATCTGCCTGGAGCTACCTGCTCCGGTGTCAAGTCCACGGGAGCTAACTGCATCGAAGCTACTTACACCGACGCGGCAAGGGCCCGGTGCATCAGATGCATCTACATCTCGTGCCCAGTCGACTCTTGTGAAGTCGACCTATACAAAGCGAGGCAGCAAGGGCAAATCGAAGACGGTTGACTCCTGTTCTGATATCCCCTTCTTGCCGTTGGCCCGAAAATTCGTGCTAGGCAAGCCGTTGGTCGAGAGGTTAGACAGTCCAACCCTAGGACCAGCTTGCACGACATTGCATACATGGTACATGGAACAGTCCAACAAGCCGGCTGAACAACGACGCTCGGGTGTCACCGTCAAGTTCAAGGAGGATCATTTTAACCACGAGCATCAAGGCTATGTCTTCACGGTGACCTTCGAGGACTTGTTCTGTCTCTTCAACCTCGACGAGCTCGACGTCTCAATCATACGATGCTAGACACTGTAAGTGTGTGCAATCACGATCAATGTTCGTGTAATACCGATAAATGTTATATATAACTCCTTGCTTTTGTATATAGATACATGATGTCTGAAGCCGAAAGAAGGAATTCACCAGTAGGTTTCCTCAACCCACACGTGGTCTCCGAGCAAACCATCAAGGCGAATGCAACATTCGTCGAGAATTACGTTATAGATTTTTTCCTGGCTCGCCGCAACAAGGAATACATAGTTTTGCCCTACAACCAGGTATAAGTGTTGCACTACTGGCTATACTTATTGATTTGTACTTTATAAGCAACACGAACTTAGGTTTAATGACCATGCTGACATACTTGTGTAGCTTCCATTGGATTCTAAAGAGGTCCACTCACAACTTCACAGTTATCCAGAATTTAATCAACAGGTAAACACATTTCCTCCATAGAAACTCTATTGTAGTCTTTCCTTCCTTTGCAATGGTTAAGGCTAACTTCTTAGAGTCACGTAGACTGTTCGACGTGTTATATGCTAGAGGATGGAATTGCAAGGGAAGGTCGCTACAACACAATCTAACTTTTCCGGTACTCGCTAGCTAGCTAGCACACATTAATCCTATATAACACTTCATAGTAATGCCTCTCGAACTAACCAATTCTATTTTTGTAGTGCTACCATCAGCCGCTGGGCCGCAACGTCTGTGGATACTATGTTTGCCACAACATGGAACTACTTATCGGTTCCGTGATCACCAATGATCTTCAGGTTTGTCAATCTTGCAACAATTATTTCATATATACTTACCAATTTATATAACCACGAATTTAATCTTCCTATCGATAGGTTGCGACCATCGCTAAAACTGCGTTGGAACAGAGCGAGTTCATAAAAGTTCGATCACACCTTGCGTCATTCCTAAACAGTCAGGTCATAAATCCAGATTGGAGTTTCCACAGTGTAGATTGAACTTGATTGGGATAGATTGAACTTAATGGTACATGTGTGTAAATTAATGTACATTAATAGCTAATTTTACTTAATTGATTTGTGAATTGGATGTGCTTGTTTCTGAAATGAAAGCGAATTTGATGTGCTTGCTTCTGAAATAAATGCGAATTGGATGTGCTTGTTTCAGAGGGCATGGCTAGCATTTCCTGAGGCTACCAATAAAAAGAAATAGATTTAACAATGCAAAAGAATATCACAGACGGTTTGTAGATGAAACCGTCTGTGATAGTAGAAAATAATAGACGGTTTCATCTACAAACCGTCTGTGATAGTCGAGTATCACAGACGGTTTCATCTGCAAACCGTCTATGATTTTCTACTATCACAGACGGTTTTGAGTTTATAACCATTTGTGATATTATGTACACTACCGGAAACCGGCACTTTGCCACTCGGCAAAGATGTATTTTGCCGAGTGCCATTTTTGGCACTTTCGGCAAAATGCGCCCTGCCGAGTGCCTTTGTTTTGGCACTTTCGGCAAAGAGGCATTTTGCCGTGTGCATTTTTTTGGCCCTCGGCAAATCATTTTTCAAAGCAATTTTGAGGCCCTAAATGAATTCAAATGAAAAACTTTTCAACTACAAAGTTGTATAACTTCTCAAGATCTACAAAGTTTATTTTGGTCATTTCTTCATTTGACAAAGCGACAATAACGTTGTTCATAAAATCTACATCTCTCTCATATTAGTTTCATGAAAGTAGAAGAGAGATATATAAGATTTGTGAACAATGTTACTACCACTATGTCGGATGAACAAATGACCAAAATAAACTTTGTAGATCTTGAGAAGTTATGAAATTTTGTAGTTGGCAAAATTTTGATTTGAAATCATCTTGTAATGCAAAAACGACGTTTGAATTTGAAAATTTTAAAATTTGAATTTTTCAAAAGACCTCAGATGGAAAAACTTCCTAAATAAAAATTGTAGATCTCCAAAAGTTATGAAACTATGTAGTTGACAACTTTTTGATTTGAAATCATCTTATCATGCAAAACTACGTTTGAATCTCTCAAATTTGAAATTCGAATTTTTCAAACGACCTCGGATGGAAAAACTTCCTAAATGAAAATTGTAGATCTCAAAAAGTTATGAAACTTTGTAGTTGACCACTTTTTGATTTGAATTCGTTTATGGCCTCAAACAAGCAATTTACTCTCGGTTTAGTATAATATATGAGGATAGATAACGGAATCTAGACACAAGTGACAGTGTAGTGCGATGGTAGAGCAGCAGACACGCGAGGAGAGGTCGTGAGTTCGAATCCCACCCGACGCGTTAACCGCATGAATTTTGCAAAAAATGCAGCGACTTCGATGGAGACAAAGTGACGGCGGTGGTGGCATCCCAAAAAAAAATTTGCTATTATTTTGGGTTTTTTCGCATTTTCATTTTGCCAAGTGTAAATCTTTGCGAGTGCTTTTCGGCACTTTCGGCAAAGGCTTTGTTGAGTGCCCGACAAAAGCACTCGGCAAAGGCTTCTTCCGATTAATTTTTGCGAATGCCCTTTGCCGAGTGCGGCACTCGGCAAAGCCTTTGCCGAGTGTATTTCGGGCTTTGCCGAGTGCCGCAGGCACTCGGCAAAGAGAGGGTGTCCGGTAGTGGTATTACAGACGGTTCGAAAACCGTCTGTAATGACCTCATGTCATTACTGACTTATAAACTCCGACGGCTCATGAAACCGTCTGTGATGTCGTTTTTAAACCGTCTATGAAGATCTTTTCTGTAATAATATATGCATGAGAGATGGGATCAGAACAAAGGGGATAGCGACGTACGTCGTGGTCGCCCCGTGCGCACGGCGGGGCTCTTCCCCGGTCAGCGACGAGGCTCTAAGCAGCGAGAGGAATTTCTGGAAGGCTAGCTTATTATTTCTTGATTAATTCGTAAGTGCAGACTAGATGTTCTTTGTACGGAGGACTAACCACATATGCTATATAAAGTATCCTGAAGGGATACAACCATCATCTGAATCCTATCCTGAAGGGATAGATAGCTATATAAAGTATCCTGAAGAGATACTACTTAATTATTGCATACAATCTTTAGTTTCCTAACTTATCTCCTAATATCTTTCGATGCTAACTAGTATTTACATACACACACGTGCCTAGCCGCCGCTGCCATCAGGACTCCTATCCAAGCGCTGATAGGTCTTGCCAACAAAAGAGTCCACAATATTTCCGCTTCCTGAAAAAATAAGAGCTAGAAATCTGGGTCGCGCTCGTGAAAATCAGGCAAGAAGATCCAAGAAGCATCTGAAGCAAGGAAACCTTTCGACTGAACAAGTAACTCCAATGTACCGCGGTTCAGTCGAGCCCGACAGATTTCAGCAGGTTCTTGCACAGCACGACCATGATGAATTGTAGGAAGTGCTACCACGGCAGCCGGAGGTTCATGTTAGAACTTTTTTAGAAGAACGACATGAAACACGTTATGAATCATAGCCTTAGCGGGCAACTGCAAATGATACTCAACTGAACTGACGCGTCCGATCACCTTATAAGGTCCAAAGAAGCAAGGTCTCAACTTAGAAGGGCTTGCCCAGTGACCGCAGTTGCGACGCGACGATGAAGACGCAACCAAACCTAATCGTCAACTGAAAACTCCACTTCACGATGATGCTCATCGTACTAATTCTTCATGATAGCTTGTGCTTAAAGTAGCCGCTTTCTAATCTCAGCCAAAAATTCATCTCTTTTCGCCATCTGACTCTCAACAGCAGCCACTCGTGCCTTGCCCGGCTCACATACTAGCAATGGAGGTGGATCACGGCCATACATCAAAATGGTGTCACACGGTGCTGTTTGGAAGGAAGAATTATAGCAGTATTCTACCCAAGATAACCACTGCACCCATTGACGAGGACTGTCACCAGAAAGACAACACATATACATTGTGATGATATAGCTTACCCCCTCCATCTGGCCGTCACTTGTACCAACTAATGTTTAATTACCAGGAACTTTCTACCAACCTGGCGATGGCTTCGCAACCTGTATGGAAAAAGTAATGCACAAAGTCAAGTGGGATGAACATGAGTCCAAAGTCCAAACACCTCGTAAAGCAGCTACACTGGTCAAGGGTGCCGACTAACAAATTAAACTCTTAATCCAAAAATTACGAAAATCACTGAATAGTATTTTCTCTCTCTTTTTCTCTGAATTAAACCTTCTGGAAGCCCGTTCTCCATCGTTTTAACTCCGTTTAACCTCATTTTTATTTCTAAATTTATCTAAAATCCCAATCTATCTATTTTTGCTAAGTTCTTGAATTTTGGAGTTTATTTGAGTTTGGTTTTTCATTGTGTATAGATTACGACATCTCCAGAGAGCCAGGATATTACATCGATCTAGATTAGCACTATATTGACCAAGGCAAGTTACATCTTTGATCATGTTTGATCCCAGTATTTCAAATTATGTATATTATGTTTTAAATTATTATGCATGCCTGCTTTTATTCAATGTACTTTAAATTTCTGTCTCTAAATTGTAGCAAAATCCCAACACTTGTGTATAACCCAATTTTTAGATTGAATTCCTCACATCTTATCACCCTAGATAAAACTCTAATTAGTACAATATTATTGACTAGATCCTTTTGTGGAAAAAATTGTTTAGCCATACGTAGACCTAAATTTATGAGGATTTGAGAATTTAACAAGCCAAAAATCTTTTTTGGTATAAAATGTATTCTTGGCATTGGTGTGCTGTCGGGACCTAATATGCAAACCTAGACCCTTTGTGTATACTGTACTAGTCCAGGATCTCGTTAGTGCACACAGTGTCAACATAGATAAATATCATTCCAAACAAGACAAAAATAAGAATAAACGACTAATTTGATTAAATAAATAACGGTTTTGACCTTATATATGGTCGAGTTTACAATTATTAAGCTGCACAAGGCTGACACTAAATAAATAAACGGCAGCGGAACGAAAGCAACTCTAGTGGATATCCATCGACTCGCCACAGACAACCGACTGGGATCAAGACCTAACGATCACCATGCACGTATATCTCCTCCTTGAAAACAGGCGACGATTAATTCCTCCACTCCAGCTGAATGATTGCAGCAAAAATGAGTACTCTGAGTACTTAACAAGTTGTATGACAAAATACAATTATAGATGATAGCTTATTCCATAGGAAATAGCTTATGTGGCTATTTTGCAATAAAGCAGCATTTGCAATTGAATATAAATAATAGATTGAAAGCATAACTTGAAATAAATAACAATAATAATTTTAACAAGTATTTTCACAAAGCTTCCATAATCTAATCAATTTCTTTCACACAGCTGCATAAGTTATCCCACACAGCTATCTCTTCCCTATTGTTTTATGAAAATCTATCCCTCGTGCGAAATCCCCGAGCATATCTATGACCGCGGACGCGGCTATTCGAATAGATTGATTAACACTCTGCAGAGGTAGTACACTTTACCCACACGATATAACTAGTGTAGCTAGCACTAGTCATAACAAAACTATTCCGAAACATCAACCTGACGATTGACCCCGCTGATGTGTTTTACCATCATACCAACGCTACCACAGCGCTTTGGTACAACGCACACCGTTGGACCCGAAGATGACGAACCACTCATAAATGTGACCCTGCCACAACAGTACACTCCTCCACCCTGGCACACAGTCTATCCTACATGCCTAAGTAGTCAACGCCAAGATTCCATAACTTACTAAGTTAGGCCCGTCTCACACCAGACATGTGGTTTTACAATTATGGCTCAGTTCAATGGCGCACAAAGTTAAGTCCTTATTTGACCAATGTGAGACTGCCAAGTTCTGACTACATTACCAAGATTTCATACTCTTTTCCAATCCACAATTCCACCATACAGCACAGTTCCATCCACTTGCCTCAGTCTAAATCTTTTCCCACCCCATTGGTCCAGTGCAACACATGTCATCAACGAATAGCAGCATACTGCATACAGTTTTACACAAATTCCATAATCACTCAGTCAAGTTTATATTTGCAACTCGAATGACATCAATGACTCATTGCATGGCAATCCAAACTATTCATATCTAACCAACCTAGGTTGGTGCTATGATAATGCCAACTAGTAATTAACCAAACTAGAGTGACAAAATATCATGATAACACAATAGGCAAAGTAGATATAATCAAATGGTGTATAGCTAATCCCAAAACATTTAAATAAATACTTAGAGTAAAATGCAATAATTTGAATCAAGATAATTTTGGAAAAACTGGGTTCAACATGGTCAAAGGTACAACTTACCTTGGAACAAGTCTTGGTACTGGTCTTGAGCTTGATCAACTCCTCCTTTGAAAGCTCCTGAAGTATCAACGTCTACTTGCAAACGAAAGCGAAAAGAAAATAAATAGAAAACAGAGCAATAAATAAAATATAAAAATTAAATAAAAATCTCAGGAAGGTAGATCTTGAATTTATATGAATTTAAAATATTGAATGGGTTCAATCGGAGTTTGTATGAGAAAGAATGGGCTTTTGGAAGATCTAAACCTAAGAAAAAGATAAAGGAATTACTATTTCAAATTTCTAGAATTTTCTTTCTAAAGGAAATTCCGAATTATTGCATCAGCATGACATCAGCAACTAATTTCAGAATTAAATAAAATCCAAAAAATTAGAAACAGATGCTGACATGTGGGACCCATGGTCTATGGACCAAGTCCACAGCTCTGGTTTATGGGTCCGTGGCTCACTGGTCTACAGTACAGTAGCTATGACAAGTGGGGTCCATATGGTGGTGGCTAGGCTCACAGTAGATTAGGTTTAGCTAGGGTTAGGTTTAGGGTTTAGGTACGGGTTTGCCATGTGGGTGCTGATGTGACTGCTGACTTAGCGACACATGGCGCTAACTGGAGAGCCACGCAAGCACAAGGATGATGTGGACAATGACGTGGATGACAACGAGGTGGGTGGCGCTCGAGTCCCTAAGGTCGCTAGCGATTGCGGCCTCGGCGGTGGGCACGGAGGTGCGCAATGTGTAGTTGAGGTGACAGCGAACTCGCTGATATACTCATGAAGGCGAGGGGTTGACGGAGTTGGCCAGCGGCGAGGTCGAAGCGGCGACTAAGGTTCAGATGTTGATAGAAATTGAGTTCCGATGATTCTCCGGCAACGCGAAGGTGACGACGAGGTAGATCTCGTCCTTGCGAACCTGATGGTGGCGATGGCGAAGCTTGAGGGGCACCAACGGCGGAGGAAAAGCTCATCGAAGCTTGCAGCGGCGACTTTGCTTCTTTGGAGATTTTCGGCAGCTAGGGTTTAGCTCCTAAGCAGCGGCTACGTGGTCTGGGATGCGGAAGCCAAGGGCTACCTCCCCTTTTATATGTGGGCAGCTGGGAGAGTCCAGAGCGCGCACATCAAGGAAGGCCCATGTGGCGGAGGAGTTCAAGTACTCCCCAACTCGGAGAAGATAAACAATGATCCGGGGACCCACTTTGTTAGTGGTTGCGGCTCAAGCAGATTCACGTAGTAAACGCGGCGTGGCGAGGCGGTAGGTGGGGCCATCTTGGCAAGAGAGAGAGAGAGAGAGAGAGAGAGAGAGAGAAGGCGGGCCGCACGGGATTGGGCCAGAAGGTGGAATAGGGTTGTGCCGGGTTAAGAAATTCAGCCCATTGGATTTTCCTGAGATTTAATTAGGTTTTGCATTTTAGAAGTACTAGTAAAACCAAATAGCAAATTAAAAATAGCGAATGAACTCAGAAAAATTCCAAAAAAATCTAGAAAATATTTGCAAGCACAGAGAACTCAAATAAAATAGTTTTGGAATTATTTGATGTTCAGATTAGTCACATTTAAAAGTCTATTTAAGCTTGATTAAATCAAATAAAATTGGTTAATTTTTCTAAGGGACTAAACTACTCAAAAGGATTTTGAAACTAAAAAAAATTGGGATGTTACAAACCTCTCCCCTTAAAGAAATCTCGACCCCAAGATTTAGGCTAGCTAGAGAAAAGGCTAGGAAACTTGGCTTTTACCTGTTCTTCACGTTCCCACATTGCTTCACTTTCTGAGTGATTACTCCATTGAACTTTGCAAAAATGAATGGTCTCACTCCTGGTCAAACGCTCTGCCACATCCAAAATTTGGACTAGCTGTTCTTTGTAAGTGAGATCCTCTTTTAACTCAATTGAATCCAAGGGAGTTTGTTTTGTTGGCACACGGTAAGCAACCTCTCCTCGACGATTCACAATTCTAAAAAGGCCAATATACCTAGGGACAAGCTTCCCTCTGGCATGAAACCTTCTAACACTTTTCAGAGGAGTAACTCGAAGATAAACAAAATCATGTGTGGTTCAAAGCTAAGATCACGACGACGATTATCAACATAACTCTTCTATCTAGACTGAGGTATCTTTAATCTTTCTGTGATCATCGACACTTGCTCTTTTGCTTCCTGAATAATATCTGGTCCGAATACCAAGCACTTGGCTATTTCAGTCCAATTCAAAGGGGTTCTGCATGCACGACCATGCAAAGCTTCAAATGGTGACATTTGCATACTGGCTTGATAACTTTTGTTGTACGAGAATTCTATGTAAGGCAAATTTGTGAGGACCCTAAAATTTTGAGGTTTATGCCGAATTAAAAATCACACTAAGAGCATAATTTTCAATCAAGAACAATTCGGTCCTTAATTAAAAATTACATTAGAAGCATAACTTTTAACAAGGTATAAATCCAATATTCAGGTTCCCGGATATATGTATCACAATAGTTCCCAGGTTCAAGACTATTGCACATATGTCCTTAGACAACATTGCATCATACATACAAGGTAAATATTTACATAATTATACACAGGATGTTATAATTTGGTTTGGTTATACAATATCAAGTGACTTTGGTCACAACAAAGTTTGACAGCGGAAGCAAAACTAAACAACAAAAGCCACCAATGGCCCCTATCACCCTCAGGCTATTGAGTGGAGGATAGAATTAGCTTCACTCGTTAGCGTCACCCTGATCGGCACTAACGGGCATCTCATATAAATAACCATCCTCACCTGCAACAAGAGGTTATAGTACATGAGTACAGAAGGTACTCACAAGACTTACACAAACTATTAAAAGAAAGTGTTTGATAGAACCTATTCAAAGGATTAGAATTCATACATGCCTAAGGTTAACAACGGGAAGGTTTCAATGGGGTTAATTTTCATAAAGCAATACATCTTAAGTCTACACTTGCTATGTTTTGAATAAAGCAATTTTGTAAATAAATTTGGACTAAAAACAGTAAGTAAAAGAGATTGTAATTATAAACAATAACAAAATCAAAGTGGTTATTCACCACCAGTAAAACATTGCATGAATACTCCTCATGCCGAAATAGTACCCTTAACAAGTTTTATTCCAAGACCTATACAAAGATCTATTCAATTCAAGCGTTGTCCATAACCGAGGGCACGGCTATTTGAATAGTTTTAACCCTGCAGGGACGTACATCTTTACCCACACACTTAGTTAGCCTGTAAGCCTTCGGAATAATAGCACACTTCCTTTGGTATGCCGGCCGGGCAAACTAAGATTTGGTATTTTTCATCAAATTGACACTATTGAGTGGACTACCCATGTGCAACTGATCCCGCTTAGTTCAAGTCACTAGTAGAACCTGCCAACCGGGGTACACATGTTGTGCCGGGAATGCCGACCCGATCGACATAAATTAAATGACAGAAAGTAGAGCTATGCTAGATGCATATATTAGATCGCAATCGGAGCCCTTAAGGTACGTACATGTGATGGAACGCATGTACGCCCTCACCCTTTTAAGAACATATGATACAGATATGAGATCAAACACATATGTCCTTACCTCCTGTTTTCCAACTCAATAGCATCAAATTCTTACTTAACCAAACAGCGCCCATACACTACGTGTCGAAGTATATTGGGGCTTGAATCGTCCAGTCAATGTTCAGTCCTTAATCGACCCAGACAAGACAACCACATTTCCCAATCTCGTGCACTAAGGCACCATCACTAGCATCCACTTGTCTAGATCTAGAATTAGTTTTATCAAACAAAGTTTGATTTCATTTCTGCTTTAAACAGACTGAACAAAGAATCAAAATAAATAAGATTTATTTAATGATCCCAAGTTTGACAAGATAAGCTTTGACAAACACTAACGTTCTACAGACTGCATAGCTAAGCAATATCTGGAATAAGTATTTTAGTATAGAGGCACTACCTTAAGTTTGAGTGTATGATCAGCTTAAAGGTAAGCCACAAGTGTTAGGCTGTAACTAACTATTGACAGATCACAAATACTTTTTAGAAAAAATAGCATGCAACAGTATCACTGTATTTTGGAAATCTACAGTATGAAAATTCTGGGTTCAACATGGTGCAAAGAGGATGCTTGCCTTGGTAATAGTAAACCTCTTGTTCAGGTTCTTGCTGCTCAATAATAGACTCAACCACTTCAGAAGAATCAGAATCTAAAAGACAAAAACCCAATGAACATAAGGAAACTTGCAGAAAGCAAAATATTGAAAAAGAATGCATGATCAAAATCTTAATGCATAATTAGCAACATGCTTAAGCTACATCTAACCTAAATAAGGACAATAGCCTACAATTAACATCTATTAATACTATCTGTCACAAATTAGAGTTTAATCTAGAACTACAGTTCTAGATTTTGAAAAACTGAAAACAGAACAAAAAGTAAAGTTGACTGCCTCATATACTATGAGTAAAATATTATTTTTGTTTAAGCTATAGCTAAATTAGTAAAGCTAAAAGCCTAGTTTAGCACTTACAAACTTATGACCAGGATTTGAGAATTGAGACTTTGATTCAGTTATTGTCAGCCTAACCGAAAATAACCACAGGAAAGGGGATTTGCCATTTAGCTGATTTAGAAGCATAATGAGCACATAAGTTTTTGCTTATGACACTAAGATTTAGGGGATAGCTCCCTAATCTAGGGCGGGTTGAATTAGGGAAGCTAAAAGTTCAAAAATGATATGAAAGACCGAAAAGTAGAAAATAAAACCTTTCGGTAATAAAGTGATTTGAGCATCACATTTACAAGTGAGTGATTTAGGTAAGCTACTAAGGTACTTAGGAAGCTCAAGATGGAAAGAATTAAGAACATAGCTCACCAGCCAGAGTTGGAGAAGAAAGGTTTGCAGCCTCGGCCGAAACAGGAAAAACTCTAAAAACCACTTCACCTGTTTGACCAAGAACGAAAACAATGGATGGCTTTAGCTATTGGGATCACAAGACAGATCATGCCCTTAGAGGGTTTGCAAAAACTCACCAGAGCAAGGAAATCACCAAGGTGGCGTTCCAACAGGCTCTGGTCAACCAAGAACAAGTTCACGGCTCAACCTACAAATGATGCCAAAATTCACATTGCAAATGAATTAAGCATGAAAGCATGTAGGGATAACAGGGAGTGAAAGCAAGAGATACTTCATTGGAAAGGAAAATGGATGAAGAGAGCTCCTCGGTCAACAATGGCAGTGAGCAAAAGTTAGGGTTTATATAGAGATTAATCCTTCTAGAGCAAGCGAGAAGGTTCTAGTGTTGATGCGATGGCAATTTGATGCCAAGTGTTAAAGAAGCATTTGCAAGATCACTGTGTAACACCAGCTCTCCGGCGATGAGTTCAGCGACGGCGCACAGTCGAGAGGAAGAAGAGAAAGACGTCGCTGACAGGTGGGCTCCGTTGTTAGCCGCAGCAACACACGCCCCCGAATGCTCAAAAGAAGATCAACCATCTGATCTAAAAGGAGTGGCTGAGATTGATCGGGATGTTCGGAAGGCCCGAATGTCACAATCCACATGGGCCGTTCGATCGCAATCTAACGGTCATGCAAGGATACGGGCCCTAGCCTTATGCGATTCGAAGTGGCACCGCACGATCGAAATCCAACGGCTAACAATAATTTTGCGCTTTTAAGTTGAAACCCAAAAGGATGGCGTGGTTGGATCGGAGATCAACGGTAAAGATTGAGGCGAGGTTCGGACGGTCCGAACATCACACCGATCTGGGCGGTTCGTTGAAGATCCGACGGTGGAGATCGCATGAGACCTTCGAACGGTCCGAAAGTCACAAGGATCCGGCCCGTTCGTTTAAGATCTAATGGCCACAAGTTTTGAGGCGTGTTTTGGTTTCAAAACCAAAACTGGGCACGGTTGGATGGGGATCCAACGGTGAAGATGGCTTCACGTGCTTGGATGACCCGCACGGCTGCGCAGATCTGCCCGTTCACGAGGAAATCGACGGCTCACTTTCACTCGAGGTTTGAGGCTGAGTTCAACGTGACTGAGCCGGACCAATTTGCATTGGGTTGGACCCAACCACTTGGCTCGGGTCGCTACAGCACAAAGGTTAGGGTTAGGTTGACCAGTTTGACTAACTCATTTCAAAACTTCAAAAGTTTGACCGGGGCTTTAAAAATAGCAAATTAATTTGTAAAAATATGAAATTTTGCAGAGATGCTGTTGGGATGTTATATACCCCAAATAAATTTTGAAAATCACTATTTCTCATTTCAAAATACATAAATAATTCATTTAAACCGAGTAGGTTTATTTAAAGACAAATATTTTTCCCAAGGTCAAAATAATCTTTAAAAATTTAACAAAATTATCTTTGGCCAAGATAATTCATCTAGTTCTTAACAAAAATACTTCCCGGTCTTAATACCAACATTAACTGGTATTTTCTTTTGAAGCTTCAAACAAGTTTTGGATTTTGGCTAGAAGAGGAAGGGTTTAGTTTGTAGCAAAATGTCCAAGTTTCAAAAATGAGCAGTGATGCTATGGGAAGCACCTTATTACTGTTCATTAAAACTAGGGCTGTTACAAAATTCTTGTCCCAACTAGTAGCATGAGCTAGAGCACAAGCTCTCAATATGTCCTCCAATACTTTATTTACTCTTTTAGTCTGCCGATCTGTCTGAGAGTGATAAGCAGTACTAAAATTTAGATGAGTCCCCAAAGATTCATGCAAACTTTGCCAAGAATGAGAGGTGAATTGAGATCCTCGATCTGACACTATCTTCTTAGGCACACCATGCAAACTGATAATTCTGGACATGTACAATTCTGCAAGACGATCTCCTGAGTAGGTGGTTTTGACAGGTAAGAAATGAGCAAGCTTCGTCAAACAATATACTATTACCCAAATGGAATCATAACCGGATTAGGTCCTAGGTAAACCGGTGATAAAATCTGCTACTTGGCATAACACTGTCCGAGAGATCGATGGGTGCATTAGACATTTAGACTCCGCGTGCAAATGGTCGTGTCTATGTCTCTATGAATTATAACCAAAAGATGAAGACAACACATGCATCGATCGTTCCAAGGGCAAGGATACAAATGTAACACCTCGGCTCAACATAGTGCCCAGAATGCTACTAAACTACACTAGCTATCAATTTTAACATCAATTATCAGCAAATTATAGCAAGCAAATCAATGATAAAACCTGTCCATGGGTAACATTAACACAAGCATAACGATAAAAGCAATCTTAGATAATTATTCACTACTACACAAAGGGTCATTACAGATGGTTCTAAACACTAGTACACATAGGCTCATCACAGACGGTTCGGAACCATCATCACAGACGGTTTTTGAACCATCTGAATTTGTATGTCTGTGATAATATCGCTTATCACAAAGTGGTTCAAAACCATCGTGATACGGCATATCTGAGGCGATTTTTGTTGAAACCGTCTTTGAAGGCATAGTATCACAGATGGTTTCCATTAAAAACCGTCTGTGATAGGTAGGATATCACAGACAGACGGTTTGTAAATAGAACCGTCTGTGATATCCTACCTATCACAGACAGTTTTTAATGGAAACCGTCTGTGATACTATGCCTTCATAGATAGTTTCAACAAAAAACCATCTGTGATAGTTCATTACCCTAACTATTTTTTTTTATTTTTGGCTAGCCTCAGGAATTGCTAGCCATGTCCTCTGAAAATAAGCATGCAGAAAACAGATACATCAGAGATAATTAATTGTTGACAACTCAAAGTGATCATTACTCAAAATAAATTACAAAAGAATTTGTTCAAGTATTGTTGCTATAGTTACAATTTGATTACAATTGAATCAATTGTTTACTCGTGGTTGAGAGGTGTCGACGGGGTGAAACTCTACGTCTACGACGGAGTGAAACTCTCCGGTGGGGTTAATGATCTCTGTCTTGATGAAGGCGCAGAACTTCCCTCGAACGTCCATGATCTCTGGCATAACAAGTGAATCTAAATCTATGTTCATGTCCTGTCGCTAGCAAGAGTAAAGTGGTAAGCATATATATTTAAATTTATAATTAGGAAATACTTATTTCGAGATTAACAAACCTCAAAATCCTTCTTCTTATCAGTAATAATTTGCTTCATGTGATGGCAAACGTAGAATCCACATAGCTGAGTTTTTTTTTGCTAGCGGCACTACAAAAATAGAATTACATATATAAGTATAGTCAGTTCGAGACGCATTATTACGAAGTATGATATAGGATTATTATGTTGTAGCGCGTACCGAAAATCTTGTCCTGTGTGTTAGTGTGGCATTCGATCCCTTCTATAGTCCTCCCTCGCCAACATAGGCGTTGAACGACCTACATGATTCCATAAAGTTATCCTCGGCCATTTCAAATGAAGGAAGATTACAATAGAGTTATGTATAGAGGAAATGAGCATACCTTTCGAGTATTCCTTTCAGAATGCTGAAGTTGTGGGTTTTGTTAAGTAGGGAATCAATGTATATTACCTTGTTCCTCTTTGGTATAATGACTAAAAGGATCTAGTGGAACCTACTCATGTATGTTGCTATAGTCATTAAACCTAAGTTCGTGCTGCGTATAAAGTACAAATAAAATTTATATAGCAAGTAGTGAAGTACTTACCCCTGGTTGAAAGGCACCACTATGTAGTCCTTGTTGTTCTGACGAAGCAATGTCGTAGTTATGTATTTCTCAACGAAGGATGCGTTCTCTTCGATGGTTTGCATAGAGACCACGTGTGGGTCAAGGAAACCCATTGGTTCGAAAAATTCCTGGGCTTTTTTCATCATGTATCTATACATAAGCAATGAGTTGTGATATTTATCGGTATTACGTGAATGTAGAACATGATTGTACACACTTACAGTATCCAACATTGTAGAAGCGAGGTGTCGAGGGCAGTGAGGTTGAATAGGTCGTATAATTCGTTGAAGCCCACGATGAAGTGGCCCAACCCGTTGAAGAAATGCTCATCCTTGTATCTGACGGTGATTCCAGTATCACACCCCTTCTCTTTGGTCTTCCGTACGTACCAGGCATGCAAAGCCTGACAACCTATTCCAGCGTGGAATAATTTTGTGTCAGAGCACAACGGTTTTCCCATGGAGTACTTCCCGGACAAGGGAGGCGCCTTAATGTTCATAAATTTTGTTTTGGCCTTAACGACTAGCCTGCTACACGTCTTCCTGCGAGACGACTCGGCAACCGATACGGTGGCACGTTTTTCTTGTTCCTTCGGCGTCTTCTTCATGGGAACCGATGAGGTGGCCTTCTGAGATGAAGGATGAGGTGGAGTCATTGAGGGTTCCGTTGGAGAGGAATGGTCGTGTCGAGATCACGGCACTATTGGGTCCAGAGCGATGTCCTTCTTGGGCCACTGGATAAAAGTGTGCATGGCATCCCCTAGTGTTCTGATGTCTTCGTTTGGGCGAATCTCCAGCGGAACGGCTATAAAATTGTCATGTACCATGTCCACCTATACCCTAGCGTAACCCTGCGCTAGCTGGGCAACGTGATGCACTGTCCCTTCCTGGTATAGATACGCCATCCCCCGCCCAGCCTCAATAGAAATAGACACAACCATCCTCACTTGGAGCTTGCAGGGCGTTGGCTCCTACAAAATGATACACAATTAGCTAAGGTGTCCTATAGGTCTATCTTTGGAATATTCCAGAGATGTACATTACTTTGATGTCGTCAATAGGTAATTGGACGTCATCATGTTCAAAATTATGCGTGGACACGACGCTACTCCGATGTCGAGGAGGACTGTCTCCCAAAATAATGGGGGCGGCTTGCGACTAGTTCAGTAGTTGATTCATTTGATCCTGCAATTTTGTTATCTATCCTTGAAATTTTGCAGCAAGCATCTATACCAACCGGTCCTCGTGCTCGGCCTTGGATCTCTTCCTACTCCTATACGTGTCGTAGTCTCCTCGGAATCCATAACTCCAAGGTACGTAAACCCCAAGGCCTCGCGTGCGACCCAGGTGCTCCTTGTTTCCCAGGGCCGTACATAGTATATCCTTCTCCCTGTCTGCTTGGAAGGAGTCTTGGGAAGTTTCGACAGTCAATTCATGCTGCAAGAGGTCATCATGTTATTATAGACACTATGAAGTTATGGACTTATTAACAACTAGGTAGTTTGACATATTTATCAGACGTTGGGACACTTCCTGGTCTGCCGAGTTTGTGAAAGAGATGCTATCCGAAGACGAGACTTTTGCCCTCGCTCTTAACCAGCTTAGGGAATGCTCGTCTGTGATCTCAGCAAATGGCCTGGTTGCGTTCTCGTCCTCCGCCACCCATTCCGCGGATTTACCCGCATACCTAGCAGTGCCGAGTCTGTGGGGGTGAGTATTTCGTGCCTAGAGAGCTTTGTTCGCCACACTTTGCTCCTAAAATTTGGTCGTCGTCTTCATCCGCACAAACTCGTCCCATATATCCTGTGACAACAATGAAAACTTCATGAAGGGCGTCTGACCCGTGTTCATGTACTTCATAACAAGCATGCTCTTGAAGGTCCTCGATGCGTGACACATTGCGAGCAACGCATGCCGTTCCACGCGTGCCTAGTCTGCTTCTGGGATAGTGAACGAGGCTAAAAGTTCTATCCACAGCACGCCTCTCTGTACGTCCGTCAAAGACTTATAGCTTGGTGTGGTGATGGGGACCCGTTCCCTTGCAAGTATCTCGCAGATGGTCCGGAATCTCGCCGTTGATCTCTAGGGACTCAGAGGGATCCCAACGTCATTGACCTCCGTGATGATTAGTCAGCCCGCAGGCAATTTTGATTTTCCTCTGCAATCTCGCTTACATATCACTATCATCAGACATCCAAACGCATTCAGCGACGTTGGTGACGGTGGCGAAGATGGTGCCTTTGCCATCTCGCTTACTTGCTATCTATATAAGTTACATACGCAATAAAATGGATTGCAAGATTTGACATTCATCACAGCAAAAATAATTATGCAACAAGCATAATACTACCAAGTAGTAAATTATCAATAAGCAGCATAAAGCATAGAAGATTGATGATAGTTTGTGCTCTCAGAAGGAGAGTTGCAAAAGAACAAGTCTTTGCCATCTCAACTAGTCTATACTCTTTACTAATTGACTTTGACAAAACAATATAAGCCTTGAGCTCTAAAAACTTCTTCTTATCTGTCAAATATCCTAGAAACAGTAACAAGAACAATGTTCACTGTTAACAGTAACAACAACCTTGATTTAACAACATTGATTCACTGACAGTGAACAATCATAGTTAAAGTCAGGTCAACAACAAGTTTTCAGGACTAATAGAATAGCACGAGCTATACGTTTAACAGGAAAGCATTAAAAGGGTAAAGACCATACAGGTCTTTAATTATCCAAAAGTAACAGATTACTATCTCAAGATCAATTGACAGATTTGAACAATACTTTTAGAGCTCAAGTCTAAACTGGATTGTAATGTCAATTTCAGTATATGATTGATTTTATCACAGAGCATTTACAATATCCCACAGAGCAATATGTCATCATATCTAGCATCCCAAACACTAACCATCAGAACACCCACCATGTCCAGGGACCAAACATTCACAGTCGACCCTATTGTCTATACTCTTCATTAATTGAACTTGATAATTTAGTTCCAAACTTTGAGCTTTATATGAATTTTTGCTTAACTGTCAAGAGAACATAAATACCAAAGATTCAATTTCAGCTAAATAGGATTAAATACCAAAGATGCAATATCTCCAGAGCTAGATTCAGATATCAGAACTAATAGTAAAAGATCACTTTCTAATACAACTGATCGAAATACACAGGATGATAATCAATTTCAGTATATGACTAACTTCATCACAAAACAAAAATTGTCAATCTGAGTTGCTGGACAACAATATAACCAGAATAAAATAACTAGTAGTTATAACAAGAGCAATAGAATGACAGATGATCGAAAGACAGTAGCAACTAACACAATAGAGCTCAAGTATGACCTGAATCATCAAGCTAATTTCAGTATTAGACAGCTATCATCATAGAGCATAAACAGGACCACTCATAACTTTGCAATATCTTCCAGAGCTAGTCTCAGAGATCAATCCCAATCACAGATCACATATTTCAACTAGCACATCACACACACACACACACACACACACACACACACACACATATATATATATATATATATATATAAACCACCAAGAAGATCAACAGACAAGACACGAGGGAGGACCACTCACTGGGAGGGAGGAGAAGAGGAGGTGCTAGAGTCGGCGGCGTGAGGACCAGAGGAGGCGCTGGAGCCAGCAGCACGAGGGAGGACTAGAGGAGGCGCTAAAGCCAGCGGCCGAGGACCGGAGGAGGCGCTGCAGCCGGCAACGTGAGGGACGACCGGAGGAGGCGCTCGAGCCGGTGGCGCATGGACCGGAGGAGACGCTGGAGTTGGTGGCGCGAGGGAGGACTAGAGGAGATGTACCTTGGGCAGCGGTGTCGGGGCTTACGGGGAGGTGAATGAGCGAGCCCTAGAGGAGGTGAAGGAGCGAGAGCTAACCGGGCTAAAGGCACTAGGGAGATGAATGGGCGGCACTGGGGAGATGAATGGGCGAGCCCTAGGGTTATGAAGGCATTTCACAGACGGTTCTATTATGGAACTGCTCATGATAAGGAATCACAGACGGTTCTTAATAAGAACCGCTCAGGATTCCTTATCACAGACGGTTCCATAATAGAACCATTTGTGATCTGCCACTACCATTCTATTTATCCACATGAACCTGGTGACAACTCCAAATAATTTGACTGAAAATTAATTTATCCACTAACAATTCAGTTGACTTCAAAAATTCATATCTAATTCAACTCAACTTCAAATCAAGTGAAACCAATTTTGATACTCCACATTACAATGAAGTCCACATTGACATCAATATCAAAGATGACAAGTCCATAACACAATAACACATGACAATTCCACGTTGACATCAAAATATATAAGAAATTACAAGTCCATAACACATGGCAAGTCCACATTGACATGTCTGATGTCATGGAATAAAATTCTTAATTAAAATATAGCCCTTCATGATGATCAACGCGCATATAGCTAGCTTCCTCACTGGGTTCCTCCTCGAGCCTGATGCCGTCTCCGAAAGGAGGTAACTCATCAAATTGATTGTACTCTTCCTCATCCATGACATTCTCAACTCTGAGAATCCTTCTTTTTCCATGAAGAACTACGTGGCGGTTCTTATTTGCCGGTCTGTTACATAAAAAACTTGAAAAACTTGCTTAGCGAAGCACGTAATGGTTCGCCCCTTATATCCCACACATTTGAGGTCCACGATGGTGATGCATTTGTTTAACGACCTTCACATCTTCTAGAAGTTTAACCCAATGGCATCGAAACAGGGGGATCTTAAAAAGTACGTAGTCGAGCTCCCAAATCTCCTCTATGAACCCATAGTAGGAGTTCAACCCACGTGCCCCCGGTGGTATTGAACTGCTTATGAAACACATCTATGCGGACACTGCTGTTCTGGACTGTGCTCTTCCTATCCTGAGCTGGCGTATAAAATGTGTACCCATTTATGTCATATCCTTGCCATGTCACAATTATAAATTGTGGCCCTTTTGCCAACTATAGTAGTATATCATCGCTTGATGACCTCCCAGTGATTCGCACCTTTAACCATTCGTTGAACCGACAGTTGTGCTCTCTTGTGATCCAAACCTCCGACTGGTCTGGATTCTGTTGGCGTACCATGTCTTTGTGCTTGTCGATGTACGGGGACACTTGGGTCATGTGTTGCAAGACCGTGAAATGGGCTTGAGCGTACGTATGTAGATCGGGAGTGATTGATTTCCTTCCGATGGTCCTGATACCATCCAGTCTCCCCTCATGACGAGATAGAGACACACCTATCGGTTCCACCTGAGCCATGTAGTCGACGTAGAACTCAATGACCTCTTCGGTTGCATAATGTTTGATGATGCTGCCCTTCGGTCGAGATCGATTCCGTACATAGGACTTGAGAATTCCCATGTACCTCTCGAATAGGTACATATGACGTAGGAACACAGGGCCACATATCTTTATCTCTTTCACAAGGTGAACAATGAGATGGACCATGATATCAAAAAATGACGGAGGGAAATACATCTCAAGATGACACAGAGTCGTCACCACCTCGGCCTGCAGAGTTTCTAGTTCTTGAAGATCGATGACCTTCTGAGCAATTAAGTTAAAGAAATAATACAGCCTCAAGATTGCCACTTGAACCTTGTTCGGCAATATACTCCTAATTGCAACAGGAAGCATTTGTGTCATCAGCACATAACAATCATCAGACTTCATACCAATTAATTTCAAATCTTCCATAGAAACAAGTTTCTTAATGTTAGCGGAGTAATCGGACGGGACTTTCACACCATGCAAGCTCTGGCACAGTTCATTTCTCTCGGCCTTGGACAGAGTGTAGCAAGCTGGGGGAAGGTACGTTCGTCCTTTATCGGTCTCTTTCAGTGCTAACTCAGTCCTTATGTTCATATCAACCAAGTCATACCGTGCGTTAACACCATCCTTTGTTTTGCCATTAATGTTCAGTAAAAGACCAATCAAGCTATCACATACATTCTTCTCCACATGCATGACGTCGATGCAGTGGCAAACTTCTAAGTGCTCCCAATAAGGCAAGTCCCCAAAAAATTGACCGCTTTTTCCAGATGTTCTTCTGACAGGTTCTTAATTTACGTCCCTTCCCAAGCACAACATCGATATCTTTAACCATATCATAGACCTCTTTCCCTCTAAAAGCCCTTGGAGCTGAACTGTCCTCTTTATTTCTGTTGAATTGTTTCTTCATCTTGCAGTATGGGTGACTCCTGGGAAGGAACCTATATTGATGCATATATACAGTTTTGCGCGAGTTGTTCAACCATACACTCTCTGTAGCATCTAAGCAGTGCAGACAGGCTTTGGCTCCTTTTGTACTGAAGCCCGACGTTACCAAGGGCAGGAAAATCATTGATGGTGCAGAACAACATGGCACGTAAAGTGAAGTTCTCTCGCTTGTACGCATCCCATACCTGCATTCTTCGCTCCACAAAGGTCACAAGATCTTCTAGCAATGGTGCTAGGTACACATCAATATCATTCCCAGTGTTGCTTCGCCCTTGGGTAAGTAGTGACATCAAAATGTACTTCCGCTTCATACACGACCAAGGAGGAAGGTTGTATACATAGATTCACTGCACCAGTGCTATGTCGGTCACGCTCATGTTACTAAAAGGATTCATTCCATCTGTACTCAACCCTAACCTATGTTCCTCGGTTCCACACCGAACTCTTCGAAGCTTTGATCGAAGTTTCTCCACTGGGCAGAATTAGCAGGGTGTCTTAGCTTTCCATCTTTGTTATGCTCCTCCGAGTGCCAACGCAACAATCTTGCCTCCTTTAGGTTCGCAAATAAACGCTCCAAACGTGGGATCATAGGCAGATACCACAACATCTTAGCAGGAGGTCCTTGCTTCACCTTATCAGTATTCTTACATTTCTATCGGGATGCTTTGCACACGGGACATACATGCTTGTCTGCATACTCTTTACGGTAGAGGATACAATCGTTCGGACATGCATGTATTCTTTCTACTTCCATTCCCAATAGACAAAGAACCTTCTTTGCTTGGTAGGTGGTGCTGGGCAACACGTTTTCCTCCGGAAGGATGTCCGCTAGGAGACATAACAACGTCGTGAAACTTTTATCAGACCAACCATTGCTTGCCTTCAATTTCAGCAGTTCAAGCACGGTTGACAACCTTGTGTATTCCAGCTTGCAGCCAGGGAACAAAGGTCTCACCGAGTCCTCCATTAAGCCCTCGAATTTACAAAACTCTCTCTCACTGTAGTTCTCTTTTGCATCGCATAGCATCTGATTCAAATTATCATCGTGCGACGTATCCTCATCAAAAGCACAGTCCACATCTAGCATATCGCTGACTTCCTTGGCGATGCCGTCATTATTAACTTCCTGTATAATCTATTCTTCACCATGACTGGTCCAACATGTATACCCTTTTTTGAAACCCCTTCGAATCAAGTACGCTTCGATCTGCGTCAGGTTGTTAAACATCTTCTGATTACCGCAATCAATGCATAGACAGTGCATAAATTTTATCGCCTTCTTCAACATATCCTACTCGGCGGCTCTTCGAAAAGCAAGCACACCATTAATGTACTCTTGACTCACACGGATCTCACCGTACATCCAATTTCGGTCCATCTATACGCATGTAACAAATCAGTGTCAAATTACATTAATAAACCGCAAGTACAAACTCTTCTTAAGTATTGACCAAACATACTTAAATTGCTTAGCGATTAACCTAGAGCAAATATAAGGGGTTAAAGCTCGTTACCCTCGGAGCTCACGACGAAAATACCAAATATCCTGCGAGATTCTTCTCCTTCTCCTTCTCCTCCGATCCCTTCCTCCTCCCCTTCTCCTCCTTTCCTCCTCTCTTTAGCTTCCTCCTTTCCTTCTCCTCTCTAAGGTGGTGCAATGGGGGTGGAGGCAGTAAGGTGCAGTTGGCACAATGGGGAGGAGACAACGGGGTGGAGGAGGCACTAGGGGCAGGGGTCCCGACCTTCTCCTCTGTAACACCCTGGCTATGCGGAAGCCAAGATGCTACCTAAAAGACTAACGTACAACGGCAATACGGAATAATTTCAACCACTTTTCAAACAATAATATTTTAACCGAATAGAACTAAGACGTTTCTCTAAAATCCGGCAAAAACCTCCTTTGTATATATGGCTACACCGAAGGTTCAAACAGTTTAATATAGCATCAATCAACAATCAAATCATCCAATTTAACAAATCATCAAAGGACATCCAGGATAAGCTAAACAACTATAGCCTAATCAAAAGGGCATCCATAAACTTCTAATCGACCCTATTACACATTATTGAGACTCTACTGAACCAATTAATTTCAGCAACTCAATAAACCATCAACCAAATATTATAATCCATCAACGAAAATTCAATGAACTCAATCAACGAATGAATAAGAACATACATGGATCATCCATGACCCCAATTAAAACAACCACCACGAAGGATGGTCACAATCTGAATCTAGAGCAATTATCAAGAATAAGAATTGTGGCTAAATGGACTAGGTTGTTCATTGTGATTAGTGATTATGTGACATGCACCAGGTCTACCCCTTCCCATGCATGCCGTTGCCTCGAGTGGTACCTAGCAAGCACAACATAGCAAGTGTGAGTCCACGACTCAGCAAAGTGCAATACTAAATCAAACATAGCATCATGAGTAGTCAAAGGAAAAATAAATAATTACATCTTGAACAACATCATTATATACCCTAAATCCATCCCTTATGATAGCATCAAAAGCATTCAAAGGGAATAAACAATCACACCTTGAACAACAATATTATATGCCGAACAACCAAATCCAAATCTTATGCAGAAATACGATGAACATGTTATGAATGCATCTCTTTACTTCTTAGAAATTACCGGTAATGCCGAGTAGGGTATCCGTCGATACGTACTCACGGCCTGTGCCCTCTAAGCACAGGGATCCAAGCCCACACTCCAAGTCATGTAACAGTTCTCACCGACGTCACCGGATTAGTTATATGATTTTCCACGGGTGTGGGGACCAAAGCCCGTCCAATGCATGATGGGGACCTAACGCCCATCAAATGCCTGACGGGGACCTCAAGGAAACAACCTCTTGGCCACCACGTAGTCCAAAGTTCAGAAATGAATGACATGATGCAAAATTTAAAGCACGATACCAACTCATCATTGTCATCATTAACAAGGTAGTCTCATTGCTCACCTTGGCCCATTAATATTGCCATCGATCATGAAACCATTACCATGTACACATCATCATTTAAACTTTGCCATGTAAGCATCCTCATGTAAACACTACCATGTAAGTGTCATCACATAAACATTAGCATGCGTCATCATGTAAACATTTCCATGTAAGTTTCATCACATAAGCAACGTCATAAAAACATTATCATTAAACTATGGTACTCATGCTCATCAACATTACCAAGCAGTAAGCATCATCATTTAGCTATGGCATTCACCAAGTATGTAATATAACAACTCATTAATAATACTTGCACTTGCCTCAACCGTAAGACAGAAGACAAGAGCCGACACGCCCGAGCCCCTGAGCTCACCACCACTTGAACTGGTTGAATGCATCAGCCAAAGCAGAACCCCACAGCACCATGTATTTGTCCGTAATTCCATACTGAACATGCAATCGTGACCCTAAAAGAATGTCCAGTACGCTAATTATGGTAAGACCAACATGTGCAAACAAACGAATATTCCTGAGTTTCATGTGCTTACAATAGCGGTTGTAGATATATGTGTCAAGCATTAGACTGAATCACCCAATCACACGTGCAGCAATATCTACTGTACTCTCAAACCCTTTTTGGAGATCCCTCGACGAATAAGCAGGAAGTTAGATGAAACAATGGAAGAGCTAAGAACATAATATATATATATATATATATATATATATATATATATATATACACACACACACACACACAACATGCATAGGGAGATTGGATAATTCATACCCTCCCAATAAGCTCCCAAATATTCTTCCTGCAGCCATTGATGACCAAAATAAAGACTAGAGATCACCATTGAATTCTGGCCCTGCTGACCGAACTGCCTCTATAGTTCAATGCATCTATAACAACATCTGAAGAAACTTCACAAGGAGTTGATCCCATGAATATTCTTACATTTGAGGATATACTTCACTTCGCGGAGTAACTCATCCCCTTGACGATTCCTCTCCGCACAGGTTCAACTGCCGCAGCACCAACACTGAAGCTACATCCATCAACGCGATCACAAGATGGAACCACAGTGCTTTGATGCAGAACTACCAAAGCTATCAGCTCTTGATCATCATTGGTCTCACCAACACATAGCCAGGATATGGGACAGGAGAGCATGACGTTCCAGAGGACCGGACCCTTGAGCGACGTTTCGTCGAACACCTTATGCGCGTGGATGACAAGCCTGGACTTGGTGATGACGACAATGGTGGCCATCGGCGTAAAGGCAGCTCTCAGACAGCGCGCAAAGATGTGCGCAGGCGAGGGTTCTAGAGGCGGCTCGCCAGGCGAACCATCCCACGCCCACAACCTCACGCCATCGGCCGCCGTGGGAGAAGCCGCAGTGGTGCGGGCGCTCGTGTGGCACTAATCGGGTCACGACGCAATGTATGCGAACCAACAAGCCCGAGCTGAGCAGGTGCGACAGAGGCGCACGGGCCAGGCCACAACGAAACAAGCGGCGGGCGCAGAGAGAAAAGGAGGCGCCGAAGGGAGCGGCAACGGCGCCTCAGGGAGGCGGTGGTGGAGGAGCGGAGATCCAGTGGTTCAACCTTTTTGCGCTCGCAGCTGGCGAAGGAGGATCCCTAGACAAGGTCGTCGGAGGCGTAGCCGTCGGGGCCGTCGGTGGGGTGGAGGCCGGCATCAGCGCGTTGGGCGTCGCTGTTGGGTCACACCACCGCGCAGGGAAGCCGGTCGCGTAGGGAACACCGGAGCACGGAGAAGGAAGGCAGTGGCGCCGCTGTCGGGATTGGGACGCTAGCTGCCATCAGGTCTTCGCGCTATGTGGCGGCGGTGGTGGCCGAAGAAACGCGGGGCCAGGCCAGGGCCTTGAGCGGCGTCGGGGAAATGGCGGAGGACCCGGCCGAGCAGTGGACGAGTGGGGAATGAGGGCGCGGGGGAGGCCTAGAGCGCTGGCGTGCAATCGGCCACAGGCCAGCAGTAAGAAAGTGTGGCGGCGGCTCCATGGGGGGTGGAGGGGTGTGACGGCTAGGTAAGGGCAAAGGGGAAAACAAAAGGGGCAGCTAGGGTTTCACCTCAATCTGATTCTTTCTAATGCTAGACAGCCCCCCACATGGGCCACAAGGCCATGGGCTGAAGGCCCAGGTTCCTTTCCAAACCCAAAATTTCTAATATTCAACTAAATAATTCTATTAATTTTGTCTCTAAATCATTTGATTCTTTATTGTCTGAATGGGATATTACATCCTCTCTAAGCTGGCGCAATGGGGGAGGAGCAGTAGGGTGGAGGAGCTAGAGCAGGGAGGTGGCGCATGGGGGCATGGGGGAGAAGCGCATGCAGCACAGTGGAGCCAGGAGCCAGCGGTAGGGGTTCTGTCGGTGCATTTATAATGCCACAATATCACAGACGATTCGTATTAAGAACCATCTGTAATAATTCGCAGACAGTTCCTATCATTGAACCGTCTGTGATTAGCTAGATTATCACAGACGGTTCTAGTTATAAACCGTCTGTGATAAGAATAACATAGACGGTTCCAAATGAACCATCTGTTTTGAGACGTCTTCTATAGCCTGTTTTGTAGTAGTTAAACCATCATCACAGTCTGTTTTTGAACCATCTGAATTTATGGGTCTGTGATAATAGGCGGTTATCACAGATAGTTTCAGAGCTGTCTGTGATAAGTCACAACACACACGGTTTTGTCGTATAAACCTGTTGGAAATATGCCCTAGAGGCAATCATAGAGATGATTATATTTCATTATGTTCATGACATTGGATAATGTGTTATCTTGTTCCAAGAATAATATTGTTAATATTTATTATCAAGTATGTGACTTGGTTGTGAAACTCTATATTCTCGCGATAATTATTCTTACATGATCCCTAGTCAAGAAACATATGAGGACACATATGAATAGACTAGCATATGTATTGCTTGATGACTATGTTTCACGAGTCATAGATATGGAGATATCAAACCGATAATATGGACACATGATTAGAGAACATGATGTTGGATAAGACCCACCTTGAGACACTATTGAGATTGTTATGAATCTATGTGTCGTTAGTTGGTCTCAAGCAATGATGATGTATAATCCTTAGACCTGATATCAGCATAGTTTCCTACATGTGTAAGAGCACTCTTAGGGGTTGCCAAATGCTACACCGTAACTGGGTAGTTATAAAGGTAGCTTTGGGTATGCTATGAAACATGCAGAGGAATGTGACCGGTCGAATATGGATTTGCCCTCCTAACATAACAGAGAGATGTCTCGGCCCTCGTTATGATCGGATAAAGAAAGTGCATGGCCATGCCACTAGTAGTCGAAGTGTTCACCACGTAGTTATCTCGACACTCGACGAGAAAGTATTGAACAGTCCATGGATGACACAACATCTCACCTGGAGTTCAACCAGACATCGTGAGGCAAAGGGAGTATACACGAGTAGGTCGCTCAGGTCGAACAGTTACAGACTGGTCGTATGCAAATACGAGCTAGTCATAGACTGATCGAACGTAATCACAGAGTGGTCGTAACCTGGTCGTAAGGAGTTACGAACTGGTCGTGACCACATACGAACTGGTCGTATACAGATAGGACCTGGTCGTAAGTGATGAAGACCTGGTCGTAGATCATATTGCATTAAGGTTCGTCCGATATAATTTGTGTGTATTCGGGAATCGATATGTTCTGCTAGGAGCCGCATTTACTCGTGGTCGGAAAGGGTTTCCGAGTCACAACCGAACTACACATGAACCTACAGGGTCACACACTTAACGGGTTGGAACAAACCAGTACGAATACGATTCGTAAACGTGTCCGGATAGGATCCGTCACGAGCACTATATAAGGAGATGCATGAGGTCATGGGGAGGTATGCGTGAAGACACCACCAAAACCCTAGCCGCCATCTTCTTGAGAGCTCCACCGTGTGATTTGGTCCGCACACCGCGTTCGGTTGTTCCTTCCTGGACGTGTGGATACCGTGAGAGGCGCTACTACGATTGTTGCGCTTTGAGGACGATCCGCGATCTTCACAAGGAACCGCAGACGCTTGCTAGAGGAGACGATCGATCGCGACCATCGCATCGACTTCTTTGGACGTTGACGATCGACTCGACCACTACATCGACGCTTCTTCGTTGGACCAGTCGCTCCAACCCTTCTTCCGCCGCTCGCGGCGGTGGTAACGATCTATGATCATCTACTTGCATGGCTTCCTGGTTTGCGTGGTAGAAATTTTTGTTTGTAGCTATCGTAGCCTACCCATGACCCAACAAAGGGTATCGAGCCATCCTGCGTAGTTTTTGATCCGGATCGATCGATATAGTTGATATGTGGTAGTAGTAGATTGGATCTATTATCGGTCGGGTTTGATAACCTAGATCGGTTCATATGGATGGAACGACCTAGACCCTGGTCGATATGATCGATCAGTTCTCGGTGGTAGTAGATGGGTTTTACGAGGAGGTATGAGCTTTAAGGACCAAATCGTTTGTTGCGCTTGTTCACGACCAGTCTGCATAACACTCCTATCGGTCGGAATTCTGCCATCGGAGTTTGCCGCAGTATGTGGTCGTATCAAGGCAATAATCAGAGTGGTTCTAATAGGGTTAATATGATTAATCCGATGATTTCCAAGGCTCGGATCGTGAATAAGATTCATGTTTCGAAAAAGTTTTCGAGCGCTACCGCCTTAGACCAATGAGGGTGCCGCCTTCAACCCCGCTTGCTAACCGCTAAGCGGGACCGCCGTCTTGGTTGGTATTCGCATCACAGCTATAGGTAGTGTGTGCTCATGTCGTCTGTTAGAATTGGATTCTATGCATAACTTGTTTTTTGCAGGGATTGATGTGAATAGTATGACCCATACTGTTTCATGTATGAGATGCATGTATGTTTGTAATATTCATGACCTCGTGTCATGTTAATTGCAGCCCAAGGCTGTCTACTTTTGTATAACGGCTGCATGTGTTTAACTTGTGATGCTTCTTTACTCCTTGTGTTTCATTACTAGTGCTATTAGAAATAATGGCTTAGTGGGAGTGCTTGGAGGAGTCCACCACTTGAAGACATGGTGAATAGGATGCATGGCGATGGAGATTACCATGAAGAAGGGTCATGCTATATCACAATGCAATTTGATTGTATGTGAATGCCTTTACATTCCTATTCATTTATTTCTCTGCATGTTATTTTGCTTTAATTGCTTTTAACATGATAGAAGTAAAATTCCCTCACTCAATATTAAGTTAAATTGATGCCCTCCCAAATATGCCGCAGCATCAAAAGTCATGTATTTTAATGGTAGGTCTTGCCAAAGCAGAGTGCCATTAACTCTCCTTGACTAGATGGGTTTGTGTTAGACACTTACACGCTGGCATTGGTTTAACTTAACAAGGTTATCATAATAGTTATGGACCTTGAGGCATAAAGGTTGGGTGCCGAAGCATAGAGATGCTGCCCAACAACAAGAGTCATATAGTAGATATGATTAGCAAAGGTTGCTTACCAATTTCACTAATCTTCTAGCAGTGAAGCCAAAGCTCACTAGTTGATTAAATGATTATGGATCTTGAATCATTAAATGTCATAAGAGGGATATGGTGTTTAGTGGGAGTATCTTTATTAAATTGTTTAATAGAAGTTACTTTAATTGAACATATGTCTTAATTTTGCATACATTTTATGTTGTAGATCATGGCACCAATCTTTGACTTTACATCCATCTTTTGCTTTACGCTCGATACTTGAAAAGGAAAAACTTAATGGAACAAATTTTATGGATTGGTCCCGCAACTCGAGAATTGTTCTCGAGCAAGATAAAAGGAACATGTTCTAGAAGAACCAATTCCAAATGTGCCTCTAAAATGTCATTGCTATTAAAAACCGCCTATAAAAAGGCATGTGATGAGTCCTTGATGTTAGCCGTCTCATGCTTGTCGCTATGAACTCGCACCTTCGTAGCGCTTTGAGAACATAGAGGCTCACGATATGATCGTGGCGCCAAAGGCATGTTTGAGACACAAGCAAGAACGAGAGATTTGAGATCTCAAAGAACTTGTTTGGTTGCAAGCTAGTGAGGGTGGTCCGTGAGCCCTCATGTAATCAAAATGGTTGGTTACACACGAGCTTGGAAAAACTTAGTTTTCCACTTAGCCAAGAGTTGGCTACAGATTTGATTCTTGCTTCGCTTCTGAAAGCTATGGGCGCTTCATTTTGAACTTCCATATGAACGGCTTAGACAAGAATCTCACCGAATCGCATATGATGCTTAAGACAATGAAGGCAAGATTAAGAAAAGCAACAATCATGTGATGATGGTGCAAAAGAGTACAAGCTTCAAGAAGAAGGCTAAGACTTGGGTCAAGAAAAGGGCAAGGCTAAAGTTTGGATGAGATCCAAACCGACAAACCTAAACCCAAGACTAAGTCCGCCCGACTCAAGAGAATGAATGCTTTTATTGCAAAGAACTAGGCCATTGGAGAGGAACCGCAAGAAATACCGGCCGATCGTAAAAGGAATGGTGGGACTAAAACTTCCACTACAGGTATTAATGTTATAGATATTTTTCTTGCTGACTCTTCTGTTAACTCATGGGTATTTGATACCGGATCGGTTGCTCATATTTGCAATTCGATGCAGAGTCTAACAAGAAGTAGGATGATTGCAAGGGGCGAGATGGATCTTCGCGTCGGGAATAAAGCAAGAGTTGCTGCATTAGCCGTCGGGACTTTGCCATTACATTTACCTTCGGGATTTATTATGGAATTGAATAATTGTTATTACGTTCCAGCCATTAGTAGAAACATCATCTCTGCATCATGTTTGATGGCAGAGGGTTATAAATTCATTATAGAGAACAATGGTTGTTCTATATTTTTGAATGAAGTGTTTTATGGCTATGCACCTATTTTGAATGGGTTGTTTATTTTAAATCTTGCTGATGTCGCTCTATAATATTAATGCTAAAAGGCTTGACCTAATGAAATAAATTCCACTTTTATTTGGCATTGTCGTTTGGGTCACATAAGTGAGAAACGCATGAAAAAGCTCCATAATGATGGAACTCTAAACTCATTTGATTTGGAATCATTTGAAACATGTGAGTCTTGCCTGGTCGGTAAGATGACCAAGACACCCTTCACTGGTCGTAGTGAAAGGGCGATCGACCGCTTGGAACTCGTACATACTGATGTATGTGGACCAATAAGCACGACGACCAGAGGTGGTTTTCAAGATTTCATCACTTTCACCGATGACTCTAGTAGATATGGATATATCTACTTAATGAGGCACAAGTCGGAATCCTTTGAAAAGTTCAAGGAGTTCCGAATGAAGTCTTGAAATCAACTTGGCAAAACAATCAAATCTTTACGATCCGATCGTGGAGGTGAGTTTATGAGCCATGAGTTTGGTAGTCATATGAAACAATGTGGAATTGTTCCACAACTTACACCACCCGCACTCCACAATGGAATGGGGTGTCCGAGAGGCGAACAGACCTTGTTGGACATGGTTCGATCAATGATGAGCCAATCGGATCTGCCATTATATTTTTGGGGTTATGCTCTAGAAACCGCCGCTTTCATTTTAAATAAGGTACCATCTAAATCAAGAGATAAGACACCATATGAGATGTGGACCGGAAAAGTCCTAGTTTGTCTTTTCTAAGGATTTGGGGATGTGATGTCTATGTTAAACGCTTGACGCCCGATAAGCTCACACCCAAATCGATAAATGCTTTTTATAGGATATCCTAGGGAAACCAAAGGATATTATTTCTACAACCGGAAGAAGACAAAGTTTTTGTTGTCTAAATGGTGTCTTTTGGAGAAAGAGTTTCTTTCAAAAAGAGTCGATGGGAGAAAGGTGCAACTCGAAGAAATTCAGAAACATCTGAAAGTGTTTCAACTCCTCTCGAACCTCTCTTGGATGAACAAATTGTTGTTGAACTCAGAGATAAGGCACCAAATTTCCACGAGATCTAAAAGGCGCGTCAATTACCTACAAGGTATGGGCATGACGATTATTATTGAATAATGATGAGCCTAAGACTTATGAGGAAGCGATGATGGACCCGACTCGAGAAATGGCTTGGAGCCATGAAATCAAATAGATTCCATGAGAGAAAATCAGGTTTGAACCCGGTCGATCCACTTGATGGTGTCAAAACCATTGAGTGCAAATGGATCTATAAGAAAAGATTGATATGGATGGAAATGTTCACATTCATAAGGCTCGACTAGTCGCAAAAGGTTTTCGACAAGTTCAAGGAGTTGACTACGATGAGACTTTCTCACCAAGAGCAATGCTTAAATCTGTTCGGATCATTCTAGCAATTGCTGCATATTTCACTATGAGATATGGCAAATGGATGTCAAAACAGCTTTCCTTAATGGAAACCTAGATGAGGATGTGTACATGACACAACCTCAAGGTTTTGTCGATCCAAACAATGCTAGTAAAGTATGCAAACTTCAAAAGTCCATTTATGGATTGAAGCAAGCATCTCGGAGTTGGAATATACGCTTTGATGAGGAGATCAAAAGGTTTGGTTTCAAATCAAGAACAAAGAAGAACCTTGTGTTTACATGAAGGTTAGTGGGAGCGCACTTGTTATTCGATCTTGTATGTAGATGACATACTACGGGTCGGAAATGACATTCCGATGTTTGAATCTGTTAAATCTTCATTAAGAAAAAGTTTCTCAATGAAAGATTTAGGAGATGCAAGATATATCTTGGGAATAAGGATCTATAGAGATAGATCTAAGAGGCTAATTGGATTAAGCCAGAAATGTACATAGACAAAGTGTTGAATCGGTTCAACATGCAAAATTCCAAGAGAGGATTCTTGCCCATGGCACATGGCATTAATCTTAGCAAGAATCAGTGTCCTACGACCAATCGATGAGCGAGACAAAATGAGTGATATTCCATATGCTTCGCCATTGGATCTATCATGTACGCCATGATATGTACACGACCAGATGTATCATATGCTCTAAGTGTTACGAAAGCAGATACCAAGTCGATCCCTGAATGTCATCGACGACGGTGGAAAAACATTCTTAAATACTTAAGAAGGACTAAGGATGTGTTCCTAGTTTATGGCGGTGATGAAGAGCTCGTTGTAAATGGTTACACCGATGCAAGCTTTCAAACCGACAAAGATGATTATCGTCACTTAATCTGGTTTTGCATTCATTTTGAATGGAGGAGCAAAGTGAGTCGAAAAGTTCCAAGCAAGAGACGGTTGTTGATTCCACGACAGAGGTCGAGTACATTATGCTTCAAGTCGCAAAAGAAGGTGTTTGGATAAGGAATTTCATTGCTGAATTGGGAATGGTTCCGAGTGCCTCGAGCCCAATGGATCTCTATTGTGACAACAATGGAGCCATTGCTCAAGCTAAGGAGCCTAGATCCCATCGAAGTCCAAACACATACTCAAAGCGTTATCATCTTATCCGCGAATTGGTGGATAGAGGAGATGTTAAGATATGCAAAGTTCATACGGATTTAAATGTTGTCGATCCGCTGACAAAGCCTCTCACATGACCAAAAGCATGAGGCACACACAAGAGCTATCGGTATTAGATACCTAAAATGATTGACTCTAGTGCAAGTGGGAGATCATGGAAATATGCCCTAGAGGCAATCATAGAGATGATTATATTTCATTATGTTCATGACATTGATAATGTGTTATCTTGTTCCAAGAATAATATTGTTAATATTTATTATCAAGTATGTGACTTGGTTGTGAAACTCTATATTCCTGCGATAATTATTCTTACATGATCCCTAGTCGTAAACATATGAGGACACATATGAATAGACTAGCATATGTATTGCTTGATGACTATGTTTCACGAGTCATAGATATGGAGATATCAAACCGATAATATGGACACATGATTAGAGAACATGATGTTGGATAAGACCCACCTTGAGACACTATTGAGATTGTTATGAATCTATGTGTCGTTAGTTGGTCTCAAGCAATGATGATGTATAATCCTTAGACCGAGATCAAGATGGTTTCCTACATGTGTAAGAGCACTCTTAGGGGTTGCCAGACGCTACACCATAACTGGGTAGTTATAAAGGTAGCTTTCGGGTATGCTATGAAACATGCAGAGGAATGTGACTGGTCGGATATGGGATTTGCCCCTCCTAACATAATAGGAGAGATGTCTCTGGGCCCCTCGTTATGATCGGATAAAGAAAGTGCATGGCCATGCCACTAGTAGTCGAAGTGTTCGACCACGTAAAGTTATCTGATACTCGATCGAGAAAGTATTGAACAGTCCAGGATGACACAACATCTCACCTGGAGTTCAACCAGACATCGTGAGGCAAAGGGAGTATACACGAGTAGGTCGCTCAGGTCGAACAGTTACAGACTAGTCGTATGCAAATACGAGCTAGTCATAGACTGATCGAACGTAATCACAGAGTGGTCGTAACCTGGTCGTAAGGAGTTACAACTGGTCGTGACCACTTACGAACTGGTCGTATACAGATAGGACCTGGTCGTAAGTGATGAAGACCTGGTCGTAGATCATATTGCATTAAGGTTCGTCCGATATAATTTGTGTGTATTCGGGAATCGATATGTTCTGCTAGGAGCCGCTATGACTCGTGGTCGGAAAGGGTTTCCGAGTCACAACCGAACTACACATGAACCTACAGGGTCACACACTTAACGGGTTGGAACAAACCAGTACGAATACGATTTGTAAACATGTCCGGATAGGATCCGTCACGAGCACTATATAAGGAGATGCATGAGGTCATGGGAGGTATGCGTGAAGACACCACCAAAACCCTAGCCGCCATCTTCTTGAGAGCTCCACCGCGGCGATTTGGTCTTTGCACACCAGCGCTCGGTTGTTCCTTCCCCGACGGTGGATACCGAGAGGCGCTTACTACGATTGTTGCGCTTGAGGACGATCCGCGATCTTCACAAGGAACCGCAGACGTTGTTTGGAGGAGACGATCGATCGTGACCAATCGTGATCGACTTGTCGGACATTGACGATCGACTACGACCACTACATCGACGCTCTTCGCTGGACCAGCCGCTCCAACCCTTCTTCCGTTGTTCTGCGCGTCTGGTGGTAACGATCTATGATCATCTACTTGCATGGCTTCCTGGTTTGCGTGGTAGAAATTTTTTGTTTGTAGCCATCGTAGCCTACCCGTGACCCAACAACTAGATGCTCATTTGACCACTAAATTCTCTTTTCATATATTCAAAAAAGTTGTAAAAGGGCGCAATATTATGAAAGCATTTTTATGGCATATTTACTCGTATCATTTTCTTTGTGCAACATCCCTTATTTGCCACTCATTGTGTTACTAACATATGTGCCTGAACTCCACGTGTCAGTGACACAATAAGAGATTTTGGAAATTTCCAGTGGCATAAGAGGATTAACTCATTTTTATACATCCAAACCATATGTTTTAAACAATATCTTTGGTCAAAATTAATAAGATTTGACTGCACATATTCTGGGGCATCACTCTTTTGTGACTAGAGGGAGTCAATAATTATTTCCTAATTATAAATTTAAATATATATGCTTACTACTTTAATACTCCTAGCGATAGGGCATAAATATCGATTTAGATTCATTCGTTATGGGCGAGATCTCGGAGGTTCGAGGACTGCTCTCTGGCTTCATCAAGATAGAAATCGTTAACACCAACGGAGAGTTTCACTCGATTGAAACAATTGACTCAATTGTAATTCACTTTGAGTAGTCATAATTCAATTGTAACTCTAGAAACAATACTTCAACATATTCTTTTGTAATTGATTGAGTTGTAAATGATCACTTTGAGTTGTCAACACTTGATTCATATGTGATTTATCTATTTTTTTGCTTGCTTGTTTTCAAAGGGCATGGCTAGCAATTCCTGAGGTTAGCTGAAAATCAAAAAAAAATATATAGTTAGGTATAATGAACTATCACAGACGGTTTTGTCATATAAACCGTCTGTGAAGATCTACTATCACAGACGGTTTCCACTAACAACCGTCTATGATATGTCAGATATCATAGACAGTTCTTTTTACTAACCGTCTGTGATATGTCTCTAATCACATACGGTTAGTAAAAAGAACCGTTTGTGATATCCGACATATCACAGACAGTTGTTAGTGAAAACTGCCTATGATAGTAGTCCTTCACAGACAGTTTTGTTGGGTCACGGGTAGGCTACGATAGCTACAAACAAAAAATTTCTACCACGCAAACCAGGAAGCCATGCAAGTAGATGATCATAGATCGTTACCACCGACGCCAGCGGCGGAAGAAGGGTTGGAGCACCGTCCAACGAAGAGCGCTCGATGTAGTGGTCGAGTCGATCATCCAACGCCCAAAGAAGTCGATGCAAAGGTCGCAATCGATCGCTCCTCCAAAGAACGCCTGCGGTTCCTTGTGAAGATCGCGATCGTCCTCAAGCGCAACAATCGTAGTAGCGCCTCTACGGTATCCACACGCCCAGGAAGGAACAATCAACGCTGGTGTGCCAGCACCAAATCGCACGGTGGAGCTCTCAAGAAGATGGCGGCTAGGGTTTTGGTGGTGTCTTCACGCATACCTCCCAACAGCCTCATGCATCTCCTTATATAGTGCTCGTGACGGATCCTATCCGGACACGTTTACGAATCGTATTCGTACTGGTTTGTTCCAACCCGTTAAGTGTGTGACCCTATAGGTTCATGTGTAGTTCGGTTGTGACTCGGAAACCCATTCCGACCACGAGTCGTAGCGGCTCCTAGCAGAACATATCGATTCCCGAATACACACAAATTATATCGAACGAACCTTAATGCAACATGATCTACGACCAGGTCTTCATCACTTACGACCAGGTCCTATCTGTATACGACCAGTTCGTATGTGGTCACGACCAGTTCGTAACTCCTTACGACCAGGTTACGACCACTCTGTGATTACGCTCGATCGCCTATGACTAGCTCAGATTTGCATACGACTACCAGAATCGTCGACCGAGCGACCTACTCGTGTATACTCCCTTTGCCTCACGATGTCTGGTTGAACTCTAGGTGAGATGTTGTGTCATCCATGGACTGTTCAATACTTTCTCGATCGAGTATCAGATAACTTTACGTGGTCGAACACTTGACTACTAGTGGCATGGCCATGCACTTTCTTTATCCGATCATAACGAGGGGCCCAGACATCTCTCTGTTATGTTAGGAGGGCAAATCCCATATCCGACCAATCACATTCCTCTGCATGTTTCATAGCATACCCGAAATCTACCTTTATAACTACCCGCTTATGGTGTAGCGTCTGCAACCCCTAAGAGTGCTCTTACACATGTAGGAAACCATGCTGATCTCAGGTCAAGGATTATACATCATCATTGCTTGAGACCAACTAACGACACATAGATTCATAACAATCTCAATAGTGTCTCAAGGTGGGTCTTATCCAACATCATGTTCTCTAATCATGTGTCCATATTATCGGTTTGATATCTCCATATCTATGACTCGTGAAACATAGTCATCAACCAATACATATGCTAGTCTATTCATATGTGTCCTCATATGTTTACGACTAGGGATCATGTAAGAATAATTATCGCAGGAATATAGAGTTTCACAACCAAGTCACATACTTGATAATAAATATTAACAATATTATTCTTGGAACAAGATAACACATTATCCAATGTCATGAGCATAATGAAATATAATCATCTCTATGATTGCCTCTAGGGCATATTTCCAATGATCCCACTTGCACTAGAGTCAATCATTTTAGGTATCTAATACCGATAGCTCTTGTGTGTGCCTCATGCTTTGGCTGTGTGAGAGGCTTTGTCAACGGATCAGCAACATTTAAATCCGTATGAACTTTGCATATCTTAACATCTCCTCTATCCACCAATTCGCGGATAAGATGATAACGCCTGAGTATGTGTTTGGACTTCTGATGGGATCTAGGCTCCTTAGCTTGAGCAATGGCTCCATTGTTGTCACAATAGAGATCCATTGGGCTCGAGGCACTCGGAACCATTCCCAATTCAGCAATGAAATTCCTTATCCAAACACCTTCTTTTGCAGCTTCAGAAGCCGCAATGTACTCGGCCTCATCAGGAATCAAGAACCGCCTCTTGCTTGGAACTTTTCGACTCACACGCTCCTCCATTCAAAATGAATACAAAACCAGATTATGACGATAATCATCTTTGTCGGTTTGAAAGCTTGCATCGGTGTAACCATTTACAACGAGCTCTTCATCACCGCCATAAACTAGGAACACATCCTTAGTCCTTCTTAAGTATTTAAGAATGTTTTTCACGGCTGTCCAGTGACATTCACCGGGATCAGCTTGGTATCTGCTCGTAACACTTAGAGCATATGATACATCTGGTCGTGTACATATCATGGCGTATATGATAGATCCAATGGCCAAGCATATGGAATATCACTCATTTTGTCTCGCTCATCGCTGGTCGTAGGACACCGATTCTTGCTAAGATTAATGCCATGTGCCATGGGCAAGAATCCTCTCTTGAATTTTGCATGTTGAACCGATTCAACACTTTGTCTATGTACATTTCTGGCTTAATCCAATTAGCCTCTTAGATCTATCTCTATAGATCCTTATTCCCAAGATATATGTTGCATCTCCTAAATCTTTCATTGAGAAACTTTTTCTTAATGAAGATTTAACAGATTCGAGATCGGAATGTCATTTCCACCGGTAGTATGTCATCTACATACAAGATCGAATAACAAGTCGCTCCCACTAACCTTCATGTAAACACAAGGTTCTTCTTTGTTCTTGATTTAAACCAAACCTTTTGATCTCCTCATCAAAACGTATATTCCAACTCCGAGATGCTTGCTTCAATCCATAAATGGACTTTTGAAGTTTGCATACTTTACTAGCATTGTTTGGATCGACAAAACCTTCAGGTTGTGTCATGTACACATCCTCATCCGGTTTCCATTAAGGAAAGCTGTTTTGACATCCATTTGCCATATCTCATAGTCGAAATATGCAAATTGCTAGAATGATCCGAACAGATTTAAGCATTGCTCTTGGTGAGAAAGTCTCATCGTAGTCAACTCCTTGAACTTGTCGAAAACCTTTGCGACTAGTCGAGCCTTATGAATGTGAACATTTCCATCCATATCAATCTTTTTCTTATAGATCCATTTGCACTCAATGGTTTTGACACCATCAAGTGGATCGACCGTGTTCCAAACCCGATTTTCTCTCATGGAATCTATTTGGTTTCATGGCTCCAAGCCATTTCTCGAGTCCGGGTCCATCATCGCTTCCTCATAAGTCTTAGGCTCATCATTATTCAATAATAATACGTCATGCCCATACCTTGTAGGTAATTGACGCGGCCTTTTAGATCTACGTGGGGCTGGTGCCTTATCTACGTGTTCAACAACAATTTGTTCATCCAAGAGAGGTTCAAGAGGAGTTGAAACACTTTCGAGATGTTTCTGAATTTCTTCGAGTTGCACCTTTCTCCCATCGACTCTTTTTGAAAGAAACTCTTTCTCCAAAAAGACACCATTTCGGGCAACAAAAACTTTGTCTTCTTCCCGGTTGTAGAAATAATATCCTTTGGTTTCCCTAGGATATCCTATAAAGAAGCATTTATCGATTTGGGTGTGAGCTTATCGACGCGTCAAACGTTTAACATAGACATCACATCCCCAAATCCTTAGAAAAGACAAACTAGGACTTTTCCCAGTCCACATCTCATATGGTGTCTTATCTACTGATTTAGATGGTACCTTATTTAAAATGAAAGCGGCAGTTTCTAGAGCATAACCCCAAAAATATAATGGCAGATCCGATTGGCTCATCATTGATCGAACCATGTCCAACAAGGTCCTGTTACGCCTCTCGGACACCCCATTCCATTGTGGAGTGCCGGGTGGTGTAAGTTGTGGAACAATTCCACATTGTTTCATATGACTACCAAACTCATGGCTCATAAACTCACCTCCACGATCAGATCGTAAAGATTTGATTGTTTTGCCAAGTTGATTCTGCACTTCATTCTGGAACTCCTTGAACTTTTCAAAGGATTCCGACTTGTGCCTCATTAAGTAGATATATCCATATCTACTAGAGTCATCGGTGAAAGTGATGAAGTACTGAAAACCACCTCTGGCTGTCGTGCTTATTGGTCCACATACATCAGTATGTACGAGTTCCAACTGGTCGTGCGCCCTTTCACTACGACCAGTGAAGGGTGTCTTGGTCATCTTACCGACCAGGCAAGACTCACATGTTTCAAATGATTCCAAATCAAATGAGTTTAGAGTTCCATCATTATGGAGCTTTTTCATGCGTTTCTCACTTATGTGACCCAAACGACAATGCCAAATAAAAGTGGAATTTATTTCATTAGGCCGAAGCCTTTTCGCATTAATATTATAGACTGACGCATCAGCAAGATTTAAAATAAACAACCCATTCAAAATAGGTGCATAGCCATAAAACACTTCATTCAAAAATATAGAACAACCATTGTTCTCTATAATGAATTTATAACCCTCTGCCATCAAACATGATGCAGAGATGATGTTTCTACTAATGGCTGGAAAGTAATAACAATTATTCAATTCCATAATAAATCCCGAAGGTAAATGTAATGGCAAAGTCCCGACGGCTAATGCAGCAACTCTTGCTTTATTCCCGACGCGAAGATCCATCTCGCCCCTTGCAATCATCCTACTTCTTGTTAGACTCTGCATCGAATTGCAAATATGAGCAACCGATCCGGTAGCAAATACCCATGAGTTAACAGAAGAGTCAGCAAGAAAAATATCTATAACATTAATACCTGTAGTGGAAGTTTTAGTCCCACCATTCCTTTTCGATCGGCCGGTATTTCTTGCGGTTCCTCTTCCAATGGCCTAGTTCTTTGCGGTAAAAGCATTCATTCTCTTGAGTCGGGCGGACTTAGTCTTGGGTTTAGGTTTGTCAGTTTGGATCTCATCCGAAACTTTAGCCTTGCCCCTTTTCTTGACCCAAGTCTTAGCCTTCTTCTTGAAGCTTGTACTCTTTTGCACCATCATCACATGATTGTTGCTTTTCTTAATCTTGCCATTGCCTTAAGCATCATATGCAGTTCGGTGAGATTCTTGTCTAAGCCGTTCATATGGAAGTTCAAAATGAAATGCCCATAGCTTTCAGGAAGCGAAGCAAGAATCAAATCTGTAGCCAACTCTTGGCTAAGTGGAAAACCAAGTTTTTCCAAGCTCTGTGTGTAACCAACCATTTTGATTACATGAGGGCTCACCGGACCACCCTCAGCTAGCTTGCAACCAAACAAGTTCTTTGAGATCTCAAATCTCTCAGTTCTTGCTTGTGTCTCAAACATGACTTTGAGCGCTACGATCATATCGTAGGCCTCTATGTTCTCAAACTGCTTCAAAGCCTGAGTTCATAGCGCAAGCATGAGACAAACTAACATCAAGGGACTCATCACATGCCTTTTATAGGCGGTTTTAATAGCAAAGCAGCAGATTTTACGAGGTACATCCGGAATTGGTTCTTCTAGAACATGTTCCTTTTATCCTTGCCTGAGAACAATTCTCAGGTTGCGGGACCAATCCGCAAAATTTGTTCCATTAAGTTTTTCCTTTTCAAGTATCGAACGTAAAGCAAAACTGGATATAGGTACAGCAGATTGGTGCCATGATCTACAACATAAAATGTATGCAAAATTAAGACATATGTTCAATTAAAGTAACTTCTATTAAACAATTTAATAAAAATACTCCCACTAAACACCATATCCCTCTTATGACATTTAATGATTCAAGATCCATAATCATTTAATCAACTAGTGAGCTTTGGCTTCACTGCTAGAAGATTAGTGAAATTGGTAAGCAACCTTTGCTAATCATATCTACTATATGACTCTTGTTGTTGGGCAGCATCTCTATGCTTCTAAGACCCAACCTTTATGCCCCAAGGTCCATAACTATTATGATAACCTTGTTAAGTTAAACCAATGCCAGCGTGTAAGTGTCTGACACAAACCCATCTAGTCAAGGAGAGTTAATGGCACTCTGCTTTGGCAAGACCTACCATTAAAATACATGACTTTTGATGGTGCGGCATATTTGGGAGGGCATCAATTTAACTTAATATTGAGTGAGGGAATTTTACTTCTATCATGTTAAAAGCAATTAAAGCAAAATAACATGCAGAGAAATAAATGAACAGGAATGTAAAGGCATTCACAGACAATCAAATTGCATTGTGATATAGCATGACCCTTCTTCATGGTAATCTCCATCGCCATGCATCCTATTCACCATGTCTTCAAGTGGTGGACTCCTCCAAGCACTCCCACTAAGCCATTATTTCTAATAGCACTAGTAATGAAACACAAGGAGTAAAGAAGCATCACAAGTCGACACGCAGGCCGTTATACAAAGGTAGACAGCCTTGGGCTGCAATTAACATGACACGCAGGTCATGAATATTACAAGCATACATGCATCTCATACATGAAACAGTATGGGTCATACTATTCACATCAATCCCTGCAAAAACAAGTTATACATAGAATCCAATTCTAACAGATGACATGAGCACACACTACCTATAGCGCGCGGTACGAATACCCAGCACGGCGGTCCCGCTAGCCGGTTAGCGGGCGGGGTTCGAAGGGGCAACGCCCCTCGCTGGTCTAAGGCAGCGCGCTCGAAAACTTTTTCCGGAACATGAATCTTATTCACGTATCCGAGCCTTGGAAATCATCGGATTAATCATATTAACCCTATTCCGAACCACTCTGATTGTTACCTTGATACGACCACATACTGCGGCAAACTCCGATGGCGGAATTCCGACCGGTAGGAGTGTTATGCAGACTGGTCGTGAACAAGCGCAACAAACGATTTGGTCCTTAAAGCTCATACCTCCTCGTAAAACCCATCTACTACCACCGAGAACCGACGATCATATCGACCGGGGTCTAGGTCGCTCCATCTATATGAACCGATCTAGGTTATCGGACCGACCAAAGAATAGATCCAATCTACTACTACCACATATCAACTATATGCGATCGATCCGGATCAAAAACTACGCAGGATGGCTCTGATACCACTGTTGGGTCACGGGTAGGCTACGATAGCTACAAACAAAAAATTTCTACCACGCAAACCAGAAGCCATGCAAGTAGATGATCATAGATCGTTACCACCGAGCCAGCGAACAGCGGAAGAAGGGTTGAGAGCCGTCCAACGAAGAGCGTCGATGTAGTGGTCGAGTCGATCGTCCAACGTCCAAAGAAGTCGATCAAAGGGTCGCAATCGATCGTCTCCTCTAGCAACGTCTGCGGTTCCTTGTGAAGATCGCGGATCGCCCTCAAGCGCAACAATCGTAGTTGCGCCTCTACGATATCCACACGCCCGTGGAAGGAACAACCGAACGCCGGTGTGCGGCACCAAATCGCGCGGTGGAGCTCTCAAGAAGATGGCGGCTAGGGTTTTGGTGGTGTCTTCGCATACCTCCCAAATGACCTCATGCATCTCCTTATATAGTGCTCGTGGCGGATCCTATCCGGACACGCCATTTAATCGTATTCGCATCTTGGTTTGTTCCAACCCGTTAAGTGTGTGACCAGAGGTTCATGTGTAGTTCGGTTGTGACTGGAAACCCTTTCCGACCACGAGTCGAAGCGGCTCCTAGCGTAACATATCGATTCCCGAATACACACAAATTATATCGGACGAACCTTAATGCAATATGATCTACGACCAGGTCTTCATCACTTACGACCGTGTCCTATCTCAGATACTGACCAGTTAAGATGTGGTCACGACCAGTTCGTAACTCCTTACGACCGTGTTACGACCACTCTGTGATTACGCTCGATCGATCTATGACTAGCTCAGATTTGCATACGACCACCAGAATCGATCGACCGAGCGACCTACTCGTGTATACTCCCTTTGCCTCACGATGTCTGGTTGAACTCCAAGTGAGATGTTGTGTCATCCATGGACTGTTCAATACTTTCTCGATCGAGTATCAGATAACTTTACGTGGTCGAACACTTCGACTACTAGTGGCATGGCCATGCACTTTCTTTATCCGATCATAACGAGGGGCCCAGAGACATCTCTCCTGTTATGTTAAGAGGGGCAAATCCCATATCCGACCAGTCACATTCCTCTGCATGTTTCATAGCATACCCGAAAGCTACCTTTATAACTACCCAGTTATGGTGTAGCGTCTGGCAACCCCTAAGAGTGCTCTTACACATGTAGGAAACCATGCTGATCTCAGGTCTAAGGATTATACATCATCATTGCTTGAGACCAACTAACGACACATAGATTCATAACAATCTCAATAGTGTCTCAAGGTGGGTCTTATCCAACATCATGTTCTCTAATCATGTGTCCATATTATCGGTTTGATATCTCCATATCTATGACTCGTGAAACATAGTCATCAACCAATACATATGCTAGTCTATTCATATGTGTCCTCATATGTTTACGACTAGGGATCATGTAAGAATAATTATCGCAGGAATATAGAGTTTCACAACCAAGTCACATACTTGATAATAAATATTAACAATATTATTCTTGGAACAAGATAATACATTATCCAATGTCATGAACATAATAAAATATAATCATCTCTATGATTGCCTCTAGGGCATATTTCCAACACTAGTTGACTTTGAAAAATAAAAAACGTCACTCTTTTGTGTCCGGAGGGAGTAGTTTCATATTTGCTATTGTACGTGTTGGCTTTTTCTATTCAACGAAATTTGTTAACTCCGTACACCCATCTTAAAAATTCTGAGTCCACCACTGGAGAGAGCCATCGATGCTGGCGTCCTCGCGTGCCATGTGGGGTAAAAGTTGGAGGATTTACAAGGTGAAACTCCTAATAAACAGTTGAAAGTTGATTTTTTTTATTGTTCAATTTTTTTGTATTTAAAGAAGAATTTTCGAGTTTCATGGTTTTTCAACTTTCAACAAAATTGAAAAAATTATATGCTTATAATATGCCTTACGAGTGCCCTGATGACAATTAATTCAGCTATATATGTTCAATTCAAATGTCAATCTTGAGGCCAGTTTTTGTTTGGATCCTCATGCTAAATTAGTAGAGCGAGCAATTTAATTGGATATTATGAGTTAATAGTACACAATCAAAATAAACCAACTCGGAAGAAACTTGACAGAGTGCTGATCTGTGATAGATGGGTTGTTATACTTGAGTTTTGAAGCTAAGATTATGTACTTATGTTTGGTTATTAGAACTTGTTTAGGAGACCTACAGTATGTTGATGTCAATATGCTGACAAATTTTGATGTGAATATAATGAGGCATTCAACAGTACTATTTCATAGTTGTCGCTTGATATGTTATAGAAACTCTGTCAAAAGCATAATCCAAGAAGAATTTGTATTACGCACTCACTCTTGGGAATGATAGCCATTATCATTCCATCCATTGTACATCCAACTACAGTCTTCTACCGATATGTTTAATGTTGCAGCAACAAATTGAAATCAAAAATTATTTTAGCTACATGTGCCATGACCAAGACATATTATCAAATTATTTTTGCTACATGTGCAACAAACTGCATGTGCATACCATTATTCTAATAACAATTTAAAGTAAACAAATCTATTTACTCCTATTAAGAAAAGACAAACTGCAATCCGAAAGAATATGTTTGTTTAGCTATTTCATAGAAACCCAGCCACAATACAAATAAAATATGATGATGCGGACTTAAAAAAATGCTTAACATGCAAACTTACTTACAGATGCTATTGGTGTAGAGGTTCTGTCCTTGGTCACCTACAAGTCTTTGATCACCCCCAAATCGTTGGCAGGATCGGCAAGGGCTATGGTTCTAGTGGGAAGTAGGGAACATGAGAGAAGCAAAGAAAAAAAAATCTTTCATAGCACCCTTCCCACCATTTCCCTCCCCACACCAATACATCAAAAACATACTAAGACACTTGGAGCAGGGTGTATGATTTGGGCATCCTCTCTTCTCTTCTCTTGAAGAAGCTACTAGAATTTGGGTATCTTCTCTTCTCTTAGGGGGTGGGGGCCAGGATGACCTCCTGGTGATGGTGGCTTCTAGGGCAGCTACTAGGTGTCCATGGGAGGAGGAGGTCTCCTAGGGTTTCTTGGTGATGGCGGCTTCTAGGGAAGCTACCAGGCGTCCATGGGAGGAGAAGGGTTGCTGCTAGGGGTTTTCTGGTGATGACGCCTTCTAGGGCAGCTACCAGGCATCCATGGGAGGAGGCGGGCTACACCTTCTTTGGGGATGGAGATGAGGATTTGGGGGTAGAGGGGAGGGGATTTGGGGGTGGAGATTTCAGGGAGGGGAGTGGTGGGGAGCATGGAGGAGATCGATGGGAAGCATTTCACTAGAGAAGGCGACGGGATTTTGCGGCGGCAGTCGAGTTTGGGAAGAGCAGCAGTAGAGTTGCTGGGCAATGGAGTGTGAGCAAGAGTCTGTGGCAGGGACTTAGAAAAATTTGTGCAAGGAGGGGGGAATGAGGAAAAATTCGACGGGAAGCTATTTTTTTTTGGAGGCAAACGAAATTTAGGTCCCTTGTATCCACCCCCAACCCCCACTCCATGCTGGCAGACGCCACCATGGACTTGGCGAGCCCTCCCCTCGAAATTTCCCTACTAATTGCATTAAACTATGGGGAACATATGCTTTGCCTACATTTCTTTGATCTCACCATAGGGATATGTTCTTTCCTGTGGCTTAGATTTCCACCACTAGGGAAACAATAAAACTGTAGGGAACATGGTGATTTTTAGTAGTGTCTGCATATATATGTGGATGACAATCAATTAACTATCATTTGTTGTTTTACAATTCAAAAGAAAATGCTTCCCATTTGCCAGTAGTACGATCGCTTTTACAATTCTCATTTGGAAATATGTAATATCTTACTTACAAGTTGTTCTTCTGCTTACAATTCTACAAACACTAGTAACACCGCATTGAAAAGTTCAAAGTTAGTACCACAACTACCTTATAGTTGTTTAATATAGTCATCTTAAAATTTTGCAACTAGTAGGTGTATAATTGAACGAAAAATCAATCTCTAGACTTAAGCAAGACAATACAAGAATATATTATGACAGTTGGACCAGTCATTGATGTAACACCCTGGCTATTTGGAAGCCAAGATGTCACCTAAATACACTAACATACAACCACATTGCGGAAGAACTCGAATAAGATATCATATAAAGGCATAAATAAAACATCTAAAACATGGAGAAGGTATCATTCCTTCACCATTTAATTTTATTTATTACAGTTCATCATTAATCTAGATTCTGGCGAGAATAAATCAACATTATCATAGAGAAGTTATCCGTCCTTCCCATCTAGATTTATTTATTACAGTTCATCAATAATGAATGAAAGATAGAGCTAATTTATAATCTTGAACTTGAATAGGATGATGTGAATGAGTAGTGTGTGTCTACTCCTCCCAAGTGAGTCAAGATCAATGATTACCTAAAAAACAAACAACGCAAAAATGAGTCCAAGACTCGGCAAGCACGAAGGAATAAATAGAACATACCACAAACATTAACAAGTCAACATCATTGGACAATATGGCGAAATCACGAGCAGTATTTGAATGAATGGAATGAATGGAGTGAATGGAATGGAGGGACTACACACATGTATATACGGTATTGCTAGTGACACACCCGTCGGTGTTCACTTAAGCCCGCATTTAACAAAAGGCGGATCCAAGCCCGTATGAAGAACATTTCATACGGTGTCCCAAACGCCCACATTGGAATGGTGGGGCCCACATTGGAATGGTGGGTCTTACATGCCCATCTGGAATTGATGGGTCTTTTTAATCCACTCCGTGGATGGAACATGAAAAATGAATGCATGGAATGAAATATGTATATTGAAAAGACATGCTCTCTAATCATGGAGATAACACACATGTGGAAGGAACATGAACTTAAACATTATCATGGATCTTAGAAAAAACACAGGGTCAACATCAAGCATTCAACATTTCCCAAATATCGAAACATCAAGGTACTTGCCTTCATGATGCGACGCGTTATGTGGCAAAGGTGATACTCCTAAACCCAAGCTTCACCGCCTAAACAAGTAAATAACTGAAATAAGAATCGATGAACACGACATTACTGAATAACGTTCTACAATGCTTCCCTGGCGATTTAATATTTAACTAGAAACTCTAAACTGAAAACCAGCGCATTCTGCCCTAAACCGCCTCTGGACAGCAGCACGGTAATTAACATATCTCATGATCTGGAACTCGAAAAGAGGTGAGCCCAGTTTCTGTGGATTCTTAACTGACCAATCTACAATACTCTAGTTGACAAGATAAACCAATTCGGCGAATAAAGTATGCTAACAGAAGGTTGAACTTTCAGAATAGAAACTGCCTAAAAGAACAAACAGCAGTATTAAAACGATCATAACTTTTAATATATAACTCCGAATTGATCGTTCTTTAACAATATGGAAAGGTTATCAAATTATCTACAAAAGTCTAGTTGGGTGAAAACCCATATTCTCCCAATTACATTTTCATATGTTACACAATAGCAAAACAGATTAATCGCATCAGAAATCTGAACAGCAGATACTAAATCTATCATATCTTTTGACTCGAATGTCGGAATCAAGTGAACTCGGTGGCCACAGAAAGTTAAGAACAACCTCTAAATATCTCAAGCACATAAAAACTATTGGTTCGGCCTCTAAGACGTCGAAACAGCCCACACAATATACTTGACAGATTTGATCTACAGCAGGACGAACTCGATCCAATCAAACTAATCTAATTTCGCATCTAAACAACATCAAAACAGCGGGGAAACGAATTGATACCCTTGGAGATGCGTGAAACGCTGAACAAAAACCCACAAAGATGATCTTCTTCTTCTCCTCCTTTCTTCTTCTCCCTTCTTCTCCTTCCACCATGGCCGGCAGCACCTCGGAGCTCCTTCCTCATCTTGGTAGAGCAGCAGGGAGGGGGGCTGCTACAATACCGTGTGCTACAGTGCGGTTGCGTACTGTAGCAAAGGTTAGGGTTTTGGGAAGGGCACCCCTTCTTGACTCCACTACAAGGCCGCCCACTTGGTTAGGGCGCCTTGGGCAAAGCCCAAGGTCCAATCCTCCCTCAAATCTTGAATTTTCTTTTAATTTTCCTCTAAACTTTAGTGCATTCAAATTTGAATAAATTTCTCTTCGAATAATATGTTCTCTCTATTTGATATTCGGGTATTACATTCTACCCCCTTAACGTAATTCACCTCTAATTCTAACCATCGAAATAAACGAAAGAACAATTGCCATTGAAAAGAAACATCTATTAACATATGCCCGAGCAAACATATGCGATAACGCTCACGCATGCGAAAAACAAACTCCCAAGTAGCCTCTCTCTCGGACTGAGGAGACCACAACAGAAAGACTTAAAGCGATGTCTGTCTTAACACTCAACCTAGTATTTCCAGGTACACATATCAGAATAAAATCGAAGGTAAGACCCTACTCGCTGGTCAACGTCTTTAACGACAACTCCAAGCTCTGAATTGCCCAGTTACTAAACCCCACAACTAACGAAAACAAACTAATGTACCTCGGGCGATCTACCCCTTCGGTACAAAAGCACAAACCTGCACCGCACACATGGAACTCTTGTCCCACTTCTCAATCGATTTCTTCATCATAACAAGGACTACACTACAACACAAAAGCCTTGTAGAGACGTCTATTTTATAGGTTAAAGACGTTTTTAATCATCTCTATAGCATCGTAGAGCCGTTTTTGTAAAGCGTCTCTCGAGCGCCTCCCCACGTACCGTGTCAAAGATCATAGAGACGTATTATTAAACGCGTCTACAATGATATGAGGCGTTTAGATTGCGTCTCTACAACCTTAGAGACGCTTTCATATATACATTTTCATACCGTCTCTACTCTCCCTAGTGACGCTTTATTGCGTGCCAATGATATGAGTCGTTTAGATTGCGTCTCTACAAGCTTGGAGACGCTTTCATATATGCATTTCCATATCGTCTCTACTCTCCCTAATGACACTTTATTGCGTGACAAGAAACATAGATATACATTTATTGACGTATTTAGATTAAGCTAGAGACGTCATTTTTTATTTTGTTCAGTAGAAATATTTTATCACTAAACAACAATGATTCAGAGGGTATAGTATCACATACTTTCATAAGTTTCTGATCTTAGGTAAAGCCATTTCAAATGTAGAATTACATTGTCAATATATTAAAAAAAACTAGAAGAAAAAAAACAGACACTCCATTGCGGAGTGAATCGAGTTAACAACTGAATCTAACATCCACATACAAAGGTGCAAACACAACGAAAAAAATCCTACAAATCCTACAACTGAATCAGGCGATGAGTGGTTAGAGGGCAGCGGCAGCGGTGACGTCTTCAAGAACAAACATCCTAATCCACCTCCAAATAACAGAGCCTAGTACCTGTTCAGTGATAAACTTATTTATTATGTCTATTCATGTCTCAAAAAGAAATCATGCACGCATGACATAAGAAGGGTTGCATTTATCGAAAGCAAAGGAAATACACAATACAAAATTGAAAGCACATCACAGAAAATGATGATGAGGTATCTAGTACTATGCCAGCTACAGCATATACCAGTGGCCTTTGGAAGACAAGCTAACCATTTTTTGGTTCCACCCACTGAAGGTAGTAAGGCCTCCCATGTATCCTATTGTGATTCCAAGTTTCTAACAATAAGATGATCAGATATGTATCGTATATCAGCCTTGAAGATGATCCCGAACTAGCCTATCAGAAAAGATCCCAACTAGTGCATGACATTTAGCCATTAGCATGATATCCATGACTTTCACAAAAACACCGGTGGTATGCTAGTTTGAACATATAGCACAAGCCATGGTCTAGATTGTCATTAGATCATCACACACAAACAATATTCTGGAATGCCATTCACAACCAATTGCTTCGTACTTCCCTAGGCCTGGCCCAGCACACCCATATTAGCAAGTATGTGCTAGCCTTACATGCAAACAATGAAACAATTGGGAAATCCTGTGCAGATAAATTGAAGCCTTGCTTCCACTTATCATTATAATAGATTAAATACTGGAACTGACAGTGGGTTTAGTACCTTGAAGTAATCAAAATATTATAGGGAGTGCAGGAAAGAAAATAGAGAAGGTCAAGACAAAATGTGCAGACCTTGACACCATAACAAAGGTCATGTAGCAATAGCATATTAAATCGTCATTACCACAGAAGTCAACTATTGAGAATTCTACATAGAGCTGCATGTGATTTTTAAACTTGCAAGAATAGTACAAGTGACACTTTTTGTTTCTTCTAAACTGCACACAAAAACAAGAGGAAGATATATATAGTAGATGGGAAGTAATCATACCAAATTCTTCATAGACACAAAACTGTGTTGGATTTCATTATTTAACATGTCCGTCTCGATTATGCTTATCCTTTTGGAAACATCAACATGTGAGAGCACATTTCCTTCTTCATAAGGAACGTTGATGTTGGTAAATAGTGAAAACAGAAGCTCATAAGTCCTGAGATTTGGCTTCACGTTCAGATGTTTCATTTTAGCTAGCATGCGGATAGCTCTTTCTGGTTCATTCTACAAAAATAATGAGAGGGGATTTAGTTCGTACTTCCTGTTACCAACAAATAAACTTCAACATATTTTTAATAAAGTAAAGTGCACTGACAGCTAAAGAAAAAATATTATTGTGGATATGACACAGAGAATCAAGTATTAAGGACAGCTTGAGAGGGAAAAGACAAAGATTATGACAGACTATACAGCAGCAAATCAGGTTGGCTAGCAACTCCATACAACACTAACCATATACCAGGGTCAATGCACTGGTATGTTTTGTCACCAAGAAATTGGTCAAATTGATGAAACACGCCAAGCAAGAATTGAACAGCAGGTACCAAATTATGTTGAAGTCCGTTTTGGCCAGTTCAATAGTAACGGCAATAACATCATCCTCCATGAAGATAGTAGCGAGAACCAAAAGAATAACAGAATTGAGGCCATGTACATGAGCGGTGTTCATGGAATTAATCTTCTCTCGTGAGTTGACGAAGAAATAAACTTGATACACACGCAGAGTTCAAGTATGGTAAACAAGCAATTTCACATAAACGTTGTATCATATACTACAGAAAGACGTTATAAAAAAAGGTGGATGGATTACCCCTCAGAAGACATAAGGATCCCTAGCACGACTGTCTTCAATGCTCTTCAAAGAGCTTGCTCCAATGCACATGATGAATCCAAACAGATGAAAGCTTGGCTCTCCTCAGAAGTTCATTTATTTAATAGGATCCACTTAGTTTACCATTCGAGTTAACAATGCATCAAATTTGTACAAGTAACATAACATGTAACATCATAAGAAGCAGAAGGTCGATTGACTGCAGCATTAGCTCAAGTTGGTTGATATCTTATTAAAGAAACATGAGTATAAACCAATGGGATACTATATTCGACAAACCTTTTGCATTAGTGAGAAAGCTTAATGTCATTCCCATGACACCATATGCTAAATATGCCTACAAGAAAACATGCACAACATTCAACAAGTAAGCAATCATGAGTAACTTGAAATGCATGGTCCGTAATAAATGACACCGAGAACACAGAGCAGAACCGGTTTTTCAACACAACATTCACTAGTACTACTAAGAAACCTAAACTACCACAAAAACTATGGTGACATAATACTAAGCAATGTTGCCTTCAAAATTCCCACCTCATTAAAACAAAGACACTATTTTGCTAAGGAAGAACGAATACAAGTTCATCTTTCCATGTATGCTAAACAAGTCAATAAGTAACAGATGATACATACATGCATTATTAAGGCATTGTACAGGTTAATCCAAAATGCTAACAGCTCATCGCAGTTCATACAAGTAGGATCAACCTTTGATAGTTGCTCCACGAGGGACCTGCAGACAAGAATAGAGTTATATTATAACATGAAGAACATCATTTCTTCACAAAACCAACACCAACTAGTGCTTTATTGCAAACAACACTAACTAGAAAAAAATGCACTTGGCACAATGGAAGCATGACAACAGGTGTAGATTAATAGAATGGATTGATATGAAAATTTGTATGCATGTCACATTTACATACAACAATATTGAAATTTCACACGACAACAGGAGAAAATTTAGCCCCGGATCCCCCGCCTTGAAGCCAGCCCTCCCTTGCGATCCGACGACCGGCGCTACACCTCTGAGACTCACCTCCGAGCTGCGCCGCCAAGACTCACCTCCGATCTGTGCCTCCCGCCCGGATCCGACGCCCCAAGCCTCCCCTGCTCCGCCTCAGCTACCTGATGCTGCCCTGTCCTAGATCCGGTCGCCGCCCCGAGCTCTAAGTGCCACCTCGAGCCGCCCCGCACTGGATCTGCCGCCGAGAGCCACCCTGTGCCACCCCGAGCCCCTGACGACGTCCGATGCCACCCTCTGCTGCTTGCCCACGCCGCCATGAGCGGCCGCCATGAACTCGCTCCGCCCACTACCGAGCTCCCACCACCACCTCGAGCTTCGGGATGGAGGCCGAGCTCGCCTCCCCTGAGCTCTCTGCTCTGCAGGCGCCCCACCTCAAGGCCATGCCCAAGCCAAGAAGGGATTCACCCCTGGAGATGGGGATTCGAGGGATTTCTGTTGGGAGGTTAAAGAAATGGGGGAGGTGGAGAGAGGCATGGGGAGGTCATTTTGTGGCGTCATATTGGGAGGTTAAAGAAATGGGGGAGGTGGAGAGACAGGCGTGGGGGGTGATTTTGTTGCGTCATATAAAACGTCTTAAGAAGCGTCTTTACATATGAGGTATTTCTCGGCATAGAGACGGGTATAAAAACGTCAAAACAAAAACGTCTTTACGCGATAGTTTTGTTGTAGTGCTACCTCCTTTAAACAAGAATGCACAACATAACTGGTCATTAAACCACTGATTCACAAAGAGAATCCAACTGGAAATAGAGAGTTCTCATCGCATCCACGCAATACTAACTCTCCACCAAAGGGTAAAACCCCGAATTTGACAATTCATCACGAAAACAACCCCACTTTCTAAATAGGCAGTTTACGATTAAATACCACAAAAGCCAAAGGAGAAATCATTTGAATGTCCAAACCAAATACTTCTTTTGGTTTGTCTGAATTGGAAAGAATCAAACATGCCAACAAAGCGCCAACTCAAAGTGCGGAAGACACCAGTCAACAACACAAAACTCAAACAAAAAACAAGAAAACGCTTCACCACCCGAGGAAACATCTTTTTTCGTAGTCTCTCTTTTAGGAAATAAACCTGTCTCGAACCTTGGAATTCGAATTCATCGCTTATCACACGATCTTAAACCTCTTAATTAAACATCCTCAAATTATGCTCAAACTGAAATACATCATCCACACCATGGTGGAGAGACTCTATTGAATCCATCAAATACTCTAGGCAACTCCTCCTACTGACAAAATTAATTTGATAGAAGGCATTCAAAGCTTCACAAAAATAGGTCCCACTCATTCACATTACCTCCAATTTTCCAGAATAACAACTCGAATCCTCAATACGCCGCCATGAACTACATCGGAAGGGTTCTATCAACAATCATTCCACCGCTCGTAATACTCCAGCTTTCTCTCTCTACACACAATCTTTGAGCGACCAAAAGATTAGCATAAAAATGCACACCCAAATTTAACCTCTAAGACCTCTACAATGAATTTCTCTTATAACAGCATAAAGGAAATCATCGGATTAAATCTCTAACATCCCCACAAATCTAACATACTCTCTCATTGACATTATCAGGAATCACCCACATATTATCGCAATACTTTCCAATTGCGTTACTCTATAAAATTGATCAAGGTTTCCATACCTTCGATAATCCCCAACCTTTCAACATGAACTGAAGTTCTGGATTTCCCTATACTATAGGTTCTACTCAGTCGTAACACTGTTCAGATTTACTTCGAAGCCAAACATTCCATTTGAAATATTCTAACTTCAAGAAAGTTACTCATTGAAACCAAATCATACCTGACATTAACTTAACATTTCCTACCATCGCCAAAGTTGTCGTAACGACTAGAGTTCTCACAGTTCTATCCTCATTAAACTACACCAACACAATTCTTATACACAACCGTATAAGGTACCCCATCATGGTACTCTCATGAACTCCACCAATATTTCCCATACTTGTAAACAATTTCTAAGGTTCCACTTAACATGATCGAAAGATCTTGAACCACAACCACTATAGGTTCTATCAATTGCAATAATGCCATTAGTTGGCCCTAAGGACAAAACTTTTTGTTTAAGTCAAACCTCGCCAAGGGTTACTCCAAGAAATAAACTTATCACTTATTATGCTTTCAAACAACTTGACTTTCAAAGTCTCACAAAGTCTCTCAGCTTGATCACCACCAACCAAAAGCCACTAAACATTCTAAAGGGTTTTATAGAACAAATCCATAATTCATTTCTCAAAAGAAAAGACAATTGAAAACGATTCCCAACAGAAAGAAAACGCTTTGCCACTCGTGACTCAAAGATAAGACCAAGGGAAAATAGTCAATTAAGCAATGAACTCGGAAATCATAAAGGAAGTCCACAATTGAGGGCACAAGTCTCACACGAAGAAACATCAAACCTCACGTGAGAAGAAAGTGTTGCACTTAAAAATCGAGAAGCTCTAATGGCAAAAGAAGAAAGTTTAGGCACACTTCAAATAGACCGTAAGTTACCTAACTCGGCGTAAATCTCAAATACTTCTACTACACTTTTGCCTTTAACACAAGAAATATTCTTCTTTGATTGAAACATCACTTTGCCAACTCAACTAAGGAGCCTTAAAGCTCAAATCTCAAGAATCACTTAAGAACCAACGTAACATGCAAATACATCGCTTTTGTTTGAACTAATCTCGATACCACATAATTCATCAGCTCTAAAAGGCCACTAAAGCAAAACTTGAAATGTTCTCTTTGAGCGATATCACCAATGGCGATCAAATCACTTTATCTCCGAAGAATTAATATCAATCTCACATTAATGTCAATTTTAATAACATCAAGAATATACAAGAGTACCAAGAATCATCAAACTTTATTATACCATCCTAAAGCTTTTCAAAAGAAGCACAAGCCACAAGGTTGAAATAATTTTATTTTAACAAGATCATACTATGCAATAGCAATCTCGTAAGGTACGATATCAAGGCCACTTATGAAATTCGTCCACCCAAATTGTTTCAGATTACGCCACACCAACAACAGCTCTCATTATCAATGGCAATTGCATTAATCATGTAAGAAGATATGGTGCTACTTGATTCACCAACGAACTATCTAGACCTTTAATCGGGTTTCAACAGCTTTTACCACGCCAGAATAGGTAATTCTAGCATTTATGAAAGATCATCAAGAAATTACCCAACTATGCTACCAAGGACATTAGTTAAGATTAACTATGCAACATGCCATTGACCCAACTTGGAATCCTATACATGATCAATTACCTTGTATTCTTACAACTTATCATTTAGCATAATAACCATTAGAAAAGATTTTTAACACTTTCCTTCGTAAAGAAAAGGTTTTGAACTTCAACACTCCAATTACCCCAAAACAAATAAATAGAATCAAAACTTTATTCAATGAACTTTGTAAAAGTTAACTCCCTTTATCAAAAATACCAAACAGATAACAAGGTCGCCTCTATCATCAAGAAGGGTAGGACTCTTATGAAAAGAACAATCTTTAATCACAACATTTATAAGTAGTAAAGAGAGTTCCACAATCGAAAAGACAAGAATTGTTCGAAAAAAACAAAAAGGGGCCAATTGAAACCCATACACAACTATTTTATTTGATTACAATATCTGACTTACCCACAACAAGACTTCACAAAAGGATTTTAACACTTTCCTTCAGAAAAGAGATGCACTAACTTCAACGCTCGAATAATCCAAAAGAAATACATAGAACCAATGCTTTCTCATGTTAACGAACTTGCAACAGAAAACTTTCTTTAACCAAAATATCAAACGAACAAATGAATCATTCTTTTCCAATAAGAAAGAAGGAACAATCATAGAAACATCAATCTCGACAATTAACAATGATTACAAGTAGTGAAAGCAACTCAACAGATGAAAACAATAATTATTTCAGAGAACAATTAGAGACTTAATGAAACCATCAACTACAATGAACCACGAACCTAAGAGAAATTCATCAACCATCACCAGACATGAATTTGCCAAATTTAGAAATCAAGGAAGAAAACAACTTTCTAAAGCAACTCACGCTCAACGCCTGAAACTATGGTACTCAGGGTTACTACTCCCTAACCACAAACCACTTAACAATGGTGTAACTTTGGTGAATCCTGGAGAAACAACCACGCCCTCAACTTCTTAACATCCATTATCAACACACATAACCAATGTAGTCGGTTATGAATATTTAGGATCATCTCATGACATTCATAGAATAAATTCATAGATATAAGATATCACATAATATCATAGATTAACAACAAGAAAGATAGTACAGAAGCAATTCAACAATTGCTCAACAAATGAAACATACCAATAGAAATACGGAAACAATAGATTTCCCAACCCCACCTACTGTGCACAGTGTGTCTTTTTTTATAACTTAATTACCACGAACCTAATGCCCGCTCTGATACCAACTGTAACACCCTGGCTATTTGGAAGCAAAGATGTCACCTAAATACACTAACATACAACCACATTGCGGAAGAACTCGAATAAGATATCATCTAAAGGCATAAATAAAATATCTAAAACATGGAGAAGGTATCCTTCCTTCACCATTTAATTTTATTTATTACAGTTCATCATTAATCTAGATTCACAAGCAATAATAAATCAACAGTATCATGGAGAAGTTATCCTTCCTTCCCATCTAGATTTATTTATTACAGTTCATCAATAATGAATGAAAGATAGAGCTAATTTATAATCTTGAACTTGAATAGGATGATGTGAATGAGTAGTGTGTGTCTACTCCCTCCCAAGTGAGTCAACATCAATGATTACCTAAAAAAAAAAACAACGCAAGAATGAGTCCAAGACTCAGTAAGCACAATGAATAAATGGAACATACCATAAACATTAACAAGTCAACATCATTGAACAATATGACGAAATCACAGAACGAGTATTTGAATGAATGGAATGAATGGAGTGAATGGAATGGAGGGACTACACACATGCATATACCGGTATTGCTAGTGACACACCCGTCGGTGTTCACTTAAGCCCGCATTTAACAAAAGGTGGGGATCCAAGCCCCCGTATGAAGAACATTTCATACGGGTGTCCCAAACTGCCCACATTGAATGGTGGGGCCCACATTGGAATGGTGGGTCTTACATGCCCATCCCGAATTGATGGGTCTTTTAATCCACTCCGTGGATGGAACATGAAAAATGAATGCATGGAATGAAATATGTATATTGAAAAGACATGCTCTCTAATCATGGAGATAACACACATGTGGAAGGAACATGAACTTAAACATTATCATGGATCTTAGAAAAAAACACAGGTCAACATCAAGCATTCAACATTTCCCAAATATCGAACATCAAGGTATTTGCCTTCATGATGCGACGACGCGTTATGAGGCAAAGGTGATACTCCTAAACCCGAAGCTTCACCGCCTAAACAAGTAAATAACTGAAATAAGAATACGATGAACACGACATTACTGAATAACGTTCTACAATGCTTCCCTGGCGATTTAATATTTAACTAGAAACTCTAAACTGAAAACCAGCGCATTCTGCCCTAAACCGCCTCTGGACAGCAGCACGGTAATTAACATATCTCATGATCTGGAACTCGAAAAGAGGTGAGCCCAGTTTCTGTGGATTCTTAACTGACCAATCTACAATACTCTAGTTGACAAGATAAACCAATTCGGCGAATAAAGTATTCTAACAGAAGGTTGAACTTTCAGAACAGAAACTGCCTAAAAGAACAAACAGCAGTATTAAAACGATCATAACTTTTAATCTATAATTCTGAATTGATCGTTCTTTAACAATCTGGAAAGGTTATAAAATTATCTACAAAAGTCTAGTTGGGTGAAAACCCATATTCTCCCAATTACATTTTCATATGTTACACAATAGCAAAACAGATTAATCGCGTCAGAAATCTGGACAGCAGATACTAAATCTATCATATCTTTTGACTCGAATGTCGGAATCAAGTGAACTCGGTGGCCACAGAAAGTTAAGAACAACCTCTAAATATCTCAAGCACATCAAAACTATTGGTTCGGCCTATAAGACATCGAAACAGCCCACGCAACATACTGGACAGATTTGATCTACAGCAGGACGAACTCGATCCAATCAAACTAATCTAATTTTGCATCTAAACAACATCAAAACAGCGGGGAAACGAATTGATACCCTTGGAGATGCATGAAACGCTGAACAAAAACCCACGAAGATGATCTTCTTCTTCTCCTCCTTTCTTCTTCTCCCTTCTTCTCCTTCCACCATGGCCGGCGGCACCTCGGAGCTCCTTCCTCATCTTGGCAGAGCAGCAGGGAGGGGGGGCTTCTACAGTACCGCGTGCTACAGTCGCGCGTGGTACTATAGCAGAGGTTAGGATTTTGGGGAAGGGCACCCCCCCTTCTTGACTCCACTACAAGGCCGGCCCACTTGGCTAGGACGCCTTGGGCCGAAAGCCTAAGGTCCAATCCTCCCTCAAATCTTGAATTTTCTTTTAATTTTTCTCTAAACTTTAGTGCATTCAAATTTGAATAAATTTCTCTTCCGAATAATATGTTCTCTCTATTTGATATTCGGGGTATTACAATTGATTTGCTAGAAAACTACTTAGTGAGTAAGACTCAAAATGTAATTTGATTGTGGCTAGGGTGGATTATGAGCTGGCTCGGCTCAGCTCAACTCACCAAAGCTTGGAAAGACAATGCGGTTGGCTCGCCTCGCCACGCTAAGAAAATGAGCTTTTGCTACTCAGCTTGGCTTATTTCAAAACTTGAGTTGGCTCATTAGGCTCACGAGCCAAACATGAACTTTACTCCCTTTGTCTAGTATATACTTGCATACATCCATCAATTGTATCAAAAAAGAAACAACAAATTGCAAACTATCTTCAATTAACCCATAATCGGTAAAACCATCAACCATGCATGTCAGCCATTAACATGGAAGCAGAGAAGATCAGGACACTCATAGAGGCCACAGCCACACGAGTTGACGCCAGTTGGGAGGAGTGATGCAGCTTTGGAGCAGAGGTGGAGTACATGAGGTGTTGACTAGTTGTGCCTGGGCGGTTGACCTTTAGCGTCCAAGCGAAGGTGGGGGTAGAGACGGACGACCACCTCCCTTGGTAGTTCTTGTACTCCAAGCTCGATCGACTGCGCTTTGTGTTGAGGAACAGGGCAAGGTGGAGACGAGCAGTCGGACGAGGCAAAGGTGGAGGTAGTATGGAGAGTAGTGGATACCCGTGTCTAGGCCAATGATGGCAGGTTGATGCACTGCGGGTTTGCGGTAGCAACAGGAGTTGGGAGGACTTTATCTCTATGGTGGCTGAGGGGTGAGGGGATTGAGGTTTGTTGGGTGAGTGAACTAGGGTTGAGTGACTGTGGGCCAGTTAGGCTGAGAAAAACGGGTTGGCACTTGGGTCGTGAGTAGGCCTACTAACGGTCTAGAAACCAACCCAAACCCACACCAACTCACTTCAATGAAGCACATGAATAAAACCCAACCCAACTCACCAGCCAGTCCGCATTCAAAAATCAAACCAACCCAATCTACATGTAACTTCAACTAAAACCAACCCAAACCATTTACCTCAGAATGGGTTCAACCCATTGGAACCCATTGGTCCAACCCATTTGAACCCATTCCCACCCCTACAAGTCTCAACCCACATTTAAAATTGGGACAAAAGACTCCTCGCGCTGGCAAACCCAGAAGGCCAAAACTCGTAGGCCATGGCCAAACACAAGACGAGGGGAAAACAACCTACATCACACCTCTCCATCGAATTCTGATAGCTCCTCCTCCCCTGAACACCTGATCCCCTCCCCTTCCATCCCGATGGCCGACGCCGCCCCTCCCTTGCCACCCCCGCCCACGATGCAGCCCCCGTCCAATGCCTCCCCACCCCTACCCTTGTCTCCGCCCACCGATACCCCGACCTTTGACGCCACCTCCGCCACCGCCAAAACCCCCAATCTCCCCGATACCCCCACCTTCGTGGACCTAGACACGCCCGCCTCCGACGCAGATGCTTCCACCGTTGCCTCCTCCGACGCCGCCGCGGATGCCCCCAGCACACTCAAGACAATGGGATCAATGCCTCGGGAGCGTGAAAGCACAAGACCCTCGCGTCGTCGGCCCCGCAGAGCAAGGAGTCTTAGAAGACGAACAATAGCAACAACATATGTACTAGGCCTACCTCCTGCAAGGGCAAGAAGAAGGCCAAGTAGCCGGCCCACGCCACCACCAGTGCCAATGGTAGCCGCCACCCCAAGCCCAAGCCCTCCTGCGGCGAGGATGAGTTTTTCCTCACCTCGGCGCCCCGCCTCACAGCCGAACACAACGACGACGCGCCCACCTTGCCCATGCTCCTCTCCCGCATCTTCAAGTCCGAGAGGATCGAGCTCTCAGATGACCGCCTCACCGCTAGCACCACCAAGGGCTTTCGCATGATACACGAATCCAATTCTCTCCACCACGGGTTGAACCTATTGTGAAACCGAATCTTTTGAACCCAATCCAAACCTAACCAACCCGTTTTTCTAATAAACCCAACCCAAACCGTTAAACCCATTAGAAACCAAACCATTAGTAGGCCTAGTCGTGAGTGGGGTGACATTTTCCTTGGCTGAGCTTAATAAACTAATGAGCGGCTTAGGAGCCGGCTCAGGCTCAAATAGTTAACAAAACGAGCTGAAGAGGATGGGAGGAGGCTTTGCTTAGCTTGCTTATGTCATGAGCCCGAGCTGAACCGAGCCTATAGTGACCCTATAACATCCCAAATTTGGAGTTCATTTGAAGCATTTAAAAATAAAAATAACCATTTGATTTTTCTTGGTTAAGTTCAAGCTTAATTTGAATTTTTAGAAATCAAATCAATTTAATGTTTTATTTGGGTTCCTTGAGTTCTAGAGTATTTTCTAGAAATTTATTTGCTATTTCTTTGAGCTCAGTTTTAGTTATTTGAATTTCTGAAATTCGAAATTTCATTTTTTCTGTATTTTTTTGTTCAGGCCAAATTTCTATTCTTCTCGAACCGTTTTTCTTTTTCCCTGGCCTTTCTTCCTCTGTCGTCGGCCTAGTCTATTTCTTTATCCCGCTCCAACATAGCCCACCTTGCCCCCTTCCCTCCTCTCGCTACCAAGCGGACCTGGCCTGTTAGCCTCCTCCCTTCTCCTTCCTTCTTTCCTTCTTCCTCCCGCCAGCTCAGCCCATGTCTGAGCCAAACATGTAGCCAGGCCGTCGTCTCCATTGCAAACTCTCTCGTCTGGCCCTATTTAAGAGCAACCACCTGCAGCAAAATCTCTGCCACAACCTTCTCTCCTAAAGCCCTAGACCATCGTGCCCGTTATCGCCTTCATTTTGCCGGAATCCACCTAGGAAGCCGCCGTTGCCGCAAGAACTTCACCACCGTGTTTCGTCGTTGTCCGTCGTCCTCTCTCCATGCCTCCACCGCCATTGGGTTCGCATCTTCCACTACTACAGAAATGCTAATATCGACGCCGATCACGCATAGTTCATCGAAACCGCTCAGATAAACACAATCTCGACGGTTTTGTTACCCACCGTCGTGTTATTCTCGCGCTAAAAACCGCTCAGGAAGATGTCATATCACGACGGTTCCAAACATGAACCGCCTCGTGATATTACCCAATATCACGAGCGGTTTTTAGAACCGTCGTGATATTTCACGACGGTTCCAACATGAACCGTCTGTGATATTGCCCAATATCACGCATTTAGTTTTGTTAAAACCGTCCGTGATAATTAACTCATCACAGACGTATATATATAGCTCCGCCTCCCGCCCAAAACAGATATAGTCTTCTTGATCTCCATATCTCTGGCGCCACGATAGGTCCATCGCCGCCTGCGTGCGGTTTGAGTACATCGCCTCACCTCACCGAGCCGCCGGTCCATTTCAACCAGATATTGTCGCCGAGAGCTTGCCGCCATCGCCTCTGTTCACCGATCGACGACCCAGCCGCGCCTTGGACCTTCCCCAACTTTCATTGACACCTTCCTCGTGATCGAGGTGAGATACTGAAGCATAAGTATCCTTTAATTTGAGTAGTTTCAGGCGTTTACGCCGAAATCACTAGTTTCAAGCGTCTCCATGTGGGACATCACCGTCGGTTCGCCTCAGGCGAGACCTTAGGGCCGAGAGCCATGACTATATAGCAATGCGATGTCACCCCTAAGCCCAGTTTGAGCTTCAAATTAATCCTACTGTTTTTAATCATTTAGTTAATAAACTAACGAGTCTATGACATGTGGGACCGCCATAGATTTTATAAATAAAATCATGAAATAAAAATGAGTCACCGACAAGTAGGGCCCACATGTAAGTTAATAAAATCCAAAAAATGTAAAAATAAAAAATCGTAATTAAACCTCGGAAAATACGCTTTCGAAAGTCATCACCCTTTTATTTATTTTCGTGGTTTTCAATACGAACCGTGTGATGGACCGGTTGGATGTACACCGAGAACCGTGTGAGTGAAGAGTACATTAATGGCGTGTCTGCTTACAAGAGCCGCCGAGGAGGATATGTTGAATAAGGGGCGGAATATATGTATCGTCCATGCATTGATCGCGAGAATCAAGATGTTTAACAACCGAGCGCAGATCGAAGCACACTTGATTCAAGGGGTTTCAAAAGGGTTATACATGTTGGACCATCACGGTGAAGAGCATATTATCTGAAAGTCAACGATATGCATATTATACAGAAGTCAACGATATCTTGCCGAATGATGTCGATTGTGGTTCCGATTCGGATAGGCCGCACGATGACAATCTAGATCGAGATGCTTCATGATGCGAAGGGAACTGTGATGAGAGGGAGTATGTTCAATTCGGGCGTGATGGAGGACTCAGAGAAACCTTTGTTCCCGGCCGCAAGTCGGAATACACAAGGTTGTCATCCGTGCTTAAACCGCTGAAATTGAAGGCAAGCAACGGTTGGTCCGACAAGAGTTTCACGGAGTCATTAGGTCTCTTAGCGGACATGCTTCCGGAGGGAAATGAGTTGCCCAAAACCACCTACAAAGCCAAAAGGTTCTTTGTCCATTGGGAATGGAAGTAGAAAGAATACATGCATGTCCGAACATCAGATCCTCTACCGTAACGAGTATACAAACATGCATGTATGTCCGTGTGCAACGATCCCGATACAAGCGTAAAAGCAATCGATGACGACGAGGAATCGAGGTGAAGAAAGGACCTCCCGCTAAGGTGGCGTGGTATCTTCTGTAATTCCCGTTTGAAGCGGTTTTTAAACCCAAAGAATGCAAAAGCTGCAGATTGGCACTCGAGGAGCGTAAGAATGATAGAAAGTTAAGACACCTGCTGATTCCGCCCGGTGGAGAAACATCGATAGGAGGTTTGGAGACTTCAAAGCAACCGAGGAATATAAGGTTTGGATTGAGTACAGATGGAATGAATCCTTTCGGTAACATGAGCAAATGACATAGCACTTGGCCGTGGACGCTCAGATCTACAACCTTCCTCCTTGGTTGTGTATGAAGCGGAAGTATATTTTGTTGTCGATACTTATCCAAGGGCGAAGCAACCTGGGAATGATATTGATGTGTACCTAGCACCATTGATGGAAGATCTAAAAATATCGTGGATTGAAGGGTGCAGGTATGGGATGCGTACAAACGAGAGAACTTCATTTCGTTCCTTGTTGTTCTCGCACCATAAATGATTATCCCGCCCTTGCTAATCTGTCGGGCGGAGTACAAAGGGGCCAAAGCACATACTCACCGCTTAGATGATACCGAGAGTGTGTGGCTGAATCACTCAAAAACCGTGTACATGCGTCATCGTAGGTTCCTTCAGAGGGCTCACCCATACCGCAGATGAAGAATTGACGGAGAGAAGGAGGACAGTTCACTCCAAGGCATTTAAGCGGAAAAGAGGTCTATGATATGGTTAAGGATTTAGATGTTGTGCTTGGAAAGGGATGTAAATCGAGGACAAGTAAGAAGAACATGTGGAAGAAGAGATCAATATTTTGGGACTTACCTTATTGGGAGCACCTAGAAGTTCGCCAACGCATCGGCGTTATGCATGTAGAGAAGAATGTATGTGATGACTTGATTGGTCTCTTCTCAACATTCGTGACAAAACAAAGGATGGTGTCAACGCATGCGGCTTGACTTGGTTGATATGGACATCGACCGAGTTAGCACCAAGAAGGACCGATAAAGACTGAACGTACCTTCCCCGCTTGTTACACTCTGTCCAAGGCCGAGAGAACCGAATCGTGCGGTGCTTGCATGGTGTGAAAATTCCGTTCGGTTACTCGCCAACATGAAGAAACTTGTTTCGATAAAAGATTTGAAGTTAATTGGCATGAAGTCTCATGATTTTCATGTGTTGATGACACAAATGCTCCCTATTGCAATTAGAAGTATTTTGCCGATCAAGGTCCGAGAGACAATCATGAGGTCGTGTTATTTTTTAACACAATTGCTCGAAGGTCATCGATCTCGAAGGACTAGATGCTCTGCGCAGACGAGGTGGTGACGACACTATGTGATCTTGAGATGTATTTCCCTCCGCTTTTTCGATATCATGGTCCATCTCATTGTTCATATTGTGAGGAGATAAAGATGTGCGGGCCCGTGTTCCTCGTAGCATGTACCCATTCGAGAGGTTCATGGGAATTCTCAAGTCATATGTACGAATCGATCTCGCCAGAGGGCAAGATCGTCGAAGGTTATGCAACCAAGAGGTCATTGAGTTACGCCTCGATTACATGGCTCAGTCGAACCGATAGGTGTGCCTCGATCTCGCCATGAGGGGAGGCTCGAGGGTATCGGGACCATCGGAAGGAAAGCAATCACTCCAAATATGGATGCGTATGCTCAAGCCCATTTCACGGTCTTGCAACACATGACCGGTGTCCTCAGATATCGACCGGCTGACAAGGACGTGCTTGACGCAATGAATCCGCCGCGGCGGATGTTTGGATCACGAGACAACACAATGCAGCGGTTCAACCAATGGTTGAAGGAGCGACTTGCTAGGAGCTCGTCAAGTGATATCTTGACATGGTTGGCAAAAGGGCCAACATTTACAGTTGTAACATGGTGAGGATACGACATAAATGGGTACACATTCTATACGCAGGCTTAGGATATAAAAATCACTAACCAGAACAGCGGTGTCCGCATAGATGCATTCAGTACCGATGGGCTGAGGAGCTCCTACTATGGGCAAATAGAGGAGATATGGGAGCTCGACCACGTGCTTTTCAAGATCCCCTATTTTGGTGCCGTTGGGTCCATCTCCCACAGTGAAGGTCGACAAGTACAGGCGTCACTACCGTGGACCTCGAACGTGTTGGATACAAAGACGAACCATTCGTACTGGCTAACCAAGTTGTTCAAGTCTTCTATGTTACCGACCCGGCAAATAAGAAGCGCCACGTAGTTCTTCATGGAAAAAGGAGGATTGTCGGAGTTGAGAATGTAGTGGGCGAGAAAGAATACAATCAATTTGACAAGTTGCCTCCTTTCGAAACGGCATAAGGGTCGAGGAAGAAGAACATGACTAAACTAGCTACATACGCGTCGATCATCATGAAGGGCTAATTTTAAAGATTAATTGAACAATGTGTGTATATGTATATACATTACGATGAATGGTTAATTTTAGTTCATTTGAGTTAATTAATTGATTTGTCTTGTGAAATGGATGTGATTGTTTCTCAAATGAATGTGAATTGGATGTATATACATGTACTTGTTATCTTTTACGCTTGTTTCAGAGGGCATGGCTAGCATTTCTGAGGCTAGCCAATAAATGATCGATCTAGATATTAACCAATACAAAATAATATCACGACGGTTTGAATTACAGATCGTCTCACATGTATATCATGAGACGGTTGTTTATCAAAACCGCTCATGCTATATGTATATCACGAGACGGTTGTTTATTAACACCATCGTGATACATCATATATCACGAGCGGTTCTAAGTTAGAACCGCTCATGATATATTACATATCACGACGGTTGTTTATTAAAACCGTGCGTGATCCATCATATATCACGAGGCGGTTGTTTATTAAAACCGCTCGTGATACCTCGATATCACGAGCGGTTCTAAGTTAGAACCGCTCAGGATAGTAATATCACTGAGCGGTTCTAATTTAGAACCGCTCTGTGATGTCCATCCCTATTTACATTCGGACTCTAGCTAGGGTTTGCCGCGCCGCCACTCTCAAACGATTAAGTTTCTCAACTCCTCTCGCTCCCTCCTCCCCGAGCCTGCCGCCACCGTCCTCGACGCCTCCTCGAGCCCGGCCTTCTCCTCCCCGATCCCGTCGGACGCCTCCTCCTCCAACCCGGCGCGCCTCCCAGAGCCCGCCGAGCCTCCTCCTCTGACCCGGTGCGCCTCCCCGAGCCCGCCGCCTCCTCCCTCCCAGCTCAGCTCCGCCTCCCCTTCGACACCGCCTTGTTGCTGCTCAAGTCTTGCTCCTGCTCGTCCGTCTCATCGACGCCCAAAGGTAACCAATGTCGAGTTACCGATCGACCCCCACGCCCCTTTCCCTAACTATTTCTATCAATAATCTATCATGGTCCTTCATGATAATTGTACATGTTTTAGGAATTTGTATTTGTTCTAGTTAGTTATTCATATGGTATTGGTTTTGATACTGCTACTGGAATACATTGCAATGATAATTCTATTTCTTGTGAAGATGTCTTCCGCTCATTCTGAGTCATCGCCGCCTCATGTGTCTGATGATGCACCATCCTCTGGAACAATATCCAACCGCAGTAGAAGAAGAGGAATATCGAAAAGGCCCACGGGCCGATTTACCATCACGGAGGTCGATCAGTCTGGGACCCCTATCAATCCTCGCCGAGCAGCGTCCGCATTCCGGAGAATGGTCGGAATAGTTGCACGGGAACGGGTCAAGATCACCTATGATTCGTGGAAGGTGGTGCCCGGACCACTGAAAACTGCTGTGCTGGCGGAAATTCTCGCATCGTTCGAGATCCCGGAAGAACTCCCCGGACTCGTCGGCGACGACAGCGTTGCTACAGCGTGCAAAGCGTGGAAGAACTTCAAGAGCACGCTTGTCAAGAACTACGTGGAGAAGGATCTGAAGCCGCCCTTCCATAAGTATCTATTCTTGGAAGAGTCCTAGGCCGAGTTTGTGGTGAAGAAGACGACAGATGAATTTAAGAGTGAAAGTGCGGCGCACATGGCCCTCCAGGCAAAAAACAAGCACCCCCACCGACTCGGCATCATTGGGTATCGGGTAAAGCCCGATATGGAGGATCAGAACAGCGAACAAGCGCTTTGAATCTCTCCTACTATTTCGAGATCACTAATGTGCGCTCCGACAAAGGGTTATTTGCGAGGTTATGTATTCGCCCTCGGAAGTGTGCTTTCCAAACCCCAAAGACCAGGAAGTGTCCCAACGCCTGGTAAGATATCGAACTACCTAGTTTGTAATTACTCCATAACTTCATAGGAAGTGAAATGACATGTCGGGCTATATTGCGAGATAACGTTGAGTGCACAATCTTCCCAAGGCTCATTCGAGCAGATAGGGAGAAGATATACTCTCTGCGGCCCTAGGAAACAAAGTGAGCATCCGGTCGCACGAGAGGCGCTGGTGTTTTTGTTACATGGGAACAATAGTTCCAAGCGGACTCCGGATCGTACCAGAGTAGGAAGAGAGCCAGAGCCGAGCACGATGCAAAGCTACGAGAGGATCTTCATGCATCCCTCGAGATGAGCTCATCGAAAAATCAATCAATCCTTTGAGGAAAGGATTCGTATGCGTTCGAGCAAAAGCGAGATAGAGACCTTTGAGGAAAGGATTAAGGGATTGCAAATACCAAGTCATTGGAAGCCCCTACCCCTACTATACCGCTTAGCCACCCCCAAACATCCGAGTAGTGCGCGTCCAACCCTAACCCTACCACAATAGGTGATGACAGATTTTCCGTCGATGACATCCGTAATAATTATTATCTCCGGAATGCTCAATCCATTGATAGGCCCGTTGGAGTAGCTAATTTTGTATCGTTATGTACGTGGTGGCTACGGCGCAAGCTCCAAGTGAGATATGTCTCTGTTGCCCTAGATGCTACTTGGGGCGGTGTATCCATCCCAGTCGGAGCTTTGGTGCACGTGCAAATCTAGCGCCGGTTTCGCAAAAGTGAATGTGGATGGTGTTTGTGCCAATTTCGAGGCCGTCCCCGCTGAAAATTCCCCCAAACGATGAGGTCATGACTCTAGGGCAAGCCGTTGGAACATTCATCCAAAGGCCCAAGGAGGACATCTGCTCGAGCTACCCGCTCCGTGTCAACTTCACGGAATGTCTGCAGAACGGCATCAAGTCCATGGGACTGATCGCACCGGTTACCCAGACCGACATGGCAAGGGCCCACTGCATCACATGCATCTACACCTCGTGCTTAGTGGACTCTTGTGAAGTCGACCTATACAAAGCGAGGCAGCAAGGGCAAGGGCAAATCGAAGACGATCGAGTCCTCTCCTAATATCCTTCTTGGTTGGTCTTAAATACAAGCCAGGCGAGCCGCCGCTGTTCGAGAAGTTAGACAGCCCTACCCTAGGATTTGGATTGCATGGAATTGCATGCATGGTACATGGAACAGTCCAACAAGCCGGTTGATCAACGATGCTCGGGTGTCACCGTCAAGTTCAAGGAGCATCATTTTAACCACGTGTATCAAGATGTTGTCTTCATGGTGACCTTCGACGACTTGTTCTGTCTCTTCAACCTCGACGAGCTCGACGTCTCAATCATACGATGCTAGACACTGTAAGTGTGTACAATCACGGTCAATGTTCGTGTAATATCGATAAATGTTATATATAACTCCTAGCTTTTGTATAATAGATACATGATCTGTGAAGCCGAAAGAAGGAAATCACCGGTAGGTTTCCTCGACCCACACGTTGTCTCCGAGCAAAGCATCACGGCGAATGCAACATTTGTCGAGAATTACGTTATAGATTTTTTCATGGCTCACCACAACAAGGAATTTATACTTTTGCCCTACAACCAGAAGTAAGTAGTGTTGCACTCACCGCTATACTTGTTGATTTGTACTTTATAAGCAACACGAACTTAGGTTTAATGACCATGCCGACATACCGTGTAGGTTCCATTGGATTCTAATTGTAATTATACCAAAACGAAATACGTAATATACCTAGATTCCCTGAGAGGGCCACTCACAACTTCACAACTATCCGGAGTTTAATCATCGTAAACACATTTCCTCCATAGAAACTCTATTGTAGTCTTTCCTTCCTTTGCAATGGCTAAGGCTAACTTCTTGGAGTCACATAGGGTGTTCGACGTGTTACATGCTAAAGGATGGAATATCAAGGGAAGGACGCTGCAACATGATCAAACATTCCCAGTACTTGCTAGCTAGTACACATTTGTCGACGATCAAGTCGCCGATCTTACAAAAATGAACGAGGAAAATGACGTGGAATATCCTGGAATGGAATGGGGGTCGCTCTTTATTGATATGAACTAGGTTTTACAAGATGTGGCTCAAGTACTACCTCGAATTACCTTGAATGGGGAATGTCTATCGGTGTCGACTTAGAATATGAGTCTAAGTCCGATTATCTAGCTTCTAATTCCACCGCTTAGGCTTCGTGGTATTCTTGTTGAACTGTCGTTGTTCTTGTCTTTGTTGGTCTTGGTCTTCTTGTGTCTGTTGTGTCCTGTGTGCTTCACCTTTAAATAACTTCCGAAGAGGTGGCAGTTACTCCTGGAGAAGACGTCCCTGGTGAAACGTTACGACTGGTCGGAACGGTGGAGCAGTTAGCAACGTGCTAACTTCTTTGCGGTTGCCTGTGAAGAGCTTAACCGTAGGGTGGTTAATAGTCAGTGTCTCAGGGTTGTACCATCACGTAGAATGGATCGTATAACATGTGTTCCATTCATCATACGATAAGAAATACCAGTTCGGTAATTTTACGAGCGGTTATCTGGTCGGGGATTAGGCACAAAGCCTCATCCGACTAGGGTACCCATTAAGTAACCTTTAGAATACTAACGACCAGGGAGGTCGTTAGTCTTAGGGGTTACGACCATGAAGACGTATGGTCTTTTATTATGTATTAAAATAATACATAGAGGTTTTAATCCTCGTCAGCTTGCCCCCGAACTTTAAATGAACTGGTCGTGTATATACCTTTTTCCGATGAAATCGTATCGGGCAGACCCCATTTAATGTCATGGTATACGAAGTGGTCTGTGTTTACTTTAAAGTTGAGAACTTGCCTTGGGAAACAAAGAGTTCCTTTGTTCGTTTGAGCAAAAAGAGGCTTTTTGTCGGTTTGGACTCTTGTGGGAATCCTTCGAAAGTATCGGAAGTTTATAAAATCTCCTCTCGCTGAGATCTTAGAATTTTTATGCTTCCAAAATCGTCTTTCGATTCCCTTTAGCTTCGCGTAGAAATCCTCCGAGTTTTTTCTGTTCTTCCGACCACGAAGTCTCCAACTTTCACTACTCATCCTTGAGGATTTTCGCCATGTCGAGCAGACACAAAGTGGTTGCCTTCGAATTGGGCAAGAAAAAGCTTGAGGCTTTGGCGAAGATGGGAATGCTCCCAGATAGGAATCTGATTAATTGGAGACCGGCGACTGGAGAGCATTTTCCGAGCCGTGAAGATGAGGAAATCCCTGTTTTTCTTGCCTACATCGAATGTGGGCTGAGATTACCGGTACACAAATTCCTTCTCCGCGTTCTTGAACATTACGGGGTGGAATTAGTGAATTTGGCCCCAAATTCGATCGCAAATATCGAGATTTTTGCATATTTATGCGAGGCATATCTGGGAATACAACCGAACTTGAAGCTCTTTAGTTATTTCTACCGCATGGTGATGGGAAAATCTGCGGTAAAATCTGAAGCAGCTCCTGGGGAATGCACATTGCGTCTTCATGACGGAAGGCCGATGAGTACATCCTCATGTACACGAAATCTTCGTGGTCGCTCATGGAAAAGTAATTGGTTTTACATGACGGTTCGAAAACGATGGCCTCTACTTGGCGGAACTAGAGCAAGTGAAACCCCAAGTGGAAGGAGACCGTAAAGAAGACAGGATAGTCAAAAGATGGGCGGATGCCATCTATGACTTCTTGAGTCGAGGGCCCGACTTCGTGGCATGTGGTGAGGATTTTACCTCTCGCCAGATTAGTCCATTGAAGCTCCAGACTCATTCCCTGCTCTGGTGCCTTGATCGTGATGAAGTTGCTCCAGAAGGTGGTAAGTCTTTGAGATACATTCCGATCGGTATTTTGATTTGATTAATGTGTTACCTTAAAATTTGTCTATTCTTCCTTCTGTTAAAGTTCTTTCCTATGGGGAAATTAGAGAACGAGTCAAGCTAATCTGTGCGGGGGAGCCTGGAGAAAAGGCTGAATGCCCCAAGATCTTAGCCGCAACTCCTATTGAAGGGAGACTGGCAAGGCTTAAGGTAATTTAATCAAAAAATTCCTTTTACCACGTATATACATATATCCCGACCAGATTTCCAATCGTGCTCTACATTTGCAGTCGATCGGTTTGCGAATCATACAATCTGTGAGGATCAACATCCCACCTTGGTTCCGACCGAGTCGTGCCTCGAGGCACTTGAAGGAGATGAATCCTCGAGGTAATAGAACATTTCGAATCATATATGTACGAATTTTTAGATAAAGGATTTCTTCACCCAATCAAATTTGTTCTTTGATTTAGGTGGATAAGCTCAAGGCCCGCAGAATGTAATCATGGAGGTCAGAGACTCCAGAGTGGTCGTGCACGACCTTACGGTTGTTACTGAAACAACTAATCTGGAGGTTGATGAAACCACTCCCTCCGACTAGATAGTCAGGAATGCGGACCTTGATGAACTGGTCGAGGACATAGCTTCCGACATCTTGTTGGAGGATGTGAGGGTTCCAACAAACCCTGCTGGTCCAGAACCAGCAAAATTGGAGGAGAAGAAAAGGAAGGCTAGCGGCACAGATTTCTCTCTTGCGCGTTTCAGAGTCAAATCCCGGAGATTAACAAGGTATGTACAAATGAAAGTGGTCGTATAAGTATGTACCTTTAATAATTCCTTGATGATTTGATACTTTGAACTTCCCATCTTCGGTTTGCATAGGTCTTCTGGTGTTCCGGTCGTTTCCGACCAGGTTCTTCCTGAGGACCTGGCACCTGTGGAAGTTCCCGACCAGAGCACTTCTCAGGACAAAGTTCCTGAGGAAGTAGTGGTCGAAGAAGCCCCCGAGCAGGTGACAAGGGCAACGGTTGAGTTGGATCCTTTGGTGATTGAAACCCCTTCTGTGGAGGTAGATGCCTCTGAGAGGTCTCAACAGGTTCCGATCACTGTTGATAACCCTTCCCAACCTAACAAGTTCCCTTTTCGTCCCCGATTTATCGAGGATAAGGAGCTTGATGAGGCGTGGCAGAAAGTATCGGATACTCAACTCAAGATGCACCCTGATTCGATTTTTGCTGGTTATAATGACCAAGCAATTCGGGTAAGTATTCTACTGACCGCCTTCTTTAAAAAGTTTATAAGAAACTTAAGAAAGAGAATGCTATTTGTGTAGCATTTGGTCGAGAACTTTGCTGTGATCGGAGGACTGACCCAGCGAGTTAAGGACTTGGAGCAAAAGCACTCCGAGTTGGAAAGTAAAAGAACTTTTCCTTTTAAACTTTTGTTTCTTCTTCAATACTTTGCTCCTCTACAATTATTCTCCTTATCGTATTCGATAGATCCGGAGAAAATAAAAGAGGAGGTTGTGGTGAGAAAGCCAAGACAGCTCTTCTTGAAGAAGAAATAAAGCTAAAGACTACCATTTGCTAAAGCAAGTTCAAATTAAAGACCTGGTTGATCGTCAAGCAACGACCAAATATGAAACACTTAGCAAAACAAATGAAGGTAATATGTCGCAAACTTGATTTTTCCTTCAATTATGCTTGTGTTCATTAAGCGATTTGTTTTGCAGAGCAAACGCAAATCTTGAGCAGTAAAGAAAACTCAAATTTGAGCGAGATAAGGAGGCGCTCTTGCTCAAAATATTGATGAAAAGATTCGTGCTTTGAACAAGATGATCTTTGATATGGGATTAGGATCAAGCCTGCCTTCCTTAGGAGATCCAATAGAGAAAATGAACTATTTGGGTCAACTTCTAGAGGACCTTAAAGTTCTGCTCAAAACTACTCGGACGAATTATGCCCAGGCCCTAAAAACAAGCGTTGCAAGTGGAGTTAGTTTTTCTTTGGCAAAACTGAAAGCTTCCGACCCCTCCATAGATCTCTAAGCTGTTAAAGGAGACTTCAACTGCCCACCTGAGGAGGCGACCAAGTTCATGGAAGAACTCAGGCCACTCGGAGATATAGTTGTAGAGGAGATGGAGGTCGAATCTCCGACAAACAGTAGTTAGGCTGGGAATATTTCTTAGAGTAGGTTCCTACAAGTGTAAAAATATTTGAATATCTATGAAAACTTACCTTTTATGTCATTGACAAAGCTTTTGTTTATCCTGTTTGACTTTTTAAAATTCTCAGATATTTCCTAGCCCCGATCGCTTTATAGTAGAAGAACGTTCTTGTACAAGCAAAGTGAGCCAAGAAAGAGAATAAAAAGAGGTCATAACCATGTATGTGAGTTTTGAAGGTATGTTTGGATATGTAAGACAAAATCGATCGTTGCAAAGATTAGGAAATCAAATGTGGTCGACTAACAGATTTATTTCGACTAGTTATAGATCGTTGTTTGTCATAATGGAAATACCAATCAAAAACACTATATATGGTCGGAAAAAGACTTTGTCAAACTTGACATAAGAAGAAATGCAAATATGTATGCAGCAGATTATAAGTGAACTTTGTTTATATCTATTGTCCCATAGTCCGGTCGGAACTAATGCTAAGACACAAGGCATACGACATACATTTTTTGAAATGTGTTCAAATTCTATATCCGATCGGTAGCGAGGATCGTGAAGAAAAGAACCGTCGCTAGGAAGCTCCTTCCATTAAGGTGACCACGTCATGAAAAGGAGAGACTTCGACTAGGAGGCTTTCCGTGTCCCGACCAGTAGCCAGACAAGAATAGACTAGAATCTTGAAATAATGAAGCATAATCTTCAGAATCGTAAGCATATCATTCATGAGATAGTTAGTTGTGTGGCGCTCTGATTACTCATTTTTCTTTAAGAAAAGAGTATAGTCGCGTGTGGGAATCATTTGAGAAAAATGCTCACGACGAGGACCATAGAGTATCAGAGATCCTTAAAAAGGATATCGGAGAGAAAAAATATCTTCTCCGACCAGACTAACAATAATAAACGACCAGAATGTAGGTGTATATATATATATAAGCAAGGTTGCACTTCTTAATTAATCAATAAATTTAGTGAAATTGAAATTGAAAGAAATGAAAGAATGAAAATTAAACATAGAACTTACGCAATTGATCGATGTTCCAAGAATTTGACAAAATTTGCCCATCAGACATAGCTAGTTGTACGGAACCTGGTCGGGTGACTTCGACCACAGTGTAAGGACCTTCCCATTTAGGAGAAAGTTTATTGCGATTTGTTTGGCTCTGAATTTTTCTGAGAACCAGATCACCTACAGCAAGACTGCGAGGCTGCACCTTACGACTATGGTACCTTCGCATGGCTTGTTGGTAGACTCTTGATCGTATAAGGGCTTGGTTTCGCTCGTTTTCAAGGAAATCGACGTCGCCGAAGTCGTTGCTCAATCGATCATTTTGTCAAAACGATCGCCGAGCAGAGCCAATTTTGAGTTACGGAGGAAGCATGGCTTCAAACCATAAACCAAAAAGAATGGAGTTTCACGGTCAGACGATCGGTCGTGGTTCTAACGCCCATAACACGAGGGAAGTTCTTTAACCCAAGCTCGACCGCTTGATTAATCGGTGAATACTCGGCGTTTGATCCTCGCATAAGGATACCATTAGCCGCTCAACTACTCCGCTGCTCGTGGATGAGCAACGAAGCAAAATGAACTTTGACACAAAGTTCATCGCAAATTCTGGAATTGATTCGCCGGAATCGGGAACCATTGTGCGTGATGATACGATTGGGTACACCAAATCGCGTGATCACATTTTTCAGAGAAATCTCTTAGCGGCCTCGGTTGTTATTTTAACGATCGCTCGGCTTCAATCCATTTTGTAAACATGTCAATCATGACGAAAAGTAATTCAAGCCCCGGTGCTCTTGGGAAAGGTCCTGAATGTCCATCCCAGGTTGCAAAAGGCCAAGAAAGAGGAATTGTTTGTAAGGCTTGTGCCGGTCGGTGTACTTATCGGCTATGAAACCGACATTGTACACACTTCATCACAAGCTCTTTTGCATCATGAAGGGCGCTTGGCAAGAATAGCCTTGCTTAAGGCTTTACCACTGTGGTTACAGAGGAATGGTGTGCTCCACGACGCCTTCATGGATTTCGCTTAGCAATCTAATGCCATCCGCTTGAGATATGCATCTCATCAACACTCCATGAGATCCTCGCTTATACAAGATACGCTCGATTAGAGTGTATGATTTGGCTTTTAGTGCTATACGATCAGCCTCTACATCATCTTCTCGAATTGTGTCATGTCAAGATAATTGTAGATCGATGTCATCCGCCTCTACCTTGATCGTGACAAATACCAACCATCAACGACTGTGGAGCATCCATGTTCCTTGATTAGTTTGTTCAACTTGCAAAGAATCATGTATGTTCTCGGAAGGCTCAACTACCGAGGGTGAATTGAGTTGCTCGAGAAAAACTCCCAGGCGGAGACGGCCGACCTCGTGGAGGCCATCCGTGCTAACCGGTTCCGCCAGAAAGTTTTCCTTTCTAGGAATATGTTGGATCTGAAAACCGAAGAAGTGCTTTTCGAGTTTTCGTACTTCCACCAGATAAGATGACATCTTGGTACTCAAGCATTGATACTCTTTCCCCACTTGATTCGCTACTAGTTGAGAATCGCCTTTCACTAGTAATCTGCGAATCCCGAGCGAACGAGCTGCTCGGAGTCCTACCAGTAAACCTTCATATTCTGCCACATTATTGGTGGTAGGAAAATTTAACTGGATGGTGTACTTGATGTGTTCGCCAAGAGGGATATCAAGACCACTCCGGCCCGATCCTTGTAACATCAAGGAACCGTCGAATACAATGTCCACTGTCGTGGTGTTCGTACTCGGGTCCTTGGGTGGGTTCAGGGTTTGTCCATTCGCAATGAATTACGCTATTGCACGACTTTATTGTTGTTAAGTGAAATAAAATGGAGATCGAACGCCCTAGCTCGACCGCCCATTTGGCTATTCATCCCGATGATTCCTGTTTCCAAGGACTTGACCAAGAGGATATCCGTAGGTACGACCACTTTGTGGGCCCGAAAGTAGTGCCTTAGCTTTCTTGAAGACATAAGGAGGCCATAGAGCAACTTTTGTACTGTGGGTATCTTTCCTTTGGTCCATGTAAGACTTCGCCACGTAATAGACCGGTCGTTGGATATTATCCTTTCTACAACCAAGACACCGCTAACTCGCTCTGCGTGGTGTTGCCGCCACGTAAATTAGCAATGTTTCTCCGATCTCGGAGAAACTAAAACCGGGTACTTGTAAGGTACTTTTTAAGTTCCTCAAAGGCATCGTTTGCCTCTTTAGTCCACTCAAAACTCCCATGTTTCCGAAGAAGTTTAAAGAAAGGTAATCCTTTTTCCCCTAACCTTGCTATGAAACGACTTAACGCTGCCATACAGCCGGTTAGTTTTTGGACTTCCTTCTTCGTGGTCGGAGGGCGCATCTGGTCGATGGCCGCAATTTTTGCTGGATTTGCTTCAATACCTCTAGCCGAAACTAGGAAACCGAAAGCGGTTTTCAAACAGAAACTCGAACACACACTTTTCCTGATTTAACTTGAGGTTATGTCTTCTCAAGTTATTAAAAGTTTCTTGTATGTCGAGAATGTGGTCGCCAAATTGGTGGTCTTTACGACCGGATCGTCAACGTAAGCTTCTAGATTCCGACGATTTGTGGACTAAAGGTTTTTGCATCAACATTTGAAAAGTTGCACCAATTTTTGAGACCAAATGGCATCTTAATATAACATAAGTGCCATATGGGGTGATGAAGGAAGTTTTCTCCTCATCTTCTTTACACATACTAACTGGTGGTACCACGAATACGCATCTAAAAACTTAGTAACTCGCACCTTAAGTAGAGTCTACCACTTGATCAATGCGAGGAAGGAAAGTCATCCTTCGGACAAGCCTTATTAAGATCTGTAAAGTCGATACACATTCGCCATTTCCCATTGTTTTTCTAACCATTACAGATTGGCAAGCCACCGTGGGTGGTCGACTTCACGAATAAATCCAAATTTGAGAAGCTTGTCAATCTCCGATCGGATTGCTTCCTTCCGATCAAAAGTAAACGTCGTAGTTTCGCTTGATCGGTTTTTGTTAGGCCGAGAGCAAGCACGTGCTCGATCACCTCCGGGGACTCGGGCATATCGGACGCTTGCTGGGCAAACACGTCTGATTCGCTCGGAGGAAGGAGACGAGCGACTCTTCCTATTTAGGGTTGAGTCTTGCCCCGACCAGAATCTTGTGGGCGGTTGGGTCTGGATGTCCTGACCCATGTGACGACTTGACGCTATCCGGAGAAGCGCTTTTGTCGAGTGGTACCTGCTTTGTCTGGTCGGATGGTTTGGGTGTCATCTTTGGCCTCGAGTGCTTGACCTGCATGGGAGTCGGGTTAACCTCTCTAGTCGGAAGTTCATCAACCAAAGGCAAAGGATTTCGATCGCATACATAAGCCATTTTCGATCTCCTCGAATAGTGATGACTCCTTCGCCCCGGCATTTTCAAACTTTGATAACCGTAATGCGTGGCTATCAAGAATTTTGCTAATCTTTGGTCGATCGAGAATTCATTTGTATCGCGGATTCAAGTTTACTACATCAAACGGAATCCTCTCTTGAATTCGAAGTTGTCGGGCTTTCGAGCGTCGTAAGGAAACTTGTCCTATCGGTTTAGCGGTAGAACCGGAACTATGCCATGAAAAGCATATTTCACGTGTTTCACTTTTGACATGGAGACCTGCATTTCTTCTAAAGCTCCCACAAATAATATATTCAAAGAACTACCCCATCTACTAAGACCCGATTAACCCGACAATTATTAATGGTTGGTTCAACAACGATAGGGAACCTACCGGTCGAGTCGATGGGATGGGGCGATCGTCTTTCTTTGAAGAAATGCGGTGTCCGACCACTTCGAGTGCTTGATTACGATCGGAGATTCGACTAGGTTGACCTCTCGCTCCATGGCCTTGGATGACGTCTGGACTTGTATGAAGAAGATCCTCCAAAATCATGTTGATGTGTGTTGGGGATCCCGGTACTCCATCTCTTCGCCGCCATCCTTGTCCTTTTTGGAGCTTGTTTCTCCATGTTCTGTATTGCGGAAATGGTCCTTACTGCGCATAATAATCCTCCAGCTTCTTTTGCAGACACGGCAGTCTTGCAGATCATGCCACTCGCTCACCGTGAAGTGGACACCACTTCTTGTTCGTGCAGAATCCTTGATCGGAGCTTTTGCCTTGCTTCGACCAAGCATAGTCCTTCTTGCCCTTCTGAACTTTTCTCGAACGCAGCGAGGACTTCTTTGTCGTCGGTCTGCGGTTCTTTTTCTTCTTGAGAGACTTCTTGTTCTTTTTCTCCTGTTTGTCGGTGGGTGAGAATCTTGTCTTTCCGATCAATGGCTTCACACCACTCGATTGCTTCGCTAGCGGTGGCATACTTGTCCGCCATATCAAAAAGCTCAGCGGTTGTTCTTGGAGGGTTCATTGCTATGTCCTCCGTAAACCGCCGATTCCTCGATCTGTTTTAAAAGCCTGAATAACAGAGGATTCTGCGACTTTGGGTATAGAGTTACGAACCTGGTTGAACCTCTTGATATATTGACGTAAAGTCTCATTAGATCCCTGCCGGATTCTGTGGAGATCGCCCTCCTTCCCAGGGTGGTCGTACGTACCCTGGAAGTTGGCAATCAGAAGATCACAGAGTTGTTCCCAAGTATATATTGATCCGACCGGTAAGTTTAACAACCACGGCAAGGCGGACCCTTGAGCACGGTGGGTAAATAGTTGGCCATTACATTCTCGCCACCACAGCCACGATGGCGGTGGTATATATTGGAGAAATTCCAATGGGTTTTGAGTTCCATTGAATTTGTCCAAGTTGGCCGTCGGAACCGTTAGGCTAACGCACGGCTTGGAGCCCTACAGAGAAGGCTCGACAACCTGTGATTGATTCATGGCGTCTTCTCTGGGAAGGTGCCGGATTGTGATCGGTCGGAGACCGATCCCTAGGATTGGGACGTTGGAACTCCGGTGTACCGATCCGGTCGTGGACACTGATATGATGCCTCCGACCGCCCACTTGGTTCAAACGATGTCGGAGATCGTTAGGTCCTAGTGGTGGTTCCTCTCGACACAGGTGGGGGAGTAGCTTCTTGGAATAACCTTCTCCCCTCGTGACTCCTTGGTCGGAATCGTCGAGGAGGTCTCGGTATCGACTGCTCTCTGGTATGACCGTGTTGTCCCCTGCTGAGGGAGGAGCGTTGGGATGAAGTCATAGTCTAACTTCCTGAAACCCTCTGTTCCCGATCGCTTCCTGTTCATTTGCATGGTCTGCATTGGAGAATTTCGGATACCTGACCTACGAGTTGTACAAAACTAGGCGTTCCTGCTAGAGCAGGATCGGAATTATTTAACATGTTTTGAATACGTCGCAAGTTTTGTCAGATTCTCAAGGTCTCGGGGTTCATCTTGGTCGTAGGTGTATGCTGTCTGAACCTTCCCGACCTTGGTTTGTTCGGTCCCATCGGTCACTCTGGGTGGAAGCGATGCGAAGTAGTTAAGCGATTGACGTCGATTAGTTCCGTTGCCTCCGGAAGTTGGTGCTTGACGGCCGGATCATCTCTAACAACACGTGATGGCGTGGTAGAGTGTAGGACCGTGCGCATCTTGATCTTCATCTCCGATCGCGTTGACCGTGCTTCGGCATTGATCTTCCGATGAGCTTCCATCATAACTAATGGAGAGCTTGTCGATTATACGCGTAATCTTCCACGATGGAGATCGGTCGGAGATGAGCACTTCCTGAGGTCTTCTCAGCCTGATCCGACGAACCGCCGATCGTATGCTGAGTGTGATCATCCCCACATGGCCTACGACCAGTGGAGGTTTCATTGACACCGTTACCAGGTGACGGTTGACTCCTGGAATTGCCGTGAAGGAGAGTATCTTTCAGCCATGATTTCATCAATGGTATAGAGTTTTCCGGGTGATGGGGCTGAAATTTCTTCACCTGTTTCGCCGGTCGAGAAGACCGGGCTTGAAGAGATCCTCTGGCATTCCGAACTGGTCGGAACGGCCGGTTCTCCTAGTTGCGCCACCAGTGGCAGTGGCGGCGCATCTTCATCCATCCGGTCGACCTCGCTAACGTCGGCGACGTGCGAGCTGGCGGAGGAGGAAGAGGAGGATGACTGCCATTTTCTTCCATGGCGCGGATACATCCTTCCATGTCGAGGTCGGCGTAGTCGCCGTCGAACCGAATTTCCTCATCCCAAACTCGGGCATAGTCGCATGAGCGATTGTAGAGATTTTGGGCGAGGATTTTCTTGGCGAAGAATTTTCTTGAAACTTACACCTTCTTCCCCACGACGGCGCCACCGTCGGCGATCAAGTCGCCGATCTTACGAAAATGAGCGAGGAAAATAACGTGGAATATCACGGAATGGAATGGGGTCGCTCTTTATTGATATGAACTGGGTTTTACAAGATGTGGCTAAGTACTACCTGAATTACCTTGAATGGGGAATGTCTAATCGGATGTCGGACTTAGAATATGAGTCTAAGTCGATTATCTAGCTTCTAATTCCACCGCTTAGGCTTCGTGTATTCTTGTTGAACTGCTGTTGTTCTTGTCTTTGTTGGTCTTGGTCTTCTTGTGTTCATTGTGTCTGTCGCTTCACCTTTAAATAACTTCGAAGAGGTGGCGGCAACTCTGAAGAAGACGTCCTCGGTGAAACGTTACGACTGGTCGGAACGGTGGAGCAGTTAGCAGTGGCTAACTTCCTTGCGGTTGCCTGTGAAGAGCTTAACCGTAGGGTGGTTAATAATCAGTGTCTCAGGGTTGTACCATCGCGTGGAATGGATCGTATAACATGTGTTCCATTCATCATACGATAAGAAATACCAGTTCGGTAATTTTACGAGCGGTTATCTGGTCGGGGATTAGGCACAAAGCCTCATCAGGCTGTGGTACCCATAAGTAACCTTTAGAATACTAACGACCGGGGAGGTCATTAGTCTTAGGGGTTACGACCATGAAGACGTATGGTCTTTTATTATGTATTAAAATAATACATAGAGGTTTTAATCCTCGTCAACATTAATCCTATATAACACTTCGTAGCAATGCCTCTCGAACTAACCAATTCTATTTTTGCGGCTACCACCGAATCACGGGCCGCAACGCGTCTGTGGATACTATGTTTGCCACAACATGCAACTACTCATCGGTTCGCGATCACCAATGATCCTCGGGTTTGTCAATCTTTCAACAATTATTTCATATATACTTACCAATTTATATAAGCCCTAATTTAACCTTCATATCGACGGAGTTGCGAACATCGCTGAAACTGCGTTGGAATAAGCGAGCTCATAAAAATTCGATCACACCTTGCGTCATTCACGAGCAGACGGTCATAAATCCAAATGGGAGTTTCCATAGTGTAGCAGATTGAACTTGATTGAGATAGATTGAACATAATGGTACATGTGTGTAAATTAATGTACATTAATGGTTAAATTTAGTTAATTGATTTGTGAATTGGATGTGTGCTTGTTTCGAAATGAATGCAATTTTGATGTGCTACGAAATGAATGAGAATTGGATGTGCTTGTTTGAGAGGGCATGGCTAGCATTTCTGAGGCTAGCTAATAAATGAAATAGATTTAGCAATGCAAAATACTACCCGCGGACAGTGCAGATGAAACCGCTGCAGTGATAGTCGACTACCACGCGATCTGTATATGAAACCGTGCGTGGTAGTGGACTATCACGAGCGGTTTCATATCTGCATCGTCTGTAATAATCGATCATCACTGACGGTTTTATCTACGGACCGTGCTGTGGTAGTCGAATATCACGACGGTTTTATCTACGCACCGTCAGTGGTAATCGACTATCACGAGCGGTTGCATCTGAGCAAATGCGTGATAGTGTATATTACTGACGGTTCAAAACCGCTGCATGATGACCATTAGCATTCTTGACCCATAAACTTCGACGGCTCACAGGCAAATGCCTGTGATGGCGTTACGAACCGTCTGTAAAGGCCTTTTCTGTAGTAGTGTTCGTGTTCCATGTGGTGCTTCCCTTCTCATCGTCCGAACCGCGCCGAACCACCATCACTCTCTTCTTTCCCAAATCCGGCCGCCACCTCCACCTCTGATCTCTCTCTGAGGTGAGCCCCTTGCCCTCCCATTTGCGTTATCGCGTGTCCCTCATCCTCCTCTTTCGAACCCCTCCCTCCTTTTGTTCTCTCCATCACTGAAGTGCCCTGTCACCGTTGGTGTTCTTCTCCGTCACTGGTCTCTATCGAGCCGCTGCTCTTGTCTTTCTCCGGCCGCCCCGCTTGCCCCATTGTGATCCCTGTATCGCCACCATCTTCGTGCCCACCTTCATTTCCCCAAGTCACCGCCGAATTGTCGAAGCTGTTCTGCACCCAAGCTCCTCCTTCCGCCACCACCGCCGCCGCCATTCTTGTCGCGCCGCCACCTCCCTTAGGATCCCAGTGCGCTGGGAACCCATTTTGCCCCTTGGCCACCACTCCCTCGCCGCCATCGAGCGCAAGCCGCCGGCCATGCCTCCTCTGTTTCTCCCTGGCTCTTTCTCTCTCTTTGTCATGTGGGTCCCACATGTCAGCTCCTCTTTCTTTCTTTCTCTCTCTCTTATAGCCCGGTCCCACATGTCAGTATTAAATTTCTTTTCCTTTAAAAATTTAATTCCATATGAAATTAAAATCATTGCTGACGCAATAATTTGGAATTTTCTTTTGAAAGGAAATTATAAAATCCATAATAGTGTTTTCTCTCAGTTTTTCCTTTCCGGTAAATCTTCCGAGAGTCCGTTCTCCTTTGTCCGAACTCCGATTCAGTCCATTCAAATTCCTAAATTCATCTAAAATCGAGCTATTTTCAGATTTTATTAGATTTTCTTTTAGATTTATTTGTGCTTCGCATGTTTTCTCTCTCTCGTTATACGATCTATTTCAAGGAGCAAGAGCAGAAGCAAGCTTTGAAGATCTAAGTGTGGTAACTAAGCAAAGCCAAGGCAAGTCATAGTCCTTTGATCATATTGAACCTATGATTTCAAAATTATATATTTTTTATATCAAATTGCATGCTACCTTTATATCAACTGTTTTGGGAATAGTTAATCACCTATTTGTCACTACACCTCCATTGATTATTTGAATGCCATGAATCATTTGTCACCATAGGATGGTTAATATTAGTTGGATATATTTGTATCACCAACATAGGTTATCGTAGAGATGCTTAGTTACGATGGATTCAAGATCACATATCCAATATTGATAATTTGAATTTATGATATATGGAATTGTGGTGCAATGTTATTGTTGTGCAACTGTGGTGTGATGTTACTGTTGTGTTGATTGTGGTGCGATGTCGCTATTGTAAAATTTTGTGCCATGGCAGGGATTGTCATTGGTTTGGGTGAACAAAATGATTTATGCTCAAGCGAGTGATCATGCAGTAAAGGGGGTGTGTGAGGCTCATTGTTTTGGATGAGATAGCCTTAAATGACTAACTTGTCAATGACTTAATCTTGTGTGTCATTGAACTAGGCCATATCATACAACCACATGTCCAGTATGGGATGGACCTGGCTAATTAATTAGCAATGTCTTAGCTTAATTCTGTTTTTGGAAGCGTGAGTTCCGGGATGGATACTCACAATGGCGCAAGAGGGGGGCCCTGTTTAGTCGTGATGACATTCAGTGTTGAAACCTTAGCAGACAGAATTGGGTTAGGGAGGAGCTTTGTAAAGATCTTGTGATAATCATTTAGTCGCACACCTACGAAAGTGTGTGAACAGACATTATAGGTTGATTTATCTTTTATGGGTAAAGCTGTACAACCTCTATAGAGTTAAAAAATTTTAAACAGCCATATCCCTGGTATGGACAACGTTCGGGGATTTCACACGAGAGGTAGAGATTCTTTATAAAAAATGAGTTGGAAGGTGAATGAGAGGTTCACTTGGTGAATGTGATGTTCACTTAGTAGATGGGATTTTTACTTGGTGGTTTGGTTGATAAGTAAATGGGAGGTTCACTGGTTATTTCAAAGCAATTGTTTATTTATTTATTATTATTTTCAATTACGCATTTCAACCATACAACTAATCATTTTTAAGCCTTGCATGAATATTAATTGCATACCGTTCTCTACGACTTGTTGAGTACTTTATATACTCACTGCTTTACACTTTGCTGCTCAGTTGAAGAATACTAAACTGCTCAAGAGTTCTACAAAGAGGAGTTTTGTGAAGGTTTTTTTAAATAGGATGCGTTCTCTACTCGATTGCATGTGGGCATGTTGAATGGTCTTTTCAAGTTTTCCGTTCCGCTACAAGAGTTTATTTATTTCTTTAGCCCTGCATGGCAAGTTAAGTAAACGTTGACCATAAGGTCTAGTTATTATGACTATTTATTATTTTAAGATCTTTTTAGTTAAATTGATAAATAGATGGTATTTCATCGATGTTTTTTGTGTGAGCTAGTTACTGATCTGAGACTAGTTCAGAATACAAGGAGTGTTTTGGATGTGTAAATTCGAATCCTGACAGTTCCACCCCTAACTGCGGCTCTTGCTGGAGAGATAAGAAACATCCTAACATTTTGATTCTCAATTAGAAATCTAAGGCAAAGAAAAAAAAAGTAAATACCATGTAACTATAGAAGCAAGGACCAGTTCACGATTGCGGTGTGGGGCCTAGCGCTCTCTGTAACATCCCCAAGTTAATTGATGATAATTAGTATGCATCTCATTAATATGCATATTGTTTTCGCAAGCATTTGTATAATATATTGCACTTGAAAAATCTTAAATCAAATATTAAAAGACTAACTCAAACTAAAGCTCCAAAAGAAAACTAAAATAAATGCTTATAAAGTTCTCCCAAAAACAATTTATTAAAATACTATAATATTTATCATGAATAAATATAATTTTTTCCAAATTTTTGGAACTCAATTTGACCCTCAGAAAATTCAAACTCAAATCAAAGACCTATTCTAGGTTTGAATTTAAAATAAGAAAGTAAATATTTAGCAGTGGGTTTTAAGATTTTATTTGAGCACTAGATCACCCCAGGAACCTCCTTGTTTTATTTAGGATTTTTAGGAATTTTATTAGTATTTTTAAAGCCTCGGTCAAACTAGTTGAGTTTTGGTCAAACCTGAAATTCAAAACCTTAGCATTGTTACTCCGACTTAGACCCCTGACTCGAGCCACTCACTGTTCTGACCCCAGCCCACTTGATCCAACCGCACCCACTCGGCTGAGTCACACCCCGACCGAGCCCAACATGACCCGGTCTGACCCAACCAACTCGCCACCGCAACTTACCGTGTGCCGCTGACCGGCTAGGCCCACCGGTCAGGGCTTTCTTCATCCTCAGGCAAGCGCGCCGCAGAGCGCGGGCTCCACATGCTGCGCAAGCTCTGCCGTTTCTCTATCATCGCCGTAATCACACCACCCTTCCCGGGCAATCCCCGTGCATCGTCTCTTAACCCCGTTTCTTCTCTGTCTGTTGGCACGCCTTATCTTGCATCCTCCTCTCCCTAACCTTCACTTTCCCTTTCGGTGGTCAAGGGAAAGGGAGCTGGAACTTCCCCTTTCTCTGTGGTAAGAGTGAGCTTGTTGTCGTTTTTGTCCCTCTCCTTGCATGCCGTTTCCATCCAAGCTAATTTGCGCTTTTGTTGTCGCATGTAGTTGCCGGACCACCTTCATCACTCTCGACACTCCGGAGCACGCCCGTGACCAACCCCTTTTGCCATCTTCATCTTCGGTGAGACCCTCTCCATTTCTTGCGCGTCACTTTGTGTCCCTTAACACAACTTTACTTTCCCCTCAACCAATTTGGTCGATGCTTTACAAGATCACTTGAATTTAGAGTTTTCCCCATTTCTCGGCTGACAACACTATTTCCAGTCCTTTGTCAATCGAGTGAGTCATTTTTTGATTCCATACGTTTGCACCATCTACACCACCCCTTGAAGTTTTCCCTACCACCATTTTTTGGTTTTGTTGCCCAGAGCGACCCCTCCTCATGAGCCGCACCGCTGCCGCCGCCATTGCCGTGGGCGACCTATCACAGAGCTTCCTCTGACCTTTCTCTCCCTCGGGTAAGCTTCACTGAGCCTCTCAGTAGCTAATGCAGGCCTTACTTGGCTTAGTGCATAGTCGTATTGTCACATGCATTAGTGGCCTTAGGCCACCGCCTCTCAATGACAGCTAGTTGTCGATCTAGGCCATCTCAGCCGCCGCCACCACCACCATGAGCTTCATGAAGCTACCAGGAACCCATTCCCGTCCTTGGATGGCATCGTCGTGGCTGGAGTCGCCAGCGAGGCTGCGGGAAGGCCCGAGCCCAGTTTGTCGGAACGACCGATAGCCATTGTAGGGCATTCAAGATCCAAATCCTGTTTGGATTAGCGCTAATTATTACTTAGAATCATTAATGTCTGTCTTAACGCGCTAATGTTTGAATGGCATGCGGGCCCCTTGAACAGAAATTGAGGCATTTAAAGAAAACGGTTTTCCTTACAGTCTTTGACATGTGTGCCCAAGGCCAATAGTGCATGGTGTTCCCCGGTCCATGGACCATGGCGCTGTATTGTGGACCCTCGGTCCATGCACTATTGCATGAACTGAGTCAATGACATAGGGGTCCCATTTGTCGGTTTTAACCAGAATTTTAATTGGAAAATGAGAAACAGTACTATGCAGTGGACGCCACTGTCGGTGACTATGGCTAGGAAAATTTCGGTAGAAAAAGTATTTAATACTTAGGAAAATCCAGAAATCATTTATTTGCACACTAAAAATTGATTTAACTTCAAAAATGTATAACTATTTCATCCTAACTCCAAATGTAGTGAAACTAATTTTGATAATTTTCATTTTAAGTGAACTTTATTATAAAATAGGTTTAAAATATGTCTCTATAATATAGAATAGAGTTTTTAAAAATGATCCTTAACTCAATTATTTTTACAATAGAAAAGGCTCATAACTTTGAAAATTCATAACTAATTCATAAAAATTCCAAATGAGGTGAACCAAATTATTTTGGTCTTATAATATTATTCACTATTTATCTGTGTAATCCTTTTTCCCACCACTACTCAACAAATTTTAACCAAATAATTAAATTCGGTGAAGAGCGATAGATTGCTATTTTCCAGAAATATGATTTTCAAACCACTATAACTTTCACATACTAAATCCAAATAGAATAATTATTTCAAATAAATTCATATAAAATCATAATATACCCACTATATAAATTTCATGCATTTTGGATGATATTGAATTTTTGGATGTTTTCGGTGTTATTGTTCTTATACGATGTTTTCTTATGTTCGATAGTTTTCGAAGGTACGAGTGTGATCGAGAGTGGTTGTCAGCAGCACATGGACCATCCACAGGAAAGGCAAGCAGTCCTTTCCTTTGATGCATGTTGCTCCTATTAATTTTGAAAAGTATCTGTGTTGATTTTCAAGTATTCTATGCATTGCTTATTTTCAAATACTTTTATATCAATAGGATAGAATTAGTTATATCCTCTTGCTGCATTGGCCTTCCTTTGAATGTTGATTACCCTTTTACCTTGAATGATTAAGGTTTTATGTTATATGGGTTTATTTGGTGATTTGTAGAACATTGCTTAGCCATACTAGTAGTTATAGCCAAAAGCGGTTGATGGAGCTAGTCCATCGACTGATGGATTGAATTGAATCTTGATGAAATTTGAGGAATATATGGATTGAATTATGTTGAATTTGAAGAATATGTCCAGATCTTCGCATCTGATGTTTGTGGAATTGTTGGGTAGAGTTATTGTGTGTTGGACTTGGACGGGTGATAGGGTGATGAAGGGAGGTTGTCCTGGATTCGCGTAGCCCTGTCTGGGTATTTGAGAACCGGTCTGTGATGTGATGAACCAAGTCTTATGTGCAACCACATGCCGGGATAATGGCGAAGGCTTGGCTTAATAATTTGTTATGTGTTAGTTATCAAAACACAATTAGATTGACAATTATTATTGTTATTGTTTAATTGTTCTCTTATCAATCTAGTCGGGGCATGTTAAGTTTCGCCTTACTTGCCTTTAAGAGTCTCTTGTGCACAAGGAACTTACTTACACAACAGGGTGAACCATGGTTCTAGCGCGTACTATAACCTACCATGGTTCTGATCCTCGGGTGGTTTGACAGTTAGGACATGGCATTGTAACGGCCTCGTTATGATATCTCAGTCACACTCTTATGGCAGAGTGCATGGCGACAGTACGAAGTATTCATATCGTGTGGGTAAAGTTGTACACCTCTGTAGAGTTTAAAATCTATTCAAATAGCCTTGTCTCCGGTCATGGACATCGCTTGTGGGAAAGCATGCACAGTTAGCTTATGGGAAATTGGGTTTGGGTTATGGTTGGAAATGTTATGTCATTGTGTTAGTTTGTTCAGATCTGAAATATTATCACGAACGAGAAGTTCGTGTGTTGATTTGTTAAGGAATGAATTGTGTCACGATCGGGAAGTTCGTGTGTTGATTATATTTGGAGTATCTACTGTTGTTGATCATGAATTTGGGATTATCTACTGATTATATAAGTTTTCTAAATGTTTTACAAATGACAATTTGAATCTATATCGTTTATCTTAATGAAAAACTTGCTTTATACTGAAAATAAGCCATGTAAGCCTTCCTTCGACACTTGAATGCATTTATTATATGTTGCTATTCGTAAGTCTTGCGAGTATGTTTTTGTACTCAGTTGCATTGTCCATGTTGCAGGTGAGATGTCATTCAAATTGGGTTAAGTACTTCAGACGCTACGACTTTAACACCAGTTAGTTGCTTGTGGGTTTGGGCATGCTAACTCGACTCTTTCTCTTTTATTTCTAAGTTTATCTTCCACTGCGATTTATTTGTGTTGTTTAGATTTGGCCGATCGGCCCTCTTATGCAAACCTATGCCTGAAGGTTCTATTTAATAATGTTGTAAATACGATTCTATTATTCTTGTATATATATTGTGTATGGATGTGAATACAATGTTGTATTTGGATATATGCATATTAGCCACTGATCCTTGGGAGCTAACATGAAACACATATCCGAGCACTCAAAATCGTTATTGTCTCTCATTAAGTGTTATACTTTTAACGTAATCATTTAACTTAAAACGGATCTGATCCTGGGTTTCCACTCTCTGGGTTCCCACACTCGCTGAGCAAAAACGCCGGCATAATCGTTGCTCTCCTGACCATTTTTTCACGTCGATATCAAACCATCTGTCAGCAATCAGCATCCAATTTTGTTGGCGTTGCGAGCCATCCGTAACTCTTTACGTGGCCCAGAAGCCCAAAAGGCCAGATGTCAGGCTTGTAGTTTCTGACAGAAATTGGTCCTCGAACGGCCGACACGAAAAATTGGACCTCAGGACGGATAGCAGATGGACGAAACGCGACGCTACACTCGCCCGGCCGGCTGCTTCAGCTCAGCTAGAAAAATAGTGGCACGCAGTAGTGCGACTTCATCGCTCCCCGACCAAAGTTTTACTTTTACCAGCATGGTCAAGGGAAAATGTCACCGAACTGTGAAAATGACAAGTAGGACCTCCTGATCTTACATGTTATTGTGGTATCATGGGAAACCTTGGGTTTGCCAATGGTGCGAGAGCAAATCTCCCCACGGTCAATTTTTATGTTGAAATGTGGCCATAAAAACAACCGGTTGTGCGAGAAAATATAGTATTCATAGACGTCGAGAACAAGAATTCCATTTGTAAAAATGGAAATGTTCTATTAATGAGAGTAACTTCTCTCGGTGCTACAGGCCGAGAGCAGGTGTGGTACGGAGTTCCGGTGACCCTCGCCGGCAGCGAAGCACGCGCACAAATGCACTCGGCTTGTGGCGCAATTAGGGCATCCGATTTGCATCCGGTTCAGAAACAATCTGTAGGACCGGAAAGGCGACTAGAGGGGGAGTGAATAGACGCTTTCTCTATTTATCACCTTGATCGAACTCAACACTACCTTCACTCCAATAGCTATAAAAGCTACGAAGATCTGTATACAGGCACAGCGGACGACCTGTGTTGAATCCGATCAAACCCCAAAGCAAGAGACCAAAAACATCTCACCACAGCATGCACAAGGTCCAAAGCACCCTCTCATAGCAGACCACAAGCAAGAACCAAATGTGGCTAAACGCACCACTAGCAATTAAAGCCGCACAAGAAACTGCATCTAATTGCTTCTACAAACTGCATGCACACGCACAGGATGTGCCTCATCAGCAAAACAGAGCAGACTAGCATACACAGAGAAACAGCAGTAAAACTAACAACAATTCTAAACTTTAATGCCGGCCGCCGCCCATGGCTGTGTTTTTGCAGGCGCTGAACACGCACAAGGAGGCAATAAATAAATTCAGTCACAGAAGCATTATACAGGAAATCAAATCAGCGTCTCTCTTGCATCCATAAAAATCGTGTGCACAACCGAAGGACAGCAAGAACTACAGGAAGCCCAAACCTATAAAGCAGCTACCGATCAAATCACTCAAATAGCAAAAACTGCCAGAACTTAAATCGGATCAGATGGCAGCCGAATCAAAAGACAATTCGGTCACAGTAATCAAGATGGTCATAGCCAAGAATAAATAAAGAGGTCACAGTAGCCATAGATCCAAAAGTCACGCTCTAGCAATAAACAAGTATAAATATTCAATGCAACCTTCAGGCCACGAATCCTTTAGTCGATACAAGATTCATCATCCCAACCAAGGACAAGGTCAACAGACTTGGTATCATGGGGTTCACAGCAAGATCCAAAGCATGGCAAAAAAAAAAAAAACAAACAGCAAACATCCACTCACAGTCAAATAGAAACTCAAACATCATATTTGACTACAAGCTGCCACCAAGCACAGGGCATCCATTTCTTGGGAACCATGCATCACTAGATTAAGCAGCCGCTGCAGCAGTCCGGTTTCTGCTGGGATAAAAACTTGCTGGCAATCAAAAAGGACAAGGACTCGGACGCTACTGAAGACAGTCAACAAAAACTGATCTACACATGGATCCTACGCTGTAATCGCACGCACACGCACAGCAATTAAATAAGCTAAAAACAGCAGAGGCAAGATATTAAAATAACCATAAGTTTCCAGGCCGATGCAAGATATCTGCGGGCGCTACAAGGTGCCGGCGAAGAGCTACAATTTTTTCTTGATGGACACCACAGTGCAGCATGTTTTTTTTTCCCTCTGAGCGCCAGACGCCATGAACTCTACTACCGACAGCAAAGCGGCGCCAAGAACTATTCTATCTTTGCTGCGAGGGAACCGGCCGCCGCCACACAGAACCACTTTTTCTTAGGGAGCAGCAACAGGCGCCGCCACTTTTCTATCAGACCCTAGCAAACCCTAACTATCTCCCAAAGCCCACCAATACAAGCAGCCACTCACTCCTATTTATAGCCCTTGGCTAATGGGTCTCCAACCCGTTCGCCCGCTAAATCCAACGGAGCCGCTCCGCTTGTGCGACCTTGCGAAATTCCCTTTAGCCCCTCCCGCACCTTCCGGAAGCTTCCGCTTCTCGTCTCGCCGCCTCGCAACCACCTCGAGTCCACGTCGTCTTGACACATCCCGACCGTTCGACCTCGGCGCCACGCACCTAGTCCGGTCCACGTGTCTCGCCACGACTCCACCCGATGTCCTGCGGTCCACACGGACAAAAACACATCACATAGCACCGCTCGACATATTGTAACCATACAATAGCATCGGACAAAATATTGAGCCCAAACCATTTGAATCGAATGCACCGCATAAGCGACATGGTCCGACCACACAAACCAAACTCGACTTCCTAAACCTATGTCAATTACTCATCACACACACGGACGACCTCCACATGGTCTCTCAATCTCCCCTTGATGAGTATATTGACAAACTCCAAAAAGCGCAAAGTTGAGTTTGAGTTTGAAGAATCAACATGATCCAAAGAAGAAGAGTGAAACTAATGACCATGTCGACGTAAGGAACACTAGAGCAACAACTAAAAGAGCAAATTGTTCTCCAAAGCTCTAAAATGATCCCAACTAGCTTTTCTTCTCTATTCTCCCCTTTTGGCAATAAACACATCAAGAATGCTCAAGAGAGAATATGACATGTCATGGATGAAATGGTCAAGTTTGATTATTCTTAGCAGTTAGAGCCATGAGAATTATCCAATATGACCATAATGTAATACACCAAGCCATAACTCAATAAAAAGGCTAGCTAGATCATGACAAGATATGTATAAGCTAGCTAAAACACATAGATGACAATCTGAAAATGAGGTACATTATGTGAGCAAGTCAAGTCATCAATGAGCAAAGTCTCGCTAGAGATATCCAAAGATGATGCAGGCCATGTCAATAAGCTAAGCGGAACTAAGAAGCTTAAATTGAGACCAAATAGAGTGCTATGCTCAAGAATGAAACATTGGTTAAAGTACTTGATACTTTTTGTAGCTTTAAGCACATTGAACACATAAAACATATTTGCTTTTGAAATTTATGGTGGTTTCCAACCAGATTTTTTTGTTTTATCATGTGCTAGGTCTCAAGCCTTATGCGACTACTCCAAGCGAGAAGCTTAAGAAGATAGTCTAGGTCACCCAAAACTCCCCCTAAGTTCATGCCAAGTGCAATGGCAAGCCGTCTCATAGGAGAGAATTGGTGAGATCAGTTTTTTCGCACAAAAGAGATCTTTTTGCCTTTTAACAAGTTGTACTAACTCATGCATCATCAAGAGACTAAAACAGCTCTTTCTAAGGCTCAATATAGATTCATCACTCTACCCAGCCTATTTGACATGGCATGAATCATAAAAGGATAGCTCAAGAAAGACTAATCTCGAGTGCTAACATGACCAATTTTAGTTTAAGTTGAGCAATTTTAATTAACTTATCATGGCAAAAGCTAGGCTACACATATGAAGTCATGATAAATCTAGCAAATAAGCACAAGTCATGGCAAGGTGTAAAGCATTGTAAACATGTCATAGCAGGATAATAATCAAGTCTCAATGTAGTTATATTACAATGCGAGAATGCTAGAAATCACGAAGATCCACTCCCTCAACAACAGATGCAACTTTTAGTTCAAGTTGAGTTATGTCAATATTAAGCTCGAAGCTCCCAAATGAACTCCCTTGAACCAAAACAATAAATCGAGAAGTCGGCAAAGAAAACATAAAAGCAAGCAATCCTTAAAGCATAGATAAGATATAGAGAATACTATGGCTCGGATGACTCTCATCTACCCCATATGACTCTAGGACTATCAAGCGCCCACTTAACACACCTAGGAGCAAACACGTGCCTGTCTGCAGGGTGGCCCAACCCTCGCTAGAACCTACAAGAAGTGAGTGAGCTCAACCTAGTGAGATAAGTAATGACTAATAAGCAACATCCTAGAATCACAAGATAAGAGCAAAATCTAAACAACTAGACAAAAGAAGCACTCTAATCTATGCTAGGAGGACTAATCCCAAATGCACCCAAAATGCAATGCAATAGTAAGGAGCAAGAGCATAAATAATATAGTAAAGCGGTAAAACCCAAAGCTCCCCTCACTCACAGTCCATAAGGACAGACCACCCCAAGCTCTCCTCAGCAGAATGAAAACCTCGAACTATCCAATGGCTTGGTGAAAATGTCACCAACCGGTGGTCACTCTCCTGGCTGGAGCACTATGTCGCCCTTCTCTACATGGTCTCTAAGGAAGTGGAAGCGGATATCGATGTGCTTGGTCCGGAATGTCTTTGCTGGGTTCTTGGCAATGTTAATCGCAGAAGTGTTATCACAAAAGAGTGGAACAACGCCGATAACTAACCCAAAGTCCCGCAGGTCGAAGTCATCGAGCACTTGGCTACAAACAATCGGCCGCAAAGCGTACTCGACCTCTGCGGTGGATATGCAACACCGGATCGCTTCCTCGAAGACCAGAAACAAGAGAAGTGCCAAGAAATTGGCGGTGCGAAGTGCTCTTCCTATCTATCCTCTGACCAATAAGTCTCGCATCCGAGAAGGCTCTCAAGGAAAGACAGGATGAGGAAGAGTACCAGATACCATAGTCAATGGTAGCTCGCAGTACCGAAGATCGCTTCACCGCTGGCGGTGAAACGCGAGGAGAAGCTCAAACGAGCGCACAAACACACGAAAAATGTATGTCCGGTCTCGAGGCGTTGAGGTACAAGAGGGAGCCAATCATCTTTGCGAAACTCCTTTTGATCAACTGGCTCGCCATCCTCATCTGGTCAAGATAGGTAGAGAAGCCATGGGAGTCAACACAAAGCTTACCATCACTCATATCGAGCGTCTCGGAGATCACGAGTGTACTTGCCTCGATGAAGAAAAGTACCTCCCGAGTGCCGCTTGATTTGGAAGCCAAGAAAGAAAGTCAACTCACCCATCATGCTCATCTCAAACTCGGTGCTCATGACATCCGAGAACTGTGAAACCAGAGCATGAGAAGAGCTGCCAAAGATGATGTCATCGACATAGATTTGGACGAAAGCGAAAAGTCACTACCAAGCCTACGGATAAACAAGGTCTTGTCAACTTTACCCATTTCAAACCCATGACTCAACAAGTAGGACTTAAGCCTCTCATACCAAGCTCACGGGAGCCCGCTTAAGTCCATCTGTGCTTTGAAAGCTTGAAGACATGGTTAGGGTATTTGGGGTTCTCGAAACACAGGTCGGGCGTAGACTTCCTCCTCAATAAGGCCATTGAGAAAGGCACTCTTCATGTCCATCTGGTAAAGCTTGAAACCCTTAGAAGCTGCAAAGGCAAGCAAGATTCTAATGGCTTCAAGTCGAGCTACAGGGGCAAAGGTCTCCTCGAAGTCTAGACCCTCAACCTGGGAAAACCCCTGAGCTACCAATCTAGCCTTGTTTCGGATGATTACCCCATCCTCACTCTGCTTGTTCTTGAACACCCACTTGGTTCCAATGATATTGTGGCCTCGTGGGGGCTCAACAAGCGACCAGACCTTGTTTCTCTCAAAGTTCTCTAATTCCTCATGCATGGCATTGACCCAAGACTCATCAGAAAGGGCGTGACAAACATCCTTGGGCTCAAAGGAGGCAACAAAGGCGAAATGGAGATGAATTGAGAAAAGCGGACTTAGGCGTGTGACACGCTCAAAAGGTCTCAATCATCTGCTCTGAAGGATGCCTTTTACGGATATGACGGGAGGTCTGGATGAGAAGAAGAAGTGGCCTCTACCTCGTGTGCAGAGCGAGGCAGGGACAGAGCCACTAGCTCCAGAGGAAACGGAAGGCAAGGGCTGATCACCTTGAGGTGCCGTGGAAGAAGGCATCTCAAGGGAAGGAAGAGGAGCTGGATCAGGTAAACAACCATCGTCTCCCTCATCCTCATCATCCACAAAGATGGTCTCGGACTGCTCTAAAGAACCTGAGATATCTGGCCTAGTCCCCGGACTGGCCTCGTCGAAAGTCACCTCACAGGTTTCTACCATTCTGCTAGACTCGCAGTTCCAGACCCTATAAGCCCGCGAAGAAGTCGAGTAGCCTAGAAAGATACCGTCACAGGAACGTGACTCGAACTTGTCTAGGTTCCCAGACTTCAAGATAAAGCACTTGCAACCAAACACACGAAAATGAGAGACGCTGGGCTTTCGCCGTATCTCGACTCATAAGTCTGCGGTGCAAGAGTGCCCAAGAAAAACTCGATTCAAACATGGCACGCGGTCGCAATGGCCTCAAATTTCAAAACTTCCTTGGTGTAGAGTACTCATCAAGCATCGTCCCGCCATCTCGACCAAGGTGCGGTTCTTCCTCTCCACAGCGCCATTTCTTTGAGGGGCGTATGGAGAAGAGAACGGTGCTCTACACTGTCTCACCGCAGAAACTCTCAAAGTAGGAATTCTTGAACTCCGTGCCATTGTCATGCGGATCGCTCGTAAGGCACCCGGAGCTCAACAGACAAACCTACTAAAAGACCTCGGAAATGTGTAAATGTCTCTGCCCTTGAGGCTAAGAAAAACACCAAGAGTACCTCGAGAAGTCATCAACCACAACAAGAACATACCACTTCCCTCCTGCCGATCAAGACTCGATTTGGTCCAAGCTGTGTCCATGTGGAGCAATTTGTCCTTGCATCGGTCATAATAATCGGACCGGAGAATGAGAAGCGGCAACCATCTTGCCGCTTGGCATGGAGTGCAAACAAGATCTTTGACCATCTTGAGTTTGGCAGACCACGAATGAGATCATGGTCGCTAACTCGGGTCAAATGGTCAAATCAATATGACCAAGTCTCCTATGCGAAAGAGAGATCGCGGGACTCGAAGCAACCAAACACCGGAGAGGATCACGGAGGAATCGGAAAAATCAGCACGAAAGATCCTCCCATAACGAGAAATCCATAAACCGGACTACCAAGAATCAAGAATTTTGCAATTGTTTTCTTGAAGCTCACCTCGAAACCGTCATCGGTAGTGAGAAACGGAAAGCAAATTGTCTGCAGCTTACTAACCAAGGCAACATCCTTAAGAATAAAAAAGCATTATCGCGACAAGTACCTTTGGCGATGACGCGCCCAGACGAAGCGTCTCGAAGGTGATCGTCTCATCACCGAGCGCGGGCTAGGGAGGAGAACCAGCGGAGTCTCCGGTCATATGACGAGAACAACCGAGTCTACAAGCCAAACCTTCTCCTTCCCTACCCGCGAACTCCGAGTCAAGCAGAGTAAAGTCTCGATCTTGGGATAAATCAACAATGATTTTGGCACCCAATCTTGAATAACACGTCGGCGAGATGAAGTAGTCAAGCCCGATCGACCTCTATCTACCCTCGCTCTCTGTCACTCAAGCGAAGGTCTAAGAGTAGACCAGAAGTCATTCTTTGGTCCGATCGCTCTGAAGGAGCGAGTCGAACACACCGCAATATCTTGAACACGCCATGGTAGCTATCTCGATGGGAAAACGAGATCTACCCTCGGGGCGGCGAAAGTCACGATCGAAAGCGACATGAGGACGAAAACCGAAAACTTCGGAAAAACCAAGTCCTCGATCTTTGCACAAACCCATCGAAGAAACAAGCCTAGACCTCGTGTTGGTCTTAGGTGCACTCAAGGTGCAGGGCCGACCACAATGCGCCTAAGAGACTCAACATGGTCTCTGTGCGATCTTGGCGCGCTGAAGCACCGATCGACAGTGTGTCCATCCTTCCGGCGAAGGTGCGGTGATACTTCACCTTCCGAGAGGTAGAAGCGGCATGTGAAATTACCTTCTTGTCGAAATCCCACGACATAGCCCGCCGACTTGAATTGGACTTTCTCGGTCCAGGCTCGATCTCGATCACACAGGTGCTATGGAGTGCGAGCACGGCGGTGGATGCTTCCTCATGTCCTCAAAGAAGTCATATCCTAGACCACGATTAAATCTGCAGATCTTAGATTGGTCTAGAATAAGATTGAGCTTCTTCTTGCCTCCTACAAATCTCTCGAGAGTGTTCATAAGTCTTGACACTCCCGAAGAGAGAGGTGCAAGAAGAGCGGGGGAAGAAGAGACAATGAAGGTAAGGGAGCAAAAGAAGAACCAAAGAAGAGAGGGAAGAATGGCTTGTGCACGCACAGCCGACTCTGAAGGGACAGTCCTACTGCTAGCCAGTTGGTTCACGTTGCTAAGCGTCTCATCCTTACCCTGGGGCTTCTCCCCCTTCTCCACAATCATATTGCAAGCACAATGTGGCTTCTCTAGAAGATCCTTAGTTAGCTTCACACATTTCTCATCCAAAGCAATCAAGTCAGATTTTAGTTTGTTACACTTAATGCATGGTGAGCTAACAGGGTCCTTAGAAGCAAACTGAGCAAACTTCCTTTCATGATCAATCATATCTTGAAACTGTTTGGAGACAGCCTCAAGTTCAGCAGTTAACTTAGGACAGTTCAAGCATGAAACAATCGGCTCAAGTAAAGAAGCTTGTAGTTCAGCAATTTTATGATCTGCCCGTTTTAAGTTCATCTTCAAGTTATTGCAATTTTCACAAGACTCGGGCAGATCAAGGAGCATGGCATAAGATCCTCTAGCAGCAATGTCCTTACCCTCACATGAGGTGGGAGAAGTAGTCTCATCAGTAATAAGTAGGGTATGACCATCCTACTCAACTCTAACTCGAAGAAGCGACTAACATTCTCTACCTTAACACTATCAAGTTTGGAGGACACACTATCATGTGAGGTCCTTAACTTCTCCATATCAACCAAAGAAAGCGAGCATGTATCACAATCATCACTAGAAGGGCGGATGTAAGAGCAATAATCTCTAGTGACAATCTATCTATTTCCTTCTCTAACTCAGCACACCTAGCCTTAGCTTTAGCATGAAAACCTCCTAGCTTAAGAAAAGCATGATTGAGCTGTTCGTAGGTGGGATCTACCTCGTCCGAGTCGGAGTACACTCATTGTCAGCCGAGTTCGCCTCGAGGGCCATGAAGCACATGCTTGGGAGAAGTCGTCGCCGCCATCCTTGGGCTCTTGGTCACCCGTCCGTCATCGTCGCTCCATCCCTCCACCTCGGCGAGGTCGAGGTCGTCAGCGGTGAGGACGCGGTGGAAGAGCTTCTTGGCTTTACCAAAGTTGCGGAACTTCTTCTTCTTTGGTGTCTCGAGTGGAGGCTTCTTGTTGCGGTACTTGTCGGTGTAGTCGTTCTTGCCCGAACCGCCGTAGTCGTTCTTGCCCTTCTCCGGCTTAGGGCGGTTTGCTCGGATGTGGTTGGGGCCACCACACTCGAAGCAAATCACAAGTCCTCCCTCTTCTGTCCCTCCTCCTCTTGTAAGCATGAGAAAACTTCCGAGCTAGGAGGGCTACCGCTCATCCTCGAGTGCTCTAATCGATCATCGATTCGTCCACAGAGAGAAGCGACAGGAGAAACCACACAACGAATCGAGAAGAGAACCGGAAGCGGCGGGATCGGTGACTAGGGCCATCGATCGTGACTTCGACTTTCGAGAGACAATGTCAATCTCGTGAGTCTTGAGACGCGAGTCTGGCGCATCAAGAGTCAAGGTCGAGAGGTCTGTGGTGTCCTTGATGGTAGTCACTTTCATCTCCCACACGCCGCAGATCGAGTCTTTGTAAGTATCTGACGAGCGTTGTCCGAGTCGGGGTATGTGAGACCGACCGCTCGGAGGTTGCTCAAGATCTTGTGAAAACGTGCGAAGCACTCATCTAGGGACTCACCAGCAAGCATCTCAAATTTGTTGTATTCTCGTTTGAACTGGTCCTGTCGAACCGTCTTGATCTGGGTGGTGCCCTCATGGTATGCGTCGAGGGTCACCCAGATATCGTAGGCGGACGACAGGTGGGATATGCGGTCAAACTCGCTACGACTCAAACCCTGGATGATGATGTTCCTTGCCTTTGCATTCGCCTCAACATCAGCCATGTTCCCGGCATTGATGTTCTCATCGGCGAGAACAATGAATCGAACCTTGACCTTTCGCCAGATGGCATACCCCGGCACGGATGTATGTCTCCATTCGGCTCTTCCGAAGGGGTAATCGATGCCATCGAAAACAAAGCGCTTGGTCGAGTACTTGTCCATCGCCACGGCTCTTGAGACCGGTTAAGATCTATTGAAAAGAGTTAACCGCTCGATACCAATTGTAGGACCGAAAGGCGACTAGAGGGGGTGAATAGACGCTTTCTCTATTTATCACCTTGATCGAACTCAACACTACCTTCACTCCAATAGCTATAAAAGCTACGAAGATCTCAGATCTGAGCACAATGACGACACATGTTGAATCCGATCAAACCCCAAAGCAAGAGACCAAAACATCTCACCACAAAGATGCACAAGGTCCAAAGCACCTCTCATAGCAGACCACAAGCAAGAACCAAATGTGGCTAAACGCACCACTAGCAATTAAAGCCGCACAAGAAATCGCATCTAATTGCTTCTACAAACTGCATGCACACGCACGGGATGTGCCTCATCAAGAAACAGAGCGGACTAGCATACACAGAGAAACAAAGAAGAAAACTAACAACAATTCTAAACTTTAATGCGGCCGCCACGCCCATGGTCAGAGCTTTTTCTGCGGCCGAACACGCACAAGGAGGCAATAAATAAATTCATCCACGAAGCATTATACAGAAATCAAATCAGCGTCTCTCTTGCATCCATAAAAATCGTGTACAACCAAGGACAAAGAAGAACTACAGAAGCCCAAACCTATAAAGCGACTACCGATCAAATCACTCAAATAGCAAAACTGCGCGAACTTAAATCGGATCGATGGCGGTAGAATCAAAAGACAATTCGGTCACAAGAATCAAGATGGTCATAGCCAAGAATAAATAAAGAGGTCACAGAGCCATAGATCCAAAAGTCACGCCTAGCAATAAACAAGTATAAATATTCAATGCAACCTTCAGCCACGAATCCTTTAGTCGATACAAGATTCATCATCCCAACCAAGGACAAGGTCAACAGACTTGGTATCATGGGGTTCACAAGATCCAAAGCATGGCAAAAAAAAAAACAAACAAAGAAACATCCACTCACAACAAATAGAAACTCAAACATCATATTTGACTACAAGCCGCCACCAAGCACAGGCATCCATTTCTTGGGAACCATGCATCACTAGATTAGCGACCACCGCAGCATCCGGTTTCTGTTGGGATAAAAACTTGTCGGCAATCAAAAGGACAAGGACTCGGACGCCATCAAGACAATCAACAAAAACTGATCTACACATGGATCCTCTGTTTGAATCGCACGCACACGCACAAAGAATTAAATAAGCTAAAAACAGCAGAGGCAAGATATTAAAATAACCATAAGTTTCCAGGCCGATGCAAGATATCTGCGGGCGCTACAAGGTGCCGGCGAAGAGCTACAATTTTTTCTTGATGGACACCACACAGTAGCATGTTTTTCCCTCTGAGCGCCAGACGCCATGAACTCTACTACGACCGAAGCGGCCCGCCAAGAACTATTCTATCTTTGTCATGAGGAAACGGCCGCCACACAGAACCACTTTTTCTTAGGGAGCAGCAACAGGCGCCGCCACTTTTCTATCAGACCCTAGCAAACCCTAACTATCTCCCAAAGCCCACCAATACAAGCAGCCACTCACTCCTATTTATAGCCCTTGGCTAATGGGTCTCCAACCCGTTCGCCCGCTAAATCTAACGGAGTCGCTCCGCTTGTGCGACCTTGCGAAATTCCCTTCGCCCCTCTCGCACCTTCCGGAAGCTTCCGCTTCTCGTCTCGACGCCTCGCAACCACCTCGAGTCCACGTCGTCTTCGACACATCCCGACCGTTCGACCTCGGCCACACTGCACCTAGTCCGGTCCACGTGTCTCGCCACGACTCCACCCGATGTCCTGCGATCACACGCACAAGAAACACATCACATAGCACCGCTCGACATATTGTAACCATACAATAGCATCAGACAAAATATTCAGAGCCCAAACCATTTGAATCGAATGCACCGCGCAAACGACATGGTCCGACCACACAAACCAAACTCGACTTCCTAAACCTATGTCAATTACTCATCACACACACGGGACGACCTCCACATGGTCTCTCACAATCTAATTGTATGGAATCAATTTTTATTTGAGTGATAGATAGTAAATCCCTTAAAAAAAGAACAGAGAAGAATAATTTTTTATTTTGTTATTTGATAGCAACTAGCAACACCGATCGATGAGCATCTTTCCAAGAATGGGGGAGAGCCCTCTCTCCCTCCCCTTTCACTCTCTTCCGCATCACCTTCTTCTCTGGCTTCTCATCTTTATGGGTAAATCTTGGGGGATCTTTTCAAGCAACAAAACAGAAAAGATCCCGTACAATAATACAATTTCTAATCAAACCACCAAAAGTAAAAAAAAAAAAAAAGGAAAGGAAAAGGGAAAGAAAGAAAGATTCATCGTGTCGGTCATGCATGTACACTTGAGTGTACAATCATCTGATGCTCATGATATACGCTCTGAATCGGCCACCAATGAATTGTTCTCTTCTCCACCATCTTCAGATATATTCCTCTGCTTAGAAGGTCGGTCACACTTTGTTGAAGCATGAGTTGTATATCTATGCACATTCCTTCCTCCTTTCAAGAGTATAAAGTCTTTAGACATTTCTTCAGTTTAGAAGGTTGCACTCCAGATGGCATTCTCACTCTCCCCGCAGCGCTCATGGACCTCCTTGATCCGATCTGCGGATTTGCAGATGCCGCTGCAGCTCCAGTCGAACGAGGCGACGCACACGTTGCCTGCCTGCGCCTTCCATTCGCAATCTGCACAAAGCCACAAATATACCACGCACAGTTAGTTCAAATATGTCCAAAATTTGACAGAAATTATTTCCATCCATCAACTGATACTTCTGCAAAAAAAAGAATTTACTGTCAAAAAACTGTAAGCAGTAAATTTGGTGTGCATGTCAAGCAGCAAAGGTGGTTAATCATGTCAGTTGACAATTCTAATCTGATACTACTATTTGGCAACTACATCTTTTCCTCTCAAATATTTTCTTGACAGTCATGTAGCACCTACCCCTATTCCGTAGTATAGCAATTCCTTTGTTCATACTTGAGCATACGTGAATACATCATGCAATGCATACTTGTCAGTGCAGTATCCCTGATGGAAGTGTATCTAAGGTGAAATGTAATTTATTTAGAAGCGCTGGTGACACCTTCGGAGGAAGGAGAAGTGGCCTTCTTAAAGAAAGGACAGATGTCTCGTGTCCTGAGTCTTGACAGACTACTACATGATTAACGCAAATAGTGGTGACAAGCACATGTTTCTCACAGCTGATAGCACACCTACTTAGTGAAGTTGACTGACAACCACCCCAAACTAGCGCATCGTGAATACGCTGTTTCGCCAAATGATTCCATACAGATCAAGTAAGCTGTATGCAAAACACCAACTACCCTGTACAGTTGAGAGTTCACTGACATGTTTACACCAACCGGGTTCTGCAAGAGGAAGCAAGTCTGTTCAACAGAGGGGAAGGATTCAACCGTACCTGGTGGTGTGCCGCAGCAGAGGCGACGGTCATCGATATGTTCGACATCAAGTCCAATGAACCAGGCTCCTAATGATACATCCTCATTAGCATATTTGTGTAGAACATGCCTGAAATATCACCATCCAATCATGGTCAACGCTGGGTAGGTGTTGGACATAAAAAAAAAAATTGAGTAGTACAAGAAGGGAAACAATGTCTGAATAAATTGCCTACTGGTTGATTGATATGTAAGAGGCCAGATCCTTAGAGATAGCATACAGCTGACCGGTTGCGTGGCGGAAGTACTTATTCCCCCATTCGCCAAATTTCCAGTACTCAGGCTCATGGTATCTTACACCCCTGAAACGGAGAAAATGTGACGTTTTAGCTGCTGTTGCAAGATGAGGAAACACATAATAACAGCAAGCGAACTTACTTCTGAGCAAGGACCGGACCGGATTTCATGCAGCCCATGTAAACTCGAGGCTTCGAACGATGCTTAGACAGTGTGTTTCCAAGAGTTGCTGCAATATTGTAGTTATTTCATTATAAATGAAGCAGAATCTGAAAGTATACAGCCGCTGAGCTGTCGCTCCGGAAGCAACATCTCTGAAGATTTTAAAATGTATGATTTTTTTGTCAACTCTGTAAGCTTAATTTCACTTGCTTGACATTTTCAAAATCTATGGAAAAAATGTAAAATAAAATTGTTTGAATGCACCAAATGGACTGAAGAAGGCAGGAGAGATGCGAGATCAGAGGGTAATAATTTGCACACCTATATTTACATGTACATCGTCATCCACCTTAATGTAATACTCTGCATCCCACATGGACACTGCTGTGACGATGTACGATTTGGTCTTTGCGGCCAGTTCCAGGTACCCTTCAACATGGTCCTGAATGATTGACAAGTATTCCCAAGATATTTCAGTTCAACACATGCAAATAGACAGACTGTTAATACTGTACTGCGTCCAAAGGAAATTACCAGCCTCATGAAGTCACCATGCTTTCTATCTTCTGCGTCAATTGCTCTATCAAGTATCCCACCAGCTGTTGCACTTTCGAATACAGCAAAGCACAAGTTTCAGATTCAGTAAGCTCAAGTTGTAGTTTCGGTATTGCTGAACCATAAAAATGCTAAATTGGTAAATTTAGTAGTACAAGAAACTCTCTTCGTGATCATATTGTCCTGAACAGATAGTACAAAGTACAGGTTTTCATGAACTAACCTATGACCGATGACGAAACGAATGACAATGCCCTTCTCTTCCTCCAGCTTCCTTCTTTTTTCGCCTGCAGTAAATCCCACAGAACAGGTCAGAAAACAAAGTCTTTCCTGAGGCAGGGAAATTTTGGAATTTGGAAGCGCAAGAAATGGAAAACCTCGAGGCATCCATGTAGCACGAACTGAATCTCTTCGTTTCCGACTACTGAACGCGGTGTTGACGCCAATGACCATGAAGTACTTGCGTTTTCCTGTGGATTCTGATAATGGTGCGCCATTCTGGATGGAATCCTGTGTTGCCTTCGCTGAGGCTAACTCCATTTCTAGGTTTGATATTGTTTTGTCCAATGTCCTGATCACAGAAGAATGTATTGTAAGACTGAACAGAAAACAAAAGTTTGATGTAAAAAATCAGCAGTATAAAAACAGGCCATCTGTTTTAACAAGTTTTTGGCTCATTTAGCACGTTTTTTAAGCAAAATAGCAAAAATAACCGACTAAAAACGAAATGGCAAAAATGACACCCTTGCCGCGCAAAAGGACATGTAGCAACCTCACAGGCGGCACATAACACCTGCCGTGGACTAGGTTAGCGGCAGGTAGTCTGCCACGATCTGAGTGCGCAGCAGGCCTCTGCCGTGGTGTTTTTGTATAGCATGGGTGTTATTTTTTGTTATTTCGTTTTTGTAAGTTATTTTTACTATTTCTCTTCAAAAAGAGACTAAATGGGCCAAAAACCTCCTGTTTCAACACTTCGGCTACTTACGGTATAGCATCTTGAGTTCTTGGGACCTCTCCAACATCTTTCTGCTCGTCAATGTGTAGTATTTGCAGAAGAAACAAAGGAGAAATATTTGCGTGAGATCATAAAACGCAAGGAGAAATATTTGCGTGAGATCATAAAACGCAATGACTGACATTATCATGATTTAGAGACTGAAGCTAAGTGCCAAAATAACGAAGTAAACTGACGACAAATTGTAGGACTGCCTACACTTCTTTGAGCACAATCATTAGAGACAAGATTCATCTTGTCCATTTCGAGGGTCGACCTCCTGATGATCTCTTTGGGTTCTGGCATTGTCCACATCCTGCATCAATTAGTCTTTTTAGCATCTGGGGATTCAAGTTGCAACACTGGTTTAGAATGCTGAACAGAGGTACTGTTGATGCAACCTAAACATCTAGTACTCAAAATTCCGAGAGGAGGAACATTGAAAATGCAGCATCTTAAACAAACAAAACTTGGGAAATCAAACAGAATGCACAACTTCATGGCCAGACAGAAATACTAAAATACTCGGTTTTGTTGGGTTGATGCTGATACATGCCTAGTGCATGATGCATATTTCTTTATGCAGGAAAGGAATCTGGTGAGAATTATTCCCACTTAAAATAACCTTATCTTTTCTGGCAATCAGCTAAGTATTTAAAGCGCTGCCAAAAATTAGACACAGAAAATATGAAATGCATCAATAACAGACCATTGTTCCATGTTTGTTATAGAGTTTTTGGTTAAAATAACACGTTTTTTTAAGCTAAACATCAAAAAAAGCCTGTACAAAAGAAAATACAAAAATAATACCTTTATCGTACAAAAACATTCCAGCAGGCCACCTACTGCAGCAAAAAGAAATCAGCCGTGAACAGCTTTCGCACTGTGTGTGCCATGAATCCAGCACTGCGCTACAGTCGCGGAATGGTTGCTGCAGTACCGTTTTTTCTGCTGAGAGCAGCCACAGGTGCTCTACCGCAATATTTTTGTACGGTAGGGTACTATTACAGGTACTACCGCAATATTTTTGTACGGTAGGGTACTATTTTTTGCATTTGGTTAGTACAAGAACTATTTTTGTTATTCCGTTTAAAAAAACGTGTTATTCTTTTTTTTAAAAAAAATTTAGTGCTCCTGCTGCAATGGCTCAAAACTCTCCTCATGCTGCCATCAGTAAAAGGTTTTCTATTGAATTCTTATCCGCCCAAACTACCTAAGAGGCCAAACTTTCTTACCAATCCCAGCTCGTGAGACCAGGACAACAGGAACCTAGGTAAACAAACAGGGTGCCACTATGTTGTCGGCGACAGGTCGAGGCGTTCTATCAGATATACACAGACAGGCGGTTCGCGATTAATGGCCCTGCTTTTACCTGCCTGCGATGCAACTGCAGTCCGATCTTCCCAAAATAAAGGAGCATCACATCCGCCAGTGAAGTACACCGGCAGTGCAGGCGTCCGGAATTCCACATTCACCACGAGGAAGGTCGAGCCTTTAATTCGGGAGATTTCTTCTTTTTTTCCCTTCTCCCCCTTGAGAGTACGCTACAGCAACAGTCATGGTACAGAGAGAGAAAAGTACACCGGCAATAGCTGTGGGAGGTACTCCATTGACCAAAAAGGAGAGAGAGCAGAGCATTGCAAGAGACTCCAAATCGTGGAGTAAGAGAGAGGGGTCAACGCCAGGACAGGATTTGAACTGGCAGGAGCGAGAAAGGCCTAAAGTCTAAAACCAAGCTTGGATTTGAACTAATTGCAGCTCAAGCACCCGACAAGCCAACACGGGTACACAGGCATGCATATGAATGATCCAAGGAAGCTACAGCATGTAGAAAAGGTAGACGATAAAACTGAATGAATCATCCAAACAAATTAACTGCAAATTAGGAAGAAGATGAAGAAGAAGAGCAAGAAGTATGCCGTGCAGTACCTGCTGGTGAAGATGAGGCCTATGCAGAAGCTGCCGAGGCAGAGCAGGAAGGTCAATTTCTTGGAAATGGTGCCCCTGAACACCAGCTCCTCCCCTCCTCCCCCAAACCCCGCTGCTCCCCTGCTCTTGTTAAAGGTCATCTTCTCTCTCTCTCCTTCTCCCTCTCTTTCTCTTTCTCTCTCTCTACACCTCCATGGCTCCCTCACCTCAGGGCGCTATAGCTTGCTCTCAGAAACCTCATGATCACAGGTCCAAGAACTCCAAACCCAGCACCAAGAAATGGTCCCTCCTCCCCTGGTCCTCCACCTCCTGCTGCTGCTCCTCTCACTTTTGTCAAGATCAAGTCTCTGCCTTTCCTCTCTCTCTCTCTCGATTCCCTGGTTCTTGTTGACTCCTCCCACTGGTTGGTGCCTTTGGAGTGAACGGGAAGCAGGAGGAGGAGGAGGAAGAGGAGGAGGAGGATAGAAAAGACGCACCAACTGAGCGCGCGCGTGCGGTGCGGGTGAGCGAGCAGAGCAGTCTGGAGGAGGGAAGAGATCTCGATCCTTGGTGGCGCCGGTCCAGATTTATTTATTCCGCATGTGTTTGCTCTGCCGCCTGCTGGTCTGGTTTGGTCATTTCTGGCCGGCTTTGGTGGTTAAGTTGGTTCTTTATTTTCCTTGGAGGATTATAGCAGTGGCACCATTAATGGGCCGCAGCTACAGGATGGGTTTGGGTTTGAGCTGGTGGGCGGAAATGGCGGTTTTGCCCCCTGTGGTCAAGTCATCGTCCGATCCTATTGTTAATCTTTGCACCTGTTTGGCTTGCGATGATGCGATCAACTCCGGCCGGCCGGCGTCCCATGTGTGCTGCGAATTGGATACAGTGCCTGTGCTGCCTCCGATGAGGATGAGATTCTCTAATAACAAGTTGTTTCTGTAATTTAACTGTAGTTTGAGTGCTCCTTCTAGACGAGATCACTATCTTTTGATTCGTTCATCTGATTGTGATGGAGCGCGCCCGACGTATTTTCTCTATGTTAGCAAGGTAAGTATTGTAGATTTGTAGTGTAGCACGACTACTACTGTAACAGTCACTACTGCAAAACTGCTATTTTTATTTTCATGTGGAATACTCAGTAGTGCCAAAAAGTCGCGATACCGTTGTCTGACGGGACCCCTGACATTTCGTTGTAATGAGGCAAGGGATCTAGTTCCCTTCTTCACCACTACTGAAAGTTTTTGTCCTTGAGAATTTCAGCAAAACAGCTGGCTAGAGCAAGGTATCTCGAAAACCAAAAGCTAATTTTTTTAAGTTATCGTGCCTTTCCCTAAATGCTATTCCGAATTTTTACTTAATAGGTACTTAATTAGGAAGAACTTGTTGTTGCACAGAGAATGGCTAGAGCTCCGTAGGCATTTAGGGCCTGCTTGCTTTGCTCCCTAGTAGCGATCTGCCTGGCCAGGACACCTCCTGAGGGCTACCGGCTTGTTGTGTGGTTCGATGCCTGAGAGCTAGGCGTAGAAAATGAGCGCCTAACTCTCAAGCCTCCCAGACAGCTCAGATCTACTTTGATTGTTTAATTCAACGTTCTATTCTTTATTCACCAACTTCAGGCACATGCTTACATCCAAACAACTCATCTTCAAGTTTGCTTGACCAGGCAAAAACCATCTACTTTTCAGGCTACCTCTAGACACCACTTTTTTATAGACATTAAATCCAGGACACCAACCAAAAAAACCCTTAATTACAGAGGAGTACAATGCAAGAAATAGAAACACAAATCCACAGGATACCAGGGTGTTGCATGGGAGATTGGAACTAATGTGTTACCAGGGATGGGCATGTGGGCAAAAGAGCTGATCCAGGTTGGGCTGAGCCCAAAGTCCGAGGCATACCTCATGACAGTCATGTGCGCTTAGGGGTTAATCATTGTGTGGATCATTGTCCAGCCTTTCTTGTTTTCTAGATCCAATGTTAGTACTTCAACTTGCCCTTATGTAGATCTATGCTGTTTTCACCAAAAAGCAAGGGCGTATCTGCATAAAACGGTAGCTGGACCAGAACATTATTCATGGAGTGTTGTTGGTTCACTTTACGTCAGATATCTTCTCCATCCTTGTTGACACACTTCATTTTTTTCATGCATATATACACCCTTCTTGGAACTAAGGATGGCTATAACACGTTTTCTTCTGTGGTAATATCAGTATAAACAGCCTCCTAATATGACGTCTTTTCGTTAGGAATAAGATCACATTTTACCTTTGTCATAAGAGATGTTAGCCACTAAGCTATGTATCACACAATTGTAAATATATTTTTTATGATTTAATTGGTCTGTACATAAACGCAGAAATAAATGCTGGTATAAAATAAAGAACTGCCATATTCTGGCCTGGGTCCGTGGGAAGGAAATCCTCCCCCGCAGCCATTGGATTCGCAGAATAGTCTAAAAATGCATGGATATTTGAGAAAAGAGAGAGCCTTCATCAACAACAGCCAAAATTGAGACGATGTCGGCATATACCATACGTTTTGTGTACATCTTCAAAACCTCGTGTTATACTTTAATACCTCTCCTTATGCACAACAACCTTTAGATCGGATCAGAGTTAGATACGAGATGAGCGTGCATAGAATCAAGAACGAAGTCGATGAATTCCATAGAGAACCAAATAACGACGTCGAAACAATCACGACAAGCACTACCAGAAACCATTTAGTTCCCGAGTGCCTATATGTTTCCCGAGTGTTTGGACGGAAACACTCTGGGAGGTCCCGAGTATTTCATAGGACACTCGGGATGAGAAGTCAGCACTCGGTAGAAATAACTTTCCCAAGTGTTTCCTATAACACTCGGGAGATTAAGACTAATCCCGAGTGCCTAAAAAAGAAACACTCGGGAGAGAGGGCAGTCGACCACACCATTTTTTTTCCCACCGCACCTTTTTTTCGCTGCCCTACATCCCCACTCGATCCCGGATCCCCGCAGCCGCCGTCCCATCCTCCTCCTCCTTCTCCCTCCTGCTCGCCCGCGCCCGGCACCTTACCTCCTCCTTCCGCGGCCATGCCACCATCCTCCTTTGCCGCTACGGCGCCTCCTCCCCCGACTCCCTCCTCCCGAGCGCCGACCGCCTCCTCCCTCCTCCAGCACCACCGTCCTCCTCCGCCCTCCTCCCTAGCGACCCCCTCCTCCCTCGGTCTTGGCCAGATCTAGAGCTTCTTGCTCTTGCGCCAAATGGAACCATAGCGCCACTCGACTGGCCTCCCCTCCTAGTGCCGCCTCCACCGATGCCACCGGTGCCACCGTCGCGTCCAGTCGCCCGTGTGCCCGTGCTCTTCTCCCCAGGCCTGCCATCCCTCCTGCTTGGCCCGGCTCCTCCTCATGCGGCAACACACGAGCGCAGGGCCCGTGAGTGATGGCGAGCAGGCAGCGGCAACATAGCGGCACTCCAAGGCGACAGCCTCCCACGGCCAGGCGGTGATGCGATGCAGTGGCACGGCCCCTGCCTACGAGCCACGGTGTCAAGGCCAGGCGACGCGCCCAACAGAGGTGAGCGGCGGCTACCGACCGCCGATGTGACGGGACGGATTTAAGATCTGCTTAGTTTTTACTCCCTTGAGAAATATATAAGAACTTTCCTAGGTTTTACTCTCGTGTGAATTTTCCCAGGTCAAGATGACAGGGTGCCTGTGGCTGTGCGTGACCGTTGTAGTCACCGCGGCGGGGAGTAGGGCAGGGAGGAGTGGGGGGTTGTTTCGATCGAAGGCGAGGAGCTCCGTGAAGGTGGTGCAACATGCACGGGAGCTTCTCAGCTTCGTCAACAAGAATCTTTGATTGTTGAAGCTTTGAGCTAGCTCTTATCCATTGGGACTAAATCCACATTTGAATTGACATGTAGATGGTAGATTTAATCAAAAGCATCAGGGAGATGAAATGCATTCTCTATGGAAATGGTGAGGAAAAGCCTGTTGTTGAGGCCTGCACACAGTTGACTAAGGAGTTCTTCAAAGAGAATACCAATACATTGTGCCTAGTAATTGTTTGCCTTCCATACCTGGACATGGATGTACATCAAAGGATCCCTTGTTATATTTTTGAGAAAGTTGGTTGTTACATTTTTCTAATCAATTGCACAAATAGATACTATCATATTTTATACAGTGTTACTTAGTTTTAAAATTATGTGTGATAATTTAAGAGAATGTGTTTGTTTCTTTTTCCTTAGACTCAAAAGGATGTGACTCAAGTTATTGCAAATTTGCAAAGGCAAAAGTTAGATTCAAAGATGGTTGCCTCTGATTGCTTAGAAGTTAATCAAGATCTTCTGGATATTTTAATGTCTGGGTAAGTAATCATTTAGAGCTTCCTTTGTGCATTTTGATAACATGTTAGAAACTGTTAGCATGTGCACTTTATTATCAACTATATTGATTCAATCCATAGAAGTTCTTCATTTTTCTTCTTGAAATTCAACCCTTAGAAGTTCTATGTGTTCTTCATTTAAGATCATGATATTTTGTCATAGTTTCAATTGTGTGGCTGCTTATCATTTGTAACTAACCACACAAGATTTATGCAACCTGTGTGTAGGTGCGATAACATGGACATTGCAATACATTATAGTACAATACCGAGGGCAAGATCATGATATTTTGTCATAGTTTCAAATAGCAACTAATTTTCATGTAGCCAAAACATTGAAAGTTGTGCATAATTAATGTACCATTTTCACCCTTTTATCCAAAATATCATTGTTTGCTTTGATGAATTATTACTATTACTTTCTATGTTAGATCCTTTCTTGTTTATAATGTTTTATTAATATATACTTGTTGTCATTTTTGCAGCTATGTACTAGACTCTCAACATATCAAGAGATTCTTTGGTTATATATAGTTTCCAACTTTAGCATAGCATCGGATTCCTTCAAGATTTTTAAGGTGAGTAATATGCATTAACTTTCATTTTGGCAAATCCTTTTCTAATTGCAATTCATGTATCAGTTCTATCCAGAATTTAACTCGAAACTTCTATCATCTTCCAACTATATCATCCGAAGGCAAGCTACTCAGGTATGTTCTTTTTCTCTCTCTTTCATTCTTTGGTGTTACTTCTTTTTAAGCTCACTAATCACATTCAATCAATATTTCGTGAATTGTATTGTCTTGTGTTTACTGGAATTTTACATTTACAATTTGACTTCAAGATAGTTGGTTGAACTTAGTTGATGGTGCGCTATGTTAGTTCAAAGGAGCATCTTATAATTCTAATGAATCTTCTAAGGGTAAGATATTGTTTTGGTTTTTTAACTATGCTTAACCAAAACCATGCCCTTCAGCAATAGTACCATTATGTGCGAACTATATGTGCTAAAGTTCAGTTTGTGCTTTTGGCAATCAAAAATGTAACTCAATGGTAGTATCATGGTGCTTGAATTTGCATTTATTGAATACCTTCATAGCTAGCTGCTATTGAGTTTCTTTAACTTGTGTTGGACCGAAAAGGTGACAAGAGGGGGTGGGGGTAAATAGGAGCACGATCACTTTTTCACCTTGATTAGATTCAATACTAATTTCACTCCAATATCTATGAAAGCTATGAAGATCAATATACAAGCACAGTGGAAGACTTGTATTGAACCCAAACAAAACCCTGAAGCAAATAGACCTAGATTACCAAAGATTCAGAGTTGGACAGTCTGACCCCTCACTAGGGGCGTTCTAACCGGTCACCATGGGCGGTCTGACCGCTAGATACATGGCGGTCTGACTTTCAGGTCAATGAACAGTAAGAACAGCCCGAACTCAAAATCACAAATTGGTCTAACTTTTGATCTGCAACTCCAAACTTGACGAAACTTGAAACATACCTTCCTTAGGATGTCAGAAACCTATTCCAATCAATGATCGTGAAGATCGTTACCAAAGTTTCGACCTTTTTTTATTTTAGTGAAGATTGCTTTAAAACCAAGTCAAAACCAAAATGTGAACCTAACACTTGCTCGTGGGTGATTAATGATCAAGATGATCCTAGATGTATTCCCACATATCACAGCAAACTAGATCCAGGCCAGAAACCAAGGGAAAAACAACGAATCAAAGAAAGCCTCAAAATCACAAAATAGAGAGCAAGAACACAAAGAGACTCATCTTGTAAAACCTTGCTAGGATTGATTTGAGATTAATGTTGGTTTATAGCCACTCCATCCAGGAGGACAAAGACTCAACACATGAGCATACAATCAATCTAACTCTCTAGAACCCTAACCTCTCCACTCTCCTCTCCCTAAGCACAACTTAGGGTTTCACAAATGAAAAGGTTAAGGAGGTGCTGGCCAGCACCCTCCCCTATTTATAGTGGAGACTAGCTTTTAGAAAGAAAACCCTAATGGGCAACCGTTAAGCCCACACACAAATGGGTTTCACTTACGCACGCATTTTAAAGCACCATCTTCATCTCCTCTTGACCTAAACCGCTTCTCCTTGTGCCGTCTTGCACCGCAGGTTAGCAAAAGGTCACCAAGGCGGTATTCAGATGAAGTTACCAAAATACCCCTTATCGATCCTCTCCGAAGACCGAGTCCAATCTTCATGAAGCAATCCCATGCTTTATCACGTGTAGGTTGATCAACAGCTCTCTTCATGTCGATAAGTCTCTCCCATCCAGCTTCCACCGGAACCACCATGGCACTTGCACCGACCCCCACGCCGTTTGATCCAACCCGTCGCGCTAAACTGCCCGTTCGGTCATCCTTGTCTATTTTGCGCCATACTTAAATCTACTGACTTCACTCGTCATCCTCGATCATTTTGAACCTCAGCTCTCCAAGTCTAGTCCTGATCATCCTCGTCGTTGACCGTCGTTGGCCACCAAGCAACCTGCATAACAATAGACCAAGAAATCGTTTCTGAGAACAAGTTCTTCGCAACTTGACTCACGTTAGTCAAAACATGCATCATGAAACACATATGCACTGAAACCCATGAACTTAACCTAACGAAATAATCATCGCCGCCAAAATGGCCAACGAATAAGTCAGAACTGGTCAGACTACCACTAATTGGCTGATCTGACCGCCCCTGGCTGGTCTAACCGCCTAGCAGGGACTTAGCTAAAATTTCTCCCTAGAAAACCGAAACCTACTAGAATTTTCAAACGAATAGAACTTTTGACTCGAAGCTCAAAAAATTATGAGACCAAGTGTAGGAGAATCCTCTCTCTTGCCTACACCATCTATTTTTGGCCTAGCTCCAAAATTGAAAGTCTATTTTGGTCGATCAGACCGCTGCCCAAAGGCCGGTCTGACCGCCATCCACTTGACCTAAGGCATGGCCGGTATGACCACCAGTGTTGGCAGTCTGACCGCCACACCTAGGTCAGTCAGACCGTCTAAGACCTGACAGCACAAGAACTTTGCCGAAAATGCGTGTTTCGACAAACCTTCAACGCCATTGCTAATTGTATTATCATCCTAAGATCGCGAGCATAGCCCCATGATATCCACAATCTCCCCCTTGATGAACACATTGGCAATTTCCCAAAAATGTAAGTTTTGAGATTTGAGAATGAAAATACTCACGTTTTCGCGCAAAGGCACAACTTGGTCCAAATGCAAGAGAAAGCAATGGAAATGACCAAGTTGGCTTCAGAATAGCATAGGAAAGTGAGATCGAGTTAAAGAAAGCAAGAAAGCTTCAATTTCCAAAAAGGAGTCAAAATTCTCACTTAAGGTCCATATGAAAGAACAATTGTTCAATTTGACCTTTGATCATTGTGAGGTTCCAAGAATTACAATTCAAGTTCAGAAAAGGCAATAAGATCATAAGAATACAAATTAAATACTCCCCTTCACTATGATCATCATTTTTTCAAGAAAAAAAATTTCATTTTCCCCTTTTTCTCCAAATAGCTCCCCTTTTAATATTTTTGTTGCATCTTCTCCCCCTTTGACAATGGAGTCATCAAGGAATCACGCCTTCCTCTCATCCAGAGATGACAAATGCAGAAATGAGGAAATAGCATAAGAAAGAGCATGCATGAAATGCAATAGAGTGACTTCATTTTTTGTATTTTTCAATTTTTGAGTAAAAGAAACTTTGGAGATTACCCAAAAGAACAAGCTAGCATTTCTAATATTACTCAATACATATCAAGCCTGAAGGCGCTAGCAAGATCATGTTAAAACATATATATCAAAGCTAAGCTAGAAGGCTCAAGATAAAGCATTTAATTTTTAACAATTTAAGCAAAGCTTCAAATATAGCAAGTTCATCAATAGGGATCCTAAAATGATAATGGCCATGTCAAAATGTCAATGTGAGATCAATAAGCTAACAATGATCACTTAAGAGACAAAAAGGTCCTGAATTGAATCATTTTTCTCAAATTATCTCAAACGCCCAATTTTTACAACAGTTTTCATTTGCAATGGATATTGAAGTTGATAAAAGGTCTATATTAGTGAAGAAGATCCTAGACTAGGAGTCATCCACGAACTCTTCCTAAGCTTCGACCAGAAGTTGATTAAAGATATATATTAGTGAAGAAAATCCTGGACTACTACCCATCCACAAACTCTTCCTAAGCTTCAACCAGAGCGACAAATCTTGAGGTTCATGTCAATTTTGACAAGCAGTCCCCATGAGATCATCTGGATCATCAAACTATCTCTAAGTTCATGTCTTTGACATACAGTCTCGTGAGAGTAGTTTGACACAATTTAACCATAAAACAATCTTGAAAATTGATTTTTCATTTTGCACAAGAGCAGTTTTAGATTCACAGAGGAACAAGAAGCTCAAGTAATGATCAATTTTAGATTCAAGAGCTAACAAAGCAATTTTGACAGGGGCAATGTCACAAAAGGAGCACTAATTGCGCAACTAGCTAAAAGATCTACAAATTGCAATTTTTAGTTTAAATTGTTTTAAAGTTCTAGCTCATTTAGCAAAGACTTAGCTACACATGTGAAAGCATGATAATTCTAGCAAGTCAAAGAACTAGACATGACATTGAGCAAGAATTGAAATATTAAAGTTCAAGAGGGTAATAAGCAAAGCTTCATCAATTAAAAGACAAGTAGTAAAGCTTATATTACAATGCATCTTTTTGTGTTTTTCATTTGAATGCAATATGATACAATGAGATGCAAGAAAAGCTCAAAAAACCTAAAAAGATAAAAAAGATTAGAAAAATATCAAGGAAAGATCAGATGAACAAAGAAAGTTCAGAAAAGAGCCAACTCCCCCTCAAACCAACCCATAGGGATAAATTACCCCTAACTCACTTCTCAAGATGGCAAACCTCGTTAGGTCTAAAGGCTTGGTGAGGATATCAGTTAACTGAGCCTCGGACTCTACAAAATATAGCACAATATCACCCTTCTCAACATGGTCTCTAAGGAAGTGATAGCGAATATCTATGTGCTTAGTTCTAGAATGTTGCATTGGGTTCTTAGCAATATTAATGGTAAAAGTGTAATCACAGAAAAGAGGAACACTAGCAAATGTTAACCCAAAGTCCTTAAGAGTGGACACCATCCACAAAATCTGACTACAGCAACTAGCGGCAGCTACATATTCAGCTTCAAAGAAGGATTGTGCAACGAGAGACTACTTCAGAGATGACCAAGAGATAAGAGAAGTGCCTAAGAAGTGACAAGTGCCCGAGGTACTCTTCCTATCTAGCCGACGACCATAAAATCGAATTAGAAAACCCGAATGGACAAGGAAGAAGAGCAGGAATACCAAATGCCATACTGGAGGGTAGAGTGAAGGTACCTAAAAATGCGCTTAACGGCTTGGCAATATGAAGTCCTCGGAGATGCCTGAAACCTCGCACAGAGGCAGACCGTGAAGTGGATGTCCGGTCTTGAGGACGTTAGGCAGAGGAGAGAGCCAATCATGCTGCAGTACTCACGTTGATCCATGGCTTCTCCTTCCTCATCTGGATCCAAAACAGTCGAAGTCGCCATGGGAGTAGCGATCGGCTTGCAGTCACCCATCTTGAATCGTTTGAGCAAATCCTTGGTGTACTTCGTTTGATGAATGAAGATCCCTTCCTTACATTACTTGATTTGAAGCCCCAGAAAGTAGTTGAGCTCTCCCATCGTACTCATCTCAAATTCTCTGGACATGGTCTCAGAAAAACTAGAAACAAGAGCATGAGAAGAACTACCGAAGATAATATCATCCACGTAAATCTAAACAAGCAAGAAGTCATTGCCATGCCTAAGAACAAATAGAGTCTTGTCTACCTTACTCATCTCAAAATTATTCTTAAGCAGGAAGGTCTTAAGTCTATCATACTAGGCTCTAAGGGCTTGCTTAAGACCATACAAGGCTTTGAATAGCTTGAAAACATGATGTGGATGCTTGGGATTCTCAAAACCTAGGGGTTGCCTAACATACACTTCCTCCTCTATATAACCATTCAGAAATACACTTTTGACATCCATCTGATGCAGCCTAAAGCTCTTGGATGCAGCAAATGCAAGCAGATTGCGAATGGTTTCTAATCTAGCAACAAGAGCAAAGGTTTTATCAAAATCTAACCCCTCAACTTGGCTAAAACCCTGAGCTACCAATCTAGCCTTGTTTCTAACTACAGAACCATCCTCATTTTGTTTGTTTTTGAACACCCAACGGGTTCCTATCACATTATGACCACTAGGAGGCTCTACTAGGTTCCAGACCTTGTTTCTCTCAAAATTCTCTAACTCCTCATGCATGGCATTAACCCAGCTAGAATCAGATAAAGCATGTGATATGTCACGGGGTTCGCAAGAAGCAACAAATGCAGAATAAGAGTAGAGACTCGGATCATGATACCTGGAGCGAGTGACTCGCTCATGAAGTTGACGAATGATCTGATCTGGAGGGTGATGCCTCTGAATGTGAAGTGGAGCGCCCGGGGGAGAAAGCATCTCTTCGAACTCCGCAGGTACTACTGACGATGAAGATGCAGTAAGAGCCTCAACTGAAGGTGAAGTAGTCGAAGCAGATTCTGGAGCTTGGACAGGAGCATCAGCAACAGGTGGAAGAACAATATCAACTTCATCATCTTCCTCTACAAAAATGCTCTCCGTTTCCTGTGTATCACCTGAAATGTCTGATCTAGCTCTAGGGCTAGTCTCATCAAAAGTGACATTGCATGTCTCTTGGACAACGTTAGTCTCAACATTAAAAACTTGAAAACCCCTTGAATGAGCAGGATAACCCAATAATAAACCATCAGAAGTTCTTGACTCAAATTCATCTAGGTTTCCTATCTTAAGAATGAAACACTTAGATCCAAAAACTCGAAAATGAGAAACATAGGATTTTCTACCAAAGCGAAGCTCATAAGATATCTTACCCAAAGAAGGTGTCAAGAAGACATGATTAGCAATATGGCAAGCTATAGCAATAGCTTCGGCCTAAAACCTCCTCGGAGTACTATACTCATCTAGCATCGTCCTAGCCATCTCGACTAAGGTTCTGTTCTTCCTTTCCACCACGCCATTTTGTTGAGGGCTGTGTGGAGAAGAGAACTGATGCTCAAGACCACGCTCAACACAAAAAGAAGCAAATGAGGCATTCTTGAACTCTGTGCCATTGTCACCGTGAATCGCCTCTCGGGGCACCAAGGAGTTCGTGGTTGTTAAGAACAAGATCATAAAAATGATCAAAAGCTTCATCCTTCAAAGCAAGAAAGAACACCCAAGAGTATCTCAAAAAATCATCGGTTATGACAAGAATATATCATTTGCCACCGACTGACTGAACCCTAGCAGGACCAACAGTATCCATGTGAAGCAACTATCCCGGTCCATCAGTCATGACCATAGTCAATGAAGGGTGTTAGGCGGCAACTTGCTTGCCATGCCTATACGGCGCACATACAGCATCCTTGACAGCTTTGAGTTTGGGCAAACCTCTCATGAGATCAAGGCCGCTAACTCACGTCAAATGATCAAAACCAATGTGCCCCAAACATCAATGCCAAAGTCAGAACTAAGAAGAAGATGCAATCAAACATTTGAGAGATCCAGCAAGAGATTCAAAAAAAAATAGCTCCAAAGATCCTACTAACTCTAGAAATCCCAAAACAAGCTCACCAGCTGAATCAAGCACACGATAGGAATTTTTCTTAAATCTAGTCTCATAGCCATTATCAAGAAGCTGTGAGATAGAAAGCAAGTTGTACCTTAGCTTGTCCACAAGAGCGACGTCCTTAGGATGAATTTGTCGTTCACCCTGATTGATCCTGTTCCTTCAATCCGCCCTTGTGTATCATCTCCAAAGGTGATGAAGTCATCACCCGTCGACCGCGTGAAGGAGGTGAATCATCTTGAATCTTCGGTCATGTGGTGTTAACAGCCGGAGTCGATGAACCACATGTTGTTCTCCCTTCCATGGTGATCCTAAAAATCAAGGCACAAAAGATCGATGTGTCTCAATACTGGGGTTAGTTAAACATGACTTGGGAACCTAGTACTAAGACACACGTCTGCGAGTAGTATACAAAGCAGAATTGCTATCCTTGATCCTACTTGAGGTTCTATCATGAGCAATGGTTACACGAACATGAGAAGCATCCTATCTAAGAATATGATGATGATGAGTATGTGAAACAAATCCTAGTCCAGGTTTCTTATTTTCTAAATGACCATGTCTCATGAAAACTCTGGGTTGATGAGATGAAATTCTAGCAATATTTCTCCTAGCATTTTTCAACCTATGCCAACAGAACTTGAAATGCCCACCCTTCTTGCAATAGGTGCAATGGTACTTGGTACCACTGGGAGAAGCACTTTTTGGCTCAAAAGATGGTTGGGCAAAACCTGCAGATTTGAAAATGGTTTTTGCAGGTTGGGTTTTGAACTCAACTAACCCATTTTCCAAGACTTAAATGACATTTGGCTTGGATTTGTCTTGGGCAAAGTTGTATCCTAACCCTTGCTTCTTATAAGGAGTTTTAGACTTGTCAAGAATCATGTTTAACTATTTCTCACCTTTAGAGAATTTTTCTAATGTATCCTTAAGATAAGCATTCTCTTTTTCCAAGATTAACACATGATTCACAAGTTTTGGCCTTAATGGCTCTAGCATGTTTCTCCTTAAGAAAAGCAACTTCAAGCTTAAAGGCTTCACATGAAGCACAAGGAGCAAAATCAATTTTGTTCTTAAGCTTGGCAAACTTAGCTCTAACTACTTCTATTATGTCTTTTACTTCATGTTCACGTTCTAAGAAGAAAGAGCAAAAGCTAGACTCAGCCTTATCAGAAACAACTAACTTGCTAGATTCTAAGCATTTTTCACAAGGGGCAGATTTAATTTCAATTAACTCAATCCTAGCATTTTCTAGTTGGTGCAAGGCAACATCATGAGCAATTTGCAATTTAGCAAGTTCAAAGTGTAAAGCATAGCAGGATGAACATTCATCAGCATCAAGACTCTTAGCATTCACAAGATCTAATGTCAGATTATCGACTTGTGACTCTAGGTCCTTATTCCTAGCCATGGTGAACTCTAAAGTCTTATCCTGGCTAAGTAGTTGCTCAAAGATGGTATCGCATCTAGCAGAGAGAACATCATAAGATGGAGGTACCTCATCATTGTCATCGGCGTCGACGGAGTCGGCCATGAAGCACATGCCGGTGAAGTCATTTGCCTTCCCTTTCTTCTTGTCTTGAGGGAGCTCCTCCTTCTTGTCCTCCTCGCTCCTGGAGTCCACATCGCTCATGGATTGTTCTCCAAAAGAGGCAAGAACCCGGTGAGCGGCCTTCATGAGCTTGACAGCATCATACTTGGGCTTGTTCCCTTGAGGCTTCCTCTAGGCAGCCTTCTCATCCTTGTGGTTGCCCTTCCCTTTCAGCTTGGGGCAGTTCACCCTAGGCTGCTCCCGGCAAGTGAGGTCTTCTTGGAGGTCCATAGCTTCCAATGGCATCTGCTCTTCCAGCACACGCAAACATTTCTTCAACTGAGAAACATGAAAAACGTTGTACACTCCGGCAAGCTGAGGAGGGAGGTCTATCTTGTAGGCAACTTCTCTTCTTTGGGCAAGAATGGGAAAAGGTCCAATGAATCTTGGAGCGAGCTTTCCACTGACTCTAAAACGTCGTATTCCTTTAAGAGGTGACACTTTGAGGTATACTTGATCTCTAGGAGCAAAAGCTAGATCTCGACGTCTATTATCTACATAGCTCTTTTGTCTGGTCTGTGCAGCCTTCAACTCTTCCCTTATTGATCTCACTTGGTCTTCAGCTTCTTTCAAAAGGTCTGGCCCAAGAACTTGTCCTTCTCCAGTCTCTGTCCAATACAAGGGTGTTCTACACTTCCTTCCATAAAGAGCTTTAAAAGGGGACATCTGGAGACTTGCTTGGTAGCTATTATTGTATGAGAACTCAGCATAGGGTAGCATTCGGTCCCAACTAGCTTGCTTTTCCAGAGCACATGCCCTCAGCATGTCTTCAAGAACTTGGTTAACTCTTTCGGTTTGGCCATCAGTCTGTGGGTGGTAAGCTGTGCTGAAATTGAGGTCTGTGCCCATAACATCATGTAGCTTTTGCCAAAATTTGGAGGTGAACTGAGATCCTCTATCTGACACTATCTTCTTTGGCACACCATGTAGACACACAACATTTGCCATGTAGATTTCTGCCAACTTGTCTCCAGAATAGTTGGTCTTCACATGGATAAAATGAACCACTTTGGTTAGGCGATCCACAATGACCCATATAGAGTCAAAACCAGCTTGAGTCCGGGGTAGACCAGTTATAAAGTCCATCCCTACCTCTTCCCATTTCCACTCGGGTATGGGCAAGGGCACCAAAAGACCTCCAGGTCTTTGGTGCACAGCCTTAACCTTTTGACAAGTATCAATTTGGCCACATACTCTGCAATTTCACGCCTCATACTAGGCCACCAATACATTTCCTTGATGTCTTGGTATATTTTTTGTAGCTCCAGGGTGAATGGAATACAATGCTTCATGGGCTTCTTTAAGTAGTACCTCCTTGAGCCCCATGTTGTTCGGCACACATAGCCTTTTGTCAAACCAGACAGTCCCTTGCTCATTTTCAGAAAACCTTAAAGATCTCCCTTTTCTTATGTTGGTCTTGATTTCTTGAATGTCACTATCATCAACTTGAGCTACTCTAATCTGACTTTGCAAGGTGGGCTACACTTTCAGAGCTGCCAAGTACCCTTCTTCAACTATCTCAAGTCTGAGCTTCTGGAGTTCCTCATGCAAAGTGGGTTGGCTTTCTTTGACCATCAATGTGCTGCTTAGACCTTTCTACTTAGAGCATCAGCTACCACGTTGGCCTTGCCGGGGTGATAATGAATTCCTAAATTGTAGTCTTTAATTAGCTCCAACCACCTTCTCTGCCTCATGTTCAAATCAGCTTGAGTAAATATATACTTTAAGCTCTTATGATCTGCGTAGATTTCACATCGGTTTCCAATAAGGTAGTGGCGCCAAATCTTTAAAGCAAGCACTACAACAGCTAACTCTAGATCATGAGTGGGGTAATTTGCTTCATGGGGTTTTAACTGTCGAGAGGCATAAGCTACCACTCTTCTTTCTTGCATCAAGACATAACCAAGACCTTGTTTTGATGCATCACAATAGACCTTAAAATCCTTTTGGACATCTGGCAAAATCAAAACTGGTGTAGAGGTCAACCTTCTCTTGAGCTCTTGAAAGCTTTGTTCACATTCGGAGGTCCATGAGAACTTCTTTTCCTTCTTCAATAACTGAGTGAGAGGTCTTTCTATTCGGGAAAAACTTTCAATAAACCTTCTGTAATACTGCCATACCAAGGAAGCTTTAGACTTGAGGCACTGACTTAGGAGGTTCCTAATTGAGCACATCTTGGACCTTATTGGGGTTGACAGAGACCCCTTTTTTGGACAGCACATGTCCTAAAAAGACCACTTCCTTCAACTAGAACTCATACTTACTAAACTTAGCAAAGAGTTGGTGAGCTCTAAGCTTCTCTAGAACCAATAAGAGGTGCTTTGCATGCTCTTCTTCACTTTTGGAATACATAAGGATGTCATTAATGAAGACAATGACAAACTTGTTTAGATACTCCATAAACACTCTATTCATCAAGTTCATAAAATAAGCAGGGGCATTGGTCAGCCCAAAAGACATAACAGTGAACTCAAACAGCTCATATCTAGTTGAAAAAGCTATCTTGGGGATGTCTTCTTTGCGAATCTTAAGCTGGTGGTACCCTGACTTCAAATCTATCTTTGAAAACACTACATCTCCCTTCAACTGATCAAACAAATCATCAATTCTTGGCAGAGGGTACTTATTCTTGATGGTGACTTCATTTAGAGCTCGGTACTCCACACATATTCTTTGAGTACCATCCTTCTTGGCAACAAATATCACTGGAGCTCCCCAAGGTGAGAAGCTAGGTCTAATGAAACCTTTGCTCAACATGTCTTCAATCTGTTGCTTCAACTCTACTTGGTCATCAATATGCAGCCTATATGGTCTTTTGGAGATGGGGGAAGTCCCTGGAACAAGGTTAATTACAAACTCAAGGTCTCTATCTGGTGGCATCTCGGGGAGCTCATCAGGGAACACATCTGCAAAATCTCAGACCACAGGGACTTCTTTCAAAGGTAGAACTTGGGCACTGCAAGGTAGAGCTCCATTAAGCTTATCTAAGGAGGCTTCAAACTTCACTGTGACCCCACTAGGGCTGGTCAAAGAGATGCTCTTACCACTACAATCCAACATTGCATGGTGGTCCGTAAGCCAATCCATACCCAAGATCACATCTAGAGACTTGGTGTCCAAGAGGATGAGGTTGGCCAGAAATTCTACTCCCTCTATGACCAATTTAACTTGTGGACAACCCTGGTTCGTGCTTAACTCTGAACCGGGGGATTGAACCAACAAGGTAGACTTAAAAGCAACAACTTTAAACTGGTGCTTGGCAACAAAACTCCGAGAAATAAACGAATGTGAAGCTCCAGAATCAAACAAAATGGCAGTTGGCACTGAATTTACTAGGAACATACCTAGCACAACATCTGGGGAGGTCTGGGCTTCCTCCACTGCTACATGGTTCACACGGCCCCTTCCATAGGGTTGAGAGGTCCTTGCTTGAAGAGGTCTAGCGGCTACTTGAGAGGTCCTGGTTGGGGGAGGTCCTAGTGGCTTGCTGCATCCTTTGTGGGTATTGGCTGGCATAATGCCCCACTTAGTGACACTTGAAACAAGTGATTCCTGCTACGATGGAGGTCTTTGAAGTCTGATTGCTGCTGCTAGTGATGTGGCGTTGACTTGAAGTAGCTGGACGGGAGGTCTTGGCAGGGATCCTGGAAGGTCTAGGAGGTCCTTTGCGCCTATGTTGGTGCTGCACAAAGGTTCTGGCACGCTGAGGAGGTCCTTGTTGAGCACTGGAGGGTGGCATCTTCCTCTTGAAAGACTCAGAGAGCTCCCTGCGGGATTCTTCAATGAGCAAAGCCTTGTTCACTATGTGCTGAAAATCAGGATAGTCATTGCTAACAACTTGGACTTTCAAACTGGGATGGAGACCTCACTTGAAGCGCTTCTGGCATGCATCATCAGTGGCAACATCTTCACGGGCATAACGAGATAGCTGTGTAAACTTGGTGAGGTACTCACTCACAGTCATATTCCCTTGCTTGAGGTCCCGAAACTCATTTTTCTTCATCTCAACTTTAACATCTAGAACATGGGAGTGGTGAAACGCTGCTGAAAATTCAGCTCATGTGATCCTCTGGGGGTCAACATGAGCAGCACAAAATGTGTCCCACCATTCAGCAGCAGTACCTTCCAATTGGTATGATGCAAATAAGACTTTTTCTCGATCTTCACAATGAGCAATTTCAAGCTTCTTCTCAGTTGATCTCAGCCAAACATCCGGATCTAGCAGCTCAGGGGAGCTTGAAAAGGTGGTTGGGCGAGTCTTCATGAACTCGGACAACCTTGATTGAGGATGAATAGAGGGTGGAGGAGGTGGCACAACTGCTGCTTGGCTGTTTTGGCTCATCATGGCAAGCAATGCATTGGTGGTCTGACTTTGCTATGCCATCATTTGGTTCATGTTCTGCATCATGGAACTCATCATTTGGGCTTGAGTTGCCATGAACTATCCCAGTCCTTGATCTGGCATAGCTGCTGGAGGAGGTGGTGGTGGAGGCAACTGCTCTGAGGGCTCATTCTGACTTGCTGATTGACGAGTTTGAACTATCTGCATAGGGCTCTCAAGGTTTAATAGATGAGAAAGAAGGAACAATAGGTAAGAGGGAATAGCATAAAGATGAGCTAGAGCAAGGGAAAAATATGGAGCATCCTAATAGGGGTGACTTTGTTAAACCCAAAAGCAAAAGCCAAAGGGCTAAAAGAGGCAATAAGACTTAGACAAAAGGTCATACTGACCCAAACTAAGCGATGCTACAAACTCAAAGGGACCCCTACCAACCTAGCCTTAGGAAAGCGACCCTATAGAGGTTACAGTGATAAGAAGGTCAAGTTAAAATTTTGGAAACAAAGTTCTAGAGGAGGTAAGGCAACAAAACCAAGGAAGAAGATAAGCATGAAGTAGAATAAGATGAGAAAAGATTTGAGACAAGATAAGAATAGCATAGAATAAGATAAGAAAAGAACCACCAAACAAGTTATAAAGTTGGTTTAATTTAGAAAATAGCTTTTGAGACTTAACTAAAACGACCCTTCTATCTAAGGCCACATCCGACAGTCGAACCTGGCTCTGATACCACCTTTGTGAGGACCTTCTTAGGATATACAGGAAAAGTGCTCCCAGGGGAGCACTTGGAGGACCGGGAGGACCATTTTTTTTTGCACAACCGGTACTACCAAGAAGGATGACCGTAGTACCGCAAGCATACCCCGAGAGGAGGTCCGCCTCGTGTCTTCGAGCCACCCAGAGAACTGATGCTAGCTCACACAGAACACTTATGTATAATCACAAGCACAAGGCCAAACAATAGATGAAGCAGACAAATTAAACCTTGCATTAAACAAGACCTTATGGTCAAAGCTTGCTTACGAAGTTTGCCAACTTGGGCTTACAAGACCGACAAAAGGAGAACCTTTACGTTACCAAAAGCCAAAACGCTTGAAGCCATCCGCAAGCCCACAGTCGCCAAGTGGAGGATGTCCTAGGCAATCTGGTCGCCAAAGAACTCCTCCTCAAGAGGTCTCGAGCATCCTCGCACTTGTTCATCTTCGACCCTTTGCTTTAACACAGGGCTTAAAGCCAAGAGTACTTTGAATGTACTCAGCAAATCGCAGGGAACAATTATGCAAATAATATTCATGCATTGGCTTAACAATGAGAGCTGTAGGGTTAGTTGCAAAAAGTAATATTTGATAGTAAATAACATGTATGGATTGCAAAGCTCAAGTTAAAATAATAATACATAAGTACATTTGTTTGAAAAGAAGGGGAGTGAGCACCAACTCACTACCAAAGCCACTTGGGGGAGGTCTGGCTGCGCCCACGACTAGGACCTCTCCCAAGACCACTTTGGAGCACCAGCTCCTGAGTTCCCAAAGACCACTTGGGGGAGGTTTGGTCGCACCCACGACCAGGACCTCTCCTAAGACCTCTCTGGAGCACCAACTCCGGAGTTCCCAAAGACCTCCCTAGGGCTCCAAGATCTCCTCTAAGCACTCACTCAGGAGCTCCTTGGACCACCCTAGGGTTCACAAGACCTCCACGACCAACCGAGGACATCACAAGCACTCGGAGCCACCCAGAATATTTGCAGACATCCCAAGCCAGCCACGGAATACAAATTTTGAGAAGTCTACCCCTTGCACCATTTTCACCGAGCATGTCCATGACCAAGGACTTGGCTATTTGAATAGATTAATACTCTGTAAACGTGTACAACTTTACCCACAATTCACGACCTCTCTAGCAGGGTGGGTTCCCGTCAGAACCCTTGCTCACTTCCAAAGGTGAGCAGTCTAGAGAGCGCGACAAGGCCTTTACAAAGCTTTGATATGGCTCGGAGCTGCCTGCTAAGGTTTCGCTTCCGGCGGGGCTGCAACCCCCACCGGATTTGTGCCCCCTCTTGCGCCAGCGAATCAGGACGCTCCACCACAGCAGAACCGAGCCATCTCAAAGATAATTATTTGACCCAAACCACCCCCATAAGTGATCTTGTGGTTGCACTAAAAGGCCTAGATCAACAGAACACAAATTTAAGTCTTTAATTGCTGCTCAGGCAAGACTTCCACATCCCAAAGGTGCGAAGAGAACCCCTTTATCGCATCGATCACTTGTCTTAACAAGAAAACATTTTGGGTTCACTCGCCAAAGACCTCCTTGGTCTTGGCACGCAAGATTTTAACAAAGTGGCCTCAAGACCACAATCAACACAACTACGGCATCCCACCATAGTTGCTCAACAGTGGCACCAACCACAGATTCCATAGTTCCATTAGTCAAGTTATTAGAGAAGAAACATAGCAAGACTAAGCATAAACATACGATCCCATGTTGGCAATACCAAACAATACCAACTAAAATACCCATCATAAGGCGTCCAAGAGGAGGCATATTGTCAAGTAGGAAATTATCTACTGCCCAAACCATTTCTTATAAAAATAGCCATGCATGATTATGTAAAGAAAAATACATTTGAAAAGCTAGGCTCAATATGATCAAAGGTCTGCGACTTGCCTTCGTTGAGCAGTGGTGAACCTTCGGTCGAAATTGCTGGGTCCAAGAACTCCTCCTCAAACTCGGGATCTACACGTTCGCCAAAGAACCAAATAAGCAAACCAACTCCAAGCAAAGAACTTAAAAGAAGGCTAAAAAGAGCTCAAACAAACACAGCCAAAACCAGAAAGCAAGAAGAACAACACAGCCTCGGAGAGCTCCTTGGGGAGGTCTAGAGCACGGAGAACACTAGACGAGAGCAGGGAAGTTAGAAATGAGCAAAAGGTGACAAAGGGAGGCATGCCTAGGCTATTTATAGCCGGAGCTAGTAGAGAAACAACAAGGGCTTGAGAAAACATGTCAAAGATCGGTGGTAGACAAGACAAGGTTAGGTCAGAGTATGCCATCAAAAGAATAAAGCAAAGTACCTCAGATGTGACTGCATTTAATGTGATGCAACAGCCATTAAATGCGCACAGAGTTTTGAGACGGAAAAATTGAGAAAAGTGAGAAAGGCTGACAAGTGGGGCCAGTCAAACTCAAGAGAACAGATTAGTCAAAAGGGTTGGTCTCAGCCGCAAGGGAGGTCTTTGCAAAAGACCAGAGGTCCTGACCTCTAAGGGGAGGTCCTGACCTGCAAGGGAGGTCCTTGTATAAAGACTAGAGGTCGTGACCTCAAAGAGAGGTCCTGACCACAAGGAGGTCCTGAGGATAGGAGGTCCAAAAGACACGAAGAGGTCCTGAGGACAGGAGGTCCGAAAGACCTGCTCACAGTTCACAAGAGGTCTGAGGGTCAAGATCTCTCGAGGGGAGGTCCTAACGGTCAGGATCGACAAGGGGAGGTCCTTACGGTTAGGTCCACAAAGGGGAGGTCCTAACGGTCAGATCAAATCAAGGGGAGGTCCTGACGGTCAAATCTCTCAAGGAGAGGTCCTGACAGTCAGAGCTAACAAAGGGGAGGTCTGAACGGTTAAGATCTCTAAAGGGGATGTCTTAACAGTTAGATCTAACAAAGGGGAGGTCCTAAAGGACACAGTGAGGTCCAAATGAACACAGAGGAGGTCCAAATGGACGAGGAGAGGTCCTAAAGGACACGGGAAGGTCCAAATGAATGCATAGACGGTCCAAATGGATGAGAAGAGGTCCTAAAGGACATAAGAAGGTCCAAATGAACGCATAGGAGGTCCAAATGGATGAGGGGGGGGGGTCCTAAAAGACACTAGAAGGTCCAAATGAATGCAGAGGAGGTCCAAATGGATGAGAGGGGGGGGGGTCCTAAAGGACACGGGAATCACCCGAATTTGAATTTCAAGATTCAAGGACATTTGAAACACAAACCTGAGCTAGTCTAAGACCCAAGAGAGGAGGTCCTAGACCCACAAAGGGGGGTCTAGCGCAAGAGGGGGACCAGCACAAGGGAGGTCTTGGAAAGGGGAGGTTCAAGAGAAGACACCAGGGGTGATCCAAAGAGAACAAGGAGGTCCGAGAAGGATGAACTAAACCCAAGGGCACAAAAGGTGAACACAGAAAAGAGAACTAAAACCAGAGAGCACCAGAGAACCCCAAAAGGACAAAGAACACAAACCAAAAGGACTTAGTTGAGGTTTGGTTAGTTCAAATTAAGCTCCCAAATTTCCAAAATTCGAAGTTAAGCTTGAGCAAGCAAGTAAATCAAATGGTTCCTTTTTAGTTTTGAAACCTAGCAAGAAACTCTAGGACAAACGGGACGTTACAGAGACCAACGGCCATCCTAGCGCTCTCTGTCGCTTGGGCGCAGTCCGTATCGAAAAGGAGAGTTATTTTCAATCTGCATCATGATTATTAATTTGGTCCTACATTGTGCTATCCTAATATCATTTAATCGTTTAGCCCGTCTCACAGAACATGGCTGACTTTGAGATTGGCTGCGACCACGAGTTGTCCAGAGACAAGGGGAATTAAGGGACCGGTGGGCCGCCTGGACTGATTGATTTCGTTCCAACCAACCTTTTTTTTCTGATTCCAAAAAGTCGCATATATATCGTAGGTGTATTTCGGTTTGTTGATTCGTGCATGTTGGTGTTTCTAATGTACGTAACCAAACCCAACGCAATTAAATTATAAAGTCTTTCAAACTTTTCTTTCTCCAAATATTTTGACTATTAAATATTACGTTATATTTTCCCGAAGGAATCGGTTCCACGAACAATACAATCGGGACAACAACGCACATGGCAACCCTAAACCCAAATATATTTTTTCATTTCGCTCTGAAGGGGTCTGTTTCTGTTATTGTGCCGCCGAACTCACATTCCAAATTGTATTGTGTACTTTACATTTCGTTATCTTCTCCAATTTTTGCTTTCGACCTACGCGGACACTTCAAGATATTACCAAAAAAACTTTGTGAAATACACTAAATCTTTAGACTTAATTATCTACGCATAAATTAACAAAATTACAAAAATAGGTTCTTGTCGCCATTTAATTTGGCTACAGGCTCCTATCGCCAGTTCAATTAGCGACAGGACTCTCTCAGCACTGTTCGAATTGGTGACAGGGTTCTGCCGCCAATTAATTGGAATGGCAACATAAACCTATTTTTGTTAAAAAAATTAACTATTTATTTTTATAATTATCTTATAAATTAATATTATTTAAAAAAATGGGCATCAACTACCTCCTGGGCTGAACTCAGAAAATGGTATCGTATTTTGTGTTGTACTTGGAAAACTGTACAACCGATAACATTATGCCGAGGCCAGTATCTTTTTTTAAATGATAATGTCGAAGCTGGTGAAAACTAAATTCAATTGATCTCGATAAGGGTGTGGCCAGTAATTGATTGTGAGGGTATCTACAATAGTGTATTTATTGTCATCTTTTGAGTATATCATATCAACAAAATTCTATATGGAGGAGAGAGGGGGAGAAGAGAGGGCACATGTCGTTTCTTCCTGAAGAGACTGTCGTGCATGTGAACAAACAAGACATAATACATTAATCTACTCTGGTTGATATGTAGAGCCGTTTCAAAAAAAAATTATAAAATATAAATGTTGGAGAGTGTGCTAAAGACTAATTATTGAAGATGTTGTCTCTAAAGATTATGTAGTATATGTTAGAGACAAAATTATCTCTAACTATTAGAAATACCCTAACAGGGTCAGGGTTACGGGTGACAGCTGTATTATAATTATCTCTACCATTTTTTTTGACTAGGAACCGTAGAGGAGGCTCCCCTACGGTATAATTCTACCAAAATTATGCGGAGATAGTTACGATTTTGTACAAAATCTCGACATTGTAAACAATCCATTTTTACATAGTATTTTTGTATTTTACATGGCAAAGTTGTGCACGTGAAGAGGAGCGCCAAATTAATTTCACTTCTCGCAATCCCTCTCTTCAGGGCATTCCTATCGCGGTCCTTTATCTGGAGTGGATGCAAAGTCAGTCCAATTTTCGTATTATGAGCGTTTGTTCAACTACTGAGTCTTCGTCATTTAATTACGAACGACGTAGTAGACTAGAGAGTAGCAAATGCACGCACCATAGACCATCCACGCATGAATTGCACACAAGAGTATATTTTTCGACAGCAAAAATATCCTATACATATAGGACTAGTATTTACAAGCGGGCTTAGCTTGATTAGCTGGCCTCAGCCAAAAAGTACAGGATCTTGATTCAAAGATTCACGGATCGGAGATAGACCAGCGAGTTGCACTGGTATGTAACTACCAGCTGGTTGGTGATGAAGCAGTTATGGTATACCTGTTGTTTCATGTGCGTTCGTGCGCTGGGTTTCTCACGTTGTCGCTTTGCCCTTTTGCCCTAGCTTCCTTTCCTTTTGATCTTTAGTTTATTGTAGTAGTTGTGGTGGAGGAAGCATCTAACGACTTATCTGAACTGAATCCACAAAGGAAATTAAAGTACGCCATCACCGACGGATCTAGTTCCAGTTGTCTGGCGAGTTGGCGAATGGAGATGGAAAGTGCTCTGGTGAGCGAGCCTATGGAGAGGCTAGTGCGCTCGTTGGACATGGCCGTTATGCTACATTAAGCTGTTGGAGATAAATTCACATGTATGAAGTGTCCAGAAATTGCTAGCTTCGTTCATCAATTGAAAGTACAGGCCTAATACCATGCTATGTCCTTAAGTCACTAAATCTCTGTCCTTAAGCACTAATCATTGCTTAGCTGATTAGTTAATAACGCAATGAATCAATGACGTGTGGGGCCTTGCACAGAAATCCCCATGTTTTATTGCACTGAGATTTTCACCAGGTCACTAGCAGATGGGCCCAAGGCCTTTAATGGCACAGTGATTCCACCGCGAGAGCCAAAACCCTGTGCTGTGGACTCTCGGTCCACACGCTATTATGGTGAGCCGAGAGGCTGACAGTGGTTCCCGCTTGTAAGTAAATAGTTTCCCTTTAGAAAGTTAATTGAAAAAGAAAATAAAATCGTAGGTCCTACCTATCATTGACTGATGATTTTTTAGCAGTGAAGTAAATCGTTAAGATAATGGAAAACACGGGTCCCACCTGTCAGAGAGACACTATCTCTTCCTTATCTTTTTCTAGGGATTTTCAATCCAACACAACTTCAAACCTTAATAACTTTTGCTAAGAAACTCCAAATGAGTTGATTTTGGTCTCTAAATTCATATAAAATCATAATGTACCTGAATATGTAAAAATATTTAGATTTTGTTACTGTTTGAATTTATTTACACTATTTAATCGATTTCTAGCTCTTTTGCAATAGACAATGATTGCGCGAACGAAATCTTCGACGACCAACTGATCACATATTTAGAACAACCTGAGCAAGGCAAGCACCCCATTTGATCATATTGATCCCAGTATTTTACTTAATGTACTTTGTTTTGCGAATCCTATTATTGCATGCATGTATGTTCAATATTAAACGGCTATGTTTGGGATGTCGGTAGTTGTTAATCCTATTTGATGCATGAATTTCCTTTATATGTTGATGTCCTTACTATGGTAGACATTAGGATATGGGTTAGATAATATATAATGTTTGGGAATTTGAGTGCGAATTGTAATACCCCGATTTATTCTAAAGAAGAAATCATTTAAAAGAGAAGAATAGAATTAAGAAAGAGAAGTTTTTCGCTTTTCTTCGGCAACCTGGGCCTCGGGCCTTGGCCCAGGAGGCCCAAGGGGGGCCGGCCACCTATAAAAGAAGGGGAAAACCCTAGGCCAGAACTGTAGCTACAGTAGCCGCCGCTACAGTGCGCGGTGCTACAGTGCCCTGCCTCTTGGAGCCGCCCCTTCCCACTGCCGGTGTTCGCAAAGGAAGGAGAAGGAGGGACTGCAGATTGGTTGGCCGAAAGGAGGGACGATGGATCTTCATCATGGGGGATCGTTCAGCGTCTCCCTAAGGTTTTTCAAGGATAACGAGAGTCGTTCCTCGCTGTTTAATTAAGAATAGATGCAAAACCAATTAGATTTGATTGGATCAAAGTCTGTCTGCAGTAGATCAAATCTGTCCAGTATGTTGCGCGGGCTGTTTCGATGTCTTAGAGGCCGAATCAGAAGTGTTGATCTGCTAGAGATATCTATATTATGTTCTTAAATTTCTGTGGCCACCGAGTTCACCTGATTCCGTCGCTCGAGTCAAAAGTTATGATAGATTTAGTATCTACTGTCCAGATTTCTGACGAGATTAATCTGTTTTGTTATTTCGTAAAATATGAAAATGTAATTGGAATAATATGGGTTTTCACCCAACTAGGTTATTGTAGGTAATTTGATAACCTTTCCATATTGTTAAAGAACGATCAATTCGGAGTTATAGATTAAAAGTTATGATCGTTCTAGTGCTGCTGTTTATGCTGTTAGACAGTTTCTGTGCTGAAAGTTCATCTGTCTGTTAGCGTACTAATTTGGTCAAATTGGATCACCTTATCAACTAGAGTATTGTAGATTTGTTAGTTAAAAATCCACAGAAACTGGATTCACCTCATTCGGAGTTCCAGATCAAGAGATATGCTGTTTACCGTGCTGCTGTCCAGTGGCGTTATTTGACTGAATGCGTTGGTTTCAGTTTAGGGTTTCTAGATAAATCTTGATTCACCGGGGAAGCGATGTAGAACATTGTTAAGTAGTGTCGTGTTCATCGCGTTCTTATTTCAGTTATTTAATTATTTAGGAGGTGAAGCTTCGGGTTTAGGAGCACCACTTTTTCCTTGCTAACGCGGTCGCATCGCGGAGGCAAGTACATTGCTTATCTTAATGATTGTGATTGATGAATGCTTTTATGATTATACTGTGAGTTCTTATGATTTAAGAGAAGTTGGATTGTCTATGGTCTTTCCTATGTGTTGAATCCATGATTGGAGATGATAATATTTAAGTTCATGTTCCTTCCATATGTGTGTTATCTCCATAATTAGAGAGCGTGTCTTTTCAATATACATATTTCATTCAATGCATTCATTATTCATGTTCCATCCACGGGAGTGGATTAAAAAGACCCATCAATTCCAGGATGGGCACGTAAAACCCACCATTCCAATGTGGGCTCCACTATTCCAATGTTGGCGTTTTGGGACACTCGTATGAAATGTTCTTCATACAGGACTTGGATCCCCGTATTTTTGTTAAGATGCGGGCTTAAGTAAACACCGACGGGTGTGTCACTAGCAATACCGGTATATGCATGTGTATAGTCCCTCTATTCCATTCACTTCATTCATTCCATTCATTCACATACTCGTTCTGTGATTTCTTCATATGGTTCAATGATGTTGACTTGTTAATGTTTGTGGTATGTTCCATTTATTCATCAGATTTGCCGAGTCTTGGACTCACACTTGTTTGTTTATTTATTTATTTAGGTAATCACTGATGTTGGCTCATTTGGGAGGAGTAGACACGCACTACTCATTCACAAAGATCCTATTCAAGTTCAAGATTATAAATTAGTTCTATCTTTCATTTATTATTGACGAACTGTAATAAATAAGTTTAGATGGAGAAGGAAGGATACCTTCTCCTTGATACGGTTGATTTATTATTGCTTGTGAACCTTGTTTAACGATGAACTGTAATAAATACATTTAAATGGTGAAGGAAGGATACCTTCTCCATGTTGGGTTGTTTTATTTATGCCTTTAGATGTTATATCATTCAGATTCTTCTGCAATGTGGCTGTATGTTAGAGTATTTAAGTGACATCTTGGCTTCCAAATAGCCAGGGTGTTACAGTTGGTATCAGAGCGGGCTTTAGGTCCGTGGTTAGTAGAAATATATTAAAATGACACACTGTGCACATTAGGTGGGATGGATAATTCGTTGCTTCTGCATTTCTATTACTATGTTTCATTCGTTGAGCAATTGTTGAATTGCTTCTATACTATCTTTCTTGTTGTTAATCTATGATCTTCTATATCCATGAAATTATTCTATGATTACTATGAGATGACCTTATATTCATAATTGATTATATTGGTTATGTGTGATGATAAAGGATGTTAAGAAGTTGAGGTCGTGGTTGTTGCCCTAGGATTCACCAGGCTACACCACCGTTCGTGGTAGGGGAATAGAGGAGTACTTACCCCCGTTACATAGTTATGCGTTGAGCGTAAGTTCTTTGATAAAGTTGTTGTCTTCCTCGAGTTTGAATCTAGTTTCCTAGTTGTAGATTCTTGCAGTTGATGAAATTCTTTTGAATGTGGGTCATAATGAAGTGGGCAAGTCTGATAGATCTCTAATCGCTCTCTGAAACAATTATTGTTTTCCATTCGTTGAGTTGCTTTTATTACTTGCGATCTTCGTCAGTTGGCAATATTGATAATTCCTTGGTTGTTCCTTCTTTCTCGTTGGAAAATAATGACTCATTTATTCATTTGATAGTTTGGGTAATGAGAGTTTAATGTTGCAAGTTTGTTAGCATGAGAAAGCTTTGACTCTATGTATTTCCTTTGGATTATTCCGAGTGTTGAAGATTAATGCATCTCCTTTCTGATGGAAATTGTTAAAAGCCTTTTGTGATGCCTTGTTATGGTTAAGTCAGAGATTGTAATTAAATAACTTGATATGGTATGGGTATCAAGTTGAGTCATTGGTGTGGTGCATCATTAATATTAATTAGTAACCTTGGAAGTGGAATTGATTAAGTTGATGTTGTCTTCTACTAGTTCTTGATGAACTGTATTTTATGAGTAGTGACTGTGAGTATGTCCATAACTATTTGGAGTCAAAAGAGATATTAAGAAGTATGGAACATTGATGAATTAGTCTGGTCATTAAAATTGTTTAGGTTGCTAAACTTGTTGGGATCTTTGGTTCCAATGGATTAATTTAAATGTGTGGAAAGGGAAACTAGAGGAAATGCTAGATTTACATATTCCCTAGTATGATTAATTATTGGAATTGTGTACAACCGGTTGAAGGGATTGAATATCGGTGGATCTAGAATTTATGGGAGGAGTTCTATATAGTTCCTCTATATAGAATGACACGATGAATTTGGTTGTAGTGTTGTTGAGACTTTTGATTGATAGAAGATTTCGATTTCTGAAGTTTTAGTGTATCTTTGCCGAAACCCAAATGTGAGGAGGAACATTTGAATATGTGTTTGTAAATATCCATGTGATTTGGGAAGGAAAGTAGGTAGCAACTAGATTTCATAATGAAGACAGTTGATAACAACAATGGTTGGAGTATAACTGTTGTGTGTTGAAGTTTGATGTTGAGCATCACTAAAAGTTGAACTGATATGTTATAATAGGGGGCTTATGCCCACATGATTGTGAAATCATCGGATGATAATGTGTCCTTGATGAAAGGGTTTGGTAGGACCTCTTCATTTGTGTAGTAGATCCCTTCTAAACTTAAGAGGTTGATGTAGTGAGGTAGTATGGTTTTGGTATACTCTCGTTTTGATGATGAGATGAAAAGGTAGTATGAAACAATTTGATGGAATTTTGGGGCTTTCTAATGGAATAGTTGATGATAAAGATTCGTGTTCAGAGTGTATTATTCTTAATGTTAGTAAGATTATCTGTAAGAGATTGTGACTTGGGTGTGTGGTGATGATTCTTTTAGAAATAAAGTAATTTGATCGTCTTTCATAATTTTGATTTAGTAAAAGTGTTTCGAGTTCTGCGGTTGTGATCATTTGGACCTCTTTAGTATTGTGGTGATTGAGTTTGTTTCGAGCAAGGTGACCTGTTAAAAGATTTTATTGGTTCCTAAGTGGATCCTGTGATTTGGGTTTTAAGAGCTTATCTTGTTTAAGTTGGCAAAGTGATGTAGTAATCATAGAAAATGTCTTTCTTTGTTAAAAGAAGGAGTGAAGTATAAGTATTTGAGATGTAAGTCACGTTATGCATCTTGCAGTTTATTTGAGTTTGCTTAAACCTTATGCAGTTGTTCCATAAGAGTTTATCAATTTTCAAAGGGCAGTACCTTCTTCTCATTTGTGGTTTTGTATTCGCTTTCCGTAGGGCTTGAGCCCTCGACTGTTGACTTTCCCTTATGTTTTCCGAGTACTTTGCCTAAGTGACTATTTTCCTTGGTCCTGTGTTCAATGCGGGTGGCACATGATTTCCTAGTTGATGAAAATTGTTTCCATTCGCTCTTTCTTTTGAGAAAGAATCAACCTATTCGTTTCACTGGAGTCTCTTGAGGTGTTTATTAATTGTAGTTGTGATACCTTGGGTTGTAAGTTATTCGAGGAGCATTGGAGGATGAACTGTTTTCGTGTATAATTCTTTGAGAGAGTTTTAATTATACAGAATGTTTGCCTTTGAGGCTAAACTGATTGCATTGTTGCAACCATTAGAACCTATGGATATTTGAGATCCAAGATCCTTTGTTCAATTCGGGTGGAACATTAGAATTTTCGAAAGGATGGGAATCTTGATCAATGTATTAGAGTGTCGCGATTGAGTACCTCGCATGCCAGTTGTGCAGATGAATTATGATGGTGTTGTAATGAGAGTAAGATTAGCGAATTAATCTGATCGTTAAAGCGATTAATGAGATAGCCGAGATTGTTGGATTATTGTCAGGAATGACTGGGAGTTAGTAAGTTAAACTCTAAGAGTTAGACTCTTTATAAAGATAATTGGATCGAGAAAATATTTTTGTGTTGATGTTAAGGCGCGAGTATGTTTGGATTGTGAGAATTTTAGGGATTTAATATGAGGATTCCCCTATCTTCTATATGAGAAGTTTATTGCAGGAGTCTTGGAATCTAAATTTGGGCTTCGCATTTTTATGCTAGGACTTTGGTCGCCCAATGATTATGTGTAGAGGAAGTAGATTAAGGGTGAATTTCGAACAGTGGGATGATCATTGATAGAACCTTTTTGATGAAGTATATGAATGTGTGAGCTGAGAATTCCAAGTTGTTTATTCTTAAAAGATTGAGATGATGTGATTGCGTGTGCGATCTATTTTGAGATGCATTGGAAGTCATCTATCAAATTAATCATATCGGTAGAGGAGTTGTTGAGAGAAAGTTTTGGTGGAGTAGATAGAGCCTTTATACAGAGGTGTGGATGATGTATTTCGACTTGAGCGTAACATGGAGAATGCCAAGTTAAAAGAGATGAGTTAGTGTGTTATGCAATTAATTGGAATTCCAAAGTTTGAGAGAGATTTTATTCCTAAAAGAGAAACTGAGAAATTGATGCTTCCTCAAGTAGTGACACGTTTTCTTGATTCTTGTTTGAGCTATGTGTTTATGACAGATGTCTTTCGCAATTGGAGTTTAACTTTATATTGGCATGTGTGGTTCTTATCGATTCAGAAAGAATAAAAGAAATTTCTGATTTGGACATTCAAGTGTTTTTCTCCTTTGGATTTCGTGACATTTATTTGCAAAGTACCACTTGGAAGGTGGAAAGGTTTTCGTGATGAAATTCCGATTTCTGGATTTGACTCTGTAGTACTGAGCTGGTAACGCATAGTTGCGATGTGAATCTTTCATTTTCAGATGAGTTTTGTCGGTAAAAGAGTTTGCTTAAAGAGAGTCTGTTGTGTGTTTCTAGTTAAATGAGGTGATCCTTGCTGCAGTGAAGAGTTCGATTGAGAGGTGGAACAAGAGTTCCGTGATCTATGCGCTTGTTGTGTGGTTTGGTACCATTGGGGAGGTTAGCCCAAGGTACGTTGGGTTGTTTTCGCTAGTTGGCGTATCGCTAGGACCGTCTTGGGTCCATACGCGGAGTACACGACGTCTGGTTTGTTCTGGTGCTGAGTGAGTAATTGAGTCATTCAAAGTTTGAGATTTTGTTAAAGACGTTGACCATCGAGTAGGATCTTACCCTCGAGTCTCTTCCGATGAGTGTACCTAGAAATGTGGGGTTGAGCGTTAGAACAGACGTTGTTTCACGTCATTGTGTTGTGGTCCTCAGTCCGAGAGAGAGAGGCCACTTGGGAGTTGGAGACTCGCATGAGCGAGTTTTAACAAGAGTTGATCACATTGGTATCTGTTGTTAGTTTCCAGTCGCAGTTTCCCTACGTGTAGATCGGCGTTTAGATTCGTGGTCGAATCCTGTTAAGGGGGGTAGAATGTAATACCCCGATTTATTCTAAAGAAGAAATCATTCAAAAGAGAAGAATAGAATTAAGAAAGAGAAGTTTTTCGCTTTTCTTCGGCAACCTGGGCCTCGGGCCTTGGCCCAGGAGGCCCATGGGGGCCGCCCACCTATAAAAGAAGGGAAAACCCTAGGCGAACGGTAGCTACAGAGTGGCCGCTGCAAAGGCGCGGTGCTCTGAGGTTCGCCTCTTGAGCCGCCTTTCCCACCGCCGGTGTTCGCAAAGGAAGGAGAAGGAGGGACTGCAGATTGGTTGGCGAAAGGAGGGACGAGGATCTTCTTCGTGGGGATCGCTCAGCGTCTCCTAAGGTTCTTCAAGGGTAACGAGAGTCGCTCCTTGCTGTTTAATTAAGAATAGATGCAAAACCAATTAGATTTGATTGGATCAAAGTCTGCCTGCAGAGATCAAATCTATCCAAAGATGTTCTGCTGGCTGTTTCGATGTCTTAGAGGCCGAATCAGAAGTGTTGATCTCCTAGAGATATCTAGATTATGTTCTTAACTTTTGCGCCACCGAGTTCACCTGATTCCGTCGCTCGAGTCAAAAGTTATGATAGATTTATTATCTGCTGTCTAGATTTCTGACGAGATTAATCTATTTTGTTATTTCGTAAAATATGAAAATTTAATTGGAAGAATCTGGGTTTTCACCCAACTAGGTTATTGTAGGTAATTTGATAAACTTTCCAGATTGTTAAAGCACGATCAATTCGGAGTTATAGATTAAAAGTTATGATCGTTTTAGTGCTGCTGTTTATGCTGTTTGACAGTTTCTGTGCTGAAAGTTCATCTATCTGTTAGCATACTAATTTGGTCGAATTGGATGATCTTGTCAACTAGAGTATTGTAGATTTGTTAGTTAAAAATCCACAAAAACTGGATTCACCTCATTCGGAGTTCCAGATCAAGAGATATGCTGTTTACCGTGCTGCTGTCCAGTGGCGTTATTTGACTGAATGCGTTGGTTTCAGTTTAGGGTTTCTAGATAAATCTTGATTCACCGGGGAAGCGATGTAGAACGTTGTTAAGTAGTGCCGTGTTCATCGCGTTCTTATTTTAGTTATTTAATTGTTTAGGAGGTGAAGCTTCGGGTTTAGGAGCACCACTTTTTCCTGCTAACGCGTCGCATCGCGGGAGGCAAGTACATTGCTTATCTGAATGATTGTGATTGATGAATGCTTTTATGATTATACTGTGAGTTGTTATGATTCAAGAGAAGTTGGATTGTTTATGGTCTTTCATATGTGTTGAATCCATGATTGGAGATGATAATATTTAAGTTCATGTTCCTTCCATATGTGTGTTATCTCCATGATTAGAGAGCGTGTCTTTTCAATATACATATTTCATTCCAAGCATTCATTATTCATGTTCCATCCACGGGAGTGGATTAAAAAGACCCATCAATTCCAGGATGAGCATGTAAGACCCACCATTCCAATGTGGGCCCCACTATTCCAATGTGGGTGTTTTGGGACACCCGTATGAAATGTTCTTCATACAGGATTTAGATCCCCGTATTTTTGTTAAGATGCGGGCTTAAGTGAACACCGATGGGTGTGTCACTAGCAATACCGGTATATGCATGTGTGTAGTCCCTCCATTCCATTCACTTCATTCATTCCATTCATTCACGTACTCGTTCTGTGATTTCTTCATATGGTTCAATGATGTTGACTTGTTAATGTTTGTGGTATGTTCCATTTATTCATCAGATTTGCTTGAGTCTTGGACTCACACTTGTTTGTTTATTTATTTATTTAGGTAATCACCGATGTTGGCTCATTTGGGAGGAGTAGACACGACTACTCATTCACAAAGATCCTATTCAAGTTCAAGATTATAAATTAGTTCTATCTTTCACTTATTATTGACTTAACCTGTAATAAATAAGTTTAGATGGAGAAGGAAGGATACCTTCTCCTTGATACTGTTGATTTATTATTGCTTGTGAACCTTGTTTAACGATGAACTGTAATAAATACATTTAAATGGTGAAGGAAGGATACCTTCTCCATGTTGGATTGTTTTATTTATGCCTTTAGATGTTATATCATTCAGATTCTTCCGCAATGTGGCTGTATGTTAGAGTATTTAAGTGACATCTTGGCTTCCAAATAGTCAGGGTGTTACACGAATACCGCACAACTGCTAATTAGAACGATAGATTTTCTTGAAAGTTTACAAAAGGACAATATGATAAATGTGAATTTGGGAAATTTATGAAAATATCCAAATGGGTGTGCCTCTGATATGTTGTATAAAAATAAAATGCAAAACCTAGTTTTGGACACAGGCGAGTTATATTATATTATAAAAAGGGTGGTAAAGGAGTCTTACTCATAGATAGGGGGAGATTCTCGTCTGGGTCAATTAAGGACCGAACACCGACTATTACAAAAAAGCTAATGCTGGACACCTAATCACAGACGGTTGACCAAAACCGTCTGTATTACATGCAATCATAGACGGTTTTGATTTAGAAACCATCTGTGTTACTGGCTACACTAAAAATCGTCTGTGAAGAGGTAATATCACAAACGGTTCATTACTAAAACCATCTGTGAAGTATCACAGACGGTTATTAACAATAACCGTCTTTGATAATTCTACATATCATAGACGGTTTTCAACAAACAACCGTATGTGAAATCTCACAGATGGTTTTTTGTTATAACCATTTGTAATAACATCGCTACAGCTCCCAGTTGAAGCCCGATGATCAGTTTCTTCGTCGCCGATGTGTCTCTTCATCGCATCAACGCCGCTTCGGCACCCGATGCATCTCTTCATCTCACGCTTCGAATTTATTCCTTGGTTTATAAAAAAGGATCATCCGTCATCGAAGATGATTATCATCCCCACATGCATATAACTCTAGTACTTATAAAAAAACAGAAATGGCTGCTACTTTTTGTTTCCTTGTCGCCGGCATTGATGGCCTACCTGGCCGTACTGTACAAGCAACTCTCCGGCCGTACGTTGGCGGATGCTGCGGAAGAACACTGTTTCAACAGTGTCTTCACTCCTCTCTCCGAGAATTTGCCGGAGTAGGTGATGGCCACCTTCCGCCGTCTTGACATCCTCCTCTGCCGCGTCTTCTGGGTGATCTCCCACTTTCGGCGTGTTTACCGCGTCATCGACGTAGTCCTCCACAATGATGTTGCACATCTCCAGGAGGCATGCCGTGACTTGGACAGCTTAATCGAGATGGCGAGCGACCAAGTAGACCAGGTCGAGACCCCTCAAGTAAGGGAATAGAGCCTATGGGCTCAATTCTTTTTGGTTCAATAGTCCGAGGGTCTTCGGGAGACACTCGAACGAGCACGTCAGTGGGTGGATGTATTTTAGGCTTTGTTCGATCACGAACCGTCCGCCGCCGCTGCCGCCGCCGCCTAGGAAGTATTGAAGACGGAGATAGTAGCTTATCTCCGCCACTATAAAACTTTGCTTATTTATAGGTTTCTACTTTTTTTTCATCTTTGTAAGAAGCGACTGGCCACACTGTTTGGCCATATGAAAATGCTAAAATGAAAAAAAAAATCTAGTTTGGAGGTGAAGTTACTATATTAATTATATGTTGAATTATTACTATATATATATATATATATATATGTATGTATGTATATATAATTAAAGCAAATTTTTAGCAGTATTTAAATGACAAAATTGACATATAAACATGTAATTTCTTCATGTGATGTAAGTGTATATACAAGATAATATACTTGAGAAAAACCATTTCATAGACGGTTCTATAATGGAACCGTCGGTGATATGGGACATATCACGGACGGTTCTATTATGGAACCGTCTGTGATAACTATCACTGATGGCTCCATAATAGAACCGTCTGTGATAAGTCTCTTTATTAGCGGCCGCTAGGGTTTGCGTCCGCTCTAACTCGTCACTCCCCAGCGCACTTACTCTCGTCCGTTCCCCTCCCCACCTCGACGCTGCCGCCCGTCTCCATTGCCATCGCCGCCGGTTGTGACACCACTTTGCACTACACAAGACACTCATATGATAGGAGTGTCTAATGTAGTGTCAGGGTGGTGCCACAACTACAGTGATGCCGCCACCCAATCCACTGCGCTACCACCTACACCAACTGCCTGCCCGCGTCCATGGCTTGGTTCTCCTGCTCGACCTCCTGCGCTCGGGCCCTAGCCCCCTGGTTTTGCTTTCCCCATCCTCCCTCTATTCTCCTCTCTGTTAGCTTAATGTCTTTTGTTGAGTTTGATTTATGCTTGAGCCTTAAGTTGTGTCCTGATGTTTGTGTGATTTATGCATGGTGAAGGAGACGAATGAGGGTTGTACTGGTGGTGGGGTCGCCGCCGTGGTTGCGCTGTACTGAGGTATCACCCTACCTTACTCCCTTTCTGTCTCTACCCTCCTTGCTCTGTGATGAAAATGGCTAGTGCTCTGCGATGGATGCCGAGGGCTACTACGTACTAGTGTGGTGGGTTTGGACACCCTTGGTCTTGCTGTCTTGCTGTTGAACTGCTTAGTGATGTTAATAGTCTTATACTGAAATTGAATTGATAATTAGTTCATATTAATAGTCCCCTTGCTCTGTGATGTAATGATGTTAATAGTCTTATGCTGAAATTGAATTGACAATTAGTTCATATTAATAGTCCCCTTGCTCTATGATGTAAACTGATGGCTATTGGTGTATGTGCATTCTGTGTATCTTGCTTAGTTCATGCTGTGGGTTCAGATTGACAAAAATGAATGGGGCAAAATGGGGGGTTTGGTTAATGCTCTCTGATGGGTACTAAGGGTTATTGATGCCGGTTCTTTGTGCTTGGTTGGCTTACATGGGATCGATGTGGTTCGGATAGGGCTTAGCTTCAATTAACTTTTCAGATTTGTAAAGGTTAGGCTAATTTGTAACCGTGTTCATGCTGGTCAGGTTCTCCTCCCTTGCATCCCAGGTACGTATACGTCCTACCATTCTATTCCTAATCTCTTCGATATAAAACCTCCAAGCAGTGGCTGCTTGTGCCTTTAAAACCAGCCTCATATATATATATATATATATATATATATATATATCGTTTATAGTCTCTTCGATTGGGTGCGTGAGGATGAGATAGGCGCCACGGGCAACCTCTCATCCGCACCTGCGTTCAAAATATTTGCAAGAGAAAGCGTGTTGACATACAATTACCTGGATATCGTCGATAGGTAATTAGACTTGACATCAAGGAATGGCTGGTTGCTAACACATGATGCCACTTCCTAGTCGGATAGAAGTGGATTCAAGCATGAATCATGTGTTAGAAACCAGCCATTCCTTGATGTCAAGTCCAATTACCTATCGACAACATCCAGGTAATTGTATGTCCACGTGCTTTCTCTTGCAGCCTTACTTCTTGAACTTGTAGGCTCGATGAGAGGTTGCCCATGGCAGTTATGTCATCCTCCCTCATGACCCCCCGAAAGTGTCTGGGACTACAAACGATATACATGATATATATATGAAGCCAATTTTAAAGGCACAAGCACCATCGCTAGAGGTTATATATATATATATATATATATATATATATATATATATATATATATATATATATATATATATATATATATATATATATATATATATATATATGATTTTCTAAACAAGAACCGCCTATAATAGAAAGTTATCATAGATGGTTCGTGTTTAGAACCGCTCAGGATAGACGATTATCACAAACGGTTCGAAGTTAATAACCGTCTATGATAGCATGCATCATGCATAGCCCAAAACCGTCTGTGATGACCTTATGTCATCACTGACCCATAAACTCAGATGGCTTCGGAAACCGTCTGTAATGACGTTTTTAAACCGTCTGTGAAGACCTTTTCTGTAGTTGTGACCGGTATATCCGACCTAAGCGCAAGTGTACAACCACATGTGTTATATATGGGGTAGCCTTAGCTAATTAAGTTATCGAGAACTGGCCTTGCATGAGGGGTAGGCAGGAGAGGTGCGAGCATGTTCGATTGCTAACATAACAACGAATGCCTCACTCGGACGGGAATACTGGGTGATGTGACAACAAACACAGCACTGAGATGGGTATGCCTGGGTTCAGTGAGGAACAACATTTGACGGGCTAAGTGCAAGGTTAGGGCTAGATGATGTAAAGGCTTCGACATGTGCTCTAGACTACTTACCTAAGGTAGTGAGCGGTGGCATCGCCGGGTGCCAAACAAACTAGAGAAGTCGTGTAGTGTGTGTAAAGTTGTACACCTCTGCAGAGTGTAAATCTATTATAATAGCCGTGCTCGCGATGATGAGCGTGCTAAGTGTAGTATTGCCGGGTATAATCTTGATTTGTCCAAAAATTGTCTTATCAGAAAAGCATGGGAAATGGTTTGTGATTTATTTGAGGTAACTGCCATGTTGTGGCTAAACATGAAATGTTGCTCACAGCCGAGGAGGATGGCGAGTTGTAGTCGTTATTATTGGTGATTCATTCAATTACTTATTACTATCCTGTTATCTATTTAAAATGCTATTTCCAAATTTCGTTGCGGAGTACTAATGAATATTGCAAATAAAATCTACGTAATGCAAAATAACTTGTAGCATAGAGCCTTCTCTTTGACTAGCCTTGCATCTATATAAACTTGTGATACACTACAAGTCTTGCTGAGTACACAAGTACTCAATCTTGCTTATGTTGTTGTTTATAGTATGAAGAAGAGCCAATAAGAGACAACGCTTTCTTCGCACCCAGGACCGGAGGGTTCGGTGACGGGTCTGTCTAGGACTATATACCTTGTCAGGTTGCCTGAGGGTTGGATGGACAAACCGCTGGGATTTTACTACTTTTGTCTTTATTTTCGCTGCTACTCCACTTTGTTTATTACTCATTTATATTTGGCCGATCGGCCCCTGGTGTTTGAACTGTATCGCTTAAGTTCAGTACCCTTTGCTTTACTTTACATGTGAATGTATGGATGTGAATGCCAATTATTGTGAATGTGTGTACTAGCCATTGATCATATGACTAGTACGGTACACATATAAGGTCTTCAAGTATTCCACGCCCGATGGTCTGACAGCGCTTGGTATCAGAGCTATACTAACTATATGACAAGCCATAGATAGAATGGCCGAGAGATTAGGACTTAGATTAAAACTGCAACCTAATCTAATCATAGGAATGATTGTGAAAACTTAAGGAGTTTTTGCTAAATCTTATCCCTCTTAGCATTCTCCTCTCATGTAAAGTCTCTCTTTTGGTCATATGTTCTTACCTTATTCGAATTAACTCTAGTTTTGAGAGATGGGATGCTATCTAAAAATAAAAGTTCTTAATCAACTTTTAGGACCTTAAAACTGAGCCAAAATGTTTTACAAACATCCTTAAAACATCCTACCCAAAGATCTCTTAAAGATCCCGGTGTTGGCACCGCAAGATGCTATCTTCTCCAAAAAATTTCAGAACATGTACTTGCTGAAATTATGTGTTGTAATATTCTTTAAAACCCTCCTACCCTCTTTTGGAGTTAAATTTATTGCTATTACCAAGGCCTAATAGTATGTGAAGACCAAGGGGTACTATGACCTAAGTTTTGGGCTATAGGAGATGGTTAGATAACATAGAGAATGAATAAGAAATTTGTGCTGAACTTTCCTTCCCTGTCTAATATCATTTCTTATCCATGTCTCTTTATACATGTTTACTAACTTCTCTTGTTCTTAAATTGTAGATGACTACCCGCTGGGAACCACAATGCCACACGAGTGCCTTTGAGGAAGGTACACTACAGCACACCCTTTGGGTGATGCTTCAGCACATCGAGTGGCCGCATATACCTTTGTATACAGTCTTCAGCATGCCCTCCAGTGCGGTGTCCATTAAGTATCTCACCCAGGTGCTCATCCTGAGACGTCATCATGGAGATTCCGCCTTTTGTTACTACGGGAGAGGCTCTACCATCCTGATGTCACTATACGATGAAGCCTATGCCGTCATTGTACGCCTACGACATGAGTTGCCAGAGCTGGAGGCCCCGTTCTACCATTTGTTGGCACGGACTACGGACCAGGAGGAGCACATCTACGGAGTAGTGGGTAGACCACTCCTCACTCCCCATAGGCACCTCACCGGTCTAATGATGTCTCTAGACGAATAGCTCTACCGTGTATCCCACGAGTTGATGGAGGCTCACCAGAGGATCTCCCTACTCAAGGACAACATCGCACCACTGGTGGCCTAGGGGCACTTCTCGCTAGAGCTGATGTACAGAGAGGATGTCGTACTAGTGCCTACCAAGGAGCTACCAGGACCCGGCATCCCCATCCGGTCCGACGTCCGATGCCCCCGCGTGTCTATGTTTGGCCGCCGCTAGATGACTAGACTGAGGCAGATAGTGTAGAGCTCACATGTGGGGCTCTGCGTGAGCACTTTTGGCATTTTATAGGTCTAGAGTTAAGTGGGATGTAGCTGTATAATTTTTGTAATCTTCTACTTATGTTGGTTTAGTTCCTTCTTTTGCAATGTAAAAGCAACGAGCATGTGCGCCATGTAAAATTTGACCCTATGTTTAAATTTCATGTGTGCTGCCCTTATGGTTTAAATGCATTTTCAGTTTGGTCAAGTTAAATTGTTGGGATGAGAATACCTGCTGACCTATTTAGCTTGTGCTTATTCCCCCTTGTCTTGTGTACATTTGTTAAGCTACATTTTGTATGAACAGGATGCCTGTGACACACTTAGTTCGCCAACTCATGGGAACGGGAGCTGCCTCCGGATCGCAACAACCAAGAGGCAAGGTTCCCACACCCGCACAACCCAATGTGCAGCATCCATCTACACCGATGCTAGCTGAGCAACCTTAGCCCGCAGCTGCCGCCACCGTTGAAGAAACTTTGCCGCAATCACCCACCATGGCACAAGTCTTGGCCATGATTGATCAAGGAAGGTAGACCAACACACTTTTGCTCCAGCAACTAGTGTAAAATACCGCAGCCCTTGGCACTGCCGTTGGAGAGAACGGAGCTACTACCAATTGGCCACCGTCAAGGATGGGTGAGTTCATGCTAACACAACCACTGACCTTCACTTCAGCAGCTGATCCTCTCGACGCGGACAATTGGCTCCGCTCTGTCGAGAGCAAGTTAGTCATTGCCTAGTGCACTGATGAGGAGAAGGTGTTGTACGCATCTTACTAGCTTCAGGGCGCAGTAGCTGCCTGGTGGGAGAATCATCAGGCTATCCTACCAGAGGGTCAGACTCTCACCTGGGCCGCTTTCAAGGAGGCATTTCGTAATGCCCACATTCCCTCAAGCATCATGGACATCAAGAGGCGGGAATTCAATGAACTCCTCTAGCGTAACTAGTCAGTAATTGAGTTTCTCCACCGCTTCAACTACCTCGCCCGCTATGCAGCGTCCAAGATACCTAATGAAGGGAGAAAGATTGCTCTCTTTCAGGAACGTCTCAACGATGAGATGAAATGGTCACTTGCTGCCCACGACGTTCCCAGCTTTCAGGATCTGATCAACAAGGCTGTTCGGGTTGAAGATAGCACCTAAGTAGTAGTTGAGAGCCACAAGCGCAAGTGGCTTGCCCAAAAGTCAACAAGCAGTAGTGCGCCCGGACCACGCGTTTGGCAATCAACAAACGCACGTCCTTCAGCACCACCACCTCCAAGATTCCAAGCTCAAGGTCCTCGCCCTCAGCAAGCCACGGTTCAGCAATATAACCGTGTAGGACAACCGTCCGGTACACAAAATCAGACATTAAACGTCACTTGTTTTAGCTGTGGCGAACGCGAGCATTTCGCAAACATGTGCCTGAATAAGAAATTTCTAGCACCGTGACCTCAACCTCATGGAATCCAGCAGAGACCCGAGGGCCTCGCACGAGGTCAAGGAGGGCAGCAAGCCCCTAAGCTGATGTGAGGGTGGCCCGATCTTCCGAAAGGTAGTGATAAGTCGATTGTGGAGAACACGACGTTGATGATCCAAAGGCTCCGACCAAAACAGATCGAATCCCTCGCAATCACTACACCACTACTCCGATGGTTATCAACCGTGCCAAATGTGGTTGACCTCGCCAAGAAGGCTATCTCCTGCAAGCGAATTGAGAACACAAGCAAGAGAGTAGAAGATGCAATTTGAAATTGCATTGCGAATAAATCTTTAAGTTCATAAGTTGGGGTTCCTCAACCGAACGTGCGGTGAGACTGCTAAGCAGAATAATCTCTAAAGAAAAACCCAAGGAAAACTAAAGGGGTGTGACCTCCTTAAATAGGGGAGGGGGAAGCCTCACTTAGCTAAGGAATTAGAGACAATACTATTCACGGTACTGTTCATGTGAACAGTACGTCTACGGTACGGTTCACGTGAATAGTACCATGAAAAGGGCGGCCCGGGGGGGCAGTTAGGGGGATGGTCAGCCAAAATAACCTAAAGTGGTGATACAAGGCCCTCGGCCCAATGTAAAGGTGTCGCAGCACCATGGATAATAAGCCTAAATTCATCAGCCCGATGAAGTAGACTTGAATGCAGCCGAATTGGTGGAGATGGATGAATTAGGTGAAGTCCTTATTGTGTTCCTCTTGCCGTGAGTTGGCTCCTCCTCTCTATGATTCCTAAGAACAATAAAATGACAAGTCTTAGGAAGTATCGGATTCTCAGCGGAAATATTATTTACTCCTAAAAATGAGTTTACCTGATAGTTGAGCTGATGAGCATGTGCCCGAGTAACTGAACCTTGCACATCATTCATGGCATTAGCAAGAGGAGTGTTCATATCAGTAGAAGTGATGTCCTCATCATCCTCCCCTTCTTGAATTGGTGTTGTCCTCAACTCAAGCGTATCCTTCGCACCCAAGAGAGGTCGCAAATCTACAATGTTAAAGGTGGGGCTAACCCCGAAATCTATAGGAAAGTCTAACCTATATGCATTATCATTAATACGTTCAAGCACTCTAAAAGCACCATCTGCACGAGGCATGAGTTTAGGCTTTCAATTCAGGAATCGTTTTTATGCAAGTGTAACCACACAAGATCACCAGTGTTCAAAGTAACATGCTTAAGGCCCCCGACTACCAAAGAACTTTATATTTAGCATTCATAATCTCAATGTTCTCTTTAGTTGTCACATGCATCTTAAGTATCAAATCAACGACGTTGTTAAGATCAAAATTTATTTTCTCCGGTCGAAGAGGCAACAAGTCGATAGGTGCACGAGGTATGAAACCATAAACAATCTCAAAAGGGTACTTCTTTGTGGTAGAATGCAACGAGCGATTATAAGCAAATTCCACATGAGGCAAACATTCCTCCCACATTTTAAAGTTCTTTTTAAGCACAGCCCTAAGTATAGTAGACAATGTTCTATTGACTACCTCAGTTTGTCCATCGGTTTGGGGATGACAAGTAGTGGAAAATAATAGCTTAGTCCCCAACTTAGCCCACAAGGTTCTCCAAAAATGACTAAGAAATTTAGTATCACGATCTAAAACTATCGTATTCGAAATATCATGCAAGCGAACAATTTCCTTAAAGAACAAATCAAGAACATTTGTAGCATCATCACTTTTATGACATGGTATAAAATGAGCCATCTTAGAGAATCTATCCACGATAACAAAAATACTATCCCTCCCCTTCTTTGTTCTAGGAAGCCCTAAAACAAAGTCCATAGAAATATCTTCCCAAGGTATGCTTGGAATAGGAAGAGGCATGTATAAACCATGAGGATTAAGTCGTGACTTAGCTTTTTGGCATGTGATGCAACGGGCAATGAAGTGTTCGACGTCACGCCTCATCTTTGGCCAATAAAAGTGGTGGGTCAGAATGTCTTCGGTCTTGTTCACGCCGAAGTGACCCATCAATCCTCCTCCATGTGCCTCCTGTAAAAACAAAAGACGAACGGAGATAGCCGAAATGCATAGCTTGTTAGCACGGTACATGAACCCATCATGCACCACAAATTTATTCCAATAGCACAATACATGAACCCATCATGCACCACAAATTGATTCCAACCCTTTCCCTCTTGATAATTTAGCAACATATCTTTAAAATCAACATCATGCACATATTGCTCTCTAATCCAAAGATTTTGAAGTCAATTTGTGAAAGCATGGTATATCTCCTAGACAATGCATCAGCTATTATATTTTCTTTGCCCTTTTTATGTTTAATGACATAGGGGAAAGACTCAATAAACTCAACCCACTTAGCATGTCTGTGGTTCAGGTTGGTTTGACTTTGAATATGCTTCAAAGATTCATGATTAGAATGTATTACAAACTCTTTGGGCCATAAATAATGTTGCCATGTTTTCAAAGTTCGAACTAGAGCATATAATTCTTTATCATAGGTAGAATAGTTCAAACTAGGACCACTTAATTTTTCACTAAAGTAAGCAACATGTTTTCCTTCTTGAATTAACACACCACCAAGACCTATGCCACTAGCATCACATTCTAATTCAAAAGTCTTGCTGAAATCAGGAAGTTGAAGCAAAGGGGTGTGTGTCAACTTATCTTTGAGAGTGTCGAAAGCTTGTTGTTGTATGGTGCCCCAAGTAAAAGAAACACCCTTCTTTGTAAGCTCATTCAGCGGTGCAGCCAGGGTGCTGAAATCCGAAACAAAACGCCGATAGAAACCAGTGAGCCCAAGAAAACTCCGTACTTGTGTGACCATTTTAGGAGTCGGCCAACTCTGCATAGCGACGATCTTGGCTTGATCAACTTCAATGTGCTGTGGAGTAACAACATAGCCAAGAAAAGAGATTCGATCCGTGCAAAAGGTGCACTTCTCAAGGTTACCAAACAAACGTGCATCTCTCAAAGCATTAAAAACAGCACATAAATGATCCAGGTGTTCTTCATATGACTTGCTATAGATCAGAATATCATCAAAATAAACCACCACAAATTTTCCAATGAAAGCACGCAAAACTTCATTCGTCAAATGCATGAAAGTGTGAGGTGCATTAGTTAAACCAAAAGGCATCACTAACTACTCATATAGCCCGAACTTAGTTTTTTTTTTTGAGGAAACGGCAAGAGTGCTGTTATTGCATTAAAGAAAGGAGAAGTTCACAAAACAGAATGGGGTTTTAAAACCCCCAAAAAGAAAAAGACACACACACGCAAACTATTTACAAGCATCACCCTCTCCTAAGTTAGCGCACCAATGTGAGTATCCTCCCTATCTCGCAGATAGGTCTGCAGCTTGATTGCCCGAACTTAGTTTTAAATGTCGTTTTCCATTCATCTCTCAATTTCATTCTAATCTTGTGGTACCCACTACGCAAGTCTATCTTTGTGAAAATAATAGAACCACTCAACTCATCAAGCATGTCGTCTAACCTAGGAATAGGATGACGATACCGTATTGTGATATTATTAATGGCTCTACAATCAACACACATACGCCAACTACCGTATTTCTTAGGAACCAAAAGAACAAGAACAACACAAGGACTAAGGCTTTCCCGTACGTACCCTCGATCCAAAAGATCTTGGACTTGTCGCTGAATTTCCTTAGTCTCATCTAGATTGGTCCTATATGCCGCACGGTTTGGCAAACTCGCTCCCGGAATTAAGTCAATTTGGTGTTCAGTCCCTTTAATAGGTGGCAGTCCCAGGGGTATCTCAGTTGGAAACACATCCTCATATGCCTGCAAAAGGTTAGTGACAGCAGACGGCAAAGAGCTAGATATATCATCAAGTGAAAATAAAGCATATTTGCATATCAAAGCATAGCATGTCATATCATTATGAAAAATTTCAGCAAGATCAGATTTGGTTACAAGCATGACACAACCCTTTAATTTAATTCCCTCAGTCCTAGAACTAGGTGCCAACTTCTCTTTCTTAGGTGGGAAAACATTCTTTAGTACTTGCTGATTTTCATATTCATGTTCAAGCTCTTTCTTCTCATTTTCAGCTAGCTCTTTATCGTATTTCACAATTTCAGTAGGTGTCAAAGGTAGCAAAGTTATTTTCTTTCCTTTGTGCATAAGAAAGTACTTATTACTTCTACCATGGTGAGTTGCATTGGTATCAAATTCCCATGGACGACCTAATAAAAGTGAGCAGGCTTGCATAGGCACTACATCGAAATCAACAACATCATGATAGGAACCAATAGAAAAATGCACTCTCACAGATTGTGTTACCTTCACTCATCATTGTTGTTGAACCAATCGAATGTGGTACGGTGAGGATAAGACGGTGGTCAAGCCAAGCTTCTTGACCAATCCTGAATCCACCAAGTTATTACAGCTCCCGCCATCAATTATGACACGAACATGTCAATCCTTGACGATGAGGAACATCTGAAACAAATTATGACGCTGTAGATTCTCCTTTTGCTCCCTTTGAGTGCTCAATACTCGCTGCACAATTGTGGTCCTATAATTCTCCGTAGCTGCAACACCTAAAATTTCCTCGCCATCTCTATCTACCTCATGATCATCATCATTACCTGCAAGGTTAGCTGCAAGAGCATATTCATCCTCAACATCACTAGCACTTACATAACCACCGTCCTCTGTCGCAATGTATGCTCGTTGACTTGGGCAATCTCTCATGAAGTGCCCCATCCCTTTACAACGGTGGCACACAATGCCCGTCGTACGACCTGTGAAAGCAACCGATGAAGAGATCTGTGCTGGTGCCTGCACACTAGTAGATTTGCTCATCTCGGGTGCACGTGACGGTGGTGGTGGTGCTGTTGAACGCGCCCTACTCACAGAGGGGGCAGCAGACCGAAAAACAGGAGGTGGGGCTGTCTTGGCTTGCCCCGGCATTGATCTCGATGTAGGCGTACTTCCAAAGTTTCTCCTAGTCCTTTGTTGGCTACCCTACAATTCCTTTCCTGCCAAACAAGCAAGCTGGAACAACCTATTGATATCGTTATACTCTTTGTAATCAACTATGTCCTGAATTTCATGCCTTAAGCCCCATAAAAATGAAGCATCTTATCCTCCTCATCCACTACAACATTACAACGCAGCATGCCTATTTGTAGTTCTTGATAATATTCCTCGACAGATCTATTACCTTGGTCTAAGCACTGTAATTTCTTACGCATATCACGTTTAAAAGTAGGAGGAACAAATCTAGCATGCATAGCTACCTTCAATCTATCCCATGTATCAGGTGCTAAGCTAGAATTAACTACTTGATTCCACCAAATGATAGCAAAATCTTTAAATTCACTAGTAGCTTGTCTGACTCTATGCACTTCAGGAACTAGATGGGAATTAAATTTTTGTTCAACTGTCATCTCCCAATCTAGATAAATTTCAGCATCATAAACACCCACAAAAGATGGTATGGTAAATTTAACTTTAGCAAATGGGTCATTATTAACACGAGCATTGTGGTGCTGAAAATTATTGCCTTCGATACCGTAACAGTTGTGATGTAGGCGGTGTCGTTGACGTGCATCTTGGGCAGCAAGAGCAGCGCCAGCGTCGTGGTTTTGCCTCTCATGATCATCTCCCTCCTCAAAATCTTAGGCTGCATCGTGATCATACTCGCGTCCATTGTGTGGTGGCCGATTCACTATTCTTTCAAGACGTGTAGTGAGTGCTGCAATACTATCATTGATTGAGCGCTGCAATGTAACCATAGTAGCTTGAAGCTTTCTATCGATGTCCTCATTAATGGTAGTGCATTGATCATCCAATAGCATCATGAGTTCTCCCTTTACAACACACTCTTTCTCATCAGTCACCTGTCATGGTTTGTAGAAAACAAAAGATAACACAAAGGTATTATCCCTATCAACTACTAGATGGTGGAAGGTGGAATCACACACTCTCAAACATCTTACCACACTCTTACAAGTGTTCTTACCAATGCAGTAGGTGGTACAACTAGTGGCTGCTTCGTGATACTGTGTCGAGCGTGGGTACGATTGCAAGAGGGGACCTGTTCTGATCAAGAGTAGGTGGAGCTTGGAAGGCTTCAATATAGTAGAAAGGATCAGCAATAATCAGATCAGTTAATGCAAGTTGAAAAATTGTTCAAAGTACTAGTCAAAGTTGCTGATCCTAGCCGAATCAAAGCTAGCTAATCGAAGCAATACTAAGAGATGTGTATGTACACACACGCAATGATCAATGTGACTTGATGTAAGCAAAGGAGAACCTCACAACAAGTGCTAGGAGAGACACTAGCCAACTACTCAAACTTCTTTCTAAAGGCACATGATTGTTTGCACGATGTAGAGCACAAAAGACAGCAATATCGGTACAATGTAAACAGCCCTCTAGATTGAGCAGAGACAACAGCTAGTCTCAAATGATGAAAAATCAAAGTTTTAAATGGCTTATGCTTGTTTGAAAGGTTTCGATGAGATCTACAACTTTGCAGTTGAGGCGAACCCCAAATTCCAAATGGAAGAGTGAAAGAATCGGCAAAAACAGAAACCAAAAATTTCTGATGCGAATTCGAGGCCAAATATGGCCGATTTTGGGGGTGTTGGAGGGCAACCGATGCTAACAGTCATTTTATTGGATGTGCGCCATCGTTAGCTTTCCAAAAAGTCCAAAAAAATTGAATTCCGACTCCGTATGCAAAAGTTATGCCCATTTACTGATGGTGTGTCGGAAACGGACTCAAATTCGTTTCAACCTCAAGTTGAAACTGTTATAACTTTTGGTCCCTAGGGCCAAACATGCCCAAATTTTTTGTGGAGGCTTGTGGATGTATGAAGAAGGGCTCCACCAATTTTCACTATATTTGGCAATGGTTTGTTGTAGTTTCCAAATTTCAGAAAAGATGGACTCTCTCTCTCTCTTTTGTTTCTTCTGTTTTTTTTCTCTATTTTTTTGGAGGCCGAAATCAACTCTCTCTCTCTCTCTCTCTCTCTCTCTCTTTCCTTTTCCTCAAAACTGAAAACAATATCTCTTTCTCTCTTCCTTCGTTTTTCTTCTTTGGAACAAACCAAAATCACACTCTAGGGTTTCTCTTTTAACTTCCTTCTTTCTGAAACAAGTCTGGCGGTGAGTATGATGTATGCCATGGCAAGGAAAAACAACGGAAGGTAGGCGTTGCGGTGCCGCGGTGGTGCTGCGGTGTCTCGGCGACAGAGGCAGCGGGAGGCAGGCCTGCAAAGCCAGGGGAAAACGACGGCAGGGTGACTACGGCAGGCAAAGGGGGCCTCGATAGGGCACGCAGAAGATGGTGGATGCAAAGAAGCAAAAGCGAAGGGCGGGATGCTGGGTTGCCGCGAAAGTAGGGATGATGACCTACTGACTTGCGACAAGGATCAAAAGGGGGTTGCGGTAGGAGATTGGTGGTGATGAACTTGCGGTAGAAGAACAGATTGGAATCAAGATCAAGCTACGCGAGAAAATCACGAGATGCAACCAGACAATGATGAACTAGACACACGACAATGTAACCAAAAATTCAACAAGAAAAATACCGAAAATAAAATTGCAATGGCTCAAAAGGGTGATGGGACAGCGGAAGAACACGATGAACATATTATTTTTGTAGGGCTAATTTTCTGGAGTTTTAGGACGATGAACATAAACTAATCTAAAAGGGGAACAATTGTGATTACCTAACGGGCAACCTTTGCTCTGATACCAGCTGATGTGACGGTGGCCCGATCTTTCAAAAGGTAGTGATAAGTCGATTGTGGAGAACACGACGTTGATGATCTAAAGGCTCCGACCAAAACAGATCAAACCCCCCACAATCACTACACCACTGCTCCAATGGTTATCAACCGTGCCGAACACGGTTGACCTCACCAAGAAGGCTATCTCCTCCAAGCGAATTGAGAACACAAGTAAGAGAGTAGAAGATGCAATTTGAAATTGTATTGCGAATAAATCTTCAAGTTCACAAGTTGGGGTTCCTCAACCGAACGTGCGGCGAGACTGCTAAGCCGAATAATCTCTAAAGAAAAACCCAAGGAAAACTAAAGGGGTGCGACCTCCTTAAATAGGGGAGGGGGAAGCCGCACTTAGCTAAGGAATTAGAGATAGTACTATTCATGTGAACAGTATGGCTGTGGTACTGTTCACGTGAATAGTAAGCATGAAAAGGATGGCCCGGGCGGGGGGACGTTCAGGGGGATGGCCGGCCTAAATAACCTAAAGTGGTGATGCAAGGCTCTCGGCCCAATGTAAAGGTGTCAGAGCACCATGGATAATAAGCCTAAATTCGTCAGCCCGATGAAGTAGACTTGATTAGAGCCGAATTGGTGGAGATGGACGAATTAGGTGAAGTACTTAATGTGTTCCTCTTACCGTGAGTTGGATCCTCCTCTCCATGATTCCTAAGAACAAGAAAATCACAAGTCTTAGGAAGTATCAGATTCTCAGCGAAAATATTATTTACTCCTAAAAATGAGTTTACCTGATAGTTGAGTTGATGAGCATGTGCCCGAGTAATTGGACCTTGCACATCATTCATGGCAGTAGCAAGAGGAGTGTTCATATCTGTAGAAGTGATGTCCTCATCACAAGCCATCTCGAGGCTTTGGACATGGCCATCTGAACCATACGACCGCAGAAGAGGCTGATGAATCGCCAGATGTGGTGACGGGTACCATTCTCGTCCACTTAGTACCTACATTGGCATTATTTGATTTTGGAGCATCTCATTCTTTTATCTCTAAGAAGTTTGCCAAGCAACAAGAACTAGAAACTACATCTCTAAAAAGTATTATGGTAGTTCACTGACCTTGGTCCGTCATGAGGACAAAACTTGGATGTCTAGGTGTTCAAATTGAAATAAATGGGGTGGGACTTAAGGTCAACCTCATTATAATAGATACACCTGGGTTAGATGTAATACTTGGGATGGACTGGCTAGCCAAGCACAAAGGAGTAACGGATTGCGCAGAACAAACTATCTCTCTTGTCAACTCTGACGAAGAACACGTCGTTTTTACCTCCATTTATACCGCCCCATCGTAGCAGCCCACGCTAAATTCCATCTCAATCCCAGAGCTTAGCCAAGTGCCTTTAGTATGTGAATATCCCAACGTACTTCCAGATGAATTGCCAAGAATGCCGCTGGATCGCAACATGGAGTTCGTCATCGATTTAATACCAGGGACATCTAACGAATTAGCTGAACTGAAGAAACAACTCAAGGAGCAGTTGGACAAGTGATTCATTTGCCCTAGATCATCTCCATGGGGAAGCCCCACTTTGTTTGTAACAAAGAAAACGATACCATGACAAAAGGCCGACTACCATTCTCTAAATGAAGTCACCATCAAGAACAAATATCCCCTTCCGAGGATTGATGACTTGTTCGATCAAATGAATGGCGCCTGTATCTTCTCCAAGATTGACTTGAGGCTTAAATATTATCAACTCAAGGTTAGACCGGAAGACATTCCGAAGTCCGTGTTTACCACAAGTTACGGTTTATACGAGTACACTGTAATGTCTTTTGAACTGACTAATGCTCTCGCAAATTTCATGAATCTTATGAATAAGATCTTTATGGAGTATTTGGATTAGTTCGTGTTAGTCTTCATCGATGATATTCTCATCTACTCCAAGACCACAGAAAAACACGAGCAACACTTGAGGATGGTGCTCGACAAGCTGCGTGAGCATCAACTGTATGCCAAGTTCAGCAAGTGCGAGTTTTGGCTTAAGGAAGTTAGATGATTAGGCCATGTCTTATCTGAAGGAGGCTTGGCAGTAGATCCGAGCAAAATACAAGATGTCTTAGCTTGGAAATAACCCCGCTTCATTCCTGAGGTCCGAAGTTTCCTCGGTTTGATGGGATATTACCGTTGGTTCATCGAGAACTTCTCCAAGATTGCATGACCAATGACACAATGTAACATCCCCAAGTTCTGTTACCAAAATAAAAGTAAATAAAGTTATTATTTTATTGGATTTTCTGAAATTTGAAAGAGTTTCATTGCTTTATTTGAATTTCTGAAGTTTTAAAAGTCAAAATTTAAAATTTATTGAAGTCTTTGAAGTTTTCTAGGATTTAAAGAGAAAAATAAAAATTTAATTAATTTCTAGAATTCTTTTCTCGATTCTAAAAGCTTTTCCTTAATTATTTTAAAGCTAAACAAATTTAATTGTAAAACTATTACCAAATAATAGTTGGAAACATATTATTTAAATCCAAAATGTATCAGAGAATTTCTGTGAATTTTCTCATGATTTTTGGATTTTATTTGCTATTTTCTAAAGCCCTTTTTAATTAATGATTTTTGGATTTTATTTGTTGTTTTCTAAAGACCTTTTCAATTAACTAGAATATTTAAAATGTTAAATCAAAGAAATCGCTCAAACAGTCCTTGGGCCTAAACCTCTTCGGCCCACTCCTGTTCCTCACGCGCACAGCCCAAAACGGCCTGCTCCTCACGCACGTTACATCTCCAAACCTTTCGACCGTCGGATCTAAATCCAACGGCTGCCATGCACCAGTTACTTTCCTATTCATTCTTTCTCTGCCAAGTGGGGCCACGGAGCCACGTCATCTCATCACCCTTCTTTCCTTTCTTCTTCGCGCAGACTCCGCTCGCCTCTGCCATTGATGCGGCTCGGGATGCTTCCACGCTCGGCAAAACCTCCATCAAATCGCTGATTCTTCGCGCGCATTAAAACCCCATGACGATTTCGCCCCCGATTGCACCTCTCACTTTTCCTTTCTCTCCCCAATTTCGTGATCTTCGCTGGAGACACCGCACGGACGTCTTGCGCGCTACGTTGAACCAGCCACGCCCTCGCCCTATAAAAGGGAGCTCCGGGAGCGCCTTGGCCTCCTCAGCACAACGCCACCACCCATCGCCATCCCCCCTTCCTCTAGCGCCCTATTTTTGAGTTTCTTCGCCAGCGACTGAGGAAGCTTCCGCCTCCAAATTCGCCGCCATCAAGCCCTCTCCGGCCTTGTTGTCTACCTCTACGACATCGTCGCCTCCCCGCGGTCCTGGTGCGCGCTCTCATTTTGCTGGAGGATCTCGGGAACGCCTTCATTGCCATCCACCGAACCTCGCTGTCGCTAAACCTCGACACTGACAACCTCTCCGTCATGCTCCACCACTGAGGTGGTGAGCATCAGGTTTGCCAACTCCCCCTCTCGCGATTGCGCCCATTCACGTAGCTCGCCGCGGCGTAGAACGTCGGCGAGCTCGTCGCCGGCTTTGGCTCACCGTCGGGCTAACATGGCTTAGCCACGTCATTGCCATGTAAGCGCCACCTCAATGTAGGGTCCTACGTGGATCCGATGTGGCGCCACGTCAGCTCACCATAGCATCCCCACCTCTCGCGTGCACTATTGTGTGAGCCGGGTTCACCGTGGTCCATTCACCGGTCGTAGACTAAGTCAATTGACTAGAGGGCCCCACCTGTCAGTGGCACACCCATGCACAGTCACCGCTGATGCAATAATTCGGGTTTTCCTTTACAAAAAATAATTCAAGAAATTCAGAAATCCCCAAAATTCATCAGTTCATGTGATTTTCAAACTTCCCGAGGTTCGTTCTCCTTCATATGAACTCCGATTCCGTCCATTCAATTTTATAAATTCATATAAATTCAAGATATAGCTATATAAACTAAACTTATTTAATTTGGAGTTCATTTGAATCTTTATTTGAATTTGGATTGTTTACGTGTATGGATTTCGATGACTTCGGACGACCAGATTTCGACGCCGTTTGAGAGCAACTAATTGAGTAAGGCAAGTTATACCTTTGATCATATTTGATCCCATTATTTAAAATTATTTAAATTCTGTTTTAAATTATTGCATGCTTATTTATATTCAAGTTAATTTAAATTTCTGTTTTAAATTATAGTTATGCCTAAATCCTTTGTACTGCCAATCTTCACATTGAAAAAAACCTACCTTAAAACCTTAGATGAAAATCTAGTTTATGCAATAGTATGAACTAGAACATTTTGGAAAAATTATGCTTAGCCATGCTTAGACCTGAAATATTTGATTTGGGGAATTTCAGCCAAAAATCAAATGTTGTTTAATTTTACCCTTGGCACTGGTGTGTCATGGGAGTTTACAAATGTTTTGAAAAATGAAATAAAATAAAATGATGGTTTATACTTGGGCGAAATGGTTGTTTGGATGTGCATGTTGATGCACAGGCTCAAGCTGGTTAAGGTTGAGGCCCAAGGGTTATTTTGGAAAGTCGCCCAAGTTAGTTAAGGACCAGTCTTTGAGCGTATTTTGCTACGCCTCACCGTACCACCATAAGTCTAGAATGGGACCAACTAGGCTAAATAATTTGTATCCACCAATGCGAGTTACACCATTGGAGTGACCCATGAGTCGTGTCACTGGTTAAGCCATCGTGGACACGGGTCGTGTCGCTGGGTAAGCCGCCGTGTGGCGCAAGAGGGGGCCTGGGTGTGGCGGACTTGACCACTCTTAGGTGAAACCTTAGCGGGTGTAACTTACACTGGAGGATGCATTGTAAAGGCCTCGTGATAATATCTTAGTCGCACACCTTCGGAAGTGTATGGGCGGACAGTATAAGTTGATTATCTCTTGTGGGTAAAGTTTTACATCCTCTGCAGAGTGTTAAGAACTATTTGAATAGCCATGTCCACGGTCATAGACATGCTTAGCAAAGCCACTCAAAGTTAGACTTTGATTTTATTTTCAAAATATTTTGTAAAACAGTTTTTGACATGGATGGGTGCCCATGAGAAAAGTTATGGGTTGGTGCCTGTGTTTATACTGGTGTTAGGTTGGTGCCTACACTATCTTTATCAATTCAATTAAAACTCAATTTTAATTATTGTAAAATTTGAGCTTTTGAACTTAGTATTGTATTTAAATTGTCAAATATTGCTTTTGCACAAATAACCCTATAGGCCATCCTTTGTTATATCCATGCATGCATTAACTCTGTTATTGGGTGTAACTTGCAAGCACAGAAGTTGTGCTCATCCTTGCTTTGTGCAAATAAATTTCAGAGGAGAAGGACTTTGCTACCAGTATGGATCTCGACGACTAGGCCGCTACCCTAGTTGATTACCTGTGGCAGATCGGCTGGACTCCACTACTTCTTCGTCTTTCGCTGTGTTCTTTATTGTTGGCTTGTAAGCCTTTCTTGTAATAAACTCTGTTATTAATTATTATATTTGTGCGATCTATGAATGTTACCATATTTGTTTACTGTGTGAACTAGCTACTGATCATGGGACTAGTTCAGAAATGCAGAGAGGATTTGGGGTGTTAATCCTGGGTCCGATAGAGGTGGTATCAGAGCCATATCGACTGTAGGTCATGACCTAGTTAGAATGGCCGTTAGTTGAAAATTTTCAAAACTTATTTTGTATAATAAGAAAAATAATTTGTTCTCTCCTCATCTTGGTCATCTGTCTATCTTTAGCTTCTTCATAGCAATTCTTCCTTACCTAATTCTTTCTTCACCATTTTATAATGTTAAATGGATCCCCTTTCCCTTGAAAAATATCTATAAGATGGTCAACACGATTATTAAACCTTATGTTCAAGACTACAAGACATGAAGCCATCGAGAAAGTATCATCGTCTCTACCATCCAAGGACAACGGACAAGACTCATCGAAGATCACGATTTGAGCCAAGCCATATAGCATAAGTTTGCCAAGATTCATTCTATGTATTGAGTCGTTTCACCAGATTAAGAGTTTCAATCGGTAGAACATTGTTTGAAGCTTTTGGGTTGGTTCTTTCATTTGGGGAGTGTTGTTTCGCTCTATCCCCTTAGTTCTTCTTATTTGTCTCTTCCCTATCCTTTGTTCTCCTTTCCTAAATCTTTGGAGTAACCAACAGATAGTGAACACTCATCACTCTAGAAGTGGAACCAACACCAACCATGATGGAAGTGCCCCAATCAATGGACCAAAATGGCAGTAGATGATGTCTAATCAAAACCGTCTGATCGAACTACTCTCTCAGTCCATCAACAATAGTCAAACCCAACAAGCTGCAGCTTTCCAAGCTCCACCTCCACCACCCCAAAGGACCAGCATGTCATAGTTTATGAGGATGCGTCCACCGACTTTTTCAAGCAGCACAGAGCCCATGGATGCAGATGATTTGCTCCACGTGATTGGTAAGAAGTTGGATATTGCTCAGTGCATCGACCGTGAGAGGGTGTTGTTTGCTTCGCACCAGCTCATGGGACCAGTTTCTGAATGGTGGGACAACTTCAGCATCTCACATGCTGATACTCAAGCCATCACCTGGAATGAATTTGTGCGAGCTTTCCGCCATGCACATATTCCTTCCGGCATGACGACCCTCAAGAAGAAGGAGTTTTGCTCACTACGCCAAGGCAACCCCTCAGTGAACGAGTACCTCCACAAGTTCAATTAACTGGCACGCTATGCACCGGAAGATGTTACAAAAGATGAAGACAAGCAAGAAAGATTTATTGAAGGACTCAATGATGATCTATTCGTACAGCTAATTTCCCAGGATTATTCTGATTTCCAGCAGCTGGTCAACAAGGCGATTCGTCAAGAAGGCAAGCACCAGGATATGGAGAACCGCAAGAGAAGAATGGCTGCACAGAAGTTCAACCCTGTAGGTTTTCCTAAGGCCAAAGGGACTTCATTGCATCAAGTCAGATTCCAGCCAGCAACACCTGCAATAAACGACCCGGACAACATGGAGTCTTCCAAAACACCTGAGGATGGCCAACCACAGAAGGACCCATCCTATGTTGTGGGCATCACATGCTTCAACTGCCATGAGGTCGGGTATTTTGCTAGTAAATGTCCAAAGAAGCAACAGACAGTGAATCCAGCCAGCTTTGAAGTTCCAAAGGTCAACACCACGCAAGCAAGAAGGAAGCCGTAGAATTCTGGAAGAGGACGTCTGTATAACGTCATAGCTCAGGCCCCGTCCAATGAAAAGCAGGATGTAGACGACGTCAATTCCAGTTGAAAACCTTGTACCCCTAGCTTTCTTTCTAGCTTCTCCGAATCTCGGGGACGAAATTCCTTTTAAGGGGGGTAGTTTGTAATATCCCAAAGTTCTGTTACCAAAATAAAAGTAAATAAAGTTATTATTTTATTGGATTTTCTGAAATTTGAAATAGTTTGATTGCTTTATTTGAATTTCTGAAGTTTTAAAAGTCAAAATTTAAAATTTATTGAAGTCTTTGAAGTTTTCTAGGATTTAAAGTGAAAATAGAAATTTAATTAATTTCTAGAATTGCTTTCTGCGATTCTAAAATCTTTTCCTTAATTATTTTTAAGCTAAACAAGTTTAATTGCAAAACTATTACCAAATAATAGTTGGAAATATTTTATTTAAATCCAAAATGTATTAGAGAATTTCTGTGAATTTTCTCATGATTTTTGGATTTTATTTGCTATTTTCTAAAGCACTTTACAATTAACTGGAATATTTAAAATGTTAAATCAAAGAAATTGCGCAAATAGTCCTTGGGCCTAAACCTCTCCGGCCCACTCCTGTTCCTCACGTGCATAGCCCAAAATGGACCACTCCTCATGCGCGTTACATCTCCAAACCTTTCGACCGTCGGATCTAAATCCAACGAATGCCATGCACCAGTTTCTTTCCTATTCATTCTTTCTCTGCCATGTGGGGCCCGAGCCACGTCATCTCATCACCCTCCTTTCCTTTCTTCTTCGCGCAGACTTCGCTCGCCTCCACCATTGATGTGGCTCGGGAAGCTTCCACGCCCAGCAAAACCTCCATCAAATCGCTGATTCTTCGTGCGCATTAAAACCCCACGACGATTTCGCCCCCGATCACACCTCTCACTTTCCTTTCTCTCCCCGATTTCACAATCTTTGCTGGAGACACCGCGCGGGCTTCTTGTGCTCTACGTTGAACCAGCCATGCCCTCGCCCTATAAAAGGGAGCCCCGGGAGCGCCTTGGCCTCCTCATCACAGCGCCACCACCCATCGCCACCCCCCTTCCTCTAGCGCCCTATTTTCGAGTTTCTTCGTCGGCGACCGAGGAAGCTTCCGCCGCTAAATTCGCCGCCATCAAGCCCTCTCTGGTCCTATTGTCTACCTCTACGGCATCGCCGCCTCATTGCGGTCCTAGTGCGCGCTCTCATTTCGCTGGAGGATCTCGAGATGCCTTCGCCGCCATCCACAGAACCTTGCCGCTGCTAAACCTCAACACCGATGACCTCTCCATCATGCTCCGCCGCTGAGGTGGTGAGCATCATGTTCGCCAACTCCCCCTCTCGCGATTGCGCCCATTCACGTAGCTCGTCGCGGCGTAGAACGCCGGCGAGCTCGTCGCCGGCTTTGCCTCATCATCGAGCTGACGTGGCTCAGCCGTGTCATTGCCACGTAAACGCCACCTCAGTGTAGGGTCCTACGTGGATCTGATGTGGTGCCACGTCAGCTCAGCACAGCATCCCCACCTCCCGCGTGCACTATTGTGTGAGCCGGGTTCACCGTGCTCCCTTGACCGATCATGGACTAAGTCCATTGACTAGAGGGCCCCACCTGCCAGTGGCACACCCGTGCACAGTCACTGTTGACGCAATAATTTGGGTTTTCCTTTATACAAATAATTCTAGAAATTCGGAAATCCCCAAAATTCATCATTTCATGTGATTTTCAAACTTCCCGGGGTTCGTTCTCCTTCATACGAACTCCGATTTCGTCGATTCAAAATTTTAAATTCATAAAAATTCAAGATCTAGCTATATAAACTAAAATTATTTAATTTTTGAGTTCATTTGAATTTTATTTGAATTTGGATCGTTTATCTTGATATAGATTTAATTTACTTTTACGACCGTGATTTCGACGCCGTTTGAGAGCAACTAATTGAGCAAGGCAAGTTATACTTTTGATCATATTTGATACCATTATTTAAAATTATTTAAATTATATTTTAAATTATTGCATGCTTATTTATATTCAAGTTAATTTAAATTCCTGTTTTAAATTATAGTTATGCCTAAATCCTTTGTACTGCCAATCTTGACATTGAAATAAATCTACCTTGACACCATAGATGAAAATCTAGTTTATGCAATAGTATGAACTAGAACATTTTGGAAAAATTATGCTTAGCCATGCTTAGACTTGAAATATTTGATTTGGGGAATTTGAACCAAAAATCAAATGTTGTTTAATTTGTACCCTCGGCACTAGTGTGTCATGGGAGTTTACAAATGTTTTGAAAAATAAAATCAAATAAAATGATGGTTTACACTTGGGCGAAATGGTTGTTTGGATGGTGCATGTTGATGCACGGGCTCAAGCTGGTTAAGGTTGAGGCCCAGGGGTTATTTTGGAATGTCGTCCAAGTCAGTTAAGGACCGGTCTTCGAGCGTATTTTGCTACGCCTCACCGTACCACAACAAGTCTGGAATAGGACAGACTAGGCTAAATAATTTGTATCCACCAATGCGAGTTGCACCATTGGAGTGCCCCACGAGTCGTGTCATTCGTTAAGCCATCGTGGACACGGGTTGTGTCGCTGGGTAAGCCTCCGTGTGGCGCAAGAGGGGGTCTGGGTGTGGCGTACTTAACCACTCTTAGGTGAAACCTTAGCGGGTGTAACTTACACTAGAGGATGCATTGTAAAGGCCTCGTGATAATCTCTTAGTCGCACACCTTCAGAAGTGTGTGGGCGGACAGTATAAGTTGATTATCTCTTGTGGGTAAAGCTGTATAATCTCTGCAGAGTGTTAAGAACTATTCGAATAGCCGTGTCCACGATCATGAACATGCTTAGCACAGCCACTCAAAGTCAGACTTTGATTTTGTTTTCAAAATATTTTCTAAAACAGTAGAAAAACAGTTTTTGACATGGATGGGTATCCATGAGAAAAGTTATGGGTTGAAGCCCTGAGTTGATGCCTGTGTTTATGTTGGTGTTAGGTTGGTGCCTACACTATCTTTATCAATTCAATTAAAACTCAATTTTAATTATTGTAAAATTTGAGCTTTTGAACTTAGTGTTGTATTTAAATTATCAAATATTGCTTTTGCACAAATAACCCTATAAGCCATCCTTTGTTACATCCATGCATGCATTAACTCTGTTATTGGGTGTAACTTGCGAGCACAGAAGTTGTGCTCATCCTTACTTTATGCATACAAATTTCAGAGGAGAAGGCCTTTGCAACCGGTATGGATCTCGACAACTAGGCCGCTACCCCAGTCGATTGCCTATGGCAGATCAACTGGACTCCACTACTTCTTTGTCTTCCGCTGTGTTCTTTATTGTTGGCTTGTAAGACTTTCTTGTAATAAATTCTGTTATTAATTATTATATTTGTGCGATCTATGGATGTTACCATATCTGTTTACTGTGTGAACTAGCTACTGATCATGGGACTAGTTCAGAAATGCACAGAGGATTTGAGGTGTTAATCTCGGGTCCGACACATAGCTTCTGAAGAAGGAAAAGAAGTTCAAATGGTCAGCAGCATGTGACGCAAGTTTCTACGAGTTGGGGAAAAGACTCACAACAGCCCCAGTGCTTACTCTGCCTGATATACATAAAGACTTCACTATGTATTGCGATGCACCTCACCACAGCCTTGGTTGTGTGCTAATGCAAGAAGACAAGATAGTGGCTTACACCTCACAACAGTTGTGGTCTCATGAAGCTAACTATCCAACTCACGACTTGGAATTAGCAGCTGTGGTTCATGCTCTCAAGATCTGAAGACATTACCTCAACGATAATCGGTGTGAGATCTATTATGATCACAATAGCTTGAAGTACTTCTTAACACAGCTAGATTTGAACCTAAGGCAGCGAACATGTCTTGAACTGATCAAGACTATGACTTAGGCATTCATTACCAGCCTGGTAATGCCATTGCTGTAGCTGATGCCCTTAGTCGGAAGCTTCACTACATGAGCACATCAATCGAAGAAAATCAACCAGCGCTGCAAGAAGAATTCTAGAAGCTCGACTTAGAAGTGGATGATGAAGGTTATGTTGCTGCTCTAGTACTGCAACGTACCGTCGAGTCACAAATTCAGGCTACTCAGCTCAAGGACCCTATTATTGCTGACATCAAGCATGACCTGTAGAATGGCATAAAATCAGAGTTCACTGAAGACCCAATTGGAGTGGTTATGCGTGGACAACGGATATATGTCTCGAATGACTCTCATATCAAAGACTTAATTCTCAAAGAAGCTTAGAATTCGCCACTCTCCATCCACCCTGGAAGTACCAAGATGTATGAGGACCTTCGAAAATAGTTCTGGTGGCCTGGTATGAAGCGAGACATCGCTGCATATGTTGCCATATGCGACATGTGTCAATGTGTTAAGGCTGAGCACGAGTGACCATCAGGATTGCTTAGGCCTCTGCAGGTTCCACTACTACAAAAATGCTAATATCGACGCCATCACGCATTTGGTTGACCAAAACCGCTCAGATATATGCAATCACAATCGGTTTTGGTTTAGAGACCGCTCATGTTACTTTGTCTGCGCTAAAAACCGCTCGTGAAGAGGTAATATCATAGACGGTTCTTGTTGAAAACCGTCTGTGAAGTATCACAGACGGTTCTTGTTAATTACTTCACAGACGGTTCTTGTTAATAACCGCTCAGGATAATTCTACATATCACAAACGGTTTTCAACAAAGAACCGCTCAGGAAACATCACGCATAGCTTCTAACAATAACCGCTCGGATATTACCACATATCACGCATTTATTTTTGTTATAACCATCCGTGATAATATCGCCATGCCCAATGCGCATTTTCTTCTTCGCCGCCATCCACTTCGCCTCCCGATGCATCTCTTCGTCACATCGATCCGCCGCCTCGATGCGCTCTTCGCCTCACGCCCGAATTTATACCTTGTTTTATAAAAGGATCATCTCGCCATCAAGATGTGATCATCCCCACATACTTATAAAAAATACAGAAATGGCTGCCTCTTCCTTGTCGCCGGCATTGATGGCCTACCTGGCCGCACTGTACGAGCACCTCTCTCACTGTACGTTGAACCGTGCTACGGAAGAACACTGTTTCAATAGTGTCTTCACTCCTACGTCAGCTGAGAATTTGCCGGAGCAGATGACGGCCACCTTACGCTGTCTTGACATCCTCCTCCGCCATGTCTTCCGGGTGATCTCCCACTTTTGACGAGTTTACCACGTCATCGACGTGGTTCTCCAAAACGACGTTGCACGTCTTCAGGAGGCTTGCCGTCACTTGGACTGCGTAATCGAGGTGGCAGGAGACCGAGTCGACCAGGCCGAGACCCCTCAAGCAAGGGAAGAGAGCTTATGGGCTCAATTCTTCTTGGTTCAACAGTCTGAGGGTCTTCGGGAGACACTCGAACGAGCGTGTCAGCGGGTGGACGCATTTAAGGCTTCGCTCGCTGATGATCAGGAACCGTCCGATGCCGACACCGTCGCCTATGAAGTATTAAAGATGGAGATAGCAGCCTACCTCCTCCACTAGAAAAACTTTGTTTAATTATAGGTTTCTACTTTTTTTAATATAAACATGTAATTTCTTCATGTCATGTAAGTGTATATACAAGATAAATATACTTGAGGAAAAACCATTTCACAGACGGTTCCATTATGGAACCGTCTATGATATGGGACATATCACGGACGGTTCCATAATAGAACTGTCCGTGATATGTTCTATATCACGACGGTTCCATAATAGAACCGTCGTGATAAGTCTCTTTATTAGTAGGAGCCCGCCGCTAGGGTTTGCGCCGCCTCTAACTCGTCACTCCCAAAGACCGCTAGGGTTTACGCCGCCCTTACTCATCACTCCCAACAGATTTACTCTCATCCGCTCTCCCCACCTCGACGCCGCCACTCGACCCGTCCACCGCCGCCGCCTGTCCCCTATCGCCACACCGAGGTTGTGACACCACTCTACACCGCACAAGATCGTATGATAGTCGAGTGTCTTGTGAATTGTCGTGGTCGTGCAAGAACTACGGTGACGCCGCCACCCCGTGTCGCCTGCACCGCCATGGCTTGGTTCTCTGCTTTCGGCCTCCTGGCTTTCGGGCCTGGCGGGCTTTGCTTTCCCATCCTCCTCTATTCTCCTCTAGATCTGTTAGCTTAATGTCTTTTGTTGAGTTTGATTTTTATGCTTGAGCCTTAAGTTGTGTCCTGATGTTTGTGTGATTTATGCAAGGTGAAGGAGATGGATGAGGGTTGTGCTGGTGGTGGGGTCACCACCGTGGTTGCACTGTACTGAGGTATCACCCTACCTTACTCCTTCTCTGTCTCTACCCCCTTGCTCTGTGATGAAAATGGCTAGTGCTCTGCGATGGATGCCGAGGGCTACTACTGGTGTGGTGGATTTGGACACCCTTGGTCTTGTTCTCTTGCCGATGAACCGCTCAATGATGTTAATAGTCTTATCACGGAAATTGAATTGATAATTAGTTCATATTAATAGTCCCTTGCTCGTGATGTAATGATGTCAATAGTCTTATGCTGAAATTGAATTGATAATTAGTTCATATTAATAGTCCCCTTGTTCATGCCTGGTCAAGTTCTCCTACCTCTTGCACTGTGCACGCCCTACCATTCCATTCATAATCTCTTCTCTATAAAGTCTCCAAGTAGTGGCTGCTTGTGCCATTAAAACCGGCATCATATATATATATTATTCGTAGTCCCCAGCCACTTTCGGGGGGTCTTCCACGTAGCATGAGAAGGATGAGACAGTATCCATGGGCAACCTCATTGAGCCCCTACAAGTATAAAGAGTATGGATGAAAGGAGAGCGTCAGGACATCCAATTACCTGGATTGGACGTCACTATGTTCAAAAAGTGACGTTGATGCGCAACTACTCCGACTGGGAAGTGGCATCATCTATTAGCAACCAAAAATTCTTGAGCACGTAATTGTCTTTAAAGCCAACAAGAACACCAAGCAACAAGTTGAGAATTCTTTTGAAATATGAGAATGGTTGCTTGGTGTTCTTGTTGGGTTTAAAGACGATTACATGCTCAAGAATGGTTAGTTGATGATACGTGATGCCACTTCCCAGTCGGAGTACCTGCACATCAACATCACTTTCTGAACATAGCGACGTCTAATCCAGGTAATTGGATGTCCTAACGCTCTCCTTGCATCCATACTTTTTATACTTGCAAGGGCCCAATGAGGTTGCCCGTAGCTACTGTCTCATCCTTCTCATGTTGCGTGGACGATCCCCAAAGTGGATGAGAGACTACGAACAATATAATATATATATATATATATATATATATATATATATATGATGCCGGATTTAATGGCACAAGCAGCCACTGCTTGGGGCTATATAGAGAAAAGTCATCACAGACGGTTTCAACCACAAACCATCTGTGATAAGTACTTATCACAGACGGTTTGTGGCTGAAACCGTCTGTGATATGTACTTATCACAGACGGTTTCAACCACAAACCGTCTATGAAAGTATGCATCATAGACGGCTCAAAACCGTCTGTGATGACCTCATGTCATCACTGAACCATAAACTCAGACGGCTCACGAAACCGTCTGTGATGACGTTTTTGAACCGTCTGTGAATACCTTTTCTGTAGTAGTGTTCCTGAGTGGAAATGGGATGAAATCGGCATGGATTTCATAACTGGACTGCTGAAGAGCAAGAATGGACATGATTCTATATGGGTTATTGTGAATCGCCTCACCAAGGTGGCACACTTTATTCTAGTTCGCACCACCTACAATGGAGCCAAGCTTGTAGAGCTCGATATGAACAACATCATTCGTCTACGTGGTGTACCAAAAACAATAACCTCCGATCGAGACCCTCAATTCACCTTGAGATTTTGGGATAGTATGCATGAACTGTTGGGAACCGAGCTATTCTTTAGTACGGCATTCCACCCACAAACGGGAGGTCAAACTAAAAGGACCAATCAGATTCTAGAAGACATGTTACGAGTTTGTGTGCTATCCTATGGCACAGATTGGGGCAAATGTTTGGCATTGGCCGAGTTTTCCTACAACAACAGCTTTCAGTCAAGTCTCCAAATGTCACCTTTTGAAGCACTTTACGGGAGAAAGTGCAGAACACCCTTGGTTTGGTCAAAAGATGGTGAGAGATAGATCTTTGGACTAGCCATAATCCAAGAGGCACAAGAGCAAGTTGAAGCGATCAGAAGACGCTTGAGAGAAGCATAATCACGATAGAAGAGCTATGCTGATCGTCACCGCTGTGAGCTAACCTTCGAAGTAAATGATTATGTTTATCTCAAGGTCTCACCGCTACTAGGTATCCACCGCTTCCAAGTCCATGGGAAGCTGGTGCCTTGATATATCAGTCCATACTGAATCCTTGCAAGGAAAGGTGAAGTGGCATACTAGTTGGAGTTGACACTATAACTCTTAGATGTGCACAACGTGTTTCATATATCACAGCTCAAGAAGTGTCTTCGAGTCCTGACCGAACTGACTCAGTTGGAGAACATTGATCTCCAACTGAATCTGTCTTATCGGGAGCACCCGATCGGAATCTTAGATGAAGCCACAAGACATACCCACAATCACGCCATCAAGATGCTAAGGATTCAATGGAGAAACCATACCGAAGACGAAGCCACGTGGGAGCAGGAAGACCATCTTAGAGCCGAATTCCCCTCTTTCTTCTGCGAGTCTATTGAATCTCGGTGACGAGATTCTTTGTAAGGGGGTAGGTCCGTAACATCCCAAATTTAGGGTTTGTATTTCAAATGTATAAAAATATGATTATTTTAAAACTTTTGCTGCATCGCTTGGTCGTTCAATTTTTTTTGGATATCGAATCAGGGTTTTGTTGATTTTAAAACCTAAAACATCATTTTATGGAAAACATAAACTCTTGGGTTAATTAAAACAAAGTGAAATAAAGTGGGAATTTAAAATCTAGACCTATGATAATTACACTAAGTTTGAAATGGGAAAATTTTGTTGAAGCATACCTTGCAAAATTTCTTCACATCAAATAAATTAAAATGCAACCAAACAGAACCCTAAAAGATTTTTTGAGAAAATTTACTACAAATAAAACCCTAGGAAATTTTCTTAATGTTCTACACTGAAACCTGAGCCCCCCAATTTTTTTTAGAATTTTTGGAGTTGATTTGCTATGTCAAATAAATTCCTAAAACCTTAGCAATTTCCAATTAAATAAAAACTCAGAAAATCCTAAACCCTAACTTACCTTCCACTGCTGTGTGGACCCCACCTGTCAGGCCCATTGTTCCTTCGGCCGAGCCAGCCGGGCCGCATTGTAGCCCAACCAATTCGGCACAACTCTGTCCTCACCTCGTTGACCAGTGGAGCCCGTTGGCCAAACCCCTTCGTCCATGCGGCGCAACCCAAGTGCCAGCTCGCCCGCGCATGGAGACGCTGCGCCAGCGCAACACCCGGAGCTCATCGCCTGTTTTACCACACGCCATAGGTTTTCACTCCTCACGCGCATCGCCCGCTGACCTAACCATGCTTGCTCCTCACCTAACGTGTCACTCCGTCATTACTTTTGCCCATGCCAGTGCATCATGCACCGAAGACATCATCGGCACTCCTCACGAATTCATCACCCCGACACCTATAAAAAGCCATCCAAAGCCACCTGAGTGCCTCCTTTACCTCCCCGATCTCTCCACTTTCTTCTTCCCTCCTCATTTGAGCTCGAACTCGAGGGAGAGCTCGAGTCCCCATTTCTAGCCAGAGCGCCGCCTTGCCATTTTGGGCCTCCATGAACCTCCTTCTCCCTCACCTGCATCAGCTTGTCTTCGAGGGTTCCTGAAAACTTTCCCCTAACTTAATTGCATCTTTTCTCCACAGGATCTCGACATTGCCCTATTCTTCCTCACTTCTTGTAGAAAGGGTCACCTCCACTGCCACCTTATCTCTGGTAAGCCATTGTCCAATTACTAGCTTTGGCTCCATCTCCTAGCCTCACTGGTTTTTCCCCAACTGTTCTTCTCCGCCCTTGTGGCTCAGTCTAGCCCCTCCATGTGAAGGCCCTCAACGCCGCCGCTGTCCATCGCTGCCAGCCCGTCTCTGAGCCCCTCCGCACTCCCTCGTAGCACCGGTGAGTTCATAGTACCGCTTAAGAGCTCATGCGCGCGCTATTTTGGTTAATGTGTTGCTCAGTACGAAGTTGCATGTTTACCCGAATGGTGCCACCGCCAAATATCGCCATGCCACCGCTATGGATCACCGGAGATCTCACCGCATGCAAGCAGTTCACCTCGACCATGGCCTTCGCTTTGACCAACCAACCAAGATCGCCACGGCTCCGCTCGCTGGTGACGAGCGTGAGTAGCAACGTCACCGTGCTGCTCTGCTTGGTCTAAAGCTGACATTAGGATATCGGTTAGACAATATATAATTTGAGTGCGAATACTGCACAACTGCTAATTAGAACGATAGATTTTCTTGAAAGTTTATAAAAGGACAATATGATAAGTGTGAATTTGGGAGATTTATAAAAATATCCAAAGGCATGTGCCTCTGATATGTTGTATAAAAATAAAATGCAAAACCTAGTTTTTGATGCAGACGAGTTATATTATATTCTAAAAAGGGTGGGAAAGGAGTCTCACTCATAGATAGGGGGAGTGTCTCGCCCAGGTCAATTAAGGACCGAACGCCGATATATCCGACCTAAGCGTAAGCGTACAACCACATGTGCTATTTATGGGATAGCCTTAGCTAATTAAGTTATCGAGAACTGGTCTTGCATGAGGAGTAGGCACGAGAGGTGCAAGCATGTTCGATCGCCGACATAATGGCGAATGCCCCACTAGGATAGGGACACCCAGGTGAAGTGACAACAAACACAGTGCTAAGATGGGTATGCCCGGGTTCAGTGAGGAACAACATTCGACAGGCTAAGTGCAAGGTTAGGGCTAGATGATGTAGAGGCTTCGACACATGCTCTAGACTGCTTGCCTAAGGTAGTGAGCAGTGGCATCACCAGGTGCCAAACAAAATAGAGAAGTCGTGTACTGCGGGTAAAGTTGTACACCTCTGTAGAGTATAATTCTATTATAATAGCCGTGCTCGCAGTGATGAGCATCCTAAGTGTAGTATTGCCGGGTATAGTCTTGATTTTTCCAAAAACTGTCTTATCAGAATAGCCTGGGAAATGGTTTGTGATTTATTTGAGGTAACTGCCATGTTATGGCTGAATGTGAAATGTTGCTCGCAGCTGAGGAGGATGGCGAGTTGTAGTCATTATTATTGGTGATTCATTTAATTACTTATTACTGTCCTATTATCTATTTGAAATGCTCTTTCCAAATTTCGTTGCAAAGTACTACTTATGAATATTGGAAATAACATCTGCTTAATGCAAAATAACCTGTAGCACAGAGCCTTCTCTTTGATTAGCCTTGCATCTATATAAACTTGCGGTACACTACAAGTCTTGCTGAGTACACAAGTACTCAATCTTGCTTATGTTGTTGTTTAGACTATGAAGAAGAGCCAATACCAGACGATGCTTTCTTCGCACTAGGGACCAGAGTGTTCGGTGACAAGTCTATCTAGGACGTCGTACCTTGTTAGGTTGCTTAAGGGTTTAATGGGCAAACTGCTGGGACTTTACTACTTTTGTCTTTATTTCCACTGCTACTCTACTCTGTTTATTACTCATTTATATTTGGCTGGTTGACCGCTGGTGTTTTAACTGTACCACTTAAGTTCAGTACCCTTTGCTTTACTTTACATGTGAATGTATGGATGTGAATGCCAATTATTGTGAATGTGTGTACTAGCCACTGATCATGAGACTAGTACGGTACACACATAAGGTCTTCAGGTATTCCACACCTAGGATCTGACAAGCACTGTCTAAGCACAACCAGTTGTCATGTTCATTAAATCAAGGGAATTTTACTCATGTAATACATATCCTTAGGGCGATAAGGTATAACATGGAGTTAATAAACAAGGAAGGGATTTATATTGCTAATCAACTTTGGTATAACTATGCATCAACATTTAACATAGCATTTTGTAAATAATAACAGGCATGTAAGTAATAATTTAATTTGAAATACTTTGTATTTGAAAAGTAGGTTCAACATGACCAATGGTACAGACTTGCCTTACTCAACGATTGACATTTCTTGGTCTTGTTCTTGACATGAAGTAGTGAAAAATTCTTTTGGCGATGCTTGAATCTATTTAAGACAAAAATGAAGACTTAAAATAAATGCTCATAACACAAATAAATCCAAATTAAATTTAAATTAACTCCAAAAATTATGATTTTGGTACTGTTGGAAAGATATTGAAATTAGATAAATTTGAAAACAAAAATAAATTGATTTGGATTTACAATGAGGGAGAACGAGCCCTCCAAAGTTTGAACTCAAAGGAAAATCAAGAAATTCGGAAATTTCTGATAGGTGGGGTCCACCGGGATTTCCTTTTCTTTTTCTTTTATTTTTATTTAAGAATTAATACTGTAACTGGCAAGTAGGGTCCACTGCAGTTGTCATTTTATTTTGTCTTTATTTTTATTCGTGAAAACCCCGAGAGGTTGACAGTTGGGGCCACAGTCTGTTGGAGTTGGTCCATCGCTGGTCCACAAGGCTAGAGGGCCGACATGTCAGATGTTCTTGGTCTACGGACTGAGTCTAATTAACGCTTCTATACATAGGGGTCCACATGTCAATGACTCATATATTTACTAAGGTTTTAATTATATTTTCTAAATGATGCTAGGCCCACATGTCATACTGACATCACTAACTACTTAACGCTAATTATTATCTGTTAATACTAATCTTCTGGGCCCACATGTCAGCGATGGCTTTGTTTTCTTCTTCCTTCCCTATTCAAAACAGAGAGAGGGAGCATGGAAACTCCATGGATGGCCTTCGGCCAAGCTTTGTGTAGGTGCGAGGAGCCAATGCAGCGCACGACGACACCCAAAAGAGAGGGAGAAGGAGGGCGAGCGGGCAGGCTGTGATGTTGGCGCACGCGTGGGCCAGATGGGCCACATGAAAGAGAAAGGAAGAGGAGGGAGGCTAGTGTGCGGCTAGGTAGCGACGCGAGCGGGTTGGGGCAACGTGGGCCAAAGGGAGGGAAGGAGATAATGGGCTAGCGGTGGAGGGAGATTGGGCCGCGGGGAGGAGTTTCGTCCTGAAGAAGAGGAGAGAGGGAGAATCAATTTTTTGGATTTTGGTTTTGGATTTACTGAATTGAATTTGAATTGAAATCCAAATTCAGAGGAGTTTTTGTAATCCAATTGACTTGTAGGGTTTTGTGGAAATAATTTAAAGCAAGGATTTCGATTTAACTTTTGAAATGCGAACAAGTTTTTGTAATTTCACAAAATGCAACAAAAGTTTTTGAAAATCCTTAAAATTAAGGAAAATTTTGAGAAACTTAAACTTGGGTTGTTACAACATCCCAGTCAACGTTCGCGCCTCTTGACCCGACCTCCAAAATATGCACGACCAGCATAGCCGCCTCGACACAAGTAGTGGTGGTTGGATCTCGAGGAGGAAGCAGACCATGCCTAATAGCCACGACGAGCAGTATTCATGGCTAGCGGTGACGATAAGAGCTCGGAGAGGAAGTGGGCCATTGCCAATGGCAGCGGCAAGCAGCATCCATGGTGAGCGGCGACAACAAGAGCTCAGGGAGGCCACTCGACATGGTGAGCGGCAGCCGAAGCTCAGCGAAGTGGCCAGCCATGGCGCATGAGCTGCACGTCGCCATCGTGGTCGGCCGTGGTGACTGCGTGCACTAGGCCCAAGATTGGCAATTTGATGTTCTGGTGCACGCACGATAGGTTGGTGTAGTGGATGTGTCGGCAGTAATGGATGAGGAAGGGAGCAATAAGGAAGGGGGAGGAGGAAGAAAACATGGTTATACCAGAGGACTAACTGGCCAAAGAAAGGCCAAGAGCAAAGAACTAGCAAGCCAACACCATCTTCATCCCACTGCCAACACAAAACTAGCAAACCAAGCAAGCTTCCTGCCTCCACAAAGCTAGCACAAGCAAAGCAAGCCAAGCACCACCACCCTCCCACTGCCAAGAGCAGCAAGCCACAAACCCACTAATATCACCATCCCAAAACTATTGGGTCACGGGTAGGCTACGATAGCAACAAATTAAAATTTTCTACCACGTAAACCAGGAAGCCAAGCAAGTAGATGATCACAGATTGTTACCACTAGACGCGCAAAGCAGCGAAAGAAGGGTTGGAGCAGCTTGGTCCAACGTAGAGCGCATTGTTGTAGTGGTCGTAGTCGAACGTCCAGCATCGAGCACATTAGTGCGGTGGTCCTGGTCGATCTTCTCCTCCAGCGACCTATGCAGTTCTTTATGCAGATCGCGGATCATCCTCAAGCGCAACAGCAACCATAGTAGCGCCTCTACGGTATCCACACATCCAAGGATGGAACAACCATATGTCGGTGTTCTAGCACCAAGTCGCACGGTAGAGCTCTTAGGAAGATGGCGGCTAGGGTTTCGGTAGAACAACTCAACTCACGACTTTCGTGTGTCTTGTCTGTTACGTTCGCACCTCCCAAAGGCCTTATGCATCTCCTTATATAGTGCTCATGACGGATCCTATCTGAACACATTTGACGAATCGTATTTGTACTGGTTTGTTCCAATCCGTTAAGTGTGTGACCCTGTAGGTTCATGCGTAATCGGTTGTGACTCGGAAACCCTTTCCGATCATGAGTCGTTAGCGGTTCCTAGCAGGACATAATGATTCCCGAATACGCACAAATTATATCGAACGAACCTTAGTGCAATATGATCTACGACCAAGTCCCCATCACTTACGACCGTGTCCTATCTCTATAATGCACCAGCTTGTATTTGGTCATAACCATTCAGAACTCCTCACGACCAGTGTTTCGCAGCATCAGGATTTCGTTCGACCGGCCTACACACCAGCTCAGATCTCCATAATGACCACCAGAATCGATCGAACTAAGCAACCTACTCGTGTATTCTCCCTTTGCCTCACGATGTCTGATTGAACTCTAGGTGAGATGTTGTGTCATCCATGGATTGTTCAATACTTTCTCGATCGAGTGTCGGATAACTTCACGTGATCGAACACTTCGACCATTAGTGGCATGCCACGCACTTTCTTTATCCGACCACAACGAGGGGCCCAGAGGCATCTCTCCTGTTATGTTAGGAGGGGCAAATCCCATATCCGACCAATCACATTCCTCCGCATGTTTCATAGCATACCCGAAAGTTACCTTTATAACTACCCAGTTACGAGTAGCGATTGGCAACCCCTAAGAGTGCTATTACACATGATGGAAACCATGCTGATCTCAGGTCTAAGGATTATACATCACCATTGCTTGAGACCAGGTAATAACACATAGAATCATAACAATCTCAATAGTGTCTCAAGGTGGGTCAATCTAACCCCATGTTCTCTAACATGTGTTCACATTATTGATTCGATATCCCTATATCCATGACCGGTGAAACATGGTCATCAATCAATACAATGTGCTGGTCGATAGAGTCAATAGTGTTCCGGCCATTGACATCCGACCAAGGATACATTTAGAACGACATCATATAAGTTAAGAGTTTCACCAACAAGTCACATACTTGTTAATCTTCATAACCAATGATTCATTCAACGAACAGGATAACACATTATCCAATATTATGAACATAATGAAATATAATCATCTCTATGATTGCCTCTAGGGCATATTTCCAATAGTCTCCCACTTGCACTAGAGTCAATCATTAAGGTATCTAATACCGATAGCTCTTGTGTGCGCCTCATGCTTTGGCTGTGAGAGAGGCTTAGTCAACGGATCAACAACATTTAAATCCATATGAACTTTGCATATCTTAACATCTCCTCTATTCACTAACTCGCGAATAAGATGATAACGCCTGAGTATGTGTTTGGACTTCTGATGGGATCTAGGCTCCTTAGCCTGAGCAATGGCTCCATTGTTGTCACAGTAGAGATCCATTAGGCTCGAGGCACTCGGAACCACACCCAACTCAGCAAGGAACTTCCTTATCCAAACACCTTCTTTCGTAGCTTTAGAAGCCGCAATGTACTTGGCCTCCGTCATAGAATCAGTAACCGTCTCTTGCTTGGAACTTTTCCAACTCACTGCTCCTGCATTCAAAATGAATACAAAACCAGATTGCGAACGATAATCATCTTTGTTGGTTTGAAAGCTTGCATCGGTGTAACCATTTAAAATGAGCTCTTCATCACCGCCATAAATTAGGAACGCATCCTTAGTTCTTCTCAAGTACTTAAGGATGTTTTTCACAACTGTCCAGTAACCTTCACCGGGATCAGCTTGGTATCTATTCGTAACACTTAGAGCATATGATACATCTGGTCGTGTACATAGCATGGCATACATGATAGACCCAACAGCCGAAGCATATGGAATTCTACTCATTTTGTCTCGTTCATCAGTGGTCGTAGGACACTGACTCTTGCTAAGATTAATGCCATGTGCCATGGGCAAGAAACCTTTCTTGGAATCTTGCATGTTGAACCGTTTCAACACTTTGTCTATATACATATCCTGGCTTAATCCAATTAGCCTCTTAGATCTATCTCTATAGATCCTTATACCAAGAATATATGCTGCATCTCCTAAATCTTTCATTGAGAAACTATTTCTTAATGAAGTTTTAACAGATTCAAGCATTGGAATATCATTTCCGACCAGTACTATGTCATCTACATACAAGATTAGAAACACAAGCTTGCTCCCACTAACCTTTTGGTAAACACAAGGTTCTTCTTCGTTCTTGATGAAGTCAAACACTTTGACCACTTCATCAAAACGAATGTTCCAACTCCGAGATGCTTGCTTCAATCCATAGATGGATTTATTTAGCTTGCATACCTTTCTAGCTTCTTTTGGATCGACAAAACCCTCAGGCTGTGTCATGTACACATCCTCACTTAGTTTTCCATTAAAGAAAGCCGTTTTGACATCCATCTGCCATATCTCATAGTCGAAATATGCAGCAATGCTAGAATGATCCGAATAGACTTAAGCATCATGACAGGAGAGAAGGTTTCATCATAATCAACCCCTTGAATTTGTCTGAAACCCTTCACAACCAGTCGTGCCTGATGAATGTGAATATTTCCATCCATATCTATCTTTTTCTTAAAAATCCACTTGCACTCAATGGTCTTAGCACCATCAGGTGCATCAACCAATTTCGAAACTTGATTATCATGCATGGACTTTATTTCGGATATCATGGCCTCATGCCATGACTCAGAGTCTGGGTCCATCATCGCTTCCGCATAAGTTTTAGGCTCATCATTATTCAACAATAATACGTCATGCCCGTACCTTATAGGCAATAGACGTGGCCTTTTTGGTCTATGTGGGCCTGATGCCTCATCTACAGGTTCAACAACATTTTGTTCATCCTGTAGAGGTTCAGTGGGAGTTGGAACATTTTTAGATGGTTCCCAAATTTCTTCGAGTTGCACCTTGCTCCCACTGACTCCTTTGGAAAGAAACTCTTTCTCCAAGAAGACACCATTACGGGCAGCAAACAATTTGTTATCAACCTAATTATAAAAATAATATCATTTAGTTTCCTTAGGATACCCCACAAAGAAGCGCTTATCGGACTTGGGTGTGAGTTTGTCAGATGTCAAACGTTTAACATAGACATCACATCCCCAAATCTTTAGAAAAGACAAACTATGACCCTTCCCAGTCCTATCTCATATGATGTCATATCTACTAATTTAGATGGTACCCTATTCAAAGTGAAAGCAGTAGTTTCTAGAGGGTAACCCCAAAAATACAACGGTACATCTGATTGGCTCATCATGGATCGAACCGTGTCCAATAAGATCCGATTACGCCTCTCGGACACCCCCATTCCATTGTGGAGTGCCCGGTGGTGTAAGCTGTGGAACAATTCCACATTGTTTCAAATGATCACCAAACTCATGGCTCAAAAACTCACCTCCACGATCAGATCATAGAGATTTGATTGTCTTGCCCATTTGATTCTGTACCTCATTCTGGAACTCCTTGAACTTTTCAAAGGATTCCGACTTGTGCCTCATTAAATAGATATATCCATATCTACTATAGTCATCGGTGAAAATAATGAAGTACTGAAAACCACCTCTAGCTGTCGTACTCATTGGTCCACACACATCAGTATGTATGAGTACCAACAGGTCAAACGCCCTTTCACTCCGACCAGTCAAAGGTGTCTTGGTCATCTTTCCGAGTAGGCAAGACTCGCATGTTTCAAATGATTCCAAATCAAATGAGTTTAGAGTTCCATCATCATGGAGCTTTTTCATGTGTTTCTCACTTATGTGACCCAAACGACAATGCCAAATGGAAGTGGAATTCAAAACATTAGGCCAAAGCCTCTTTGCATTAATATTATAGATGGGTGCATCATCAAGATTTAAAATATACAACCCGTTCAAAATAGGAGCATAGCCATAAAACATTTCATTCAAAAATATAGAACAACCATTGTTCTCTATTATGAATTTATAACTCTCTACCATCAAACATGATGCAGATATGATGTTTCTACTTATGGCTGGAACATAATAACAATTATTTAGTTCCATAATAAATCCTGAGGGCAAAAGTAGTGGCAAAGTCTTGACGGCTAATGCAGCAACTCTTGCTTTATTCCTGACGCGAAGATCCATTTCACCCCTTGCAATTCTCCTACTCTTTGTTAGACTCTGCATCGAATTGCAAATATGAGCAACCGATCCGGTATCAAATACCCATGAGTTAACAGAAGAGTTAGCAAGAAAAACATCTATAGCATTAATACCTAAAGTGGAGGGTTTAGTTCCACCATTCTTTTTCAGATCAACCATGTATTTCTTGAAGTTCCTTTTCCAATGTCTCGGTTCTTTACAGTAAAAGTATTCATTCTCTTGAGTCGGGCCAGACTTACTCTTGGGCTTAGGCTTGTTAGTTTGGATCTCATCCGAAACTTTCTTGCCTTTACCTTTGACCCTAGTCTTAGCCTTCTTCTTGAAGCTTATACTCTTTTGCACTATCATCACATGACAGTTGCTTTTCTTAATGTTGTCCTCTACAGTCTCAAGCATCATATGCAGTTCGGTGAGATTCTTGTCTAAGCCATTCATATGGAAGTTCAGAATGAACTACCCATAGCTTGAAGGTAGCGAAGCAAGAATCAAATCTGTAGCAAACTCTTGGCTAAGTGGAAAACTAAGTTTTTTCAAGCTCTGTGTGTAACCAACCATTTTGATCACATGAGGGCTCACCGAACTTCCCTCAGCTAGCTTACTCCCAAATAATTTCTTTGAGATCTCATATCTCTCAGTTCTTGCTTGAGTCTCAAACATGCCTTTGAGCGCCTCGATCATATCGTAGGCCTCTATGTTCTCAAACTACTTCTGAAGGTCTGAGTTCATAGCAGCAAGCATGAGACAGCTAACATCAAGGGACTCATCACATGCCCTTTTATAGGTAGTTTTAAGAGCAGTAGCAGCATTTTCAGCAGGCACATCTGGAATTGGTTCCTCTAGAATATGTTCCTTTTCATCTTGCCTAAAAACAATTCTTAGGTTGCGGGACCAATCCGCAAAATTTGTTCCATTGAGTTTTTCCTTATCAAGTATCGAACGTAATGCAAAACGGGATGTAGGTACAGCAGTTGGTGTCATGATCTATAACATAGAATATGCAAAGCTAAGACATATGTTCAAGTAACTTCTATTAAACAATTTAATAAAGGTACTCCCACTAAATACCATATCCCTCTTATGACATTTTAGTGATTCAGGATCCATAATCAGTTAATCTACTAGTGAGCTTTGGCATCACTGCTAGAAGACTAGTGAAAACGGTAAGCAACCCTTTGCTAATCATATCTCTATATGACTCTTGTTGTTGGGCAGCATCTCCATGCTCCGGCACCCAACCCTATGCCCCAAGGTCCATAACCGTTATGATGACCTTGTCAAGTTTAACCAATGCTATGCGTGTAAGTGTCCAACACAAACCCATCTAGTCAATGAATATCAATGGCACTCTGCTTTAGCAAGACCTACCATTAAAATACATGACTTTGGATGGTGTAGCCAATTGGGAGGGCATCAATTTAACTTAATATTACGTGAGGGAATTTTACTTCTACCATGTTAAAATCATTTAAATAACATGCATAGAAATAAATGAACAGGAATATAAGGGCATTCACAGACAATCAAATTGCATTGTGATATGTATGACCCTTCCACATGGTAATCTCCATCGCCATGCATCCTATTCGCCATGTCTCCAAGTGGTCGACTCCTCCAAGTACTCCCACTAAGCCATTACTCCTAATAGCACTAGTAAAGAATCACAAGGAGTAAAGAAGCATCATAAGTCGACACGCAGGCCGTTATACAAATATAGACAGCCTTGGGCTGCAATAAGCATGACAAGCAGGTCATGAATATTACACACATACATGCATCTTATACATTATGGGTCATACTATTCACATCAATCCCTACCAAAACAAGTTATGCACAGAATCCAATTCTATCGGGCGACACGAACACATACTACGTATAGCGCGCGGTACGAATACCCAACACAGCGGTCTTGGTCGAGGGCAGAGCTCTCGGAAACTTTTTCCGAGACATGAATCTTATTCACATAACCGAGCCATGGAAATCATCAGATTAATCATATTAACCCTATTCCGAACCAATCCGATTATTGCCTTGATACGACCACACACTATGGCATACTCCGATGGCGGAATTTCGACCGGTAGGAGTGATATGCAGTAAGGTCGTGAACAAGCACAATAAACCATCTAATTGTTGGACCCGGGATTAACACTCCCAAATCCTCTGTGTATTTCTGAACTAGTCCCATGATCAGTAGCTAGTTCACACAATAAACAAATATGGTAACATCCATAAATCGCACAACTATATTAATAATCAATAGAGTTTATTATGAAAGAGGCTTACAAACCAACAATAAAGAACACAGCGGAAGACGAAGAAGTAGTAGAGTCCAACTGATCTACCACAGGCAATCGACTAGGGAAGCGTCTTAGTCATCGAGATCCACACAGCGAAGTCCTTCTCCTCTGAAATTTATTTGCACAAAGTAAGGATGAGCACAACTACCGTGCTCGCAACTTACACCCAATAACAGAGTTAGTGCATGTATCGATGTAACAAAGGATGGCTTATAGGGTTATTTGTGCAAAAGCAATATTTGACATTTTAAATACAATACTAAGTTCAAAAGCATAATTTTTACAATAACTAAAATTGAGTTTTAGCTGAATTAAAAAAAGCTAGTGTAGGCACCAACATAACACTAACATAAACACGGGCACCAACCCGGGGCTTCAACCCATAACTTTTCTCATGGACACCCATCCATGTCAAAACTGTTTTACAAAATCATTTTGAAATCAAAACCAGAGTCTAACTTTGAGTGGCTTTGCCAAGCATGTCCATGACCGTGGATATGGCTATTCGAATAGTTCTTAACACTCTGCAGACGTTGTACAGCTTTACCCACATGACATGAATTCTCTAGTTTGTTTGGCATCTGTCGATACCACCGCTTACTACCTTAGGTAAGCAGTCCAGAGCACGTGTCAAGGCCTTTACAAAGCGTCATTCCACCGCAGTCTCCCCTCGCTAAGGTTTCACTCTCTTTGGGCAACAACCCACAAGATTTGAGCCCCCTCTTGTGCCAGGTGGGACTAATGTAGGTCATAACATGACTACCCACCACATCTGAAGGGAACGACCACGGTGAAACATTGCAAATTAGTTGCTCAGGTCCCCTCCCCATACTCAGGACATGTGGTGGTACGATTGTGGCTTAGCAAGATGCGGCTCGAAGACTGGTCCTTAAGTGATCCAAAAACCCTGGGTCTTAATCTTGCCCAGATTAAGCCCGTGCATAAACCTGCACCTACCAACCATCCAAATTTGCCCAAGTCCAAACCATCATTTAGTTTTATTTTATTTTTCAAATCATTTGAAAACTCCCATGACACACCAATGCGATGGATACAATTTAAACAACATTTGATTTTTGGCTAAAATTCCCCAAATCAAATATTTTTGGTCTAAGCATGGCTAAGCATAATTTTTCTCAAAATGTTCTAGTTCATACTATTGCATAAACTAGATTTTTATCTAAGGTGTCAAGGTAGGTTTATTTCAATGTCAAGATTAGTAGTACAAAGGAATTAGGAATAACTATACATTAAAACGGAATTTAAATTAAATTGAATATAAATAAGCATGCAATAATTTAAAACAGAAATTAAATAATTTTAAATAATGGGATCAAATATGATCAAAAGTATAACTTGCCTTGCTTGATTAGTTGCTCTCAAACGGCGTCGAAATCTGACTCTCTGAAGTCGTCGAAATCTATACGCGAAAATAAGCCAAATTCAAACAAAATTCAAATAAAGATTCAAATGAACTCCAAATTAAATAATTTTGGTTTAGTTAGCTAGATATTAATTTTATATGAATTTATAAATTTGAATTGACGAAATCGGAGTTCGTATGAAGGAGAACGAACCCAGGAAGTTAACAAATCACATGAAATAATGAATATAGGAATTTCTTAGAATTATCGAAAATACTTTTCTGAAGAAAAACTAGATTACTGCGTCATGGTGACGTCAGTAGCCAATTTGCTTTTTGGTTAAAAAGATTGCCACGTCAGCGATGACGTGGCGACACGGGGCTGCCACGCGGGCTGTTGGCGCTGACGTGGCACACGTGTGGCGCCTATGTGGTGGTGCCACATCAGCGAAAACCGGTGGCGCTCTCGGCCCTAGGGTTGCCGGCGATTGGTGGTGCAGCGGTGGCCGGCGAGCACACCAACAGGTAGAGGAGATCACGGGAGTCTAGGGCTCACCTTGGTGGGGCTAGGGCATGAAGGGTTCGCCGGTAGTGAGGGCGACGGCGGCGACGAGATCGGGTTTGTGGTGGCGCGGTGGCTCCGATGGCGCTCTAGCAGGGAAGACGCGCGCACTGGGTCGGCGGGGTTGCGGCGAAGTCGAAGAGGGGGTCGAGGTGGCCGAAGCGGGGTCGACGACACCGGAGAAGACGATGGACCAAGCTTCGGTGGCACGATGAAGAACTCCAAATTCAGGCGAAGGAGAGGAGCAAAGGCTAGCGTTTTTTAGGCGTTGAGGTGAGTTGGAGAAGGGGCTCCCGGGCGCACTTATATAGTGGTCGGGGAGGTGTGGAACGGTGTACGGTGCAAGAAGCCCGAGCGACATCACCAGCGGTGATTGGGAGATTCGTGCGAAGAAGGAAAGGGGTGAGGCCGATACGGGCGTGGGATTGAAGGGAGCATTGAATGCGCGCAAACGTGTGAGGAAAAGGCGGCGGAAATGGCGGTGGCGAAGGAGTTCCCGCGTCTGACAATGGCGATAAGCACGCGCGGCTGTGCGAGGAAGAAGGGAGCGGGGTAGAAGAAAACGCAGGCGGGTCCACCTGTCGGCTTCGGTGAGGAAAGGAAAGAAAGAAACGGGTGGTGTCTGGACCGCACGATTTAAATTGGACGGTCTACATAAATGGGAACGTTCGGACTTGACCCAAGATGTCACAGGATAGGGCCGTTTATCTTTGATCCGACGGCTGACAAGGATTGAAGCGATAACACGTGGGATGGCTGGGCGATTGGGCCGTACGCACGCGTGAAAAGGATTGGGTCGAGCCAAATTTGGCCCAAGGACTGTTGGAGGGATTTCTAAAGGTTTAGTAATTAAAATAACTCTAGAAATTCAAATAAGCTTTAGAAAATAGCAAGTAAAATGCAAAAATTATGAGAAAATTCACAGAAATTCTGTATTTATTTTGGACTTAAATAAAATAATTCCAACTATTATTTGGTAATAGTTTTTGCAAATAAACTTGTTTAGCTTTAAACTAATTAGGGAAAAGCTTTTAAAATTCCAAAAAAATCCAAAAATTAATTAAAATTTTATTTTTCAACTTTAACTCAAATAAAACTTCAAAAACTTTAATAAATTTTATTTTTGACTTTTAAAACTCCAGAAGATTAAACAAACTCTTTCAAATTTCAGAAAGTCCAATAAAATAATAACTTTATTTATTTTTATTTTGGTAACAGAACTTTGGGATGTTACACTAGTCCTTTTGAGCTCATACCTCCTCGTAAACCCATGTACTACCACCGAACAATCGATCGATCTCATCGACCAGGGCCTAAATCGTTCCATCTCTATGAACTAATCTAAGTAACCAGACCCGACCCGTAATAGATCCAATCTACTACAACCACATATCAACTATATGCGACCGATCTAGATCAAACACTACACAAGATGGCTCTGATACCACTGTTGGGTCACCGATAGGCTACGATAGCAACAAATCAAAATTTTCTACCACGTAAACTAGGAAGCCAAGCAAGTAGATGATCACAGATCATTACCACCAGATGCGCAGAGCAGTGGAAGAAGGGTTGGAGCAGCCTGGTCTAACGTAGAGCACGTCGTTGTAGTGGTCATAGTCGATCATCCAGCGTCGAGCACGTCGGTGTGGTGCTCGTGGTCGATCTTCTCCTCTAGTGACCTCTACAGTTTTTTATGCAGATCGCGGATCATCCTCAAGGGAAAAAGCAACCGCAGTAGCGCCTCTACGGTATCCACACGTCCAGGGAAGGAACAACCATACGCCGGTGTGCTAGCACCAAGTCGCACGGCAGAGCTCTCAAGAAGATGGCGGCTAGGGTTTCGGTAGAACATCTCAACTCATGACTTTCGTGTGTCTTGTCTATTACGTTCACACCTCCCAACAGCCTCATGCATCTCCTTATATAGTGCTCGTGATGGATCCTATCCGAACACATTTGACGAATCAGATGTCTGATTTGGATTGTTCCAACTGCTAAGTGTGTGACCACAGAGGTTCATGCGTAATCGGTTGTGACTCAGAAACCCTTTTTGATCATGAGTCGTTAGCGGTTCCTAGCAGGACATAACGATTCCCAAATACACACAAATTATATCAGACGAACCTTAGCGCAATATGATCTACGACCAAGTCCTATCTCTATACAACCAATTCGTATTTGGTCACGACCAGTTCGTAACTCCTTATGACCCAGTTTCACGCACTCTGTCATTTTGTTTGACCAGTCTACGACTAGCTCGTATCTCCATACGACCAGTCCGTAACTGATCGAACTAAGCGACCAACCCGTGTATTCTCCCTTTGCGTCACAATGTCTGGTTGAACTCTAGGTGAGATGTTGTGTCATCCATGGACTGTTCAATACTTTCTCAATCGAGTGTCGAATAACTTCATGTGGTCGAACACTTCGATCACTAGTGGCATGGCCACGCACTTTCTTTATCCGACCACAACGAAGGGCCCAGAGATATCTCTCCTATTATGTTAGGAGGGGCAAATCCCATATCCGACCAATCACATTTCTCCGCATGTTTCATAGCATACCCGAAAGCTACCTTTATAACTACCCAGTTACGAGTAGCGATTGGCAACCCCTAAGAGTGCTATTACACATGTAGGAAACCATGCTGATCTCAGGTCTAAGGCTTATACATTACCATTGCTTGAGACCAACTAACGACACATAGAATCATAACAATCTCAATAGTGTCTCAAGGTGGGTCAATCTAACCCCATGTTCTCTAACATGTGTTCACATTATTGATTCGATATCTCTATATCCATGACCGGTGAAACATGGTCATCAATCAATACAATGTGCTGGTCGATAGAGTCAATCGTGTTCCGACCAGGGATACATTTAGAACGACATCATATAAGTTAAGAGTTTCATCAACAAGTCACATACTTGTTAATCTTCATAACCAATGAATCATTCAAGGAACAGGATAACGCATTATCCAATATTATGAACATAATGAAATATAATCATCTCTATGATTGCCTCTAGGGCATATTTCCATCAAAACCACCGGAGAGAGCAACCGGAGAAGAGGAGCAAAGGCGAAGGGGAAGACTGGCAGAGCCAGGACGACAAGCGACACCTAGAACCGTCGACAACAACCAAGACGAAGCCTGGCCGACAAAAGGGACCAGAACCACCAAAGAAAGAACCATCATCATCACCCCACTATCATCCTTAACCCCAAAACCAACCAGGCCAAGAAACCACCATCTTTCTCCCCCACAGCCATTTTTGCCCAAAAATGAAGCCACAATATGAACAAGAAAGGCATAGAGAGTGCTCATGGCACAATAACCCCCAATATGAACTACACATGCACCGAGAGCACCCTTAGAAATCATCTTATCACCAAACCCACCATTTTGCCCCATTTATTTTTCTCAATTCGAACCCACATCATGAACTAAGCAAAATGCACATAATGCACATACACCAATAGCCCTCAGTATCCATCATAGAGCATTAACCGAACCCACCACTAGCACCATCATTCATCTAGGCCATCACAAAGCAGGGGGGAGAGGTGGAGAGAGTAGTTTACCTCAGTGCAACCACGGCAAAACCACCACCACCGGTAGTAGCTCACCCCATCACCTCCGTCATGCATGCATGAATATCAGTGAATCCCCATCCATATCCTTCACCATGCATCAACCCATCTCCATTTCATTTACCATGCATAGTCAACCAATCAACCAAAATCAGTAAAATGAATCAATACTTGAATCAAGCTCACACATAAATGACCAAATTAACAGAAGGGAGAATTAGAGCAAAGAAAGGACAAACCATGTACAAATCACAACCCCCAATTTCCGAAAGTCCATTCACAGAGCCAGATATGAACGAGGGCGCAGGAGCGGGTTGAGCCAGAGGCACGGCGGCCAAAGGCCGAGCCGCGTCGCGCTGGAGGTGAGGCCGAGCTAGGGTGGCAGGGCCATGAACCTGAGAGAGAGAGAGAGAGAGAAGAGGCGTGGTGGCGGGCACAGGAGGTGCCACTAGCGGCGGGGCGATGTCATGGCGCCATGAGCATCATTCGGCAGGAGCAAAAAGGCTCCAGGTAGCAAAAAGTGAAGAAAGAAATGAAGAGGAGAGAGGAATGGGATCCACTGGCCATGGTGAGTGGTGGCCGAAGCTCGGCGAAGCGGTCGGTCATGGCACATGAGCTGCACGTCGCCGCCGTGGTCGGCTGTGGCGACTGCGTGCACCAGGCCCAAGCTTGCCAATTTGATGTTCTGTTGCATGCACGAAAGGTTGGTGTAGTGGATGTGCCAGTGGCAATGGATGAGGAAGGGAGCAATGAAGAAGGGGGAAGGAAGAAGAAAACATGGGTATTTTGGTCTAAAATTGTTCATAATGGCATATTTCAAAGAATTGATACTTTTCAATGGCATATATCGAATTTGAAACTTTGTCGTGGCATATCTCAAAACTGTGAACTTTTGAGTGGCATATATCGAAATAACCCAAATAAATTAGCTAACAAAATCACAAAAAAAAAATTATTGATAAAAAAATCACAAAAAAATAATAAGAACGTGAGCTTTAGTTAACTAATTGGTCGATAGTACTATTCCTCAATGTGACCTAACCAATTGTACTATACTGAAACATATATAGAACTAGAACATCAACACCAACTAGTACATTGTCAAGCTGCTAGCAACCCCAGCCCACAAACAAGCATACCACTAAAAGGATTCATGTATATATACACATGCAAATTAAAATGCAAGTCATCCATGGGTCACATGCATGGTTGCACCCATCGAATGGGAGAAGGTATAATTAATACTAGAAGGCAACCTGCGCCAAATGGCGCGGCTGTTGCTGTTGCATGCGGGCGGCAATGTTATAAACTAATTAATTCCTTTTTGGACATTATGATCTAACATATCACAGTGCATAAACCATATCTGTTAAAAAAAGATGAATACACCGAACCGCAAATTAGAAATGCGAAAACTTATGACATTGTATGGCAGGCAATGGTAGTAGGAACCATATTGTCAAACAATGAAGACATAGCTATGTACATACACTACTCTACAAAAAATAGGTCATAAGCATCAGACAAAGTGATCTGTAAAAGAAATAGGAATAGCGTCTTATTGAAAATATAATTGTTTGGTTAGAGGAAGCAAAAAGTTTGGTGTTATTTTGGGAACTAAAGTAAAGCCATAGAAAAGGTGTAACCATGTGAGCAAACACACAGTACATAGAATTAACCAATTTAAGCTAAAAGATGGGTAGGTTTGAAGCCATTATAGGCAGATGCAACTACTATTTGACTGTGTTGTGCTATCTGAAACGAGTTTGAATAGTCTCATACGGAATTGGAGTTCATACGCAAGCGCACTTCTAGAATGATAAAGTCGAAGGTAGATTGAAAGAACCAAAAATTTGAAGACAACCAAGCAAATAAGATGTAAAAGGAATTCCACTCCACACTGAATTAGGGAAATCAAAGCACAACTTTGTTATTCCCATCAAACATGGATGTCAAGATAAGGAACAATATAACTTTTTTTTAATCTATCCACCAGCATATCACAGCTGGCAACAATACTATATTCAAATTGAACATCTCAGCCTCCTCATCTAATCATAAAGAGCGACCTTGCTATCCGCTAGAGAGTAGTCCAAGGATACAATTAGAACCATATGGAAATAATTAGTTAGCAAATTCATTTTAGCTAGTTGGTGGCAGTGCGATTACAACAATTTTGTTCTCTCCAAACTCAGCTATAAGATTGCATCACCTCTAGCCTGAGAAGCATTTCCAGTTACTTTGCAAGATCCCTACAAATAAAAAGTCCTAAAGAGTATATGTGCTCTTTTCTATTTGTACCTTTTATGCAATCCTTATCTGTAGACCATTCTTTGTGATTTTGAGTCTTTAAATAGCAAGGCTTAAAGATCTATCTACATAGGTAAACAACTCAATATAAAATCAATCAATCATTGATATGTTAGTCTCAGTGATTCAATGAAAAGCCAAAACCTACAAAACAGCATGCTCAGTTCTATCAAGACCGGCCAAATTTCAAAGATAGCCTTTCAGTATCCATATACGTAATTAAGAAATCTCTTTCTTCAATTGCACATTTCAAAACAAAAGGTAGAATGACAGCTAACAACCTAACTTTGGTGAAATTAAACATTTCTTCTTATTTATCCACGAGTATATCACAGTTGACAGCTAAACTCCATCCAAACTAAACACCTCAGTGTCCTAAGCTAGTCATAAAGAATGAACCTATTATCCGATAGAGAGCAGACAAAGGAGGCCATTAGAGCCATCTGAAACTAATTAGCTAGCCTATCCACCAACCATGAACCAAAAGACCAGAATGAAGCATTGATGCTGAAATTTGAGAAACATATGCACCTCTTCTTTCCTTTTTTTTGAAGTAAATAGTAATTATGGAGTGGCGAAAAATATCTGTATGATTGTATGCGCATCGAGAATATGTAAAAACTACTTTCATTCTCTAATAAGGTACATCAGATGACTCAAGCAATTGTAAAAATGATAGCACCATGTACGGACAGATATACATCACCTAAAAATGCATCTCTTGCTCCCTTTGCTATGCCACACATGGATGCGCTAGATCAGGTTGGGTCCACACATTTCTTACTCATTGATGAAGAAACCAGCATCAGAAAGGCATTTAATTTTGGCAACCACTCGCAGAAGGTCAAGAAATCTGTCACAGTGTAGTATGGAAACTAAACCACCAGCGGAATAGCCCGAAATTAAAACCTGCCACGATTTTGTTAGTCTTAGAAACCCTTGTACTTGTCAAATATTATGGCCATAAGAATGCATACAATTTTGGCTTTCTTTGTTCCTTTGGCAAAACAGGTCTTCCATAATAGCTTCAGATACCCTTGCACCTCTGTAGTGTAGCTTTTTGTCTATCTGAATGGAGAAAAAACTAAAGTGATACGGGTAGGCTACGATAGCAACCAATCAAAAATTCTACCATGTAGACTAGGAAGCCAAGCAAGTAGATGATCATAGATCGTTACCACCAAACGCGCAGAGCAGCGGAATAAGAGTTGGAGCAGCCTGATACAACGCAGAGCACGTCGATGTAGTGGTCGTAGTCGATTGTCTAGCGACGAGCATGTCGATGCAGTGGTCGTAGTCAATCAACCAGTGTCCTTGCTGGTCGATCGTCTCCTCCTGTAGCCACTGCAGTTCCTTATAAAGATCGCGGATCGTCCTCAAGCGCAACAGCAACTACAGTAGCCCCTCTATGGTATCGACACATCCAGGGAAGGAACAACCGTACGCTGATATGCTAGCAACAAGTTGCACGACAGAGCTCTCAGGATGATGGCGGCTAGGGTTTCGGTGGAGCAACTCACGTTTACACCTCTCTTTATCAATAGCCTCAAACATCTCCTTATATAGTGCCCATGACGGATCCTATCCAAACACGTTTTGTTCCAACCCGTTAAGTGTGTGACCCATTAGGTTTATGTGTAATCGGTTGTGACTCGGAAACCCTTTTCGACCACGAGTCGTTAGTGGTTCCTAGCAGAACATAGCGATTCCCGAATACACACAAATTATATCGGACGAACCTTAATACAATATGATCTATGACCAGGTCCTCATCACTTACGACCAGGTCCTATCTCTATACGACCAGTTCGTATTTGGTCACGGCCAGTTCGTAACTCTTTACGACTAGGTTACGACCACTCTGTGATTACATTCGACTAGTCTACGACCAGCTTGTATCTCCATACGACCAGTCCATAACTGATCGAACTAAGAGACCTACTCGTGTATTCTCCCTTTGCCTCACGATATCTAGTTGAACTCCAGGTGAGATGTTGTGTCATCCATAGACTGTTCAATACTTTCTCGATCGAGTCTCGGATAACTTCACGTGGTCAAACACTTCGACCACTAGTGTCATGGCCATGCACTTACTTTATCCGACCACAACGAGGGGCCCAGAGACATCTCTCCTTGTGGACGATCGAGTCGCCGATCTGATGAAATAAAATAGTGGAAAATAGCACATATTTCTTAGGAGAGAATGGGACTGCTCTTTATTGCTATAAACTGGCTATTATAGGGGGTGCCTACAACTAGGCAGTGGACTAATCCTAGGTACACTAAATATGATGCTTGCTATACAACTGAATCAGACGTAGAGCATGAATCTGAGGCTGATTGTATTGCACTGATGCCCTAATCTGATGCTAGATGTGATAACAAATGATCCTCTTCCATCGTCCGTGCTCCATCCTTAAATAACTTCCGAAGACATGACAGTTGCTCTTGGAGAAGACGTCCATTGTGAAGCGTTGCAACTGGTCGGAGTGAGGCGATGGTTGATAAAATATCAACTGCTTTGCAATTGAGTGTCTGTGAGACACTCAACCGTACAGTGGTTGTTTGTTAGTGTCTTAGGACTATAACGTCGCGTGGTATGGAATATACAGCACGTGCTCCATTCATCACACGGTAAAGAATATACTTGGAATTAGATCCAGATACCAGTTCATAAATCCTACGAGCAACTACCTAGTCGGAGACTAGGTACAAGACCTTTGTCCGACAAGGGTACCCATTATGTAACCTCTAGAATCCTTACGACCAGTGAGGTCATTAGCCTTAGTGGTTACGACCACAAAGACGTGTGGTCTTTTATTATGTATTAAAGTAATACATAGAGATTTTAATCCTCATTAGCTAGCGCCTGAACTTTAAATGAATAGGTCGTGTGAACACCTTCTCCCAACGAAGTCGTATCCGGCAGACCCTCATTTAATGTCATGACATACAAGGTGGTCTGTATTCATTTTAAAGTTGTGAACCTGCCTTGGGAATTGCATTTAAAGATCTGAAGCTATAAAATCCCCATTGCTGTGCTTTAGAGCTTTCATGCTTTCAGATCTTCCCTTAATTCTCTTTAGTTTCTTGCTAAGAATTCTTTCTGACCTCCAATTTCTTCTCTACCGAAAGTTTCTTCCGACCTCTATTTACCTTCTCGAGAGATCCCACCATGTCAGACTAGATCACCAAGTGGATGGCTTCATAGCTGAGCGAGAGGAAGCTTGAGGCGCTTGAAGGAATCGGGATGCTCCCGGACAAGAACTTGATCAAGTGGAGGTCAGCAGTCGGAGAACATTTTTCGAGCCGTGAGGAAGGGAAAATCCCTATTTTCCTCGCCTACATCGAGTGCGGGCTAAGGCTACTGGTGCACAAATTCCTCTCCCGAGTTCTGGAGTACTACGAGGTAGAGTTGGTTAATTTGGCTCTGAACTCCATCGCCAACATCAGTTTTTTTACCTATCTGTGCGAGGCGTACCTAGGAGTGCGAACGAATTTGAAGCTCTTCAGGTACTTTTACCGGATGGTGATGTTAGGAAGATCCACGGTGGCACCTGGAGAATGCACGCTACGCCTTCACGACAGGAAGGTCGATGAGTGCATCTAAATGTACTCGAAATCTTTGTGGTCATCATGGAAAAAGAATTGGTTTTACATGACAGTCACAAAAGACAACAACCTCTACCTCGCCGGGAATAGGGTGAACGAGAACATAAAGTGGAGGGGAACCGTGGAGAAGAAAGGGATGGTCAGAAGATGTGTGGATGCTATCCAAGACCTAAGGAGAAAGGGCTTGACTTCCTGGCATGTGGTGAGGGATTTCACCATATACCGAATTAGTTCTCTGAAGCTCCGAGACCATTCCCTACTCTGGTACATTAGTCGGGATCAAGGGATCAAGAACTCAAGAGATGGTAAGCCTTTGAAGATGCTCTGACTAGTATAGCTTATTAGTAGATTATCATATAACCTTGAAGTCTCTTTTGACGAGTCAGAGATCGGATCAAAATGATGTGCGCCGGGGAGCCTGATGAGAAGGCTGCATTTCCTAGCATTTTGGCAATCGTTTCTGATGAAGAGAAACTAAGGAGACTTAAGGTGGATAACATATTTCTTCATCTTTTATATATATACTCCAATCTGTTTCTAAGTTTGCTCTTAACATGTAGGTGGTCGGACTGAAGGTTATACAATCCGGTGAGGATCGTAATCCTACCGTGGTTCTGACCGATTCCTGCCCAAAGGCCATGGAAGAAGATGATCTTCCCGAGGTAAAAGAGTACTTAACAGAGGATACATATTTAGATGGAAAATTTCATCACCTAATCAAATTTGATTTTTGACTCAAGTGGAAATGATGGAAGGCCCACAGAATAAAGTTGCGGAAGCTGTAGACCCCAAAATGGTTGTTCACAACCTGACAGTTGTTACTGAAACAACTACTCTAGAGGTCGATGAAACCACTCCTTCCAACCCGATGGTCACGAAAGCTATTCTCGACCAGCTGGTCAATAATATTGTGTTCGACCTCATGTTGGAGGAAGTTAGGGATACAACCAACCCTGCCGGTGTTGAACCAGTGAAATTGGTTGAGAAGAAGAGGAAAGTGAGCGCTACGGAATTTAATCCAGTGCGTTTCAAGGTCAAAACCAAAAAATCGACCAGGTACGTACAAATGAAATAGTCATATGAGTGCATACCTTTAAAAGTCTTTAACAATTGAATTGTTGAGTTTCCTTTCTCCTTTTTGTATAGATCTTCTAGAGTTCCGGTCGTCTCCGACCAGAATATTCCTAAGGATCAAGCAATCGAGGAAGTTCTCATCTAGAACCCTTCTCAGGCTAAAGTTCCTGAGGAAAAGGAGGTTGAGAAAGCCCCCGAGCAGGCGTCGGTACCAGTGCTTGTTCGGGATCCAGTGGTGATTCTAACTCCATCTATAGAGGTAGACGTCTCTGAAGGACCTAAACAGGTTCCAACCCCTGTTGGTACTTCATCTCAATTTAACAAGTTCCCTTTTTGCCCTTGATTTATCGAGGATAAAGAGCTTGACGAGGTTTGGGGAAAAATATCGGACCGTCAAGCCGAGACGGGTCCTGATACAATTTTTGCCGAATATAAGGACGTGGCAATCCGGGTAAGTATCTACGACTAGTTTCATAGTTTCTCCTCTGAAATTTTATCAGAAGATTTAAAGAAGAATGCTATTTGTGTAGCACATGGTCGAGAACTTTGCTGTGGTCAGAGGACTGATCCAGCAAATAAAGGATCTGGAGAAAAAACATTCCGAATTAAAAAGTAATGACTTTCTTTTTAACTTGTCTTCTTCTTTGCTAGCTTGTTCTTCTTCTGTTAATTAATTATTCTCCCTTACTATATTTGATAGATTTGGAGAAAATAAAAGAAGAAGTCATGGCTAGCCAGAATAACCAAGCTTGAAGAAGAATGCCAAGCTAAGGATCAGTCGATCGCATATGTGACGACCAAGCACAAGGAAGTCATTGGGAATTTTGAAAAGAAGATTGAAGGTAACCAGTCGTAAATTTGACCAATATATCATCTCTTCTAATCATGCTTACCCACCACTTGTTTTACTCATGCAGAGAAAAATCACGCACTAAATAAATTTAAAAAAACTCTAGAGTTTGAGCAAGACAAGGAGGCAGCTCTTGTGCAAAAACTTGATGAAAAACTCTTTGCACTTAACAAGATGATCTTTGGTATGGGATAAGGATCGAGTCTGCCTACCTTGAGAAATCCAACGGAGAAGATGGACTACTTGGGCCAACTTCTAAAGATCTCAAGGTTTTGCTCAGAACTACTAGAGAAAATTACACCCAAACGATGAAAGAAGCTGTGGCCAGCGGAGTTAGTTTTGCTTTGGCAAAACTGAAGGTTTTTGACCTCTCCATCAATCTCCAAGTTGTTGAAGAAGATTTCAACTACTTGCCTGAAGATGCAAATAAGTTTCTCGAGGAAGTAAGGCCTCTCGGAGACAAGGTTGCAGAAGAAATAGAGGTCGGATCTCCATCAAGCAGCGACTAGTGTGGAGATCTCCAGAAGTAGGAATTTGTATTATAAGAATTATGAAATGTATAAAACTTACCTTTCTGTCATCAACAAGTATTTTGTTTAACCGGTCGACTTATGAAGTTCTCATATATTCTATAGCCCCCGACTGCTTTATAGTAGAAGGACTTTACTAAATAAGCAGTAAGCCAAGAAGGAGAACGAAAGTCTCAACCATTGTTTGAAGGCATATATTGATTATATGATAAAATTGATCATAGTAATACTAGGAAATCAATTTGGTCAGAACCAGTGTATGATTTTGACTAGTTATAGATCTGTTTGTCATAATCAAAATACCAAACAAAATAGTATATGGTCGCAAGAAAAAAGACTTGCTTTGATGAGAAAAGAAAATATGCGAGAATGTATGCAATAAACGAGTAGTGGTCTTATTTATATGTAGTATCCACAAACTGGTTGGAAGAACTGCTAAGAACTAAAGACATGAAAAACACTTCGCGAAACGTGCCCAGGCTCTAGTCTGACTCGCAACGAGGATCATAGGAAAAGAACCATCGCTAGGAAGCTCCTTCTAGTGGGCAGGACCATATGCGAAAAAAAGAGGGAATTCAACTAGGAGGCTTTTCGTGTCCCGACCAGTAGCCAAATGAGAGTAGAACATAATCTTGAAATGAAGAAATATAGTCTCCATAATCTTAAACATACGAGTCACTAAATGAAGTTATTTGTGTTATGCTCTAGTTACTTGTATTTTTTTTTTAGAAAAGAGTGTGGTCGCACGTGGGAATCATTGATGTAATGATCACGACTAGGACCCATACAGCGTGTGACTTAGAAGTCGTTGCCAAAGAGTAACAGAGATCCTTGTAAAGGATATCGGAGAGAAAGTTGTCTTCTCTGACCAGTTTAAGCAACAACAGTAGACGACCAGAGTATAGGTACAGATATATAAACAACATCACTAGTCGAAAGAAACAAAGGAAGGACTAATCTTGATAAAAAATTAAAAGAATGTAAAGAATAATTAAACACAGAACTTTCGCAATTGATCAATGTTCCAAGAATTAGACAAAACACGCCCATCAGACATGGCTAGTCGTACTGAACATGGTCAGGTGACTTCAACCATAGTGTAAGGACCATCCCACTTGAGACAAAGCTTGTTGCAATTTGCTTGTTTCTGAATTTTTCTAAGAACCATATCACCTACAGCGAGGCTGCGAGGTTGCACCTTACAACTGTGATACCTTCGCATGGCTTGTTGGTAGACTACCGATCGTATCAAGGCTTGGTTTCGTCGTTTTTCAAGGAAATTGATGTCATCAAGTCGTCATTCATTCTAATCGTTTTTGTTGAAACTATCAATCCGAGCAGAGCTAAGTTTTAGTTCTGGAGGAAGCATGGCTTCAACACCATAAAGCAAGAAGAATGGCATTTCACTGGTCGCACGACTGATCGTGGTTCAAATGGCCCATAATACAGAAGAGAGTTCTTGAACCCAAGCTCCTGACCATTGTATTAAATGGTCGAATACTCTGCGTTTGATCCCCTGCATGATGATACCATTGGCTCGCTCAATTGCTCCGTTGCTCTGCGGATGAGCAACAGAAGCAAAATGTATCTTGATACCCATGTCTTCGCAGAATTCTTGGAATTTACTGCTTCAAAACTGGGTACCGTTATCTGTGATTATATGATTGGGTACACCAAATCGTGTGATCACATTTTTTGTGAGAAACCTCTTAGCGGCCTCAGTTGTTGTTTTAACAACAAGCTCAACTTCAATCCATTTTGTGAATGTGTCAATCATGAAAAATAGGAATTCAAAGCCCCCAGGTGCTCTTGGGAAAGGTCCTAGAATGTCTAGTCCCCAGGTTGCAAAATGCCAAGAAAGAGGAATGGTTTGCAAAGCTTGTGTCGGCTAATGTACTTGTCGACTATAAAACTAACATTGTACGCACTTCGTCACGAGCTCTTTTGCATCATGAAGGGCAGTTGGCCAATAGTATCCTTACCTGAAGGCTTTACCGACCAGTGTTTTCTAGGAATGATGTGCTCCATAGACTACTTCATGAATTTCGGTTAGCAATTTAATGCCATCCATTTGAGATATGCATCTCATCAACACTCCGTGAGATCCTCATTTATACAAGGTACTTTCAATCAAAGTGTATGATTTGGCTTTTCGAGCTATACGATCAGCCTCTATATCATCTTCTGCAATTTTGTCATGCTGAAGATAATTGTAGATCGATGTCATCCAATCTCTACCTTGATTGAGACAGTGCCAACCATCAACGACCTGTGGAGCATCCATGTTCTCAGGATCGGTTTGTACGATCTGTATAGAAACATCTATGTCCTTCGAAAGCTCAACCACCGAGGGTGAATCGAGTTGCTCGAGAAAAACTCTGGGCAGGACGGGTGACCTGGTAGAGGCTATCCGTGCCAACTAGTCTGCCGGAAAATTTTCCATTCTAGGAATGTGTTGGATCTGAAAACCAAAGAAGTGCTTTTCAAGTTTCCGTACTTCTACCAGATAAGATGACATCTTGGTACTTGAGCATTTATAGTCTTTCCTGATTTGATTCGCTACTAGTTGAGAATCGCCTTTTACTAGTAATCTGCGAATCCTAAGCGAACGAGCTGCTCAGAGTCCTGCTAGTAAAACTTCATATTCTGCCACATTGTTTGTAGCAGAAAAGTTTAACTGGATGGCGTACGTGATGTGTTCGCTAGTTGGGGATATCAAGACAACTCCAGCCCCCGAGCCCTTGAGCATCAAGGAGCCATCAAAGTACATTGTCCACTCGTCGTGGTGTTCGTACTCGGGCCCTTGGATGGGTTCATGGTTTGTCCATTTAGCAATGAATTCTGCTATTGCCTGGGACTTGATTGTTGTTCGTGAGATGAAATGGAGGTTGAACACCCCTAGCTCGACCGCCCATTTTGCTATTCGTCCTGATGATTCCCTGTTTCCAAGGACTTGACCGAGGGGATACCCAGTTGGTACGACTACTTTGTGGGCCTGAAAGTAATGCCTTAGTTTCCTTGAAGCCATAAAGAGACCATAGAGCAACTTTTGTACCTGTGGGTATCTTTCCCTTGGTCCATGTAAGACTTCGCTTACGTAATATACTGGTCATTGGACGTTATCACGCTCTACGACCAGTACACCACTAACTGTTTGTGGCGTTGCAACCACGTAAATTAGCAATGTTTCTCTCGATCTTGGAGAAACTAAGACTGGGGTACTCGTAAGGTACTTCTTAAGTTCTTCAAAGGCATCATTTGCCTCTTTAGTCCACTCGAAACTTCCATGTTTCCAGAGAAGCTTAAAGAACAGTAATCCTTTTTCACCCAACCGTGCTATGAAACGACTTAGCACTGCAACACAACCGGTTAGTTTTTAGACTTCTTTCTTCCTAGTCGGAGGGCGTATCTGGTCGATGGTCGATATTTTGACTAGATTCGCTTCGATACCTCTAGTCGAAACTAGGAAACCGAGCAGTTTTCCAGTGGAAACTCCGAACACAAACTTCTCCGTATTTAACTTGAGGTTATGCCTTCTCAAGTTATTGAAGGTTTCTTGTAGGTCAGAAATGTGATTGCCAGCATTGATGCTCTTCACGACCAGATCATCAACATAGGCTTCTAGATTGTGACCTATATGTGGATTAAAGGTTTTCTGCATCAACCTTTGAAAAGTTGCACTAGCATTTTTTAGACCAAATGGAATCTTAACATAATAGTAAGTGCCATATGGGGTGATGAAGGAAGTTTTCTCTTCATCTTCTTTACTCATATTAATCTGGTGGTACCCTGAATACGCATCTAAAAAACTTTATAACTCACACCCAGAAGTAGAGTCTACAAGTTGGTCATTGCATGGAAGTGGAAAGTCATCCTTCGGACAAGCTTTATGAAGATCTATGAAGTCAATACACATTCACCACTTCCCATTATTTTTCCTAACCATTACAGGATTGGCGAGCTACTGAGGGTGGTCGACTTCATGAATAAATCCATCCTTAAGGTGCTTGTCAATTTCTGACTGGATCGCCTCCTTTTGATCAAGTGCAAAGCGCCTTAGTTTCTGCTTGATCGGTTTCTTGTCAGGCTGGAGAGCTAGCCTGTGCTCGATCACCTCCTTGGGGACTCTGAGCATGTCGGACGCCTGCCAAGCGAATACGTCCTGATTTGCTCAGAGGAAGGAGACGAGCGAATCTTCCTATTTGTGGTCCAGTCTTGCCCCGACTAGTATTTTTCAGGTAGATGTGTTAGTGTTTCCTAACCTAGGAAACTTGGTGCTTTCCGAAGAAGCGTCCTTGTCGAGTGGTACCTCCTTTATCTGGTCGAAAGACTTTGGTGCCATCTTTGGCCTCGAGTGCTTGACCTGCATAGTAGGGGGATTAGCTTCTCTGGTCGAAAGTTCCTCGACCAGCTCTAAGGATTTTTTATCACATGCGTAAGCCATTTTTTGATCTCCTCGAACCGTGATGACCCCTTTTGGTCCTAGTATTTTTAAACTTTGAAAACCGTAGTGCGTGGCTACTAAGAATTTTGCTAAAGCCAGACGACCAAGAATTCCAATGTATGCGGATTCGAAATCCACCACATCAAATAGAATATTTTCTATTCGGAAGTTGTCGGGTCTTCCGAAAGTAACTGGTAGGGAAAGCTGCCCTATCGGTTTGGCGGTAGAACCAGGAACTATACCATGGAAGGCATACTTCACAGGTTTCACCTTTGACTTGGGAACCTACATCACTTCTAATGCTCCTGCAAATAAAATGTTTAAAGAACTACCTCCATCTATTAGGACTCGATTAACCTTATAGTTATTAATAGTAGGTTCATCAACAATGGGGAACCTACCTGGTCGAGTCGAAGGGATAGGGCAGTCTTCTTTGCTGAAGGAAATTACACTTTTTGACCACCTAGATGGCTTGATGGTGATCGGAGGCTCGACAAGGTTGACCTCCTGCTCCATGGCCATCATATGATGCCTTGATTGTACGAAGAAGACCCACCAAAGATCATGTTGACCGTATGTTGAGGCTCCTGGTACTCCATTTCTTCGTCGCCATCCTTGTCCTGATTGGAGATCGTTTCCCCGAGTTCCTATATCGAGGGGAGTGGACCTTTACCTGCATCGTAATCTTCCAACTTCTTTTGCCAGACTCGGCAAGTGCGTAAGTCATGCCCTGCCTGCTGGTGAAGTGGACACCACTTCTTGTCCTTCTTGTATTCCTTGGTCGGAGCTTTCGCTTTGCCACGACCAGTATAATCTCTCTTACCCTTAGTAAATTTCTCACGAACCACAAGGACCTCGTTATCATTGGGTCTGCGGTTTTTCTTTTTCTTGAGAGCCTTTTTATGCTTCTTCTCTGGTTTATCCAAGCCAGGTTGCGGGATTTTATCCTTTCGATCAATGGCCTCGCACCATTCAACCGCTTTGCTAGCGGCTGCGTATTTGTCAGCCATGTTGAAAAGTTTGACGGTTGTTTTTGGAGGGTGCATTGCGATGTCCTCCATAAATGGTCGATTCCGTAGACCTACTTTGAAAGCTTGGATGACAGAAGATTCTGTGACCTTAGGTATTGAATTACAAACCTGGCTAAATCTTTTGATGTGCTGACAGAGAGTCTCATTGGATCCTTGCCGGATTCAGTGAAGATCGTTTTTCTTTCCAGGGCGGTCGTATGTGCCTTGAAAATTCGCAATCAGGAGGTCGCAAAGTTACTCCCAAGTGTAGATCGATCCGATCGGTAGATTAAATAACCACGACTAGGCAGACCCTTCAAGTACTATGGGTAGATAGTTTTCCATCATATTTTCATCATCACCAGCAGCTCTGATGGCGATGGTATAGATTTGGAGAAATTCTAATGGGTTCTGTGTCCCATTGAACTTATCCATGTTAGCTGGTCGGAACCTGTTTGGCCAATATACAGCCTAGAGCCCTACAGAGAAAGCTTGACAACCTGTAATTGATTCATGGCGTCTTCTTTGAAAAGGTGCCAGATTGTAATCTGTTGGAGACCGGTTTCTAAAATTAGAATATTGGAGCTCCGGTGTCCCGATTCGATCGTGGACGTTGGTATGACGCCTTCGACCGCTTGCTTTATTTAGATGATGTCGGAGATCATCAGGACCAAGCGATCTATCTTTTCGACGAGGTGAAGGATTGGCCGCTTGAAATGGCCTTCATCCCTCATGACTCCTTGGTCTGAATCGTCGAGGAGGTCTTGGTATTGATTGACTTCCAATCCGACCATGTTGCCCTGTACTGAGGGAGGAACATTGGGATGAAGTCATGGTTTGACTTCGTGAATTCTTTTGTTCCCGGTATGCTTCCGTTCGTTGTATGGTCTGCTGAAGAATTTCTGATACCTAACCTACAAGTTGTACAAAACCTGGGGTCTCTACTAGAGTAGGGTTAGAATTATTCAAAATATTCTAAACACGCTACAGATTTTGTACTGTTACCGAAGGTCTCGGAGGATTCATGCCGGCAGTAGGTGTTCGAAGATCTGAACTTTCCCCCAACGTTCTGGTTAGTTCTGTTCGATCCGTTACCCTTGGTGGGGCAGAACCAAGCGAATTAACTGATGGACGTCTATCAGTTCTGTTACCTCTAGCATTTGGTGCTTGATGGCCCATACCATTTCCACCAGCACGTGGTGGCGTGGCAGATTATGCAGGACCATACATGACATTTTGATTTGTATCTCCGATCGCATTGACCTCGTGCCTCGAGCAGCGATCTTCGAATGAACTTCCATCGTAACTAATGGAGAGCCTTCCAATGCCTCTGCGAGGTGTTTCCATGATGGAGAGCGGTCGGAGATTAGCACCTCCTGAGGTTTTTGTGGTGGGCTCAGCCTAATTCGACGGATTGCCAATCGTATGCTGAGTCTTATCATTCCCACTTGGCCCACGACCAATGTGAGTTTCATCGACACCATTACCAGATGTCGATTGGCTCCTAGAATCGTCAGAAGCCGTTGGTGAGTACCTTTTAGCCATGATTTCATCGAGAGTACACTGATCCTCGAGTTGCGGTGCTGAACTTTCGTCACATTTTTCGCTAGTCGAAAGGACCGGGCATGGAGAGGTCCTTGGATATTCCGAGCTAGACAGAATGGCTGGTTCCTTTGAAAGCGCCACTTGTCGTAATGATGTACCCTCATCCATCCGGTCGATTACGCAAATGTCTGTGACCTGCGAATCGGCGGAGAAGGAAGATGATGACATCTCGTTTTCTTGCATGGCGCGGATGCATTCATCCATGTTGAGGTTGGAGTAGTACGCCAGGTTGAACCAATTCTCCTTGTCCTAAACTCCTGCCATAGTCGCATGAGCGATTACGAGGGGTAAACGAGGATTTGATGAGCGAAGAATTTCTTCAGGAAATCTACGTCTTCTTCCCTATGGATGGCGCCAGCTGTCGGCGATCGAGTTGTCGATCTTACGAAATAAAATAGAGGAAAATGGCACAGATTTCTTGGAAGAGAATGGGATTGCTATTTATTGATATAAATAGGCTATTACAGGGGGTGCCTACGACCAGGCAGTGGACTAATCCTAGTTACACTAAATATGATGCTTGCTATGCAACTGAATCAGACTTAGAGCATGAATCTAAGGCTGATTGTACTACGCTGATGCCCTAATCTGATGCTAGATGCGATATCATATGATCCTCTTCTATCATCCGCGCTCCATCCTTAAATAACTTTTGAAGAGGTAGTAGTTGCTTATGGAGAAGACATATGTTGTGAAGCGTTGCGACTGGTCAGAGCGAGGCGATGGTTGATAAAATATCAACCGCTTTGCCGTTGAGTGTCTGTGAGACACTCAACCGTACGGTGGTTGTTTGTTAGTGTCTTAGGATTATAACGTCACGTGGTATGGAATATACAGCACATGCTCCATTCATCACACTATAAAGAATATACTTAGAATTAAATTCAGATATCAGTTCATAAATCTTACGAGCAGCTACCTGGTTGAAGACTAGGCAAAAGACCTTTGTCTGACCAGGGTACCCATTATGTAACCTCTGGAATTCTTACGACCAGTGAGGTCGTTAGCCTTAGGGGTTATGACCACGAAGACGTATGGTCTTTTATTATGTATTAAAGTAATACATAGAGATTTTAATCCTTGTCACTCCTATTATGTTAGGAGGGGCAGATCCCATATCCGACCAATTATATTTCTCCATATGTTTCAGAGCATACCCGAAAGCTACCTTTATAACTACCCAGTTACGAGTAGCGATTGGCAACCCCTAAGAGTGCTATTACATATGTAGGAAATCATGCTGATCTCAGGTATAAGGATTATACATCATCATTGCTTGAGACCAACTAACGACACATAGAATCATAACAATCTCAATAGTGTCTCAAGGTGGGGCTTATCCAACACCACGTTCTCTAACATGTGTCCATATTATTGGTTTGATATTTCCATATCCATAACCTGTGAAACATAGTCATCAACCAATACATATGCTAGTCTATTTATATGTGTCCTCATATGTTTCCGACCAGGGAACGTTTAAGAATAATCATTGCAAAAATATAGAGTTTCACAATCTAGTCACATACTTGATAATAAATATTAACGATATTATTCTAGGAACAAGATAACATATTATCCAATATTATGAATATAACAAAATATAATCATCTCTATGATTGCCTCTAGGGCATATTTCCAACAAAAACATCAACACAGGAGCTGCACTAATGTATCTTACAATCGTAACTGCAATAGCAAAAAAGCAAGAAAGCAAGGGCTATGGACTTATAGGATCCACTTCTTCCACATCGCTAGTGAAAGATGAGCCGTTGCAGTACCGAACCTTGACCTGGTTCCAATTGTAAAAGTATGATTTTGATGATTGCACAGACATTAAGAATATTAATTCACATGGAGCCTAGGCAGTCTGAACCTGAATTGCTAGAGAACTAAGGAGACACAGTACAAAATATTTTTCTCCCTCCAATCAGCTGCTGATATTAAGTACCTGGGTTGTAATCTGGGGTGTCACTCAAGATTCTAGAGAAAGCAATCTGCTTTTCCATCTCCTTGGCTGAAAAATCTGTGTATGACTATATGAGCATCGAGAATATGTAAAAAACTACTTTTTTCGCTAATAAAGTACATCGGATGACTCAAGCAATTTTAAAGATGGTAGCACCATGTACGGACAAATATATATCACCTGAAAATGCATCTCTTTCTCCCTTTGCTATGCCACACATGGATGCGCTAGATCAGGTTGGGTCCACATATTTCTTACTCATTGATGAAGAAACCAGCATCAGAAAGGCATTTAATTTTGGCAACCACTGGTAGAAGATCATGAAATCTGTCACAGTGTAGTATGGAAGTTAAACCACCAGCAGAACAGCCCAAAATTAAAGCCTGCCACAATTTCGCTAGTCCTGGAAACCCTTGTACTTGTCAAGCATTATGGTCATAAGAATGCACACAATTTCGGCTTTCTTAATTCCTTTGGCAAACAGGTCCTCCATAACAGCTTGCCATACCCTTGCACCTCTGTAGTGTAGCTTTGTTGTCTATCTGAATGGGGAAAAAGTATCAATGCAGGAGCTGCACTAATGTATCTTACAATCATAACTGCAATAGCAAAAAAGCAAGAAAGCAAGGACTATCGACTTACAGGATCCAATTCTTCCACATCGCCAGTGAAAGATGAGCCATTGCAGTACTGAGCCTTTACCTTGTTCCAATTGTAAGAGTCTGCTTTTGATGATTGCATAGACATTAAGCACTGCAGGTCTGAATAAGCAAACCACATTGAGTAAGGATTTTTTTAGTGAGGCATTAGATCAAGCACTGCATGTGCTCAGAGTATTGCGACCTTCTTGGCCACTGCAGCCTTCCTGCCCTCCACCATATCGACGCCACGGCATTCTAGTAGAGACGCCGTTGCCGCAAGGGGGATGGCATGCCAAGGGCATGGTGGCGGTAGCATGGGGAGGACGTGTGGGCAGCGCGAGGAGGAACGGGCGGAGGAGAAGAGAGGCAGGAGAGGAGAGGAGAAGGAGGAGGTGGAGGCATGGGGTGCCTGCAGCGTTGACGTGGGGACGCGATGACGGCGTATAGGGAACGGGGGCTCATAAGGGCGCTGCAGACACGTGGAAGAGAGGAGGCGGAGAGGACGCCAGAGGGCAGGGGAGGGGGGAGGAAGAGGAAGAGAGCGGCAGTGCTGGTAGAGGAGGGTGGTGGAGGAGTGAGAGGAAAGGGAGGCGAGGGGATGGATGGGAGGGGAGGCGCCAAGGCGACGACCGGGAAGGGAGATCGAGGGGGAGGCAGGGAAGGAAGAGGGAGGGAGCAGTGGTGCCGGCAGAGAGGGCCGACGGAGGACGAAAGGAGAAGGGGCAGTGGGGGAGGAAGGGAAGGGAGCGGCGGCGCCGGCGGAGAGGGAAGGGCTGATGGAGGGCTAAAGGAGAAGGGGCAGCGGGGAGGAAGGTGAGGGAGTGGCAGCACAAGTGGAGAGGGGCGGTGGAGGGGAAATGGAGAGGGGGTGGATGGGAGGGGAGGCGCCGAGGCAGCCGATGGGGAGGGACCATGAGAGGGTGGCGGGGAAGAAGATGGAGGGAGCGGCGGTGGGGTGGACCTGTGCGGCGCCTACAACGTTGGTGCGGGGAGGCTAGGATGACACGTGGGGAGGAGGGAGCGGCTACGGTTGGGGGTAGATCAGGGGAGGAGGTAGACCGAGGGGGCGGCGGTGGAGGAAGGGGGGAAGACGGAGCGAGCGATAGTGGTTGGCGAGGGAAACCCAGCGGGCGGCGGTGGGAGAGGAAGAGGGAGGGGCCAGAAGGCGGAGGGGAATGGAGCGAGGCTACGCGGGGGAGGAGCGGCACACAGGGACGGAGCAAGTAGGTCGAGGTGGCGGCGGGGAGGAAGGGGAAGAAGGTTCAAGACGCAGACGCCTATGGGGCAATGTGGACGCACGAGCGGCGGTCCTTCCCATCGAGCGCACCGGGCGGATCGGGCGAGCGCAGAGGTGAGCAGGGGCGATCGGACGGACGCCGTTTTTCTGGTGACATGGCTAGCGTGAGGAGGGGCACTTCTCTCCAGCTATTAAATTAGGTAATGGGGCCAGATCCAGTATATTGTGGGGGTTTGTACTATAAGACAATTATGCAAAGGGCTATGAAGTTTAGTCCCCGGCCGTGTCCATTGTACCCGATTCTCATCCCTAGATTTTGGCTTATATATTACGTATTTCAAGGCAATTACATGCATAGAGGAGATAGTTTAATTCTATATGTATATATAGTCCACAAGATGATATTATAAGACATGATTCCAGTACTAATGTACGAGTACTACCTAGCTGGCCCTCCATGCATGCTTGTCCAAGACAAAAGAACTTCTGCACTTCACGTGGTCAGACCCCAAGAAAGTACCTAACGATCCAGCCACTACGTGAAGATCGAGCAGCTCACTTCTTTTTGCAGCAATAATTTACGCCGTTGGAGTTTGGTTAAGGCCGTCGAGAATTTAAGATCAACGGAGGCTGGCTTGTTCTTCCTCGTCAACGTGGTTGTGGAAGACGCCAACGCCCGCGTGCATCTTTCAATCTCACAGTACAGACTACAGATGCATGCCATCGACCCATCATGCATGCATGCCGGCCATGGCTGCTCCACCCTCCACATGCACTTTTGAACACATGCACATGCACTACTTACCATCTTGGTCTCCCTCTTGCTGCTTAATTTGGCTCGGGATAGGCCAGCTTGCTCAAATTTTAAGTGAATTTGAAGTTAAATTTTATTGTTTTCTCTTCATCTCTTGGACGTGCAAATTCCCTATTTTTTTTCTTGAAAAAAAAAGAGAGCACCGATCTAGCTAACTGGAGCTAATATTGTCGGTCTCCATGTGGTGCGAACCAAACTTGAGACCTCTTATAGCTTACGGGTTATCTTAGCTAGTGATGCAGTTGTTGGTTCCACATGAGTTAATTTTGATATCTTTTTACATCTGCAATCTTGAACATGGTCACCGGTCGATGGGATGAATAAGATATACATTTAGGCTGGTCGGCATTCCATAGTCCATATCATCTACCACCGGGAGTAATATCAGGCAAAATTATACCATATCATTCAATCATTGCAATCAGACAAGAAAAGAGTACTCCAGTCAGGTTCGGGTACTATTGTAGGTATTGTACATTGCATACTGTAGTAACTAATCTGGCCTACGTGTGACGAAACTTTGAATTATATGACGGTAGTAGAATTTTAGACGTCCCTTTTCTTTTCATTTGTAGGCCGCCCCCCCCACAAAAAAAAAAGGGGGCAAAAGGGTTGAGAACCTACTGGTCCTTAGATTCGAGTGGATCCCTACCACATCGAGTCCTCGTTCCAATGCATTGCCTCACAACCTGCCTCGTTTCCATGATGCAGTCACCGCTGCTAGATCCGCCACCTCCAAGCAGCACACGCTGGCCACCGACCACCACGAGCACCAACTGCACGTCCACCTCATCCTCGACTACCATGACCACGGTAGGGAGCACGCTGGCCGTCAACCACCACGATCACAGCTGCACATCCACCTCACCCTTGACTGCCATGACGGATGCGGTGGGGAGCACGCGCGCGCGCCGTGTCCTCTGGAGCAACAAATTCAGGAGCGTCGTTGCGTTCCTGGACACACATCGACTTGCCTCATTCCAACACGCCGTCGCCTTCGACGCGTCGCAACCTCCATCCCTACGTGCTGCCATCACAGCAAGTGAGGATGAGGGAGAGAAATGGTGGTACTTGACCTCAGACTTTGATCCGTAAAAGAAATGGAGGTCTTCATTTCCCTATTTGATATGTGACTCAGTGCATAATTGCTTGATGTTTTGTGATGGGTTAGCTAAAGGGGTCGACCTTAAAGATCCAATGGGTCCTAGTGTTGGACCTGGATTTCCGAATCCAGAACCCTTTTTGTATAACTGTACATAGTTTCATCATTGAAAATCAACATATATCTTACAAACGGAAAGCTAAAGTATAATATTGAACAAAAGAGTAATGACCTTATGGTCAAAGCTTACAATTACGATCCTTTCAGGCTAAACAACTCGAATAAACTATAGTAGAAGAAGATAACTCCAGCGATGATCCATCCATATGCTCACAAGCAATCAACCGGGGCTCGTGACCTAGTACGTACTCTGGTGTTCTTCGTTGTAGCCATATGCGTTGAAGTTGTAATCCTCCCCAGCATCGATGAAGGCTTCTGAGATTTGTTTTGAGTGTAGCATGTGAGTACATAAAGTATTCCGCAAGTCTTGGGAAAAATGCAATATGCAAGGCTTAACAATGGAGCTTATATGGTTCTTTTGCACAAAGCAATATTTCAAGTTTCAACAGTTTTCATAAAACACATTTGACAAAAGTAGTTTCGATAATTAAATTAATTATTTCACTAGTGGAGGTTCTAACTAGCAACCACGAGTATCAAGGATCTATGCGCTAAGGTTCAAAGGATATGCCTCCAGCTGCACAACTAGCTCTAGCTACTAGAATTACCCGAGAGTCCCAACTGCTTCCGAATTTCTAAAGTTTATTTATTCAAAAGAAAAACCAAAATCTACCATGTGAAAATGCACCTTGCTAATAAAATAACAGAAAATAACCCGGTCCAAGTTTGCTTCGGCAATGTCGGACTCTAAACAGGCGAAACGAGACAAAAAATAACAGAAAATCAAATAAGATCCAAAAATAATAAAACTAGTATGGATAGAGAGACTATGAATTTAGATGAATTTATGAAGAAGAATCAACTGAATCAAACTTCATATGAAAGAGTAAGAGCTTTCGGAAGTTTGTCGAAAGTGGAAATTGCTGAAAAATGAGAGAGATAGGAATATTCCTTTTCAGAATTAAATGATTAAATAAAAAAGGAGATAACATGCGTGGTCCAATTGCTAGGGAGAGAGATAAAGAAGGAGAGAATGACAGGTGGGGATCACCTGTCATAGAGAGATAGAGAGAGCAAGAGAGGGAAAATAGAGCAGGGGCAGGAGGCTCGAGTGCACGGTGGCTCTGGCGAACGGCAGCGCGGTAGCAACTGGCAGCGGTGAAAATGTGGCAGACGACCTCGGGGAGGTGATGGGAGGTGGAGGTGCGGGCAACGGTGCACAACGACGGTGGTGGCGGCAAGCAAGGAGGCTCGGGTGCACAAGCGTATGGCGGTAGTGAAGAAGGGGCGGCGCACGCACGGGCTTGGTGGCAGCGAGGGGAGCGTGTTGGGTCCTTAGGGAAAGCCGGAGGGGGTGGGGCGACGGCGGCTTGCTCTTGGGAAGAAGGGGTGGTAGTGATGGCCGGCTATGGTGGTTCCATAGCCGAAACAAGGTGGGGGAAAGATGGAGGGGGTTTGGGAACATGTTGTGATGTGATCAAGTCAGAGCTAGACTCACTTTAGAGGGAGATCGAGCAAGGTGGTGTGGCGGCCAGTTCCGAGGAAGAAAACCTCGTGTGGCGGCGAAGAAGCTCGAGAAGCGGTGAGGCTTGGAGGGGGCGTGAAAGAGTTGGAGGCGGTCACGATGCTCCTATTTGTTGGCAAGTCTGGGGGGAGGGAAGCGACGCGGACACAACGGGGTTCATGGCACTGGTTTCGCTTGCGAGGGAAACATCCAGAAATTTAGGGCGACGATGGTGCAGTGAATGCGGGCGGTGATGGTGGCCTTGATACCGCGCGGACATGAGTGCGCGTGGCACGGTGGCACATCGCGAGCGACGTGGGCGGGACTTGCACGACACGGGTGTGGGAGCTTGTTGGTGTGGCCCGACGCGTGTGGGGCGCGCACGGTGTGGGTGCAACTCGGGTGTAGCACGGCACGAGGCGAGCTGTCACAGGCCTGGCTTGGGCACGTCACGGCTCGGCATGCACAGTGCGGGCACAAGCTGTGCAACCGGCACTGGTACTTGGCTTGGGTGAAGCAAAGCAAGGGAGTGGTAGGAAGGGAGACTTGGGCCAAGGAGAGGAGTTGAGCCGAGGGGAAAGTAAAAACAGTGTGGGCCGAAGAAGAAAAAGGGAATGGGTTTGGGCCCAAGGGAAATTTGAGGGAGAAATTCAAATTTACTGTCGCTTTATCGAGAACTTCTCCAAGATCGCGAAGCCGATGACTGAGTTGCTCAAGAAGGAGAAGAAGTTTCTGTGGTCCGATGCTTGCGAGAAGAGTTTTCAAGAACTCAAGACTCGTTTGACCACAGCTCATGTTCTCGTTCTACCCGATATCCATCGGAGCTTCGATATTTATTGCGATGCTTCTCGTCGAGGACTCGGGTGTGTCTTGATGCAAGAAGGCAAGGTAGTGGCCTATGCATCGAGGCAGTTGAGACCTCATGAACTCAACTATCCAACCCATGATTTGGAGCTAGCTGCTGTGATTCATGCACTCAAGATTTGGCGACATTACCTAATCGGTAATCGTTGTGAGGTGTATTCGGATCACAAGAGCTTGAAGTATTTATTCACCCAACCCGATCTGAACCTTAGGCAAAGAAGGTGGTTGGAGTTGATGAAAGACTACGACATGGGTATTCACTATCATCCGAGCAAGGCGAATGTCGTTGCCGATGCGCTTAGCCATAAAGCGCATTGTAATGCCTTGTTGCTCAAGGAGTAGCAGCCCTCCCTTCTTGAAGAATTTCAGTGTCTCAACTTGGAGGTAGTTGAGCATAGATTCCTCGCTACCTTGGTTGTGCAACCAACCTTGGTGGATCGGATCAAGGCCGCTTAGCAATCGGATGCTGGAGTGACCCGAATCAGGCAGAATGTCAAGAGTGGAACAGCCAAGTGCTTCTCAGAGGATGAACTTGGTGCTGTGAGGTTCGGACAGCACCTTGTGGTTCCAAAGGACATGGATTTGTGGGACTTGATCCTCCGCGAAGCCCATGATTCTCCTTTGTCCATTCATCCCGGGGCCACGAAGATGTATCAGGATCTCCGTCAGAGATTTTGGTGGACCCACATGAAGAGGGAGATTGCGATGTTCGTTGCCAAGTGCGACGTGTGTTGTCGTGTGAAGGCCGAACATCAGCGTCAAACGATGCTGCTTGGTAGTTGCCGATCTTGGGAGTGGAAGTGGGATTCCATCGGAATGGATTTCATCACCGGTCTACCCATGTCCCCGAGGAAGAATGATGCCATTTGGGTCGTCATCGATTGTTTGACTAAGGTGGCACATTTCCTTCCTGTTAAGACTGACCTTCGGGTAGGTCTTTTGGCGGATCTCTACATAGCCCGCATCGTGAGTTTGCATGGTGTGCCGAAGACGATTGTGTCGGATCGTGGATCTCTATTCACATCTCATTTTTGGCATAGTTTGCAAGAGGCTATGGGAACTCGTCTTGCTTTCAGCTCAGCATATCATCCCCAAACTGATGGTCAGACCGAAAGGGTCAACCAAGTTTTGGAATACATGCTCCGTGCTTGTGTTCTTTCCTATGGGAAGCATTGGGAGAAGTGCTTGCCATTCGCTGAGTTTTCTTACAACAACAGCTTTCAGGCCAGTCTCGGCATGGCTCCCTTCGAGGCCTTATATGGGAGGAAGTGTAGAACCCCGTTGTATTGGTCTGAGACCGGCGAGAGACCTTTCTTTGGTCCGAACTCGATCAATGAGGCTGAGAGTCAAGTCCAGCTTATTCGGGAGCATCTACGCACAGCTCAATCCAGGCAGAAGAGCTATGCGGATCGCCGTCGTCGTGAGTTGAGTTTTGAGCCTAATGACTTTGTTTATCTCAAAGTCTCTCCTTTGAAGGGCCATCAACGTTTCGGCGTCAAGGGCAAGTTAGCTCCTCGGTATGTGGGTCCCTACCGCATCATCGAGAAGAAAGGAGCTGTTGCCTATAAATTGGATTTGCCTGCTGCACTCGAGGGGGTACATGATGTGTTCCATGTGTCCCAGTTAAAGAAGTGCCTCCGTGTTCCAACTGAGAAAGCTCCGTTGGAAACTCTCGATGTCCAAGAAGATTTGACCTATCGCGAGCACCCTATTCGTATCCTTGAAGAGGCTGAACGAAGGACGAGGAATTGTTCCATCAAGTTCCTTAAAGTTCAATGGTCGAATCATTCCGAGGATGAAGCTACTTGGGAAAGGGAAGATCGTCTGCGGGCGGACAACCCCTCTTTCTTTTTCGAGTGAGCCAAATCTCGGGACGAGATTTCTGTAAAGGGGGGGGGGGAGATTTTGTAACATCCCAATATGGGTGTGTGTTTCAAATGTAACCAAACCAAGGTTTGTGTTTCAAATGTAACCAAACCAGGGTTTGTATTTGAAATGTAACCTAATATGGGTGTTTGTTTCAAATGTAATTAAATGAGTAGAAATTAAAACTTTTCTCACATCTTGAAACTCTTGAACTTTTCTATAATTCTTGTCAAGAGTTGTGGAATTCAAAAACCTAAACCTCCTATTGACTAAAGTCAAACCCTTATTCAACTTTGTCACAAATCTTGTGCCAAACTTTGGAAATAATTTCCCCTGGTTCTAGGGATGATGTGTGACCCCTCTGAAAGATTTCACAATTTTTAGAAATTATTTGATCATTTTTGGAGGCAAGTCAAACCAATTTTTCAATTGGTCAAACCCTAAAGCAAACCTTGAGGAATTTCTTGAGAAAAATGCAGTGCATAACAATCTCTAGAAATTTTATGTAAGGTTAATCCTAGAGTGAGAAAGCTCCAGTCAAAATTTCATAATTTTTAGAGTTAGTTTGCTATCTCTAAAAATTCTTCCAATCTCAGCTTTCAAATTCAAACCCTAAATTGGTTCGCACTGTTCCTCGGGCTCGAGCCACTTGACTCGACCCAACCAACTAGCTGTACCGGGCTTAGTCGATTCGGCACACGCACTGTGGACCGTTGGATCACCATCGAACGGGCCACGTTGGCGCGGAGTCTCGATCACGCGGGCGAGCGCGAGCCGTTGGATGAAAATCCGATGACGAACGGGTTGTCCCCTTCCTCTCGCCCTCTCGCGTGCACGCTAGCGCCATGGCAGGCGTGGGGGGGGGAGCTCTATAGTGCCCTGTCCACTCCACCCCGTCCTTCAACGGCTCTTCGCATTTATTGCCGGTCAGTCCCCGCCCTCGAAGTCTTTCTTTCACCTGCTCCCATCGCCCTCAGCGTCCCCGCGGCAGGCTTGACCGTGGGAGAGCCCTGCCGTTGCCCCCTTGCCCTCTCTGCTACTCAAGCTCCCTCGCTCCTTCCTTAGCTTCCTTTCACCACCCCGCAGCTCTGGCTTGCACCCACTGTGCTTGTTTGAGCTCCATTCACCCGAAGCTCTCGGCTGCCATTGTTGCTCCTCGAGCTTCTCGATGAAGACAGTGCCCTAGTGGCATTTCTTCTTCTCTCTTTGCTCCAGCTTGCGCCTCTAACCTCCTGGAGTATTAACCCTCATCCAATTTTGGTTGTCCCCGCAGGGAGCAGTTGAAATTGGAGTTTTCCCCTTTTCGTTCGAAATCAACCCCTCTTCGTCTCCGTCGCTGGTGAGTGCTCCATTTTCTGATTCCTTGCTCTAGGTCCATCCTTGAGCTATGTTTGAGCAATCCCGATGACGTGGCCTCTCTCTGGATGCTCAGGTTGTCCTCCCCGCGTTGTTGTCGTCATCGTCGTCGCGGTGCTTCGTCGCCGGCTCAGCTCAGACCCCCTCTATCCCTCCGTGTCCTCCAGGTAACCTCCCAGTAGTCCCTAGACGCTCAGGCACCGCTTGAATGAACCACTGCGGAGCTCTATTTTGTATTCGCATTTCGCCGTGGTTGCTGCGCCACCCCTCTCCGGCTAGCCACTGCTCTGGTCCACCACTGCAGGTGTGAGTGGTACCAGTGGTTGCGCACTGCTATTGCGCACCCGTAGCTGGCATCAGATCGCGCCGTCGTGCTTTAGGTCACCGGCGTTTCACCGTTGAAGCCGGCGAGCGCGTTGTCGGATGCGCCGGCACAGTGTCAGCGCGCGCGACGTGGCTGATCATGAGCCGTCCATCTTTAAGATCTGTGGTCTCGATCGCATGAGTGTTTTTGTCTTAGTTCGCAGTGGGCCGTCCGTTTGTAGATGAACGGCGGAGATTCGTGTAGGTTAGCGTGTGCACTGTGTGGTGTTCATCGTGAGCCGTCCATCTTGCGATCGACGGTCCACAGTCGCCGCCCCCTTTCGCGCGCGGGGATTCCAAATGCGCTGCACGCGATTCAACTCGGGCCGTTGGATTCAAGATCAACGGTCCACGTTGGTCGATCTCGCGCGGGCGCGAGCGCGTTGCCCCATTCATCTTGGGCCGTGCGATGCAAGATCAACGGCCCAGATTCGTCCACGTCGATTCGGTTTTAGGAAATTCCCGGGGGATTTATTAGTGAACTGAAAAGGTAATAAACTTCAAAATTGCATAACTAATTCAATTTAGCTCCAATTGAGTTGATTCAAATTTTGTTAGCTCTGGTTTGAATTGAGATTTAATCTAAAAAGGGTTGTAAGCTTAGTTCGGCTCTAGAAAATGGATTTGAAAATTGAGTTAGAAATAGGTTTTAAATGTTGTCCTAAATGTTGCATTTAACTTGTAAATTGCATAAGTAATTCTCAATAGATCCTTTTTGAGTGAATCCAATTTTATTGGCTTCCTCTATTAGTGCACTAAATGGTAGAATAGGATTTAGGCATGTCACTATTTTCAAAATCTTGGTGGGTGCAATTTGTGTTGTTCTTGTGTGCATGTTTTTGAAAAATCATAGAAAATGCATACTAGCTCCAAAGGAGGTGAACTCAATTGTGTTATTCATCTCATGAGGTGCTTTACTTACCATAAAAATCCCAGGTGCAACACCTCTTTGAAAAATTGTGCTCCAGAATTTAATTCGGATGAACAGTAACCGATTTGAATTTTCCAGTATTTTCCAGGCTGAGCAAAATTGTTTTGCCCATAACTTTTGCATTGAGAATCCAAATCAATTGGTTCTTATTGATAAATTCTTTAAAAATAATCCTCTAGCTGCTGTAAAAATTTCAGAGCATTTGAAGAAAGTTGTCTGTAGAGTCTTTTCAGTTTTCCTCGTTCTTATTGGTTCTTTTTTGTTTTTTCGTTAGGTGCTGACGAGTGCGTTGATCCCGTGAGTGACCCTTTGCAGCATAGTGAGCAGCTCCAGCAAGGCAAGCAGTTTGATCATATTTATTCAATCCCATTACTGTAAAGTCTAATACTTTGTATTCACTTATATGTATGCATGCTTTATTTTGTTGTTAAATGATTATTGATTAGTGAGCCTATAGATGCATACTCTGTAGGTAAATATTCAATCTCTACTACTAAGCCTAGGATTATCTTGCTATGATTTAGAGTTCGATGGATGGACTCTTATTACTTAGTAGTTACGTTGGATCTTGCTTAGAAATGCTTAGATAACGGTAGAAATGGGCGGTTGTCGACTTATGTCGATGACCTTGATCACACAAAATTATTATTCCATTATGTCCAAAGACTTGTGCTTTGTTACTTTGTAAAGAAATAAAAATAAAAACAAAATTGTTATTGACTTGGGCACAATGGATGTTGGTGTGATCTCATGGTGTGATGGAATGGTGCCTAAGTCCCTAAGGACCGAGTTACTTGGGCCACTAAACTGAGCAATATTGCATGCTAACCACACGAGGGTATTGGGAACCCCTCTTGGCTAAGTACTTTGGGGGGTGTTAATTATGAGCTGGTTGGTGGTGTTAAAAGAAAAATGTTAATATAATATGAGGGGAACATCTGTAATTCGGCTTGAGCTGGTTGATGTGTCCTTCTCTTTGTTGGGTTGCGGCTCTTAATTAGCATCATCCATTGGAAATGTCTCGTAGGACTTAGCTGTGCTGGCATACCAAAGGAAGTGTGCTAATAGCTTGGCGAAAAGGCGGTCCAACATGTGGGTACATTGGTACACCCCTGCAGGGATAAAACTATTTGAATAGCCTCGTCCTAGGTTATGGACATGCTTGGCAAGGTCACTCAAGAACTAGACTAAACATTTAATTAAGACTTGTTGGGTGGTATGAATTGGGTAATTCATGCTATTGTTGTGGTGACTATTGGGTTAGTCACTTCCAGGTTGTCCTTACTGTTGTTATTATTATTGTATCGTTGTTACTTCAACAATTAAAAAAATGCTTTGTTAAATTGCTTTGAATCTATTACATTATTGCAAATGTAAACTTGCTTTATGCTAAAATTAAGTCCAAAGCCTCATCCACTTAAATAAAGCTTGCATGTAGCATATGTATAGGTCTGTTACACTACACGTCAGTCTTGCGAGTACAGTTTTGTACTCATTTGCTTTGCTTAATTAATTTGTTGCAGAGGAAGTTGATCCCCCAGGGTATCACTTTTGTGAGATGTGCGGTGGTTTCGACGACTAGGTTGGTGGCTTGGTTGGTTGCCTTGTGGGCTAAAGGTAAACCATATGGCCTTCTTTTGTTTATCGCCATCTTATGGCGTTCGCTTCCGCTTTTGTTTAACTCTTAAGTTGTATTTAGCCGGTCGGCTCTTTTGTAATAACTCTCTCTATTATATATGTCTTTTAATTAATCTAGTTCGTGCTTGAGTTCTATGTTTGTATGGAATTGATGCATGACTTTGTAAAAGGGTGTATGTATAGCACTTCTGGGATGTACATATTTTCCCGAGGCACAGGATATTTCGTTGGTGATGCTAGGGTCGGTGGTACGACTAAGCATTACGAGCTAAATACCCCGGGGTCTCACATTGTCATACCATGGAAAGTTTAGAAAATGCTTTTACTTGTGAAATAAATTAAAATAATTTAGACTTGGGCATAATGGATGTTGGTGTGGTGCACATCAATGCATAGGATCGATTCATTTCAATGATCAAGTCCAGGGTTGTGGAATGTTGCCCAAGTCAGTTAAGGACTGGTCTACGAGCTGCATCTTGCTAAGCTCCACCGTACTACCGCATGTCTAGAATAGGACATATTAGGCTTATTAATTTGTAATACATCACTGTTAAATGTGCCATGTTGTTGTGTGGGTGTTGGTTAGACAGTATCCTCACTTAGCGCAAGAGGGGGCTTTTGGTGGGTGGTTAGCCCAATGGAAGTGAAACTTTAGCGGGCATATTAAGCTGGCTGCATATCAGGTGCACAAAGCCCATTTGGTGCACATATGGAAAAACTTTTTCTTTGGGTATCAAATTAGCATAAAAAATTCTGAAAAAAAATCTAGATGTAATTTATGGTGTTTTCTTCCACCCTTTAAAATTTGAAGTGCAAACTCAAAGTATATTAGAAGATACAAAAAAGAGAAATTCTGACAGATGATAGATCAAATGGTGCTGGAAAAAAAAAATAGGCAAATGTTACTATTCACAGTAAACTTCTCTTTTTTGTATCTTCTAACATACTTTGAGTTTGAACTTCAAATTTTAAAGGGTGGAACAAAACACCATAAATTACATCTATAATTTTTTTTCAGAATTTTTTATGCTAATTTGATACCCAAACAAAAAGTTTTTCATATGTGCACCAAATGGTGCTTGTGCACCTGATATGCTGCCTATTAAGCTTGGGGTAGAACATTGAAAAAGCCTAGTGATAATTGCTTAGTCGCACTCCTTCGAAAGCATGTATTGGCCGATATTAAAAGCAAATTACCTCTTGTGGGTAAAGTTGTACATCCTTTGCAGAGTGTAAAACTATTCGAATAACCGTGTCCACGGTCATGGACATGCTGAGCAAAGCTACTCAAGTTATAATTTGGTTTTGATTTTAAAAATGAATTTAGACATGATTTTAGGATGGTTAATCATTGTGGTAAAATTGGGCGGTTAGCCATGTGATAGGAGGGTATGGAGGTTATCCACTGTAAAATTGACCATTCAAAAACTTGATTTTAGTTATAGATTAAAAATTGCCTTGAACTTAGTAAGAGTATTTAAAACTGAAAATGTTGCTTTATGCAAATGAACCCTATCAACCTAACTTGATTACACATGCGTGCATTATATTCTGTTATTGGGTGTAACTTGCGAGAATGGTTGTTTCTGGTCACTCTTGTTGAATATATTATTCACGTGAAGACTATTTGTTTATGTTTCCGTTGTATCTTTCTATTTGGCATCAGACCCAATTGTAATAAACTCTGATTATCAATTAATAAATGCATGATATGGTTTTGCTATCACTTTTGTTTGACTGTGTACACTAGCTATTTCTAGACTAGTGTATGAAACATAGAGAATCCAGGATTCTTCGTTTCTAGGTTCGACAAAAGTGGTATGAGAGCCATATCGACTGTAGGTCGTGACCTTAGAATGGATAAAACCCTCAAGGACTTATTTTTGAAAACTAAAAATACTTTGGTCTTTCTGGGTCCTTACTCAACCGTCCTCTTTAAAATGGTTATTAACACTTCTTTTTTTCAAAAATTGTAGATGGCCGAAGCACCAAACGTCGTTTTCCACAGAATCTTCGCTGGACACTGGGCTGCAGCACTCTGAAGGATGATACAGCATCTGCACTTCCAAGACAGGCCAACATACCAGGGGTACAAGTATGTGGTGGGCACTCATGAGCGTTGTAGGGTAGAAGTGATACTCTACTCCTACCTGCAGCCTAATATAGAGTTCCATATCTTTGACGCTCCGATGCGGCGTGGCTCCTTCCCTGAGGGTATACAGGACACTGCCAGAGAAGCTATTCACCGACTCGGTTACATCTACGACCACCGCTTCCATGGCATTGGATTCCACTACTACCCAATGCACGTCCCCACACAGCTTGGTAGTACTTTTCGCTCGGCCAGAGATGAAGACTTTCTAGAGCTGACACATCAGGTGAACCTAACAATGGCTATGGAGCATGCCTACTAGTGCACTTTGGATGAACTATGTGCCACCCACGAGAAACTAGAGGCAGTAGAAGAGGAATTGGCCCGCTACAAGGAAGGCAACGCTAGTTCCAACAACCCAGACTACACCCCTATGACCCCATAGATTCTGTCTTTAGTCCCATTAGACACAAATTGTGAGCTGCCAATCCCTTTTGTGACAGCCACAATTAATTAATGAAATAAATTAATAAAAGACTATTTTGAAAAGTTTCCCTTGAACAATGCTTAGAGTGTTCAAGCAACCGCAGCAGCAGCACAAAGCCAATGGACGCATCGTTTATGAGGATGTGCCCTCCGAATTTCAGTAGCAGCACAAATCCAATGGATGCAGATGATTGGCTAAGGGCAATAGGCAAGAAATTGGATATCGCTCAATGCTCCGATCATGAGAGGATTCTGTTTGCCTCTCACCAACTCAATGGGCCCGCATCAGAGTGGTGGGACAACTTCACCCAATCCCACGCAGATGCTCAGACCATCTCATGGAATGAGTTCAAACAAGATTTTCGCCGTGCACATGTCCCTTCAGGCATGATAACCCTGAAGAAGAAGGAATTTCAATCTCTGCGCCAGGGCAACCGCTCAGTCAACGAGTACTTACACAAGTTCAACCAGTTGGCCCGCTATAGCTACTGATTAAGCCAAGCAGGAACGCTTCCTAGAGAGACTCAATGATGACCTCTCAGTCAGATTGATTGCTCAGGATTACACCGACTTTCAATAGTTGGTGAACGAGGCCATCCGCTAAGAGGGCAAACACTTGGAAATAGAGAACCGTCAGAGAAGAATGGCAACCCAGAAGTTCAACTCTGGGGGATTCCCAAAGTCCCGCATTGCCTAGCCTCCACCACCTCAGAGTGAAAGATTCTAGTCTTCCTCGTTCAGAGCACCTGGGCCAGCACAGCGCCCCAACAACTTTGGCTTCCACAACAACAACTCATCGAGAAGCCAATTTCAGAAGAACCCAACTTCCTTAGCCGTAGGACTGACTTGCTTCAACTACAATGAGACAGAGCATTATGCCAATAAATGCCCAAAGAAGCAGCAGACCGCATGATACGGCCATAACTACTACCAAAGCATTGGTTTGCATCTGTAAATTGCAAACTAATGCTAGAACTCAAATTGGTGTCATTGGTGTTGTTTTGCAACAAAAGGTAAAACAAAACGATGTGAAGGTCGATAGGATGGATGAGGATGCTGGCCAAGGAGAGGGAACGTGCCCTTGGGATAAAACCCTAGCGCTTGCGGGCAATCAAGAAAGACATGTGGTGACATGGAAGCAAGGGTCGCATTAGCATCAAAGGAAGCATCAAGTGCATGGAACAAGTTCGCGCAAAAGAAGCTAAGAGAAGGAAAGCCCACAACACAAGGGAAATTGAGAGGGAGACTTGGCCATGCATGGGGAGGACACCGAGAACATGGCATGTGGGTTGGTTCAATTTGGATCCAATTCGGATAGCCAGTTGGTGTTTAATATTTTTATTCCAAAATTTGATTAGTTTAAATTTCGAATTAAAGTAGGAGTCTGCAATAGGATTTTGGTTCGGATTACTGTTCACCGGGTAGGGTACTACTCATCCGACATGGATTACTATTCATCCAGCGCATGTTGTTCATCCGAGTCTTAGTGCTTACGTGAAAGGCTATATAAACCCCCCCATGGCCGCACCATGTAGGTGGACAAGTTATGATTTAGATAATAAAAATAAGAAAAGCCGTTGTGGCGCATGTCGTGTGTTCTTGAGTCATGAGATGAGTTGACGAGATTGAGGGAGAAAGATTGAGAGCGAGATCAAGATATCTCTTGCTTCGGAGTACTGTTCACCAAAGGCTACTACTCTTCGAGTGTATCGTGAAAGATTGGGCCAACAATCAGGATTCATCCAATCAACTAGGTGGATCCTTATCAGGTGGTATCAGAGCTTCAGTTGCTCATGGTACTTTGTTGCTGCAAAGATCAAGGATCGACATGGTCGACATGAAGGAGATGAAGTTGGTCATGCAATTTAGCTACACTATAGATCAATGTGAGGAGGATCCACTCCATAATCCGAGCTACATATTCTTCAATCTGTGTTGAGTGGGGGAACACAGATTGTGCTATGATGATCGATACGGGAAGCTTAACAAACGTTGCAAGCCAAACACTTGTGGACAGATTGGGGTTGGTCACAAAGCCACATCCAGAGCCATATCTGTTGCTTTGGAGGTTCAAGCACATTCCGGTCACAAAATTAATATTTTTATTCCAAAATTAGAGTAGTTTAAATTTCGAATTAAAGTAGGAGTCTGCAATAGGATTTTGGTTCGGATCACTATTCATCGGGTCGGATACTGTTCATCTGACTCGGATTATTGTTCATCTGGTGCGTAATGTTCATCTGAGTCTTAGTGCTTGCGTGGGAGACTATATAAAACCCCCATGGCTGCACCATGTAGGTGGACAAGTTATGATTTAGATAATAAAAATCAGAAAAGCCGTTGTGGCGCATATCGTGTGTTCTTGAGTCGTGAGATGAGTTGAAGAGATTGAGGGAGAAAGATTGAGAGCGAGATCAAGATATATCTTGCTTCAGAGTATTGTTCACCGAAGGCTACTACTTGCAATTCAATCTATTCGATTGGTTTGTGAGTGTATTGGTTTTCTTGCAATTTAATTCACCGAATTGCACTACTACACAAAGGGTCATTACAGACAGTTATAAACCATCATCACAAATGGTTTTCTGAACCGTCTGTATTTATGTGTCTATGATAACAGGCGGTCATCATAGACGGTTTTCAAATCGTCTGTGAAAGAAGCTATCACGCAGTTACGAGCAAGAACCGCTCGTGATAGTAACTACCATGAGCATTTCTTGTTCGAATCTATCGTGATACTTTTTTCTATCACAAAAAAAATTGGATTTTGAATATTTCATAGTTGGCATCTCATGCATCAGGCGCCGCCTGAGGCAGGAGGTGGCGGCCTCCATCAGGTGCTGCCGAGCAGCCGTTGGCATGGTGCATCACATGCATACACATGTACTGTCCATAGAGGCAATGCGATGTGGCATACCAAAAACATACAGAAAGCACTAGTACACATGCACTGCAACAGAGGTGAGGTGGACTCAGCATGCTGCTTAGATCCCAGAACACATCGCTTGTTAGTAAACACAAGCTGAGTACAAGCATACCATATGAGCTTAAAGTGGTTAACAAGATCCAAATTACTACTGCCAGAGGTACACTAACATTGCCTACAAAGAGCTATAGAATGAACCCTATGAAGTCGAGCTAACTCGGGAAACCAAAACCAACCTACACAACCTCAAGATCAGTAGAAACCATCTAGGCTAACTATTAACTGCATAAAAGAGGCATCACACTTCACAAAGTGAGGGTTGAGAAGCTTGGCGACCTCAAGGAATCCAATGCGCTCTCACCCAGCAAACAGGACTTTCAGCTTCTCACCACAGATGATGACCTTCTTGTCCTCAGGATCCTGGAAACAAGGAAGAAAGTGTTAATCCAGCAACAGATGAAGAAATACTGGTAGTAACAAAAAAAGAGGGCATGCCAATAATGAGAAGTTGCAGTTGGAAAAAAGAGATGAGAAGTGTAGTACTCCGCAAATGAGAAGTGAAGTTGGCAAATATATAAGGACAGTGCCTCCCGCGCACGCGTTCAAAAAAATTTGAACTCCCGCGCTGCGAATCACAGACGGTTTCGGACAAAAACTGTATGTGATGATATATCACAGACGGTTCGTAATACTTCACAAACGGTTTTTGATACAAACCGTCTGTGGTAAGTATCTCTGATTTTACCATGGCTTCAAATACCTGTCGTGGCAGTCAATCCTCTGCTGCACCCCCATCGTGGCACACAATCCTCTGCTGCGGCACACAATCCTTTGTCGCACCACTACTGTGGCACACAATCCTCTGCCGCGGCACACAATCCACTACTGCACCCTCTGCCGTGGCACACAATCCTCTGTCGCGCCCCTGCCGTGGCACACAATCCTCTGTCATGGCACACAATCCTCTGCCGCACCCCTGCTGTGGCACACAATCCTCTGCCGTCGCACACAATCCTCTGCTGCGCGCCATGGTAAAAATCGGAGAGTAAGAAAAATTTCAAACCATGGTAAAATCAAAGATTACGGAAAATTCCCGTCAATTCAATTCAATACCAGCATCAGTCTTATTTGATTCAGAAGCTTTGCATTCTTTCGTTTCAAATAAGTTTGCTGAAAAATATGGGTTACCTATCTCTCCCTTAGTTAACCCTATGATAATCCATTCCCCGGGCTCGAAAATAAGGACTAGTTCCCTGTGCCCGAATCTTACCTTGGAAATATCCATAGTATCCTTCTCGGTAGATGTTGTAGGTGTAAAAACCAAACACGAGTGAGGGGGTGGACGTCGGCCGTCTGACGGGCCGTCGTCCACGAGGGTAAAAAATGACACGAGGATTTATACAGGTTCGGGGGTCCGAGAGGACCGCCCTACTCCTGTCGGTGAGCCAACGGGGGGTTACCTCCGGAGAGGAAGCCCCCGAGGGCTCACCAGTTTGAACATGTTTCTTTATTGCTCAAGAGAGCCCTCCCCTTGAAAGGAGGGATACATGGGGTATTTATAGGCTCCCAAGCCTGTACAAATGACGGGAATACCCCTTGGGGGATAGTTACATTATGAGTACAAGCAAGGGGTATCACAGTCTTTTATGAGCACAATAGCATTTCTCTCAGATGCATGTCTTGTCTTAGAGGCGGGCCCGTCACAAGATGATAGATGAATTATTCTTCCAACACTAGCCCCCCTGCCCCTTGGTGTTTTGGGGGAACGCCAGAGGGGCAGTCTTGAATTGTGCTTTTCGCGTAGAAGTTGATATATTTCAAGGGAGTTCCGATAGAGTTGAATGGTGATAGTGTCCGAAAGTGGGAGGCCGCACCGTCTCCACTTTGATTTCCCCGTGAGGCTATATAACTTTGTGCATGTATGTAGATATATACCAACCAAGGCCACACTAGCTGTGGACATAGAGGATCCTATGTTGGTACTTCAGAAGCCGGTAGCTGCGCTTTGCTTTTCTTTTTCACGTAAGACATACTATGGTGTCTGTTTAGGAATCCAAGACCAGTAGACCGCCATATTTTTCTGGTCTCCAAGGCCAGTAGGCCACCATATTTTTGTTGTCTCGTGGAATCCAAGGCAACAAGCTTTCTTCTCTCTCTAGTTTTTTCTTTCTTTGCCTTTTGCTTCTCTCTTCATTTCTTGTTTTTGCTGACCAGGGATTCGGCCAGTGAGGTTGGCCAGCATCTTTGTCTTCACGCGATGGTGGCCAGCTTTTGTGGGAATCCAAGGCAGGCAAGTGCCTCTTTTTCTTATTTTATTTTTTCTTATCGGTCTCGTCATTGCCTTTTCTTGTTCAGTTCAACCGATAGAGCTCCCTGTCCTTCTTCTTTCCCTTGGTTCTTCCCCATGGAGCTTGCTCTCTAGTCACTTTTCTCCTGAAGCTTTCTTGGCCGAAGCTTTCTTCTAGCGCAGCACCCGGCTCGGCTGCTCTCCCGTGCTGCCCCGACTCGGCCCGCTCTGGCACGCGATGATGGGCACCGCCATGGGGCTTCTCCGGAGGTAGGGCGGCGACCGTTTCTACGACGCCGCGAGGGCCTACCGAGGCCACCACCACGGCGTCCCCAAGTCGCGGTTGGTCACCGCCAGCGCCGCCCAGGAGAAGGCGACGGAGGAGCCGTCGCCGACGCCACCCAGGAGAAGGCGAAGGAGGAGCCGTCGCCGTCGCCATCGTCGGCGCCGCCTCCCATTAAGGTGATTTCTGCCGCAGGAATCTCTCCCATAAGCCACACTTAAGAAATCTCGCTGAACTTGTTGAGGATCTTTGGGACTCAACACTGATATGATCTGAAATGTCAATGGCATCCCCGTTATATCCAAAATCATAACTGCTAGCATTGCTCCATCTGAATCCTTCCCTCCTTGAACTTGTGTTTGGTTCAGTGAAGCCTCCATCTTCCAAGCTCACTCAATGCATTATGGAACTTGAGCTCAGACTCGCCAAGTCTAGCAGCCATCATACAGAGAAGCTTGGTGTCATCACTAGGTGTTGTTCGCTTAGCATTACTAGCCTCGTGCATCCCGAGGCTTCGCTTCGACATCGGATTCGGAAGACTAGTGGATAGACCGGTTTTCACATAAACGATCGCCTCCCGGATGATTGCGAGGTAGATGTGGAGCTGGTTGTTTACTAGAAGATGCCACCGACTTGATTCTCGAGAAGGGGATGCTGAATCAAATCGCTACATCGCTTAAATGTCTCCTCCATTTACATCTTGGCTTCGCCACTGTCCCTGTGCCGCCTCCAGCTCAGTCCGGCACCACCAGCGCCCCTGCGCACACACCCATGTTTGGCTAGGAGCAGATGCTAACAAGGTGCTCGACGAAATGCCCAGGCGGCTGCAAGGCGCGGGGTGCCGGGGCGCCTCGGTCGCGACGATGGCCTACAGCTTGCGGACGCCAGGTAAGGGCTGCACGGTGACCATGCCCAGGTTGACGCTCTGGACGCCGTCGACGAAGATGACCTGTAGCACCGCGGTGGGCAGCGGCAAGTCGTTTGCGGGACGGCCAGCGCAAGCATCGAATCCGTGGAGAGATTTTAATAGGAGTCCGAAAATTGTATGTTGTGTGCTGAAGTTTGATTTGTGGTACTAGTTGTTCATGTATGAATGCTGTGTTTGCTTGTTGATGGTGAACAATAAGCCTCGGTAGCGGGGGCACGGGCGCGTGAGGGCACGCGAGGGCATGCGAGGACCTCGGGCGTGAGGGTACGTGCGAGGGTTTTGCGAAGGCCTCGGGCACGAGGGTTTTGCGAAGGCCTCGGGCACGAGGGTTTTGCGAAGTCCTTGGGCGCGAGGGTTTTGCGAAGGCCTCAATCGCGAGGGTTTTGCGAAGGCCTCGGGCACGAGGGTTTTGCGAAGTCCTCGGGCGCGAGGGTTTTGCGAAGGCCTCGATCGCGAGGGTTTTGCAAAGGCCTCGGGCGCGAGGGTTTTGGAAGTCCTCGGCCGAGGTTTTTGAAAGTCCTCGGCCGAGGGTTTTGCGAAGTCCTCGGGCGTGAGGGCAAGCGCGAAGGCACGCAAGGGCGCGCGAGGGTGCGTGAGGGCTTCGAGCGTGAGGGCATGCGCGATGGCTCAATGTCGACGAAGGCGCGGCGACATCCCTCGGTGGTTACACAAAGTCATCGCGTAGGTGCCCCGAGGCCGGGGCTCGTGCGGAGACAAGGTGGTAGGATTACTCAACACTAGCCCCCTTGCCCCTTGGGTGCCTGCAAGGACGCCCGAGGGGCAAAGAAGAGTGATGAGGTCTTGTATCTTGTTGATGAATATGCTTGGCCAAAGACTTTGCCAAATTCCAGCTTGACGGGAATGCAGGCACTCGAGACTTTGCCAAATTCTGACTCGGTGCAGCGCGAGGCACGAGAGCTGAGGAATTTGTGCAAGGGCACCTCTGACTTAGCCAATTTTGACTTGGTGGGTACGTGGGTGCCCAAATACTTATGCTTATTTTGTACTCCATATCGTGTGAGTGCTCCACGTGAGGGCAGGTACTAAATTGAAGCTTCTCGTTGGCCCTTCGTGTGGGGTGGTTTTTGTTGCTCCATCCCTGAAGATGAAGTACTGAATGCTGAGGCACCCCACCGAGGCACAACCCTCAAGGCAGGGGGTGCATCCGAACGAAACCTGTGCAGGCAAAGTCATGGACGCCTTAAGACCGCCCACCGGCTCACCTTCTAGGCGGCGGCGACGGGCTTTAGCCCGTAAACGGTCGTGGACGTAGAGCCGTCGAGCCGAGGCATAGCCTTCGAGGCGGACGACGCATTGGAGAGAAGCCTGTGTAGGCGAAGTCTTGGACGCGAGGCCGCCGAGCCGAGGCATAGCCTTCGAGGCCGGCGGTGCGTCGAAGTGAGGCCTAAGTAGGCGAAGTCTTGGGCGCGAGGTCGCCGAGCCGAGGCATAGCCTTCGAGGCCGGGTGCGTCAAAGCGGCTTTGCCTAAGTAAGCGAAGTCTTGACGCGAGGTCGCCGAGCCGAGGCATAGCCTTCGAGGCCGGGTGCGGCCGGGCCGGGCCTAAGTAGGCGAAGTCTTGGGCGCGAGGCACGCTGAGCCGAGGCATAGCCTTCGAGGCCGACGGTGCGTCCGGCGAAGCCTAAGTAGGCGAAGTCTTGGATGCGAGGTCAGCCGAGCCGAGGCATAGCCTTCGAGGCCGGGCGGTCGGCCGGGTTAAGCCCGAGTAGGCGAAGTCTTAGACGCGAGGTCACGGGCAGAGCATAGCCTTCGAGGCCGGCGGGCGTCGGCGAAGCCTAAGTAGGCGAAGTCTTGGACGCGAGGCCGCCGAGCCGAGGCATAACCTTCGAGGCCGGCGGTGCGTCGAAGCGGAGCCTAAGTAGGCGAAGTTGTCCTCCTCTTGCTCCGCGGCTTGATGAGGGCTGTTGAAGTAGAACTCCTCAGAATGGTCACAGCTCGAGCTAGAAACGTTGCATTGACAGGTAGATAGCACGTGCGTCTCTGCGGAAAAGAGAGAATGATCAACACTTATTTCTTGTAGCAAGATAACATTCGTTTGACGTGAGCATTGATCGAAGCATTGCCGAGGGACTAGTAGAGTCCCATCACTTTAGATACTAAGATCTCCGAGGTGACAGCCTTATGCTAGCGTGATGGTCCTTGATCGATATTCGAGCCAGGTCAACGGTACATGATTCGAGCTGCTAATGAGACTGAGTCATGGACATATCAAATGGGGGCCACGAGACTAAGTCATGGGGCACCGAAAGGCCCATAGGGGTGGTAGCCCCCCAGTGGACTTGGAGGCACCCATGAGGCTAACTCATGTGTATCTTGAAGGTGTGCCCACAACACTAAATCATAGGCACAACGGGGGGCGTCCACGAGACTAAGTCGTGGGGCACCGAATGGCCACTAGGGATGGTAGCCCCCCAGTGGACTTGGAGGTGCCCATGAGGCTAACTCATGGGCACCTTAGACGTGTGCCCCTAACAGTAAGTCACGGGTACATCTGTGCCATCCACGAGGCTAAGTCGTGGAGCACTGAACGGCCACTAGGGGTGGTAGCCCCCAGTGGACTTGGAGGTGCCCATGAGGCTAACTCATGGGCACCCTGGACGTGTGCCCTTGACAGTAAGTTATGGGCACACCGGTGGCGCCCACGAGGCTAAGTCGTGGGGCACCGAACTATGAGAGCAATGAAGCCCTTTTACCCCGTATGTGGGTTTTTTGTTATGATCGGGAATGCATGAGAGCGGTTAACCCTCATGCGGCAATGAAGCTAGGTGTCGGGGACCCAGAGGTCGTTCGGCGTGTGGGCTCAAGTCTAAGGGGACGAGTCCTCAACACATCCATCAACTTGGCTTGGGCCAAAGTTGTCGATCATGCCCTAAGTCTAGTAGGACCACGAGCCGCCATGGTGGAGGCGACGGACGCCCAAGCCACCATGGACTTTTGTTAGGGAGACCGCGGAGGTCGTATGCCCCACGCACCACGAGGGTGGTCGCCATGCCCTAGGGCCATGGGACACAAACCGCCATGGTGGAGGCGGCGGACGCCCAAGCCACCATGGACTTTGTTAGGGAGACCGCAGAGGTCGTGACGCCCTATACACCACGAGGTGGTCGCCATGCCCCAGGTCCAAGAGGGACATGAGCCGCCATGGTGGAGGCGACGGACGCCTGTGCCACCATGGACTTTTGCTAGGGAGATCATGGAGGTCGACGCCCTATGCACCACGGGGTGAAATCCTTGGAGGAAAGTGTCTTGAGAGCCCATACGAGATTTATATGTCGGGACTGCCTCCTAACATGAGCTGTTAGGGGCGAGCCTCGTGGCGAGCCTTCATCGCCAGGCCGCATGGACGCTATGCGCCCCGGGTGATGGTTGGCTCTGTAATCCTTAGCCTTCTGGCTGCGAGGGTGCCTTGAACTGCTCTCCCTTGGCTGGGCCTCGCATCGACCCACACAAGGGAGGAGGATGCGCGTGGGAGCCCTAGGGCATGTAGGACGTTGCCATCCCGAGGTGGATAGCTCTGATCTCCGACGATGGTGCTCGGCTGGGGCTCCTTTAAAGAGCGGATGGGTCATCCACGAAATCACCACCCTCCGGAGGCGGAGGAGGTTTCGTGGACTTAGAGTATTTGGTAGGAGACATAGCCTTTCGTCGATTAGCTAAGTCCCCACGGTCGGCGCCAATGTTGTAGGTGTAAAAACCAAACACGAGTGAGGGGGTGGACGTCGGCCGTCTGACGGGCTGTCGTCCACGAGGGTAAAAAATGACACGAGGATTTATACAGGTTCGGGGTCCGAGAGGACCGCCCTACTCCTGTCGGTGAGCCAACGGGGGGTTACCTCCGGAGAGGAAGCCCCCGAGGGCTCACCAGTTTGAACATGTTTCTTTATTGCTCAAGAGAGCCCTCCCCTTGAAAGGAGGGATACATGGGGTATTTATAGGCTCCCAAGCCTGTACAAATGACGGGAATACCCCTTGGGGAATAGTTACATTATGAGTACAAGCAAGGGGTATCACAGTCTTTTATGAGCACAATAGCATTTCTCGGGTCTATATGCGTGTCTTCTGAGAGGCGGGCCCCGTCAGTATGATAGATGAATTATTCTTCCAACAGCAGACTTAATAGTCTTGCACTCCAAAGGATTGAATGTGATTCTCGGAATGGACTGGCTAGCCAAGAATCAAGGTCAAATAGATTGTGCTAGTAGGTCTATCACCCTTACCAATGAGCAAGGAATTAAAGTAGAGTTCAGACCCAGGCCCTCTACTGGAGAAAGTTCCATCCTAACCAGCTTAAAGGAAGTGAAGCTTGAAGATATACTAGTGGTGCAGGAATATTCAAATGTATTTCCTAAGGAATAACCCAGAATGCCACTGGATAGGGACATCATGTTGCTAATTGATCTAGTCCCAGGGACTGCTTCAATTTCGAAAAGACCCTATAGGATGCCTGCAACTGAGTTAGCAGAGTTGAAGAAGCAAATTGAAGAGTTGCAGAATAAGGGTTACGTTCACCCTAGTTCATCACCTTGGGGAGCACTAGTATTGTTTGTCAAAAAGAAGGACAACAGTATGAGGATGTGTGTGAACTACCAATCACTTAATGAGGTTACGATCAAGAACAAGTACCCTTTGCCCAAGATTGACGACTTTTTTTATCAGCTAAAGGGAGCCAGCGGCTTCTCGAAGATTGACTTAAGATTAGACTATCATCAGCTGAAGATCAGGCTAGAAGACATTCTGAAGACTACCTTGACAACAAGATATGTACTATACGAGTTTACAATAATGTCATTCGGATTGACAAATGCCCAAGCTTATTTCATGAATATGATGAATAAAGTATTCATAGAATTCTTGGATAGGTGCATGGTTGTTTTCATAGATGACATTCTCTTCTATTTGAAAGATGAAAAAGAGCATGAGAAATACCTCAGAATGATATTGGAAAAGCTTAGAGAGCATCAGCTTTATGCCAAATTCAGCAAGAGTGAATTTTGGCTGAGTCAAGTGGCTTTCCTCGGACATATTTTATTAGCAGGAGGAGTTACAGTAGACCCTGCAAAAGTTGAAGCTGTAATGGATTGGAAGCAACCCAAGTATGTCACGGAAGTTAGAAGCTTTCTCAGTTTAGCTGGTTATTACTGTAGATTCATTAAAGGTTTCTCCAAAACTACTAGACCAATGACCCAACTTTTAAAGAAGGAAATGAAGTTCGAATGGACAGATGCTTGTGAACAGAGTTTCCAAGAGTTGAAGAAGAGACTAGTTTTCTGCACCTGTGTTGGTTTTGCCTGACATCCATAAGGACTTTGAGATTTTCTGTGATGCATCTCGTCAGGGCCTTGGATGTGTACTGATGTAGGAAGGTAAAATCGTGGTTTATGCATCTCATCAGTTAAGGCCACATGAAGAAAACTATCTGACTCATGATCTAGAGTTAACTGCAATTGTGCATGCTTTGAAAATCTCGCAACATTATCTCATTGGTAATTGCTATGATATTTTTATGGATCACAAAAGTTTGAAGTATATCTTCACCCAGTCAGAACTCAATCTCAGGCAAAGGAGATGGTTGGATCTAATAAATAATTATGACATTGGAATCCAGTATCATCCGGGCAAAGCAAATGTAGTAGAAGATGCCTTGAGTAGAAAAGCGTATTGCAACGCTATGTTGGTTCAAGAGAATAAGTCAAAGTTGTATGAGGAATTGAAGCATTTAAACTTGGAGATTGTCAGCTAAGGCTGTGTAAATGGTTTGGAAGTGCAGCCAACCATTCAGAGTCAAGTTAGAGAAAAACAAAAAGAAGATGAGGATATCAAAGAAATTAGGAAGAACATGAGAAGAGGCAAAGCCCTAGGATTTTCTGAGGATGAACAAGGTACAATGTGGTTTGGAAACCGCATCTGTGGGCCTAATCATAAGAAAACAAAACAGTTGATTCTGAAGGAAGCCCATGAATCACCTTACTCTATTCATCCCAGAAGTACCAAGATGTACCAGGATCTGAAAGAAAAATATTGGTGGTGTAATATCCCGTTCAAATATAAAACATATAAGTGACTATTTCTAAAATTAAAAGTAATTAGAAAAGGAAAATTCAGAATTTTGGAGGAGTTTTAGAACTCGGGCCTTTAGCCCATAGCTCTTTGGGCCCATGTGGGGGGAACTAAACTCTAGCACCCTAATACTGTAGCACGGTACTGTAGCGCTGCCGCCACTGTAGCACGGCGCTACTGTAGTGCTCCCCTCTCCTCCGGTGCTTCCCCTGCAGATTGGCTGGCCATAAGGAAGAGGAAGGAGAGGGAAGAAGAGAGGAGAAGGAAGAGGAAGAAGAAGAAGGTGGGGGGTGATCTTCACGAGGACTACAACGTGGTCTAGCGGGGCATTTCGTCAGTAAGATCGTGATTCTCAATAGCTAGTTCGGTTCTATAGATGTGTTTTGCTACCGATTAATCATTGTAGTATCCTGCTGTCGTAGATCGGTAGTACTGCAGTTCTGTTGATTCACGAGATTGGCTTAGTTCCAGGCAGATTTAGTGTTTAGGGTCTCCTGGAGATAGATGGAGAATTTCGTTAGCTTTCTAGAAAGTATTAAATCATAATTATTGGATAAAGGATGAATTATTTATGAATTTTGCAAGACTAGGTGCTAATTCAGTCTCAGGATTTGTGCAGTGGTCGTAGTTCTGTACATTAGAGTTTGGAGATGGCCGAATTTGGTCCGATGATCTGCATGAGATATTTAGATAACTTTATTCTGATTCCAGGAAGGTAAAGTTCACAAATTTTGGACGGATAGATCAAAAGTTATGAATTTTTAAATTATTACTGTAATCTGTCCTTCTATTGTGGACAGAGGTGAAAGGCTTGGCTATTTCAAACCATTGTTGCACAGTGCAAATATTTTTTATAATTTTATTGAGATAGCTGGTTTTTTTTAGTTTCCAGGGAGTCTTAGAACAATGAGTTTGGCTGTTCCAAACAAAAGTTATGATTTTCCCAAGTCAGAGATACCGAAAATGACAGAACGGTCTTTGGGATTAAAAAACAAAGCATTAGATGTCGTATTTTGACCTTTCGGTCACCTGAGAAGTCGTAGCTAAGATTATGTAGATTGTAAGAAAATTGGATTCATGACTTTTGTAGTTTTGAATCAAAAGTTATGGATTTTTATTTAATAGCTGTCTGTTTGGACAGATTTGGATTTTGGGAGTATATCTGTTAGTGTTCGGGTTTCGTTTAGGAACGATTGCTCTCATTTTGTTCCAATGCAATGTTGTGCAAGTTTGGTTGATTTTTAGTATATTTCACGGTTGCCAGGTGGTGGTGACCCCCAAGGCTAGAGGTTTCCGTCGTTGTCTTCCGTCTCACGGTTGAGGCAAGTACCTTGGTTGATTGACTTAATATGAGTGAATGGCATTGTTTGCTAATACTATGAGTATATGTGCTGTTCATGGTTGCTAAGATATTATGAAGGTTAATAATTAGGTTTTATAGTGTTACAAATTATGTGCTATTCATAGATGTTTAAAATTTATGAAGTCAGTGATCATGAATGCTTGTAGTATGAATAGGTTTATTCATATGTGAGGTTGTTGCGAATGCATGATTATGATGATTTAAGATTTCATTCATATGCATCATGATGGCATATTGAAGGCTTGGTCATGTGATGACCAAGCAATTGTTGAGGTCCCCGTCATGATTATGATGGGCTAAAGGTCCCCATGCTCGTGGAGCATGGGCTTTGGTCCCCATACTTGCGGAGTATGGGCAATTGGTCCCTGTGCTAGAAGGCACAGGCATGGGTATGCATCGACGGATGCATACTTTGCATTACCGGTAAAATACAAAAGAGAAAGAGAAAGAGAAAGTGTTTTTGAGCATCTTGCATAGCATGAGCATATGAAATGAGTGTTGTAAAGATTTGTGAATGGATGTGGATGATTACAGTTGCTTATGTTATTGTTACCATTTATTGTACTTGCTGAGTCTTTGGGCTCACTCTTCTTTGTTGTTGTTTGTTTTTAGGTACTCTTTACAAGAACGGTATGCATGGGAGGAATAAACCTAGAGTGGTTACACAATGGCACGAGCTACTCACCATCGAATTGTTTAGAATGATAGTTTTGGTAGTTGAAGGAATTTGATTAGAGAATTAATTATGATTACACCTCATGCTTGGATTAATTGTAATAATGATGGTTAGCATAGCTTGAATGCTTAAGATTATGTTTTAGTTGATTAGCATATGTTGGATTTTTGTCTTATGGTATATTTGTGCATTGGGACCTCCTAGATAGTTAACTATACAGAGGAGGTTCTGCCGGATTTTTTTAGAAGATTGTTCTAGTTTAAATTGATTATAGTTTAGTTTAGTAACATTCCAGGGCTCTTGTTGGGCTAGGGTGTTACAGGTGGGTTAGTATGAAGTGGAAAATCACTAAGTTTGTCGCACGTTGTCATGTATGCCAATGGGTCAAGGCAGAACATGAAAGACTCGCTAGTTTGTTACAACCATTACCAATTCCCAAATGGAAATGGGAAGAGATTGGTATGGACTTCATCACTGGACTTCTTAGGACCCTGACGAGGATCTAATAATCCTTATTTTATCTGTTATCCATAATTCTTATTATGGGTAAATATGATGTCATGTGTCCCTAGGTATACCCTTTATACTTACAAGAGAGAAGCCTACCAGGTGGTCGTAAGTTCTTCTACGACCACCCCCATAGTCATAAGTCTTGCTACGACTACCTTATAGTCGTAAGTTCTTCTACGATCACTATCTAGTCGTAAGTTATTCTACGACTACCTCATGGTTGTAAGCTCTTCTATGACCAGGTCAGCCATGACTACCTTATGATCAATAAAACCTACAGACGAGTGGGTCCAATTGATTAAGGAATCCAAGCAGTCAACATACGCTGTTACTCTACGAAGTAATAGCACGTAATACCCCATTATCTCTGACAAGTAACTGCTAGGCGGCGTGAAGGAGTTACCACTTCGATGATTACTGCAAACATGCGCCCGTTACTGGATTTGATAAGGCGCCTCTTCATCAGGAGAAAACGGCTATTCCTTCACGACTATATAAAGGGAGCAGTCAGAGAAGGACAAGGGAGAGGCAATCGGAGGAGACAACAAGCAATCAGGAAGACAGTTAGATACTATCTTCTGTAATAGCCTTAGTCTTTTCTCCCGATTGTATGAAACACACTCAATACCATACACACACAGGAGTAGGGTTGTTATTCTCTCTGGAGAAGGCCTGAACCTGTATAAAAATACCCGTGTCAATCTCTCTGCGTGATTCCATTCTAGGAGACCCCCCGAATCAGACAATCTTTACGTAAGATCGGTTCTAAAACACCGATAGTTGGCGCCGACCGTGGGGATCTTCTGGTAATCTCTTGTCAACATACTCTCTTTTTCCCAAATCTCATGCACTCATGGCAGGAGAATGGAACGAGGAGAACTAGTTTGACTTGGCGGACTGCAGACGCTGACATGGATGTTTGGTTTCGACATTCTGAACCGAGTATCGACTCATCCGATGGTGTCGCTGCCTCCAGAGATCTTTCCGTAGATCCAGAAGACTATGCCACCAATAGAGTTGAGGAGGGATCCTTATCCCCCACAACGGTATGTCCAACAGAGGAATCAATTCCTTCAAAGGATAAGGGTCAATCCGACCACAAATAGGACTACACCCAGGCAGACTCACAATACGACGAGTGTTTTTCCTCCAAGTGTTCAAGTCCCCCTAAGGCGGTCCGACATGGCGAGACAAGTTCTGGAAGCTACAATTCCAGAACTTCGCCAGCATCTGGTGGTCCTCTCTCTCCAGATAACTCCAGAGAGAGTGGGATCAAGCATGCTTTTCCTGCAAATTCGACCATCTCTTCGCAGATCACACCTACGGATGGAGACGGTTATAACCCAGTGTTCCCCTACCTAGAGGGGATTACTCCAAGTCGCCAGATGGTGTCTCTCGAATACTCCTTAAGCGGGGAGGCCTCGAGCGCAAGTGAGGATCATCAACGGGAGGTCTTCGTCCTTCCCTCAGATCAAGGTCACTCTTCTAGAGACCGAGCTAGGGACACTCCCCGAACATCACGCACTGCGCCCCCTCATGGCAATGGCAAGGGCACCACCGATGACGGACAGAACCAACACTTTGATGAGCGCGAGGAAAATCCTCGACATACTCACACTCCATTGAGACAGTCTCAAGAATCTGATATGGAAGATCTTGAGGCTATTCGATGAAAGAAGATTGTAGCCCAGAAAAATCTGCCTGGGCGCATCCAATATCAATCAGAGGAAGCTCAAGAACTCCAGCACATCAACGACTTGCTCGAGAACCCTACTCAAGAGCTCGCCCGAGCGCCAGGCTACGACCTCTTCGTCGAAGAGATCGCACAAAGGCTTTGGACCACGATGGCAAGACTGGAAGCACCTCGCCGACATCATTCAGGAAGTTGTAGCAATACGACTTCTTCAGCTACCAGTCGATCAAACATATCACCGCGGTGTAATCGGTGCAACTGCGAGTCGCATCGATCTCCTACTCGGAGAAATGTCTTTCGAACGACTAACGATCAACAAGCTCCTAGGAGAGCTGATCGCTCACCATTCCGACATGAAAATCTGCAGCAGTAGATGGAATATGAGGAGTATTTCCCTCATAGGACCGAGACCTACTACAGGTCGGGTCAACCTGTTACTGGGTATCGTCGAATACGATCACCTGGTAATATCAACCCTTCTTTCTTGCAAAGGAGACGTCAAGAAGTTATTACCGGATGTCGAGCATTTTCGCCTGACCTCCGAGCTGTTCGCTGGCCACCTCATTTTCGACCAGTGAACATGGAGAAGTTCGATGGATCCCAAAATCCCATCGAGTTCCTTCCAATTTATACAACAGCTGTCCGAGCAGCAGCAGGAGAGCATGTAATGGCAAATTACCTTCCAACTGTGCTCGAAGGGTCTACTCGATCGTGGTTACTAAACCAACCACTCGAGTCGATCTATTCTTGGGAACACCTCTGCGACCTTCTATTGGCGAACTTCCAAGGCACCTACAATCGCCCTGGGAAGGAGGACGACTTGCATCGGATGAGACAAAATGATCACGAAACCTTGTGCCAATTCATCAAGCGCTTTAGTCAGGTTCGTAATTCAATTTTGGAAGTTTCTGACTCATCTGTCATCAGGGCTTTCAAGCAAGGGGTCCGTAGTAGAAGGATAACAGAGGATATCGCTTTAAATCCTCCCACTACTGTCGCCGAACTTTTTGAGATGGCCGATCGATATGTGACTGCTTCTGAGGCGGTTGAGTGGAACAACACAATTGATCGAGAAGACAAAACCTCTCGAGAACCAGGCGAAGTTAGCAAAAAGAAGGATAAGAAAGCAAAGAAGTCCAAGAACAAGGCGAAGGGTCAAAAACCACAGGCCAGCGGTTCCAAGGAGGTCTTGGCTGTAAACGATAAAGAGCCACGAACCTCCAAGCCGCACTCCGACCGAGGCAAAGGTAAGCGCCCCGATCGAAAGAACGATAAGCCTAGGTGGTGTCCTTTCCATAAAAAGGAAGGACATGACCTTCGCGAATCGCCGGTCTTCCAACGCTCGAGGACTACTACAACGGCAAAGGACCACTTCCCACTCTCGAGCAGGTAGGACAAACGAGTGGTCATAAGTCGTCAAACGACGATGAGGAGATGCCGTTCCAAGATCCGCAACATACTGTCGAGCACATCTATGGGGGATCATCGGCATACGAATCAAAGCGACAGCTTAAAGCTGTCGAACGTGAGGTAAACTCCATGGATCCTCCTCTCGTCAATAAATTACCGAAGTGGTCGGAAGTCACCATCTCCTTCGAGAAGGGTGACTGCCCGATTCCTTCGACTCGACTAGGTCGATATCCGATCGTAGTCGAACCCACCATCAATAATTGTCGGGTCAATCGAGTTTTGGTTAATGGTGGTAGCTCGTTAAACATCTTGTTTATGAGTGCCTTGGACGAAATGCAAGTACCTAGGACTAAGGTAAGACCGGTACAATACTCTTTTCATGGGATTGTACTAGGGTCTTCAGCCAAACCTATTGGCCAAGTTTCTCTTCCTTTAACATTTGGTTCACCAAGTAATTTCAGGACAGAGAAAATCTCCTTTGATGTGGTTGATTTCGATACGGCATATAACGCCATACTCGGACGACCAACTTTGGTAAAATTTTTAATGGCTACTCATTACGGGTATCAATGTATTAAGATGCCAGGTCCCAAAGGAGTAATCACAATTCATTGTGACAAGAAGATGGCGCATACTGCGGATCGTCGATCCTCGAGATGGTTGGTCAAATACCAACTCGAGAAGAAAGTCAGCCTTCGACCAGCAAGTCGAAGCCTAAAGTTGCACCAAAGCCGAATGACAAGGTCAAAGAGGTTCCTCTGGACGTAGGAGAGCCCTCGAAGGCTGTTTGCATCGGGGATACTTCCGACCCCAAGTAGGAAGACGCCCTCATCACCTTCCTCCGAGCTAACGCAGATGTCCTCGCGTGGCAAGCATCCGGCACGCCTGGAGTCCCCAGGGAGGTGATCAAGCACAGGCTAGCTTTACGACCTGACAAAGTACCTGTAAAACAAAAATTATGGAGATTTGCCCCTGATCGACGAGATGCTATTAAATCAGAATTGGATAAGCTACTTAAAGCAGGATTTATAAGAGAAGTCGACCACCCAGAGTGGTTAGCTAACCCTATAATGGTTAGGAAGTCAAATGGCAAATGGAGTATGTGCATGGACTTCACTGATCTTAATAAAGCTTGTCCAAAAGATGATTTTCCTTTACCTCGTATCGATCAGTTGGTTGATTCTACTGCAGGTTGTGAAATGTTAAGTTTTTTAGATGCATATTCTGGATATCACCAGATCAATATGTGTCTAGACAATGAAGAAAAGACCACATTTATTACACCATTTGGTATATTTTGCTATGTCAAAATGCCATTTGGTTTAAAAAATGCCGGTGCTTCTTTTCAACGCTTGATGCAATTGACTTTTTCAGCTCAACTAGGCCGAAATCTGGAGGCCTATGTTGATTATCTAGTTGTTAAAAGCATCAAGAGATTTAAGCATATCACTGACCTACAAGAAACATTCGACAACCTCAGAAAGCACCGCTTAAAACTCAATCCTGAGAAGTGTGTGTTCGGAATCTCTTCAGGAAAATTGCTTGGATTCCTAGTATCTATACGGGGAATCGAAGCTAATCCCGAAAGGATAAAGGCCATTCTCCATATGTGCCCTCCGACCACAAAGAAAGAAGTCCAGAAACTCACAGGGTGCATGGTGGCTTTAAGTCATTTCATCACACGACTAGAAGAAAAAGGACTACCTTTCTTTAAACTTCTAAGGAAACACAAAGATTTTGAGTGGTCGAATGAGGCAAACGCTGCCTTTGAGGATGTCAAGAGGTATCTTATGAGTGCTCCTATTTTGGTTTCTCCGAGGCCAAAAGAAACGCTCTTAATTTACCTAGCTGCCACGCCACAGGCAGTAAGCGCAGTACTGGTCGTAGAATGTGAAAACGTACAACGACCGGTTTACTACGTTAGTGAAGTTTTGCACGGGCCTAAGGAGCGTTACCCTCAGGTCCAAAAACTTCTATATGCCCTCCTCATGTCTTCAAGGAAACTGCGGCATTATTTTCAGGCGCACAAAATAGCTGTACCATCTGAGTCTCCCTTGGGAGCGATCCTCCAGAATAGGGAAACAGCGGGACGCATGGCAAAATGGTCATGAATGGACAAATCCTGAACATGTTCAAGATCCCCAGTACGATTCCCATGACTAGTGGACGATGTACTTTGACGGGTCGCTTACTTTAAGTGGCTCGGGGGCTGGGGTGGTCCTGGTATCTCCTACCGGAGAGACCTTAAAGTATGCCATACAATTAAACTTTCAGGCCACTAACAACGTGGCGGAATACGAAGGTTTGCTAGCTAGTATACGGGCTGCGAAAGCGCTCTCAATTCGCTGACTACTCGTGAGGGGAGACTCTCAACTAGTCGTGAATCAAGTCGGGAAAGAGTACCAGTGCTCTAACCCGACAATGTCTCGGCACTTATCGGAAGTGCGTAAGCTAGAAAAGCATTTTTTCGGTTTTGAGGCACAATTCATCCCTCAAAGGGATAATTTCCTCGCAGACCAGCTTGCTCGAATGGCTTCTTCCTAATCTGTAGCACCAAAAGGAGTCTTCTTGGAACAACTCCAGAAGCCGTCCCTGGTTGAAGAACCAGAGACAGCTCCTATTGAGACGGCTTGGATAGCTCCCATCTATGAGTATCTTCAGAAGGGCTCTGTACCCAAAGATGATCCCGAGACAGATCGCTTATCCCGAAAAGCCAAAATGTATACTTTGGTTGATGGAGTCCTCTATAAACGAGGTACTCAAGGGGTGCTCATGCGATGCATTCCGCAGAGCGAAGGATTAACACTCCTTCATGACATACACGGTGGCATCTGTGAAAATCATGCTTCCTACAGAACGCTGGTCGGTAAGGCCTTTCGACACGGTTTTTACTAGCCAATAGCCCTGTACGATGCTAAAGAGTTGGTTAAAAAGTGTGTCCAATGCCAATTTCATAGCAGGCAAATACACCAATCAGCTCAAGCATTACAAACGATACCTCTGTCTTGGCCTTTTGCGACCTGGGGTCTCGATATCCTAGGATCGTTCCCCAAAGCTCCAGGAGGTTTCGAATTCCTTTTTGTGGCTATTGATACGTTCACAAAATGGATCGGCGAACTCAGAATCGATAACAACGAAGCGATAAAACGGTTCATGATGAGATGCGTAATTACTCGATTTGGAGTGCGAAGTCGAATAATTACAGATAATGGTAAACAATTTTCGAGCGCAAAATTTCAGGAATTTTGCGACGAGTTGGGTACCAAGTTATGTTATGCTTCTGTTGCCCATCCCCAAAGCAATGGGGCAGTCGAACGTGCAAACGGCCAAATAATGCGGGGAATTAAAACCCGAGTCTTCAACCAACTCGTCAAGCGCTTGGGGGCTTGGGTACAAGAATTACCCTCTGTATTATGTGCAGTTCGTATGACTACTAGTCGGGCTACAGGTGAAACACCCTTTTTCTCGGTCTTGAGCCGGCCATGCTTCCTCCTAACTAAAGACACAATCAACACGAGTCGAAACTTTCAATGACTCCAACCAGAGCAACTTGAGCGAGATGACATTAACCTACTCAAGAAAGGAGAAACCAGCCTTAATCCGCTCAGCAATCTACCAACAAGCCCTGCGCAGATACTACGATCGTAAGGTCCAACCTCGCAGCCTTGCTATAGGTGACTTGGTATTGAGGCTCTGCCAATCCAAGTCTAATCGGAATAAACTTTCTCCTAAGTGGGAAGGTCCTTACACAAGGGTCGGGTTACCCTACCAGTCGAGACGATTGGCAATGGAAGACGGCCAGGTTCTCTCGAATTCTTGGAACATCGACTAGTTACGCAAGTTTTATGTGTAACAAACTATTCAGACAATAAAGCCTCAGGTTCTTCCTACCTCTATTGTCTTATTTTTGAGTAGTGCTTTCACAATCTTTCAACTATATTCCAAACACCCAATTTTCTTTACACTGGTCGAAAGGTAGGTAACATCACCTAGTCGAAGCCTCTCCTCTCTGCACGTGGCCCTGCCCACTAGAAGAAGCTTCCTAGTGTCGACTCGTTACTCACTTTTGCTGCCAATACAAAGAGTTCGGGTTCTATTTGGTCGAAATATTCTTAAAGCCAGCTCTTTTCACCATAGTTTATTTCTTCAGTTATTTTGAAAAATACTCTAAGCAGAGTGCACTTTCTTAGATTTATTCAACCGCCTTTGGTGTACTCGTTCCGTTTCAACTGGCCAGAGGAAGAAACACATCTAGTCGAAGTCTTTCCTCTCTACACGTGGTCTTGCCCACTAGAAGGAACTTCCTAGCATAGTTCAGTTTCCTACTTTTGCTACCAGGACAGACTTATCGAGTCCACCAAGGAAGGGCGAACGAATTTTTTAAAGTCCTCTAGACGTTTGCCTAACTCAAGTTGCCGTTCTCGATTTGATTAATCTGATCGGAGATGGTAATATCACCTAGTCAAAGCCTTTCCTCTCTGCACGTGGTCCTGCCCACTAGAAGGAACTTCCTAGAGTCGATTCATTACTACTCTTTCGACTAGTGCATGAAAATCGTGATAAAAAACTACAAGTTAATCAAACCTCTCTGTTTTCATAAACCCTTTTAACACTATTTACCTAGTTTATTTAAATAAACTAAGTAAATAGTTCGGGGCTAGGATAAAGTTATTAATTTGACTTCAATTCTTAGTCTTTCGTTCGTCATCTTTTGAGTTACTAACTAATTGACAAGATAATTTGCAGGAAACAAGATGAATTATATATTACATCAGCAAAAGCTTGTTTTTCACAGGTTTTTATTACAAATTACTCTGAAGAGGGAGATCCCAGTTGCATCTCCTCTGAGACCTTCCTGCCGACTGGTTGCATTTCTTCAATCAACCGACTTGCTTCTGCCTCGGGGCAGTCGAAGTCGGCGTCGATTGGTTGCATATTAAGGCTAGGGTCATGAGCTTTAAGTTTTGCCAATACATAACTTGCTGCACCTTCGACCGCCTCCTTTATCGAGTCAGCTTGGTTGGCCTTTAGAGTAGTCACCAGTTCTTGCAAAGTCCCGACTTGTTCCCTAATAGTACTTATATGAGCAGCTATCGTGTCTTCTGGAGGAGTTTTTCCCTCACCACGCAGCTCACCAAGTATATTGTTTAGGAGCGTGATGTTGCCTTGAAGATTAATCTTCATCGACTTCATCTCTGGTTGGTTACGAGTCGAAGCCTCGCGGAGTTGTTTATTCTCGACTACTTGCTCTGAAAGGGGTAAGGCTAGTCAAGCAAAAATAACTCCTAGAAGAGGAAAGAACTAGTTCTCAGGTAAAGAATTCCTTACCTGCTAGTTGAGAATCTAACTTCTCGATTTCCTTATTATGGAAAGCAATGGTCTCAGCATGTCACTCCTCCCATTATTTGATGTCCTTTGCGTTTTCCTTGGCAATGCGGATGGTCTCATTAAGAATCATGGTTTTTTCTTGATCCTTGGTTTCGAGACTTCCCAGTTCAAGTTAAATTTCTAAAAAGAAATGAGAATTAGAATAAAAAAGAACTCGTGAAGAACTGCAGGTAAAGAATTACTTACCTGCTCGCCGAGATCTCAGCTTTTCAACCTCTTGATCTTTATCTTTGGCGATACGAGAAATCTTGTGAACGACTAAAGTTTTATCTTTAACTTCGGTTTGGAGCCTTCTTATTCCGTCCTCTTTTTCGAAAAAAGAAGTAAGAGTTAAAAGGTAAAGATCAAAGACATAAGCGCCTTAAGTTCAAGACTTCTTCGTTTATCTCTCCTGCAACTTTTGAGTTCTGAGTTACCTCTTGAAGCTTCTTCAAGAGGTCTTCTTCTTCCCTTAGCTTTCTCGACTCCTCTTTTTCATAATCAAGCTTAGTCGGCCAGGTCTTTTCGTAAGCTATTTAACTTTGTAAGGTTGAAAGTAGACATGAGCACTATCTAACTAGTCGTAAGTTTTTCTACGACTAGAACCTAGTCATGAGTTTTTCCACGACAAACCTCACAAGCACTGTATAAGTAGTCAAACCCTAAAACGACTATGAATAACAGTGACTTACCACCTCTCTGCCTGTTCGTAGAGTTCCACTTTTTCCTGTCGTAGCTCTATAAGTTGTCAGTGTTATTCACCAACAGTGGCAATTTGTTCCAAAGCTTTCTGCAAAAAGAAAGACAGTAAGAAGCAAGGGAAGGCTATACATATAAGTATCCTTAAATACTTACATTCATGGTCGTCCAAGCAAACATCGAGAAAACAATCTCTGGACTCTTCAGCTTGTCTATCTTCGCGACTTGATCCCACCAAATCTTTTTGAGACACTCGTTGTCGAAAGTTTCCCCTCTGTTTGGAATATCTTTGGGATGAGGGACTCAATCGCGAGATCTAAAAGCAGAACACCCCACGATGGTAGCAGGCCCAAAGAAATCAGCACAGAAGTTGAAGTACTCCTCGTCTTCTAATTCTGTGACTGCAGCTTCTCTTTGAGAACCGGAAGGTACGTCTGCAACGACTTCCTTTCTAGTACAGTGGTCAGGTACATCACCACCTTGACCAGAGGCTCCTACCGCTGCCTCTGCTGTCTCCACGACCACCTCAGTGGTCGTAGCAACTACCTCAGTGGTTGTAGTAACCACTTCAGAAGCCACGATCTCCTCCGCCACTCAAGTAGCAGGTGATCCTTCGACTACTCCTATTATCGTCTCTCCATCTGCGGGAGAAGCGGTAATGGGCTTCTCAATAGAAGCATCCTCGGGGGCTGAAGGAGTCGAGCTAAGAGCAACAAAAGGAAAGCACATTAAATTGTGAAAAGTAAAAGGTAAATGCTATTCTTACATCTTAGTCTTTTTCACATACCTCTGCACCCTGGATCTAACCAGGAACTTAGGAGTCATCTTCCCAACAGAAGATTTCTTTGACTTCTTTTCCACGACCACGATTGGTCATGGATTTTGAATAGGAGCCATCTCTCTGGTCTCCTGACTTTCCGGATGGCTGAGATTAGTCTCAACTACTCCAAGAGCAGCACAACCCTCAACTGTAGGCTCTGTTGGATCAGCATTATCCTTCACAAAAGACATAAAGTCCTTCCAGTTCTCCTTTTCTAGTTGCTTAACAAAACTAGGAGAGGCAGAAACTGCGAAAGTTTTCTTGTCATAATAGAAGGGTACCTTGGCCTTGCGGGCTTTGCATTTAAGAGGTTCAACTGCTTCGATTTCTTCAGCTTCAGCAGCTTCGACCCCCTGGCTTTAGTTGCAGCCGTGTCTGCAGCAGATTTTGCGGAAGATCTAGTCGAAATAAAAGAACTTGAGCCTGCCCCTCCCTTGTCGGCGACTTTCACGAGTCGACGCTTCTTAGATGGAGGAGTTGGACTTTTTTCCGCTGTCATCCCAGCACCGATGGTTATCAGTTCAACCTCTTGGTCGTCCTGACGGTTTTCCATGCCTACTTTCTGTAAGAAAAATAGAAAGGTATTACTGCTCTCTGATCGTAAGATTTTCTATGACATTTTCTTGATCGTAAGGTTTTCTACGATCACTACCTAGTCGTAAGTTTTTCTACGACAAACAACTAGTCGTAAGTTTTTCTACGACTCTAAAGTCCTAAGGATAAAATCAACCCTTAATTACCTTTAGGCGCTCCATCTTCTCTTCTACAGATAAAACCGCAAGGATTTGAGGAACCGCCACTCTAGGTGGTGGAGATTTCTCACAAACAAGTTTGACCCGAACGTCGATCTCTGCTTGTGAAAGATCTGTGCAAACAGATATGACATTTATTAGACCACTTTAAAGGAAGACCAAACCGAAGACTAAGTCAAAGATTCACTGACCCGCCTCGTAGTCCCTGGTTGGGTCTCTTGGCCCCGTGTACCTCCACATAGGAGGCACTCATTTCTTCAAAGGGCTAATTCGACGTGTGATGAAATCCCTCACCACATGCCATTCGGTCAATCCCTCCTCTTTCAAGTCCTTGATGGCTTGAATATAGGGAGCAATCCGACCGAAATCTCTGGGAGTCGAATCCCAGGAAGGATTCTTTTCGGCAGCCTCCCCGCGAAAGTAAGGCTGTCATCTTGGGTGATTTTCCAGTAAAACCACCTCTTCCTCCATCCCGGCCACGAAGACCGAGTAAACATCTGAATATACTCCTTCGACTTCCCCTCATGGAGCTTCAGACCACAACTCCCAGCAATCCCAGTTTGTCAAGCCATTCCATAGAAATATTGAAAGAGCTCGAGGTCCGCTGGAATTCCTAGATATGCCTCACACAGATACACAAATACACTTAGCATAGTGATGGAATTAGGACCGAGGTTCACTAATTCCACCCCAAAATGCTCGAGTATGAGTGTAATATAGGGGTGAGCAGGCAATCGAAGGCCACACTCACAATATGCCTGGAAGACGGGGATTTGCCCAATCTCCCCCGATGGCCAATGCTATCCAACCGCCGCAATCCACTTCACAAGAACCTTCTCTGGAATCTTCCCGGTGTCGACCAAGGCTTGAATCTTCACCGCATCCATCTACGACTCGGCCCACTCAGAAACTGATCCTGCCATCTTTCTCAGAAAGGGGAGGTTTTGGATTAAGGAAGGTCTTAGGAGAAGGCACGATTGGGTTGACGATGGAGAAGGCAAGAACTCGATGAACAACGGGAGCGATTTGGGGGAAAAGTAGAAACCCAAGTTTCACCCCCCTGGTAAGTATTTATAATCATATGCTTGGGCTGAAGGGGTGGAAATCCAAGGGGTGCCACCGTTTTGGGAACCGCTCCAACAAACAGACACATCAGAGACGGTTGCGATTCTCTAAGTTTGTCTGTCCAAGAAAATCAGGTTCGTTTTTACACCTCAAGCAAAATTACTTTCTTGGTCAAGTCTTTCTGGCCAAATGAAATATCAATCAGAAAAGTTTTACTTCCGATCACCATACTACGACTACTTCATAGTCGAAAAAGTTCTCTATGACTATCTAGTAGTCATAAACAACTTTCTTGACCAAGTATATTTCTGGTCAAAATAATGTACAAATGTCGAAGAGTTTTTCCTTCAACCATATCTTCACAATCTTCTCGTGGTCATAGGGCCATCTACGACTCCTTAACCAAGTAAGTTACTTTCACTTGAAGTTGGGGGGCTAGATGACGAGGATCTAATAATCCTGATTGTACCTGTTATCCATAATTCTTATTATGGGTAAATATGATGTCATGTGGTCCCAAGGTATACCCTTTATACTTACAAGGGAAAAGCCTACCAGGTGGTCGTAAGTTCTTCTACGACCACCCCCATAATCGTAAGTCTTGCTACGACTACCTTATGGTCGTAAGTTCTTCTCGATCACTATCCGATCATAAGTTATTCTCGACTACCTCATGGTTGTAAGCTCTTCTCGACCGTGTCACCCACGACTACCTTATGATCAATAAAACCTCTGAGCGAGTGGGTCCAATTGATTAAGAAATCTAAGCGATCAACATCTGTTGTTACTCTACGAAGTAATAGCACGTAATACCCCATTATCTCTGACAAGTAACTGCCAGGCAGCGTGAAGGAGTTACCACTCCGATGATTACTGCAAACATGCGCCCGTTACTAGATTTGATAAGGCGCCCCTTCATCAGGAGAAAACGGCTATTCCTTCACGACTATATAAAGGCAGCAGTCAGAGAAGGACAAGGGAGAGGCAATCGGAGGAGACAATAAGCAATCAGGAAGACAGTTAGATACTATCTTCTGTAATAGCCTTAGTCTTTTCTCCCGATTGTACGAAACACACACAATACCATACACACACAGAGTAGGGTTGTTATTCTCTCCGGAGAAGGCTGAACACAGATAAAAATACCCGTGTCAATCTCTCTGCGTGATTCCATTCTAGGAGACCCCCCGAATCAAACAATCTTTACGTACGATCGATTCTAAAACACCGACAGACCCAATCGGGATGTGACTCCATTTGGGTGATAATTGACCGATTGACTAAAGTGACACACTTTATTCCAATCAAGACCACTTACAGAAGTAGCAAATTAGCGGAGTTGTACATGGCTAGAATCGTTTGTCTCCATGGAGTACCCAAGAAGATAGTATCCAACAGAGGTTCACAGTTCACATCAAGATTTTGGCAGAGCTGCATGAGGCATTAGGGACCAAACTCAACTTCAGCACAACATATCATCCTCAAACAGATGGCCAGACGGAATGTGTAAATCAGATTCTAGAATATATGCTTCGAGCCTGCGCTATAGATTATGGGAGAAGTTGGGACAAGAATCTTCCCTATGCAGAATTCTCGTACAACAATAGCTATCAAGCCAGCTTGAAAATGTCTCCATTTGAAGCATTGTATGGTAGAAAGTGTAGGACCCCTCTCCTTCGGGATCAAGTAGGAGAACATCAGTTCTTTGGCCCTGAATTAATAAAAGAAGCTGAAAGTAAGGTAAAAGCGATAAAGCAACACTTGAAAGTAGCTCAGTCCCGACAAAAAAGTTATGCTGATAACCGTGGGAGAGAATTATCCTTTGAAGTTGGAGATTTTATCTACCTCAAAGTAACTCTACTCAGAGGAGTAAGAAGATTCCGGACTAAAAGAAAACTCGCACCCAGATTCGTTGGACCATATAAGATTTTGGCAAGAAGAGCTGAAGTTGCTTACTAGTTAGAGTTACCGGCATCCTTGTGTACGGTACATGATGTTATCCATGTCTCCCAAATGAAGAAGTGTCTTAGAGTTCCAACAGAGGAAACACCACTTGAGAGCATCGATCTTCAAGAAGATCTCACCTTTGTGGAGCAACCAATCAAGATCCTTAAAGTTGCAGAGTGTATCACCAGAAGCAAAGTCACCTGTTTGTGCAAGGCTCAATGGAGTAATCATTCAGAAGAAGAAGCCACCTGGGAGCGAGAAGAAAATTTGGAAGCTGAATGTCCCTACCTTTTTCCTCACCAAGTCTGAATCTCAGGGTCGATATTTCCTTTAAGGGAAGTAGGTTTGTAACAACCCAATATTCATTTTCAGTAAGAAAAATAAATTTTAATTAATTTCTGAGATTTTTTGAACTTTTAAAAGCTTTTTCCTCTTTATTTTAGGGCCAAAAGAATTTATTTGAAAATTTAAATACCAATTATGAGTTGGAATTATTTTATTTAAGTCCAAAATGTCTCAGGGAATTTCTATGAATTTCTTAGAATTTTTGGACTTTATTTGCTATTTTTTAGAGCCAAAATGAATTAAATGAGTTATTTTAATCGCTAAAACCAAATTAAAATCTAGAGATGGCCTTTGGGCTGTATCTCCCTCGGCCCAACCAATTCTCCTGTGCGTGGCCCATTTTCGTGGACCACTCAACCACCAGCCCGCGCCACCCGCTCTACGGCATCGCCTCGATCCCTCCTACCTCATGTTTGCGCCACCACGGCCTGGGGACCTTCGAGAGCCATCTTTGTTGGAACCCTAGGACCACCGCCGCACAAACCTTTGCTGTCGGCCACCCCATCTCATCGTCAATCAACTAAGGTGCGCCCTAGAACCAGTAAGTCGGGCTCTTGCTTTTGGCACCCCTCGTAGACATCGCCGTGGCGCGAAGCGCCGGTGAGGATGTTGTCGTAACACCGCCGGCCATGGGCTGACGTGGCTCGGCCACGTCACTGCGACGCCAGCACGGTGTAGGCACCAGCAGCTGAATTAGCACTCACGTGGACGCCTGCGTGGCAATCGGCGTCAACACCACCCCCTTTTTGGACTGTAGCATGGACCAAGCCCACCGTGGACTTTGACCAAATCGTGGACTTAGTCTTTGACTAGAAGGGCCACATGTCGTAGATACAAAAACATTTCCAGTAGAAAAACAATTCTAGCCAAAAATCAAATTCCAGTCGATGACATCAACTTGTGTCATTAATCAAATTTCCTTTAGAAAAATAAATCAAGAAATTCCAGAAATTGAATTTTTAGTTTTTCTTTAGGGTTTAAACTTCCAATGGTTCGTTCTCCTTCATACGAACTCTGATTTTGATGATTCAAATTTCTAAATTCATATAAATTAATGATGTGGCTAAATCAACCAAAATTATTTGATTTGGATTTAATTTGAATTTTCATTTGAATTTATTTGTATTTATTTGAATTTGCCTTAATTTCACGTATAGATTTCGACGATTCCGTGGAACCTAAGTTAGTTGAAGGAGAAGAATTTGAGCAAGGCAAGTTATACCTTTGACCATGTTGATCCTACTATTTTAAATTAATTAATTCTATTTTAAGTTGTTATTGCATGCATATTTCTATTCAATTTTTTTAAATTCCTGTTTTAAATTCCTAGTTACTCCATCTCCTTTATATGGCCAATGCTAATGTTTGAATTGTCATTCCCTTGTCACCATAGTAAAAATAAAATAAAAATTGAAAGATTATATGCTTAGACAATGCTTAGACCAAAATCTTGAATTTGGGCAGTTTAGCCAAATTACTCAAATTTGATTCAAAATTGAGTCTATGGTATTGTCTTACCATGGAAAGATTAGAAAATACTTTTACTTGTGAAATAAATTAAAATGATTTAGACTTGGGCATAATGGTTGTTGGTGTGGTGCACGTCAATGCACATGATCGATTCATTTCAATAATCGAGTCCAAGGTTGTGGAATGTTGCCCAAGTCAGTTAAGGGCCGTTCTTCGAGCCACATCATGCTAAGCTCCACCATACTACCACATGTCTGGAAGGGACATATTAGGCTTATTAATTTGTAATACCTCATTGTTAAATGTGCCATGTTGTTGTGTGGGTGTTGGTTAGACAGTATTCCCACTTCACGCAAGAGGGGGCTTCGAGTAGGTGGTTAGCCCAATGGAAGTGAAACTTTAGCGGGCATATTAACCTAGGGGTAGAACATTGGAAAAGCCTTATGACAATTTCTTAGTCACATGCCTTCGGAAGCATGTATTGGCCGACATTAAAAGCAAATTATCTCATTTGGTTAAAGTTGTACATCCTCCGCAGAGTGTAAAACTATTCGAATAGCCGTGTCCACAGTCATAGACATGCTGAGTAAAGCCACTCAAGTTAGAATTTGGTTTTGATTTTAAAAATGGATTTAGCATATGATTTTATGATGGTTAATCCTTGTGGTAAAATTAGGCAATTAGCCATATGATTGGAGGGTATCCTTCACCATTCTTGTATGGAGGTTATGCATTGTAAAATTGACCATTCAAAAACTTGATTTTAGTTATAGATTAAAAATTGCCTTGAACTTAGTAAGAGTATTTAAAACTGAAAATGTTGCTTGAACCTTATCAGCCTCACTTCATTACACATGCATGCATTATATTCTGTTATTGGGTGTAACTTGCGAGCAAGGTTGTTTGTGCTAACTCTTGCTGAATAAATTATTCAGGTGAAGACTATTATCAAGACGGTGAGGATCAGGACGACTAGGTTACGCCCCTAGATGATTTCTTGTGGCGAATCATATGGCCTACCTATTTATTTATATTTCTATTGTATCTTTCTATTTGGCCTCGAGCTCAATTGTAATAAACTCTGATTATCAATTAATAAATGTGTGATATGATTTTGCTATCACTTTTGTTTGACTATGTACACTAGCTATTCCTAGACTAGTGTATGAAACACAGAGAATCCGGGATCCTTCATTCTCAGGTTCGACAACACTGTACAATATCGATGAATATCATATCCATACAACGAAATAGGTAAGAAACAAGCAAATTATTATTTTATAGTAGCAATGGTCCTTCTAGTCAAGGTTTACATAACTAGCCATGCAGGGCTTAAGAAACAAATAAAACTCTTGTAGTGGAAATAAGATAACTTGTGGTGGCCATCCGACATGCCCACGAGCAATCGAGTGGGGAGCGCATCCTAGTTCGTATAGTCTTCAAAGTACTCCTCCTTGTAGAACTCTGAGTTCTCTAGTTCTTCCTCAGCAACTGATCAACAATGTATATAGCCGTGAGTACATAGAGTACTCAGCAAGTCGCAGGGAACAATATGCAATTAATATACATGCAAGGCTTGAACAAGAGAATAGTCATATTGTTATTCTGTCGAAAGCAGATGGTAACAGTAAATACAGTAAATAGACTGTAAAGCATAATTGGAAAGATATAATAAAAAGAGTAAACAAATAGTTTGAAACAACTAGTGAACTTCCCGTTCACTTCTCAACCATTCCACTATCCAAATATTTTATGAAAACTCTATACCTCATGTGAAATTCCTAGGCACTGCCCATAATCGAGGACATGACTGTTCGAATAGTTTTAACACTCTGCGGAGCTTGTACAGCTTTATCCACAATCCACAAGGGATAATCAACGTTATATATCGGCCAAGACACGCTTTCGTAGGCGTGCGACTAATTGATTATCATAAGGTTTTTACAAAGCTATGTCTTAACCCAGTTCTGCCCTCTAAGGTTTCACCACCGAGCGAGGGCCCTCTCTTGTGCCATGTGAATCTACTCATCTATCCCGGAACCCACACCACACATGGCAGAACCAAAGTAGACATTGCTAATTAATTAGTCAGGTCCATCCCATACAGGACATGTGGTTGTACGATATGGCCCAGTTCAATGGCGCGCAAGATTATGTCCTTAGAGATCACCCAACTGAGACAACCTGATCCCAAATGTGCTACCCGCACCCCTTTACTACACAATCATTCGCCTAAGCATGAAATCATTTCGTTCAACCAAGACAGATGGCATCCCCTACAATGGCAAAACAAATTTTACAACAGTGGCATCGCACCACAATTTCATACTCATTAAGTTAAGTTATCATAATTGATCTTGTGAATATGAGCCCATCATACAACTAAGCTTGGATAAGCATAACTACGTCACCCATGTTGGTATTACAATTATGTCCAACTAATAACAACCCAACCTATGGTGACAAAGGATACATGAAAGTTACAATAATCAAGGTGGCATAATATCAATTAGGTAATTAGCTACTCCCCGAAACAGTTGGTATAAAAGTAGCATACATGTTGGTATGAAGCAATATACTTTTACAAAATAGGTACAACATGATCAATGGATTACGACTTGCCTTTGTCGAAGGTTGGAGTCACTCCTACAGACTGGTCCAAGCTAGCTTCAGCAACATCAGACTCTATACGCGCAAAATGAGACAATTAAAATAATAATAAATAAAATAAAATCCAAAACTTATAAATTAGGTACTGATAGATAAATTATGAATTTAGGAATAAGAATCAACTAAATTAGAGTTCGAACGAAAGAGAACAAGCATCCGAAAGTTTGTCGCAAATGGAAATTACTGAAAATTGAGAAGCAAAACGAATATTCTATTAGGATTAATAATAGAAAGCTCCACAGAATGACATGTGGGATACAAAGGTCAGTGAGAGAAAGACATAATGAAGGAAGAGGATGACATGTGGGACCCGATTGTAAGTGAAATAGAGAGAGATTGACAAGTGGGGATCACTTGTAATTGAGAGAGAGAGAGAGGGCAAAGGAATAGAGGAAACATAGGAAGAACGCAATGGCTCAGGCACATGGCACCGGCGATGGACAGCGATGTGGTGAGGGCCGGCGATGGCCAAAATGGAATGGCGAGGTGGCGGCGTCATGGGTGGAGTGGCACGATGGCGGCGACGGCTCGGTTGCATAGGCCCATGGCACCGGAGGCTCTCCGGTGGCGAACTTCGGAAGGCGACGCGAGCACTAGCACGACGATGGAATGAGGAAGCCACCGGGACATTTGGAGAGGCTGGAGGGTGACCGAGGTAGCAGGGCGACAATGCCAGCGGAGTTGGTGGTGCTCCATGGTGATGCAAAGGCCGAATCGAGTTGGGGGAAAGATGGGAGGTGTTTGGGAACACGCCGTGACGTGATCAAATCGACAAGACTCTCACCAAGGAAGATGACCTCGCGTGGTGGCATCAAAGCTCGAGAAGAAGTGTAATTTGGAGGGGGTGTAAAGGGGTGGTATGCGATTGCGGTGCTCCCATTTGTAGAGGAACGTGGGGATCGAACGGGCATGGGCACGAGCAGGTTCATTAGGGGTGAATTTGACTCCATCTTTGGAAATGGTAGAAATGGAATGGAATTTAATGGCGAGCGGCAATGGTGGGGCGTGAATGCGGCAGGGATGATCAAGGTGTTTGTTGGACCCCAGGTTTTGAATACTCAAAGCCTTCGTGTGTGTACCGTACTAGTCCCATGATCAGTGGCTAGTACACATATCCACAATATTGATAAGCACATCCATACGAATTTCATACATACGACAAGATTATAAAAGGACTTAACCTTAAACGATACATAACAAATTTATATTACAAAGGCCGACCGGCCAAATAGAACTCAAGTAATAATAGAGTGTAGCGAAAAGCATCATAAATAAACCAAAATAGTCCAGTGGTCTGCCCCCATCCAATCTCATAAGCAACCGACAAGGACTAAGCTGTAGAAAGACCCGTCGTCGTCCAGAACTAGTTCATCCTCATACTCTGAACAATAATTTAAGTAATATTGATTACATTGCATACTCAGCAAGACTTGTAGTGTATCACAACATATTATAAATGCAAGGCTTATATGGCTTTACGCTACAAGTTATTTTCAGCATGAACCAATTTTTGCTTGTAATACCGATATGTATAATTTTGCAACGGAAGTTTAAAGAGCAGTTGATATGTAATGAAACCACAAGTGTATAACTTTAATAATAGTAAACCACAACCCTCCATGGTTGTGAACACTAACACATTTCCAGCATAGACATGGCACATATGACAAAAACAACAAAACCATCCCCTCATTTTCCAACAAAACCGTTTTTGCAAAAGTAGAGACTATTGCCGATGAGGCGTCACTGTCGGGACCCAAAAATGCAATTTTGGACCCTCTGTGTATATTGTACTAGTCCAGGATCACCCTAGTGCACACAGTGTCAACATAGATAAATATCGATCCACACAAGACTATTAATAGCGTAAACGAGTAGTTTGATTAATAAATAACCATTTTGACCTTATGGTCAAGTTTAGATTTATTAAGCCATGTAGGGCTAGCAATAGAGAAATAAGTAGCGGAACAAATAACTTCAGCGGAATCCCATCAATTCACCATAGGCAACCGACTGGGATCAAGACCCTAACGATCAAGCACCTTCGTAGAACTCCTCCTCGAAAGTAGGCGAAGACTCCTCCACTTCTGTTGATTGATTATAGCAAGAATGAGTACCAACCGTACTCGCAAGTCATACAACATAATGCAATTATACATGATGGCTTATTCCAAAGGAATGGCTTTTATGGTTCTTTTGCAGAAATGCAACATTTGCAATTTGAATAAAAATAATAGATTACATCACAAAGTAAAACAAATAAACAATATTAATTTAACAGTATTATTTCACAAAGAACACAAAGCCTAAATAGGTTATTCACATAGCCATATGACTTAGATCACACCGCTCCCTTCCCAAGTGTTTTATGAAAAATACCCCTCGTTTGAAATCCCCGAGCATGTCTATGACCGCGGACGTGGCTATTCGAATAGATTAATTTAACACTCTATAGAGGTTGTACACTTTACCCACACAATACAACTAGTGTTGCAAGCACTAATTATAACAAAACATTACAAAAACTTCCTCTCAAGCATTGGCACTCCCAGTGTGCTTTACCGTTATACCAACCCTAACACAGTGCTTTGGCATAACACACACCGTTGGACAGGGAAGCGGTGAACTGTCTCGCGATATGACTACTTGGTAGCATACCTCCACCCACCACTGAGCTCTTAACCTACAACCTGAGTAATCAATGTTGAGATTCCATAACTTACTAAGTTAGGCCCGTCCTATACCAGGCATGTGGTTGTACAGTAAGGCTCAGTTCAATGGTGCACAAAGTTAAGTCCATAATTTTGACCAAGGCAAGACTTCCAATTTCTAACTAAGCCACACAGATTATCATTCCCCATTCACACAGCCACCATGTGACACAGTATCCATCACTTGCCTCAGTCTAAATCCTTTACCACCTAGTTGGTTAAGTGCAGCATATGCCATCAATGAGTAATAGCACACAGTACACACAGTTTTATCACATAGTTCCATATTCACTTAGTCGGGTTTATATTTGTAATTCACATGAGATGATGACTCGTAGCATGGCTAAGCAATCTAATCGTATCTAACCAACCCACGTTGATGCTAAAATAATACCAACTAAATAATAAACCAATCTAGGGTGACAAAAGATTATGACATAACAATAGACAAGGTGGAAATAACAAATTGGATAATAACTACACCCAAAAGCATTTAAATAAATACTTAAAGTAAATGCAGTAATTTGAATCAATATAACTTTTGAAAACTGGGTTTAATATGATCAAAGGTATAACTTGCCTTGTAATAGGTCTCAATATTGATCTTGCTCTTGATGCAATCCTTCTTCAAAGTTTCCCGAAGTATCAACGCTACTCGCAAACGAAGCAAATAAATGAAACAAATAAATAATAGAGGCAAAAAAAACTCTAAAAATTAAATAAAAATCTCCCACAAATAGATCTCAAATTTAGATGAATTTATAAATTTGAATGGGCTCAATCAGAGTTCGGATGCAAAAGATATGGGCTTTTGAAGTTTGAATCTAAAGAAAATACCCTAAATTTGAATTATTGGAATTTTATGAATTATTCTTCAATAGAAAAATCGGATTATTGCATAATGCTAACATCAGTGAAGGATTTCCGGTTGAGAAACAAATAAAAAGGAAATTAAATTGATGCGGGTCCCACTGGGCATAGATAGGGTGTACATGAACTGAGTCCATGCCAGAATGGATCTGGATTCGGTTGAACTGACACGTAGGCGCACACGCGGCACTAACGTGGACTCCACGTAGGACGACACGGAGGCAAAGGATGCTGACTTGGCTATACATGTGAATGCCACAACACCGATGACGTCAGGTCGACGGCAACACCTCGGTTTCAACTGACAACGGCGAACGGCGGCGCGGGGATGGTAGTAGATGTGCGCATTCGGTAGAAAGCGATATTGCACACTTGCTGGTACTTGATTTGGTGCGGGTGGCTCACCACGACGGCTATAATCGGCGCCAGAGCAGAGAACGATGAACTGGTTTTGTCGGGATTGATCAACAGGGCGTCTCGGTGTCGCGAAGAGGGGCACGAGGTGGCGTCACCGTCGACGGAGGAATTGGAGTTTTAGGTCTTCAGCTGTTGAACCCTAATTCTCTAATTGAGGCGGTGCTGAAGCTTTAGGGATGGAGAGGGTTGGGGTTTCTGCACGAGGGCGAGGAGGCGATCCTATGGGGCCCTTTTATAGGGTGCGGGTGAGTCCAGATCGAAAAACCCCAAAACAAGTCCGAGACGCATACGAAACAATCTCAAGATGGAAGGCGATACAAAATCAAATTTAATTTGATATGGTTGCCGAATGATAAGGAAAACGATTTGGCACGGTTGCACAAGATTTTATAATTGGAAATGGCATTCTCAAACGGAGCTCCACAAGGGCTTCAATGGTGGACACTGGCTCAGGCTCGTGAAGACGAAGCCACGAGGAAGACAACAAAGATGCGGGGTCCACCGGGCAGTGGGATGGAGAAAATGTGCGCGCGAGCGGTTGTGCGAAAAAGGAAACGCTGAGTTGGGCTAGGCTGGAGAACGGGCCGAGAACGAACAGGATTGGGCCGGCAAGAAGAGATTGGACCCAAAGAATTAATCTGAGATTTTAATTAGTTTTCTAATTTAGAAAATAGCAGAAATTCCAAATGGCAATAGAAAATAGCAAATGAACTTGGAAAAATTCTAGAAAAATCTAGAAAATATATCCAAGCACATAGAATCCAAATAAAATAGTTTTGATAATTGTTGATGTTCACTTTAATCATATAAAATTGTTTTGATATCTAAACTCCAAGTTTAATTGTTGGACCGAAACGGCGACAAGAGGGGGAGGGTGAATAGGAGCACGATCTCTTTTTCACCTTGATCGAATTCAATACGATTTTTGCTCCAATAGCTATAAAAGCTATGAAGATCAATATACAAGCAAAGTGGAAGACTTGTATTGAATCCAATCAAAACCCCGAAGCAAATAGACCAAAAACATAAAAACTCAAAACCTAAATGAGTTGGGCGGTCTGACCTCCAACTAGAAATCGGTCTGACCTTTGGAAATTGGTCTGACCTCTCAATACATGGCGGTCAGACCTCCAAACCAATGAGCAATGAAATCAGCCCGAAAACCAAAACTCAAATCGGTCTAACTTTTGATCCGTAAGGCCAAAACCCACGAAATTTGAGATACACCTTCTCTTAGATATTAGGAACCTATTCCAATCAAAGATCGCAAAGATCCATGCCAAAGTTCTTATCTTTTTTCAGTTTGAACGAAGTGTGCACCAAAACCGAGTCAAAATCGAAATATGATCTAGAGACTTGCTCGTGGGTGATTGATGATCAAGATGATCCTAGATGGGTTCCCACATATCACAGCAAGTTAGATCACAGCAAGAGAATAAGAAAAAACTCGCGGATCAAAGAAAGACCATAAATCACCAAATAGAGATAAAGAAAGCAAATAGACTCATCTTTGAGGGAACTTTCTTTGGATTGATTTGATATGGTATTGGGTCACAGCCACTCTATTAATGGAGGACAAAGACTCAATACATGAGCACGAAATCAAATCCAACTCTCTAGAACCCAAACCTCCACTAATCCTCTCCCTAAGCAAACTAGGGTTTCAAACACAATGAAAGGGTTGAGAGAGGTGCAGCCACCTCCCTCCTCTATTTATAGTGGAGGCTTAGACCTTCTAGAAGCATTAACCCTAATGGGCTCCTGTTAAGGCCCAACACAAACAGGTCACACACGCACGCATTTTAAAGCGTCGTCTTCATCTCCTCTTGACCTAATCCACTTCTCCACGCACCGTCTTGTGCCGAGGGTTGGTATTTGGTAAAATTACCAAAATACCCCTTCTTGATCTTTCTCGAAGACCGAGTCCCATCTTCGTGAAGCACCTCCTATGCTTCGCCACGTGTAGGTTGATCCAGCAGCTCTCATCATGTCGACAAGTCTCTCCCATCCGGCTCCCACTGAAACCACCATGGCACTTGCACCGATCCCCGCGCCGCTTGATCCAACCACAGACTGCCTGCTTCGGTCACCTTTGTCCCTCTTGCGCCATGCTTGACTCCATTGACCTCACCCGGCATCCCCGATCATTGTAGACCTTAGCTCTCCAAGCTTAGTCCCGATCATCCTCGTCGTTGACCGTCATTGACCTCCAAGCAACCTGCACATCAATAGACAAAGAAATCGAATCCGGGAACAAGTTCTTCACAACTTAACCCATGTTAGTCAAAACATGCATCATGCAACACATATGCCATGAAACCCATGAACTTGACCTAACCCAACAATCATCGCCACTAGTTGGCCGATGAGACAAGTGAAAACCGGACAGACCACCATATTGGCCGGTCTGATCGCCCCCTGGCTAGTCTGATTGCCACCTGTTGGCCGGTCTAACCACCTAGCTGGGACTTAGCCAAAATTCCTTTAGTCCCGATCATCCTCGTCGTTGACCGTCATTGACCTCCAAGCAACCTGCACATCAATAGACAAAGAAATCGAATCCGGGAACAAGTTCTTCACAACTTAACCCATGTTAGTCAAAACATGCATCATGCAACACATATGCCATGAAACCCATGAACTTGACCTAACCCAACAATCATCGCCACTAGTTGGCCGATGAGACAAGTGAAAACCGGACAGACCACCATATTGGCCGGTCTGATCGCCCCCTGGCTAGTCTGATTGCCACCTGTTGGCCGGTCTAACCACCTAGCTGGGACTTAGCCAAAATTCCTTCCTAGAAATCCGAAACCTACTAGAATTTTCAAACCAATAGAACTTTTGCCTAGAAGCCCAAAAAATTATGAGACCGAGAGTAGTAAAATCTACTCTCTTGCCTACACCCTCTATTTTTGGCCGAGCTCCAAAATCCAAAATCTCATAAAGGCCGGTCTGACCAATTTCCCAAAGCCGGTCTGACCGCCCCCCTAGCCGGTCAGACCGCCACCTGGACCGGTCAGACCGCCAATTGCCTAACAGCAGTTTGAACTTCGCCGAAAACGCATGAATCGACAAACCTTAAATGACATTGCCAATTGCAACATCATCCTAAGATCTCAGGCATATCCCCATGATATCCACATTAACCTTTTGAATTAAATTCAAATAAATCCAAATAGTGAATTTTCTCCCTACCAACTATTCAAAAGATTTTTAAAGCTCAGAAAATTAGGACCTTACAGTCACTAACCATGCTCATGACCACGAACATGGCTATTTAAATAGATTTACATTCTGTAGAGGTGTACAACTTTACCCGTAGTATACGAATTCTCTAGTTTGTCCGGCATCCGTCGATACCACCGCTTACAATGTTTTAGTAAGCAGTCTAGAGCACGTAATGAAGCCTTTACATCACCTAGTTCGAGCCTTGCACTAGCCTAGCAATGAGAACCCTCACTTCAATCTCGGGTACTTCTTGTCAAAGTGAGGCATTAACTGTTGTATCAGCAAGCTTTGTTCCCAACGCCTTGCTCGAAAGGAGCCCCTTCGAGCAATCACACATGCTCGCACTACTATGGCCTACCAACATGCAAGGCTAGTCTTTGAGGACTTAATTAGCTAAGGTTAGCTAAGGCCATCCCATACTGGCACATGTGGTAGTATACTTGGGCTTAGATATGATTCACCGGCAGTTCGGCCCAAGCAAGGATCTCTCCCTATCTACATGTGAGAAACCTTCTCACATTCATCAGTTCATATTATAACTTGCCCGTGTCGTAATCTAGGTTTTTAATTTTCATTTTTATAAAAAATTAGCAGAGGTAACCCCTTTGGACCATCATCACAAAATTCTCCGAAATGCATGTCCAACATTTTTATCCATTTTCCAAATTGGGTAAAACTAGAGCCCGGCTAAGCATTTAAGCGATGTTCGCACTCAAAATACGCAAATCAACATCATATATTGCCTAAACTATATCCTAAAGGCCACAATAGTGAGGATACCAATTTTTCAAGGAGGATCATGCATTAAATAGGAATATAACCACCATTACCCGCAAATATAGCAATTTTAGGCAAACATACACACATGCATAATAGATTTTTGCAAAAAAATAAGTATGATAATTGAAATAATGGGATCAACATGGTCAAAGGGGCACTTGCCTTGCTCAAGTTGTTCAAAGAGTGAGGTCGTTTGATCATCATTAAGTTCGTTCGCTATTCCAGCGTCTATTCGAAAGAACCGATAACAAATCACAAATAGCAAAAAAAATCAACAGAAACTAAACTCAAATTTTTTTGCATATTTAGATAGATCATGATTTTATATGAATTTATAAAAATATTTATTCAGTTTAGAGTTCGTATGCAAAAGTTATAACCATTTGAATTTAGCTTGGGTTATAAAATCAATGAAAAAGGAAAAACAACATTTCATGCTAACAGAGTTTCGGACACCTGAAATTAACTTATATCCTTCTCCCTAACTCACGATCTTCATCAGAGTTAGTAATCAACGATAAATTCTCTAATTTTATCCAATTCATTATGCTTGTGTTACTCTACTATCATGAATTAGGGTTACTCACCATGCACAACATCATGCATCTAGTCCGCTCATAATCATTCACTTAACCGATTCTCGGGCGGTTAATCCAATCACATGCATAACACTCTCCGATCATATTCTCATATCTCAATTTGAATCATGTACTAACATCCACTAAGGCATAATCTAGGTAGTCAATCCAACAAGTAATGCCCGGACTCACGATTTTCCATCCATACAATCCATCTGGTAATTGTTCGAAATCCACTAAGTAATGGGCATATGACCATGACTAAATCCATCAATCATTCTCCACTAGACTATTTAAGCTAATACTACCTATCTAGCTCTACTAATCTCATCTCGGCAAATCATAATCGCATACACCAAAATTTCCACCGACCAAGATTTATTTGACTAAATGACACCTAATGATAAGCTTTACAATTTAACTACACATCCAACATTTAATAGCTCGCTAATCGATCAACTTATATCCATATCATCGGACTAGTTGTGTACGACATCTACCAATCCAATCACATGTGCCTCTACGATCAACTAATAATCATTTATCTACTAATCCAATTGAGGGTACAATTGTAGGGATATGGGTAGGCTACGATAGCAACAAATCAAAAATTCTACCACGTAAACCAGAACGCTAAGCAAGTAGATGATCACAGACCGTTACCACCAGACGCGTAGAGCAGCGAAAGAAGAGTTGGAACAGCCTGGTCCAACGTAGAGCGCGTTGATGTAGTGGTCGTAGTCGATATCCAGCATCGAGCACATCGATGCAGTGGTCGTAGTCGGTCGGCCAGCGTCCTTACGAGTCGATCGTCTCCTCCAGCAACATCTACAGTTCCTTATCACTAACGACCAGCTCATATCTCTATACGATCAGTTCATATTTGGTCCCGACCAATTCGTAACTCCTTACGACCAGGTTTTGACCACTTAGCGACCATGCTCGACCAGCCTACGACCAGCTTGTATCTCCATACGACTAGTCCGTATTTGATCAAACTGAAAGACCTTCTCGTGTATTCTCTCTTTGCCTCATGATATCTGGTTGAACTCTAGGTGAGATGTTGTGTCATCCATGGACTGTTCAATACTTTCTCGATCGAGTGTCAGATAACTTCACGTGGTCAAACACTTCGACCACTAGTGGCATGGCCATGCATATACTTTATCCGACCACAACCAGGGGTCCAGAGACATCTCTCCTATTATAATAGGAGGGGCAAATCCCATATCCGACCAGTCATATTCTTCCGTATATTTCATAGTATACCTGAAAGCCATCTTTATAACTATCCAGTTACGGAGTGGCATTTGGCATCCCCTAAGAGTACTATTACACATGTAGGAAACCATGTTGATCTCAGGTCTAAGGATTATACATCATTATTGCTTGAGACCAACTAATGACACATAGAATCAGAACAATCTCAATAGTGTCTCAAGGTGGGTCAATCCAACCCCATGTTCTCTAACATGTGTTCACATTATTGATTCGATATCCCTATATCCATGATCGATGAAACATAGTCATCAATCAATACAATGTGCTAGTTGATAGAGTCACTAATGTTCCGACCAAGAATTCATTTAGAACGACATCATATAAGTTAAAAGAGTTTCACCAGCAAGTCACATACTTATTAATCTTGATAACCAATGATTCATTCAAGGAACATGATAACATATTATCCAATATTATAAACATAATGAAATATTATCATCTCTATGATTGCCTCTAGGGCATATTTCCAACAACAATTCCATCAACTCGGCACATAGGACTTATATACTAATTACATGGCACTCCAAATAATTATCCACAATCAAATAATCCATTGCTACCTTCTCCCAATTCTAGCATCTATGACTCACATAACTATTACTTAAGACATCTGATCAATTTGCTCATGATTAAATAAATCATCCTATTCGACCTCCATATTTCATTAAACACCATCACATGAGCTATCCATCAATAAATAAATTATGATATCCTTATACGTCCTAAATCCTAGAATCACTAATGCAACGTGAGGGAAAACCTACAATCAATTTGACATTCGAAAATCACCACCAATTTCCATGAGACTCCACAATAATATCATTCGATCAAATAATCCTATAATATATTTAATTCGACATCCACTGATCAACAATACACATATTCTGCTACAACGATCTAATTATTCGCATCCACCGATTGACAATGCACATAGTTCGCTACAAAGATCTAGTTAGTCATATCCGTTGACATAATGCTACATATCACACATATGCACAATTAAGACCTAACCAGGAAGTTACACCGGTCTAAGCTACCAGAAAGTTTACACTAATCATTCATAGAAAGATGACATGCTTATGACGATTATGCAACATGCACAACTAATAAGATAAACGCGGTAACCCAATTAACACTAAGAATTTTACTGTAGCACTAGGCATGTGAATCACCACCAGACGTCATCTTCTCGGCCAGTCATCTGTGTCCACCATTGTTGTCGCTGGTTCCGTGTCCCGCTCGGCCTCTTGTTTGCGTCCGCCATCGTCATCGTCAGTTCCGCATCGGTCGATTTCAGCGCCAAACTTGCACCCGCGCATTTTCTTCTATTCTCCCATTTTTCTCTCTTTTCTTTTCTCTTCTTTTTTCTCCATTTCTTTTCTTTTATTTTCTCTTCTCTTTTCTTTTCGTCCCTTTTCTTTTCTCTCTTTTCTTTTTCTTTTCTTTTCTTCCTTTCTCTTTTCTCTCTTTTCTTTTCTTCCCTTTTCTTTTCTCCACCGGTAGCTCTATCGCCAGCTTCTTCTTTCCCCATTTCTTCTCTTCCTTCCTTCCTCTCTCTCTTTTATCTATCTCTAGAGCTCCCTCTCTGCAATGCTCTCCCTCCGGTCCTCTTTTCTTCCTCTGGCTGGTCCCGTCGAGCTGCCATGTCACACAGTTTGGCTGTGCCACGTTGCGTGTTGTTACTGTTGGCTTGCCATGTGCCATTGACCGCACCACCTCAGCTTGGGCTGCAACTGCCAAGCCTACGCCTGTGCCTGTGCCCGCCTCCCTCAATGTCAGACACGAGTGCCTCGACCTCAGTGCTGCCTACGCCCACTAGCCACCGCACCTCGACCTCAGCGCTGCCTGCGCTAGCCACCGCATGCATGCATGCATGCACCACCACCAGCTTCGGAATTTGGCTCGGCCACTTGCACACCTGGGTCATGCCGCCGTCGGGTCGTCACACCGCCGTAGGCTTCGGCTGTCGCATCCCTGGGCTGCTGCACCACATGCATGCGCTGGCCTTGCTCCCGAATGCTAGCGCCAAGCCGTCGGACCGCTATGCTGTTGCTGTGCTCTGGCACTCCATGCCATGCCAGCTCTGCCTCAATGCCGTCTCCTTCGGTGCCTCGCAGCCACATGCATGCGCTGCATGCATGTCCGCCGAGCCGCTGCATGCACAGCTCTAGCCACCTCAGCTGTGCACCGCGATTCCTCCCCTCTCTTCCCCTCGGCTACAATGAGCCATCGCCGATCGAACACTATCGAAAGCGCCACGGCTGTAACGGGCCTCGATAGCACTTCTGCCTCTTTTTTTCCCTCTTCCCTTCTCACTCTAACTAACTCGCATGCGTGAACTAGTTGCTAAAATGGAATGCTCGTTCGATGACGAACACAATGATATGACATGCGTTGTATGATTTTTTTGTTTTTTATTGGGATTGGGAGGAGAGAATGTAAGAACTCTTTCTTGAGAAAGAATGGAGTTCTTTTGTTGGTGGTGGGTGTGGGGAGAGAAAAATGGCAGTTGAGAAGAAATGACAATGGAAGGTAGGAGGAAATGGCAGTGAGGAGAATGGGTTCGGCTGGAATAAGAAGGGGAAGGTGGCATGGGGACGGCAGTGAGGTTAGGAGGAAATGGTAGTGGGGCTAACTGCTAGGAGAGATGGGTAGTGAAGAAGAATTGACACGCAAGTGTTTTGTCTGTGGTCGGTCGAACTGGAAGTGAGGGTTCCGATATGAACGAATACATGTTGTGTTTTTATTTTGAAATGCATGCGAAAACAAGAAAAACATTACAATCTAATTTAAATGCAATATTTCAAACAATTCGATTTAATAATAATATTATTATTATTATTATTATTGCGATCTTTTAAACAATTTGATTTGCTTTTAATAGCAACATTTTAATTAAATATGGGGAAATTTTAAAACAGGTCAAATATTTAACAGTTTGCAAAATTTAATATTAACATTCTGATTCTGAAAATTGGGGTGTTACAACATTTATGGCGACGGTTTCCAACCGGTTGTGCGACAATGGAGGCGCGGTAGGGCACGATGCGTGACAGTGACGCGGTCGAGGTGCACACGACGTGGGCATGGTGCTGGCGTGGGTGTCGTCTTGGGCAAAGGTAGAGCAATGGGAGGGGAAAATGGGCCATGTGGGCCAATTGGGCTAGGGGAAAAGAGGAAAAAGGAAGTAGGCCGGTGAAAAGGGAAATGGACTTCGGCCACGAGTTGAGAGGGAAAATTCAAATAGAAGAATTTGAATAGAAGAATCCAGAAAAATACCTTGGAACACAAGGAACTCAAATAAATCAGTTTTGAATTTAATTGAAGTTTTATTTATTCACAATAATTTGTTTTTTTATTTATTCACAATAATTTGTTTTAATTTTTGAAAATCAAATTATGCTTTAATTATCTTAATAAAATTCAACTGGTTATTTTTATTTTGAAATTTTACAAAAGACACGAAAATTGGGATGTTACACTTCGTCATAGGGTTGGCCCATTGGCCTCCAAATGGTGGTGTAGGGTAGACATGGCAAGGAAGGGCCGGTGAGGTTCGAACCACGCCCACCACTATATGTTATGAAAATTATTAAAACATATAAATACTTTAACTAACAATCTACTACTATGATTTCAATGTGAAAAATTTAAAAGTAAGAATTAATATTTTGTAGGATGATATTTAATAATTATATGAAAATGCAGGTAGTAGCACGGTTTCACAATGCCCATCATATTCGTTACAAGTATCCCATATGCATGGTTCCATTTGAACTTATTAATTTGTAAATATTCTGTTGTTGATTGACATATAAAAAATATTTGTGGGAAAGGATATATATGTAAATATTGCAAAAATTAGCACAGGATGTAGAAGATTCGATCTTCAATTTTCATGTTCTGTTGGAGCCATTCAAAATAAAAATAACCATTTGAATTTTCTTGAATGAATTAAAACTTAATTTGAATTTTCATAAATTTAAACCATTTAATATGAATAATTTAAACATCAATTAAATATAAAACCTATTTATTTGAGTTCCTCTTATTCCAAAGTATTTTCTAGTATTTTCTTGGATTTTTTGAATTTATTTGCTATTTCTTTGAGCTCGATTTTATTTATCTCGTTTTATGATATTCCGAAATCCTTAAAATTCTTCAAAATCTCGTGGGCCAAATATTTTCTCCCAGCCCATCTCTTTCTCCCACTCTCCAGCCCGAGCCGGTCCAGTCCAGCCTAACCACTCGCCCGCGTGTCACTCCCGTAGGCTAGCTCGCATTTACGTTGCCGTGCCACTAACAAGTGGGCCCCGTATGTCAGCCAGGTACTGTTCTTCGTCCCCGTTGTGCCCGTTCTGGACTCCGTTCGGCCATCATCGTCTCCGCCTTAAACTCCACCTCCCAGCCTTTAAAACCTTGCCCGACCCTTGGCTTCCGCATCCCACATCGCGCCGCCCCCGAAAACCCTGGTGGTGCCGCCCTCTTCGAGTTCCACCAACGCCACCATTGGAGATGAGGAGCAAGATTGTCGCACCGCCATTATGAAGCTTCCCCGTTGGATCTGGCCGTATCAACCGAAGCACCTTGATTTCACCAAACTGTTGGAGGAGTCAATCAGAACGAGGAGTTGCAGTCGCCTAGATCTTAAGCTTTTCCCCATCATTTGCCGCCGTCATCCAATCACCGATTGACCTGCCGCTAGTGAGTCCCAAATGTCACCATCCACTTCCCTAGCTTCATCATGCCATGTTCTATCCAGTGTGCACACCCACTCGCTCTCACCTTCTCCACCGTCTAGTGCCGCCGTAGAAGCCATCTTGGTTGATGCCTTCCTCTTCACCGCTGACAAGTGCCATCGAACCTCGCCGCCGCATGCACGTCTGCATCTTTGTCGCATCTCATTCTCACGATACCGCATCTCATTCTCACGATACCGCACCTCCGCCTATTCCATTGTGCCTTGTCATCGTCAGAGATCCTCAGTCCTAGAGCCTCGCCAACCTGGTTGGCACGTCCTTGCCAGCACCGCTCCATCTCAGCGCTAGCCACCACACGTTGTCTACGTCAGCAGCCTGCGTGTTACCTGAGCAAGCCCAAGATCCAATTAGTGTGTGGACTTGGCTCACCATGGACCGTGTCGCCAACAATTCGACCCCTCCTGTCAGTTCCTATTCCACGAACCCAACTCACCGTAGACCGGCAAGCCTTCTTCATGGACTCAGTCTGTAGACCGTGGGGGCCACATGTCAGCGACCCAATTCCTTTTTCTTTAGAAAAATAATTCTGGACAGAAATAAATTCCTTTGTTGATGTCATGCTGATGCAATAATCTGGAATTTCCTTTAGAAAGAAAATTCCAATAATCTTAAAATAGTGTTTTCTCTCGCGTTTAATCTTTTAGAAGCCTATTCTCCTTCATCTGAATCCCGATTCAAACCATTCAAGTTTCTAAATTCATCTAAAATCGAGCTCTTTCTTACAATGATAGTTTTGTTAATTTTGGATTTTATTTGATTTTGTTTTCAATTTATTTGTGCCTTGTTCATTTTCTTTCTCTCGTTTAGACAATGATTTCCATAGAGCAGGAGCAGCATTTGAATATTAGAGTGTGGTAATTGAGCTAGGCCAAGGAAAGTCGTAGTTCTTTGATCATATTAAACCTATATTTTTAAAAGTATATTGTTTTATATCAAATTGCATGCTACTTTTATATCAACTATTTCTAGGAGTAGCTAATCACCTACTTGTCATTTTGCCATATTGATTATATTGAATGCCATGTATCCATTGTCATCATAGGATGGTTATTATTAGTTGGACATAATTGTACTATTGACATGGGTTGTTGTAGATATGTTGATTCATGCTTAGTTATATGATGGTCTCATATGCAGATGATCGATTATTATATCAATTTGACTTAATGAGATATGGAATTTATTGTGCGATGTCACTGCTGTAAAAGTCGTTTGCCATGGTAGGGATTGTTATTGGTCTTGGTTAAACAAAATGGTTTTATGATTAGGCGAGTGATCATGCAGTAAAGGGGGTGTCGTTCACACATTTGGGATGAGTTAGTCTCACCTTGGTACATACTAAGGACTTAATCTTGTATGCCATTGAACTGGGTCATATCGTACAACCACATGTCTAGTATGAGATGAACCTAGCTGATTAATGTGCAATGTCTTAACTTTGGTTCTACCATGTGGTGGTGTGGGTTTTTGGATAGATGAGTAGACTCACAAGGCGAACAGGGGGTCCCTGTTTGGGTGCGATGCCATTCGGTGTTGAAACCTTAACGAGCAGGACTGGGTTAAGATGGAGCATTGTAAAGGCCTTGTGGTAATCACTTAGTTGCACGCCCAAGGAAGCGTGTCATGGCTAGCATTATAAGTTGCTTATCTCTTGTGGGTCAAGCTATACAACCTCTACAGAGTGTTAAAAACTATTCGAATAGCCATGTCCCTAGGGACGGAGGATTGGCTCGGCCAACCTGGGCTGTGGCCCCCAGCATTTCAGAAAAATTTTGAACACTATGTATGTAGTCCACAGCCAGCCCAATTTGGTTAGGTCTGGTCCATCTAGAAGCCTCACCATTGTTGCTTGCTACTAGTTAGGATACTACACAGCAAGACAGTGACTTCATTCGTGCGACGGCAGGAGGCGGCAAAGCATGAAAGCAGTAGACGAGGCGCTGGCCGCTGGTGCAACGCGGGCTTGCCATAGCCGAACCCGACGATAGATGTGCAACTAACGACCGAAAAGCCAAGTCTGTGTGCCGCCCATGGCGTGTAGCCAGTAGTGAGTAGTGTGCTTTTGAATCTTATTGATGTTGCCTTGTCGTAGTTGATTGACTTGATTCTTCATACAATCCTATTGGTGGTAATTTGCTTTGATCTTTGCACCCCCCCCCCCGGGTGAGATTTTGCTCAAGCTCCATCACTACGTGTCCCCGGTTATGGATAATACCTGGTAATTTCACACGAGGTATAGAGTTTTCATAAAATGGTTGGAAGGTGAATGGGTATGTTCACTTGGTGGTTTGGTTAGGAAGTGAATGGGAGGTTCACTGGTTGTTTCAATGCAAATGTTTACTTTATTTATATATCTTTCCAAAGATGTTTTACAATCTACTTACTACTTTTATTATCAACACTTGCTTTTTGTAAAAGAACCATATGGCTATTATTTTGTTTAAACCTTGCATTAATATTAATTACATATTGTTCCCTACGACTTGCTGAGTACTTTTTGTACTTATGGCTTTACATTGTTGCCCAGTTAAAGAAGAACAAGTAAATCAAGAGTTCTACGATGAGTACTTTGAGGACTTTGCGAAATAGGATGCACTCCCACTCGATTACAGGTGGGCATGTCGGATAGTAACCACAAGTTATCTTATTTTCCGTTGCAAGAGTTTTGACGAGGATCTAATAGTCCTCATTTTATCATTTATCTATAATTCTTATTATAGGTAAATATGACGTCATATGGTCCCTGAGTATACCCCATATATTTACAAGGGAGAAGCCAACCAGGTGGTCGTAAGTTCTTCTACGACCACCCCCATAGTCGTAAGTCCTGCTACAACTACCTCATGGTCGTAAGTTCTTCTACGATCACTATCCAGTCGTAAGTTATTCTACAACTACCCTATGGTCGTAAGCTCTTCTACGACCAGGTCAGCTACGACCACCCTATGATCAACAGAGCCTACAGACCAGTGGGTCCAATTGATTGGGGAATTCAAGCAGTCAATATATGCTGTTATTCTATGAAGTAACAGCACGTAATACTCCATTATCTCTAACAAGTAACTGCCAGATGGCACGGAGGAGTTAATACCCCGGTGATTACTGCAAACATGCGCCCGTTATAGGAACTGATGATGCGCCACTTCACTTGGAGAAACAGCCACTCCTTCACCGACTATATAAAGGTGGCGGTCAAAGAGGAACGGGAGGGACAACAGGGAACAAGACAGAAGGCAATCGGGAAGATAGGCACTATTCTCTATAATAGTCTTTGTCTTTCTCCTGATTGTAGAAAATACACTCAATACCATACACACACAGGAGTAGGGTTGTTATTCTCTCCGGAGAAGGCCTAAACCTATATAAAAATCCCCGTGTCAATCTCTCTGCGTGATTTCATTCTTAGAGACCCCCCGAATCAAACAATCTTTATGTAATATCGGTTCTAAAACACCAACAGTTGGTGCCGCCCGTGGGGACCTTCCGGTAATCTCTTATCAACATACTCTCTTTTTCCGATCCTCATGCACTCATGGCAGGAGAATGGAACGAGGAGAACTAGTTCGACTTGGCAGATTACACAGACGTCGACATGGATGTCGGTTTCGACTACGAGCCGAGTATCATCTCATCCGATGGCATTGCTGCCTGCAGAGATCTTTCTGCAGATCTAGGAGACCATGCCACCGATGGAGTTGAGGAGGGATCCTTATCCCCCACAACAGTACGTCCAACAGAAGAATTGATTTAACCAAAGGACAAGGGTCAATCCGACCATAATCAGGACTACACCCAGGCGGACTCACAACACGACAAGAGTTTTTCCTCCGAGTGTCCGAGTCCCCCTAAGGCGGTCCAACTTGGCAAGACAAGTTCTGGAAGCCACAATTCTAGGGCTTCGCCAGCATCTAGTGGTCTTCTCTCTCTGGTTAACGCCACAGAGAATGGGATCAAGCATGCTTTTCCTGCAAATTCGACCATCTCTCCATAGGTCACACCTACGGACGGAGACGGTTATAACCCAGAGTTCCCCATCGTGGAGGGGATTACTCCAAGTCGCCAGATGGTGTCTCTCGACTACTCCTTAAGCGGGGAGGCCTCAAGCGCAAGTGAGAATCATCAACGGGAGGTCTTTGTCCTTCCCTCGGATCAAGGTCACCCTTATAGAGACCGAACTAAGGACCCTTCCCGAAGATCACGCACTACGCCCCCTCATAACAATGGCAAGGGCACCACCAGTGATGGACAGAACCAACACTCTGATGAGCGTGAGGGAAATCCTCGACATACTCGCACTCCATTGAGGCAGTTTCAAGGATCTGATGTGGAAGATTTTGAAGCAATTCGACGGAAGAAAATTGCAGCCCAGAAAAATCTGCCTGGACGCATCCAGTATCAGTCGGAGGAAGTTCAAGAACTCCAGCACATCAATGACCTCCTCGAGAACCCGACTCGAGAGCTTGCCCGAGTGCCAGGCTAGGACCTCTTCATCGAAGAGATCACACAAAGGCTTCGGAGCACGATGGCAAGACTGGAAGCACCTCGCCAACATCATTCAGGAAGTCGTAGCAATACGACTTTCTCAACTACCAGTCGTTCGAACAATTCACCGTGTAAAGATCGGTGCAACGACAAGTCTCATCGATCTCCTACCCAGAGAAATGTCCTTCGAACATCAGATGATCAACAAGCCACTCGGAAAGGTGATCGCTCACCATTCCGACATGGAAATCTGCAGCAGCAGATGGAATACGAGGAGTATTTCCCTCGTAAGACCAAGACCTACTACAGGTCAGGTCAACCTGTCACCGGGTATCGTGGAATACAATCACCTGGTGATATCAACCCTTCTTTCTTGCAAAGGAGGCATCAAGAAGTCATTTTCGGATGTCGGGCCTTCTCACCTGACCTCCGAGCAGTTCGCTGGCCGCCTTGATTTCGACCAGTGAACATGGAGAAGCTTGATGGATCTCAGAATCCCATCGAATTCCTCCAAATTTACACAACAGCTGTCCGAGCAGCAGGAGGAGGAGAGCATGTAATGGCGAATTACCTTCCAATTGTGCTCGAAGGGTTCGTTCAATCGTGGCTACTAAACCAACCACTCGAGTCGATCTATTCGTGGCAACACCTCTGCGACCTTCTACGAGCAAACTTCCAAGGCACCTACAATCGCACTGGAAAGGAGGATGACTTGCACCGGATGAGACTAAACGACCACGAGACCTTGCACCAATTCATCAAGCGCTTTAGTCAGGTTCGTAATTCAATTCCAGAGGTTTCTGACTCATATATCATCAGAGCTTTCAAGCAGGGATTCCATAGTAGAAGAATAACGGAGGATATCGCTTTGAATCCTCTTGCTACCGTCGCCGAACTTTTTGAGATGGCCGATCGGTATGCGACTGCTTCTGAGGCAGTCGAATGGAACAACAAAATCGATCAGAAGAATGACAAGCCTGGGTGGTGTCCTTTCCATAAAAAGGAAGGAAATGATCTTCACAACTACCGAGTTTTCCAACGAAAACTCGAGGACTACTACAACGGCAAAGGACCACTTCCCACTCTCGAGCAGGTAGGGCAAACGAGTGGTCGTAAGTTGTTGGATGATGATGAGGAGATGACATTCCAAGATCCGCAACATACCGTCGAGCACATCTACGGAGGATCATCGGCATATGAATCAAAGCGACAGCTTAAAGCTGCCGAACGCGAGGTAAACTCCATAGCCCCTCCTATGGTCAATAAATTACCGAAGTGGTCAGAAGTCACCATCTCCTTCGAGAAGGGTGACTGCTCGATTCCTTCGACTCGACCAGGTCGATATCCGATCGTAGTCGAACCCACCATCAACAATTGTCAAGTCAATCGAGTTTTAGTTGATGGTGGCAGCTCGTTAAACATCCTGTTTACGAGTGCCCTGGACGAAATGCATGTACCTAGGACTAAGGTAAGACCAGTACGATACTCCTTTCATGGGATCGTACCGGGGTCTTCGGCCAAACCTATTGGCCAAGTTTCTCTTCCTTTAACATTTGGTTCACCAAGTAATTTCAGGACAGAGAAGATCTCCTTTGATGTGGTCAGTTTCAATACGGCATATAGCGCCATACTCGGACGACCAACTTTGGCAAAATTCTTAATGGCTTCTCATTACGGGTATCAATGTCTTAAGATGCCAAGTCCCAAAGGAGTAATCACAATCCATTGTGATAAGAAGATGGCGCATACCTGCGACCGTCGATCCCTCGAGGTGATTTGTCAAATACCAACTTGAAAAGAAAGTCAGCCTTCGACTAACAAGTCGAAGCCTAAAGCTGCACCAAAGCCGAACGACCCAGTCAAAGAGGTTCCTCTAGATGCAAGGGAGCCCTCGAAGACTGTTCGCATCGGGGATACTTCCGACCTCAAGTAGGAAGATTGCTTGGATTCTTCCGACCTCATCATCTTCCTCCGAGCTAACGCAGATGTCTTCGCGTGGCAAGCATCCGATATGCCTGGAGTCCCCAGGGAGGTGATCGAGCACAGGCTAGCTTTACGGCCTGATAAAGTACTCGTAAAACAAAAATTACGGAGATTTTCCCCTGATCGATGAGATGCTATCAAATCAGAATTGGACAAGCTACTTAAAGCAGGCTTTATAAGAGAAGTTGACCATCCAGATTGGTTGGCTAACCCTGTAATGGTTAGGAAGTCGAACGACAAATGGTGTATGTGTGTAGACTTCACTGATCTAAATAAAGCTTGTCCAAAAGATGATTTCCCTTTACCTTGTATCGATCAGTAGGTTGATTCTACTGCAGGTTGTGAAGTGTTAAGTTTTCTAGATGCATATTCTGGTTACCACCAGATCAATATGTGTCTAGACGATGAAGAAAAGACCGCATTCATTACACCATTTGGTATATTTTGCTATGTCAAAATGCCATTTGGTCTAAAAAATGCCGGCGCCTCTTTTCAACGCTTGATGCAATCGACTTTTTCATCTCAACTAGGCCGAAACCTGGAAGCCTATGTTGATAATCTAGTCGTTAAAAGCATCAAGAGACTTAATCATATCACTAACCTACAAGAAACATTCGACAACCTCAGAAAACACCGCTTGAAACTCAATCCCGAGAAGTGTGTGTTCGAAGTCTCTTTAGGAAAATTGCTTGGATTCCTAGTATCTATACGAGGAATCGAAGCAAATCCTAAAATGATACAGGCCATTGTCCAAATGTGCCCTCCGACCATGAAGAAAGAAGTCCAGTAACTCACAGGGTGCATGGCGGCTTTAAGTCGTTTCGTCGCGCGGCTGGGAGAAAAAGGACTACCCTTCTTCAAACTTCTAAAGAAGCACGAGGGTTTTGAGTGGTCGAAAGAGGCAAGCGTTGCCCTTGAGGATGTCAAGAGGTATCTTACGAGTGCTCCTATTCTGATTTCTTTGAGGCTAGAAGAGACGCTCTTAATTTACCTAGCTGCCACGCCATAGGCGGTGAAGCGCGATCTTGGTCAGAGAACGCGTGGCATAAACGACGATTTACTATGTAAGTGAAGTTTTACACGGGCCTAAGGAGCGTTACCCTCATGTCCAAAAACTTCTATATGCCCTCCTCATGTCTTTGAGGAAACTGCGGTATTATTTTCAGGCGCACAAAATAGCTATATCTTCTGAGTTTCCCTTGGGAGCGATCCTCCAGAATAGGGAAACAGCGGGACGCATGGCAAAATGGTCAGTCGAACTTGGGGAGTTCGACCTCCATTTCGTGTCCCGAACGGCCATTAAATCCCAGATCTTGGCAGACTTTGTCACTGAATGGACAAATCCTAAACCTGTTCAGGATCCCTAGTACAATTCCCACGACCAGTGGACGATGTACTTTGATGGGTCACTTACTTTAAGTGGCTTAGGGGCTGGGGTGGTCCTGGTATCTCCTACCGGAGAGACCTTAAAGTATGCCATACAATTAAACTTTCAGGCCACTAACAACATGGCAGAATACGAAGATTTGCTAGCTAGCATACGAGCTACGAAAGTACTCTCGATTCGCCAACTACTCGTGAGAGGAAACTCTCAACTAGCCGTGAATCAAGTCAGAAAAGAGTACCAGTGCTCTAATCCGACAATGTCTTGGTACTTATCGGAAGTGCGTAAGCTAGAAAAGCATTTCTTCGATTTCGAGGCACAATTCATCTCTCGAAAGGATAATTTCCTCACAGATCAGCTTGCTCGAATAGCTTCTTCCCGATCTATAGTACCAAAAGGAGTCTTCTTGGAAAAACTCCAGAAGCCGTCCCTGGTCGAAGAACCAGAGACACCTCCTATTGAGACAGCCTCTCTAGAATACGAGGATACCTGGATGGCTCCCATCTACGAGTATCTTTAGAAGGGTTCCGTACCCGAAGACGATCTCGAGGCAGATCGCTTATTCTGAAAAGCCAAAATGTATACTTTGGTCGAAGGAGTCCTCTATAAACGAGGCACTCAAGGGGTGCTCATGCGATGCATTTCACAGAGCGAAGGATTAACACTCCTTCAGGACATACACGGAGGAATCTGTGGAACTCATGCTTCTTACAGAACGTTGGTCGGTAAGGCCTTTCGACAAGGTTTCTACTGGCCAACAGCCTTGTACAATGCCAAAGAGTTGGTTAAAAAGTGTGTCCAATGCCAATTTCATAGCAGACAAATACACCAACCAGCTCAGGCATTACAAATGATATCTCTATCTTGGCCTTTTGCGACCTGGGGTCTCGATATCCTAGGACCGTTCCCCAAAGCTCCAGGAGGTTTCGACTTCCTTTTTGTGGCTATTGATACGTTCACAAAATGGATCGAAGCCGAACCTGTGACTAGGATAACAACGGAAGCAGGAAAACGGTTCATGATGAGATGCGTAATTACTTGATTTGGAGTTCCAAGTCGAATAATCACAGATAATGGTAAACAATTTTCGAGCGCAAAATTTCAGGAATTTTGCGACGAGTTGGGTACCAAGCTATGTTACGCTTCTGTTGCCCATCCCTAAAGCAATGGGGCAGTCGAACGTGCAAACAGCCAAATAATGCAGGGAATCAAAACCTGAGTCTTCGACCAGCTTGTCAAGCGCTCGGGGGCTTGGGTACAAGAATTACCCTACGGATTATGGGTTGTTAAATGCGATCGCTAGCCGACTCTGGTGAAACACATTTTTTCCTAGTCTTTGGAGCCGAAGCCATGCTTCCTCCGGAACTAAAGATATGGTCAACACGAGTCGAAGCCTTCAACGACTCTAACCAGGAACAGCTTTGAGCAGATGACATCATCCTACTCGAAGAAAAGAGAAACCAGGCCTTAATTCGTTCAGCAGTCTACCAACAAGCCCTGCACAGTTACTACGTTCGTAAGGTCCAACCTCGCAGCCTTACTGTAGGTGACTTGGTATTGAGGCTCTGCCAATCCAAGTCTAATCGGAATAAACTTTCTCCCAAGTGGGAAGGTCCTTACACAGTGGTTGAAGTTACACGGCCAGGGTTAGTACGATTGGCAATGGAAGACGGCCAGGTTCTCTCGAGTTCTTGGAACATCGGCCAGTTACGCAAGTTTTATGTGTAACAAACCATACAGACAATAAAGCCTCAGGTTCCTCCTACCTCTATTGTCTTATTTTTTAGTAGCGCTTTCATAATCTTTCGACTACATTTCAAACACCCAGTTTTCTTTACACTGGTCGAAAGGAAGGTGACATCAACTAGTCGAAGTCTTTCCTCTCTACACGTGGTTATGCCCACTAGAAGGAACTTCCTAGTGTCGACTCGTTACTCACTTTTGCCGCCAATACAAAGAGCTTGGGTTCAATAAAATATGGTCGAAATATTTTCAAAGCCAGCTCTTTTTCACCTTAGTTTATTTCTTCACTTACTCTGAAATATACTCTAAGCAGAGTGCACTTTTTGAGATTTATTCAGCTGCTTTTAGTGTACTCGGTCCGTTCCAACTAGTCGGAGGAAGAAACACATCTTGTCAAAGTCTTTCCTCTCTACATGTGGTCCTGTCCACTAGAAGGAACTTCCTAGCGTTGTTCAGTTTCCTACTCTTGCTATCAGGACAGACCTATCGAGTCCACCGAAAAAGGTCGAACGAATTTTTAAAGTCCTCTAGATGTTTGTCTAACTCAAGTTGCCGTTCTTGATTTGATTAATCTGGTCGGAGATGGTAACATATCCTAGTCGAAGTCTTTCCTCTCTGCATGTGGTCCTGCCCACTAGAAGGAACTTTCTAGTGTTGATTCGTTCCTACTCTTTTAACCAGTGCATGACATTCGTCATCAAAAACTACAAGTTAACCAAACCTCTCTATTTTCAGAACCCTCTTCACACTATTTACTTAGTTTATGGGAAGCAATGCGAATGGTCTCGTTAAGGATCATGGTTTTTTCTTGATCCTTAGTTTCGAGCCTTCCCAGTTTGAGCTCAATTTCTAAAAAGAAATGAGAGTTAGAAAAGGAAAAGAACTCGTAAAGGACTACAGGTAAAGAATTGCTTACCTGCTCATCGAGATCTTAATATCTCAATCTCTTGATCTTTAGCTCTGGCAATGCGAGAAATCTCGTGAACAACCAAAGTTTTATCTTTGACTTCAATTTGGAGCCTTCTCATTTCATCTTCTTTTTCTGAAAAGAAGCAAGAGTTAAAAAGGTAAGGATCAACGACATAAGCAATCTTAAGTTCAGCACTTACTGTTTATCACTTCCTGCAAGTTTTGAGCTGCAAAGTTGGTCTCCTGGAGTTTCTTCAAGAGGTCTTCTTTTTCTTCTTTTAGCTTTTTCGTCTCAGCTTTTTCATAATCGAGCGAGTCAGTCAGAGTCTTTTCATCACTTTTTAACCTATAAAGGTTAAGAATGGACATGAGCACTAACCAGGTGGTCATAAGTTCTTCTACGACCATTGATCTAGTCGTAAGTTCTTCTATGACAAACTACTGGTCGTAAGTTTTTCTACGATCAGCACCTAGTCATGAGTTTTTCCACGACAAACCCCATAAGCATTGTATAAGTGGTCAAACCAAAAACGACTACGAGTAACAGTGACTTACCACCTCTCTACATGTTCGCAGAGTTTCGCTTTCTCCTGTCGTAGCTCTACAAGTTGTCGGTGATATTCACCAACAGTAGCAATTTGTTCGAGCTTTACGCAAGAAGAAGGACAATGAAACAAGGAAAGACCACACATATAAGTATCCTTAAAATACTTACATTCATGGTCGTCCGAGCAAACATTGAGAAAACCATCGATGGATTCTTCAGCTTATCTATCTTCACGATACGATCCCACCAAATCTTCTCGAGACGCTCGTTATCAAAAATTTCCCCTCTATTAGGGATGTCCTTGGGATGAGGGACTTGATCGCGGGATCTAATGGCGAAGACTCCACGATGGAAGCGAGGCCAAAGAAATCGAGCGTGTTGAAGTACTCCTCTTCTTACGATTACAGAGCAAAGACCTCTTCTTGAGGGCCAGGGGGAACGTTTACCATGACTTCCTTCCCGGTACGGTGATCAGATGCACCACCACTTTGGCTAGAGGTTCCTACCGCTGCCTCTGCTATCTCCACCTTCATCTCCATGACCACCTCAGTGGTCGTAGTAGCCGCCTCAGTGGTCGTAGTAACCACTTCAGGAGCCATGACTTCCTCCACCACTCAAGCAGTAGATGATCCTTCAATCACTTCCACTATCAACTCTCCATCCGCTTGAGAAGTGACAATGGGCTTCTCAACAGAAGCGTTCTTGGGGGCTGAAGGAGTTGGGCTAAGATCAACAAAAGGAAAGCACGTTAAGTTGTGAAAAGAAAAAGGTAAAAGCTGTCCTTACACTTTAGTATTTCTCACATACCTCTGCACTCTGGATCTAACCAGGAACTTAGGAGTCACCTTCCCAACGAAAGATTTCTTTAACTTCTTCTCTACGACCACATCTGGTCGGAGTTCAAGTTGAAGGATAGGCTCAGCCACGACCACGTCTAGTCGTGGATCTTGAACAGGAGCCACCTCTCGGCTCTCCTGACTCTCCGGATGGCCAAGACCAATCTCGACCACTCCAAAAGTTGCGCTTCCCTCAACTACAGGTTTTGTTAGCGCAGCATTTTCCTTCACAAAAGACATAAAGCCCTTCCAGTTCTCCTTTTTTAATTGTTTAATTAAGCTAGGAGAGGCAGAAACTACGAAAGTATTCTTGTCATAATAGAAGGGAACCTTGGCCTTGGGGGTTTTGCGCTTAAGAGGTTCAGCTACTTTGACCTCCTCAGCTTCAGCTGCTTCAACCTCCTTGGCTTCATTCTGACCATATCTCTGAAAGAGATTTTGCAGAGGATCTAGTTGAAATAAAAGAACTTGAGCTTGCACCGCCCTTATCGGCAACTTTCACGAGTCGATGCTTCTTAGACGGAGGAGCCGGACTTGTCTCCGTCACCATCCCTGCGCCAATGGTTATCAGTGCGACCTCTTGGTCGTCCTAACAGTTTTCCATCCCTACTTTCTGAAGAAAACAGAAAAAGAAGAATTACTGACCAGTCGTAAGAATTTCTACGACCAGTATCCAGTCGTAAGTTTTTCTACGATATTTCCACGATCGTAAGTTTTTCTACGATCACTACCTAGTTGTAAGTTCTTCTATGACAACCAAGTAGTTGTAAGTCTTTCTACGACTACGAAGTCCTAAGGATAAAATCAACACTTGATTACCTTCAGGCGTCTCATCTTCTTCTCTGCGGATACAACTGCAAGGATTCGAGTAGCCACCCCTTTGGATGGCGGAGATTTCTCACAAACAAGTTTGACTCGAACGTCAATCTCTGCTTGTGAAAGGTCTGTGCAAACAGATAAGACATTCATTAGACCACTTTGAAGAAGACCAAACCGAGAGCTAAGTCGAAGATTCACTTACCCTCCTTATAGTCTTTGGTCGGGTCTTGTGGCCCCGTATACCTCCACATAGGAGGTACGCATTTCTTCAAAGGGCTGATGCGACGTGTGATGAAATCCTTCACCACATGCCATCCGGTAAGCCCATCTTCCTTCAAATCCTCGATAGTTTGAATATAGGGGGCAATCCGGCCAAGATCCTTGGGAATAAAATCTCAGGAAGGAATCTTCTCGGTAGCCTTTCCCACAAAAGAGAGGCTGTCATCTTGGGTGATTTTCCAGTAAAACCACTTCTTCCTCCATCCCGGCTACGAAGACCAGGTGAACATCCGAATGTACTCCTTTGACTTCCCGTCATAGAGCTTCAGACCGCAACTCCTAGCAATTCTAGTTTGTCGAGCCATTCCATAATAATATTGGAAGAGCTCGAGGTCCGCTAGAATTCCTAGGTATGCCTCACACAAGTACACGAACACACTTCACATTGTGATGGAATTGGGACCAAGGTTTACCAATTCCACCCCAAAGTGCTCGAGTACGAGCGTAAGAAAACGGTAAGTAGGTAATCGTAGGCCACACTCACAATACGTCTGGAAGACGGGGATTTGCCCAAACTCCCCCGATGGCCAATGCTGCCCAGCGGCCGCAATCCACTTCACAAGAACCTTCTCTGGAATCTTCCCAGCGGCAACCAAAGCTTGAATCTTCACCGCATCCATCTCCAACTCAACCCATTTGGAAACGGTTCCGGCCATCTCTCTCAGAAAGGGAAGGATTTGGATTGGGGAAGGTCTTAAGAGAAAGCTTGATCTGGTCGACGGCGGAGAAAGCAAGAACTCGATGAACAGCGGGAGCAATTTGGGGAAAAGTAAAAACCCGAATCTCACCCCCGATAAGTATTTATAATCGCGTGCCTGAGTAAAAGACGTGGCAATCCAAGGGTTACCACCGCTTCAGGAACCGCTCCAACGGACAGGCCTGTGAGAGTCGATTACGATTCTCTAGTTTGTCTGTTCGAGAAAATCATATTTGTCTTTGCACCTCAAGCAAAATTACTTCCTTGACCAAGTCTTTCTGGTCAAATGAAATATCAATCGGAAAGGTTTTACTTCCGATCACCATACTACGATCACTTTGACTACCTGGTAGTCGTAAGATTTCCAACAGCTTTCTTGACCAAGTATATTTCTGGTCAAAATGGTGTACAAGTGTCGAAGAGTTTTTCCTTCGACCATTGTTCTATAACCCTCTCGTGGTCATAAGACCATTTACGATTTCTTTCCCAAGTAAGTTACTTTCACTTGAAGCTGGGGGGCTAGATGACGAGGATCTAATAATCCTCATTTTATCATTTATCTATAATTCTTATTATGGGTAAATATGACGTCATATGGTCCCTGAGTATACCCCATATATTTACAAGGGAGAAGCCAACCAGGTGGTCGTAAGTTCTTCTACGACCACCCCCATAGTCGTAAGTCCTGCTACGACTACCTCATGGTCGTAAGTTCTTCTACGATCACTATCTAGTCGTAAGTTATTCTACAACTATCCTATGGTCGTAAGCTCTTCTACGACCAGGTCAGCTACGACCACCCTATGATCAACAGAGCCTACAGATGAGTGGGTCCAATTGATTGGGGAATTCAAGCAGTCAATATAAGCCATTATTCTACGGAGTAACATCACATAATACTCCATTATCTCTGACAAGTAATTGTCAGACGGCACAGAGGAGTTAATACCCCGGTGATTACTACAAACATGCGCCCGTTATAGGAACTGATGAGGCGCCACTTCACTTGGAGAAACGGCCACTCCTTCACCGACTATATAAAGGTGGCAGTCAGAGAGGAACGGGACGGACAACAGGGAACGAGACAGAAGGCAATCGGGAAGATAGGCACTATCCTCTGTAATAGTCTTTGTCTTTCTCCTGATTGTAGAAAATACACTCAATACCATACACACACAGGAGTAGGTTTGTTATTCTCTCCAAAGAAGGCTTGAACCTGTATAAAAATCCCCGTGTCAATCTCTCTGCGTGATTTCATTCTTGGAGACCTCCCAAATCAAACAATCTTTACGTAAGATATGTTTTAAAACACCGACAAGTTTCTTTTGTTTTCCCTAAAAAAAGAGTTTCATTTGTTTCTTAAGCCATGTGTGGCAAACTAAGTAAACTTTGACTGTAAGGTCTAGTTGTTACTATTTAATAATAATTTGCTACCTTCTTAGTTATTTCATTGAATGGATGATATTTCATTGATGTTGTCATTGTGTGAGCTAGCTACTAATCATAGGACTAGCTCATAATATACAGAGTGTTTCAGATGTGGTAATCATGGTCCTGACAGGATCCCAAGAGGGTGGACCTATGCTGCCTTAAGGGCTTGTTTGGGAGACCCATTCCCTACCATGATCCTTGTGGATGAGTTAGGAATTTGAACTAATATCCTGGCCTATTTATGTGGATGAGTCGTGATTGTAGCGGGATTGTAGTCCAACCAAACAAAGTCAAAATGGTTTGAAAAGTTTTACGTTGGCAGGTTTTCGGTGGAGAATAATTCCATTATGACGTTGGACTCCCGCCCTATGTAGGATTATGACAAATAAGTAGGGGATATATCTAAGTGAAAATCATAATTTCTGGGCAAAATTTGCCGCAGGACACTGTAAGATGTTGGGAATTCCATTTTGACTTTGGACTCCTGCCTTACATAGGTTTATAAATAAGTAGGGGATATATCTAAGTGAAAACCATAATATTTTGCCAATATTTGTTGCGGGACACTGCAAAATGTTGGGATTTACTCATGGACACCAGAAATGGTGGTCAGTTGCCACAACACATTGGACCAATTAAAATAACTAGAAGATCACCCGCACCATATGGTGCGGGTCAGAATGGCTTTGGCAAATGAGCAAAAACAGAGATATATTAGATAGATTATATCATTTGTAATGTAGTTATGGAGTTTAGTGTAACATCTATTGAAAGAAAAAATAGTTATTATCTGCAGCATTGATATAAAGAGGATGGGAGTGATGAAAGGATCTTTATATACAAACTGTAGTTAGTCTCGGACACAGGTGAGTTGCAAACATTAAAAAAATAGAGCAAGGAAGCATTATGTAGATAGCGTGGTAGGAAGAACAAAGGTCTAGAAATTAGATAGCAGTATTGTTGGTAGCAGCTGAAGTGGGAAGGTCTATACAAAAGGTTTGCAAGCGCAAATACAGGCACGAAGAGTATATAGGTAGTCAAAAAGCACGATTAGAAATTAGAAAGTAGTATTGGTGATGGCATCTGAATCGGGAATATGTAGATAAAAGGTTTGACAGCATAAATAGAGGCACTAAGAGTATGTAGCCATTATATGGTAGTGGTGGATAGTACTAATGCAACAGGTGTACAAAAGCGATGTGTTGCTGCTGCAGAAACGTTGATGGTGTTGTTCGCCAGTTTAAGTCGCTGTAGGAATGTAACAGATGAGGAAATCAGTAAAAAACAATTAGTATAATATGTTGGTAGACTCTTTAAGCTCAAAAACAGTAGGATAAGCTACCTGAGGGCGTGTAGTCTCATGTAGAGCGGGTTTGTTATTCTTTAGATGTGGGTGACCTCCTCTTTCTAACGGATGGATCAATTTCAGAATAGGTACCTGTTGACGCAGACTTTGGTAATAAGGTGAGATGTATTGTTATGTTGAAGGAAATTATAGGAACCAATAAATCTAACATGTTGAATTGTCTGTGATGTATTGCGGCAGGACTGCGTACCTCTTAGTTGGAAGGCAAATTGCATGAAGCACTAAGATTAACTTATTCACTAAGAAAATTCGGTAGCCTTCTTGACATAAGTAGTGTGCTACCTTCTTGATCCCTTGATGTAACTAATAGGCTAGACTCATTCAAGGGCATAGTTTAGTGTGCTGTCAAGTCCACAAACTAAATAACGAAATTAAAATAAGATTATCTAACCGTTGTGAAAATTGTAAGACTAAACATTAGTGTGTTACCTCAGAGTTTTGACAAATTATCCATATTATTGAAGAAGGTAAGTCTTTGGGAAAACCTGATCTGGCAGTCTAATTCAGAAAAACTGGTGTAAGGCTCTGTTACAATGAACGATAGATGTTAATGGAGCTAGAGGTCAAAACTCACCAACCTTTTTAAGAGAGGGAAATTGGCCAAGAAAGTATTTTGAAGTGGTAAATCCCAACATTGCTCTAAAGAGCAAGTTCTTGTGTTAAAAAAAACGTTGCCAAATCAAATTATAATTTTGTTACGTGATAGATAGAATTGTTATGGTGCGTAAGTCTAACTGTAGGAAATTTAATGGATGTGTGTTACTGATATAGTGAAACTTTGGAAGGATTTTCCTAGGACTTTACTATAGTTCAGAATACATGTAGTAAAAAAGCTACGGTGCAAGCATATGGATAATGGCTGAATATAAAAGGAGAATAAAAAATAGTCTGAATGTTACCTCAAGAGTAGTGGAGTGTTCTCGCTTTTGTGGTAACAGAGGTGTTATGATCTATCTATCTGGTACAGTGGTTGTAAGCTAGCAGCAACCTGAGAGATGCTCTAAGGAGTCGCAGCTACATCTTTTATACCAGTCGATTGCGAGGATGTGTCACAAGAATGAAAAAGAGATGAATGTTTTTTTTGGGGTGAACTGTTTCTATAATTTTTTTATGCATGTAAGCTAGATGGTAGTAGCACACTGAATAGCTGTAATTAGGTATGCATAACGAGCATACATAGGAGACATTTTAACTGCCAAAACGAAAGTTTATCTGAGAATATAACATAACAATTTATATAAAAAAGACAATCTAACGGCGAATCTAAGCAATATATAAAAAGACAATTTAATGGTACCATATAATGTGATGTTCACATATTCATTCAGAACTGCAAGAACAATTAGATTCTTAGTTAGCAACAATGCAAAAAAAATTAAGAAAAACATATCCTTGAATCCTTTACAGAATCAGAGCAGCCAAAACAGCAGCTATAAACCTTATCAACCTCTCCGGTGGTGGAAATGGGTTTGCTGCTAAAGTAAAGAGGCAGTCATCAGTTATAATCACCCAAAATGCTTTGGAACGATGGCATGTAAGCTAGATAGTAGTATTGCACTGTTTAGCTGTTAGTAGTTACGCACAATGAGTAAACATAACATGAAAGAGGATTGTTTTAGGTATATGTGAGGATATAGCAAATAAGCAAATATAGGTCTTGTTGTAAGCACATATTTTTGTAAATTTGAAACGACATTAATAAAAGACATTGGCTAGGAATCAAGACACCTTAATCTAGGTAGGTATTTGCTTACTTTAGTACAAAGGCTTTTGCAAATTTTACTGGCACGTGATCCAAGCCACCAAGTCCAATTATGCCAAGTGACTTCCTTCGGATGTTTCATGCTATGCCACATCACTAAAGTATACATGGTAATTCCAGCCAAAAAGTAGAGGTGCTGCCTTTGACAAAGGGTAGACATCGGGTATCAAAAAGACGTACCTGTCAAGCATATGAATCAAGAGGACACGCATTTTTTGTTTTTTTTCTGTTAACCTAAATGAGTGACAACAATTAACAGTTCTGCGAACTATTAATAGCCTCTGCGAACTATAACGTAATTCTTATCACCATAAGAGAAACAAAGTATCAGTGCACACTGAAAACGACACATAACAAATTTAAACAATGTGGATGAACCTAGTATTAAATATAGTGCACATTGAAAACGACACATAACAAAATCTAAAAAAGTGGATGAATCTAGTATTAAACATAACTGCAATATGCTATTTGAGAATAGTTCGTGTCGTCAGCAGAGCACCCATTCATGGACTACTAATGCAATCATACCTTTCATGAATTACTATATGTAAGCTCATCCAATGACTAAGAGATATAACAGAAAACTCAATGGGCCTGCATTTAACTCTCAAGGTATCCTAACATCTTAGAATGGAAGGAGGAGGATTAGAGATACTCACGTCAAACTCTTCAAGGAGAAGGATGAGTACATAGGATTATTCCATCTAGTAGTATCTCTTAATAAAGCAATTTAATCATGGAAAGTATGACTACAACTGCGTGACTGACGCGTAATTTAGTATGTGCAATAATTTAAAGGAAATATAGCGTATGTACATATCTACATTATCTCTAGCCTCAGATTTAACAATGTGATATCTGATCAGTCCATGTATGTGGTTGTCTATCACAACAAAGACATCAAATTTAAACCTAACAGCCAGGCACATCTATGTATCACAGAAAGATTCTTCGAGCGATCAATTATAGCCCAAGAGAAAACATTTCGTGCAGCCTTTGAGCCAATTCCTGAAAAATCTAAACTCAAAAAAGTCAGAATCAAACCGTTGAGGCTGTTTTTTTGTAGCACCTAGAACAGAACAATTCATGGATCACTTGTGTGCACACATGTATCTCATTACCTGATCTGAAGGCCTATCAAGAGAATATAATAAGACCAAAACCAGATGATTGTGCTGAACTCCATGCGGTCACCATGATGCTGTTGGACAAAATTATTCTGGTCAGGTGCAACCTTCTTGCCCAGTAGGGAGGTATGATCGATCACTCCAATCCTAATATACCACCTTGTATTAGTAGCATAGAGAGAGAATAAAAACAGGGAGGAAAAAACATCTTTAGGCAAAACTTCATCCGCACACAAAATCTTGGGCATCATCACAAGATCAAAACTTTTGATGCATCATGTCCTGTGGCGCATCAAAGGCAATCAGACTTCATTGCATATTTGGGTTGGAGCAGCTTTTGCTTTCATTTTAAGTACCTCTGTGTTTCGCTTCCTATATCGTCTTATCAATTAAAGCTCATTACATCAAAAGGTTATCTAGCTGGAATGATGATGAATCTGTTATGAAAATCTCAGTAACGAAATATAAACATGTACAAATGTCATGCAAAAAGATTCTAGACTAAGGAAGGTGATATTATTGCTCATTCATAATTTGTTTTATAATATTATGCTAGATTCTAATGGTAACTGAACTACCCTAGGAGCTTGCCAACAATTCGATCAAAGCATAAAAAAAATAACCATAAACATTCAGATGTCTAGCCTAAAACCCTTTGGTGCAAAGATTTTGGGAACGGGCCATGAGGTCCAATAGACCGAACCGGGCCCTTGCACCCCAAAAAACTATTACATGATAGAGATGTGGTTGCAGCATCTCCATTGTGAGCCTCAGATCCAGCTTAAAGATAAATCTCAATAATTTAACCACAACATGCATAATTCGCTCTCATCACAGTAACATCACAGCATTCCACCATGACAGAACTCATTTCAGTAACTATTACCGAACATTACCTAAAACACCAAACATTGTGCGGAGAAACCAGGAATAACAAAGAGCAAAATGTTGCTGCGTCATAATCTAGCAAGAATATCAAATTCTTCAGCTAAAATCTAGAGAACCAGTCAGATACAGCTAAAGTAGTAAAGTTTGACAAAGAAAGGCATATGGTTGGAGGGCAAATTCACTGGACCATCGGGTCAGTGTTCCTAGCAGCGAGTATATCAAGCAATGAGTTCTGGGGCTCTAGCTCTTCATGCCACAGTGGTAATTTATCACCTGGGTAAAAGTTCCTCTTAACACCATCGGTGTTTATCTGTACCACGGTCAAATCAGTAATCCACGGTCAAAACATCATGTTCTAGCAAAATAAAGTTGGAAGAAAATGATAGATGTATCTCAAATTCTATTTTACTATCTACTGCATTACCATAGTTTTACAAATCAAACATTAGCAAAAAAAAAAAAGATGTGCCAAAGACAATGAAAGCAAAGCAAACAGAGAACCAAATCACTGAATGAATCTGATAAGCAACTGGATCAGGTCAAAAAGCTTGGTCCCTCAACAGTTTTAGAAAACGATCTGATTTCACCTTCACCACAAACAATGCACCAGTATACATCTGTTTAGAAAATGATCTTGGTCATACAGAATTTAAACGATCAATATATGTTTCAAATGATTAAATTTCTAAAGCCCTCACAAGGCACAGGTGTCAAATAGATGTGCACAAAATTAGGTGATAGTAAAAAATGCACTAAAATCATTAGGTTCAGGTTTTTCTGATATCAAGAAAGGCAGTGCAACGCACGATGATTTGCATGAGATAAGAGAGCACTTACAATAACTGTACAAATAACCCCTCCATTGGCACCATCACGAGCCATAGCAAGGGAAACCACTTCCACCACAAACTTCTGCAATCAATACGACCTCATATCTGCAATCAATCAATTAGGGAGGAGCATGATGGGGAACGGTGATGAGGAGGGACCGAACAACCATAAGAAGTTAGGGAGGAACTGCTACCCTAGGCAAGAGCGGCAACTCACCATGTTCAGTGCCATCGACGTCCCCGCCACCACCAGGTGCGCCACTCGCCGCAGAGGCCGGCGTCCCAGATCCGGAGGCCGCAGTCGGTGGGTGAGGAAGAGTGAGGGAGCGGCGGCGACTGTGGGGCACCGAGGCGGCTAGGGAGGACGACCAAGTGGGCGGCGGCAGAAGAAGGGGGAAAAACGAAGTGAGCGGCGTCGGCTGAGGAGGGAAACCCATCCCATCGACGCTCCCGCCACCACTGGGTCCCTCCACGTGACCCTCCTGCTAGCCGGTGTTCCGGATCTGGAGGCGCAGGCAGCGGGTGAGGAAGAGTGAGGGAGCGACGGTGGCTGGGGGGCACCGAGGTGGCTATGGAGGAAGACCGAAGGGGTGGCGGCAGAGGAAAGGGAGCGACGGCGGCGGCGGCGGTGTCTGGGGAGGGGAAAGCTCCGGATCCAGAGGCATAGGCGGCGGGTGAGGAAGAGTGAGGGAGCGGCGGCGGCTGGGGGGCACCGAGGCGGCCGTGGAGGAAGACCGAAGGGGTGGCGGCAGAGGAAAGGGGGCATCGGCGGCGGCAGCGGTGTCTGGGGAGGGAAAAGCTCCAAATCCGGAGGCGCAGCAATGAGAGGAGCGGCTGCGGCTGGGGGTACCGCGGATGTTGAGGAAGACCGAGGGTGTGGCGGCAGAGAAAGGGGGAAACCGCCGAGAGGGGGATCGAGAGCAGGGGACGGTAGAGGGCGGCAAGGGCTAAGGCGGAGAGGAAGCAAGAGCAAGGACGGTGAGGAAGCGAGAGCGATGATGGGGATGGGGATGGGGATGGCAGCGCCACGGGGATAGAGATGAAGGCCGGCTGCGAGAGAAGAATCGCGAAGAAGACGCAGCTGGCGAGCTACATGGCCCGCGCACGCCATCGTGACCGGCCGCTCCGCATCCGACGGACGAAATGTTTTGGGGCGACGTGGCAGGGCCGCTGAGCGCCCTTTCTTCCAAGAATTAGTTTTTGTAATACCTTCTAATGTTTCAGAGATAGAATATCTCACATATCCCAAATTCCTCTTATGTTTTTAATTTGGCAAAATATCAAAGGAACTCCAAAAATTCTAAGAAAAATCACATATTCCAAATAAAGCATTTTGAATTCAAATAAATACCTTTTAAATTCATAAAATGGAAAAGTATTTTAAAATTCATAATTTTTTCCATTAATTGTAGCGAAAAATAAATTTTTTGAGATGTTACTAGGAGAAGGAGGAGGCATGAATTTTTTTTCATTTTTTCATAAGTTGGTCTTTAACATTTTGCGCACCTTCTCTGTCATTTTTGCCAAGATAATATATTTAAATGGCTGTAGTGTGTTGTGGCAAATGGCCACAATTTAGAGTGTTTTCTAGCCAAACCATGATTTGAGAATGTCATAGGGAAAATGCCATCATTTTTACGGCTTCCTGGAGCCAATTTCACCTAATATTTTAAAATTTTGGTAAGCTTTCCTTGTTTGAGCAACAAATCAACATGAAAAATTTGCAAAACTTGTAAGGTAGTGCTAACTTTAGAAAGATATATTTAAATTACAAGTTCAAATTCAATTTATGTTGGGAGAAACGAAAAGGAAAAATCCCAGATATACTATAAATTAAAATAAAACTATAAAAATAAAAAGACATATTATTCACGGAATATTTGTCTCTTTTTTTTCTCCTAACCTGTTTTGAGTTTAAACTTCAAATTTCTAAGGTTGGTGAAATTCCCCATAGACCACGTCCTACTTTTTGTTTGATTTTTTCATGTTCATTTGGTGCTGCAATTTTTTTTTTAAATCATGTCTTCAAAACGATGATGGTTTCCACTAAATATACTCCCAAGTTAGTTTTACTAGTGCTCACAAATACATAACATTCTAGTATGCATGTTTACAATTGTACTCTCGTAACTTAGTCCACTAATGTATCTTCAACTTGTTTATATCAGTAGCACACCCAGAAAATATTTTGAGTTTAGGACTAATTAATATGTTTTTTTTTTTTGCATTTTTGCTAATATAACATTGTAAAGTTAAAGGTGAAAGTTACTAGTTAGATATTGAGACATGTTCAAAATGATACCTACTTTTGAACATATGGATTATGAAAAGAACAATAGCACGCGGCAGGTATTTTTAAGATGTTCATTGTTGTACAAGGTATTACACAAGTTGTTCTTACCGAGGTTAACTGCACGCGGCAGGTATTTTTACGTGTTTCCCAAGTTATGTAGCCATTAATTCTAAATAAACAAATCAATGAGGCTTTCCCTTCTTTAAGCTGTAGTTAATTAATTGAATTGTTCGGTGGAAATATGTGAACCTTTGGTGAAAAAAGATTCTAAGAAAAATATGAAGTATTTATTAATTGAAGTCCTGTAAATTTCATGTTCTCTTGATCATGTAGTGGTAAAATAACAAATTTTAAAAAATAGTAAAAGCATATTCAAAATATAAATATTAATGTAAGTAATTTGCGTGAAATCTATCTTTCTGTTTATTTTGTACAAGAGAATGTTGCGCTAATGTCCTGATGTAAGTCTCGTTGTTAGCAAACATTTAGTAACACAAACAAATCAAACAGTACAATCGGCTTTCTGTGTTTGAGAAAGTTGTCCGTAGTTGCTGCATTACTGCAATTGGGGATTACTGTAATTTTTCTTCTCGGGTGTGTACCCCTTGTGAGTTTAAGCGAGGATTTGAAAGTTTCAGTGTGCAATTTTTTTTAGTAGTACATCTCTCCATGTTCAAGAAGAATTTTTCATTGGATTTCACCGGCCCTAACTATATTATATATATAAACCGATCTACATCCATCTAAATATTTTCAACCAATAACATATCCTGTTGACAAGAACGATAAATTTGTCTGGTAACTCCTTAAGATTCTCCATCCAAGAAACATAACCCATCACCACCTTGGCACCTTGTTTCGGCCCCATTAATTTACCCCGGCATCTCTGATGGATTCGCCTGCCTCATGGGCTCTTTTTCTCACCGTCCAACGAACATCACAACCAAACTTACAAAAATGGATTGCGACAGATCCTATCTGAACAAGTACATAAAGGTTATGTCCTCTATTCGATGCTATCCATCCCTAACTTGGTGCTCACTAGCTGCATCTCCATGGGGAGGCGAGTTGTCGGCACATGCAAATGCATGCGTAGCAGCATACGGGAGTGAGACAATTGGCATCCTGTATAGATCGATCACTTGCCGTCTGCTTACCATGAGTTTGCTCGTTTAGACCCTCTTTGAAGTTGAAGTAAAATAGCAAAAATAGCCCAACGCAAATAAAATGGTGAAAATAAAACCTTTACCACACGAAAACACCGCAGCAGGAGGCCTGTCACGCTCCAGACCGCAGTAGGCTACCTGCCGCTAACCCAGTCTATAGCAGATCTCCTGCACACGTTCCTGCCGAATATGCCAGGCGACCTACCGTGAACTGGATTAGCGGCAGTTAACCTGCCAACGGTCTAAGTGCGTGGCATGCCACCTACCACTGGTTCCTGCTCTGGGTCAGCAGGTGGCCTTTGTGCGGTGTTTTGAACGGCTTAAAAAACATGCTAAAACAGTGAAACAACCTTACCTATTTGCAGTACTTTTTGTACAGGTAAAGAGCGACAGGCCCTCGTGGTTCCTGCTGGTCGGCCGCCTCCAAATGCCTGGCCGCCTCTTGTGCCGTCGTGCAGGCCAAATTGCCGGGCTGCAGGCCGTCCTGTGGTTTTTTTTATTGGTGGAATGAGAGTGGAGACGTATCTACGTACGTGTAAAATACTAGGATAAATTTGCGCGCTATGCCGAGCCGGTGTTTGTAGCGTGGTTCCAGAATAAAGGGTGTTTGAACTATACACGAAGAATTATGCTCGCAGAGCGCGTACATGATGTATATATGTAGCGTTTTTTGATTTGCATAATTGATAGGCCTAGGAGTAAGACGAAATGGTAAAATATATTGTCATGGATGAATACAATCAGAAAACAACAAATTAGATGAACACATATGTATAGCATGAGTATGAAATGAAATATTCCTAAAATCCCATCTTATATGTAAACAAAGAATAATTATAGGGAAATAGTACCTTAGAGTGATGTATCGCAAAACCAGCTCTAATGTCCTTCAAAACATCAATCACATACTATCAAGTAGCAGTAGGTAGCATAAAATTGACATAACTCTACGAATAACTAAATACAGGACACGTAAGTAATAATCTTATCGTCATAGTCATTGTTCTCAGCATAAACAAATGAATCCAGAGGCAAAAAAAAAAGTTGCTTTCAGATCCACTTCGAAATTATTGTTCTCCAGCTGGTTGCAGATCTTGCAAAACGTATGTTCAGTCTTCGTCGTGCTTGTAACAGTGATTGCCTATAGACATCATTTAAAAACCAATGAAAAAATTTATATCACCTTTGTAGAATTGAAAGTTGAACACAGTAAGAGCTGAAATTTGCAAAACTACGAGATTTTCACTGATGAAACGGCTAAATGAAAAAAGAATGGAACAAAGCTAAAAAAATATACACATCATAATGTGCGGAAAGTGTTCATTGCATTTATAAACTGGCAATCCATAATTAACATAAGTCAAGAGATGCACTTGCTACAATTGTTTTTCCCTTTTTTCCTAAGAATAAATTTAGTCATAATTTATGTGAGCAAGCTTTCTACGTGATTTAGAAAAGCTTCAGACCTTTCATATTGTGAATAGCACATCCCAAGTTGTTTCTACTTTCTAGAAGAGACCATTCACTAAGCAGACGTTTTGAGGCAATATAATTAAATTGAGATGGCAGAGGCAATCAATTGAAAGTTTTGCCCTGCGAAGCTTTAGACTAGCTGTCGACAGTACAATCTCGCCTCTTTTGCCATCTAGTCAGCAAGACACAGTGGAGATCTTAGGGAAAGCTAAAGATCCAAAAGTATATACAAATAATAAAATGACTATTAACTATTTAAACATAGATTGACTAATTCAACTTCCAAAAAAACTGATGATGGATTAATTTGTAATTGACCCCCGTTATATGTCAAAAACTGGCTCTTGGTTTTGTACCGCTCATAACTTGCTAAAGCATTTCGAAAGTATTGGACATTTGGACTCACACTTGATCACAATAAACAATTCGTAATTACCATTCAAATATGTTCAGTATGTGGCTGAAAATATACCTAGCATTGAATGGTCACCCAAGTATGTCCGAAATAAAAGATTGGAAGCATGGTACAGGTATGAAAATATATGTTGTCGTAACAAGGCAACAATCAGACAATACAAAATGTTTGCGACCAAATAACATGAGCTGCTAAGACATAAAAGATTTTGTTGTACCTGGATAGATGTAAGTATAGCAGCTACATCATATATTGGGCTCCACTGATCCTGTAAGATATGTAAGCATATGCTTCAATCAGCATAAACTGCACAACACAAGGAAAATATGTTAGGATGACAATTCAGTAGAGATTAGAAGATATTAATATCTTATGGTTTAGGATAGAAAGAAATCAACAAAGGAGAAAGAAAGTTGAAGTTTCATCGGTCAAAAATCATAAGCAATGCATGCACTGAAAATATGCTACAAAAATTGCAGCATGTTTTCTTAATGCAAGCAAGGTATTAATTAGAACCTAGGTACTCATAGCACAAAATTAATATTTTGAAGCCTTCACAGCACAACTACACAAGTGTACATCTATCAAGCAGTTAACAGAAAACGAAAGAACATTCATTAAGATGAAATTGATTTAGATGAGTGTTCTGAAGAGGATAAGAATTTAGCTCCCATTTTTATTAAACAGGGAATAAAAAGGCAGCATGCACAACTACATCAACACAAAGTACAGAAGAAGAAAAAAACATGTTGTATGGACTATTGCTATCTCCACGTTGAGTAAGAACATACAAGAACAACCAAATGGTCTAATATGTTACATGAAGATTAGTATTCTTCGAGACCTTTTAGAATGGTTAACCATACCAAACAGAAAGCCATGACCAACATATAAATACCGCAAAAGCAATCATCCAGATTGATCAGGCAGCAATTTTAGGTTTCTATCTAGGGGACCAGTAACCTTTCTAATTGATTACAATACACAAACCTAAAATTTTAGACGGCTTTTCAGGCAAAGTATTTGATTACAAAGTGTAAGCAAATCTTTAGCCAGTACCAATGGCATCTGAAAAGGACACAGGCTAAGTGCATGCCTAAAAATCTAGATTTTCCTAATAAATGAGTAGGTAAGCAGGTAAGTGGGAAAAATGCAACTACTTTTCATTCATATGAAACCAATCATCTGCAAAGGCTAGAAGCCACTCTTGGGTATATATCCTCTACAATGGTTGCTAGCGTACTCACCTTTTTTTTCTAAAATTTTAGTGTGGTGTCTTTGTATACCGTTAGCAAACAGTTAACCCAACAAACGGCTATACGTATTTTATTGTATGAAGTTGTATGATGTTTTTGTGGAAAATAACTGATCATCTTTAGGGCGATAACAAACAAAATCCAAATAGGAATGGACCTATGCTAAACTTTGTTTAATCTACTAACATATTACGGAGTACAACAGTTAAGTGCCAAAAAAGGACTATTCTGAACTGAAGTTCTAGATGAATTCCAACATTACTTACTTCTTATAGTTGTAATTGTTAAGGGGGGAAACATATATTAGCATAATCATCTTCAATCGAATGCACATATAAATCTGGAGAACAAAATGCTAAATGGTTGATGCATGGCATAATAGCTAAAGGTAACCATGGCATCAGTCACACCTTATGACAATATTGTGGCAATAAACTACTATACTCACAACGGCATGATATTGCCTGATCCATTTATGTAAGATAGCCTACTGAAACTGCAATAACCATAGAGGGAAAAACATTGGACTAATTACCTTGGACGATCTCGTAGAGGAGTCATTGAGCATCTAAAACCAGAGTGGCTTCAACCACTAGTTTTGCTGATTACTGTAAGGTTTAAAAAAAGAAAATTAGGGGTGACAAAACAACCATAGAGAGGGTAGGCAAGCAAGCATTTTTGGGGACTTTTATAGTGTGAAGCACAGCTCTGTATGAAAAGAACAGTACAACAAATGTTAAAAATTGTATGGACATACCTCTACAACTTTCAGTGTGTCCATGTTCTGTTAGGTAAAAAATTCTTCATCTTTCTTTTGTTAAGATGAACAGTGAGCTCTTATCACCTGCATTTTGAAAATAGTTGAACTAATTCAAGCAATCTATCAAAAAGGCCGAGCGCGTGACTTTAGATTAGGCAAAAAAAAATCTAGACATACCTCAACAACTTTGAGTGTGTAGATGTCCTGTTATGTAAATAATTGTGCATCTTTACTTTGTTAGGATAAATAGTAAACACCTATCACCTGCACTTCTAAAATAGGCGAAGTAATTTAGGCAACCTATCACAAAAGCAGAGTTCATGACTTCAGATTAGCCCAAAAAATAGGGATGTTCTGCTGCTACGCGGTAACAGATGGGTTATGTAGATAGAGATACTTGGCGAAAATGTATACAGACTGTAAAAATAAAAGTGCTATGCAATCACAACATATCAATTGTCGAGACATCTGGAGAAAACGTATACACACTGTAAAAGAAAAGTGCTAGCAATCACAACACATCAATCACTATCATAAAAACTAATCAATCACGACGGTGTCAATCAGCGTAGTGTAACAAAAAAAGAAATAAACATAACATACATGAATCTGTGCTGATCCAATGTATTTGTGGACAGAAATGGCACCTAGATCGAAAAGCAAACCATAGCACAAAAAAGACAGGGAAGATCTGGAAGACATGAGCTACAGAGGAGAGGTGACTGGAGTTTGTACCTAAAGGCGGTTCATTTCAACGATAAGAATATCTATATCATGAGCTGGGCAAATATTAGTATAGTCTTAGTATGTTACAGAAGAACCAAAGTAGGAAAGTTTGTTGAAACCTGCCGAAATCTTTCTTTGGAAGCTTCAGCTTGCTTCCTTAGGTCATCTGTGTTGAAATAGACCAGCATTGACACTGGAGGCTTCCTGTTGTTCCTGTCTTCCACACCCGCATCGACATGCTTTGCAACCTATATGGAACCATGCACTATTGGTAGGACGGGAAGTTTCTGTAGTACATCAAAGGAAGGAAGAGGAGACATGTACCTTGAGTTAGGTCAACCAAATTGGCACCCTTAGTGGCTTTTGTTCCCAATAAGCACCTCTGCCTATGAGGCATGAGGATTGGTGATGGTGAAGCCATGGGGATGATTTGGTGGAGCTCAACGGTAGGTCGAATGGAGCTTACACAGGTGACCTGGTGGAGCTCGTCTACCAGCAGCGACATCGAAACTGTCACGGCTGAGGATTTTGTTCGCCACCACATTCCTCCAGGGCTCTGCCGCTGAGGCAACAACTATCCTCTCCCGCCGTCGTCAGGGGAGGAGGAGGCGGAGCTGACGAAGGTGAGGAGGTGGGTGGCGGGGCGACGCGGGTGAAGGGCAAGAGAGGGAGGAAGCCAGTGTGGGAGCAGCGCGGCTAGATGGTGGCGGGGAGGGGGATCCGGTTTTGCGAACGCAGCCGAGGGAGAGGAGGCCGGCGCGGGCACGGGCAGTGAGGGGCGTGACGTGGGCGAGGTGGAGGTGACACTAAGAAGAAACTGCGGCAGGAAGGGAGTCGAGGGAGGGGAAGGGATGGGAGAAGTGTAACATCCCAATTTTCTGAGCTTTAAAAATATTTTGAATAGTTAGTAGGGGAACATTCACCATTTGGTTTTATTTGAATTTAATTCAAAAGCTTAATATGGACTTTGTACATAAAAAACAAATTAATATGATTAAAGTCAACATCAACATGGGTCAAAACTATTTTATTTGGATTCTTTGTGCTTGGATATATTTTCTAGATTTTTCTAGAATTTTTCCAAGTTCATTTGCTATTTTCTATTGCTTATTTGGATTTCTGGTATTTTCTTAAAAAGAAAACCTATTTAAAATCTCAGAAATCCTATTGGGCTGGAAGCCAACCCTTTTCCTTTTCGGCCCAGTCCTGTGCGGCCCAAATTTCCGCGCCCGTGCCCGCTCCACTAACAAGTAAACCCCACCTGTTAGTCTCTCTCTTTTCCGCACGCACAGATGTTCCACTCGATTCTTCACCGTTGGATCAGTTTTGAATGGCCCGATGAGATTGTGTCGTTCGGCGGTCCGAACGTCACCGCTGTTTTGAGCCGTTCGATCAAATCTAAGCGGTCGAATCTTTTGGTGCGAACGCGTCCGCTTCCTTTGTTTCTTTGCTAGGTGGGCCCGTGCGCATCGTCGTCTCCGCGTCCACCTTCTTCCTCGCGTGCGAGCCCGAGCCGCCCACCATTGGGACTCCTTGGAAGCTCCGTCCGTCAATGAGTAATCTTCAACGGAATCCTTCTAGAAGACATGGCAAATCTTATCTCTAAACTTTCCGCATCCGTTAGGATCACAATCAAATCCCGTATCAGCTTTTATCTCCGAGTTCGTCGCGTGTTGTCTCGGATTCGTTTTGGACTCCGCCGCCAATACAGAATCCCAGCCTCGGCCAAGCCCCTATAAATAGTCCCTGAGGATTGCTAGCACCTCCTAATCTGAGAGCCGCCACCCTCATCCACCCTAAAGCCCTAGCACCGCCGCTATTCCAAATCTAAGGTTTTTGGCTGAGCTTCTTCATCTTCGAATTGTGCCGCTGCCGTTGTCGCCACGTCATCTTGGAGCACGCCACTGGGACCGCCGTCACTAGAGCCATCTCCAGGACCCTTCGCTGCTGTCGGAGCTTCGTCGTAGCTTTCGTCCAACAATAACCAGATTGTCTCCGCCGCTTGAGCCTCACCGTCGGCCACCACCGTCCACCTCAACCACCCGGAGGTACACCAATAGATGCGCAATACCACCCTCTACATTCTGATACCACTCACCATTGAAGCCGTGCCCTGGTTCGCCCTTGCCGGCCGGTCCAGAATTCCTCGTCGGCATCCAAGCTGACATGGACGTCCACCTGGGCACCGCGTCATCCTTTTACTGAGGTGTTGTCTCACGTGGCGCAGAATCAGCTACTTCGTAGGCACACGCGTGTGCATCCAAATCATCGGCCAGCTCAGCGCCTCTGCTGACGTGTCGTTCAGTGATTGGTCCAGATCAGATCTGTCATGCCACAGTCAACCAAACTCCGATCCAATCTGCATAGACCTAGTCCTCATACACCCTGTCTATGCTAGAGGGTCCCACATCCAATTCAATTTCTTTTCAATTGTTTTTCAGCCGAATTCTTTGATGATGTCATAAACCCAGAATTTTCAATTGGAAAATAATTCGGGATATTTCAATAATCCAATTTTAGGGTTTTCTTTAGATTTCCAACTTCCCAAGCTCATATCTTTTGCATCCGAGCTCCGATTGAGTCCATTCAAATTTCTAAATTCATATAAATTCGAGATCTATTTATCTGAGATTTTTATTTAATTTTTGGAGTTATTTTTCCTATGTTATTTATTTGTTTTATTTATTTGCTTTCGGTTGTGAGTAGACGTCGATACTTCGGGAAGATTTGAAGAAGAAGGAACACCTCAAGAGCAAGATCAGTACTTAGACCTATCTCAAGGCAAGTTATACCTTTGATCATATTGAGCCCAGTTTTCAAAATATTTTGATTCAAATTATTGCATTTACTTTAATTATTTATTTCAATGTTTTTGGGATTAGTTAATATCCAATTTGTTATGACCTCCTTGTCTAATTGTATGCCATAATCTTTTGTCACCCTAGTTTGGTTTATTTAGTTGGTGCTATTGTATTACTAACATGGGTTGGTTAGATACGATTAGTTTGCTTAGCCATGCTACGAGTCATCATTTCATGTGAGTCGCAATAATAAACTTGACTAAGTGACTATGGAACCATTTGATAAAATTGTGTGTACTATGTGCTATTACTCGTTCGTGGCATATGTTGCACTTAACCATCAGGGTGGGAAAAGGTTTTGGACGGGGCAAGTGGTCATGTGTGCTTTTATGGTGGATCTGTGTTGGTGGGAATGATAGGTTAGAATTTAGAAGTCTTGCCTCGGTCAATTAAGGACTTAACCTTGTGCGCCATTGAACTAGGCCTTTCGTACAACCACATGCCTGGTATGGGACGGGCCTAACTTAGTAAGTTATGGATTCTTAACATTGATTACTCAGGTTGTAGGTTAGCTGTGTCGGATTGGGTGGAGTTGTGTACTACCAAGTAGTCGCATCGCGGGGCGGTTCGCCATTTCCCTGTCCAACGGTGTGCGTCTGTGGCGGCTAAGCATACCGGGAGTGTCAATGTCGAGATGAAGTTTCTAAACTGTTTTGTTACGGCTAGTGCTAGCTACACTAGTTGTATCGTGTGGGTAAAGTGTACAACCTCTGCAGAGTGTTAATCAATCTATTCAATAGCGCGTCATGATCCCGACATGCTCGGGGATTTCACACGAGGGGTAGATTTTCATGAAAACCTTGGGAAGGGAGCTGTGTGACTTAAGTCATATGGCTATGTGAATAACTTGTTTAGGCTATGTGCCTTTGAGAAATAAAACTGTCAAATTATTATTGTCTATTTGTTTTGAATTATGCTTTCAATCTATTACTTGTATTCAAAGTGCAAATGTTGCATTTCTGCAAAAGCCATTCCTTTGGAATAAGCCTGCATCTATAAATTGCATTCTGTGGTATGACTTGCGAGTACGGTGTGTACTCATGCTTGCTTTAATAAATCAAGCAGAGGTGAAGGAATCGCCAGTCTACAAGGTCTACTTCAAGGATCGTGGAGAACTAGGTCGCACACCCAAGCCGATTGCCTGTGAGCATATGGATGGGCTTCACTGAAGTTATTCTGTTTCGTTCCGCTGTAGCTTCATTGAGCTATTTGCCCTTTGAAGCATTAATTGTAAGCTTTGACCTTAAGGTATTTACTCTGAGGTTTATTGTTATTTGCCTATTTATTAGTTATCTTTGTATATGGAAATGATATTTCACTAATGTTGCCACTGTGTGCACTAGCGTGATCCTGGACTAGTGCAGTATACACAGAGGGTCCAAAATTGCATATTTTGGGTCCCGACAAGAAGCCAGGCACCGACTGAGGAGGTCAGAGCGACCAGGAACCGGCTAAAACGACGTGCGGACCCTGTCCACGAAGAACCGAGGCGCGAGACGGCCGCGTGCATGCACAGGATTGGGAGGGCAAACGTACGGGATACCTCTTGTAATGCCATTTTCACCATCTTTAATAGAAGAAGGAAGCCAGCGTGGGAGCGGTGCAGCTAGATGGCAGCAGGGAGGAGTCGGGGAGGGGGATCTGGTTTTGCGGACACGGCCGAGGGGGAGGAGGCCAGCGCAGGCACGGGCAGTGAGGGGGGCGAGGTGGAGGTGACGCTGGGAAGAAATTGCGGCGGGGAGGGAGTCGAGGGAGGGGAAGGGATGGGAGAAGCCAAGCACCGACTGAGGAGGTCAGAGCGACCGAAAACCGGCTAAAATGATGTGCGGACCCTATCCACGAAGAACTGGGGCGCGAGACGGCCGCGTGCGCACGCAGGATTAGGAGGGCAAGCGTACGGGATGCCTCTCGTAGGGCCATTTTCACCAGCTTTAATAGAAGGTAAGATAAGATTATGGTTTGGTTTTGGGGAGATCTTTTTGTGGTTATCTTTGTTGATGACGCTAATGTTGGAACAAATTAGATCTAAACATCTAATAAACAGAATCTCATATGCAAGAATTAGAACACCGTAGTTGATATAGATGCGAAAGCGTATCAGAACTAAACGCATTGCTGTATATTCAGAAGTAGAGTTGGTCTTCCAAAGCAATAGGTAGACTATGTTTCTCCAACTATGCGATACCATCTCCACCTCTGGCTTCGCCTTTGTGCGTTCTATCCGGTGCTTGTGCTATCCTTGCCGGAGCATCACCGGAACATCACCGCCACCGTGAGCCGCCTCACGCCGCTGCTGTCGCCCTCGCCGCCGACGATTTGTCCACGACCCATCGCCGCCGAGGTGAGCATCACCTTCCCCACGTTCCCCTCTTTCATTTTGTACTCTTATCGCCGGTCGCCGCGCCACCATTCACCAGCAACGCTTGGTTCCCGTGTGCTACTGCCCCGTCAACACCACATCACTGCCACGCACACACCACCTCAGCACACTCGCCTACGTGGCTGCCTCGTTGGCGCACACGTGGTAATTTGTTTTTTCCTTTAGGAAAATAATTCCAGCCAAAAATGAAATTCCCTCGCTAATGTGATGCTAACACAGTAAATGGTTTTCCTTTAGGAAAATAATTCCATAAATTCCAAAATTCCAATTATATCATTTAACTACAACATGAACACCCCTTTAGCAACGCATATATGCGTTGGTAGAAGTCCAAATAAATGTTGTTAAGGTCTATACTACCGCATTTAGTATGTGTTGCCATTGAGGTTGTTGCCAAGGTCTGTGACAACACACATACAAGTGTTGGTAACATGTAAATAAAAGCGTTGTAAGGTTGGAATGCATATTTTGATATAGTGGCAACATATATATATGCGTTGGCATTGGACACTAGCAAATCGCTTCCAGGATTGTTTACAACGCATCTAATCATTGCAAAAGGTGTCCTTTTCTTGTCCAGGCTAGGCTTATCAATTAAGGCCCACAGGGTTAAACAAAACACACATATCAAAGTGTATAACAAAAAAATTTCATTGACATCAACGAAAAATTGTTTCATTACAAACAATTTCGAACCGGCTTCACAAGTCTAGACTCGAAGCATGCACAGTTGGTACCATCATGATCTAATAACATAATACACCCTAAAACATAAATGTAAGTACATGTCTATACTTTTAATGGAAATTTTTTGTTCTCTATGCCCCCCTGGTTCCATTAAAAAATTCTTCATTCCCTAGCATTCTCCATTCTATACACAAGTTTACCGAACAGTCCAAACCATCAACTATATCTTCTCAATCTGTAAAGAGAAATAAAGTGAAGAACATTTTTATCAAAGGTAAAATAAATTCACATCAAAAATTTATAATGACTAGAGATGATATGGAGAAAATACCTCCATGTTCCTTAGTGACCCTGAGAAAGAATCCTCACAAATGTCCCACACTGATTCAGGGAACTTATGATAAATGTCAAGGAAGGACATCCCAAAGAGGACATCGCAAAGATGCTACTTAATGTAGCCATTAGCTTTTTGTGCTCCTTGTTGTACATAAAGCAGACCTTGGATGCAACAAGCTAATTCTGATGTGAGCAATTTAGGAAATAGGACAATTATATTGTAGTGATATCTACAAAGAGGAAAATTTGATAATGTATTTGATCACCATCACCTACCAAAAGTTTCCAACTTTAATTCCAAATAGTCGATTTTTAGGTGCAGCCAATCTGTTCGCTAGCACCTTGAAAACAATCACCATCACCTACCAAAAGTTGCCACTACCCTGTCAACACCACGTCACTACCACGCACACGCCACCTCAGCACACTCGCCTACATGGCTGCCTCGTCAGCGCACACGTGGCAATTTCCTTTTTTTCCTTTAGGAAAATAATTCTAGCCAAAAATAAAATTCCCTCGCTAATGTCATGCTGACACAGTAAATGGTTTTCCTTTAGAAAACTCATTCCATAAATTCTGAAATTCCAATTCTATCATTTCATGCGAATTTCAATTTTTCGAGAGCCCATTCTCCTTCGTTCGAGCTCAGATTGAAGTGATTCAAATTTCTAAATTCATATAAAATTAAGATCTAGCTATATATACCAAAATTATTTAATTTGGATTTTATTTGAATTTTGTTTGAATTTGACTTATTTTCACGTATAGATTTCGACAACTTTGGAGAGCCAGATTTCGACATTGTTTCGGAGCAACAATTAATTGAGCAAGGCAAGTTACATCTTTGATAATATTTGATCCCAGTATTTTAATTTATTTAAATTCCATTTTAAATTATTATTGCATACTTATTTATGTTCAAGTTAATATAAATTCCTATTTTAAATTTATAGTTATTCCCAATTCCATTTGTATGGCAAAATCTTGATATTGAAATATCCATACCTTTTCACCTTAGATAAAATCTAGTTGATGCAATAGTATGAACTAGAACATTTTGGGCAAAATTAAGCTTAGCCATGATTAGACCTGAAATATTTGATTCAGTAATTTTCTGCCAAAAAATCAAATATGGTTTAAAAATGTGTTTATGGCATTGGTGTGCCATTGAAAATTACAAATGATTTAAAAAGTAAAATAAAAACTAGTTTGCACTTAGGCAAAATGGATAGATGGTGGGTGCAGGTTCATGCACGGGCTCAATTCAGCGAATGGTTGAGGCCCAGGGGTTATTTTGGAAGTCGTCCAAGTTAGTTAAGGATCGTTCTTCGAGCCGCATCTTGAAAAGCTCCACTGTACTTCCACAAGTCTGGAATCGAACAGACCAGGCTAATTAATATGCAATGTTTCACTATTAGTTATGCCATGTTGATGTGTGGGTGTCAAAATGACTTATTTTTTATGTATTCCCATATGGCGCAAGAGGGGGCTTCTAGCGGATCCACGGATGGTTTAGTCCAAAGAAAGTGAAACCTTAGCGAGCATAACTACTTTGGGATGGTGCATTTTAAAGGCCTTGTGATAATCACTTAGTCGTACACCTACGAAAGTGTGTCAGACAGACATTAAAAGTTGATTATCTCTTGTAAGTAAAGTTGTACAACCTCTATAAAGTGTAAAACTATTCGAATAACCGTGTCCACGGTCGTGGACATGCTGAGCATAGCCACTCAAGGTTAGACTTTGGTTTTATTCTTCAAAATATTTTACAAAATGGTTCATGTCATGGATTGGTGTCCATGAGAAAACTTATAGTTGAAGCCCCAGGTTGGTGCCCGTGTTTAAGTTAGTGTTATGTTGGTGCCTACACTAGCTTTGGTAATTCAGTTAAAACTCAATTTTTAGATATTGTAAAACTTGAGCTTTTGAACTTAGCTATTGTATTTAAAATGTCAAATGTTGCTTTTGCACAAACAACCCTAAGCCTTCCTTTCATAAATATCTATGCATGCATTAACTATGTTATGGGTGTAACTTGTAGAGCACATTTTTGTACTAACCCTTGCTTAATAAAATGTTGTTTAGAGGAGAAGGACTTCGCTATCAGTGTGGATCTTGATGACTAGGCCGCTACCTCAGTCGATTGCCTGTGGCAGATTAGCTAGGCTCTACTACTTCTTCGTCTTCCACTGTGGTCTTTATTGTTTGGCTTGTAAGCCTTTCTTGTAATAAACTATGATATTTATTAATAAAGTTGTGAGAATTATGGATGTTACCATATTTGTTTACTGTGTGCACTAGCTACAGTTCCAGGGACTAGTGTAGAATACACAGAGGATTTGGGGGTGTAACTCCCGGGTCCGACAGATATCGCTCCTTTGGTCCGTGTAATACTTCACTCACATAGTAAACAAGTTGTTGGGTCGTATCTCATTTCGTGAACAATACGGCGCTGATCACATTAGGTGTTGCAACCAAGTATACTAATAAAGGTTCTCCTGGGTAGGGTGTCACCAATATGGGTGGGCTTGCTAAGTAAGTTTTAATATCCTCAATAACTTTGTTAGCTTCATCCAACCATTGAAATTTGTAATGTTTTTCAATTACCTTGAAGAAAGGCAATCCTCGTTCACCTAATCGAGAAATAAAATGACGAAGCGTTGCCATTAGACTAGTTAAACCATGAACCTCCTTCACAGTTGAAGGTGGTTGGAGAGACTCAATATCACGGATTTTTTCAAGGTTAACCTTAATGCCTCTAGAATTAACAAGGAAGCCAAGTAATTTGCCAGAAGAAATACCAAAAGTACACTTTTCTGGATTCAACTTAATTCCTTTCTTATTTAGATTTAAAAAGTTTTTTTTGCCAAGTCAGACAAATGATTGTAGCTTTTTGTGCTCTTTAAAATGAGATCATCTACATATGCTTCCACTACTGTAGAAAAGGTCATCACAGACGGTTCAAAAACGTCATCACAGATGGTTTCATGAGCCGTTTGAGTTTATGGGTCAATAATGACATGAGGTCATCATAGACGGTTTTTGAACCGTTTGTGATGCAGACTATCACAGATGGTTATTAACTCAGAACCATCTGTGATAGTTGACTATCACAGATAGTTTGTAGATAAAATCGTTGGTGATCACTGATGTATCACAGATGTTTTTTAGATGAAACTGTATGTGATAGCTATATTGTCTATTGCAAGATGGTGATCTCGTTCTCATAAATAGGTCTCCTTCAGTTCATCAACATTCTCCGCAATCAAAGAATGCAGATGAACCAAAGAAAACCTATTTATGATAACAAGATCACCATCGTGCAATAGACTTTGACACCATGTCTTCATCCCGCAATAAAACATGAATTTTAAGAAGGGCCGAAACCCTAGCCATCCATCAATCATCACGAGAATTAGATGCATCAACAATTAATTTTCACATGCATAAGCATCAAGATTTACATGGTCGAAACCCTAGCCATACATCAATCATCACAAGAACTAGAGGCATCAACAATTAATTTTCACACGCACAAACATCAAGATTCACATGGCCAAAATCCTAGCCATTCATTAATTTAGTAATTTCAGATCCAAGCATCAGGGAAGAGAGGGGAAGGGATCGGATGGGGGATATCACCGGCGATGAAGGAGAGGCAGCGGTAGCATCACCGTTGTGTCCCGACGGTGACACTACAGAAGACACTCTTATGACAAGAGTGCCTTCTGTAGTGAATCGTGGCTAACAACCAGAGGCGAAGGAGCTCACGGTAGTAGTCGGCATTGTCGGGGGACGGGTAACTTTGTGTTCTATTGATCTGGGCCTTTGAGTGCAACCACAAGATCATTTTATGGGGATGGTCTGGGCCGAATAATTAGTAATGTTGTGACCTATTTCTGTTGTGGTGGTGCGTGCTGATTCGCATGGCGCAAAAGGAGGCTAGGTTCCTTTTTAGGGCGACGAAACCTTAGCAGGCAGGTCAGGTCACGACAGAGCTTTGTAAAGGTCTTGTCGTGCTTTCTAGACTGCTCACCTTCGGAAGTGAGCAAGGGTTCCGACGGGAACCCGCCCCGCTAAAGAGGTCGTGAATTGTAGGTAAAGTTGTACACCTCTGCAGAGTATCAATCTATTCGAATAGCCAAGTCCTTGGTCATGGACATGATAGGTGAAAATGGTGCAAGGGGGTAGACTTTGCTAAAACTTGTGGTCCAGGGTTGATTGTGGATATTGGCGAGTATTCTGGGTGGCTCCGAGTGCTCGTGATGTTTATGATTAGCCGTGGAGGTCTTGTGAACCCTAGGGTGGTCCAATGAGCTCCTGAGTGGGTGCTCAGAGGAGATCTTAGAGCCCTAGGGAGGTCTTTGGGAACTCTGGAGTTGGTGCTCCAAAGAGGTCTTAGGAGAGGTCCTAGTCGTGGGTGCGACCAGACCTCCCTCAAGTGATCTTGGGAGAGGTCCTGGTCGTGGGTGCTACTAGACCTCCCCCAAGTGGTCTTGGGAGCTCTGGAGTGGGTACTCCAGAGTGGTCTTGGGAGAGCACCTGGTCGTGGGTGCATTCAGACCTCCCCCAAGTGGCTTGGGAAGTGAGTTGGTGCTCACTCCCCCTCTTTTCAAACAAATGTACTTATGTAATATTGTTTCAAAATTGAGCTTTTCAATCTATACATGTTATTTACTGTCAACTTTGTTTTTTGCAACTAACCCTACAGCTCTCATTGTTAAGCCAATGCATGAATATTATTTGCATAACTGTTCTCTACGATTTGTTGAGTACATTCAAAGTACTCATGGCTTTAAGCCCTGTGTTAAAGCAGTGGTCAAAGATGATCAAGTGCAGGGATGCTCAGACCTCTTCGAGGAGTTGACGACCCGGCTGCCTAGGACGTCCTCCACTCGACAGCCTGTGGGCTTGCTGGATAGCTTGGAAGCATTTTGTGTTTCTGCTGTAAGGTTCTCTTTGTCGGTTTTGTAAGCCCAAGTTGGCAAACTTCTGTAAGCAACTTTGACCATAAGGTCTTGTTTAATGCAAGGTTTATTTTTGCCTGCTTTACCTTTTGTTTGGCCATGTTGTTGTGATCACACCTATGTCGTTTTGTGTGAGCTAGCTTGGACTCCTGGGACTAGCTCAGTGCACTCAGTCAGGACCTCCAGGAGGTCTTTGAAGATCTCCTGGGAGGTCTGGACAGACCTCCTCTCTCAGAACCTGTGGGCGGTACTACCGCTCCTTGGTGCGGTAGTACCGGGGCGTGCTCACACACAAAAAAAAATCCAGTATTTGCCCTGTCCTGTGCATTCCGAGAGGAAGGTGTCACAAACATCTTCGCAAATACTATGTGTAACATATTCTTAACTTTTAAAAGAGTTTATGTTTTGCAACCAATATTTGATGTCTTTTTCTTCCAAATTATATGACGTGATTCTATATTACTTCATGTTATGTGATTATGGCTGGTCTTCATGACTACCGACCAGTATCCTAATATGTACACAGTTGCTGGTCTGGTCTTCAAATAACTTTTAGTGGAGACTTTTCCAATAAGCCAGTTCTCACTGCTTGGAAACTCACTAAACTAACTTTATCTAAGGCTTGTTACCAGTTCGTATGCGTATATTGTGAAAGCTACACTAGTCGTCAGCCTCTATTCATAAACAATAAGTCTATGTGATACGTTCACCATATCACTGGTCGAACACATCACAGTCGGGGGCTAGTAATATACCAAAAAAGCAAACTCATAGAATTACAAGTCAAAAATGTTTTCATTCATTAATAACATTTACATCCAAAGTCATTCAATTGTCTTTAAATTGAAACTTTACATTTTTCATATACTCAGCAACAAGAGAAGCTACTTCTTCTATCTTCGGTTGAATTTCTTGTGCATTGCCTAAACTCAGATTAGGGATAAGCTTCTCCAACTCCACTGCATCTATGTAGTAATGCTTCAACTTGACGAAGAGAGTTTCTACATTTACTCCAATAATAGACTTGAGGGAGTTCTTCATGGACTGCACCATATTGAGAAGGTGGCTGGCAATGAACTTCACTTGAGTTTCAATGCTTTCGACCCATTCTTCCACTAATGACTTCTCCTTTGTGAGTTTAATATCTATAGATTTTAACTTTACAGGAATAGCTTGTAGTTGAACCAAAATAAAAGACAAGGCTATAGAGTTAAATTCTTTACTACTTTCCATCTGTTGGATAAGAGCTTCCTTTTCTGCAAGAAGTCATGTTTATTCCACAACAAGATCACTTCGTATTCTGTCTATAGCCTTCAACTCTACTTTGGCTTTATATGCAATTGTCTTTTGATCTTTCAATTGTTGTTGCAAATCTAATTGTTAAGAAAGGCAAAAAAAATTTATAAGCTTGAGAAAATCATAAAAACAAATCTATTTAGAAATTAAAGTCATTACCTGCTTTCTCTTTGGCATGTTTTTGAAGAAGTGATCCGCGGTCTTGCTTGAGCTTGTCGCAAACAAGTTGGCAGTCCTTCAAATTATCCATGAGCTTCAAATTGAGATCAATAAGACGCTTTTGCTTAGTAGCAGCTTCCTTAATGATTTCTTCTTTCTCACCAAGCCTCCTTTCTTTGGGAACAAGATGGAATTTAAATTCCTTGGCTTGGTTATCAATATTGACCAACTTGTTCTCATATGCATGAATCGGCCGCTTCTCTTTTTTAAGAAGACTGAAATAGCAAAATTAGAATTGAGATATTCTTCCAAAAATGATAGATCAAGAGTTTATTTTAACTTACTCTTTCAGCTTTGTAATTTCTATCCTTAAAAGATGCTTTGCTGGTCGCATCCTTGATGAAAGTCTTCACAAGACCAAGCATTTCGGTTGTTTTCTACAAGTATAATAGTAAGAAATCATTCCTCTGCTATTTTATCAAATCAAAAGACATATGTAAAGAGATCATTACCTGATCGTTTAGGTCTTTTATTTGTGTCTCCACTTAACTATACCCAAAAACCTCTTCTGTGGTAATTTGTCCTCATGAGGTCGGAGCCTCTCCGACCACTTCCTCAACGACCACTATAGGTACTGTCACCTCCTCTAGACAGGTCTGAACTGACTCGATTACAGGAGGAGAAGACAGTGGATCCTCTCTTAATTCTTCAATAATTGGAGCGAGAGAGGTGGTTGGGGGACTACATACAGATAAAAGCATTTATCTAAGTTAACATTGCAAGAATTAAAATAAAATAAATTTAAATTAAAACACTTACCTGAAACGAAGACCAATGTCGGTCTCAAGTCAAAACATCACATCAACAACAACCAACTTGCTACTGCCGAACTCAATAATATTTACACTAGGACTAATAGTCCTAGGATTTCTCATCAAGATGAGGGGAGTTTCTTTTTCCTCCTTGATTTAATCTCCCTCACCCTGAACACATGGGAATAATGAAACATGATTATATTATTATTGAGAAATCATAATTCTTCATTTCTTCTTGAGCACCTGGGTAGAAGTCTTGGCAACTTTTGCCAACTTTTCTTGCCCTTGGGGCCGGTCATGAATTCACTTCAACCAGATGGCAAGAGGGGTGCTGGTCATCTCTGCCACCTTGCTACTCAATGGTACAGTGTCTATTGGAACTGTACTAGTCGTTGTAGCACTGGTCTTCTCAATAGCGACCAAAGTACCCGAAGAGAATGATGTAGCAACCTTCGCCCTGGTCATTGGTCTCTCGACCACGACCGAACTAGGCGTCGCAGCAACAGTCTTGGTCTTCTTAGCAGTCAGAGTCTGACTACTAGAACCAGACTGGTCGACACTCCTCTTCCTGCCATACATCTAAAAGAAATAGAAGAAATATATTAAGTTACAGTCTTAAGAAAATTTTCAAGGATGAAATTTAACTTATATATACCAACATGCATTCTTTTTTAACTCTACAGACGCCCTAATGAGGCTGGAATGCTGCTCATCGAAGGAGATTGGCTCTGAGCCATTCCTCACATTCTTTAGCGTAAGAAAGATCCTCTCCTCGATCACCTCATCTAGAAAAACTAAAAAAAAAATCACAGACCTAGTATACTAAAATTACAAAGTCTTAAACAAGAAAGTACCTGAAAGAGATACATACCTCCAGGGCTACCCCTTGGTCGGGTCTTTCTCCCCTTCCAAACTGGACACATAGTGGTCCCCTTTCTTCAGTGGGTTGATCTTGTGGTGGAGGAAGTCGCGGATGATCCGCCGACTAGTTAAACCAGTGGACACTAAGGAGACGACTGAAATGACCACCTTCTCCTCCTTGATGGTCAATCTCAAGAATGTCTTCTCCTTTCTTGAGTCCTGAGCCGACTAGGAAGCCTACTCGTATGCGGCCCATGTGGCCCATGAGGAGTTGTGTGGTGGGATTAGTCCCACATTGCTTGTCTAAAGTGAGTTGTACTAGTATATAATGCCTGTTGGGTCCAAACATAGCACCTCCGGGTTAACCCTTTTACACGAAGCGAGGACGAAAGTGTAAGTGGGGTGCTATGTGTGCTGGTCCGCCCACAGTGAAATTTGGGCATTGAGCAGATTTTGGACCAGGTGTTACAGGTTGGTATCGAGCATCAACCTCACAGACGCAGGCGCATGCGGGATGGGACGCGACATATGGCGCATGGCGCGTGTGGTCCCCGAGTGGACACACGGCATGGCATATGTGCTTGCGACCTTTGACGCTGCGGACGTGTACCGAGGGGTGGTTCAGGCATTTGTCAGCGTATGCGGTGTCTTTGCCGAGGGTCGGCCCTTAAGGGGTGAATGTAATACCTCGGCCTACTCAGATAAGGCCCATGTGGCCCATGAGGAGTTGTGTGGTGGGATTAGTCCCACATTGCTTGTCTAAAGTGAGTTGTACTAGTATATAATGCTGTTGGGTCCAAACATAGCACCTCCGGTTAACCCTTTTACACGGGCGAGGACGAAAGTGTAAGTGGGGTGCTATGTGTCTGTGAGTCCGCCCACTGAAATTTGGGCATTGAGCGGATTTTGGACCAGGGTGTTACAGAGCGCCTCCAGTGTACATCAAACGGCTACATGTAAGTATTTTGTAGTAGAACCACTCCTTCTGATAATCCCTCCATGAATCTCTAATGGGAAGTGGGGGATATTTCTTGGACATCTGGTCCTGGAGTTTGAAATAGATACTCCCACAATACCCCAGACCTCGGTTGTTTCGGGTGAACTGGCAGAAGTATCTAAAAAGACAAACAGAAGGGGGAACGCCAAGAAAAGCTTCACAAAAATGTGAAAGGACGCTTAGGATTGTGATAGAGTTCAGTCCTAAGTGGAAAAGTTCAATCTTGAAGTAATCTAGGACGTCTGCCAAAAATTCACTTTCAAGCAAACGAAACCCTAGTTTTACAAAAGAAGAAGAAAAGGATGATCAGACCTTCTTGAGGAATTGGAGCATCCTCATCACCGCAAGATCGCGCTGGAATATAGCCTTGATCTTCAAGTTCTTGAATTCTACTCTCAGAAAGAGTCGAAGCTCCAAGAATCCCCATGATCAAAGATCAAATAAGGATTTTAAAAGAAGAAAACGTTTGGGAGCAAAGATGAACTGGAGATGAAAATGTGCTAAGGCAGGAGATGAAGATTGCAATGAGAGCGAATAGCGGAGAAGTTAAAAAGATGTACTTTTGTCCCCTTTACTGTGAACTGTTCACCTACTTACCGCAACCTCCAAACACATCTTCCAAGAAAATCAGAACATTTTCCTTTCTCCCACATTTTCGTTAAATGATTGGAATGATTGTGCAAGATCGAATCCTATCGATGCACATTTCGAGGCAAATAAAAGCCTTATGTAAAGAGAAAGACTACCAAACACTACAGTGTTTTTCTTTAGAACAACGGGATAGCACCTCACCGTTGGATCAAAGCATTGCAGTGCCCCACGAACGGTTCAATGCCTCCAACCTTATCCATTTGCTCGACTCCTTCTCGATTCCTCACACCTGTTCCCTTCCACTCGTCCCTCTCTCTCTCTCTAATACTCCCCCTCCTTCCCCCCAAATCCCTATCTCCGGTGTGCCGCTACCCGGTTCTGTCATCGGCCAAGCCATCCTCCAGGAGAAGATACACGTCGGGAGGTACGCACAGCAGCCTGCATGCGTGATCTCTCTGTAGCTAGTGTTTTCTACTATTAACATTTGGTTATTTTTCTCTATCTACCATTTCTTCAGTGCTATTGGCTCTACGCTCATCGTTGCCCAACTGTACATGGTGCTATGGGGCAAGGGGAGGGAGATGAGCGAGCCGGCCTATCTCGATGACGACGAGGCCGCTGCCACCACGGAGACCATCACCATGGACCTAGAATTGAACGGGAAGGACGTGAGAAACAGCAATGCCACTACCTTACCTGTGTTCTACACCACTCCCAAGCACGAAACAGCAGCAACTAATGCTGACGCGCGTACAAACTTTACAAGGGCATGGAGTCGGCATCACTGAAGGATAAAAAAAGGAAGGATAGAAGAACAGAAAAATAAAAGAAGAAATGGTAGGCTTGATCAGGGAAGAAATGGTAGTTTTTCGTGGTTTGCTAGATAGAGTTAAGGGAGGCGTGACTCTACTTGTGGAGGGATAGATATGATGCTTGCTTCTTTTTTATCTCTTTCGTGCTCTACATGAACTTCATGAGTGAGATGGCCAACTGTCGCTATGTAGATGGACGTGGGCAAGCCATCGTGAGTAGGTGTGCCGAGGCAACACATGACCATCATCTTGCTGCAAGCAGCGGCCGTCGTGTTGTGCTCCGAGGGTCAGATCCCATGACATGTGTGTGTTTGGAAGTTGAAATTTTGCCATTTTTCTTTCAATTTTTTAATGAGTTTCATCAAGTTTCATCGTGTTTCATCAAGTTTCATGTATTTTTATTAAGTTTCGTCCCAAGTCTCATGAAGTGGTGTGACGGCCTCATGGCTGGCTGGCAGAGATACAATTTTATTTAGTTCCATCCCAAGTCTCATGAAGTTTTATTAAGTTTGACGATGTGTCATCCTAAGTTTCATCGTGTTTTATCAAGTTTCATATAGTTTCATTAAGTTTCATCCCAAGTCTCATGAACTTTCATTAAGTTTCACGAAGTTTCATCATGTTTTATATAATTTCATGAAGTTTCATCCTAAGTCTCATGAAGTTTCATCTAAAGTCTCATGAAGTTTCATTAAGTTTCACGAAGTTTCATCCCAAGTTTTATCGTGTTTCATCAAGTTTCATATAGTCTCATTAAGTTTCATGAAGTTTGATCCCAACTCTCATGAAGTTTTATCCCAAGTTTCATCCAGTTTTATATAGTTTCATGAAGTTTTAATCCCAAATAACTAGATGAAACTAATTCATATGTGTTTCATGAAGTTTCATTTCAAGTCTCATGGAGTTTCATCTTTTTTTGTAAAAGACATGTTTTTGAATCAAGTTTCATATTTGAAATTCATTGAAACACGCTGAAACACTCTCATAATGCACTGAAACTTTCTGGAAACTATTTAAAACTCTCTGAAACCTAGAGAAACTTTATGAAACAAGGATGGAACTTTTTCTTGAATTTTTAAACTTCCTCGAAAGATTTTAGAACTTCTTCAAATTTGCAAAACTTGATGAAATCTACTTGAAACTTTTGTTGAAACCTTCTTCAAACTTCGATCATTTAGAACTGAAACTTCCATGAAACTTTTGCATCGTTGAAACTTACTGCACTATATTAAAACTCCACAAAACTTTGCTATACCGTTGAAGTGCTTCCGCACTTCCAACGGTATAGCGTTGGCTAGCTGCTCCCTTAAGTAAATATTATTTTCTTAAGCCATAGGGGCTAGCTGACGAGGATTCTTGGCCACATCAACCTTTTTCGGTCAAAGTCAAAGTTCTTGTCAAAGGGGACCCGCTTAATAGAGGCCTACTTTATTTACAGTTATGAACCTGCGAATAGTATATAAAGGAAGTCTAATTCTCCTTTATTACGACCAAACTGGTAGACGACCAGTTTGAGTCTTGAGATGACCAACTATGGACACTGTCCAACCAGCTATATGGTTTTGGCCAATCGACAACCAACAAACAGGTCGAGAGATACCAACAGTTACCCACATGACTGGCAGAAAAGGTGGCTTTTGGAGCATTTGGTAACTTACGACAGTTGACCAACAGACGCGATAGTTCAAGACTCTCATAGCGAACGTGCGTGAAGATTAGAGATGCCTTTAGCGGAATTAACTGTCACCCCTTCAAATATTATAAAAGGGGTAGCCCACGTTCTCTGTAACATATAGATATAGGATCATAAGTTCATGATTGCATTTACTCACTAGTCACGATCATTACGATCATTCTACAACATCCTCTGTATTCTCATACAAACACTCAGTGTGTCCACGGCAATACAAGGTCTTCTTTTTTATAGCGGTCTCACATTATTTCCCGAGTAAGTTCGATAGGGAACTATGTGTTCCAATTTGTCGATAGTTGCTAATCAATGTTTCTGGGCGCATGGTTCCAAACGTTTCTCGGGCGTGAGTGTCCCAAGTGTTCTCAGGCACGTGGTCTTGAGCATTCTTGGACACGTGGTTCAAAGTTTTGAAAGTTAATCCTTTATGCACTTATATTGTTATGATTGTTGATAGGTGACTCGTTTTGGGGTTTTATTCTATGCATTGCTTGCTGAAATTATTGGTAATTATGATTTAAATTGTTAGTGAGAATGATTTAGGTGATATTTTGAGCTCAGTGTTGGACCGGAGTGTTACATCATCTTCGTTCATCATAGTAATAATCTCAGCATTTGTTGGAATGTCACAGCTCTCAGACACACCTCCCATGCTCTCCTCTCTATAGAGTTTGATTAACTACGAATTTACCAGCATTCCATCTTCTTTGCTATTTTCCCACTCATTGTCATCATCTTGCGTTTGGTTATTGAAACTTTCAATCCACTCTACAACTTCTTTACTGTGGAGATCATGTGGATATGATCCTAATCTTAGTGTGTTTGTAGGACCAGAAATGCGACTAGAGGGGGGGTGAATAGGAGCTTACCTAAATTTCACCTTGTTAATTTCAATACCAGATTCACCTCAATAACTATGAGGATCAACAACAGAAGACTTGTGTTGAACTTGAACCAAAATCCCCAAAGTAAGGAACCAACAGCACCAAACCGTAACAGGGCGGTCAGACCGGTGTATAATGAGCGGTCTGGCCGGGGTGCGGTCTGACCAGTGTGTTAAAATCGGTCTGACCGATCCTGACCAGAACCACTGTTGATAGCCCGAAACCAAAACGAAAATCAGTCTAACTTTTGATCTACACGGCCAAACTTGACCAAATTTGGAACACACCTTCCTAAGGATATTAGGAACCTATTCCAAGCAGAGATTGAGTAGATCCACGTCAAAGTTTCGACCTGTTTTCTGATTTACCGAAGGAGGGTTCAAAACCGGACAAAAAACAAAAAACTTGATCCAAACCTTGCTCGTGGGAGATTGATGATCTAGATGATCCTAGATGTATTCCCACACATCACAGTAAGGTAAAAGAGGGCACGAAACAAATCAAAAACCACAGGATCAAGGAAGCACCCAAAATCATCAAAAGAGAAGGGAAAACACAAGAAGACTCATCTTTGAACAATCATCCATAGATTGATTCACGATTGGTTGCTGGTTACAGCCACTCCATCCATGGAGGACAAAGCTCAATCCATGTGCACACAACTCAGCACATCTTCCTAGAACCCTAAGCCTCTCCTCTTTCTCCTTAAGCCCTAAGACAAACTAGGGTTTACAAAATGAAGTGCTTAGTTGGCTGCTGAGAACAACCCCCTCTCTATTTATTCTAAAGGCTTAGCTTCTAGAAGAGTTAACCCTAATGGGCTCCCGTTAAGGCCCAATACAAACGAGTTACACACGCACGCATCTCAAAGCGTCGTCTTCACTTCTCTTGACCTAATCCACTTCTTGACGCGCCGTCTTACGCCGCGGGTTGGCATTAGGTCACCAAGGTGGTATTTGGTGAAATTACCAAAATACCCCTTCTCGATCTTTTCCGAAGACCGAGTCCAAACTGCACGAAACACATCCATGCTTCGCCACGTGTAGGTTGATCCAGCGGCTCTCATCGTGTTAGCAAGTCTCTTCCATCCGGTTCCCACCGGATCACCTTGGCACTTGCACCGACCCCCGCACCGCTTGATCCAACCAACAGACCGAACCGCCTGCTTCGGTCATCTTCATCCATTCTCGCCATGCTTGAGTCTCTTGACCACCCGCATCCTTGATCGCTCGGACCTCGGCTCTCCAAGCTTAGTCCCGATCCTCCTCGCCGCTGACCATCGTTGACTTCAAGCCACCGCGACAAATAGACAAGCAAACACGAATCCGGAACAAGTTCTTCACAACTTGACCCACGTTAGCCAAAACATGCAATATGCAACACATATGCATTATCAAACAAGGATATGACCTAATCCAAAATCAATTCACCACTTACATCATCAATCGCTCAAAACCGGTCGGACCGCTGCTCGGCGGTCGATTACCATCGAGATCGAACGAAAATCAATTGAGACAAGGCGGTCGATCACGGATTAGCGATCGATCGCTAATAACTCGACAGTTCAGAAACTTTATCGAAAACGCTTGAAACTTCAAACCAAAAGCAACATTGCCAATTGTTTCATCATCCTAAGATCATGGGCATATCCCCATGATATCCACAATCTCCCCCTTGATAAACACATTAGCAATCTCTCAGAAAATGTAGTTTTGGGGTTTGAAAAGTAAAGTACTCGACGGTTTCGCACAAAGGCACAACTTGGTCCATTAGCAAGAGAAAGTAATGGAAATGACCAAGCTAGCTCCAGAATAGCATAAGAAAATGAGATAAGGCAAAAGAAATCACAAAAGCTTCAATTTCCAGAAAAATAGCCAAAAATCTCACTTAGATCCATATGAAAGAACAATTGTTCTATTTGACCTTTGATCATTGTGAGTCTTCAAGAATTGCAATTCAAATTCAGAAAAGGCAAATAAGACCAAAAGAATGTAATTGAGATGCTCCCACTCACTATGATCACCAAATTTCCAGAAAAACCAATTTCTCCCTATGACTCCAAAAAGCTCTAAAAACAACATTTTTTAACCAATCTTTCTCCCCCTTTGACAATGAATTCATCAAGGTGCATAAAAGAAGATAGAGCACGAATGGAATGAAATGGCTGCAATTTTTCAATTTTTCAAAAAAAAATTAAAAAAAAAATTAACAAAAGGAGCTATGAAGATTATCCATGAAGATTGTACAAGTATTACACCAAGCCATATTATGTGAAGAGACTATATTCAATCATGGCAAAACATGTACAGCAAAGCTAAGGCCAAAATAGCAATAATCTGAGATTAAATGAATCGACAGCATGACAAGGTGCTCAAGATCACAGTTTAACTAAAGGTATCCAAAAATGAGTCAGGCCATGTCTATAAGCAAAATGGAGCCAGAAGCTAGAAAATGAGTCAATTTTGAGCATTTTGAGATCAATTGTGAATCAATTTGTTCAAGCATTTAGAATTTAGCACTTTGAGCACTTTGCTGAAAATGATTGATTTTATCTTAGTAAAGCAAGTCCTAAACTAGGAGCCATCCATAACTACCTCCTAAGCTTCAACCAATTGCCAATTTGTTTTCTTAGCCTCCTGGACTAGTTTTGGTTCTTAGGGTTTGGAGAGCTTAGTAGGAGGTTAGGGTTCTAGAGAGATGGATTGATCTGAGTGCTCAAGTGTTGAGCTTTGTCCTCCATGGTAGAGTGGCTGTAAACATACAATCTATCTAATCAATCCATGCAAGATTTGCCCCAAGTTGAGTTCGTTCTTATTCTTGCTCTCTCTTTAATGCCTTTGGGATTTTTGGTGTTCCTTACGTTTTTATTTGGGATCTTGATGTGATCTTGCTTGCTGGGATGTGTGGGATATGATCTAAGGTCATCTTGATCATCATCCACACATGAGCAAAGTTTTGGATCTAAGTTTTCATTTTGCCCGATTTTGATGAAAGAAAGAGTGATTTTAGGGAGTTTTGCTCTTGAGGGTTTTTGGCTTGATTCTTCCTGTGATTGAGGATGCTAGGACGTATGGGAGACTATCCTTATCCATCTTGGATTAATTCCTCCCACGAAATCATCTCAATCACCGTTTTCGTATTTGGCTCGGTTTTGAAGCAACCTTCACTAAAACGGATAAAGATCAGAACTTTGGCAACGATCTTCACGATCGTTGATTGGAATAGGCTCCTGACATCCTAAGGAAGGTATGTTTCAAGTTTTGTGAAGTTTGGAATCACGGATCAAAAGTTAGACCATTTTGTGTTTTGGAAGTTCGGGCTGATTTCACTGTCCATCAGGCTGGAGGTCAGACCGCCCATTTGAGAGGTCAGACCGCCCCATGGAGCGGCCAGACCACTAGGCTGAGAGGTCTGACCGCCCAACTCATTGTGAATTGAGTTTTTGGTATTTTTGGTTGTTTTGCTTCGGGGTTTCGATTGGATTCAATACAAGTCTTCCGCTGTGCTTATACTTTGATCTTCATAGCTTCCATAGCTATTAGAGTGAAAACGTGTTGAATCCGATCTAGGAGAAAAAGTGATCGCGCTCCTATTCAAACCCCCCCCCCCTCTAGTCGTCTTTTCGGTCCAACATTTACAAATCTTGTCTTCCAAAGTGTCAGTTTCTTGACTATTTTCAAGCACCTCTTCCTTTTGATCAGAGTCTACTACCCTCTGCATTGTTTCTTTTATTTTTTTCTGACATCTCTACCTGTTTCAACGGGAGGACAATCTATCACGTCAACTGATTTCTCACAGTGGGTTGTTCTTTCCAGATTACCATCTCCTTTCCAACTATCTCCACTTTTTGTTTTTTCATCTACCATGATTGCTTTATTCCCTTCTTCCTGTTTCTTTGATTTTTCTCGCTTACTCGCTAGAGGAGCAGACTGAGTCTTTATCTCGGTGCCCAAAGAATAGGGCAAGGTGGGTGGCCTTGAGGTCCGGCCACGGCGACCCCCCCACCCACCTGGCCGTCGAGAGGAGAGGAGGAAGAAGCGGCCAAGAGCAAAGAGCCAAGAGGCGAGGAGGTTTCAGGCGTCCAGAGGAGAGGAGGAAGAAGCGGCCAGCCCAAAGCGCCTACAGCCCATATCCGGCCCAGCTAAGCCCATCATCTCATAGTCTCAATATCTCCCCGGTTCCCCCAAATCCCCAAATCGCAAAATCTCGAAATCTCCAAAACCTACTGCAAGCAAGGGCGGTGCAAAATCTCATCCAAAATCACCCTAAACCTACTGTGGCGGGCAGAAGCAAGACCATGGGAGAGCCGGAGGAGCGAGGCTGGCCAGGCGGAGGAGCTCCGGATCGCTGGGGACGGCGCTGGTCGCGGGAAGAGCGGAGCGAGGAGCGCGGGCGGCCGCCGGGCGGCACCGGCCGAGGCCGAGCGATGCCGGATCGAGGAGCCCGGGCGGGCGGAGGCGGCACTGGCAGATCAAGGGGAGGAGGAGCCCGGCTGGGCGGGACAGTGGCCGGACTCCGGAGGTGGTAGGGAGGAGGAGGTCGAGGAGGAGGCTTGGGGCGGACGGAGCCAGGGAGGGAAGAAGTCGGGGAGGAGCCGCCCGTGCCTGGCCTGGTCATCTAGTGAGTGCCTGAGTGGTGAATGTTTGAGTTTGAGTGAGGAGGTCACTCATTTCAGGAGCCTGGAGCTGCCAGGAGGAGGTAATCGGTTTGGTCTTTTGGTGAAATAGAAATTGGGTTTAGTCTTTGGTGAAATTGAAATTGAAATTGAAGATGGCTCCTCCTAAGTCTAAAGAAAAAGGTAAGATTTAGATTGTGATTTGTGAATACTTGAATGATGAATATTGTGTTGTGATGTGTCATGTGTGATACTTACAGTTATTATAATTTATAATTTATAAATTATAAATGATTATTGATGAATGAATACCATGATTTGTGAATTTGATAGTGTCATCATGCTCTGAATTTGCTAGATTTGAAAAGCTATTTTACCATTGCGTCGTCGAGTGGGTCGAATTTTGAGAACCGGTGCAAGCGGAATCTTGTGGTAGCTCTGAAAGAGCAAGTACTACCAGTTGAAGCTGTCAATGTTGAAGATGCACAAGCTATGAAATCTCGGAGAATGAAATTGCCTTGAGCTCATAAACGTGATTAGTACTTTAATGGTATGTCTTTCTATTTGTTATGTTCAATATTTTTTTATGATTTATGATGGATTAATCAATACTCACCATCCATCTACTTTTGACAGGTTGTTACTAGTAATTTAATAATTTGGTATTTTGGTGGCAAATTGTTCTGTAAACTTCATTGATGAGGTACATTTTCTACATTTGTCTTGTCTTTGTATGTTCACATTATGCGGATTGTAGTTTTGAGATCCATTTAGTGTCATATGCTCTATTGAAAGTGATTGCAATGTGTATTATATATGACTTGCTTTGTTATCGAATAATAGTATTAGTTTATTCCGCCCAACCTAAATTTTAATCCTGGGTCCGCCACTGTTTATCTCCATGACCATATTTCTCACAAAGTTTATTCCAACCTTCATTATGACTTTCTTGGTATCTTCTTCCTCTCCATCCTCAGAATTCTTATCGTCTTGCTTAGGAGGTGCTGGAGGAGTTGGAGGGGTAGGCTTATCATAACCTTCAGCTTCCCAAGTGATTATATATCCCACACCATTTATGATTATTGAAGTTTCCCCAAACACTTGTTATGGGTCCCTGCACTCAATCTTAACTCTAATTGGACCTGATCTGCTTAAACTGCTTGAATCAGCCTCTTCTAAATCACCTACTAAATATACCATTTCCTTAACAGCAGCTTCAGTCCTTCCAATTTGTGGCACTCCAAAAGCTCTCACCCAGACTGTGGCAAGCTCATCAAATGCATCTTGTACGAGAGTAGTGTCAGTCACACCAGCTTTGATAGCAAAGAACTCAAAATCAAAACTCTTGAACTTTGTTAAACCGCTTCTGGCCTCCTTGGAAGCTTTGATAGTGCAATTCATTCTCATTTAATTGTTTAACCTTTCAGTCCCACTCAATTTAAATGTATAAGTGTTTCAACTCTGTTTCCACCTTAGCTACTGTACCTTTTCCTTCTTTGACAGTCATTATCCCTCTAGGCCTTCGCCAACTCTGATTCTCCAACATCAATACGTAGGTTGTAGGAGCCTTGACCAGGAATCCCATTACCACAAAGCTGAACACCTCTACGAGCTGTCAACAGAGGACATTTGGCCTCAATGTGGCCTGTATTCTTTTTTATTTGAAAACGCGCAAAAATTTTAGGCGTCATTCATTAAAAAGAAAGAATGACCCAAGAAAGAGTCTACGACAACAACGACACGGTGCTTTAAGCGGCATGTATTCTTACCAGAATAACACAGCTGTGGATTTGTACAAGTCGTCTGATGGTGGCCATCTTGCTCACATTTGATCGCCTCTTCTCTGTGTTGAATCGGAGGATTCTTACTACTCTCCTTTCCCTTTGTTCCTCTTTCTCTTGCTCCCCTCGGGCCTGCGCTGCTCCTGTCGCCAAGGCTCATCTCTACGAAAATCTCTAGCCAAATCACCTCCAATTCCATCAAAATTTCTGAGTTCGTCACGATGCAGCTTGTTGCGTAGGTTTCATACCTCCTGCTTGCCTCTTGGGTGGCCTCGCCTGGACATACCACGGAGGAGGATGGCGCCGATCCATCACACCACCTTTCGTCACCTCGACAAACGATCTAGAATCAACTCATCTCTCTGGTATCCGCTTGATCTTCCGCGCCCACCCCCCAATTTGTCTCATCTCTTCATCTCTGGCTACGAACCCTAGATGCGGCGCAAGAGCAAAACCCTCAGGAATCCGAAGCCCGTGCACTATGCCACTAGAAATCTTCTGTTCTGGATCGTGCTCTACCTATCAAATCACCACCACAAACTCGAACCCAGCTGCTTACCTTCGGAGTCTGACACGCACGGCCAACACCAACTCACTTCCTCACGGAGCTCCACCGGCGTCGATGCACCACCGCGCAAACTCGCTCTCCAACTCGGGCCTGCACCTTGATTTCGAATAGCCGGGTGTGCGCTACCTCCTTGTCCTGCAGCGCCCTCCAAACCGCAACTCACCTTCGCGCGGTACTCCGCCGAAGCCTCCAATTGAACTGCTCGCGATCTGAATCTCGCCTTTCATTGAGCCGAGTCCGAGAAAGCCTTCTCGATCACATCTCCTAAGGTCACCCGATCAGGAGATCTCTGATTTGGTGGATTTGGGTAGAACCCTAGGATCGCCGAGCCCTCCGCTCGAGTCGCCTGTCTCATTGCCTCAAAATCTCCGTCCCTATCTTTCCCCCTGTCTAATCTATTCCATTTTTCTGGATCGATCTTTTTCCCAAAACAAATCATTGTGAGATTCCAATCCAACTACTGGACTAAAAAATGAAGTATGATGGGCTCATTTCCAATGGATCAGCAATTCAGCATGGCTGGTACGTAAGCCCATCGATCGGGCATTTGGGCAAGTGCTATTCTATCCTCCTTTCTTGGTCAGTAAGTAAGCTCATCACAAGAATATCAGGTTTTGTTATTTTTGTGATGCAGGAAAATGCACAAAGAGTTGTAGCTTTTGCTCTTGTTTTGTGATGCAAGGAAAATGAATGGGCAGAATCCAAATTTGCTGCATTCTGATGCATGGAATCAGGATGAAGGGTGGTTCTGTATTAGTGCTCCTAGTTGTTCTTGGTTATAATGACAGCTGCACTCACATTATTTTTTATTCATCAACTTGATGCATATCGCTACACAAGGTGTTACAAATGAGTACCAGATTGTGTGCACCGTGCTGTCTAGAGTGTGTTACCTGCAACAATCTATTGGAATATGTTGCCGGCAAGAATCTGCTAGCTTTTCTGCAGCTGGTAACTAACTGCTACGGAAGAGATTAGAACAGTATCACTTTACAATGCAAACAGAAGTCAAAAAGAGCACATTTGCACTGTCTCATCAAGGTACATCACAAATTTTGCAACTCAAACTTGTTCCAAACTGAATTTCACAGATTTACATTCGATTTTACAGCCGAACATTTACAATCGAACTTCTGAAACCTCCTGTCTTGCATTGCTGAATATTCTGAAACTTTGTTGGCTGTATGTTCACACATTTTCCTCTAATTTCTCTCCATGAATCTATCCATGATTAGAACTAATCAAGATTGGTCTCCATCCTCAGGCAGAGCATCCGCCGAGTTAGGTCCAGCGTGAGAAGGACGAGATGGGGCGAGGCCGGGCGGACGAGCACGGCAGACCGCCGATGTCAATCCATTGTTGTAAGCCATGGGCTTTTTGGTAATTTCCTATCTGAATTCGTGGGACCCACTTGTCATTGAGAGAGGGAAGAGATAAGACTCTCCTCATCCGTTCTGTTGAGGGAGAGACAGATTTTTTCCTTCGTTCTCATCGAGAGAGAGAGAGAGAGAGAGAAAGAGAGAGAGAGAGAGAGAGGGCAGGCGTGATGGGGCGTCGATCTGATCTCCGCGTCTCCACGCGATGCTAGCAGCGGTTGAGGCAGCCGTTCGGCGGTGCCGCTAACCCCGGTCTTCTCCTGTCGGGATTTTGGATATATAACTCCGGGATCCTCTATGTATTTCGAACTAATTTTATGATCAGTAGCTAGTCCACATAGTTAGTAACATTGATCAAATCATATCTATATGACAAGTTAGCTAAAAAGCAGACGAATTAATATTACTTAGTAGCAAAGGACCTTATGGTCAAGTTTTATAGAGTTTGCCACGCAGAGCTTAAAGTTAACAGAGTAAACTTGCAACGGAGAATAAACAAACTTGTGGTAGCCATCGATATGCCCACAGGTAATCGAGTGGAGAACGTATCATAGTTCGCATAGTCTTCAAGGTATTAATAAAAAATCTCTGTATTACCTGGTTCTTCCTCTGTGACTCTTCAACAATGGCGCAAAACCGTGAATACTTTAAAATACTCAGCAAGTCATAGGGAAATATATGCAAATAGTATTCATGCAAGACTTGATAATGATAACTTTATAGCTATTTTGCAGAAAGCAGTATTAACAGTAAATACAGTAATTAGATTGAAGAGCGCAATTTAAAAGATTAATACATAAGTAAACAAATTTCTTTGAAACAACTAGTGAACACCTCGTTTACTTTCTAGCCAACAAGTAGTGAATACCCGTTCACTTCTCAACCATTCCAACAATTTTTATCAAAATCTACCCCTCGTATGAAATCACCGAGCATTGTCCATAACCAGGGATACGGCTATTCGAATAGTTTTACACTCTGCAGAGGTTGTACAACTTTACCGACATGACACAACTTCTCTAGTTTGTTTGGCATCCATCGATACCACCGCGCACTACCTTAGGTAAGCAGTCTAGAGTACGCGTCAAGGCCTCTACAAAGTTCTGTTTTGACTTGGTTCTGCTCGCTAAGGTTTCGTCATTCTAGACCCCCTCTTACGCCAATTCATCTACCAAAACAGAACTAAATCAAAACATTGCTAATTAGTTGGTCAAGTCTATCCCAGTCTAGACATGTGGTGGTACGGTAAGACCCAGATCAATGGTGCACAAAGTTAAGTCCTTAGATACTACTTAGGCGAGGCAACCATATCCCAAAATTCTCTCCCTCACTGCAAGATCATTCGCCTGAGTATGAAATTATTTTCTATTCAACCTGACCAAATGTCAACCCTTGCCATGGCACAACAAATTTTAATAACAGTGGCCGCGCCACAATTCCATATTTTATTTAGTCAAATTCAATCATTCTTTGAGTATGTGATAATAAATCCCATCGTGACTAAGCATGACTAAGCATAATACCACCTATGTTGGTAGTACAATAATATCCAACTAATAATTAACCATCCTATGGTGTCCAAGGATTTATGTCATTCAAGGGTACATGTCAATAGCAATTATATAAGGAGACATAATGACAATTAGACATTTAATTATTCTCGAAAGCATTTATTATAAACTTAGTAATGCATGTTGATATAAAACAATATAATTTTATAAAATGAGTTTAATATGATCAAAGGTATACGACTTGCCTTCGTTGATGGTTTGAAGTGCTTCAGCAGATGGTTCCAATAATTCTTCAGAAACACCGGAATCTACACGCGTGAAAAGGACCAAGTAAATACAACAAATCCAAATAAAATCCAAAAATTACAAAATTAGAAGCGAAAGAAAGAGGTTGAATTTAGATGAATTTAGAAATAAGAATCGATGGAATCAGAGTTCGTATGAAGAAGAATGAAAATCCAGAAGTTGATAATCACATGAAATATAGAAAATAGGAAGCAGAGAAAAAGTTCTCATTGACTCTCGACTCATTTGCTTTATTTACAGAGTAAAGCAAAGAGAGGATGACCTTGAGGACCCACTGGTAAGTGAGGGATGAAGGAGAGATAAGAAAGGGTGGATGACACGCTAAACCCACACGTAAGAGGCTCAAGGAAAACAAAGAAAGAGGTAGGGAAGCACAAGCTGGAGCTTCTAGAGCGGCTCGGGTTCAACGGCAGCGCCGACGAGGGGAAGCAAGATGGCGCCGGACAAGGGGAAAAATGGATTCCCGGGTGCGAGACAGACCCAACGGTGGTGGTCACGTCACCGGCGGAGGTCCAGTGCGGCGGCGCGCAAAACGGGCGGTGAGGCACAAAAGGGCGATGAGCTCCGACGATGCTTCGGTGAAGGTGAGGGAAGCACGACGTAGAATGTCGTGAGGCAAAGCCAAAGGTGGTGGAGATGTCGTCGGGGGATCAACGATGGCAGCGGAACACGAGGAAGAAACAGTTTCGGCCCGCGACGGAAATATCTCGATTGTGGAGAAACGGAAGCGAGAGTGAGGGGCGAATTCTGGGAGGTGGAAGAGGAAGCTGAGGGGCTCGCCGTGATGTAATTGGCTCAGGAAATGAGCGACCGAGGAGGGAGAATGGGAAGGGGGTTTTCACAGTCGAACTGGAGAAGGGAAGTGGCTAGCTCTCGGTTGTTGCTTGGTTGCTACTGGGGGGGGTGCAGGGGTAGGGAGAGGGAAGGGAGGAGGGAAAGGGGGGAGGAAGGGGCTACTGGCCCTCAGATAGAGGAAGGGGAGAAGGGAGCAGCATAGAGAGAGAGAGAGAGAGAGAGAGGGAGAGAGACGAATTACTTGACTACCGATTAATTGCCCACTTACATAAGCAACTAATTGTTGTCTCCCCATGGAGCAGGAAGGCTCAACCCACATGGCCACTGTCGTGGCACCGAATGAGCAGGAGAATACAAGTATGCAACACCATCCATGGTTCCATACTTCCATAAGCCATGGTTGAAATTTTGTTATGGTTTTCTAATATTAATGATCAAATGTGTTTTTGTGAAGAACTCAACCAAACAAGATGTTAACAAAGCTTATCAGATAAACTCGTTTTGGTGTACACAAGCCAAACAAAGTATTCTATAAACTCATATTACCAAAATACCAACTTAAAACTGGTTTTCCTAAAATTCCTAGTAAAACCATTTTTTTAAAAATTGATTTCTAATTCACATGATCCAAACAACTACCTAAGGTCCTACTGGACTTAAGGAGTGGATTTCATTACTAGAAAATGTAATACAAGTCCTAGTTTGAGCAGCAAGGACCTCGAAAGATAAATGAAGTGCATAAAGGTCCACACAGCACAGCATCACACGTGTCAAACGAATTTTTGAAGGAGCGACACGCGTCAAATAGTGGCCTCGCCAGGAACCAGTGACCTCAACGGCGACGAACACCGGTGATTGGTCATGGCAGGGAACACAATTGAGATCCTCTTCAATGTTCGGTTGGCTGACTGATCGCCGACGGGCCTCCCGACTTGAAAAGAGCCTTTTGAGGTTGTTTGATTGGGTTCAAATATCTGATCATCTATATGGATGGATTGAGATTTTAGTTTAAATTCTCAGTCCATTCACATGAATTCTGGCTGAGAATGAACTTTCGAAACAAACCTTTAGTCTTCCTCCTTGTTCCTCTAACACTGGAAGAGTGGTAGGCATAGATCGCTAAGAAGACGACCTGTCGAATAGTACCGTTGGATGTGAGAGGCAGACATGATCTAACTTCAGCATAGGGATAGCTAATCAAAGAGCAAATAGCCAAAGCACTATATTTGATCTAGCTAGGATTAGGTCATGAGCACTGAGGATCTAAGGTAGCAATCCTAAATTAATGAAAGAATATGATACTAAGATCAATCACTAAGGTGCTCTCACCATACAGTCGAATACCGCTTTTTTCGCCTTGGCACCTATCACGAACTAGAGTAAATCTGAGAGTGGCAAGTCCTACACAACTTGATATAGTTTTTCTCACTATATCTAAAAACACTACATCTAAACGTAGTGCTAGACAATCGATAATCATATATCTCTAGTTACCAATTGAGAAACATGCGCAATATCAAGACACACATAGGATGATCATACATGTAAAATATATCAACTCATCATAGCAAGCATATTATCAGATGATGCGCAGAGGAAGGCGCTCTGGATCCCAACTTATGTAACGTTTCTTGTGTGTATGACATGTGGGTCATATTCAAAATAAGTAAATTTGCCTTCCGAAGTCTGCGTTGCTTTCCAAAAATTGCGGAGTCAGATTTCATAAAGTGCAATACTTGCAATTTTTGGCGGAGGGGAACTCCAAAAATATTTTGTCTCTGGAGAATTCCCGTCAGGAAGCTTGTGGCCGAGCCACAACTAAGTTGGTACCGGCCCGCGTCAACTGGGCTTCGGTCCAATTCCAACGTGGACCAGTCCGTGTGGCGCCCACTTCGGGCTTCCAGTATACTCCATGTATTTCGGTCGGTTTTTTAGCCTTTAATTTCTACAAAATAGGTTCAAAAAAAATAAGTTCTGCTTGGGTCAGGGTTAGCGACAATACTCTATAATTTTGGCACTTTTGTTACCAATTCACGTGTGAATAAAGAGTGTAGAAATCATATAAAATGAGTGGCAACAGTCTGGTTTTCAAAAATTATGGTTTCCATGCTTGCGCTGATTTGGCGGTTAAGCAACCTCTACTAATTTTTCACGCAAAAATATTTCCTTCGCAGTTTACACCCGTGCATAAATATGTTATTTAACAACATGTTTCGTTGATAAAAAAAATATACCATGTTACTCCCTCCGTTTCGAATTTTTTTATTGTTTAATCCTTTTTTATTAATATTTTAAAGTTAATCTCTCGTAAACTTTATTTCCAATTCTGACCCCTTTGGTCACGCCACCAGACGTGACGTGACGAAAACATATTATCACACCAAGTGTTGTGGCGTGGCAATAGATGCCACGTAAGCCCTCGGCCGCGCGCTATGCCAGCGTGGAGGGCCCGCGTGGCATCTGTTACGCCGGGATCCACGGCATGACAACGCTCCCTGTCACGCCTCGATACATGGCATGACAATGGCCACTTAATAGTAGCGCCGCAGCCAATTTTCCCCATCTCTCGCCGCCTCTCTACATCTCGCGCCTCTCTACCTCTCCTGCTCACGCCGCCGCCCTCCTCCCCGACGGCCGCCCTCCCCACCGGCCCGATGCTCCTCCCCGACGTCGGGTCCCCGCCACCCACGCTCCTCCCCGACGCGGCTCTTCCCGCCAAGCGCTCCTCCCGCCACACCACCCTCACGGCCGCCTCCCCAGTGTGGCGCATCCTCTCCGACAAGCCTCCCCTCCGCCTCAAGCCGCCCCGATCCGGTCTGGTACGCTCGCCATCACCTCCTCCCCCCTCTCGCTTGCTCGCTCTCGTCTGTGTGTATGTATGTATGCATTTGTGTGTGTGTGATTAGTGATCACAATTCACCCCTCCCCCCTTCCGAGTTCACCCCCTCTGCCATTCCCTGGATCACTGGGATCGGGGGTTTAGTCGGCTGAGGTGAGATTTGAGCTCCCCCTGAATACCTGATGGATGGATGGACTGACAGACGGACGGATATTATGCTCACAATGTGTTGATTCGCTAGTCCTGCCCTCTCCGCCGCTGGCTCCATCATCTCCTTCGTTGCTGTTGTCTCTGTGTGCTGTGCTTTGCTGTATTCTCTGTGTGCTGTGTTTTGCTGTGAATACTGGACTGCATCTCCTGTCATACTAAAGGATAAATAAAATGGATCGTGTTGGGGTAAATGTTGGAGACCCTCTGATTTTTTTTTTGCTATTGCGAAAACCCTGGAAGATAGCAATAGCAAATTTCACCTTTTCCTGTTCTCATTTGGAGTTAGACTAGGTTTAGTACGCCAAACCATATGTGAAACATGCGAAGTTATTGTTAAAATTATGGATAAGTGTTAGTAATGGCTGCAATATGAATTTGTTGACCTATTGTTGTTTTTTTTTTTTTGCTTGTGGATGAGAAACACTAAGTTATTTTCTAAATCCTAGAGGGCCGTGAATAGTAGTGCAATTTTATGCTGGCGACTTGAAATAAACATATCTTGGGAACTATATTTCTTCTGGGAACAGTTGGATTTCTTATTGCTGAAATAAGTTGTGATATATTTACATGCATACCATTTTAATATCTTTGTCTGATATTCGTAACATTTTATAAAATATTCAGCACAACTTAACTATCAATATGAATTTTGATGCCTTTTCTTACAAATGTTGCCTTCTTGCAATATGTCTAACTAAATGAATATCAGGCAAATATAGCTCTTCCATAAATCTTTGATCAAAGTCGAGTTTTAACATATTATAGGGTGTAGATATAGTCATTAATAAGGGACCATAGGCAACTGCAAGGACCTTCAAGTTCTATCTGTCTCTAAATACTTTTGCATTAATAATAACTAATAAGTGTCCAATAAGCAAAAGTTACTTTAATTGGGTGCATGAAACTATAAAAAATTACAAATTATGTTGACAAGTAAAGTAATCATATGGTATGCAGTACTGACTTTGCAATATTTGGTTGGATATAGATGGACAAAGTTGTACGTGTATTTATTGGTGGGGCCATTAGCCAAACTGGAAGTTCTGTCGAATTCGGCAGCATGGAAGCGACCGTCCTTTTGTTTTACGAATCACCGGACTTTCAAACTCTTGTGAGTAGGATTAAGTCGACCTTTGGATGGGATGAGCTCGGGGTCGTTGTCGGAATGCAAGGACGATATGACGCAAGGGTGGGTTCTAAGGTGCACGGCTTGTTGGTGCCAATCCTGTTCGCCGATGATTGGGACATGTATAAGGAAATTGTGCTCGCATCTCACGTCCGGTTGTTGGAGGTGGCAGTGAAGAGGACAATTGTTGTTGAGGATTTGCTAGATAATTTGGATGTGGTGAATGGCAACACGGAGAAACTAGGCCCCGCTGCCCATCATTCGCGAGCCCCCCCCCCCCCAAAGGAAGAGCGACCTTCCGAAGAGTTCGTTAGCGTGAGTCATACCAACCATGGCCCCCCTGTCGGTGGATCTGCTCATCTTCCCGCAACGTGTTATCGACCTGTGGATCGATTTCAACGGCGCTATCATGAACAACGAGCTTGAGGAGGAGTTGTTTTGCGATGGAACAACCCGTGAAGTGGAGTCTGACAAATGATGGAGCTCGACCGAAGACGAGCCTCCTGCACCTCTTTTCTCCTTAGAGGAAGGTAGGGTTCTTCGTAGTGTAATAGGTGAGGTCCTGTCGGTGCATTCTTTCGATGATGTCAGTATGTCTGATAAGGCGGTTTGTGCTACTGGGTTGAAGAGCAAGGATGGCATTGCGGACCCGGAGAATGATGTAATACGAAAGAACATGTTATTTTCAACCATGAAGGACATGAAGATTTGGCTGCAAGAATACTCAGTGCGGCACATCGTCCATTCATAGTGCAACACTTCGATGTGAACAAAAGGTACACCGTGAGGTGCGAAAGGGGGTGCGGATAGAAGGTATGGGGCCGTAAAACAAGGGACAAGCAATGAAAAATAGCGAATGTGAAGCAGCCTCACACTTGTAGGACCGCACAAGTGTCCGGGGAGCACCTCCAGGCCACCACAAATTTCATTGCTAGGCGTATTATGACGGTTGTGGCTGTCGATCCTAATGTGACTGTCGCCACCCTCATCGAGGTTATATACGGGTTCATTAAGTACCGTGTGAAGTATGGGAAAGTATGGAGGGCAAAGCAGAGAGCGATGCAGTTATTGTGGGGTGATTGGAAGGAGGCTTACGGTTTATTTCCTCGAATCCTAACCGCTATGCAGGCTAAGAATCCAGGCATGGTGTTTTACCCTTTGCACGGCAACCGTATGGAACTCGATGGAGGGGTTATGAAACATGTCTTTGGGAGGTGTATTGGTCATTTGGGCAATGCATAGAGGCCTTCAAACATTGCAGGCCTGTCTTATCTGTTGACGCTATATTCCTGACGGGGAAGTACCATGGTGCCTTGATGCTCGCCGTGGGTATTGATGCAGAGGACCAGCTGATTCCATTAGCATCCGCATTGACAGAGGGTGAGAACAATGCAAGCTGGGAATGGTTCCTGGATATAGGTCGTCTACGCCTCGTTGGGCCTGGACGACAGGTTTGCATCGTCTCGGACAGGCACCGCGACATTCTGAACGCTATGAAGAGCAGACTTGATGGACACCCGGATGTGCTGCATAGGTGGTGCATGCGTCATTTAGCGGCTAATTTCTTTAAACAATGCAGCAGGGAAGATCTCACCAAAAAGTTCAAGCTGTTGTGCGGATGCTTGGAGAAGAGGGAATTCGAGGTCAAGTTGACGGAGCTGAGGGGACTGACCAACAAATGGGGTAAGTCGTGGTTGGACGAGGTCTTGCAGCAGAAGGAGAAGTGGGCACAGGCATACGATAAAGATGGCTGTCGGTATGGAATGGTGACAACGAACATCTCGGAGGTGTTCAACAATGTTATTAATGGCATCCGTGCGATGCCAGTATCCGTTATCTTGGAGTACTCGTTTTGAAAGACCAACTCATACTTTGTCGATCGGTGGACCTGAGCAAGGGATGCATACAACACCGGCGAGCATTGGGGTGCGGCTGCTGCCAAGCACCTTGCTATCGCGGTAGGACCAGGTACTATTTCATAAGTTATTTTACTTGTTGCATTCACCTATTGAGCTAAACCTACTTGCTGCAGGTCACGTGGCTGCCATACGTCCGTGACGAGGTCCTCCAAATTGAGCTAAACCCGATGTGCGAGCAGGGCGAGCTTTCGTGGTTGACCCTCTTGCAGTTGATCTACTTCCATGCGGTAGAGTACCATTTGCCCCATCGGGTGATAAGACAGTTTGGGAAGTTTCAGGCATATCCACCAGCGATGTTCTCGATAGACAAAAACCTTCATGGGTAAGTCCTCGTCGTCGTGTATGTGCAGCTTTAGTAGCGCTTTTCGTACTAACTGTTAGATTGTCCCCGTCGTAGGATGAACCGAAGGCGGACGTACCGGCACACCGACTGGTCCGCTTATCACCGAGCCTACGTGTTGGAGTGGCTGGACCAGACAAATCGGTCGAGGAACATGCCCCAGATCCATCAGAGGCATGACTTTGTCAGATACCTAGAGTGGCTACATGGCGTCGCGTGTCTCCAGCTTCGACCAGCGATGACCGATGCAGATATAGGTGAGGGTGGCGACGACGACGAGGACATTGTGGACGACTACGATGAGTTCACATGGATGGGCACTCAGCCGGAGAGGGGCCCCATCAACGCTTACTACGTGAGTACATTGTATCCCACCACTAATTAGCAATGTCACCATGCGTAAACTAATTTAATGTGTTGACCCGTTCGCAGGGAAAGCAGCTCGCCCGCATAATCAATGAGGCCGGGAAGGTTCTCATGCTACAGGAGGCTTCGGAGGGGAGCTTCCAACGCTTTCGGGACTTCGCTGAGGTAACGCACACTACGTTAAATTAACATGTTATCCCTTGTTATTTATTTTGTTATTTAACCTTGTAGTTGGTTCGCCGCCAATACCGGCGAATGGCCACAAAGATGAGCTGTGTGGTGGCAACAGGAGAAATCGTGCAACCTAGCTCAGCTCGGAGTGGCGCAGACGAGGTCGAGGAGGACGTCGACAGCGAGGAGGGTGGCACAGACGAGGCCGAGGAGGACGAGGAGGAGGCTGACGAGGACGAGGAGAAGGTCGATGCAGACAAGGCCAGCGAGGACGACGAGGAGGACGTCGCTGCTAGGATTCCTGACGAGATGGTCCTCGCGGACCTGGTTGGTGCACCGCCCCCCCCCCCCCCACACAGCCGACTCAAGACACCCCACCACGCCGCTGTAAACGGTGTGATCACACGGACATTAGTTCCGTAAATGTCGTCGAGGGCACGCGAGGCCAACACCCAGCAGCGAGGTTCACGCGGGGGTCGGGTGCGCTCCGAAAGCTCAAGTGATGGGATGAATGAATGGGTGCATGCATTTTGTACGGTTCATATCGAATGGAACTTTCTATGGCCATTTTGAATGTTGAATGAAATGACATGAATGATGGTTGTTTGAATGAAATCATTGTAATGATTCACCATGCATGAAATGAGATGACTGATGGTTGATGGTTGATTCTTATTGTTGTTTGAATGAAATCACATTGCTGTATTGATTCTGGATGCATGAAATGTTGAGTGCATGAGGCCAATTTGATTTATGTGGGTAACAGCTACTGTCACGCCACTACTGAAGGCGTGGCAAGGAAGTCCTACCACGCCGAGGTAAATGGCGTGACAGGACTTGGCCCCGGCAGCTCTAGCCCTTTTTGGCAACGCTTTTGGAACATCGACGATTGTGGTGTGGCAGTACATTTTTACCACGCCCTAAATGGTGGCGTGACAACGCAGTGCTGTCACACCGCCGTAAGTGGCGTGACAGGACTTAGCCCCAGAACGATGGCCCTTTTTTTGGCAACGCCTCTAGAATGTCAAGGATTGTAGCGTGGCAGTCTGTTTTTGCCACGCCCTGGATGGTGGTGTGACAAAGCGATCTGTCCACGCCGTTTAAATGGCGTGTGATGATTTAGGTTTAGGGTTTTAGATTTTAGGGTTTAGGAGGTTTAGGATTTAGAATTTTAGGTTTACGTTAGGGTTTAGGCTATTAAGCGTTTAGGTCTAGATTTAGGTTTTTTAGGGTTTTAGGTTTTTAGGTTCAGGGTTTAGGGTTAGGGTTAAGGCTTACGGTTAGGGTTCAGGCTTAGGGTTTAGGCTTTTCAGGTCAACTGGACAACCCTGACCCTCGCTAGGTTTTCAGATCGACGTGACAACACTCTACGTCTTTCTTTGTAGAGTCATGTCTTTTCGCTCGAAAAAGTCGGCTAAGCGATTAGGGTTGTCATCAAGAAAGCATCCTTCGCAAAAACTATCCCGCTTGTCTTGTCATCGAGCAAGGTTTGTCTCCTTTGGCCTTGTCATTTGTGCAAAAGTCGCTCAGACGGTCTTGTCATTTGCAAAAAGCTACCCCCGTCGATCTTGTCATCGCATAAAAGCTGCCCGTTTGGTCTTATCTTTGCGCCAGCAGATAGCCCGTCGAGTCTTGTCATCTACAACCTAACACATTACCCGTCAGGTCTTGGCCTCCCCCCACAGGCTATAAAATGTGCACTCCACGCTCTGGAAGGACCACTCGACCCTTGAAACCATGGGAAGAAGAACATTCTCCGTTGTACACTAACATACAATGATAGACGTCCAGGGACCAGTCCAACCGGGGTCGCCAAAGTAAGACCTTCCCCTCAAAAGGAGGGAGGACTTCGGCCCTAACTACCGGTTGATGCCGAACAAGCGTGCTCAACCGGTATGGCCGAAATGCTGACACGGGGAGGACGCTATCGTGCACGTCATAGATGGCCCTTTCGATGGCGGACGGCGTTTCTTCCGATGCCCATACTCTAGGGTAAATAGTTTTGTTCATGTTACTGCTAATACATCCTCCATACTAACCGTCCCTTGCAGCAGATGATGAAATACAACTTTACCCGCTGGATCGATCCTCCCCATGAATGACATGTTGTGATGCATGTGGATACATTGTGGAACCGAATCTTTGATTTGGAGGCGCAAATTGACGATCTCAAGGAGCAAAATGATGACCTCCGCCAACAGATGCAGCACGAGAGGGGTAACGAGGAGGTCGTGAACATAGGAAGTTCCTATGATCCCACATGCTGCTGCGCCAACCCTAGCTGCATATGTGCGTGCCACTACAACGATGGCTAGCCACGTCCGAGGCGCCCAGCTGGAGAACACTCTATGTGGGTAGTGCGAGGCACCTTTCCGTACTAGTTTCCGGAAGGTCTAATTTATTTCTATTCAAAAAAGGCGCATATGTATCGTAGGAGTACTTCGGTTTGTTGCATCGTGCATGATGTTGTTTCTTATGCATATAACCAAACCCTATGCGCCATGTTATTCCAAGCTTTATTATAAAGTCTATTTTAATTCGCAACTTTAAATCTCGTCGTCTTTTCGCATTCAATTTTTTGCGTAGTAAGGCATCCAACAACATGACAAAAACGAGTTCCGGAAGTTTACGGTTTGGTCTACGACCACAAACCTATCATTCCACAAGGATGTCTACGCACCACCTATCATTCCACTAGAATGTCTACGCACCACCTATCATTCCACTAGGATGTCTACGCATCTTTCATCAACGGTACTATCTAGCATATGTGCATAATTGTGCCTCATATTGTACCACACAATCCACATATTAGTCATTTTTTTCCAAGATGTATTATGTATCACTTCTGGGACACGCCCTGGAAATATTGTGAAGTGTCAAAGGTTTTCAAAGCACAAAAAGATTACCGGTCCATATATCTATTTACTCTCAGTTAAAATGATGGTGTTATATTTGGTTACGTAGAGAGGTCTCTATTTTCAAGTTGTGGATTGTTAAATGTTACATGTACATGGTGTTATGCATCACCGTATCTTCAATTGTTTTTGATCTTTCAAAACGAAGTCCCTTTGTTGGTTCAAAATCGATAAATCCAAATAGAATACAAACAAACCGGATTAGCCCCTGTCACGCCGTGCTAAATGGCGTGACAGCTCTATTACGCCAAACAAAAAGGTGTGACAGGTGCCACGCAAGCCCTCCACGCTGATGCGGCGCACGACCGAGGGTTTACATGGCACCTTTGGCCACGCCGTCACTGGTGGCGTGACAGTTTTATTTGGTCACGCTACGGGAGGTGGCGTGACCAAAAGGGTCAGATTTCGAAATAAAGTTGGCGAGGGTTAACTTTAAAATATAATTAAAAAAGGATTAAACAAAAAAAAATTCCTCCATTTCGCTATATTTGTTCATAGACTCGAGAGTATCCATTTCAATATATTTGTGCATTATGGAAATTTATAGTGTAGTTATTATAATATTTTCTATCTCTGCTCCTACTTAAATATTTTGAAAAAGATTAAGTGGTTATGGTATACCATTTAGTAGAGATATATATGTCATTTCTTATCAAGTATTTATTAGATTTAATGCTTACTTGTCTGTGCATACGTTGGATTATGAACAAATTTAGAGAAATATATAGCGTACACAGACAGACAGGAGATCAGACATTTAAGTTATGCGCAGACATGTGCTATAAATTAGCCCATCTAGTAGCCACCGACTGATCATGGAGCCATAGGCACTGGGGCAAGAAAGGATCAAACTCCAGCAATTTATGCAAGCATTAAAACCACTGCACAGCCAGCAACCAACTCTTGCGACCACCAACACGGCATCGTGGCGTGGTTGATGCCGCCACGTACAGACAACTCATATAAACCTCTGCCCAGATGTCAGCTCGTACACATGTACACGCAATGTATCCACGCAAGTATGCAGGGCTGAAACTAGAAATTAGCGATGAAGGGGCGAATCAGATGAGAAACAGTTACAAAATAATAATAAAAAGTTTATGGCGTTTCCTTATTGCAGTGACCGGGCTAGAAAATTTTTAATGAGTATACACTTCGTATATGTCACATCCTCAACTTAATAAAAAGAATTATTATGCATCTTATGAGTATGCATCATTGATTTCAAATTTTTGCATAGTTTATTGCACTAGGAAAATCTTAAACAAGTGTTTAACTTACACCTTGTAATTCAACTCCAAAAGCAAACGGGAACAAAACCTTATGAACATCTCCTGGAAATAATTTATTCAAATACTATAGTAATTATAACGAATTAATATAATTTTTCCCAAATTTTGGGACTGGATCAAACCTTGAGAAAATTCAAACATCTTTTGATGACTTACACTAAGTTGAATTTATTATATACACGTTATATCTTGAACAGTAGTGTTCAATAATTTTTATGGGAACTAGACCTTCCCAGGAAACCCTGTGATTTATTTCACAATTTTAGGAAATTTATTTCTAATTTTAACACCTTGGTCAAAGTAGGAGAAACAATTTAAATCGATCCAATCGGCCTAATCTTTTTCCTCTGGTCGAACCCAACCCCGACCGAGCCACTCGGCTCAGTCCAACCACCTTGATGCACCATCACATGCAGCCGTTAGATCTAAATTAGACGGCCCAGATCCCTTTTCTGTTCCGGCCCGTCCGAAACCTTCATCCACTCTGAGCTGTCCGATTGGAAATCGACGGCCGAACGCAGATTCTTCGGGAGATCTAACGCCCTTTCTAATCTGCGCCGTCCATCCGAGATCCAACGGCCAAGACCGAAGTCACTTAACCCGCCACTGCTGATGAGTCGCCGCCACGCCAGCCCACCGGCCGACTTTGTCTTCCACCTCCTGTCACTGCAGCAGAGAGCTTACTGCACGCCGGGCTTCTCCGACGCGCCTTAACGGCTCTTCGACGCCGTCAATCCACCGCCCTCCTCAGCCTATCACATTGCTTCATCACTTGACGCCGCTTCCGTTCCGTCCCTTTCCTGGGGATAACACCCCCTCTTCACCTCGCATTTCCCCACTTCTCCTCTTTTTGGCCGAGGGGAAGGAAGCTCTCCCGTGCTCTCCTCTCCGGTAAGCTCCCTCCGCGTGGTAGCTTTCGACTCTAGGGTCAATACCCTTTCCATTTTTGCTTATGCGAGCATCTATGGTTGCTTGTAGGGCTCGGTCCACCTTCGTGCTCCAGCTCACGACCTGAGCATGCACCCGAGGACCTCACCTTGTCATCCTCGACTCCGGGAGGTATTGTCCTAAACCTTGCGCGTCACTTTGCGCCTTACGACATCATGGAACTAATCCCTCAACTGATTTGTGCAATGCACGACAGGTTTTCCCTAATTTGGAGAAATCGCAGTTTCGGCCTTAGTACCAACTCTTCGCCTCCCACTTCACTTCGGTAAGCCATTCTTCGATTCGTTGGTTCCTTAGCATCCTCACAGGGTCCTTAACCTTTTCCGACCACCCACTCTGCTTGGTTTTGCTCAGGGTCCTTTCTTGGCATGAGGTCGGCTGCCGTCGTCATATTCTTCTCCGGTGCCGACACCACTCCAGCTGCTCCAAGCTTCCCCAAGCACGCTCCTTAGCTCAGGTAGTTCCCAATTAGTCCCTAGGACCTAGGCACATGCTTAGATAGCGCTGCGGAGCTTCATTTAGTCTTGCATCATGATTCCAAGATTTTGCGCCGCGCCGCCGCCGTTAGCCGCCGTTGAGGCAGAGCTCGGTCTTGTGAGTGCTCCCTGGAGGTGCGCAATACTATTGCGCACCTGTCCATATCATCAGACCGCGTCGCCGTGGCGCAATGGCCGGCGAGCAGCATGGGCAAACGCTACGGATGCGTTGTCGCACTTTGGACACGCATCAGAAAGGAGGATTAAGACTTAATGGTAATCATTAGCTTTAAATGACTGTCTTAAAGGAACTAATGAATCACTTACACGCGGGACCCACGCACAGAAAACCAACACGTTTCGTAACTCTTAAGCACTCACTTACATGTGGACCCACAACTTAAAACGTACCGCTTCGTGTAAAGGATCAGAGCGTATAACTTGGGTCGTTTTTGACCATTGGATGTGAGATCCACGGCTCGATTCGATGGGCGTTCGATCGCTCCGGACGCCGCCGAAATCTGAGCCGTCGTTGTGCATTAAACGGTCATGATTGATCGCCGATCGGACCACCTCTTCGCCACGCTTGGTGGCCGTTGGATTTAAATCAACGGCTCACGAGCCTATCTCGTATCACACGCGTGCCGCTTCTTGTGATGGGCGGCTGGCGAAGCGTGCCCACCGTCGATGAGTATGGCTAGAATACCGCTTCGGTGAGAAAAGTATTGATCGCTTTATAAATTCGAAATGAGTTTATTTACACACTGTTAATTGGAATAAACTTGTAAAATGCACAACTAATTCATCTTAGCTCCAAAATGGATGTAACCACTTCTGGTAATTTTCATTCTTGATGAACTTTATATTAAAATTGATTTCAAACATGTCTCTGTAACAGAGAGTATTACTATGGAAAATGATCCATAAACTTATTATTTTTACAATAGAAAAAGGCTGATAACTTTAAAAATAGATAACTAATTCATAAAAATTGCAAATGAGGTGAACTCAACTGTTTTGAACTTGTAATAATAATAACTATTTATCTATGTAATCCTTGTACGCACTACTGTGCTACAAATTTTACCCAAATAATTATAATTAGTGAACAGTGGCAGATTGTATTTAAATTGGATTTCTCAGAAAGCTGGACTTGAAACACTTATAACTCTCACATACTAAATGCAAATGGAATAATTCTTTCACCTAAAATCATAATTTAGTTACTGTAGAAAAATCATGCATTTTTGAGCATTTTGAATTTTTGGGTATTTCTAGATGTTTATTCGATGTTATGTTTATTTAGATACCGAGCCTATCGATATTGACTTATACGCTACTGAAGAAGAGCAATTGAGTTTCCAGCAAGGCAAGCATCATTTGAACTTTCTTTTTGCATCATATTTGATCTCAGTTTTGTCAAGTTAGTGCAATGATAATTGCTTGCATGCTATTTTTGATAATGTTGCTATTTTTGTGATGAATAGTTAGATACATCCTATTATCTTGTCATTGTGGTTATCCATGAATTATTCTAGTACCACATGCTTAAGTTAGAATGGTTGAAATATATTGTTCGGGTTTGCTTAGCCATGCAAGTCTAGAACCGGTAGTTGATTGTCGGGAATAACCCGACAATTATGGGATAAACACCACTTTTATTATATACTTTTGTTTCAGATCTTCATATCTATTTTATGAGTTCAAATTTTGTCATTTCAAATGAGCTTTTGGTCTGGACAAGTGATGGTTAGTGATGGTGCCTTTGTGCACGAGATTGGGTAAGTGGTTGGCTTGTCTGGACAATTAAGGACCGAACTTTGGGTACCTACGGTTCAAGCAAAACTCGTGCTATCACACGCGATATATGGGTGCTGTATGGTTAAGTAGGGGGAAGATTTTGTTGTGTTAGGTCCCACGGTGGGCCGTGAAATCCTATGTTTCCTTATGGGCCGATAGGGCATATAGACCGTGACGTCTTATGTTGCCTAGGAGCCCAGGGTTTTGCGGGACTTAGCCCAACGGGATTTTCTTGCTAAAAATGACCATATCTTGATTTACCCGGCCTGCATACCATAGGAAGTATGCTATATTCGGAGGCATCTGGAGGCTTACGGGCTAATTAAGTCGTGTGGGTAAAGTAGCACACCCCTGCAGGGTATAAATCTATTCGAATAGCCGTGTCCACGGTTATGGACAACCGCTTGAGTTTGTGGCTGCTTATTGTTAGACTTGGAATTAAAATTGTGGTATAACTTGGTATTGTCATGAATGGGATGTTCATGTTTGTTGTAGTATCAAAGTGGATAGCCACTTTGTCTTTTGTATGGTTCATTTGTTATTCAATTTACTACTTATTCATATGCTTTACTTCTACTTCAAATCTGATTTTTTTTTAAATGGCACTTGAAAAACTAGTATGTGTAGGTTGTAAATTGTTGCGTCTCTTTTGCAAAACTAAGCCAATATGAGCCATCCTTTGGAACAACCTCTAGCATAACTAATTTTTGATTTGTGTAAGACTTGCGAGTACCTTTGTACTCAACCCGGTTGCTACAATTTCAGGTGAGGAAGTGAATGAGCCCGTTGAGCTTGTTAGCGCCGATTCTGGCGACGCTAATGAGTAATGCTATCATTTAACTCACAGTCGGTTGCCGATGGGTTATGGGGCATATCATGCTGGATATTTTGGTTTATTTACTTGCTTCCGCTGCTACTTAAGACTCTTATTTGAATTTGGCCGGTCGGCCGCTTGTAATAGATGTAAACTTTAACTATTACGTTGTATGTCTTTTGAACTATCTATGTATGTTGTTGTATGGATGTGATCAATGTTGCATGAGAGTATGAGCATATTGGTCGTTGATCTTGGGAGCCAATATGATTGCATACTCGCTGTTCGTGGCTTCCTATTTAACTCACTAAGTGTAGTGCTTGACTTGTTGGAGAACCGACAATCATGTAATGCTTGCATGGGAGCAGCGCGCATGATCGCCGGGGCTCCAGTTTGCAGTTAAGCCTTTCACTAAGATCGAGTTAAGTTGGAATCCATTTACTTTGAGGCTCTAGAGTTATGTCCTTAAGATCATGTTTAACCTCGATCTTACGGAGATAACCCGGGGGTCCTCACAGTATATAAGTCTTAAATTTTGTTTAATGGATTCATACTTAGCCTTTGTATCTACATACTTTATAGATTTTTCAACTTTTTTTAGATTTTTTAATTTTTTGGTATATCCGTACATACCAGACACACCACACGTAGGAGTCGGCGAGATCCACAAGGGCGGCCAGACCAGCCATCTCGATCATCACGATTCCCATGCATGCATGCCTCGTTTGCCGCCTCAGCCTTTTCCATTGCTACACTAACCCTTTCCGTCGTGATTGTAACTTTTTGTCCAAAGGGTGAACTTTCTTTTTTCGTGGGAACCAAAGGGTGAACTCGACAGACGGCAATATACAACTCCTTCCGTTTTATTTTGTAAGGCATATTAGTATTTCAAATAAGTTGGCAAAATAAAGGCATGCATATAAGTTCAATGTTACTACTTACTACCACTGTTCTCTTTATTTGCTGTTTTAGATATTAATTAACACAGTCTCCAAAGCATACATTTGATTTCAAATAATTGTCATTAGACGGACAATTACTTTTTCTAATTATATGTTAGTAAAATTATTAAAGATATGAAGTATTTTGATGAGAAGTCTACTATCATGTTGACAAAAAATGAAAAGTTTTATTTGTATTAGTGGTCAAAGTTTAAAAGTTTGACAACGGGGATTTTAATTAAAATGGCATCGATCTAACAACAAAGGGAGTACGTACTTTACATTTTTTGTGTGGTTAATAAAAACTATCATTTCTCAATTTTAAGAGCACTAAAAACATGATGTTACAATCATTTTGTCTTGCGGTTTCTTCAATTTTAAAAAATTGAAATATTTATGGCAAGTCTGAATATGCCTTTGAAAATAAAACAGAGCAAACTCCTAATAAACTGCTAGAGGTTTATTTTCTTGATCTTGTTGCAAATTTTAATTAAAAAAACATGCATGTGAATTAATTTAGTGATGTTTTCCTTGTTTGTCTTTATTCATCACACATTCTCTTTTTTTTTGCATTTGTAAGTCACTCTTACAAACTATTCTATCTCCTGTTTCCTAGGTATTTAAACAGGGATACCATGGTCTTATCTTTAAAAATGCAAAACCACATGTACATGTGGGTACATGACTACCCTCAAAAGTGCCTCAGGATTCGCACAAGGGATATTTAATTATTAGAAGATAGGACGATGGTTTAAATTTTGAAAGTTTGCATCAATCTTAAGCCACATTTGATGTTAGTAAAGTACATGTATCCGCATATATATATATATATATATATATATATATATATATATATATATATATGGAAAAACCACATTCGCCTCTTATCTCTTATCTTTCTCTTGATTTTGTAACATTCTTAATGCTTACATAAACTTAAATTACACCTTTCATAATTTGCAACAAAGCGGGGGAGTGATTCAATTTAGTTCAGCGACTTAGGTTGTGGATATCATGGGGATATGCTCACGATCTTTATGTGATGGTACAATTGGCAATAGCTCTTTGGGTTTGTCGAAACGATCGTTTTCGGTTTTGTTGAAATCCTGTTTTCAGAAGTGTCGGGATAATCGGTAGTACTGCGGCGTATAATCTGCGGTACTACTGCTGATCTTGATAATCTAGTACCGCTTGTGTTTGACGGTAGTACCATTGGTCGGTATTACCGCAAGCAAAGCGGTATGGTTTTTCCGAACAAGTGTTTTTGGAAGTTTTGGATTTCCTTGAGGAGCGGATGATCACCAAGATTATGGGTCTTGATTATCACTGAAGGCTTGATAATACCGCCATAACATGACTGAGAGTACCGAATTGGTTTCGAGTTTCGTTTAGCTTGGAGATTTGTTTTTGGGTTATGTCATTTCCATGTTTGTTAATGCATATATGTTGCACATTGCATGTTTTGAGCTAACGTGGGTCAAGTTGTGAAGAACTTGTTCCCGGAGACGATTTCTTGGTCTATTGCTGTGCAGGTGGCTTGCAGGTCAACGACGGTCAACGGCGAGGAGGATCGGGACTAAGCTTGGAGAGCTGAGGTCCAGAACGATCATGGATGCCGGGTGAGGTCAGGTGACTCAAGCATGGTACAGAATGGACAAGGTGGATCGAACCGGCAGTTCGATGCAGCTGGTTGGATCAAGCGGCGCGGGGGTCGGTGCAAGTGCCTTGGAGGTTCCGATGGGATTCGGACGGGAGAGACTTGCCGACATGATGAGAGCCGTTGATCAACCTACACGTATGAGCGGCGATTGCTTGACAGATTGGACTCGGTCCATGGAGAAGGATCGAGAAGGGGTATTTTGGTAATTTCACCAAATACCACCTTGGTGACCTAATACCAACCCACGGCGCAAGACGGTGCGTCAAGAAGTGGTTTAGGTCAAGAAAAGTGAAGACGGCGCTTTAAAATGCGTGCGTGTGTGTCCCGTTTGTTATTGGGCCTAACGGGAGCCCATTAGGGTTAAGTCTTCTAGAAGCTCTAGGCCTCATATAAATAGAGAGGGTGCTGTTCACAGCAGCCTAAGGCACTTCATTTGAAAACCCTAGTTTGGTTTTTAGGGTTTAGGGAAGAAAAGAGAGGCATAGGCTCTAGAGAGATGGATTGATGTGTATGCTCTTGGATGGAGCTCTTGTCCTCCTGAGGGAGTGGTCAGAATCAAAGAACATCATGAATCAATCTATGGATGTTCCTCCAAAGATGAGCTCCCCTCTTGTGTTCTTCCTTCTCTTTTGATGATTTTGGGTGCTTCCTTGATCCATTGGTTTTTGGTTGTTCTTGTGCACTCTTACTCCTTGCTGTGACATGTGGGAACGTATCTAAGGTCACCTAGATCATCATTCTCCCACGAGCAAGAGTTGGATCAAGTTTTTCGTTTTGCTCGGTTCTTTGCCCTTCTTAGGTAAAACTGAAAAAGATCGAAACTTTGACGTAGATCTGGACGATCGCCACTTGGAATAGGTTCCTAATACCCATAGGAAGGTGTGTTCCAAATTTGGTGGAGTTTGGCCTTACGGTTTAAAAGTTACGTCGATTTTCGATTTTGTTTTCAGGCTGTTTCTGTTCATCGTCAGGACAATCGGTAGTACCGCACTTTTGCCTGAGGTAGTACCGCGATGCGGTAGTACCGCACATTTGCCTGCGGTAGTACCGCGATGCGGTAGTACCGCACTTACAACAGCGGTAGTACCTTTGTCCCTGATTTTTCAGGATTTCTTCAGGGAGTTTGCTGCTATGCTTTGAGGGTTTAGGAGTGGATTCATTCAAGTCTTCCACTGTGCTTAAGCATTCATCTTCATAGCTCTCATAGCTATTGGAGTGATTTGCGATTTGAGAATTGAATCCATTATCTTTGCAAAAATAAATTGGTGCTCCTATTCACCCCCCCTCTAGTCGCCTTTCCGGTCCTACAATTGGTATCAGAGCCCGGTTAGCTCTTCTCATAGATCTTAACCGGTCTTTGAAGCCATGGCGACTGACAAGTATTCACTCAAACCTCATATTTTCGATGGAGTTGATTTTGCTTACTGGAAGGCTCGCATGCAAGCCTACATCGAGGCTCAAGGGCGCGCTATTTGGCTTAAGGTCAAAAATCCATATGTCGTGCCGGCCGATGACGATGTGATCACTCCAGACATTGAGGCTAACAGCAAAGCTCGCAACTTCTTGATCCAAGGTCTTAGTCGATCTGAGTTTGAGCGTGTGGCTCATTTGAGGTCTGCTCACGAGATCTGGAGAACTCTCTGTGACTACCACGAGGGCTCGACTGCGATCAAGGAAGTGAGACAGAACCAGCTCAAGAAAGAATACTCAAAGATTGAGCAAAGACCTGGTGAGTCTTTAGATGAGCTGTGGGGGAGGTTCTCCAAGATTCTCCATGATCTTCGCGCTGTTGATCTTGTTTTCACTGAGTCTGAGAATGCACGCCAGCTTCTAGGTGCTCTTGATGTGAAGGTCTGGGGGATGAAGATCACATCTATCAATGACAACACTGTCATGAGTGAGCTTACCATGGATAAGCTCTACTCGAGGTTGAAGACGCATGAGATTGACTTTATCTCGCGTCTCCCCAAGACAGAGTCGATGGCTTTGGTGGTCGACCCATCGAAGGGTAGCTCGACTGATTCCTTTGATTTTGGCTCATCTGGTTTTTCTTTGTCAGCTTTACATTCTTTGAGCGATGAGCAGTTAGAGAAGCTACCTGAAGATGATTTAGCCCTCCTATCCACCAAATTCTCGAGAGTTTATAACAAAGTGAGGAACAGGAGGAGAGGTGGCCCTGTCACTTGTTTCGAGTGTGGTGAGCCTAACCACATTCGCTCCAAGTGCCCCAAGTCAAGGGCAAGGAGGAGAAGGACTCTGAGGCGCCATCAAGCCAAAGACAAGAAAGGCAAGAAGCCAAACTATCGCAAGTTAGTTAGCCAAGTCCTTACCGCTCTTGAGAATGTTAACATGAGCGATGTGGACTCGGAGACGGAGGACTATTTACGATGACTCTCATGGCAAGAAGAAGGCCCAGACTTCACCGCATGTGCTTCATGGCTAGCGACACCATGACGTCGACTCCTCCACGACGCATTTACCTTTTCAATGATCCCGATGAGGTATGTCCCTCACCGCCGATGAAACGTGCTTTGGTCATTTCGAACGAAAATTAGATAAGCAAGCTAGAATGCTTAAGAATCGTGACATCATGATTGATAACTTGAAACTAGAAGTTGCTACACTCAAATCGATTAGTCCTCAAGATGTTTGTGATGCTTGTTCGGAATGTATGATGAATTGGTAACTCTAAGACTTGCTCATTCCTCTGTTACAAATCAATTGAAAGATGCTCGGATGAACTAGAAACTCTCAAGTCTAGTCACCTTGCATGAATGCCATTGCTTTAGATGTGACTCTCGTTGATGCTATCCCTTTGCCTTGTTCAAATTGTGCTTTGCTTGAACTAAAATTGGATAGTGCTACAAAAGAACCGAGTAAATTTGATGCTAGTCACACCGCTCTCATTGTGAGAAAAATAAGATTAAAATGAAGGAGATGTCTGAAATGATTACAGACTCTAAAAGCGCTTCATGTGAAAACGTGTTAAACTCACACTTGAGAATGATGCTTTAAACAAGACACTAGAAGAAAAGGCTAAAATTGAACAATCCATGTCCATGACCGCTTCAAAGAAAATTGTTGATTTTGATTCTTGTACTCTTTGTATTGAACTTGGGCATAATGTAGATAAGATACAAGAAGCTTTTAGAGTTAAGTTCAAAGAGCAGCTTGGATAAGATTAGGGATAACTATTGTGTGTCTTGTGAGGCTTTGAAAGTCGAGGTAGTTCATTATAAGGAAAAATCGATAGGGCTAGCAAGTCAAATAAGTGTGCTTCTTGTTATGAACTAGCCAAACAAAATGACTACCTTAAAGAGACACTTGAGAGATTTATTGGTGGGAAGAAGAACCTCAACATGATTCTAGACAAATCTAAGGTGAGTGTGAATAATAGAGGCCTAGGATTTGATTCCCTAGAGCATACCAAGAACCATCCACCTAAGGTTGTTAGAGTTGTTGAGAGTGGCCTGCTTGAGGTAGAACCCCTAATCCATCCAAGATAGTCTTTAAATCACCGGTTTTGCCCAAACCACTTCTAGCAAGATAGGTGCTTCTACTTCATCGGTCGCACCCTCAAAAGGTCAAGTACCATTGCACCTTCTCGCAAGAAGAATGGCCACATTGTTGAGTTCTCGCTCAGAGAGCCAAGATTGAGAGGAAGGAGAGGATGAGTACCTTGAGAACCATTAGAGGAGTTCCTTCACCTGCTGTTGTCTCTAGAGCTAGGCAGCCTGTCTTTCCTGCTAGACATAGGCCTAGGTTCGTAGATGACTTCTTTGACTCCTTTGGTGGTTCTAGGCGCTGCTCGGTTTAGGATTTCGTGAGGAGAGACCGCGGGTAGCATCTAGACAGGGGGAGTACCGACCTTTTGGTAGGTCGATTCGGAGAGGTCTAGGTGGTTCTCGTGTGCGTTATTATGATTTTGCTCCTAACCATTTTACTGCTGCTTCTACTGTTTTGCCTAAGCATCGTGTGACTCAGTACTGGATTCCCAAGTCTTTTATCACTAACCCCAAAGATCGAGGCACGATGTTTCTGCTCGTGCCTTTTGTAGGTCCGTCGTGCGAGGAAGGAGGACATATGGCTTGTTGACTCGGTGCTCTCGACACATGACCGGGATTCTAGATGGTTCTCCTCCTCACACGTGCATCCAAAAATGAATTGATCACATTTGGGGATGCTTCTCTTCGGGACCGTGATAGCTAAGGGCACAAGGTCTTGGCGTCAACAACAAGTTCATGCTCAAGGACGCCGCTTTGGTAAGTAAGCCGAGGTATAATCTGCTACGCTTCTCACCGCTTGATGAGGGTCTAGAGGTGAGATTTAAGAGTTGTGAGTGCAGGTTATAGATTCCTCTGGTGAGCTTGTCTTTGAGATCTCTAGGTTTGAGAGGATCTTTTGTGCCGATTTCCGTGTCTCTTCTCGCTTCTAGCCCTAGGTGTCTTGTAGCCGACTCCCATGATTTAGTGTTGTGGCATCGTAGGCTTGGTCACATAGGCCACCACTTGACTAGAGTCGAGAGCAAGGATTTGATTAGAGGTGCGCTTAGGTCAAGGTCATTAGAGACCTTGTGTGCACACCTCAGAGACATGGTAAGATGGTTTCTGCTTCTCATCCACCTCTTTCCTTAGTGATGACAGATGGACCTGGACAACTTTTGCACTTAGACACTGTTGGTCCTTCTAGAGTTCAGTCAGCCGGTGGGAAATGGTATGTGCTTGTGATTGTGGATGATTACTCCAGGTATTCATGGGTTTATTTTCTGGTTTCTAAGGACGAGGCATTTGGGTTCTTTAGAGAGTTGGTCCTTAGACTTGCTGTTGAGCTTCCTGGAGCGTTGAGAGCCATTAGGAGTGACAATGGGACAGAATTCAAGAATTCTTCCTTTGCCACTTTCTGTTCTGATAGGGGGCTAGAGCACCGCCATCACCTAGAGTTCCCCAGCAGAATGGTGTTGTAGAGAGGAAGAATAGGACCCTTGTAGAGATGGCCAGGACCATGCTAGATGAGCATTCCACACCTAGGAGGTTTTGGGCTGAGGCGATCTCTACTGCTTGTTATATTTCTAATAGGGTTTTCTTGAGATCTGTAATTGGTAAGACTTCTTATGAGCTCAGATTTGGTCATAAGCCCAAAGTTTCTCATTTCAAGATTTTTGGTTGCAAGTGCTTCATTCTTAAACATGGCAACCTTGATAAATTTGAATCTAGATGTTCTGATGGCATATTTCTTGGATATCCTGCTCATTCTCGTGGCTATCGTGTATTTAATTTTGACACTAACAGAATTGTTGAGACTTGCGAAGTCACTTTTGATGAGGCTAGTCCTGGTACTAGACCCGATGCTACAGGTACACAGGTTCCTAATATTCGAGAAAGCATCTTCGTCGACGATGACTCTGAGGATGAGGACCCAATCCATCCTCCAGTCATTTCTGAAAGGGTTGGGGAGCCTGCTTCTACTACACCAGCTTCAGATGAGCAGCCTCTTCCTACCTTCACCGACGATCAGAGTGGCTCTGTTCCTACCTCCACAGCCCATGAGGTAGAGGCCACTTCTGCTCCAGGAGCTCCTCTTCATATTCAAATGACAAAGATCCACCGAAAGCAGATTATTGGGGATATTCATGAGCGAGTCACTCGCTCGAGTTCATTTCTTCCGATTCTCATGCATATTCTTGCTTTTGTTGCTTCTTTTGAACCCCGAGATGTTACTCATGCTCTTTCTGATGCCTCTTGGGTCAATGCCATGCATGAAGAACTTGAAAATTTTGAAAGAAACAAAGTCTGGACCTTAGTTGAACCTCCACCTAATCATAATGTAATTGGAACAAAATGGGTTTTCAAAAATAAGCAAAGTGAAGATGGGTTGGTAGTTCGCAATAAGGCTAGACTTGTAGCACAAGGGTATTCCTAGGTAGAGGGCTTAGACTTTGAGGAGACCTTCGCCTCAGAGCTAGATTGGAAGCCATTCGCATTTTGCTAGCATTTGCGGCATCCAAGGGCTTCAAGCTATTTCAAATGGATGTTAAAAGTGCTTTTCTGAATGGTTTCATAGAAGAAGAGGTCTATGTCAAGCAACCACCTGGTTTTGAAAATCCTAAGTTCCCAAACCATGTTTTTAAACTCTCCAAAGCCTTGTATGGATTGAAGCAAGCCCCTAGAGCTTGGTATGATAGGCTTAAGAGTTTCTTGCTCAAAAATGATTTTAAAATGGGAATAGTTGATAAAACCTTGTTCACTCACAAGCATGGCAATGACTTTTTGATGGTTCAGATTTATGTGGATGACATTATATTCGGTGGTTCCTCTCATGTTTTGGTGTCCAGATTTTCAGATTCTATGAGCAGGGAGTTCGAGATGAGCATGATGGGCGAATTGACCTTTTTCCTTGGTCTTCAAGTCAAGCAACTGAAAGAAGGCACCTTCATTCATCAAAGTAAGTATACAAAGGACCTTCTTCGTAACCGACATGGGAAGTAGTAGACCAATGTCTACTCCCATTGCCACGACCACCGTGGCCGGACCCAGATGAGGATGGAGAGCCCAGGACCGTAAGAGTACCGCAAAGATGATCGGCTCCTCCTCTACCTCACAAAGATCGAGGCCGGACATACAGCTTTGTTGTGTGTCTGCATGCGCTTCGATTTCGAGCTTCCTCGAGCTTCTCATCGCTCAAGCGGTCGTCGATATTCGTGTACCTTCAGACACTCTTGACTTTGGACTTTGGTATTCTTCTTCTTCGCTCTCTCCATTCGCGCTTTTTCTGATGCTGATTTTGCGGGGTGTAGAGTAGATAGGAAGAGTACTTCTGGCACTTGTCATTTCTTAGGCACATCTCTTATCTCTTGGTCATCTAGGAAACAGTCTTCTGTTGCACAGTCCACTGCCGAGGCCGAGTATGTAGCTGCAGCCAGTAGTTGCTCTCAGGTTCTCTGGATCTTATCTACTCAAGGGACTATGGGTTATCTTTGGGTAGTGTTCCTCTTTTCGTGACAACACTTCGCCATTAATATTGCCAAAAACCCAGTGCAACATTCTAGGACTAAGCACATTGATGTTAGATATCATTTCCTTAGAGACCATGTTGAGAAGGGTGATGTTGTGCTTCACTTTATAGAGTCCGAGCAGCAGGTTGCGGATATTTTCACTAAAGCTCTTGATTCTTCTCGTTTTGCTTCTTTGCGGGGAGAGTTGGGGGTTGTTAGTCCTCTTGGCCTGTTTTGAGGGGGAGTTTGCTCTTTTTGCATTCATTTGTATCATAATGCATTTTACAATTCAAGGAACTTGCATTGTAATATAACCTTGTGGAGCTTTGATTATTATCCTTGTATGACTTGATTTCATGTTTTATACCCTGTCATGTCTTGTGCTAGTTTGCTAGACTTCCTTTATGGCTTTTTATGTATAGCCTAGCTTTTGCCATGCTAGCTTTATTATCTGTGAGAAAATTGAATCAAAACATGACTTGTTGGATCTTGTGACTAGTTTTGCTTTAGTGATCCTCTTATGATTCATGCCATGTCATATAGGCTTAATTGAGTCTTGAACTTATTCTGAGTTTTAAACGAGCTATGATAATTCTTAAGTCAAGCAAATGAAAAATGTGCTTTTCTCGTATGAAAAAACCGATCTCACCAATTCTTTCTCATGAGATGACTTGCCATTGCACTAGGCATGAACTCGGGGAGTTTTGGATGACCTGCACTACTCTCTTAAGCTTTTGTTGCTTGGGATGGTCGAGTGAGGCTTGAGATCTAGCACAATGGTAAGAAAACAAATTGAAATTGGTTGAAGCTTAGGAGGCGCTTGTGGATGGCTCCTAGTCCAGACTTGCTTTACTAAGATAAAACCAATCATTTTCAGCAAAGTGCTCAAAGTGCTAAATTCTAAGTGCTTGAACCATTTGATTCAAAACTGAACTCAAAATGCTCAAAATTAACTAAATTCTAGTTTCTGGTCTCCATCTTGCTTATAGACATGGCCTGACTCATTTTTGGATACCTTTAGTTAAACTGTGATCTTGAGCAACTGGTCATGCCTTCAATTCATTTAATCTCAGATCATTGCTATTTTGGCCTTAGCTTTGCGGTACATGTTTTGCCATACTTGCTTATAGCTTCTTCACATAATATGGCTTGGTGTAATACTTGTACAGTCTTCATGGATAATCTTCATGGCTCCTTTTGCTTTAATTACAAACAAACAAACAAAAAAATTAAAAAAAATGAAAAATTATAAAAATTACAGCCATTCCATTACTTTCATGCTCTATCTTCTTCCATGCACCTTGATGAATTCATTGTCAAAGGGGGAGAAAGATTGGTAAAAATGTTGTTTTAGAGCTTTTTGGAGTCATAGGGTTTTTATTGATCATAGTGAGTGGGATCATTTCTATTGCATTCTTTTGTTCTTATTTGCCTTTTCTGAAGTTGATTTGCAATTCTTGAAGACTCACAATGATCAAAGGTCATTTCGAACAATTGTTCTTTCATATGGACCTTAAGTGAGATTTTGACCCGTTTCTGGAAAATGAAGCTTTCTTGCCTTCTTTTGCCGTATCTCACTTGCTGATACTATTCTGGAGCTAGCTTGGTCATTTCCTTTGCTTTTTCTTGCATTTGGACCAAGTTGTGCCTTTGAACGAAAACGTCGAGTTTTTACTTTTTCAAACCTCAAATTTTGCATTTGTGGGAATTTGCCAATGTGTTCATCAAGGGGGAGATTGTGGATATCATGGGGATATGCTCACGATCTTTATGTGATGGTACAATTGGCAATAGCTCTTTGGGTTTGTCGAAACGATCGCTTTTCGGTTTTGTTGAAATCTGCTTTCAAAGAAGTGTCGGGATAATCGGTAGTACCTACAGTGTAATGCGCAGTACTACCGCTGATCTTATAGTACCGCTTGTGTTTGACGGTAGTACCATTGGTCGGTATTACCGCAAGCAAAGCGGTATGGTTTTTCCGAACAAGTGTTTTTGGAAGTTTTGGATTTCCTTGAGGCGCGATGCGATCAAGAAGTATGGAGTCTTGATTATCATGATCTTGATAATCTACCGCCATAACATGACTGAGAGTACCGATTTGGTTTCGAGTTTCGCTTAGCTTGGAGATTTGTTTTTGGGTTATGTCATTTCCATGTTTGTTAATGCATATATGTTGCACATTGCATGTTTTGAGCTAACGTGGGTCAAGTTGTGAAGAACTTGTTCCGGAGACGATTTCTTGGTCTATTGTTGTCTGGGTGGCTTGCGTGTCAATGACGGTCAACGGCGAGGAGGATCGGGACTAAGCTTGGAGAGCCGAGGTCCGAAACGATCATGGATGCCGGTGAGGTCGGTGACTCAAGCATGGCACTGAATGGACAAGGTGGATCGAACCGCGCTTCGATCTGTTGGTTGGATCAAGCGGCGAGGGTCGGTGCAAGTGCCTTGGAGGTTCGATGGGATTCGGACGGAGAGACTTGCCGACATGATGAGAGCCGTTGATCAACCTACACGTATGCGGCAAAGCGATTGCTTCGACAGATTGGACTCGGTCCATGGAGAAGGATCGAGAAGGGTATTTTGGTAATTTCACCAAATACCACCTTGGTGACCTAATACCAACCCACGGCGCAAGACGGTGCGCCAAGAAGTGGTTTAGGTCAAGAAAAGTGAAGACGGCGCTTTAAAATGCGTGCGTGTGTGTCCTGCTTGTTATTGGGCCTAACGGGAGCCCATTAGGGTTAAGTCTTCTAGAAGCTCTAGGCCTCATATAAATAGAGAGGGTGTTGTTCACAAAGACCTAAGGCACTTCATTTGAAAACCCTAGTTTGGTTTTTAGGGTTTAGGGAAGAAAAGAGAGGCATAGGCTCTAGAGAGATGGATTGATGTGTATGCTCTTGGATGGAGCTCTTGTCCTCTGAGGGAGTGGTCAGAACCAAAGAACATCATGAATCAATCTATGGATGTTCCTCCAAAGATGAGCTCCCTCTTGTGTTCTTCCTTCTCTTTTGATGATTTTGGGTGCTTCCTTGATCCATTGGTTTTGGTTGTTCTTGTGCACTCTTACTCCTTGCTGTGACATGTGGGAACGTATCTAAGGTCACCTAGATCATCATTCTCCCACGAGCAAGAGTTGGATCAAGTTTTTCGTTTTGCTCGGCTTCTTTGCCCTTCTTAGGTAAAACTGAAAAGATCGAAACTTTGACGTAGATCTGGACGATCGCCACTTGGAATAGGTTCCTAATACCCATAGGAAGGTGTGTTCCAAATTTGGTGGAGTTTGGCCTTACGGTTTAAAAGTTACGTCGATTTTCGATTTTGTTTTCAGTCGCTTACATTCATCGTCAGACAATCGGTAGTACCGCACTTTTGCTCGAGGTAGTACTGCGCGGTAGTATCAAGACATTTGCTCATGTAGTACGCGATGCGATAGTACCAAGACTTACAACAATGATAGTACCTTTGTCCCCGATTTTTCGAGATTTCTTCAGGAGTTTGTCGCTATGCTTTGAGGGTTTTGGAGTGGATTCATTCAAGTCTTCCACTCGTGCTTAAGCATTCATCTTCATAGCTCTCATAGCTATTGGAGTGATTTGCATTTGAGAATTGAATCCATTATCTTTGCAAAAATAAATTGGTGCTCCTATTCACCCCCTCTAGTCGCCTTTCCGTCCTACAATTGGTATCGAGTCCTGTTAGCTCTTCTCATAGATCTTAACCGGTCTTTGAAGCCATGGCGATCGACAAGTATTCACTCAAACCTCATATTTTCGATGGAGTTGATTTTGCTTCTTTCGAAGGCTCGCATGCAAGCCTACATCGAGGCTCAAGGGCGCGCTTATTTGGCTTAAGGTCAAAATCCATATGTCGTGCTTGGCCGATGACGATGTGATCACTCCGCACATTGAGGCTAACAAACAAAGCTCGCAACTTCTTGATCCAAGGTCTTAGTCGATCCGAGTTTGAGCGTGTGGCTCATTTGAGGTCCGCTCACGAGATCTGGAGAACTCTCTGTGACTACCACGAGGGCTCGACTGCGATCAAGGAAGTGAGACAGAACCAGCTCAAGAAAGAATACTCAAAGATTGAGCAAAGACCTGGTGAGTCTTTAGATGAGCTGTGGGGGAGGTTCTCCAAGATTCTCCATGATCTTCGCGCTGTTGATCTTGTTTTCACTGAGTCTGAGAATGCACGCCAGCTTCTAGGTGCTCTTGATGTGAAGGTCTGGGGGATGAAGATCACATCTATCAATGACAACACTGTCATGAGTGAGCTTACCATGGATAAGCTCTACTCGAGGTTGAAGACGCATGAGATTGACTTTATCTCGCGTCTCCCCAAGACAGAGTCGATGGCTTTGGTGGTCGACCCATCGAAGGGTAGCTCGACTGATTCCTTTGATTTTGGCTCATCTGGTTTTTCTTTGTCAGCTTTACATTCTTTGAGCGATGAGCAGTTAGAGAAGCTACCTGAAGATGATTTAGCCCTCCTATCCACCAAATTCTCGAGAGTTTATAACAAAGTGAGGAACAGGAGGAGAGGTGGCCCTGTCACTTGTTTCGAGTGTGGTGAGCCTAACCACATTCGCTCCAAGTGCCCCAAGCTGAAGGGCAAGGAGGAGAAGGACTCTCGGAGGCGTCATCAAGCCAAAGACAAGAAAGGCAAGAAGCCAAACTATCGCAAGTTCGTTAGCCAAGTCCTTACCGCTCTTGAGAATGTTAACATGAGCGATGTGGACTCGGAGACGGAGGACGCATTTACGATGACTCTCATGGCAAGAAGAAGGCCCAGACTTCACCGGCATGTGCTTCATGGCTAGCGACGACCATGACGTCGACTCCAACGACGCATTTACCTTTTCAATGATCCCGATGAGGTATGTCCTCACCGCCGGATGAAACGTGCTTTGGTCATTTCGAACGAAAATTAGATAAGCAAGCTAGAATGCTTAAGAATCGTGACATCATGATTGATAACTTGAAACTAGAAGTTGCTACACTCAAATCGATTAGTCCTCAAGATGTTTGTGATGCTTGTTCGGAATGTATGATGAATTGGTAACTCTAAGACTTGCTCATTCCTCTGTTACAAATCAATTGAAAGATGCTCGATGAACTAGAAACTCTCAAGTCTAGTCCTGCTTGCATGAATGCCATTGCTTTAGATGTGACTCTTCGTTGATGCTATCCCTTTGCCTTGTTCAAATTGTGCTTTGCTTGAACTAAAATTGATAGTGCTACAAAAGAACTGAGTAAATTTGATGCTAGTCACACTGCTCTCATTGTGAGAAAAATAAGATTAAAATGAAGGAGATGTCGGAAATGATTACAGACTCTAAAAGCGCTTCATGTGAAAACTGTGTTAAACTCACACTTGAGAATGATGCTTTAAACAAGACACTAGAAGAAAAGGCTAAAATTGAACAATCCATGTCCATGACCTGCTTCAAAGAAAATTGTTGATTTTGATTCTTGTACTCTTTGTATTGAACTTGGGCATAATGTAGATAAGATACAAGAAGCTTTTAGAGTTAAGTTCAAAGAGCAGTTGGATAAGATTAGGGATAACTATTGTGTGTCTTGTGAGGCTTTGAAAGCTGAGGTAGTTCATTATAAGGAAAAATCTGATAGGGCTAGCAAGTCAAATAAGTGTGCTTCTTGTTATGAACTAGCCAAACAAAATGACTACCTTAAAGAGACACTTGAGAGATTTATTGGTGGGAAGAAGAACCTCAACATGATTCTAGACAAATCTAAGGTGAGTGTGAATAATAGAGGCCTAGGATTTGATTCCCTAGAGCATACCAAGAACCATCCACCTAAGGTTGTTAGAGTTGTTGAGAGTGGCCTGTTTGAGGTAGAACCCCCTAATCCATCCAAGATAGTCTTTAAATCTGCTGGTTTTGCCCAAACCACTTCTAGCAAGATAGGTGCTTCTACTTCATCAGGTCAGACCCCTCAAAAGGTCAAGTACCATTGCACCTTCTGCAAGAAGAATGGCCACATTGTTGAGTTCTGCTTCCGTAGAGCCAAGATTGAGAGGAAGGAGAGGATGAGTACCTTGAGAACCATTAGAGGAGTTCCTTCACCTGCTGTTGTCTCTAGAGCTAGGCGACTGCCTTTCTGCTAGACATAGGCCTAGGTTCAGTAGATGACTTCTTTGACTCCTTTGGTGGTTCTAGGCGGCTTACGGTTTAGGATTTCGTGAGGAGAGACCATGGGTAGCATCTAGATAGGGGAGTACCGACCTTTTGGTAGGTCGATTCGAGAGGTCTAGGTGGTTCTCGTGTGCGTTATTATGATTTTGCTCCTAACCATTTTATCTTTGCTTCTCTGCTTTTGCCTAAGCATCGTGTGACTCAAGATCGATTCCCAAGTCTTTTATCACTAACCCCAAGATCGAGGCACGATGTTTCTGCTTCGTGCCTTTGTAGGTCCGTCGTGCGAGGAAGGAGGACATATGGCTTGTTGACTCGGGTGCTCTCGACACATGACCGGGATTCTAGATGGTTCTCCTCCCTCACACGTGCATCCGGCAATGAATTGATCACATTTGGGGATGCTTCTACTGGGACCGTGATAGCCAAGGGCACAGTGCGCGTCAACAACAAGTTCATGCTCAAGGACGTCGCTTTGGTAAGTAAGCTGAGGTATAATCTGCTCTGTTTCTCAGCTGCTTGATGAGGGTCTAGAGGTGAGATTTAAGAGTTGTGAGTGCAGGTTATAGATTCCTCTGGTGAGCTTGTCTTTGAGATCTCTAGGTTTGAGAGGATCTTTTGTGCTGATTTCCGTGTCTCTTCTGCTTCTAGCCCTAGGTGTCTTGTAGCTTCTGACTCCCATGATTTAGTGTTGTGGCATCGTAGGCTTGGTCACATAGGCTTCGACCACTTGACTAGAGTCAGAGCAAGGATTTGATTAGAGGTCCGCTTAGGTCAAGGTCATTAGAGACCTTGTGTGCACACCTCAGAGACATGGTAAGATGGTTTCGCTTCTCATCCACCTCTTTCCTTAGTGATGACAGATGGACTGGACAACTTTTGCACTTAGACACCGCTGGTCCTTCTAGAGTTCATCGGTGGGTGGGAAATGGTATGTGCTTGTGATTGTGGATGATTACTCCGGTATTCATGGGTTTATTTTCCGGTTTCTAAGGACGAGGCATTTGGGTTCTTTAGAGAGTTGGTCCTTAGACTTGCTTTGTTGAGCTTCTGGAGCGTTGAGAGCCATTAGGAGTGACAATGGGACAGAATTCAAGAATTCTTCCTTTGCCACTTTCTTACGATAGGGGCTAGAGCACCGCCATCACCTAGAGTTCCCAATGAGAATGGTGTTGTAGAGAGGAAGAATAGGACCCTTGTAGAGATGGCGGTGACCATGCTAGATGAGCATTCCACACCTAGGAGGTTTTAATGAGGCGATCTCTACCGCTTGTTATATTTCTAATAGGGTTTTCTTGAGATCTGTAATTGGTAAGACTTCTTATGAGCTCAGATTTGGTCATAAGCCCAAAGTTTCTCATTTCAAGATTTTTGGTTGCAAGTGCTTCATTCTTAAACATGGCAACCTTGATAAATTTGAATCTAGATGTTCTGATGGCATATTTCTTGGATATCCTGCTCATTCTCGTGGCTATCGTGTATTTAATTTTGACACTAACAAAATTGTTGAGACTTGCGAAGTCACTTTTGATGAGGCTAGTCCTGGTACTAGACCCGATGCTGCAGGTACACAGGTTCCTGATATTCGAGAAAGCATCTTCGTCGACGATGACTCTGAGGATGAGGACCCAATCCATCCTCCACCATTTACGAAAGGGTTGGGGAGCCAGCTTCTACTACACCAGCTTCAGATGAGCAGCCTCTTCCTACCTTCACCGACGATCAGAGTGGCTCTGTTCCTACCTCCACAGCCCATGAGGTAGAGGCCACTTCTGCTCCAGGAGCTCCTCTTCATATTCAGCGACAGCATCCACCTGAGCAGATTATTGGGGATATTCATGAGCGAGTCACTCGCTCCAGGTTCATTTCTTCTGATTCTCATGCATATTCTGCTTTTGTTGCTTCTTTTGAACCCCGAGATGTTACTCATGCTCTTTCTGATGCCTCTTGGGTCAATGCCATGCATGAAGAACTTGAAAATTTTGAAAGAAACAAAGTCTGGACCTTAGTTGAACCTCCACCTAATCATAATGTAATTGGAACAAAATGGGTTTTCAAAAATAAGCAAAGTGAAGATGGGTTGGTAGTTCGCAATAAGGCTAGACTTGTAGCACAAGGGTATTCCTAGGTAGAGGGCTTAGACTTTGAGGAGACCTTCGCCTCAGAGCTAGATTGGAAGCCATTCGCATTTTGCTAGCATTTATGGCATCCAAGGGCTTCAAGCTATTTCAAATGGATGTTAAAAGTGCTTTTCTGAATGGTTTCATAGAAGAAGAGGTCTATGTCAAGCAACCACCGGTTTTGAAAATCCTAAGTTCCCAAACCATGTTTTTAAACTCTCCAAAGCCTTGTATGGATTGAAGCAAGCCCCTAGAGCTTGGTATGATAGGCTTAAGAGTTTCTTGCTCAAAAATGATTTTAAAATGGGAATAGTTGATAAAACCTTGTTCACTCACAAGCATGGCAATGACTTTTGATGGTTCAGATTTATGTGGATGACATTATATTCGTGGTTCCTCTCATGTTTTGGTGTCCAGATTTCAGATTCTATGAGCAGGAGTTCGAGATGAGCATGATGGGCGAATTGACCTTTTCCTTGGTCTTCAAGTCAAGCAACCGAAAGAAGGCACCTTCATTCATCAAAGTAAGTATACAAAGGACCTTCTTCGTAACCGACATGGGAAGTAGTAGACCAATGTCTACTCCCATTGCCACGACCACCGTGGCCGGACCCAGATGAGGATGGAGAGCCTGGGACCGTAAGAGTACCGCAAATGATCGGCTCCCTCCTCTACCTCACAAAGATCGAGGCCGACATACAGCTTTGTCAGGTGTCTGTGCGCCGATTTCGAGCTTCCTCGAGCTTCTCATCGTCAAGCGGTCGGCGCGATATTCGTGTACCTTCGTGACACTCTTGACTTTGGACTTTGGTATTCTTCTTCTTCTCTCTCTCCATTCGCGCTTTTTCTCGATGCTGATTTTATGGGTGTAGAGTAGATAGGAAGAGTACTTCCGCACTTGTCATTTCTTAGGCACATCTCTTATCTCTTGGTCATCTAGGAAACAGTCTTACATTGCCATCGCCGAGGCCGAGTATGTAGTCAGCAGACCAAGAGTTGCTCTCGTGTTCTCTGGATCTTATCTACTCAAGGGGACTATGGGTTGTCTTTGGGTAGTGTTCTCTTTTCTGTGACAACACTTCGCCATTAATATTGCCAAAACCCAAGGCAACATTCTAGGACTAAGCACATTGATGTTAGATATCATTTCCTTAGAGACCATGTTGAGAAGGGTGATGTTGTGCTTCACTTTATAGAGTCCGAGCAAAGAAGTTGCGGATATTTTCACTAAAGCTCTTGATTCTTCTCGTTTTGCTTCTTTGCGGGGGAGAGTTGGGGTTGTTAGTCCTCTTGGCCTGTTTTGAGGGGAGTTTGCTCTTTTGCATTCATTTGTATCATAATGCATTTTACAATTCAAAACTTGCATTGTAATATAACCTTGTGGAGCTTTGATTATTATCCTTGTATGACTTGATTTCATGTTTTATACCTGTCATGTCTTGTGCTAGTTTGCTAGACTTCCTTTATGGCTTTTTATGTATAGCCTAGCTTTTGCCATGCTAGCTTTATTATCTGTGAGAAAATTGAATCAAAACATGACTTGTTGGATCTTGTGACTAGTTTTGCTTTAGTGATCCTCTTATGATTCATGCCATGTCATATAGGCTTAATTGAGTCTTGAACTTATTCTGAGTTTTAAATCGAGCTATGATAATTCTTAAGTCAAGCAAATGAAAAATGTGCTTTTATGGCGAAAAAACTGATCTCACCAATTCTTTCTCATGAGACGCTTGCCATTGCACTAGGCATGAACTCAGGGGGAGTTTTGGATGACCCAGACCACTCTCTTAAGCTTTTGTTGCTTGGGATGGTCGTAGTGAGGCTTGAGATCTAGCACAATGGTAAGAAAACAAATTGGAAATTGGTTGAAGCTTAGGAGGCGATTGTGGATGGCTCCTAGTCCAGACTTGCTTTACTAAGATAAAACCAATCATTTTCAAAGAAAGTGCTCAAAGTGCTAAATTCTAAGTGCTTGAACCATTTGATTCAAAACTGAACTCAAAATGCTCAAAATTAACTAAATTCTAGTTTCTGGTCTCCATCTTGCTTATAGACATGGCCTGACTCATTTTTGGATACCTTTAGTTAAACTGTGATCTTGAGCAACTGGTCATGCCTTCAATTCATTTAATCTCAGATCATTGCTATTTTGGCCTTAGCTTTGCGGTACATGTTTTGCCATACTTGCTTATAGCTTCTTCACATAATATGGCTTGGTGTAATACTTGTACAGTCTTCATGGATAATCTTCATGGCTCCTTTTGCTTTAATTACAAACAAACAAACAAAAAAATTAAAAAAAATGAAAAATTATAAAAATTACAGCCATTCCATTACTTTCATGCTCTATCTTCTTCCATGCACCTTGATGAATTCATTGTCAAAGGGGGAGAAAGATTGGTAAAAATGTTGTTTTAGAGCTTTTTGGAGTCATAGGGTTTTTATTGATCATAGTGAGTGGGATCATTTCTATTGCATTCTTTTGTTCTTATTTGCCTTTTCTGAAGTTGATTTGCAATTCTTGAAGACTCACAATGATCAAAGGTCATTTCAACAATTGTTCTTTCATATGGACCTTAAGTGAGATTTTGACCCGCTTTCGAAAATGAAGCTTTCTTGCCTTCTTTTGTCAGATCTCACTTGTCGATACTATTCTCGAGCTAGCTTGGTCATTTCCTTTGCTTTTTCTTGCATTTGGACCAAGTTGTGCCTTTGAACAAAACGCCGAGTTTTTACTTTTTCAAACCTCAAATTTTGCATTTAGGGAATTTGCCAATGTGTTCATCAAGGGGAGATTGTGGATATCATGGGGATATGCTCACGATCTTTATGTGATGGTACAATTGGCAATAGCTCTTTGGGTTTGTCGAAACGATCGTTTTCGGTTTTGTTGAAATCTGTTTTCGTGTCGGGATAATCGGTAGTACTGCGTGTGTATCTTGCGGTATTACTGCTGATGCTTAGTACCGGCTTGTGTTTGACGTAGTAGTACCGCTGGTCGGTATTACCGCAAGCAAAGTGGTATGGTTTTTCCGAACAAGTGTTTTTGGAAGTTTTGGATTTCCTTGAGGAGCATAAGACGATCAAGAAGTCTTGATGCTACATTATCATTGAGGCGTCTAGTACCGCCATAACATGACGAGAGTACCGATTTGGTTTCGAGTTTCGCTTAGCTTGGAGATTTGTTTTTGGGTTATGTCATTTCCATGTTTGTTAATGCATATATGTTGCACATTGCATGTTTTGAGCTAACGTGGGTCAAGTTGTGAAGAACTTGTTCCGGAGACGATTTCTTGGTCTATTGTCGTGCGTGTGGCTTGCGTGTCAACGACGGTCAATCGGCGAGGAGGATCGGGACTAAGCTTGGAGAGCCGAGGTCCGAACGATCATGGATGCCGGTGAGGTCGGTGACTCAAGCATGGCATGTATGGACAAGGTGGATCGAACCGCGATTCGATGTACCGGTTGGATCAAGCGGCGCGGGGGTCGGTGCAAGTGCCTTGGAGGTTCCGATGGGATTCGGACGGGAGAGACTTGCCGACATGATGAGAGCCGTTGATCAACCTACACGTGGCGAAGCAGGCGATTGCTTCGACAGGATTGGACTCGGTCCATGGAGAAGGATCGAGAAGGGGTATTTTGGTAATTTCACCAAATACCACCTTGGTGACCTAATACCAACCCACGGCGCAAGACGGTGCGTCAAGAAGTGGTTTAGGTCAAGAAAAGTGAAGACGGCGCTTTAAAATGCGTATGCGTGTGTGTGTCCTGCTTGTTATTGGGCCTAACGGGAGCCCATTAGGGTTAAGTCTTCTAGAAGCTCTAGGCCTCATATAAAGAGAGGGTGCTGTTCACAGCAGCCTAAGGCACTTCATTTGAAAACCCTAGTTTGGTTTTTAGGGTTTAGGGAAGAAAAGAGAGGCATAGGCTCTAGAGAGATGGATTGATGTGTATGCTCTTGGATGGAGCTCTTGTCCTCCTGAGGGAGTGGTCAGAACCAAAGAACATCATGAATCAATCTATGGATGTTCCTCCAAAGATGAGCTCCCTCTTGTGTTCTTCCTTCTCTTTTGATGATTTTGGGTGCTTCCTTGATCCATTGGTTTTTGGTTGTTCTTGTGCACTCTTACTCCTTGCTGTGACATGTGGGAACGTATCTAAGGTCACCTAGATCATCATTCTCCCACGAGCAAGAGTTGGATCAAGTTTTTCGTTTTGCTCGCTTCTTTGCCCTTCTTAGGTAAAACTGAAAAAGATCGAAACTTTGACGAGATCTGGACGATCGCCACTTGGAATAGGTTCCTAATACCCATAGGAAGGTGTGTTCCAAATTTGGTGGAGTTTGGCCTTACAGCTTTAAAAAGTTACGCCGATTTTCGATTTTGTTTTCAGTCAAGCTTCTGCTTCATCGTCAGACAATCGGTAGTACCGCACTTTTGCTCGAGGTAGTACTGCTGATCGGTAGTATCAAGACATTTGCTCGCGGTAGTACTCATGATGCGGTAGTACCAAGACTTACAACAATGATAGTACCTTTGTCCCCGATTTTTCGTGATTTCTTCAGGAGTTTGTCGCTATGCTTTGAGGGTTTTGGAGTGGATTCATTCAAGTCTTCCACTGTGCTTAAGCATTCATCTTCATAGCTCTCATAGCTATTGGAGTGATTTGCGATTTGAGAATTGAATCCATTATCTTTGCAAAAATAAATTGGTGCTCCTATTCACCCCCCCTCTAGTCGCCTTTCCGGTCCTACATAGGTAAACCGTAATATGGTGAGTGGCGTGCCCCATATTCATATATGTACTCCATTTTTTTTTGGGTAAATGAACCTAGAGTATAGTTTATTTTGCTGGTTTAGCACATTTTTTAAGCGTAATAGTAAAAATAGCTCTCAAAGGCGAAATGGCAAAAATAGCACCCAATCAACGGCAAGTGGCCTGTCGCACACCCAGATCGCGGCACGTCACCTACGGCTAATCCAGCTCGCGACAGGTGCCGTGCATAGGCGACTTGCTCGACCTGAGTGCGCAACAGGCCGCTTGTTGCCAAATAACACGCTGCCACGTGTCCTAGCCCCCTCCCCCCACGTGTCGCGGTGTTTTCGTGTGCTATTTTTGCTATTTTCGCATAGAAAACGTACAAAATGAGCCAAAAAACTCCGTGGAGCAACCTAGACACTAGTAGCACCCGTGATCTTCCCAATTAATTCTCTCTTATATCCAGCTTTTATGAGCTACAGTATCATTTCTTGTGCTGTTATCGCTCAAACACGTAGGACTAGTATTTTGCTTTTCAAATTGTCCTGGCTAGCTCTTCAATGTAAAGTAGGGTTTTTCTTTGTTTACAGACGCCCGTGGGTTTGCTAACTCACGGACACCCCTCAAAGGCGTTGGCCATTCGATCTGCGTGTCCGCGTGCGGGGAGGCATCCGTGAGCCCACTTGCTTCCTCCCGCACCTGTTCCTCTTTCCCACTCCTCCAGCACCCACCCAATCCGGCGCCGCCGCCGCGCTCTTTCCCCATTCCCCTTCGCTTCCTTCTCTTATTTGTTTGGGTGTGTATATGTGGTTTGGTTGGTAGCACACAAAAATCAAGCTTTCAGGCGATTATGTTGCAGTGAAAAATAGCGTACTCCCTCCGTTTCTTTTTAAAAGGCATACTTTGGCCACGCATAGAGATTAAAAAAAGTAGTAAAATTAAGCCGCACGCACGCCTTACATTCTGGAACAAAACTGAAAAGGTATTTTTGAAAGGGAGGGAGTATTAAGTTTGCGGTGTGTAGCCAACCTCCATCCAACGGTACAAAAGATGCTGCATGCATGGACTCGTCAGGATGAGCCCCATCCAGGCATGCAACCAACGAGGCGTCAGGGCCGATATCCTTGCACGGTAGAGCTCCAGCAAACGGGGGTCCAGATTTTAATTAACCTGCAGATGAAGAAGCCCTAGAGATTAATTCCTGCCGGATATCTCTATCATCTATCAAGGCATGTACAACAGCTTATTTCTTAGGGTTATCTTTAAATGCTCTAACTCATTTACAAACAACATTTCTAATAATTTATCTATAAAATCATCCATTTTCAACACAACTTCTCTCCTTACACACTCACCATTTACGATAGTTTGCGTATCCAGCTTGTCTCTTATATAAGAAATGATATATTCTCTTTTTATATTATTTTTTCTCTAACTAGATTTTTGAATGATATAACAGTTAAAAGACACTGAAGTAACCACTATTAAAGATGCCGGCTGCCCTCTATCTACCGCGCATGTACCTGCTGTGCCGAGACACGCATGCGCATGCAACCCGAGCCTGGGGCAGACCCACGAGAGGCCCGGCAGGCAGGTAGTTATTGCGAGCCCCCACCGACGCATGATAGTGGCCGCAGCAGGGGCAGCATCTCAAAGCATGCACTTTGCTAGTAGTACTGCTGCCTCGTCGACGAATTTGCTGCGAAAAGGAGGTCACGAAACCAAGGAAATATATAGAGGAGGGAAATGATTATGATATATGCAATGTTATCGTGTGTTCAAACTAAGGAGAATACTTCCTCCGGTTACAAAGGAGAGTGGTGTTTTGCATATCGGCGCAATCTCTAAAATACAATTTTGATCACTAATTTATATTATGATATATTAATAAAGCATAATAAAATTATAATGCTACGAAAATAGTTTTTGAGACAAATCTACGCATATTATTTTCACATATCTACTCTAAATATTCATTGAAATATAAATAGTTATTTACAAAGTTTGACTATATGCATACAAAACGTTACTTTTTGCGACCCGAGAAAGTAGGTAGTGAGAGTGTTTACACCTAATTAATTATGTCAAAAAATGATGAAGGGAGAGGGACTTTTTTGACCGGAGGAAGTAGTTAGTGGGATTGTTTACACCTAATTAATGATGTCTAAAAAATGATGAAGAGAGAGGGACGACAAATAATGTTATTGGGTGATTGGACTCTAAACGGTGAAGTGAGAAGGAAAAACCATAAAATTTGTTTAAAACGCCCTCATGTTTTGAAATGGATGGAGCGCGAGAGTCCTTATATATGCATGGGCCAGCTAGAAGTTTCCTTTATTATATATGTAGAACGCCCTATATAAATCAACAACATGAAGAAAAAAAAGAGGCCCTATATATTTTCAACGGAGGGAGCATTTTCTTTTCCCGAGGACTGCTAGCTGAAAGGTTCCGCAGGGGAGAGCGTGAATAGACCGGTGGGCATTAAGCTAGCAGGTGTTGGTGCTCTCTGCATGGAGAGCTCCCCCACCCACCACCGGCATGACAGTTGCCATGATGAGTCCACCACCCATGGAAGCATGCAGGACGCAGCCATTAACCCAACCACCTGCCTTTATCATGCTCGTCATGCACGCACGGCAGTCACTTCAATTCCCTGCCTGCCTCGCCCTGACCTCTCTGCCCCCCTCGATTATCTGTTCTCTATTCGTTTCTTTTTGAGTGGATCTGACTGTAGAGGACAAAAAATTAGGACCCTTCAAATTTTGTAAGAATGAAAAAAGGCTTGCGAGGTTGATGTTTTATTTGCTTCGATTTCTGTGTCCTAAACGCAATAAGAGCCAGTAATTGATCTTGATTAATTGGATGGATACCTCACGTCATTTCGGAAGAAAGTGTCCACTGCTAGAGGTTTATGTGCCACTACAACATATTTGGTTTTCAATGATACAAACGTTTGTGACAATGATTGTAATTGTCATAGTCACAAACTATGACCATCTTAGCGTATCGTCACAAAGTTCGATAGGCGCCTAGCTCACGTCTTAGCAAGTCTACGATGATACCTCATAAACCGCGACGAAACATGAATACTACTCCCTTCGTTTCGCTATATTTGTTCATGACGTTAGGAGTACCTGTTTTAATATATTTGTCTATTGTGAGAATCTAGAATGTAGTTATTGCAATTTTAGTCTACGATGATACCTCATAAACCGCGACGAAACATGAATACTACTCCCTTCGTTTCACTATATTTGTTCATGACGTTAGCAGTACCTGTTTTAATATATTTGTCTATTGTGAGAATCTAGAATGTAGTTATTGCAATTTTTTCTCTTTACTCTTACTTAAATGTTTTGGAAGAGATTAAGTGGTTACGGTATATCATTTAATAGAGGTATATATGATCATTTCTCATTAAATATTTATTAGATTTAGTGCTTCCTTAATCTATACGTATGGTGGGCTGTGAGAGAAAGTATCTGTCGTGGAAACTCTCGGAGGAAGAGGCGCAACAACCCATGAGCAGTTACCAAGCTAAACCTTTTTTCTCTGATGAACTGCTTTTCGTCGTCGTTAGAATCCATTGGAAGCTGTTTAACTGTGTAACCGAGGAGCACTACAATATACATGGCAATTATGGTTTTTTTTGTCACTAAAACTTTATAAACAATTATGTTTATAAATTATTCGTCACAACGGACATAATATTGTATGACGTATTCGTAGTGTTTGTCACGGAAGTCAAACAACGATTAATTTAATTGTACCAAAAAAATATGCTAGCACTCTAATTTGTAGCTAATTTGAATATTTATTTATTTTTAAATGGACTAGTTTTGCTGGGCATTTTGATTTTTTTTTTGAAATGGACTAGTTTTGCTGGGCATGGTCTAATTTTCATCTGTACGGACTTTTTACTATTTTTGTGTGGTATAAGTGAGAAGAGATATATCTGCATCGGAGTAAGATGTCATGTGTGTGGCTATTAACTCATTAATTCAACTACGACGATGCGTCTACCAGAGTTTGGAGCTTATAAATGTTTAATGCTTTGTCTTTCAATAAAAAATAAAACCTACTAGAAGTTTTTTATTCTTATTACTCCGATACTAAGGGCATATACAATGGTACAGACAATGGGTGTCTATATCAGTCATCCATGTCACCTATAGACAGCACTAAAGACGACTCATATAATAAGTTGTCTGTTAAGTTGTCTATATGAGATCCTACATTCTTTTAGTTTTTGCTTGGAAAAAATATTTGTTATAGACAACAACTCATACAATGGTGTTTTGTGTTGTCTATAAAAGTTTTATAGACTGTCTGTTGCATGCTAGACGGCTTCATTCTCTCTTCTTGTTCTCTCTCATCCACGTCATTAAAAATCTTACATGGCAAAGATTATAGACTGCTGATGTCACTCACTGTACATACCCTAAGACTGTACAGTTTGTGTACAGTAGCCACTTCAACCATATAATGGATTGGTGAATCTTAATTAGTTAAATGCATCGCACGTGCTCCAATATAAAATTTTGAGTACTGATTGGTATTATATTAATTCCATGTTTAGATATATATTATACAAATTATATATATTCCAAAAATACAACAGTCCATGACACATCTGTCATTAAAAGATTAACTAACCATGACGATTTATGTATTTTCTTCACCAAAAGTTTTGGCGGACTTAAAAATTTTGGGCAGGCTTTTCAAATTTCACTACCAGAAACCCGTATTTTCCCGAGTGCCCAAAACACTCGGGAAAGTCCCCGAAACACTCGGGAACATAGCTCCCGAAGGCCGACCATCGGGAAAAACCACTCGGGATAGATTAGTCGGGATTCAAACTGATTTCCCGAGTGTTCCAGAGATTTACACTCGGGAAATTTAAGTTTCCCGAGTGTTTGGTGTTACACTCGGAAAACCTAAAACACTCGGGAAACTAGTCCACACGACGGGTTTCCCCACCGTAATGGAATACTTTCCCAAGTGTATGTCGACCAATGGCACTCAGGAAGAGTATATTTTTCCCAAGTGTTTTAGTCTTGAACACTCGGTGAAATTGGAGTGACAGTGTTGGGAAAGGATGGCCACGTGGCTATATTTCCCGAGTGTTTTTGTCCTAAACACTCGGGAAACAATTTTGTTTGTGCCGAGTGTCACCCGAGTGCAAACACTCAGGAAATAGCCACGTGGCCATCCTTTCCTAACGCCGTCACTCAAATTTCCCCAAGTGTTTAGGACCTCGAACACTCGGGATATTTAATTTCTTTCCGTGTGTGTGTCAAGGAAGGCACTCAGAGTTATTATATATATATATATATATATATATATATATATATATATATATATATATATATATATATATATATATATATATATATATATATATATATATACATCCACAACATTTGAGTGTTCAAATTTGAAAATCTAGGCATAAAGCATAATACATATAACAGTTCCAAGTACTAATTTCATTACATATATAATCATTTTCTTGGAAAACAGGATGTTGCATTCACATTCAATTGCTCCAGCTTCTCAATCTGAGCAACACATTCTAGCTTCGGCAAGAGATGTCGTAGCGTCAGAGTACGATTCAATTGGAACTTCTGTAATACGAAATACGAGGATTCATCAGCAATCAATAGGGAATTGAGGATATATATAAGGCAGAACAAAATAGCAGAGTCCAACAAAGGTTGCTCATCAATAGTCTGTAACCAAGAAACATCATGCTTGCATTGACATGATCATCCATATTGTCACTAGAATGCATAAAGACCCAAATAATAAGCAAAACATGCATAAAAACAAGTACATTGACAACTTTATTGCATCCAACATTTTCATACGACAGGTGGTACATCAAGCGATACATCCTGCACCCAAGCCCCACAGCTTGACATTCCTGGTCGCAAGTTGATTTTCTTACTTGAGTTAGAGCTAGGTTATCCCAGCCTCAATTAGGTTCCAATCAAATTGGCACCAAATCGCAAGACTAGGGGCTTAAGTGACATAACTGTGCGAGTTCAAGGACCTAACAGAGCAAACTACAAGTTTATGACTTAATTGATACAGTGATGCAAGTTTAGGGATCTGCCATGAGTTCTCTTCACTTTTTTAAGTTTTTCAAGCTTCTCCAGGAGCATACTGTGGTAATATAAACTATTGCATCATAGAGGAGAACCTATGCTCCTTGAGAATTTTTAGTTGTATTAGTATATAGCATAGGAAAGCAAACATATTGCATTTCAATGGCTAATCACTTGCACATAATAAATGCTGGCACATAAATGCTGGTGTGTGTGGCATCACTGTGTTGATTAGTAAATCACTACCAATCTGCAATATTTAGAACAAGGAAAACAAATAACAAGATGCATCAACATAATCTTTTTCCCATTGGTACAGCCTTCAGCGGTACGAACAGGGCCAAAAATGTATCAGTTAAATCAAATTTGTGTAAGGCACCGTGTTATAGTCAAACCTACAATTCTGAGAAATGATCATCCAATAACAAGAGTAACTAGTAATCTAGTATTGTAGTTACCCATCCAAAGTAGTATATAAATAGGTCATCCTTAACATGCTTCAAACATGCAAGCTATTATTATTTGCTAATGTCGGCATTTCGCAATGTTCAGTCTTACAATTGCAGCAAACAATGACCATCATCTATGCCTTAAGCTATTAATTGTCTACTTAACAAAAAAAAACATTGAATATAATGTTTAGAAGGGATATTTCAATAACCCACATGAAGTCATCAGACGCCAAGAAAGAACGAGATAATTATACCGATTTCTTAATTGAAACATTCATCAAGAATGGTTAATAATTGATAATTAAATCAAGAAAGATTTACAAAGCTAGCCCTAATCTGCTCGGTCTTCACATGTAACATAGGACTCAAACACAACTACAAGATGACCATGTGAGTTTTTTTCTTCTTTTTGAGACAACAACCTTGTGAGTTGTGACCAATGAAGTCAATCAAAATCTATGTAGCATATATCATTAGCGCTTTTCTTAGAATGCACTGCATTTGACCCACACTACCCAACTAAGGCCATGGATCATGATCATTGCATTGATAATACTTGACATAGTGAATGGTGATTGCATTGACATAATGAATGGTCATGAGGATAATACTACAAGACATGAAATTTACACTAGAAATTAATAGAATGGCTCAACATGCTATGGACACATCCAGCCAAAACACATACAAGACCAAACCACATCATCGACCTCACCCTTAGCACTTTGCAACTAGTAGTGGACCAATTGCTCTCTTGCTCAGAGTCGATGAGACAAAGGTATGACCAAAGCTTATCCTATTTACCATAAACAACCGGTTGTCTTTGTTAGTTTATTATATTGGTGAAGAATATAGATATACAAAAGGCTCTAAGAGATATATACACATGTGTATATGTTTTATTATTATTGTTAGCTTATATGACCATGTCTTAGTGTCAAGATTTTAGGAAAATGCCGCGTCATTGTGTCTCAATTATATTGTGTAACGTGTCCATTTACATATCTCAGCAACCTTGGGTTTTTCCATTTCTACCAACAAAGCAAGCCAGTATAACAAGTTAACAACTACATGAAACAAAAACTCCATGATCCATAATAAACAACATTATTTCATTAATATATCTGTATGCAATCGGATTTTCACCGAAATTTTGAACATGTTATTTTTCCGAAGGGGAACTGGCTGGAACATTAAGTTTCATGGCTAGAAAACAGATTTGAATATAGATGCAGATTTGAATATTCAGTCACTTACCCAAAAACTTCCATTGCTACATTAACACAAGAATGGAGTGATGTATGTTTGCACAACTAGATCATGAAAATAGCAAGCACCTGGTGGTGGCCTATCGGCGATGAACTCATCCACATGATCTTGGTTTGGGCAAATAAACACGTACCATCTTCAAAGATCGGACCGGAGCAAATTGAACGCCATTGATCCACTATTGCCTACATTTTCATAAGAAATCACATTATATGAAATCTGCATAATTTTCGAATGGTGGTGGGATCATGCATCAATTTGTAAATGAATTACAAAGACACAGAGTTAAGCTTGATAAGATTCCCTAGAGTGGAAACTAGAAAATGTAATAAATAGATTATTTTAGGCTAAAGATGCAGTGGTCATAGAAAGAGGTATGTGTCCCCATCTCCAACTCTTGCAGCAGCTAATGAATCTTGCACATAGATATGAGTGTGATTAATCAAACCATTAACAAGGAGTTAAGGATTGACATGAAGCACTAGCAGCAATAATCAGCTACTAACCGGAGTAGATAAGGTAGACAGTGGTGCCCCCGGTGTGCCATCAAGTCGAGTTTGAAGTGCCTGCATATTTGTTTGCACATTGCCATACATTAGCCAAGTACGAAAACATATTTTTTTTGCATATTACTTTGTTATTGTACTAGCAGGCTCCAACTAACCTGGAGCATTCGTTCTAACCATTACCTAGCCTCGATTTCATCTTGTATCCTCGCCTCAAGCTGAGAATACATGTCAACTGATGGTTGCAATCGTCTTTGAGAGTGTACTTCATTCGCTGATCTAGTACTCGTTGTTCGGACCTCCGAGAGGGTTGTCGGTGTGCTAATGTAGCCGGCATCCATGAAGAAATGACCATGTTTCTTCCCCTTTCTAGCCTTGTAAACAGCGGTCGCGTCCAGTGGTGAATTCATTACGTCGTAGTCCGAGCCATGAATCTCCTTAGCAGTGTCAGTATATGCAGCCTGTTGGACAAAATCATTAGGGAGCGAAAATCATCAGGGACAAAATCATCAGAAATTGTACCAAGATCTCTGTTGCGTGCGGGCTGCACAAGGTGCCCTCCTGATCACCCCTCCTAGCTTCTACATATGCCTCTACATTGGAGACATGCCTCTGCTTCTTCTTTTCCTGCACCCAAAAAAAACCCATGGCGGTCAATAAATATATATCTACAACATACAATCAATATGAACATGCTGACCTACCAAGTTCTTCTTGTAACGAGCCATGGAGGAGCTGCCTTGACGATGTGCTGTCCCATCCATCAATAATCTATGCTCCCTAGCAGCACGCGAGGCCTCTAACCATTGTTCGTTGCACCACCTCTTTTGGGCAATCTGCTGCCATGCATCTTCACACTTCTGGGCCCACCAAGGTATTGCCTAAATTAACCAAGTGTTAAATATGAATAAATTAGAATTGATTGTAATCAAGGACATCGTTTGTACAGTTGGTTACTTGCATGTACACCTCCAAAGTGATATGCGTTTGGCAAGCCTCGGCCCTATGAATTTGCTTTCCAAGGACTTATGTGTGGTAATAGATCACCGCTTGGATGCGTGCTTCGTAGATCATCTGTGGGATCAGCTTCTTAACAGAATTACGTACCACCCTCCTAGAATCACACTACTACAGAACAGACCTTTGGTCCCGGGCCTAAAGGGCCTCTAGTCCCGGTTATAGAGCCGGGACTAGGAAATCGAGACTAAATGTCTCACCTTTAGTCCCGGGTCCCGTGCAGGGACTAAAGGTCGATTTTAGTCGGTTGGTAATACCAACCGGACTAAAATCGTCCGACCGGCCCGACTAAAGGCCGACCTTTAGTCCCTAGTAGTAATACCAACCGACAAAAGGTCCATTGGCCGAACCACAGGGCCTTTAATCCCGGTTGGTATTACCAACCGGGACTAAAGGTGTTTTTTTTCTTTTTGTTTCCATTTCAATTCATTATTGATTTTGGTTTTACAATTACATTAGGTTTTCAAATGCGTATTCTTCATTTGCTAATATATGTATACGCCCACATATAATTTAGTTTGGAACATTATTACACACAAATAAAGTATGAAACTATATATATTATGGAGCTATATATATGTATAATATATATATATATGCACATAAAATTTACAACATTATTCATGCATCCTTGGTATTTACAACACAAATGTTGTCCTCCACTTAAATGTCATACAAATGTTCGTCCTGGTTTGGCTTCAATTGTTCATCTGGGTTAAAGTAGAACTCGGTGCCGGGCTTGAGGACATGCTCATTAAGAAATCCTGCGATTGTCTCTTGAATTCCTTTGAGGCGGTCCATATCCAACACTGCTCCTTCAACCATATCTCCTTCAATTTGCATTAAACGAAAGAAGTATTAATATACATAAGATTTATTTAATAGCAACAAATAAATAAAATGGATTTATTATATATACTTGTTACGTATTTTCAGATCTGTAGATGGGTTCTTTTGCATACACCATGAGGAACTCGCAAACGTAGTATCCACATAAATTGTTGCCGGTGGTCGCCAGAGAACCCATCATGCGATATAAAAGATTACTCTCGCTATCCCGCGCGTGAGTCAAGCATGATAAGGTAAAGATGCGGGAGCTAGTACAACTTACATCCAATGGTGTGGATCGAAGTGGCGCTTTCAGATCCGGACGGTGTAGCCGAACGAACCAAGCCCAAACCCCGCCTAATAATTGATCGTTAATTAACTATTGCGAGTTAAAGAGCAGAATAAATATTTAAAGATCGGTTACCCCGGATAATGTCTATCATATCTTGGTAATCTTCTGCGGTTTTCTCAACGAGTCATAGATTAGCAAATGACCGTCGGAGAGATCGAAGACAATCAAGATCCAAAGAAAGTCGCATTTGTTTATAGAGTCAACATATATATCTTTATGTTGGATTGAGTAAGTAAAGTAAAATGTGCACACGATAACAACACTCACCCAAAGTTGTAGGGAAGAGTATAAATCTTTTGTTCTTTTGGTTGATCAAGAACCTCCGGAAATTCCTCTCCGCTTGAGGTCTCCATTGATCGTAGGGAGTGTTTGGGTCCTTGAATACGATATATGGATCAACTAAACCAATGTTCTTGTCGTTTCTCGTGTGAGGTCTCTCATCATGTCTCTGCATATGTATAGACATGCTAGCTAGTGTGAGGATAATTACTTATACATATACATATGCTAGAGTGAGATTATTAAAAGAAAGAATCACGCATGCACAAAAGCAAATGATGAGAGATTTGTCTAGAGCGTTCATGTGGCATAGTGGTGTAACTCATTAAACTGAACCATTATAATGTCATCGCCATAAGTAATGATGGTTTCTAATTTTGACGCGCAAATATAGTCATCCGCTTTTCTGCGACACGCCATGTACCAATCGGGTTTAACAAGTACATTTATGCGTCACGAAGTTCCATGAGCTTCTCAGGGTTGTATAGACTCTTGCCATATACATATTCCTTCTTCCAATTATCAACTTCCGGAGCATTTTTGATGTGTGCTCCGCCGAGAATTTGGGAAATGCTTAGACCAGCTTTCATGAAAAAATTCATCAAGTTGATCCAAATGCACATTTCCTGATATCTGTTCTAGCACGCTCGTGTTTGAACCATATTCATTCCCAATAACTAGCGGGGCACCGATTGTTGTGATTGTTCCCGAGTCAGCAACACCCTTCCGTGCTCTCTTCTCTTTCTTCTTCGCCTCCTCAATTGACTTCGTGAGAGTGCGGTCATAGTCCGATAGTGGCGAATCCTTACGAGCACGTAACTTTTTCTCGTGAGCGTCCACCCTTTGCCTTAGAACTTCGGGCGTCTGAGAAGCACTTCTCGTGGTTTCGCCGCTTCACTTTTAGCCTTGACTTTCGCGAAGAAACCGCCCACATCTGTTATCAAGCATCTATTTCTCGGCGATCTTCTCATAGGAAAGTTTCGCTGCCTTAGAAATAGCCGGTGTTCTCCTGAGGTTTCTTCTTGGCGGTGGGGGCCGACGCTTGCTTGTGGGGTGCGCCTTTCTTTGGCAGAGGCGGCCGGTGTCGGCGTTGGAGCCCGCCGTGGAGGCGATGGGGCGATGGCGGCATTGGAGCCCGCCGTGGAGGCGATGGAGCGGCCGATGGCGGCGTCGGCGTTGGAGCCCGCCGTGGAGGCGATGGGGCGGTGGGGATGCAACGTGTCTTCCACTTCATTGTCATCGCCTGCAACACTGTGACTGTGGTGAATGGATAATTGGACTTAGGTTGGGGAGGTTCTGCCAGTGAAAACAACGTGGTATGAGTAAACCGTTATTTAAGCCAATACATAATTAGTGAAAAATGTTTCGTTCACTTTCATCCGCACCTAGGGTTAGGTTGTTGAGGAGGAGGAGGTGACGCCCAGAATAATGATATAGCGCTTGCGCCAACATATGAATGTCTTCTCCGCTTCTCCTAAAGTCTTCTCCCCATCACCTCCTTCAATGTCAAGAGGCACATTGCTATTACCTTTCACAACTCTATCCACCGAGACGCTAGCATATCCAGAGGTATTAATGCCCCATGGCATCTTGGTGTCTTCGTAGGGTCGATCGAGATACAACACCGATAGCCACCATGATGTGGCATTCCCCTCGAATGTGCAGCTCACATGTCGTGAGAGGATCGGTGATGTCATCCACGGGAAGCGCACCTGCGTCATCTTGAATCATTGGCACCTCCGGGAAGCGCAATCGCTTTTCAACCGATTAGGGGCCGATGTTGACTCCTACCGTGATGCGCTTTGCCTTTGGATGGAACTTCCTGCTATCTGCACTTGCCTTTTGATTTCCTCATTCATTTTGGCTTCAAGTGCTTTTTCTCGCTCTACTGCTTCACGAGCCACTTCCCGTGACTCACGAACCATTTCCTCCATCCTGCGCATCCGCTCTGCCTCCTCGTACTTCTTTCTCTGGCGGCTTCTATAGGTGGCTTTGTCTTTAGGGAAGGCATGCTCCCACGACACCTCCCCATAGCCTCTTGTTCGCCCACCGTGTTCAGTACTCTCCAGGGCGTATGTCAGCTCATCCTTATCTCTGTTCGGCTGCCACCTGCCACTCTCAGCCAAGCCTCGAGCATAAGCAAATCTTTCGGCTGCTCTTTGGAGTTTTGCGCCATACACTATCTTTCCGGTCTCTAGGTCCAGGCTTCCCCCATGACCGAAAAACCAATACTTGGCGCGCTCAGGCCAGTTGATTGATTCTGGTTCGATCCCCTTGGCAAGAATCTCCCGTTCCATTCTTTCCCACTTAGGAATGGCACTCAGAGCCACCGATCCCAAGTGATGGTGGTATTGCTTTTGTCGGGCATTCTGCTGGTTCCTTCTCACCGTGCCTCACCCTCATCCGATGTCTTGAACTGCATAAACTCATCCCAAAACGGCCTCAACTTGACGTAGGCCTTAGTGTTGAAATCAAGGCGTCGTTCTTCCCGATAAATGTGTTGTACAATTTCTTCTTCCAACACCGGAATTGTGTGGCCATCTTCTTCATAGCCAGCTTCCTAAATCTCTCCTTCAAAGCTTCATCTTACATGACGAGCGCGAAATGTTGAAGGACATCTTGCCAAACTAGTGCCTTGTCACGATCGAGACAAAACTAATATGAGGAGCAACTTTCTTTTGCTTCCATTCACGAGCATTGATCGGGATCCTCCCCCTTACAAGGTACCCACAGATGGTGACAAATTTACGTGCATGTGGTCCAAGTACTTTGCTCAGATGCTCCTCGAATTGCGAGAGAATGAACCGACCCTCCAACGGCTTCTTGGACCTCGTACATTTCTACTCTTCCCGTTGTTGTCGCCGATCCGAGGGCTACTTAATGTAGAAACACAAAGATTTAAATAAATATATTTATCGACAAATGAAATTATTCTCAATTTCATGTATACATAAGAGATTGTAGATAGACCTCGCCAAACATTGTCTTGCTCATCTTCATAATCGGCAAAATCTTGACTCCGTCATCTACTTCTTGATTGTTGTCATCACCTTCAATTGGGCACCTTGTAAGGCGTCATTGTTGATAATATCCATCATGGCATCGTCCATGTTGTCATTCGGTCGGCCATTTCGCAAATATACGTGTAGGGCGTTAGAGCGGTTCGTGATCGGGTTATGATTTCGCATCAAGTGGCGTGCGGTTCGTGACATGCATCGACAAAAGAAAAAACAACAAGTGACGAGTTCCTTGCATCGATCCCGAAATTGATTGAGGGGTTTTGAGGAGGTTCTTTGGGACACATTTGGACGCGAGTAGATGGGGAGAATCTCACCGGCGGCGGAACAACAAGTGGAGCGGGTCGGCTTTGGGGAAGACGTTGGTGGTGTGGCCATTCCAGCCAAGACAGGCACAGGAGGGGAGGTGGGTGAGCCGAGGAGGTCGAGGGCATCGAGGTGGTCTTCATGGCACGATGGGGCTAGCCGTAGCTCAATGGTGCGACTAGGGGCGGCATGGTGCTCAAGGCGGTCGGAGCAGAGACACTGCCGAGTGAGCTCGGCGAGAGGGGAAATGGACAAGGGGTGGGGAATGAATGGGGCCGAGGAAGGGAGGGAGCGAGTCTTGGCTTAACAATGGTGTGGCGGGCGCAAGTTCTCGCACAAAACCCTCGGCGAGGCGGAGAGCGTGCATGAAGTCTTCTATATGCGCCACGACGTGAGCACAACATGATGGGGTCATTAGGAGGTGTGACGGCACGACTCGACACGGAGGAGAGCAGCTTCTTGGGCGGAGGTTGGGTGAGAACGTCGGCGACATGGCTACTGGCCGCAGGCAAAGCGGACGTCTTGGCGAGGCTAGAGGTGGCGGGTGGGCCCAGGGAAGGAGAAAAGAGAAGGAGAAGAAAAAGGAATAGAAAAGGAGGAAAAAGAAAAGAAAGAAAAGGAAAAGAAAAAGGAGAGGTCGGGCTGAGTGCGGATGGTTTTCGGTCTAGACCAGATTTTATGGTTTCATTTTTTCTAAAGTTTCATTGTTCGACAACTATTTCCAATATAAAGTCCAAAACTTGAATATCAACAGTCGTCTCCAAAAGTTTTAAAAATTCCATATTTTTAAACAAATTCAAACGCGTAGATTTTTTGGACTGTTACACAAATGATGGCTTGTTTGATGTCATTTAACGACAATTTGCACACAAGTAATCTCAACGACAATGAGTGCAATTGACAACAACTAACGACATTTGACGACAATTGATGGCAATTTGCACACAAGTAATTCTTCACAACAATTAATGCAATTGATGGTATTTAACGATAATTAACGACATTCAATAATTGCATAAATAACTCATTTATAACAGAAAAAGAAAATGAAACAATTAAAGAAAAAGAAAAGAAAGTCGACGAGGAGACGGAAGGGTGGAAGAAGGAAGAAGCCATTGTTGCTTATAATCTTGAGGGACCTTTAGTCCCAAGCGGTATTACATGGCGTTTCTCTTTTCTCTTCTTCTTATTGCTTTTCTCTCACTTCTCAACTCTTACATTGCTAGCTTCTGGTTCTATCTTTACATGGCGCTAATACGACTAATACACGTTCTTTTATACACTCACGCACGGCCGACTTTGACTCAAACAACTAAACCAAGCAAGACTCCAACTCCAACTCCAAAAACAGAAATCCTAAATGGAAACTATTTCCTAAACAAAGATTATCTAACAATACTCAAATCTATGCTACATCTAGATCCTCAGATATTACGATGTGCGGTTTAAATACTTAACCTCGTTGTTCGATTCTGACTTCCAATTATGATCTTTTGTATACTTACCAAAGTACCAAAATGAGTCTTTGCTTTTGTTTGATGCTTTACTTTCACAATCGCCGCAGACAACAGACTCTAACCCCAACTTTGCCAATTTCGTGTTGGGCACGTCAAGCTAGAAAACTTGAGTAGATTGGATCATACAAACTTGGTACAATAGTTTGTTCGTAATGTGTCTATTAAGTAAAAGTTGCACTATCGATTACATGACTAGTGACTTACATGGTGCTTAACCTAAAAAGTACATATATGGTACTTTCTTCATGAAAAGGGAAATCGAGGCACACCATCCGGTATAGGATCAAGAAACTAAATATGTAGAAACTTCATATACACATCCTAGCGTGATACTCCAAATGCATATGACAAACTCTTGCTCAAAGATATACATATAACACATCGGTGTTTTCAGATGGCAAATTAGCTTTAGCATTGAAATCAACGACCAACAACCGAGAACTAGATTTTTCTCTTGTACTTAGCAATGGTTCCTTCTCTTGTTCATTTCTGGATCAACATAGCACGAGTTCAACCTTTTGTTTGCAAAACCCGCAAAGCCATCTCCACTTGTTTCATGGTAGGCCTATCCTAACCTCGGAGACTCAAGCACATCTCTGCAAGAGAAGCTACATCGCTAATCTCTTCCTCGGTGGCTTCATCAAGAACTTGGGCACCACTATTTACAGTAACGGTCTCCTTTCAATCCCCAAAGGAAATAATTTGACAAGCTGTGCAGAGAAATGCACATGCGACAAGAGATGAGGAGCTCACCGTGGAGGAGGAGGCTCGGCGGTGGTGTGCGAGCCGCTTAGCAAGTGAGCCGGGCGACCGGATCCGGCCAAGGAGGGAGGAGCTGGGCGAGCCGGAGCGCGGAGGAGGAGCCGAGTGGAGGTGGTGGCGGAGGGGGCGCCACGGGAGGAAGGAGGAGGCCGGGCGCGACGAAGCCGGAGCCGAGGAGACGGCGAGGGAGACGGAAGGGGTGGAAGAAGGAAGAAGCCACTGTTGTTAAATCTTGATGGGGACCTTTAGTCCCAAGCGGTATACTAACCGGGACTAAAGACCTTAGTCCCGCTGTGGTAATACTGGACCGGGACTAAAAGTTGGACCTTTAGTCCCGGTGGTGCCACGCCCGGGACTAAAGGTTTTTGCTGGGACATATTTTCCAGAGAACCTTTAGTCCCGGTGTGTGACCTTTAGTCCCAAGCGTGTCTGGACGGACCGACTAAAGGTCCCCACTACACTATTCAGTTCATACACGTTTTCACAGTTTGGGTTTTGTATTAAGTTTATTTGTATAAATATGCTAATTCTTGTTAAATGCATAGTAAATTAAATACTAGGCATAAATTTTTTAAAAATAATAGTTGCATTTCCTTTTATCTTATTGACATTTCAAACGACTTTTATAGTGACCACAAGTCGGGAAGTGAAGAGCCAACTATAAACAAAATGAAGGGCTCAAACCACAAGTCGAATTTCATTTGAAGGCATAAATACTTGCTAAAAAATTTCAAGTCATTTTGACACCGGTGGAGAAGACATGCTTCACAGAGGTACATGTGTCCTTTTATCGAATAGGAATTTCATTTGAAATGATAAAAACAAGAAAAATATGATAGAAACATCTGAAGTTACAATTATTACATAAAATCTCTAATACACACTATTTATTAAACATCACTATATATCAAGCGGGCACAAGGGTGAACTTCTTCTTGACGTATGACCCTTGGTTATGATCATGCTTAGTAACCATGGAGTGTCCTCGGCATTTAGCGGATGCTTGGGTCTTTGGTCACATTGAAGGCGGGATTCGGTCATCCCTTTCATAATCTTGACTTGTCCGACTTGTCCTCAATTCCCACGATGTTTCTTTTCCTGAAAGAACTATGTGGCGTTTTAGCTCATTGGTTGATTTGTCGTCGTTTTTCCCTCTCTTGGGTTTTGTAGACATGTCTTTCACATAGAACACCGATTCACATCGCCACAGCGACTAATGGTTCGTCTTTGTACCCAATATTGTTGAGGTCCTTGTTGTCATTCCATACTCCTTGTCATTGTTACCCGCCTCAGGTCATCTTCACCCATTGGCACCGGAACAAAGGGACTTTAAAATTAGGTGCGTAGTCTAGTTCCCAAATCTCCTCTATGCGCCATAATATGTTTGCCTCTTTCCATTTGGGTGCATGGCATCTACTGCGGACACCACTTGTTTTGGTTCGTGCTCCTTTTATCTTGGGCTACGATTGTAAAATGTATTTCCATTTATCTCGTACCCTTTATGCGTGAGGATGTGCCACGATGGTTGCCTAGCCAACAAATACAGATTGCTCATCAATATTGTCATCACCACGACATTCTTTTCGCAACCAACCGCTGAAAGTTTCCATGTGATGACGCCTAATCCAAGCTTCATTCTTCCTCGAAACGGGATCGTAGGAACTCCTTGTGTACCTCGACATACGGCTCCACCACGGAGGAGTTTTGAAGAAGCTGTGTAGTGCGCTTTATTGAAATAATCGTCCCCGTGCTCGATATATGTTTTCTTCCTAGTGTTCCCTTTCCAAGAAGTCTCCCTCGTGTCGCGATTCAGAACACCAATCGGGTCAAGGTCGGGAATGAAGTCAACACTGTAACTCAATGACCTCCTCTCGTCCGTAGCCCTTGGCGATGCTTCCTTCGCCGAAACACGCCGGTGAACATATTTCTTCAGACTCCATGAACCTCTCAAAGGGGAACATGTTGTGTAGGAACACAGACCGAGAATATTAATCTCCTTGACCAGTGAACTAGGAGGTGTGTCATGATATTAAAGAAGGATGGAGGGAACACCAACTCAAAGCTGACAAGACATTGAACCACATCATTCTGTAGAGTAGCTAGTTCCATTGGATTGATTGCCTTCTGAGAAATTGCATTGAGGAATGCACATAGCTTCACGATGGCCAGACGTACATGTGGAGGTAGAATTCCTCTTAAAGCAACCGGAAGCAATTGCGTCATAAGCACGTGGCAGTCATGGGACTTTAAGTGTAGGAATTTCTTCTCTGGCACATTTATTATACGCTTTATATTGGAGGAGAATCCAGATGGGACCTTGATGCTGTTTAGGCATTCAAACATGCTTTCCTTCTCTTCTTTGCTAAGAGTGAAGCTAGCGTGTCTTAAGTAATGGCGTCCATCGTCTGCCTTCTCTGGATGCAGAGTTGTCTCGTTCTTTCATGCGCCGCAAGTCTGTCGTGCTTCGAGTGAATCCTTAGACTTTCCATACACATCCATGAATCCTAGCAGTTCACACAAAGATTCTTTGTCGGTGCATCACGTCGATCGCTATGCGACCTCTAGGACTTGCCAATAGGGTAGCTCCCAAAATATGGACTTCTTCTTCCACATGGGTGCGTGTCCCTTAGCATCTTTCGAACAGTTATCGCCTTGTCCCTTTCCAAAGACTACTTGCACATCCTTGACCATATCAAGTACATCCTCCCGCCTCGGTTATGAGGCTTGGTTCGTGTTCGCCTTACCGTTAAAATGCTTGCCTTTCTTTCTTAGTTGGTGATTCATAGGAAGAAAACGACGATGGCCAAGGTACCACGACCTTTCGACATTTTTTCAAATATATCTTGTCAATGTCATCAAAACATTGTGTGCATGCATTGTATCCCTTGTTTGTCCGTCTCCGAAGATTACTTAGAGCAGGCCAATCATTGATTGTTACGAACAACAATGCTCGCAGGTCGAAGTGTTCTGTTTGTACTCATCCCACATACGTACACTGGTTTGCTCCATAAAAGGAGTTCCTCAACTAATGGCCTCGGTAGACATCGATGTCGTTGCCGGGTTGCCTCGGCCTTGGATGAGCACCGCATCATAATGAACTTCCGCTTCATGCATAACCATGGAGGAAGGTTGTAGATACATAGAGTAATGTGCCAAGTGCTATGACTAGTGCTCGGTCCCCAAAAGGATTCATACCATCCGTATTTAAAGCGAACCTTAGGTTTCTTGCGTCATCCGCAAACTCAAAATTCTCGCCTATTGCTCTCCTTTGGGACCCATCGGCAGGTGTCTCAACATGTTGTCTACCTTACGGTCTTCTTTGTGCCATCGCGACAACTTTGCATGGTCCTTGTTTATGAACAGACGTTTGGGCGTGGTATTATAGGAGCATACCACATAACCTTGGCGAGGATTTTCTTCTGGGGCGTTCTTCGCCTCAACATCGCCAGGTCATCTCGCCGATCTTATACCGCGACGCTTTGCATACGGGCATTCATCCAAATTCTCGTAGTCCTTGCCACGATACAGGATGCGATCATTAGGACATGCATGTATCTTCCGGATTTCTAATCCCAAAGGGCAAACGACTGCTTTTGCTTCAGACGTAGTGGCGGGCAATTCGTTAGGCTTCTAAGCATCTTTTTGGATCTTCGATAATTGCCCAAATGCCTTGTCGGATACACCATTCTCGCCTTCCATTGTAGCAACTCGAAGGTTGTACCCAACTTTTTTGCCCATCTTCTACGGACGGGTATAGTAATTTCTTGTGATCCTCTAGCATGCGGTCAAACTTAGCCTTCTCCTTTTCACTTTCGCAATCTCTTTGTGCATCACGAATGACATCACCAAGAGCATCATCTTCAGCGAGTGTGTCTTACCCTTGCCTCTTCTTGACTTCGCCCATTGCGGTATCATCGGTCACCGTATTGAGCAATAATGTCGTTAGGGTCCAATTGTTCTTCTTCACCTTCTTCCATTATAACCTGGTTTCTCCGTGCTTGGTCCAACAAATATAGTTTGGCATGAAACCCGACTTCAACAAGTGTGAGTGAAGACTCCTTGAGCTAGAATATTCCTTCAAATTCTTACAGGGCACATGGACAGCACATGAAACCATCCCGCTTGTTTGCCTCGGCCACTCTTAAGAAATAATGCACGCCATCAATGAACTCTTTGGAGCGGCGATCGACATTGTACATCCAATGGCGTGTCATCGTCTGCATTATATGACATATCACATAATTACTAAGTCAACAATCAATCCAAAAGGCAAACAATAACTAAGTGATTAAGCTAATTAAGAGATTAACTAATTACTTAATAATTAAATATTAAACTTATTTATTAAAACAAAATTAATATTTATTATTTTTACCCAAGAGGTTGGATCTGATAAGATAAGACTTATCTCATCAAACACCCTCAAAGCTTAACCTAACTAACACATGTAAAAGTCATTTTTCATTTATTTAAATAATTATTAAATAAGGTGAAAAATAAAAGTCTTCAGATTGATCCCAAAATTTTTGTACAGATAGTTCATAGCCTAATTAGATGGCAAAACAATTTTCAGAATTTTTGGATCATTAATTTAGCCTACAAAATTCATGGAATAATAATTAAATAAATAAGCATAAAATAGGTATAAATTCAACTTTGTCCAAATAGTCTTAAAATTTTTATATGGACTGTTCACAGTGTAACTTAGTGGAAAAACAAATTTCATGATTTTTGGAAATTTATTGTGGCCTACAAAAATCATGAAAGTTCCATTTATGAATTAATTGGCAATTTTATAACATATAAAAATTATTCAAATTTCACATTTCATATTTTTCATAATGGACGGCAGGGTTAGCATCAGGAGCTTACATGAACACGCCGGTGAATACGGTTGAGTGAATGAACGGCTCGGCGGTGGTGACAATGGCAGGCGTGGCGTGTCCCGGCGACATAACGGCGTTCAGCCTCGTGATTTAACGCCAAGCGGAGTTTAAATAGAAGGACATTTAGTCGGTTGGTGTTACCAACCGGGACTAAATCCAACCTTTAGTCCAGGTTGGTACTACAATCCGGGACTAAAGATTTAGTCCCGGATTGTAGTACCAACCGACTAAAGGTTGACATTTAGTCGGTTGGTAACACCAACCGACTAAAAGCTCGCCACCGAGCACGCCACCAGCCGTTGGGCGGGGACTTTTAGTCCCTTGGTGTTACCAACCGGGACTAAAGATCTTTTTGGTCCCGGACGCAATTTTCTCCGAGACTATTGCCCATTTGGCAGTTCGACCAAAGGTCTGTTCTGTAGTAGTGTCAGCTTCCTATCCCTCAGCCCATCTAAACCACCACTACAATCCGGCCAAGATCAAACTGAAACAGGTGCAGTAATACAAACACTATATCTATAGTATTTTTAGTTAAAGCAATAAAACAAGACACTGTAGTTGAGAAATATATGCTGCAGATTGAAATCATTGATGTATGTTAGAATACTGTCATTAAGTACTCTCCTGCTTAATGATTTATGAATTATGATTGACATATACTGCATGAGCTATAGTTGCTATGAAGGTGCTGAAGAATTTCGAAGATGCAGAAACAAATATAGATGAAGAGATAGCTCAAATTCAGGCTGCGAGGTAAAGGCGCTGCAAGTTATTATTAGTATTTGATTTAACTCAAATGATCCTCGGAACACTCCATGTGGCGTATGCCATATTATTTATGATGGCTTAAGCTGTCGTGGTTGTAAGGTTTGACAGAATGAAACCTATTTATGCTGGTTTATGTTGTCATGATGTTGTCACCTATAATGTTCTCATCACAATAAGTGCATTTCTAATGCATTAGATCTTTATGAAGAGATGAAATCTAAGGGACTTTGGCCGAACATTACAACATACATGACACTCACTAGAGCTATCTATGCAACAAGCAGCATGATGGAAGGAGAGAAACTACTGTATGATATAGAAGATAGGGGCCTTGTTCCTTCATATAAGCATTCTGAAAGTCTCGAAGGTAGAATGGAGAATGCAATGAAAAGATTAAACATGATAAGAAATTGCAGAAAAGAAATAACTTTTAAGAATGAGGTCAAGCTATTGCAAGTAGATCATGAATCCATGCATAGAGCTGCCGAAGACTAAAAAGATTAAACATGAATGGGGTGGTGAGTGGTCACTGGTAAGCAAACAGCCATAGATACGCATATACCACATGTCTAGATGCTAAATCTCATCTACCCAAATTATAAGACATTTATGAAACATCCATAGCATAATGTAACTTTGATACTTGAAGCTAGTCATTGTTTCCAATTATTCAAATCATTAATATATCTGTATGCACTGGATTTTCACTGAAATTTTGAACATGTTATTTTTCTGGGAAGGGGAGCTGGCTAGAACATTAAGTTTCATTGCTAGAAAACAGATTTGAATATAGATGTAGATTTGAATATTTAGTCACTTACCCAAAAACTTTCCTCCACCCGCTGCAAACAATTGTCAAATTGTATTTCTCCTTCAGCGGCGGTATCTTCAGCGGCCTTGTAGTGGCACCATGTCCATGCAGGCTCCTGCCTTCCTTTGTAGGTGACCAAGCCAGGGAAGTGCTATCGAATCAACATGCCAATTATGCCGTTCGGAAGTCTACATTTCTTACCCCCACCTTCTTCTCACCTTTGCCTGCATATTAGTTTTTTTTTTGAGGTATGCAAGTAAGTGGGCTAAATTAGTGAAAGTACAAACAGTTACTTACGTGTCGCCAATAGGAACAATGACAGTCTTGTCCTCCTCTCGGGTTGGTCGTGGTGGCTGGTTCGTAGGTCCTCGCAACCAAAAATCTTGTGTTGTAGTATTGCACTCCGCCTCAGGGTGCTCATCCTCCTCACCCTCTTCCTCACTAGGATGATACTCATCATCTACATGATCAGCATGCAAGGGCTGCAGGGTACAGGAGCCTGATCTACTAGAGGTAGACCCCATGCTGCCTCCTCGAGGGGCTGCGGCTGCCCCTCTGCCTCCATCACATGGTGTTGCCACTTTGGAAAACAGACGTCTGCCTTGACTAGAGTATGCTGCCTCTTTGACGCCACTCATTTTTTGGTGTCCCGAAATAAAATAAAATAAAATAAATCAATTAATATAGCGCAATGAAGTAAGCTCATAGAAAGACGTAATATAGCGTAATCAAGTAAGCTCATAGAAAGACGTAATATAACGTAATCAAGTAAGCTCATACAAAAAATTAAAAACATGCAGCAAATATATGGAAGACGCACAAGATCATGCTTAGAAGTAGTCGTCTACAATGGAATCCTCCACAGATGGGCCCTCTAAAAATTCATCATCACTATCATGAGGTGTTGACTCAACCTCATCCCCTTCAGTGCCATCAATGTCTAAGCGATTAAGTAGTTCCATGTCCTCTTGGTTTACAACCTCATCGGCATCGATTTGAATGTCATCTATGTGATCGTCCTCTTCCCCAATTATTATTTGAAAAGTCCATGGCAACCCATCTTCTTGAAAGAATAGGTCAACACCATCGTTGGTCTCGATGTTGTAGTCTTACTCACTAGGAGTAGGTAGTTTACCATATGGTTGCACCTTATGTACTACCCACCAATCCACTAGACTGCTCATAGTTTTGCATGGGTACGGGATGCAGTATACTTGGGTGGCTTGCTGAGCCACAATAAATGGGTCATTGCCTGGTAGGACTGATTGATGTGCAACGTCAACTAGCCCAAGTGATATGTCCCGTATGACTCCCCTAAATGGATGAAACCAATGACATTTGAATAACATAAGTTTGAGAGGTTTGCTACCACTACAACAAAACTATCACGTAAAGACGTTTTTTATTTTGACGCTTTTATATTCGTCTCTACACCGAGAAACATCTCGTATGTAAAGTCGCTTCTCAGGACGTTTTATACGGCGTCACCAAATTTCACCGTAGGCATCCCAACCCCACCCCCACCCTCCCTCCACCTCCCCACTTCGTCTTCAACCTCCCAACACTCCCGACGGCCGCTCCTCCCTCCGTGCCCTTCCTCCACGCCCGGCGCCGCGCCCTCGCCTCCACACCTGGCGGGCGCCCGTCCCTCTGCACCCTTGCCTCCACACCCGGTAGCCACCCCTCCCTCCGCGGCTCCACATCCCTCGCGAGTCGTGACCTCGCCCGCCGCCGCCACCGCCGCCACCACCGCTGCCCCCGCGCTCTCTGTCTGTGCCCTCTCTCCATGCCCGGTGGCCACCCTCCCTCCACGGCTCCACAGCCCTCGTGAGTCGCATCCTTGCCCGCCGCCGCCGCGCTCTCTGTCCCGGGTCTCAGCGCTAACCCTAGCGTCCAGTAGCCACAACGCGAGGCGCGCGGTGGCGGGCGAGGGCAGAGGGTGAGGCGGCGAGGGAGTGCAGCGCGGGCGGTCCGCTATCTCTGCGACGTCACCTTTGAATCCTCCGTCCTTGGCATTGTGAGCAACTCGGACCATCCCCTTTTCTCGTCCCCCCTTTCTTTCTGGTGTGTATGTATCACTGATGTTGGTTTTGCTCAGGGGGAGGTGTGCAAGGTGATCATCTGCCTTGAGATCGTGGCATCCAAGTGAGTTCGGTTTGTTCTCCAAGTGTTCGATGAATTGCCCATGCGGGGGATCGTGTTGGTTAAAGGTGTGACCCGTCTTGTTTTATTTGTGGATTGCACAGGTTTCAAGTGATATTTGATCCGGCAGAGGCGGTGCGTATGAGTGGGATGTCGAAGAAGGCGTACATCAGATCGTTCAATGCACTGCAGAATGGTCTTGGCGTCAAGTACGCTTTTTTGCACTTCTGTTCCACCAATTGATGCATTCAAATAACGACTCTTGATGAATAGACCGAAATTTCTTCTTGTAGGACAACATTGGATGTGTGTGAATTGGGCATCGGTTTGGTGTTAGGTGATACTTTTTGTGCGAATGGATTGCCACCGTAAGTCCGCTTTCTCTTGATTGTTTGGTTGTACCGAATATTAGATTTGTGTCCATTAGTCTCTTGGTGGAAAAGTGATATTGTCACCGCTACTAAATTGAGATCATTAAGACCAGTAGAGTACTGTATGGCCAAGTTTGCAATAGAGTGTGAGATGCAAGATGGTACCTCATCAGTGTGTGTTGTTACATTATCTGTGGGCTTATCGGATGACATTGATAACCAAGTTTGTTGGAGTTTACCTGGGGGGTTGGGGTGGGGGTCAGAACCTGCACTTTGAGATGCCAGTATTCATTAATGTTGTCCTCACATTTGCACTTTGGAATTTGTGGAACTCTATGGAGTGCTTCTTTAGGAACAGTGGAAACTCATAATACCCTTAACATTTAAAATGCATGTACTTTAGATGCATGAAACCCGATCACATGTTTTTACTTCTTCTGGATAATGCTTTCACATGTGTTATTCCGCTTAGGTTGTTCTGTTTCAATCTATCCTTGCAACTCATGAATGTTGGGCCTTCCAATCTTGTTGTGTAACCTTGAAGTCATTGGTGCCATTGCCAACACTTGTGTCATCCAATAATTTCAGTTTTTTCATCTGAACTCCTTTTGTTCTTAAAACTTGAACTTCAATTTAAGAACAGGCAAACATAATTTCCTACAACTGAACCAACTTCCTTACGAGTATAACAAGGATTTGTTGTAACATTTAGGAAACATGTAGTATTCCATGCTAAGATAATGTTTGTGCTAGACTTGTGTATATTATAATAGAAAGTTTGTAGTGTCGATGTATAAATCTGATTGAGGTGGTTGTGTGTAGGTCACCTCGCACCAAGTTTGCAATGATAGGTCAACTTTTTCACTCCTATAAATACACAATCCAATGGGCAACCAAACCACGCCTCCTATTTTAAAAGGAAGGGATCCAATCGAGATCCACTGCTGCCGAACCCAACCCATGTAGTACTTAGTACCTACTATATCATGCCCCAACTGACTTTGATCTTTTGAGCCCTCATCATTTTCAAGTTTCAGTTCATTTTTATATCCTTGGTGGTCTTGAATGGTTATACTACATTGGCAGCAGCGGCACTTGACTGATTGAATGGAGTTTGATAGTTCTGGAGATAGAATTTTGGAAAACAGGTCAGCTTTAACAATGAATATACAGGTCCTGTTTCTTTAATATATGCATTGTCACTTTATTTTCAGGAATTCATATTGGCCAAAGTAACTTTGAAAATGTTCTATAGAGGTTAAAATGAAGCTTCTTTGCCAAGTCGGTTTTTCAGAAGATCTGCAACCCAAGGGATTTTGTAAATGTTTGGATATGGACATCGATTTTCTTCAGATTGAAAAGATAGATAGTTATCGATAAGATAAATATTCGACAATAACTTCGTAGCGTGGAAAATAGAGAATGATGCAGATTGAATGCATTCAAAAACAAATTTGGACATCTATTAGATTCTAGTTTTGTTTTCTCAGGGTACGATGTTATCCAGTAGGTTGCACCTTTGTATGTGGATGATAGATTTAGTTGTTAACTCGATTTAGTCCGCAACGAAGTGTCTATGTTTTTTTCTTCTGTTTTTTTTTATATATCGACAATGTAATTCTACATTTGAAATGGCTTTACCTAAGATCTCAATCTTCTTATGGAAATATGTGATACTATATTCTCTGAATCATTGTAGTTTAACTAGCGATAAAATATTTCTACAGAACAAAATAAAAATGGACGTCTCTAGCTCAATCTAAATACGCCTATGAATGTGTATCTATGTTTCTTGGCACGTAATAAAGCGTCACTAGGGAGAGTAGAGACGATATGGAAATGCATATATGAAAGTGTCTCTAAGCTTGTAGAGACGCAATCTAAACGACTCATATCATTGTAGATGCGTTTAACAACACGTCTCTACGATCTTTGGCACGGTACGTGGGGAGGCGCTCCAGAGACGCTTTACAAAAATGACTCTACGACGCTATAGAGGTGATTAAAAATGTCTTTAACCCATAAAATAGGCGTCTCTACAGGGCTTTTGTGTTGTAGTGTACAATGGAAATATAATTCAATTATTTCTTCAATTACTCCATAGTATTCAATAGGTGTATTGCTCCCATCCTGCCTTATAGTCACCAATCCACTATTAATTGTTGTTGCATTAGGCCGTTCCCTCTCATGTGTCGATGTTCGGAAGTGGTACCCATTCACATCGTAGGTACTATAGGACAGCACCCGAGTGTGGCATCCGTGAGCAACTTGTCTCAATTCGCTGCTCATAAACTTGTCCTTCAAACTCTACAGCATAAATAGAATGTGTTTCATGTATTAGTTCCTCTTTACTTAGTAAATATTATGTGCAAGGGGGACTAGCTAATAGAGAATTTACTTTCTGATAGAACCAAGTCGGGAAATTCGGTTTGCAATTCCTAGCACCCTTCCTAAGAAGGGTCTCAATTTGTTTTTCGAATGGGTCCGACGTTATTTTCACTCGCTCCTAAAAAATTCCCTATAGGCAATAAGACAAGTAGATTAAAACACTCATGCATCAATTCTTGGGAAAAAAATAATTGTTGCATACCTAATGTAATCATCCACTTCAGAGAGGTTGGTAAAGACATACAACATCACAGTTAACTACTCATCCCACGATAAAACTTTGGGAGTACCATTGCTTGAAGTGTCACCTCTTCCGGTGAAGAGGCTAAGTTGGTAATCATTTTGAGGGATGCCAATACTGTATCGTGAGGTTCGATTGTGCACTGTGCGAACATTGTCAGCAAAGTATATTGATGTGAAATGGAAATTTTTCTCAAGTATGTACGCCTCCACTATGGATACTTCAATACGCGATCGATTTTTTGCTTTGCCTCGTAGTTCCTTTTGTTCCCTCTCAATTGGATACATCCATCGGTTTTGCACTAGTCCCCCCATCCTAGCTTCATAGGAGAGATGAAGAATCAAATGTTGCATTGAATTGAAGAAGCCAGGTGGAAAGATCTTTTCCAACTTGCAAAGCAATATAGGTACTTAATGCTCCATAGTTGACATCACCATGGGATCTATCTCTTTCGCACATAGCTATCGATAAAAGAAGCTCAACTCCGCCATCACTTGCCAAACACACTCGGGGACGTAGCCACGAATCATCACAGGTAAAAGGCGTTTCATGAATATGTGGTAGTCATGGCTCTTTAGGCCATTGATGCGCATGGTAGCTAAATTCACTCCTCTCCTTAGATTTGCTGCATACCTATCAAGAAACTTTAGGGTCCAAAACCATTCAAAAATCTCCTTCCTTTGAACCCTAGTTAGGTAATAACTAGCTCTTGGCTTCTCCCACTTGCCAGTAGCTGGCTTGTGGATCATATTCAGAGAGGGCCTGTTGCAAAGCTCCTCCTGATCAAGGCGAGCCTTGACATTATCTTTCGTCTTGTCTGGAATGTCAAAGAATGTGCTAAATATGGTCTCTGCAACATTCTTCTCATTATGCATTACATCTATGTTATGGGAAAGAATGAGCTTATGGAAGTATGGTAGCCACCACAAGCTTGGAATGTGAGTCCAATTGTGCTCCTCGCCATATTTCTCGAACCCATCACCATCATCAAGAGGCTTCAAAGCATCTAGCCATGCACGAACCTCCTCACCTGCCAGACAATGTGGTGGTCCATTGCGAACATCAATATTGGCCCTAAATCCATTTGCGTCACTTCTGAATTCGTGGTCAATTGGAAGGAATTGACAATGACAATCGAAGAAGGAGTGCTTGCGACCATGCTTTAGCCAACAGCCACGCAACGTCTCCCTACAGATTGAGCATGGCATCTTCCCATGTACACACCACCCGCAGAATATCCCGTACGCCGGGAAGTCATGCATGGATGTGTGGTATACGACCCGCATGGTGAAGTTCTATTTCAATGCCCGATCATATGTTACTATGCCTTGTTCCCAAGCATGTAACAATTCATCCACCACCTGCTCCATGAATACACTTATATTCTTCCCTAGGCATTCAGGACCAGAGATTATCAAGGAAAGGAATATGTTTTGCTTCTGCATGCAAACGCCAGGTGGGAGGTTAAGGGGAATGACAAACACAGGCCAACAGCTATATGGCGCAGCCCCCATACCAAATGGGTTAAACCCATCAGTTGCAATTGCAATTCGAACGTTATGAGGTTCCACGGCAAACTCTACATAGTCTCGGTCAAATTGCTTCCATGATTCACCATCAGATGGGTGGACCATCTTGTCATCATGGTACCGACGACCATACTTGTGCCATATCATTTGTTTGGCAGAAAAAAAACCTCAGACATGTATAACCGTTGGATTTATGGTACAAATGGTAGATAGCGAAGTATTTCTCTGCTAATAGGAAGCTGCCTCTTCTGACCATCACCGGAGTCAACCTCAAGAAACCTAGGCTCACCACACTTATCACAACGATCTTTGTCCACATTCTCATTCGTAAATAGCATGCAATGATTTGGACAAACATCTATCTTTTCATATGGCATATTTAGTGTGCTTATCAATTTCTTGGCCTCATACAAGTTAGCGGGCAGTTTGTGACCATCTGGGAGAAGGGTGCTAAACATGCTTAAGAATGCATCAAAGCGAGCAATGCTTGTCTTTGATCGAGACTTGATGACAAGTAGTCGTGTGATGGCATCTAGTTGGGACACCTGTGTTTGCCCATGAAGTGATTGACTCGTTGTGGACAACATATCAAAGAAAGCCCTTGTTGCAGGCTCAGGTTCTTCCTCTACAGGTGGCCCATATGCATCACGCACATCATCTAGCATGTCTTCTATACCACTCTCATTGTGGCCGCCATCGTCCGTTTCTTCCCTTAGCACATTTGATCTACTACGTTGTGACTCGCCGTGATAGACCCACACGGTATAGTCTGGTCTAAATCCATACTTGCACAAGTGTGTGGTCATTGTTGCCCTCATTTGTGGCCGTGTGTTCGAACAATGAGAATAAGGGCACAACACACCCCGTCCATTACTCCTAGCAAATGCTCGATCCACAAAGTTTGTCGACTTTTCCATCCATTCTTGGCTATAGTCACCCATCTCTTTACGCCCAGTGTACATCCAACTACGATCCTCAGCCATCCTAGTGCGCAAAACATAATGCATATTTTAATCCGACTTTTATTTATGTCAAAAATTACAACTACAGAGCTAGCTAGAAGCTGCATGCCCTATATATGTACACTAAAACAGACTGACATGAAGACAATATACATGATCAATGGAGCATAAAAACACTTTCTTTCAATATATATGAATACCATTATAAATGAATACCGTTATTTATTAACATGTTAATGTAGCATTGTAATGACATCATATCAATCCACTATAAACGGACAACACAGAAGAAAATAAGCAAACTTTATTTTTTTTCCGCTTATCCACTAGCTTACAGTAGTTCTTGGAGCTAAGGGAGCTGAGGTGGGGAAGATGGCTGCAGCTGTGTGTCGGTGGAGGTAGTCGGCGGGGGGAAGCGCCAAGTGAATTGAGATCTACGGTAGCAGTGGCTGCTGAGGAGGAGGAGGCGGCAGCGCTGTAGGCAAGTGCCAGAAAACAATCAAGCCTCAGCGAACTGTAGTATCTACTGACTAGGGACTGTATTGAAAACAAAGTAAGCAACAATATCCATAGAGGATAGCAACTTAAATGTCATGGCAACATGCCAACAAATGACACCAATATCCATGGAACTGTAGAAGCACGCAAGACAAGTTCATTAAACATGTTACAGTACATAATTAAGAAAATGTAAGTTTGTAACCAACTATTTTCTTGCCAACAGAATTTCAATGAATATGGATAGTTCATATGCAAATATGTGTAGGTATGGAACATAAAAAGAACACTAGACAAGATTAGGTTTCATGTAGCAAAGAATCAAAGCCATATGTGATAAGAGCTCAATAACAAGAAAGCAAAATTCTCAATTTCAGCCGTCATTCCCAGTCAGTTTATTTGCACCATTCATAGAAAAGCACAAAAAAAAAACTCTACTGTGCATAGAATTGGGTGAGGAAATTATCTCACCATCTCTCAACCATCATGGCCAAATCTCCTTATATGCATATATACTAATTTAACTATATAAGGAAAATTTGTGATTCTTCTTTATGTATAGTCCTTGATAGGAGGGTTTGACATGGTATGAACACTCAATTGTAGCAAACTGTGGCAACAAACCAAAGAAACCAAAAAATATATTTGAGTAGTAAAGACCTATGATATGAATTACCATAATGCATACATGCTCTAGTCCTCCCATAGAAACATCCTAATATATATATATATATATATATATATATATATATATATATAGTGCGCCAAAATATATGTCAAGCTACCAACTATTCTCTGATATAGGTACCACTCATGTTGATTTAAAACACTTCAGTAGTTGTTGGGAAAAATACTTTAAATCACTCCAATTTTTGTGGACACATCTCTGGTCATGCATGCTACAACAATAATGGACACTTTGACTTTGTGCCCCACTCACACACTCCTGCAGAGCTTTTCCACATGCAATGGCTATCTATTTGATTCAGTGCATTATACAACTTTCTCGTTAGGAGCATAGTTTAAGGTATCGTAGATCCATAAGGTGATGCCAAGTTCAGTTTATTCATGAAAATGCAAAACTCTTAGGTGAAGCTAATAAATTAATTAAGGTGATCGATGCTGTGGGGTTGATAGGGATGTCGATATCATATTAATGAATGTCACATATGGATCGTCTTGTTCTTGTGGCATATATTATTGATGGAAGATAGCCTTTTGATTTTGGTAGTATTTTAGTTAGTGCTCCAGTAAGTAAAAAAAAAAATCATGCTCAAATGAAGACTAAAATTTATCTCCATATCTCAATTATGCAGTTTCTTTAATAATATACTGCACCAAGTCTTTGTAATGTATATTTTTTAGAGAGAAAAGGTGAACCATATCATTTGCCAATTGATAGTGTATATAGTTCGTTTAAAACACAATCGTGCATTCATAAGCACCCAATTAAATTGTGTGATTGAGCAAAATATTTCATGTTAATATACTCTTTCTGCTATTAAGTATATGTGCAGTTTAGATTCTTCACTCACTTTTATCTTGAGTGCTACTTTATTACTGCATTAGTCATTCAAAAGCTCCTAGAGCATACTAATTGAATTGTGATGCCAAAGGAAATACTATATTACAAACAAAAAAGAAGCATCATCAGGGAAAATTCCAATAAAATTCTTGCTGATTTGGGCAAAGAAACTTACAACGGCACAACATACACCATTTGTCAGTTGTTGTGGGATTTGTGTGGTTGAGCGCGGGGTAGAGGAGGGGGGCAGCGGCAGCGTCGGTGGATGAGGAGGATGGAGGCCTTGGCTCTGCGGCAATGAGCAGCGAGGAGGATGCGACAGTAGAGAGGATAATGACCTTCTCGACGGCAGGCGTCGATAGACGACAACGCAGACGACGAAAGAGGGGCGGGACGTCGTTGTTGGGTGCGGCGGTGGTAGACGAGAAGGCCGCCGGCGTCAGTGTTGGATGAGATGGAGGCGGAGGCGGTGGAGGAGGCGGGGGGGCGGGTCGGGATCGAGAGGAGGAGGAGGTGGGCGGGGGTCGGGATCTGAAAGGAGGTGGAGGGACAGGCGTGGGTCGGGTCGGGATCGGAGAGGAGGTGGGGCGATGGGGTCGGGATCGAAGAGGAGGTGGAGGGGGGTTAGGATCGGAGAGGAAGTGGAGGGGGGCGGTGGTCGGGATCTGTGATGGAGGTGGGTTGGGGAATGAGTGCTAGGGTTAGCACTGCGGGGTCAGACTCGGACTAGGATGTGCGTGCAACGAAAAAAATGCACGGGGTTGGGAAAAAAATTGGCGCCATGTTTCACGAGTGTACGCAACAAATAGACACTCGGGAATACATTTCAACCCGTTCTGACTGTGTCAACGTCCCGTTTTCGAGCGGCCGAGTGCTTCCGCGTCGTAGTTTCCCGAGTGTAATATAGAACACTCGGTAAACTAGCTAATGTCCACCGAGTGCTTTCTTACTTTCCCGAGTGCTCTCGTAAGCACTCGGGATATTCCCGTGTGTTTCTGATAAGACACTTGGGATAAGTACTCACCTTCCTCTTATCTCACTGTTCTCTTTCTTTTAGCTTCTCAGTTTTCTTTTCTTCTTTTCATGGCCAGGGTTAATGCGTGAGGCATGTGGTGGGATTTAGCAAGAGCTCAACTGTGAGCTGGGGCTGGATGTATGAGGTTGAGAGTATCCATTAGAGCCTATGACCCCCCATGTTATATCTTGTTGAGTAAATTGCGTTGTGTGTCACTGAACTTGTTTAGTTGGTCTCCTAACTCCCAAACTACATATCTAGGCCAATAAACTCGTTTAAGTGGGCCACTGTAGGTCATTAGCACATTAACCTGGGTATGACTGATGACATAGCATGCTAACTTATGCCACCGTGGCAAGGGGCACACATCGATGCAAAAATGTACACATTTAGTTGCAAAAATCACAATTCTAGTCACCCTCCCCTTGCAGCCTCCTTGCCTGCCATCTACACTTGAGCTCCTTATCACTATCATTGACTTTTCTCGGTCTCAATTCCTTGCTGCGAGCAACAATCACCGTCGCAGGATCTAGACAACAGCAAGCAGGGGCGGATCTACAATAATCTAGCAGGGTGCACAGGACACCGGGTCTAAAAATCAATTTTCTTTGGATATAATCAATTTTCCTCCCCTTGCACAGGACACTCCTAACCCAACATGAGGGGACATCCCAATCCACAGCCTAGCCGAACGTAACTCATCTTACCTCAGCGACCCTCGGCCATTTTTGTTTTGGATCCGCCACTGACAATAGGTGCTACCACCCTTGCGATCGCCCTAGTTCCACAACTCATAGGGGTTTCGAATTAGGGAGAAAATTGTGAAAGGCCACAAAAACTAGCGGATTAGTTCAAATTACAATGGCTATGCCTGTCATCATATGCACCCTGTGCCATGGTGGCACGAGTCAATGTGACATTTCATTGGTCATAGTTTGACCGGTGTACTAATGACCTAGAGTGACACACTTTAACTAATTCAGTGACCTAGATATGGAGTTTGGTAACCTACTTAAACCAACTGGCCAATTCGATGACCCATAGTGCAATTTACTCTTTTCTTGTTCATGTATGGTAAAAAGTGCATTCTTCGCTGCTATTTCCGCTTCATTTGCATGGTCGTACCTTCGACTTCATGCTATTTTTGTGAGGAAGTTCATGCTCATTCAAGGCCTATATATAATGTTGATGGCAACGAGGATCCACATATCAAGAGCTCAAGTTTCCAATTTCCGTTAGCTATCTGTTCTGAACTTTTGATTTCATATGTTTGTACCATTTGTTTGCTTTGTATGGTTCCAAGATTAGGTCCAGCTTGCTATGCGTGTGATTTTGGAGTTGTATGAGGACGTAAGAAATTGGATGGAACCTTTTGTCATAATCTATTACCGTATGTTCTTTTTGTTCTATATGTATTATTTGTGAAGGTAAAATTAATTAGGAAAATATCCTGAACATGGTGGTGATGTTCGTGAATTATTAAGTGGAAAATACAGAGATTATAAATATATACCATGATGATTTGAACATCTAGATTGCCATGGATTGTTTTGCCAAAACGGCCAGCTGCGCTAATTAACGACGAAATCCATAGAATATATGACGATATGTTTCTTATTAGCTGACAAACTTGTTTGTCACATAATTACAATATTCGGTGACGGTCGAGAATTCATCATAAATTTTTTGATAATTTATGATGAACCATGAATGTTTCGTCGCTCTGGACTTTCTGTGACGCACATACTATGACGATGGGCCTGACAAAATTTCTGTCATAACATATTTTCTGTGACAAAATTGAGCTATTTTGTGATGTTTATGCTTCGTCATGGAACATCAAATATGTTGTAGTGTGCGTTAATGTGGATACTGGGTCATCCATTCGTATATTCACTAGGATTGGTAGTAGCTATTAGATTTTTATCCGACCAATTGTTTATGGAGAGGTAGTACAATGTAACCATAACATAAATTGAATGTACATCTTGGTTAAGGCTCCGTAATCCGTATTACTGTGGACAGTGGTGTGTTTTGCTGTTGCATGCAGATCAACTTAGAGATGGAACTGCACCTCCCATGTACATTTGCAGTTGTATATGATCAGGACTGAAATGTTTGTGTCAAGGACCAACAAAAGGTAACCCCAAAAAGTCTGCCTCTTATATATTTTCGCATGTATCTATGCTTAATTTTATCTAATGGTACAATTTAAATATAAAATATTGGTGCTATATGCTCACTTACAGAGTTAGAAATTTCTGTATTTTTTTGAAGACTAATTGCTGCATCATAATATACATGAATGCGAAGAGCAGAGAAAATTGGGCAGAGACACTCTCAACGCCTAACTATTGCTATATATGTGACATTTCACTTTTTTTGTTACCCTTTTCTATATTCCTTTGATCCTTTCTCTAAAATAACATTACAATTCTTTGGTTAAGTTGCTATACAACATTTCATCTTTTCCCCCTTTAAAATGAATATTTTCAGCAACCAGAGAACCTGGCCGGACGGCCACAAATAATGAGAGGGCCATGATCAATTTTTTGTTTTGATAAGCCAACTAGTAAGTAAGCAAAATAGAGGTTTTAATTTTTGATTTAGTGACTTCTAGTACTCATTTAGTTTGGTTTTTTTTCAAAATTTTCTCGGGGAGGTATTTACGTTGAACAACTCTTGCCAAAAAGGAAAATAAAATAACTATGTAGTGCTTTCTGTTCATTCGTCAAATGCAGAGATTTGCACGTTGTTTATACCTTTAAGTGCTTTCCGGAAAAAAATACTTTTAAGTGCTTTATTGCTTGACCTGGTCTGGTGATGATCTGGTCATCTGGCAGTTGAGTACATAAATTAGTCTTTAATAAAAGATAAAGACAATAATTGAGAGGATAATTCGTTATAAGCTGTACAGAGAAATTGGAGTACTATTAGTTGTAGTTTGCTCCCAGAAGAACTAGTTATGTTGGTTTTGTATATATTAAAAGTTAACAAGAATTTTACATGACCGATTCACCAACAACTTCTTAATTTGACCTCTCCAAATTTTGAAACTTATCCCTCCCAGTCTCCCAGGACAGTGTGAGAGACGACTGAAACTTGGAGAACTGCAACTCCTTTTGGAACAAAATCATGAGTCTCCGGAAGGAGAGAGCATGCATATACGTACGCATCAAGATTCAAGAACCCCAACCGAAATTGCTGTAGCATTTCCAAACATATCCCTCGATTGTATCCTGCCCTTCCTTTTCTGCCGCCTTTTAGGGGCCAAGTGAAAAAAAGTTGCATCATGAGAAAGACGAGTCCCCACAGAGAGACAAGGCCTTGCATGCCTCTTGGCCATATAATCCCCAAAGATCGCTTTCTCGGAGAAGGTAGCAGTATTAGGCGCCCATCCACCGCCTATACATTTGTCCTCCACACCCCCCCCCTCCCCCCTCTCTCGACTAAATCATATCAGGCTCCATCATATATAAGCCCATCTGCTGTTTATACATAGATCAGAAATCGATCCATCTGCCTGGTGTCTTCGTTGTTGTTTGCTTTTAGGTGATAGATTGCGAGAGGGATATCTTGCTGCGATGGGCTCGTTTGCATGGAAAATGATTAGCAAGAACGAACGAAAGAAAGAAAGGCCTGTTTTGGTTTGTTGCTTGGATTAAGAGATATTGGCGTGCCTCAGTCCGAAGGCATGGCTGATTGGCGCGGCAGCCATGTTCTTGGATTGAGCCGCGTCAATATCTCTCCTTGCTTGATTCGTGCCTAGCTAGCTTGCCGTTTCGTCTTGGAGTTCATTAACTCCCAAGGTATGTGTTTTGCTGGTACTATTTACTCTCTCTTCATGGAAGATTTCTAGTGGAGGGGGGGAGAGAGAGAGAGAGAGAGAGAGATGTTGTATTAGCTGTGGTCATGTTCTTGACTTCTCGCTGGGATATGCATGCCTCCAAAGCAAGGGAATTAATGAATCAACGCTTGTACACCTCTGGTGCTTCTGTAAAGTTAAGAATAGTTAGCAACTCTATTCTTGTGTGGGTAACATACTTCTGAGAAGACTATCTAGCCGAATCAATCTGTCCTGCAATTCTGACATTTTCTATTTAAGTTGTCATTCAAATGGCTCTTTTCTGCGGTCGGCACTAGTCGGATGATTTTCTGTCATTACTGTTTTTTACAGGGGTTCCCTTATTGCTACGAAGGACCTGTTCGGATCAACAAATTAGTACATGCATGCTGCAAACCAAAACAACAAGATTCGGTGAGTTCTCCAAAGTCCAAACACTTCTTTTTTTCACAGTTCCCTAGCAAACTAAAAATAGAGGGGGTTTTCACTGTTTAACCTAGGGTGAACTGAGGATGAGAAGAACGTACTCCGGCCGGTCAGCTCTTCACCACCATTTGTGAATTTCTGTGCTGCTTGATTCCTCGCGCGTGCTTGGAGCGCTCGATTTGGACCATCAAGTGTTTGGTTGGATTAATTGATGAGAATACCTATTAATTGGATCTTCCAGCAGACGCGGATGGTTTTGTAAAATAGAAGGTATCTAACTGGTCTTCGTACTTTAGGCATATGCTCCTTCGGGTCTAATTTATATATATTTAGATGTCGCTTTAGGGGTAGGTATGCACAAAGAAAAACGGAGCTAGTAAATTATTTATTTATTAATATGTCAGGGACGTCTATTTTAGTCCTATATTTTCTTCAAAATTTGGTCACTGTATTAAAATAATTATTAAAATTAAGATTTTGTTTACTTTTCATTGATATATATATATATATATATAATAAGTAGCGTTATTCAATGCCTGACCGTAGAATAGGTTATTCTACGCTCTGACCGTCCACCGTGCGCCTTCTCTTTGTGCTTTTACTGTAGCACTACAAGAGATCCTAGCCCCTCTACACGTGCCCCCACACAACCGACCGTAAAAACGATGATGTCTCATAAACCATTTATTTTATTTACAATCCATTTGAAGCACCTTGTTAGGAAAAAAAGTGCTTAACAAAAAGAGATCCAAGATGAACATATTTTAACTTTGTAAAAAATAATTATTGCACCGAAAGGTTAGATTTACTGGACCTAAGCTAATCCATTACTGTATCGTCTGAGCACAAAAAGGTGGGTGGAGAGCAACATAAGGGTTGATGGAGGTAGAAGGTGGTGGGTTTTCTTTGACCAAGGTGGGGGTACAGATTAGTGTATCTATATAAATAATTTCTATGATTTTGAAATAATGAACATTTCCAATAAGACTTATATTAATTGTACAATAGTGTAATGCCAAGTATATTTGCAAAATTCTGAATTAATGAACATTTTTAATTTGTGGGTTGGGATGGGGGTTATATTTCTGTAGGATATTAATCACTTTGCCACTTGGACCAAATCGATACTCCCACTGTGATATTTGTTGTTTTGGACATTAATTGACACAATTTCCAATTCATGTGTTAACCATTAATATAACGATATCGAGTACTTTTGATGACAAATCTATTAATATCGCTTCATATGATAACTTTAAATACTTTTGTATATATTAGTGGTCAAAGATTTAAAATATTACTTGCACGCATTCTAGGACAACAAATAAAAAGAACGAAGGAGTAGTAGATTAGCATATTGAATGAAATATTAAGATAGCATACGAATTCAATATTGGTATGTTAATCATCTTGTACATTATTTAATATTGTACTCCTATGACATCACTTATAAAATAATCCCCCAATGCATGCAGAATTCATGTGTCATAACTCATAAGGGCAAGGGAGCATATCAACATCACTTAGAACCACCAAAATTATCCTAAATTGACTCAACATTTGGCAGATGGTCTCTGATAATGCTTATCTTTTTTTATTAATTGTGTGTGTAGTGCAGTTAGCACCAAACTGAATGGAGGGTTGCCTCCTTTCTCTGTCAAAAAAAAAGAAAAAGAAAAAGAAAAGAATAGAGTGCTGTCATCCCTGATCGACTTAACTGCTTAAAAGAAAAAAGTTGAGAAAGTTTTGCCGCCACTATCATTGCAGAAGAGGCCAAACAAGTTTGGCGAACTACTCTTATAGTGGAGGGAAGGACCAGTCTTATATTGGATCGAGCCAATTTTTTTTTGTTTAGCTATGCCATCGTCACTCGTTGCATATATGAATCGAGCTTGATGTGAGATCAGCGTCAGTTATTCAAGAACATCTCTCAAGCAGTGTTGATACTTTAATTCGTCTTTCGGTTTTTCCTACATATTTTCTAAAGATATGCGGCCTTTCGGCCAAAGGGCTTCTCTGCTGGTAACGCTTTATGTTTCAGGTCAGGGCAGTCTAGAACACAGGAATTCCATAAAAATTCTATAGGAAGCCCTAGAGTAAGAGCGTACGTGTCCCCTGCTCATTCACCGGTACACCGATCCATCCAAACGGGCTCTAAGCCTTCTCGGATATGGCCTCATAACGTTAGTGACGATAGTGTGTATTGAAAGGATCTGTGATTTGTTTTAGGATGTCTCCCAAGGGTACCGGGTTCCGGAGATTGAGAAGGCTGGAGGCATGCTCCGTACAACTGGGCTGAATCTGCACGTACGTTCGCTGAAGGCCCCAAGAACAAGTCTCAGACGAAGGGTTGCAAACTTGCAAGTGAAGCCGTCTGTCCGTTAAGCCGCTAGCCCGCTTCATAAAAACAGTCTTCTAAACAGTCCGCAACAATCCACCAGATCATAGCATTCTAAAGCAGATCGACCCACATTGCCAGTTGGGTCATACCTCACCCGTCGAGCGGCGCTCACCATTGCCCGCTGAGTCCAGTGAACACGAGTGTCGTCGGGGCATTAGGGGTGCCCGTCGCCTCGCTTTGCCCCTCTTAACAATGGCAGTACAGGCCCAGTACCCTTCCAATTTCCTCTTCCACGACAGGTGCACCTCCCTCCTCACGTCCAGTCCTCTCGCTTCATCTTCTCTAGGATGCGTGCCTGGAGTCGCCTGCCCTTCTGTTTTGGTTTGGTTTGGTATCTCATGGGTTCGTCTGGTTTACAGAGGTCAGCCGGAGAGGAAGGAGATGGACCTGCCCAGGCCGCCGCAGCTCAACGGGGTCTCACCGGTGGTTTATTGTGCCAGCGGTGGAGTTGGGTGCCTGATAGCCTGATGTTAAGAGAACTCAGGTCGTGCCGTGGCCGCCGTACGGTTCTTGGAATTGTGACATGGGCGTGTGTGGTTTTGCTTTCTTGTAGCTAGTGGGAATCGGAGGAAGCGCGCGTTGGATAAGAAACCTTGGATCGAAAAATTCTAAAGAAATAGAAGAACCTGTCGAAACTCTGAAGATACTGAGAGTTCAAAACTTCAGATCGAGAAGTACTTCGAAATCACGTGAGTAGACACACACAGAGATATTTTTCAGCATATACATTATGCAACTTTTCGGTTTTACTCCTTTTATCTATGACTCAAGTGTTACAATCGGAATTCGATTCTGTTTGTCCAGCTAGTCTCATACAGGACAGAGTCAACAATAGCAATGAACTGCTACAGGAAACTGAAACGAAAAACAGAGAATCTAACTCTGAACTTTACTAACAAACCGATTACAACTCAACTAGCAATATACTCGGACTCCAAAAACTAAAACAATCTGACTTGCATACGTTTACCGTAATAAGATTATCTGCATCAACGCGTGAGGGAGGCCATGGCGCCGCCGCCGGCCAAGGAGGAGTACATCAACCAGTTCACGCTCCAGCCACAGCAGTCCTCATCGTTTGTCTAATCTGAATTTTTTGGCTTTCTCTTTGTTGCTTTCTTTCCTTGCCCAACAATCGCATCTTGTGGGTTAGCGGGCAGCCCCAGAAGCCTACAAAAACACAAAGCGGTCTGTGCGGGTGGCGGTGCAGGCTGTCACGGCCTGTGCGGGTGTCGAGACCCTAGACCTCCGGATCCGGAGTCCCAACAGAGATGGTATCAGAGCTGTGTCGACTGGAGGACGCAACCATAGTTAGCATAGTCGTTTTAATCAAAAAGTTTCAAAAATTATTTTATAAGTCAAACCAACCAATTGATGAGTTGTTATTCTTCTCTCATCTTATTCTAATCTCTTCCCATATCCTTATTAGGTTCTTACATCTTATCTTTTCTGAAACTTTGATTTAAAATTTAAAATTGATCTTTCTTACCTCAGTAATCTCTATAGGATCGAGTTTCCATGATCAAAGCGATGGATGCCTTGGAAGTTCCAAGACCTGCCGTTTGTGTCAAGTCGATCGTCCCTATAAGTTAGGATAGAATTGCTTTAGCGAGGTTGCCCTTCTTAGTTTTAGTATTGTGTAGTCCGAGTAATAGGATCTTTTTGCTTGAGTATCGTATTTTATTGCTTCTTAATAGCTTTCCAGCTATTTGTTATTTGGGTTTACCTGACTTTCCCTAGTTAGGATGCTTCTGTCTTTCTCCCATGTTTTTCTCACCTATCATGCTTTCTCCTTCTCACCTATTATGCTTTCTCCCTCTCATCTCTTAAACCAGGAAGAATTGTTGAAGATGGTTCAGACGTATAAGTCGCTTGGAAGCTACTTTTGTTGGAATTAACCAGTGTGTTTGGATGCCAAACTAGGTAGTTTTGGGGAATCATTGATAAGACTGATTTTGTGGATTGAAGATTTTAAGATTTATCAAGGTTATAAGAAGTTATTGTGAGTACTAGAGTATGATGATGTATATGCCTTGATTATGAATGGTTTAAAAAATAACATATTGGTGGATTATATAGATTATGGAGAAAGGAAATGATCGTAAAGGAAAATTTTGATTTATCATGAAGGTTAGAGGAATCAAGTACTGATTTGATTATTAGGAGAAGTTGGATTTAGAAGAAATATTGATTGGATTATAGAAGTATATCATTGATGGATTAAAGAAAAAAAAACTTGGATAGGATAATAGAAATATATCTCAAATGGATTTTAGAAATAAATCTTGTCGGATTATAGAAATGGTTGGATGCTGGATTATAGAAATATAAATGTTGGAGATCGATTATAGAAGATAGGTTATTCCTGGATATTGGATTATAGAAATAGAATATTATTGGAGTTGATCTAAATAATTGTTGGAATGATGGATACCTTACCGAAATTGGAGTTGGTCAAAATAATTGTTGGATAGATAGTGATAAAATAATTTAGTAGATTAAATTTAAATTTGTGAATTTCAAGTAGTCGTTTGAAAAGCTCTATAATGAAGGCATTGGATTTATATAAAGAAAATTCTGGAGTATTGCGATTGATAATGTGCTTGAGAAAATTAAGTGAACGATGTCTTGGGTTTAGTTAAGAATTTTGGGGGAAAGCAATTGCACGATTATAATCTTAGGGGGATTTCATTCCAAAAAGGATATAGTGAAGTTTAGCATGATCCTGGAGTTTATCAGATTGAAATATGTAATTATTGCTACTAGATTTTAGTGGGTTTATGAAGTGAAGAAACTATGCGATCAAAGTGGTGAATTGTTGGATTATTCAAGCTTTTGTTCAAGAGATATTGCGAATTATGTTGTCTTATCAATAGTATGTGAGATTGATTGAATGATTGGATTTTTAATTGTGTGACTTTAAGTTATGTGGATTGATGGATTTGAATAATAATAAGATTTGGATCATGCAAAATTTGGAAGACAGATTCATGGCTTTTAGTTGGCACCCCAGTACATGGTTGAGAACTAGTAGTTTGGCATCAGTTACCAAATTGGAACTATCGCTGCAGCTGTCAGAGGTGCACAATATTTTTTCCTTCGTGCTGTAATGAAAGAAATGCCTCAAGGTACCAGAAGACTAGTTGTATCTGAAGAAAGCCATGAAAGAAGGATCTCGCCAACCAGGAACCTCCCATAAAAGAATCTCGAAGAAGTTGGAAGTCCTACCAAGAGCAAGACCTTGATATTCCGCGAAGAATAATGAAGCAATCGATCAGAGAAGGAAGTAGCATGGAAAACCAAGAGCCGAGCTTCCTAACCTTTCTTTCTAGTCTCTCTGAATCTCGGGGTCGAGATTCCGTTTAAGTGGGGTAGATTTGTAACATCCCAAAAGTGCCCAAATATAAAAATTTGGGATTTTTAAAAACTTTTTACGTGTTATTTAATTTTTGCCTTGATTGCATTTTTGGCGGTATTTGATTCACATTTCTTTTGCCGGCTCGAGAGGTGAAACCAAAAATCCTAGGAGTACAAACCCTAATAACGGAAACCTTAGAAACATAAGTTACGAGAACAAAATAAACTTAAGGAATTTCCCTTTTAAATATTACAAGAAATATAAATCCTAAAGTTGAAGACTTATTCAAAACCTAACAATCAAAACTCTAAAAAGACAATGTTATAGAAGTAAAATTTTACTAAAGTACCCTATGTCATGAATCTCCTAAGTAGAATTTTCAAAATAAAAATACAAAAATAAAATCTTGCTTCAGGATTTGATCTACTAAAATTAGTTCTTTCCCATTTCTTTATCTTATAACTTCTTTTACTGTTCCTTGGGCTTAACCCGTTCCAGCCGGTTCAGTTAGATCACCTCCCCCGACCAAGCCAGCCTACTCACCTTCTTCTCTCTCGCTCTCTCTCACTTTCCTCCCGACTGCATCACCAGCCAAACCAGCACTCTCTCCCTTGTTGTTTCTTCTCTGGGCTGCTTGCCATGTTGCAGACATGCAAGTGCCACGCCGCTGCCGTCGTGTCCGTCGCTGTGCTGAGGACGTCACCAGCCGTCTACAAGTAGCCACCCGAAATTCTCTAATTGCTTGCTCGCCATTCTCTACTCTTCGCTCCATCTTCCCATGGAAAGCCAGCAAGCTCAGCCGCCGCACCCCGCCAAGCCACGCTGTCGCTCTGGTGGAGCCCAGCCCGTGTCAGCACGCCCCCAAGCATCGCCTCAGCTTCCCACATCTCTTCTCCACCGAGACAAGGAAGCACAAGAACTCAAGCCACCTGCTCAGCCACCAAGCTCCACGCTCGCCATTCCGGTGACCACCTCTCCCCGTCGGCCAGGTCACAGCACATTCTGCACCACCACCATCGAAACCCCTCCATTAATTGGGAGTTTTCCCCATCGGAGCTGCCACCGCTGCCTTCGTCCCTGACCACGGCCGATTCCGCCGCCAGCACCACCGTCCTTCCTCCGGAGCACCTCCGCCCGATTCACCTGTACTGAAGCACCGCCTCGGCTCCCCCGTTCTTCCCCAACCTTCAATTGGAGCTCTTACTCACTCCTTTAGTGCCCCCACATCGTGCCTACTACGCCGCCATGGGCTTCTACTGCTAGCCAGCCTTCGACCTCCTTTCCGCCGCCCAACCCCATAAGTGAGTTCCCCTGTGTTGGTCGGTGCCCATGCGCATGCTACTTTCCTCCTTCTCCTCCTCGCCACGCCTCCGTCTCCCTCCCGCCAGCTTGCCGCCGCTGCTTATCGATCGCCACTGCCACATTGGGCCGTGCCACCGCTGTCCTTAGGACTACCCTCCCCGGCTGGTTCCATGCTTCGCCATGTTGGCCGCCGCAGCTGCCACCTTCGCCGACGTTGAGCCCTGCCCGTGCCGTCCCTTTGCCCTTTCCTATTTCGGCATTCACCTCTATCTCAGCTCCATCTTTGTGTGCCCTCTATGTGTGTGTAGTAGTGGCGCCCCTCTGTAACTCCCTTTGTAAGTGGTAGTGGGTTCATAGGTAGTAAGTAGTTGAATCCAATTAGCAGTTAGTGGTCTAGCTGAATCCAATTTGTAGGGTTTTAGCTACATACAAGTCCTATTACACTTATATGTTTAAGTTAAATAGGTGATTAGTTCATGTAATTATGAAGTCAGTTGTCCTTGGCTTTGTGATCGGGAGAACACAGTCCAGCTTTAAGTCGCATGTTCGGTATAGTGGTCTCTTGGGCACACGAGGTAATTTGATAACCGTGCATTGCTTAAAATGGGGTTGATCAGAGTTTGTAGTGTTGGATATCTCAGTTGACAATTGCATAATGACTAGTTCCTTTAATCACTAAATCAAGTTAGTTGGCTTTATAGTATTGTTGAATGGTGAGTATAGCTTTGACATCTCAATTAGCCAATTCCTTATTGAATTAGTTTGTAGATAGATAACATTGTTAGCTAGATAAAAGTGTTAAATATATTTTGTTGATAGACCCTGCTCCAATTATGATTGCCTCAATGTCAGTAGGGCTAAATGTCCAGTAGTATCTTAGGAGAAGCAACACATGGATTAGTGAGAAATCTAGAAGCTGTTAGTAGATTACTTAGTTATAAAATATTCAATTATCAGAAAGTAACCTCCAGTGGTTAATTCTAGGTAGCTAAGTTAGATATTTAAAGGTTAAATAGTGGTCTTTGACAGTGAACCTATTCCATTTCAGAAGTTGGTTAGTTAGTAGGGATAGAGTGGTTAGTATTAAAAAAGGATTAGTAGAAAGATAAAATTGAATAGCATTCTTATATAAGCAATTAGAGGTCAATTATGAATGGCATTGTAATATAAGTTAATTAGTTTGTCATTGTACGAGGATGTTAGTAGGATAATTAGTTAGTTAACCTCAGTGTATGAGTGTGCCTCTAGCAAATTGCAACTGCAGATAACAGATATGTACACAATCACCATCAAAATCTGCCGAAAGAAGAGAGCATATAAGAGGATTGATTTTGACTGTATGATCATCGTGGATGTATACATAGAATTCCTAAATAGAGTGCTTGTGAGTGCTAGGTGTCCTGTTAAGGAAAACAACATCGCCTAGGCTCTAACTTTCATCCGTCGCTATCCACTCCCGGTAGATATACTATTTATGATCCAAAGGTGGATCAAATGATCCTATCTAGCTGGGTGATCTCTCTCATCTAGGTAACCATCGAGGAATGTTCATTCTCTCTCATTGTTGGATTTATCTACTTTGGTCTGGAGTATTTTCTTCATCAACTTCTTTGGTTATACTTCGTCTGAAGTATTTTCTTCATCAGCTTCTTTGGTTATATTTTGTCTGTAGTATTTCCTTCATCAACTCCAGATGAGTATATTTTGGTCTCATGTGAAGTACCCTTCCGCCCCTTCTTTCAAGATGTCGGTAAGTACGATTAGTTCTGTTTGAAGTATTTTCATTTGTTTGAATGTCTTTGGATTTATTGGATTTCATTTGGTTATTTTTAGACGCTCTTGGATTTAATCATATTCTACGTATTTAGAATCTGAAGATATAATGGAACAACGATCCAAGACAGAACAAGACAAGGATTATCAGAATATTGGGTTTTATTAGAATATTGAGTAAGGCGGTGATCAGCATAAAGAGCCTTATCAGAATATTGAGCAAGGCAAGTCGTAGACCTTTGATCATGTTGTACCCATTTTGTAAAATTATATTATTTTATATCAACATGCATTGCTAGTTTTATAATAATGATTTTGGGAATAGTTAAATGCCTAAATTGTCATGACGCCTCCTTGTACAATTGCTATTGACATGTACCCTTGAATGACATAAATCCTTGGACACCATAGGATGGTTAATTATTAGTTGGACAATATTGTAATACCAACGTGGGTACGTATAATGCTTAGTCATGCTTTAGTTATACGGCGGGATTCATGATCACATGTTCATAAATGTTTAATCTTGACTAAATGATATATGGAATCTTGAAAGAAGCCACTGTTGATAAAATTTGTTGTGCCATGGTAAGGGTTGTCATTTGACTGGGTTGAATGAAAATGATTTATGCTCGGGCGTGTGGGCGGTGGTGAAGGTGGGTGCGGAAGTACATTGGGATGTGGGTAGTCTTGCCTGAGCAACCACTAAGGACATAACTTTGTGTGCCATTGATCTGGGATATACCGTACTACCACATGTCCACGGTGGGTTGGACCTGGCCAACTAATTAGAAATGTTTTGATTTAGTTCTATTTGGGTTGTTGAATTGGCGCTAGAGGGGGCCCAACATTCCGAATCCTTAGCGAGCAGAACCGGGTCAAAACAGAACTTTGTAAAGGTCTTGTCACGTGCTCTAGACTGCTTACCTAAGGAAGTGAGTGGTGGTATCGACGGATGATAAACAAACTAGAGAAGTTGTGTCCTGTGGGTAAAGCTGTACAATCTCTGCAGAGTGTAAAACTATTCGAATAGTCGTGTCCCCGGTTATGGATAATGCCTGGTGATTTCACATGAGGGATAGATTTTGATAAAAATGTTGGAATGGTTTGGTTGGGATTGGAGTGGTTAGTGTTGGTCGATGGTTGGGAAGTGAAGAGGGTGTTCACCAGTTGATTCAAAGAAAACTGTTTACTTATGTATTTAATCTTTTAACTTATGCTTTCAATCCATTTACTGTATTTACTGTCAATATTACTTTCTGCAAAATAGCCATAAAGCTATCCTTATCAAGCTTTGCATGAATACTATTTGCATAAATTTCCTCGACTTACTATGTACTTTATGTACTCACGCTATCGCCATTTGTGGATCGATCCTTGGAGTACTCAAGACTATGCACTAGGTTCTACTCGATTGCCGTGAGCATGTGGGATGGCTACCACGAGTTGTTTAATTCACTTGTAGGTTTAATCTTTTGTCTTAAGTTCTGGGTTAAACTGTATATCTTAAAGCTTGACTGCTAAATAATATGTATGGATATAATTTCACGATTTCACTGTGCACTAGCTACCGATCTAGGACTAGTGCGTATATACTTTATGTACTTACTATTATATTGCATGATGGGACCTGACCTCCTGGATCCGGACCCTTTGTGTATATCTGCACTAGTCCCTAGATCAGTAGCTAGTGCACACAGTGACATCATTAATGAAATTATATCCATACAAAAATATCTAAAAAGCGGACAAATTAATATTATTTAGTAGCAATGGACCTTATGGTCAAAGATATACAGAGTTTGCCTCGTAGGGCTTAAGACAAAAGAGTAAACCTACAACAGAATTAAACAACTCGTGGTAGCCATCCGACATGCCCACGCGATCTAGTTCACATAGTCTTCGCAGTACTCCTCAAAGAGCTCTGCATTCCCTGGTTCTTCCTCAGTGACTGATCCACAAATGGCGTATAACCGTGAGTACATAAAGTACTCAGCAAGTCGTAGGGAAATGTATAGAAATAGTATTCATGCAAAGCTTGACAATGATAGCTTTATGGCTATTTTGCAGAAAGCAGTATTGACAGTAAATACAGTAAATAGATTGAAAGCATAAATTAAAAGATTAAATACATAAGTAAACAGTTTTCTTTGAATCAACTAGTGAACACCCTGCTCACTTCCTAACCATCGACCAACACTAACCACTCCAATCCCAACCAAACCATTCCAACATTTTTATCAAAATCTACCCCTCATGTGAAATCACCAGGCATTGTCCATAATCGGGGACACGACTATTCGAATAGTTTTACACTCTACAGAGGTTGTACAACTTTACCCAAAAGACACGACTTCTCTAGTTTTTTTTGGCATACGTCGATACCACCGCTAACTTTCTTAGGTAAGCGTTCTAGAGCACGTGACAAGGCCTTTATAAAGTTCTGTTTTGATCTGGTTCTGCTCGCTAAGGATTCGCCATGCTGGGCCCCCTCTTGCGCCTATTCAACAACCCAAACAGAACCAAATCAAAACATTGCTAATTAGTTGGCCAGGTCTACCCCACCCTGAACATGTGGTAGTACAGTATATAGCCCAGATCAATGGCACACAAAGTTAAGTCCTTAGTGGTTGCTTAGGCGAGACTACCCACATCCCAATGTGCTTCCGCACCCACCTTCACCACCACCCACTGGCCCGAGCATAAGTCATTTTCGTTCCACTCGGTTAAATGACAACCCTTGCCATGACACAACAAATTTTATCGACAGTGGCTTCCGTCAAGATTCCATATATCATTTAGTCAAGATTAAACATTTATGAACATGTGATCATGAATCCCGTCGTATAGCTAAAGCATGACTAAGCATTATACGCACCCACGTTGGTATTACAATATTGTCCAACTAATAATTAACCATCCTTTGGTGTCTAAGGATTTATGTCATTCAAGGGTACATGTCAATAGCAATTATACAAGGAGGCGTGATGACAATTTAGGCATTTAACTATTCCCGAAACCATTATTATAAAACTAGCAATGCATGTTGATATAAAACAATATAATTTTACAAAATGGGTGCGACATGATCAAAGGTCTACAACTTGCCTTGCTCAATATTCTGATAAGGCTCTTTATGATGATCATTGCCTTGCTCAATATTCTGATAAAACCCAATATTCTGATAATCCTTGTCTTGTTCTGTCTTGGACTGCTGTCCCATTATATCTTCAGATTCTAACTACGCAGAATACAATTAAATCCAAGGGTGTCTAAAAATAACCAAATGAAATCCAATAAATCCAAAGACATTCAAACAAATGAAAATACTTCAAACAGAACTAATCGTACTTACCGACATCTTGAAAGAAGGGGCGGAAGGGTACTTCAGATGAGACCAAAATATACTCATCTGGAGTTGATGAAGGAAATACAACAGACAAAATATAACCAAAGAAGCTGATGAAGGAAATACTTCAGACGAAGTATAACCAAAGAAGTTGATGAAGGAAATACTCCAAACCAAAGTAGATAAATCCAACAATGAGAGAGAATGTCCGCAGGAACATTCCTCGATGGTTACCTAGATGAGAGAAATCACCCAGCTAGATAGGAACATTTGATCCACCTTTGGATCATGAATAGTATCTCTACTAGGAGTGGATAGCGACGGATGAAAGCTAGAGCCTAGGCGGTGCTGTTTTCCTTAACAGGCCACCTAGCACTAACAAGCACTCTATTTAGGCATTCTATGTATACATCCACGATGATCAAACAGTCAAAATCAATTCTCTTATATGCTCCCTTCTTTCGGTAGATTTTGATGGTGATTGTCTACATATCTATTATCTGTAGTTGCAATTTGCTAGAGGCACACTCATACACTGAGGTTAACTAACTAATTATCCTACTAACATCCTTATACAATGACAAACTAATTAACTTATATTACTGTTGGACCGAAAAGGCGACTAGAGGGGGAGGGGGGTGAATAGGAGCATGCTCACTTTTTCACAAAGGTCAGATTCAACTCTACTCTCACTCCAGTAGCTATAGAAGCTATGAAGATCAATCTACAAGTACAGCGCAAGACTTGTATTGAATCTAAACCAAAATCCCCAAAGCAAAAGATCAAACGAGGTTCAAACCCTAAAGGGCGGTCAGACTGGCGGCTTATGGGCGGTCAGACCGGAGGGCGGTCTGATCGGCGTTACAACTTCAGTCAGACCAATTTTGTCTAGAACAGAAGAACAGCCCGAAAACCCAAACCTCAAAACGATCTAACTTTTGATCCATGAGGACAAACTCCACGAAACTTGACACACACCTTCTCAAAGATATTAGGAACCTATTCCAATCAGAGATCATGAAGATCCAAGCCAAAGTTCCTATCTTTTTCAGATTGAACGAAGGTGGTTCAAAAACCGAGTCAAAACGAAAATATGATCTAAAGACTTGCTCGTGGGTGATTGATGATCAAGAAGATCCTAGATGGGCTCCCACATGTCACAGCAAGTTAGATCAAGGCAAGAAACCAGGCAAAAACTCGCGGATCAAAAAAAGACCACAAATCACCAAATAGAGAGAAAGAAAGCAAACAGACTCATCTTTGAGGGAACTTTCTTTGGATTGATTTGATATGATATTGGTTTACAGCCACTCCATAAATAGAGGACAAAGACTCAATACATGAGCACGAAATCAAATCCAACTCTCTAGAACCCTAATCTCCACTAATCATCTCCCTAAGCAAACTAAGGTTTCAAACACAATAAAAGGGTTGAAGAGGTGCAGCCACCTCCCTCCTCTATTTATAGTGGAGGCTTAGACCTTCTAGAAGATTGAACCCTAATGGGCTCCCGTTAAGGTCCAAAACAAATGGGACACATACGCACGCCTTTTAAAGCGCTGTCTTCATCTCTTGACCTAATCCTCTTCACCTTGCGCCATCTTGCGCCGTGAGTTGGCAAAAGGTCACCAATGCGGTATTTGGTGAAATTACCAAAATACCCCTTCTCGATCTTTTTGCAAAGAATGAGTCCCAACTGCGTGAAGCACCTCCCATGCTTCGCCACGTGTAGGTTGATCTAGTGGCTCTCATCATGTCGGCAAGTCTCTCCCATCCGGCTCCCACCAAAACCACCATGGCACTTGCCGACCCGCCGCTTGATCCAACTCGTCAGACCGAATCGCCTGCTCGGTCACCTTTGTCCTCTTGCGCCATGCTTGACTCCATTGACCTCACCCGGCTTCCCCGATCATTCTGGACCTCAGCTCTCCAAGCCTAGTCCCGATCATCCTCGTCGTTGACCGTCATTGACCTCCAAGCAACCTGCACATCAATAGACAAAGAAATCGAATCTGTGAACAAGTTCTTCACAACTTGACCCACGTTAGTCAAAACATGCATCATGCAACACATATGCCATAAAACCCATGAACTTGACCTAACCCAACAATCATCGCCACCAGTTGGCCGATGAAACAAGTGAAACCGGTCGATCGCCACTTTGGCGGTCCGACCACCGACTTAGCCAAAATCCACTCGATGCGGTGGTCGACCACCAAAATGGCGGTCGGACACGGCCGGTCGATCACATACCAACGCCGGTCATACCAAGACTTTTGACCGACAACATTCTCAACTTTGCCGAAAACGCGTGTTTCGACAAACCGTAAGCGACATTGCCAATTGTAACATCATCCTAAGATCTCAGGCATATCCCCATGATATCCACAATCTCTCCCTTGATGAACACATTGGCAATTTTCCACAAATGCAAATTTAGAGGTTTGAAAAGTAAAAACACGACGTTGTCGCACAAAGGCACAACTTGGTCCAAATGCAAGAGAAAGCACAGGAAATGACCAAGCTGGCTTCAGAAAAGCATAGGCAAGTGAGATACGGCAAAAGAAAGCGAGAAAGCTTCAATTTCCAAAAAAGGGAAAAATCTCACTTAAGGTTTATATGAAAGAACAATTGTTCGATATGACCTTTGATCATTGTGAGGATCAAGAATTGCAATTCAAGTTTAGAAGTAGCAATAAGACCATAAAAATGCAAATAAGAAACTCTCCCTCACTATGATCCTCAAATTTCAGAAAATCTCAAATTTTCAATTCTTCTCCAAGTAACTCCCCTTTTTTCGTAACACCCCTTTTTCAACCATCTTCTCCCCCTTTGACAATGGAGTCATCAAGGAATCACGCCTTCCTCTCGTCCAGAGATAACAAATGCAGAATGAGGAAAAAGCATAAGAAGGAGCATGCATGAAATGCAATGGAGTGGCTTCATTTTTTTTTTAATTTTTGATTACAAGAAGCTTTGGAGATTACCCAAAAGAACAAGCTAGCATTTCTAAAATTGCACAGACAACATATTAGGCCTAACAGCGCTAGCAAGATCATGATAAGACATATATATCAAAGCTACGCTCGAAGGCTTAATGTAAAGCAATAAATTTGATCAACTTAAGCAAAGCTTCAAATCTAGCAAGTTCGTCAACAGGGATCCTAAAATGATAGTGGCCATGTCAAAATGTCAAAGTTAGATCAAAAAGCTAACAAAGACCACATTAAGAGACAAACAAGTGCTGAATTGAATCATTTTGCTCAATTTTCTCAAACGCCCATTTTTTTTCAACAGTTTTTCATTTGCAATGAATATTGAAGTTGACTAATAATCTAACTTAGTGAAAAGATCCTAGATTAGGAGCCATCCACAAACTCTTCCTAAGCTTCGACCAGAAGTTGATTAAAGGTATATCTTAGTGAAGAAGATCCCAGACTAGGAGCCATCCACAAACTCTTTGTGGATATCATGGGGATATGCCCGTGATCTTAGGATGATGAAACAATTGGCAATGTGGCTTTTGGTTTGAAGTTTCACGCGTTTTCGACAAAGTTTCAGATCTGTCAGGTCAGCGGCGGTCTGACCGGCTTTTGTGCTGAATGTTGATTTAAGTGGTGAGTTGATTATGGGATAGGTCATATCCTTGTTGATAATGCATATGTGTTGCATGATGCATGTTTTGGCTAACGTGGGTCAAGTTGTGAAGAACTTGTTCCCGGATTTGTGTTTGCTTGTCTATTGCTGTGCAGGTGGCTTGCAGGTCAATGACGGTCAACGGCGAGGAGGATCGGGACTAAGCTTGGAGAGCTGAGGTGCAGAACGATCATGGATGCCGGGTGAGATCAGGTGACTCAAGCATGGCGCAGAATGGACAAGGATGACCGAATCAGGCGGTTGGGCGACCGGTTGGATCAAGCGGCGGAGTCGTTGTAAGTGCTCGGTGGTGCGGTGGGATCCGGACGGAGAGACTTGACGACATGGAGTCGTTGATCAACCTACACGTGGCGAAGCAGGCGATTGCTTCAACAGATGGACTCGGTCTTTTGGAAAGGATCGAGAAGGGGTATTTTGGTAATTTTACCAAATACCGCCTTGGTGACCTTTTGACTAAGCCGCGGCGCGGGTCGGCGCATGGTGAAGCGGTTTATATCAATTGACGATGAAGACGGCGCTTTGAGATGCGTGCGTGTGTGTTCCGTTGATGTTGGGCCTTAACGGAAGTCCATTAGGTTTAGCTCTAATTCTAAAAGGGTCTTAGGGTTAAGAGCTGTCATATAAAAGGAATAGGAGTGGAATATTCTGGTAGGGATTTCGGCCGCTGGTAGTGGGCTCTGCCCTGCAAAGAAATGCAGATGCTTTAGGTTTTGGGCGTTTTTTTTGGTGCGCCTCTGTATCCCCTGGGAAAGTCCAGCTCATGGCGGCGCCCCTGTGTTGAGGGAGAACTCCTGTGGTGGCCGCTGAAAATGAGTGTCACCGAGAGCGTAAAAGAGAAATCGATCTCGCCGCTTTTGATTCAAATAGGTCTTTTGATTTGTTTTCTGTTTTGAGTTTTTTTTGTTTATTGAGTGCGGCGGCCTCGCTCCTTAATTGCTGTTCTTGATCTGCGCCGGTTGAAAAGTATCGCGGCAGCAGAGCATGGCCTGGTGAGCGCTCCTCAGAAATAGCTAAGGCCGGCGGAGTCTTTGTTCTCCTGGAGAATCGATCTAGCCAAGCAGAACAGAAATCGGTTCCTGTTGTCAGATATTTTTTTTCTTTGATGCTATTGAAACTGTTCGGATCTTGATTACTTGCTGCTCTGTGTTGAGGCCGGAGAGAAAAGCCGATAAGGTGGCGGTGCCTGTTGAAGGCTCGAGAAGCCGGAAGTCTTGGCGGTCGACTTGTGCTTGTGTCGGCCTGCTCTCTCCCGGGAAAAGTCGGCATCTCAACAGCAGCAGTTTTTGTCTATTCCTACGGCTGCAGTTCTTGCTTTTCTTCGGTTTTAATTTCCAGCGATCGATCTCTTTGATGGCTGTTCTTTGATGCGAGTAAAAAGTTGAAGCCGATGGCGGCCTGTTCGCCATGAGACACAGAGCTTTGTATGCAGAGGAAGAAAAATTCTTGAGTGGCTTTGAATGCTTGTCGTTTTGATTGGACCGGCTGCTATTTTCCTGTTTTTAATGGCTGCTGCCTGTTCTTCAGTTTGTTTAATTCAGTAGTTCATGCTTTGATTTGTAGACCGTAGAAACTGGGAGGCTTGGCAGTTTTTTTTGTTGTGACCGATTGAGTTTTCTTTGCCTGCCAATTGATCTGAGTGGGGCGCCTGCAGAGAGATCGTAAGGGCCAGATCGCCAGAGAGCTCATAAATACCGGGCGCCGAAAGATTGTGTTCTCATGACGGCGGCTGGTTTTGGGGCTGGCAAAAACTGGAAATCCTGTGTGAGCTTGCAGTGGCTGGATGCGTAGCACCCGTGGAGAAATCCAGATCAAAGGGTAGTGTGTAGCCATTCATTAATGCAGTTCGGTGTTCTTTTTCATGATCGAGTATTTTATTGATCTGCAGTTTCTTGAGCCCCATTGTCTCCAAAAATTAGAGCCGGTCATTTGGAGAACAAGAGGGTCAGTGCTTGTAGAGCCTGTGTAGCGCCCCATAGAGAACCGGAGGTCTTGATGGCATCTGTAAGAAAAGCAGTCCCTTGTGCGGCTCTGTCTTTGATGTGGCTGTAGTCCTGAGGTCTCACAGAAAAATCAACCACCTAGTGATTTGTTTATTTGCCCTCCTTTGTTGTCTTTGTGCGTTGCAATCTGCTTACAAGGGAGAATCCATGTGGTGATTAGATTTGAGATCTTGCAGCTTTGAGTTTTTTTTAGACTTGTCCTTCGGGGGTTTGATCGGATTCAACACAGGTTATCCGCTGTGCCTGTATACAGATCTTCATAGCTTTTATAGCTATTGGAGTGAAAGTAGTGTTGAGTTCGATCGAAGTGAAAAATAGAGAAAGCGTCTATTCACCCCCCCTCTAGTCGCCTTTCCGGTCCTACAATTGGTATCAGAGCCAAGTTTGCTCTTTTGTGATCTTTATTGATCTTTGAGCATGGCGACAGATATGAGGACTTGTGAGCGTTTCCTTGCATCTTGTCGTGGTTCTTTTACCAATGGTGTTGGCCATAACAAAATATTTGAATGTATGATAAGTCTAATGGCGATGGAGGAGGATTTCTCCTGTGATATTTGTGGTGAATCCTTTTGTTTTGATTGTTCTAGTTTCAGGGATGAGTCACTTTTGGAGCCCGAGGAGAAGAAGCCCAGTGAGATATGCACAACAGCTTTTGAGGATGAACATGATGGAGAGGATTCTGATGATAGTGATGACTCTTATGAGGACGATCCCCTACTTGAGCTAAGCAAGGTGAGCAAAGAAAAACTCATTAATGTCTTATATTCATATGATCTTAAACTGCTTGCTCTTAGGAAGAAAGTCAAATTGTTAGAAAAAGAAAATGATGATTTGTCTCATGAGCTCTCCGAATTAAAAACCTCCATGAATGCTTATGATTCTTTGCTTATAGACATGGAGAACTTGAATAATTCTCTTGCATGCCTAAAATCTGAAAATGAATCATTGAAATCAAATGCTTCTATACCATGTGATTCTTGTATTGCCTTACATCATGAACTTGACAATGCTAAGTTAGAAATAGGCAATCTTAGTTCTATGGCTAGAAATAATTGTGATTCTTGTGTAGGCATGCTTGCTGATTTTGAGAAGCGTAAATTGACTAATTCCATGCATCTTGAGCAATTAGAAAATGCTAAGGCTGAGATTATTGAAATTGAAGCTAGGCCTTGTGGCATGTGCTTTGAATATGATAAATTGCTTAAGGATGGTTTAATCTCTTGCAAGAATTGTGCTTGTCTAGAAACTGAAATTGATGCTTTGAACTGCATGCTTAATTCGAAGGCATCATTAATTTCTTGCACATCTTGCATTTTATTGAAGAGCGAGGTTGAGTCTTTGCGCGATGATATGAGCGCCAAATCTTGTGACTCTTGTATTTGCCTTCACTCCGAGATTGATGTTTTTAAGATTTCTCTTGCATCTTTGCATTCGGAGTTGGAGTCTTTTTGTGCTAAACGTGAGTCACTTGATGTTGGCTTTTGTGGCATCGCTTTGGATAGCTCTTCTTTGGTGAGTTCGACTCTTTCGGACTCTTCTTGTGTTGTCCAACAGATTTCAAAAGACAAATGTGCTTCTTTCTCAAATGGTACTGAATCTTCAAAAGAGAAGTACCATTGCACATTTTGTAAGAAGAATGGACACACTCTTGGGTTTTGCTTTCGCCGTTTGAAACACTTGCGTCGAGCTCATGCTTCTAAGTCTCCTAGTGGGCATAGTCTTTCTCATGACATGCACACTAAAGAGCCAAGCACGAAGACTCGATTTGTTGATGGCTTCTTTGACACCTTTTCTAGTGGTGTCGGACAGCACCGTGGACATGCTTTGCATAGTTTTGGTTTTGGTCCACGAGCTGCCCCGAGGCAGGATTTCCGCCGTCTTCCAAGAGGTGGACCTCATTTTGTTCATCGAGGTACTCACCCACGGCGTGGTTGTGTGAGTTTCTTTGATGCTTCTGTTGGTTCTCATCATGATGCTTTCAAGCAAGGCCATTGCCGCTTTCCTAGAGATGGACCTCGTTTTCCTCTTCGAGTTGTTCACTCGCAGCGTGCCTTCAAGGATGAGATTGGATCTTCTTGCATGGACCATCATTTGCATCATACTAACTCACATAATGTTTCGACTGCTTCTGGTGGTGGTGTGTCCAAGGTTTGGGTTCCCAAGCATTTGCTCTCTAACCCTTTGGGACCCAAGACTCGGATACCTTGCCTTTCTCATGTGTAGGTACCGAGAACGCGGGTTGGAGAACATGGACTTAAAGATTCCGATCTTTTGCTTCATCACATGATCGGGATACTTGATGGTTCTCCACCTCATGATGGCCTCCAAGAGGCATGTGCTTTAATGATCGGCATCTACACCTGGTTTGTGAGCAATCATATACCTTCATGCATTTACTTTCATGATTATTCAATCTTGGCATGTTGTGCTTATCTTTGTGCTCACTTGTATAATATTGGCATGTGTCACACCTTTGATATCTTTTATCATGCCTTTATCTTGCTTGTACTTCCATGTATCATATTATTGTTCTTAATTTCCATGGGTGTATGAGCTTGGTCTTGTCATCATGAGCCTGTGCTATCTGTACATGATTTATCTTGCTCCTGTTGACTTTTGTCTTATGTATCAACATGCTTTATGCTTACATGGTTTTTGTGTCTTACTGTTAATTGTGGATGCATGAGTTTTGCCATAGCTTTCACTAGCTTGCTTTCGACTGTATATATGATGGGTGATATGCTATGTGCTTGTTTGCTTGCTCCTATGCCTTATTATTGATTAGGGATAGTTTGAGCTTTATCATATCTTGGATAGCATGTGCTGAAGTTGTCTTGTCTATCTCCTGCTCATGTCTTGAATTGTTGATTATATGCTTAAATGAGCTTTGGATCATCTTTTGCTATCCTTGCTAGTCATGTGTCTTGGTACTGTTTCTTCAGATATTGTCTCACTAACCCAGTACCAAGGCATAGACTTTTTCTGTCTCTTTGATGTAGTCTTTCAGCTGAGAAGAAGAACATGCGGTTCTACAATTGGTATCAGGTTCTTCTGAAGCTTCAAAGACTGGATCTTCATCCATCATGACTACATCTCACTGCCAAGCAGTGGGACTCAGGTTCGAGCTTCTATACCCTACATTTGTGTATGGTATCCCTAGTCTACCTTGCATAGCATCTGTTTTTTTTGTCAGGTGTTGGGTTTGTCGGTTCAGGGTAGATAGGAGGCTCTGTTCTAGCACGTGTCTTTTCTAGGCACTCTTCTTATCCCATGATTTGCTAGGATGTACTCTTCTCACAGCCTAGGTCGAGCTTGTCTCCCAATCACTAGTGTTAGCGAGTTTTTGAGTTGCTGTGAGCTTTTTAGTGTTGGTGTTTCGCTCCTAGCTTTTTGAGTTCTTTGTCCTAGAGATCTTGTGGTGTTTGAAGTTTTTGTGGAGTCCAAGGCAAATTGGCAGATCTCCCCTCAAAGCTTTTTAGACCCAACAAGGTTTGCCACCTTGAGATGCGAGTAAGGGATAATTTATCCCTATGGGTTGGTTTGAGGGGGAGTCGGTTCTTTTCGGAACTTTCTTGGTTCTTTTCGGAACTTTCTTAGTTCTTTTCTGAACTTTTCTTGTTCATCTGAACTTTCCTTGTTCATTTGAACTTTTGTGGATCTTTTCTGATACCTTTCTCAAGTGGTATCTTCTTGATCTTTTTAGGCTTTTACATATTTTGTGCATCTCATTGTATCATATTACATACAAATGAAAAATCACAAAAAGATACTTGTAATATAAGCTTTACCGCTTCTTTCTTTTAATTGTTGAAGCTTTGCTTATTACCCTATTGAGCTTTAGTAATTCAATTCTTGCTCAAGATCGTGTCTAGTTCTTTGACTTGCTAGAATTATCATGCTTTCACATGTGCAGCAATGTCTTTGCTAATTGAGCTAGAACTTTTAATTCAACTTGAACTGAAAATTGCAATTTGTGGATCTGTTAGCTAGTTGCACAATTAGTGATCCTTTTGTGACATTGGCCCTGTCAAAATTGCTTTGTTAGCTCTGGAATCTAGAATTGAACATCTTTGAGCTTTCAGTTCACTAATGAATCTAAAATAGCCCTTGTGCAAAATGAAAAATGATCTCTTTTGTGCGAAAAAACTGATCTCACCAATTCTTTCTCATGAGACGGCTTGCCATTGTACTAGGCATGAACTCAGGGGGAGTTTTGGATGACCTAGACCACTCTTTTAAGTTTTTGTTGCTTCGGATGGTCGTAGTGAGGCTTGAGATCTAGCACATGGCTAAAAATGCAAATTGTCAAATTTGGTTGAAGCTTAGGAAGAGATTGTGGATGGCTCCTAGTCCAGGATCTTCTTTACTAAGATAGACCTTTTATCAACTTGAATATTCATTGCAAATGAAAAATAGTTGAAAATTGGGCTTTTGACAAAAACTTGAGCTAAATGATTTATTTCAGGACTTTTGTCTCTAAGATGGTCTTTGCTAGCTTCTGGATCTCACAATGACATTCTGATATGGCCATTATCACTTTAGGATAACTGTTGTTGAACTTGCTAATTTTGAAGCGTTGCTTATTTTTATCCAATAACTTGTGATACATTGAGCTCATTAGCCTAACTTTGCTATATATGTCTTAACATGATCTTGCTAGTTTTGTCAGGCTTGTTGTATCTTGAGTAATGGTAGAAATGCTAGCCTGTTCAATTGAGTAATCTCCAAAGCTTCTTTTACCTAAAAATTGAAAAATCAAAACAAAAATGAAGCCACCCCATTGTATTTGATGCATGCTCTTTCTTTTGCTTCTTCCTTTTTTTGTGCATTTGTCATCTCTGGATGAGAGGAAGGGATGATTCCTTGATGAATCCATTGTCAAAGGGGGAGAAGATATAGTGAAAATGTAATGTTAATAAAGAGTTTTTTGGTTATGGGGGAGAAGTTTTGTAAGGGGGAGAAATGGAGAAATTGAAAATTCATATTATCTCTTTTAAAATGATGATCATAGTGAGGGGGAGCTTTCGAGCATTTATATTGCATTCTTTTGGTCTTATTGCTTTTTCTGAACTTGAATTGCAATTCTTGAAGACTCACAATGATCAAAGGTCAAATAGAACAATTGTTTCTTTCATATGGACCTGAAGTGAGATTTTTGTCGATTCTCTGGAATTGGAAGCTTTCTTGCTTCTTTTTGCCTTATCTCACTTGCTTTTGCTATTCTGGAGCCAGCTTGGTCCTTTCCATTGCCTTTTCTTGTATTTGGACCAAGTTGTGCCTTTGTGCGAAAACTGCGAGTATTTTACTTTTCAAACCACAAACTTACATTTTCTGAGAGATTGCCAATGTGTTCATCAAGGGGGAGATTGTGGATATCATGGGGATATGCCCGTGATCTTCGGATGATGAAACAATTGGCAATGTGGCTTTTGGTTTGAAGTTTCACGCGTTTTCGACAAAGTTTCAGATCTGTCAGGTCAGCGGCGGTCTGACCGGCTTTTGTGCTGAATGTTGATTTAAGTGGTGAGTTGATTATGGGATAGGTCATATCCTTGTTGATAATGCATATGTGTTGCATGATGCATGTTTTGGCTAACGTGGGTCAAGTTGTGAAGAACTTGTTCCCGGATTCGTGTTTGCTTGTCTATTGCTGTGCAGGTGGCTTGCAGGTCAATGACGGTCAACGGCGAGGAGGATCGGGACTAAGCTTGGAGAGCTGAGGTGCAGAACGATCATGGATGCCGGGTGAGATCAAGTGACTCAAGCATGGCGCAGAATGGATAAGGATGACCGAACGGGCGGTTCGGTGCGACTGGTTGGATCAAGCGGCGTGGGAGTCGTTGCAAGTGCTCAGTGGTGCCGGTGGAATCCGGACGGGAGAGACTTGACGACATGGAGCCGTTGATCAACCTACACGTGGCGAAGCAGGCGATTGCTTCAACAGATGGACTCGGTCTTTTGGAAAGGATCGAGAAGGGGTATTTTGGTAATTTTACCAAATACCGCCTTGGTGACCTTTTGACTAAGCCGCGGCGCGGGTCGGCGCATGGTGAAGCGGTTTAGATCAATTGACGATGAAGACGGCGCTTTGAGATGCGTGCGTGTGTGTTCCGTTGATGTTGGGCCTTAACGGAAGCCCATTAGGTTTGGCTCTAATTCTAAAAGGGTCTTAGGGTTAAGAGCTGTCATATAAAAGGAATAGGAGTGGAATATTCTGGTAGGGATTTCGGCCGCTAGTAGTGGGCTCTACCCTGCAAAGAAATGCAGAGGCTTTAGGTTTTGGGCGTTGTTTTTTGGTACGCCCTGTATCCCCTGGGAAAGTCCAGCTCATGGCGACGCCCCTGTGTTGAGGGAGAACTCCTGTGGCGGCCGCTGAAAATGAGTGCTCACCGAGAGCAGCGGAAGAAAATCGATCTCGCCGTTTTGATTCAAAGGTCTTTTGATTTGTTTTCTGTTTTGAGTTTTTTTTTTGTTTATTGAGTGCGGCGGCCTCACTCCTTAATTCTTTGTTCTTGATCTGTATTTGGTTGAAAAGTATTGCGGCAGAGAAAGCATGGCTTTGTGGCGCTCCTCGAAATAGCTAAGGCCCATGAGTCTTTGTTCTCCTGGAGAATCGATCTAGCCAAGCAGAACAGAAATCGGTTCCTGTTGTCAGATATTTTTTTTTCTTTGATGCTATTGAAACTGTTCGGATCTTGATTACTTGCTGCTCTGTGTTGAGGCTGGAGAGAAAAGCCGATAAGGTGGCGGTGCCTGTTGAAGGCTCGAGAAGCCGGAAGTCTTGGCGGTCGACTTGTGCTTGTGTCGGCCTGCTCTCTCCCGGGAAAAGTCGGCGTCTCAGCAGCAGCAGTTTTTGTCTATTCCTGCGGCTGCAGTTCTTGCTTTTCTTCGGTTTTAATTTCCAGCGATCGATCTCTTTGATGGCTGTTCTTTGATGCGAGTAAAAAGTTGAAGCCGATGGCGGCCTGTTCGCCGTGAGACACGGAGCTTTGTATGCAGAGGAAGAAAAAATTCTTGAGTGGCTTTGAATGCTTGTCGTTTTGATTGGACCATTTGCTATTTTGTTTGTTTTAATGGTCACGCTTTGCTGTTCTTGATTTGTTTAATTCAGCAGTTCATGCTTTGATCTGTAGACCGTAGAAACTGGGAGGCTTGGCAGTTTTTTTTGTTGTGACCGATTGAGTTTTCTTTGCCTGCCAATTGATCTCGAGTGGGCGCTGCGCAGAGATCGTAAGGGCGGCATTGCCGAGAGCTCATAAATACCGGCGCTGGAAAGATTGTGTTCTCATGATGGTGCCGGTTTTGGGGTTTGCAAAACCGGAAATCTGTCTTGAGCTTCGCGGTAATTTGGATCGCGTAGCGCCGTGGAGAAATCCAGATCAAAGGCGATGTGTAGCCATTCATTAATGCAGTTCGGTGTTCTTTTTCATGATCAAGTATTTTATTGATCTGCAGTTTCTTGAGCCCCGCTGTCTCTGAAAAATTAGAGCTGGCCGCTGGAGAACAGTAGGGCTGTGCTTGTAGAGCCTGTGTAGCGCCCCATAGAGAACCGGAGGTCTTGATGGCATCTGTAAGAAAAGCAGTCCCTTGTGCGGCTCTGTCTTTGATGTGGCTGTAGTCCTGAGGTCTCACAGAAAAATCAACCACCTAGTGATTTGTTTATTTGCCCTCACTATTGTGCTGTGCGTTGCAATCTGCTTACAATGGAGAATCCATGTGGTGATTAGATTTGAGATCTTGCAGCTTTGAGTTTTTTTTAGACTTGTCCTTCGGGGGTTTGATCGGATTCAACACACGGGTTATCCGCGTGCTCAGATCTGAGATCTTCATAGCTTTTATAGCTATTGGAGTGAAAGTAGTGTTGAGTTCGATCGAAGTGAAAAATAGAGAAAGCGTCTATTCACCCCCCCTCTAGTCGCCTTTCCGGTCCTACACTTTTCCTAAGCTTCTACCAGGGCGACAAATCTTGAGGTTCATGTCAGTTTTGACAAGCAGTCCCCATGAGATCGTCTAGATCAAACTATCTTCAAGTTCATGTCTACGACATGCAGTCTCGTAAGAGTAGTTTGGCACAATTTAAGTATAAGACAATCTTGAAATTGATTTTTCATTTTTTATTTTCACAAGAGCATTTTTAGATTCTCAGAAACACAAGAAGCTCAAGTAATGATCAATTTTAGATTCAAGAGCTAACAAAGCAATTTTGACAGGGCCAATGTCACAAAAGGAGCACTATTGCGCAACTAACCAAAACATCCACAGATTGCAGTTTTTAGTTCGAGTTGTCTTAAAGTTCTAGCTCATACAGCAAAGACTTAGCTACACATGTGAAATCATGATAATTCTAACAAGTCAAAGAACTAGACATGGCATTGAGCAAGAATTGAAATACTAAAGCTCCAAAGGGTAATAAGTAAAACTTCATCAATTAAAAGATAAGCAGAAAAGCTTATATTACAATGCATCTTTTTGTATTTTTCATGTGAATGCAATATGATACAATGAGATGCAAGAAAAGCTCAAAAAGCCTAAAAAGATAAAAAAGATCAACAAGTTCAAAAGAAAATCAAGAAAAGATCAAACGAACACGGTGAGATCAGAAAAGATCCAACTCCCCCTCAAACCAACCCATAGGGATAAATTACCCCTAACTCACTTCTCAAGGTAGCAAACCTTGTTGGGTCTAAAGGCTTGGTGAGGATATCAGCCAACTGAGCCTCGGACTCCACAAAATGCAGCACAATATCACCTTTCTCAATATGGTCTCTAAGGAAGTGATAGCGAATGTCTATGTGCTTGGTCTTAGAATGTTGCACTGGGTTCTTAGCAATGTTAATACCAGAAGTGTTATCACAGAAAAGAGGAACACTAGCAAAGGTTAACCCAAAATCCTTAAGAGTGGAGACCATCCACAAAATCGACTCTGACAACTAGCGGCTGACTACAAATTCAACTTGAAAGATGGATTGTGCAATGTAAGACTGCTTCCTAGAAGACCAAGAGACAAGAGAAGTGCCTAAGAAATGACATGTGCCAGAGGTACTCTTCCTATCTAGCCGATAGCCCGCAAAATCAGAATAAGAAAACCCTCGAATGGACAGCGAAGAAGAACAGGAATACCAAATGCCATACTGGAGGGTAGAGTGTAAATACCTGAAGATGCGCTTAACGGCTTGGCGATGTGAAGTCCTCAGTGACGCCTGAAACCTTGCGCAGAGGCAGATCGCGAAGTGGATGTCCGGTCTTGAGGTCATCAAATCTGAAGGAACCGATCATCTTTGCGGTACTCGCGTTGATCTCGGCTTCTCCTTCCTCATCTGGATCCAAAAGCGATCGAAATCGCCATGGGAGTGGCGATAAACTTGCGATCACCATCTCAAAACGCTTGAGCAAATCCTTGGTGTACTTCATTTGATGGATGGAGATCCCTTCTTTGCACTGCTTGATTTGTAGCCCCAGAAAGTAATTGAGTTCTCCCATTATGCTCATCTCAAATTCCCTAGACATGGTCTCAGAAAAACTGGAAACAAGAGCATTAGAGGAACCACCAAAGATAATATCAACAACATAAATATGAACAAGCAGGAAGTCATTGCCATGCCTAAGAATGAAAATAGTCTTATCTACTTTTCCCATTTCAAAATCATTCTTAAGCAAGAAAGTTTTAAGCCTATCAAACCAAGCTCTAGGGGCTTGCTTGAGACCATACAAGGCTTTGGATAGCTTGTAAACACGATCAGGATGCTTGGGATTCTCAAAGCCAGGGGGTTGTCTAAAAAACACTTCCTCCTCTATAAAACCATTCAAAAAGGCACTCTTAACATCCATTTGATGCAACCTAAAACCTTTAGATGCAGCAAATGCAAGGAAGATGCGAATGGTTTCTAGTCTAGCAACAGGAGCGAGGGTCTCATCAAAATCTAACCCCTCAACCTGGTTAAAGCCCTGAGCTACCAATCTAACCTTGTTTCTAACCACAGAACCATCCTCATTTTGTTTATTTTTGAACACTCAACGGGTTCCTATAACATTATGACCACTAGGAGGTTCTACAAGGTTCCAAACTTTATTTTTTTCAAAATTCTCTAATTCCTCATGCATGGCATTGACCCAACTAGTATCAGATAAAGTATGTGATATATCTTTGGGTTCAAAAGAAGCTACAAATGCAGAGTGAGAGAAAAGACTTGGATCATGATACCTGGAGCGAGTGACTCGCTCATGGAGATTACCAATCATCTGATCCGGAGGGTGTTGCTTCTGAATGTGCAAAGGAGCGCCTAGGGGAGATAGCGTCTCCTCAGCCTCCGCAGGTACTGCTGATGAAGAAGTCGTAGTAGGAGCCTCAATTGGAGGTGAAGCAGTTGTAGTAGGTTCTGGAACTTGGGCAGCTTGCACAGGAACATCAGCAACAGGTGGAGGAGCAGTATCAAGTTCATCCTCATCTTCTTCAACAAAAATGCTCTCTGTCACATGTAAGTCATCTGAAACATCGGATCTAGCTCTAGGGCTAGTCTCATCAAAAGTGACATTGCATGTCTCCTGGATAAGGTTAGTTTCAACATTAAAAACCCGAAAACCCCTCGAATGAGCAGGATAACCCAGAAATAAACCATCACAAGTCCTTGATTCAAATTTATCTAGGTTTCCTATTTTCAGAATAAAACACTTCGATCCAAAGACTCGAAAATGCGAAATAGAGGGTTTTCTGCCAAAACGAAGCTCATAAGAAGTCTTGCCCAAAGACGGTCTCAAGAAGACACGGTTTGAAATATGGCAAGCTGTAGCAATAGCTTCGGCCCAAAACCTTCTCGGTGTGCTATACTCATCTAGCATCGTCCTAGCCATCTCGACTAGGGTCCTGTTCTTCCTTTCCACAACGCCATTTTGTTGAGGAACGTGTGGAGAAGAGAACTGATGCTCAATACCGCGCTCAACACAAAAATAGGCAAAAGAAGCATTCTTGAACTCCGTGCCATTGTCACTACGGATCGCTCTCAAGGCACCAGGAAGTTCAGAAGCCAAACGAAGAACAAGATCATGATAATGATCAAAAGCCTCATCCTTCGAAGCAAGAAAGAACACCCAATAGTATCTTGAAAAATCATCAACTATGACAAGAATGTACCATTTGCCACCGACTAACTGAACCCTAGCAGGACCAACAGTATCCATATGAAGTAACTATCCCGGTCCGTCAGTCATGACCATAGTCAATGAAGGGTGTGAGGCGGCAACTTGCTTGCCATGCCTACAGGGCACACATATAGCATCCTTGACAGCTTTGAGTTTAGGCAAACCTCTCATGAGATCAAGGTCGCTAACTCGTGTCAGATGATCAAAACCAATGTGCCCCATACATTGGTGCCAAAGCCAGATATCAGAAGAAGATGCAATTAAACATTTGAGAGATCCAGCAAGAGATTCAGAAAAATCAGCTCCAAAGATTCTACCAACTCTAGAAATCCCAAAAACAAGCTCACCAGCAGAATCAAACACACGATAGGTATTCTTCTTAAAACGAGTCTCATAGCCATCATCGAGAAGCTGTGAGACAGAAAGGAGATTGTACCTTAGCTTGTCCACAAGAGCGACGTCCTTGAGAATGAACTTGTCGTTCACCCTGATTGATCCAGTTCCTTCGATCCGCCCTTGTGTATCATCTCCGAAGGTGATGAAATCATCACCTGTCGATCGCGTGAAGGAAGTGAACCATCTTGAGTCTCCGGTCATGTGGCGTGAATAGTGGTCGACGAACCACGTGTTCTTCCTCCTTCATGGCGATCTGAAAAATCAAGGCACAAAAGAACGATGTGTCTCAATACTGGGGTTAGTTAAAAGCGACTTGGGAACCCAGTACTGAGACACATGTCTGCGAGTAGTATGCAAAGCAGAAGTGCTATCCTTGATTTTATTAGAAGTTCTATTATGAGCAATGGTTACTTTAACATGAGAAGCATCTTGTCTAGGAACATGATGAGCATGTGAAACAAATCCTAGTCCAGGTTTCTTATTTTCTAAGTGACCATGTCTCATAAAATCTCTAGGCTGATGAGATGAAAATCTAGCAATACTTCTCCTAGCATTTTTCAACCTACGCCAATAGAACTCTACCAAATGTCCACTCTTCTTGCAATAGGTGCAATGATATTTGGTACCATTGGGAGAAGTACCTTTTGCCTCAAAAGAAGATTGGACAAACCCTGCAGATTTAAAAACAGTTTTTGCAGGATGGGTTTTGAATTCAACTAAGCCATTTTCCAAGACCTGAATGGCATTAGGCTTGGATTTGTCCTGGGCAGAGTTGTATCCTAAACCTTGCTTCTTATAAGGAGTTTTAGACGTGTCCAGAATCATGTTTAGCTGTTTCTTACCTTTAGAGAATTTCTCTAATGTGTCCTTAAGGTAAGCATTTTCTTCTCCAAAATTAACACATGACTCACAAGTCTTGGCCTTAATGGCTCTAGCATGTTTCTCCTTAAGATGAACAACTTCAAGCTTATAGGCTGTACAAGAGGCACAAGGTATAGACTCAATTGTATCCTTAAGCTTGGCATATTTAGCTCTAACTGCTTCTAAAATGTCCTTGACTTCATGTTCACGTTCTACGCAAAAAGAGCAAAAGCTAGATTTGACATTCCTTGAAGCATCCAACTTGCTAGATTCTAAGCATTTTTCACAGGGAGCAGATTTAACATCAATTAGCTAGCTCTAGCATTTTCAAGTTGATGCAAAGTAATATCATGAGCAGATTGCATTTTAGCAAATTCAGAATGTAAAGCATGGCAAGAGGAACATTCATCAGATTCAAGAGTCTTAACATTTGTAAGTTCTAATGTCAAATTATCTACTTGTGACTGTAAGTCCTTGTTCCTAGCTATGGTAAACTCTAAGGCCTTATCCTGACTCATGAGTTGCTCAAACATGTCATCGCATCTAGTAGAAAGAACATCATAGGAAGGAGGTACCTCATCATTGTCATTGATGTCGACGATGTCGGTCATGAAGCACATGCCGGTGAAGTCCTTGGCCTTCCCTTTCTTGTCTAGAGGGATCTCCTCCTCCTTGTCCTCCTCGCTCCCGGAGTCCACATCACTCATGGATTGATCTCCAAAAGTGGCAAGGACCCGGTGAGCGGCCTTCATGAGCTTGGCAGCATTGTACTTGGGCTTGTTTCCTTGATGCTTCTTCCAAGCTGGCTTTTCCTCCTTGTGATTGCTCTTACCTTTCAGCTTGGGGCAGTTTGCCCGGATGTGATATAGCTCTCCACACTCATAGCATGTCACAGGGCTACCTCTCTTCTTGTTTCTAACATTGTTATATGCTCGTGTGACTTTCTTGGCTAAAAGAGCTAAATCAGCCTCAGGAAGACTCTCAAACTCTTCTTCTTGAGTAGCAGATAAACATGCAAGAGAAAAATCAGAAGAAGACTCAGAAGAACCATCAGGAGTCCCTTTGAGAGGATCAGCCACCAAAGCCATGTTATCCTTCTTAGGAAGGCTACCTCCCTTGATCTCATGAGTTTTGAGCTTGCTATAAAGCAGCTCTAAAGTGAGAGTAGAGAGATCGATGTTCTCCTCAATGGCAGTAGCCTTGATCTCCCACTCCTTGGTGTTGATTGCAGCCAAGAGGGGGGTGGCATTCTCAGATTGAGAGTACTCAATGTCAACAGCTCTCATCTGATTGATCACCTTGTTAAAGCGAGTAAAAACGTCATCGATGCTCTCACTAGGACGTATCTCGAATTTGTTATACTCTCGCTTGTAGACCGTCTGGCGCACTTGTTTGATCTGGGACGATCCCTCATGGTAAGTTTCGAGGGTGAGCCAAATCTCATGTGCGGTCGCAAGGTTGCAAATCCTATCGTACTCTTGCCTACTAAGCCCAGCATATAGAAGGTTCTTTGCCTTGTTGTTGTTAGCCAAGAGGGTCACTTGAAGCCGGTCAAACAACCGGGCAAAATGGCGAGGCTCGAACAACCTCCCATATAGCTTGTCCTTCGCTCTCAAGGAAAACTCGCATGCGATTCTTCCAATAGGCATAGTCGAGCCCATCGAAGACATGCGGCTTGGTCGAGTACTTATCCATCACCAAGTTCAGTGACCGGTTAAGATCAAGATTGAACTAATCGGGCTCTAATACCACTTGTTGGACCGAAAAGGCAACTAGAGGGGGGGGGGTGAATAGAAGCACGCTCACTTTTTCACAAAGGTCAGATTCAACTCCAATCTAACTCCAGTAGCTATAGAAGCTATGAAGATCAATCTACAAGTACAGCGGAAGACTTGTATTGAATCTAAACCAAAATCCCCAAAGCAAAAGATCAAATGAGGTTCGAACCCTAAAGGGCGGTCAGACCGGCGGCTTATGGGCGGTCTGACCGGCGTTACAACTTTGGTCTGACCGATTTTGTTCAGAACAGAAGAACAGCCCGAAAACCCAAACCTCAAAACGATCTAACTTTTGATCCGTGAGGACAAACTCCACGAAACTTGACACACACCTTCTCAAAGATATTAGGAACCTATTCCAATTGGAGATCGTGAAGATCCAAGCCAAAGTTCCTATCTTTTTCAGATTGAACGAAGGTGGTTCAAAAACCGAGTCAAAACGAAAATATGATCTAAAGACTTGCTCGTGGGTGATTGATGATCAAGAAGATCCTAGATGGGTTCCCACATGTCACAGCAAGTTAGATCAAGGCAAGAAACCAAGCAAAAACTCACGGATCAAAGAAAGACCACAAATCACCAAATAGAGAGAAAGAAAGCAAATAGACTCATCTTTGAGGGAACTTTCTTTGGATTGATTTGATATGGTATTGGTTTACAGCCACTCCATCAATGGAGGACAAAGACTCAATACATGTGCACGAAATCAAATCCAACTCTTTAGAACCCTAACCTCCACTAATCCTCTCCCTAAGCAAACTAGGGTTTCAAACACAATGAAAGGGTTGAAGGGGTGCAGCCACCTCCCACCTCTATTTATAGTGGAGGCTTAGACTTTCTAGAAGATTGAACCCTAATGGGCTCCCGTTAAGGCCCAAAACAAACGGGACACATACGCATGCCTTTTAAAGCGCCGTCTTCGTCTCTTGACCTAGTCCTCTTCACCTTGCGCCATCTTGCACCGTGAGTTGGCAAAAGGTCACCAAAGTGGTATTTGGTGAAATTACCAAAATACCCATTCTCGATCTTTTTGCAAAGACCGAGTCCCAACTGCGTGAAGCACCTCCCATGCTTCGCCACGTGTAGGTTGATCCAGCGGCTCTCATCATGTCGGCAAGTCTCTCCCATCCAGCTCCCACCAAAACCACCATGGCACTTGCACCGACCCCCGCGCCGCTTGACCCAACCCGTCGCACCGAACTGCCCGTTCGGTCACCTTTGTCCCTCTTGCGCCATGCTTGACTCCATTGACCTCACCCAGCATCCTCGGTCGTTCTGGACCTCAGCTCTCCAAGCCTAGTCCCGATCATCCTAGCTGTTGACCGTCATTGACCTCCAAGCAACCTGCACATCAATAGACAAAGAAATCGAATCTGGGAACAAGTTCTTCACAACTTGACCCACGTTAGTCAAAACAAGCATCATGCAACACATATGCCATGAAACCCATGAACTTGATCTAACCCAACAATCATCGCCACCAGTTGGCTGATAAAACAAGTGAAAACCGGCCAGACCGCCACTTTGGCCGGTCTGACTGCCCCCTAGGACTTAGCCAAAAATCCACTCGAGGCAGGGCTGGTCTGACCGACAAAATGGCGGTCGGACCATCGGCCGGTCGATCACGCCCAACACCGGTCGAGATCAAGACTGACCGACAAAGATTCTCGACTTTGCCAAAAACGTGTGTTTCGACAAACCGTAAGCGACATTGCCAATTGTAACATCATCTTATGATCTCAGGCATATCCCCATGATATCCACAATTACAACTCCATTCATAATTGACCTCTAATTGCCTATATAAGAATGCTATTCAGTTTGATCTTTCTACTAATCCATTTTTGATACTAACCACCCTACCCCTACTAACTAACCAACTTCTGAAATGGAATAGGTTCACTGTCAAAGACCACTATATAACCTTTAAATATCTAACTTAGCTACCTAGAATTAACCACTGGAGGTTACTTTTTGATAATTGAATATTTTATAACTAAGTAATCTACTAACAGCTTCTAGATAGCTAACTAATCCATGTGTTGCTTACTCCTAAGATATTGCTGGACATTTAGCCCTACTGACATTGAGGCAATCATAATTGGAGCAGGGTCTATTAACAAAATCTATTTAACACTTTTATCTAGCTAACAATGTTATCTAACTACAAACTAATTCTATAAGGAACTGGTTAATTGAGATGTCAAAGCTATACTCACCATTCAACAATACTACAATGCCAACTAACTTGATTTAGTGATTAAAGGAACTAGTCATTATGCAATTGTCAACTGAGATATCCAACACTACGAACTCTAATCAACCCCTTTTTAAGCAATGCATGGTTATCAAATTACCTCGTGTGCCCAAGAGACCACTATACCGAACATGCGACTTAAAGCTGGACTATGTTCTCCCAATCACAAAGCCAAGGACAACTGACTTCATAATTACATGAACTAATCACCTATTTAACTTAAACATGTAAGTGTAATAGGACTTGTATGTAGCCGAAACCCTACAAATTGGATTCAGCTAAACCACTAACTGCTAATTGGATTCAACTACTTACTACCTATGGACCCACTCTCACTTACAAAGGGAGTTATAGAGGGGCGCCACTACTACACACACATAGAGGGCACACAAAGATGGAGCTGAGATAGAGGTGAATGCCGAAACAGGGAAGGGCAAAGGGACGGTGTGGGCAGGGATCAACGCCGATGGAGGTGGTGGCTACGGCAGCCAAAATGGCGAAGCATGGAACCAGCCGGGGAGGGTGGTCCTAAGGACGGCAGCGGCACGGCCCAATGTGGCGGGTGGTAGTTGAAAAATGGCGTATAGCGGCCGGCCAGGGAGGGGAGACGTGGCGGCGATGCTGGAGGGGGAGAAGGAGGAAAGTAGCACGCGCATGGGCACCAGCCGACACAGGGGAACTCACCTGTGGGGTTGGGCGGCGGAAAGGAGGTCGGAGGCGGGCTGGTGGTGGAAGCTCGTGGCTGCGCAGTAGGCGCGACGTGGGGGCACTAGAGCAGTGAGTAAGAACTCCAATTGAAGGTTGGGGACGAATGAGGGAGCCGAGGCGGTGCTTCAGCAGAGGTGAATCGACCAGAGGTGCTCCGAAGGAAGGACGTCATTGCTGGTGGCGAAATCGGGCATGGTTAGGGAAGAAGGCAGCAGTGGCGGCCCCGATGGGGAAAACTCCCAATTAATGGAGGGGTTTTGATGGTGGTGGTGCGGAACGTGCCATGGCGCGGCCGACGGGGAGAGGAGGTCACTGGAATGGTGAGCGCAGAGTTTGGTGGCCGAGGGGCAGCTTAAGCTCCTTGTGCTTCCTTGGCTCGGTGGAGAAGAGATGTGGGAAGCTGAGGTGATGCTTGGGGGCGTGCTGACATGGGCTGGGCTCCACCAGAGCGACGGCGTGGCTTGGCGGGGTGCGGCAGCTGAGCTTGCTGACTTTCCACAGGAAGATGCAGCGGAGAGTAGAGAATGGCGAGCAAGCAATTAGAGAATTCCGGGTAGCTACTTGTAGACGGCTGGCGACGTCCTCAGTGCAGCGACGAGCGCGACGGCAGCGGCATGGCACTTCCATGTCCGCAACGTGGCAAGTAGCCTAGAGAAAAAATGATGGGGGAGAGAGTGCTGGTTTGGCTGGTGATGCAATCGGGAGGAAAATGAGAGAGAGCGAGAGAGAAGAAGGTGAGCAGGCTGGCTCGGTCGTGGGGGGAGGGGGGTGGTCTGACTGAATCGGTTGGAATGGGTTGAGCCCAAGGAACAGTAAAAGAAGGTATAACATAAAGAAAGGGAAAAGAACAAATTTTAGTAGATCAAATCCTGAAGCAAGATTTTATTTTTGTATTTTTATTTCAAAAATTCTACTTAGGAGATTCATGACGTAGGGTATTTTAGTTAAATTTCACTTTTATAACATTGTCTTTTTAGGGTTTTGAATAATTCTTCGACTTTAAGATTTATATTTCTTGTAATATTTAAAAGGGCAATTCCTTAAGTTTATTCTGTTCTCGTAATTTTTGTTTCTAGGGTTTCCATAATTAGGGTTTGTACTCCTAGGGTTTTTGGTTTCACCCTCTCGAGCCAGCAAAATAAATGCGAATCAAATACCCCCAAAAATGCAATCAAGGAAAAAAATGAAATAACACACAAAAAGTTTTTAAAAATCCCGAATATTTATATTTGGACACTTTTGGAATGTTACAGTGGGGTGAGGTGCGGGCTGTCTGCATCCCACCCCACTTGCACCCCTACTCAGACGGTAGCAAGTACCAAACTTGACATACGACAAAGCCCAATAGATGGGAGCCCAAAATTGACAGTAATGAGCCACCAATTCAACTATCTCTGGGAGCAAATGCAGGTGCCCGCGCAAAGGGCTGCTGGTGGGTTCCCTTCACCCATATCCAAACCCATACCCATATTATTTCGTAGGGTAGGTGAGGAAATCATGCACATTTGAAATCGGGTATGGAATAGGTAATACCAGTTTACCCATATAATATACCTACCCACCTAGATCCAATATTTAAAAAGAAATCCAAATCCAATAAAAATCTTTCTTTCTCTCTCCTCCCCGCCCTCTCTTCCTTCTCTCCCAAGAAAACTAATGTAGTTGTCGGATTTGGCACCACCGGCTTACCGTCATCGATCGCACCTTGACCAACCACATCTAAGTCGATATTGTTAGCTGCACCTTGTTGTCACCCTGAGCCACATTATCTCTCTCCCTCCCTCCACCTCTCAAGTCGAGCTCAAGATTGTTGTCGTCACCGGCCATGCCTCGTCATCACACTAAGACACTCACTCTCTCCCATCTCTCTCCCTCCACTCCCTTTTGAGATGGGCTCAAGCTCTCTGTATCTGCTGCTAATCGCGTGTCTTGCCACCGTCTCTCGTCACTACTACAAAACAGGTTGTACTAGACGCCTCATCACAGACAATTCCCTTGGAACCGTCTGTGTTGTAATTATCACAGGCGGTTGTTAATAAGAATCATCTGTGATATGTAGCGATGGCCAGAACTATCTGTGATACGTAATTATCACAGATGGTTTTTAACGGTTCGTTTGTGTTGTAATTATCACAGGCGGTTGTTAATAAGAATCATCTGTGATATGTAGCGATGGCCAGAACTATCTGTGATACGTAATTATCACAGATGGTTTTTAACTAGAATCGTCTGTGATTTGTGGACATCACAAACTGTTTTTAATAACAACCATCTGTGATAGTTCTCAGACGATTCTTAACAAGAACCGTAGTTAAGAACCGTTAGTGATAATCATGCATTAAATACCCCGCCGTCCCGACAGTGGCGTCCCCTCCCCGTTTGAGCCGCCACCCCTACTGCCTCCTCCCCATTGTGCCACCTCAAAGGAGTCCCAGCTAGAGGAGGAATGGAAGGAAGGAGGCAGAGAGGAGAAGGAAAGGAGGAACAAAGGAGAAGGCAGAAGGAAGAAAGAGAGGATTGAAGGGAAGGAGGAAGGGAGGAGAAGGGAGGAAGACAGAAAGAGAGGAGGATCTCAAGGGATATTTGGGATCTTCGTCATGATCTCGAAGGGTAACGATCTGTAATCCTTTATATTTTTCCTAGGTTAATCGCTATTCAATTTGTAGTATGTTTGGTCGATAGGAAGAGTAGTTGTGTGCATAATCTAATTTAACACTGATTTTTATGTGCGTAGCGTAGATACACTGAAGCTGGATGTATGTTTAGAACCGTGTGAGTGAAAAGTACATTGATGACGTGTCTGCTTTTAAAAGAGCTGCCGAGCAGGATATATTGAAGAAGGGGATAAATTTTATGTACTGTCCATGCATTGATTGCGACAATCTAAAGATGTTTACCAACCCAGCGTAGCGAAGCACACTTGATTCGAAGGGGTTTCAAAGAGGAATGTACATGTTGGACCAGTCACGGTGAAAAACAGATTATACCGAAAGGTAGTAATGTCGTCAAGGGAGACAATGATATGCCAGATGTGGACTGTGCTTTCAATGAGGATAGGTCGTACGATGACAATCTGGATTAGATGCTATGCAATGCAGAAGGGAACTATAGTGAGAGAGTTTGGTAAATTCGATGGCTTAATGGAGGACTCGGGGAAACCTTTGTTCCCTGGTTGCAAGCTAGAATACACAAAGTTGTCATCCGTGCTCGAACTACTGAAATTGAAGCCAAGTAATGGTTAGTCCGACAAGAGTTTTATGGCGTTGTTAGGTCTCCTAGCGGACATCCTTCTGGAGGGGAACATGTTGCCCAGAACCACCTACCAAGCCAAGAAGGTTCTTTGTCTATTGGGAATGGAAGTGGAAAGAATACATGCTTGTCCGAACGGCTGTATCCTCTACCGTAAAGAGTATGCAAACATACATGTATGTTCGGTGTGCAACGCATCCCGATACAAGCGTAAGAATCAATCAGATGACGGTGAGAGAGTCGAGGTGAAGAAAGGACCTCCTGCTAAGGTGGCATGGTATTTGCCTGTAATTCTCTGTTTGAAGCGGTTTTTTGTGAACCGAAAGAAGGCAAGATTACTGTGTTGGCATTCGGAGGAGCGTAAGAAGGATGGAAAGATAAGACACACTGCTGATTTTGTCTAGTGGAGAAAATTCAATAGGAGCTTCAAAGACTTCGGTGCGAAATCGAGGAATATAAGGTTTGGGTTGAGTACAGATGGAATGAATCCTTTCGATAACATGAGCAACCAACATAGCACCTGGCCCGTGAATCTATGTATGTACAACCTTCCTCCTTTGATGTGTATGAAGCGAAAGTACATTTTAATGTCGCTACTTATCTAAGGGCCGAACCAACCTGGGAAAGATATTGATGTGTACCTAGCACCATTGCTGGAAGATCTTGTGACACTGTGGAACAAAGGGGTACATGTATAGGATGTTGACGAGGATTAAAATCGTTGTCTTACTTTAATACATAATAAAAGAACATATGCCTTCATGGTCGTAAATCCTAAGGCTCACAACCTCCGTGGTCGTAAGAATTCTAGAGGTTATATCATGGATATCCTGGTCAAATGAGGTCCTGTACCTAGTTCTTGACGAGATAATCGCTCGTAGAAGCTATGAACCGGCATCTAGATCTAACTCCAGGTATATTCCATATCATGTGATGAATGGAACACATGTCGTATTTGTTCCATACCACGCGAAGTTTCATGGTCCTAAGACATTGACAGCAACCATCCTACGGTTGTGCGTCTCACAGATATACAACCGCCGAACGGTTGGTATTTTATCAATCGTTGCCTCCCTCGACCAGATGTGTCACTTCCCAGCGGGCGCCTCTTCAAAGAGAAACTGCCACCTCTTCGACAGTTACTTAAAGATGGACCACGAAGGACAGTGGGCATCAGATAGAAGCACTACGATCGGCATTAGATTCATGTTTCAAGTCTGATTCTGCAATATAGCAAGTATTACACTTAGTGTAATTAGAGTTAGTCCACCGCCTTGTCGAAGGCACCCCCTGTAATAGCCAGTTCATAGCAATAAAAGAGCAGTCATATTCTCTTCCAAGAACTCTTTGCCATTTTTCTCTATTTATTTTGTAAGATCAGCGACTCGATCATCGATAGCTGACGCTGTCTGTGGGGAAGAAGGCGTTGAGTTCTTGAAGATTACTTGGCTCAAGTATTTCTCATCCACTTCCTTTGCCCCATCATCGCTCATGCGAACATGGCAGGGACTTAGGGTAAGGAAAGCCGGTTCAACTTGGCGGGCTACTCCAACCTCAACATGGACGCATGCATTCGCGCCATGTAAGAGAACGGGATGTCATCATCATCATCCTCCTCCGCCGGCTCGTCAGTCGTAGAGATTGATGAAATCAACCGGATGGATGAGGATACACCACCACCAACAATGGTGCACTCAGAGGAATCGCTCGTTTCGACCAGTTCAGAACGTCCGAACACCTCTGCATGCCTGGTCAATCCGACCGGTAGAAGCGACAATGGGAGCCTAGCACGGCGACCAGAGAGTCCAAGTACTCTCGATGTTGTCATGGGCGACCAGTATTCGCCAACGGCTCCTACGTGTTTTGGGGGCCAAGCGACATCTGGTAAGGGTATCGATGAAGCTATCACTGATCGCTGGCCAAGTGGGCATAGTGAAACTCAGTATACAATCGGCAGTACGCCGGATCAGGATAAGTCCACCACAAAGCCCGCTAGAGGCAGTAATCTCCGATCGCTCTCCATCGTGGAAGCTCCTTGTAGAAGCGCTGGAAGGCTCTCCTTTAGCTATCACGGGAGTTCCTCAGAAGATCACTATTGGCGCCACGAAGTCAACACAATCAGAGATACCAATCCGATGCCTTGCACGATCCTCCATGGGTTAACTCGCCATCACGTGCTGGTGGAAATGGTACGGGCGCTCAAGCACCAACTACCGGGGGCAACCGAGCTGATGGACATGCATTAGTTAATTCACCTGTTCCTACCCCGCCGCGGATAAGGAATCATGCAGGGCCAACCAGAGGGTTGAGGGAAAACTCGACTCATCGGATGCCCACTACAAGCACAAATCTATCACGACCTTTGGTAACGATACAAAACCTGCAACGAGTTCGGGATATATTGAATAACTTAGACCCTGCTTTAGCGGGAACTTCAGGTTATGCCTAGCTTGCAGGTCAGGTGTCGGAAATCCTCCAACAAACCATGCAGCATACAAAAATGTACCAGGAGCAGAGGAATTCACAAAGTCACATGATGACTTCATCCCAGCGCTCCTCTCTCAGTAGAAGACAACATGGTCGAGCAGAGGATCAATCAACACCAAGACCCCCTCGTAGGTTCCGTCCAGGGAATCACGAGGGAAGACGACTCTTCACAGCAGCCACTCCTCTCCTCTCCAAGAGGAAGGACCACTTGATTTAGGCGATCTCAGGCATCATCTGAACCAGGTAGGTGGTCAAAGGCATTATCATAATGTCCACTATCGGGTTGGGACACCGGATCCTAGATATGCAAATATAAGGAATCGATCGCCGATTGACTATAATCCGGCTCCTTTTCAAAGAAGGTGCCACGACTCCATTACGGGTTGCCGAGCATTTTCGGCATGTCTCCAAGCTGTTCATTGGTCGGATAGGTTCCGATCAGCCAACATAGAGAAGTTCAATGGGACTCAGAACCCATTGGAATTTCTTTAAATTTATTCTACCGCCATCAAGGCAGCTGGTGGTAACGATAATGTGATGGCAAATTATTTGCCCACAGTCCTTGAAGGGTCTGCCCGCTCGTGGTGGCTTAACCTACCGGTCGGATCTATCTATACTTGGGAGCAGCTCTGTGATACTCTGATCGCCAACTTTCAAGGGACGTATGACAGCCCCGAAAAGGAGGATGATCTTCATCGAATGAAGTTAGAAGACCAATGAAACCCTTCGACAATATATCAAGAGATTCAGTCAGGTCCGGAATTCCATCCCAGAGATCATAGAATCTTCTGTCATTCAGGTCTTCAAAGCAGGGCTGAGGAATTGCCAGTTTACGGAGGATATTGCCATAAATCCTCCACGAATAACCATCGAACTTTTTGACATGGCAGACAAGTACGCGACCGCTAGTAAAGTGGTCGAATGGTATGAAGCTATTGATCGAAAAGATAAAAATCCCCAGTCGGGTCTAGAGAAGCAGGAGAAGAAAAGCAAGAAGTCTCTCAAGAACAAGAAGAATCGCAAGCTCGACAACACGGAAGTCCTTGCAGTTCCAGAGAAGTATACCAAGGGCAAGAAATATTTCACCTGTCGGAGCTAAGCCAAGGCTCCGACCAGTGACTTCAAGAAAAATAAGAAGTGGTGTCCACTTCGCAAAGCGGCAGGGCATGATCTACGTACCTGCCAAGCCTAGCAAAGTAAACTGGAGGATTACTGCTAAGGTAAAGGACCCTGCCCCTCCAGAATAGAACTCGGAGAATCAAGCTCTAAGAAGGACAAAGATGGAGACGAAGAAATGGATTACCAGGAGCCACAACATATGGTGGATATGATCTTTAGAGGATCCTCCTCGTACGATTCTAGACGTCATTTAAAGGCCATGGAGCGGGAGGTCAACTTTGCCGAGTCTCTGATAACTGTCAAGCCATCCAGGTGGTCGGAAAGTGTAATCTCCTTTAGCAAAGAAGGCTGCCCCATCTCATCGACTCGACCAGGTAGGTTTCCTATCATAGTTGAACCTACTATTAACAATTGTAAAGTTAATCAAGTCTTAATAGATGGAGGTAGTTCTTTAAATATTTTGTTTGCTGGAGCATTGGAAGAGATGCGGATCCCAAGGTCCAAGGTAAAACATATGAAATATGCCTTCTACGACATAGTTCCTGGTTCTACCACCAAACCGATAGGACAACTGTCCTTACCAGTTACGTTCGGAAGGCCCGACAACTTCCGAACAGAAAAAATTCCATTTGATGTGGTGGATTTTGAAACCGCAAACAATGGAATCCTCGGTCGACTAGCTCTAGCCAAATTCCTGATAGCCACACACTACGGTTATTAGAGTCTAAAGATGTCAGGACTAAAAGGTGTCATCACGGTTCAAGGAGACTGGAAAATGGCTTATGCATGTGATCAGAAGTCCTTAGAACTGGTCCATGAGTTTCCGACCAGGGAAACTAACCCGTCACCTATGCAGGTCAAGCACTCAGGGCCAAAGATGGCGCAAAATCCTTTCGACCAGACCCAGGAGGTTCCACTTGGCAAAGGTGCTCCTCTGGAAAGTGCCAACACTCCGTCTGGGTCAAGAAATGCTGACGCGTCTGCCGAAAAGGTTTTGGTCGGGGTAGGACTCAACCTCAAATAGAAAGAGTCGCTTGTCTCCTTCCTCTGAGCAAATCAGGATGTATTTGCCTGGCAGGCGTCCGACATGCCCGGAGTCCCTAAGGAGGTGATCATGCACAAGCTAGCTCTCTAGCCTGGCAAAAAACCGGTCAAGTAGAAGCTCCGGTGTTTTGCACCTGATCAGAAGGAAGCAATCCAGTCGGAGATCGACAAGCTCCTCAAGCTTGGGTTCATTCGTGAAGTCAACCACCTAGAGTGGCTCGCCAATCCTGTAATGGTTAGAAAAAGCAATGGGAAATGACGAATGTGTATTGACTTCATAGACCTTAATACAGCTTGTCCAAAGGATGACTTTCCCCTTGCACGCATTGATCAATTTGTGGACTCCACTTCCGGGTGTGAGTTGTTAAGTTTTTTAGATGCATACTCAGGGTACCATCAGATTAATATGAGTAAAGAAGATGAAGAGAAAACTTCCTTCATCACTCCATATGGCACTTACTACTATGTTAAGATGCCATTTGGTCTCAAAAACGTCGGTGCGACTTTCCAAAGGTTGATGCAAAAAACCTTTAATCCTCAGATAGGTCGAAATATAGAAACCTACGTTGTGACTTGGTCGTAAAAAGCATCAATGCTAGCAACCATATTTCCGACCTACATGAGACTTTCAATAACTTAAGACGGCATAACCTTAAGTTAAATCCAGAGAAGTGTGTGTTCGAAGTTTCTTCTGGAAAGCTTCTTGGGTTCCTAGCTTCGGCTAGAGGGATTGAAGCAAATCCAGCAATAATTTTGGCAATCGAGCAGATGCGCCCTCCAACCATGAAGAAAGAAGTTCAAAAACTAATCGGTTGTATGGCAGCACTCAGTTATTTCATAGCACGGTTAGGAGAAAAAAGACTCCCTTTCTTCAAACTTCTTCGGAAACATGAAAGTTTCGAGTGGAATAAAGAGGCAAATGACGCTTTGAAGAACTTAAGAAGTACCTTACGACTGCCCCAATCTTAGTTTCTCTGAGATCAGCGAAAACATTGTTGATTTACATGGCTGCAACACCACAAACAGTCAGTGGTGTACTGGTCGTTGAACGTGAGAACATCCAACGACCAATATATTACGTAAGCGAAGTCTTACATGGACCAAAGGAACGATATTCCCAGGTACAAAAGCTGTTCTATGGTTCTCTTATGGCTTCAAGGAAACTAAGGCATTACTTTCAGGCCCACAAAGTGGTCGTACCAACTGGATATCCTCTAGGTCAAGTCCTTGGAAACAGGGAATCATCAGGACGAATAGCAAAATGGGCAGTTGAGCTTGGGGCATTTGACCTCTATTTCATCTCGCGAACAACAATTAAGTCCCAAGCAATAGCAGAATTCATTGCCAAATGGACAAACCCTAAACCCACCCAAGGGCTTGAGTACGTACACCACGATGAGTGGACAATGTATTTTGACGGTTCCTTGATACTTAAAGGCTCGGGGGCAGGAGTTGTTTGATATCCCCTACTGGCAAACACATCAAGTACACCATCTAGTTAAACTTTCCTGCTACAAACAATGTGGCAGAATATGAAGGTTTACTGGTAGGACTCCGAGCAGCTCGTTCACTCAGGATTCGTAGATTACTAGTGAAAGATGATTCTCAATTAGTAGCAAATCAAGTTGGAAAAGAGTATCAATGCTCAAGTACCAAGATATCATCTTATCTGGCGGAAGTACGAAAACTCAAAAATCACTTCTTCGGTTTTCAGATCCAACACATTTGTAGAAAGAAAAACTTTTTGGCAGACTAGTTAGCATGGATGGCCTCCACCAGGTCACCTATCCCCCTCGTAGTTTTTCTTGAGCAACTCGATTCACCCTCGATGATCGACATAGATGTTCCACTAGAGGTCGTGCAAATCGATTCTAAGAACATGGATGCTCCACAGGTCGTACAGCACGATCACAGTAGAGATTGGATGACGTCGATCTACAATTATCTTCAATATGACATTATTCCTGAAGATGATGTAGATGCTAATCGTATAGCTCGAAAAGCCAAATCATACACTCTAATCGAACGTACCTCGTATAAACGAGGATCTCACGGAGTGATGATGAGATGCATATCTTAAACAGATGGCATTAAGTTGCTATCTGACATTCATGGAGGAGTCTGTGGAGCACATCATTTCTACAGAACATTGGTCGGTAAAGCCTTCATGCAAGGATACTACTGGCCAACTACCCTTCATGATGCACAAGAGCTCGTGACGAAGTGCGTACAATGTCAATTTCATAGTCGACAAGTACATCAGCTGGCATAAGATTTGCAAACCATACCTCTTTCTTGGCCTTTTTCAACCTGGGGACTAGACATTCTGGGACTTTTTCCAAGAGCACTCGGGGGCTTTGAATTCCTTTTCGTCATGATTGACACGTTCACAAAATGGATAGAAGCCGAGCCAGTTGTTAAAACAACAATTGAAGCCGCTAAGAGGTTCCTCACAAAAAACGTGATCACACGATTTGGCCTACCCAGTCGTATAATCACAAACAACGGTACCCAATTCTCGAATTCTACGAGGATCTCGGTATCAAGATACATTTCACTTCTGTCATTCATCCGTAGAGCAATGGAGCAGTTGAGCGAGCCAATGGTATCATAATGCAAGGAGTGAAACGCCGAGTGTTCGACCAGTTAATCAAACAGTTAGGAGCTTGGGTTCAAGAACTTCCTTCTGTGTTATGGGCTGTTTGGACCACGACCAGTCATGCGACCGGTGAAACACCATTTTTTCTGGTTTATGGTGCTAAAGCCATACTTTCTCCAAAACTAAAAATCGGCTCTACTCAAACTGATTGTTTCAATGAGAATTGTAACAACCCAAATTTTCAAATTTCAGAGAAAATTAAAACTTAATTATTTTTGTTGATTTTTTGAAATTTTTTCCTAAATTATTTCAAAGTTAAACAAATTTATTTGCAAAATCTATTACCAAATAATAGTTGGAAATATTTTATTAAAGTCCAAAATGTCTTTGAGAAGTTCTGTGAATTTTCTCATAATTTTTGGGACGAATCTTCCTCGGCCCAACTCTTTTTCACGCGCGCACAACCCACACAACCCGCTCCTTCCATGCTCTCATCCGCAACCCATGCTAGTCGTTGGATCTAAAGCGAATGGCCCGATCCCGTTTGCACTACCGGATAGTGCGATCGACTCCATCGCTATGAACCGTTCGATCTAAATCGGACGGCCACCACTTCGCCCGATTTCTTTACTTTCTTCTCTTCCACTGCCAAGTGGGGCCTGCTACAGTGCGTCTTCCCCCTTTCCTTCTTCTTCCTTGCAACTTTCCTTTCTCGCGCCCGCGTGCGCCATTAGCGTGTTTCAAAAAACTTCCAAATGCGGCCGAATCCGGCCGCATCTCCCGAGATTTCGCCGCCTTAATGACGCAATGCCATCACCGCACCCGACACGGCTTCTCCCTTCCTTTCTTTCGTCCTCAAATCCCCTAATTCTCGCCAGAGACCTGCTCAGACCTTCTTGCAATGCACGCCACCTTGACCCCACCCGCGCCCTATATAAAGGTGCCCCGGGTGCGCCTTGTTCACCGCATCCCAGCACCACCACACTCTTAGCCCCTCTCGCCCCATAGCGCTCGGATTTTGAAGGTCTTCGCCATCGGCCAAGTCTGCTTCAATCTTCGATTTCGCCACCGTCGATCCCACTCTGCCCTCGTCGTCTACACCATTAGCTTCATGTCGGCTCCGCGAGCATAGTGCGCTCACTCACTTCCTCGGAGAACCCCTGGAGCCCCTTCTTCGTTGACGACCCTGCATCGCTGCCGCTAAACCCCTCGTCGCCGGTGATCCTTTAGCGCCCCTCCACCGCAAGGTATACCAGCATCCTCAGTGTGGTCTCCCCATTCATTTGCGCACCTTCAATTGACTTGCCTGACGCAACGCGCCGGCGAGGCCGAGCCCTAGCGCCGCCGCTCACCGGAGCCTACGTGGCACGACCACGTAGGTGCTGTGTCACCACCACGCCAGCATCCCATCTGACGTGGAGCCTACGTGGCGCCACATCATCTCACACACAGCACCCACACCTCCCACCGTTCACTGTGCTGTGCACTGGGTCTGCGGTGGACCTTTGACCGTCGTGGACCAAGTCTTTTGACCGAAGGACCCACCTGTCATAGAGAGTAGCTTTTCCATTTAAAATCAAATCCGGCCAAAAATCAGAAAACCCTGAGGGCTGACATCATTAGTGCACAGTATTTCGATTTTCCCATAGAAAAATAATTCGGTAAATTCTAGAAAATCCAAAAATTAGGGTTTCTTTAGGGTTTAAAACTTCTAGGAGCTCGTACTTCTTCATGCGAACTCCAATTTAGGTGATTCAAATTTCTGAATTTGTATAAATTCAGGATCTAACTAACTAAACTAAAATTATTTGATTTGGAGTTAGTTTGAGTTGTCTTTTTTAATTTATTTGAATTTGGAGTCCACGACAACCGATTAAATTAACAATCAAAGTTAGTTAGGTGATAAAAATCCTCCATCTAGAATAGATATTTCTATCCGGTTACCAACCTCTATAAGACCACCATCTTGAATAGTCATAGTAGTGGTTGGAGCGTCAATCGGCTCATTTCAGTGGCCTCGTTGATCCTTAACCAGACTGACTACACATCAAAGAGGATTTACGGTAATCCAACCAGAAAATATACAAAAGATGAAAAGTGGTTGATATTTTTACCATTAGTCTCTCAGCCCTTTCTTCTGTGGAAACAACCGCTAAGATCTAAGGGAAATTAGCCTTTTCGCCAAGCTCTCCGGCACAGATCATTTTGATCCGGCTTCTGATCTCATCAAGAAACAGAGCTGTAAGGATAAACAGGAGACTTTAGAATCACAGAAATAATTAACCAATATAAGCAAACTGGTCGAAATCCTTCAGGACTTACTCTCCTTAGAGTCTTTGATCGCATCATCACGACCAATATACCAGAGGATCGGATATGCTCGAGCCTTCAAGGGGCTGATCCGGCGCATGAAAAAGTCCTTTACTACATGCCAGGAGGGTAAACCCCTGACATTAATGAGTTGGATGGCTTCAACGCATCTCCCCACTTTTCCCTCATTTGTGGAGGAACGCCATTCTAGATTCTCGACCTCATTCTTACCAGTATAGTCAAGGCTGTCTTTCTGAGTGACCGTCATGTAAAACCAGCTTTTCTTCCATGACAACCACGAAGACTTTGAGTACATAGGAATATACTCATCAGCTTTTCCATCGTGGATGCGCAAGGTGCACTCTCCAGGCGTCCCAGTCGTCTTCCCTGACTTCGCCATCCTGTAGTAGTACTTGAAGAGATCGAAAGTTGTCGGAATCCCCAAGTACACTTCGCAGAGGTAGACGAAGACGTTGAGGTTGGCGATGGCGTTGGGGGCAAGATTTACCAGTTCAAGTTCGTAATGCTCCAAAACTTTGGGAAGAAAAGAGTGAACTGGGAACCTGAATCCGCATTGGATACATGCGAGAAAAACAGGAATTTCCCCATTTTCACCGCCTGGAGAATGCTCTCCGGCTGCTGATCTCCAAGAAATTAGATTCTTGTTAGGAAGCAACACGATCTTCTCCAAGCTCTCAAGCTTCTTCTCGCTTATGTCAGAAGCTGACCAGTTGGTGATATGATCCGACATGGTAGAGTTTTAGATGAGTGAAGAAAGGAGGTCGTAGAAGATTGTAAACAAAGGGAGGTCGGAGGCGATTTTTCTCTCTCGAGATGAAAAGGGAAAGCAAGAGGCGTAAACTCCTAAAGCCATGCACTAAAAGGTTTTTATAGCCGCAATTCTTTAACTGCATTGAGGAGTTACCTAGAGTCTAACAGACACGAACTAAAGTCCAATGGACAGAAAAACTCTGCGGGTCCCAGGGCAATTTCTCAACTTTAAAGTGAATACAAACCATCTCATATATCATGAGATTAAATGAGGGTCTACCCGATATGACTTCATCAGAACAAAGTGTTCACACGATCAATTCATTTAAAGTTTGGGGGCTAGCTGACGAGGATTAAAATCTCTATGTATTACTTTAATACATAATAAAAGACCATATGCCTTCATGGTCATAACCCCTAAGGCTCACGACCTCCGTGATCGTAAGAATTCCAGAGGTTATATCGTGGATACCCTAGTCGGATGAGATCCTGTACCTAGTCCCCGACTAGATAATCGCTCATAGAAGCTATGAACTAGCATCCGGATCTAACTCTGGGTATATTCCATACCGTGTGATGAATGGAACACATGTCGTATTTGTTCCATACCACGTGATGTTTCCTGGTCCTAAGACACTAACAACAACCATCCTACCGTTGTGCGTCTCACAGACATACAACCGCCGAACGATTGGTATTTTATCAACCGTTGCCTCCCTCCGACTAGACGTGTCACTTCCCAGTAGGTGCCTCTTCAAAGAGCAACTACCACCTCTTCAGCGGTTACTTAAAGATGGACCACGGAGGACAGTGGGCATCAGATTGAAGCACTGCAGTTGGTATTAGATTCATGTTTCAAGTATGATTCTTCAATATAGCAAGTATTAGAGTTAGTCCACCGCCTTGTCGAAGGCACCCACTGTAATAGCCAGTTCATAGCAATAAAAGAGCAGTCCCATTCTCTCCCAAGAATTCTTTGCCATTTTCCACTATTTATTTTGTAAGATCGGCGACTCGATTGTTGATAGATGCGTACAACCGAGAGAACTTCACTTTGCACGTCATGTTGTTCTACACCATCAATAATTTTCCTACCCTTGGTAACCTGTCGGGTTCAGTATAAATGGAGCCAAAGCCTATCTGCACTACTTAGATGGTACCGAGAGTGTGTGGCTGAACAACTTGTACAAAACAGTGTACATGCGCCAGCGTAGGTTCTTTCCCAAGTATCACCCATACCGCATGATGAAGAAACAATTCGACGAAATTAAGGAGGACGGTTCAGCTCCAATGGCTTTTAGAGGGAAAGAGGTCTATGATATGGTTAAGGATATTGATGTTGTGCTTGGAAAGGGACATAAATTGAGGACCCGTCAAAAGAACATCTAGAAGAAATGATCAATTTTTTGGGACTTACCTTATTGGGAGCACTTAGAAGTCCACCACTACATCGACGTCATGTGTACCTTTTATTATGTTTAGATGTTATATTCCGCATCGACGATGTGGAGTTTATATGAAAATAACCATTAGATGTCAACTTCAATAAGTTTTTTTCTGCTATTATGTTCACATGTTATATTCTGCATTAAAATACCTAGCAGATGTTAACATGTGTACCTTTTCAAATTTCAAATTTCTTTACTAGGTATTCTATATTTAAGTTCAATGGGTAACTTCTATTTGTTTATATAGTTAATCTATTTACAAGGCAATTTTAGTTTATTGGTTGGGTAACTTATATTTTTTCTGTATAAAATAGGTTTCCAAGGGAAATTATCTTTGAAAAGACCTAGTGGATATCAACTTGCAATCCATTTTATTTAAACTCTCAACGTTTTGAATTCTAAAATTGTAGTTCATTGCGTAGGTAACTTATATATTTTTCTATATTTAATATGTTACTAAGGAGAAATTCTCCATGATCTAGTACAAGTTTGGATTTCAATTTATTTTGTCTTTTGCTGAAAAGTTTCCATAGATAGTAAGTAGGCGAGATGGCATCCGCACCGTCTTCACCGCCGTCATCAACGTCGCTGAATGCGTTTGGATCTCCGAGGAAAGTGGTACCTAGGTGAGAAGACAAAGGAATATCGAAAATGCCTGAGAGCCGAAGGACCATCACAGAGGTCAGTACCGCTGGGGTCCCTCTGAGTCCCAAGAAAGCAGCGGTAGCATTCCGGACCACCTGCGGGATACTTGGAGGGGAATGGGTCCCCATCACCACACCAAGCTAGAAGTCTCTGATGGACGTATAGAGAGATGATCTGTGGATTGACATTACAAGCTCGTTCAAGATTCCAGCAGAAGTCCATGGACTCGTGCGACGGCAGACATTGCTCGGGATTGGAAAAGTATGGAAGTCCTTCAAGAGCATGCTTGTCACGAAGAACGTGAACAAGGATTGGACGCCCCTCACGAAGTATAAATTCATGTCGCAGAATACATGGGACGCCTTTGTATGGATGAAGACGATGACTGAATTTCAGGAGCAAAGTGCGGCGCACAAGGCTATTCAGACGTGAAACACTCACCCCCACAGACTTGGCACTGTTGGGTACATGGGTAAAATGCCGCAATGGATGGCCCAGGATGAGGACGCAGTCCGGTGTGAGGCCCCCACCATTTGCTGGGATCACAGATGAGCGTGCCCAAAACTGGTTAAGAGCGAGGACATCAGCCACGTCTTCGGGCGCCATCTCTTTCACAAACTCGACAGACGAGAAAGTGTCTCAACGTCTGGTAAGATATGTCGAACTACCTAGCTGTTAATAAGTCCATAACTTCATTGGGTCTAAAATAACATGATGGCCTCTTGCAGCAAGCATTGACTACGGAATCTTCCTAAGGCTCATTCAAAGCAGTCAGGGAGAAGGATATACTATCCACGGCCCTGGGAAACAAGGAGCACCCGGGTCGTAAGCGAGGCCTTGGGGTTTATGTACCTTGGAGGCAGGGATTCCAAGACGACTTTGAGGCATATAGGAGTAGGAAGAGATCTAAGGCCGGGAGCGTGGACTGATTGATAGAGGAGATTAATGTGAAGATTACTACAAAATTTCAAGCACAGATAATATCATTGCATGAACAAATGAATTAAGTCCTTAACCAGTAGCATGCCACCCTTGTTATTTTGGGAGGCAGTCCTCCTCAACGTCGGAGTAGCTGCATGTCCACACCAATTTTTGAACATGGTGATGTCCAATTACCTATCGACGACATCAAGGTAATGTACATATCTGGAGTACTCCAAAGAAAGACCTGTAGGACGTCTTAGCTAATTGTGTATCATTTTATAGGAGCCCACGCCCTGCAAGCTCCAAGTGAGCCTGGTTGGGTCTATTTCTGTTGAGGCTGGGCGAGGGATGGCGTTTCCATGCCAGAAAGGGACAGTGCAGTATGGTGCCCAACTAGTGTAGGGTTACGCTAAGGTCCAGGTGGACATGGTACATGATAATTTTATGGTCTTCCCGCTGGAGAAGCACCTGAATGAAGACATCATAACACTAGGGGATAACTTGTACACTTTTGTCTAGTGGCCCAAGAGGGACATCACCCTTAACCCTGTAGTGTTGCGATGTCCACACGACCATGCCTCTCCAACAAGACCCTCGATGACTCCACTCTACCTCCACTTCAGAAGGCCGCCGCATTGGTTCTCGTGGAGAAGATGCTGAAGGAACAAGAAAAATGTGTTACCGTATCGGTTCCCGAGTTGTCTCACGGGAAGATGTATAGCAGGTGAGTCGTTAAGGCCAAATCAAAATCAAAGAACATTAAGCCACCTACCACCGTCTAGAAATACTACCTCGGAAGATCGTTGGTCCCCGACACAGTATTAGCCCACGCTGGAATAGGTACATGCGAAAGGCCAACACGCAGAGGTCAAACTGGCCTACTAGAATCACCGTCAAATACACGAAGGAGCATTTCCTCTGCAAGTCGGGCCACTTCGTCGTGGGCTTCGAAGACTTATTTGACCTATTCAACCTCGATGCCCTTGACGCCTCACTTCTATGATGCTGAACACTGTATGTGTGTACAATCAAGTTCTACATTCACTTAATACCGATAAATGTCACAACTCATTGCTTATGTATAGATACATGATGAAAGAAGCCCGACGATGGTGAGAACCGGTGGGTTTTCTTGACCCACACTTCATCTCTAAGCAATGCATCACCAAAAACGCATCCTACGTCGAGAATTACATAACGACGGGATTGCTTGCTTAGGGTGACAAGGACTACATACTAGTGCCCTACAACCAAAAGTAAGTGCTTCACTACTTGCTATACAAATCTCATTTTTACTTTATACGTAGCATCAACTTAGGTTTAATGACTATAGCGATATACATGAGTAGGTTTCATAGGATCCTTTTAGTCATTGTACCAAAGAGGAACAAGGTAATATACCTTGATTCCCTACTCAACAAAAACTACAACTTCACCCTTGTGCAAGGAATACTCGACAGGTATGATCATTTCCTCCATACATAACTCTATTGTAGTTTTTATTTGTTTGAAATGTCCCATGATAACTTTTTGGAATCACGTAGGTCATTCAGCGCCTATGTTGTCGAGGGAGGGACAGACAAGGAATCGAGCGCCACACTTCAACACATGACGTGATTTCTGGTATGTGTTACAACACAATAATCCTATATCACACTTCGTAATAATGCCTCTCGAACTGACCTATATATGTAATTCTTTTTTTGCAGTGCTACCAGCAAAACCAAGATCACTTATGTGCATTCTACATTTGCTATCATATGCAGCAAATCATGAGTGCTAAGATGAATGATCCAGATGTTTGTCAATCTCACAATAATTATTTCGTAATTATAAATTTAAATATATATGCTTACTACTTTACTCCTCCTAGCGACATGGCATGATACTTGATTTAGATGCATTCGTTATGAGCAAAATCTCGGAGGTTCGAGGAGTGCTCTCTGGCTTCATCAAGACGAAGATCATTAACGCCACCGGAGAGTTTCACTCCGTCGACACCGCTGAACGACCTTCAAACAATTGATTCAATTGTAATTCACTTTGAGTAGTTGTAATTCAATTGTAACTCTAGCGACAATACTTGAACATTATTTTGTAATTGATTTTGAGTTGCAAATCACTTTGAGTTGTAAACAATTAATTCATCTGTGATTTATCTATTTTCTGCTTGCTTGTTTCAGAGGGCATAGCTAGCAATTCTTGAGGCTAGCCGAAAATCAGAAAAAATATTTAGGTATAGAATGAACTATCATAGACAGCAACCACCAAGAGTTGTCTATGATATGCTGGATATCACAGACGATTCTTTTTACTAACCGTTTGTGATGTCTCCAATCACAGACGGTTGGTACATATAACAGTCTGTGATGGCCGACATATCACAGACGGTTTTTGGTAGAAGTCGTTTGTGATAGTAGGCCTTCAGAGACAGCTTCGACCAAAAACCGTTTGTGTTATGACTTATCACAGACGGCTCACAAACCGTCTGTGATAACTACCTGTTATCACAGACACATAAAATCAGACGGTTCAAAAACCGTTTGTGATGACCCTTTCTATAGTAGTGCGTGCCACCAACGTGAGTTGTCGTGCAGCCCAGTCATTTGTGTCGGCACCGTGAGGACCCGGATTTATTCGGCTTGTAATGCTTAACCATCCCCTTGGCCCTAGCATCACAAATCAAATAAACCAAGCCTCGAGATATATGTACTTCCCAAGATGCAGTACACACACCTCTTTACAAAAGCGTGCATCAATTCCATTCAAACACATAGAATAGAAGCACAGCAACAAACCAGAAGTTAATATAATAGAGAAAGAGTTATTACAAAAGAGAGGCCGACCGGCCAAATAACAAACAACTAAGTAAACAGCGGAAGCAAAAGTGCCATAAGATGGCCATAACAAAAGCCAATCAGTGTGCCTTAACCCACAAGGCAACCAACCGGACCGCCAAGCTAGCCTTCAAATCCGAAGCACATCTCACAAAAGTGAAGCCCTTGGGGCTCACCTTCTTCCTCTGCAACAATTATTAAGCAAAGCAAATGAGTACAATAATGTACTCCGCAAGACTGACGTGTAGGATAACAAGCCTATATATATGCTACATGCAAGCTTATTTAAGTGGAGGTTGTATGTCTCAATTTTAGCATAAAGCAATCTTTATTTGCAATAATGTAATACATTTAAAAGCAAGTTTGCAAATCTGTTTTTATTATTCAAATAACACTTTGACAACAATAATAACAATAGATAGATGACAATAACAATCCTGGAAGTGACTAACCCAATAGCCACCACAACATTAGCATGAATTACCTATTCATATCACCCATGTCAAATTTTAATTAAAGGTTGTAGTCTAACTCTTGTAAAACCTAACCAAGCATGTCCATAACCTAGGACGAGGCTATTCGAATAGTTTAACCCTGCAGGGGTGTACCAATGTACCCACACACCAGACCGCCTTTTTGCCAAGCTATGAAGCACACTTCCTTAGGTATGCCGGCACGGCTAAGTCCTACGAGACATTTCCAATGGATGATGCTAATTAAGAGCCGCAACCCACAAGAGAAGGATACCTTAGCCAGCTTACAGCCGATCTGCTAATGCTCCCCTCACATCACAACACATTTTTAAAACACCCACCAACCAGCTCATAATTAACACCTCCCAAAGTACTTAGTCAAGAGAGGTCCCATATCCCTCTCGCGTGGTTAGCACTCAAAATTGCTTGGAGAGTGTGACACAAGATGTTCGGTCCTTGTTGACTTAGGCACCATACCATTCACACCAAAAGATCACACCAACATTTCATTGTGCCCAAGTCCAAATCAGTTTTTCATTTTCAGTTTTTGACTTTACAAATTAGCAAAGCACAAGTGCTGGACATAACGGAATAATATTAACATTTGTGTGATCAAGATCATCGACTAAGTCGATGATCGCCCAATACTACCGATAACTAAGCATGTCTAAGCAATATTAACTCGAATCTACTAAGTGACAAGAGCTCATCCAACGAACTCCAATCACAGCAAATAACCTAAGCTCAGGTAGTAGAGGATAATTATTTACCTACAGATTATGCATCTAAAGGATCAACTAATCAAACCATAATTTAACACAAAATAGCAATGCATACATACAAGTTGCAAACAATATATTAGACTTGAAAACTATGGGATTAACATGATCAAACTGCTTGCCTTGTTGATTATGCTCAGTTTGCTGCAGAGGGGTGCTTTGATTATCAATGTGCTCTTCAGAACCTAATGAAAGATCCAAAAAGAACCGATAAGAACAAAGAAAACGAAAAGATTCAAAAACCGACTTTCTCCGAATGCTCTGAAAATTTTGCAACAGCAAGAGCAAGGTTTTTAGGTAATTTAGCAACAAGAACCAATTGATTTGGATTCTCAATGCAAAAGATATGAGCAAAACAAAACTGCTCAGCCTATAACAATGCAATCTGTTACTATTCATCATAATTAAATTGTTTAGCAATAATTTCTAGAAAGGTGGTGCAATTGAAATTTTTACAGTAAATCAAGCACCTCATAAGATGAACAACCCAATTGGATTCATCTCATTTGGAGCTATTATGCACTTTCTATAATTTTTCAAAGACATGAAAATGAGCACAGCTAAAATGCGTAAGTAATCTGTCTAAAATAGTAACATGTTCAAAACCAATTTTACCACCAAGTACTCTAATAGAGTAAGCCAACAAAGTTGGATTCACTCAAAAATAAGTTACAGAGAATTAGTTATGCATTTTTAAAGTTAAATGGAATTTTTAAAGTATTAAATAAAGCTGAAAAGGAAATAAACCTATTTTCAAATTTTTCTGGAGCTAAACTGAGCTTAAAACTATTTTTAGATTAAAGTTTGGTCAAAAATAGAATTATCAAAACTGGAATTAACCGAAAATGAATTTATATGAATTAGTTATGAGTTTTTGAAGTTTAATGGAATTTTTAGTTGGCAAATAATGCTTACCGGGAAATTTAAATAGCTTTTACCGAGAAAAATGACGTGGACGCACATGACCCGTTGATGCGCCATCCAACGGCCCACGCGCGCGGCCCAAGCAGTGCGGGCGATTTCTAAAACGGCAACATTCCGTTGAGATCTAAATGGACGGTTGATATTGATTGGGCCAATCCCGACTTGAACAAAGGAGCCACGACCAACGGAGCCCATCGTCAATCCACCACCGACACGCGTGGCGCTTGAGCGCACGCTACCACGGGTTTGAATGGCGAGCCCAACGGCCGATGACCGTAGGCGACGCGTAATAACGCGGGAAAAATTAATGATTGCGGCCCACATGTCAGTGAGACAAGGCGCGGAGTGAGATGGGTAATTAATGATTAGCTCAATGATTAGTGCTGATTAAGTGAAGTTTAGCTTTAATGATTTGAGCACAGGACCCGGGAGTGATTAAAGAGCCGGGCCCACAAGTGTCACAAGCCCATGCACTGGGTTTTGCGCACGTGCACAGGAGTGGGTTAATGTGCATGGGACCACCGGTCAGTGACTCAAGGGGGTTTTTAAGACAACCATTAATTGTTAACCACTCATTAACTTCAGTTCACAATGATTAGTGCCATGAATCCCCGGATCAATGTCCTAACAGCGCTCAGCACGGCGCCTGTACGCGTCCGACAACAGGGCCGCGGCACTCCAAGGCTTGCCGCCGGCGACTCCGACCGCGGCGGCAGGAACCAAGGACACCTACGGGTGCACAATAGCATCGCCCACCTACTGGTACCACCCACATTGCCGGTGGCGACCCAGAACAGCGGCGAGCCGGAGGAGTGCGAAGGTGACAAACTCGGCCGAAATTGAAAACAGCAAAAGAGCTCCGCATTGTTCACTTGAGCGGGTGCCATAGCTCCTAGGGGTTACTAGAGGGGCACCTGAGCACAGAGGAGACCCAGGGGCGGCCGGAGTTGATTTGGCGGTGGAGAAGCTTGCCGGCAGTGAGGACGACAACGAAGACAAGGCGGCCTGAGCAAAATGTGCAAGGCCGCATCATCAAAATGGGTTCCCATAGCGCAATGATGCTCCCAGTACAAGGAATTGAGGGGAGAAGCCCTTACCGGAGCTGGAGACGAAGGGGGGTGTTTCCAGCCGAAAAGAGGGGAATCCAAAATTCAGCCGCGCCCTGAGGCGACAAACCAAATTTAATTAGGGTTATCAACCACTGAGGTGAGAGGAAGGAGTTGGAGCAAGAAGTGGAGCAAGAAGTGGAGCAAGAGGGCCTAGTACTAGTTGCACCGAGGAGCTCCAAGCTTCAGTAATGGCGGCCAAGTGATTTGGGTGACTTGAGCTCCCTAGAGCAGAAAGAAGCTAAGCAAAGCTTGGTGGTGTGGAAAGGGTGCTAAGGAAGGACCAGAGGGGCTTAAGTAGCCAGGGAAGCAATGGGCTCAACAACGGCTCCTTCTGGTGGTCAAGTCCACTGCCATGGGTGGGCTGATCGACGGGAGCAGGTAAAGAACAGAGAGAGTGGACTATGGGGGCGAACGCACGATGTGCATTTAATGCTTGCAGCACGGAGTCGTGGCAAGGACTCCACCGAGGTGACCAAGCGCTGTGGTGAAGCTCTGGCGCGCACGAGAGAGAAGGCGACCGGAGGAAGAAGAACAGGTGCGCTCGGGGCCACCGGTCAGCGAGAGGGAAAGTGGCTCGGGTGAGCGAGCTGAATGGGTTGAACCCAACCCAAACGGCTATGACCCAAAGTGCGCTCGCCGTTGGATCTGAAGCGAGCGGCTATGATTGAACTGGCACAATTGAAGAGCTCCAACACGTGCAGAATTTGTGGCCCTCCGATGGAGATCCAAAGGTTGATATCACCCGCGCCACTTGAGTGCACAGGGTGCAGTTAGGCGGTGGGGCGGGACCGAGAAGGGGATCGGGCTCGAGACAGGCTCGGGTCCGGTCCAGTTTGACTAGGGTTTGACTGGGCTAGAAATAAGAGCTGAAAGCTTTGGAGAATTATTAGAGTTAGCAAACTAACTCCGAAAATTATGAAATTTTAACTAGAGCTTCCTCACTCTAGGATTAACCTCACGTAAAATTTTCAGAGATTTTCATGCCATGTATTTTTCTCAAGAAATTCCAGAAGATTGATTCTAGGGTTTGACCAAGGTTTGACTTGCCTCCAAAAATTATCAAATAATTTCTAAAAATTATAAAATAATTTAGAGGTGTCCCATATCATCCCTAGAACCAAGGAAAAATTATTTCCCAAGGTTGGCACCATACTTGTGACAAGGTGGAATAAGGGTTTGACTTTAGTCAACAGGAGACTCAGGTTTTTGAATTCCACAACTCTTGACAAGAATTATAGAAAAGTTCAAGAGCTTCAAGATGTGAGAAAAGTTTTAATTTCTATTCATTTAATTACATTTGAAACAAACACCCATATTAGGTTACATTTGAAACACAAACCCTGGTTTGGTTTTATTTGAAATACAACCTATATTTGGGATGTTACAGCTACAAGCGTGGCCTCATCGTTCGAGTCACTGGCTCGCTGCAAGCCAACCCCTAGATCTGCTCACCATCTCCCTCATGCCCATTGGGAAACCATCTCCATTGGGTATACCCGAATTTTCTTCGGTATAGGAAATATGGGCTCAAATGGGCAGGGTAAATTTTTTTAGTATTGATTTGGCAACCCAAACCCTCCCCAACAGTAGGGGGTGTTTGGCATCGAAAAATTTTGGAGGAAAAATGTAGGATTTTATTCCAAAGGGAAAATTCCTATACGAGGAGTTTTGATTAAAGGATTGCACCAGAGGAATATCATAAGATAGGAAAGTTTCCTACAAATTTAGGATGAAATGAAACATAAGCTCCATCCTCATGCTTTTTATTACTTTGAAAGTTCCAGTGCATTCTCTCTCTTTCTCTCTCCCTTCTCATTCTAATTTAGAAGAATTTTTTTGTAACACCCTAGCCCACCGAGTTACATATATTATCAGAGCATCAACCTTCACTGCACGAGCACGTGTGGGACAGGGGTGCAGGCATATGGCATATGACACATTGATAAAGATCCAACTAGCTAATTAGAAGGATCCTAATATTTGGCCCATTCTTCTACGGTACAACTCTAAGATCAATAGCGTGCCATCGTCTTCTAGCTTCGGTAGTAGTAGATCAGTAGCTTCTCTTGATGGCACCAGAAGAACAACAAACATTCTTGCGTCGGTGAACAGTACCCCCCCCCCGGCGCCCATGAGAACAGTACATGCGAATAGTGTCCGAAACCAACTCAACCTCCTAGACGCACACAACTCAAACTCTCCTATTTTCGGAATAAAAAAACAGCAAAAAGGGGTTTTGGATTTACTAGCTAAAACGGAAACTAACACCATCTCAAACTATCCTATTTGGATGAATAATACCACATGTGAATAGTACCACACACGTGAATAGTGTCTGAATCAGAAATAAAAAATGATGGCTATCCGAAAAACAGAGATCAAAACGGAATCCAAAGGAGTCCCACTTAGAAATCGAATATCTCTTTCCTTCTCCTTGCACTAGCCTTCTTGTGTCGCAAACCATCCAAGCTTCTCATGCCGTGCGTCGGGCTTCCACCTTGGCCCCCCACACGGCCACTTTGTCACCGCATGCCATGCATGCATGCTTGGCCTCCCAAGCATAGCCTTAGGCCCAAGTGTGTTTACCTCACGTGCCGCATGTCTTCGTTGTCTAGCCTTACTTTTGGCTAAAAGCAAGCATTGCCTTCTTTCCCTTTGGCCATCCTCCCCATCCACCCTCTTGGCCACATGTAATACTTCCTTTGTTTGTTTAATCAAATCAGCCCCTATTGTCACCTCAAGTTATGAATGCAACTTAGGATGACAAACTGAAGTGGTAGTAGTACTTGACGTCATATCATCCCCTCCCCCTTCAAGTGAAACCGTCCTCGGTCCCAGGGTAGTCTTCACGATCGCCTTTTCAACGACAATCTTCTCAGCACGAATAACACTCTCTGGCATATGACTATACGATCTACCCCGATGCACTAAAGAGTACTTGTTAGACCTCGTGTGGTGTGTAGTGTTGCGATCGAATTGCCACGGACATCCCAACAGGAAGTGACATGCGTGCATAGGCACAACATCACACTCCACCTTGTCCTAGAAATCTTCCACTGAAAATGAAATTCTAACACGGTGAGTGACCTTCAGCTTATCGACACTGTGCAACCATTGCACGTAGTATGGTTGAGGATGTCGCCACGTTGACAATCCCAAAACTTGCACCAAATCCTTGCTGATGACATTGTTGTAGTTGCAACCATCAATGATAAGCTTGAAAACCTTCTTTTTGATCTTGCATTCGGATTTGAACATGTTGCTTCGTTGTCCCTTATAGACAATAATTGTGTCATCCACCCAAACTGTCTTGGTCAGCATATAAAGACCGTCTTGTGGTGCCTCACTGATAGTTTTGTCATCATGAGAGGACCCTTCCTCTTTCTATTCTTGGGTAGAAAGAAGGGTCGCCAACTCGGTTTGCTTCTTTTCTTCTTCGGCCTTCTTCTCTTCTTCCCTTTTTGTAGCCTTTAACTTTCACCGTTGCTCTTCAATGGCATCTTGGACCTTGTCACGCCACTGTCTATCCTCAAGGTACCCCAACAATGACCAAGATGTACTCTCCCTTTGCGTTCCTCTCCAAGGAAAAGAGAACCACAAGACGCAATGTGATGCAACTCAGTGTATGTGCTGTTCGACCAACCAATATGCACCAATCACCCACGAACATGCTCACATATGCATAGAAATCATATAACAAGTAACAACAGAGCTATATCCATCCAAAATTTTTTTACCTCCACTTGTTTCGTGATTAGGATGTGCATGAACCACCAAAGCAACCGATATAGCTTCAGATGCGGTTTTGTGACCAACCCCAATTTTTCTACAACTATTTAGCTTGCAACGTTCATCAAGCTTCCTGGATTGGTCACCATGGCACAATCGGTGTTCCCCACTCGACAGCGATTGAAGAACATATAGTTTGGATCATATAGCGAATCCTCCTCACATTAATCCACAGAATAACTGAATTGCATGATGAGCTCCCTCTTCTTCAAGTTAGCCATGTCGATCTTTGAACGTCGAGCAACTGAAGCTCTAATACCACCTAATAATGATCCAACTAGCTGATGAGAAGGATCCTGATATTTGGCCCAATCTTTCATGGTACAACTCGAAGATCAATAGCGTGTTGTTGTCTTCTAGCTTGGGTAGTAGTAGATCAGTAGCTTCTCTTGATGGCACTAGAAGAACAACAAAGATTCTTGCTTCTGTGAATAGTAGTACCACACGTGAACAGTAATACGAAACAAACTCCAGTAGATAGATGTGGAACTTGCAAACCAATCGAGTATGATCGAATTGCAAGAAGTAGTACATGCTTTTGGACCAATGCAAGAAAGGAGAGATCATGTCTTGCACCAAAACCGAAACACAAGATTGATCTTCTCCCTCAATCTCTTGCAGCCAACTCTCTTTCATTCTCCCTTCTCCCAAACTCAGGAACACAAGAACAAAACCATTGGTGCCAAGTGGATTTTCTGATTTTTATTCATCTAAATCATAAATTGTCTTTACATGGTGCGGCCATGGGGCTTAAATAGGCTCCCACTCAAGCACAATGGTTTTGGATGAACATTACCATGTGTGAACATTACACATAAATAGTGTCCAAAACCAACTCAACCTCCTAAACGCACACAACTCAAACTCCCCTATTTTTCAAATAAAAAATAGACAAATGGGATTTAGGATTTACTAGCTAAAACCAGAACTAACTCCAACTCAAACTATCCTATTCAGATGAACAGTACCATGCATGAACAGTACCACACACGTGAACAGTGTCCGAATCCGAAATCAAAAGTGATGGCTATACGAAAAATAGAGATCAAAATGGAATCCAAAGGAGTCCAACTTGGAAACCGAATATCTCTTTCCTTTGCTCCTTGCACTAGCCTTCTTATGTCGCAAACCATCCAAGCTTCTCATGCCATGCGCCTGGCTTCCACCTTAGCCCCCAACGCAGCCACTTTGTCACCGCATGCCATGCATGCATGCTTGGCCTCCCATGCATAGCCTTTGGCCCAGGTGTGTCCTCCTTACACGCCGTATGTCTTCCTTGTCTAGCCTTGCTTTCGGCCGAAAGCAAGCATTGCCTTCTTTCCCTTTGGCCGTCCTCCCCATCCACTCTCTTGGCCACATGTAACACTTTCTTCGTTTGTTTAATCAAATCAGCATCCATTGTCACCTCAAGTTGTGAATGGAACTTAGGATGACAAACTGAAGTGGTAGTAGTACTTGTGTAACGTCCCAAAATTTAGGTTTTCAAAAATCTTTTAAATAGTTTAGGTCCCTGGAAAATTTCACCAATTTTATTTGATTTAATAAAGCTTAAACCAGGAATTTCCTAAATTGAAAATATTTAATTTGACTAATCTAAACATCACTTAAATAAAAATCTGTGTTATTTAGCTTCCTTGTGTTCCAAGGAATTTTCTAGTATTTTCTGAGATTTTTCTGGATTTGTTTGCTTTTTTTATTTGGATCTCCTTGATTTTTGTGATTTTCTTTAATTCCGAAAATCACCCTATTTCTCTCTCCTGCCGCATGCTACAGTACCCATCGGGTACTGTTCATCACGATCTCAACGGATCGGCCAAACCGATCAGAACTTCTTGCGTGTACGTGAGGCACTCAAACTTCCAAAATCGAAAATCCTGTTTTCTCTCTCCTGCCGCACTGCTACAGTAACCATAGGGCACTGTTCATCCGGATCCAATGTGCTACAGTTCGCGAGGCACTGTTCATCATCGTTTTCCTCGGACGAACAGAACGATTCGCCGTCAAGTTTCCGTCCGCTCCAACCGAAAATTTCAAAATTCCATATCTTTCTCCTCGATGCACATAAAAGCGAGCCGCTTATGCCACGCGTCCGCTTTGATCTCCTCTCCCAATCCCTCGATTTGGTTTTCTCCGAATCAATCTAGTTTCGCCGCAATCTGAAGAAAACCGAAGCTTCAACCGAAATCCTTGTCCGATTTAATCGCGCCTTCGTCCGACGTTCTCCGCGAACCGTCTGCGGCGTTTTCCGGCGTCCGTCGTCTCTACGCTCATGCTTCCTTCCCCTTCGCTCAAGATCGCCGAGCACCGTCGGCCATGTCGAGCCATGACGTTCGCCGAGCTTCTCGCTTCCCGGTGAGTTTTTCTAAAATCCGATCGCGCCATCTCGTGCCCCTCGCTCATACCTATTTTTCCCTCTTTAGATTCAAGTTTCATCCACCGTGGCCGAGAATTGAGCATTCTCTCACCTCTTGTACGTCGTCCTTCTCCGCCAATTACTCCGCAACCGCTGATCCCCTACCTTCAACTCCACCACCATTGGGTTCGCATCGCGCGTTTCTCTGTTGTGCTCACCTCTCTTTTCGCAGAGCATCACCGGAAGAGTTACGCGTGTTGGAAATATGCCCTAGAGGCAATCATAGAGATGATTACATTTCATTATGTTCATGACATTGGATAATGTGTTATCTTGTTCCTAGAATAATATTGTTAATATTTATTATCAAGTATGTGACTTGGTTGTGAAACTCTATATTTCTGCAATAATTATTCTTATACGATCCCTGGTCGTAAACATATGAGGACACATATGAATAGACTAGCATATGTATTGGTTGATGACTATGTTTCACGAGTCATAGATATGGAGATATCAAACCAATAATATGGACACATGTTAGAGAACATAATGTTGGATAAGACCCACCTTGAGGCACTATTGAGATTGTTATGAATCTATGTGTCGTTAGTTGGTCTCAAGCAATGATGATGTATAATCCTTAGACCTCGAGATCAAGCATGGTTTCCTACATGTGTAAGAGCACGCTTAGGGGTTGCCAAACGCCGCACCATGGCGGGTAGTTATAAAGGTAGCTTTGGGTATGCTCAAACATGGAGAGGGATGTGACTGGTCTGATATGGGATTTGCCCTCCTAACATAACAGAGAGATGTCTCTGGGCCCCTCGTTGATCGGATAAAGAAAGTGCATGGCCATGCCACTAGTAGTCGAAGAGTTCGACCATGTAAAGTTATCTGATACTCGATCGAGAAAGTATTGAATAGTCCATGGATGACACAACATCTCACCTGGAGTTCAACCAGACATCGTGAGGCAAAGGGAGTATACACGAGTAGGTCGCCAGTCGAACGAAGAATGATCGGGTCGTATGGAGATACAAGCAAGTCGTAGACTGGTCGAACCTAATCACAGAGTGGTCAAAACCAAGTCGTAAGGAGTTACGAGTTGGTCGTGACCACATACGAACTGGTCGTATACAGATAGGACCTGGTCGTAGATCATATTGCATTAAGGTTCGTCCGATATAATTTGTGTGTATTCGAGTCGATATGTTCGCTAGAAGCCGCCATTTACTCGTGGTCGGAAAGGGTTTCCGAGTCACAACCGAACTACACATGAACCTACAGGGTCACACACTTAACGGGTTGGAACAAACAAATACGAATACGATTCGTAAACGTGTCCGAATAGGATCCGTCACGAGCACTATATAAGGAGGTGCATGAGGCTATTGGGAGAGAAGCGTGAAACACCACCAAAACCCTAGCCGCCATCTTCTTGAGAGCTCCACCGTGCGACTTGGTGCTGGCACACCGGTGTTCGGTTGTTCCTTCCCTGGACGTGTGGATACCGTAGAGGCGCATTACGATTGTTGCGCTTGAGGACGATCCGCGATCTTCACAAGGAACCGCAGACGTTCTTTGGAGGAGACGATCGACTCATGAGGACATTGACGATCGACTCGACCACTACATCGACGCTTCTTCGTTGGACTGCCGCTCCAACCCTTCTTCCGCTTGCTCAAGGCGTCGGTGGTAACGATCTATGATCATCTACTTGCATGGCTTCCTGGTTTGCGTGGTAGAAATTTTTGCTTGTAGCTATCGAGCCTACCCGGACCCAACAACGCGTCCGCGAGGCCGCCGTGGTCGCCGTTCTTCGCGTCGCTGCCGTCGCATGGAGCCGAATCTTGATGTCCGGACCGCGTCATCATCTCCGCCTCGTCGCTTCCTTTCCGTTTTGCCCTTCGCCCATCATCATCTCCGCCACGGCCACACTGTGCGCATGAATCAACATGCACCGTTCATGCGTGTGGATCGTGCATGCGCGTTCTTCTGTTGCCTTTCATCTTCGCTTGATGTTGTTGCGGTAATTGCTCTATTAAGTCTTTGTCTAATCCTTGCCTCTCAATCTCAGTACCAAGCCGCGCATTATGCTCCGTAACCGCCATGCCTCATGCGTTCGTGCATATGTCCAAGACGATGTTTCCTTCTATTCCTGCTATTTCCTTTCTCTGTTAATTCATCCTCTGGTCTCGCTTCCCATCTCAAAGCCCGAAGCAGCAGCCTTTCATCCTCTGTTGAAGTCTGTAGTTTTGGTTCTCTGTTTTATGCGTTCGGTTGGCTTTCCCGCTTAACTACTCTCTAATTAATTCTTTCTCTCCTTTCCCATCTCGATTTCGCCGAGTCACCGCTCCCTAAACCGACCAACGCCTCCTTTTACCCGTAGAGATGCCATTGCTTCGAGCGACGTGCTTTCAAAGATGCAAAGCCAACAAACCGATACTTTAGTGCTTAAATTATTGTGCCATATCACCGCATGTCAACGCCATCTTGCCACCACATCATCGCATGCATGCAGATTAAACCCATCTCCATCTATTACACCTACATGTGGGCCCCTTTTGCTATCCTTATCATCCAAGCTATATATCTATATCTCTTCTCTCTCCTGTTGTGTAGACCCCACATGCCATCCATTCAATTAGTCCAAACCCTAGGTTAGTTTTCTCTCTCTTACATGCGGGTCCCGCATGTCAGCCAACCTTTGGTCAAACCCTAGCCATGAGCTTGGTCCACCTTGGACTAGCATATCTCTGTGGACCTGGTCCATAGACCAATGGCCCACATGTCAAACCCTAGTCCTATTTTCGGGAATTAATTTAATTCTTGAAAATCCTTTTATCTTATTGGTCCCACGTGTCGCTCTCTCTACCATATTTCTGGAATTATTCTAATTCTGGAAATTCATAAATCCAGTGGGTCCCACCTGTCATCCTCTTTATCCCTTTTGGAAATTCTTTTAATTTCTGAAATTCAATTATCCAATTGGTCCCACATGTCATTCACTATCCTTGTTCTCTCTCACTTACCAGTGGACCCCACTTGTAAGCCTCCCGTTCATTTTATTTGATCCGAAGGAATATTCTTTGAATATTCTTTTCGCTCTCGATTTCATCATTTCATGTGATCTTCCAAAGCTCATATCTTTCACAGCCGAACTCTGATTGAGTTCATTTGAATTCCTAAATTCATCTCAAATCAATATCTATTTATCTGAGATTATTATTTAATTTTTGGAGTTTGTTTGCTCTCTGTTGTTTATTTATTTGGTTTAATTGCTTGTTACGAGTAGACGTTGATACTGCGAGAAGTGCTGATCAAGAAGGAGCGGAAGATCAAGGAAGTAGAAGATTAAAGTTAAATAAGATCGTCATTGCTAGCAAGGCAAGTTGTACCTTTGATCATATTGAATCCCAGTGTTCTAAAAGTATCTTGATTCAAATTATTGCATTTACTTTAAGTATTTATTTAAATGCTTTTGGGTTTAGTTAACAATCCAAATTGTTATAACATCCTTGTCTAATTGATATGCCATAATCTTTTGTCACCCTAGCTTGGTTATTTAATAGTTGGTATTATTGTAGCAACAACGTGGGTTGGTTAGATGCAATTAGTTTGCTTATCCATGCTACGAGTCACCATCTCATGTAGTTACAAATATAAACTTGACTAAGTGACTATGGAACTATGTGATAAAACTGTGTGTACTGTGTGCTATTATGGCATGTGTTGCACTTAACCAACTGGGTGGGAAAAGATTTAGAATGAGGCAAGTGGTGGATACTGTGTGAACTGGTGGAAACTGTGTGACATGGTGGCTGTGTGAATTGGTGGACTGTGTGAACTGTGTGATCTGTGTGGACAATAATCTGTGTGAATAATAATCTGTGTGGACAATAATCTGTGTGATCTGTGTGAATAATAATCTGTGTGGTTGTGTGGTTTAGTTGGCATGTGGAAGTCTTGCCTTGGTCAATTAAGGACTTCACCTTGTGCGCCATTGAACTGAGCCCCCTGTACGACCACATGTCTGTTTTGACACGGGCCTAGCATAGTAAGATGAATTTTCTGAAATGCTTTGTTGTGATCAGCTCTGATCCAGTTGATTACATCTTGTGGTTAAAGTGTACAAACTCTGCAGAGTGTAATCTAATCTATTCGAATAGCCGCGTTCGCGGTCATGGACAATGCTCGGGGATTTCACACTAGGGGTAGATTTTCATAAAACTGTGTGAGAAGGGAGCTGTGTGATCTAAATCATATGGCTATGTGAATAATATGTTTAGGCTGTGTGTGTCTTTGTGAAATCAAATTGTTAAATTATGATTATCTATTTGTTTTACTTGGTTTTCAATCTATTATTGGTATTCAATTGCAAATGTTGCATTTCTGCAAAATAACCACAGAATGCCATTCCCTTGGAATAAGCCTGCATCTATAAATTGCATTTACGTGGTATGACTTGCGAGTACGGTGTACTCACGCTTGCTTTGACGAATCAAGCGAATCAAGGAATCGCCACTCAACAAGGTCTACTTCAAGGATCGTGGAGAACTAGGTCGCGCACCCCAGCCGATTACCTGTGGGCATATGGATGGGCTTCACCGAGTTATCCTGCTTGCCTCATTGCAGCCTTCATTGAGCTTTTTGCCTTCTGAGGCATTAATTGTAAGCTTGACCTTAAGGTCTTTACTCTGATGTTTATTGTATTTGCCTATTTATTAGTTATCCTTGTATATGGAATTGATATTTCAATGATGTTGTCACTGTGTGCACTAGCGTGATCCTGGACTAGTGCAGTATACACAGAGGGTCCAGAATTGAAATTTTGGGTCCCGACAGAGGTGGTATCAGAGCCATATCGACTGTAAGTCGTGACCTTAGTTAGAATGGTCGTTTTTAGGAAAAAACTTCAAAACTTATTTTACAAATGGAAAATCTTAATGATGTGCTATTCTCATCTTGTCTAGCTTCTATACTCATCCATTCTATTCATTTCTCATCTATACTCTACCTCACCGCTTTGAGTATTAAATCGGACTCGCTTCCCTCATAACTTCTATAGTTGTCGTTACCCAATGTCTCGATGGATACCCAACAGTTGTTTTCAACAACTCTTGAAGACCATGCAACCAACAACGACGCATCGACATCTCCCCATGTGTTCAAGACAAGTTCGTCACAATAATTGAAGACCAAGAAGAAGTCTTACGTCGCCCCCGTCTTTTTCCAAGATTCGCCTGCAAGGATCGCAAGCAATCAACGTTTGATGAAGACCCTAACCAGCCCGAGTTTTCTTCAGACCAGCCATATAGGATAAATCAGCGTTGGTTCCTTCCGTGTGTTGAGCCAAGTCACCCAGTTAGGTTAGAGCTTGATCGATTAGACGGTTAGATTTCATCTTCCTTCTCTTGTGTGTAGTTTGTCTGCGAGCTTTATGCTTCTTAATAGCTTTCCGGCTATTTGTGTTTCTTAGTGTCCTTGGGTTAAACCTGCTTCCCTTAGTAGATTGTCTTTCCGTACCTTGTGCTTTTCCTCTCATCTATTAGCCCCAGTCACCAAGAGATGAAGAGCCTCGATGAAGCCAACCTTGCCAAGAATCTTGAGACGATGCATGCTACTCAAACCTTGTCAATCTTAGTGGATAGTTGTCAGTACCAGGAGTAGCAGATCCAGTCATGGAACAATTCTTGGTAGCTCAGACCCAATTCATGAACGCGATGATGCAGAACATGAACAACATGATGACCCAGCAGAATCGAGACCACCGCTACCTTGGTCAATTTGATGAATCAAAATAATCAAGCGCACCATCACCGACAGAGTTCACCATCGCTTTTAAATCAACAAAGATGCGACATCAAGTAAGAGTGATCAAGAGAAACCTGATATTCCGACATCCTACACCAAATCCAGCCGTTGTCATTTGAAGTGCTGCCAACCAGATAAGTCAAAAGATTGTGCATGTATTCGTTGCGGAGAAATAGGCCATAGCGCCGATAAGCAGGATCACATGCTTCTTATGTGAAGGCGATGATCATTGTCCGAGCCAGTTTCCCATGTATTCAGTGTTGACTTCTGCAACACAACGTCAGCGAGAAAATTTTCGAGCCATAGTCAGAGCATTAGCAAAAGAAGGCAAACCATTGTCAGTACAGGATTTGCCAGACAAAGAATCACAAAAGCATAATATTGACCTCGGCAACCCACCTCAAAAGAGAAGCAAGCCGGTGTCGTCAGGAGGTTGTTACGAGTGTGGTAAGCAAGACCACTATGCCAAGAAATGCCCTGCAAAATGACAAGCTTCAAGCTTCAACCTTCGGGAAGGATAGTCATTCTGCCATAATCTCGTTAGAAAAGTCGCAAGGCTCGACACGTGTATGCTACAATTGTCGTGGGAGAGGTCATCACATCAGCCAATGTCCGCAGTAGAACCAGTCACTCTTTCCAGATGCAAGAATGCCAGAAGTTGGACTAGTCAAGATCATAACACCTAGAGCAATTGGTAACGCATCAGGACCCGTGTGTCCAGCGAAGCAGTCAAAGAAGAGACATTTGAACAATGATGTTACCGAGAAATCCTAGTTTGATCAGATTATGCAGCATCATACCTCTGTTAGTAGCAATCAAAGTCAGGGAATCTTCACAACTTTCCTTAGTTTGAGAGCAAAAAGGTGGACATCTTTGTATGCCAGTTACGAAGAAAAAGGATTGTTGAACATTAAACTATTGGATATCTCTAAGCCTGTACTATTGCAAGTCGAGTAATCATGTTTTGAGTCATGTTGTTGAAAGCCGTAGAGCCGTAACCATGGAATGTGATGTTGAATTCCAACTCCTCATTTTGCATAGCAGTAAGTTAACCGTAAATGGTTGAAGAATCTAACCACTGGATAATGTCTATATCCGCAAGAGAGTATGCAACTATTATTGCAAATGATCTATATAGCATGCAACTGTATTAGAGGTCAAGTTGTCTTTGACTTGGTACCCTGGATCAGCCAACGTCAGAAAGGAGTTACATTCGAGATGATATATGGCAAAAGTTGCCAATGAGTTCGCAGAAATGACGGAACAGATCAGATGATTTTCTCAGATGAAGTCAATGTCAATTCAAGCTCATCATTTTAGCTATGTGTCAGTGTTGTTTGGAAAAGTGAAATGGTAGCACAAGGATGTGCGAGGATTTCAATTTATCTAAAAGCTAATCTTCAGAACCTCAGAGTCAGCTTGTTGAGTTTCAAGTAAGGATTTCAGTTTTCCCCAGAATCATCTGTGAGCGAGACAATGTCAGTTGAAGATAAGCAAGACAGTCGTTTCAAGACAACCAAGACCCCTCATCATTGTAAAAGAGCAAGTCCGCCCAGATCGCCAGAAGTAAACTGAATCAGTGAGAATTTCAGGAGAGCTATCGCAATAATCTATTGTTCAGTCAGCTAAAGTTACTTAGGAAAGTCAGAAGTTGAGTCTTGAGTCAGTGCAAAATGATATTTGTTGAACCCTAGAGTTCAAACCGATGCTGGAAATTCAGTCTTGACCAGACAGTTTTGTCAATGAAATCTGCCGTTTCATTCCTATTAATATCACTGAGTTTGTAGATCGTTTAGCAGATTGGTATACTAAAGAAGTTGTATACGACAGAGGTTGTATATGACAGAGAAGGTATTCACTGAAATGGGTATAGTGTCAGATCAACAGAGATGATCAATTTGCACGATGTGTTAGAAAAGCTAGTGTCAGACCGAGGATCCCAGTTTACCCTGTGTCAGCGACAGTGTCTATGAAGCCTGGATGCTCGTTTCAATTCGGTACTGTGTATCACCCTAAATCAGTGGGTAGTTTGAAAATGAGTCGTGTCTTAACTCATGGTACCAGGTCGAGCAAGTAAGTGTTCTGTGCAGAGTTTCCCTACAATACCAGATGTCAGCCAGTTCGCAGTTGTCACTATCGGAAGTTCGCAGTGGATGATCGTAAGTCATTTGATCAGCTAAGGGCAGATCAAATCACAAAAGTATGTGGATTTTTTTTGCATTAATCATGAAGCAGGAGGCTAAGAGTCTGTAATCCTAAAGGGATTGTAAGTAGCTTAGTTCAATCAGAAAAGCCACGTGGATTATGCAGATTATCACCCTCGTAGTCAAGTCTATCGTCAGAATACCTGTTAAGATCTGTGGTAAGGATTGTGCGACAGAGGTGACAGAGATGTGTCAGTCTGTTCAGATTTCGAAGCTCAGAAGGAGAGTTAGTGATCAACCTGAGTTGCCAGTCAGCAGTAGGACCTTCTCAACTCCAGGAGTGTCTTCGAGCACCGATCAAGCAGCCCGTCAGAAGCAATCGAGTTTCAAGAAGCCTTCCTGCTAGGAGCCAGTTCGTCAAGTTTTGTTGAAGCAAGAAGTTCAGCAAGAAGTAAGGCGTTTGTTTCGTAAGTGTTCGAATAGCGATTCGTGTTGAAGCGCTTTGAACTTGATGCGCTATTCTGAACACTTATGAAACAAACGCCTTACTTCTTTCAAAATTCCATATCTTTCTCCTCGATGCACATAAAAGCGAGCCGCTTATACCACGTGTCCGTTTTGATCTCCTCTCCCAATCCCTGATTTGGTTTTCTCCGAATCAATATAGTTTCGCCGCAATCAAGAAAACCGAGCTTCAACCGAAATCCTTGTCCGAATGAATCGCGCTTTCGTCTGACTTTCTCCGGCCAACCGTCATGCGGCGTTGGCTTGCGCGTCGTCGTCCTCTACGCCATGCTTCCTTCCTTCGCTCAAGATCGCCGAGCACCGTCGGCCATGTCGAGCCATGACGTTAAATCGAGCTTCGCTTCCCGTGATTTTTCTAAAATCCGATCGCGTCATCTCGTGCCCCTCGCTCATACCTATTTTTCCCTCTTTTAGATTCAAGTTTCATCCACCGTCGCTGAGAATCGAGCGTTCTCTCACCTCTTGTACGTCGTCCTTCTCCGCCAATTACTCATAACCGTTGATCCCCTACCTTCAACTCCACCACCGCTGGGTTCGCATCGCCGTGTTCTACGCTGCTCACCTCTCTTTTCGCAGAGCATCGCCGAAGAGTTACGCGTCCGTGAGGGCGCCGTGGTCGCCGTTCTTCGCGCCGCCGCCGTCGCATGGAGCCGAATCTTGATGTCCGGACGCGTCATCATCTCCACCTCGTCGCTTCCTTTCCGTTTTGCCCTTCGCCGCCGCTGTTGCTCTCGGCCGCCGGCCACACACGGCGCATGAATCAACATGCACCGTTCATGCGTGTGGACTGTGCATGCGATTCTTCCTGTTGCCTTTCATCTTCGCTTGATGTTTTTGCGGGCGGCTTGCTCTATTAAGTCTTTGTCTAATCCTTGCCTCTCAATCTCAGCACCAAGCCGCGTCGTCATGCTCCGTAACCGCCATGCCTCTGTCGTTCGTGCATATGTCCAAGACGTATGTTTCCTTCTATTCCCTGTCATTTCCTTTCTCTGTTAATTCATCCTCTGGTCTCGCTTTCCCATCTCAAAGTTGAAGAAGCAGCAGCCTTTCATCCCTCTCATTGAAGTCTGTAGTTTTGGTTCTCTGCTTTATGCGCTCGGTTGGCTTTCCCGATTAACTACTCTCTAATTAATTATTTCTCTCCTTTTCCATCTCGATTCGCCGAGTCACTGCTCCCTAAACCGACCGACGCCTCCTTTTACCCGTAGAGATGCCATTGCTTCGAGCGACGTGGTTTCAAAGATGCAAAGCCAACAAACCGATACTTTAGTGCTTAAATTATTGTGCCATATCAACCGCATGTCAATGCCATCTTGCCACCACATCATCGCATGCATGCAGATTAAACCCATCTCCATCTATTACACCTACATGTGGGCCCCTTTTGCTATCCTTATCATCCAAGCTATATATCTATATCTTTTCTCTCTCCTGTTGTGTAGACCCCACATGCCATCCATTCAATTAGTCCAAACCCTAGGTTAGTTTTCTCTCTCTTACATGCGGGTCCCGCATGTCAGCCAACCTTTGGTCAAACCCTAGCCATGAGCTTGGTCCACCTTGGACTAGCATATCTCTGTGGACCTGGTCCATAGACCAATGGCCCACATGTCAAACCCTAGTCCTATTTTCGGGAATTAATTTAATTCTTGAAAATCCTTTTATCTTATTGGTCCCACGTGTTGCTCTCTCTACCACATTTCTGGAATTATTCTAATTCTGGAAATTCATAAATCCAGTGGGTCCCACCTGTCATCCTCTTTATCCCTTTTGGAAATTCTTTTAATTTCTGAAATTCAATTATCCAATTGGTCCCACATGTCATTCACTATCCTTGTTCTCTCTCACTTACCAGTGGACCCCACTTGTAAGCCTCCCATTCATTTTATTTGATCCGAAGGAATATTCTTTGAATATTCTTTTCGCTCTCGATTTCATCATTTCATGTGATCTTCCAAAGCTCATATCTTTCACAGCCGAACTCTGATTGAGTTCATTTGAATTCCTAAATTCATCTCAAATCAATATCTATTTATCTGAGATTATTATTTAATTTTTGGAGTTTGTTTGCTCTCTGTTGTTTATTTATTTGGTTTAATTGCTTGTTACGAGTAGACGCGTTGATCTTTGCGAAGTCTTGATCAAGAAGGAGCGGAAGATCAAGGAAGTAGAAGATTAAAGTTAAATAAGATCGTCATTGCTAGCAAGGCAAGTTGTACCTTTGATCATATTGAATCCCAGTGTTCTAAAAGTATCTTGATTCAAATTATTGCATTTACTTTAAGTATTTATTTAAATGCTTTTGGGTTTAGTTAACAATCCAAATTGTTATAACATCCTTGTCTAATTGATATGCCATAATCTTTTGTCACCCTAGCTTGGTTATTTAATAGTTGGTATTATTGTAGCACCAACGTGGGTTGGTTAGATGCGATTAGTTTGCTTAGCCATGCTACGAGTCACCATCTCATGTAGTTACAAATATAAACTTGACTAAGTGACTATGGAACTATGTGATAAAACTGTGTGTACTGTGTGCTATTATGGCATGTGTTGCACTTAACCAACTGGGTGGGAAAAGATTTAGACCGAGGCAAGTGGTGGATACTGTGTGAACTGGTGGAAACTGTGTGACATGGTGGCTGTGTGAATTGGTGGACTGTGTGAACTGTGTGATCTGTGTGGACAATAATCTGTGTGATCTGTGTGAATAATAATCTGTGTGGCTGTGTGGTTTAGTTGGCATGTGGAAGTCTTGCCTTGGTCAATTAAGGACTTCACCTTGTGCGCCATTGAACTGAGCCCCCCGTACGACCACATGTCTGTTTTGAGACGGGCCTAGCATAGTAAGATGAATTTTCTGAAATGCTTTGTTGTGATCAGCTCTGATCCAGTTGATTACATCTTGTGGGTAAAGTGTACAAACTCTGCAGAGTGTAATCTAATCTATTCGAATAGCCGCGTCTGCGGTCATGGACAATGCTCGGGGATTTCACACTAGGGGTAGATTTTCATAAAACTGTGTGGGAAGGGAGCTGTGTGATCTAAATCATATGGCTATGTGAATAATATGTTTAGGCTGTGTGTGTCTTTGTGAAATCAAATTGTTAAATTATGATTATCTATTTGTTTTACTTGGTTTTCAATCTATTATTGGTATTCAATTGCAAATGTTGCATTTCTGCAAAATAACTACAGAATGCCATTCCCTTGGAATAAGCCTGCATCTATAAATTGCATTTCTGTGGTATGACTTGCGAGTACGGTGTGTACTCACGCTTGCTTTGACGAATCAAGCAGAACTGAAGGAATCGCCAGTCAACAAGGTCTACTTTAAGGATCGTGGAGAACTAGGTCGCGCTTTTGACCGATTACACTGTGGGCATATGGATGGGCTTCACCGGAGTTATCCTGCTTGCCTCATTGCAGACTTCATTGAGCTTTTTGCCTTCTGAGGCATTAATTGTAAGCTTGACCTTAAGGTCTTTACTCTGATGTTTATTATATTTGCCTATTTATTAGTTATCCTTGTATATGGAATTGATATTTCAATGATGTTGTCACTGTGTGCACTAGCGTGATCCTGGACTAGTGCAGTATACACAGGGGGTCCTGAATTGAAATTTTGGGTCCCGACAACTTGACACCGTATTACATGTGTGGTCCCAAAGTAGACACATGGCATGACATATGTGCTGGCACTAAACACATGTATGTGTATCGAATGTAATACTTCAGCCTGCTCGTAGTGCGGTCCATGTTGAGTTGTGATGGTGGGATTAGTCCCACATTGCTTGTCTAAAGTATAACATATAATGCTGGTTGGGTCCAAATATAGTACCTCAGGGTTAACTCTTTTACACGAAGCAAGGACGAAAGTGTCAGTGGAGTGCTATGCATGCACGGGTTCACCCCATGTGTGGGCTAAGCATTGAGTGGATTTTGGACTAGGGTGTTACATTTTCCTTCAAGTTTGCTTGTATTTTTCCAGTGGAGCATCCAAACACCACTTTAGAGAATTCCTATGTTTTTTATTCCTGTAGTATTCCACCAAGCATGACATTGAATTCATGTGATTTTTTCTATTCCATTTTTTTCTTACATTCTAAATGGACCCTTAATTTGAACCAAACTCCCAGGTTATATACTTTAGATATACGAATCTAATCAGAACCCACACAATTGCTTGGGTAGTCAAGCTATTAATTGTTTTCATTTCAATTTGTGTTAATCTAAAAATTTCATAAGTATGATACAGAGAATATGGACGTCTAGACTTGTGTGGCTTATTAGATTTGCCTATTTAATAGGCAATGTATGCTTCACTTTCTGCTTGGACACCGAATCTACATGACAAAATTCTAGATGTACTTCTCATTTTGCTCTCTCAATTTACTCTACCTATGTATGAAATTTCAACCTCAAATTCATTCTACGTTAAGAGTAAAAAAATGAAAAAAAAATATAAAATCGATATATTAGATGGAAAAAGAAACGAAAAAAAGACAAATGCTACAATACATAACTGTTGACGTATGATAGTCACTTGTTTTCACCCCCAAAATCTCCTGAAAAGTCAAGGTATGACTATGTTTTAGTATAAGTCTAGTGCTTTATGTTGAGAAACCGTTGCTGGTTAGCCTAGTCCAAGCGATCACCTCGTAGACAAGCATAGAATCACACACAAGAACATAAGTACAGAATAGTAGATTGGACACAAGGATGTGAGGGGACTTCTTTCTTCTCTTTATTTCTCTTCCACAAAGGCATGTACAATGGTTGGAGGTCCCCCTTTATATAGTCTACATGGTGGATGAGGAGCCCACCCTGGGCCAGGCCTGTGAGGCTTAGGTCCAGGTTTCTTAACACTCCCCCTTGGGCACTCATCCGTCATGTCCATGTCTCATCAAAACTCCATAAAAACCCAATGGGAGAAATTTGGAGAAAGAGTACATTAATCATGTTTTGTTGTGTTACACGAATTGCCTCATTAAAAACCCTAGCCGAGAAACTTCAGGAAAACTCGTCAAGAGAAAAAGAGTATAATCCTTCCAATTTCATTTAATCTCCAAGATTTATTCTTTAGGTACTCGATCTTTGTGATCAAGTTTCAATAATGAGTTTGTGAAGATTCTCCCCCAAAATTCTGCACTTCTCTAAGTCTCATCATTCCAATTCCACGTATGCACCTTTCAAAGCTAGATGTTAGAAGTGACTTAGTGAATAAATCTGCAAGATTTTCGCATGACTTAGTATGTAGTACTTTAATTTTGTCCATCTTTTGCAATTCATGAGCATAGAAGAACTTGGGGTTGATATACTTTGTGAGTTGACTCTTCACATAACACATCTGCACTTGTGCAACACAAGCTGTATTATCTTCATAGATAATAGTGGTGGTTTGTGCGGTATTCAATCCACACAACTGCTAGATGTGGTGAATCATCTATCAAAGCCAAGAACATTCTTGCGAGGCCTCGTATAGCGCTATGATTTTCGAGTGGTTCATCAATGTTGATACAAGACTTTGCTTAGACGATTTTCATGAAATTACAGTTCCACTACATAGGAATACATAGCCTGTTTGCGACTTGACTGTATGCGGGTCCGACAGGTACCCAACATCTGCATAGCCAGTCATGGTTAGGTTTTGATTCTTTCTGTAGAACAAACCAAGATCTTTGCTTCCTTGGAGGTATCAGAAGGTGTCCATTATTCCTTGCCAATGCCTTTTGGTAGGTTCTATCAGTATACCTTGCTAATAGGTTCACAGCAAATGCAATGTCCGGTCTAATATAGTTTGCTAAATACATGAGTGCTCCTACTGCACTCAAGTACGGGAATGTTGGTCCTAGGACTTTCTCCCCTCTTCTCTAGGTCTGTGTGGATCCTTGTCTTACTACAAGGGTCTTCCGACCATCGGCACTTTTGAAGGGTATGCCTTTTCAAAGTCGAAACTTTCTAACACCTTTTGAGTGTAGGTTGACTGATGCACTCATATCCCTTCAGGGGCATGCTCAAACTTCAAACCTAGGCAATATTTGGTTTTACCCAAATCTTTCATTTTGAACTCTGACTCCAGGTAAGAGCTTGTTTTCTTAATATCTTCCAGGGTCTCGATGATATTCAAATCATCTACATACACTGAGATTATAGAAAATTCATCCTGGGATCGTCGTATAAATACACAGGGACAATCTTCATTGTTCGTGTAGCCTTTCTTGCATAGAAAGTCGCTTAAGTGATTATATCACATCTTGCCTGATTACTTAAATCTGTACAATAACTTTCTAAGTTGCACACTATACAGATTTCTATTTGCTCTATCTTAGTTCGGGATAGGGATACCTTCAGGTACCTTCATATATATATATATATCTGAATCCAAGTTTTCATAAAGGTATACAGTTACCACATCCATCAATTTCATTTCTAAATTCAAGTTTACTGTCGTTGAGTTTAAATATCTAAAGGTAGGTCCGCCTATCATCGGGGAATATGTTTCTTCATAATCAACTCCTGATCGTTGAGTGAAACCTTGTGCAACGAGCCTTGCTTTATATCTTACAACTTCATTATTTTCATTTATCTTTCGAACAAATACCTACTTATGCCCTACGGGGTGCACATAGGGAGGTGTGCGGCTTACAGGTCCAAACACCTCTATTTTATTCAGAGATAATAATTCTGTTTCTATTGCATCCTCCCAATTTTCCCAATTTGATCTTTTCTTACATTCAGCGAGCGATGTAGGCTCTGGATCAAGATCGATGATTGTGGCAATTTTCTTTGCAAAATAAATGTCGACATTGGCCATTGTCCTATTCATAGATTCTCTCGTGGTCATATAATTGATAGATATTTCTTCATAGGGCAATTCTTCTAATGCTTCTACTTGCTCACCGCTGCTTTCAATTACGGGGGCAAGTTCCTTTAGTTTTTTAGCTCCGATGTGTGCACACACATTTATGCTGATGTCTCCCTCCGTGGGGATGTTCAAATCCGGTATGCCTTTTACTCAAGGTTCCATATAGGTGCTAGGTCTCAATTGGCTCCCCTTCTGGTTTTAGGGAACTTCAGTGATCGGATGTGTCAAGTCCTTCTTATCCTTTTTTCGCCAGGCGTCCCCGGTTACTTGGGATTCGAGGTGCCAGAGTTCTTGTCCTTTTATTCTGAGGCCTCTGAACGAGATTAGGGATACCTTCAATTTTCTTTGATATTTCAATCTTCTCCAGTGCATTGCGTGTAGGCACATGCGACTTGGTCACGCTCTTCAAATCACTAAAATGGTTAGGTAGTTGATTCGCTAATGCTTGCAAATCAATTATCTTCTAGACTTCTATATTTGCTTCACTAGTGTGTGGGTCATATGCATAGATTCTTGTGACTTGCCACGTTATTTCCTGAAATTTTTTATCAAGGGGTTTATTTTCTCCCCCTAATGATGGGAAATTGTCCTTATCAAATATGCTATTAGCAAAGCGGGTTGGATGCAAATCTCCAGTCATGGGGTCCAGATACCTGATTATAGATGCTGTCTCATAACCAGCGTATATCCCAAACTTTTAGAGAAGGCCTATTGCAGTTCGTTGCGATGGTGGTATAGGTACATAAACCTTGCAACTAAACCTGTGAAGATGAGAGATTTTTTGTGCTAACTATTATGCTAGTTGGATAGGTAAATGGATGTTATATGCCGATGGTCTAAAATTGATGAGAGTTGTTGCGTGCAGGACTGCGTGTCCCCAGCACGTAGTTGGTAAATTACAATTATGCAAAAGTGGTCAGACAATAAATTTAATTTTTTTAATTAACACCTCTACTAGTCCATTCTGGGTGTGGACATGCGATACAGAATGCTTAACGATAATTCCCATTGCCATGCAATAATCATCAAATGTCTTCGAAGTAAATTCTACGACCTTGTCCATTCTGATGGACTTCACATGATGATCAAGGAAATTATGATTAATTTTAATTATCTGCGAGATCAACATTGCAAAAACATGGTTTCTCATAGACAATAAACATATGTGCGACCATTTCGAGGAAGCATCGATGAGCACCATAAAGTACCTAAATGGCCCTAACAAGGGCTACATAGGACCGCAAATATCACCTTGAATACAGTTCAGGAATACAGGGATTTCATCCTTCACTTTCAGAGTAGAAGGTCTAGTAATTAATTTCCTGATGGCATATGCGGGGCACACAAAATCTTTCTGATTGGGAAATTCTTTACATTGATATTATGTCCCTGAGAATTATTAATTATATTTCTCATCATCCTAAGACCAGGGTGGCCTAATCTATTATGCCAGAGATAGAAAAGTTCAGAGCTTCTAAAAGTGGATTTTAGGACAGTATAGGCTGCAGGTGCTTTAATATTAGTGTGGTATAGCCCAGTTTCATACGAAGGAAGTCATTCTAATATCATTTTTCACTTTCTTCACGCTTTGTAATGAGCAGGTATTTCTTACCATACTCTTCTTCAATCTCTACGTGGAGACCGTTAGCGCAAATATCCTTAAAACTTAGGACAGTTCTAGTCGATTCTGGGTACAACAGGGCCTCTTCAATGACCAAAGTTGTGCCTATCGAGAGTATAATTGTGGCTCTTCCTGAGCCTATTATACAAGTATCGTTGCCTGCGATTATCATAAGACTACTAGTATTTTTGCTAATCGACTGAAAGTATTTCGTCTCTCTGAAGATGGTATTCGTTGTGCCACTATCTTCTAAGCACACTTCCTCCATAGGGCGCTACACGCATTCTGATATATAAAGTATTTATTAATATGAGGTAGGAAGCAATCCACACATAAATAAAATACTCCAAAACAGAACATAACTTGCTATTATTAATACGGGAAAATAAGCCTTGCGGGACTCATCATAAGAATGTAATGCTTTGCTCTCCTAGAGCTTTCAACCATTGTTCAATAATTCAATGTTCTATAACGACAAACTGCAAATGACTATAAAAAGACCTAAGTGCAATGCGTGCACTAGATCGAATCAGCGAAGTACAAAGAAACTTCTGCCTGAATCTACTCCATATCCATCTTCTCCTCTTTGGCAACTACGGCTGTGACCACTACGATGTCCAAAGAAGGCGTGATAGGGGCTGCTACTGGGTTGTCTACATCAATGAGTGCTACCAATGACTATGGATCCTCCGTGCCTGTAATAGAGAGGTGTGCCTCTTGCTATCCTTTGCCCTTCTTCTTAGACTGGAATGCATCAATGACGTGCTGCGACTCATGGCAAACCCGTGACCAATGCCCCAATGTGCCATATTTGTAGCATCATTGGTCCTGCTGGCCATAAGGCTTATCATCTGCTTCTTTTGTTCGCCCTTCTTGGTTTGAGCATTTGGCTTGGCCTTGCGGCCCATGGCCTTACCCTTCCTACCTCTTGCCTTTGAGTGAGGCTTCCTCACCTTATAGCTGCTAGCATTGGCTTCATGGCAATCATTGCTACTAGGCGGCTGTGAGATGTAGTTCTTCCTTAGAACAACATATTGAGCTTCCGCAACCTGCATGATGTCAATCAGTTCAGCATACTCCTTGTAACCGCCTTGACAATAGTTGTGTACAGATTGCACCACATTTAGGTGAAAGGTAGAGAGAGTTTTCTCGATCTTCTGCTCGTCCGTGGTTACCTTACCACAGAGTTGAAGACTGGTACAAATTCTGTGCAATGCAGAATTGTACACTCCCACAATCTTGTAGTCATCAAAATGTAGTCGGTTCTATTCCTGCTCTGCCCGAGTAAGAATGGTGTACTTCAGTTTCTCGAACTGCTTCTTTAGTGGGGTCCACAGAGCTAGTGCATTCTTCTCCGCCATATATTCATTCTTGAGCATTAGGTAGAGATGCTGTCTAAGGAAGTGAAGTGCCTGATTATTTTCCTTAGCAGTTGGAGTAGCATCCTTCGAGGTGCCAAATCCGATAGCCGCACGGAGCTTCTTGGCCCCAAGTATGATCTCGGCATCTAATGCCCAAGTCAAGTAATTCTGGCCATGCTGGGCCAGCTCTTCGAACTCCTGGTTCGTAATGTGTAGGACCGAAATGGCGACAGAGGGGGGGGTGAATGACGACTTTAAAATTTGCTACACACAATTGCTACACACTCATTGATGGCAGAAGCAAAAGGAACCAAATGACCACTCACGAGAAACCACACAAGTGTGAACCAAATGTTCGATAAACAAATCAAAAATAGCAAAGGTTGTCAACCGATTCAACCACAATGCTTCGCCAATTCGATCTTGGAGATGGCGTCACACGCACAGCAAAGCAATAAAAGGGCAGTACTAAATGCAAGAACAGCAGCTAAACAGGATCTACAGGATGCTACCATATCACTACAGAGTATGAGACCTTTTTCATCCAAGAAGCAAAACAGCGATACCTTTTCAATAATGATTCAAGACCAAAAAGCTTTGGCTACAAATCTCAACACAGTTAACAAGATCTCACGCAAAGAAAAAAAAATACGGTTTATAAAACACGGCCACACACTGCGGCATTGATCTGGATTTCTCCACGGACGCTACGCATCCAGCTGCTGCAAGCTCGCACAGGATTTCTGGTTTTTGCAGGACTTACAAGCCGCTCATTTCTCCCCAGGGACAGCACTGAGTAGCATGATGGTGGCACAGCAATGAACAAATTTCGGTCACAGAGCAATACGCAAATCTTTCAGGAGGACAAGCCAACAGAACGCACATCGATGCAAGAAGCAAAATACGATCACTGTTGCCGCACCAAAACTAATTTAAACTCAACAAAAAGCAATCGGTTTCACACGTAGAGAAAGCAGCACACCAAACAATAAATGCTAAACAGTTTGGGTCAATATAAGCTGGCAGCCAAAGGCAATTTAAATAATCCAAACTTCAAAGCTATGGATTTGGTTTCTCATAGATGGTACAAGCCAAGTAATAAAAGCAATAAAATAAACCAAAGTGGCGACCACAAAAGAGACTAATCAAGCAATGAGATCGGACCAAAAGATTGCGGTAGCAAAGAATAAAGAAATGGAACTAGCAAGATGTGGTTTGATAGCGGTAGCAATGATTTTTAGAACCTTTGCTAGCGCCTTGCACTTCTACAAATAGGACCTTAATCCCAAAGCCACAAGTGCCATGCGAGAAGCTTCGCTTTCTCACGACCAAAGCCAGCAAAATAGAATCAACATCAAATCGATCAAGAGCAGACAAGCAAAAAGAAAATCAAAACAGCAAACTGCAAGAGACAAACGCTGCAAATCGATGAGACAAGCCGCTGCCCAGGGAATCAAAGAACCAACGCTACTGCTTGCTCTGAATCAAACCATCCAGATCTGACAAGAACAACCATGCAAGAAGGCAGCCAAGATAAACAAACACCATCTCATATTGATCTAAAGGAAGAGGGATACATGATTGATACAAGAGGAATGATTAGAAGCTTTCAACTCATCCTCTCCCACTCTCAAACCTCAAGAACACTCAGCCATCTTGAAGAAAAGACAAGGGGACAAGCAGGGAACAACCCTCAACAACTAAAGCCTAAAGCCAAAACAAACTCCAAAGCCTCTTTTGACTAAAGGAAACCCTAAAAATCATTGAAGTGTTCAGATTTGGGCAGCACCCCCTCCATCCTATTTATAGCCCATGGCTAACGGGTCTCCACCCGTTCGCGCTAAAACCAACGGAGCTCCGCTTGTGCGACCTTGCGAAATTCCCGTTTAGCCCCTCCCCGCACCTTCAGGAAGCTTCAGCTCCTCGTCTCGCCGCCTCGCAACCACCTCGAGTCCACGTCGTCTTTGACACATCCCGACCGTTCGACCTCGGTGCCACTGCACCTAGTCCGGTCCACCGTGTCTCGCCACGACTCCACCCGATGTCCTGCGATCCACAGACAAGAAACACATCAAATAGCACCGCTCGATACATGAAAGCGTAAATACCAACATACTTACCATGACAAAATCCAAACTTGTCGAATCAAAGAATATGCATCCTAATCCCATACGACCAAGTTTGACCAAACCGACCGAGCTCTTGCACCACGCATAGCGACATGGTCCAAACCACCCAAACCAAACTCGACTTCCTAAACCTATGTCAATTACTCAACACACACACGGGACGACCTCCACATGGTCTCTCAATCTCCCCCTTGATGAGTATATTGACAAACTCCGAAAAAGCGCAAAGTGGAGTTTGAGTTTGAAGAATCCAACATGGTCCAAAGAAGAAGAGTGAAACTAATGACCATGTCGACAGAAGGAACACTAGAGCAACAACTAAAAGAGCAAATTGTTCTCCAAAGCTCTAAAATGATCCCAACTAACTTTTTCTTCTCTATTCTCCCCCTTTTGGCAATAAACACATCAAGAATGCTCAAGAGAAAATGACATGTCAATGGATGAAATGGCTGAAGTTTGATTATTCTAAGCAGTTAGAGCCATGAGAATTATCCAATATGACCAACAAGTAATACACCAAGCCATAACTCAATAAAAAGGCTATCTAGATCATGACAAGATATGTATAAGCTAGCTAGAACACATAGATGACAATCTGAAAATGAGGTACATTATGTGAGCAAGTCAAGTCATCAATGAGCAAAGTCTCGCTAGAGATATCCAAGGATGATGCAGGCCATGTCAATAAGCTAAGCGTAGCTAAGAAGCTTAAATTGAGACCAAATAGAGTGCTATGCTCAAGAATGAAACATTGGTTAAAGTACTTGATACTTTTTGTAGCTTTAAGCACATTGAGCACATAAAACATATTTTCTTTTGAAATTCATGGTGGTTTCCAACCAGATTTTTGTTTTATCATGTGCTAGGTCTCAAGCCTTATGCGACTACTCCAAGCGAGAAGCTTAAGAAGATAGTCTAGGTCACCCAAAACTCCCCCTAAGTTCATGCCAAGTGCAATGGCAAGCCGTCTCATAGGAGAGAATTGGTGAGATCAGTTTTTTCGCACAAAAGAGATCTTTTTGCCTTTTAACAAGTTGTACTAACTCATGCATCATCAAGAGACTAAAACAGCTCTTTCTAAGGCTCAATATAGATTCATCACTCTACCCAGCCTATTTGACATGGCATGAATCATAAAAGGATAGCTCAAGAAAGACTAATCTCGAGTGCTAACATGACAAGTTTTAGTTTAAGTTGAGCAATTTTAATTATCTTATCATGGCAAAAGCTAGGCTACACATATGAAGTCATGATAAATCTAGCAAATAAGCACAAGTCATGGTAAGGTGTAAAGCATTGTAAACATGTCATAGCAGGATAATAATCAAGGCTCAATGTAGTTATATTACAATGCAGAATGCTAGAAATGCAGAAGATCCAGCTCCCCCTCAACAACAGATGCAACTTTTAGTTCAAGTTGAGTTATGTCAATATTAAGCTCCAAAAGCTCCCAAATGAACTCCCCTTGAACCAAAACAATAAATCGAGAAGCTGGCAAAGAAAACATAAAGCAATGTGATCCTTAAAGCATAGATAAGATATAGAGAATACTATGGCTCAGATGACTCTCATCTACCCCATATGACTCTAGGACTATCAAGCGCCCACTTAACACACCTAGGAGCAAACACGTGCCTGTCTGCAGGGTGGCCCAACCCTCGCTAGAACCTACAAGAAGTGAGTGAGCTCAACCTAGTGAGATAAGTAACAGCTAATAAGCAGCATCCTAGAATCACAAGATAAGAGCAGAAATCTAAACAACTAGACAAAAGAAGCACTCTAATCTATGCTAGGAGGACTAATCCCAAATGCACCCAAAATGCAATGCAATAGTAAGGAGCTAGAGCATAAATAATATAGTAAAGCAAGAAACCCAAAGCTCCCCTCACTACAGGTCCATAAGGACAAACCACCCCAAGCTCTCCCTCGCAGAGTGAAAACCTCGAACTATCCAATGGCTTGGTGAAAATGTCGATAACTGGTGGTCACTCTCCTGGCTGGAGCACTATGTCGCCCTTCTCTACATGGTCTCTAAGGAAGTGGAAGCGGATATCGATGTGCTTGGTCCGGAATCTTTGCTTTGGGTTCTTGGCAATGTTAATCGCATGAAGTGTTATCACAAAAGAGTGGAACAACATCGATAACTAACCCAAAGTCCCGCAGGTCGAAGTCATCGAGCACTTGGCTCAAACAATCGGCTGCGACAACGTGCTCGACCTCTGCGGTGGATCAGGTGCAACACCGGTTGCTTCCTCAAGACTAGGAAACAAGAGAAGTGCCAAGAAATTGGCGGTCTTGGAAGTGCTCTTCCTATCTATCCTCTGACCAAAGAAAGTCGCATCCGAGAAGGCTCTCAAGGAAAGACAGATGAGGAAGAGTACCAGATACCATAGTCAATGGTAGCTCGCAGTACGAAGATCGCTTCACCGCTTTGGCGGTGAAAGCGAGGAGAAGCTCAAAACGAGCGCACAAACACACGAGAAAAATGTATGTCCGGTCTCGAGGCGTTGAGGTACAAGAGGAGCCAATCATCTTGCGAAACTCCTTTTGATCAACGGCTCGCCATCCTCATCTCGGTCAAGATAGGTTGTAGAAGCCATGGGAGTCGACAGGCTTACCATCACTCATGTCGGTTGTCTCAGAGATCACGAGTGTACTTGCCTGATGAAGAAAAGTACCCTCCGAGTCCGCTTGATTTGGAAGCCAAGAAAGAATGTCAACTCACCCATCATGCTCATCTCAAACTCGGTGCTCATGACATCCGAGAACCTGTGAAACGAGCATGAGAAGAGCACCAAAGATGATGTCATCGACATAGATTTGGACGACGTAAAGTCACTACCAAGCCTACGGATAAACAAGGTCTTGTCAACTTTACCCATTTCAAACCCATGACTCAACAAGTAGGACTTAAGCCTCTCATACCAAGCTCGGGAGCCCGCTTAAGTCCATCTGGCTTTGAAAGCTTGAAGACATGGTTAGGGTATTTGGGGTTCTCGAAACTGGAGGTCAGTCGGACGTACTTCCTCCTCAATAAGGCCATTGAGGAAAGCACTCTTCACGTCCATCTGGTAAAGCTTGAAACCCTTAGAAGCTGCAAAGGCAAGCGATTCTAATGGCTTCAAGTCGAGCTCTGAGGGCAAAGGTCTCCTCAAAGTCTAGACCCTCAACACAGGAAAACCCCGAGCTACCAATCTAGCCTTGTTTGGGATGATTACCCCATCCTCACTCTGCTTGTTCTTGAACACCCACTTGGTTCCAATGATATTGTGGCCTCGTGGGGGCTCAACAAGCGACTGCACCTTGTTTCTCTCAAAGTTCTCTAATTCTTCATGCATGGCATTGACCCAAGACTCATCGAAAGGGCGTGACAAACATCCTTGGGCTCAAAGGAGGCAACAAAGGCGAGAATGGAGACGAAATGAGAAAAGCGGACTTAGGCGTGTGACACGCTCAAAAGGTCTCAATAATCTGCCTCAAGGATGACTTTTACGGATATGTCTAGGAGGTCTGGATGAGAAGAAGAAGTGGCCTCTACCTCGTGTGTAGACGAGGCAGGGACAGAGCCACTAGCTCCTGAAGGCAAGGGCTGATCATCTTGAGGTGCCGTGGAAGAAGGCATCTCAAGGGAAGGAAGAGGAGCTGGATCAGGTAAACAACCATCGTCTCCCTCGTCCTCATCATCCACAAAGATAGTCTCGGACTGCTCTAAAGAACCTGAGATATCTGGCCTAGTCCCGGACCGCCTCGTCAAAAGTCACCTCACGTGTTTCTACCATTCTACTAGACTCGCAGATTCAGCACCACAGAAGCCCGCCAAGAAGTCGAGTAGCCTAGAAAGATCCGCCACGAGGCGTGACTCGAACTTGTCTAGGTTCCCGGACTTCAAGATAAAGCACTTGCAACCAAACACACGAAAATGAGAGACGCTGGGCTTTCGCCTCAGTATCTCGACTCATAAGAAGTCTTGGTGTAGGAGTGCAGAAGAAAAACTCGATTCAAACATGGCACGCGATGCAATGGCCTCATTAAAACTTCCTCGGTGTAGAGTACTCATCAAGCATCGTCCCGCCATCTCGACCAAGGTGCGGTTCTTCCTCTCCTAGCGCCATTTCTTTGAGGGGCGTATGGAGAAGAGAACGGTGCTCTACACTGTCTCACCGCAGAAACTCTCAAAGTAGGAATTCTTGAACTCCGTGCCATTGTCATCAAGGATCGCTCGTAAGGCACCCGGAGCTCAGCAGACGACCTACTAAAAGACCTCGGAAATGTGTAAATGTCTCGTCCTTGAGGCTAAGAAAAACACCCAAGAGTACCTCGAGAAGTCATCGACCACAACAAGAACATACCACTTCCCTCCTGCCGATCAAGACTCAGCCGGTCCAAGCTGTGTCCATGTGGAGCAATGTCCAGTCATCGGTCATAATGTAATGTGGGAGGATGAGAAGCGGCAACCATCTTGCCATGCCGGCATGGAGTGCAAACAAGATCTTTGACCATCTTGAGTTTCGGCAGACCACGAATGAGATCATGGCTGCTAACTCGGGTCAAATGGTCAAATCCAATATGACCAAGTCTCCTATGCGAGAAAGAGAGATCGCGGGACTCGAAGCAACCAAACACCGGAGAGGATCACGGAAGAATCGGAAAAATCAGCACGAAAGATCCTCCCATAACGAAAATCCATAAACCGGACTACAGAAGAATCAAGAATTTTGCAATTGTTTTTCTTAAAGCTCACCTCGAAACCGTCATCGGTAAGCTGAGAAACTGAAAGCAAATTGTACTGCAGCTTACTAACCAAGGCAACATCCTTAAGAATAAAAGAAGCATTAATACGACAAGACCTTTGGCGATGACGCCGCCAGACGAAGCGTCTCGAAGGTGATCGTCTCATCACCGGAGCGCGGGCTAGGAGGAGAACCAACGGAGTCTCCGGTCATATGACGAGAACAACCGAGTCTACAAGCCAAACCTTCTCCTTCCCTACCCGCGAACTGAGTCAAGCAGAGTAAAGTCTCGATCTTGGGATAAATCAACAATGATTTTGGCACCCAATCTTGAGTAACACGTCGGCAGCGATGAAGTAGTCAAGCCCGATCGACCTCTATCTACCCTATGCTCTTTGTCACTCACAGCAGAAGGTCTAAGAGCAGACCAAGTCATTCTTTGAGTCCAAGCTGCTCTGAAGGAGCGAGTCGAACACACGCAACAGATCGAACACGCCATGGGTAGCTATCTCGATAGGAAAACGAGATCTACCCTCGGGGCGGCGAAGTCACGATCGAAAGCGACATGAGGACGAAAACCGAAAACTTCGGAAAAACCAAGTCCTCGATCTTTGCACAAACCCATCGAAGAAACAAGCCTAGACCTCGTGTTGGTCTTAGGTGCACTCAAAGTCTGGGGCCGACCCTGAATGCGCCTAAGAGACCCAACATGGTCTCTACGCGTGATCTTGGCGCTGAAGCATCGATCATTGTGTGTCCATCCTTCGACGAAGGTGCGGTGATACTTCACCTTCCGAGAGGTAGAAGCGACATGTGAAATTACCTTCTTGTCGAAATCCTCGGACATAGCCCGCCGACTTGAAATGGACTTTCTCGGTCACTGGCTCGGTCTCGATCACACACAGTGCTATGGAGTGCGAGCACGGCGGTGGATGCTTCCTCATGTCCTCAAAGAGGTCATATCCTAGACCCTGATTAAATCTGCAAATCTTAGATTGGTCTAGAATAAGATTGAGCTTCTTCTTGCCTCCTACAAATCTCTCGAGAGTGTTCATAAGGTACTGACACTCCCGAAAGAGAGAGGTGCAAGAAGAGCAGGGGGAAGAAGAGACAGCAGAAGGTAAGGGAGCAAAAGAAGAACCAGCAGCAGAGGGAAGAATGGCTTGTGCAAGCACAGCCGACTCTGAAGGGACAGTCCTACTGCTAGCCAGTTGGTTCACGTTGCTAAGCGTCTCATCCTTACCACAGGCTTCTCCCCCTTCTCCACAATCATATTGCAAGCACAATGTGGCTTCTCTAGAAGGTCCTTAGTTAGCTTCACACATTTCTCATCCAAAGCAATCAAGTCAGATTTTAGTTTGTTACACTTAATGCATGGTGAGCTAACAGGGTCCTTAGAAGCAAACTGAGCCAACTTCCTTTCATGATCAATCATATCTTGAAACTGTTTGGAGACGACCTCAAGTTCATGATTAACTTAGGGCAGTTCAAGCATGAAACAATCGGCTCAAGTAAAAAGCTTGTAGTTCAGCAATTTTATGATCTGCCCGTTTTAAGTTCATCTTCAAGTTATTGCAATTTTCACAAGACTCAGGCAGATCAAGAAGCATGGCATAAGATCCTCTAGCAGCAATGTCCTTACCCTCACATGAGGTGGGAGAAGTAGTCTCATCAAGAATAAGTAGGGTAATGACCATCCTACTCAACTCTAGCTCGACAAGCGGACTAACATTCTCCACCTTAACACTATCAAGTTCGGAGGACACACTATCATGTGAGGTCCTTAACTTCTCCATATCAACTTGACAAAGCGAGCATGTATCACAATCATCACTAGAAGGCGGATGTAAGAGCAATAATCTCTAGTGACGGTCTATCTATTTCCTTCTCTAACTCAAAGACACCTAGCCTTAGCTTTAGCATGAAAACCTCCTAGCTTAAGAAAAGCATGATTAAGCTGTTAGTAGGTGGGATCTACCTCGTCCGAGTCGGAGTACACTCATTGTCACGAGTTCGCCCTCGAGGGCCATGAAGCACATCTTGGGAGAAGTCGTCGCCGCCATCCTTGGGCTCTTGGTCACCCGTCCGTCATCGTCGCTCCATCCTTCCACCTCGCCGAGGTCGAGGTCGTCAGCGGTGAGGGCGCGGTGGAAGAGCTTCTTGGCTTTGCCAAAGTTGCGGAACTTCTTCTTCTTTGGGCGTCTGAGTGGAGGCTTCTTGTTGCGGTACTTGTCGGTGTAGTCGTTCTTGCCCGAACCGCCGTAGTCGTTCTTGCCCTTCTCCGGCTTAGGGCGGTTTGCTCGGATGTGGTTGGGGCCACCACACTCGAAGCAAATCACAGGTCCTCCCTCTTTCATCCCTCCTCCTCTTGTAAGCATGAGAAAACTTCCGAGCTAGGAGGGCGGTTGCTCATCCTCGAGTTGCTCTAGCGATCATCGATTCGTCCTGAGAGCGACAAGGGAGAAACCACACAACGAATCGGCAAAGAGAACGTGAAGCGAGCGGGATTGGTGACTAGGGCCATCGATGTGACTTCGACTTTCGAGACAATGTCAATCTCGTGAGTCTTGAGGCAGAGTCTGGTAGCATCAAGAGTCAAGGTCGAGAGGTCCGTGGTGTCCTTGATGGTAGTCACTTTCATTTCCCAAACCACGAAGATCAAGTGCCGTGAGCATCGTGGCGTTGTCCGAGTCGGGGTATGTGAGACCGATTGCTCGGAGGTTGCTCAAGATCTTGTGAAAACGTCTGAAGCACTCATCTAGGGACTCACCGACAAGCATCTCAAATTTGTTGTATTCTCGTTTGAACTGGTCTGTCGTCCGTCTTGATCTGGTGGTGCCCTCATGGTATCGTCGAGGTCACCCGGATGTCGATGGCGACGACAGGTGAGATATCTTGATCAAACTCGCTCGACTCAAACCACGGATGATGATGTTCCTTGCCTTTGCATTTGCCTCAACATCGACCATGTTCCGACATTGATGTTCTCATCGGCGAGAACAATGAATCGAACCTTGACCTTTCGCGGATGGCATACCCACAGGCTGGATGTATGTCTCCATTCGGCTCTTCGGAAGGGTGTCGATGCCATCAGCACGGGCGGCTTGGTCGAGTACTTGTCCATCGCCACGGCTCTTGAGACCGGTTAAGATCTATTGAAAAGAGCTAACCGGCTCTGATACCAATTGTAGGACCGAAATGGCGACAGAGGGGGGGGGGGTGAATGACGACTTTAAAATTTGCTACACACAATTGCTACACACTCATTGATGGCAGAAGCAAAAGGAACCAGCCGACCAGCTCACAGAGAAACCACACAAGTGTGAACCAGCGTTCAGTAAACAAATCAAAAATAGCAAAGGTTGTCAACCGATTCAACCACAGTGCTCGCCAATTCTGATCTTGGAGATGGCGTCACACGCACAGCAAAGCAATAAAAGGGCAGTACTAAATGCAAGAACAGCAGCTAAACAGGATCTACAGGATGCTACCATATCACTACAGAGTATGAGACCTTTTTCATCCAAGAAGCAAAACAGCGATACCTTCAAGACCAAAAAGCTTTGGCTACAAATCTCAACACAGTTAACAAGATCTCACGCAAAGAAAAAAAAATACGGTTTATAAAACACGGCCACACACTGCGGCATTGATCTGGATTTCTCCACGGACGCTCGCATCCAAATTTCTTTAAAGCTTCGCCAGATTTCGGTTTTGCGGGACTTACAAGCCGCTCATTTCTCCCGAGGGACAGCACTGAGTAGCATGATGGTGGCACAGCAATGAACAAATTTCGGTCACAGAGCAATACGCAAATCTTTCAGGAGGACAAGCCAACAGAACGCACATCGATGCAAGAAGCAAAATACGATCACTGTTGCCGCACCAAAACTAATTTAAACTCAACAAAAAGCAATCGGTTTCACACGTAGAGAAAGCAGCACACCAAACAATAAATGCTAAACAGTTTGGGTCAATATAAGCTGGCAGCCAAAGGCAATTTAAATAATCCAAACTTCAAAGCTATGGATTTGGTTTCTCATAGATGGTACAAGCCAAGTAATAAAAGCAATAAAATAAACCAAAGTGGCAGCCACAAAAGAGACTAATCAAACAGCAGATCGGACCAAAAGATTGCAGCGCAGCAATAAAGAAATGGAACTAGCAAGATGTGGTTTGATAGCGGTATGACGATTTTTATGAGAACCTTTGCTAGCGCCTTGCACTTCTCTGATGGGACCTTAATCCCAAAGCCACAAGCGCCATCGAATACATTTCTCTGACCAAAGCCTGAGCGATTAATCAACATCAAATCGATCAAGAGCAGACAAGCAAAAAGAAAATCAAAACAGCAAACTGCAAGAGACAAACGCTGCAAATCGATGAGACAAGCCGCTGCCGGGAATCAAAGAACCAACGCTCTCGCTTGCTCAATCAAACCATCCAGATCGACAAGAACAACCATGCAAGAAGGCAGCCAAGATAAACAAACACCATCTCATATTGATCTAAAGGAAGAGGATACATGATTGATACAAGAGGAATGATTAGAAGCTTTCAACTCATCCTCTCCCACTCTCAAACCTCAAGAACACTCACCATCTTGAAGAAAAGACAAGGGGACAAGCGGGAACAACCCTCAACAACTAAAGCCTAAAGCCAAAACAAACTCCAAAGCCTCTTTTGACTAAAAAACCCTAAAAATCATTGAAGTGTTCAGATTTGGGCAGCACCCTCCATCCTATTTATAGCCCATGGCTAACGGGTCTCCACCCGTTCGCCCGCTAAAACCAACGAGCCCGCTCCGCTTGTGCGACCTTGCGAAATTCCGTTTAGCCCCTCGCACCTTACAGGAAGCTTCCGCTCCTCGTCTCGCCGCCTCATAACCACCTCGAGTCCACGTCGTCTTTGACACATCCCGACCGTTCGACCTCGGTGCCACTGCACCTAGTCCGGTCCACCGTGTCTCGCCACGACTCCACCCGATGTCCTGCGGTCCACGACAAGAAACACATCAAATAGCACCGCTTCGATACATGAAAGCGTAAATACCAACATACTTACCATGACAAAATCCAAACTTGTCGAATCAAAGAATATGCATCCTAATCCCATACGACCAAGTTTGACCAAACCGGTGAGCTGTTGCACCACATAGCGACATGGTCCAAACCACCCAAACCAAACTCGACTTCCTAAACCTATGTCAATTACTCAACACACACACGGGACGACCTCCACATGGTCTCTCATAATGCTAGTCATCTACATATTCATGCAAAGATTTCATAAGATCACTGCTGGTAATTTGTATAAATTGGTTGCAAAAATTATCATAATGTTCCCGTATTTTTCTATACATTTTTATAATTTATTGCTATTTTCAATAATTAAAAGTAATATAAGCAATCATAGATAATCAAAATAGTAAATACAATAAATAAATTGCATATAAATAACAATAACAAAGTTAAATATGCTTCAAAAGTTCAAAATTTGAATTCCCGAGGCCCTTTTCTGCTGAAAATATATTTTCAGTGAATTTTGCAATTTTTAGGGGCTAAACCGCTAAATTTCAATTCTGAAAAATTTTCAGCGTAATTTTCAGATAAACCAAGGGCCCATTTGCAAATTTTTGGATTTTCCTATTCTTTTCCCGATTTTCTTTCTTTTTCTCGATTTTTTTTCTTTTGCGCCAGGCCCTTTAGCCTTTTCGGCCTACTAAGGCCCACCACCAGCCAGTTTTAATCGGATAGGGGCAGGGATTGGTTTTCCCTGCCCCTATACTCCCATGCGGCAGCGGCTCCAAGGGCATCCGAGGAGGCGGCTGGCCCGTGTAGGCGGGCGACGGCTTCAAGCGTGGTGCGGTGGCGGCCTTGCGAGTGGAGGCCAGCGGCGAGACGGCGGCGGCCACACACGCGCGCCGGCAAGAAACCCATCTTGGCGGCGTGGAGCCGTCTTGGCGTGCAAGACGAGAGAGTGCGGTCTTGGTGGCCTTGCATGAGATAAAGCGCGGGCGGCGGGTGAGACTCAACGGGGCCGATGACAAGTGGCGCTGCAAGGCCGTGTGCAGATGGTGGCAGCCGAGTGGCGGCGGCGCGGCATGGCTGGCACGACTTCATGGCGTGCGGCAGGGAGCCTATGTGGGAGCAGCGCCAACTTTGGGCGGTGCAGCATGGCCAGCGCCAGCGCGGCTTCAGGCACGTGGCTACATGCGAGCGGCTACAAGTGGCTCCAGGCCGGCAGCAACGCATAGGGGGCGCAATGGCGGTGTGGCCACGTGCGGGTGGCTGGCGGTAGACCGGTGGTGGCACAGCCGTACGGGGCTACGCCGATGGAGTTTTTTTCTTTTTTCTAATCATCTATGAATAGTGCAATCATCATCTATTCTTTCATGCAACCCACCGATCGGCTTGGCCGGCGACTTCAAGTTAGCTCGCGGTAGATTAGAACGGATTTGCAATATACAATCCACAGTGCAATCATGATCTACTCTTTCATGCAATCTACCGATCAGCATTGTGCCGGCGACTTCAAGTCGGCTCACGGTAAATTAGAGCGGATTTGCACCATAGGAAACAATCTAGAAAGCCAAATTTGTAGAATTGAAAGCGATATAAAAAAGCGATTCGATCTGCGAGCGTCGTTCTTCGATGATTACCTTTCGATCAGAGTAGAGTAGGCCTAGAGGTAGGCCGAAGTCGATCGTGCTGGCAACATGTTGAGGAACTGTCGCTGGTGAGTCTAGTCATAGCGATCACCTTGTAGACAAATGTAAAATAGCACATAAGAACACAAGTACAGAATAGTAGATTGGACATAGGGATGTAAGGAGACTTCTTTCTTCTCTTTATTTCTCTTCCACAAAGGCACATACAATAGTTAGAGACCCCATTTATATAGTTTACAGGATGGATAAGGTCCTACCATGGACCAGGCCTACGAGGCGTAGGCCCAGGCTTTTTAACACTTTACACTCACAATCCCACTAGTGCTGTGGCAACATATGGCAGTAGCTCAGTGAATCCACCTTTGAGGCCCAAGAGGAGAACACCAGAAGTGGGCCGAGCCCAGGCCATGTCCAACTCCCGGAAGGTCTGTCCAAGACCCAATCAGCTGAGCTAATGCTGCTCCGGCCGAGCGCACCTGATTCGGACTCGACCAAGTCAAGTCCGTGCATGTGCCAAGACTTGTTCGGCCGAGCCACACCTAGCTCGGCCGAGCGCATTGGATTCCACCTCGAGATGTAGTGTAGGCCAAGTCCAACTTGGACTTGGTGTTCCGATCAAAGCGTGATCGTGGAGAGGATTTCTTTGCGCCAATGCCAAACGGTCGTGATCGTCCACTCCAACCGAAGACCAAGCATGGGATCCATCGATGTCCATCTGTGGGGAGACGCTCCAAAGACGTTTTACAAAAACAGCTCTACGGTCCTTTAGAGATAAAATAACACGTCTCTAGCCTATAGATTGAATGTATCTACAAGAGTGTTATGTTGTATTGATCAACGGATTGGTCGAGCACATGTCCAAAGCTTGGCCAAGTCATATCCTCTCCAGCCGAAGCGCAGTCAAGACTCCATTTGTGAAACTACTCCACGTTCCCGCAAAGTGCTCGGCCGAACTACCTCCTAGGCACTATAAATACCCCCGGCACACTCATCACCAAAAAATCCCTCATATTTCATTCCATCCCACAACACTTCATCCAGTGCACATACACCATTGAGTAGGATAGGCGACATCGGAGTCTCAAGTATCTAGGAACTGAGCTAGAAGAAGAGTCGGTTTTGCGAAACCAAGGTTCTGAGATTCATTTTCGGTAGTACGTACGGTATGTGTACTGCTCCATATACGTATCTTACCATTGTACGTATGAGTACCTTGTGTTCAATTATATAGTGATCATATTTGTGAAATGTGCTATTGTCTTGTTATCTTTATCGCTTATCGGTAGACTAAGGGCATCTCCAATAGTCTATTTTAGCTGTCTCTAAGAGGTGCCACGTTGCATTTTTGGTGAGGTGGATGGGAGAGAAAGATGAGAGAGAACGAGGTCGTCGTTTCCTCACGCGACGGGCACGCACGGCAAACAAGGCGCTAGCGTCGAACGTTTTTGCTGTTGGAGAGCTCGTCGTTTCCTCACGCGTTCTTCGTTCTTCTCGCTCGGATCCAGCGCGCCCGTCTGCTTTTCCTTCCCCGCGCGAAGTTCTTTAAATGCTGCGTGCGAAAAATTTCCTTCTTCATGTGAAGCTTTTTCTTCGCCCTCCATCTTCCCAGCGCCTCCATCTTCGGTGCCCTCCATCTCCTCTATCTCCATCCCGGTTCCTCTTTCTATATCTCCGCGTCAATTTGAAGATGGTTCGTCGGTCTAGAGTTGTGGCACATTGTAAGGACATTCGATTACCACCGCCTCCCCTTGCTAGGGTTTCTCTGGGTTTTATTTACGCCGCCCTTGCCGCCTTGCCAGATCGTCTCGATGGCGCCGTCGCCCGCCGCCGACCGTATCCTCGGCCACTCTCACCGTTCTGCTCTCTTCGATTTGTTTGCATGTCTTGAGACCTTTTTCGGGGTTTTCGGTGGGGATTTAACCCTTGTTTGGATCTCCGGTGCTTAGTTTGGTTTCTTAAACTGCGATTCGTTGGCGTTTTGGTGGATTAGAAATGGGCTTGCTCGTGAGAATTATGAGTTTTTTGTGCTTCGTGTTTCCTCGATTGGATGAGCTTTACAATTTCGATCCTGGCGTGTAGTGTGTTCTGGTTTTGTTGTGGTTTTGTTGTTTTTCGCTCCTAGTTTTAGCTCCAAGGCTTAGAATTTTATGTTGAGTCGTGATCTTGTGGTGCGTGTTTGGAAGCGTCTGGATCGGCTTCCATTAACGGTCTTCTTTGCGAGAGGCCGCAGTTCTTGCTGAAGCTATCCTGGATTCCAAGAGCGGCGGTGAGGACAAACAGTGAAGGAGAAGGTATATATGGTCCGCCTTTCCTCTACAATCTCGTTGAATCACTATGCGATGCTATAGTGTCATTTAGTGACTGAATTGAATCACGTTTGGTCTCGGCTGACTCTGAATGGTGCGTTGAATGGCGTGGTGGCGAATCCAAACCTGTTGGTTCAATCAATGGGCGACCCTCTTAAGTTAGCGGCACATGTAAAGCATCATGAAGATTGTAATGGTGGGAAGTGTATTTGGATGAATTGGTTTACTCTATTGGTTTCTTGAGGTGCTTATGGGGAAATGTCTTGCTATCCTCAATATGGTGTTCTTTGTGCGGGACATGATGGTCGATTATGGATCTCATCATTACCAAGTATCCATCCATGTACAATCGATGCATGACCCTCATGCCAATAGGCCACCATACAAGTGTAAAATTAGCAAATCGGCTCCTTCACCACAAGAGGAGGTTTCTACATGCAAGTTCTTGATCGGCGACTGTCTTGGTGGATGCTTCCAAAGCAGTTCACCAATCGGCCCACCATCACACAGATTCATGAGTTCGATATACTCTAGTAGTGGAATGTACACTGCAAATGCATATGGATCGGGCTTTTGGTATGGATCACACATGTATGGCTTAATTGTTTTCTCGCTGTGAACAGCCTTTATGATTGGATGTTGATGTTATTGGTCTTCCTCAATTTTTTAGGTCAACACCGTGAGCAGGTTTGTTGGTCTAGGTGAGATGGTTGGTCGAGTTGATTTTAGCAAGGCAGTGGAATCTTGGCTGACAAGACAAGTGGACAGGTTGTTTCCCTGTCAAGTGGCACATTGTAAAGGACATTCCCAACTATGTGATGAGCTATCGATCTGTACTTTGTATGGTTTGTTGTCTCTTGGATGATGTATGACATGATATGTCGATTTGTTGTTCAGTTCTAAGGTTAGAATCATGCAAAGCTTCAATGCTTCTGAGGCTTGTGTTAGAATTGTTGTTTGTTTATATATATAGATGTAACCAAACAACACATATAGGTCACAAAGATTGAAGTTAGTGTTGATCGGTATGGTTATTTTATTCATGCAAAGCTTAAATGCTTGTGAAGGTGTTAGAGACGATCTAAGAGACAAACTATTGGAATAGTTGTCTCTAATATTGTCTCAAGATGACATGGAGGGTATTAGAGACAACCTAAGAGACAAACTATTGGAGATGCCCTAAGTGGAACCTAGCAATAAGTGCACTCGCTCATGGTTTTGGGATTAGCAGACATACACAAGCTCGGGTTAAATGCCCCCATTGTATGATTCGCCCCAATAATACCTAGGGACATGCACACTAGTAGAACTCTTTTTGACTAGCAATCCTGGTTACGCTGGTATTAAGTAAGTACATCAACGCCTATACTCCTGTAGTAGTCAACGACTACAGGAAGTTATCCAGAGCTCCTCCAGGACACGTCCAGTTGTACATGCACTACCAGAATCGTCTAATTTCCCGAGTGCTCACAAGTTTCTCGAGTGTTTTGAATAATACACTCGGGAACTTCCCGAGTGCCTTACGAAACACTCGGGACACGAAGAAAACACTCAGGAAATTAATATTTCCCGAGTGTCCGATCGGACACTAGGGAAACTTTGACGGGAGCAACGGGGAAAAATTATTTCCCAAGTGTCGTTCGTTACAGACACTCGGGAGCTTAAAAAAAGGGCGTGCCAATTTTCCCCACACCGCGCGCCTGTTTTCTAATTACTCCTACCCGTTCTCCCCACCCCCGGCCTTTGCTACTCGATCCCTCTCCCCAATCCCCATGCTGCTATCCGTCCTCCTTGCCCTCCGCCTCCACCTCCACCGCCTCCGCCTCCACCGCCTCTGCCGTCACCCCCTCGTCGTCGCCGCCTCCCCTCGTCTCTTCCCCCACCGCCGCGACAGCGCCGCCTCCCCTCGTCTCCTCCCCACCTCTCATGACCAGGCGCCGCCTCCCCTCGTCTCCTCCCCCCCCCTCGGCCGCCGCCGCCTCCCCCCCCTCTGCGGCCGGCGCCGCCTCCCCCCTCCGCGACCAGCCTGCCTCCCGTCCTCCTCTTCCTCCTCCGCCGCCTCCGCCCCCTCCACCTCCCTCTCAGATCCGGACCCCCCCCCCCCCCCCACCGCCTCTGCCTCCATCTCGTGTAGCAAGCCTTGGCCTCCTCGTCTCTCGTCTGCCTTGCACACCGCATCGACGTCCCGCCCCTCTTCCGCCGTCTGCGTCGTTTGGCATACCACATGCACTAATTCCATCTGAGGTACAAACTCTTAATTATATATAGTGTACTTGGATGTGTGGTGATGTTAAGGAGATTGATCTGCCTGTGCTTGTTCTCTTGCTAAAGTCATCTCTTTTAGTGATATTGAATGATTGTTGCACCTAAAGAGTTTTGCATCTGAAAAGAGAGGCATGATGGGGTGCAGTGCAGGTGTAGCTGCTTTGGTTTGCTTGATTTGCTTTGCTTTGCTTATCCTGTAGGAAGGGTATTGATGCCCTACATGTATATATTCAGAGCGCATGTGAGAGGGGTGTAGAAGCCAGAATCCACTAGACCAACTCTGAATGATGCATCATGCATAATGCTAGTGCTTGCTTGCTTCATCAGGATTAGTTCTATTAAATGGGTTCTATAATTATGTAAATGCGTGTCATAGCATACATCATGGCATGCAGAGAAGGGGTGGTATGAAACCATGGACCTGCATAACATGGTGTGCATGTAGAAAAGTAGAGTATGAATGCAAGCGTATGTACATACATTCATTTCTGTCAAAGTTGCAAAGCCTATTTATTATATAGTTTAGCCACTCGCTCGGCGATTGCCATGTTTTGTAATTCTCCTCATCTTTGTTGGCGTATATGAAGATCGCTCACCATTTATACTAATAAAAATTTATTGGAGATTCGGGTTTTGGAGTCGTATGCTTTTCATCAAGAAAAACTATACCAAACTAAAAACTTTAAAATAAATATTATTAATGACAGTAATGGTTTGGTGCAATCTCATGCATGTTGTCGATCTGTCCTTTTAACTAGGCAAGGCATGCATGCATGCAATCGTAAGAAGCAATAGTTGTAAAATGTATAGAGTACAGTGCAATATATCCATCAAGAGTAGACTGGTACATGTAACTGATCACTTATTTTGCACTTGCAGAATGCCTAATTACAGTGTGTGTGTCATTTTATTAGTAGTATCCTGTAGGCTGTAGGTGAACAGTAACCAGATCGTTGTAATGATGGCCGAAAGGTGCTTTTCAATGTATAATGCATAGAAGTAAACTGGTACAGTGAACTGATTAACTGTACATCTTACTGCATTAGCAATCGCTGCTCCTCTGTAAAAAATATGTGAAACATATAGTAGTAATTTCTCCATCTTTGAGCACTAAAACACACATATATAAATTTATTTAGAATAATAGTTTGAAAAAATGATACCATTAGGTTTTTTATTAAAAAATCAAGTACTTTCGAGAATATAAATGTTTTTACAATTGTTTTTCTTGACATATTATAGTATTAAAAGATTAAGTCAAAGTTACGTATTGAAGGCCATGTCATGCAATGCAATGTCCAAAATAATGATTTTCTTTTAATGAAGGAATTAAGTAGTTAGCTTTCACTAGTGCTAGCACTGCTAGCTTCGATATAATGACCTTTGAATTAGGGGTGGAATGTACAAAGCTGTAGCCCATGAAAAGCATCGATTAGCGAAAATATACATTTTAGCCTCTTTTAATTCTGGACATGAATATACATATATAGGCCTTCAATTTAAGTATGAATTTCGTTCCCATCCAGCAATGCTTTATTAATTTGTGAACATGGTTTGAAAAGATATATATGATTAGATGAAAGCAGGGAGAAAAATAGCGTCGACATATCATCAATCCATGATCTAATATATAAGCCAATTGCACGGTTGATGCGTTCGACTTTCTAACATGTCTTGATCGTTGTTCACTTTAGACGCGTGTTATGAGCAAAAGTATTGGTGATTGATCAGTTATATTGATTTCATTTTGTTTTCATTAATTTACGTTGAGGTTATTTACTACTTGAACTGATATCTGTTTCGTTACTATTATATACATCAAAGTTTGTTTACATCATATAACTAGGCATGCAACTTGTAGATATTCTTTGTCCTTTTTAAAAAAACAAAACAAGGATATTGTTGTCTTTCATGGCTTCATTTAATTTGGTTTCATACTTTGTGCACTTATCTGTTATTACTTTTTATACATATGGTATGTACCATTACATTAAATGAACTTGTCTTGCATGCTTCTCTGAGTTCCATGGATATATGTACCATTTGTTGGCATGTTACCATGACATTTAAGTTGCTATCCTCTATGGATATTATTGCTTACTTTGTTTTCAATACAGTCCCTAGTCAATACATACTACAGTTCGTTTGATTGTTTTCTGGTACTTGCCTCTGATCTTGCCACCGCCTCCTCGGCTGACGCCGTGCCGTAGATCTCAATTCACTTGGCGCTTCCCTCGCCGTTGTCTCGACCAACACACATTGCGACCATCTTCCCACTGCGGCTCCTCGGCTCCCTCAGCTCCAAGAAGTATTGTAAGGTAGTGGATAAGTGGATTGATATGCTGTCATTACAATGCTACATTAACGTGTTAATAAATAATGGTATTCATATATATTGAAAGAAAGTGTTTTTATGCTCCGTTGATCATGTATATTGTCTTCATGTCAATCTGTTTTAGTGTACATATATAGGACATGCATCCTAGGGTAGCTTCTAGCTAGCTCTGTAGTTGTAATTTTTGTTTTGCATTATGTTTTGTATTAAAATATGCATTATGTTTTGCACACTAGGATGGCTGAGGATCGTAGTTGGATGTACCTTTGGGCGTAAGCGATGGGTAATGTACCCAGAATGGATGGAAAAGTCGATAGATTTTGTGGATCGAGCATTTGCTAGGAGTAATGGGCGGGGTGTGTTGTGCCCTTGTTCTCGTTGTTGAACACACGGCCACAAATGAGGGCAACAATGATCGCACACTGTGCAAGTCTGGTTAGGACAGGCTATACCGTGTGGGTCTATCACGGTGAGTCTAGCATGCGCATCGGATGTGCTAAGGGAAGAAATGGGCGATGGTGGCCACAATGAGAGTAGGATAGAAGACATGCTAGATGATGTCGTCATGCATATGGGCCACTGCCGAGGAAGAACCGGAGCACGCAACAAGGGCTTTCTTTGATATGTTGTCATGACAGCGAGTCAACCACTTCATGGGCAAACACAGGTGTCCCAACTAGATGCCATCACACGACTACTTCTTTGTCAAGTCTCGATTCGGCACAAGCATTGCTTGCTTTGATGCATTCTTAAGCGTGTTTAGCACCCTTCTCCCGATGGTCACAAACTTCCCGCTAACTTGTATGAGGCCAAGAAATTGATAAGCGCACTAAATATGCCATATGAGAAGATAGATGTTTGTCCAAATCATTGCATGCTATTTAGGAATGAGAATGTGGACAAAGATCCTTTGTGATAAGTGTGGTGAGTCTAGGTTTGTTGAGGTTGACTCCGGTGATGGTCAGAAGAGGCAACTTCCTATTGGCAGAAAAATACTTTGCTATCTACCATTTGTGCCACGAATCCAACGGTTATACATGTCTGAGGTTTTTGCTAAACAAATGGTATGGCACAAGTATGGTCGTCGGTACCATAATGACAAGATGGTCCACCCATCGATGGTGAAGCATGGAAGCAATTTGGCCGAGACTATGTAGAGTTTGTCATGAGCCTCGGAGCGTTCAATTGCAATTGCAAGCGATGGGTTTAACCCATTTGGTATAGAAATTGCGCCATACAAATTGTTAACTTTGTGTTTGTCATTCCCTTAACCTCCCACCGGCGTTTGCATGCGAAGCGAGACATATTCCTTTCCTTGATAATCCACGGTCACGAATACCTAGGGAAGAATATGAGTGTATTCAGGAGCCGGTGATGGATGGTGTTACATGCTTGGGAACAAGGCATAGTGACATATGATCGGGCATTGAAGCAGAACTTTACCATGCGGGTCGCGTACCACACATCCATGCATGACTTCTGGCGTATGGGATATTACGTGGGTGGTGCAGACATGGGAAGATGCCATGCCCAATCTGTAGGGAGGCGTTGCGTGGTATTGGCTAAAGCATGGTCATAAGCACTCCTTTGATTGTCATCGTCAATTCCTTCCAATTGAACACGAATTGAAGTGATACAAGCTGGATTTAGGGCCAATATTGCTGTCCGCGATGGACCACCACGTCGTCTGGCGGTGAGGAGGTTCGTGCCTGACTACATGCTTTGAAGCCTCTTGATGATGGTGATGGGTTAGAAATATGGTGAGGAGCACAATTGGACTCACATTCCAAGTTTGTGACAGCTGCCATACTTCCATAAGCTCATTCTTCCCAATAACATAGATGTAATGCATAATGAGAAGAATGTTGCAGAGGCCATATTTAGCACATTCTTTGACATTCGAGACAAGGCGAAGGACAATGTGAAGGCTCGCCTTGATCGGGAGGAGCTTTGCAACAGCCCTCGCCGAATATGATCCATAAGCCGACTCTTGGCAAGTGGGAGAAGCCAAGAGCTAGTTATTGCCTAACTAGGGTTGAGAGGAAGGAGATTTTGGAATGGTTTGAGACCTAAAGTTTCTGATGGGTATCAAACAAATCTAAGGAGAGGAGTGAATTTAGCTACCATGTGCATCAATGGCCTAAAGAGCCATGACTACCACATATTCATGGAGCGCCTTTTGCTGTGATGATCCGTGGCTCGTCCCCAGTGTGTTTGGCAAGTGATGGCGGAGTTGAGCTTCTTTTATCGACAACTATGTGCGAAAGAGATAGATCCCATGGTAATGTCAACTATGGGCGTGAAGTACTGTGTTGCTTTGCAAGTTGGAAAAGATCTTTCCACTGTCTTCTTCAATCAATGCAACATTTGATTCTCCATCTTCCCTATGAAGCTAGGATGGGGGACTAGTGCAAAAGCGGTGGATGTATCAATTGAGAGGAACAAAAGGAACTACAAGGCAAAGCAAAAAATCGATCGCGTGTTGAAGCATCCATAGCGGGCGTACATAATTGAGAAATTTCCCATTTCACATCAATATACTTTCTTGACAATGTTACTTACGGTGCACAATTAAACCTCACGATACAATATTGGCATCCTCAAAATGATTGCCAACTTAGCCTCTTCACGGAAGAGGTGACACTTCAGCGGTGGTACTCCCAAAGTTTTATCGCGGGATGAGTGGTTGGTGTGATGTTGTATGTCTGTACCAACCTCTCAAAGTGGATGATTACATTAGGTATGCAACAATTATTTTTTCCAATAATTGATGCATGAGTGTTTTAATCTACTTGTCTTGTAGCCTATAGGGAATTTGTTAGGAGCGAGTGGAAGCAATGTCGAGATCCATCTGAAAAACAAGTTGAGACCCTTCTTAGGAAGGGTGCTGGGAATTGTAAACCGAACTTCCCGACTTGGTTCTATCAAAAAGTAACTTCTCTATTAGCTAGTCCCCCATGCACATAATATTTACTAAGTAAAGAGGAACTAATACATGAAACCCATTCTATTTATCTTTGTAGAGTTTGAAAGACAAGTCTATGAGCAGCGAATTGAAGCAAGTTGCTCAAGGATGCCACACTCGGGTCTTTGTCGTATAGTACCTCGATGTGAATGGGTACAGCTTCGAACATCGACACATGAGAGGAGCGGCCTAATGCAACAACAATTAATAGTGGATTGGTGACTATAGGACAAGATGGGAGCGATACACTGTTGAATACTATGGAGTAATTGAAGAAATAATTGAACTATATTTCTATGGTAGCAAACCTCTCAAACTTATGTTATTCAAATGTCATTGGTTCCATCCGTTTAGGGGAGTCAGACGGGATACATCACTTGGGCTAGTTGAAGTTGCACATCAATCAATCCTACCAGGCAAGGACCCATTTATTGTGGCTCAGCAAGCCACCCAAGTATACTACATCCCGTACCCATTCAAAACTATGAGTAGTCTAGTGGATTGGTGGGTAGTACATAAGGTGCAACCATATGGTAAACTACCTACCCCTAGTGAGCAGGACTACAACATGGAGACCAACAATGATGTTGACCTATTCTTTCAAGAAGATGGGCTACCAGGGACTTTTCAAATAATAATTGGGGAAGAGGACGATCACATGGATGATACTCAAATCGATGCCGATGAGGTTTTAAACCAAGAGGACTTGGAACTACTTAATCGCTTAGACATTGATGGCACCGAAGGGGATGAGGTTGAGTCAACACCTCATGATAGTGACGATGACTTTTTAGAGGGCCCATCTGCGGAGGATTCCATTGTAGACGACTACTTCTAAGCATGATCTTGTATGTCTTCCATTTATTTGCTACATGTTTTTAATTTTTTGTATGAGCTTACTTGATTATGTTATATTACATTTTTCTACGAGCTTACTTGATTACGCTATATTAATTGATTTATTTTATTTCATTTCATTTCAGGACACCAAAAAATAAGTGGCGTCGAAGAGGCAGCATACTCTAGTCGAGGCAGACGCTTGTTTTCCACTCGAGGAGGCAGAGGGGTAGCCGCGGCCACTCGAGGAGGCAGAGGGGCAGCCGCGGCCCCTCCAGGAGGCACAGGGGCAGCCACGGCCCCTCCAGGAGACAGAGGGGCAGCCACGGCCCCTCCAGGAGGCAAAGGGGCAGCCGCGGCCACTCGACGAGGCAGAGGGGCAGCCATGGCCCCTCGAGGAGGCAGAGGGGCAACCGCGGCCCCTCGAGGGGGCAGCGGGGGGTCTACCTCTAGTAGATCAGGCTCCCATACCTCGCAGCCCTCGCGTGCTGATGATGTGGAGTATGAGCACCGTGAGGCGGAGGGTGAGGAGGAAGAGCACCCTGAGGCGGAGGGTGAGGAGGATGAGCACCATAAGGCACAAGAATTTTGGATGCAAGGACCTGCGAACCTACCACGACGACCAACCCGAGAAGAGGAGAAGAATGTCATCGTTCCTGTTGGCGACACGTAAGTAACTTGTAACAGCCTCAGCCCTAATATACAGTAATAAAGTACTGTTCAAGTCATTACTGTTCATTTTGGCAAACTAGGCAACATGTTACAAACCTTTTTCCCAAAATTCTATTGCAAACTCCAAATTGATCAAAATTTTCAAAAGGAAATACCATCCAATGTTGGTATTATGACTGGGATTTATTTTAATTAAAAATCAGATGAATTATTATGGTCAAAAACAATTTTTATGAAATTTTTAGAAATTATTTTGATTTTCGAGAAAAATACTTGTCTTTAAATCCTTAGTTGGTCTAAATGAATTATTTATGTATTTATAAAGAAGAAACTGTGAGTTTAAAATTTATCTGGGGAATATATCATCCCAGTAGTAATTCTGCTAAATCTCAGGATTTTTTCAAATTTATTTGATATATTTTAGAGCCCGGTCAAACCTTTTAACAATTTAAACTGATCTGGTCAAAGGTCTCAGTCTAAACTCGGACCAAACTCTTGTGCGACTCGGCCCGTCGAGTCAAGTCCAAACAGTGCTTGCGCGGTCACGTTCTGTAGCGCACCCTCTATCCTCGATCTTTGTGAGTCGTTGATCTCTTAGCGGTGGTTGTGATTAGCGACTGTTGGACCACCTCACACACACGGCCGAATTCCACCGTTGGATCTCGATTCGGCGGCATCGCATCCTTTCTCTATCTCTGAAACCCTCCTCACTTCCGGCCACCGTTGGATGCGCAATGGACCGTCACGATCCATTGGGCGTTCGGACCTTCTGATCCCTATCCAATCTCAACCATCAAATCTAAATCGGAGGGCTCTGTTAGGCTGGGCACCGGACCACCGCCAACCCCTTGATCTCGGTAGTAAAGTTAGATCCCACGGTACCGGGTGGATCACGTTGAAAACCCTAGGCGTATACCTTTTCGTGAGCCACCGTTGGATTTGGATCCAACGTTTCTCCTTGCTTGGGCCGATCGGACCACTTTAGCGCCCACTGAATCTCGGCCTTTAGCGCGCGTGATCGGACGACTCACGTGACTTGGGCGTTCGGACCGCCGAGACCTCGCGATCGTGGCCGTCCGCGAAGATCGTGTGGCCCGTTCTTCCATACCGTTTCAGCGTGTTTTCACCCGCATCACGCGGCTCATCTCGGAATGAACGGTGGCTGTGCGTTGAGGTTGGCTGCGTGCGTTGCATGGCTTGGTTAGCCAGGACCCGCGCGTCGATGGCGGTTTTGCTCCTGCGTCTTGTTGCATGGCGTGAATACCCACAGGGCCCGCGTCGGACATAACTAGTGTTTCTCTCTGGTTTTCCACCGTAAGCATTGTTGTGGCCGAAATGGTGGTAGAGCACAGTGTTTTGGAGGATATTTTCTCTTCATCTCTATCTTTAGTGCCACCTCATTGTTTCTAGAGTAATCTCGTGTGCTCTAGGGACATCACCACTATATAAACCCTAGTTTGGGACTCCTGCCATTGTTGACCAAAGGGAGCTCACCATCTTTATGTTCCTTCACAGTGAAGCTCCTTGCTCTTCCACCTTTGCTCAACTACAAGCATACCTACATCTTATACTAAGGTGGTTTTGGGTATTTCTTGTAGGTTGAACTTGTGGTTCTTCTCTCTGTCAACTTGAGCTGTGAAGCTTCATCTTGAAAAACCTCACCTGGGTGAGTTGGGTTCTATCTTTTCTTAGCAAGGATGTACCTAATGATCTCTAGAGTTAAGTACATCATTTTCTTTTGGTCAGCACAAGGAAAAGGGTACTGGACCTCTTTTGTTGACCAAGAACTGATCTTTTCCTCTCTAAACCCTAGCTGGTGAGTTAGCCTTTACTTCTGTTAGCTTAAGTTCTCTAAGAACTTTAGTTATCCTCTTATAGCACTCACTGGTTCATATGATACTCCAAACTTCTTTGAACTGAAAAGTTATTTTTATAACTTTTCGGTCTTTCATATCGTTTTCTAGAAATAGAGTTTCTCTTGTTAGGATACTAGTCTAGTTAAGGCTGAGTAAAACCTAGTGTCATTTTAGACCCCTTTTTTTGGCTAATATGATCACTGGAACATCTTTTAGTGTTAACCTTTTTCTTTCTGATGCAATTGTCGGTCTAAAACCGACAAATGTTCAATCTGTCCTTTGTCTTTTTAAACCAGATGATTGGGGGTTAGTATTGGTAGTTATGCTATTAAATACCTCTCTGCTAGCTCTAACTTCCATTTAAGTTTCCATGTTGGGTAATCTTCTAATCCAACCGAAAAAGGTAATCTTGTCTTTTCTTTGTTTTGGTTCTTTGGTCAAACCAAGCATTAAACGACCTCGATCCAAAATCTTAAATTGTTATTACTAAGTAATAAATGACCAGTTAGCTCTCAATACAAGCTTTTATACACTTAAATAGCATGCAGTATCTTATTTGTATGAAGTTAAGCTAAATAATTAAATTAATTACAATTGTCTGTTCGATTTCAAAAACGATCTTTGTAGCTATAGTTTAAATATGAGAATTTGGGTAGTAAGTAGTATTAGATGGTACCTATAGGTTATTACCCTTAATAAATTAGATATAGTTTAAGCATATTGCTACCCATGCCTTACCATTTTGATCATGCATTCTTTTATGCATTTTGTTCTCTGTTTTTCTGTGTTCATTGGAATTCTTTTATTCTCTTTTGAATCTTTGGTTCTTACAATTTGTTGAACCTTTTGTTGAACCACGAGAACTGAGCAAGAGGTTATATACTATTATCAAGGCAAGCTTCCTCTCGCACCATGTTGAGCCTAATCTTTTGAGCTGTAGATTTACAAAATCTGGTGACCTTTGTGCATGCAACTTTCTAAAATTTATTTGTGCCTGTTCCTAGTTAGTTATACCTGAACTTGTGGCTTATCTTTAATTTAACTATACACTCAACCTAAGGTAGTTTGTGATGTTATTATATTTAGTTTTAACTTTTGCTTAGCCTGCGATCCATAGAGCGGTAGTGTTTGACAAGATTATCTTGTCAAACACAGGAACAACAAATAATTTGTATTTATCTTTGATCCTTGTTCAGTTTATTTGATTTGGAAATGCTTCTAAATCCTGTTATCTATTAATTCAAATCTGGACAAGTGGATGCTAGTGATGGTGCCTTTGTGCACGAGATTTGGGAAATGTGGATGTCTTATGCAGGTTGATTAAGGACCGAACTCGACAATTTAATTCAAGTCCCAATGTACTTCCACACCTTGATGTATGGGTCTTTGTTTGGTTAAGTAAAGGGTTAATATTATTGAGTTGGATCTTTGGAGAGTAAGGACATGTGTATTGATTTCATATGGCATAGATGCTTAAGTCTTGGGCGTGTCGTATGCCATGTGGAACTTATATTGATATCAGATGTTCTTAGAAGGGTAAGGGCGTAGATGTGTTACATCACATGTACGTTCCTTCAGGGCCCCGACTGCGGTGTAAAATGTGGGGCTAACACGAGTTTGCATTTAATTGGTAGGTCGGCATTCCCGGTACAACATGTGAGCCTCGGTTGAATATATGCTATCAGTCGTTGTTTAAGCGGGATCAGTCTCACATGGGTCATCCAACTCAATAGTGTTAACTTGTTGAAAAATACCAAATCTTAGTTTACCCAGCCGGCACACCAAAGGCAGTGTGTTATTATTCCGGAGGCTTACGGGCTAACTAAGTCATGTGGGTAAAGATGTACACCCTTGCAAGGATATAAAACTATTCGAATAGCCGTGTCCACGGTTACGGACGACACTTGAATTGATGTCACCTGTATAGATTTTGCTCTAAGTTTGGTTTGGGAATTGGTTCGGCATGATGGTTGTCATGCACATGTAATTGTGAGTTGTTATTTACTCTTATTCTTGTTTATGCTTATAATTACATTTATTCCTTTGTTTTAGTCCAAGTCAATTTATTAAAATTGCTTTATCAAAACATAACAACTGTAGGTTAAGATGTATCGCTTTATGCAAAATTAAACCAATTAAGCCTTACATTGATAACCTTATGCATATAAAATTCTATTCCTTTGTATAGGTTCTATCAAACACTTTCTTTTATTAGTTTGTGTAAGACTTCTTTGAGTACCTTTTGTACTCGGGGTTTTATAACCTCTTGTTGCGGTGAAGATGGTTTTCTTTATGAAATGCCGTTAGCGCCCGATCAGGTGGCGCTAACAGTGATGCTAGTTCTAGTCTCCACGCAATAGCTGCTTGGGATGATGGGGCCATTGGTGGTTTTATCGTTTATTTTGCTTCATTTGTTGCTCTTTTGTTATTGACCCAAGGTCATCATTCTGTTGCTAATTAAGATCTTTAGCGCAGACGACACTATAGCAACGAATTATGATGTAATTCTGATGTATAATATTATGTGAATGTGTGACTTGTATGTGATTGATGCAATGTTGATTAAGGATATATGCGCAATAGTCACTAATCACAGGAACTATTGCATGGCATATATCAGGAACCTAAATGTTGGATTGTTACTTATTATGATTATGCTTCTAGTATAATTTTTATTAAGGACATTACTTTGTTCCTTGATTAAGAATTATGCTACCAATATAATTTTTAATTGACATGGTCAATATTTGGGGTCTCCTATAACTGCTTACACTTTCACTAATTTAGCCCACTTACTTGCATACCTCAAAAAAGCGATATCACGAGCAATGGCGAGAAGAAGGCGGGGTGAAAATGTAGATTTCGAATGGCATAATTGGCGTGTTGATTCGATGGCACTTCCTGGCTTGGTCACCCTCTGAGGAAGGCGGGAGCTGCATGGACATGGTGCCACTACAAGGCATTGAAGATACTTGCTTGTTGAAGGAGAGGTTCCATTTGACAAGCTGTTTGCAGTGGGTGGAGGAAAGTTTTTGGGTAAGCCAACAATTGAAATATATTTTCTACTTTGTGACTAGATGACTAGATGAGGCATAAATGTTTGGGTAAAATAATGGCCCCAATGTTCAATCACCTAACGACAACTTGACTATTTAACTCAAAGATTAATATTTTCCGATTGTATTAATACAAACTAGATCATTAAACAACCATACTTAACTTACGGTAGATTAGGCTAGTTTTGCTCAATCTATTCATGTTAGGATAGTTATCTTAATTGTGACGGAACAACTAAATCATCATCAACTATTTATTAGGTGGTACATGGCTAAAAATGGTAGTTTTAAGTCGACACCTATCTAAATTCGACTTCCAACACACTAACCTTTTGCTCATAGAAGTGTTGATATTAAAGTAATGTTAGATGTATCACTAAAGCAATGTAAAGATCTGTGTGGAAGACATCCTGAGGATAAAATTGCACAAGGACTACTAACATTTTGAAGAACCTATAAGCCATTTGAGGACAAAGTCGTATATTTTGTGTTTTTGTGCAAAGCTAACCTGGCTAATCTCACTTGTTTGGTACTAAAACTTCAAGTAGTCTGACATGTTTAGTTTACCTCTTTTGGATATTTAGTAGCCAAGTAATAAATGTCAACTAACTTAATCATCTTATTCTTTATTAATTCCTTTTAAGCTTTCATCAACTAACTTAATCATCTTATTCTTTATCAATTCTTTATTCTTGGATTGTAGTGGTGGTTTCGATGAAATTTGAGGACAAGAAGCTGATTCTAGGAAGTCTTTGCGTAATTGTATTAAGAAGTGATCCCACAGATGTTCTCTGAAACGCATCCAGCGGTGATCTGTTACCACACACAAGTCCTTGGGCAGACAAATTAAATAGGGCCGGCGCTTGCCAAATGCATATCACTTTGGGCGAGTACATGCGGGTAACCAAGCCCAACAAGCGATGTCTTTGATTACAATCAATTCTAGTTTATTCATATTTAACACTTGGTTAATTTAGGCAATACCTTGGTGGGCCCTTAAGTGTGAAATGCATGGCGGCGATTGCCCAAGGCAATGGTGCAACGAGCGATGGTTCTGAGGACTCTCGTCTTTGCTAGGGAAGCGGAGATTGTTGATGGGCGGGACAGACACATCGTCAAGGCAACTCCTCCATGGCTCGTTACAAGAAGAACTTGGCGGTCAACATGTTCATATTGATTGTATGTTGCGAGATACATATTTATTGACCGCCATGGTTTTTTGGGTGCGAGGAAAAAAGAAGAAGCGAGGCTGTCTCGATATGGAGGCATATGTAGAAGCTAGGAGGGTGATCGGGAGGGCACCTTGTGCGGCCAGTATGACGAGAGAACTTAGTGCGATTTACGATCATTTTGTCCCCGATGATTTTCGCTCCTGATTATTTTGTCCAGCAGTGCATATACTAATCTTTGCTAAGGAGATTCATGGCCCGAACTTCGACGTCATGAATTCACCACTAAACGCTGATCTTGTGTACAAAATTTGGAAAGGAAGAAACATAGTCGTTTCTTCATGGGTGCAGCTACATTAGCACTGCGACAACCCTCTCGGAGATCCGATCCACAGTCTTGCATCAACGGATGAAGTACACCTTCAAAGTCGGCAATGACCATCACATGATTTCGATCTCGGGTTTACGAGCTTCAAGCCTTGACTGACAGAAATTGAGGCTAAGCGGCGGTTGGAGCAAATGTTCCTCTGAGTTAGTTGGGCGTGGTAATACAATAACAAAGTAAAATGCAATATATATATATATATATATATATATATATATATGTATATATGTATATATATATATTCATACTTGGCTAATGTATGGCAATGTGCAAACAAATATCACGAGCACTTCGGGACCGGGACTCGACTTAATGTCCCTCCGTCGGAGGAACCAACGCCTCACTTATCTGCTCGGTTAGTGCTCGCATACTAATTATTATATTGTTAGTCTCTTATGGTTGCTTGATTGAAGACATTGAAATGATATGCAATGTAATTATTGGTCGCTATTGCAAATTTCTTATAATGCGATTTCTTATGAAAATGTAGGGAATGGCGAGATCAGTTGCTTCTACTGCTCATGCTGAAGATGCTGGTGCTAATGTTGAAGATCATGTGAATGCGTCCATCGCCGAGAGGCCACCACCAGGTGCTTGCTATTTTCATGATCTACTGTTTTGACATTTTTACCTTTTTAATAACTACAAATTAAATTTCTCATCACCTAACGTAAGCAAGTAATGAGGGATGGCTAAATATGAAAATGTATTGCGGTAATGCACTGCAATAGCACCTTGACTAAGTAATTTCTCCCTGCATATGCCTTATTTTTTTGGATGATGTGGTAAATAATTGAAACCTAAGTTGCCCGTCATATCTACTTGTTACTTATGGTGGAGGGGAGTGGAGATACATATTAAAAATATTGAGATGCTTTTAGGACCTATTATGCGGCATCAATTCTGTCTTCGACAACATATTTACTATCAATTTGAATGTAATGAAGCGGACATGTCATAGATCCTTTTCACGGATGTTGGGTACTTGGGTTTGACTTCTAAAACCACAGTCATGTCATTATATTTCTTAATGATGGTCAACAGGTCCATGTTGATTCATGATGTTGTGTTGCTCTGTCGGACATAGCATTTTCTTGGTCACTACTCAATAGTCATTACTCATTTCCTTGCTTACCGTCATTTCCTTGCTTTGTCAATACTTGGGTTAATTATTTTTCATGTAATATCAATTCCTAACTTTTTTTGTAAGATGGCACTAATATTAAGTTTTGCTCTATCTGCAGAACTCCCAAAATGATGCTTTTGTGCACGAGAAGATTGAAGCGAAATGCATGCATGCAAATGGTTGTAGTGATACTTGCTTTTGTTTTATGTATATAAGACTATGAAATTACTATTTGGAACTGTCATATGTATAATGCCTTATGCTTACATTTTCCAACTTGAACTTGAATGTTGTGAGCTCGAGGCTGTTATGATGTCTTTTGTGGAATGGATGGATGGATGGATTATTTGATTCTTTGTGGAATGGATGGATGGATTATTTGATTCTTGTGGAATGGATTTTAAATGAATTTGTGGAAAATGGGATTCTGTTTGGATTGTCGATTTCAGAGTGTTTTGGCTTTCCGAGTGTTTACGGCACTCGGAAAGTGATTCAAACATTTCAGTGTCGACACTCGGAAACCGACAAAAGTTTCCCGATGTCGACACTCGGGAACACTTGACAAATGCCATTTTCTTGTCGAATTCGTCGGAAGCTTTCCGAGTGTCGTTTTAGCCATGCACTCGGAAACACGACCAAGTGTCAATTTTCTGATTTCGTCGGTCAAGCGGTCGAAACATTCCAGTGTTTTTGAGCATGTTACAGTGTCAACCCTCGGGAAAAATTCCGTTCTGGCGGGAGAAGTTCGGCGGAGTTTTTTCGAGTGTATACATATACACTTTCGGTAAAGTAATATTTCGAGTGTAACACTCGGAAGCTGCTTTTATCGACTAATCTATTCGAATGTTTTTTTCCCGAGTGTGACACTCGGGAAAGCTGTTTCCCAAGTGTTTGGCCCCGTTTCCTGAGTGTTTTTGGCACTCGGGAAACATCCTGTTTCTGATAGTGATGTGATGATGTGAAAGCCGACTAAGTTGGTGACAACAGCTGAGTTAGTTTTCCATTTATCGGTTAATACTTCGTGTATCGCTTCTGCCACTTGACAGTAGTCTGTATGAACATTGTAATTGTCAAGATCACTAAATAGAACCACAACACTCACTCCTATAAAGCTCCTACTTGCTACTAGACTCTGGTTAGCCAGCTACTTTCAGTTATGGTTGGATACGGGTATGTGTGGATAAAGTACCCTTCATAGATCAATTAAGTTTTCACTCTCATAGTTCCGGAAAGCTGAGATAATCTGGATAATTTGTTAACTTGATATTCCTAACTCATTATTGCATCCTCGAGGATAAATCCGATACACAGGAATACTCCAAGGAGAAATGCTAGAACGATATTCCGTGTACTCGCGGATATTTTATTTGTAAGGCACAGTGACCATCAACAATAGCTAGGGGTGGACACGAGCCAGCTCGCCGAAGCTCGTTAGACAGCGTGGTTCCGCTCGACTTAGCTCCTTAAGCTAACGAGCCAAAATTGTTGCTCGTCTTGCCTCGTTAGGCTTGCAACCTGAAAACTAACAAATGTATTAATTTATCTCACCAACAAAACTATTCGAGGAAAATTGATAAACCAAAAAGTGTGGCATCAAAAAATTATTTGACATTGCTTGATGGGCAGCTACTACAGGGAAACATATTGTAGAGTCATTTTTATTGCATAGTAGAGACCTACTTTTTAGTCTCTATATGATTTTAAAAACATCTTTAAAAAATACCACAATGGTGCCTCTACGTGCAAAACTCAAGACCTTGTGGAAAAGCATATAGCCCCACTAGCCACACAACCTCACACCACAACTTGCTTATACTCATATTGTAATGCTTATGAGTAATACATAACATGTCTCAAACATCTGCAAACATGTCTCTAGAGAACCAAAAGTGCCTCGACTAATGTGTCTAAGAGATAAGGTCGATTTAGGAAGTGTCTCAAAAATATCTCTACATGATTTTTGTTTTAACAATTTACAAAATGACTCAAAAAATGCCTGTACAGTTCACATTCCATGTTATTTATCCAAAGCATCTCAAATTGTGCCTCTACAATTATGGCACCTTCTGAAGTGCCACAAAAGGTGTCTTCACAATATGATATGGCAATATGTAGAGACAAATAAAACAATGTCTATAGGAAAGTGCCTTTAGGTGAGGTTTTTGTTATAGATATAAGTCTAATAAAACTTTAATGGTTTAAATACATCACATGCATACAAAATGAAATGGCCACAATATCACTTAAAGGTTCATTTTGGACAATCCGTCAATAAATTATTTGCTATTCCTTGGTAGACAGCAAATCCACGTGGACTAATAACACTTAAATGTTTGTTCTTTCATTCGAGCTTGACGAGCTAACAAGCCGCTCTCGAGCCAACTCAGCTCCTTAACTAAGCAAGCTGAAAAGGGGGCTTGGCTCAGCTTGTTTTTGTCACGAGCGTGAGCTAAGCCGAGCTAAGCATATAACAAGCCAAGTTGGCTCGTGAGCCTTGAGATTTTTTTCACCACTGTTAACATTTTTTTTGTTTACTGTAACATATTATTTCGAACACTCTGTATACTACATCGTCAATTTTTCCAAACTTTTCATGTTGATTTGGTGCCAAATGGAGAGCTGGTTGCATGAGTGCATGTACAACAAGAGTGATTGCATAGCATATGTTTCCTATTTAATATATTTATTTGTTAAAATCTTCCTGGATTTGTTCTTGGTGGTGGTAACTAGAGCTGGGCATTGGGCCTGCCGTCTTGCAAACGCAACACGAACCACCGTGCTTGAACGCGTCATGCTTAGTGTCGGCTCGGCTCGTCACCCGCCCGTCTTAGTGCCATCTTGCGGCCCACCTCATCTTCGGCCAAGCCCAAGCACGGCCCAAAGCCCGTTGTGCCGGGGCCGTGCTGTACCAGCCTAAGCCTAGCCCTAAGTAACTATAGACAGCGAAGGCGGCGGCGGCGACCGCCATCTTCATTCCTCTCGTGCCCACGACGATGATGGAAGGTCCCGAACGTTGCAAGCACTCGATCACTCCCTGTCTCCCTATATCTTTTCTCCCTAATTCCTTCTCCCTGTCTCCCTTGATTTGAATGAAAGCTAAATAATTGAGTCTCCTCGGTCCTCACCACCATCGAATCTATTCTATTACCCTAACAGCTAACCCCTCATCTCCTCTCTCTTTATCTCCCCTAACCCCTCATGGCTGAAAAAATCCCCCAAGCCACTAGGCCTATTCCTCATCCTCTCATCCCCATTCTATTTCTCTACTTCTATCCTATCTCTTCCTCCAACCTCCATTGCTTCCTCTCCCTGGAACTCCCTTCAGCGCCTCCTCCTACCGTTCTCGGCTCCCTGTGTCGCCACTAGTGACACCGCCTGGCTCGCCAGCCCGGTCCCGCATGCCCTTGGCTCACCTCCAGCCCACAGTTCCTTCTGCCGCCGGCTTGGCCAGCGCCGCCACTGTAACGCCCCGTTTCTCCTAGGTTCTTGCCCAGTTTTCAAAATAAAAGTAACCATTTGGTTTTGTTGAGAACTCAAAGCTTAACCTGATATTTTGAAAATTTGGAGAGTTTAACTTGAATTAATCAAACCTTAACTAAGCTCCTTGTTGGCGCTCTCTGTTGGTTGTGGCTCTCGGTTGTTCTTCGCTGCCCCTTGGGTTGTTTTCCCTCCGTAGCTCCTCTGTGTGCCTCTGGGTGTATCTCTTCTCTTCTAACTTCCTTTGTTGGTTTGAATCTCTCTGAGGCTTAGACCTCCCCTTGCTTTGGTTTTCCTGCTGAGGATCCAGCTTGGGTTTGTGTTTCAAAACCCCTTTGATCTCTCAAAGCCAAGCTTGGCTTTGTTTCCTTTGGACCTCCCCGTGGACCTCTCCATGTTCATTTGTAACCCTTGAGCTCACTTGGGCGTCCCAGGACCTCCCAGTGCCCTTTTGGAACCTTCCTCGAACTCCCTTCGAGCCCTATCGGACCTCCCTGAGTCCTTTCGGGCCTTCCTTTGTCCTACGGACCTCCTCTGCGTCCTTCAGGACCTCCCCTTGCCTATTTGGACCTCCCCCTTGTTGAGATCTGGCCGTTAGGACCTCCTCTCTGGAGATCTTAACCGCTCAGACCTCCCTTGTTGAGATCTGGCCGTTAGGACCTCCTCTCTGGAGATCTTAACCGCTCAGACCCCCCCCCCTTGTTGAGATCTGTCCGTTAGGACCTCCTCTCTGGAGATCTTCACCGCTCAGACCTCCCCCTTATTGAGATCTAGCCGTTAGGACCTCCTCTCTGGAGATCTTAACCGCTCAGACCTCCCCCTTGTTGAGATCTGGCCGTTAGGACCTCCTCTCTGGAGATCTTAACCGCTTGGACCTTCCCCCTTGTGTGGATTTGTCCGTAGGTTCTCCCTTTCGAAGATCTTAGCCGTCCAAATCCTTCCTCTGTTGGATCTAAAGGTCCCGACCTCCTTAGGTCCAAGACCTCCTTAGTGCTTGGACCCACCGTTGGCTCCTACGGTTGTACCGCTTGAAGCTTTGCCTTCATCACCTAAGGACCCTTCGATGCTTTGTGGATGGCCTCTTTGTTTTGCGCCATCCGATCTCGATCTAACGGCCTCAGCCTTACCCCGCGTATCCTTGTCTCCGCGGACCTCCTCTTGCCTTGCAGACCTGACCATTCCGGTCCTCCCTTTTGATCTGGACCGTTGAGGTCCTCTTCTTTGAGATCTTGGCCGTTAGACCTCCCTTTTGGAGATCTACTCGTTAGGACCTCCTTGCGCTTTTGATCTGGACCGTTAAGGTCCTCCCCTTTGAGATCTTGACCGCCCGGGACCTCTTCCTGGCTGTTTTGCAAGGACCACCTCCTCAATCCTTGCTGGTCTTTTGTAAAGACCACCCTCTTTAATCGAGTATCCATTTTGATCGGGACCTCCCCTTGGCGTTTTGGACCTCTTGTCCAGGACCTCCCCCTTGAGCGCTTTGGACCTCTTGTCCGGGACCTCCCAGTGGTCTTTTGCGGAGACGACCCTTGCGGTGGGGCCACCTCTTTGACCAGTGGTGCACCCTTTTGACTGGCCCCACTTGCCAGCCTCTCTCCACCTTGTTATCATTGCCCTTGCCTCAGAACTCTGTGCGCATTTAATAGGTGTCGGGTCACATTAAATGCAGTCACATCTGAGGTACCTTATTTTAATTCGTTTAGGGCAAGCCCTGCCCTAGCTACCCCGATTGCCAACACGTCATTTGAGCCTCCTCTTGGTGCACTCTACCAACTCTGGCTATATATAGCCTGGGCAGGCTTTCATTTGCCACATTTGGTTCATTTCTTGTTTCCTTGCCTCCTTCGCCTGGTTCTCTCCTAGCCTTGAGGACCTCCCTGAGCTTCGTTGAAATTTGTCTTTGAGCCTCTTGGTTTTCCCTTCTTGCCGAGTTGGTTTGAGTTCCTTTTGGGTCTTTTGAAGTTCTTTGGCCTAGTGTGGTTTTGCTCATTTGGTTTTTGCGAATGTGTAGATCACGAGTTCGAGGAGTTCTTGGATCTAGCTCTTCCAGCCGAAGGTTCTCCACTGCTTGATCAAGGCAAGCCACAGACCTCCTGTTGATCATATTGCTCCTAGCTTTACAAATGTATTTTGGTTTTACTTTATCATGCATGGCTATCTTTATAAGAAAATGTTTGGGCTGTAGTTACTTTCCTACTTGATTTATGCCTCCTTCACAACTTGCTCAGGTCATGTTGTCATGATTCATCTTGTAAGCCTTAGGTTGGGTATTTAGTTGGTATTCCTTGTTATTTGCCAACATGGGGCCGTAGGTTATGTATTGCTTCGCTCTAGAAATCGTGGACTGTGAATCATGTTTCATTCCTAATAATCTTGACTAATGAGCTATGGAACTGTGATCGGTGCCCTTTGTTAGCGACTATGGCGGGATGCCTAAGTTGTGTTGGTGTGGTGTGAGGCCACTTTGTTAAAAATGGTGTGCCAAGACTAGGTGGTCTTTTGGCAAGGGTAATTACAAAATGTTTTCTTTGAGGCAAGAAGGTGAAGTGAGTAGTGGGTGCTTTGCACATTGGGTTGTGGAAGTCTTGCCTTAGCACAATTAAGGACTTAACTTTGTGTTACATTGTTGATGCAGGCCAATTAGTGCAACCACAAGATCACTTTATGGGGTGGTGCAGGCTGAATAATTAGCAATGAGATGGCTTGGGGCTGTTGTGGTTGGCGTCTTTGATTAGTTGGCGCAAGAGGGCACCCCATAATCCTGCGGACTTCTAGACCAAAGGGGGGTGCGAAACCTTAGCGGGCGACTCGAGCCAGTTCAAAGTTTTGTAAAGGCCTTGTCGCTCTCTAGGCGCTCACCTTGGAAGTGAGCAAGGGTGGCTGGAACCCGTCTGCTAGAGATCGTGGATTGTGGGTAAAGTTGTACACCTCTGCGAGTGTAAAATCTATTGAATAGCCAAGTCCTTGGTCATGGACATGCTCGATGAAAATGGTGCAAGGGTAGTTGTTTCAAAAGTTGTACCCTTGGACACTTCAGCGAGATGCCTTGGCTTTGCCTCGAAGAGACCTTGGCGGCTCGGAGGGTCGGGGTTGGCTCGAGTAGTGGTCCAGGGGCTGGTTCGGACCTCTAGAGTGGGTGCTCTAGAGTGGTTTTTGGTGAGGACACAGTCACGGGTGTGACCGACCTCCCCATTTTTGTTGTGGATGTGAGTTGGTGCTCACTCCACTTTTTCAAGCATCAAATGTATTTTGTTATAGTGTTTTAACTTCTTTGCTTTTCAATCTACTAATGCTATTGCTGTCAAAGCATAGCTTTGTGCAAACTAACCATACAGTTTTCATTTGGTAAGCCCTTGCATGAATATTATTGCATAAATGCTCCCTGTGACTTGTTGAGTACATTCAAAGTACTCATGGCTTTTAAGCCACATGTCCATGCGATTCTGAAGATGACCAAGTCGAGGCGGTCTGAGACCTCTTTGAGGAGGAGTTCTTGACGATCCAGTTTGCCTAGGGCGTCCTCCACCCGGTAGCTTTGTGGGGCTTGTTGGATGGCCACATGTGCTTTTGGTGTTGGAGCTTTAGAGCTCTTTGTTGCAGATTGTAAGTCCTTGTTGGTTTTGTAAGCCCTCGATGGTAGACCTCTTGTTAACAAGCTTGACCATAAGGTCTGTCTTTTATTAAGTTTAATTTATGCCTTCATCTTTGTTTGACCTCGTGGTTGTGATATTAGCTTGTGTTCTTATGTGAGCTAACCACATTTGTCTGAGACTAGCTCGGATGCAGAGGCGGGACCTCTAGGAGGTCCTCGGGACTTAGCCTAGGAGGTCTGTCGGACCTCTCTAGTGATATACCGGGAGGTGCTCTAGAAGGGTTGCGGGCCAAGACCTTCAGGAGGTCTTAAAGACTTCCTGGGAGGTCGGTTGCGAACCAAGACCTCCAGGAGGTCCTAAAGACCTCCTGAGAGGTCCTAGTAGACCTCCTCGGGAATGCACCGGGCGGTGCTACCACTCCTCTATGTGGTGGCACCGCAGCGCAAAAAAAATATGGCCCTCCCGGACCTCTTGCGGTGTATCACAGGGTGGGTCGTCACAGCCACCCCCAGCCTCCACCTGGTGTCGCCGCCTCGCCTCCCCTTGGCCTAGCGCCGCTAGCCTCCTGGCTTGACACTGCACCTCCTAGCTTGGCCCGACCTCGCCGCTCCGCCAGCTCGAGCGCCGCCTCCGGCCCGTGCTGGCCCTACTCGCCTGAGCGCCTTGCGCCAACTCCAGTGTCGCCTCCGGCCCGTGCTCGCCTAGTGTCGCCCCACCAGATGCGCCCGTCGCCAGCTTGGGGTGGCCTGGCGCCCTCTGCTCCCTCCTGCCCCCTACTCGGCTTGCCTACATGGACTTGCTTCTCCCCAACTCTTGAAGGAGGGCATCGCGGAGCAAAGGCGGAAGCGGGGCGGCGGAGGCGGCCGGCCGCCAGCGCCGTGCGTGGCGGCCCGAGCAAAACGCCACACCGCCGTGCCGTGCGTGCCGCCCATCGTCTGTCTTTCGAGGCCCAACCGGCCCGTCGTCCATACTGTGCCAGCCTGGCCTCGGGTGGGCATGGGATGGCCCGGCCCGACTGCCACCTCTAACCCCTGGTAACTTTGGGGTCCTAAGTGCTTCACCTAGGTTTCAAGCTTGGTAAAAAAAAATGCATGCAAATCCTCTTTAAAAAAAGATTACTACAAAATTAATTATGGTGGCTACGAATTTAGTCTGCCTAACGAGTATTATTTATGTTCTTTTTTAAATGGTCGATGTTACCGACTTGGACTGTTTTTTTATAAATGTATATTAGGATATACTAATAAAATTATTGTATTACGAAAATGCTTTCAATGAAAAAAGTCGGTGATATAGATGTTACTGACTTGGACTATTTTTTTTTATTTTAAATGGACTATATGACAGCCCATGTTCAAGTATCCTAGAAGTGGGAACTTCCGCAGATAGGAAAGCGAATTAGTAAGTACCCATGGAATCACCTAGCAGTTCCATGTATAATACCAGTTCATAGATGTGATAGACGCTTTTTTACCAAATAGTGTCATTTATGAATAAACATAATCAGATGTTGCTAAATTTGGTAATTTGTCTAGATATATGTGTTATATACAGAGAACATGCACAACCATATGCAACAAGAGATCTTTTTGACTGCCAAGAAAACCAGTTTCCATAGAGGGCTATGAGGCTCAAATAATTGACCATACAACTGAAATAGAAGCCATTATTTACCTTTACATTGACATATTACACTTCAAGGACATTAACTTTGGTTCTTTGGATTGCAGTAAAGTTTATGCAGTGAATGATCGTTTTAGTCTCTGTGACCAAAACTAATTAGTAAACACATTACCAATGCTCTTTGAACAAGAATAATTAATATTTTTACCAGCTCTTCACTGCCTGCTTATCGAGTCACATGACTCACATGCCTGCATCTTGCAATGTTGGGACATCACCTTCATCTATTACATCGGTACAAGGACATCTTCCCAATCCTCTTTCTAAGTAAATGTAACCATCCATGCATCTACCATATGGACTACTGAATCCCTCGCTTTAATTTTTCACATGATGAGCTAAGAAACCAAAGAAGCCTATAGGCTGGAAGTTAGGGAATGAGTCAAATTTTCACTTACATAGTAATCACGCCCACCAGCGAGCGGATTGACTAAGCACAAGGGGTTGTACCCACCTGAGGAAGGAGCAAAGAAGCATACCAGGATCTCAAGGGGAGGCACCCGCAAACTCAAGCCCCCACGCCAGATCAAGCAGGTCTACAGCACCTACCCAAAACAAAAATGTTAAATCTAGCAGTAGGGGAAGGGGATTCGTAGCACACCTAGAGAGGAAGAGCACGTACCACCCCATGGTCACCAGATCTGTGTTCTTTGACCAGGTATTTTGCTCTCTGTTGGGAGGAAGAAAACGATGATGCAAAGCTAGAGGAGATGAGAAAGGTGGGAAGTAAAGATTGGAGGGAACAAGGGCAAAGGAGGGCATGGCGTTGCTTACCAAGGCAGCGTATGCCCAGAGTGGTGCGCCCGCGTTCGGCCCTATGCGTAGATGTCTACGACTTCATGGATGGCGACGGTCTGGGTGAGGACAACATCTCTGAGAATTCCCAACCGTCATCTCCGAATCCGTCATCATCATCCGCATCTGGTGTACCCACCTCTGCCATGTCAGGGGTGGAAGGAGGCCAAGATCCGTAGAGGCCGGCGATGATGTCCTTCAGATCCGCAGCCTTCGATCCGTTGGAGGAGAAGGACGGGGCCTGTTGGTGTGTCGTGGCCGACAGCGGCATCTTGGTCGGCCCTTCCTCCTCCTACCCGTCCTTGTCGTCGGCTGGAGTAGGGAGGGGGAGACGATGGGGCAAGGACTGAGGGGGGCGGGGAGTGGAGGTTGTGCAGCGGCGCGTGGGGAGAGGAAGTGGCAGCACGGCGCGCGGGGAACAGTGGTATCGGCGGGTGGGAGGAGACCAGTGGCGATGGTGTTCGGTTGGGAAGGGGGGAGAGAGAAAGGGGAGAATAGGAGAAGGAGGAAGGAGAAGAATCATGGATGAGATCGTAGGGACAGTTGTTGTGGGAGGCATGAGAGGAGAGGGAGCTAGGGTTGCTGCTACGGTGCTGCGCGAAGCCATCTGAGCTGTTTATCTTCTGCTCCTCGATGGGACGGATGTGGAAGATGGTGGGAGAATGGACAACCACAAGTCTCATTTTTAAGTAATAGAGAAATCCGATTCACATGCTGATTTCGATCCACGTGGAGCCAATGTAGATTCCAAGTTCCTGGCTTGCCCTCTCGCTCCTTGGCTTCGTTTCCTTGCTCACGTAGTTCTACTGGCTCCCTTGCCGCTTGTATTCTTGGCTCGTGCAGAACGCCACCATGCACAGCTCCATAGTGTGTCCCCACGCACAACAGCAGCATGCCCTGCTAGAGTTTTCCCTCCTCGGCCATCCACCCACGCCTCCCTCTCGTCCCTTGTTCGCTCTTCTCCTTTCTCCTTGTACAACTGGTTTGACACCAATTTGAGTACTGAATTGAGAAGTTGATTCAGAAATACAAACCGGCATCGTAGTAGGTTCTGGGGTCATATCTTTTTTTTTCCTGGAGAGAGAGAGAGAGAGAGAGAGAGAGAGAGAAGATCGAAAAAAAAACGAATTTGAGGCCCGTGTGTCCATTCCTGAATCGCAAAGAACAAGACCCTATTCTCTTCTACCAGTCTACCCCACATTGGCTAGTTTTGCCATTTAGCCCAGCCCAAAACGACCCATCTGTACATAGGGATTGGGACAGCAATTAGTCAGCCGAAATGATTTCAACACTCCTAAGCCCAAGGCGCAAGCCCAATCCCACACCTGCGGGTCAGCCCAAGTGCCCATCTCGTGCCTGCTCATCTCAAGTGGTTCCAATAAACTAGAAATATTCTCGGGGAATTGACGCCCAAGCACATCCAGAAATTTCTAGAGGTATGGACCAGAATAAGCCAAATCCTGTTGGATCCTATTACGCGGACGAGATTTCCTGAAAATTGACCCGAGGGAGGCTATTCAATGAAATCTGCTTGCGCGCTACATTTCCTCAGTTCAACAACAATGAACTACTAAAAAGTAATATGAAAAGCCCCACGCCCCCCGAATTTGCAATGCAGAACCGGCTATGGACCTTAGACAGACTGGCAGCGAGGGGTTGGCCAAATTAGCACACCTACCCACTCTGCAGACAATCACCGGAAATGACATTGCATCTCTTTGTCCAGTGTAGATTCAACTCGGGTATGGAATTCCATGGCGGATTGGTTAGGGTTTGCACAACTCAAGCTACCCCATTCGGCCGGTAGTTGGAGCTTTGCAGACTGGTGGATGAAGGTTAACAGGATGCAAGGACTCCTAAGCAAGGCGACGACCACAGTTCTCATTCTAATTACTTGGGAGCTCTGGAAGGAATGGAACGTCAGAATTTTCCACAACAAGTCAACCACCCCGTCGGACCTCTTCGCAAAGATAAAGGAGGAGGGAATAACATGGTCCCTCATTGGAGCAAAGTGTTTAGAGCACTGCTTAATCTGTAATTATGGTCCTACCCTAAACTGTTACTTCTGCGGCCATGTTCCGCACATCTTCTTTATTAATATAATGGGCATCACTCCTGCCTGTTACCTTCAAAAAGAAAGGAGGCGGTGGTCGTCCGTTCTCTCGCTCGCTTGCCCTTCCCTCCTCACAAATGCTGTGCACACTACTACAGAAAATATCTTCACATACGGTTCAAAAACATCATCACAGACGATTTCTGGAGCCGTATGAGTTTATGGATTAGTGATGACATGAGGTCATCACAGACGATTTTTGAACTGTCTGTGATGCATGCTATCGTAGACGGTTATTAACTCAGAACCGTTTGTGATAACTGACTATCACAGATGGTTCATATTTAGAACCGTTTGTGATATATATATTCTCTACAAAATCTCCAAGCAATGCCTGTTTGTGCCTTTAAAACCGGCTTCATATATATATATATATAGGACACCCGTTTCGTACTCTTGGGAGTATGTACTCCCACTTCCAATATACCACTTAAACGAACATGTTATACTTCCTTATCACTTTCGGTATACTAAAATACCAATTATAAGATACTCTAATGAGACTAGACTAAAAATTTCCATTGGAGCCCTTTATTTTAGTTATATACCCTTTTTCATATATAAAAGAAAGTATACATACAAATTTTACAAAAAAAGTAGACTTTAATGAAATTTTTTAGGAAATTCACTTTGGAGTATCTTATAATCATTATTGGGGTATGCTCAAATAAATAAAGAGGTATCATCATATGATTTAAGTGGTATATGAGAAGTAGAGTACGTATCTCGAAGTACCATACCATTTTCCTATATATATATATATATATATATATATATATATATATATATATCAATGTATCGATAACCAACCATTCCTTGATGTCAAGTCCAATTACCTATCGGCGACATCTACGCAATTGTATGTCCACGCCCTCCTTGCGGCCGTACTTCTTGAACTTGCGGGCTCGATGAGAGGTTGCCCGTGATAAATGTCTCATCCTCCTCACGACCCCGAAAGTGGTAGGGACTACAAGCGATAATATATATATATATATATATATATATATATATATATATATATATATATATATATATATATATATATATATATATATATATATATATATATATGAAGCTTTTTTAAAGGCACAAGCGACCCTTTGCTTGGAGGCTTTATAGAGAAGAGATCAATAAATAGAATGGTAGAACGATACGCGTGCACGAGGGGAGGAGAACTTGACCAGCATGAACACAGTTACAAATTAGCCCATCCGAACCACATCGATCCCATGTAAGCCAACCAAGCACAAAGAACCGGTATCAATAACCCTCAGTATCCATCAGAGAGCATTAACCAAACCCACCATTTTGCCCTATTCATTTTTGTCAATCTGAACCCACAGCATGAACTAAGCAAGATGCACAGAATGCACATACACCAATAGCCCTCAGTTTACATCACAGAGCAAGGTGACTATTAATATGAACTAAATATCAATTCAATTTCAGCATTAGACTATCAACATAATTACATCACAGAGCAAGGGGACAATTAATATGAACTAATTATAAATTCAATTTCAGCATAAGACTATTAACATCATTGAGCAATTCAACAGCAAGACATTAAGACCATGGGTGTCAAAACCCACCACACCAGTAGTAGCCCTCAGCATCTATCGCAGAGTACTAGCCATTTTCATCACAAAGCAAGGGGGGGGTAGAGACAGAGAGGGAGTAAGGTAGGGTGATACCTCAGTACAGCGCAACCACGGCGGCGACCCCACCACCAGCACAACACTCATCCATCTCCTTCACCTTGCATAAATCACACAAACATTAGGACACAACTTAAGGCTCAAGCATAAAAATCAAACTCAACAAAAGTCATTAAGCTAACAGAGAGGAGAATAGAGGGAGGATGGGGAAAGCAAAGCTAGGGGGGCTAAGGCCCGAGCGTAGGAGGTCGAGCAGGCGCGGGCCACGCTGGAGAACCAAGCCATGGACACGGGCAGGCAGTAGGTGCAGGTGGCAGTGCAGTGGATTGGGTGGCGACGGCACCGTAGTTGTGGCACGACCCTAACACTACATAAGACACTCCTATCGTACAAGTGTCTTGTGCAGTGTAGAGTGGTGTCACAATGACGACGGGAAGAAGGGCATCAACGACGATGGGGTCAGGCGGCAGCGTCAAGGTGGGGAGGGGAACGGACAAGAGTAAGTGCGTTGGGGAGTGACGAGTTAGGGCGGGCACAAACCCTAGCGGCCGGGTTCCTACTATTAAAGAGACTTATCACAGACGGTTCTATTATAGAACCATCAGTAATAGTTATCACAGACGGTTCCATAATAGACCCGTCTGTGATACGGGACATATCACAGATGGTTCCATAATAGAACCGTTTGCTATATAGGACATCACAAACAGTTCGATAATAGAACTGTCTGTGATATCTCCCATATCACAAACTGTTACATATATGGAAACGTCTGCGATATGGTCGTTCTCAAGTATATTATCATGTATATGCATTTACATAACATGAAGAAATTACATGTTTATATGTCAATTTTATCATTTAAATACTGCTGAAAATTTAACTATATATGATATATATATATATATATATATATATATATAGTAATAATTCAACATATAATTAATATAGTAACTTCACCTCCAAACTATATTTTTTTTCATTTGGAATTTACATATGGCCAAACAGCGTGGCCAGTCGCTTATTACAAAGATTAAAAAAAAGTAGAAACCTAAATAAATAAAGTTTTTCTAGTGGCGGAGGTAGGCTGCTATCTCTGTTTTCAAAACTTCGCAGGTGGTGGCGTCGGCATCGGACGGTTCGTGATCAGCGAACGAAGCCCGAAATGTGTCCACCCGCTGACGCGCTTGTTCGAGTGTCTCCCGAAGACCCTCGGACTATTGAATCAAGAAGAATTGAGCCCATAGGCTCTCTTTCCTTGCTTGAGGGGTCTCGGCATGGTTGACTCGGTCACCCGCCGCATCGATTAAATAGTCCAAGTTACGGCAAGCCTCCTGGAGACGTGCAACGTCGTTGTGGAAGACCACGTCGATGATACGGTAAACTCGCAGGAAGTGGGAGATCACCTGGAAGACGCGACGGAGGAGGATGTCAAGACGGTGGAAGGTGGCCGTCACCTGCTCCGGCAAATCCTCGGAGAGAGGAGTGAAGACACTGTTGAAACAGTGTTCTTCTGTAGCATCCGCCAACGTACGATCGGAGAGTTGCTTGTATAGTACGGCCACGTAGGCCATCAATGCCGGCGACAAGGAAACAGAAGAGGGAGCCATTTCTGCTTTTTTAGAAGTAGTAGATAGTTATATGTGGGGATGATCATCTTCGATGGCGGATGATCCGTTTTATAAAACAAGAAATAAATTCGGCGCGTGAGACGAATAGACACATCGGGGAGCCGATGCAGCATTGATGCAACGAAGAGACACATCGGCTACGAAGAAACTCACCGGAGCTGAAGCGACATTATCTGAGACGGTTATAATTAAAAACCATTTGTGAAGTCTACAATTATCACAAACGGTTCTAAACATGAACCGTTTGTGATATTTCACAGACGGTTTTCAACATGAACCGTCTGTGAAGTCTACAATTATCACAGACGGTTCATGTTTAGGACCGTCTATGATACTTCACAAACAGTTTTCAATATGAACCATCTGTGATATTACCTCTTCACAGACGGTTTTTAGCGCATCCAGTTACACAGACGGTCTCTAAACAAAAACCGTCTGTGATTGTATTTAATACAGACGGTTTCGATCAACTGTGTGTGATCAGGCGTCCAGTATTAGCATTTTTGTAGTAGTGGCACTGACAAGTGGCCCCACTCACTCGCCTAATTACTCCGTGTGATCTTTTCTCTTGCTATTTCTCGAGCCCCTCGCACTCCTCCCTCTACTTCCCTCTCTGTGCCTGCTTGGTGGCAGCAAGAAAACACCAAGGCGAGTCTCAACTAGCGGCAGCGAGAATACGGTGTCGATATGGTGGCGCGAAGTGACTGACACTTCCTATTCATTCCTTTTCACTGCTTAATCCCCACTTCACCATTTGTAAGACCCCAACCCAACACTAAGCCCAAAATATCACCTAAATCATTCTCGCTATCAATTTTAAACCATAATTACCAATAATTCCAACAAGCTATGCATGGAATAAAACTCCACAATGGGTCACAGAACAACAAACTTAACAATATAAATGCATGAGGGATTAACTTTTACTACTTGGTTGCATGCGCCAAGAACGCTCAGGTCATATGTGCCTGAGAAATGCTTGAGTCACACGCGTTTGAGAAATGCCGGAACAATGTACCCGGTACATAGAATGGCAACAAGTAATAAAATCAAACTATTATTAAACCAACCAAAGTTCCAACCATTTAACTAATGATAACCAAGTCTAATAGTAAATTCTAAATGAAAGTATCATGTCTATAGATTTAGTGAAAGCAAACTAAATAGAGAATGCATGTGTAATGTTTGCATGTGATGCATATGTGCTACTCTGTCTCATGCATGACGCCGTCAAAATCCACCTAGAAGCAACAACAAAGCAAGGATTAGTCTACGACTCAACAAGTACATAATAAAACAATAAACAAGCAGTTTATCAACCATAATCATTAACATCATCATCATTCATGTGTTCAAGGTATATAATAATCTTTTCATTAATGAAATGTATATGTATTCTACATGCTAATTTGCTAATCTCATCGCTTGTACCAGTTTAGCATGAGTGAACACCCATGACAAAGTTCACCCTTTCTCGAGCCCATCTATCAAGGAACCAGGGATCTCTCCACTCCTGTGGAGTCTCTACCACTAAGGTAAATATCATATTATCACCGGAAGTGACCTCTATTATGCAATGATTGTGCACACGATGTAAGAATGCAGTTTGTTCCATTATCGTCATTACCATGTCATCATCATGGTAATACCACCATCATGGTAATATCATAATCATTATCATATCATGACCATTTTCATGGAAAGTAAATAAGCATAATTAGAGCATAAATAAAGATCACAACAATGTAATATGAAAGATAATGACAAACAAACCGATGTGTACCACTCTACCATGCACTTGCCTTTTAGCCATAAAATTCGGGATGATGCGAAGGCGACACCAAACATGAAGCAACATTCCCTGGACAAACATCAATAATCGAACAATCAACAACAACTCAATATTGCTCCAATGCGCAAACTCGACACACTTAACCCATCTTCACCAGACAACCTATCCACTGTCTCGGTGATCAAACGTCCATAAAGTTTACTTCTGGAATCCAAATATAGCAAATCCTATATTTTATGAAATCTACACAAAATTTTCTATAATTTCCTAGTTATGAAAATTCTTTTCTTATGCCATGTAGTTCCCCGTTTTCAACCCCGACGGTAAATCTGGAACTTGACATAACATCAGACGTCACAATTTTATTACTATTTTCTACCACGTGAAAAATAGAAACTATACCGCTTCTGAAAACTACAGAGAATTATCTAACTAAACCTAGTTATGATCAAAATTTAATTCTAATATCTAATGTACGTAATAAAGCAATCTACACGACTGCTATTAACGGCAATAGAAATTTGGACAGCTATACTCCAGAGACCATAACGTTTCAACCGCTTTTCCAAATATAATGATCTTGGACTCTCTAGAAACCTTAGAAAATTATCTAAAACTTTCCTACCATAGCAAAGTCATGACTCATGAAGCTGGACTGAGATACCCCAAAACTCCCTCACAAGCTTTTGAAGTACAACTAATCGAACTAGGGCATCCCAAAACATCCAATTCGCACGATGAAACTACTCTAAATCTTGAATAAACATCAATCTAAGATCAAATCAAAGTTGACCAAATCATTACCAACGAAATTAGACAAATATCAAAGGTGGATAGCAAAGCCCTAGGTTTTTCCTTCTTCCTCCTTCCTCTTCTTCATTCCTAATTCCACCCCAACTCTTAATTTTCTGAATTTTCTTTCCTAATTCCAAATTGTTACTACCTCCATTTTTGAAAGCATGTCGTTTTCTGTATTAGAAGTGCACTGCTGAATGTCAAATAAAAAAATATGGAGGGAGTATTTTCTAATTCTTTGTTATTAAAACGGGTTAGTACACCATTTTTTTTGAAGGAAAGCTGTTACACCATTCACCCCTCGCCGTCGATGGAACCAAAACATCCATAGCGAGAAATCGGATGCAGGAGGGCAGCGAGAGCGAGGTACAAGGCGAGTCCACACTCCACCATAGCTAACTACCTGATTGTCCGTGGCTTCATGCCGCCAACGCAGTTCCAATATGCACTACCCGTTTTACCACCGCCTCCATTCTCATTCACCACGAGCTGCAGCCTTCTATCAGGTAAAACTGTAAAAGCGCGACTACTTGAAATTTAGTCTATTCATACTCAAATTGTTCGGCAATTGCAACTCGAGTGATGTAGGTCAAGAGTGGCTATAGGGCGTCGACCCTGTAGGACAAGCATGGAAGCGGAGCTCCATCAGGCATGACAGTGGAGCCATGGGCGCAGCGCTGGCCACGACGGTGCTCAGTCGGGTACAACATTGGAGCCATGGGGCACGACGGAGGCACAACACGAGTATGGGCGGAGCTTAGGCGAGTGTCAGCCCAGCCAAGAGTATGGTGCAGGCAGAGCTTATTAATGTTGGCTCGATGTGCTGGGATAATATATATATTTTTAATTCGTAGCAACACATGATTATTGAACTAGTATATAATACTACTTAAAGGAAGAAGTAGATGGTCATCTGTTCTCTTATCTGCCTTCCCATTTCCTAGCCCACCTCTCCTTGAAAACCAACAAATAGAAAAACCGGAAGAAACCAAATTCCTTATCCAATCCCTAACAAAGTCTATCCCATCTCTTCAAACAAATTCACGCCCTTATCGATTCAAACAAAGCCATCCAACAAACCTACACATCATCATTTCCTTTCCTAGATTAACTTTGCATGGAAAGGCAAGATATAATGGTTTCATGCCTTCATTCCGTGTGTCCCTCGTGACCTCGCTCAAACAATTGGTATCTCAGATTAGCTGTTGCACTCTAACCGCCATGAAACATGTGAGCCTGATGGTACATTGTCGAGACCCTACTCTGTCGCCGGGATCGTCTCATGAGATCATCCAAGTCACTGAGGACACTACTACAAAAAAAACTAATACTAGACGTCTCATCACAGACGGTTGATCAAAACTATCTGTATTCTGTATTAAATACAATCACAGACGGTTTTGGTTTAGTGACCGTCTGTGTTACTAGCTGTGCTAAAAACCGTATGTAAAGAGGTAATATCGCAGACAATTCGTGTTAAGAACCATCTGTGAAGTATCGCAGGAACCGTCTGTGAAGTATCACATATGGTTCTCAACATGAACTATCTGTGACTTCTTGTTCTCATCACAGACGGTGTGTATTAAAAACTGTCTGTGATAAGTATCTCCCTTATTTTACCATGATTTGAAATTCCTAACTCTCTGACTTTACTATGGCTTGAAGAAATGTCTAACTCTATGATTTTATCTTGACTTAAAATACCTAACTCTCTGAACTAAGGCATTTCTTCAAGCCATGGTAAATCAGAGAGTTAGGCACTTCAAGTCATGGTAAAATCACGGAGTTATGCATTTTTTCAAGTCATGGTAAAATCGCATAGTTGAGCATTTTTTCAAGTCATGGTAAAATCACAGAGTAAGGTATTTCAAGTCATGGTAAAATCACAGACGGTTCGTGTTGAAAACTATCTGTGAAGTATCAGAGACGGTTCTGAACAAGAACCGTTTGTGATATTACATCACAGACGGTTTTTGTTCGAAACCATCTGTGATTCGTAGTGTGGGAGGGTGAAAATTTTTGAAAGCGTGCATGGAAGGCGAAATGTTTTGGTGTTGTCCTTATATATTATAGCCACCCTCACCTTGTCTTCAATCAGTCTCTCCCACTCCCCTCCCCATGCTGAGCTCTGGTGACCATCCTCGATTCCCTGATGCGGTTCGACGAGGAGACGCAGCCTGCTATTTCACGGAGCACTACTACAAAAAAGGCCTTTACAGACGGTTCAAAAACGCCATCACAGACGGTTTCGTGAGCCGTGCGAGTTTATGGGTCAAGAATGCATTAGGTCATCACGACGGTTTTCAAACCGCTCGTAATATATACTATCACGACGGTTTGTAGATGCAACCGCTCGTAATAATCGACTACCACGAGCGGTGCAGATGAAACCGCTGCGTGATATTCGACTACCATGACGGTCTATAGATGAAACCGTGCGCGATAGTCGACTACCACGCACGGATCCGTAGATGAAACCGCTCGTGATATTCGATTACCACGCACGGTGCGTAGATGAAACCGTCGTGATGATCGATTACCGCAGACGGTGCAGATGAAACCGCTGCGTGATAGTCACTATCACGACGGTTTCATCTACTGCATCGCTCAGTGGTAGTCGATCATCACGCATTTGGTTTCATCTACGCACCGTCTGTGGTAGTCTTTGCATTGCTAAATCTATTTACGCTTATTGGCTAGCCTTAGGAAATGCTAGCCATCCCTCTGAAACAAGCACATCCAATTCTCATTCATTTCGAAGCACATCAAAATTGCATTCATTTCGAAACAAGCACATCCAATTCACAAATCAATTAACTAAAATTAACCATTAATGTACATTAATTTACACACATGTACCATTATGTTCAATCTATCCCAATCAAGTTCAATCTGCTACCTTGTGGAAACTCCCATTTGGATTTATGACTTGTCTTAGGGAATGACGCAAGGTGTGATCGAATTTTATGAGCTCGCTTTGTTCCAACGCAGCTTCAATGATGGTCGCAACTTTGTCGATATGAAGGTTAAATTAGGGCTTATATAAATTGGTAAGTATATATGAAATAATTGTTGAAAGATTGACAAACACGAGGATCATTGGTGATCGCGAACCGATGAGTAGTTGCATGTTGTGGCAAACATAGTATCCACAGACGCGTTGCGGCCGGCAATTCCGGTGGCACTTTAAAAATAGAATTGGTTAGTTCGAGAGGCATTGCTACGAAGTGTTATATAGGATTAATGTGTACTAGCTAGCAAGTACCGGAATTTTTGATCATGTCCCGTCCTTCCCTTGATATTCCATCCTCTAGCATGTAACACATCGAACACCCTCGTGACTCCAAGAAGTTAGCCTTAGCCATTGCAAAGGAAGGAAAGACTACAATAGAGTTTCTATGGAGGAAATGTGTTTACGATGATTAAATTCGGATAGTTGTGAAGTTGTGAGTGGCCCTCTGTAGGGAATCTAGGTATATTACGTATTTCCGTTTTGGTATAATTACAATTAGAATCCAATGGTACCTACACAGGTATGTCAGCATGGTCATTAAACCTAAGTTCGTGTTGCTTATAAAGTACAAATCAACAAGTATAGCCAGTAGTGCAACACTACTTACTTCTGGTTGTAGGGCAAAAGTATGAATTCCTTGTTGTGGTGAGCCATGAAAAAAATCTATAACGTAATTCTCGACGAATGTTGCATTCGCCGTGATGCTTTGCTCGGAGACAATGTGTGGGTCGAGAAACCTACCGATGATTTCCTTCTTTCGCTTCACGATCATGTATCTATTATACAAAAGCTAGGAGTTATATATAACATTTATCGATATTACACGAACATTGACCGTGATTGTACACACTTACAGTGTCCAGCATCGTATGAGTGAGACGTCAAGCTCGTCGAGGTTGAAGAGACAGAACAAGTCATCGAAGGTCACCGTGAAGACAGCGTCTTGATACACGTGGTTAAAATGATCCTCCTTGAACTTGACGGTGACACCCGAGCGTCGTTGATCAACCGGCTTGTTGGACTATTCCATGTACCATGTATGCAATTCCGTGCAATCCGGTCCTAGGGTAGGGCTGTCTAACTTCTCGAGCAACGGCTCGCCTAGCTTGTATTTCCGGGCCAACGGCAAGAAGGGGATATCAGGAGAGGTCTCGATCGTCTTCGATTTGCCCTTGCCCTTGCTACCTCGCTTTGTATAGGTCGACTTCACAAGAGTCGACTGAACACGAGGTGTAGATGCATGTGATGTAGCGGGCCCTTGCCGTGTTAGTGCAGGTAGCTTCGGTGCAGTCAGGTCCCGTGGACTTGATGCCGTTGCAGGACATTCCCGTGAAGTTGACACCGGAGCGAGTAGCTCGAGCAGATGTCCTCCTTGGGCCATTGGATGAATGTTCCAGCGGCTTGCCCTAGAGTCATGACCTCATCGTTTGGGGAATTTTCAGCGACGGCCTCGAAATTGGCACAAACACCGTCCACATTCACTTTTGCGAACCCGCGCTAGATTTGCACCGCACCAAAGCTCCGACACGGATGGATACACTCGCCCCAAGCAAAGATCTAGGGCAACAGAGACATATCTCACTTGGAGCTTGCACTTCGTAGCCACTTACGTACATAACGATACAAAATTAGCTACTCTAACAGGCCTATCAATGGATTGAGCATTCGAGAGATAATAATTATTACCGGATGTCATCGATGGAAAATCTGTCATCACCTATTGTGGTAGGGTTAGGGTTGGACGCCAGCCTACTCGGATGTTTGGGGGTTGGCTAGCGGTATAGTAGGGCGAGGGCTTCCAACCGACTTGGCATTTGCAATCCCCTAATCCTTTCCTCAAAGGTCTCTATCTGCTTTTGCTTGGACGCACGAATCCTTTCCTCAAAGGATTGAGTGACCTCTGTGTGACTTTTTTCGGTGACCTCCGCTCTGATTTTTTGGTGAGCTCATCTCGAGGATGCACGAAGATCCTCTCGTAGCTTTGCATCGTGCTCGGCTTTGGCTCTCTTCCTACTCGATGACGATCCGAGTCCGCTTGGAACCATTGTTCCCATGTAACAAAAACACCGGCGCCTCTCGTGCGACTTGATGCTCATCGCTTACTAGGGCCGCAGAGAGTATATCTTTCTCCCTATCTGCCTGGAATGAGCCTTGGGAAGATTGTGCATTTAGCGTTATCTGCAATATAGCCTGACATGTCATTTCACTTCCTATGAAGTTATAGAGTAATTACAAACTAGGTAGTTTGATATCTTACCAGGTGTTGGGACACTTCCTGGTCTTTGGGGTTTGGAAAGTACACTTCCCCCGTAGGCCGAATACATAACTTCGCAAATAACCACTGTTGGGCGCGCACATCAGTGATCTCGGGAAATAGCAGGGAGAGATTCAAACTGCTTGCCTGCTGTTCCTGATCCCTCCATATCGAGGCTTTACCCGCATACCCAGCGGTGCCGAGTCTGTGGGGGTGCTTGTTTTTTTCCTGGAGGGCCGTGTGCGCCGCACTTTCACTCTTAAATTCATCTGTCGTCTTCTTCGCCACAAACTCGGCCCAGGACTCTTCCAAGAATAGATACTTGTGGAAGGGCGGCTTCAGATCCTTCTCCACGTAGTTCTTGACAAGCGTGCTCTTGAAGTTCTTCCACGCTTTGCACGCTGAGTAACAGCGTGTCGTCGCCGGAGTCCGGGAGTTCTACCGGATCTCGAGCGATGCGAGAATTTCGCCAAAGACAAAGCGGTTTTCGATGGTTCGGCACCACCTTCCACTTAATCGTAGGTGATCTTGACCCGTTCCGTGCAACTATTCCACCATTCTCCGAATCGCGACGCCGCCGGCGAGGATTGATAGGGGTCCCGGTGATCGACCTCCGTGATGGTAAATCGGCGGTGGGCCTTTTCGATATTCCTCTTCTTCTACAGCGGTTGGATATTGTTCGAGAGGATGGTGCATCATCGAGACACATGAGGCGGCGATGACTCGAGAATGAGCGGAAGACATCTTCACAAGAAATAGAACATCATGTGAACAAATGAAATCAAGATAAAGCTAAGATTTAACATTTTGATATTGCTATCGATGTAAAGTAAGCATTCCAATTAGAGCTCAAGTACAAACCCGATTATCAAAACAATTTCAAGACAAAACTATTATCATCACAGAGCATTCATCTCAAGCCCACCACACCACATTGCAATGTATTCTAGTAGCGATATCAAAACAAATACCATATGAATAACTCGACTAGAACAAATACAAATTCCTAAAACAAGTACAATTATCATGAAGGACCATGATGATTATTGATAGAAATAGTTAGGGAAAGGCGTGGGGTCGATCGGTAACTTCGGCATTAGTTACCTTTGGGCGTCGAGGAGAAGGACGAGCAGGAGCAAGACAGAGCAGCAGGCGGCGGCGAAGGGGAGGCGCTGGCTCGAGGAGGGGAGAAGGCGGCGGCTCGGGGCAGGAGGCGCGGTGGGCTCGGGGCAAAGGCTGGGTCAGAGGAGGAGGCTCAGCGGGCTCGGGGAGGCCAGCGGCGGGCCGGAGGAGGAGGCGGCCGACGGGATCGGGGAGGAGTCGTCTTGGGCTCGAGGAGGCGGCGCGCGAGAGGCGGTGGCGACGGGCTCGGGGAGGAGGGAGCGAGAGGAGTTGAGAAACTTAATCGTTTGAGAGTGGCGGGCGCGGCAAACCCTAGCTAGAGTCCGAATGTAAATAGGGATGGACATCACGAGCGGTTCTAAGTTAGAACCGCTCAGTGATATGTGATGTATCCTGAGCGGTGTTAATAAACAACCGTCTGTGATATACATATATCATGAGCGGTTTTAATAAACAACCGCTCTGTGATATATATGTGAGACGGTTTGTAGTTCAAACCGCTCGTGATATTATTTTGTATTGGTTAATATCTAGATCGATCTGCTTATTGGCTAGCCTCAGAAATGCTAGCCATGCCCTCTGAAACAAGCGAGAAAAGACAAGAAGTACATGTATATACATCCAATTCACATTCATTTGAGAAACAATCACATCCATTTCACAAGACAAATCAATTAATTAACTCAAATGAACTAAAATTAACCATTCATCGAGCGCATATATACATATACACACATTGTTCAATTAATCTTTAAAAATTAGCCCTTCATGATGATCGACGCGTATGTAGCTAGTTTCGCCATCATGTTCTTCTTCCTCGACCCTTATGCCGCTTCCGAAAGGAGGCAACTCGTCAAATTGATTGTATTCTTCCTCGTCCACTACATTCTCAACTCCGACAATCCTCCTTTTTCCATGAAGAACTACGTGGCGCTTCTTATTTGCCGGTCGGTAACATAGAAGACTTGAACAACTTGGTTGCCAAGATCGAATGGTTCATCTTTGTATCCGACACGTTCGAGGTCCACGGTAGTGACGCCTGTGCTTGTCGACCTTCACTGGGAGATGGACCCAACGGCACCATAATAGGGGGATCTTGAAAAGCACATAGTCGAGCTCCCATATCTCCTCTATTTGCCTATAGTAAGAGCTCCTCACCCATCGGCTTGAATGCATCTATCACGGACACCGCTGCTCGTTAGTGATTTTTATATCCCGAGCTGCACAGATAGAATGTGTACCCATTTATGTCGATCCTCGCCATGTTACAACTATAAATGTTGGCCCTTTTGCCAACCATGTCAAGATATCACTTGACGAGCTCCTAGCAAGTCGCTCGTTCAACCATTGGTTGAACCGTCTGTTGTGTTGTCTCGTGATCCAAACATCCGGCCGCACGGATTCATTCTTCAAGCACGTCCTTGTCTTTGGTCGATATCTGAGGACACTTCACCATGTGTTGCAAGACCATGAAATAGGCTTGAGCATACGCATCCATATTTGGAGTGATTGCTTTCCATCCGATGGTCCTAATACCCTCGAGCCTCCCCTCATGGCGAGATCGAGGCACACCTATCGGTTCGACCTGAGCCATGTAATCGAGGCGAACTCAATAACCTCTTCGGTTGCATAACCTTCGACGATCTTGCCCTCGGCGAGATCGATTCCGTACATATGACTTGAGAATTCCCATGAACCTCTCGAACGGGCACATGCTACGTAGGAATACGGGCCCGCACATCTTTATCTCCCTCACAATATGAACAATGAGATGGACCATGATATCGAAAAACAACGGAGGGAAATACATCTCAAGATCACATAGAGTCGTCACCACCTCGTCTGCAGAGCATCTAGTCCTTCGGATCGATGACCTTCGAGCAATTGTGTTAAAAAAAAATGAGCCTCATGATTGTCTCTCGGACCTTGATCGGCAAAATACTTCTAATTGCAACAGGAGCATTTGTGTCATCAACACATGACAATCATGAGACTTCATGCCAATTAACTTCAAATCTTTTATCGAAACAAGTTTCTTCATGTTGGCGGCAGAATCGACGGAACTTTCACGCCATGCAAGCACCGCACAGATTCGGTTCTCTCGGCCTTGGACAGAGTGTAACAAGCGGGGAAGGTACGTTCGTCCTTTATCGGTCCTTGTTGGTGCTAACTCAGTCGATGTCCATATCAACCAAGTCAAGCCGTGCGCTGACACCATCCTTTGTTTTGTCACGAATGTTCAAGAAGAGACCAATCAAGTCATCACATACATTCTTCTCTCGTGCATGACGTCGATGCAAAGGGCGAACTTCTAGGTGCTCCTAATAAGGTAAGTCCCAAAATATTGATCTCTTCTTCCACATGTTCTTCTTACTTGTCCTCGATTTACATCCCTTTCCAAGCACAACATCTAAATCCTTAACCATATCATAGATCTCTTTTCCGCTTAAATGCCTTGGAGCTAAACTATCCTCCTTCTCTCCGTCAATTGTTTCTTCATCTGCGGTATGGGTGAGCCCTCCAAGGAACCTAGGAAGACGATGTACACGGTTTTCTTGAAAGTGATTCAGCCACACACTCTCGGTATCATCTAAGTAGTGAGTATGTGCTTTGGCCCTTTTGTACTCGGCCCGACAGATTAGCAAGGGCGGGATAATCATTTATGGTGCGTAACAACAAGGAACGTAAAGTGAAGTTCTCTCGTTTGTACGCATCCTATACCATGCACCCTTCAATCCACAGATTTTTAGATCTTCCATCAATGGTGCTAGGTACACATCAATATCATTCCCAGTGTTGCTTCGCCCTTGGATAAGTATCGACAACAAAATATACTTCCGCTTCATACACAACCAAGGAGGAAGGTTGTAGATCAGAGTCCACGGCCAAGTGCTATGTCATTGCTTATGTTACCGAAAGGATTCATTCCATCTGTACTCAATCCAAACCTTATATTCCTCGGTTCCGCACCGAAGTTTGCAAACCTCCTATCGATGTTTCTCCACTGGGCGGAATCAACATGGTGTCTTAACTTTCCGTCATTCTTACGCTCCTCTGAGTGCCAATACAGCAGTTTTGCATTCTTTGGGTTCGCAAAAAACCGCTTCAAACGGGGAATTACAGGAAGATACCACGCCACCTTAGTAGGAGGTCCTTTCTTCACCTCGATTCCCTCGTCGTCATCTGATTGCTTCTTACGCTTGTATCGGGATGTGTTGCACACCGGACATACATGCATGTTTGTATACTCGTTACGGTAGAGGATACAGTCGTTCGGACATGCATGTATTCTTTCTACTTCCATTCCCAATGGACAAAGAACCTTTTTGGCTTTGTAGGTGGTTTTGGGCAACTCGTTTCCCTCTAAGCATGTCCGCTAAGAGACCTAACAACTCAGTGAAATTCTTGTCGGACCAACCGCTGCTTGCCTTCAATTTCAGCGGTTTAAGCATGGATGACAACCTTGTGTATTCCGACTTGCGCCAGGGAACAAAGGTTTCTCTGAGTCCTTCATCACGCCTCGAATTGAACATACTCCTCTCATCACAGTTCCTTCGCATCGCAAGCATCTCATCTAGATTGTCATCGTGCGACCTATCCGAATCGGAACCACAATCGACATCATTCGCGACATATCGTTGACTTCAGATAATATGCATATCGTTGACTTCTGTATAATATGCTCTTCACCGTGATGGTCCAACATGTATAACCCTTTTGAAACCCCTTCAATCAAGTGTGCTTCGATCTGCGCTCGGTTGTTAAACATCTTGATTCTCGCAGTCAATGCATGGACAAGACATATATTCCGCCCTTATTCAACATATCCTCCTCGGCGGCTCTTGTAAGCAGAGACCGCCATTAATGTACTCTTCACTCACACGGTTCTTAGTGTACATCCACCGGTCCATCACACTGTTCGTATTGAAAACCCCGAAAATAAATAAAAGGGTGATGACTTTCGAAAGCGTATTTTCTGAGGCTTAATTACGATTTTTTTCATTTTTACATTTTTCTGGATTTTATTAACTTACATGTGGGCCCTACTTGTCAGTGACTCATTTTTTATTTCATGATTTTATTTATAAAATCTATGGCGATCCCACATGTCATAGACTCGTTAGTTTATTAACTAAATGATTAAAAATAGTAGGATTAATTTGAAGCTCAAATCGGGCTTAGGGGTGACATCGCATTGCTATATAGTCATGGCTCGGCCCTAAGGTCTACGCCGAGGCGAACCGACAAGATGTCCCATGGGCGCTGAAACTAGCGATTTGGCGTAAACGCTGAAACTACTCAAATTAAAGGATGCTTATGCTTCAAGATCTCACCTCGATCACGAGGAAGGTGTCAATGAAAGTCGGGAAGGTCCAAGGCGCGGTACGGTCGTCGATCGGTGAATAGAGGCGACGGCGGCAAGCTCCTCGACGACAATATATAGCTGAAATGGACCAGGCTGGCTCAGTGAGGTGAGGCGATGTACTCAAACCGGGCACAGAACGCCAGAGATGGAGATCAAGAAGACTATATCTGTTGGCCGGGGAGGCGGAGCTATATATACGTCTGTGATGAGTTAATTATCACGGACGGTTTTTAACAAAAACCGTCTGTGATATTACCAAATATCACAGACGGTTTTTGGTTAGAACCGTTTGGGATACTTCACAGACGGTTCCAAACATGAACCGTCTGTGATATGACATCTTCACAGACGGTTTTTAGCGCGGAGAATAACACAGACGGTGGGTAAACAAAAACCGCTCGAGATTGTGTTTATCTGAGCGGTTTCGATGAACCGCTCGTGATCGTGCATCGAAGATAGCATTTACGTAGTAGTGGAGCCTCCGGTGAGTGGGCGTTACGGCTCGACCAATACCGCCAGAACTGGCCGCCCCCATCTTGGCCTCAGGTGAGCACGAAGTTTTGCCCCCAAATCCCCGTCCTGGTTTCCTTCCCACTCTGATTTCATCCCCTGCATCTTGTCAGATTTCGTTCTCAACGAGGACCCCCATTTGTGGTCGATAAGGCAGGCCGATTCGGTTCGAGATGGATGCCTCTCCTCGATCTCGTCCTTGTCAGAGAATAAGCCATTGATTGAGAGAGAAAGAGAGAGAGATAGAGAAAGAGAGAGAGAGAGAGAGAGAGAGAGTATTTTTTAATTATCTTCTTGCAAACTATCGAAAGAGCATATAAAAACTACTGTCCAATAATTGATTGGTTTGATTCAAAATTCGAATTTTTTTTTGCAATAAAAAAACTATCACAGACGGTTTTTAATAAAAAAAACCGTCTGTAATAATCTGTTTTGATTATCACATACGGTTATTATTTAGAACCGTCTGTAATAGTTTTTTTCACAAACGGTTCAAAAACCGTCTGTAATGACTGCATAGTATCACTGATTCATAAAGTCAGACAGTTCAAAAAACCGTCTATGATGACGATTTTGAACCGTCTGTGATTATCTTTTCTGTAGTAGTGGGACGTCAAGCCAGCCCATGCATCCTTGTCATAAACCCTCCTAGAAGCTTGTATGTTTAACCTTGGTTTTGATTTCAAATTTGAACACAAGCAATACTTGTGTGTTAATAGGGATCAAGTTGATGCTGAGATGTTTTTCAGAGTGTCAGTGTCATTTATAATTTTTGGGCCATATTATAGCATACAATATATATATATATATTTTACCTATCGCAAATTACCTCCACAGCAGTGGAGGCACGACATGGGTTGCACCAGAGCTCGTTGGGCATGGTGGCAGAGCTAAAGACGTGACACATGCTAAGCATGGTGGAGGAGACGCGATGCAAGCTACGGCGGAGCTAGGCCGGGCGTGGTGGCTGAGTACAAACAACCATGTTCCAACTAAGTTGAGCTAAATAACTAAAATTCTAATTGTGATAATTAAATTTAATGTTCAATAGACGTGAGTCGACGACTTAGTAAGTACATGATAAAATAGTAAACATAAACAAATCATCATCTGTTTATCTCATTGTCATCTCATTCCGTTCATTAGTGCAATGCAAAACTACACTATATACTCATTTGTTCATCACATAACTTTATACCAGTATAGCTGAGTGCACACCTATCGATGTTCACTCTCTCAAATCCCTCCATCCCGTGGAAGTCACCTACCTAAGTTAGTCTCGCATGCCCACCCAAGGTGGGTCTTCTCTTTCATGATACGAGTATGCCTATGATGCGATGCAATGGTTCTATTAACATTTAATATTATTTCTCATCATCATTTAACCATCACCATATAGTCATCATAATAAACAGGAGTTATCATATAAAACAGCATGATAAAAAATTTACAAGCATAAGGTAACAAGAGAAACAACCTTTCTACCATTCTACTACACTTGCCTTTTAACCGAAAGATCGGTGGGACGATGCGTAGGTGACAATACCCCTAAAGCAACACCACCTCCTGAAAAAACCATTACCCAACCTCAAAACCACGCTAGGACAGGACATACATGATAAATAATTTGATGTCACACCTATGCACAAACCCGACATAATTATCACCTCTCTACCGGACAACCCTCCTGCTGTCCATGTGATCAAATGGCCATAACTTTTAATTATGGAACCCAAACATAATACAAAATATATGTTCTGGAATCTACACTAAATTTACAACAATTCTCCAGTTATTCAAATTTCTTGATTAAGTTATCTAGACCCTTCTTTTCATCCCCGAAGGTCGTTCTGCTACAATTATAACAGCAAGCTTCATAATTTCTTGACTATTTATCTACAGTATGGAAAATAGTAAATAATACCACTTCTAGAAACTACAGAAAATTAACCTTATCTTTTTAGTTATCACCATTAATTAATTTGGTCAATATCGATGCTTAATTTGCATACCAAGACAACTGCTACCATCGCTAACCAAATTTTAGACAACAACCTTCTCCGGACCATATCTTTTGATTTACACATCCAAATTTAGTGATGTAGCATTCTACGGAAAGCTTAGACAATGCACTAACTTTACATGTGCAAATTTCCTGGAAATGCCTGTAAGGATCTCAAAAGTACGATACCAATTTTTCTCATCAGATCAATTAACAAAACAGAATAATCCAACCTTATTGAATCTAATTCTTCCATCTAACGCAGCAAAAAAACAAAAAAACAAAAAACAAAACAAAACAAAATGAAGTCTTCTCTCTCCGCTGCCCTGCCTCCGCCTCTGTCTCTGCCTCCGCCCTTTCTTTTTCTGTTGCGGCAGCAGAAGAGGATTAGAATAAGTGGCAGCCAGCTGGCGCTAGCAGCAACAGGCAACTGCCCTTCCTTTCCCTCTCTCCTGTGCCGTATCTCTTCCTTTCCCTGCTCTTTCTTCCTCTGCCGTGGTAGACTCAGCACCAATAGCAAGCAAACGCCAGCACCAGTAAACAAACGCCAGCACCAGCAAGCAATGCCGTGATTGCTGCACGCGAGATCGCCCTGTTGGCACGCCTTATGTTTGTATTTTTATGTGCCGTTCCCATGCTATTTTCCTATTTATGTGACACTAACATGCTAATAAATCGATATATTCTCGAGAAACGTGCCAGTGTTCTGTATTTCAGGAAATACCACTTTCCAGGGTTTTTTGTTGCAATTCTACACATCCATTCACTCGGAGGATGTCAGATCCCGGGCTTAGAATACCTAAAATCTTTGTGTATATACCGTACTAGTCTCATCATCAATGGCTAGTACACACATCAACAACATTGATAATTGCATACATACACAATATACATACAACATGAAACAAATAGGACTTAAACTTAAGAGTCATACAACAAGTTTATATTACAAGGGCAGACCGACCAAATTAAACTCAAGTATCAAAAGACAAACAACAGAAGCATAGTAAATAAAACCAAAAAGGGTCCAACAGAGTGCCTCATCCCTACCCACAGACAACCGACAAGGATTTTCCCTAGAAAGACCTGTCACGGTACCCTCCGGTACCGGGTGCGAAATAAGCATCATCGGGGACCGGTTCTTACTCATACTCTGAACAACAATTTAAACAAGATTGAGTATATTTTGTACTTAGCAAGACTTGTACTGTATCACAACATAATGTAAATGCAAGGCTAAACAAGAATATGGTTCTACGCTACAAGTAATTTGCGGCATGAAGCAAGTTTGATTTGCAATACCGCTATATAATAGTTTGCAATGGAAATTTTAAAGAACAATTAATAGATAATGAAATAACAAGTATGTAACTTTAACAATAGTAAATCACAACCCTCCTCGGTTGTGATCATCGATTCATTCTCAGCCATAGACTTGGCTGTAACATCCCAATTTTCTGAGTTTCAAAATATTTTTGAGTAGTTTTGTTCCTTGGAAAATTTCACCAAATTTTATTTAAATTTGTTAAAGCTTAAATGGAACTTGTTAAAGTCAAAACAATTTAATCTGATTAATCTAAGAATCAATTAATTCCAAAATTATTTTATTTGGGTTCCCTGTGCTTGGATATATTTTCCAAATTTTTCTAGAATTTTTACGAGTTCATTTGCTATTTTTTTAATTTGCCGTTTGGATTTTCTAGTATTTTTAAAATAGAAAATATATTTAAAATCTCAAGAAATCAATTGGGCTAAATTTCTTATTCCTGCGCCCAACCCTTTGCTTTTGGCCCATTTTCACCCGTCCGTGACCCACTTTCTCTCTCCTACCGCTCGCATGCACCGGGTCCCACCTACCAGCCTCACCCGTGCCATAAGAGATGTGGTTTCACCTGAGCCATCGTTTTTAACGAGTAGGCCCCACTGCGCCACTGTTCATCATCTTCGTCTCGTGCACGCGCTGGACTTCACCGCCGTGTCGCCCTCGGACTCCCCCGCAACCGCGCCGCTATAGGCTATTTAAAGCTTCGGCATGAGTGTCAAAACAATTGCCTCAGTCCTAGCCGCTAATCCCCTGAAGCCCGGAGCCCTAGATCACCGTCGTCATGCCGGAATTTCAGATCTAAACCTAGCACCGCTGCCTCAGTGTTTCGTCAATTCCGCTACCGCCAGTGAGCTTCTGTCATCGTCGTCTGTACCGTCAGTTTCTCCTTGATGTGTTCTACACCGTGCGCCCCTTCTCATCACCGGAGGAAGGCCATAGCGCCGTCGCACCATCAAAACCCATGCCGCCGGTCTACTTCTCCATCGCCGCCGATGTCCATTCGTCCTCGCACATGACCCAGTCACACCGCCTGGTCCTTGCGATCCTTGTGCGTGCATCCCGAAACCTCGTTGGAGCACCTGACCCCCGTTTAGCCGTCGACACGAGCCACCGCCATCGTCCTCGTCGCCGTTGAACCCTTTGCCAACCCTCGTCATCGAATCAGAGCTGTTGGATGAGATCACAAGAGCATCAGCATGCCGGTGATGACCTCGTTTCGCTGCCGGTCACCACCATTCATCATTGCTGTCGTCGAGCCGAAGCAACTATCAATCTTGTTGACATGACTGTTTACGTGTTGCCCTGTCACTGCCACGTGTGCACCGTCTCAGCACCCTCGTCGCATCAGCGCCATCGGCACCAAACCCTAAACTTAAGCCTAGGTAAACCTAATCTACTGTGAGCCATGTCTGTGACATGTGGACCCCACATGTTAGCACACTATTCTATGAACCCGTGAGCCAAATCCTTATACCCGGGGTATAAACCGAGGATCCCACCTGTTAGTCTCTATTTCCTATTTTTGGGATTTTCTTTTAATTCTAGAAATTGTTGTTGACATCATGTTGATGCAATATTTCAGAATTTTCCTTTAGAAAGAAAATTATGAAAATTCAAAATAGTGTTTTCTTTATCTTGTTCTTAGATTTAAATCTTCTGAGAGCATGTTCTTCCTCATACCAACTCCGATTGAGTCCATTCAAATTTCTAAATTTTTCTAAATTCAAGTGCTACATTCTTGTGATTTGAATTTAATTTCTAGAGTTTATTTGTTGCCATATTTTATATTTATTTGTGTTCTCGCTTTCGTTTACGAGTAGACGTTGATACTTCGGGAGTTTTTGAGGAAGGAGGAGTTGATCAAGTTCAAGACCAGTACCAAGACTTGTTTCAAGACAAGTTGTACCTTTCAACATGTTGAACCCAGTTTTCCAAAATTACTTTGATTCAAACTATTGCATGTTATTTCAATTATTTAATTCTTTAAATTCTTTGGGATTAGCTATGCACCTACTTGTTTATATCCACCTTGGTCATTGTATTACCTTGATATTTTGTCACCCTAGCTTGGTTAATTATTAGGTGGTATTATTATAGCACCAATGTGGGTTGGTTAGATACGATTAGTCTACTTAGTCATCCAACGAGTTATTGATATCATTTTCTGTTGCAAATCTAAACTTGACTAAGTGAATATGGAATGCTTTGTGGAATGCTATGCGCAGTATGTTGTCACTCGTTGATGGCATGTGTTGCACTTGACCAATAGGATGAGAAAAGATTTAGACGAAGGCAAGTGGATGGAATTGTGATATGGTGGAGTTGTGTGTGTTTGGAAAATATGAATGTGGTAATTGGTAGTAGTTTGGCAGTGTCGCCTTGGTCAATTAAGGACTTAACTTTGTGTGCCATTGAACTGAGCCATAACTGTACAACCACATGCCTGGTATGAGACATGCCTAACTTAGTAAGTTACTGAGGTTTGACAATTGATTACTCAGGCATGTAGATTAGACTGCCTGCTAGGCTGGAGGTGTGATTCTATCTCTGTGGTAAGTCACATTTATGAGCGGTTCACCATGTCCAGGTCCAACGGTGTGCGACGAGCCAAAAACCTGTGTGAGCGTTTGGTGCTGGCAGTATGCACAACGGGAAGGTCGATTGTTGAGATGAAGTTTCAAAAATTTTTTGTTATGATTGGTGCTAGCTACACTGGTTATATCATTTGGGTAAAGTGTATAACCTCTGTAGAGTGTTAATCAATCTATTCGAATAGCCGCGTCGGTGGTCATGGACATGCTTAGGGATTTCACACGAGGGGTAGATTTTCATAAAAACAATGGGAATGGTACAACTACGTGGTTTAACTCATGTGGCTGTGTGAAAAAAAAATGATTAGGTTTCGTGAGCTTCGTGAAAATACTTGTTAAACCATTATTGTTTATTTGTTTTAAATTACACTTTCAATCTATTATTTGTATTCAAATGCAAATGTTGCTTTTTTGCAAAATAACCATAGAAGCCATTTCTTTTGAAACAAGCCATCATTTATAATTGCATTATGTGGTACAACTTGTTGAGTACTCTAAGTACTCATTCTTACTGCAATCATTCAGTTGAAGTGGAGGAGTCTTCGCCTACTTACGAGGAGTTTAACGAGGAGGGTGATCACTAGGTCTTGATCCCAGTTGGTTGCCCGTGGCAAGTCAATGGGTTCCCGCGGAAGTTGTTTCTGTTCCGCTAACGTCTGTTTACTTAGTGCTAGCCGTGCATGGATTAATAAGTGTAAACTCGACTATAAGGTCGCAACCGTTATTTATTAATCAAATTAGTCATTTATTCTTATATTCTCCTTGTACGGAATGATATTCATCTATGTTGACATTATGTGCACTAGCGTAATCCTGGACTAGTGCATTATACACAGAGGGTCTAGATTTGCATATTTGGGTCCCGGCATGGCACACATGACAACAACAAAACCATTCCATCATTTTTCAACATGACCGTTTTTGCAAAACTAGAGACTATACCTGATGAAACTACACTAAGCACGCTCATGACTATGAGCACAACTATTTAAATAGATTTACACTTTGCAGAGGTGTACAACTTTACCCACACAATACGAGCTCTCTAGTTTGTTTGGTATCCGTCGACACCAACGCTCACAACATGTAAGTAAGCAGTAGAGTTCATAACGAAGCCTTTCATCACCTAGTCCTAACCAGACAAATGATAAGCCGCCCACATCACCTAGGTACCTCTTGTTTCAGTGAGGCATTCATCGTTATATCAGAATGCTTTGGTCCCAATGCCTCGGTGAAGGGAGCCCCTTCGAGCAAACCTACCTGGATTTCTTGTACTACTGTGGCCTACCAAAATGCAAGGCTAGTCCTAGATAACTTAATTACCTAAGGCTACCCCAGTTCAATACATGTGGTTGTAGGCTTAAACTTAAGTTGGATACACCGGCGTTCGGTCCTTCATCGATCCGAGCGAGGATCTCCCCCTATCTACATGCGAGATCTCACCTCTCACATTTATTAATTCATAATATAACTCGCTCGCATCAAACACTAGGTTTTTCGTTTTTATTTTTATACCAAACTAACAGAGGTAACCCCTCTAGTCCAACATATCAAAATCTCCCAAATCCATACACAATTTTCATCAATTGTTCAAATTTAGTGAAAACTAGAGCACAACTAAGCATCTATTTGATATTCACAATCGAAATACCCAAATTGACATTAGTTACAGTCTAAACCATGTCCTAAAGGCTACAATAGTAAGGATATCAAATTTACAAGGAGGATTCATGTATTCAATAGGAATTTGACTATTGTTACAAAAAACATAGCAATTTTTAGCTAAACATACACGCATGCATAATAAACTTTGCAAACAAAATACAATAATTGAAATATTAGGTTCAAAATGATCAAATGAGGTGCATGACTTGCTCAGGCTTCTCTGACTCTAAGGGTGCTTGATCGTCAAGAGACTTGTTCATGTTTCTGATCACTACTATAGAAAAGGTCTTCACAGAGGGTTCAAAAATGACATCACAGACAGTTAGAACCGTCTGTGATGTATACTATCACAGACTGTTATTAACTTAGAACCGTCTGTGATATTCGACTATCACAGACGGTTATTAACTTAGAACCGTCTGTGATAGTCAAATATCACAGACAGTTTGTAGATGGAACCGTCCGTGATATCTTATGCATCACAGACGGTTTGTAGATGGAACCATCCATGATATCTTATGCATCACAGACGGTTTATAGATGGAACCGTTCGTGATATCTTATGCATCACAGACGGTTTGTCCTAAGGAACCGTCTGTGATATTCTTTTTGTATTTGTAAATCTATTTCCGTTTATTGGCTAGCCTCAGGAAATGCTAGCCATGCCCTTTGAAACAAGCAGGAACACAACAAGTATATATCTAATTCACATTCATTTCAGAAACAAGCACATCCAATTCATAAATGAATTAACTCAAGTGAACTAAAATTAACCATTTATGAACAAATATACAAACATGTTTCATAAAGTTCAATCTTAACCCAATCAAGTTCAATCTACATTGTGGAACTTCCCGTTTGGGCTTATGACCTCACGCATCAAGAAGGCCGCAAACTGTCTTCGAATGTGTTCGAACTGGGCCTGTTGCAACAGAGTTTCAGCAATGGTTGCAACCTATCGTTAAGAAGATTAAAGTAGTGCATATATAAATTAATAAGTATGAAATAATTGTTGCAAGATTGGCAAACCTAAGGATCTTTGGTTATCGGAGAACCGAGGAGTAGTTCCATGTTGTGGTAAACATAGTATCCACAGGTGTTGCTCGGCGGTTGCTGGTGGCACTGCAAATAGAATTGGTTAGATCGAGAGGCGTTACTACGAAGTGTTATATAAGATTAATGTGTACTAGCAAATACCGGGAATTTGAAATCGTGTCGGAGGTTCACTCCCTTGCATTTTCCTCCCTTTGCATAGTACATGATGAATGACCTACGTGATTCCAAAAACTTAGCCATAGCCATTGCAAAGGAAGGAAAGACTACAATAGAGTTATTTATGGAGGAAATGTGTTTACCTGTCGATTAAGTTTTTGACAACTGTGAAGTTGTTATTAGACCTCTGTAGGGAATCAAGGTATCTTACCTGGTTCCATTTTGGTATAATTACAATTAGAATCTAGTGGAACCTACACAGGTATGTCGCCATGGTCATTAAACCTAAGTTCGTGTTGCTTATAAAGTACAAATCAACAAGTATAGCCATTAGTGCAGCACTTACCCTTGGTTGTAGGGCAAAAGTATGAAATCTTTCTCATGGTGACCCAGCAAAAATGTCGCCATGTACTCCTCGACGAATGTTGCATTGTCGTTGATGCATTGCTCATAGACCAAGTGTGGGTCGAGGAAACTTACCGATGGTTTACTTGATGTGGTTTCTAAGATCATATATCTATATATCTATATATATATATATATATATATATATATATATATATATATATATATATATGTACAAAAACTAGAAGTTATATATGACATTTATCGGTATTACACGAGCGTGGTGTGATTGTACACACTTATAGTGTCCAGCATCTCATGAGTGAGATGTCAAGGGAGTCGAGGTTGAAGAGTAAGAACAAGTCATCGAAGATCACCGTGAAGACACAGTCTTGAAACTCGTGGTTAAAATGAATTTTCTTGAACTTGATGGTGACACCTGAGCACCGTTGTACACCCGTCTTTTTGGCCTGTTCCGTGTACCATTCATGCAATCTCTGGGGAGCCAATCCTAGGGTTTTGATGTCCTCTTCCGGGACGACCAATGGCTCGCCATGCATGAATTTTCGGGCCAACGGCAAGAAGGGGATATCATCGGGATGCTTCGATTTGCCCTTGTCGCCTCACTTTTTAGAGGTCGATCGGGCACGAGGTGTAGATACATCTGATGTATCAGGTCCTTGCCGCATGGTACAGGTAACTCTGGTGCCGGTAGCTTCGGTGCAAATACTTCCTGTGAAGTTGACACCGGTGTAGGTAGCTCTGGTGCAGATACTTCCCGTGAAGTTGACACCGATGCAGGTAGCTCCAAGCAGATGTCTCTCTTGGGCCACTAGATGAATGCTCCAATGGCTTGCCCTAAAGTCACGACCTCATCGTTTGGGGGCATCTCCAGCTGGACGACCTCGAAATTGGCATAAACACCATCCACATTCACTTTTGCGAAACCCGATGCTATATTTATACCGTGCAGCAAGGCCCCGACACTGGATGGATATGCCTGGCCCCAAGTCACATCTCACTTGGATGTTGCACTTCGTAGCCACCTACATAACGATACAAAATTAGCTACTCCAACAGGTCTATCAATGGATCAAGCATTCCAGGGATAATAATTATTACCAGGATGTCATCAACAGGAAATCTGTTATCGATTTCTAAGTTATGGTTGAATGCCTTGACTACTCGGACGTTTTGAAATGGCTAGCACGATGGCGGTGGGGGCTTCCAACTGATTTGTGAGGAATGCACGAATCTCCTCTCGTGCGACATCCCGCATCTCATATCTGAGGGATGCATGAATCTCCTCTTGTAGCTGTGCTTCGCGCTTGGCTTTGGCTCTCTTCCTACTCCGGTACGCCCCGGAGTAGGCTGCGAATCCATCTTTCCATAGAACATAAAGACCAATGCCTCTCATGCAACCTGGATGCTCCTTGTTTCCTAGGGCTCTGGAGAGCATATCTCTCTCCCTGTCTGCCTGGAATGAGCCTTGGGAAGATTGTGCAGTACTCAACTCTTCCTGCAGGAGCCCGACATGTTATTTCACTTCCTATGAAGTTATCGAGTAATTACAAACTAGGTAGTTCGATATCTTACCAGGCACCGGGACACTTCCAAGTCTAAGGGGTTTGGAAAGGAGATGACCCCTGAAGATGCAGTAGATAACCTCGCTCTTAGCCACTTTTGGGCGCTCTCATTAGAGATCTGGCAAAAATAGCGGGGAGGCATCCAACCGTCTTGCATGCTCGTCCTGATCCCTCCATTGTGGGAGTTTACCCGCATACCCAGTGGTGCCGAGTCTGTGGGGGTGTGTGTTTTTTTGCCTGGAGGGACCTGTGCACCTCACTTTCACTCATAAAATCATCTGTCATCTTCTTCGCCACAAAGTCTTCCCAGTACTCTTCCACGAACGGATACTTCTGGAAGGGCATCAGATCTTTCTCCAAGTAATTCTTGACAAGCGTGCTCTTGAAGTTCCTCCACGCTTTGCACGCCGCTAGCAACGTGTATCGTTGCACGAAAGCCTGGTGTTGTTTTGGGATCAGAAACGATTGTAAAACGTCCGTCACCAGCACTTCTTTCTGATCTTTGGTCAAGTCCTTACATGAATCGTAGGTGATCTTGACCTGTTGGTGTGCAACTATTATGATCGTTGTCCGGAATGCTGATGCTACTCAGCGAGGACTCAGAGGAGTCCCAGACGCATCGACTCTTGTGATGGTAAATCGGCCCTTGGGCCTTTTCGATATTCCTCTTTCCTTGTGCTTGGATTTTCCAGAGGATAGCACATCAGACTCATGAGGTGACGATGACGAAGAATGAGCGGGCGACATATTCATGATAAATAGAAGTTCTGACACATATGAACATATTATCATAAGATTCTCTATGTGTATGGGTATACACACCAATTAAATTACATAATTAACATATAAACATGTAAATCCTCCAAGTCAGCCAACAACACTTGATCTACTGACAGAATAGCATGTATTATGAATTAGATCACAGAACCTGGAGGTTCAACCAATTAACCAACCGAAAGTAACAGACCAAATGCTAAAGATCAATCAACAGTGGTAAGCATTCGATTCTAATTAGAGCTCAAAACAATTTCAGTACAAGATTATTATCATCACAGAGCATTCATCTCAAGCCCACTACACCACATTGCAATATGAACATATCAAATGCAAAGGGGTAATTAAATTGAAATGCTATGATACTCACGAAGCAACGAGCAGGGAGCACCGGAGCAGCAGGGCGACGTCAAATTGATTGTATTCTTCCTCATCCGCCACTACATTCTCAACTTCGACAATCCTTCTTTTTCCATGAAGAACTACATGGCGCTTCTTATTTGCCTGGTCGGTTAAATAGAAGACTTAACAACTGGTTAGCGAGTACGAATAGTTCGTCTTTGTATCCGACACATTCGAGGTCCACGGTAGTGACGCCGTACCTATCGACCTTCACCTGTGGGAGATGGACCCAACGGCACCAAAACAGGGGGATCTTGAAAAGCACGTAGTCAAGCTCCCAAATCTCCTCTATAAACCAATAGTAGGAGCTCCTCAACCCATCGGTACTAAATGTATCTATGCGGACACCGCTGTTCTGGTTAGTGCTCTTTATATTCTGAGCCTGTGTATAGAAGGTGTACCCATTTATGTCGTATCCTTTCCATGTCACATCTGTAAAGGTTGGCCCTTTTTCCAACCATGTCAACGTATCACTTGACAATTTCCTAGCAAGTCGCACTTTCAACCATTGGTTGAACTGACTGTTGTGCTGTCTCGTGATCCAAACATCCAACCGCTTCGGATTCTGTTGCAGATGCACATCCTTGTTCTAGACGATATACAGAGACACTTCAGTCATGTGTTGCAAGACCGTGAAATGGGCTTGAGCATACGCTCTCATCTCTGGAGTGATTTCTTTCCTTCCGATGGTCCCGATACCCTCGAGCCTCCCCTCATGGCGAGATCGAGGCACGCCTATTGGTTCGACCTAAGCCATGTAATCGACGCTAAACTCAATGATCTCTTCAGTTGCATAACCTTCGACGATGCTGCCCTCCGACCGAGATCGATTTCGTACATAGAACTTGAGAATTCCCATGAACATCTCGAACGGGTACATGCTACGTAGGAACACGGGCCCACATATATTTGTCTCCCTCACAATGTGAACAATGAGATGGACCATGATATCGAAAAATAACAGAGGGAAATACATCTCAGGATGACATAGAGTTGTCACCACCTCATCCTGCAGATCATCTAGTCCTTTGGGATTGATGACCTTCTAAGCAATTGTGTTAAAGAAATAACCCAGCCTCATGATTGTCTCTCGGACCTTGATCGACAAAATACTTCTAATTGCAATAGGGGGCATCTGTGTCATCAGCACATGACAATTATGAGACTTCATGCCAATTAACTTCAAATCTTCTATCGAAACAAGTTTCTTCATGTTGGCAGAGTAACTAGATGAAACTTTCACACCATACAAGCACTGGCATAGTTCAGTTCTCTCGGCCTTGGACAGAGTGTAACAAGTAGGGGGAAGGTACGTTCGTCCTTTATCGGTCTTTGTCGGTGCTAATACAGGTCTGATGTCCATATCATCCAAGTCAAGCCGTGCATTGACACCATCCTTTGTTTTGTCACGAATGTTCAGTAAGAGACCAATTAAGTTGTCACATACATTCTTCTCTACGTGCATAACGTCGATGCAGTGGTGCACTTCTAGGTGCTCCCAATAAGGTTTGTCCTAAAATATTGATCTCTTCTTCTAGATGTTTTTCGTCCTTGATTTACGTCCCTTTCCAAGCACAACATCTAAATCCTTAACCATATCATAGACCTCTTTTCCACTTAAATGCCTTGGAGCTGAACTATCCTCCTTCTCTCCGTCGAATTGTTTCTTCATCCTACGGTATGGGTGAGCCCTCTGGAGGAACCTACGGTGACGCATGTACACGGTTTTTGCGCGAGTGCTTCAGCCACACACTCTCGGTATCATCTAAGCAGTGAGTACATGCTTTGGCCTCTTTTGTACTCTGGCTCGATAGGTTAGTAAGGGCGGGATAATCATTTATAGTGCAGAACAACAAGGTGCGTACAATGAAGTTCTCTCATTTGTACGCATCCCATACCTGTACCCCTTCGATCCACAGTATTTTTAGATCTTCCATCAATGGTGCTAGGTACACATCAATATCATTTCCAGGTTGCTTTGGCCCTTGGATAAGTATCGACAACAAAATATACTTTCACTTTATACATAACCAAGGAGGAATGTTGTAGATACAGAGAGTCATAGGCCAAGTGCTATGTCGGCTGCTCATGTTACCAAAAGGATTCATTTCATCTGTACTCAATCCAAACCTTATATTTTTCGGTTCTGCACCGAAGTCTGCAAACCTCCTATCGATGTTTCTCCACTGGGTGGAATCAGCAGGGTGTCTTAGCTTTCCATGCTGCTTACGCTCCTCTGAGTGCCAACGCAGCAGTTTTGCCTCCTTTAGATTCACAAAAAACAGCTTCAAATGGGGAATTACAAGAAGATACCACGCCACCTTAGCAAGAAGTCCTTTCTTCACCTCGATTTCCTCGCCGTCATCTGATTGATTCTTACGCTTGTATCGGGATGCGTTGCACACCAGACATACAAGCATGTTTGTGTACTCTTTACGGTAGAGGATACAGTCGTTTGGACATGCATGTATTTTTTCTACTTCTATTCCCAATGGACAAAGAACATCCTTGGCCCTATAGGTGGTTTTGGGCAACTCGTTTCCATCCAGAAGCATGTCCGCTAAGAGACCTAACAGTGCCGTGAAACTCTTCTCGGACCAACCGTTGCTTGCCTTTAATTTCAACAGTTCAAGCACGGATGACAACCTTGTGTATTTCGGCTTGCAGCCCGGGAACAAAGGCTTCTCCGAGTCCTCTATCAAGCCCTCGAATTTACCAAACTCTCTCCCACTATAGTTCACTTCTGCATCGCAAAGCATCTGATCTAGATTGTCATCGTGCAACCTATCTAAATCGAAACCACAATCGATATCATTCGGCAGCATATCGTTGACTTCATCGCCGATGTCGTTATTACTACCTTCCTATATAATCTGCTCTTCACCGTGACTGGTCCAACGTGTATACCCCTTTTTGAAACCCCTTCGAATCAAGTGTGCTTCGATCTGAGCTTGGTTCTTAAATATTTTTAGATTCTCGCAGTCAATGCATGGACAGTATATATATTCCGCCCCTTTATTCAGCATATCCTCCTCGGCAGCTCTTGTAAAGGCAGACAAGCCATTAATGTACTCTTCACTCACACGGTTCTTAGCATACATCCAGCTTCGGTCCATCACATAGTATGTATTGAAAACCCTGGAAATAAATAAAAGGTGGCTTTTCTCATTTTTAAATTTTTGCGGATTTTATTAACTTACATGTGGGCCCTACTTGTCAGTGACTCGTCTTTTTATTTCATGATTTATTTTAGAAAATCTATGGCGGTCGCACATGTCGTAGACTCATTAGTTTATTAACTAAATGATTAAAAGCAGTAGGATTTGAAGCTCAAATTGGGCTAAGGGGCTTCACTAGCGATTTTGGCACAAACGCCTGAAACTACTCAAATTAAAGGATGTTTAGGCTCCAGTAGCTCACCTCGATCACGAGGAATGTGTCAATGAAGTCGGGGAGGTCCAAGGTGGCTGGTCATCGGTGAACAGAGGCAATGGCGGCAAGCTCCTCGGTCATAGGTCTTCTCGGTGTAAATAAATTGAAACGAAACACATGCACAGCTTCAGAGGAACTTATAGGTGGGGAAATCGACTTTGGTGGGGTCGAGGACTCACTGGAGAAGACTTGGCATCGATGGCGACGGCGATGACAAAGAGGTCCATGGTGACAGTTCGGTGTGGGCGACAATAGCTGAAATGGACCACACGAGCAGGCTCAGTCAGGTGAGGCGATACTAAAAAAGGCACGGAGTGGCGATGGACTCACCGTAGCACCAGAGATGGAGAAGAAGACACAGTCTATGAAGAAGACTTACTGTATTGCACCGGATGATTTGTAAGAGCGCATAATGGCGCACCATCTGTGATGAGTTAATTATCACACATGGTTTTCAACAAAAAACCGTCTGTGATATGTAGTAATATCAAAGACGGTTATTGTTAAGAACCATTTGTGAAGTATCACAGACAGTTGTTTGTTGAAAACCGTCTAAGTTATGTAGAATTATCACAAACGGTTATTGTTAAGAACCGTCTGTGATACTTCACAGACGGTTTTCATTATGAACCGTCTGTGATATTACCTCTTCACAGACGGTTTTTAGCGCTGCCAGTAACACAGATGGTCTCTAAACCAAAACCATCTGTGATTGCATATAATACAGATGGTTTTGGTCAACCGTTTGTGATGGGGCGTCTAGTATGAGCCTTTCTGTAGTAGTGGATGTCTATTCGAAGGAACCAACAACCAAGAATAAATCATAAATAATAAAATAATTTCAATAGCAACACAATTCAAATATTTTTCAATATTAAGCAAGAGCATGATTTTATATGAATTCTCAAAAAAGAATCATCCAATTTGGAGTTATTATGCAAAAGTCATTATCATTTGAATTTTGCTTAGTTTGAAAAATCCTGAAAATCAGAAAGTGATGACGTCGATGTCATATTTCTCTAAAATTACACTTTCCAACAGAGAATGTGTATTTCTATTGAACTGAAAGTGGATTTTGTTTCCATTTTTATATTTTTTCTGAAAATCAAATACTTACATGTGGGCCCTACATGTCAGTCTCTCGGGTTTTTAGCTCATGTTTTTTTATTTAAGAAAACAGTGATGGTCCCACATGTCATATACTCATCAGTATTTAACTAAGTGATTAACCTTAACTTCATTTTATCCCAAGTTAACCCTCTGATAGGTGGGGTCCACTTGTTTTTCTCTTGGGGTTTTAACATGTTTTATTAATGAAAACAATGAGTGGGTCATGCATGTTAGTGACTCATTTACTAAAACACATTTAAATTAGCTTTTTGATTAGTTTTTGGGTGGTCCCACATGTCTTCCGCTAAATATACTTAACTACTGCGATTAGTGTTAAACTAATCCTAATCGCAAGTGGGGCTCACTGTCAGAGAGAGAAAGAGAGAAGGAGAGCAAAGCATAGAGTGCCGCACTGGCTCGGCGAGCTCGCGGACGGCGAATGGTGCAGCTGCTTGGCTCAAGGAGGGGGCAAAATGGGGTCCTGGCTTGATGGTGATCCTACCGGGTGGCGGTGGCAAGGTAACGGATGGTTGGAGCATCACCAGCGGTAACTTCCAGAGGAAGCGAGAAACAGGGCCGTGATGGTTTTGGCGAACGGGACAGAAGCAAAGCAAAAGACGGTGTGCATATGCTCTAGAGAGCTATTGCGAAGCTACTGATGGCGGCATAGAGACCAATGGTCACCGGAGCGGCGGCGATAATGCTTCCCACAGCGGCACCATGGGACGGCCATGGCGAACTCCATGCTACGCATGCTAAACATCCATTCTAACCAGCGCATTTGCTCTAGGGGACTACTAGAAGCTCACCATTGGGGTTAACGTTGTCGGAGGATGGGTAGAGAGGTTGGAGCAGGAATGGGCAGTGGCGACGACGACATCTCGGTGATGGCACTCTACGGCAATGGAGAGGCTACAAGGTGGTGCGTGTTAGCTTGCATGCGCACTAAGGATGTATAATGCGAAAGGAATCGACCAGTGACCCATCGAGGTGGCAGCAAACAGTGAAAGTGGCTACGGTGGCTAGAATTGGGGAAGAAATGTCGGACCCGGGAACGAAAGATCCCGAACCCTCTGTGTTCATACACCAGTCCAGGATTTCCGGTGTACACAGTTACAAAAATGATAACATAACCAAATCTCGCATTTCATTAATAGTAAATCAGAGTTCGATACAATTGGGCATGAAGCCAAATAAAGAAGTAAATAACACAATGAAATAAGAAGATAGTAGTAGGCGAGCGATCCGCCACGAGCAATAAATGCAGGGGCGTAACCTAAGCGTCGGTGTCCTCACCGTCCCGATAGTAGTCTTCTCTGAAATTTTGTTGCATAAAGCAAGCATGAGCACACCTACCGTGCTCGCAAGTTACACCAATATGGAATTGTAATGCATGCATAAGGTAAACAAAGGACATTGGCGGGGTTATTTTATGTAAAAGCGGCGGTTTAATTTAAATAATCATAATAGATTGCAAGGCCATTTTCATACATTAATTAAAATCATATTTTAAATGACAATGGAATAATGTGGATAACCTCCAAGAAAGGTGATGGATATCCTCCAATCACAATGGCTAATCGCCTAATTTTCCCAGGACTATCCATCACGAAAACATCTGTTGAAACCATTTTAAAACCAAAAACAAGTCTAACTCAAAGTGGCTTTGCTAGCATGTCCATGATCATGACGCTGCTATTGAATAGTTTTCTACTCTGCAAAGTTTATGCAGCTTTACCCACACGAGATATTATACCCTTTGTGTCGGCCAATCCACGCTTCCTAAGGCGTGTGACAAAGCAAATATCACAAAGGTCGTTACAATGATCTACCTCACAATACTCATGCCCGCTAAGGTTTCGCTTCCATTGGACTAACCATCCTCCTGAAGCCCCTCTTGCGCCATGTGGGACTCTTGTCTAACCAACACCCACTCATACAACATGGCACGAATATCTATGAGGTATCCCAAATTATTAAGCCAGTCCTTCCCATACAGGACATGTGGTGATACGTTTTGGCATAGCAAAGGCACGCTCAAAGGCGGTCCTTAATTGACTTGGCGTCTTTCCAATTAAACCACAGGCTTTAATCCTAACCAGATTAAACCCGTGCATAAACTCGCACCCACCTTTCATCCGTTACACCCAAGTCCAAACCATCTTTATTTTATTTAGTAAAACCACCTTTACAACAAATCTATGGTAAGACAATACCATAGGTTCAAGTTAAAACAAGTTTGTAAAGATTTGGCTAAATCCTCCCCAAAATCAAAATCATGGTCTAAGTATTTGCTAAGCATTTCCAAACAATTTATCTATGGGGACAAGGGATGACATTTCAATATTCAATATTGGCCATACAAGGGCAGTTGGAATATCTAATCATTTAAACAACAATTTAAAATACTTGAATAAAAGTATGCATGCACTTAATAATTTGAAAACTGAATTTAAATAACTTTAAAATAGTAGGTGCAAGATGATCAAAGTATAACTTGCCTTCGCTGAAGTCTTGAAATTCTAATTCTTGGAAGAATCAAATTCCCGGAATAAATAAGTAATCTAAGCGTGAAAATCGACAATCAATTGAAACTCAAAATAAATACAAGACGACAGTTTAAACTAACTCCAAATAAAATAATTATATTTTATTTGGCTAGATAATAATTTTATAAGATTTTATAAATTTGAAACACTCAATTTGGAAACAGAAATAAAAGCTATGAACTTTGCAAGTTTAAAATCCTAAATTTGCAATTTAAATAATTTTAACTTAAAACATGACAGTTTAAACTAATTCCAAATAAACAAATTTTTAATTTATTAAGCTAGATAATATTTTTATAAAATTTTAGAAATTTAATTCACTAAATTTGGAGTTGGAATTAGATGATATGAATTTTACAAATTTAAATCTAAATTTGGAATTTAAATGAATTTCTAAATTCTAAAACAGAACTAAAATGAACTCCAAATTGAATAATTATATTTTATTTAGTTAGATAATAATTTTCTAAGAATTTAGCAATTTGAATCATCTAATTTGGAACTAGGATGAATAAGTTATGAATTTTTCAATTTAAATCCTAAATCGCCTTTTTAAACAATTTCCCGAATTATTTTTCTAAAGGATATCTAATTATTGCATAATGCTGACATCAGCGAAGGAATTCGGGATTTAAAAGAAATTAAAAACAATTACGGCGTGCGGGCCCTTATATGAGAACACGCCCACGTGGACTTAGTCCACGGGCCTTGGCGCACGAGGAGGTGGCGTGATGTGGCGCGCCCGCCGATGTGGCGCCACATGGGCGTGAGGTGGCGCCACATGGCGCACACGTGGCCACGCCACGCGAGCGATGGGCGCGCGTTGGGACCGAGGGTCACCGTGGCCGTCTTTGCTCTGATGGCCGGCGAGATGCGCATCGGGACAAGGAGGAGACGGGGAACCTAGGGAGCTCACCCACACGGGAAGGCGCGGACGGGGATGGCCGGCGGCGAGCGAAGAGCGGCGGCGGCGCGGGGTCGACGGTGAAGGGGTGGTTCCCGTGGAGCTCCGGCGACGCGAGGTGGGCACCGGTGCGCGACGTCAAGTCGATGGAGGTGGTGGCGATGGCGAGACCCGGCGTCGGCGGCGGCGACGGAATCAGCTCCACGCCGGGACCGTGGCGAGAAAATCCCAAATTCGGCGAAACACATGGGAGAGAGAGAGGCGAGTGGTGGCGTTGGAGACGGTGAGGCAAGGGCTACCCGGCTGCCTTTATAGGGGCCGGGAGGAGGAGGAGTGGGGATCGTGTGCATGAGCGTGGCGGCGGTGGTTTGGTGGCGTGGGCGAAGTCGGGCGCGAGAAGAGGGGGAGAGGGGGGGCGGCTCGTCGCGTGCGGTTCCGCACGCGCACGAACGCGAAAGATCGAAGCGGTTGGGGGCGCCCGTTCTGCTCGTTGAAGACGTCAATGGCGGCGGAGCGGGCGCGTGTTCTTGCGAGGAAGACAAAGCGGGGAGAAGAAAGAGGCGGGCCTCGGTTTGCATCGGACGGCCGGGACGCGGAGTCGCGTGGAAGCTTCTTGGCCGTCCGATGCACATCAGACGGTCACTAGGGGTGAGCAGCGGGTTGAGTTGGCCGAGTGGGCAGCGTGCGTGTGAGAGTAAGTGGGCGAGCTAGGGTTTCGCCCAAACAACTGCCGAGGGTTTTCTTTTAGTTTTCTAATTTAAATAATCTGGTTAATTCCTTTTAGACTTAGAAAATAGCAAAAGAGCCTAAAAATTCTACAAAACTCTCATAAATCCTTAGAGACATTTTAGACTTAATAAAATTATTCTCAACTTAAACTTGATAATATATTTTGTAATTAAATTATTTTAGCTTTAAAACATTTAGGAAAAAGCTTTTAAAATTTCAGAAAATTCACAAATTCAAATAAGTTTTAAACTTTAACCAAATTTGAAAATTTGGGCTGTTACAAACCTCCCTCCTTAAGGGAATCTCGACCCGAGATTCGGGATTATTGGCGAGAAGGTGGGGATACCCGGCTTTAATGTCTTCTTCCGCTCCCAAGTGGCTTCACTTTCGAGGTGGTGGCTCCTTCGAACTTTGTATGAGCGGATGATCATGTTCCGTGTGACACGCTCTGCGGCGTCGAGAATCTTGATCGGTTGCTCCACATAGGTGAGGTCCTCTTGAAGATCAATGCTTTCGGAAGGTCCGATCTTGAGGCACTCGAAGGCATTTCTTTAGTCATGAAACATGGAAGACATTGTGTCTGACGGACAAAGATCTTTGGTAGCTCAAGTCGATATACAACTTCACCTCTTCTTGCCAAAATTTTGTAAGGTCCCACAAATCTGGGTTCGAGTTTTCCTTTGGTTCGGAACCTTCTTACTCCTCGGAGTGGAGTAACTCGGAGATAGACAAAATCTCCTTGACAAAGGTCAACTCTCGACGATTATCGGCATAACTCTTCATCGGGTTTGAGCTACTTTCGGATGCTCTCTTATTGCCTTAACCTTACTTTCACTTCTTTGATCAACTCGGCCCAAAGAATCGATGCTCTCCTACTTCATCCCATAGAAGCGAGTTACGCATTTCTGCCATACAAAGCCTCAAATGGGGACATTTGAAGACTGGCTTGGTAGCTATTGTTATACGAAAATTCTGCATAGGGCAAATTCTTGTCCCAACTTTTTCCGTAATCCAAGGCGCAGGCTCGAAGCATGTCTTCAAGAATCTGGTTGACTCGTTGGTCTGGCCATCCGTCTGCGGATGATATGCGGTGCTGAAATTGAGTCTGGTTCCCAAAGCTTCATGCGAGACTCTGCCAAAATCTTGGCGTGGCTGTGATCCTCATGGGACCACGATCTTCTTGGGTACTCCATGCGATGCACTATCTTGGCCATATACAATTACGCCAACTTCTTTGCTCGGGTAGGTGGTCTTGGTGGAAGGAAGTGAGCTACTTTAGTTAACCGATCAATTATCACCCAGATGGAATCACATCTGGACCGAGTCCTAGGAAGTCGGTGATGAAATCCATACCAACTTCTTCCCACTTCCACTCGGGGATCGTAGCAGTTGTAACAAACCAACGGGTCTTTGATGTTCTGCCTTGACTCGTGACAAACATCACAACAGACTCTGAACTCGGCAATTTCCGCTTCATCTTGACCCACCATATCTTTCCTTAAGATCTGGTACATCTTAATCTTGCCGGGTGAATGGAATAAAGGCGACTCATGGGCTTCCTTGAGAATCGATGCTTTAAATCCTGCGATCCGAGACGCAGATCACGGTTCCCGAACCACACTTGTTCCTTTCTCATCTTGGTGAATCTGAAGCTTTGCCTCTTCTCATATTCTTCTTGATCTCCTTGATGTCTTCATCTACTAATTGCTTTTCTTTGATCGACTCTGAAGTGTTGGTTGAACTTCCAAAGCATTCACACATCCTTGCTCAACAATCTCCAAGTTCGGATGCTTCAATTCTTCATACAACTCTGGTGATTCTCTGAACCAAGATGGTATTGCAATCGCCTTCTGCTTTCGGGGCATCCGCAACTACATTTGCCTTGCCCGGATGGTAATGGATCTCAAGGTCATAATCCTTTATCAATTCTAGCCATCTTCTCAGCCGGAGATTAAGGTCGGACCGTGAATATGTACTTCAGACTCTTATGATCCGTGAAAACTTCACAATGTTACCAATGAGGTAATGCCGCCAGATCTTTAATGCATGCACAATCATTTGCTAACTCAAGGTCATGAGTTGGATAATTCCCTTCATGTGGCCTCGGTGGCGAGATCGTAAGATCTGACCTTGCCCTCCTGCATCAATCATAGCAACCGAGTCCTTGGAGAGGCGTCATGAAAATCACAAAATCTTTATGAATATCTGGTAGGACCAATACAGTCTTTGAAACTAGTCTCGTCTTGACTCTTGGAAACTCTCCTCATAAGCATCTGTCCATTCAAATTTCTTCTCCTTCTTGAAGTTGAGTCATTGGTCTTGCTAATTTGGAGAAACCTTCAATGAATCTGCGGTAATACCCACCAATCCAAGGAAACTTCTCACCTCTGTGTGATGACTTGGGTTGTTTCCAATCCATTACCGCTTCGACTTTGGTCGGATCTCGGCAACTCCTCCTGCGGACACAATATGTCCAAGGAATGCCACTTGACTTAGCCAAAATTCGCACTTCTTTGAATTTAGCATAAAATTTGGTTCTCCACGAGTTTTCCCAAAATTAATGAGGTGGTTCTCATGTTCTTCTTCATTCTTGAATAGACGAGGATGTCATCGATGAAAACAACCACAAACTTATCAAAGAATTCCATGAACACTTTGTTCATCATATTCATAAAGTGGCGAGGCGTTAGTCAAACCGAAAGACATTCTTCAGAACTTCGTATAGTCCATATCTGGTGGTGAAAATTTGTCTTGGGATATCTTACGTCCGATCTTGATTGATGATAGCGGATCTCAAATCAATCTTCGAGAATACGCTTGCTCCTTTCAATTGATCGAGCAGATCGTCAATCCTAGGTAGCGGTACTTGTTCTTGATTGTCACTTCATTGAGTGACCTATAATCCACACACATCCTCATCTTGTTGTCTTTCTTCTTGACAAACAAGATCTGGTGCCCCAAGGTGATGAACTTGGCGAATATATCCTTTGCTCCGCCACTCTTCAATTTGTTTCTTCATCTCTGCCAATTCATTAGCCGCATTCTATAGGGTCGCCGAGATTGGAGCGGTCCACAGGACTAAGTCAATTAAGAACATTATGTCCTGTCCGGTGGCATCTTAGATAAATCATCGGGAAAGACATCAAGAATTCTTGCACCACGGTATATCTTCAAGCTTTAACTCCTTCAAGCCGGTCGAATGGAACTTCCTCGATGCAGGTATTGGGCTTGAACTCAAGCTGTGACTCCTTCCTCATTGGTGAGAGTAATAGACCTATTGGCACAATCTATCCGTCCTTGATTCTTGGCTAGCTACCCATTCCAAGTATTACATCGGACCTTGAGAATGCAAGACTATCAAGTCGCCATGAAGGAAACTCCTGATATCTCGAGGTAAGATTCGGGCATAGAGCTGGTTCTCATTTACGAGCAGGGAATGGATTATCATAGGATTACTTAATGGAGAAATAGGTAACCCATTTTGCCCACAAACTTATTGGATACAAAAGAATCTAAGCTCGGAATCAAACAGTAATCGTCACGGTATCATATTAACGAAAGCGTACCAAGGGCGACATCTGGTCTTTGCTGAGCTTCCTCTGCGTGGCGTGGTTCACACGTCCCTTCGTGAATCGCCCGCCTTTTGGGGTGCCGCCGGTGGCTGGTACTCTGATGCTAGCTCGCCGGTGCCGCAGTCTTGTCTCTTCGGGCATTTGTTGGCATAATGTCGATCTCGTTACAATGGAAGCATGTCACTCCTGCTGCCGATGAAGTTGGGTTCTTCTGCTTAAACATCCCCGCAGATGCATTGTTGCGAAGCCGGAAGAGTTGGAGCGCCGTGTTTGTCTTGGAGCTCGGGTGTAGAGGATGGAACCTTCCACTCGAGGTGGTGAGGCCGAGCAAAGCGAGGCTTGGGTTGCCCTCGAGTTGAACTTCGGCGCGCCATCCTCCTTGCAGTTCTCCATCTGCAGATGTTTGGCCTCTGGCGAAAAGCTTTATTCACTAACCTGCTTTGGAAGTCGGTGTAGTCATTGGAGACCACCGGGTGAGATCTCATCGTTCAAACCATCCATGAACCTTTCTGCCTTTCTTCATCACTAGCCACATCTGCTTTGGGGCATAGCGAGCAAGCCGGTTGAACTTGTGCAGTATTCACCTTTGTCGTGCGGTTGCCTTGTTTGAGCGCGTGGAACTCTTTCTTCTTTAGGGTCATTATCCTCATGGAATATGTGCATGGCGGAAAGCCCGCACAAACTCCTCCCAAGAGATAGTCTGCGCATCGGCATGGGAGATGTTGTAGTTATCCCACCATTACGATCAAGGGACCGTGAGTGGTGAGAGGCAAGCAGACTCTCTCACGATCGAGACTGCGAGTGATATCCGGCTTCTTCCGATAGCACGGATCGATCATCGGCATCCATCGGTTCTGTCTTCTTTGGAGAAGGTCGGTGGGCGCATGCGCATGAAATCTGCCATGGTCAATCTCTGCGGGTGGAGGTGGTGGTGCGATCCGAGCCGCTTTGTTGCACATTCTGCACTGCTGTTGAGGGATGAGCTAGGAGGTTAATCGATGATTCTGGTTTTCCATCATCGGACGTAATCTGGTCCTTCACCGGTGGCGGTGGTGGTTCTTTGCACGGATCCTCCCGTAATCTGCGTCTTCGTTGCCCGACCTCGGACACCGCCATTCGCTTGATGCAGGTGGTCACCATCTGCTAGAACTCCAAAGATTTAGGAGAGATAGATGATAGGAAGTTCTATAGGGGTAAATTCTAACACCCAAGAACACAAAGAGCACACAAGACAAAGAGCGATTTTTCCAAAAAGTTCCTTTATTAAGTCATTTTATTCAAAGATTATGGCTACCACAAATAAGATAGTAGCTCATAATTAGCAACTAAAGATCGAGCTAACAGGAAGATAACTATAATGGGGTCTTGGGGTATAATCCGGCTCACTAGAGCTAGCCTCGCCGCCTTGTAGCTAGCTAGCTCATGATTACGGTCTTGACTTCTCTTACGCTTCTTGTAGTGCATTACGGCGGTGAGCAAGTCATTCAAGGTGTTTAGTAGGCGTAATCCAAAGCCTTAGCCGATCCACCGGTGTGTCGATTCGGGGAATCTTCGTCTCTAGCGGAGTTGAAAATCTTGTCGAGTCGGGTCGGAATGTGCATCGGGTAGTAATGAAACCCGGTGCCTCAAGGCGATGATTGTAGGTGTAGCGAAGGTGGCGGATGCCTCTCTTGCCGCATCTGCATGCCCTCATCAAAGGTGTCATGGCGGATCGGGCGTCAAAGGCGTGGAAGGCGGTGTCCGTTGCAAGGTTGGAGTAGATGAGCACCTCTACTCTCCACAACTGTTGTTCTTCCACAGTACTTGAATCCTTGGAAAGTTGGCCTCTTCCGTAACCTGTCTTTGCATCATTTCCCAAAGTATTTCAGCCCGAGATCGATAAAGGCTCAGTGGGAAGTAGCATCCGGTCTTTCACCATCTAAAATTTTGAGAAGGAGAGGAGTTAGTAAACATTTTTAAAGAAAAGGTTGAGAAATGACTCGGATAGACTCAAAATAGTTTTAGTTTTTGAAGATAAGTCCTTAAGGCAATTCTAAGGCCACGACCTCGATCGATATGGCTCGATACCACTTTTGTCGGACAGGAACGAAAGATCCCGAACCCTCGTGTTCATACACCACCCGAGATTTCCGGTGTACAGCTTACAAAAATGATAACATAACCAAATCTCGCATTTCATTAATAGTAAATCAGAGTTCGATACAATTGGGCATGAAGCCAAATAAAGAAGTAAATAACACAGCGGAAATAAGAAGATAGTAGTAGGCCAGAACGATCCGCCACAGGCAATCGTCTGGGGGCGTAGCCTAGGCGTCGGTGTCCTCACCGTCCTGATAGTAGTCTTCTCCTGAAATTTTGTTGCATAAAGCAAGCATGAGCACAACTACTAGTGCTGCAAGTTACACCAATATGAAATTGTAATGCATGCATAAGGTAAACAAAGGACATTGGCGGGGTTATTTTATGTAAAGCGGCGCTTTAATTTAAATAATCATAATAGATTGCAAGGCCATTTTCATACATTAATTAAAATCATATTTTAAATGACAAATGGAATAATGTGGATAACCTCCAAGAAAGGTGATGGATATCCTCCAATCACAATGGCTAACCGCCCAATTTTCCCACAGGACTATCCATCCTGAAAACATCTGTTGAAACCATTTTAAAACCAAAAACAAGTCTAACTCAAAGTGGCTTTGCTAGCATGTCCATGATCATGACGCTATTGAATAGTTTTCTACTCTGCGAGTTTATGCAGCTTTACCCACACGAGATATTATACCCTTTGTGTCGGCCAATCCACGCTTCCTAAGGCGTGTGACAAGCAAATATCACAAGGCCGTTACAATGATCTACCTCACAATACTCATGCCCGCTAAGGTTTCGCTTCCATTGGACTAACCATCCTCAGGAAGCCCCTCTTGCGCCATGTGGGACTCTTGTCTAACCAACACCCACTCATACAACATGGCACGAATATCTATGAGGTATCCCAAATTATTAAGCCAGTCCTTCCCATACAGGACATGTGGTGGTACGTTTTGGCATAGCAAAGGCAGCTCAAAGGCGGTCCTTAATTGACTTGGGCGTCTTTCCAATTAAACCCTAGGCTTTAATCCTAACCAGATTAAACTCGTGCATAAACCTGCACCCACCTTTCATCCGTTACACCCAAGTCCAAACCATCTTTATTTTATTTAGTAAAACCACCTTTACAACAAATCTATGGTAAGACAATACCATAGGTTCAAGTTAAAACAAGTTTGTAAAGATTTGGCTAAATCCTCCCCAAAATCAAAATCATGGTCTAAGTATTTGCTAAGCATTTCCAAACAATTTATCTATGGGGACAAGGGATGACATTTCAATATTCAATATTGGCCATACAAGGACAGTTGGAATATCTAATCATTTAAACAGAATTTAAAATACTTGAATAAAAGTATGCATGCACTTAATAATTTGAAAACTGAATTTAAATAACTTTAAAATAGTAGGTGCAAGATGATCAAAGTATAACTTGCTTCGCTGAAGTCTTGAAATTCTAATTCTTGGAAGAATCAAATTCCCGGAATAAATAAGTAATCTAAGCGTTGAAATCGACAATCAATTGAAACTCAAAATAAATACAAGGCGACAGTTTAAACTAACTCCAAATAAAATAATTATATTTTATTTGGCTGAATAATAATTTTATAAGATTTTATAAATTTGAAACACTCAATTTGGAAACAGAAATAAAAGCTATGAACTTTGCAAGTTTAAAATCCTAAATTTGCAATTTAAATAATTTTAACTTAAAACATGACAGTTGAAACTAATTCCAAATAAACAAATTTTAATTTATTAAGCTAGATAATATTTTTATAAAATTTTAGAAATTTAATTCACTAAATTTGGAGTTGGAATTCAGATGATATGAATTTTACAAATTTAAATCTAAATTTGGAATTTAAATGAATTTCTAAATTCTAAAACAGAACTAAAATGAACTCCAAATTGAATAATTATATTTTATTTAGTTAGATAATAATTTTCTAAGAATTTAGCAATTTGAATCATCTAATTTGGAACTAGGATGTATAAGTTATGAATTTTTCAATTTAAATCCTAAATCTGCCTTTTTAAACAATTTCCCGAATTATTTTTCTAAAGGATATCTAATTATTGCGCAATGCTGACATCAGCGAAGGAATTCCGGGATTTAAAAGAAATTAAAAACAATTCTGACGTGCGGGCCCCTTATGTCAGAGACACGGCCCACGTGGACTTAGTCCACGGGCCTTGGCGCACGGGGAGGTGGCGTGATGTGGCGCCCATACGACGTGGCGCCACATGGGCGTGAGGTGGCGCCACATGGGCGCCTGCGTGTACGCCACGCCACGCGGCGATGGCGGCGCCGGCTTGGGACCGAGGGTCACCGGCCGTCTTTGCCTCTGATGGCCGGCGAGATGCGAATCGGGACAAGGAGGAGACGGGGAACCTAGGGAGCTCACCCACACGGGAAGGCGTGGGCGGGATGGCGGCGGCGAAGCGAAGAGCGGCGGCGGCGGGTCGACGGTGAAGGGTGGTTCCGTGGAGCTCGGCGGCGCGAGGGTGGGCACCGGGTGCGCGACGTCAAGTCGATGGAGGTGGTGGCGATGGCGAGACCGGCGTCGGCGGTGGCGGCGGAATCAAGCTCCACGCCGGGGTGGCGAGGAAAATCCCAAATTCGGCGAGCACAGGAGAGAGAGAGGGAGCGAGTGGTGGCGTTGGAGACGGTGAGGCAAGGGCTACCCGGCCGCCTTTTATAGGGGCCGGGAGGAGGAGGAGGAGATCGTGTGCATGAGCGTGGCGGCGGTGGTTTGGGGCGTGGGCGAAGTCGGCGCGAGAAGAGGGAGAGAGGGAGGGGGCGGCTCGTGCGTGCAGTTTCACGCGCCTGAACCTTGAGATCGGGCGGTTGAGGCGCCCGTTCTGCGAGCTCGTTGAAGACGTCAATGGCGGCGGGCGCAGCGTGTTCTTGCGAGGAAGACAAAGCGGGGAGAAGAAAGAGGCGGGCCCTCGGTTTGCATCGGACGGCCTTGGACGCGAGTATGTGGAAGCTTCTTGGCCGTCCGATGCACACCTGACGGTCACTAGGGGTGAGTCAGCGGGTTGAGTTGGTGAGTGTGGGCAGGCGCTGTGTGAGGTATGTGGGCGAGCTAGGGTTTCGCCCAAACACCGCTTGAGGGTTTTCTTTTAGTTTTCTAATTTAAATAATCTGGTTAATTCCTTTTAGACTTAGAAAATAGCAAAAAGAGCCTAAAAATTCTACAAAAACTCTCATAAATCCTTAGAGACATTTTAGACTTAATAAAATTATTCTCAACTTAAACTTGATAATATATTTTGTAATTAAATTATTTTAGCTTTAAAACATTTAGGAAAAAGCTTTTAAAATTTCAGAAAATTCACAAATTCAAATAAGTTTTAAACTTTAACCAAATTTGAAAATTTGGGCTGTTACAAGAAACGTGAGCGCCTGGATTCTCTGCGAGAGGGACACCATTGAGTGAGGGAGTCACATAGCTAGAGTATAGAACATGTTGTGTCAGGACCCAAAAAATACGATTCAGGAAACCTCTGTGTATTCTGAACTAGTCCTAGATCAGTAGCTTGCTCACACAGGAAACAGTGATAAAATACCATCTATTTATTCGATTTAACTAAAAAGATCTCAAAGTAACAAATAATAATAATAACTGGATTTCCGTCAAAATAATAATAATAACTGGACCTTATGGTCAACGTTTACTTAACTTGCCACGCAGGGCTAAAGAAACAAATAAACTCTTGCAGTGAAATGAAACTCTTGAAATGGCCAATCAACATGCCCACAGGCAATCGAGTGGAGAACGCTTTCTAATCCGCAAAACCTTCATAGTCCTCCTTCTAAAAGAACTCCTGAGCAGCTTGATACTCTTCAACTGATCAACAATGGCGCAAAGCCATGAGTACATAAAGCACTCAGCAAATTGTGGGGAAATGTATGCAAATAGTATTCATGCGCGGCCTGACAAAGGTTAGCTGTGGTTCTTTTTGCATAAAGCAGTATTAACGATAAATATAATAAATAGATTGAAATGCGTAATAGAAAAAATAATAAGTAATTAAGCAATTTCTTTGAAACAACTAGTGAACTTCCCATTCACTTCCCAACCAAACCAATGATAAGTGAATCCCCAATTCACCAATCGACACTCGCAAACAAACAAATAAGCCAAATAAATAAATAATAGAGATAAATAAAACTTCAAAAATTAAATAAAAATCTCAGATAAATAGACCTTGAATTTATATGAATTTAGGAATTTGAATGGACTCAATCGGAGTTCGGATGCAAAAGATATGAGCTTTGGAAGATTGACATGAAATGATAGAATCAGAATTTCAGTATTAAATGAATTGTTTCTCTGAAGGAAAAACAATTAATTAGGTCATGCTGACATCATCAATGATTTTCAGATGAAAAGAAATAAAGAAGTTTGACTGACAAGTGGGACCCACTTGGCATTGACTTGATGCACCATGGACTGGGTTTACAGAACATTGAGTTCGAGTGGAATTTTGATCTGCCACTTGGACTGCAACCTAAGCAAATAGGTGAGGTGGAGGGATGAGTTGAAGGTCCCATCAGCAGTGTACTACCCCAAATTTCAATTAGAGGGAATATCAGTCGGGAGAGGAAAATTTATTCAAAGTCGAACGCATCAAAGTTTAGAGATTGAATTAAGTTCCAAATTCATATTTTCTTAGAAGTGTTTGGGCTGTGGGCTCTTGACCCATTGTGCAAAAAAGCCCATTTGTCGGCCGACCTAGTGGGCAAAAGGGGGGCGGGGGCGCCTCCCCATCAACCTTAGCTGCCCCACTCCCTTTGGGCGAACCCTCCTCCTCCCTTTCCTGGCCGCCGCCCTATTTCCTCCCCTCCCTTGTGCACCATTGACATCCCCTCTCCTGGACACCATCACCTCCTCCCCTTTGATGTTGCCCAATCTGCCGGCCAATGTGAAGAAAGGAGGTGGCGCCTTGAAGTTGCCGTCGGCCAAAGAAGAAGAGAAGGGCGAAAGGGGAACAAGGGTCCTCGTGGGATTGATCAGCGATTTATGTAGGTCTTCAAGGGTAACTATTGAGTTCCTCACTGTTTTGGTTGATTTAGATTCATAATTTGCTATGATTAGTGGATCTACGTTCTGCTGCGTTAATTCCAGAATTCTGTCTATTCTTGTGCATCTGTTTTCGTGTAGTTAGATTCTAAATTACAGGATATCATCTCCTACAGTTATGTGGGGTTCGTTCTCAGCTTTCCATAGGTTCAAAGATCACACAAATCGGAGTTGTGGTCTAAAAGTTACATTGATTTTAATGATGCTGTCTAGAAAGTCTGACGAATTTGAGTAGTCGTCTTGTTCATTAATTAAGATCATGTTAAGGGCTGATTCAGGGTATCCACCCAACTCGATTGTCATAGAAATTTTGATAAGATTTCCAGATTGTTAAAAATATTTCATTTTGATTAAGCCAATCAAAAGTTATGAAATTTTCTTTTCTGCTGTTGAATTTTGTTAGACAGATTATAGATTAGACTCTCATCTGAATGTTAGCCTAAGTTGTTGGCCGAATTAGAGGATTCAACCAACTAGTTTATTGTGGAGGATTTCGTTACCTTTCCATAGGATCTAAGATCACTCCTTTTCGAGTTTCAGAGTGAAGGTTACGAGGTTTTTTAGTCTTGCTGTCCAGTATAGCTTTCTACTAGAATATCGATTAACTTGAGTAGAACATATGTATGAACTTTGGCCTTTGGAAAGATGAGTTAGAAGTGTTGCGAGTAGTGTCTCGATATCATGGTGTTCTTATTCAAGTAATTAAATTGTGTAGGAGGAGGGAGTTCGAGTTTAGTGGCATCCTCCTTGCCTCATAACGCTTCGTAGTGCAGAAGGCAAGTACTTTGTTGTTCATATTGTTGTTGATTATTGATTGCTTGTCGTTCCTACTATGATTACATTCTATGATCTATGAGTAGATTTCAGTGATTCTTGTTCATTCTACGCATGTTAATCCATGCTTCATGAGATTATGATTTCCATATTCATATTCATTCATTCAAACATATGTTCATGATTTACCCACGGGAGTGGGAATTAAAGACCCATCATTCCAATGTGGGCAAATTTGGATCCCCGTTATGAAACATTCTTCATACGGGCCTCGGATTCCCGTATTTTAGATAATGCGGGCCTGAGTGAACACCGACGGGTGTATCACTAGCTATACCGGTATGAGCAGAAGAGAAGATCATGCATTTCATTCATTCGTATCATCCTGTCGTTCTACATTCATATTCTATAATGCGATGATTATGTTCTTATTCAGTACTATTCATATGATTCCGTTGTACTTGCTGAGTCGTGGACTCATTCTTGCCTGTGTTTATTTATTTTAGGTGAACACTGTTGACGGCATTCTTGGGAGGGAATAGTCATGGATACTACATTAACTTCACATTATTCACTTTTTAATTATATGAACTTGTCCTTACCTTTCATTCGTTAAATATTGGATTGTAATAAATGAAGTTTGATGGTTGATGATATCCTTCATTATGATATGGTTGATTTAATAACTGCATGTGGTCTTTGAATAGTTTATTGATAGGATTATCTCAATTGACTCAGTATGCTTGGATATTTAGAGTTTGTGATATGTTGTTGAATTCATATTAAATTCTTGTATTCGTTCTATTATATGTTGATCTTTATATGTTATTAGTTAAAAGATTGTTGAAATTATTCCGTATTGTTGTTGTATGTTAGTCTTTTAGGTAGCATCTTGGCTTCCGCATAGCAGGGTGTTACAGTTGGTATCAGAGTAGGCTTTAGGTCCATAGCAATAAAAATAATAAATTGACACACTGTGCACAATAGGTGGGGTTGGGTAATCCATTGCATCCGCATTTCCAGTGGTATGTTTGATTATGTTGAACTGTTGTTGTATTATTTCAGTGCTTCTATTATGTCATTAAGCTAAATGATTAGCTTTATACCCTTGGCATTCATAAATGGCGAGAGGTAGACGCCATGGTCGCGGAGCAGGCTGTGGGCGTGGTCGTGGATGCGGTCCGGCCATATCTTCATCCTCGGCTGAGGAGGTTGCTGCTGAGACCACTAAGGAGGTTGCCTCAGCTACTCACCCGGCCGTAGAAGCTCAGGCCGCGTCAGCCGTTCTTATTCAGAATCTTTAGAGAGAAATCCAGCAACTCCGTCAGCAAGTGCAGGCAACTCCTCCTACTGCAGCTGCACCTGTTGTTGAACCAGTTGCTGCAGTGGTTCCACCTGAGGCTAGGATGAGCCTCCGCGAGTGGATGTCGCTTCGTCTGGACACCTTTGACGGAGCCGGTACTCCGGTTCAGGCTGCTGATTGGCTACGATATATGGAGAGACAGTTCGGTGCGTTGGAGATGATGTCGGTGCAGAAGGCGCGTTTCGTGGCCTTCCAGTTGGAGGGCCAAGCTGATATCTGGCGGGAAGGGGTTCTATCAGCTAGGACCCCCAGTGCAGGGACCAGTCACTTGGGAGTTGTTCGTGGAGCAATTTAGTGTGAGGACCCTCGGGTTATCTCCGTAAGACCGAGACTAAGCATGGTCTTATGGACATAACTCTGGGCCTCAAGTAAATGCATTCCAACTTAACCCCATCTAAGCGAGAGGCTTAACCGAAAGCTATAGCCCCAACGATCATGCGCGCTGCTCCTCTGCGAGCACTACATGATTATCGGTTCTCCAACAAGCTAAGCACTACACTTAGTGAGTTAAATGGGAAGCCACAAACAGCGAGTATGAAATCACATTGGCTCCCAAGATCAGTGACCAATATGCTCATAGTCTCATACAACGTTGATTACATCCATACAACAATCATACATTGATAGTTCAAAAGACATACATCATAATAGTTTAAGTCTACAACTATTACAAGTGGCCGACCGGCCAAATTCAAATAAGAGTATTAAGTAGCAGAGGAAGTAAGTAAATAAACCAAAAGATGAGAAATGGTATGCCCATATCCCATCGGCAACCGACTAGGAGTTAAATAATAGCACGACTCGTCAGCGTCGCCTAAATTGGCGCTAACAAGCTCATCGGGCTCATAACCTTCCTCACCTGAAATTTGCAGCAACCGGATTGAGTACAAAGGTACTCGCAAGTCTTACACAATAAAAATTAGTTATGCTAGAGGTTGTTTCAAAGGATGGCTCATATTGGCTTAGTGTTGCAAAAGAGACGCAACAATTTACAACCTACACATACTAATTTTTCAAGTGTCATTTCGAAATTAGATTTGAAGTAGAAGTAAAGCATGTGAATAAGTATAAATTGAATAACAAATGAATCATACAAATAGCAAAGTGGCTGTCCACGTTGATACAATAAAATGCATGAACATCCCATTCATGTCGAATACCGAGATAAACAATAATTTAAATTCAAAGTCTAACAATAGCAACCATATAACTCAAGTGGTCATCATAACCGTGGACACGGCTATTTGAATAGATTTATACCCTGCAGGGGTGTACTACTTTACCCACACGACTCGACTAGCCCGTAAGCCTCCAGATGCCTCTGAAAATAGCACACTGCCTTAGGTATACCGGCCGGGGAGAATCGAGATACGGTCATTTTCGGCAAGAAAAACCTATTGAGCTAAGTCTCCCATGTGAGATGTTTCCGTACCTAGTACAAATGTCTGATTGCACTTGCTAGGGGGCTCACAAGTTGTACTGGAAATACCGATGTAAGGAAAATGATAAAATTGGTGCTCACCTGCACACTATAGAAAATTACATCGGCTCCTACAGACAACTGCTAACCACAAATTGCCCGTACACCACCATGAGATTTAACATGATAAAACCTCCCCCCTACTTAACCATACAGCGCCCATACACCACGTGTGGTAGTGTGAGTTTTACTTGAATCAAAGATGTTACCAAAATTCAGTCCTTATTGGTCCAGACAAGTCAATCACTTACCCAAACTCGTGCACGAAGGCACCCTCACTAACCAGCACTTGTCCAGACCCCAAAAATCATTTAAAATGATAAAATTTAACTCATAAAGTAGATATGAAGATCTGGGACAAAAAGAATAAGAGTTTGAGTGTTTCCCATAATTGTCGGGTTATTCCCGACAATCAAACTACCGTTTCTAGACTTGCATGACTAAGAAAACCCGAACAATATATTTCAATCATACTATCTTAAGCACGTGGTACTGGAATAATTCAAGGATAACCCCAATGAATAGGAGATAACTAATCTACACATCACAAAAATAGCGACATTATCAAAATAGCATGCAAGCAATTATCATTGCACTAACTTAACAAAACTGGGATCAAATATGATGCAAAAGAAAGTTCAAATGATGCTTGCCTTTCTGGTAGCTTAGTTTCTTTCCCTCAGTAGTGTATAAGTCAATCTCGATATGCTCGGAATCTATACAAGCATAATACTGAATAAACATCGAGAAATACCCAAAAATTCAAAATACTAAAAAATGCATGATTTTTCTACAGTATCTAAGTCATGATTTTAGATGAATTTAGGTGAAATAATTATTTCATTTGGATTTAGTATGTGAGAGTTATAGCAGTTTGAAAATCAGCTTCTAGGAAATTCCAATTTAAATCAATTCGGTTACTGTTCACTCAATTTAATTATTTGGGCAAAATTTGCAGAATAGTAGTGGGACAAAGGTTTATAGGGATAGATAGGGAATACTATTTTAAGACCAAAACAGTCGAGTTTACCTCATTTGGAGTTTTCATGCATTAGTTATGAATTTTCTAAGTTATCAACATTTTCTTTTGTAAAAATAATGGTGTTAATGGATCAATTTCCAAAATAATACTCTCTACTACATAGACATGTTTGAAACCAACTTTAATATAAATTTCATTAAAAATTAAAATTATCAGAAGTGGTTTCATCCATTTTGGAGTTGAGATGAATTAGGTATGCATTTTAGAAGTTAATACCAATTTCCAGTGTGTAAATAAACAGATTTCGAATTTTCTAAATCATTTATTCCTTTTTGCACCAGGCGCTACTCTAGCCGCGGTCGTTGACCAGAGGGCCCAGTGAATAGTGGGTTTTCCATTTTAACTCCGATTTTAAATCCTGAACTGACATGTGGGACCCACCGTTAGTGACACGGTCCAATGGACTCGGTCCACCGACGCACACGCTTTGCGCACTGGGTTTAAGGGCTAGGCCCACCTGTCAGTCTCTCTACCGATCCACTTATCTCTCCCGTTTTCCGTGAGTGGGGCCCACTAGTAAGTGACACATTAGTTCCTTAAGACAGCGCTTAAATACTAATCATCGTCATTTAATGCTTAATCATCATGCTACAGGGCCGGTCCGCGTACGACAATGGTTCTGCCTCCTTGGCTAGCGTCTCGCCGGCGATTCCGGCAATGGCAGCGCCGGCCAAGGGCATGCACAAGTGCACAATGGTATTGCGCTCATAATGAGAGTAGTCTCGACGGCTGAGCTGGCCTGTACCAGTGGCTAGTCGGAGTTGAGCGGCGCTACCATATACGGCAATGATGCAACAGCGAGAGAGAGCTCTGCAGCGGTTCTGATAAGCGGGTGCCTGAGCTTCCTAGGGACTATGTGGGACTACCTGAGGCTTGGGAAGAGGCCGAGGTGGTTGGAGGAGCTCGGAGTTTGGCCGGCGTCGAAGGAGATGACGGCAGCGACACGGCTACACGAGGAGAGTCCGATCTGGTGCACCAGAGAGGAAGTAAATGGTCGGAACATGTTAAGGACCAAATAAGGATGCTAAGAGAGCAAGGAATCGACGAGAGCTTTACCGGATTAAGTGGGAGATGAAGAGTTTGTGCTTCAGCCGAAAAGGGTCCAATCTTCAATCACACGAAAATCTGTCGTGCATTACTCAAATTAGTTGAGGGGAAAGCTTAAGGATGTCCTAAGGCGCAAGCTGACGCACTCAGTTGAGGATAATACCTCTCGGAGACAAGGGTCGACACAGAGAGGGAGGTCTTCGGTGCGCGCTCTAGAGCTTCAAATGGCACCACTGTGGTCCGAGAGTTACAAGCAAGGACAGGAGCTGGGACGAGCAAAAATGGAGACAGGATGGATCATAGGGCAGGGAAGAACCATGCGGAGGAAGCTTACCCGAGAGATGAACACCAACGAGCTTCCCTCTCCTCAGCCGAAAAGAGGAGAAGTGTGGGAAAACTAGGGTTCGGAGGAGTATTATGCTCGGGAGATGACCACAATGAAGGCGGCGTCAATGGAGAATGCCCCGGAGTGGCCAACGACAGCGGTGGATTGACGGCGTGCCCAGCGCCGTTCTGTGCACATCGGAAAGGTTCAGCCGCGTGGCATGGAGCTCCTGCGCGAGGTCAGGGATGAAGCTGACAAGTGGGGCCACCGTGTCAGTGAAACAAAGCGCTGCCAGTCGGAGCCTAGCTTGGTCGCGATTAGCTGGTTTGGGTCAGGACCATTTGATCATAAATGGACAGTTGAGATGAAGTGGGACGTGCGGACCGCTCCGAAGGGTTACGAGATCCGGGCCATTGAATTCCAATCGGACGGTTGAGATGAAGTGGGACGTTCGGACCGCTCCGAAGGGTTACGAGATCTGGGCCATTGAATTCCAATCGGATGGCCCGTGGGCGGTGCAATTAGGGGGTTGGGCTGAGTCAATTTGCCGAGTCTGACTCGGGTCGGACTCGAGCCCGAGGAACAGTACTAGGGCTGAGTCTAATGTTAGACTGAAATTTAAATTAGTTTCTCCACTTTGACCTGGGTGCTAAAAATAGAAATAAATTTTCTAAAAATGTGAAATAAATCACAGGGGTTCCTGGGAAGGTGTAGTATCCACAAAAATTATTAAACCCTAATTTTCAAGACATAATATGTATAATTTAAATTCAAACTTAGTGGAGGTTATTAAATTGTGTTTTAATTTTCTTAGGGTTTAAACCAGTCCCAAAAATTTGGGAAAAATTATATTAATTCATTATAATTGTCCTAGTATTTGAATAAATTATTTTCGGGGATGAACATAAGTTTTTGTTACTAGCTTCTTTTGGGACTTCAATTTGAAGTGTAAGTTTAATCCCTTTTTGAGATTTTCCAAGTGCAATATATAATGCAAATGTTTCAAAACAATGATGCATGCTCATGAGATGCATAGTAATTCTCTTTATTAATTTGGGGATGTGACATTCAGGGCCAAATTTTATCCAGAATCCTTCCTTGAGAGGATGGAACTGTCGCTGATGACATTTGTTCAAGGAAAATTGTTAGTGTCAGAGTACGAGACTGGATTCAACAATCTGGTATGCTTTGTACTAGCAGTGGCTAATGATGACCGGGAGAAAGCCAAGAGGTTCCACAGGGGCCTCAACCAGGTGTATCGCCATGTTCTGGGGGCGACTGGTTTGCGTGACTTCAGCTCCGTGGTCGAGCAGGCTAGAGGAATGGAGCTAGAGAGGGATCTTACATCACAGAGGCAGGCTTCGAGTGGCCCTATCCCTGCCGATGGTTTTGGCGGTGGCCAAAAGCAGAGTTTTGGTGGAGGGGGTGGGTTCTCAGTGACCCATTCCCAAGAGGTTTCAGGGGAGTCAGCACTCTCGTCCTGTTCAGCAGTGGCAGTCTGCTTCGTTGGCACCACGTAATCCACGCCGTTGATGCGCCCTGCTCCAGGTCAGGGTATGATTTCCTTCAGGTGTGGTGAGGGGCACCGTGCTTTAGAATGTTCATTCAAAGGCACTTGTCGTCAGTGTGGCCTAGCAGGCCATAAGATGTCTGTTTGCAAGCAGAACCCTTCCAGTATTATTAAGTGGCAACCAGCTCATGCGACTTCTTCAGCAACTTCGTCTCAAGGCTCAGTTCACATGCTTGCGGCCACTCCAATGCCGCAGCATCCTCTAGCTTGGGCTCCTTCTGCAGTGTTTCCTTCAGCACCTCCTACCGGGTATTATTGGAACCAGGGAGTTTCTGCACCACCTCAGCTCACTACTCCACCGGCAACTCCTACCATTCCTTCACCCAGTGTTGGGGCGTCCTCCACACCGGCGCCACCTGGAGTTTATGCTATGCCTACACCAGATGCAGTGGGCCGTCCTGATGTGGTGACAGGTACTCTACTTGTTGATTCTTTTGAGGCTTTCGTTCTTGTCAATTCAGGAGCTACTTATTCATTCGTATCACTTGAGTTCGCTAGAAGGGGGATTGAGTTTCAATATATTTCCCAGTCTGTGTAGTTAGTTCTTCTGGAGGTCTTATTTCTAGTTCTACTGTCTGTCCTGGCTGTTCGATTACCATCGATGATGAGGATTTCACAGCCAACTTGATGGTGATTCAACAATTCCCTTTTGATGTTATTCTTGGCATGGATTGGCTGTACAGTTATCGTGCTAAGATATGTTGCTATTAGAAGACTGTGACCTTACAAACTCCATCGGGTAAGGAGCTGGTCTTTCAAGGAAGTGCACCTTTGGATTCTTTATGTGTGCTGGCTAGTCTGTTCCCTAGCCGACAAGCCTCACGAATTGCATTGCTTTGGTCTCTTGACACAAAGCCGAATTCTTCCCTGCTCATCAAGGAGATTCCTGTGGTAAGAGAATATCCTGATGTTTTTCCTGTAGAACATCCAGGGATGCCACCAGAACGGAAGGTAGAATTCTGGACTGATCTCATTCTTGGTACCCGTCCAATTTCTTTGTCTCCGTATCGGTTGGCTCGACCCTTTCAGGATGAATTAAAGAAGCAGTTGGATGATTTGTTGTCCAAAGGGATGATTTGGCGTAGTGTGTCGCCATGGAGAGCACCTGTTCTATTTACCAAGAAGAAAGATGGGAGTTTCCGTATGTGCATGGACTATCGTGCTCTCAATCAGGCGACGAGCAAGAATAAATACACTTTGCCTCGTATCGAGGATCTTTTTGATCAAATGAAGGGAGCAAAGGTGTTCTCCAAGATTGACCTTCAGTCGGGGTATAATCAAATCCGTGTTCGGGAGCAACATATTGAGAAGACAGCTTTTTCCATGAGGTATGGTCATTATGAGTACAAGGTTATGTCTTTTGGACTGACTAATGCTCCTGTTGTTTTTATGGAAGCAATGAATAGTATGCTACATTCACATCTTGACGACTTTGTAGTAGTGTTCATTGACGATATTCTGATCTATTCCAAGTCCGAAGAGGATCATGAGCAGCATTTGAGGCTGGTTCTTGAGACATTAAGGAAGAATCAATTCTATGCCAAGATGAAGAAATGTGAATTCAGGATTTCAGAAGTTGGGTTTTAGGGACACATGATTAATCAAGAAGGTATTTCTGTTGATCCTAGCAAGATATCCACAATGGTGGAATGGAAAAGACCAACTAATGTTAAAGAGGTGAGGAGTTTTCTGGGCTTAGCAGGATATTATCGGCGGTTCGTGGAAGGTTTTTCCATCATTGCCAAACCTATGTCTCAGTTAACTCATAAAGATGTTAAATTCCAGTGGTCAGAAGATTGTAAGCGCAGTTTCTGTACCTTAAAGGATAAACTGGTGACCACTCTTGTTCTTACTCTTCTCGAGCCTGGGAAGTGGTTCACCATTTATTCAGATGCTTCTCGAGTGGGTCTTGGTTGTGTGCTCATGTAGGATGGCAAGGTGATTGCCTATGCTTCAAGACAACTGAAGAAACATGAGCAGAATTATCCTACCCATGATTTAGAACTGGCAACAGTGGTTGTTGCTTTGAAGATTTGGCGTCATTACCTATATGGCGAGTCTCGTGACATTTTCACAGATCACAAGAGCCTTAAGTATATTTTCACCTAGAAAGACTTGAACTTGAGGTAGAGAAGGTGGTTAGAATTAATCAAAGATTATGATTTTACTATTCAATACCACCCGGGCAAGGCGAATGTAGTGGCAGATGCTCTCAGTCACAAGGCGACTCCTCCTACTCTCAGCAATCTGATTGCTGATTTTGAGTGTATGGATATTTCTTTCTATTTTGTGGGAACTATTCTGGCTGAGACACACTTATTGCTTTAGTCCGCTATTCCAAAGCGTGTGCGGGAGGCACAAGTGCAAGATCAGATGTTTCAGTGGGTAAGGAAGCGGTTGGATGAGGGCAAGGAAGGAAATTTCAGCATAGATGAATTTGGGGCATTACGGTTCAAGGGCTGCCTTAGTGTGCCACAAAAATCTCAAGTCAAAGATGATATTCTTAAGGAGGCTCATCGGACTCCGTATTCTGTACATCCTAGTGAGACCAAAATGTATCATGATTTGAAAAAGAGTTTATGGCGGAAAAGGATGAGAGTGGATATTGCTCAGTATGTGACATCCTGTGTTGTTTGCTAGCAGGTCATGGCCAAACATAAGCATCCAGCAGGTTTTTGCAGCCTTTAGAGGTGCCAGTATGGCCGTGGGATGATATCTCCATGGATTTTGTGGTTGGTTTACCTCGCACGCAGTGAGGGAAGGATGCTATTTGGGTGATCGTGGATCGTTTCAGCAAGTCCGCGCATTTCATTCCTATTCGTACAACGAATTCGATGAGCGATTTGGCTCCTATCTATGTAAGAGAAATTGTGAGGCTTCATGGTGTGCCTAAGACCATTGTTTCTTACCGTGACACCAAGTTTGTCTCCAAGTTTTGGGAGAGCCTGTAGAGTGCTTTGGGCACGCAGCTTTGTCTTAACACCACATTTCATCCTCAGATGGATGGTCAGTATGAGCGTACCATTCAGACACTTGAGGATATGCTTAGGTCCTGTGTTATGTCTTGGAAAGAAAGTTGGGAGGATCACTTAGCTCTGGCAGAGTTCGCCTATAACGATAGTTACCATGATAGTGTTCGAGCTGCACCATTTGAGGTTCTTTATTGGCGAAGGTGTAGATCCTCGTTGTGCTGGGATGCAGTTGGAGAGCAGGCAGTTTTGGGTCCCGATTGGGTTCAGCAGACTGTAGTCAGAGTAGCAGAGATTAGGAAGAATATGTTAGCTGCTCAGAGTCGACAGAAGAGTTATGTAGATGTGAGGAGGCGAGAGCTGGAATTTGAAGTGGGAGACCAGGTTCTTTTGAGAGTGTCTCCAACCAAAGGCATTGTGAATTTTGGTACTAAAGGGAAGCTTAGCCTGAGGTATGTTGGACATTTCCCGATCATAGCGCAAATCAGGAAGTTGGCTTATCGTTTGGACCTTCCAGAGTCCATACGTGGTGTGCATGATGTATTCCATGTTTCCATGCTGAGGAAGTTTATGAGAGATCCAGAACAGGTGATTCCGCTAGAGCCTTTGGTAATTGAGCAAGACCTTACTTTTGAGTCCCGGCCAGTGCAAATCTTGGAAGAGTCAAAGCGGGTTCTGAGGAACAAGACTTTGAAATATGTCAAGGTTCTTTGGTCTCATCAGTCTAAGAGAGAGGCCACTTGGGAGCTAGAGTCTCGCATGCACGAGCAATTTCCAGACTAGTTTGCTCCCAGTACGTGTTAAATTGTTGTTTCATTTCCGTTGCATGTGTTCCTGTGTTCATTTCAACGGCTAGAATTCGGGGTCGAATTCTGTTAAGGGGGGTAGAATGTAATACCCCGAATTTCAATTAGAAGGAATATTAGTTGGGAGAGGAAAATTTATTCAAAGTCGAACGCATCAATGTTTAGAGATTGAATTAAGTTCCAAATTCAGATTTTCTTAGAAGTGTTTGGACTGTGGGCTCTCGACCCATTGTGCAAAAAGCCCATTTGTGGGCCAACCTAGTGGGCAAAATGGGGGGGGCGGCGCCTCCCCCATCAACCTTAGCCGCCCCACTCTCTTTGGCCAAACCCTCCTCCTCCCTTTCTTGGCCGCTGCCCTATCTCCTCCCCTCCCTTGCGCACCATTGCCATCCCCTCTCCTGGATGCCATCACCTCCTCCCATTTGGTGCTGCCCAATCTGCCAGCCAAGGTGAAGAAAGGAGGTGGCGCCATGAAGTTGCCATCGACCAATGAAGAAGAGAAGGGGGGAAAGGGGAAGAAGGGTCCTCGTAGGATTTATCCACGATTTTTGTAGGTCCTCAAGGGTAACGATTGAGTTCCTCGCTGTTTTGGTTGATTTAGATTCGTAATTTGCTATGATTAGTGGATCTACGTTATGCTGCGTTAATTCTAGAATTCTGTCTATTATTGTGCGTATGTTTTCATGTAGTTAGATTCTGAATTAGAGGATCCCATCTCCTAGAGTTATGTGGGGTTCGTTCTTAGCTTTCCATAGGTTCAAAGATCACACAAATCGGAGTTGTGGTCTAAAAATTACATTGATTTTATTGATGCTGTACAGAAAGTTTGACGAACTTGAGCAGTCGTCTTGTTCATTAATTAAGATCATGTTAAGGGCTGATTCAGGGTTTTCACCCAACTCAATTGTCGTAGAAATTTTGATAAGCTTTCTATATTGTGAAAAATATTGAATTTTTATTAAGCCAATCAAAAGTTATGAATTTTTCTTTACTACTGTTTAATTCTGTTAGACAGATTATAGATTAGACATTCATCTGAATGTTAGCCTAAGTTGTTGGCCGAATTAGAGGATTGAGACAACTAGTATATTGTGGAGGATTTCATTACCTTTCCAGAGGATCTGGGATCACTCCTTTTCAAGTTTCAGAGTGAAAGTTATGAGGTTTTTTAGTCTTGTTGTCCAGTATAGCTTTCTTCTAGAATATCGATTAACTTGAGTAGAACATACGTATGAACTTTGGCCTTTGGAAAGATGAGTTAGAATATCATGGTATTCTTATTCAAGTAATTAAACTGTGTAGGAGGAGGGAGTTCAAGTTTAGTGGCATCCTCCTTGCCTCATAACGCTTCGTAGCGTAGAAGGCAAATACTTTGTTGTTCATATTGTTGTTGATCGTTGATTGCTTGTCGTTCCTACTATGATTACATTCTATGATCTATGAGTAGATTTCAATGATTCTTGTTCTTTCTACGTATGTTAATCCATGCTTCATGATATTATGATTTCCATATTCATATTCATTCATTCAAACAAATGTTTATGATTTACCAACGGGAGTGAGAATTAAAGACTCATCATTCCAATATGGGCATGTAAGACCCACCATTCCAATGTGGGCAAAATTTGGATTTTCGTTATGAAACATTCTTCATACAGGCCTTGGATCCCCGTCTTTTGGATAATGTGGGCCTGAGTGAACACCGACTGGTGTATCACTAGCTATACCGGTATAAGCAGAAGAGAAGATTGTGCATTTCATTCATTCGTATCATCCTGTCGTTCTACATTAATATTCTATAATACGATGATTATGTTCTTATTCAGTACTGTTCATATGATTCTATTGTACTTGCTGAGTCATGGACTCATTTTTGCATGTGTTTATTTATTTTAGGTGAACACTGTTGACGGCATTCTTGGGAGGGAATAGTCACGGATACTACATTAACTTCACATTATTCACTTTTTAATTATATGAACTTGTCCTTACCTTTCATTCATTAAATATTGGATTGTAATAAATGAAGTTTGATGGTTGATGATATCCTTCATTATGATATGGTTGATTTAATAACTGCCTGTGATCTTTGAATAGTTTATTGATAGGATTATCTCAATTGACTCAGTATGCTTAGATATTTAGAGTTTGTGATATGTTGTTGAATTCAGATTAAATTCTTGTATTCGTTCTATTAGATGTTGATCTTTATATGTTATTAGCTGAAAGATTGTTGAAATTATTCCATATTGTTGTTGTATGTTAGTCTTTTAGGTAACATCTTGGCTTTCGCATAGCCAGGGTGTTACAAGCAGAGAGAGGTAAATGAAGGGAAAGCAAAGATGCAACCATGGCCAGCAGTAGAGCTGTGGCAGCGAGAGAGAATGATGGCGAGACAGCCCTGGACAAGTGCAAAAACAGAAACACACGAACGATGCGATCCTTTCGGTAGTAGCGTCATGGCGAGAGGGGCAGTGAGTCGATGGTGATGGCAACTTGGGTGGCGGCGAGGTGCACGGATTGCAGCGGTGATGACGATTGCATGGCGTCCGAGGGAAAACAAAGGTAGCACCGGCTCGGCATCAACGAGAGGATCACAAAGGCGACTCGAAACGATCAAAAGTTGACCAGACCGGCGGCAAAGAAAGGATGAACGGCGATGGGGAAGAACCATGACAGCGGCATCCCGACGGCAAAAAAAACAAATTTAGAGGTGGAGATTGGACGAGGGTGACAAAAGGCACGCTTTGACGCGCGAAGGGAGACTAGGGCTCTCACCGGTGAGGAGATCGATAAAGTAGGCAGTGCGGCCGGATTTGGGGTGAAGTGGCAATGGTGGTTCGGTGCACTTCGGTCGAAGATAACGAGAGCAATTCGAAGAATACGGCGAGGCGCTTCCGAAGATGAAGATGATGTGGCCAGAGGTGGACTGACGGTGGAGCAATCCGACGACAAAGGAGCTTCGGTCGTCCTTGGTGCTTCAGCGATTGCGGCGCAACAAGGAGGAGAAATATGGCGACTACTAGGGCAAATGAGAGAGGAGACACGGGCGAAGAAAATGACTCAAGTTGGAGTCCTTTTATAGCATCGGATGGATGAGTCCAGGAGGGACATAGCTCGGCTGAGCGTGTTGCTCATGGGCACAAGATGAAAAAGGAAACTCCAGGTTGAAGATGATGCTTCCGTGGAAATTAACAGTGGGTCCCACTTGCAATAAAGAAAAGGAAAAGGGAGGGCTAGGCTTTGGTTGGACTGTGCTTGGTAGGAGAGAAAAAAAAGCGAAGTGACCGGTGCTTGACCAAGAAGAAAAGCAAGCAGAGCCAAAGGCGAACGTGGGGAAAAGGAAAGATGGGCCAAAGAATTGGTTATAGGCCAAGGAAAAGGGAATTGACCTGAGACAGATCTGAGATTTTTTTTATAGTTTTTTTCTTTTTAGAAAATAACAGAAAATCCAATTAGCAAATATAAAATAGTAGATGCACTTAGAAAAATTCTAGAAAATATATCCAAGCACAAAGAATCCAAATAAAATATTTTTGATAATAGTTGATGTTGATGTTAATCATATTAAATTGTTTTTGAGCTCTAGAAATTCCAATTAAGCTTTAACTTTAATAGGAAAATTCAAATGGTTATTTTTTCTTTTTAAAACTTCAAAACAGACCAATTTTTTGGGATGTTACATGTTGTACCATGGTCAGGCAAAGCTCAAGCTCACCAGAATGGTGGGAACACACCGATTTAGATCAGGGTGTGCGCCGGAGGTGAAGAAGACTATGGTGCTTTGGCACTACAAGACTCTAGAGGCTACATCAAGCAAAGGAAACGAATGAGTGAAGCACAAGGAGTAATGTGACACACATGTCAAGGGAGGAGGAGCTCACCCCAGGCAATAGCGGTTGGGAGCTCGCTCATCGGCATTAGGGTTGACACACTCCTTCCAGAGAGCAAGGTGCTCGGAGATTGCACGAGATTGAATGAGCGGTCACTACTACAAAAAGGCTAATACTGGACGCCTCATCACAGATGGTTGACCAAAATCGTCTATATTAGGTGCAGTCATAGACGATTCATATTGAAAACTGTCTGTGTTACTGGCTGCGCTAAAAATTGTCTGTGAAGAGGTAATATCACAGACGGTTCACATTGAAAACCGTCTGTGAAGTATCACACACGATTCTAAACACGAACCGTCTGTGATAATTGCAGACTTCACATACAGTTTTTAATTATAACCATCTGTGATAATATCGCTACGGCTCCTCATTGAAGCCCGATGAGTTTCTTCGTCGCCGATGCGTCTCTTCATCGCATCAATGCTGCTTCGGCTCCCCGATGCGTCTCTTCGTCTCACGCTCTGAATTTATTCCTTGTTTTATAAAAAGGATCATCAGCCATCGAAGATGATCATCCCCACATATAACTCTACTACTTCTAAAAAGCGTAAATGGCTACCTCTTACGCTTCCTTGTCACCGCATTGATGGCCTACTGGCCAGTATTATCTGAGCACCTCTCGGTATGCGTTGTTTGGATCTTTGTGGAAGAACACTATTTCAATAGTGTCTTCATTCCTTTGTCTGAGGATTTGTTGGAGCAGGTGACAACCATCTTCCGCCGTCTTGAGATCCTCCTCCGCCGTGTCTTCTGGGTGATCTCCCACTTTCAGCGAGTTTACCGCGTCATCGACGTGGTCCTCCACCACGATGTTGCATGTCTCCAGGAGGCTTGCCGTCACTTGGACTACTTAATCGAGGTGGCGGGCGACCGAGTCGACCAGGCCGAGACCCCTCAAGCAAGGGAAGAGAGCCTATGGGCTCAATTCTTGATTCAACAGCCTAAGGGTCTTCGGGAGACACTCGAACGAGCACGTCAGCGGATGGACGCATTTCAGGCTTCGTTCGATCATGATACGTTCGACGCCGACGCCGCCGCCTACAAAGTTTTGAAGACGGAGATAGCAGCCTACCTCCGCCACTAGAAAAACTTTGTTTATTTATAGGTTTCTACTTTTTTAATCTTTGTAAGAAGCGATTGGCTAGGCTGTTTGGCCATGTGAAAATTCCAAAATGAAAAAAAAAATCAAGTTTGGAGGTGAAGTTACCATATTAATTATATGTTGAATTATTACTATATATATATATGAGACGGTTTAGTGGAACAAATTAATTAATTATATATATCCGATCTGTGATATGTATCATATATAGTTAAAGCAAATTTTCAGCAGTATTTAAATGACAAAATTGACATATAAACATGTAATTTCTTCATGTCATGTAAGTGTACATACATGATAATATGCTCAAAACATAGAACTTGAGAACAACCATATCACAGACGGTTCCATAATAGAACCGTCTGTGATAAGTCTCTTTATTAGTAGGAGCCTAGCCGCTAGGGTTTGCGCCCTCCCTAACTTGTCACTCACCAGCGCACTTACTCTCGTCTGTTCTCCTCCCCAACTCGGTGCCGCCGCCCGACCCTATCGCTGACGCCGCCCTTCTTCTTGTCGCCACCGGTTGTGACACCAGTCTGCATTGCACAAGACACTCGTACGATAGGAGTGTCTTGCACAGTGTCAGGGTCATACCACAACTACGATGACGCCGCCACCCAATCCACTAGGCTTGGCCCCGCATGTCACCTGCGCTGCCACCTGCACCTACTGCCTGCCTGCGTCCATGGCTTGGTTCTCCACCACGGCCCATGCCTGCTCGACCTCCTGCGCTCGGGCCCTGGCCCCCTGGCTTTGCTTTCCCCATCCTCTCTCTATTCTCCTCTCTGTTAGCTTAATGCCTTTTGTTGAGTTTGATTTTTATGCTTGAGCCTTAAGTTGTGTCCTGATGTTTGTGTGATTTATGAAAGGTGAAGGAGATGGATGAGGGTTGTGCTGGTGGTGGGGTCACCGTAGTGGTTGTGCTGTACTGAGGTATCACCCTCCCTTACTCCCTCTCTATCTCTACCCCCTTGCTCTGTGATGAAAATTGCTAGTGCTTTGCGATGGATGCCGATGGCTACTACTGGTATGGTGGGTTTGGACACCCTTGGTCTTGCTGTCTTCCTATTGAACTGCTCAATGATGTTAATAGTCTTATGCTGAAATTGAATTGATAATTAGTTCAGATTAATAGTCCCCTTGCTCTGTGATGTAATGATGTTAAAAGTCTTATGCTGAAATTGAATCGATAATTAGTTCATATTAATAGCCCCCTTGCTTTGTGATGTAAACTGAGGGCTATTGGTGTATATGCATTTTGTGCATCGTGCTTAGTTCATGCTGTGGGTTCAGATTGACAAAAATGAATGGGGAAAAATGGTGGGTTTGGTTAATGCTCTCTGATGGATACTGAGGGTTATTCATGCCAGTTCTTTGTGCTTGGTTGGCTTACATGGGATGTAGTTCAGATAGGGCTTGGTTGTAATTAACTTTTCAGATTTGTAAAGGTTAGGCTAATTTGTAAAGATGAAATTAACATACAAATTATTTATTAATTGGTGTGTATTCTATTCGAAAACAAGACCAAATGAGTCAAAAACAACTACAACACCTCTTAACTTGTCTCTCACCATTCATTTCACCTTTGTCTGTGTAACCGTGTTCATGCTGGTCAAGTTATCTTCCCTTGCATCCTAGGTACGGGTATGTCCTACCATTCTAATCCTGATCTCTTCTCTATAAAGTCTCCAAGTAGTGGCTGCTTGTGCCTTTAAAACCGGCTTCATATATATATATTATATATATTGTTCGTAGTCCCTAGCCACTTTCGGGAGGTTGTGAGCAGGATGAGATATCAGCCACGGGCAACCTCATCGAGCCTGCAAGTTCAAGAAGCATGGCTGCCAGGAGAGCGTGTGGACGTAAAATTACTTGGATGTCGTCGATAGGTAATTGGACATGACATCAAGCAATGGTTGGTTATTGATACATGAAGCCACTTCCCAGTCAAAGTACGCATATGTGTAATTCCATATGTGTAATTAAATATGAATAATTAATTAATTACCAACAGTCTGATTACTCCTCCAAAAATTAATTACGAGTAATTCATTACTACTGTGCTTACCACTATTAAACTAGAAGTTCATTACAACTTAATTACTTATGACTATCTATTTTGCACTAAATTAGTTATGCTTAACAAATTGCTAGTAAATTAATTACGACTGATTAATTACTACTAAATTAATTACGAGTAGTTAATTTGCACTAATTTAATATGCCGGACTAATAAGCACTAAACTAATTATGACTAATTAATTACCACTAAACTAATTACAACTAATTAATTACAACTCTTTTTGAACCACTAACTACTTCATACCGAAAATAACAAAGCCTATGAGAATTACGACTGATTAATCACCACAAAGTATCATGCACTAATAAATTACGGATACCGCAACTACAACTATATTATAAACATTGCAAAACAAGCTGCATTAATTACGACTAGCTGACTAAAACGGATTAACTGTGACTACAGTAATAACGACAAAAGCATTCCACAAATTACCTGCCCCTTCGGGGGAAGCAATCAAAAAAAGCCGAGCGATGAGCGACGAGAAGCAATCAAATAATTACTCTCCAAAAAACTTAAATTATGTTACGTTCTCTGAGTTCTCAGTGATGAGCATGGGAACAAGAAGCGAAATATAATTGAGATGAGCGATTAGCGACTGTGAGAGTTCGGTATTTATAGCCAAGTGAAGGAGGAGCCGCTGTGTTGGTGCCGGCAATTCTGGATGTGTTGTTTAGGCGTAGCACTACAGGCAAGGGGGGACGGCAGTGACGGGGCAACAGATGTGCGGAGTAGGGAGTCCGGCCAGTGAGAAAGGTGGCCACCGCACAGTGGTCATGCGGATTCTCCTCCATCGCACGGCCACCGTGTAGCCTCCTTCTCCACCGCACGGCTACCGTGCGGCATCCTCTCCACTGCACGGCCACCGTGCGTGTAACACCCTGGCTATACGGAAGCCAAGATGCTACCTAGACTTCTAACACGAAACAACAGAATGAATTATTTCCATCAATTTAACAACTACAGACCACTAACTTCAACACACAAGGTTACTATTAAATTAAACAACACAAATTTTAGCAAGCATAAAAACGCTAAATCTCATATCACAATAGTTCATTCAAGAGGAATAATATCAAGAAAATTACCGGTAAATGTAAACCATTAACTAGTGCAAGCAAAACTTAGAGATGATCAATAGAAAACATCATGACCAATTATTACAAGCCATGGCTCACAATTAAAAGGTAGTCACAGAATTATTATCTAATTTGTGAAATAAGTGATAGCGTGTGTGTAACACCCCAACCCAACTAGGGCCTGGAATGCTACTAAATAAACATGATAACCATTTAAACATAAGGCATAGTTCTAAATTTCGGCAGACACTCCTTTGTATAACTAAGTATACCGGAGGTTCCAACAGATGCATATATTATTATCAATATCTCAACATCCAAAGTTCATCAAAGCATTTATAAATAATCTATTCAGCTAAAGCATAAGCAAGCATAATCAAAATTTACCACTCTCATTATTACAAATAATCCAATGCATTCAAGCATAGCCAAAATTAATCCTTAAGCAGTTTGCTTATTATTAAGGTACGACCTAAATGATAATCATCTTTAAAAGAATGTGTGGTAGTAAGTGCATCCAAAGCAATCCTACTCCCTCCCATGCATGCCGTTCTTGCACGTGGTACCTAAAAGCACAACAAAAACAAGAGGTGAGTCCAAAGACTCAGCACATATAATAAATGGCATCAACAGCATACAAGCATGTAACTCATCAACTATAATTCACAAAACCACATATCAATCACTTTACACACACATGCTATGCAATATGCTCAACATGATCTTTTTCCTTCTCTTTCCCTTTTGCATTTATCGGTAATGCAAAGTGCGCATCCGTCGATGCACACCCATGCCTGTACCATCTGGTACAGGGACCATTGCCCATACTCCACGTGTATGGGGACCTAAGCCCATGCTCTTCAAGCATGGGGACCTTTAGCCCGTCATTAACATGACGGGACCTCAAGTTGCTTGGTCATCACATGACCAAGACTTCAATAAGCCAACATGATGCATATGTATGAATTCTCAAAGTAATACAAACATGCATCCGTAACAATATTGCATATGAATAACCTATTCATACTCCAAAATCTCATAACTATAGACAAACAACCATGAATAACACGTAATTCATATCTCTAGCAACCATGAACATTACCAATTGTGCCATCACCACAATCATGAACATACAAGTACTCATAATATATATCAAACATTGCTATTCAACAATATATATTATATCCATCATTATACTTGCCTTAACCGTGAGAGAACGAGGGATGTGCAGAAGGTGCTGCCCTCGATACCAGTCCACCACCTGAATAATAATTATAACGCAGGCTAAGACACAGCAGCGGACCAAAACAAACTATATAACAACAACCACAAACTCGCAAAAGCATCTAACTCGATCCCGTCCCCAAATTCCTAAACGTCGATCTGTCCCCTCGATGGATAGTCAACTTAAAAAATTCATATCTATTGGTACAGGAGTCCAAATAAGATGTTCTTAGACTTTCTGGAAAGGTAATTAAATTCTCCAACTAAGTCTATTTGGTGAGCCTCACTGAATCGGCCAAATAATACCCCTACCAGGCCAGTTAATAAAACATCAATTTCACGTTGGGCTCTCTGGACAGAGCACTAAAACAACCATAACTTTTGCTACGAGTGTCCAAATATTGCGTTCTTTAGCTTTCTAGAAAGGTATGAAAATTACCTACATGTTTTGTATAACAAGATCCTCTAATTTCTTCTTTAACTAATGGCTTAACCCAGTTTTCTACAAACTATCAGAATGCTAATAGATTAGCAGGACAGCGACACTAAAAAAATCATAACTTCTGCTACAGGGGTCCAAATTACATGTTCTAGCACTTCACGGAAAGATGGTGACGTCCTCTGCAATACTCTAAGAGACGTCCAGAACTAACTCCGCATTTAAACACATCAAAACCTCGATCTTCTCTAATCTGTCCTGAACAGCCCTAAATACCGACATCGCTAAATTAACTAATTGCGCAACTAATCAAGGGGGAATTGGGATTACCCTTGAAGAACCCGCTGTCGAACGCGATGAACACCACATGATCCCTCTCCCCTCCCTTCTTCCCCTTCCTTCTTCTTGGCCGACAGCAATGGGAGAGCACCACCAAGAGGGAGGGGAATAGCAATGGAGTGCAAGGGGGGTGTCTACTGTAGCATGACACTGTAGCGGCAGCGGGGTACTGTAGCTCACATGCTACAGTAGTGCTAGGGTTTTCCCCCCTTCTTTGATTGGTGGCCGGCCCCTCATAGGCCGCCTGGGCCAAAACCCGAGGCCTAGGTTGCCGAGGATTTGCATAAAACCCCCCTTTTTTTTCCTTCTACTAAACTCTTTTCTATTTGGTCCTTCTCCCTAATTTTAATTATTCTCTCTCGAATTATATTTGGGGTATTACATTCTACCCCCCTTAAACGGAATTCGACCCCGAATTCTAATCACGCTTAACGCTAAAGAATAATCACAGCTAAAAAAAACTTACTAACATTACCACGTAACTGCTGTGAATAATTCTGGATAATTGCTCGTACATGCGAGACTCCAATTCCCAGATGGCCTCTCTCTCGGTGTGCTGCGACTTCCGCACCTTGACGTAACTGACGTGTTACGTCTTATTACTCGTCCCATCCTTTCAAGAGTCACTCAACGGACATGACTCGAAGGCACGATCTTACTTGTGGGTCAACGGCCCTACCGTAACTTCACACTCCAGATTTCTCCAGTACTCCCTCGACACTAGGTCATACAAAATGATCTCAGGCCCCACGTCAGACTCAAGACGGTCCTAGTGTCGCTATCTCCCAAATCTCCGCAACTTTCGGAAATAACCAATGTACCTTGGGTCAACATTCCCTTTGGTACCAAACCACACAACCTACACATTACACATAAAACTCTTGTTCCTTGTATCAATCGATCTATTCACTTTAACAATGAGCACCTCCTTTAACCAGGGACGCACAACAGAACTCAACTGAAAAAATAAAGGATTCACATTGCAAACACGCATTACCAACTCCCCACCAAAAGAGTTAAATCCAAAACCAAAAGATTAATCATTACACTCTTCCACTTTCCAAGTAGGCAGTTTGTCAATGAACACCACATAAGCCAAAGGCGAAATCACTCGTTTGCCCAAAACAACCATTCCCTTTCGTTGTCTTAACCGAAAAGAATCACGCATACCAAGAAGAACCAACTCAATATGATTGGCATCTGTCATAGAGACAAAGCTCAAATAAAACCAAGAGAATATTTCATTATCCGATAATACAACATTTTCCTCAAACTTTCTTTTAAGAATTCAACTTTCTCTTAAACCATAAGATTCCAAATCATCGCATAGCACACTAATTCTTTTCTTTTAATTTGGAAACCTCAAAGCTATGCTCAGCTAAACACCAAAATCCATACCAATGTAGAAAGACTCTTCCAATCCACAATAACATACTCTGATCAACTTCTTTACCAAAGGAATTACTTTGACAAAATTATTCCCAACACACCTCAATATAGATTTTCTGCCACATTCACATCACCTCAATCTTTTAGGGATAATCGACTTGAAATTTACCACATTCACACTCATTCACTACATCTAAAGGATTCTATCAAAGATCACCATAACTTTTGGAACCAAATCATGGAAAACCAAGATGCTAGCATAAAAATGCAAAGCCCAATTCAACCTCTCACACTCTTACAACGATTTTTTTTATACCTGATAGGTAACCCTCAAATCCGAAGACTAAAAATTTCACACAGCTCAACAATAACCTCAGTTATTAATGTCATCATTCCTCACTAAAATGGGCTGTCAGCCCACTCATGGGCCTTGGGCCACTATGGCCAACTCCCCTCCTCTCGAATATGGGTTGGCGACCCATTCTTCTCCTAAAATTTTGAATTTTCTATTTTATTTCCCTTAATTCTTTCTTAATTTTTATTGCATTCTCAAATGATAGTCGGGGTATTACATTCTATCCCCCTTAAAAAGAATTCGGCCCTGAGTTCTACTCTTAGCATTCTATTTACAAGAACACCAGATCTGAAATCAACCGACTTAATAGATATTCGACATGAACTACTCCGGGTACTGCTCGCGCATGCGAGGTTCCAACTCCCAAGTCGCTTCTCGCTCATCCTGATGCGACCATGGCACCTCGACATACTTCAACGTCTTATTTCGCAGAACTCGCTCTGACTCTTCTGGAATTTGCACCAGTCGGGATTCGAATATTAGATCTTGTTCAATGATCAGAGGTTCTAGCGGAATCACATGTTATGGATCTCTCAAATACTCACTCAACATCGGCACATACCAGATGTTGCATACCTCGCATATATACCCGAGATGGCCCTAGCGATACGCTAACTTCTTAATTCTCGCAACTGTCGAAAGAAATCCAATGTACCTTGGACCTACTTCTCCTTTGGTACCAAAACACACAACATGCACATAACACATAGGACTCTTGTCCCAATTCTCAATCGATCTCTTCATATTAACAAGGAGCACCTCTTTTAACGAGGAACACATAAAAGAACTCGCTTTAAACAAACTCTTTTACAACAGAGACCAATTGAAAAAAAAAGAAGGATTATCATCACCAATACGCATTACCAACCCCCCACCAAATAGTCAAATCCGAAATCGAAGATTCATCGCGAAAACTTTTTCACCTTCCAATTAGGCAGTTTGCAAATAAACACTACATCAGCCAAAGGAGAAACCATTCAAATGACCAAATCATGCACTTCCTTCATTTTTCTCAACCGGAAAGAACCACCATGCCAACATGAAGCCAACGCAAATTGTAAATGACCTCTATCATAAACACACAGTTCAACTAAGAATCAAGAGAGCATCTTATTACCCGAGGAAATATTATTTTTCTCAAACTTTTTCTTTTAGGAATAAACTTTCTCTCGAATCATGGAATTCCAAACCATCACACTAACTCATTTCTCTTAAATTGGCATCCACAACGCTAATTTCAAACCGAAAACATCAACCACATTCATCTAGAGGATCAACAACATTCATACAGAGGAACTCCTCTAGACCACAAAAATACTCTAGTCCACTCCTCTACCAATGGACTTATTTTGACAAAAGATTCCCAACACCCCGATAAAGGTTTTCACCCACAATCACATCACACCTCGATAAAGATAATCAACTTGAAATTATTAGTGCACACTCTCATTTACTGCACCCAAAGGATTCTACCAATGATCATCACACTGTTCGCAATCTACTTTTATTCTACTACTTCTACACATAGTCATTAGCAACCAAGGTTCTAGCATAGAACATCAAACCCAATTTCCATCTCCAAGACTCCTATCAATGTATTTCGGTGTAACTGATACGAAAACTCTCAAATCCGATGATTACGTGTAATATCCCGTTCAAATATAAAACATATAAGTGACTAGTACTAAAATTAAAAATAATTAGAAAAGGAAAATTCAGAATTTTGGAGAAGTTTTAGAACTCGGGCCTTTGGCCCATAGCTCTTTGGGCCCATGTGGGGGGAACTAAACCCTAGCATCCCAAGTACTGTAGCACGGTACTGTAGCACCACCATCACTATAGCACTCCCCTCTCCTCCGGTGCTTCCCCTGCAGTTTGGCCGGCCATAAGGAAGAGGAAGGAGAGGAAAGAAGAGAGGAGGGAGAGGAGGAAGAAGAAGGTGGGCGTGATCTTCGCGAGGACTATAGCATGGTCCAGCGGGGGATTTCGTGGGTAAGATCATGATTCTCAATAGCTAGTTCAGTTCTATAGATGTGTTTTGCTACCGATTAATCATTGTAGTATCCTGCTGTCGTAGATCGATAGTACTGTAGTTCTGTTGATTCATGAGATTGGGTTAGTTCCATGCAGATTCAGTGTTAGGGTCTCCTAGAGATAGATGGGGAATTTCATTAGCTTTCCAGAAAGTATTAAATCATAATTTTTGGATAAAGGATGAATTAGTTACGAATTTTGCAAGATTATGTGCTAATTCAGTCTCAGGATTTGTGCAGCGGTCGTAGTTTTGTACATTAGAGTTTGGAGATGGCTGAATTTGGTCAGATGATATCCATAATATATTTATATAACTTTATGATGATTCCAGGAAGGTAAAGTTCATAAATTTTGGACAGATAGATCAAAAGTTATGAATTTTTGAAGTTATTACTGTAATCTGTCCTTCTGTTGTGGACAGAGGTGAAAGGCTTGGCTATTTTCAACCATTGTTGCATAGTAGGAATATTTATGATAATTTTATTGAGATAACTGGTTTTCTGTAGTTTCTAGAGAGTCACTGGTTTTCTGTAGTTTCCAAAGAGGCTTAGAACAATGAGTTTGGTTGTGCCAAACAAAAGTTATGATTTTCCAAAGTCAGATTTACCGAAGATGACAGAACGGTCTTTGGGATTAAAATCAAAGGATTGCATGTGGTAATTTGATCTTTTGATCACCTGAGAAATTGTAGCTACGCTTGGGTAGGTTCTAGGAAATTTGGATTCATGGCTTTTGGAGTCTTGACTCAAAAGTTATGAATTTTTCCTTAACAGCGGTCTGTTTGGACAGATTTGGGAATTTGAGAGCATAATGATTAATTGTTCGGGTTTCGATTAGGGATGCTTGTTCTTGTTTTGTTCTATTGCAATGCTGTACACTTTTGATTGTTGTACTTAGTATATTGTTTTACGGTTGCCAGGTGGTGGTGAACACCGGGGCTAGAGCTTTTCTGTCGTTGTCTTCCGTCTCACGGTTGAGGCAAGTACTTTGATTGATAGATTAAATGTGAATGCTTGATCATGATTGCGAGTATTTGATACATATTAGCTATGCATGGTTATTGGAATGATATGTGTGTTAATATGGGTGAATGCTCAAAGTATGATTAAGTTCTATTCATGTATGATGTTATTGCTATTTCATGTTAATGATGAATAGAGTAACTGTGCATGTGCGTATTGAGATCATGTTTGAGGCTTGGTCACGTGGTGACCAAGCATATATATTTTTGAGGTCCTCGTCATGTATATGACGGGCTTGAGGTCCCCACACTTGTGGAGTGTGGGCTTGTGGTCCCCATTACTTGCGGAGTACTGTGCTCTTGGTCCCTGTGCTTACGAGCACAGGCATGGGTATGCATCGACGGTTGCATACCTTGCATTACCGTAAAATCTGTAAAGAGTTAAAGAAAAGGTTGCATTGAGCATTGCATAAGCATATGACATGATGTGTGGTAAAGATTTGAGAATGGATGTTGATGTTATAATGGTGTGTTATAATGTCTTATTATTAGTACTTTGCTGAGTCTGTGGACTCACACTTGCTTTGTTTGTCGTTTTTAGGTACCCCTTACAAGAACGACATGCATGGGAGGGAGTAGTCATATGTTCGGACACACACTGCCACGAATCTGTTATAGTTGATTAAATTTTAGATCACGCCTTAATAAATGAGCAAACTGCTTAAAGGATTTGTTATGGTTATGCTTTATGCGTTGGATTATTTGTAATAGTGATGAGTACCATATTTTGGATACCTTTGGTTATGCTCTAGTTGATTAGCATATCTTGAATGCCTATCGATTATGCTGGATGTTGGATTGTTTAATTATGATATTTGTTTTAACTGTTGGAACCTCCGGTATAGTTAGCTATACAAAGAAGGTTCTACCGAAATTTAGAAAAAAAAAGTCTTAGTTTTAATTTGTTATATTGTTAGTTTAGTAGCATTCCAAGCTCATGTTGAACTGGGGTGTTACATTAAGATTCCCGCCATCCAAATATACTCAATCTTTGACATCAACATGCAAATATAACCTCGAACAAACTATCTTTATCAAAATTCTAACTCCCAGAGTGTTACTCACTGAAGCCAAGTCATACCTGACAATAATTCAACAATCTCTACTATTCCAATAACTATCATCTCGATTAGATTTGTTCGAAATTCTACTCTAATTAACTACACCATCATAATTCTCCTACACAGCCTTGCAAAGTATCCGAATCATGACAATCTAATAAATTGTTCAATATTTTCATAGCTTCGATAATTCTAATGTTCCGTCAAAATAAACAAAAGATCTTGGACCGCAAATCACTATAGGCTCTACTAGTTGCAACAATGTAATCAGTTAGCTCCAAGACAAACATTCAATTTAAATCAATTCCTCTCCAAGGATTACTCCAAGAAATCAACTTATCACTTAATGCATCTCAACAAATTGACACCCAAAGTCTCACAAAAATCATTCTCTTGACTACTACCAATCAGTTGTCACTATGCCCTCTATGAGGTTTTGTAAAACAAGTCCATTACTCTTTTCTCAAAAGAAGAGGCAAATAACATTAATGATTTCATCACTTAGAAAAACATTTACTATTCACAGTAAACAAAAGACTAAGAGAAATAGTCAATTAGCAATGAACTCAGAAAACAAAAGATGAGACCACAGATCAGGGCATGGATCCCACAAGAAGTGAATATCAAACTTCAGCTAATAGAAATAAAGCATTGCTTTTAAAACTTGAAGAACTCTTACACGGCCAACCAACAAGGTTAAACCCACTTCAATAAGTTGCAAGCTACAAAACTTGAATACAACCACGAATACCTCTACTACATCCTTCCATTTATCGAAGGAAATAATTTTCTTTGCAAACCAAGTTCAGTTACCACATAAATCATGAACTCCCAAAGGATCATGAATGTAAAACTCCAAATATTTCATTTAATCGATATTACAAAAAGGCGATCAATTTACTTTCTCTCGTGAAGAATCATCACCACTCTTACAAGTCACAATCTATTGCATACAATCTTAACATCAAGAATAATACACTCTTAACAAGAATCGTTATCGTCTACCCTTCCATTATAAAGCCCTCCAAAATCTCGTCAAATAGTTCCATACTACTTTATCACCCCATCCTCAAATTTAGAGTATCCCAAAATCTTACAACCTCACTACAACAACCGCTTTATTTTAGAGGAGATACACTATGCAATTTATAAGGCATAAGCCACCTATTAAATCACATCAATTCAACTCTTAGTGATGCTCAACACCAAAACGTAACACACATCAATTGCTCTCCAACCATCGTTGTTATCAATTGGCTTCATTATGAAGTCTAGTTGTTACCTACCTTTCTTTGCGAATCACATGAATATTTATAAACACTTATTCAATTGTCCCTCCTTATGCTTAGATTTCGGTAAAATCACACTAAAACTTCAAGAATCGAAATCTTTCATCGATCAAAAATCTCAACAACACTACAACTAAATTCATCACGTCAGTCTATAAAGAAGAACTATCCAAAACTCCTCCCATAAGTTCTAAATCCATCGGTATTCAATCCCTTCAACCTTTTGTGCACAATTCCAACAATTAACCATACTAAGGTATATGTAAAGCTAGCAACCATACATGATCATCAAGGACATGGGTTAAGACTAATCATGCACCACGCTACGGATCCGACTTGATAACTCATACCTTAACAATGAACTTCTTTGTTTGCCATCTCTCACTTAAACATAACAAGACATCACAAAAGGATTTTAACTCTTGTCAGAAAAAGAGGCATTCAACTTCAACACCCGAAATAATCCAAAAGAAATACATAAAGCCAAAGCTTCCACATGTTAAAGAACTTGCAACAGAAAACGTTCAGTATCCAGAATACCAAGCAAATAAATGAGTCATATTTTCCAATAAGAAGGGCAGAACTCCCATGAAAAGATCAATCTTGCTGTTAACTGACGATCACACAAAGCAACATTAGATCAGCAGTCAGGAGAACAAGTAATCGCTTTATGGACCAAGGAAGACCAATGAAAACTTCACCAGCTGTATTGTAAACACTAATTCAAGAAAAATTCATCAACCGCAACTATAACCAAAATTTGGCCAACATTCAAGCTCAAGGAAGAGAACAACTTTTCTAAAGGAACTAATCTCAACACCTATAACTATGGTAATAGAGGTAGCTACTTCCCTATTCCCATACCACGAACGGTGGTGTAGCCTGGCAAAGCCCAGGGCCACAACCATAACCTCAACCTCTCAACATCAACTATCATCACACATAACCAATATAATCAATTATGGGTATAAGATCATCTCATAACAATCATATAATAAATTCATAGATATGGAAGATCATATCATATCATAGATTAACAATGCAACATAACGGAAACATAAATGCATTGCTTGACCCATCCCATCCTACTGTGGATAAGTGTGTCAAGTTTTAGGTTAATTAACCATTAACAAATTTTAACAAATTAAGTTACCTAAGCTGTTAACCTATTCACCACAGACCTAAAGTCCACTCTGATACCTACTGTAACACCCTGGCTATACGGAAGCCAAGATACTACCTAGACTTCTAACACAAAACAACAGAATAAATAATTTCCATCAATTTAACAACTACAAACCACTAACTTCAACACACAAGGTTACTATTAAATTAAACAACACAAATTTCAGCAAGCATAAAAACGCTAAATCTCATATCACAATAATTCATTCAAGAGGAATAATATCAAGAAAATAACCGATAAATGTAAACCATTAACTAGTGCAAACAGAACTTAGAGATGATCAATAGAAAACATCATGACCAATTATTACAAGCCATGGTTCACAATTAAAAGGTAGTCATAGAATTATTATCTAATTTGTGAAATAAGTGATAGCGTGTGTTTGTCCATGTGACTACTCCCTCCCAAAGCATGTCATCTTCAAAGTTTTCCTAAAAACCAAAAATTGCAAGAGTGAGTCCACGACTCAGCAAATACAATTGAACAGTATGGAAAACATTGAATCAAAGACATATCATTCACAATATTTAGAATTCGTAAGAACTAATATGCACTTTATGCAGGTATGAAAATACATTCACTTCTCTTCTACTTATACCGGTATAGCCAGTGAACACCTGTCAGTGTTCACTCAAGCCCGCATTATCAAAATATGGGGATCCAAGGCCTGTACGAAGAATCTTTCATACGGGGACTTATTTGCCCATATTGGAATGATGGGACTTTCATTACCCACTCCCGTGGGTGAGGCATGAATGAATGTAATGAAATGAATAACATAATTGCCTTCTCCCATAGAAACGAATGGATATCAACAATGAACATAATCATGTAAGAACGGAAATACTCATCATCCATAGTATTCAAGCATGACATACCCATTCAAATGATTTGAACCACACAAACATACAAGTTAATTCAATATGTACTTGCCTTTTGAGTTGCGATGCGTTAGGAGGCAAGGAATGTTCCACTAACCCCGAAGCCACTCCCCCTACAACAATTAAGTTACTCAAAATAAGATCGACATGGTAAAATGACTCTATTCGCAACGCTCTCAAACGCCTTCTCAAAACCCAAGGTTTAATCATTTGATCTACTCAAATCAGAAGACAAACTAACAGGAAACTACAGCTGGACAATGGCCATAGAAAATACATAACTTTCGCTCTGTAAATCATAAAAATACATTCTCAGATTCTCTAAAAATATAACAAAATTATCTATAATAACGTAGTTGAAGAGATTCTCTAATTCTGCCATTATCTGAATCTAGCATACAATTGAAAACATAACGTCAGAATCTGACAAACAAAATGGACAGCAGTACAAGAAAATCTATATCATTTAATTGGCTGAATCAAAATTTATGATCTTTAACAATTTGGAAAGCTAAGAGAATTTTATACGAAAGTAGTGTTGGGAGACCTCCTTGAATTGACCATTAACAAAACCTTATTTATTAAATAAAACGACTGTTGTAATTCGTTAGGGTTTTTGGACAGCAGCAAAGAACCTAACGTATCTCCCAAACTAAAACTCCGAATTAAGTGATCTTAGAACCTATAGAAACCTGAAGATAATCCCCACAATTCTTTAGGAGACCCTATCCTCCAATTCTGCCTTGAACTAGATGAAAACTGACGAACAAACCGGGTACAGATTGCTGATTCCAATCACAGCAGTTCAACGATTCACTAATCGACAGCAATTAAGAAACTAAATGATCCAAAGAGCGAGGAGATTAAGAATTTACCCAAGAAGACATGGATCACTACTACAGAAAAGGCAATCACAGACGGTTCAAAATCGTCATCACAGACGGTTTTTTGAACCGTCTGAGTTTATGGGTCAGTGATACTACGAGGTCATCACAGACAGTTTTTGAACCGTCTATGAAAAAGCTATCACAGACGGTTCTAAATAATAATCTATGCAGTGATAGTCTATTTCACGAGCGGTTACGAACAAGAACCGCTCGTGATAATTGTTTATCACAAACGGTTCTTGTTCAGAACCGTCTGTGAAAATAGACTATCACAGACGGTTCTTGTTTAGAACCGTCTGTGACAGTATTTTCTATTGCAAAATTTTTTTCGAATTCTGAAACTTCGGAGGCCGTTTTGAGACCCTAAACGACCTTTTTTGGGGTTTTCACTTTTTTGGGACCTCACGAAGAGAATCTAACATTGACTTATGGATTTTTGGATTGAACTTTTTGTTAGCTTTCCAACGAGCCAAAGAACGCCGCAATCTGAGTTCGTATGCAAAAGTTATGGCTGTTTTACCGAACAGTGCGCGAAAATGAGTCCGGGACGAAGAGGCGGACGATGGCCTGGTACTCGGAGTCAGGGATGCCAAGGTGCTCGCTGTCGATGTCCGTAATCTTATATTGATCTATTCATTCACAAGAAAACCACGGTCACAATTGAGAGCCACCAAAAGCAACAAGGCAGGGGGAGGCGACAAGTGATTGATCACTTACTGGCATGTTGGATATCAACCACGAAGAAAGGGGAGGGGATCAGATGGGGGATATCACCGGCAATGTAGGAGAGGCGGTGGCAGCATCACCGCGGCATCACAACCGGAGGCGGAGGAGCTCACGACGGTAGTCGGCGGTAGTCGGAGCTCGGCGTGGGGAGGGCAAATGGAGAGACTAGTGGAAGACAAGGCAGGGGTGGCTATAATATATAAGGACAGTTCCAAAACTTTTCATCTCCCGCACACGCATCCAAAAATTTCCGCCATCCCGCACTGCGAATCACAGACGGTTTCAAACAAAAACCATCTGTGTTGACCATAATATCACAGACGGTTCTTAATAAGAACCGTTTGTGAAGTATCACAGACGGTTCTTAACAAAAACCGTCTGTGATAAACGGTTCTTGTTCAGAACCGTCTGTGATACTTCACAGATGGTTTTCAACATGAACCGTCTGTGATATTACTTCTTCACGAGCGGTTTTAGCGCGACGAATACAAAGCGGTCGCTAAACCAAAACCGCTCAGGATTAGTATTATCTGAGCATAGTTTTGGTCAACCGTCTGTAATGAGGCGTCCAGTATTAGCCTTTTTGTAGTAGTGGATGAACTCGCAAGGAGACCCCCCACGAAGAACTCCTTCTTCCACTTCCTTCTCCTCCCTTCTTCCCTCTCCTTCCTCTTCCTTATGGCCGACAGTAGCAGCAGGGAGGATGGCGTCGGGGAGAGGAGGAGCAGCAGGTGCGGTTTCTTCTCCACCGCATGACCACCGTACGGTTTCTCCGCATGTCCGCGCTAGGAACTCGTCCACATGGTCACTGTGCGGCACAGCGCTATTTTTGCAAATAACGAACGACGACGGCTAAAATTGCACATACACAGCGAAAACCCGCCAATACAGCCAAAACCTCATGCATTCAAGTGGCTCTTTGCGGATACGATACACTGAGGTGAAAAGGATGCACCAATTATTTCAAGGTTGTACATGTAATATATTAAATACAAAACTACAACATTCATGCTGAAGGCTGCAATTTACTCCTGGCACAAACCTACACACCATGTACATTGGAAGTTTCTATTTACTCCTAGTACATACGTACATTGTGCCCACCAAAGGATTAAAAAATAACCGTTCATGTTGAAAGATGTAATTTAGTCTTAATACAAACCTACATCATACATGTTGAAAGCTATTATTTACTCAAAGTACAAACCTACTATAACAACCCAATTTTTGATGTTTTTAAAAGCGTTTGTGTAGTTTAGCCTCTGGAAAATTCTCACCATTTTTTGATGAATTAATAAAGCTTAATTGGAATTTTCTAAGATCAAAATGATTTAATATGATTAATTTGAATATCAATTAATTCCAAAATTATTTTATTTTAGTCCTTTCTGCTTGGAAATATTTTCAGATTTTTCTAGGAATTTTCCAAGTTCATTTGCTATTTTTCATTGGCTTTTCCCTTTTCTGTATTTTCTAAAATCAAAATACATCCGAGAAGCCTTCTAGGCCGCTTTCTTTCCCGTGGACCACCACTCTGTCTTTCCTCGGTCCAGCCCACCTCCTTCATCTCTCTCGCACATGCATGGACCAACCTGCGTTCGCGCTGTTGTGCTAGCATGCAATGTGTGTCCACGCACACTGCTGCCCCTGATGGGTGCGCTCGCTTCACTATTCTTCATCTCTGCGCCACACCTGACTCTGAGTTTGACACCGCCCCATTTTCCTTGACATGCGCGCCAACCCTAGCCGCCCCTTGGATTTAAAAGCTGCGGTCCTCGACGTCTGCACCCCACCGTGCCCGTCAGCCACTAGAAACCCTGGCCATAGTCGCCTCGGAGCCTGGCTTTGCATCGTCCTTGCTGCCATCTCCTTGAAGCTCTCCATCACCGCCTTCCACCGCTGTCAATGAGTCTCCAACCATCCCGCTGCCACCGTTGGGACTGCACCTCTCTTCTCTACCCCGCCATCCACTCCATGTCGCCTGAAGCCCAACAGAGAATTGTTGTGCCGCGACCCAATCCACGTTGTCGCCTTTCCCACACCGCCGATCGCCTCCGATGACCATTGGGCCTTACACACCACCCGGTCACATCACCTCGACGCCAGGATCTAACAGATGTGATTACTAAAGCTCGAGGATGCCAAAGGTGTCCTCCGTTCGTTGCCAACCGTCGCCGTTGGCCATCATCAACCCGTCGTGACCATCGATCTCACTGACGTGTTGTCGACATCATCGTCGACGTGGCACCCATGTGGCCTCCATGCTAGCACCACACGTGCATCATGCAAGCGCTGCTGCCACTCTAGCTGCCACGCAACCCTAACCCTAGATCTAAACCCTAGGTGAACCTAGTCTACCATTAACCTAGCCTATGACATGTGGAGACCCATGTCAGTGCACTATGTCGTAGACCCGTGAACCCGTGGACTCGATATATACACCATGGGTCCCACCTGTCAGTCCCTAATCTGATTTTTTGGTAATTAACTTAATTTTTGAAAATTCTTTTCCCGTGGGCCCTACCGATTAGATTCTCTCTCCCTTTTTAGTTTTCCCGAATTTCTCAGCTGACCAACTTCCAAGAGCTCATTCTCCTTCATACGATGTCCGATTGAGCCCATTTAAGTCTCTCATTTATAACTCTGTTTTGTATTTATTTGCCTTTTCTCTCTCTTTGAGAGTAGAAGTTGATACTTCGGGATCTTTCGAAAGAGTGGAGCTAGTTCAAGACTAGTATCAAGACTTGTTCCAAGGTAAGTTATGCTTTGATTATATTGCACCCAGTTTTACAAAATTACTTTGATTCAAATTATTGCATGCTAATTCAAATATCAAATGCTTTACTACTTTGGATTAGCTATGCAACCTATTTGATTATGCCACTTAGTTAATTGTATTGCCATGATCATTTGTCACCCTAGCTTGGTTAAATTCTACTTGGTACTATCACAGCACCAACTTGGGTTGGTTAGACACAATTTGTATGCTTAGCCATGCAACAAGTCGTTGATATCATTTTAATGCCAAATTTATACCTGACTAGTTGATTATGGGATATCTTTGTGATAATTGGTCTGACATGTGTTGTCACTCAGTGGAAGCATGTGTTGCACTTTAATCAACTGGGTAGGAAAATGTTTAGATTAGGGCGAGGAGAAGAACTAAGTGAATTGGTGGCTCTATGATTGGGATCTTTATGAATAGGTGTAGTAAATTGGTAGTCTCGCCCTAATCAAATTACAGTCTTAACTTTGTGTAGCATTGAACTAGCTATACAGTACGACCACATGCCTAGAATGGGACATGCCTAGCTCAATAAGTTATGGAGTCTCAACATTGGCTGCCTCAGGATGTAGGTTAGCTTAGAGAATGGGTGGAGAAGTAGAATCATTTGTTGAGCCACATTTATGGACGGTTCATCGTTTCATATCCAACAGTGCACTCTGGGCCAACGTCTGTGTGACACTAGGCTATCGGATTAAAGCTCACTGGGAATGTCGATTGTTGAGATGAAATTTTCGAATGACTTTGTTGTGTTCTTCTCCGTACAAGTTGATTGTAGCTTGTAGGTAAAGTGTACAACCTCTGCAGAGTATTAATAATCTATTCGAATAGACACGTCCGCGGTCATGGACATGCTTGGGGATTTCACACGAGGGGTAGACTTTCATAAAACAAATTGGGAGGATGACTATGTGAAAGAATTGATTAGACTAAGTGAGCTTTGTGGAAATAAGTGTTCACTTACTATTGTTATTTGTTTTCAATTACGCTTTCAAATTATTATTCATATTCCGTTGCAAGTGTTGCTTTTGCAAAATAACCACAGAAGCCATATCCTTTGGAATAAACCATCATCTAGAGTTGCATTATGTGGTACAACTTGCTGAGTACTAGATGTGCTCATTCTTGCTATAATCATCATTCAGTTGAAGTGGGGAGGACTGCGCCTACTTTTGAGGAGGAGATCTGTGAGGAGGTTGATTGCTAGGCCTTGTTCCTAGTTAGTTGCCTTTAGCAAATTGATGGGTTTCTGCTGGAGGTGCTTTCGTTCTGCTGTTGTTTTTTATTTAGCGTCAAGCCCTGCATGACTCAATAATTGTAAACTCGACCATAAGGTCACAACTATTATTTGCTATTCAAATTAGTTTGTTTATTCTTATATTCGTTGTGTATGGAATGATATTCATCTATATTAACATTGTGTGCACTAGTGTGATCCTAGACTAGTGCAGTAAACACAGAGGGTCCATATTTGCATATTTGGGTCCCGACACCTACACTCGAATGTCATGGTTTACTCTGACAACAAACCTACATTGTGCATGGTGAAAGTTGTTATACAATCCTACTACAAACCTACATAGTTCATATTGAAATATGTTATTTACTACTAGTACAAACTTTCACTGTGCATATTGAAAGATGTTATTTACTCCTAGTAGAAATCTATATCGTGTCGCGTATTGAAAGTTGTTCTTTACTCCTTACTAGAAACATATGCAATATGTGTTGAAAGTTGTTGCCACATTAAGTCCAAGATTGTGGTTATGAGTGGATCACATATGGCAACTCCTCTCGCAATTGGGGGGGGGGGGGTCTATGGGGCCCAAGCTATCACTAGGACCATATATGTGGGGAATGCGTAGACCCGGGTCCTCAACTCCTACACCTGGGAGTTGGGTCATGCCTTTCCGAGCTGGTCCAAGGCCCAGCCGGTACAACACGGCCCTAAGCAAAGACGGCATGCCACGTCTTGAGCCGGGCAAGAAGGCACGAAGCGGCAGGCTAGGTGGGCAGTCTGAGGCCGTCGGGTGGCATGGCATGGCACGAGAAGTGGGGCTGGCCCACGCGCGAATGCGGCACGCCAAACCCTTGCCCATGACGCTGTGCCACCCCTGCCTGCTCGTGGCGCGCTCATGTGGCACCCCCGCCTACGCACATCTCCACAGAGGGGGAGGGAGAGGAGCCAAGAGCGTACACTGTGTACCAGATGTGGAGCAATAGAGGAGGAGGGGTCGGGGTGGCTGGATCCGAAGGAGACAGGGTCGGGTGGCCATATGTGGAGGCGACACGATCGGGGATGGCCAGATCCGGAGGAGGCACGGTCGGGGACGGGCGGATGTGGAGGAGGCGGGGTCGGGGGTGGCCTAATGTGGAGGAGGTAGGGGTGGTGGTGGCCGGATGTGGAGGAGGAGGGGTCGAGGACAGCCGGGGAAGAAGGCAGTGGGAGGTGCACAACTGCGGCGGACGAGGTAGCACGTGGCTCCTCTGGATCCGGCTGGGGGCTGGGGGAGGCGCTGGGAGATGGGGTGTAACACCCTGGCTTAACGAAAGCCCAAGATGTCACCTACAACTACCATCGCTGCCAATTTTAACCATTAATCAAGTATTACCAACATATAGACTTCAAAAATAAACATTCTACAGTATGTTAAACATAAATTGAATTCATTATTAACCAAGCAATAACCAAAAGGCATCATAATTAAGTTTAAACTAGGGAATGCATCAACTAGCAGTATTACGAACAAAAAAAACTAAGGCAAACCACAAATTATCCAATTATTACAATAGAAGTTGCTAAATTGTTTATAACCAAAAGTGATGAACTGTTAGGTGGGGTGAAGAGCTACAAAAGTGCAATTGTTCCATGTCTACTTCCACCCAATGCATGTAGCCTTCAACGTTAACCTAAAACAACAAATAAGCAAGAGTGAGTTCATGACTCAGTAAGTACATAATAGAATAATAAACGAGACAACAACTTAATAACAATTCATTCTCATTTTTCTCAATATCTGAACCCACTTTCACACTTCATGAATGCAATGCAAGACTCATGCTCGTGTCTCGACTCTTTCATACGGGTACCTCATTGATCATATCTTACATATGGGGACCTCATTCCACTCCCGTGGATCACATCTTTCCGTCATGAATGCTCAACAAGCAATGCAATGATTATTATATTTCTTCATTAGCAATTGACATAATCATTATTCTTCCATAAACATCATCATCATCATCAAGGTATCAAAGGCATGTGAGAAATATGATAGGAAGAATTCACATGAATAGTCATGGCAAATAATCACTTAACCAAACAATAATTTCAAACCCACAAATACCATTATACCAAGCACCTGCCTTTCTAGTTGTGATGACCAAGATAATTTGAAGATGACACCAATCCTGAAGTCACTCCGCCTATAGTAAACACCCAACTCAATACAAGATGCGACAATAAAAGTCAACACTTAATTGACAACGCTCCTATGCGCTCTCTAATTCCATAATTTTTCCCCCTTTACCAGACAGTCACCCCTGCTGTCCTGGCACTAAAATCGTCATAACATTCAACTCCTACTTCACAACATGGTAAACCACACCATTTCTGGAACCTATACAAAATTTCCTACAACTTCTCACGTGATCAAATGTCCAAATTAAATAATCCAAATTCTTGTTTTTAACCCAGAAGACAGATCTATCATCTTCTGGAAAGCAGAATTAATAATTTCATATCTTTTAATCTACACATGAAAAAACATTGAATTATCACTTTTTAGAAACTACATGAAATTATATACCTTTTCCTAGTTATGCACAAAATTCCATTCTGCCATTAACTTAGTCAAATTAATATTTTTCCCATGACTGTGTGCAGCAGCAACCCGGTTCTGGACTGCAGTCTTTCAAAAATCATAACTTAATAAATCATGTTCTTGGACTCTCTGGAATACTTAAGAAATCACCTACCCTTTTCATGTAGATCAAAACCCCAGATTATTCCATATTCTATTTTTGATCTTCAGATTAATACTTGCTGCCAGAACACGACAAACCTACTGGATAGCACGCTTGCAAAATTCATAGCTCAACTTCCACTCATCCGATCGACATGAGTAAACATTCTACAGAAAGCTATCGAAATCATATACAACTTTCTAGTAGATGGGATTCCCAAATTACACAAAACCTGTACCTGAATTTATAGTACAACAAAACAGCGAACTAAACCAATCTACTATTCGATTTCTCCCGTCTGGAAATTGCTAAACAAAACAAACGAGAAAACATGATCGTCACCCTTGGAGATCAAGACGTCGAACATGAAATCCCACGAAAATTTTCCCTTCCTCCCTTCTTTTATTCTTCTTTCTCCTTCTTGGTTCTCCCTCCTCCTCGCTGGCAACAACAGCTGCTGCACCACGCCTAACCTCTCTCTCTCTCTACTGTTGAACCCAACATGCACCCATGTAAAGCATGCAGTAGGATTATCTAGTAGGCACACTAGCAAAGCAACAAGAAGAGTCAAGGCGTCTTGGCCTTCAGCAGGGAGATTGAGCCCATTCAAGTTTCCAAATTCAAGCCCTACCTTCCTGTGATTTTTATTTAATTTTTGAAGTTTATTTGTTGCTCTGTTTTGCATTTATTTTGGTTTTGCTTTCGTTTGCGAGTAGATGTTACTTGGGTAGCTTTCAAGGAAGGAGGAGTTGATCAAGCTCAAGACCGGTACCAAGACTTATTTCAAGGCAAGTTGTACCTTTGACCATGTTGAACCTATTTTTCCAAAATTACTTTGATTCATACTGTTGCATGTTACTTCAATTATTTATTCTTTAAATGTTTTGGGATTAGCTATACGTCCATTTGATTATATCCACTTGGCCCATTGTATTACCATAATCTTTTGTCACCCTAGCTCAGTTAATTATTAGTTGATATTATCATAGCACCAACGTGGGTTGCTTAGACACGAATAGTCTGCTTAGCCATGCAACGGGTTCTTGATATCATTTTGAGTTGCAAAATCTAAATTTGACTAAGTGATTATGGAACAACTTTGTGGAAAAACTATGTGTTGTATATTGTTACTCGTTGATTGCATGTGATGCACTTAACCAATAGGGTGTGAAAAGATTTAAACTGAGGCAAGTGGAAAGAATTATGACATGGTGGACTTATGGTTGAGAAATGTCAATTGCGATGACTTAGTTAGAATTTGGTAGTCTCACCTTGGTCAATTAAGGACTTAACTTTGTATGCTATTGAACTGATCCACAACTGTATGATCACATGCCTAGTATGGGACATGCCTAACTTAGTAAGTTATAGAGTCTCGACATTGACTACTCAAGTAGTAAGTGAAGTGCTCTGTGAAGGGTGAAGGTGTGAACTACTCTGTAGGGTCATATTTATGGACGGTTCGTCATCTCTAGGTCCAACGGTGTGCGTCAGCCCAAAGAACTGTGTAAGGGTTGGTACGATGCTATGCACATCGAGAGGGTCAATTGACGAAATGAAGTTTCGAAAAGATTTTGTTATGATTGGTGCTAGCTACACTGGTTATATCGTGTGGGTAAAGTGTACAATCTCTGTAGAGTATTAATCAATCTATTTGAATAGCTACGTCTGCGGTCATGGACATGCTCGGGGATTTCACATAAGGGGTAGATTTTCATAAAACAATTGAAAAATGGTAGCTGTGTGATTTAACTCATGTGTCTGTGTGAAAGAAATTTATTAGACTTCGTGAGCTTTGTGAAAAATACTTGTTAAACTATTGTTGTTTATTTGTTTTAAATTAGGCTTTAAATCTATTATTCGTATTCAAATGCAAATATTGCTTTTTGGCAAAATAACCATAGAAGCCATTTTCTTTGAAATAAGCCATCATCTATAATTGCATTCTGTGGTACAACTTGTTGAGTACTCGGAGTACTCATTCTTGCTGCAATCATTCAGCTGAAGTGGAGGAGTCTCCGCCTGCTTTCGAGGAGTTTAATGAGGAGGGTGATCGCTAAGTCTTGATCCCAGTTGGTTGCCTGTGGCAAGTTGATGGGTTCCCGTTGAAGTTGTTTCTGTTCCGCTGTCGTCTCTTTATTTAGTGCTAGCCTTTTGTGGCTTAATAAGTGTAAACTCGACCATAAAGTCACAACCATTATTTATTAATCAAATTAGTCATTTATTCTTATATTCACCTTGTGTGGAATGATATTCATCTATGTTAACACTGTGTGCACTAGCGTGATCCTGAACTAGTGCATTATACATAGATGATCCAGATTTGCATATTTGGGTCCCAACATGTTTTCACATAAACTCATTCAATTTCATTGTGTGCATTTTCTATTTTTGTGCAATGCATTTTGGTTTTTTTTAATACTCCATTTTTAAATTTTGATGAATTACATTTTTGTAGTGTTTGGATTTTGGATTTGTTTTCTATTTTTGGTCATTACAATAAATGTTTTGGTGTGTTCCATTTTTGTTCCGTGAATTTTGCATTTTTGTGATTTAGAGTGTTGCATTTTTGTAATGTGGGTTTTGTATTTTAATATATTAGGGTGTCACATTTTTTCCAGGTTGTTGTATTGTTTTAATTTTGAGTTGAAATAGAAATATAAAGTGTCTATAAATGCATTCATCTTACTCACGCTAATAGATATATTATTATCTAATTTTGATTCAAATATCTTCCACAAATTTGATTAGGAAATTAACAGAGAAGTATTGTTTAGATGCTGAATTTACTATTAAATTCATATTCTATCAACAAGTTGGATAGTTAGATATTAATCACTCCTGTTAGATCAATGGATGCATACATTAAATCTTTAGATTAAGTGTTGCATCTGAATGCATATCTAGTATAAATATATCCATCAAAAATCTATTTCATCGGCATAAATGCACCTCCTTGAATGGTGTCAAAATTTAAAGTGAATTTGTTGTAAAAATTGCAGTTTTAGCGAACACTCAGATTTAATTCCAGCATATTTAAATGACATTAAAGCATAATTCCAGTAGTATTTAAATGACCAAATTAACATATACACATGTAATTTCTCCAAGTCATCTAAAAAGAATAATATGCTCGACACATACATTATATGAACAAATAAAATCAGCATAAAGCTAAGATTTAAGAGAGTGTTTATTGCTCTCAGAAGGCTAATTGCACAAGATATAATCTTGACCATCACAGCACTTATGACAAAATGTAGTCACAAATTGAATGTGAGAATTATAGAGTAGACCTTGAGCTTAAAAACAAGACTTGTTATTCCAAACAGATAAGTTCTAACAAATCATCAAGTCTAACTTGTTGGACACCAAAAACAGATCAGTTTAATCAATCTACCGTTCAACAGATATGAATATCATTGATTGAAACAGGATACTAGAATCTGATATGTACTACAGTGACCAAAACCGGATCACAGAGAACAGAAATGAAACACTACAGTGAACAACAAGTATCACAGGATGAATCAAATACTCAGAATATGAAAACAACAAGTAATCTACAGCTCAAGATCTATCTATACTCAGTGTCACATTCAATTTCAGTTTTAGTATCAATTCATCATCGAGCAATTCAACAGAGCCCACAATAACCACTTTGCAATATCTCCCAGTGCTAGGCAGAGACAAATCACACAGATTGAATATATTCAATAGCACAACACATAAGCAAAGTAGTAGGAAAAATGTAATGCTTCAATACTCAAAGTCAATGGTACTTGAAACCACCGAGAAGAAGCGGCAAGGCACGTTAATAAATGATATCTCAGAAAACCAAGCGCCTCGCTGTGCCATGCAAAATACACGAGGTTGACAGAGATACAATGTTGATCTTCGCAGTTCGGGACATCGAAGAACGAAGTTGAGGTATAAGAATCTGCCGCACAAGATCACAATAATGCACTGGCCGAGTGCACCTCACCATCGAGCACCAAGAAACCGATGAACTGAAGCCCTCTTCCTCCACAAGATCAACATAGAGCCGATCAACACAAGCACCGAACCACTGACGCCCAGAATCCCCACACCGCAAATCCCACAGAGGATGAGGCAAAAGGAGAAACCAGCGGGATGGCACAAAAGGAGATCAAGAGCTTCACCACCGACGAAGTAGGATCACTATGGCGGCGCACAGGCTCCAAACCCCTCCAAAATCGAAGCCAAAATCGATGAGGAAGAACTAGATTCAAAAGGGGGGGGGCTTGTATTTTCTGGTGCTGAAAATAAGAAAAGAGGCCACCTTATCGAGCGGAGAACTGGTGCGCCCAACGGGGTGGCGATGAACGACAGTTCAAGAGCTCAGGCCATCCGCGCCTCCTACGCCACAAGACGCTAGCAAAGATCTCCACCAAAGAAGTCTGGCTGAGCGAGAGAGCAATCGGGATGGAGACAAAATCTCCAACCTTATCTCCTCCTAGCTCCAACCAACATGTGGGCCCCACTTCCTTATTTCTTTTCCTTTTCTATTTATTCTTTTCTCATAATGAGAAATTCCCAAAATAGCCCTCACCAAATACAATAGAATCAACTTGGAAAGTAGAATCGAAGCTGTTATTAACTCTCTTACTATAGCGTTGTCTCCACTATACTAACATACTCTACATATATACTTTAATCACATATATTGTACAAGCAAATTAAGTTTATAAAAAAAAACAACAGTAACAAGGGAGGAGCGCACTAGCCCCCTTGTTGATACCCCACTGGTCGTGGGATGGCCCCAACCACACCACTGATCACACTCTCTTTCTCTGTCCACATTCATCTAGAGGTGCCAACGGGGGCAGGGTCCCAAGGGACCCTACCGTGCCCGCCTCGGCCGCGTTAGGCTTCATGGGACATTGAACCTCGTCCTTGGTCCCCATGGGGACCCGAGCCCCATGAGGATCCACGCGGAGGATTCCAAGATATGTTTAATGGTTTTTTAAAAAATAATAATAATGTGACTTTAATTACTAATTTGAAAGTACTTTTGTATATTGTTTTTCAAATATAGCTTCAAAATTTTATATCCTAACACACGGAGCCCGACCCCTGTCCCGCTAGCCTACCGGGGGCCGTCCCCATTCCCCACGGGGGAGATCGCCCGCGCCTCCCATCGTGATTTTCCCCGCCGCCCCAGACCCCACAGGGAAACTGCCATGCTTACATTCATCCCCTTTCTTGCTGCCACCTCTTTCTCCGGCCCCCTCCATCCTTGTGTGACACTTCCATGCACTCCCCTCTCCTAATCATTCTCGCTCGCTTTCCTCCCCCACACCAAATGCAAGCATAGCACCAAAACTCCAAGCATCACATGCTCCAGTCTATCTAGTCCATAAATAGCCCTTTAGAGAACAAAAAAAAGGAGTCTGAAACAAAAGAGACAGCCAAATACCCTGGCCATAGCCCCTCACTTACTCGGACCCCTTTCACCTGCAAAAACCACTTGCAAACCTCACAAACCGAAAACGCCAGCTCCCCTACCCTCCATTTTTAGCATCCTTTCCCTTAAATCTCCCCTTGCACCCCTTTCCTCCCCTCCCTGCCACCTTGCCCAAACAACCGTATCTCTCTATCTCCCTCCATCCTTCCCTGGCGCCGCCTATGGAGAGTAAGCCCGACGCGACCCCGACATCGCCGGAGGAGGAGCAGGTGGCGGCCGCTGCTGCGGGGGAGAGTCATGAAGACGTGGCGCAAGGGGACGAGCAGGACGAGGAGACGACGACGCCGGTGGTGCTGAAGAAAGGGCCGTGGTCGACGGCGGAGGACGCCGTGCTGATGAAGCACGTGCGGCAGCACGGTGAGGGCAACTGGAACGCTGTGCATCGCATGACCGGGCTGCTGCGCTGCGGCAAGAGCTGCCGGCTGCGCTGGACCAACCACCTCCGCCCCAACCTCAAGAAGGGCTCCTTCTCGCCCGACGAGGAGCTTCTCATCGCCCAGCTCCACGCACAGCTCGGCAACAAGTGGGCGCGCATGGCCTCCCATGTAAGCAACAGAGAACAACTAATCCTCCTATTCGGGTTGTTCTGTATTTCATCTCGATTTATTGCAAGTTCTTGATGCGATGTGTGTTCTTGGTGCACGTCCGTAGCTGCCGGGGAGGACGGACAACGAGATCAAGAACTACTGGAACACGAGGACCAAGCGGCGGCAGCGCGCCGGCCTGCCGGTGTACCCGCCGGAAGTGCAGCTCCAGCTTGCTCTCTCCAAGCGCTGCCGCTACGACGACTTCTCGCCGTTGTCGTCCCCGCACCGATCGGGGAGCAATGTCCTGTCGGCGTCGCTGGATGCCGTCGACGCCGCCTCTGCCGGGTACACCAGCGCACGCCCGCCGCCGCTGGACCTGGCTGGGCAGCTCGCCATGGCCAACCGGCCGGTGCAGTTCCTTGCCCCGACGCCCTTCTCCGCGCCGTCCTCCCCGTGGGCAAAGCCGTTCGCATGGAACGGGCAGTACATCCAGTTCCCGCACTCGTCGCCCGTGTCCCCGACGACGCCGACCGGGCCGGTGCACCCGGTCACGCCGGAGCTGTCGTTGTGCTACGGCCTGAACGAAGGTGACCGGACCCAATTCCCTCCTCTCTCGCCGTCCCCGGGCGCCAGAGTGGAGCTCCCTTCAAGCCAATTGCACACGGCGATGCCGCTGTCCTCAGCCGCCGCCGCCGCTGCCGGTGGCGTTGCCTTGGGCGTTGAAGCGCTGCAGGATCATCAAAATACCGCAAGCCTCGAGGCGATGCTACAGGAGCTGCATGACTTCATCAAGATCGAGCCGCCCGCGCCGGCGAACGGAGGCGGCGGCGGCGGCTGCGGCGGCGGCGGCGAGCAGCACGGCGTCAGTGGTGAGTAGTGCTAGTGCATGTCGTGCGTGAAGCATTTCTCACATTTTCCTTCCATTCCTTGGATGCATCCGGGGTTTCAATTTGTTGCTTTGTTGGAGAAGAGAACAAACGGTCATGATTATGATGTGAACAGATACATTAGCATGCAGATGAACCTTTTTGTTTGTGCTTCCAAAATCTCCATTTGTTTTCTTGCTAAATTCTACCAACTTCTTGAAAAGCAAAAGAAGACTAATTTCTTTACACGCACCTGTTATTCTAGAGTTAATAAATTACCTGGTGAAAATGGGGAATAAATATGTCTTAGTAAAAAAATGAATTTATATTTGTGTACTCTGTTTATTTTCGGAGTTGGGCCAAATCTGAAGCGTGGCCAGTACTGTTCGGAATCTTCTTTCGTTTTTCTGTCTGATAGTTTTAAGGTTAGTACACTACTGCAGGTACTGGCTACAGAAGATTTCTTTTGTCCTTGCAAGACAGTGACTGCCTTTGATCTTGTTCCATGATTATTTTTCCTTATCTTGACAAGTACTTTGACACCTTTATTTCCTTTTCCTCTTTTCTCTCTCTCGCTCTCTACATGTACTGCTTTACTCTATACCTAATCTAATCTGCTGCCAATTCATGTTTCCTTTTTGCTCTTCCATGATTGCTCATTAGATCCAACCAATATATGTAAACATGATCATATCTAGGACTACTTTTGGGAGATTAACTAGACAGTCTCGTGATCTTGTAACTAGCTAGCTAGTGTAGAATAGAATTAATGTATGCTAGTTAGTGACTCATCTAATAACTAAGCATGGAATAGAATTAAATGTACGAAAGTGCGTGCAAATATGAACATGGCTTGTTCCAGATTTAGACAAATTGATGGCATTATGTTAGACAATTTGGATTGTAGCTTGTTGTTCTAATCAATTCAATTCCAGGTAACAACAAATCAGAAGGCGAGCTCAAAGACGAGATGGACACACTGTTCGACCTGATGATGCCGACGACGTTCCCCACGCCGGAGCCCGCGGTGCCGGCCGCTGCACCCAACAACTCCGGCTCGATCTCACAGCACAGCAGCGACGACCAGAACCACTCCAACGTTGACCTCGGCATGGACCTGCCGGTCATCGGCACCGCCGGCTCGTCGGAGCAGGACTGGAGCCAGCTCGACAGCGCCTGCCAGTGGAACAACATGTCCGGCATCTGCTGACCAGATGAATCGATCATTGTAGCTAGGGTCGACAGTGCAGCTACCTCAGAACAGAGTCAGGTCTCCAATCAATGCTGTGTTCAAGGCATTCTATGATTCTAAGAACCGATTAAGAAGAGTGTTTTGCGAACCTTCCTTCATGTTTTTCAAAGTACCTGGTTGTTAAGGTACATCGATCTTGGACAAATCTTTCATGTTTCCGCGACTCCCGTTTGTTAATGATGACTCAATCCGAGCCGTACAATCCTATAAAGATTTACACCAGTATCTAGTATCTATATCTTTCTGTACTTAGCTTGTTTAGTTGTGTTGCGTCATGCATGCTTTAGATTATATAGATCGATGCCCGTAGTCTTCAACTAGGCTCTTCTTTCAAGTAGGCAGTTGGTACTTGTTGCGACTTGCGACTCGTCCGAAAAATAGGAACCTGCCAAGGGAGTATCTGTGTCAGGTTGCGATCCATGAGTTTAGAAAGGCTCAGATTGGCACCTGAAATCATTCAGCAACTGTGACATATCAAACATATCTGGTGCGTAGGTCTGGGCCTGTTTGGAGCGCAAGATTAGTATTGTGCTTTGATGGAAATGGATTATGTCCGAAACATTTAGATTTAGACTCGTAGCTCGTAGTATTTGGGACATGGAGGCTACCATGTTCCACAAATAGGACTAGGAAAATGCAATCAGATTGCGAACTACAGAATGGATCGTTGGATCAACTTTGGATGGTACACATCCTGGTGAAATGTGCTAGTTCATCTTTTTTTTCTTTGATGTCCGAGATTTTTCCTCATCCGGTTCACATTAAAGAAGAAGAAGCACCTAACTCTGCGAGACGCCCACGGAAACAACGCTCGAACTGTGGTGGGCTGGGAGCTTAAAGCTCCCCCTAAGCCACTATACCCCTACACCGTCCTCGCAACAACTGTATCCAGCACAGTCCTTTGGCGAGGCCTAGGGTCGAACCCCTGACCGGCCACTCGTATCAGCACGACCTGACCAAGTGAGCAACCCTCACTCCTCAAATGTGCTAGTTCTTGTTCTCGAGTTTCCAAGGTAGTTCTTATTTTTAAAATGCCAAATTGAGGCAGGACTTGATAGTCATAAATCTGTCGTGAAATTGATGCAGACCATGCATGCGTATGGTGTCGTGAAATTGATGCAGACCATGCATGCGTATGGTGGCTGCTGTCTCCGGTCTCCCATGATGCAGCGTTGATCGACGAACAAGGAGCAGTTGGTTTGCATGAGCGAGCACCTCTCCATGCTAAATACGTGTTCTCCATTCTTTGCTCCTTGGTTCCTGCCATAAGTTCCTCCTCCCTTGAGGACGCTTCCCTTGTGTGACTCCTTGCCCCTCTGTTTCGGAGAGATTCTTTTTCTTTTTGATATCTCTGTCTTCTCTATGGGTAAACGAAGCTTCTAATGGTTGCTCAAGGCTTGGTTGGATCCAGACATGAAATGGATCACATACAGAGGGTACCGGCAAAAACATTGACATTTGAATGAATAAAGATTTTTTTTAGAGTGAATGAATACAGATTTACCTTAAGGGATACATTGACTATGTGCAGTCTTTTCTTTTCTTTTCTTTACGAGGATATGTGTAGTCTTTTCTATTCTATCAACTTGCATTTGTCATTTTGTACATTATCACATAATATCTGTTGCATTTAGAACTTTATCGAATCAAACGTCACATCAGTCAGGTATAAATCTTTGTGCATTATAGTAACCCTGTTCGGAGAAACAGAGCACTCGCTTGTGTATAGCACAAGGTGCTATGGTTGAAAATGGGACTATAGCACGAGGCGCTATGGTTGAAAATGGAGGACTGATCGAAGTGCAAGACATTTCGGCAGATCTAGTGACGTTTACCAACGAGTATAGCGACACTAATCTTTTCCTATAAAGGAAACTAAATGTAATCTCTACAGTCATTTATGTCAAAATCCATGAAGCTCTGTAGAGTTTAGACGATTTTCCATTTCCCAATTTAGAAAAAAGGAGTTTGTGGTGGGACTCGGTATAGGAGTTTGATTTTTGGTCCCAATCCCCTCTTTGGCAAAAGGATGAGAAATTAATTTGTACATTGCAAGACATCAAAAGATAAGTCACGACAAAGGGCTGACAATGCATCCACCTTTTTATAAAGAGCAACTCCCTCCCAATTTCCACCACCTCCATAAGTTTAAAATTATGGGAGTTGGACCTTCAAACTCCCATTCTCTATCCGATATAAGGGGCTGTTTGAAATAATCTATTTTTTATTAGAAATTACAAATATATTCTTACGATCTTTTTTTTTATAGAAATATACGTCTGTCACATAACGGTTGGGCGACTGGCTCCTATCACCCAACCGTTGAGCGACTGTAGTCTAGTCGTCCAACCGTTCGGCATTTATACTGGAGGAGCTGAACCGTTGGACGGCATTATTGTAGTCGCCCAACGGTGGGGCGATAGGGGCTAGTCGCCCAACCGCATATGACAGAGGCTTTCGATCAACCGACAAGCGAGCATCGGATTGCTTATATAGCGGCGTCCCCCCCGCCCGAGCGAGAGAGAGAAAAAGAGAAGCAGAGAGCGAGCGTGAGGAGGAGAAGAAAAAGAGGGAGAGGAGAGAAAAAAAGAGAGGGAGAAGAAGAAGAAGAGGAGGAAAGATTCTATCGTGATGTAAGTTTTTTTTTTATTTTGTAGTATATTTTTTTAGTAAGTAATTAGTTTAGTTTATGTAGTTAAAATAGTAGGAAATTTTAGTTAGAGAAAAAAACTAGAAAATCGAAATGTTGTTAATTTGTATGTATGTAGCAGCGATAGAAAACTTTAGTTAGAGAAAAAAAATAGTCCGTGAGGTAGTATTAGTGTTGTTTGTGAGGAGTATTGTAGTTGTGTCGGTGCATGTGTGACTGACTTAGGTAATTATTTGTATAAACTAATTAGTAGAGGTAAATTAGTATGAACTTATTGACTTAGGTAATTGGTATAGCTCTGTAGAAGACTGGAACGCCACTTGTAGCATTTCGGATTGCAAGTTAACGTTAGAATCGGATAATGCCTGGTATGGAATAACTCGGTTTTGAGGTTGATTCTAAATATTGTAATGCACGTTCATTGTGGCCCCTTAGGGAATGAATGACGTCTTGATCATGCTGTAGTGTATTTGTCGACGATAGGCGAAAGGCCTTACAAATGTAAATTACAATGTAGCAGTACTTGCATGTCGTGCGTTGCGATCTGACTAGTTGCAGTGATAAGACTAAAGGAGACAGCTTTCTGCAGTGACAAGACCACACGGGGTAGCTTTGTGCAGTGATAAGACCAAAGGAGCCAGCTTTGCAAGACATGACTTTCTCACTGTAAAGTAAGACGTGACAATACTATGCCTCGCCAGCTTTCCAGATCGACATGACAACACTCTACCTCCTCGACTTTTGAAATTAAAAGACAGACTCAGACTGCATGAAATTAACCACACCATGCCAACCATGGGGCTTATAAAAGGGGGTTGAACCAAACCCAACACTACACAACACTACACAGTACATACCCAGTTATGGACTCTTCGGCAAACTTCTACGCGAGGATGTTGCAGAAGCAAAAGTGGCTTAAGCAGAAGAGGAAACAGCTACAATATCCAGATTTCTCAATGAAAGATGCTCCAGTACCACCACGTTTTTCGATCCCGCAGTGTGTGTGTGTGGCGAACCGGCAGAGATCATTTAGTCCACAATCCCAGACACCGCCGCCCGGGCGTACTACACGTGCGGGCACCACCTCGTAAGCGTTTTTTTCGCGCGCATCGATTTTCCTCTCCCAACGTTGAATTCCTTAAATTTTTAACTTCATCTCCACGTAATGGTAGCCCGAGATGCACTGCCACTTCTTCCAGTGGATTGACAGCCCGGAGATGTACGACAGGGCATTCATCCAGCAGAAGTACATGCTGAACTACTCGATGCGGGCCGAGAACTTCGTGCTGTGGAAACCGTATGTACCTGACCCTGTTGAGGAGGCACCGAAGGAGTCCAGTACTCACCTGGGTGTAATCCATATCGACGATGTGAGTTATGAAGAATTTACATTCTTATTACGTTTTTCACTGTACCGTGTACTTACATCATAGAATCGCAAGACATGGACGACTTCGACATACCAGCCCGACGTGGACAGTCCCGCGACAAGGGCAAGGGAAAGGCTCATGCGGCTCAGCCCGGCCGCCACAACAGATCTGATCGCCGGCGTCAATCCGTGTCAAAACGTGAGTTATGAAGAATTTACATCCTTCTTACGATTTTCACTATACGGTGCACTTACATCATGAAATCGCAAGATATGGACGACTTCGACATACCCGCTCGACGTGGACAGTCCCGCGACAAGGGCAAGGGAAAGGCGCATGCGGCTGAGCCCGGCCGCCACAGCGTATCCGGTTGCCCGGGGAGTAATCCGTATCCACGACATGAGTTATGAAGAATTTACATCCTTTTTACGATTCTCACTATACGGTGCACTTACATCATGGAATCGCAGGACTTAGACGACTTCGACATACCAGCCCGACGTGGATAGTCCCGCGACAAGGGAAAGGGGAAGGCTGACGAGGAGTTCAATGCCGAGCTAGCAAGGAAGGGAAAATGGCACCGGTCCACGCAGTAGGTCAAGTCATTACGTAGTAGTCCTCTGTCCTACCCTCCATGTTTTTTACTATCCCCTAAAGGCATGTATACTTACATGGTCCGGATGCTTGTGTCACAGTGTACCGTAGTAGTAGCGAGGATGACTAAAGCAATTAGCCGAACCATCATGCCATGTGACTACGTGTAACGTGCTTCTGTACGCGGACTCTAATGTAGTTCTGGTTCCGTGTCTCCGCTAAGCCATCAAAGCAAGTCTATATTGCAAGTATGCCTCTTCTAGTGGAATCCCAGAAAGAACCATTCGCACCGACATCGAATCCTCCATGTTTTAGGATATCTTCATAATCACAATGAGCGTTCTCAGCCCCTTCAATCATATTCTGTATAAGCTTCATAAAGTACGACATCGACTACGTGCCTATATACGTGTATACGTTCAGACGACTTCATCGAGGAGAGACTCCCTGGTGCATCGTAATATCACTTACCTTTCTACTTACAACTCATTACTATCTCAATCATCCTCACAAAATTCTACAGAAATTTAGCGCACTACAACAATATAAGACGATCACAAAATGTTATTATGAGTCTGACAAATTTCGTACCCTTGATATTCTACGAAAATAACAAACATACCAACCAACATCGTCACAACACTATTATTTTCAAAATAAATAACATCATACAATCAGATTTGCTAAATGTAATTAACCTACAAAATGTAATATTCATGACAACATAATTAAATAATACAAAAGAGTTGGGAGCCTCCTGTCGCCTTATGGTTGGGCGACTAGAACCTGTTGCCCAACTGTTAGGTGACTGCAGTGCCACACCCCAACATTTCGGCGCCTACAGCACAAATGCCCAACGGTTGGGCGATTGCTCCACGCCTAACCCATGATGACAGACAACTCGATCGCCCAACAATTGGGCGACAGGAGCCATTCGCCCAACTGTTGGACGACAGGCATATATTTATGTAAAAAAAAGATCGCAGGAATATATTTGTAATTTCTAATAAAAATTAGATTATTTCAAAAAAAAATTCTTTGGTTTAAATCCACAAGTTGCCAAACCAAATTTTGGTGTTGCCAAACCAAATTTTGGTATTACCAAAGGAATTTGGCTAGCGTTTGGTTTGCTACCAAAATTTGGTATTGCCCGCAAAATTTTGGCAGTGCCCCGGTTTTACTAGCCAAAACCTGGGCTTTGCACAGGCAGTCAAATCCGGTGCCAAAAATTTGGTAAGGCAGCTAGCTGCACCACTTTGACAGATGTCATCTCCTGGTTGGCTAGTGGCAATTCATTAATTGCATGTGTGGCTTAATTCAAGGCATTAAAAATCGGATACTCGGTTTAGGAAATATGATCATATTTCCTAAACCGAGTATCCGATTTGTGATCCGTTTGAACCGTTGTGTTCCTTGTCATTTTATCAACAAAAAAAGATCGCTGTTGGCATATTTTGGGGCAAAAAAGAATATATATCATACGATACCCACATGTCATACTAACATTTTTAGCAAAATTTGGCATGGTTACAATCCAAACACATCAATTTCAGCATTGCCCGTGAATTGGTACGACTACGATCCAAACAACATTTTTTGCCCAAGTTTTGGCATTACCAAAATTTTGGTATGGCCACCTAGGGTCGTAAACCAAACAGGCCCTAAATTCCCAAACCCAGCAACTAAACAAGATATTTTTATAATTACACTCCTAAATTCCCATTCCCTTTCAACATTTACATCCAAGAAAAAGGATGATACTTTTTTAAAACAAAAAAGGAGGATACTTTAAGAGCATCCACAACGTGATCTTTTTTTACTCTAAGAAGGGAGATGATGGCTTGGAAGCAAGGTAGTTAGGATCGCGATCCAAGTCTTAAAGTCTTACGACTCTACGAACCCACGACAGCCTGTCGATCCAAGTCTTACTACCGATCCGATCCTACTCAAGGTCGGTAGGATCGCGATCCTACTCTTAGAGTCTTACGGTTCTACGAACCCACGACAGCCTGTCGATCCAAATCTCACTGTCGATCCTACTCGTAGAGACTTAGGGCAATTTTTTTAGAGGCCGGGCTTTGCGATATTTTGTTTTAGAGCAAAATTTGTTGATATTAATTTCTGAGAATGAAACTATAAATAAACAAGGAGCATGCAAAATATTGTATCGATGTGGTAATGCTAGTACAAATATCTATATTATGGCATGAGCAATCTTGAGCTTGATAATGATAAGCTCTTTTTATTCTGGAGTATGTCTAGCTACTTTTAAGGAACATGCAAGTGGTAAACCATATAACAATCATACAAACTTATAGTATAGATGTTAAATATGTGTATTTTACAAATCAGAGAATCGCCGATTCTACGATTCGATACTACGATTCGATCCTACCGGAGGCAAATCGATCCGACTCGGGATCTCGACTCTGACTACCTTGCTTGGAAGATGCCCCAAACATTGTAGAGGATGTGGAAACAACTACATCTAAGTTTGTTGGGCCTACTTATCAGAGAAAGAGAGAGGTTATGGAATATGGATGAGAGAGGAATTACTTTTGCTTTTAACTTATCCATTTATGGGTCCAGCCTTAGAGGCAACAAAAGGTACTAAACATTGAAAAGAATTATGCTAATCTTGGAGGCCATGAGTGGACCCCCAGCTTAGAGGCTACGTAGGCTCCAAGCTGGATGCCCTGAGGAGATACAACTAAGCTGCAGGCTATAAGATAAAAATCTTTGATCCATCTTTGTCAACGATCAAGTCGCCGATCTTACGAAATGAAATGAGGTTGCTCTTTATTACAAAAAACTGAATTTTACAGGGATGCCTTATCAAAGGCAACAAACTAGCCCTAATTACACGGAGTATATTGCTTTGAATCACTTATCTACTCCTTCGACTTGCTTGTTGTGCTTCAATTGATCATCCTTCTGTCGTTCATCATCCACCCTTAAATACTAATGAAGATGCAGCAGTTATTCCAGGAGAAGACACCTTATGGAAACGACACGTCTGGTCGGGGCGGCAGTTGTTGTCATCTGATCGCCGATTGGTGTTAACGGGAGACAAACATGAGCAATAACCGTATAGTAGTTATTATCAGTGACTTAGGGCTAAAAAGCATCGTGTGGTTTGGTGCAGATAAAGTATGTGTCTCATTCATCACACGGAAGGAATATACTTGGAATCGAATCCAAGTATCAGTTCAAAGAGCAGTTAGCTGGTCAGGCAATAGGTACAGTGCCTCTCCGACCAGGATACTCGTAGAGCAACCTTTGGGATTCTTACGTCAACAGGGGTCGTTAACCACGGAGGTTACGACCATAAAGGATATGTGGTCTTTAATTAAATGTTAAAGCAATATCTAGGAATTTAATTCTCATCAGCTAGCCTTCGAACTTTGAAGTGGACTTGTAATGTGAACTTCCGGTGGGATTTATATCAGGAAGTCCTTCGTTTAATGGCGAGAGTAATGAAGTGGTTTGTATTTACTTTAAGTTGAGGAACTGTCTAGGAAACCGAAGAGATTCACGTCGTTTGAGCTTCAGGCAACTCGTTTTTATAGTTAAAGGGAAACCCTTATAAAACCCCCGCAGTGCGTCGTCTTAGGGCTTTTACGCTCTCAGAATCACCTTCGATTTTGTTCCATCTTCTTGTCACAAAAACAACAATGTCGGATCCTATCTCTAACTAGCTGGTTTCTAAATTGACTGATAAGAAGCTTGAGGTTATGAAGAAGAACGGGATGCTTCCCAACAAGGCTTTGATCTCTTGGAGATCGGTGGTCTGGGAGCACTTTTCTAGCGGCAACGAAGGAGAAATCTCTATCTTTCTTGCATACGTTGAGTGCGGGTTTAGATTACCAGCGCACCCATTCCTCTCCCAAGTTCTGGAGTTTTATGGAGTTGAGCTGCTGAATCTTGCTCCTAATTCGATCGCCAATCTCTAAATCTTCATCTATCTCTACAAAGCATATTTAGGGATTCTGCCAGATTTGGAGGTCCTTAAATACTTCTACAGGATGATAAAGTCAGAGAAATCAACAGTGTCGTCCGGGGAGTGCGCTTTGTGCCTCCACGATGGGAAAGCAAAGGAGTACATTCGTATGTATTCCAAGTCTTCATAGTCGTCATGGAAGAAGAACTGGTTCTACATGACGGTCACTAAAGAAGACAGCTTTTGCTTCACCAGTCGAGTGGCGGTCAAACATCCGCGGTGGCGATCCTCCTCGAAGAAGGAGGGAAAGGTGGGAAGATGGATCAAGGCCATGCACCGCCTTAGCATCAGAGGATTGACTTCTTGGCATGTAGTGAAAGATTTCTCCACGCGCTGGATAAGTACTCTGAAGTTCTGGGAACGTGCCATGCTTTGGTACGTTGGTCGGGATGATTCAACTAGAGATTTTTTGGAACATAAGTCCTAAAAAATCCTGACCAGTCTGATTTACTTTAGTTGATTATTTTGTAACATTTCTCTCTTTTTTTTTTGAAAAAGCCCTTTCCCTTGAAGATGTTAGGGAGCAGATCAGGATGATTTGCGCTGGGGAACCTGGTGATAAGGCTGACGTTCCCTAGATTTTAGCTGCTACCTCTCCATAAGAGAGGATAGAAAGACTTAAGGTATAAAATAACAATCTCTTTTCATCGTCAATATATTTCCCGATCAGTATACCATAACAACCTAAGAGTTTTTGTTTTAAGACAACTCTTTTTCCTATGAGAAAAAAAGCACCGAAGGGAGTATACATCTAGATGAAGAATTTCATCGCCAAACTAACCTTAATTAATAATTAGGCAGGAGAGAAAGAAGATCCGCTGATCTAAACAACGACAGTTGTTAGTTCTGAAGCGACCATGAGCGACCAGACAGTTGCTCCTGAAGGAGTTGTTCCAGTGGTCGACAAAACCACGACTTCCGAACAGGTGGTCAGGGAGATTACTTCCGACCTCCAGTCGGAGGACGTGAGGGGCCTGACCAGCCCTACTAGAACGGATCCGGTAGAGGCTGAAGAATCCCAGTAGTAAGTTCTGCCCACTGCTGGGACCAAAGTGGTCAAAGAGGAGGGAGCAAGTTTGCTTCCTTCTTTCTTCAATGATTGTGTGGAGAGGAGTTCTTCCTTAGTTAGGAAGTCTCCTTATCCTAATAACATCCCCAACCGATCTCGAGTCTTTGATAATAAAAGACTCGAGGAGGCTTGGTGGAGGATCTTAGACTGTCAATAAAAGACGGATTCTAAGATCATTTACTCCAATTATGCAGACAAGGCGGTCCAGGTAAATACCTATGACTACTCTTTTGGCATTTTCATGGAGTTTATCTGAAACATAAAAAAGTTTTCCATTTTTTGTTTTTTGTAGCCTATGGTGGAGAACATTGCTGTGGTCGGAGAGCTGACCTAGCGAATAACCTCTTTGAAAAAATAAAAATCTCTAATTGAAAAGTAAGTACTCCTTCTTGACTTCTTCTTCCCTTTTTGTTCCTTGTTGTTTATGAACTCTCCCTTTATCATATTTGACAGAATTGGAGAAATTTGAGAAAGAGGCTAAGGCTAAGGAGCTGTCATAACCTCACTTGAGGAGAGGTGCAAAGTCAAAAATCGGTCGATTGAAGACTAGTCGACCAGATTTAATGAGACCTCCCTCAAGCATAAGGAAGCCATTGAACCTTTCGAGAAGAATACCCAAGGTAACTGGTCATAAATCCGAGTAAGGTAATACATAGAAATAATGAACAACAATTTAATACATGGATACATAAGTAAGGTACTAGCAAAGGCATGATGAAAGATATCATAAAAGTAACACATGCTGATATGATACAAGTGAGCACAAAGACAAGCACAACACGCCAAGAATGAATAATCATGAAGGTAAAGGCATAAAGGTATAAGATAACTCACAAAATAGGTGAAGACGCCAATCATGAAAGCATATGCCTCATGGAGGCCATCAAATGGAATGGAGAACCATCTAGTGTTCTGATCACATGATGAAGTAGAAATCCAGAACCCTCCAAGTCCATATTCTCTATCCCGCATCCCCGGTACCTAAACATGAGAAAAACAATATGTCCAAGTCTTAGATCCCGAAGGGTTAGAGAACAAATACTTGGGAACCCAAACCTTGGACACACAGCTACTAGAAGAAATTGAACCATTATGTGAGTTAGAATGATGCAAATGATGGTCCATGCAAAAAGATCCAACACCATCCTTGGAGGCACACCGCAAGTGGACAACTCGATGAGGAAAACGAGGTCCATCTTTGGAAAAACGGTGATAACTTTGCTTGAAAGCACCATGATGAGAACCAACAAAAGCACCAAAGGAACTCATACATCCTCGCCATGGATGTGTACCTCGATGAATAAAACGAGGTCCACCTCTTGAGACACTGTGGAAATCCTGCCTCGGGGCAACCCGTGGGCCAAAACCAAAACCACAAAAACCGAGTCCACGATGTTGTCCAACAACACTAGAAAAGGTGTCAAAGAAACCATCAACAGAGTGAGTCCTCATGTTAGGCTCTTTAGTGTGGATGTCATGAGAAAGACTATGCCCACTAGGAGACTTAGAAGCATGAACTAGACACATATGTTTTGCACGCTGAAAACAGAAATCCATAAGATGCCCATCCTTCTCACAAAATGAACAATGGTGTAAAGGTCTACAAGGAGACACGGTCCGAGAGGAAGAATCACCATTGTTGCTCAAAGAAGAAGTCCTTTGGGATAAGCTAGAAGAACCAATATCATAACTCGCCCTCGTGTCGGCACTAGGCTCACACATGCCATGAGATGGGAAATGTGTGTCCCTGAAAGCTCGACGACACATTCGATACTGGTGTTTGACACGGCGGAAGCAAAACTCAACAATGCGTCTATCTTTCTTATAAAAGGTGCAATGATACTTTTCTTTTGAAGATGTAGTACCATTTGAGAAAGAAGTACCCTTGTCTTTAGAAATCCCTTAGACAACACAAGAAGAGTCACAAAGAGTCGTACTTGTCAAGGAAGAGCTACTCAAAGTAATGGCAAAAATGACAACATCAAATGATTCACGTTTAGCGTAAAAAGACTCCAACTCCTAATGCAAAGAAGCAAGAGAAATCTTGAAAACGTCAATCTCGGAGTGGAGGCAAATACAAGAGTCACATGACTTAGCGCACATATCATCGCGTAATTTCTTCAAAGACCCAACCTCGTTTTTCAAGGCAATGCAAGATGTGCAAGAAATTAATGATGCTTTCATATTAAGCATGCAAATCAAGGCATCAATTTTATTTTCTAAGCTAGCACAACTCTTGCAAGAAACTAAACCGTTCTTAAGCAATTTTTCATACTCTAAGCACATGCTACAAGGGGCAGCTTTAATTTTAATAATTTCAGCCCTAGCATTATCTAATTGTTCAAGGTGAATGGAATTAGTCAATTTTAATTTTTTAAATTCAGCAAGCATGCCTACACAAGAATCACAATCATCTCTAGCTATGGATCTAAAATTACCTATTTTTAACTTAGCATTATCAAGCTTATGATGTAAGGCAACACAAGAATCACATGGTATAGAAGTATTTGATTTCAATAATTCATTTTCAGATTTTATGCATGCACGAGAATTATTCAAGTTATCCATGTCTACAAGCTAGGAATCAAAAACATACATGGAGGCTTTCAATTTGACGAGCTCATAAGACAAATCACCCTTCTATCTTTCTAGCAATTTCATTTTCTTTCTAAGAGCTTGCAATTTAACATCATATGACAACAAACCGTCAATAATGTTTTCTTTGCTCACCTTGCTTAGCTTGAGTAGGGGATCATCCTCGCATGACTCATCATGATCATCCTCAAAAATTTCTCCATCATGCTTATCTTTGATCACAACTCCACATATACCAATAGGCTCCATCTCCTCGGGCTCCATGGAGAACTCATGTTTAAAACTAGAGCACCTATGGGTAAAGTGGCCACTAGTGCCACACATACCACAAATTTGATCTTTATCAAACCATGTTTGAAAAGAATTACGCCTCACATGGTCATCAGCCAAAGAGTCATAAGAAGATGAACTAGAAGATTCACAAGACCTTCTACTAGTCGTCATGCTCAAAGATCGGTGAAGATCACAAAAGAGCAAATCTTGCTCTGATACTACTTGTTGGACCGAAACAGCGATGAGAAGGGGGGGGGGGGTGAATAGGAGCACTATCTCTTTTTCACTTTGATCGGATTCAACAAGATTATCACTCCAATAGCTATGAGAGCTACGAAGATCAATATATAAGCATAGCGGAATACTTGTATTGAATCCAATCCAAACCACCAAATCACAACAACCAAAAACGCAAAAACAAGCTGATGAAAAGTGAATGTGGACAGTGTCGGTTATACCGGTTAACAACAGTGGTATTACCGAGAATTGGTAGTACCGATGACCAGTAGCGGTATTACCGGATGAACAGGAACTCAGCCCGAAATCCAAATCCAAAATTAGCACAACTTTTGATCCACAACTCCAAACTTCATGAAACTTGAAACATACTTTCTCTAGGATATCAAGAACCTATTCCAATAAAATATCATATAGATTATTGCCAAAGTTCTGACTTTTTTTCGTTTGAGTGAAGGTTGGTCTAAAAACGGGCCAAAATCAAATTTTGATCCAAAAACTTGCTCGTGGGTAAAGGATAATCAAGATGATCTTAGATGCATTCCCACATATCATAGCAAGCAAGATCACCATAAGAAACCAAAGAAAAACCAAAAAATCATCAAAAACTCAAAATCATCAAAGAGAGAGCAAGAACAAGGAGAGAGTCAGCTTGAAGAATCTTACTTGGATTGATTGGAGATTGAAATTGGTTTACAGTCACTCCACCATGGAGGACAAAAGCTCAACACTTCAGAATTCAATCAATTCACCTCTTAAGAACTCTAACCTCTCTACTTTCCTCTCATATCCCTAAAACACAAACTAGGGTTTCTAGATACAAGGGTTGGGAGGTGCACAACCAGCACCCTCCCCTTTTATAGTGGAGGCTAGGCTATGAGAGAAAACCCTAATAGGCACCCGTTAAGCCCACACACAAACGGGTCTAATTCACACACGCTTCTCAAAGCGCTGTCATCATCTTTAATTGGCCTAAACCACCTCTCCTTGCACCATCTTGCGTCGTGGTTTAACCAAATACCATCAAGGTGGTATTTTGGTGAAGTTACCAAAATACCCCTTCTCGATCCTTCTCTAAAGACTGAGTCCAATCTTAATGAAGCAATCCCATGCTTCGCCACGTGTAGGTTGATCAACGGCTCTCTTCATGTCAATAAGTCTTTCCCAACCGGCTCCCACCGAAACCATCATGGCACTTGCACCGACCCTCGCGCAGCTTGATGCAACCTGTCGCATTGAACTTCCTGTTCGGTCATCCTTGTCCATTTTGCGTCATGTTTGAGTTCACTGACTTCATCCAACATCCACGATCGTTCTGAACCTTAGCACTCCAAGCCTAGTCCCGATCATCCTCGCTGTTGACCGTCGTTGACCTCCAAGCCTCATGCACAACAATAGACCAAGAAATAGATTTTGGGAACAAATTTTTCGCAACTTAACCCACGTTAGTTAAAACACGCATCATGCAACACATATGCAATAGAACCCATGAAATTAACCTATCTTACAAACATCACCATTAGGCTGGCCACCGAACATGGCAAAATCGGTCATACCGCAATGTAAACATCGGTACTACCGCACTGCGTAGTACCGCTCCCAAAATTCAGTCATACCGATTTCCAGGAGAGAAGAAATTCCTAAGAACATATTCTCTGGAAAAAATATACCGCCAAGTAAAATCCGGTCCTACCGCACTGCGGTAGTACCACCAACTAGAATCTGGCCTGACCTGGTCCACGACTAGATCTACGATCAGGCCCACAATCAGGTCCATGAAGGCCGGTCTACCGCCATCCTAGCCGGCTGGATCGCATATAGCCTGACAGCAACTGAACTTTGTCGAAAACACATGTTTTGACAGACTCTTAACACCATTGCCAATTATATCATGATTCTAAGATCATGAGCATATCCCCTAATATCCAAAAAAGATAGCAGGAAGACAAAAGGAGAGCTTGCCTCACCTTGCCTGCCCACTGTCGATGGTTGGCACGACAGATTTTCGTTACGCTGCGACAGCTACGGTGATGCAATGGCTCCCGATCGATCAGTTAGGAAAGAGATCGATGCATGGCTAACCAAAAGGCACCATAAATGGACGTGCTTACGGCAGTTCCAACCATTCTCACATAGCCATAGTTCACACCTCACAGCGTGCAGCCAATTTCGCCGACGTGACAACATGCATCGCGCGCGGCTGCGTACGCTCATCGGTCCAGACGCGACGCGCCGCGCCGCGCCGCCGGCATGGTGACATATGACGCAGGCGGCACGGGCCATTGCGTGCGTTCCGACCGGCCATGAAGGCAATCGAGTGGCTACACTCTTCGGCGTGCCATAGGCAGCTATTGCTCTAGTCCTACGTGCCATAGGCAGCTATTGCTCTAGTCCTACTAGCAGTGGTAGTATTGCTGCGAGATAGTATTGGTGGATTTAATGGCCGGAGGAGGAAGCCAAATTCCATTCGAATAATGATGAGCGGAATCCTGAAACTTCCTTGTTGCGATCGAGGTGCTCTACTTAATTCAGGCAAGTCCAAGAAAAGGTTAGGTCTCTCCTACGACGTACTCACTGCTCCCTACTGGCCGTAATTTGGAGAATTTTTTTATTAATTAATCTTTTTTAATTTTTATTTTAAAGTTAACCGTCGGCGAACTTTATTTCCAATTCTGACCCATTTGGTCACGCCAAAACAAAGCTGTCACGCCAGCCTGTATCTAGGGAAAGCTCTTGTCACACCACCACCTATGGTGTGACAGTGTTGTTTAGTCACGTCACGACCAGTGGTTTGACCAAAAGTGCTTTTAGCGGACTTATCCTATGGCGTTACAGCGTTGTTTTGTCACGCCGCGGGTTGACCAAAAGAGTTAGAATTGGAAATAAAGTTCGCTGAGGGTTAACTTTAAAATAAAATTTTAAAAAGAATTAATTAATAAAAAAGTTCTAACTTGGAACACCCGAATTTTGCTAGATTTATGTACGAATTCGTTCCTAACTATTGATATGAAAAGGAGATAGGGTGGATTTTGTAGTTACAGGTTTGATTTTAATTCAGAATAAATTAGAACCAGCAACAAGAATTCTCGTTTTCTGATTGCAGTAGTGAAACTTCTCTTAAATAGATTTATGCCAAATCCGTATATAGGTAAAAACTTGGTCAACATTGTTATCCGTGGATCCCCTTATCTATACGAGGAATCGTGGTATTGTTTACTGCGAAATCCGAGCTCTGCAAACATGTCCTGTAAGGATTCCAAAGAAGATAATATTTTGGAGAAGGAAAGTAGGAAACAGATCAACTGCAGTTCAAGAGAACGGCAAGTTGTGAACTCTAGTTTGATATAAAAAAAACTGACACTTTGAATCTACTGTTGTAGGGATTTAGATCATCTGCATTAAACGTCGAAATGAAGATGTGCTACAGCATGGTGTACTAGCAGCATCCTTCCACCTTATTATCAAAATTTGAGGGCGCAAATCATGTGATACAGTTGAACTGCTACAGGAACTGTCGGCAGCGTTTTGTAAAACAACTGTAGCGGCAGAAAATCACCGTAGTTCCACGCTGATGTAGACTCAAATCACTGTGGAGAACAGTGCTCCCTCTGCAGTCGATGCAGAGGATTTGCTTCCTGTCGTAGAACCTTTGGTATTGTTTGATTGGGGATGAGCTTGTATTGTATTTATCTAAGGGACGGTGCAGGTGGCTGAGCTCATCGTGCATTGGTTGCTACAAGTTGTTTCTTTGGATGAGCTCATCTTGCGTGTATTTATAGAGGGTTCATCCTGCGTCTATTGATTCAATCCATCAAACAAAACACGGGTATGAGCAATATAATCTACTATGCAAAATTTGTTCTTGACCCGGTTTGGAATGTGGGATTCTTTCCCTTTTTCTGCAGGAATTGAACTATTTTTTACGAAATTCCTGTGAAATTATTGCGTTCCAAACATGTGCTTAATGTCCGCCATCGTAGTTGTCATTGAAAGATCGCACCTTTCACTCTTGCCACCAAAAGTTTATGTTGCATCTCGTTTTTGCCATTATAGTCAAAATCCGTCAGTTTAGCCGGCACTATCGTGATGTTTCAATCTCATTTTTATGTCAGATTTTATTAGACAAAATGCCGAACGTGGCCCCCATATGCCAGCTCTTTCGTCTCTTTACTCTTTCTCACCATCTCTCACTGGTCTTGTACCACCGACGAAAGAAGACACCATGGGCCAAGGTTGTCAGAATCGCGATTCTGAATCGGATCGGAGGTTGTTCAGTAAGATCACGAATCGTAGGATCAACGTAGAATCTAAGATCCTATCTGATTCTAGCAAAGAAATATTTTTTTTAAAAAAAATTACCATGTATTTTAACACTTCTACATTTTTAAAACTATACTTTCAAAACTTTTGTTTACCAAAATGTAGTGCAAAGGAAAGATCATTTGTTATTTATGCAAATTATATTGGACATGAAGAAATAAAAAGTAAAAATTTATAATGAAAGGGACATAAGCAAATAATTGTTTATAATTAATCACTAGAATCGGGTAGGATCGTATGAAAATTTTGGCCACGACTCTATTTTTTTTTGTTAGAATTGTAATAATATTAATATTCTATCAAATTAAGACTCTACCACAGAATCAGATCAGTTCGGTCAATCTGGGTTGTAGAAACTTAGAATCTTATGACTAAATAGAGATTCTGGCAACCTTGCCATCTACATCATCTTCTTCCTCGAGACAGAATAGAGACTACCAGGAAGGCCATGGGTGGTGCGTAGCGGCGATGTGGGAAGGCCAGAGAGATCCAAAAAATGTGAAAAACGGGTTGTGCATGATGTGGTCATGCCAGTGGTGGTTTTGAGAGGGGAGGAGTGCTGAGGACACATCGGCAATGCTAGGGGAGGTAGCGGGCAGTTCGGCCATGCATGGCGGCGATGATGAGACGGTCGAGGAACTAAATTAACTACGTTCAGAAGGTAGAATGTGAGGAGGGGAAGCTTGGGTGTGAAGCAATCTACCGAAATCTCACTGAAGAGGGTGTACAGCAGCGATGAAGCTCGTTAGATCTAGAGGAGAAAAACCTTGATTGTTGTAAGCTGGCAGAAAGAGAAGAAGATTACCTCGGTGGGGTGGATGAGGGCGAGGGGCGACAGCTTGGGGAGGATGAGTTCTTTAAAGTGCCAAGATGCTCCCACAGCACTGCCGCGTTCGTCTTTGCCCTACAGAAGTAGTAGTGTGAAAAGGTTCAAGGAAGAAGGGTGTTAGACCCCCAAATTTGCAATTTGGAATCTTTTATGTTCACGGCACCAATCTCTGAATCAGTAGCAAGTGCCCAGAGTTACATCATTGGATATCAAACACATATCATGAAAAATATAAAACTATTGCATAATAATAATCAAGCGTAAATACACCTTATGACTTTTGACTTTCAGAATGGTCGGAATTTAAAGTGCAACACGTGGAACCTTCATGATATACCCACAGGCAATCGATTGGGGCCCGCGACCTAGTCCTTGGTCTTCTTGTCTTCTAGTCTTGACGAACGCACATAAGTGTCCATATAGCCTTCTTCTTTTATACTTACTGAATAATAATATTGAGCGAGCATGAGTACACAATTGTACTAATGAGCCAACACACAGAATGCAGTTATATAATATGCAAGGCTGATCAAAGGAATGGCTTGTGGTTCTTTTGTTTTGCATAAAGCCACTGATTGAAATAGATTAAGTAGTAGAAAATCCAAAGACCTAGCATTTTTAACTAACACAGGTTTTAACAAAGTCGAGTTTTGTTGTAAAATACTAGTGGAGGCTCCAACCTCCTATACCGTTGAGTGGCTCCATCCACCCAGTGCTCATGTTCTTTCTAGGGTCATATCCTGTACTTCTCACTGGTTCCCAAATAGACCATCTCAAATCTCTGGACTCCAACCCATCTTTTCATTCTACCCACAAATTATTTTTTGAAAATGAAAGCTAATTCAAGTAAGTTCTCAGCACTGCCCATGACCGTGGGAACGACTATCCAGATAGTTTTTACACTCTGCAAAGTTTGTCCACTTTACCTACAAGAGACAATCAACTTATAATATCCGTCTTGACACACTTCTATAGGTGTGCGACTAAGATGATTCTCACAATGCCTTTACAATGCCCCACACTACATTGGGTCGCACCCCCGGGAGGTCTCCCACTTGCGCCGTGTAGTTTTCTTGTGGCTCCTTGTAACATCCCAATTTTTGGGTATTTTTGAAATTTTCAAAATAAAAGGAATGAGTTGAATTTTATTGAGTTGTTTAAAGCTTAATTTGAAATTTCAAAGAATTAAAACAATTTAATATGAATAAATCAAACTTCAATTAAATTCAAAACTGGTTTATTTGATTTTCTGGATTTTCTTGGTTTTTCCCAAGTTCTTTTTCTATTTCTTGGAGTTCAATTTATTTTATTTCTTTTCTGTTTTCCAAAAAATTCTTTCCTTTGTTGTAAAACTTAATTTAAATTAATTATTTCAAAGATTTGGATTTTATTTGGAGTTCTTTATTATATCAATTCAAATCTCAAATCAAATCTTTTCTCAGCCAATTTTGAATTCAAATTCTCAATTTGAATTTTGCTCTCCTCAATTTCAAACCTCAGCCAAAATTCAAATACAAATTTCTATTTGAATTTTCTCTGAAATTCAAATCTTATAATTTCATTGCATTTTTTTGGGGCTGAATCTCCTTTTCTTTTTCCTCTTCTTTTTCTTAGTTACTTTTTCTTTGCCTTGCTCTGTTTCGGCCAAATGCTTCTCTGGCCGCCAGTGCCAAGCCATGCCAGCACCGTGCGCGCTCTCCTACGCTGCCTGTGTGCATCCCACAAGCCCGCACTTGCGCTATGCCCGAGGCGCACACGCCGCCCGTGCGTGCCCTGCTCACGCCCGTGCGCGTCCCGGTCGCACCATGCGCATCGTGCCCTACCGCCGCCTGCATCACACATTCAAATCCTGTCGTTGTCGTGTCTTCAATGCGCTGTAATTTCTCTTCGACATCAAGTCGGCTGAAACTATCAGCATGACTCCCCATCGCGCTCGCTCCCACTCGGACGCTGTCCTCGCCAATAAAGGGGAGCACCTTGACCTCTTTCTTCCTTTTTGCTCTCCACCCAAATCCCTCTATCCCCAGAGCATCGTCACTACCATAAGAAGCTTCACCCCGAGCGCTGGTCGCCACTTCACATCGTCGTTCCCGCCGCTTCGGTGATCTTCTTGCCCAACCAACTATGTTACATCATGTTCCCGAGTACCTTGATCATTTCCCTTAAGTGAATTTCGTGTTTGCCACAGCACATCACTGGAATTCGTCGTCTTTCCCGTCGCTAGCCGAATCACCATCCTTGCTCGATATCCTTCTATGCTGAGTTCCAAGCCGAGCTAGGCGCATCATCGTGTGTTCTCGAGGTTCCCCCACCTTCTCCCCCTCTCCATTCATCCAATTTGTCTCCGAGAAGCGCTGCCGCCATTACCACCTTCTTCCCCAATGCCGGCGCCATCGCCCCGCCGCCTCGGCCATCCTCGATCCTCCTCGACCCACCCTATGGCTTCCCCGGGCTCCTTTAGTGCCACCACCACCTCCCGAGGGTAGAACACCCTACCAAGGTTCTGTTTTTTCCCTCGACCGGCACCCCACGTAGCCGCTCACCACCGCCGCCCAAAGCCCTGCTCTGTTTCTTCTTCACTGTTCTCCTCTCTTTTATTTCCTTCTCTCTCTTACACATGGACCCCACATGTCATACTCTTTCATTCATTCTTTCTTTCTTTCCATTTCTCTCTCTCTCTCTAGCAAATGGGGCCCATGTGTCATACACTATGTCTTTGTATTATAAAATCAGAATGGAATATTCCAGTAATATTCCTCTCCTTCTCAATTTCCAGGAATTTCCTATTCTGATAAACTTTCGGATGATTGTTCTCCTTCATACGACCTCCGATTCCGTTGATCCTTGTTCCTAAATTCATATAAATTCATAATCTCTCTAATAGTACCTATGTCATAATTTTTTTTATTTGGATTTATCGTTATTTATTTGTCTCGCTTTGTGCGTATAGAATCTGGCGTTGCCGAAGCCAGCTTGGACTAGTCTGCAGGAGTAACTCAAATCTTCGATGAAGGAAAGTCATAAATCTTTGATCATGTTGTACCCATTATTGCAAAATTATATTGCTTTATATCAACATGCATGCTAATTTTATATCAATTGTTTTCGGGAGTAGCTAATTACCTAATTGACTTTGTGCCACATTGAATATTGTGAATGTCGTGTATACTTTGACACCATAGAAAGGGTTGATATTAGTTGGACATATTTGTATCACCAACATAGGTATCGTAGAGATGCTTAGTTATGATAGGCTCATGATCACATGTTCAATAATGTTAAATTTGATTTAATGATATATGGAATTGTGGTGCGATGCCATTGTCATGCAACTGTGGTGCGATGTCACTATTGTATCGATTGTGGTGCGATGCCACTGTTTTAAAAATTTTGTGCTATAGCAGAGATTGTCATTGGTTTAGGTGAACAAAATGATTTATGATTAAGTGAGTGATCGTGCAGTAAAGGGGGTACGTGAGGCACATTGTTTTGGATGAGGTAGTCTCGCATGAGTAATCACTAAAGACTTAATCTTGTGCACCATTAATTTAGGCTTTATCGTACAACTACATGTCTAATATGGGATGGACTTGGCTAATTAATTAGCAATATCTTGATTTTAGTTATGTTGTTGGAAGCGTGAATTCTACGAGGGATATTCACAATGGCGCAAGAGGGGGCCCCTGAATGGGTGCGAGGTCCATTCGGTGGTGAAACCTTAGCGGGCAAAACTGAGTTAAGTCAGAACTTTGTAAAGGTCTTGTGATAATCACTTAGTCGCACGCCTATGAAAGCGTGTCTTAGCTGACTTAAGTTGATTATCTTTTTTGGGTAAAGCTGTACAACCTCTGTAGATTGTTAAAACAGTTCGAACAGTCGTGTCCCTGATTATGGACAATGCCTAAGGATTTCACATGAGGTATAGGGTTTTCATAAAATGTTTGGATGATGGAATGGTTGGGAAGTGAACGAGTAGTTCACTAGTTGTTTCAAAACACTTGTTTACTTATGTATTTGATCTTTTCAATTATGCTTTTCAATCTATTTACTGTATTTATTATCAATACTACTTTCTGCAAAATAACCATTGTAACACCCCAGGCAAACAAAAGCCTAGAATGTTACTAAATTAAATTTAAAAACAGTTTAAACACAGGGCATAGTTCTAAATTTCGACAGAACCTCCTTTGCATAACTAAGTATACTGGAGGTTCCAACATTTGCATATAACCCAATCCATATCTTAACATTCAAAATACATTCAAGCATTCAAGATAATCTACTCAGCTTAAGCATTATCAAGCATGATCAAAATTTACTACTCTCATTATTACAAATATTCTAAAACATTCAACCATAGCCATGAATTAATCCTCAACAGTTTGCTATTATTAGAGTATGATCTAAATGATATTCAGCATTTAAAGTGTTTGGTAGTGAGTGCATCCAAGCAACCCTACTCCCTCCCATGCATGTCGTTCTTGCAAGTGGTACCTAAAAACACAACAAAGCAAGAGTGAGCCCAAAGACTCAGCAAGTATCAATAAAGAAACAATAACTCACAGTTATAGCATCATCATACCATAAGAAACATTACACTAAGACAACTCTCATGCTTATGTAATGCGAACATGCAATGCATCATTTTATCTTTATCTCTTTTCGCATTTTACCGGTAATGCGGGGTATACAACCGTCGATGTATACCCTTGCACATGCCCTCAGCACGGGACCAAGAGCCTATACTCCATGAGTATAGGGACCATTGCCCATCATCTTCATGACGGGACCTCTATTCAATGCCCACATTCCACGAATGTAGGGACCTAAGCTTGTCATTTACATGACGGGACCTCAACTATATATACTTGGTCACCACGTGACCAAGTCTCGATATCTTCCAATATGCGTATGTACTATGACTCTATCTTTCATACATATGAATCAACAAGTACATACCAAAATCTCAGATCTCAAATAACATGTAAGGCATTAACAACATACAAAGGTAATCTTTAGCCATAAACATGCATTCACCAAGCTTTTATTCATACTCATCACACAATCATCCATGTATGGCTAGTATGAGTAAAACGCAAGCAATCACATCAAACAATCGTACTTATGCTACAATCAGGATACTTGCCTCAACCGTGCAGAAACGGTGGACGCGAGGAGGACGCTGCCCCTGGGACCACTCCCCCACCTGAATATAATTATAACCCAAGCTAAGACAAATATACTAGACCAAAGATATATTTAATAGCACAAACGAATTTGCTAAACTCTCAAACACCTTCCAAACTTCCAACTCCTAACAATCGATCTGTCCCCTCTATGGACAGCCAACTTCTAAAATCCATAACTTTCACTACAGGGGTCCAAATAAGGTGATCTAGAACTTTCTGAAAACGTAATTAAATTCCCCAACTAAACCTAGTTGAGGAGCCCTTCTGAATCGGCTACCTAATACCCATACCAAGCCAAATTAAAAGACATCAATTTCACGTCGGGTTCTCTGGACAGTACGCTAAAATCACCATAACTTTTGCTACGAGTGTCCAAATCTTGCGTTCTTTAGCTTTCTGGAAAGGTATAGAAATTACCTACATTTTTCGTTATATCAGGATCCTCTAATTTCTTCTTTAACTAATGGCTTAATTCAGATTACTAACAGCTGTCAGGATACCGACAGATTGGCAGGACAGTCTCGCTATAAAATTCATATCTCGCAGACTGTAATTCGGAATTGGGTGTTCTTGGCGGCTACGAAAAGCTAAGAACAATTCCCAACTATCTCTAAGAGACAGAATCCACAGATTCGGACTATAGATGACCAAAAACAGCCGCTCAAGTTTCTGGATAGAACACGGTCTAGCAGTAGTTGATAATCGATCCACTAAACGAAATCATAATCGCGTCTAATACAAAACATATAGCGAGGGAGACTCTTCGTTACCCTTGAAGAACACAGGAAGATGATGAACTAGCACGCGATTCCACTTCCCCTTCTCTTCCTTTCTTCTTCTTCCTTCCTCTCCTTCCTTTCTCCTCTTGGCATAGCAGTACGGGGAAGGTTGCTACAGTACCTCGGCTGCTACAGTGCGGCGGTGCTACAGTACCAGGATGGAGGTACTGTAGCAGTGCTAGGGTTTTGTCTCCCCCTCCCTCTTAAGTTGGGCTCCCCCACTTGGGCTATGGGCCGGTGGCCCATTACTCTCCTCAACTTACTAAATTCTGAAATTTTACCCTTAAATATCTCTTCTAATCCCTCAATTATTTATTAATTAAATGGGATATTACAACCATATAGCTATTCCTTGCTCAAGCCTTGCATGAATATTATTTGCATACTATTCCCTACGACTGGTTGAGTACTTTATGTACTCACGGCTTTGTACCTTATTTATCAGTTGCTGAGGAAGACTCAAGGAGCCTAGAGTTCTACGAGGAGTACTTCAAAGACTATGCGAACTAGGATGCGCTCCCCACTTAATTGCATGTGGGCATGTCGGATGGCCACCACAAGTTATCTTATTTCCGCTGCAAGAGTTTTGCTTGTCTTTTAAGCCCTGCGTGACAAACTATGTAAACTTTGACCATAAGGTCCGTTGCTACTATTTAATAATAATTTACTTATTTCTTAGCTATTTCATTGTGTGGATATGATTATCATCGATGTTGTCACTGTGTGAGCTAGCTACTGATCATAGGACTAGTTCAGAATACACAGAGGGTCCGGATTTGCATGTTCGGTCCCGACACTCCTATCCATACCCACGCCACACACCCACAAATGGTGAAGTTGTGATGAAGCGAACATATTAGTCAGCCAGGTCGTACCCATTATAGACTTGTGGTTGCACTATTTTTACACGAGAAGGTCGTTACAAGAACTCGGCCCTTTATTGACTCAGGCAATACTTCTCCATATCCACTTTGTTGTGCTCTCTACCAGCACCCGCCATGCTTTCCAGCCGCCAGAGTCGAAATCTGTTTTTGGTTTTTCTTTTTGTTTTTAAATACTTTTCTAGTCAACATAGCAACCAGGCTCCAACCTCGACCGCCTAAATCCAATTTCAAGTTTTAAATGGTGTCGGGGTAAATCATTGCCCACATGTTAATGTATCTAAGCAAGGCTAAACATAACACTTAGATACAGACTTAGTAACTAGTATGTATACCATTAGTTCTAGGGTGACAAAGGATAGTATCCAAGTTCAAGGATATGAAGGTTATACTCAATTATTATTAAGGTATTTTCTATGAGCTAGATCAACATAGTTGTATAAATCGTAGCAATGTAATTTCATAATTTAAAACAATATAAATGCATTTCAAAATTAGGTGCAACATGATCAAAGTGTTGACCCTCCTTGCTCAATGTTCTGATAACCTCGGTCCTGTTCTTGCTCAATGTTCTGATAATCTTTGTCTCGACCTCGTTCTTGTTAGGACTATTGTTCCATCATAGCTTCAGATTCTAACTACACAGAATACGATTGAACCCAAGAATGTCTGAAAGCATCCAAATGAAATCTAATAAATCCAAAGACATTCAAACAAAAGGAAACACTTCAAATGAAAGTAAATGTATCTAACAGTATCTTGAAAGAAGGAAGCATTCCAGATGAAACTAAACCTACTTAGTGGAGTTGATGAAGGAAATACTTCAAACGAAGTATATCCAAGGAAGTTGATGAAGGACATACTTCAGACCAAAGTAGATAAATTCAAACTCTACTCGTTTGATCTAGTGGTGGGGTTTTGGGTTGACAGTCAGACTTAGGGTTATGTAACCGTTTGATCCGGAGTGAGGGTGAGAGGGATTGGGCTCTCGGGAACTCCACTAGTGCAAGGGGTTAGGACTCCAACGGGAGAGAGAGAGAATATTCATAGGAATATTCCGCATCTGTCGAACCCTAGGCTTTGAATACCGGAAGCTATAGTGTGTGTACCGTACTAGTCCCATGATCAGTGGCTAGTACACACATCCACAACATTGATAATCGCATCTATACATTCATACATACAAAATGAAACAAATATGATACATTACTTAGACCATTACAGAGTTTACATCACAAGGGCCGACCGGTCAAATAAAAGCTCAAGTATCAGAAGTAACAACTGAAACAACAGAAGCATAATATGTATAAGGTCCAAAAGTCCTACGGTATGTCCATCTAATCCCTCAGGCAACCGACAAGAAACAAATCCTAGAAAGACTCGTCATCGAACCCTCAGGTACCGGGTGCAAAGAACGCGTTGTCCGGCGTAGGCTCATCCTCTAAGTCTAAACAACAATTTAAGCAAGATTGAGTATAGTGTATACTCAGCAAGACTTATAGTGTATTGCAAAGTACACACACACACACACACACACACACACACTAGCAAGGGATGAGGCTCCATGCTACAAGCTATTTTCAACATTAAGCAAGTTTTATTTGCAATATCAATACATAGTACTCTGCAACGGGAATTTAAAGAGCGGTTAAATAGATATTGAACAACAAGTAAGTACTTGAATAAATAACAGATCACAACCTTCCTCGGCTACGATAAACATATTATTTCCAGCCATAGACATGGCACTCAACTCAAATATCAACAACAAAACCATTCCCTCACTTTCCAACAAGAACCATTTTGAGTAAAAAAAAACCAAGACTATACCTGATGGACCGCACCAAGAACGCTCATGATCGCGAGCATGACTATTTAAATATATTTACACTCTGCAAAGGTGTACAACTTTATCCACAACACACAATTCTCTAGTTTATTGGGCATCAGTCGATACCACCACTCACTATCCTTTGGTAAGTAGTCTAGAGCACGCATCGAAGTCTTTACATCATCTAGTCCTAACCTTGCACTAGCCCAATGAATAAACACCCTTACTTCACCCGGGCACACCCCCGTCTCAGTGAGGCATTCATCGTTGTGTTGAAAGGCTTTATTCTCAACACCTCAGTGAAGAGAGCCCCTTCGAGCAATCACACATGCTCGCACTACTATGGCCTACCAACATACAAGGCTAGTTTTCGATGACTTAATTAGCTAAGACCATCTCATACCGACACATGTAGTTGTACACTTAGGCTTCAAATTGGGAGCACCAACGTTTGGTCCTTAATTGATCCGGGCGAGGATCCCTCCTATCTACGTGCGAGAAACCCTCTCACATTCATCAGTTCGTAATATAACTCACACACGTTACAAACTAAGTTTTTCATTTTTTATTTGTATACAAAATAACAGAGGTAACCCCTCTGGACTAGCATTTCAAAATCTCCGAAATCTATGTTCAACATTTCATTCATTTTCCAATTTTTGTAAATCTAGAGCCTGACTAAGCATTTGTGCGGTATTCGCACTCAAAAAATCCCAAATCGACATCATCTATTGCCTAAACCATAACCTATTGGTTAGAATAGTAAGGATACCAACATTTCAAGTAGGATCATGGATCGAATAGGATTATAGCCACCATCATCCCTAAATATAGCAATTCTAAGCAAGCATACACGTATGCATAATAGATTTTGCAAAAAGAAGTACAATAATTAAAATAGTAGGATCAACATGGTCAAAGGGGGTGCTTGCCTTGCTTAGGTTGTTTAGAGAGTAAGGACGCTTGATTGTCGTTAAACTCGCTCGCGAATTCCGGCGTCTATTCGAAAGAACCGAGAATAAATCACAAACGGAAAAATAAATTCAGCAGAAAGCAATTCCAAATATTTTTTCATGTTCACACAGAGCATGATTTTATATGAATTTAGAAAAAAGATTCATTTGATTTGGATTTTGTATGCAAAAGTTATAGCCATTATCAGGACACTAGCAAAATTAGCAATTTTACTTGACTTTCAATGTAGAGTATCGTCTTATGAATTCATTCTAAGTGCATACTAATGATTATTAATATATAATCATTTTACCCATTTTGATTAACCACCTCATAACCTATTGCTACTATTGATATCATCATAACCAAGGCCTAGGGTTTACTATTGTTTAGATAACCACATTCCAAATCTTGATTCCTAATTAGTTTTACTCTTTTATATTAATTACCAATGGTTAATATATCATTATATTTTCTAATAAACTTGTTTTGGCATTTTTCATGGCTCTATCTCACTGCTCCTTTTTCTAAGTACTCTCTAGCTTCCCAAACTAACAATCTCATTAAGCTCTTGCTTATTTGAGGTGCTGTGAACTAAACTTCCTTCTATTTACATTTTAATTTGTTAATTAATTTGAATGACCCAACTGTCAGACACATAGCCTACTAGTTACATGACTCACTCACAAATTTTAATTGTCCAATTGTCAGGTGAAGGTTTACTGTTACTGAGATCATGCAACTCTAATTATATTTGCTTTTCTGTTCATTTGGCTGTTAATGGCTACTAAGCACTTTCAGTCAACCTTAACTACTAGATTTAGCTATCATAATGTGGCTTCCAAATTTAAAGCTTCCATTAGTTGTTAATCATACTTACTGTTCTTTTGACTGATCATCTATTATTGGACTAGGCCCACTCTCAGTGACTCACAGAGAGTGAGAGATAGAGAGAGGGCACACAGAGGCAAAGAACAGAGGAAGCTGCAAGCGGCTCGGGTGACGCATTTCACCAGTGAGGAGAGCTACGGTGGTGGTTGGGAGTGGCGAAAATAGAACTAGGGAGGAAGTATGACCTCAAGGGTGGCGATGTCGTGGCCCAAGCGGCACTGAGGCGGCGCGGTGGGGGCACACGGCGGCTGGTCGTGAGGGTGAAACAGGGATGGCACCGTAAGATGGGATAGGGGCAAAACTAGGGGGAGCATGAGCTTGAGGGAGTCAGGTGGAGTTCACCGAAGCGGTCGGCGAAGGCGGAGAGGAGCCGAGGTGTTTCCGGTGACATGATCCCTAGGCGACGTGACGAGGTCATCATGGTGGTGTCGCTGCAAAGAAATAGAGTGGGAGTGAATGGCAAGAATAGCTAAGGGGTGGTGTGGAGATGCTCTGGGCGCAATGAATTGACGCGAAGCTCACCCAAGAGGAAATGGTGTCAGCGGTGGCGATTTCGGCCATGCACGAGGAAGACGACAGTGGTGCGGTGCTCCTATGGATGAAGGACCAAATTGGGTGAGGGGAAATGACTCTTGGAAGCTAGAACATGTAGTGATGAGGTCCATTAGGGAAGGGTCTCATCGGGTTGTCCGAAATGGCAAGTGGAAGCGGCGGCTTCGAACCGAACGTTGAGAGACACGAATAAGAAAGCGTGCGTTCCTGGAGCTTCGGCTGTAGAGAGAGAAAGGTGGCGATGAATGCAAAGAGGAGGTCGAGGACGACTAGAGAGACATTAAGATTTTGGCAATAGCTCGTCGATGCAGTAGGGAGGCTTGGCGGCGGCGGCGGTGGCCATGGCCGGCGCACGACATTTGGCTTTAAGCTCAAATTGAGGTCGGGAAAGGGAGAAAATGGAGAGGGAAGGTAGGGGAATGGAGAGGGAGACCATGCGCACTCAGTGCATGGCTTGTAGGGGAAGAAGGATGAAGTAGCTCATGAGAAACCGTGAGAAGTCGGTGACAGTTTGCTCCTGGTGATGACACGCGGCATGGGCAGACGCAGCGCATGGGCGCGGACTGGCAGGTGTGACCGGGAGCAGAGCATGGATGCGGGCGCAGGGTATGGGGAGGAGAGGAAACCGGGGGTGACTGGCCGAGGCTTTGCTGGCGCGGGTGCACTGGCACTGAGCACTACCCCACGTGGGAGACGAAGACCGATAGGCAGTCCCTGTTGGTCAACGATAGAAGAAAAGAGAATTATGTTTCCAGAATTTTTGAAATGGCTGAGGTATTTAGGGAATATTTAGATATAGAAATATAACTCCAAAAATTATGAAACTTTATGGGGAGGCTTCTGACATAGTGTAGATTATTTTGAATTTTTCTAGGATTTTGTTTGTTATGAATTTTCCTCAAAAATTCTTTTAATCTTCTGTTTACATGCATTTGTATTATTATATTTGAGAAAAGCTTCAAAACAAGCTTTAAATATTTCTCGCTTTTATAATCAGTACAAATAGGCCAAGTTTGGATTTTTAATTATCATCTTTTGTTTGAATTTATTTTAATTCTCAGTTAGGTTTGTACTTCCAAAACTTGATTCTTAAATTTCTCAATTAGACAAAAAGTCTTAAATAAAAATCTTGGAAAAAACGAATGTCGATAAAATCAATCAATTTTTTTTTTAAAGTTCACATTTTCAAACATTTTAGAATGAACTGGAATTTTGGGATGCTACAGCATCGGTGACCTAAATAGGAGAGATCACCCAGTTAGGTCAAACTCTCTAACCCATCTTCGAGTTATGAGTTGTCCTTCTACCAGGAGCGGATAGCGAGGGGTGATGGCTGGATTCTATACGAGGTTGATTTGTGGTTGATTACTATCATCCACCTAGGGACATACCACCGCAACTCACACATGGCGCTTAGCTAATCTAATGATTTCTTTTGTTATTACTTCCTATTTATCGAGAAAGTTCCATGATAGTCATGTAAGACCTATGTGTAGGTGCGAGGATTCGCTCTGGGTAGACATAAGCCTCACCGACACACGGGGCCTAGATCACTTAATGATTCCTTTTATTATTTTATATTTATTAAGGAAGCTATATGAGCCTTAGCGGGAACTTTCAAGCATTGGCTAGACATCAGTCTTACGTCTTTAGTGGTGTCTGCGGTTTGGGTTTCATCTTTGAGGTGATCTATATGTAGTCTTATTACCGACGTGGCTTGGCATATATTAAGGTAAACCTATCACACTAGGTTGATCCTTAGCTACAGAAGCTGCTAATGACCACTTCTAGTTATGTAGATAACTACAATACAAGACCTATGGGCTCTTACCTACTAGCCTTGCTTAGCGATCAATCTATTGTCTTGACTACTACTACTACTAGCATGAAGCTGGCTCATAGCTACTGCTACCCTTCACGGTTACCTAGCATAATGATTATGCCTAACTTAATCACTGGTGAATTGTTTAACCAGAGTGGTCACTTTACCTATGCGACAGTTTGATAAGAGTCTACTTGTAGGTGTACGTTTCTACGATGTATTACTTTTACTACTATTTTACTAGTGGGTGCACATGTCATTGACATATTGTGGCTATTATCATTTATCATTATTATAACAATGGCCTGGGCCTACTGGTCCTTTGATCATGCGTGTATGTATATGCCTAAACAACGTTGTACTATCTTAGGTTCTAACTACCTGAATTGATCATTTTAGTTAGTTTACTTACTATGCAACCTCTGATCGCCTGAGTTACATACCTGCATTCAACTATTTGTTAGCTCAATTTACCTACTGTTTCACTTTACTCAGTGCTGCCATGGCTAAATGGATTATTAATCATCTAATTGCCTGACTTTGGTGTAACCACTAGTTAACTCACTTTGGATTGCAATGACTTAAGAAGTTATTAACAATTCCTAGTTATCATCTAATCACCTAAGCTAACCATTATTTAACTTAATGCAATTCTTAGTTGTAGGTGTGATCTACTGTTTATTTTAACTGGACCACTACTTTGTTAAACATTATCCATTTCTATCAATCCCCTAATCACTGGACTTATTCCTTGATTAAAATATTTGGGCATATCATTTGCTAATGGAACACTTACTAGCTAATAAGCCTCCTAATAGATTCTAATTGGTTATCTAACCTAGGTGGGCCCTACTGTCATGGACCTGGTTCATGGCAACAATGCATGGACCACGGTCCATGTGGCATTGTGCTTGCCCATGGTGGTCTACACTGTGCACATAATGGAATGGGGCCCACATGTCAAGGAGTCACAGACATTTCTGGTTTTATTTATGTCCTACTAATCCCTCCTGGGCCAACATGTCAATCTAATGTTAGCCTTAATTAACTATGTCCTAATTCTAACCGGAGCAAAGGAGCTCTAAGCGATTCCTTGCTGCACTCGACACTGGCGAGTCGGGCCACGGGGGTGGCCAACAAAGCAAAAAATGGAACCCCTACCGCCAGGCAGTCCCATCGGTGTCGGCGGTGAGGGCTTGGATGGCCTACAGCGGCGGCGAGATGGAGTTTGGTAGCGGTGGCGGCATTCGAGACTATGGTGACTTCTACCTTCCGACGGCGCTCTCGGCTAATTCACATGCACATGAGCATCTAGGGGGTGTAGTGAACCTACCGGAGTGGAGGGGAACGATGGAGGCAACCAGAGGATGGCCGACGACGACGACCCGAGGTGGCGTGAGGAGCTTCACACGACGGCGGTGACCTGAGAGGAGAAGGGAGCTGTGAGCTGTCGGAGAAGCACAACGGAGGTGAGGGGATGGTCGGAGGAGAAGCAATCGGGCCGATGCTTGCCAAAGAAGATGCGACGGCGAAATTGGTGACTTTAGCCAGGGTCGGGGAAGAAGACAGTGTCGGTGCATTCCTGTGGACAAACAGTGAAATTAAATGGGGAAAAAGATCCTTGGTTCCCGGAATAGGTGGTGACGCACGTGGCAAGGTAGGGAGCTCACCGGAGCGCCAGCAGTATGATGGCGATGCGGTGGCTGAAGCAGAGGCTGCACCTCCCTTTCCTTGGCGCTCGGTGGTGGTGAGGGAAATGGGAGATAGTGGTCGGGAGGAGGAGATGAAGGCTCGGGGTGGCTTTTATAGGCAGGAGGGGGAAGAAGGAGCCGGTGGTGGGGCATGGAGCAACGGGGCAGCGGTGGGTGATGTGGCATTGGGGTGGCATGGAAATAGCGCTATTGAGTGACGGGGGTTGGCGGCTGAGCGACAATACAGTGACATTGCTGACGTAAGGAGCAGTGCGGGGAAGGGGGCTCCACCTTTGTGCGTGACCAGTGCGGCAGGTGTAGTGTGGGGGCGGCGAGTACAAAGCCTGTGTAGGGATGGGGTAGGGGCGCTCGTGCAAGGAAGGAGGAAGAGAGAGGGAAGGGGGATTGGTGAGATGATGAGGACGAGGCGACGCCTGGGGCTGTTATAAAGAATGGAGGGAGGTGTGAGAACCCGACACGCGCGAATCGCAGGCGGGGCATGGGCACAGTGCCAGTGATGGGATAGAACTAGGTGCAAGGCAGGGGGGTTGTTGTTCGGGAGTGGGTGCAGTCAGGAGAAGGAGCAGAGGAAGGAAAAAGAAGAAGGGCCTAACGGGTGGGCCAGGAGGAACATGAGAAAATGAAAGGAAAAGAAAAAGGAAGAAACAAAGAAAACAAACAAAAAGAAGAAGTCGAGCTAGGCCAGGTGGCTTTCGGTCCAGACCGCACTCTTGAGGTCTCAATTTATGTTCTTTTTCTTTTATTTTTAAACTCAGGTTTGAATTCGATTTTCTATTTTTCGGGTTGAGGTTTCAATTAACGACTCAAGAATTTGAATATCGCCGAAGTGAAACAAAAAGTTTTAAAAATACCACATTTTTAAACAATTGAACTAAAAGTGAAATTTTGGGTGTTACAAAGGGGGTATGATGATCCTTTGCCTCATTTGTTAGTTTGATGGCGCCTTCGAGTGATGAAGATGGAAAAAACAAGATGTAACACAAACTTTTGGTGGCAAAAACGAAAGGCACAATCTTTTGATGCAACAACCAAAATGGTGGAGAATAAGAGTGGCAAGAAAAAAATCCCATATAAAAAATTACACAATTGGATGGGTTACTTAACATGTTTGATAAAAAAAAATTAAAAATCAGAATATTTAAGAAAAGAGCAAAACAAAAAATACCACTTGTAAACCCTTATTGTTGAAAAGCCACTAAAAAATTAATTGAGATTATGCCACTTATTTCAAAGTTTCGTCTCAGTATACACTATGCAAGGTCAAAGGGCATTTTGGAAGGAATTTTTGGAGGGTAGTGTTACAATAATTTCGGTGGCATTTTCAAGCACATACGGATGTGGATCGAACCTCGAGATAAGATTAAATCCCTTGGTTTGCCTGATTTTTCGTGGTGGAACAGCCGCAAAAGTGTAGTAACACTCCTGCGGTCATGTAGAAACACGATGTCTTTCGTGCAGCAATACGCCAGTGGTGGTGCGGTAACACGATATCTTTCATGCAATAGCACTCCGGTGGTGGTGTAGTGACACTACGTCTTTCGTGTAGTAATAGGACATCTATAGCGTAGTAATGAACCTACTAACGTGGTTGAATCGCACTAGATCAGCAGGAACAAAAGTAGAAGCGATCAGTCGTAACATCCCAAACCGTGAACAAGAGATTAATCGCGAATTTGAAGATTAGATCGTATAGATTCCGTGGACAATCTCAAGAACAACACGCCCTTCTTATGCGCCAACTCCCACAAACCCTAGATAGGAAAATGTCAACACATGATACACATGGATAAACCCTAATGACACTCGGCCAAAACACACACGCGTTTTCAACTCATAATTCAGTTCCCTCGACATTGGGCGCACCCCATAGGCTTATATAGCCAACACACGCACTAAGGCCTTAAGGCGGATTAGGACTCTTACACATGTATATGATTACGTGTTCGACCTGGACTCTAATAAAAGTAAACTCCTTTTACATCTCGAAGCTTTACATAACTGACATGGTTTTCTAGAGAAATAAAGTAAATAGATCCGGACTCCTGGCGTGCCATATTGTTATAGTCTACCATGGATGAGTGAACCTTGTTGAGGAACCGTCGCTGGCGTGTCCAGTCTACGAGGTAATGCGATTAGCTCGTAGACAAACTCAGAATCGTAAGAACAATGCAAGAACATAAGAACAGAAGTAGATTGAACACAAAGATGTGAGGGGATTTTTGGCTTCTCTTTATTTCTTTTCTGTAAACGGTAGTACAATGGTTGGGTCCCCCCTCCTTTCTATAGGCTACAGGATGAATGAGGAGGCCATTGTGGGCAAAGACTGCCGGTCTAGGCCCGGTTTCTTAACACTCCCTCTTGGGCACTCATCTGTCATGTTTATGTCTCGTCAAAACAACATAAAAACCCAGTGGGAAAAATTTAGAGAAAGAGTACACGAAACACGTTATGCTATGTTGCACGAATTGCCTCATTAAAAGCCTTAGTCCAGAAACTTTAGGAAAACTCGTCAATGGAAAAAGAGTACAATCCACCCAATTTCATTTAATCGCCAGAATTTATTCTTTGGGTACTCGATCTTCATGATCAAGCTTCAATAATGGCAGGTACGATTTTCATGAAATTGCAATTCCACCACATAGGAATACATAGTCTGTTTGCGACTTAGCTGTATGCGGGTCTGACAGGTACCCTGTATCTGCATAACCAGTCATAGTTAGGTCTTGGTTCTTTCTGTAGAATAGACCAAGGTCTTTCCTTCCTTGGAGGTAACGGAAGATGCCCTTTATTCCCTGCCAATGTCTTTTGGTAGGTTCTACACTATACCTTGCTAATAGGTTTATGGCAAATACAATGTCCGGTCTAGTACAGTTTGCTAAATACATGATTGCTCTAATTGCGCTCAACTACGGGAATTCTGGTCCCAGGACTTCCTCCCCCTCTTCTCTAGGTCTGTATAGGTCCTTGTCTTGCTACAAGGATCTCTCGACCATCGACACTTTTGAAGGATATGCCTTTTCAAAGCCGAACCTTTCTAACACCTTCTGAGTGTAGGTTGACTGATGCACTAAAATCTCTTCAGGGGCATGCTCAAGCTATAAGCCTAGGCAACATTTGGTTTTACCCAAATCTTTCATTTCGAACTCTGACTCCAGGTAAGAGCTTACTTTCTTAATATCTTCTAGGGTCCTGATGATATTAAGATCATATACATATACTGAGATTATACAAAATCCATCCTGGGATCATCGTTGTCGATGTTTTAGGACTGAACTTATGTAAAGATTGTTTGATTCGAGAGTTCCTCTAAGCTCAAAATCACACAGAGATGGAGACACAGAGATTTTTATACAGGTTCGGGTCTTCTCTTGGGAGAATAACAACCCTACTCCTGTGTGTATATATTGAGTATGCTGGATTACAAGATGGAGTCAAAGACTAGAGAATTGTACTTCTAATGATCTCTCCCTCCGCCCCTATTGTCTCGATGATTCTGTCTTTTATACAGTCCTCAAGGTGTACCGCTTCACCTCCAGTGTAAAGACTGCCTTAATGTCCCAGATTATCGAGCCGTTACTAGAGGTTATCATGGGAGTAGTAGCGTTCCCATGCTGCCGGGCAGTTATCACCATAACAAAGGGGTTAAACCATGCTGTTATTCTAGGGAATAACAGCGTAATTGATTGCTCATATCCTTGGATACGGTACATAAGATTCTCTGATCGACTAGGCCCACATGTCTGTGAGTCTTGTCGACTAAGGACTGGTCGTAGAAGGACTTAAGACCAGGCGGTGGTCGTAGGAGAGCCTACGACCACAGATCGATCATAATAGAGCTTACGATCAAGGGATAGTCGTAGAAGGGCTTACGACTATGGGGTGGTCGTAGGAAGACCCACGACTACAGGGTGGTCGTAGGAGAACTTACGACCTCCAGCTTCTCCCTTGTGAATATCAAGGGGTATACTCAAGAGTTATATGACGTCATTGTTATCCATAATATGAATTATAGATAAATGATTAAATGAGGATTATTATATCCTCGTCATCTAGCCCCATAGCTTAAGCGAAAATAACTTACTTGAAGAATGAGCAGTAGATGGTCTTACAACCAGTAGATGGTCGTAAAGAGGTGGTCGAAGGAAAGACTCTTCGACTAGTGTTTTATTTGACCAGAAATTTACTTGGTCAAGAAAGTTGTGGGATAATCTTACGACTTAAAAGGTGGTCGTAAAGAAATTCTCCGAACACCAAGTGGTCGCAGCACCGTGGTTGGAAGTAAAATCTTTCCAATCACTATTATACTTAACCAGAAAAGACTTGGTCAAGAAGGTAATTTCACTTGAGGTGTAAAGACTGACCTGATTTCCTCAAACAGACAAATTTAAGAATCCCAATCAACTCTCTCAAATCTGTCTGTTGGAGCGGTTCCCGAAGCGTTGGCAACCGTTGGGTAGCCATGTCTTTTCAACTTCAGGCGTGCGGTTATAAATTTTCACCGTGGGTAAGGATAAAGTCTTTTACCTTCCCCCAAATTGCTCTCGTTGTTTAAGCTTTTGAGTTCTCTGCCGCCGACCAAATCGAGCCTTCTTCCCCAATCTTTCCAAATCCAAACCTTCGGTTTTTGGGAGAAATGGCCGGAACCGCTTCCCCTCGGGCTGAATCGGAGATGGATGCGGCCAAAATTAGTGTTTTAGTCGACTCCGAGAAGATCCCGAAGAAGGAATTCGTGAAGTAGATTGAGGCCGTTGGGCAACATTGGCCATCAGGGGAGATTGGGCAAATCCTCGTTTTCCAGGCTTTTTGTGAGTGTGGTCTTCGATTGCCCGCTCATCCTTTCCTCACATTGGTACTCGAATACTTCCAGGTGGAGTTGGTGAATCTTGTTCCCAATTCTATCATAATGTTGGGGTGTTCGTGTACTGTCTTGGCATACACAGGGATTCCTACTGATTTGGAGTTGTTCCGGTACTACTACGGAATGACTCGACTAGTCGGAATTGCTGATAGCTGCAATCTGAAGCTCCACGACGGAAAGTCGAAGGAGTATAATCAGATGTTTACCCGGTCGTCGTGGTCGGGGTGGAAGAAGAGGTGGCTCTATTGGGAGATAACCAATGAGGACAGCCTCTCCTTCATCGGGAAGCCGGCTGAGAAGGTTTCTTCCTAGGATGCGACTCCTAAGGATCTTGGCCGGATCACCCCCTTCATTCGAGCTATTGCAGACTTGAAGGAAGAGGGGCTCACTGGATGGCACGTGGTGAAGGATTTCATCACGCGCCGCATCAGCCCTTCGAAGAAAAGGGCTTATCCAATGTGGAGGTATTCTAGGTCGAAAGACCCGACCAGGGACTACGAGAAGGGTAAGTAAACTTCAAGCTTAGCTTTCTTTCTGTTATTTTTGAAATTGGCTTATTGAAGGTTCTCTTATCCCTGCAGACCTCTCACAAGAGGAGATTGATGCTCGGGTCAAACTCATCTGTGAGAAGCCCCCAGCCCATGTGGTGACACCTCCAATCTTGGCTGACCTATCCCCAGAGGACAAGGTGGAGCGCCTAAAGGTAATCTAGGATTTCGTCTTTAGGACTTTGTAGTCATAGAAGAACTTATGACTGGGTACTGATCGTAGAAAGACTTACGATCAGGTTCTGGTCGTAGAAGAACTTACGACCAGGGAGTTGTCGTAGAGAAAGCTTACGACATGGTAAATAGTCGCAGAAGAACTTACGACCACTTCATAATGTCTCTCTTCCTGATTTCTGCAGAAAGTAGGCATGGAGAACTGTCAGGATGACAAAGAAGTCGAACTGATGGTCGTCGGTGCGGCCGTAGAGCAGTTTATTTCTCCCCCGACCAAGAGGCGTCAGCTCGTTAAAGCCGCCGACAAGGGAGGCTTAAGCTCGAGCCCTGCTGTTGAGCAAGCAGATGCTCCTCGGACTAGGAGGAGGAAGCTCACGCGGGCTGTTGATAAGGACGGTGCAAGCTCGAGCTCCGTTATTTCGTCTGCACCTTTGGCTAATCTTGCGGCTGAAATAATTGCTGCAGAGGAAACAATTGCGGCAGGAATAGCTGAAGTATTCAAGCCCAAAGCCCCCAAGACCAAGGTACCCTTCTATTATGACAATAAAACTTTCGCAGTTTCTGCTTCTCGCGGCTTTATCAAGCAACTAGAAAAGGAGAACTAGAAGGGTTTCATGTCTTTTGTGAAGGAAACTGCTGCGCCAGCAGTACCTGTGGTCGAGGGTAACGATGTCCTTGAGGCGGTCGAGACAGGTCTCGACCGTCCGGAGAGCCAAGAGTCTCAAGGAGCGATGGCGCTCGATCAAGACATACGACCAGACGTGGTCATGGATGTTCCTCAACTTGAGTCTCGACCAGACGTGGTTGAGAAAAAGTCGAAGAAACCTTCCTTAGGGAGGGTCTTTTCCAAACTCAGTGTAGGACCGGAAACAGGCGACTAGAGGGGGGTGAATAGGAGCACCAAATATTTTTCACAAAGGATGGATTCAACTTGCAAATCACTCCAATAGCTATGAGAGCTATGAAGATGAATGCTTAAGCACAGAGGAAGACTTGTATTGAATCCACTCCTAACCCCCAAAGGTACAACAGCAAAAACCGATAAAGTCTGCTGAAGCTTCAGGAATCGGTACTACCACAATGAAACCAGCGGTACTACCTATAATCGGTACTACCTCAGTGTACCTAGCGGTACTACCGCACCACGGTACTACCTCAGGCAAATGAAAGGTACTACCGATTGTCCTGGCGATGAACCCGACAGCAGAAAAACCAAATCTAAAATTGGCACAACTTTTGATCTACAAGGGCAAACTCCGCGAAACTTGAAACACAACTTCTCTAAGATATTAGGAACCTATTCCAATCAAAGATCGCAGAGATCCATGCCAAGGTTCCTACCTTTTTCAGTTTGAGAGAAGTCATTCTGAAACAAAGGAAAACAAACAAAAATCCAAAACGAAAATTGGTCTAACTTTTAATCTACAAGATGAAACTTGACCAAACTTGAGACACACCTTCCTAAGGATATCAGGAACCTATTGCAAGCAGTGATCGTCCAGATCTATGCCAAAGTCCTGACCTTTTTCCATTTGAACGAAGGTGGTTTCAAAACTGGGCAAGAACGAAAACTTGATCCAAAAACTTGCTCGTGGGTGATTGATGATCAAGATGATCCTAGATGTATTCCCACATGTCACAGCAAGCCAAAACACAGCAAGAGCACAAGAGAAACTTGCAGATCAAAGAAAAACCAAAATCAACAAACAGAGAAGATGAACACAGAGGACAGAACTTGTGAAACCTTTGATTGGATTGATTTCAAATAGATGGATGATTGTTGTTTACAGCCACTCCCATATGGAGGACAAATCTCTATCCAAGAGCACACACTCAATCCCCCTCTAGAAACCCTAGCACTCCTCTCTTCTTCTCAAACCCTAACACACAATAGGGCACAATACAATAGGGTTTGGCTAGCTCTATCCAACATCCGCAGCAACAACAGCAGCCACCAAACCCTATTTATATGGAGGCTAAGCATCTAGTGAATATTCCATTAGGGCACCCATTAAACCCTAACACACAATGGGTTAACACACGCATGTATCTCAAAGCGCCGTCTTCATCATCATCTTCGATTGGCCTAAACCGCTTCACCATGAGCCGACCCGCGCCGCGGTTTAGCCAAAGGCCACCAAGGCGGTATTTGGTGAAATTACCAAAATACCCCTTCTTCATCCTTCTCCAAGAATCGAGTCCACAGATTGTGAAGCAATCCCATGCTTCGCCACGTGTAGGTTGATCAACGGCTCCATGTCGTCAAGTCTCTCCCGTCCGGATCCCACCGGCACCACTGAGCACTTGCAATGACTCTCGCGTCGCTTGATCCAACCAGTCGCACTGAACTGCCCGTTCGGTCACCCTTGTCCATCCTGCGCCCCGCTTGAGTCCTCTGACCTCACCCGGCATCCTCGACCATTCTGGACCTTATCTCTCCAAGCTTAGTCCCGATCCACCTCGCCGCTGACCGTCATAGACCTGCAAGCCACCTGCACAGTAATAGACCAAGAAACCATTTCCGGGAACAAATTCGTTACAACTTGACCAACGTTAGCCAAAACATGCATCATGCAACACATATGCACTGATGAACATGAACTTGACCAAACCCAAAATTCAATTCTCCAATTGAAACAACATTTAGCACAATTCAATTCAAAATGCCGTATTACCGCCATTAAACCAACGGTATTACCGGTCATACCACCAAAAGCACTGCGGTCATACCGCACCCTGGAGAAATCCCAAAATCTCCAAAACATCCTCTCTGGAAATTCCATGCCGCTCTCAAGCAGTTTTACCGAAATGCGGTAGTACCGCATTTGGTACTACCACCGTACAAAACGCGGTACTACCGCTCTCCAAGAAATCCAAACTCAAAAGACACCTTCTTTGGAAAAAAAAACGTACCGCCAAAAACCTTGCGGTATTACCGCATAACCCTGCAGTACAAATGTTTGTAAACCATGCTCAACCGCTCAGAAGCCACGTGGACGCCCCAGATTTCATGGCCATTCAGACCGCATGTCACAGCTGTCAGATCTAGGCGCCGTTCGGACGGTCCAAACATTCATCTCAATCTCAACCGCCTGATTTCGATCAAACGCCTCTCAAGCCCTATCACATACAGATGGTCCGAACGTTCATCTCACTCACGACCGTCCGATTTCAATCTAACGAACAAAGGGATCCTACCCGGTCGGAACCAAGACTTGTGGTAGTTCCGCTCTCTCTAGTGGTTATACATACCGTAGTCTGCGGACACAATGCTTAGATTACCGCTTCCCAAGGAAACCAAAGATTCCAAAATCCTTCGGGAAATTTCATACTGCCAACACCCTTGCGGTTGAACCGACCTACGGTAGTACCGCAGCTTCAATGCCGGTACTACCGATTTTCTTGACACTTGCTAAAAACTCCAAATTTCAACAAACTTTCAAAGAAATTGCCAATTGTCTCATCACCTAAGATCATGAGCGTGTCCATATGACATCACAATGTCCTCATGACATCCACACTCAGGATCAAGTCTAGCACTAGGAGGTATTTAAAAGAGGCAAAAGTGTAAGAACATCATTTACCTTTTGCTTTTTACTACCTAATTGTGCTTTTTTTTACGATCTTAGCTCGGCACCTGTCACCCTCGAGGACGTTCCTGTCAAGGAGCCCACTGCTATTTGCCCGGCAGGCAAAGGAACAGCAGTGGCAGTGGTCGAAGGGTCGTCCACCATCGGAATGGTGGAGGGTACCGTTAGTGCTGAAGTGGCTACGACCATCGGGGTGGTTATGGGGCTGGAAGTGGCTATGACCACCGGAGTGGTCATAGAGACTGAGGCAAAGGCAATGCCTGATACCGCGGAGGCATCAAGCCATCGCCCCGGGAAGGAAGTCATTGCAGACTTCCCCCCAGGTCCTCAAGGAGGAGTTGGAGTTACCGAATCAGAGGAGGAGGAATATACTAACTTCGTCTCTGAGTTCTTCAGGCCGTCTTCCAATATGGGATCTTCTGCTCTCAGACCTCATGCTCGTGTCCCTCACCCCAAAAATATTCCTAATAGAGGGGATGTTTTTGATGACGTGCGTCTTGAAGAGGTGTGGTGGGACCAAGTGCGAGAGATTGATGAACTGAGTAATCCTACAAGGGTAGTAACTTCGTTTGCACGAAGGGCCATTGATGTAAGTACCTGTTGTTCGGTATTTGCACTCATATCTTTTCTCGCTTCTAACTATCTTTCTCTATGTAGAGAGCATTGGAGCAAATTGTTACTGTTGTTGAATACAATAGGCAACTTGTCCAATTGCGACAGGAAAAAGCGAAACTCTGCAAGCAGGCAGAGATGTGGTAAGTAACTGTTTTTAGTAGTCTTTTATGTTTTGACCACTCACAGTACTTGTGGGGCTTGTCGTAGAAGATCTTATGACTAGGTACCGATTGTAGAAGAGCTTATGACCAGAGTTTTGTCGTAGAATGACTTACGACAAGAAACTGGTCGTAGAAGAACTTACGACCAGGAATTATGCTGACGTCTATCCTTTCCCTTTGCAGGTTTAAGAGTGACGAGAAGGCCTTAGCTGATTCTCTCGACTATGAAAAATCCGAGACGAAGAAGCTAAGGGAGGAGATTGAAGACCTCCGGAAAAAGCTCCAGGAGGCAAATTCTGCAAACCAAAAGTTGCAGGGACGACTAAGCGGTAAGTGCTGAACTTAAGACTGCCTTCGACCTCCTTTTGTTTTTCTGAATCTCATTCTCTTTCAGACAAAGACCAAGAGGTCCAAACGTAGAAGCAATGTTACCTTAAAGGACACTGCTGCCCACGCTGAAGAAGTCAAGAAGTTAGATTCTCAACTCGTTGGTAAGCAAATCTTTACCTGTGATTGATTGTATTTTCCTCTCAAGGTCATTTTATCCGACTAGTCTTATTCTTTTCAGAACAGGTAGTACAAGTAAAACGACTTTGCGAGGCTTCGACTCGCAATCAGGAGGAAATGAAGGCTTTGAAGATCAATCTTCAAGACAATATTTCACTCCTGAACAATGTACTCGGTAGGCTTCATGCTGAAGGGATTACTCCTCGTGACGACACGTTGTCCGCCCAATCGAGTGCCATTGATGAACAAGTCGGAACTTTGCAAGAGTTGGTGACTACTCTGAAGGCTAACCAATTCGACTCGATAAAGGATGCGGTTCAAGAGGGAATAAGATTTGTCTTGGCAAAACTTAAAGCCCGTGATCCCAACCTTAATCTGCAACTTGTCATAGACGACTTCCTCTACCTTGAAGTAGAGGCGGAGCAGTTAATGATAACATTGCAGCCGATCGCTGAGGCAGTCACGGAGGGTATGCAAATAAGATCCCCTTTGCCAGAGCAGTCTGTACTAGAGTCTAGAGTCCTGTAAAGATAAATTTTTGTTGATGTTGATATATATATCCCTTCCTTTTTCCTGAAAATCATCTTGTCGAGTAGTTAGTAACTCATAAGATAATGAATGAAAAAAAGAGCAAAACTAAGAATTGAAGTCAAGTTAATAACTTTATCCTAGCCCCCAACTATTTGCTTGGTTTATTTAGATAAACCGAGTAAATAGTATTAAATGGGTTTTCTGAAAAAGAGAGCGGTTTAGCTAACTTGTAGTTTTTCGATCACGATAATCTTGCACTGGTCGAAGGAGTAGGAACGAGTTGACACTAGGAAGTTCCTTCTAGTGGGCAGGACCACGTGTAGAGAGGAAAGGCTTCGACTAGGTGATGTTACCATCTCTGACCAGATTAATCAAATCAAGAACGGTCAACTTGAGTTAGATAAACGTCTGGAGTTTCTTAAAAAATTTGTTCAACTTATTTCAATGCACCCAGTAGGTTTGCTCTGGTAGCAAGAGTTAGAAACAGAACGACGCTAGGAAGTTCCTTCTAGTGAGCAGGACCACGTGCAGAGAGGAAAGTCTTCGACTAGGTGTTGCAACTTTCTCTGACCAGTTAAAGCAAACATAGTTTATCGAAAGTAATCGAGCAAATTTGGATAGTGTACTCAGCTTAATTTTTTTTTCAAAAAGATGAATGAAGAAATAAATGAAGGTACTAAGAGTTGGCTTGACATTATTTCAACCATGTTTTGAACCCAAGCTCTTTGTGTTGGCAGCAAAAAGGGAGGAACGAATTGACTCTAGGAAGTTCCTTCTAGTGGGCGGGACCACGTGCAGAGAGGAAAGGCTTCGACTAGGTGATGTTACCATCCTTTCGACTAGTGTAAAGATGAACTGGGTACTAGTCGTAGAATGTCTTACGACCAGCATATTGCCGTGGAAGAGTTCACGACTAGGAACTAGTCGAGGGTGGACCTTCGACCAGGGTATGGTTGAAAGAATTGTCAAAGCGCTACTCAAAGTAAAACAATAAAAATAGAAAGAATCTGATGCTTTATTGAATGGTTGGTTGTTTACACATAGAATTTGCACAACTGGTCGATGTTCCAAGAATTAGAGAGAACCCGGCCGTCTTCCATTGCCAGACGTATCGAGCCTAGATGCATAACTTCAACCACCGTGTAAGGACCTTCCCACTTGGGGGAAAGTTTGTTCTGATTAGACTGGGATTGAATTTTCCTCAATATCAAGTCACCTATAGCAAGGCTGCGAGGTTGGACCTTACGATCGTAGTATTTGCGCAAGGCTTGCTGGTAGACTGCTGAACGGATTAAGGCCTGATTTCTCTTCTCTTCGAGCAGGTTAATGTCATCCGCTCGAAGTTGTTCTTGGGTTGAGTCATTGAAACACTTGGCCCTTGTAGACCTGATCTTTAGTTCTAGCGGAAGCATGGCTTCAGCACCAAATACTAGGAAAAAAGGTATTTCGCCTGTTGCCCAACTAGCGGTCATGCGAACTGCCCATAATACTGAGGGTAATTCTTGTACCTAAGCCCCCGAGCACTTAAAAAGCTGGTCAAAGACTTAAGTTTTAATTCACTGTATTATTTGGCCATTCGCTTGTTTGACTGCCCCATTGCTTTGGGGATGGGCGACAGAGGCGTAACAGAGCTTGGTACCCAACTTGTCGTAAAATTCCTGAAATTTTGCGCTTGAAAATTTTTTACCATTATCTGTGATTATTCAACTTGGTACTCTAAACCGAGTAATCACGCTTCTCATCATGAACCGTTTTGCGGCTTCCGTTGTTATCGATCCGAGTTCAGCCGATCCATTTTGTGAACGTATCAATAGCCACAAAAAGGAACTCGAAGGCTCCTAGAGCCCTTGGGAACGGTCCTAGGATATCGAGACCCCAGGTCACAAAAAACCAAGATAGAGGGATTGTTTGTAATGCCTGAGCTGGTCGGTGTATTTGCCTACTATGAAACTGGCATTGTACACATTTCTTAACTAACTCTTTGGCATCGTAGAGAGCTGTTGGCCAGTAAAATCCTTGTCAAAAGGCTTTTTCGACCAACGTTTTGTAGGAAGCATGAGTTCCACAGATGCCCCCCGTGTATGTCATGAAGGAGGTTTAGTCCTTCTCTCTGCGGTATGCATCACATGAGTACCCCTTGAGTACCTCGTTTATAGAGGACTCCTTCGACCAAAGTATACATTTTGGCCTTTCGGGATAAACGATCTTCTTGAAGATCGTCATCGGGTGCGGAACCCGTCTGAAGATACTTGTAGATGGGATCCATCCAAGTATCCTTGTATTCTAGAGAGGTTGTCTCAATAGGAGATGTCTCTGGTGTGTCCACTAGAGACGGCTTTTGGAGTTGCTCCAAGAAGACGCCTTTTGGTACTTGTGATCGGGAAGAAGCTATCCGAGCAAGCTGGCCAGCAAGAAAATTATCCTTTTGAGGGATGAATTGTACCTCGAAACCGAAAAAATGCTTTTCAAGCTTTCAAACCTCCGATAAGTACCGAGACATGGTCGGAATAGAGCACTGATACTCTTTTTCAACCTGATTTACGACTAGTTGAGAGTCTCCTCTCACGAGTAGTCGTCGAATCGCGAGCGCTTTCACGGCTCGTATGCCGGCTAGTAAACCTTCGTACTCTGCCACGTTGTTAGTGGCCTAAAAGTTTAACTGTATGGCATACTTTAAGGCCTCTCCATTAGGAGATTCCAGGACCACCCCAGCTCCCGAGCCACTAAAGTAAGTGACTTGTCAAAGTACATCGTCCATCTGTCGTGGGTATCATACTGGGGATCCTGAACAAGTTCAGGATTTGTCCAATCGGCGACAAAGTCTGCCAAGATCTGGGATTTAATGGTCGTTTGGGACACGAAATGGAGGTCGAACTCCCCAAGTTCTACTGACCATTTAGACATACGTCCCTCTGCTTCCCTATTCTGGAGGATTACTCCTAAGGGAAACTTAGACGACACAATTATCTTGTGCGCCTGAAAATAATGCCGTAGTTTCCTCGAAGACATGAGGAGGGCATAGAAAAGCTTTTGGACCTGAGGGTAACGCTCCTTAGGTCCGTGCAAAACTTCACTTACGTAGTACACTGGTCGTTGAATGTTTTCACGTTCTACGACTAGTACTGCGCTCATTACCTGTGGCGTGGCAGCTAGATAAATTAAGAGCGTTTGCCTCTTCCGACCACTCGAAACCTTCATACTTCCTTAGAAGTTTGAAGAAAGGTAGTCCTTTTTCCCCCAGTCGTGCTATGAAAAGACTTAAAGCCGCCATACACCCTGTGAACTTTTGGACTTCTTTCTTCGTGGTTGGAGAGCACATTTGAACAATGGCTTTTATCTTTTCGGGATTTGCTTTGATCGCTCGTACAGAGACCTGGAATCCAAGCAATTTTCCCAAAGAGACTCCAAACACACACTTCTCAGGATTGAGTTTCAAGCTGTGTTTTCTGAGGTTGTTGAACGTCTCCTGCAAGTTCGAAACATGATCAAGCCATTTGATGCTTTTTACGACTAGATCATCAACATAGGCTTCCAAATTTCGGCCTAGCTGAGGTGAAAAAGTCGATTGCACCAAGCGTTGAAAAGAAGCGCCAGCATTTTTTAGACCAAATAGCATTTTGACATAGCAAAGTATACCAAATGGAGTAATAAATGCGGTCTTTTCTTTATCTTCTAGACACATATTAATCTGATGGTAGCTAGAATATGCATCTAGAAAACTTAATGTTTCGCAACCAGCAGTAGAGTCAACCAACTGATCGATACGAGGTAAAGGGAAATCATCTTTTGGACAAGCTTTATTAAGATCAGTGAAGTCTACACAGATTCGCCACTTGCCTTTAGACTTCCTAACCTTTACAGGGTTGGCCAACCACTCCAGGTGGTCGACTTCTCTTATAAAGTCTGCTTTAAGTAGCTTGTCCAATTCTGACCTTATAGCATCTCGTCGATCAGGGGCAAATCTCCGTAATTTTTGTTTTCCAGGCCATAGAGCTAGCCTGTGCTTGATCACTTCCCTAGGGACTCCGGGCATGTCGGATGCTTGCCACGCGAAGACATCTGTATTTGCTTGGAGGAAAGTGATGAGGGCGTCTTCCTATTTGGGGTCGGAAGTATCCCCGATGCGAACAGTCTTCGAAGGTTCCTCTTGATCCAGGGGAACCTCTTTGACTTGGTCGTTCGGCTTGGGCACATCTTTAGGCTTCAAGCTCTTGGTCGAAGGCTGCCCTTTTTCTTCCCGACCTGGTATCTAACCCACCATCTCGAAGGATCGACGGTCACACGTGTGCGCCATCTTCTTATCACAATGAATTGTGATTACTCCTTTGGGACCTAGGATCTTAAGATATTAATACCCATAATGAGTTGCCATTAAGAATTTTGCCAAAGTTGGTCGTCCGAGTATGGCGTTATATGTCGTATCGAAATCAACCACATCAAAGGAGATCTTCTCTGTCCTGAAATTACTTAGTGTTCCAAATGTTAATGGAAGAGAAACTTGACCAATAGATTTGGCTGAAGACCCGATATAATACCATGAAATGAATATCTTACAGGTCTTACCTTGGTCCTAGGTACTTGCATCTCGTGCAGGGTATTCATCAACAAATTGTTTAACGAGCTCCCACCATCAATCAACATTCGATTTACTCGACAGTTGTTGATGGTGGGTTCGACCACGATCGGATAGTGACCTGGTTGAGTCGAAGGGATCGGGCAGTCAACCTTCTCGAAAGAGAAGGTGACTTCCGACCACTTCAATACTTTATTGACAAGAGGGGAGTCAATGGAGTTTACCTCGCGTTCGACTACTTTAAGCTGTCGTCTTGACTCGTACACCGATGAACCCCCAAAGATGTGCTCGATGGTGTGCTCAGGATCTTGAAACGGCATGTCCTCGTTGTTATCCGACTGTGTTCGACCACTAGCTTGCTCTACTTCGTCGAGGGCAGGAAGTGGCCCTTTGCCGTTGTAGTAGTCTTCGAGTTTTCGTTGGAAAACTCGGCAGTTGCGAAGGTCATGTCCTTCCTTTTTATGGAAATGGCACCGCCTAGGCTTATCGTTCTTTCGTTTGGGGCGCTTACCTTTGCCTTGACCAGGGTATTGTTTAGCAGTTCGTGGCTCTTTATCGCTTACGGCTAGGACCTCCTTAGAAGCATTGGCTTGAGGCTTTTGGCCCTTTGCCTTGTTCTTGGATTTCTTGGCCTTCTTATCCATCTTTTTGCTACCTTCGCCAGTCTCCTGAGGGTGCTGGTCATCTCGATCGATGATTTTGGTCCACTCGTCTGCTTCATCAGTAGTAGCGTACCGATCAGCCATCTCGAAGAGTTCGGCTATAGTAGCGAGAGGGTTCAAAGCGATGTCCTCCATGATCCTTCTGCTGCGGACTTCCTGCTTGAAGGCTCTGATAACAGATGAGTCAGAAACCTCAAGAATAGAGTTGCGAACCTGACTGAAATGTCTGATGAATTGGCGTAGTGTTTCGTGGTCGTTTTGTCGCATCCTATGTAGGTCGTCCTCCTTTCCAGGGCGATGGTAGGTGCCCTGGAAATTGGCGACAAGAATGATCACGAGATGTTGCCACGAGTAGATCGACTCGACCGTTGGTTTAATAACCATGATCGGCGCACCCTTCAAGTAAAGTCGGAAGGTAATTCGCCATGACGTGCTCTCCTCCTCCTGCTTCTCGAACAGCAGTCGTGTAGATCTGAAGAAATTCGATGGGAATTTGAGACCCATCAAATTTCTCCATGTTCCCTGGTCGAAACCGCGGCGGCCAGTGAACTGCTCGGAGGTCAAGCGAGAATGCCCAACATCCGGTAATTACGTCGTAATGCCTCCTTTGTAGAAAAGAGGGGTTGACGTCACCGGGTGATCGTACTCGACGATACCCAACGAGGGGTGAATCTAACTTATGGTAAGTCTCGATCCTACGAGGGTAATACTCCTAGTATTTTGTCTATTGTTGCAGACCTCTGGGTCGGAGCAGTGAATGATCACCTCTCCTAGGAGCTTTGTGATCGTCAGTCGTTCGAGGAACTCTTTTCCGGTTTGGGGAGCGATGCACCTTGCGGCGATCCCCATGCGGTGAGTTATTCGAACGACTGGAAGCTGATGGAGTCGTATTGCTACGACTTCCAAAATGATGTCGGCGGGATTGTTCGAGCTTGCTCATCGTACTCCGCAACCTTCGTGCGATCTCTTCAGCAAAGAGGTCGTAGCTGAGTGCTTGGGCAAGTTCTCGAGATGAGTTCTCGAGCAGGTCATTGATATGCTGAAGTTCCTAAGCTTCTTCCGGCTGCTATTGAGTGTGCCAAGGCAATTTTCTCTAAGCTACGACTCATTTCCGTCGGTTTGCTTCAGAATCATCCATACCTGGTCCTCGAGCTTACCTTAATGAAGTGCGATGATCTCAAGAATTTCCCGCACGCTCATTAGAGTATTGACTCTGGTCATTGTTGGAGGTGTCTTTGTCATTGCCACGAGCGGTCATAGGGTGTGATCTTCAGGGAGCGTCCCAGCCCTGTCTCTAGGAGAGTTATTGCTACCTGAGGGAAGGACAAAGACCTCCCGTTGATGATCTCCACTTGCGCTAGAGGCCTCCTCGCTTGAGGAGTCGTCGAATGACACCATCTGGCGACTTGGAGCAAACCCCTCCAGGAAGGGGAATTCCGGGTTATAACCGTCTCTGTCGGCAAGCGAGTCCTGCATTGAGATGGTCGAACTTGCAGGAAGAACACGTTCGATCGCATCCTTGGCTGGGCTAACCGAAGAGAGAGAATCACCAGATGCTGATGAAGATCCAAAATTATGACTTCCAAGAGTTGTCGCGCTAGGTCGGACTGTCTCATGTGGACTTGGACATTTGGAGACGGAACCCTCACTGTGCCTCGAGTCTGCCTTGGGACAGCCCTCATTGTGGTCGGATTGACCCTTGCCCTCTAAGGAAGCTGGTTCCCTATCTGGACGTATAGTTGTGGGGGATAAGGATCCCTCCTCAACTCCATTGGTCGTAAAGTCTCTTGGAGAAAGATCTCCGGGGGCAATATCACCATCGGAGGATGCATAACTTGGCTCATAGTCGAAACCGACATCCATATCGATATATGCATAATCGGCCAAGTCGAACCAGTTCTCCTTGTTCCACTCTCCTGCCATGAGAGCATGAGAATTGGACAGACGAAGGAAATTTGATGACTCAAAGTTCCCCACGGTCGGCGCCAACTGTCGGTATTTTAGGACCGAACTTACGTAAAGATTGTTTGATTCGGGGGTTCCTCTAGGCTCAAAATCACACAGAGATGGAGGCACAGGGATTTTTATACAGGTTCGGGCCTTCTCCTGAGAGAATAACAACCCTACTCCTGTGTGTATGTATTGAGTATGCTGGATTACAAGATGGAGTCAAATACTAGAGAATTGTACTTCTAATGATCTCTCCCTCCGCCCCTATTGTCCTGATGATTCTGCCTTTTATACAGTCCTCAAGGTGTACTGCTTCACCTCCAATGTAAAGACTGCCTTAATGTCCCAAATTATTGAGCCGTTACTAGAGGTTATCATGGGAGTAGTAACGTTCCCATGCTGTCGGGCAGTTATCACCATAACAAAGGGGTTAAATCGTGCTGTTATTCTAGGGAATAACAGCGTAATTGATTGCTCATATCCTTAGATACGGTACATAAGATTCCCTGATCGACTAGGCCCACATGTCTGTGAATCTTATCAACTAAGGACTAGTCGTAGAAGGACTTACGACCAGACGGTGGTCGCAGGAGAGCCTACGACCACAGATCGATCATAGTAGAGCTTACGATCACGGGATAGTCGTAGAAGGGCTTACGACTATGGGGTGGTTGTAGGAAGACCCACGACTATAGGGTGGTCGTAGGAGAACTTACGACCTCCAGCTTCTCCCTTATGAATATCAAGTGGTATACTCAAGAGTTATATGACGTCATTATTATCCATAATATGAATTATAGATAAATGATTAAATGAGGATTGTTATATCCTCGTCAATCGTATAAATACATAGGGACAATCCTCATTATTTGTGTAGCCTTTCTTGCAGATAAAGTTGCTTAAGCGATTATACCACATTCTTTGATTGCTTGATCCATCTGATGACTTTCTCGAGGTTGCACAATTGTCTGATTTCTATTTGCTATGTCTTGGTTCGGGATAGGGATACCTTCAGGTACCTTCATATAAATGTCTGAATCTAAGTTTCCATAAAAGGTATGCAGTTACCACATCCATCAATTTCATTTCTAAAGTTAGGTATACTGCCATTGAGATTAAATATCTAAAGATGGTTCCGACCATGACCGGTTTCTCTTAAGTTCTTGCCTGGTTTTCAAAATAAAAGTAACCATTTGGCCTTATTGAGAATCCAAATCTTAACCTGATATTTTGAAAATTTGGAGAGTTCAACTGGAACTAATCAAACCTTAACTAAGCTTTTTGTTGGTGTTCCTTGCCGGTTCTGGCTCTCTGTTGTGTCTTTGCTGCCCTTGGGCCGCCGGTCCTCAAAGCCTCTCTGTGTGCCCCTGGTTTGTCTCTTCTCTTTTAACTTCCTTTGTTGGCTTGAATCTCTTTGAGACCCAGACCTCTCCTTCTCTCTCTTATCTCCCCCTCTGTTCGGACCTCTCCCGTGCTTCGGGTTTTCCTGTTAAGGACCCAGCTCAGGTTTGTGTTTCAAAACCTCTTTAGTCTCTCCAAGCCACGCTTGGTTTTGCTTCTTTTGGACCTCCCCGTGGACTTCTCCACGCTCTCCTGGAACCCCTGAGTTCTCTTGGGAGCTCCAGAGTTTCTCTGGACCTCCCAGTGCCCTTTTTGGGACCTTCCTAGACTTCCTCTTGTCTATTTGAACCTCCCTTGTGTTCAAATAGACCTCCTCGTGGCCGTTAGGACCTCCTCTCTGGAGATCCTAGCCGCCTGAGACCTCCCTTGTTCAGATCGGCCGTTAGGACCTCCTCTCTGGAGATCCTAGCCGCATAGACCTCCTCTCTGGAGATCCTAGCCAGAGACCTCCCCTTGTTGAGATCTGGCCGTTAGGACCTCCTCTCTGGAGATCCTAGCCGCACAGACCTCCCTTGTTGAGATCTGGCCGTTAGGACCTCCTCTCTGAGATCCTAGCCGCCAGACCTCCCTTGTTGAGATCTGGCCGTTAGGACCTCCTCTCTGAGATCCTAGCCGCCTGAGACCTCCCTTGTTGAGATCAGTCGTTAGGACCTCCTCTCTGGAGATCCTAGCCGCATGCACTTCCCTTGTTGAGATCTGGCCGTTAGGACCTCCTCTCTAGAGATCTTAGCCGTCCGAGGTCCTCCCTTCGTTGGATCTAAAGGTCCGCACCTCCTTAGTGCTTGAACCCATCCTTGACTCTTGTGGTCAGACGCTTGAGGCTTTGCCTCCCTCATCTAGGACCGTCCGATCTTTGTTAGGATGGCCCGATCCTAAGAACACGTTAGCTTGGTCGAACGTCCCTTTCCTCTTGGCCGTCCGATTTAAATCGAGGCGGCCTAGTCTCGATGGTCGTTCGCTCGGTCCGAACGGCCCCTTTGTTTTGCGCCATTTGATCTTGATCGATGGCTCAAGCGTGAATAACGTTTGGATGGTCCGAACGTTCCTTTCCTTTCTGGACCGCCCAATTCCAATCGAACGGCTCTGCTTTGCTGCGCGTTTTCCTTTGTTTCCAGGACCTCTTCCTGGTTGTTTTGCAAAGACCTCCTCCTCGATCCTAGTTGGTCTTTTGTAAAGACCACCCTCCTAAACCAGAATATCCCTGTTGGTCAGGACCTCCCCTGCACCCTTTGATCTGGACCGTTGAGGTCCTTCCCTTTGAGATCTCGACCGTTAGATCTCACTTTTGGAGATCTACTCGTCAGGACCCCCCTGCACCCTTTGATCTGGACCGTTGAGGTCCTCCCCTTTGAGATCTTGACCCTTAGACCTCCCTTGTGCAGGTCTGAGTGTCAGGACCTCCTCGTTGTGAGCTTTGAGGACCTCTTGTCCAGGACCTCCTCTTGAGTCCTTGGACCTCCTGTTCAGGACCTCCCCCCCCCTCTGAGTGTCTTGGACCTCTTGCCCAGGACCTCACAGTGGTCTTTGGCGGAGATGATCCTTGCGGTGGGGCCACCTCTTTGACCATGGTACCCCTTTTGACTAGCCCCACTTGCCACCTCTCTCCACCTTGTAATTATTGCTCTTGCCTCGAGAACTCGCACGTATTTAATAGGTGTCGGGTCACATTAAATCTGATCACATCCGAGGTACTTTATTTCAATTCTTTTAGGGCAAGCCACTGCCCTAGTTGCCCCGATTGCCAACACGTCACCGAGCTTCCTTGTGGTGCACTCCACCAACTCGCTATATATAGCACAGGCGGGCAAGCCTTTGTAACTTTGTTGTTCATTTCTTCCTTGTCTCCCCTTTGGTTTCCTTCTTGCGCAAGACCTCCCGGGGAGCTCCTTGGGGTTTGTCTTTGAGTTCTGGTTTTTCCTTTCTTCTTTGAGTTAGTTTGTGTTCCTTGGAGTCTTTTGAAGTTCTTTGGCTTAGGGTGGTTTTGCTTATTTGGTTTTCTTGCTTAAGCGTGTAGATCACGAGTTTGAGGAGATCTTGGACCCGACTCTCTCTCTGAAGGATCTCCTTTGCTTGACCAAGGCAAGCCACAGACTTCCCTTTGATCATTTTGAACCTAGTTTTGCTAATGCATTTTGGTTTTACTTATCATGCATGGCTATGTTTATGAGAAAATGGTTTGGGCTATAGTTATTTGCCTACTTGTTGTTATGCCTCCTTCATACTTCGTCCCTAGCATGTTGTTATGTTCACCTTGTGAGCCTTAGGGTGGATATTTAGTTGGTGTTCTTTGTTATTTGCCAACATGAGGGCCGTAGGTCTTTATAGCCTTGCTTAGAAAACGTGGTTCGGTCGTATCATGCTTCATCTCTAATAATATTGACTAATGACTTATGAAATGTGTTGTTGGTGCCACTGTTGAGCAGCAATGGCAGGATGCCTAAGCTGTGTTGACTATGGTGTGAGACCACTTGGTTAAAAATTGTTGTGCCAAGACTGGGTGGTCTTTTGGCATGGGTTAATACAAATTGTTTTGCTGAGGCAAGAAGGTAGGGAGTGAGTAGTGGGTGCTGTGCACACTTGGTTGTGGAAGTCTTGCCTTAGCACAATTAAGGACTTCACTTTGTGTTTGTTGAACAGGGCCAAACAGTGCAACCACAAGATCATTTTATGGGAATGGTCTGGGCTGAATAATTAGCAATGAGATGGCTTGGGGCTGTTGTGGTTGAGCGTGTGGCTGAATAATTAGCAATGAGATGGCTTGGGCTGTTGTGGTTGAGCGTGTGATTCGTTGGCGCAAGAGGGGGAACCCCATAACCCTGTGGATTTCTAGACCATAGGAGGGGATTGTGGAACCTTAGCGGGCAGCCCGAGTCAGTTCAAAGCTTTGTAAAGGCCTTGCCGTGCTCTCTAGACTGCTCACCTTAGGAAGTGAGCAAGGGTGGCCGGACCCGTCCGCTAGAGATCGTGGATTGTGGGTAAGTTGTACACCTCTGCAGAGTGTAAAATCTATTCGAATAGCCAAGTCCTTGGTCATGGACATGCTCAGTGAAAATGGTGCAAGGGTAGTTGTTTCAAAATTTGTGCCCTTTGGACACTTGAAATGAGATGCCTTGGCTTTGCCTCTAAGAGACCTTGGTCGGCTCGAGAGGGGTCAGGGTTGGCTCGGGTGGTGGTCCATGGGCTGGTTCGGACCTTTGGAGTGGGTGCTCTAGAGTGGGTTTTGGGTGAGGACACAGCCCTTTGGTGTGACCAGACCTCCCCCATTGTTGTTGTGGATGTGAGTTGGTGCTCACTCCACATTTTCTTCATCAAATGTATTATGTACTATTGTTTTTCCTTCTTTGCTCTTCAATCTATTACTATTATTATTGTCCAAATCGGCTTTGCATAAAACTAACCATCTGACTCTCAATTGGTAAGCCTTTGCATGATTATTATTGCATAATTACTCTCTGTGACTTCTTGAGTACATTCAAAGTACTCATGGCTTAAGCCCCTGTGTCAAAGCAGACTATGAAGATGATCAAGTCAGTGGCAATCTGAGACCTCTTTGAGGAGGAGTTCTTCGATGACTAAGTCGCCTAGGGCGTCCTCCACCCGACAAACTGTGGTGCTTGTTGGGATGGCATGACTAAGCTTTTGGTGTGGGAGCCTTAGAGCTCTGGTTGCCGGTTGTAAGTCCTTGCTGGTTTTGTAAGCCCTCGATGGCGAGACCTCTTGTTAACAAGCTTGACCATAAGGTCCTATTATATAAAGTTTAATTTATGCCTTCATCTTTGTTTAACCTCGTGGTTGTGATATTAGCTTGTGTTCTTGTGTGAGCTAGCTCTGCTGTCACAGGACTAGCTCGGATGCAGGCGGGACCTCCGGGATGTCCTACGGGACTTAACACAGGAGGTTCTGGGACCTCTCTTGTGATGTACCGGAGGTGCTACTGAGGGGTTGCTTGGCCAAGACCTCGGGAGGACTTAAAGACCTCCTAGGAGGTCGGTGGTGAGCCAAGACCTCCGGAGGTCTGAAGACCTCTGGGAGGTCTGGCGCACCTCCTCGAAATGCACCATCTTGGCTACCACTCCTTTACATGGTGGCTCCTTGGCCTAAAAAAAAGAAAGAAAAAAATGGTCCTCTCGGACCTCCCGCGGTGCATCACAGGGTGGGACGTCACAACATGTGGTACTGAATGCTCAACGGTAATTCCCATTGTCATACAATAATCATCTAATGCCTTTGAAGTAAATTCTTCGGTGTTGTCCATTCTGATGGACTTCACATGATGATCAGAGAAATTATTCTTAATTTTAATTATCTGCAAGACCAGCTTTGCAAAAGCATGGTTTCTCGTAGACAATAAGCATACATGCGACCATTTCAAGGAAGCATCGATAAGCACCATAAAGTACCTAAATGACCCTGATAGGGGCATTATAGGACAGCAAATGTCTTCCTAGATACGATGCAGGAAGGCAGGGATTTCATCCTTCACTTTTAGAGTAGAAGGTCTAGTAATTAATTTTTCGGTGGCACATGCTGGGCACACAAAATCTTCTTGATTCGAGAAATTCTTTACATTGATATTATGTCCCTGTGAATTGTTAATTACATTTCTCATCATCTTAAGACTGCGATGGCCTAATCTATGATGCCGGAGACAGAAAAGTTCAGAGCTTCTAAAAGTGGTTTTCAGGATAGTATAGGCTGTATGTGCCTTAATATTAGTGTAGTATAGCCCAGATTCATATGAAGGAAGTCGTTCTAATACCCTTTTTCTATTTTCTTCACGCTTTGTAATAAGCAGGTATTCTTTACCATACTCTTTTTCAGTCTCTACGTGGAGACCGTTAGTGCGAATATCTTTAAAGCTTAAGAGAGTTCTAGTCGATTCTGGGTACAACAAGGCTTCTTTAATGACCAATGTTGTGTCCATTGGGACCATAATTGTGGCTCTTCCTGAGCCTATTATACAAGTATCGCTACCTGCGATTGTCGTAAGACTACCAATATTATTGCTAATTGATTGGAAAAATTTCGTCCCTTTTAAGATGGTATTCGTTGTGCCACTATCCGCTAAGCACACTTCCTCCATAGGGCGCCACGCGTGTTCTGATATATAAAGTATTTATTAATATGGGGTAGGAAGCTATCCACACATAAATAAAATACTCCAAAACAGAATATAACTTGCTATTATTAATACGGGAAAAAGTCTTACAGAATTCATCATAAGAATTTAATGCTTTGCTCTCCTAGAGCTTACAACCATTATTCAATAATTCAATGTTTATCACAACCATAAATTGCAAATGCCTATAAAAATCTAAGTGCAATACGTGCACTAGATCGAATTAGCGAAGTATGAAGAAACTTCTGCCTGAATCTGCTCCATGTCCATCTTTTCTTCTTCGGCAACTACAGCTGCAACCGATGCGATGTCCAAAGAAGGTGTGATGGGTGCCGTTGTTGGGCTGTCCACATCCATGGGTGCAACCAATGACTGTCGATCCTCTGTGCCTGCAATGGCGAGTTGTGCTTCATGCTGTCTTTTGCCCTTCTTCTTAGCCTTGAAAGCATCAATCACGTACTGTAGCTCACGACAAACACGTGACCAATGTCCCCATGTACCACATTTGTAGCAACTTTGGTCCTACTAACTATAGGGCTTCTCATCGTGCTTTTTTTGTTTGCCCTTATTGGCTTGAGCATACTGTTTGGTTTTGCGACCCATGACCTTACCCTTCTTGCCTCTTTCCTTTGAGTGAGGCTTCCTCACCTTGTAGTTGCTAGCATTGACTTTATAGCCAATTTTGCTAATAGGCGGCTATGAGATGTAGTTCTTCCTTAGAACCTCATCTTGAGCTTCCACAACTTGCATGATGTCAATCAGTTCAGCATACTCCTTGTAGCCATCTTGACGATAGTTGCGTGTGGATTGCACCACATTCGGGTGAAAGGTAGAGAGGGTTTTCTCAATCTTCTCCTCATTTGTGATTACCTTACCACAGAGCTGAAGATTTGTACAAATTCTGTGTAGTGCATAATTGTACTCCCCCATGATCTTGTAGTCTGCAAAACGTTCCTGCTCTGCACGAGGAAGGATGGTGTACTTCAGCTTCTCGAACTGCTTCTTTAGTGCGGTCCATAAAGCTAGTGTGTTCTTCTCCGCCATATACTCATTCTTGAGCGTTAGACAGAGATGGTGTCTGAGAAAATGAAGTGCTTGATCATTCTTCTCAGCAGTTGGAGTGACATCCTTCGAGGTGCCAAGTCCGATAGCAGCATGGAGCTTCTTGGCTCCAAGTATGATCTTGACATCTGATGCCCAAGCCAAGTAATTCTGGCCATACTGGGCCAGCTCTTCGAACTCCTGGTTCATAATGCCAGTCATCTGCATATTCATACAAAGATTTCACAAGATTACTGTTGGTAATTTGTATAAAATGGTTGCAAATATTCTCATAATGTTCCCGTATTTTTCTTTGCATTTTTCATGATTTACTACTATTTTTAGTGATTAAAAGCAATGTAAACAATCACAGATAATCAAAACAGTAAATACAATAAATAAATTGCATAGAAATAGCAATAACAAAGTTAAACATGCTTTAAATGCCAAAATTGATTCAAAAAATGAATTACCGAGGCCCTTTTCTGCTAGAAAAAGGATTTTCAGTGAATTCTGCAATTTCTAGGGGTTAAATCATGAAATTTCAGTTCTGAGAGAAGAATCGGCATAATTTTCCAATTTTCAGGGGATTTTTTGCAAAATTCCGTTATCCTTGAAAAATTTCTCGTAATTTTCGGAATTCCGATGGCCCTTTTGGCAAAAACGGGATTTTCTTTTCCCATTTTTTTCTCTTTTCAGCCGGACCCTTTTTTCCGGCCCGATTTCTGGGCCTGCTCCTCACAGCCTAGTTGCCCTTTCCGGGCCCAAGTCCGTCACCCACTTTCATGGCCTCACCCAGCCTACCCCGCTTCTTCAAAAATGGGAGCTAGGGTTTCCCTAGCTCCATTGCGAGTGACGGCCAGCAAACAATGGCCGGTGTGGTGGCGGCGATGGTAGTGCACCGCTTGTCTGGCGGTGGCCTGGCGCGATCTTGAACTCCGGCACCGCCGCGAGCATGGGCGTGGTCGGCGCAGCGACGGAGGCTGGTCTAGCGGCGTCTGGCGGCGTTAAGCGCGAGCGGCCGGTGCGGTGGCGATTCTTGCTGCCATTGAAGCGGCGCTGCGCGTCGGAGCGATGGAGGCGGCGTGCGCGCCAGCGCGCGAGCCTACGGCCAAGCGAGAGTGCACTCGGGCGGCAAAAGCGGCAGCGACCATCTGAGCGGGCAGCGCAACACATGGGCGTATGCTCCAATGAGCTCTGCGGTTCGACGAGCGGCGGCTCGATCACGGCGGTTGTGGAGGAGCGGCGTGGCCTTGGCCGGTGCTTGGTCAGCTGGTGGCGGCGGCGATGCGGCGGTGGAGCCGATCAGGCAGAGCGGCGCATGGGTGGCGAACACGGTTACCAACGGTGGCAGCCGCTTGAAGTCAGTGGGGCGGTGGCACCAGGCGCCGACTTGGCCGGCGAGTGGTGGTGCGCCTGTGCAGCTGTGGAGGCCAGCCGGTGGAGATGCGGTTGGCTATGGCCCGACTACAGGCCGACAACAGTGTGGGGGGAGGGGGGAGCCCGTGCACAGCCGGCGGCGGCTCCAGGCCGTACGGGGCCGTTGGACAAATTTTTTGTGTTTACTGTATATGCAATATGTGTACTGTTCATTCGAGTACTACTATTCATGCAATTACCGATCGGCTTGGCCGGTGACTTCAAGTCGGCTCGCGGTAGATTAGAACATGTTTGCAATTTCCAATCTACGGTACAATCGATAACCACTTTTTCATGCAATCTACCGACCGGCATTGTGCTGACGACTTCAAGTTGGCTCGCGGTAGATTATAGCGGATTTGCACCATATGATACAATCTAGAAAGCCAAATTTGCAGAATTAAAAGCAATCTCGAAAAAGCGATTCGGTCTACGAGTGTCATGCTACGATGGTTACCTTTCAATCCGAGTAGAGTCGATCGTGCTGATAACGTGTTGAGGAACCGTTACTAGCGAGTTTAGTCCGAACAATTACCTCGTAGACAAACTCAGAATCATAAGAACAATGCAAGAATACAAGAACAGAATATTAGATTGAACACAGAGATATGATGGGACTTCTGTCTTTTCTTTATTGCTCTTCTGTAAACAGTAGTATAATGGTTTGAGTCAGTCCTCCTTTATATAGTCTACAGGATGGATGAGAAAGTCATTGTGGGCCAGGACTACCAGTCTAGGCCCGGTTTCTTAACAGACCCCAACCCAAATTGCACAAGGAAAGAATTGAACGAAAAAAAGGATTTCCATCCGCAGGCCTTAATCCAATCGGACTCCACGCGCTCTCCCTGATCTCCTATGTTCTCAACCGAAAGAATCCCATCTTATCTCCTATACTTGCCAACAATTTCTTTGGAAACAAATCACGCTGACCTTGACTTCCTGGTTTCCTCCGGGATCAAATACGAATCGCACAACATGCACACATGCATGATTCGGATCAAACACATGCATGTGCATTGCCGAGTTCATGCCATGCACGTATGCGCATGTCAACTTACTATGCACAATAGCTTTTCTCCCTTGGCAGTGAACAGCAACCATGCTCCTCTCCTTAGCTAGCAACGACAATTCTTCGTGCAAATCAGGTTGATCATTAGAAATTAAGCTAACCTCAAAGGTTAATGCAGCGAGGGTTTCTGGACCGCATTACATATTAAGAAATAGATTGTCAACTAGGAAAGACTGATCCTGACCTCCGTTACTACTATCCAGTTCAAATGATGAGAACATGCCTCTCTGAAGGCCTCGAATGTCTTATGTTCTTACCAGAGAGAATAAAAGTTAAGCGTTGATGTTTAATCAGATAGTTGAAGGTGTAAAACAAGCAACTGCTATTTACAGACAACTTCTCTTATTCACCCCATCGTATGCAAGATGGCTGTGATATGGAGAAGACTACCCTGCCATTTCCAGAACTATTTCGGATCAGAGGATAAACCACTGTTTTCAGGGAAAATGGAGACATCAAATGTTCTAAGGACGTAATGTAATTATTCCAACAAGTACATAGCCATCTTCTACTTCAGTGCATCAGAAAATTGGAAAAAGAGGATAGCCTATGTTGTTGCTCTAATGAATCATGCCATATCTTCTACTTCGATGCATCAGAAAAGACTGAAAAGGATAGCTTTTGTTGTTGGTATGCTGAACCATTTGATAGATTTGTATCTTCGACTTCGTTGCCAAAAGGTCTCGTCCTAGCAAAGTATGGTTGGGCCTCTATACGCTCCATAATTGCCCCTAGTTGTAGTGTGTTAGAAAGAAGTTAAGAACAGGGTGACATGAAAATCTGGGAAATTTTAATTTGCTAGATAAAGAAGCACGATATGCTCCCGGAATCCTGCATGACTGTAAAAAGCAACAAAACTACATGAGCTGCCTTTAACAATGCTAAGTTTATTCGGTATCAAGTTAGAATACATCTTGTCAAGTTTCTTTTCTTTTCTTTTTGTTGGCCATTCCATATGAGAAGTGGGCCGCCGCATCATTCAAACTTTTCAGGATGTCATCATGGTAGCCAGGCCATCAGGAAGTTAAATATGTCTAAAAAAATGAAGGGATAAGCCAGGGCCTTTCCTGACTAAACAACATGACTCAATTAGTTAAGGATAATAGAGTGACCAAATTGTCTGAATAGATGTTGTGCTAGTAGCATACCACCAGTTGTGTTTGTACATCTGACTAAAGATTTACTGGAAAAAAAGAATGATGTTACTCGGAGTCCAATAAAAAAGAGCCGTTGAAATGAAATATACTCTATCTAATAGGAAAGAGATCGCCGGGAGCTCTACGTCAGCTTTTTTTGCAAAAAGACCCCTACACTTTCTAAAATCACGTCTAGGTCCTCGTGTCAGGTTTTTTTTGCAAAAAACCCCTGGTGTTTCCGAAATCGCATTGAGGTCCTCCACTCATTTTTTCGCAAAAAACCCTCCGGTGTTTACGAAATCACATTAAAGTCCTCCATGTCCTTTTTTTTGCAAAAACCCCCACATGATTTCTGAAATAACGTTGAGGTCCCGCTACATTTTTGTGAAAAGGTCCCTGTGATTTCCAAAATCACGTTGAGATCCCTCAATCGGCTCTACAGGCGCAGCTTAGCGCGCTTATCATCCTAGTTCCTATTACTTGTCACTACAATAATACAAGATGACGTTTAGGGCATGTGTGCTCTTCTTTATTATTCTTGCTTCAGCTTGTTATGAATATTGTTTGTATATATTCAGAGGCCCAATGAGCAATATATATAAGATACAAAGGGGTGCATGCTATATACAGAAAAAACAATACAAAAGACAGATAAGGAATACAAAGATATTCCTATCTCTAATATATCTCTAACACCTCCCCCCCCTCAACTGCAAGGTGTATGCAATAGTATTGCATTTCGAATGGGGTGACACTAAAATATGAAAAATCCAAAGTCTGAGTCTTGATAATGTCGTCGTAGCATGCAGCTCTTGAAAAAATATGTCGATAAAAGATCTCCCATCCAAGGTCGTGTGACAGCCCATAAAACACAAGGTGCGGGAGCAAAGTCGACCGCGGCAACATGACGAAGAAGATGATGAAACTGACAAAAATAGAGAAAGCTGTCAAATCAAGCCGAATAGGAATAGATAGAAGCATGGCGGCGTAGATCGAAACCCAAAACGGCGGTGGTGCAATGCACAAGAAGCGCAATAGAGACGCAGTGCATAAGAAGCGCAATAGAGACGCAGTGCACAGCAAGCACGACGGCCTTAAAAGCTTGGGGCGACGGGTTTGCAGCGGCTCGAAGAAAAGAGCAACGTCTGTTGCCATGCAAAAAATATTCCTATGCTTCTATGACTGACAATAAATTTTTGGACTAGCATGGCATAGACGAACTCTAATGATAGAGTTTTACGGACTTTGATGGACGCAGCGGAAGAAAAACGACACAAAGAATAGCTAGCAGACGCTCTAGCAGCAATAGTAGCCCGCAGTCGGCCTAACCTCCCTCCTCCGACAAGTCACACCATGCCGATAAGCCATGGGACCATCCCAATCCCAATAGCCATCCTCTGATATTTCAGCCAAATCCTCGGCCACGTTCAATCCCAGAACCGATTCGCCTCCACACTCGTCTCGTTTTGCATTGCTTCAAAGATCGGTGTTCCTGGCGGCGCCTAAGCGCCGCTTAGGCGCTGGCGATGCCCGCCGCCGCGACTTCGGTGCCGATCGGTGCTCTAGGCGGCCGAGCGCCTAACCGGTCAAGCGCTAAAGCGGTCCCAAAGGCCTTGGCGTCTGGAAGCGGCAAAGGCGACGCTGGGGTTTGAGGCGCCGCGGAGGCTGGGCGCGGGGGAAAAACCAGATCGCGCCTCCTCCACATGGCTCCTCTCTCGGCTCCCGTCGCGTGGCTCCTCCTCCGCTCTCGCCAGCCGCTTCCTCTCCGGCCAGATCGGCGTCCCCGCCCGGTTGGTGTTGATGGGAGGAGGGATGAGGCGCCGGTGGGAGGGGAGAGCGATGAGGCGCCGGCGGGAGTGGAGGGAGATGAGGCGCCGGCGGGAGGGAGATGAGGCGCCGCCAGGAGAGGGAAGAGCGAGAGCAAGAGCGAGGCAACGCGAGAGGCAAGAGGATAAGGCGAGATAGCGAGAGAGAGACACTGTCAGACGCAAGAGGATAAATGCGAGCCGGTGGACCAACCGACCAAATGGGCTGGCTGGGCTGCACCAGGACAACAGTAAGTTTTTTCTTTTTTCTCTCATTTCTCTCCATCCTCCCTCCTGCTGCTTCGATCTGCTTCGGTAAACAGCTTCGACCGCCGGCTACTTCGACCACCGCCTAGGCGGGGCCTAGGCGGGCTAGGCGCTAGGCGGCCACTCTCCGCCCGCCTTCCGCCTAGCGCCTAGGTAGACACTGTCAAAGATCCAAACTTTCCACGTCATAAGCTGTGAAAAAGCTGCGATCTTGGGAGCCAAGAGAAGAAACTGCAGGTAGGAGATGAAGAGCCTGGTGGCTCCGCCAGGCGCCAAGATTCGGGGCGGCAGCGAGGAGTTGTGGAGCACCGACTTGTCCAAGCTGGAGATCGGGAGCAAGTTCGCGTTTGGCAGACACAGCTACATCTACTCTGGCAGGTACAGCCGTCGCGAGGTGACCATCAAGATGGTCAGCCAGCCTAAGGAGGACGCCGCCCTTGCCGCCGAGTTCGAGCACTAGTTCACTTCTGAGGATGTGGATCCTCCAAAGAATCTTTGAAGAAGACGCCGAAGAAGACGGCAGCAACTGAACGAGAGAACACGGCGTGACGAGAGCCACCCTAGGAGAAGATCGGTCCTCCCGAGCGTGCAAGCAATGAGAGGATTTAGCTAGCTAGCGTCGTGACTATAACCCTTTGTTCTGATACAATGTTATGAATATTGTGTTTATATTCAAAGGCCTAATGGGCAATATATATAAGGTACAAAGGGTGCATGCCATATACAGATAAGGCAATACAAAATACAGATAAGGAATACAAAGATATTCCTATCTCTAATATATCTCTAACATAGCTATCTATTATTAGAAGTGTGCTCTGATCATACAAACAACATAGATAATGCAAACAGATTCAGATCCAAGGAATGGAAAAAATGAAAATGCTTTCATAACAGGAGGAAAGTGTCCAATTGGCAATCTGTTCTGTAAGCTTCTTTTCGGAATCTTCCAAGAAATGCAAAGGTATAAATGCATCACCAAAGAATAAATAAATTGGAGATACTGGAAGTAGGTAGTGTATCATTGGAAATGAAGTCACTAAATCACTCATCAAACAAGCAACTTCACATGGGCTCTCATTCTCTCTAACAAACATTATTCCATAGTTTTTTCTTTTGTTCTCATTATAGTTTTCTGTAGCCATTGCTAAATATACAATTGTTTCAGACAAACATTATGCTGCCTTGTGCATGTATTCTCTAATAGACAGGTGCATAGCCAAACTGAAATTCTAACAACCAAGTTTATAGACTTTCGATGTCAGTAAAATCGCTCTCAAGACAGAAGATCATTATGCTGTCTTGTGCATATATTCTCTAACAGAGAGGCGCATAGCCAAACAGAAATTCTAATAACTAGGTTCAGACATTCAATGTCAGTAAAATCGCTCTCAAGACAGAAGACCATTATCACTTCATCTATAGCACCCGCACAATAAGTTTAATGGATTTGATTTAATATGACTGTAAATGGCAATCCATTCAAGCTGAGTCCAACGCATCAAACCAAGCAACTATTTGTGCTTTGCAAAAAATAATTTACATATGAACAATTCAACATTCCCTTCAACCTAGAAATGCAATTAAGTGTAACTTCATAAGCTTCATTCAGATAACAACAATACAAGGACCTATGATCAGTATAACATGCTAGAGATGCTAGAGCAATCTCATCGAAGAGCAAAAAGAATCACAACTACTAACCTTTCCCAAGCAAATCAAAGTCTGATACTGGCAATTTCGCTATAACTATGATCCAGTTTTCACCCCAAGAATCACAAAATCTCCTTGATGAAGTCGAGATTGAGTGTGTCGCGCACAATAAGGAACATGCCAACCATCAGCACCACCAATATCCCTGACGACATGATCCTCTGCTCAATTTCACGGGGGATCTTCCGCCCACCACGAGCCGCCTCAAGAAGGATCAACGCCAACGTCCCACCATCTAATGCCGGCAATGGCAACAAATTTATCGCCGCTAGGTTGAGGTTTATCACTGCCGCAAACTGGAACAAGCCATCGGCGCTTGACCTGGCCACCTCCGCGCCAACAGCAATGATTGCAACAGGGCCCGACACCTTCTCCGCCGTCTGCGAGAAGTTGAGCAACGTCTGCCTGAGCCCATCGAGCACCGTCCCGCTCAACGCTGTGAACTCGCGCACAGCGAGGACGGTCGCCTCGGCCAGGTTATTCGGGTGGAAGCGCGTGACCCGGAAGTTCGGCGAGAGCTGCACGCCGATGCGCCCGGCCCCATCGGTGCTGGTGTCCGGCACGACGGTGAGGTCAATGGACTGCCTGTCCCCGGGCCCGGGCCCGGTTCTTGACACGGTGACGGGGACCTTCTTATTGGGGCTGGCCTTGATGAGGTCGACGAGGACGGGCACGGACGGCTCCGGCGCGGCGCCGGGGACGGCGAGGATGACATCGCCAGGGAGTAGCCCGGCGCGGGCAGCGGCGGAGCCTGGGATGACCTCGGGGACGAGAACACCGGGAAGCTGCGCCTGGACTGGGACGCCGACGGTGAGCGCCTGGGCGTAGACGATGAGGAAGGCGAAGGCGAGGTTGGCGGCGACGCCGGCGGAGACAACGAGGAGGCGGTCGGGGACGGGGCGGTTGCGGAGGAGGTCGGGGTCGTCGGGCGCGAATCCCGAGTCGGGGTCGTCGTCGGGGAAGCCGACGTAGCCGCCGAGCGGGATGGCGCGGAGCGCGTACTCGACGGGGCCGAGGCGGAAGCGGGCGAGGGCGGGGCCGAAGCCGACGGAGAACTGGGAGACGTGGATGCCGCGGGAGGCCGCAGCGAGGAAGTGGCCCGATTCGTGCACGAGCACGATGGCGGCGAGGACGGACGCGGCAGAGGCGACGGACTCGACGCTAGCGAGGAGGTCGGATGGTGTGGCGGCGACGGGCTTGGCGAGGTGGCGGTGGCGGCGGAGGAGGGGGGGTGGGACGGCGAGGTGGAGGTGGGAGTGGGAGTGGAAGGGGGATGGGAATGGAGGGTTGGGGGCGGGGGAGAGGTGGGTGGTAATCATGGTGGGAGGGGAGGAAGTGGATAATCTGGCATTCTTCCCTTGGAGGGAGGGAGTTTGAGGTGTGGCCGCTTTGTTGGCTGAGACTCTGTGAAGTTAGCGGCTGCGGCTGTGTGGATGATAAGCGGGTGACGCAGCAGGGCTGCAGCCTACAAACGAGTTTTTCTTTTCTAATTTTCGGGGAATATACCATCTTATGTTGGATTTAATTTTTGGTCTAAATGACACTTTTTAAAGCAACATTAGCAAAAATAGTATCCTCATAACCGCAAGTGCAATAATAGCTCTATCACTCACACCACGGTGGTGCGGATAAACCGCAGGGCGATACGTGGCGCCCGTCTGCACCATCGTGGGACGAACATGACGCCACGTGTCGCCCCCACGGTTTGTCCATACCACTGTGGTGCGGATAAGACGCCACGTGTTAGCACGGGAGCTGTCCGTCCTATGCTGTTGTGGATGAGAGAGCCATTTTTGCAATTACGGCTACGAAGACGCTAGTTTTGCTAATGTTCTCCAAAAAGTGCCATTTAGGCCAAATTCATCCCTTCAATAACACAAACGATGCCAGCAAGTGAATAAAATGTTAACATACCTACTGTAGGAAGATGAATAGGTTGCAATAGATGATTGTATTGAGACTCCAGAATGGTTTATACAGAGTACAAGATTTGGAGAGGAAGAAGACTCTTCTAGAGATAAGGTAGGTATCATGGGATTACAAATCCTAAACTACCAAATATAGAGATATACCAATATACTCTAACATCCCCCTGCAGTCGTAGCGGTAGCGTCGCGGATAGTCAGACTGGAGAGGAAACCGAAGGTGGGGAACCATCGAACTGATATCCCCCCGCAATCGCAGCGGGAGCGTTGGGGACTGCTGTGGCGTCACGGACGTGGTGACTGTAGAGGGAACCGATGAGTTTGCTCAAGATAATGATAGCCCTTGGTTGCTGAGGTAGCCGAGAGCAAGGTGACCATGGTCGTAGCTGTGGAGGAGGGAGCCATGTCGAGGTAGCTAGTGTCGAGGTCGTCGCTGTGGTCGGGGGTAGTGGAATTGATGCAGAGGAGGTCGGTGAAGAGCTCGCCGACGTCGTCAGGCCGTGGACGAAGATGAAGCAGAAAGGGGGGGGGGGGCGGATCCAGCGAGGAGGAGGCTGGATCTGGGCGAGGCACCGCCGAATCCGGCACGTAAGAGTCCGAATCCAGGAGCGGTAGCACCAGAGAAGGCCGGGGCAAGCTGGAGGCAGTGGCGCCGTCAGCCGGGGAGCCCGGATCTGGGGCCGTGGAGATGAGCGGCGGAGAGAGCCGGCACTAGATCCGGGCGAAGAGAAGCCCGTCAGCGCAAAGCTCGTACTCGCGGACGACGGGCCGGCGATGATGATCCAGCGTGATGACGACGGTAGACGGGGCGCTCGGAAGGCCGTGGAGGGAGGGCCGTGTCGACGAGCACACCGCATCACGCCACGACATCATCGGAGGAGAGGAGGTGCCGAAGAGGTTGAAGTCGAGGCGGTGAAGTCCGAAGCCGAGGAACGTCGACGGGTCGGTAGGGCGACGCAAACCGATCTATAATCGGAAATGTTTTTTTTAGAGAAAACCCGATTTGAAGATGACCGGGGAAAACTCTAATTGGTAGCGATTGGATGATCGGCGACACGACTTAAACTATGGGTTACATAGCCCTCGGGAGAGATCATAGAGACGAGATCATTTCCCAGGGGCAGCGCGGTGGAAACTGTGGAGGCGGTGGCTCATTACTGACACCGGTCTGATACCATGTAGGAAGATGAATAGGCTACAATGGATGATTGTATTGAGACTCCAGAACGGTTTATACAGAATACAAGATTTAGAGAGCAAGAAGACTCTTCTACAGATAAGGCAGGTATCACGGTATTACAAATCCTAAACTACCAAATATAGAGATATGCCAATATATTCTAACACCTGCCCGTGTTAATTGGTAAATTTATCAAATGTAAGTAGATAAATATTGATTAAATATGCCATCTTATGTTATCTATTTCAGGATGTTTTCTTGTGTGGGATGTGGATTCCTTGCATATCTTGTTTCGTTAGGAAAGGAAGTAGCCCAGATGAGCATAGCTCAAGGAACAATTTAGGAAGGCTCGGTGTTTGGTTTTGTTCAGTATAAAATGTGTGCGTGTTTTCTGGCAAAATATAATCACATGTGGTCAAGTTTGCTTGCAATACGAAATCGTAGTGTCTTGCTAATGCTAGGCAAGGCTAGACGGACAATTTTACTTGAGCTAGGAAAGCTATAGGCTTTTAGTCCGCCACGGTTCGAACGCTGATTTTTATAGTCATCTCGCGAGGTAGAGTGCTCTTCTTCTATACTGTAAACCGGATAGAGAAAAATCCCGGACGTCAAAAAAAAAAAGTGTGCCCGAGTGGAGCGATTCCTTTCGTATTGGCAGATTGCTACATGAGAAATGTTATATAAAAGCATGAAACGGAGTAATAGCAAATTAAAGTTTATGTAGTATTTTTTTAGAACATGTTCATGTAGTAAATTGAATGTGGTACAGTACATTGGTATAGTTTTTCTTCTCACAAACCAGCCTGCGTTATGATTATTTAAAACGTGAGCATAAGGATCAACCATGAGTATCTAACAATCAAAGATTCTAGATGAACAATCTTTTACCATTAGCTCCTTTGTCGATGAATATCTTCCTCGCCGGAGGCTCTTGATCTTGTAAGACGTCGTGATTGCTGACACGATCACATCAGTGGGGATTTATGTTGTCAATGATCTCCTGTTGATGTATGAGACACATGCCTTGATAGCGCAATTGTTTGTTGAGGAAAAAAAATTAAAGATTCATTTGTACCTAACTCAGCCCGGTGCTAATTTCGATGTAGTCATCGCTGCCATCGTCTAGGTGAGTCAGTCTAGTAATAGTAATACCCATCACAAGTAAAGAGATATGACTAAAAACTCATGAGAGAAGAACAAAACTAGAACAACTTGATCTAGAAAAAAAAAGAGAATACTATGAGGAAATATAAAAAATTGCTTTTGGGAAGTCTCCAGAATATGGGAGAAGAGGGAAAGGGGCCGGCGACGGACCGAAGAGTTGCGGCCGGTGGCGGTTCCTAGCGGCCGCCCGGGACGGTCTCCGGTGCCTCGAGAGTCGCGACCACAAGAACGGTGCAGGCAGGGCGGGCCTTGTGCCAGCCCGCATCGGCCCACGTTGGCCGCAAATGTGATCTGCTAGTTATTGCCTTATTGGCAGACCAAAAATAAAACATGAGTTAGTTTGCTTCGTGGATCGGCCCGCTAACTAAGCATTGACGAAGAAGCAGGCGAGGAGGGGCGTGATGAGCTGCTAGCACGGTTCGACATGACATGAGCAGCTAGCACGGTTCGAGACGGGCGCGGGCGCGGGCGCCGGCGCATGATTGGTGCTTCATCGGCGATGCGCTTCCGCTCCAAGGTCACCCCTGGATGGCGTCGCTCGCCGGCAAGGTGAAGGAGATGCGCATGCTGCAGCTACCCGCCCTCCGGTGTTCGTTTCTAGTTCGGACTATATCCCCTTGTGTTTATCTCTAGCGCCATAACATTCTTCCAGTCTTCATTTGTTTAGGAGGGTAAATGTGTATGTATTATTTATGCTTTTTTACATATATGTTTTTCACCAGGCACTGTTTATCCTTTTAAGTCAAAGCACAACCTGCAAATGCGCCAATTTAGAAGGAATTAGATGGGTGGATCAGCTTGGTCTTCGGTGCGACAGTTGATGGGCCTGACGGGTTAACTGGGTAAGGCTGCGAAAAACAAATCGTCAGGCATTGCCATGCGACACTATTGACATGGAGCAGAATATTTCACTCTTCCGTTTCCTTTATACTCGCAGTGGGTGTGGTGTATGTGCAGTTCTTGCTTCCGAATCATAGAACAAAGCTTTGCTTACATCTTCTCCTTGACCTGTATTCCAGTAATTCAATATTTAATGAACAGAGGAATGCATTAATTTGTCTCATTTTTTTCTGGTTATCGGTGGTGCTGTCCAGTCAAGTTTAAACTCACCAAATATTCCACTTATTACTCACTCAGGATGCCCGGCCGAAGTAGTTTTTCGTGGCTCTCAAATCTGAATTGAACCGGAAAGCCTCGATATTCTTCGTTTATGTAAGTTAACATGCATTTCAAAAGCCTCGATATTCTTTGTTTACTAGTAGGGTGCCCGTGCGTTGCAACGGAAACCCAAAAGACAATGATACATATCAATAGATGGTGTCCTAAACCGCATAATAAATATCAATTTTCTTTCACACACGAATAAATAGAAACATTAACTCTACCTATTACAATACTTGCTACTACTGCTACCCAAAATTAATGAACAGTCACTTTGCATATAATCTGACAATAAGCATCAAGATGATGAAACTCCGTTATGTGTTGCACACCTTGGCTATAAAAAAATTCGAACTTCACATTTTATAGAGGACACTAAAAGTTTGCAAAACAGCCCATTTTCTCCCCTCTCTAACCGAGGCATCAACATGATCACCTAAATTTTTACTCAAGCAATAAAATTTTCTTCAATGAACAAACCTCTCATAAGAAAAAAAAGTTATCTAGTACTTACTATTTTCCAAAACAAACTAAAGCTTTCGCCAACAAACAAACCTCTCATCACTCTTTCTATCATACTGCAAATACACGATTTCACTTTCCAAAGTCTTTATAGCACCCATGACATTGTCATTTCTCAAAAGTTCAAAGAATTTCTGCTCAGTATCAGAAATGCTTCAGACTTCACAATATTTTCATGGGAGGATGATTCCTATCATCTTACGTGATCCAAATCGTACTCCTTTTTGAATGAACTCAAGCTTGTTGGTTTCCTCTATTTATATACTTTATTGTGGAATAGGTTTAAAAGTATGTTTTTGTTTCTAAAAATCTTGGTACTCAATTTATTTGTGCACTACTTTCATGACTTTGAAAAATCATAAGAAATACATTTTAGCTCCAAATGAGGTGAATCACATTTCATTGTTCATCTCATGTGGTGCTCTGTCTACCATAAAATTTTCATATTCACCACCTCTCTAGAAATTTTTACCAAAACTTTTAATTCGGATAAACAGTAACCAAGATAGATTTTTCAGCATTTTATTGAAAACTGATTTTGTTTTGACTATAAATTTTGCATGCAACATCCAAATCAATTGATTTTTGTTGATAAATTCATTTAAAATCATGCTCTACCTTCTGTGTAAATTTCATGATTTTTGGATGACTTTGAATTTTTGAGTATTTTCGGTGTTATTCGTTCTTATTGTTTCTTCTCGAATTTTTCGATAGGTTCTGATGAATTTGTTGAATACAAGAGTGATCCTCTGCAGCAAGAAAGTTATCTCAAGCAAGGCAAATAATTTTTCATTTATGCATGTTGATCCTATTATTTGTTCATACTAATATTTCAAATGTTTCAACTTTATGTATGCATGTTATGTTAACAAGTTATTTCTCAGTTGTGATAGTTAACCTGGTTAGTTAAATGAACTGTAGGTAAGCATCCATCCTCTACTACTAAGCATAGGTTTATATCCGTTATGATTTAAAGCTCAATGGATGGGCTCTAGTCACTTTACTTGTAGTATACGAGTTGATGTCGTTTAGCAATGCTTAGAACGGTAGAATGGGGATCATCGCTTCGACGATGGTTATTATATCATCACTTTAAATTACTTGGGTCAGGGTACCCATGTATGTATTGTATTTGGAAAACTAAAACTGAAAATAAAATGTTTTAGACTTGGGCACATCGGTTGGATGGTGTGATTGTCGGGTGTGCATGGATGGTGCCTGAGTCAACAAGGACCGAATTACTTGCGCCATTGATCCAAGCACTTTTGCGTGCAACCACATGAGAGCATATGGGAACCCTTTTGACTTAGTACTTTGGCGTGTGTTAGCTCCGAGTCGCAGGAGGTGGGTTGTGTGTTATCTATAAAAAGAAATGTGTTGTTGTTGTTGGGTGTGTGGGGGTTGGTTCCTGTCTAGGTTTTCCACACTGAGGAGCATCGGTAAGCTATTTCTCTGCTGATGACTTCGACACAACGTATGGGTTTTCATTCATACGGGTGACTCGTAGTTAATACACAATATTGGAAAACGTCTCGTAGGACTTAGTCGTGCCGGCAAACCTAAGGAAGTGTGCATAATAGCTTGGCAAAAAGGCGGTCTGACATGTGGGTAAAGTTGTACACCCCTGCAAGGTATGAACTATTCAAATAGCCTCGTCCTAGGTTGTGGACACGCTTGGTTATTTCCCGCAAGAATTAGACTAGAACATTTTTGATAAAACTTGAATTCGGGTGGTACGAATGGGCAATTCGTGCTATGTTGTGGTGGTTGTTTGGGAGTCCTTTAGCATATTAATTATGTTTATAAATGTTGTCTCGCTATTATTTAAACAATTTAAAATAGATTTGTTAAATTGCCTTCAATCTGTTACATTATTGCAAATGAAAAATTACTTTATGTGTTCAAATGAACCCTATGACTCCTTTGATTCAGTTTGCATGTAGCTATGTATAGGTTTGTTATGCGTAAGTCTTGCGAGTACATTTTTGTACTCAACTGCATTGCTTAATTATTGCAGAGGAGATTGACCCCCCAAGGGGTTAACTATTGTGAGACCGACTTCACGCAGGACGACGACTAGTTTGGAAGTTTCTGGTCAGGTTGCCTTGTGGGTAAGGGCACACCGGTCAGCTTTTCTTTTGGTGCCATCTTATGGCTATGTTTCCGCTGCACTCTTAGTACTTTTATTATGGTTATTTGGCCAATCGGCCATATGTATGAAACTGAAGATGTGATGACTTTGTTGTAACCTTTTGTGACTACGGTAATGAACTATTGTTGTATGGCATTGATATTGATATTATTTTGTGAACGGTGTGTGTATACCGCTTCTGAGAGGTATACAATACATCGAGGGCGGGATATTTAGTTTGTAATGCTAGGACCAATGGATGGTTACGTATTGCAAGTTAAATACTCTGGGCTCTCACAAAGCTTGGTATCAGAGCCATACTGACCATAGAAACCCCTAGCTTGGTCGTTCTTAGGATGTTTTGAGAAACTTATCTTCAAAATATCAAAAGGTTTATGAAAACTAAAGTAAGTTCTCAGATTTTACTCCTTACCTATCTTAGATTGCTCATCTTACCTTGATCTTGTTAAATTTTGAAAAGTTGATTTCCTCTCATTTGCTTTCAAAAGATAGTTGATTACCGTTTAAATTCGGTTTTGGGGATTCAATGAGAGTTATAAATATGAAGTATTGGCTGTCCTTTGGTGAAGATTAGAAGCATTTGGAGTTGGAAAACTCAGCTCGAAGCGCAGTTACAAAATCTGGACAGCAAGCGCAAGTTTTGGACAGCAAGCAATTAGTTCGTCGTTAGGGCTGAAAATGAGAGGAAAATTCAACTAAAACTTATGGGAATTAAAAGGGTAAGATGTGATATTAGTTGGCTAGTGCCTAATGCACCCTTAAGTGGTTTTCACCAAGATCTTTAGATGCGATAAGACTTGAGTTGTGTTCTGGAATTTTTGTCCCAATCGATTGCTCATTCATTCAATACGAGTTAGTCATGCGGGAAGTTAATCTTTCGCTTTATGAGTTTTGCATTAGATCTTATGCCTTCTTACAAATATTTGGAGTTCATATCGTGTTATTTATATATTGCTTTTGGGTTAGGGTAATATCTCATTCCCCTAGTCGATAGCTTCTCTACTACTACCTTTCGCATCGAGTTTTTGGGTTTTGTTGCTAACCCACTTCAACAGAACAGGATGGCTGGAAGAACTCGAAGCGGACAAGGTCCACCAGCTGGTTGTGATGAGGAGCTCCCGTCTCCTCCGACCATGGCCGAGGTTCTCGCTCATATCGAGCGGAACCTAATGGATCAAATGCGCATTCTGGAGGTTATTGCGCGAAACACCTCCACTCTTTCTGGTGCCTCTGGATCAGGAGGAGGAGGAGGTGGACATCAATCGTGGGGAGGACTCTCGGAGTTCCTTCGCACTCAGCCACCAACCTTCCCACGGTCTGAAGACCCACTCGACGCAGACGACTAGTTGCGTTTAGTCGAGCGGAAGCTCGATATTGCTCAGTGTCAATATCATGAGAAGGCACTCTTTGCCTCTCATCAATTGGAAGGAGCGACACTCTCATGGTGGGAGAACTTTCTCGCCATGCAGCCCGCAGGCCGAGCCACCACTTGGGAGGAGTTTCGTACTGCCTTCCGACGGGCTCACGTTCCCACCGACTTGATGAAGCTCAAGAAGAAGGAGTTCTTGGTGCTCAAGCAAGGGCGCAAGTTAGTGACTGAATATCTACATGAGTTCAACCACCTTTCTCGGTACGCCCCTGAGGACATGCCCACCGATGAAGCCAAGCAGAAGAAGTTCATGGATGGCTTGTCCGAGGAGCTACAGGACAAGCTATCTATCGTCGACTTCCCTGACTTCCAGACTTTGGTCGACAAGGCCATTGTCGCTGAGCACAAGGGAAGAGCTCTAGGTGAGTCTCGCAAGCGCAAGTGGGAGGCCCAAAAATCAGCAAGGGCCAACCTTCCTCATCCTCCCGTCGGGCAAGCACCGGTGCCCCATCCTTAGGCTCCACCACCACCGAGGCCACCGGCGCCTGTACCGCGCCCTCTGTAGGCCGTGTATCAACCACATGCACCTGCGGGATAGCAAGTCGACCTCCGCAATCCGGCTGTCGTAATCACTTGTTTCTTCTGTCGCAACAAGGGCCACTATGCGAACACTTGCCCCAAGAAGATTGGAGCGACCCCTCGTCCTAATGGAGGATGAGGGCAAGGAAATGGTCATCCTACAGATCAGAAGGTTATCCAAAGGACCCAGAGTTTGGGAACTGGCTGAGTCAACCATATCTCGGCCGAGAAAGCGCAGGAGGCACCCGACGTCGTGTTGGGTACGCTTCTTCTCAACTCTCAACCTGCTACTGTCTTATTCGATTCTGGAGCTTCTCATTCCTTTATATCAAAGTCTTTTGCTGCACTTAGTGATCTTCAAATTGTTCATATGCATGTTCCTTTGATTATTCACTCTCTAGGGTCGGAAAATGGGAGCTGAAAAAGAGTGTCGGGATGTCTCTATTGAGATTGGAGGAGTGGGATTTTTGGTGAATCTTATTCTTCTCAATTCAGCAAGTTTGGATGTAATACCTGGCATGGATTGGCTGTCCCAACATTTGGGACAAATCGATTGTGCCAATAAATTCATCTCCCTCACAAGTCCATCCGGCGAGCAAGTTGAAATTTCACCGAAGCTGCAAGAACCGCATCTCTGTGCACTTGAAGCAAAGCTGGCTCTGGAAATTCATGAAGTTCCAGTGGTGTGTGACTTTGCTGATGTATTTCCCGAAGAATTGTCTGGGATACCTCTAGTCCGAGACATCGAGTTTGTCATCAAGTTGCTGCCCGGTACCACCCCGATTTCAAAGAGGTTGTATCAGATGCCTCTGAATGAATTGGAGGAGTTGAAGAAGAAACTTGGTGAGCTTCAAGAGAAGAGTTTCATCCACCCAAGCTCATCTCCGTGGGGCTGTCTGGCGATCTTTGTAAAGAAGAAGGACAAAACTCTACGGATGTGCGTTGATTACCTTCCGTTGAATGAAGTGACGGTGAAGAATAAGTACCCATTACCCCGAATTGATGATCTCTTCGATCAATTGATCGGAGCTCGGGTATTCTCCAAGATTGATCTGAGGTTGGGCTATCACCAAGTCTGAATCAGATCTGAAGATATTCCGAAGATGGCTTTCTCTACTCGTTACGGATTGTACGAGTACACCTTCATGTCTTTCGTCTTAACAAATGCTCCTGCCCTGTTCATGAATCTTATGAATATGGTATTCATGGAGTATTTGGACAAGTTTGTGGTGATCTTCATTGATGATATCCTCATCTACTCAAAGAATGATGAAGAGCATGCTGAACATCTGAGGCTAGTATTGGAAAAGCTGCGTGAGCACTAGTTTTATGTGAAGTTCAGCAAGTGCGAGTTTTGGTTGGAAGAAGTGGCATTCTTGGGCCATGTTCTTTCAGCGGGAGGCATAGCCATGGATCCTAGCAAGGTTAGCGATGTGCTCTCATTGGGTCAGCCCAAGTCAGTAACCGACGTGAGGAGTTTTCTCAGTTTAGCGGGTTACTATCGTCGCTTTATCGAGAATTTCTCTAAGATCACGAAGCTGATGACGGAGTTGCTCAAGAAGGACAAGAAGTTTGTGTGGTTCGCTGATTATGAGAAGAGTTTCCAAGAACTCAAGAAAAGATTGACCACAGCAGCTCTAGTTCTTGTTCTTCCCGATGTCCACCGAAGCTTCGATATCTATTGCGATGCTTCTCGTCAAGGACTCGGGTGTGTTCTTATGCATGAGGGCAAAGTAGTGGCCTATGCGTCAAGACAATTAAGACATCTTGAGCTCAATTATCTAACCCATGACTTGGAACTAGCTGCAGTGGTCCATGCACTAAAGATTTGGTGGTATTACCTTCTCGGTAATCGTTGTGAAGTGTATTCGGACCACAAAAGTTTGAAGTATTTGTTCACCCAGCCAGATCTGAACCTTAAGCAACGAAGGTGGTTGGAATTGATCAAAGACTATGATATGGTTCTCCAATATCATCCGGGCAAGGCTAATGTTGTTGCCGACACGCTTAGTCGCAAAGTTATTGCAATACCTTAGTGCTCAAGGAGCAACAGCCCGCTTTTCATGAAGAATTTTAGCGGCTCAACTTAGGAGTGGTTGAGCATAGTTTCCTCGCTGCCATGGTTGTGCAACCAACCTTGGAAGATCAGATCAAGGCTGCACAACAAACGCACGTGGGGTGAACCTAATCAAGCAGAACATCAAGAACGAGACAGCCAAGTGCTTCTCGGAAGACGAAAATGATGTTGTATGGTTTGGACAACGCCTTGTTGTTTCAAAGGACATGGAATTGCAGAATTTAATCCTTCACGAAGCCCATGACTCACCTTTGTCCATTCATCTCAGGGCCACAAAGATGTATCAAGATCTCCGTCAGAGATTTTGGTGGACCCGAATGAAAAGAGAGATTGCAAGGTTCGTCCCGAGTGCGACGTATGTCATCGTGTGAAGGCCAAGCATCAATGTCTAGTGGGTCTACTACAACCTTTGCCAGTACGTGAGTGGAAGTGGGATTCGATCGATATGAATTTTATCACTGGTCTGCCCCGAATCTCCAAGGGAAATGATGCCATTTGGGTTATTATTGATCGATTAACTAAGGTGGCACACTTCCTACCCGTCAAGACCAAAATTCGTACAGGTCATCTAGCCGAGCTCTATGTTTCGAGGATTGTGAGTTTGCATGGGGTACCGAAGACAATTGTTTCGGATCGTGGTTCCCTTTTTACCTCCTAGTTTTGGATGAGTTTGCAAGACGCTATGGGAACTCGTCTTTCCTTTAGCACCGCATATCATCCTCAAACTGATGGCTAGACTGAAAGAGTGAATCAAGTTTTGGAAGACATACTCCGTCCTTATGTTCTTTCCTACGTGAAGAATGGGGAGAAATGCTTGCCGTTTGCCGAATTCTCCTACAACATCAGCTTTCAAGCTAGTCTCGGCATGGCACCATTTGAGGCTTTATACGGGAGAAAATTTAGAACCCTGTTGAATTGGTCAGAGACCGAAGAAAGACCATTCTTTGGCCCGGACTTGATCAATGAGGCCGAAAGTCAAGTTTGGTTGATTTGATATCGATTACGCACGGCTCAATCAAGACAAAAGAGCTATGCAGATCGTCGTCGTCGCGAGTTGAGCTTTGAGCCTAATGACTTTGTTTATCTCAAAGTCTCTCCTTTAAAGGGCCATCAACAATTCAGCGTCAAAGGCAAGTTAGCTCCTCGATATGTCGGACCTTACCGTATCATTGAGAAGAAAGGAGTTGTGGCCTATAAGTTGGAATTGCCTGATGCACTCGAAGGAGTACACGATGTATCCCATGTGTCTCAACTGAAGAAATGCCTTCGTGTTCCAATCGATGAAGCTCCATTGGAAAGTCTCGATGTACAAGAAGACTTGACCTACCGTGAGCGTCCTTTTCGCATCCTTGAAGAAGCTGAACGAAGAACAAGGAATTGTGCCATCAAATTCCTTAAGGTTCAGTGGACAAATCATACCGAGGATGAAGCAACTTGGGAACGGGAGGATCGCCTGCGTGCGGACTACCCGTCTTTCTTTTCCATGTAAATGGAATCTCAGGACAAGATTCTTGTTGGGGGGGGGGACATCCCAAACTTGGGTTTGTGTTTCAAATGTATGAAAATGAGAACAAATTAAAACTTTTCATACATCATGTTGTCATTTGAATTTTCTCGAAAGTCTTCCAAAGGGATTTCTTCATTTCAAAGAATTAATGCTTCAATTCACTTGAAGCATCATCTTTGAAAACTTCTAAAATAAAATCTTGTGATCATCCTTTGGAATTATTTTTTGTAGATTCTAGATCATCCCAGTGACCCCTCTGAAAAATTTCAAAATTTTTAGATTTATTTTGCTATTTTTTAGAGTCCAGTCAAACCAATTAGATGCTTAGTCAAACCCTAGGGCAAAACCTTGAGAAATTTCTAGAGCAAAATGCATTGCATAAAAACCTCTATAAATTTTATACAAGGTTAATCTTTGAGTCAGGAACCTCCAGTAAACATTTTGGAATTTTTGGAGCTATGAAACTCTCTCTAAAAATTCTCAAACCATCTCAGCCTTTTTATATAAAAAAAATCAGACTTTACTGTTGTGCCGGCCGAGCCACTTTGACTCGACGAACCCAACCAACTCAGCCGCACCGCACCACTTAGCCCTTCGCTTTGAGTCATCCGTTTGGAGATCAATGGTCTGGATTGAGTGGGCCGTTCGGACCATCCGATCGTCCTCATCGCGTGAACCATCCGATTGGAAATCGACGATCAGGATTGAATGGACCGATTGGACTCATCACGTGGACCGTTTGATCTTGATCTAACGGACAAAAACTGTTCTGCTCGTTTAAACCGACCTAGCCCCTTTTGTGAGGACCTCGGCTTATTTGGATTGTAATGCTTAGTCATCCATTGACCCTAGCATCACAAACAAAACAACCCGTGTCTTCAAGATATGTGTACTTCCCAGAAATACAGTATACACACCCCTTTACAAAATCATGCATAAATTCCATACAAGACATAGAACCAAAACACGAACTAGATTTAAACAAAAGACATACATAATAGAGTTATTACAAAAGGGGCCGACCGGCCAAATAACAACTAAGAGAGTTAAATAAACAGTGGAAGCAAAAGCCATAAGATGGCGATAAACAAGAGCCAATTAGTGTGCCTTTAACCCACAAGGCAACCAACCGGGCCACCAACCTAGTCGTCAAGTCCACTGCACATCTCACAAAAGTGGATCCCTTAGGGATCAACCTCCTCTGCAACAAAATAATTAAGCAAAGCAGATGAGTACAAAAATGTACCCGCAAGATTTACGTGTAGTGTAACAAGCCTATACATATGCTACATGCAAGCTTATTTAAGTGGAGGAGGCTTTAGGCTCATTTTCAGCATAAAGCAAGTTTTCATTTGCAATAATTAAGTAGATTCAAAGCAGTTTTACAAACTGTTTTTAAGTTGAAATAACAGCTAGACCACAATAATAACATTAGATAGATAACAACAACCTGGAAGTGACTAACCCGTTAGTCACCACAACAATAGCATGAATTTCCCATTCATACCAAGCAACATCAAGTTTTAATTAAAGGTTGTAGTCTAATTCTTGCGGGAAATAACCAAGCTTGTCCATAACCTAGGACGAGGCTATTCGAATAGATTTAACCCTGCAGGTGAGTACCAATGTACCCACACGTGAGACTACCTTTTCGTCAAGCTATTTAGCACACTTCCTTTGGTATGCCGGCACGGTTAGTCTTACATGACACTTTCCAATAGAATGCATTAACTACGAGTTGCCCATATGGATAGACACCCATACGTTGATACGGAGTCATTGAACCTTTAGACAAAGGACCAATGCTCATCACTCTTAGAAAAGGATGATGCAACTTGCAGTGGATGAAGACATCCACCACTATTCACCCAAACACGCACACGTTTCTTTTTCAACACAACACACACAACCACCATGCGACCCAGAATTAACGCACACCAAAGTACTAAGTCACGAGAGGTTCCATATCCCCCTCATGTGGTTAGCACGCAAAGGTGCTTGGATCAATGGCGCAAGTAATTCGGTCCTTGTTGATCGGGCATCATTCCAGTCACACCAAAACAATCACACCAACATACCAATATGCCCAAGTCCAAAACATTTTATTTTCAGTTTTAGATTTACAAAGTAACAAAGCACAAAGTGCTGGACATATGGTAATAAATAGATTTGTGTGATCAAAGTTATCGACTAAGTCGATAACCGCCCAATGCTACCGGTATCTATGCAAGGCTAAGCAATAACAACACGTAAACTACTAAGTGACAAGAGCTCATCCAACGAATTCTAAATCACAGCAAGATAACCTAGGCTCAGGTAGTAGAGATTGAATATTTACCTACAGAGCATGCATCTATAGGATCAATTAATCGACAATAATTTAACAACAAAATAGAGCATGCATACATACACTTTGCAAACAATATATTAGACTTTGAAAGTAATGGGATTAAATATGATCAAACTGCTTGCCTTGCTGAAGTTGCTCACTATGCTGCAGAGGATCACTCTCAAGACCAACGTGCTCGTCGGAACCTAGTGAAAGAGCGAAAAAGAACTGATAAGAACGAAGAACACCGAAAAGACTCAAAAACCAACTTCCACGAAAAACTTTGAAATTTTTACAGCAGGAAGAGCATGATTTTTAAGGATTTTACCAATAAGAACCAATTGATTTGGATTCTTAATGCAAAAGTTATGGTCAAAACAAATCTGCTCAGCTGGAAAAAGGCTGAAAAAATTCACTTCGGTTACTATTCATCCAAAATTAAATTTTTGGCACAAATTTCCAGAAAGGTGTTGCACCTGAAATTTTTATGGTAAATAAAGCACCTCATAATATGAACAACACAATTGAGTTCACCTCATTTGGAGTTAGGATGCATTTTCTATGATTTTTCAAAGATATGAAAAAGTGCACAAGTTAAATGCATTAGCAAAACTTTTGAAAATAGTGGCATGCTCAAAACCTATTTTACCAGCAAGTACACTAAAAGAGGAAACCAATAAACTTGGTTTCACTCAAAAAGGAGCCACAGAGAATAACTTATGCACTTTTCAAGTTAAATAAATTTTTAATGCACTAAATAAAGCTAAACTGATTTTAAATCTATTAGCAAACTTTTCTGGAGCCAAACTAAGCCTAAAACCATTTTGAGATTAAAGCTTAGTTCAAACCAGAATTAACTAAATTTGAATCAAGCGAAAATGATTTAAAATGAATTAGTTATGCAATTTTGAAGTTAAATGGAAATTTTCAGTTCATAAATAAACCTTACCGGGCTTTTAAAAAGAATAAACGACGCGGCAAAACTTGGGCCGCTGATGCGCCATCCAACGGCCCACAGCGCCCCACCGCACACCGCACACGCGCACGGTGATGACCGCACACCGATAGATCCAGATCCAACGGCCCATATCGATTGAGACTCTGGACGGTCCGAAAGTCACCCTAATCTGGACCGTTGATTCAAGGATGGAGGGCTGAGATTGAAGTGAGGCTCGGACGGTCTGAACGTTCACTTCAATCTGAGCCGCAGATTTGAAATTGAACGGCTCACAACGAACGCACACAGACCACACGCATAGCCCACGCGAATCTCAGCCGCAGATCCAGAAATGGACGGCTGAGGTTCGGTGGTCCGAAAGTTCACAGCGATCTAGATCGTTGGATCTAGATCGGACGGTGATGGCTCAATGGTCCGAACGTCACCCAGATCCAGGCCGTTAGTTGGAGATCTGATGGTGCACAATGACCCAAGGCTTGCGCACGCGCCGAGAGAGAGAAAGAGAGCGGGCCCGCATGTCAGTGACTCGTGGGCCACTTACGGTTGCTTTAAACGCACGGGGGGTTTAAAGGGTGCGGGCCCATTGTCAGCGTCACGGGAGTGAGGCTTAAGACAACCATTTAATGTTAACTATGATTAGACAGGGATTAGGTAATTAATGAACAAATCTTTGTCCTAATGACTCTCAGCACAGTAGCCGTGCCCATCCGACAAAACGAACAGCGAGCTCCACGGCTCACCGCCGGCGACCTAGGGCACGGCGGTGCACACCAAGGGTACAACTATGTGCGCAATAGTGTTGCGCACCCGCTGGTACAACTCACGACGGCGGCGGCGGCTTAGAACGGCGGCGAGTTGGCTGGAAGCTGTGGTGACCAACACGGCCAAAACCGAAGAGCAAAGAAAAGCTCCGCATTGTTCAAGTAAGCAGGTGCCACAGCTCCTAGGGGCTATAAGCAAGCTACCTGAGGCACGGGGAGCTTCAAAGAAGGAAGGATGAGCTCCGGCGACGAAAGTCCTTGTCGGCGCCGAAGAAGAAGAAGTGGAGGTGACGGCCTGAGCCAATTGAGCACAATCGGGTCATTGGGTTAGCTACAATAAAGCTCAAGGAAGGTTCCAGAGCAAGGAATTGAAGAACCAAGGACTTACCGGCGATGGAGAAGAAAAGGGGTGATTTGGTCGACAAAGAACAAATCCCCAAATTAAGCCGCTCCTGTAAATGTCAAAACCAATTAAGTTAGGGGTTTGACCACAGAGGTGAGAGTCTCAAGTTGAAGCAAAAAGATTGGAAGAAACACCACTTGAATCCTGTTGCCACCAAGGAGCTTCAAGGTGCAACAATGGCGGCCTAGGTGCTTTGGGGTGATTTGAGCTCAATAAACCGAGAGCGAGTGCAGAAAGTGTTTAAAGGAAGCCAAGGAGGAACAAGGGGGGCTTAAATAGCCTAGGGAGCTAGGGCTTTGCACAAGCACCGCCCCAAGGTGGGCGTGGCTCACAGCCCTGCGATGGGCACGCTGAGAGGATGGCTTGCAGGGCGACCACGACTTAGAGGGCAACCCACTGACGCGCATTTAACGCTTATCGGCAAAGAGCCGTTGAGGAGGACTGTGAGAACCCGGGGTATTTAACTTGTAATACTTAACCATTAAGATGATTCAAGCATTACAAATCAAATATCATGACTCTCGGCGTATATGTACTTCCTAGAATGCAGTACACATACCCCATACAAAAATCATGCATCAATTCCATTCAATCACATAGAATCTAAAGTACGACTACGCAATTCAAAAGACATACAATATAGAGTTATTACAAAAGGGGCCGACCGGCCAAATACAACTAAAGAGTCATAAAAAAACAGCAGAAGCAGGGTGCCATAAGATGGTGATAAACAAAAGCCAATCAGTGTGCCTTAACCCACAAGGCAACTAACCGGGCCACCAACCTAGTCCTCGAAACCGCCGCACATCTCGCAGAAGTATAACCCTTGGGGTTCAACTCCCTCCTCTGCAACAATTTCATTAAAGCATAGCAAATGAGTACAAAAATTGTACTCGCAAGACATACGTGTAGAGTAACAGGCCTATATAAATAGCTACATGCAAGTTTATTTAAGTGGTGCAGGCTCTAGACTCATTTTCAGCATAAAGCAAGTTTTCATTTGCAATAATGTAGTAGATTCAAAGCAATTTTTGCAATTGTTTTTATTTGATAAAAATAGCGATAAATGAGTAACAATAATAACAAAACATCCTGGAAGTGGCTAACCCAATAGCCACCACTACAATAGCATGAACTCCCTGTTCATACCACCCACATCAAGTTTTAATTAAGAATTCCAAAATGTTGAGTCTAACTCCTGCAAATCCAATCCCAAGCATGTCCATAACTTAGGACGAGGCTATTCGAATAGTTTAAACCCTGTAGGGGTGTACCAATGTACGCACATGTCAGACCGCCTTTTCGCCACTAGATTAGCACACTTCCTTTCGTATGTCGGCACGGCTAAGTCCTACGAGACATTTCCCATGGATGACGCTAATTAAGAGCCGCAACCCAACAAAGAGAAAGACACATTAGCCAGGTCAAGCCGATTTGCTAATGTTCCCCTCATATCACATCATTTCCTTTTTTCAACCACCAACTAGCTCATAATTAATACCGCCCAAGGTACTTAGTCAAGAGAGGTCCCATATCCCTCTCGCGTGGTTAGCACACAAATTATGCTTGGTTTTGGTGAAACAAGATGTTCGGTCCTTGTTGACCTGGGCAAGACATTCACAAACCCAATATCCCACCATCCAACCACTTGCCCAAGTCTGAATCATTTCATTTGCACTTTTAGTTTTCAAAGCAATTTAGCACAAGGTGCTGATTATAGAGTAATAAAATGATTTGTGTGATCAAGGTCGATAACCGCCCAATTCTACCAGTAGCTAAGCATTTCTAAGCATGATACCGTAAAGACAAGTAAAAGAGCATAATTAAATCACCGGGCTCTAATTCACCAGCGATATTAATAACATATGTTTTATGGCAGGGGATAACAATTTAAGGGCGACCATGCAATAGGAATAGCTACCTCTAATCGGAAAAATTACTTTGACACAAAAGCATGCATAAATACAATTTGCAAACAAAGTAATAGACTTGAAAGTAATAGGACATGTATAATCAAACTGCTTGCCTTGCTGTGGATTACCCTCTTGCTGTAGAGGAGCACTCTCGCAATCGATAATTTCGTTGGAACCTAGCGCAAGAAGTCGAAAGCACAATAAGAACGAATAACATCGAAAAGACCCAAAAATTAAAAGTCATCCAAAAATTATGAAAAATTCACAAAAGGTAGAGCATGATTTTATGTGAATTTAGCAATAAGAATCAATTTATTTGGATGTCCTATGCAGAAGTTATGGCAGTTAGAAGATCAGTTTTCCTGAAAATTCAATAAAATAGAGATCTGTTACTGTTCACCCGAAATAATTCTTTTGATGAAAATTTCCAGAATAGTGGTGCACTTGAAATTTTTATGGTATGAAGAGCACCACATGAGATGAACAATGGAATTTGATTCACCTCATTTGGAGCTAAGATGAATTTTCTATGATTTTTCAAAGTTATGAAAGTAGTACGCACAATACATGCAAAATAGGATTTCCAGAAATAGTATCACGTTCAAAACCTATTTTACAATAAACTACACTAACAGAGGATTCCAAAAAAATTTAGTTTACTCTTTTTGGAGTTACAGAGAATAACTTATGCATTTTTGAAGTTAAAGCAATTTTTAGCGCAACAATAATACTAAACATAAAGTAATTTTGACAAAAGTATTTTCTGTAACAGTAACATGGTTCAAACCATTTTTATATTAAAGTACATTTACATATGAAAATAACAAAATTTGAATCATCAATTTTGGAGTTTTTATGATTTAGTTATACATTTTCAAAATTAACAGTAATTTGTAGTGTAAAAATAATTCATTTTTGGGTCACTTTCCACAACCTATGTTTTCTGGGACAATGACAAGGTTGAAACCTATTTTAACAAAAAGCTAGTTAAAAATTAAAATTATCAAAATTTGTTTCACTGATTTTGGAGTTAAAATGAACTAGTTGTGCAATTTTGAAGTTTACGCAATTTTCAGTGTGTAAATAAATGTATTCCGGATTTTCTTAAGTAATTAGCACTTTTCTTACCGGCCTAGAGCTAGCCAAAGCCTATGACAGGTGGGGTCTAGCAAACAAGACTGCTTTTCATTTTATTTCTGATTTCAATTAAGCACTGACATGTGGGCCCAACCGTCATACTCAAGGGTCCATGAAATGCAAGTCGTGAACCAACGGTCCACAAAGATGCTGCACCGTCCATGGACCATCCAGCGCTTTATCGTGGCGCTTAAAGTTTTGGGCCCACCGTAAGTGACTCAAGAAACCGCTAAACCCAGGATTTTTCGACAAAGATTGCGTCATTAATACTAATCATTGACATTAACGTTAATTAAACGTTGCTACAGTAAACGGTCAGGAAATCCGACAACGGCTGCGGCCTCAACCCGCTTGCTCGGCGGCGCGCCGGCGCTGCGCGCCATGGTGGCGCCGACCAAGGCCCGGGATGGGACCCTAATAGCCTAGCGCAGCTAATGCTAAGCGTCACAGCGACGCGGGAGCACTAGGCTGTCGGCGAGCCAGAGTGGGGCGGCGAGACCGTGCTACGGCAAAAAGGAAATGGAGCCCCGACGCACCAATCGCACAAGAGAAGCTCTCTTAAGCTACAAGAGGGACCTAAGAAGCTCACCCGAGAGTTTGGAGAGGTCGGGGAAGCTCGGAGGTGACTCGGCGACGATAATGGCTGCGGCGGCGGACAAAGGGGATCTTCCAAAATCCGAGCTACCCTGTGATGCAAGGAGGAAATTGATAGACGGGTTTCCTTAGATGTGCAACAAGGCTAGAGATGACGTGCAAAATTTAGGTTAAGAATCACCAAGATGGAAGTTGACACAAGTGTAGACCTTGGGAGCGTGCTCCAACACTTCCCAGAGCGCGAAGATGGAGCAGGAGCTACAAGGCAAGGTAAGCTCTCACATAAGCCAAAATGGAGAGAGCAAGGAAGGTAGAGGGGAGGAGGACCACGCGGTCGAAGCTTACCCCGGCGTGGTGCTCACTAGAGCCTCTTCCTTCTCACCCCCGAGAGAAGGAATGAGCAAAAATGCAGGGTTCGGGGAGGTGTTATCCTCGGGCGAGGACGGAGACGGACACGACGTTAGCAGGGGATGCTCCCGGATTGGTCAGCTTGGGTGGTGGCTTCACGGCGTGACCTGGCGGAGACGGGGGCGCGGCAGAGCGACACGAGAGCGTGGCGCTCGCGTTCTGCGTGACGCGACGGGAGGTGGACGAAGGAGCTGACAGCCCGGGCCCAGTGGCAGTGAGACAACGCGGCACGCGCGCGAGCGAGGCACGGGGCGATCAGGAGCCGCACGATGATGATCAGAGGGTTGACGAGGGGTGCAGTTAGATGCTTTGGTCAAGACGGGAAGCGGGGTCGGGCTCGAGTCAGAACAGTGGACTGGCTCGGGTCCGATGAACAGTGCTGGGTTTTTGATTTCCAAATTTGACCAAATAACAATTGGTTTGACTGAGGCTCTAAATATAGCAATAAAATTCTAAACATTCTGAAATAAATCAGGGGACTCCCTGGGACAACCTAATCTCCAAATAAAATTTGAAAGCTACTATTCAATACTTAATTTGTGTAATTGAAATTCAAACTAAGAATAGGTCTTTGACTTGTGTTTGAATTTTCTAGAGGTTGAATTTGGTTCTAAAAATTGGGGAAAAATTATATTAATTCGTGATAATTATTCTAGTATTTGAATAAATTATTTTCAGAGGATCAACATAAGTTTTTGCTCTTGCTTTCTTTTGGAACTCTAATTTGAGTTGTATGTTTTCTTTGTTTTCAATACTTTCAAGTCCAACAAATTATGCAAAAACTCCATAAAACCAATGCATGTTCAAAAGTTTTAATTTCTCCTCATTTTTATTACATTTGAAACACACACCACTGTTTGGGATGTTACAAATCTCCCCCCCCCCTTAGAAAAGATCTCGACCCCGAGATCTAGGTAGGTCGAAAGCTGGATAGGATAGTTCTAAAAGATTACACAACATCTGCTGTCTTGATTTCCTTTAAAGATAGTGCTAGGATATCCTTAACAAGATTACAAGGAGAGGTTAATACATTTTCCTTTCCGTTGCTTTGCTTAACCTTTCCTTTCTTGATTCGAAGGCACTCTAAGCAGAAGGAAAAAGATTTGGATAATCCTTTCGCATAAGGTCTTCACGCTCCCAAGTTGCTTCGTCCTCGGAACGATTTGCCCACTGAATTTTAAGGAACTTAATGGTACGATTCCTTGTCCTTCTTTCAGCTTCTTCCAGGATGCGAAAAGGACACTCACTGTAGGTTAGATCCTCCTGCACATCAAGACCTTCCAAAGGAGTTTGTTCAGAAGGGCCACGAAGGCACTTCTTCAGCTGGGATACATGGAATACATTGTGTACCCCGGAAAGTGTAGCAGGTAAGTCCAACTTGTAGGCCACAACTCCTCTCTTCTCAATGATGCGGAAGGGTCCGACATAACGAGGTGCTAATTTGCCTTTGACGCCGAACCGCCGAGTGCCCTTCAAAGGAGTGACTTTGAGATATACAAAATCATTTTGGTTAAAGCTCAACTCACGACGACGCTGATCTGCATAGCTCTTTTGGCGTGATTGAGCCGTGCGCAATCGATCTTGTATCAACCGAACATGATCTTCGGCCTCCTGGATTGAGTCCAGGCCAAAAAGTGGTCTTTCACCAGTTTCTGACCAATTCAACGGGATTCTACACCTTCTCCCGTATAAAGCCTCGAATGGTGCCATGACGAGACTAGCTTGAAAGCTGTTGTTGTAGGAGAACTCGGCAAAAGGCAAACATTTCTCCTAATTCTTCCCATAGGAGATAACACAAGCGCGGAGCATATCTTCCAAAACTTGATTTACTCTTTTAGTTTGGCCATCAGTTTGAGGGTGATATGCAGTGCTGAAAGAAAGGCGAGTCCCCATAGCTTCATGCAAGTGTTTCCAAAACCGAGCGGTGAAGAGGGAACTGCGATCTGAAATAATGGTCTTCGACACCCCATGCAAGCATACGATGCGAGATACGTAGAGATCCGCCAAACGACTCGCACTGAGATCAGCACGCACATGAAGAAAATGGGCTACTTTTGTCAACCGATCGATGATAACCCAGATGGCATCTTTTCCCGCGGAGGTATGGGGTAGACCGGTGATGAAATCCATTCCAATGGAGTCCCACTTCCAATCAAGAATAGGAAGAGGCTGCAACATGCCTGCTAGTCGCTGATGTTCGGCCTTCACTCGGCGACACACGTCACACTTGGCAACGAATTTTGCAATCTCCCGCTTCATTCGGGTCCATCAGAATCTCTGACGGAGGTTTTGATACATCTTTGTGGCCCCGGGATGAATGGACAAAGGGGAGTCATGGGCTTCGCGGAGTATTAAGTCCCGTAATTCCACAACCTTCGGAACAACAAGATGTGATCCGAACCATACGACTCCCTGGTCATCTTCAGAAAAGCACTTGGCTGATCCACTCCTAATATTTTGCTTGATTTGACTCACACCCTTATCTGTTTGTTGTGCAGTCTTAATCTGATCTTCTAAGGTTGGTTGCACAACCAAGGCAGCGAAGGAACCATGCTCAACCACCTCCAAGTTGAGCCGCTAAAATTCTTCATGAAGGGCGGGCTGTTGCTCCTTGATCATCAAGGTATTGCAATAAACCTTGCGACTGAGAGCATCGGCAACAATATTAGCTTTGCCCGGATGGTATTGGAGACCCATATCATAGTCCTTGATCAATTCCAACCACCTTATTTGCCTAAGGTTCAGATCCGGTTGGGTGAACAAGTATTTCATACTTTTGTGATCCGAATACACTTCGCAACGATTACCGATGAGGTAATGTCGCCAAATCTTCAGTGCATGAACCACTGCAGCTAATTCCAAATCATGGGTCGGATAATTGAGTTCATGAGGCCTCAATTGTCTTGATGCATAAGCCACTACCTTGCCCTCTTGCATAAGAACACAACCGAAGTCCTTGACGAGAAGCATCGCAATAGATATCGAAGCTTCGTGGACGCCGGAAGAACAAGAACTGAGCTGGGTCAATCTCTTCTTGAGCTCTTGAAAACTCTTCTCACAATCAGCGGACCACACATATTTCTTGTCCTTCTTGAGCAATTCTGTCATTGGCTTTGCAATCTTGGAGAAATTCTCAATAAAGCGACGATAGTATCCCACTAAACCGAGAAAACTCCTCACATCAGTCACTGACTTGGGCTGACCCCAAGATAGCACATCACTGACCTTGCTAGGATCAACGTCGATGCCTAACGCTGAAAGAACATGACCCAAGAATGCCACTTCTTTCAACCAAAACTCGCACTTCTGAACTTCGCATAGAGTTGATGTTCGCGAAGTTTTCCCAACACTAGCTTCAAATGTTCAACATGCTCTTCATCATTCTTTGAGTAGATGAGGATGTCATCAATGAAGACCACCACAAACTTGTCCAAATATTCCATGAATACCATATTCATAAGATTCATGAAAAGAGCAGGAGCATTGGTCAAGCCGAAAGACATGACTGTGCACTCGTACAATCCGTAGCGAGTAGAGAAAGCCGTCTTCGGAATGTCTTCAGGCCTAATTCGGACTTGATGGTAGCCCAACCTTAGATCAACCTTGGAGAATACCCGAGCGCCGGTCAATTGATCGAAGAGGTCGTCAATCCGGGGCAACGGGTACTTGTTCTTCACCGTCACAGCATTCAGCGGACGGTAATCAATGCATATACGCAAAGTCTTATCTTTCTTCTTTGCAAAGATTACAGGACAGCCCCACGGTGATGAGCTTGGGCGATTGAAACCCTTCTCTTGAAGCTCCCCAAGTTGCTTCTTCAACTCCTCCAATTCATTTGGAGGCATCCGATATGGCCTTTTTGAAATCGGGGCGGTACCGGGCAGCAACTCGATGACAAATTCAATATCTCTGATTGGAGGCATTCTAGGCAATTCTTCAGAAAAAACATCCACAAAGTCGCACACCACGGGGACTTCATGAATCTCCAAAATTGGCTTTGCTTCAAGTGCATAAAGATGTGGTTCTTGCAGCTTCGGAGAAATCCCAACTTGCTCGCCGGATGGACTTGTGAGGGTGATAAATTTTCAGGCACAATCGATTTGCCCCAAGTGTTGGGATAGCCAATCCATACCAAGAATCACATCCAAACTTGTTGAATCGATGATGATGAGGTTTGCCAAAAACCCCACTCCTCCAATCTCAATAGAAACATCCCGACATTCATACTCAGCTCTCATTATCGACCCCAGAGAGTGAATAATCAAAGGAACATGCATAAGTACAATTAGAAGATCACTAAGTGCAGCAAAAGACTTTGATATAAAAGAATGCGAAGCTCCGGAATCAAATAAAACTGTAGCTGGTTGAGAGTTGACAAGAAGCGTACCCAACACGACGTCGGGTGCCTCCTGAGCCTCCTCGGCCGAGATGTGGTTGACTCGACCGCTACCCACATTTTGGGCCTTGTAATGAACCTTCTGATCATGGCCATTTCCTTGCCCGCATCCTCCATTAGGACGAGGGGCCGCTCCAGTCTTCTTAGGGTATTGATTAGCATAATGCCCCTTGTTGTTGCGTAATAGCGGTGACATCAAGAACTGGGTTGCGGGGACCCTTGTTGTCCCAAGCAGTGCACGTGGCGAGACACGGCTCATGGTGGGCGAGGTACAAACGCCGGTGCCCTCGGTGGTGCTGACGTCTGGGAGTGATGCACCGGGGCTTACCCGCCATAAGAACGAGGAACAGTGGCCCTTACTGATTTCTGAGCCTCCCACTTGCGCTTGCGAGAATCACCAAGCGCCCTTGCCTTGTGCTCAGCGACAATGGCCTTGTCGACTAGTGACAGGAAGTCGGGGAAGTCAACAATACACAGCTTGTCCTGGAGCTCCTCAGACAAGCCATCCATAAACTTCTCTTGCTTCACCTCATCAGTGGGCACGTCCTCTAGAGCATACCAGGAGAGGTGGTTGAAGTCGTGGAGGTACTCGGTCACAGATCTACGCCCTTGCTTGAGCGCCGAGAACTCCTTCTTCTTGAGCTTCATCAAGCCGGAGGGCACATGAGCCTGACGGAAAGCAGAGCAAAACTCAGCCCAAGTGACAGCCCGGCCCTCGGGCTGCATGGCGAGGAAGTTCTCCCACTATGAGAGTGCTGCCCCCTCCAGCTGATGGGAGGCAAAGAGTGCCTTCTCCTGCTCCTGGCACTGGGCAACATCGAGCTTCCGCTCGACAAGGCGCAGCCAATCATCCACGTCAAGTGGGTCCTCGAATCACGAGAAGGTAGGTGGCTGTGTGTGAAGGAACTCTGACAGTCCCCCCCTCTGGTGGTGGCCACCTCCCCCTCCTGATCCGGAGGCACCGGATAAGCTAGAGGTGTTCCTTGCAATCGCCTCTAGGATCCTTGTCTGATCCATGCGATTTCACTCGATCTGAGCGAGAACCTCAGCCATGGTCGGAGGAGGTGGAAGCTCCTCATCCCGACCATCCGGCCGACTCGGGCGCTGCGGTTCGCCCACCATCCTGTTTCATCAAGGCAGGTTAGCAACAAAAACCCGAGAACTAGAGACGAAAGGTAGCAAAAGACAAACTATCGACTAGGGAAATGATATATTACCCTAACCCAATTACAACCATATAACCAGCAAGGAAATGAACTCCAAATAATTGCAAAGAGGCATAAGATCCAATGCAAAGCTCATAAGACACAAGATTCAACTTCTCGGTACGACTAACTTGTGTTGAATGAACAAGCAATCATTTTGAGAAGAAAATTTCAGAACGTAGCTCAAGTCTTATTGCATCTAAAGATCATGGTAAAAACCATCTAAGGGTGTGTTAGACACTAGATATCTAATATCACATCTTACCCCTTTAAACCCCACAAGTTTTAGTTGAATTTTCCTCACATTTTTAGCCCTATCGAAGAACTAGGTCCTTGCTGTCCAGATTTTATATCTAAGCTTCAAGTTGAATTTTCCAACTTCAAAAGCTTCTAATCTTCATCAAAGGACAGCCAACACTTCAATTTTACAACACTCATTGAATCCCCAAAACCGAATTTAAACGGTAACACTATCTTTGGAAGAAGATAAGAGGAAACAACTTTTCGAAACTTAAACAAGAACAAGGTGAGAGGAGCAATCTAAGATAGGTAAGGAGTAAAATATGAGAACTTACTTAAGTTTTCATAAACCAGTTGATATTTTGAAACTAAGTTTTTCAAAATGTCCTAAGGACGACCAAGCTAGTGGCTTCTATGGTTAGTATGGCTCTGATACCAACTTTTGTGAGAATCCAGGGTATTTAACTTGTAATACTTAACCATTAAGATGATTCAAGCATTACAAATCAAATATCACAACTCTCAGCGTATATGTACTTCCCAGAATGCAGTACACATACCCCATACAAAAATCATGCATCAATTCCATTCAATCACATGGAATCCAAAGTACGACTACGCAATTCAAAAGACACACAATATAGAGTTATTACAAAAGGGGCCGACCGGCCAAATACAACTAAAGAGTCATAAATAATAGCGGAAGCAGGGTGCCATAAAATGGCGATAAACAAAAGCCAATCAGTATGCCTTAACCCACAAGGCAACCAACCTAGTCCTCGAAACCGCCAAGACATCTCAAGTAGTATAACCCTTGGGGTTCAACTCCTCCTCTACAACAATTTCATTAAAGATAGCAAATGAGTACAAAAATTGTACTCGCAAGACTTACGTGTAGAGTAACAGGCCTATATAAATAGCTACATGCAAGCTTATTTAAGTGGAGCAGGCTCTAGACTCATTTTCAGCACAAAGCAAGTTTTCATTTGCAATAATGTAGTAGATTCAAAGCAATTTTTGCAATCTGTTTTTATTTGATAAAAACAGCGATAAATGAGTAACAATAATAACAAAACATCCTAGAAGTGGCTAACCCAATAGCCACCACAACAATAGCATGAACTCCCCGTTCATACCACCCACATCAAGTTTTAATTAAGAATTCCAAAATGTTGAGTCTAACTCCTGCAAATCCAATCCCAAGTGTGTCCATAACCTAGACGAGGCTATTCAATAGTTTAAACCTTGCAGGGTGTACCAATGTACCCACACGCCGCATCGCTTTTCGCCACTAGATTAGCACACTTCCTTTCAGATGCCAAGACAAATAAGTTCTACGAGACATTTCCCATGGATGACGCTAATTAAGAGCCGCAACCCAACAAAGAGAAAGACACAATAGCCAGCTCAAGCTGATTCGCTAATGTTTCCCTCATATCACATCATTTCCTTTTTTCAACCACCAACCAGCTCATAATTAACACCGCCCAAGGTACTTAGTAAAGAGAGGTCCCATATCCCTCTCACGTGGTTAGCATGCAAATTATGCTTGGTTTTGGTGAAACAAGATGTTTGGTCCTTGTTGACCTGGGCAAGACATTCACAAACCCAATATCCCACCATCCAACCATTTGCCCAAGTCTGAATCATTTCATTTGCACTTTTAGTTTTCAAAACAATTTAGCACAAGGTGCTGATTATAGAGTAATAAAATGATTTGTGTGATCAAGGTTATCGACTAAGTCGATAACCGCCCAATTCTACCGGTAGCTAAACATTTCTAAGCATGACACCGTAAAGACAAGTAAAAGAGCATAATTAAATCACCGGGCTCTAATTCACCAGCGATATTAATAACTTATGTTTTGTGGCAGGGGATAACAATTTAAGGGCAACCATGCAATAGGAATAGCTACCTCTAATCGGGAAAATTACTATGACACAAAAGCATGCATACATACAATTTGCAAACAAAGTAATAGACTTGAAAGTAATAGGACATGTATGATCAAACTGCTTGCCTTGCTATGGATTACCCTCTTGCTGCAGAGGAGCACTCTCGCAATCGATAATTTCGTTGGAACCTAGCGCAAGAAGTCGAAAGCACAATAAGAACGAATAACATCGAAAAGACCCAAAAATTAAAAGTCATCCAAAAATTATGAAAAATTAACAGAAGGTATAGCATGATTTTATATGAATTTAGAAATAAGAATCAATTTATTTGGATGTTCTATGCAGAAGTTATGGCAGTTATAAGATCATTTTTCCTGAAAATTCAATAAAATAGAGATCTGTTACTGTTCACCCAAAATAATTCTTTTGGTGAAAATTTCCAGAACAGTGGTGCACTTGAAATTTTTATGGTATGAATAGCACCACATGAGATGAACAATGGAATTTTATTCACCTCACTTGGAATTTTTATGGCAGTTAGAAGATGAATTTTCTATGATTTTTCAAAATTATGAAAGTAGTACGCACGATACATGCAAAATAGGATTTCCAGAAACAGTATCACATTCAAAACCTATTTTACAATAAACTAAACTAACATAGGATTCCAACAAAATTTAGTTTACTCTTTTTGGAGTTACAGAGAATAACTTATGCATTTTTGAAGTTAAAGCAATTTTTAGCTTAATAATAATACTAAACATAAAGTAATTTTGACAAAAGTATTTTCTGTAATAGTAACATGGTTCAAATCATTATTATATTAAAGTACATTTAAATATGAAACTAACAAAATTTGAATCATCAATTTTGGAGTTTTTATGATTTAGTTATACAATTTCAAAATTAACAGTAATTTGTAGTGTAAAAATAATTCATTTTTGGGTCACTTTCCACAACCTATGTTTTCTGGGACAATGACAAGGTTGAAACCTATTTTAACATAAAGCTAGTTAAAAATTAAAATTATCAAAATTTGTTTCACTGATTTTGGAGTTAAAATGAATTAGTTGTGCAATTTTGAAGTTTACCCAATTTTCAGTGTGTAAATAAATGTATTCCGGATTTTCTTAAGTAATTAGCACTTTTCTTACCGGCCTAGAGCTAGCCAAAGCCTATGATAGGTGGGGTCTAGCAAATAGTACAGTTTTTCATTTTATTTCCGATTTCAATTAAGCACTGACATGTGGGGCCCAACTGTCGTACTCAAGGGTCCATGAAACAGTGTGTGAACCAACGGTCCACAGCACAGTGCACCGGTCCATGGACCATCCAGCGGTTTACTATGCATTTAAAGTTTTGGGCCCACCTGTAAGTGACTCAAGAAACCGCTAAACCTAGGATTTTTCGACAAAGATTGCGTCATTCATACTAATCATTGACATTAACGTTAATTAAACGTCGCTACAGTAAACGGTCAGGAAATCCGACAACGGCCGCGGCCTCACCCCGCTTGCTCGGCTGCGCGCCGGCGCTGCACGCCATGGCGGCACCGACCAAGGCCCGGGATGGGACCCTAATAGCCTAGCGTAGCTAATGCTAAGCGTCACGGTGACCCGAGTATTAGGTCACATGAGCCGGAGCGGGCGGCGAGACCGTCTTTGCAAAGAAAAGGAAACGGAGCCCCGACGCACCAATCGCACAAGAGAAGCTCTCTTAAGCTACAAGAGGGACCTAGGAAGCTCACCCGAGAGTTTGGAAAGGTCGGGGAAGCTCGGAGGTGACTCGGCGATGATAATGGCCGCGGCGGCGGACAAAGGGGATCTTCCAAAATCCGAGCTACCCTGTGATGCAAGGAGGAAATTGATAGAGGGGTTTCCTTAGATGTGCAATAAGGCTAGAGATGACGTGCAAAATTTAGGTTAAGACTCACCGAGATGGAAGTTGACACAAGTGTAGACCTCGGGAGCGCGCTCCAACACTTCCCAGAGCGCGAAGATGGAGCAGGAGCTACAAGGCAAGGTAAGCGCTCACATAAGCCAAAATGGAGAGAGCAAGGAAGGTAGAGGGGAGGAGGACCACGTGGTCGAAGCTTACCCCGGCGTGGTGCTCAGTAGAGCCTCTTCCTTCTCACCCCCGAGAGAAGGAATGAGCAAAAATAGAGGGTTCGGGGAGGTGTTATCCTCGGGCGAGGACAGAGACAGACGCGGCGTTAGCAGGGGACGCTACCGAATAGGTCAGCTTGGGCGGTGGCTTCATGGCGTGACCTGGCGGAGACGGGGGCGCGATAGAGCGGCGCGGGCGCGTGGCGCTCGCGTTCTGCGCGACGCGACGGGAGGTGGACAAAGGAGCCGACAAACCAGCCCGGGCCGGAAGTGAGACAACGCAGACGCGCATGAAGCGAGGCACGGGGCGATCAGGAGCCGCACGATGATCATCGGAGGGTTGACGAGGGGTGCGGTTAGATGGTTTGGTCAAGACGGGAAGCGGGGTCGAGCTCGAGTCAGAACAGTGGACTGGCTCGGGTCCGATGAACAGTGCTGGGTTTTTTATTTCCAGGTTTGACCAACTAACAAGTGGTTTGACTGAGGCTCTAAATATAGCAATAAAATTCTAAAAATTCTAAAATAAATCAGGGGACTCCCTGGGACAACCTAGTCTCCAAATAAAATTTGAAACCTACTGTTCAATACTTAATTTGTGTAATTCAAATTCAAACTAAGAATAGGTCTTTGACTTGTGTTTGAATTTTCTAGAAGTTGAATTTGATTCTAAAAATTGGGGAAAAATTATATTAATTCGTGATAATTATTCTAGTATTTGAATAAATTATTTTCAGAGGATCAACATAAGTTTTTGCTCTTGATTTCTTTTGGAACTCTAATTTTAGTTGTTTGTTTTCTTTGTTTTCAATACTTTCAAGTCCAACAAATTATGCAAAAACTCCATAAAACCAATGCATGTTCAAAAGTTTTAATTTCTCCTCATTTTTATTACATTTGAAACACACACCACTGTTTGGGATGTTACAAGGACGACGAGGAGGTGACAACGCGCTGCGCCTCCCTTCTTGCTCACGCCATGGCGTGCTAGCGAGAGGTAGAGGACGACCTGTGCAGCGAGGGCCCACCGGTCAGTGAGAAAAACAAGCGACTCGAGTCAAGTGGAAGAAAGGGTTGAGCCAGACCATATGATTAGGTTCAACGCTATTGACCGTTAGATCGGAATCCAGCGGTCCACAGGCACACCCCACTTTAAATACGACCGGCGCGAATTGGTACGCTTTAAGCAGCGTTGGATTAGAATCCAACGGTGGAGAACGAGCGCGTGCGGGAAAAGAGTTGGGCTGAGCTGAGAATCACTCGATGGAGATCCAACGGTGGGGAATGGTTGAGCCAAGAACAAAGGTTTGATTGAGATTCAAAAATTGAGCTGAGAACTTTGAAGAATATTTAGAGATATCAAACTAACTCCAAAAATTCTAAAATTTTGACTAGAGGTTTCTAACTCCAGGATTAACCTTGTGTAAATTTTCCAGAGGTTTTTATGCACAGCATTTTTCTCCAGAAATTTAACAAAGCTTGTTCTAGGGTTTGACTGCCTCTTAAAAATTATCAAATAATTTCTAAAAATTATGAAATTTTTCAGAGGTGTCTCCCAGTAGCCCTAGAACCAAGGAAAATTATTTCCAAGAGTTGCACACAAGATTTTTAACATGGAGGTGATGACTTTAGTCAATTGGGAATTTTGGTTTTTGATTTCCCATAATTCCTTGGTAGCTTACATTTGAAACGCACACCCATATTTGGGATGTTACAAAATCTCCCCCCCCTTACAAAAATCTCGTCCCGAGATTTGGCTCACTCGGAAAAGAAAGATGGGTAGTCCGCACGCAGACGATCTTCCCGTTCCCAAGTAGCTTCATCCTCGGAATGATTTGACCACTGAACTTTAAGGAATTTGATGGCACGATTCCTTATTCTTCGTTTAGTCTCTTTAAGGATGCGAACAAGGTGCTCGCGATAGGTCAAATCTTCTTACACATCAAGAGTTTCCAACGGAGCTTCCTCAGTTGGAACACAGAGGCACTTCTTTTAACTGGGACACATGGAACACATCATGTACCCCCTCAAGTGCAGCAGGCAAATCCAACTTATAGGCAACAGCTCCTTTCTTCTCGATGATGCGGTAGGGACCCATACATCGAGGAGCTAACTTGCCCTTGATGCCGAAACGTTGATGGCCCTTCAAAGGAGAGACTTTGAGATAAACAAATTCATTAGGCTCAAAACTCAACTCACGACGACGGCGACCTGCATAGCTCTTTTGCCTGGATTGAGCTGTGCGTAGACGCTCACGAATAAGCTAGACTTGACTCTCGGCCTCATTGATCGAGTCCAGGCCAAAGAAAGGTCTTTCGCCTGTCTCAAACCAATTCAACGGGCTTCTACACTTCCTCCCGTATAAGGCCTCGAAAGGTGCCATGCCGAGACTAGCTTGAAAGCTGTTGTTGTAAGAAAACTCGGCGAATGGCAAGCATTTCTCCCAATGCTTTCCATAGGAAAGGACACAAGCACAGAGCATGTCTTCCAAAACTTGGTTGACCCTTTCAGTCTAACCATCAGTTTGGGGATGGTATGCTGCGCTGAAAGAAAGGCGAGTTCCCATAGCCGATTGCAAGCTATGCCAGAACTAGGAAGTGAAGATGGAACCACGATCAGAAACGATCGTCTTCGGCACACCATGCAAGCTCACGATCCTGGATACATAGAGCTCAACTAGGTGACCGGTACGAATCTTAGTCTTGACTGGAAGAAAGTGTGCCACTTTAGTCAATTGATCAATGACAACCCAAATGACATCATTTCCTTTCGGTGACCTGGGTAGACCGGTGATAAAATCCATCCCGATCGAATCCCACTTCCAACAGAATGTGCAAGGGTCAAGCAATCCAAATGATGTCGATGCTCGACCTTCACACGACGACACACGTCACACTCGGCAACGAACTTCGCAATCTCCCTCTTCATTCGGGTCCACTAAAATCCCTAGCGGAGATTTTGATACATCTTTGTGGCCCCGGGATGAATAGACAAAGGCGAATCATGGGCTTCGCGGAGGATCAAATTCCGCAATTCCCTGTCCTTTGGAACCACCAGGCACTACCCGAACCTCACAACACCAAGTTCATCTTCTGAGAAGCACTTGGCTGTTCCGTCCTTGACATTCTGCCTGATTTGGTTCACTCCAGCGTCCGATTGCTGAGCGATCTTGATCCGATCCACCCAGGTTGGTTGCACAACCAAGGTAGCGAGCAAACCATGCTCAACAACTTCCAAGTTGAGTCGCTGAAATTTCTCCAGAAGGGCGGGCTGTTGCTCCTTGAGCAACAAGGCATTACAATGCACCTTACGACTAAGTGCATCGGCAATGACATTAGCCTTGCCCGGATGATAGTGAATACCCATGTCATAGTATTTGATCAATTCCAACCATCTCCTTTGCCTGAGGTTCAGAACTGGTTGGGTGAACAAATACTTCAAGCTTTTCTGATCTGAATACACTTCACAACGATTACCGATTAGGTAATGTCGCCAAATCTTAAGTGCATGAATCACATCAGCTAGCTCCAAGTCGTGGGTAGGATAGTTGAGTTTATGAGGTCTCAATTGCCTTGATGCATAGGCCACTACCTTGCCTTCTTGCATAAGGACACAACCGAGGCCTCGATGAGAAGCATCGCAAAAGATATCGAAACTCCGATGAACATCGAAAAGAACGAGAACGGGAGCGGTGGTCAAATGCTTCTTGAGTACTTGAAAACTTTCCTCGCAATCAGCGGACCACAAGAACTTCTTGTCCTTCTTGAGCAACTCACCATCGGCCATGATCTTGGAGAAGTTCTCGATAAAGCGACGATAATATCCTGCTAAACCAAGAAAACTCCGCACTTCGGTTACCGAACTGGGCTGACTCCAGGAAAGCACATCGCTGACCTTGCTAGAATCAACGGCTACGCCTCCCGCTGAAAGAACATGGCCCAAGAAAGCCACTTCTTTCAACCAGAATACGCACTTGCTGAACTTCACATACAGCTGGTGCTCACGCAGCTTGCCCAAAACAAGCTTCAAATGCTCGGTGTGTTCCTCATCGTTCTTGGAGTAGATAAGAATATCATCGACGAAGACCACGACAAACTTATCCAAATACTCTGTGAGACCCTCAAATATTGGAATGCGCCGAATTAAAATTATACTGGTAGCATAATTCTTAATTAAGGAACAAAGGCAATTCCCTTATTAAAAATCATACTAGAAGCATAATCATAATAAGTAACAATTCCAACATTCAGTTCCTGATATATGCCATGCAATAGTTCCCGTGATCGCTGACTATTGCTCATATATCCTTAAACAACATTGCATCATACACATACAAGTCACACATTCACATAATTATACATCGACACATTGTAAATTCGGTTGCTACAAAGAATCAAATAGTTACAGAATGATGACCTTGGGTCATCACAAAAGAACAACAATGAAGCAAAATAAATATAAAACCACCAACGGCCCCATCCCACAGTGCTATTGCGTGGAGACTAGAACTAGCACTACTCGTTAGCGCCACCCAGATCGGCGCTAATCGGCATCTCATAAAGGAAACCATCTTCACCGCAACAAGAGGTTTATAAAACCCCGAGTACGAAAGGTACTCAAAGAAGACTTACACAAACTAAGAAAAGAAAGTGTTGATAGAACCTATACAAATGAATAGAAATTTTACATGCATAAGGTTGACAATAGGAAGTTTTAATGGTTCAAGTTTTGCATAAAGCAACACATCTTAGCCTACAAAGAGCTAAATTTTGACAAAGCAATTTTAATAAATCAATTTGGACTAAAAACAAGAGCATTAGAAGGTATGAACATAAACAGAATAATAATAAATCTCAGATCACTATAAAACTATACATGACACTATCATGCCGAAATTATTCCCAATTCCAAACTTAGAGCAAAATCTATACAGTGACATCAATTCAAGTATTGTCCGTGAATCGTGACACGGCTATTCAATAGTTTTAAATCCTTGCAAGGGTGTACATCTTTACCCACACGACTTAGTTAGCCCATAAGCCTCCTAATAATAGCACACCGCCTTTGGTATGCCTACGGGAGACTAAGATTTGGTATTTTTCAACAAGTTGACACTATTGAGTTGGAATACCCATGTGCGACTGATCCCGCTTAAACAATGACTGATAGCATAAATTTAACCGGGGCCCACATGTTGTACCGGGAATGCCGACCCAATCAATTAAATGCAAACTCGTGTTAGCCACACATATTAGACCGCAGTCGGGGCCCTGAAGGTACGTACATGCGATGGAACACATCTACGCCCTTACCCTTCTAAGAACATCTGATATCAATATAAACTCCACATGGCATACGACACGGCCCGAAGACTTAAGCATCTATGCCATATGAAATCAATACACATGTCCTTACTCTCCTGTTTCCAACTCAATAGTATTAACCCTTTACTTAACCAAATAGTGCCCATACACTACGTGTGGAAGTACGTTGTGGCTTGAATTAGATTGTTAGAGTTCAGTCCTTAATCAACCCAGACAAGACATCCACATTTCCCAATTCTCGTGCACAAAGGCACCATCACTAGCATCCACTTGTCCAGATTTGAATCAATTTATTAACAAGATCAAGGATTATTTCAGATTCAAATAAACTGAACAAGAATCAAAAATAAATAAAATTTATTTGTTGTCCCCAGGTTTGACAAGATAAGCTTGCCAAACACTACCGTTCTATGGACTTGCATGGCTAAGCCAAATATAAAACTAAGTATATAATACTACTGACTACCTTAGGTTAAGTGTATGATTCAATTTAAGGTCAGCCACAAGCTCAAAGTTATAACTAACTAAGACAGAGCACAAATAATTTTTAGAAAATTTGCATGCAATACCATCATCAGATTTATAAATCTACAGCTCAAAAGAGTAGGACCAATATGGTGCGTAGAGGTAGCTTGCCTTGATAGTAATATATAACCTCTTGCTCGTGTTCTTGTGGCTCAACAAAAGACTCAACAATCTCGTAAGAACCAAGATTCAAAATCGAAAAATCCAATAAACACAAGAACCCATGTAAGACAAAATAAAAAAATGTATGATCAAGATGGTAATGCATGGTTAACAATATGCTTAAGTTATATCTAACATATTAAAGATAATAACCCATATTTATCATCTAATGGCACTTATTACCCAGATTTGAGTTTAGCTTCTAGCTACAGTATCAAGTTTAGAAACTAGAACAGGACAACATATAATTAAATTAATTATCTAACTAAACCCCACATAAATGAGATACTGTGTTGTAACTAAGTGTACTAAAGCTAATGTTGACCTAACTGATCATTTAATTTCTATTAATAGCAATTTAAGATCTTGGACTTTTACTATCTGTTTTGTCGGTTGGACCAACAACAAAATAGCAGGAAGTCACTTTACCATTTTCGGCTGGCTAGTGAAGCTATACAATACAATTACTCTAAAGGGGGGTAATTAATGCCATGACTCATTACTGCTACCCTAATGGCTCAGTTCACAGCTTTTGTCGGTTTATACGAAAACAACAAATGAGTTCATTCCAAATTTCGGCCAGGTATAAGAAATACATCAAATGAAGACCCTAAATGGAAATTAAGGCTATCTGGAGGGTGATTAATACCATAACCCAAACATGCAAACCTTAACTATCCAGTTATAGAAAATAAGAGAAAAAGTGACTCTTTTGTCTGTTGACCCGACAATACTAACAGAAGGAGGGGTTTGCACTAATAAATGTTCCAGTGCTCATAATAACCAAAAAGGAGGTCTATAATGATATTAGGGTTTACTCAGGACCTAAATAGACTAGTATCTTGACAAGAGAAACTCTAATTCTTGAAAACGATATGAAAGACCGAAAAGTTATAAAAACAACTTTTCAGTTTAAAGGAGTTTGAAACATCACATGAGCAAGTAAGTGCTGCATGTGGGTTAGTGAGGTCCTAAGAAAGCTTTAGCTACAGGAGATAAAGTCTAAACTTACCAGCTGGGGTTGGAGAAGAAAAAGATCAAGCTCTTGGTCAACAGAAAAGATCCAGTGTCCTTTTCCTTGTGCTGACCAAAAAGAAAATGGTGGAACTAAGATCTAAAGAATATTAGGCACATTCTTGCTAAGGAAAGATGGAACTCAACTCACCAGGATGAGCTTTTCCCAAAATGGTGCTTCACAGGGTCAAAGTGATAGAGAAAAGAACCTTAAGTCCAACCTACAAGAAATGACCAAAATCACATTAGCATGAGACTTAGGCCTTCTTGAAGTTGAACAAAGGTAGAAGAACAAGAAGGCTTCACTGGAAGGGAGAACAAGCTAGGGAGCTCCTCCTTGGTCAACAATGGCAGATAATGGAAGACTAGGGTTTATATAATGGTGAGGTCCCTAGAGCACACGAGAGCTCTCTAGAACCAATGAGGTGGCACTAAGGATAATTATCAAGAGAAAATATCCTTAATTTGCACTATACACCACCACCACGCCGGCGAGGAGGGATGCACCGGTGCACAGCATGCATGGGAGCAACAACAGTCGCAAACAAAAGGGTCCCAGAGGCAGTCACCGCGGCACACACACGCAGCAAGCTTCGACGCACAGCCACCGTCCGATTAGAAATGAACAGATGCGATGCGGAGTCAAATAATACACTGAACCGGTATCGTGGATTATGGACCGTGTGATTTCCAGCGGACGGCCACGATCGAGGGAAACTCCGGAGTGGTCCGAACGTCTCAATCCACTAGAGCCGTGCGATTTTGCTTCAACGGCCCAAGATCTTAGCGCGCTGGTGCGCTTCGGCCCATAGGGTCCATCGCCGTCAAATCACAAACCAACGGCTAGGATGGAGGGGAGGTACGGATGGTCCGAACGGCCCAATGGCTGTGGTCCGTCAGATCTAGTTTCAACGGTGGATTTTAAGTGGCGCCTTCGGCCGGTCCGAACGGCACAAAGGATCAGGGCGGTCCATAGCAGATCCAACGGTGGTCGAATGTGAGGAGGGTTACAAAGGTGGAGAGAGGGTGCGATGCTGTAGGATTGAGATCCAACGGCGGAGATCACCTGGGCGTTAGGACAGTCCGAACAGCCCAACAGATCAGGGCCACACGTTGGGATTTCGACGGCCCAGATGTTTTTCCATTTTTGGCCATTTAAGGAGGGCTGTGCCTGGAGATCGCGCACCGTACGTTGCTGATCCAACGGCCAATAATGGAGGATGGATTGGAGCGGTCCGAACGACCTATTGATCTCGCCCGCTCACAGTAAATGGGCGGCCGAGATTGGCTAGGGGTTTGACGCAGCAAGAGAGAGACGTGATCGAGCCGACTGCAAGACTGGGTTGGACCCAACTGAGGTGAGGTTGAGTCGCTACAGTACCCGAGTGGGTTTAGGCCGGGAAGGTTGACCAGAGCAGTTTCAAATTTTCAAAAGGTTTGACCGGTCCTTTAAAATAGTAAATAAATTTGTAAAATTATAAAATTTTGCAGAACTGCTACTGGGGTGATATATTCCCCAAATAAATTTTGAAACCACTGTTTCTTCTTTAGAAATACACAAATAATTCATTTAGACCAAATAGGGTTTATTTAAAGACAAATATTTTTCTGAAGATCAAAATAATTTCTAAGAATTCAACAAAATTATTTTTGGCCATAATACTTCATCTGGCTTTTAAATAAAATACTTCCCAGTCTTAATACCAACATTGAGTGGTATTTCCTTTTGAAATTTTGATCAAGTTGGAATTTATAATTAGAAATTTGGGGAAAATAGATTGTAACATGTTGCCTAATTTGCCAAAATGAACAATGATGCTGTAAACAGCACCTTAATACTGTTTATTAGGGCTGAGGCTGTTACATACTCCATGAACACCGAATTCATGAGATTAATGAATAGGACAGGAGCAAAGGATAATTGATCAAAGAGGTCGTCGATGCGGGGCAAAGGATACTTGTTCTTTACCGTTACTTCATTAAGCGGACGGTAATCAATGCACATGCGCAAAGTATTGTCCTTCTTCTTTACGAAGATTGCTGGACAACCCCACGGAGATGAGATAGGGCGGATGAAACCCTTCTCTTGAAGCTCACCAAGTTGCTTCTTTAACTCCACCAACTCATTCGGTGGCATCCGGTAAGGCCTCTTTGAAATCGGGGCAGTACTGGGAGCCAACTCGATGACGAACTCGAGGTCACGAACTGGTGGCATCCCTGGAAGATCTTCGGGAAAGACATCAATGAAGTCACACACCACTGGGACTTCACTAATATCTAGAGCTGGCTTCGCTTCGAGCGCGAAGAGATGCGGACCTTGCAGCCTTCGGTAAAAGCTTAACCCGCCACGGAGGACTTGTGAGGTAGATGAGCTTCCGGGCGCAATCGATTTGCCCCATATGCTGGGACAACCAATCCATGCCAAGAATCACATCTAAGCTTGCTGCATTGAGGAGGATAAGATTTGCTAAAAATTCTACTCCCTCAATCTCAACAGGAACCTCCCGACACTCAGATTCAGCTCTCAACTCCGAACCGGGAGAGCGAATGAGCAACAGGACCAACAAAGGAGCAAAAAGAAGATCACCAACAGCAGCAAAAGACTGAGATACAAAAGAATGAGATGCCCCTGAATCGAAAAAAGCAGTAGCAGGATGAGAGTTAACAAGAAGCGTACCCAACACGACGTCATGTGCCTCCTGCGCTTCCTCCGCGAAGATGAGGTTGACGCGTCCGCTTCCCACACCTTGGATAGCAGGGACAACCTTCTGATCCTGGGAAGGACCACCTCCTTGCCCGCGTCCTCCATTAGGACGAGGGGCCGCTCCAGTCTTCTTGGGGCAATGATTTGTATAATGGCCCTTTTGGTTGTAGAAGAAACAAATGACGTCGGCAATATTGCGGAGGCCACCTTGCTGAGCCACAGGTGCACATGGTCGAGACACGGCCTGCGGAGGACGAGGGGCAGGTGATGACGACCTTGGGGGTGCTGAAGCCTGAGGACGGGACCCCTGAGACTACCCGAAATGAGTACGAGAAGAGCTGGTCGTGGAAGACTTCTGGGTCTCCCACTTGCGCTTACGGGACTCTCTCAGCGTCCTTCCCTTGTGCTCGGTGACGATGGCCTCGTCGACCAAGGTCTGGAAGTCGGGGAAGTCAACGATAGATAGCTTGTCCTGAAGCTCCTCAGACAAGCCATCCATGAACTTCTCCTGCTTGGCCTCATCAGTGGCCACCTCCTCTAGAGCATAACGAGCCAGATGGTTGAACTCATACAAGTACTCCGTGACCGAACTGCACCCTTGCTTGAGCGAGAGAAACTCCTTCTTCTTCAGCTTCATCACACCGGCGGGGATGTGAGACCAATAGAAGGCAACACAGAACTCCTCCCAAGAAACGGTGTGGCCTACGGGCTGCATGGCGAGAAAATTCTCTCACCACGAAAGAGCTGCACCCTCCAACTGATGGGATGCAAAAAGTGCCTTCTCCGCTTCCCTGCATCACATGATATCGAAGCTTCCGCCAACCAGACGGCCGGCCGTCAGATCCAAGGGGTCCTCGACCGAGAAAGTGGGGGTTCAAGTGCGAAAGAACTCTGCAAGTCCCCCACGTGGCTGATGTCCACTTCCTCCCCCTGATCCAGAGGCACCGGAAAGAGTGGAGGTATTGCGCGCGATAACTTCCAGAATCCTTATCTGATCCATTCGATTTTGCTCAATCTGAGAAAGAACCGAAGCCATGGTCGGAGGAGGCGGGAGCTCCTCATCCGGACCACCTGATTGGCCTTGGCCACTATGAGTTCTTCCAGCCATCCTGCTGAAGAGAGAAAAGGGGGTTAGCAACGAAACCCAAAAATTAGAAGCTGAAGAAAGCGAAAAGCTATCGACTAGGGGAATGGAGCATCACCCTAACCGAAAGCCAAACTTAAAACAACAAGAACACAACTCTATAAGCTTACAAACAGGCTCCAGAAATAGCAAGGAAACACGAGACTATAGCTTAACTTCCCGACACGACAAACTCGTATTGAATGAACGAGCAATAGGTTGAGAAGACAAAATTTCAGAACACAACTTAAGATTTAACACAACTAAAGAGCAAGGTAAAACTAGCAAAAGAGGTGTTAGATACTTAGCCAACTAGTATCACATCTTACTCTTTTATTCCCACAAGTTTTAGTTGATTTACCCTCTCATTATCTACTCTATTTAGAAACCATGAGCTTGCTGTCCAGAAATTTGATGCTTGCTGTCCAGATTTTGCATCCAAGCTCCTAGCCAAAATTTTCAACTCCAGAAGCTTCAAAACCTTGTAAAAGGGCAGCCAAAACGTCAATTTGCCAATCTCATTGGTTCCCCAAAACCCGAATTAAAGAGTAACAACTATCCTTTTGAAAGGAGGAGAGGAAAACGACCTTTTAAACTCAAACTAGAGTAAGATGAGATAAGGAAGCTAAGATAGGTAAGGAGTAAAATATGAGAATTTACTTAAGCTTTCAAAAACCTTTTGATGTTTTGAAACTAAGTTTTTCAAAACATCCTAAAGACGACCAAGCTAGGGTTACTACGGTCAGTATGGCTCTGATACCAACTTTGTGAGGACCTCGGCTTATTTGGATTGTAATGCTTAGTCATCCATTGACCCTAGCATCACAAACAAAATAACCCGTGTTTTCGAAATATGTATACTTCCCAGAAATGCAGTATACACACCCCTTTACAAAATCATGCATCAATTCCATACAAGACATAGAACCAAAGCACGAACTAGATTTAAACAAAAGACATACATAATAGAGTTATTACAAAAGGGGTTGACCGGCCAAATAACAACTAAGAGAGTTAAATAAACAGCGGAAGCAAAAGCCATAAGATGGCGATAAACAAGAGCCAATTAGTGTGCCTTTAACCCACAAGGCAACCAACCGGGTTGCCAACCTAGTCGTCAAATCCACTACACATCTCACAAAAGTGGATCCCTTAGGGATCAACCTCCTCTGCAACAAAATAATTAAGTAAAGTAGATGAGTACAAAAATGTACTCGCAAGACTTACGTGTAGTGTAACAAGCACATACATATGCTACATGCAAGCTTATTTAAGTGGAGGAGGCTTTAGGCTCATTTTCATCATAAAGCAAGTTTTCATTTGCAATAATTAAGTAGATTCAAAGCAGTTTTACAATATATTTTTAAGTTGAAATAACAGTTAGACCACAATAATAACATTAGATAGATGACAACAACAACTTGGAAGTGACTAACCCGTTAGTCACCACAAAAATAGCATGAATTTCCCATTCATACCAACCAACATCAAGTTTTAATTAAAGGTTGTAGTCTAATTCTTGCGGGAAATAACCAAGCTTGTCCATAACCTAGGACGAGGCTATTCGAATAGATTTAACCTTGCAGGGGAGTACCAATGTACCCACATGTGAGACCACCTTTTCACCAAGCTATTTAGCACATTTCCTTTGGTATGCCAGCATGGTTAGTCTTACATGACACTTTCCAATAGAATGCATTAACTACGAGTCGCCCATATGGATAGACACCCATACGTTGATACGGAGTCACTGAACCTTTAGACAAAGGACCAATTTTCATCACCCTTAGAAAAGGATGATGCTCCTTGCAGTGGATGAAGACATCCACCACTATTCACCCAAACACACACAAGTTTCTTTTTCAACACAACACACACAACCACCATGCGACCCGGAATTAACGCACACTAAAGTACTAAGTCAAGAGAGGTTCCATATCCCCCTCGTGTGGTTAGCACACAAAGGTGCTTGGATCAATGGCGCAAGTAATTCGGTCCTTGTTGACTCGGGTATCATTCCAGTCACACCAAAACAATCACACCAATATACCAATATGCCGAAGTCCCAAACATTTTATTTTCAGTTTTAGATTTAAAAAGTAACAAAGCACAAAGTGCTGGACATGTGGTAATAAATAGATTTGTGTGATCAAAGTTATCGACTAAGTCGATAACCGCCCAATGCTACCGGTATCTATGCAAGGCTAAGAAATAACAACACGTAAACTACTAAGTGACAAGAGCTCATCTAACGAATTCTAAATCACAACAAGATAACCTAGGCTCAGGTAGTAGAGATTGAACATTTACCTACAGAGCATGCATCTATAGGATCAACTAATCGACAATAATTTAACAACAAAATAGAGCATGCATACATACACTTTGCAAACAATATATTAGACTTTGTGTTGGAAATATGCCCTAGAGGCAATCATAGAGATGATTATATTTCATTATGTTCATAACATTGGATAATGTGTTATCTTGTTCCTAGAATAATATTGTTAATATTTATTATCAAGTATGTGACTTGGTTGTGAAACTCTATATTTCTGCGATAATTATTCTTACACGATCCCTGGTCGTAAACATATGAGGACACATATGAATAGACTAGCATATGTATTGGTTGATGACTATGTTTCACGAGTCATAGATATGGAGATATCAAACCAATAATATGGACACATGTTAGAGAACATGATGTTGGATAAGACCCACCTTGAGGCACTATTGAGATTGTTATGAATCTATGTGTCATTAGTTGGTCTCAAGCAATGATGATGTATAATCCTTAGACCGAGATCAAGATGGTTTCCTACATGTGTAAGAGCACTCTTAGGGGTTGCCAAACGCTACACCGTGAATCGGGTAGTTATAAAGGTAGCTTTCGGTATGCTCAAACATGGAGAGGAATGTGACCGGTCGGATATGGATTTGCCCTCCTAACATAACAGAGAGATGTCTCGGCCCTCACAGATCGGATAAAGAAAGTGCATGGCCATGCCACTAGTAGTCAAGTGTTCACCACGTAAAGTTATCTCGACACTCGATCGAGAAAGTATTGAACAGTCCATGGATGACACAACATCTCACCGGAGTTCGATCGACATCGTGAGGCAAAGGGAGTATACACGTAGGTAAATGCTAGTTCAATCAGCTACGATCGGGTCGATGGAGATACAAGCAAGTCGAGATCGGTCGAACGTAATCACAGAGTGGTCGAAACCAAGTCGTAAGGAGTTACGAAGTTGGTCGTGATCAAATACGAACCGGTCGTATAGAGATAGGACCTAGTCGTAAGTGATGAGGACTTAGTCGAGATCATATTGCATTAAGGTTCGTCCGATATAATTTGTGTGTATTCGGAATCGATATGTTCGCTAGGAGCCGCCACGACTCGTGATCGGAAACGGTTTTCGAATCACAACCGAACTACAAATGAACCTACAGGGTCACACACTTAACGGGTTGGAAAAACCAATACGAATACGATTCGTAAACGTGTCCGGATAGGATCCGTCACGAGCACTATATAAGGAGGTGCATGAGGTTGTTGGAAAGGATGCGTGAAACACCACCGAAACCCTAGCCGCCATCTTCCTTAGAGCTCCACCGTGCGATGGTGCCGCACACCGCCGCTCGGTTGTTCCTTCCCGACGGTGGATACCGAGAGGCGCTTACTACGATTGTTGCGCTTTGAGGATGATCCGCGATTTTCACAAGGAACCGCAGACGTTCTTTGAGGAGACGATCGATCGCGACCATCGTGATCGACTTGCTGGACGTTGGACGATCGACTACGACCACTACATCGACGCGCTCTTCGTTGGACCAGGCTGCTCCAACCCTTCTTCCGCTGCTCTGCGCGTCTGTTGGTAACGATCTGTGATCATCTACTTGCTTGGCATCCTGGTTCGCGTGGTAGAATTTTGTTTGTAGTTATCGTAGCCTACCCCGTGACCCAACACTTTGAAAGTAATGGGATTAAATATGATCAAACTGCTTGTCTTGCTGAAGTTGCTCTCTATGCTGCAAAGGATCACTCTCAAGACCAACGTGCTCGTCGGAACCTAGCGAAAGAGCGAAAAAGAACCGATAAGAACGAAAAACACCAAAAAGACTCAAAAACCAACTTCTGCGAAAAACTCTGAAATTTTTACAGCAGGAAGAGCATGATTTTTAAGGATTTTATCAACAAGAACCAATTGATTTGGATTCTTAATACAAAATTTATGGTCAAAACAAATCTGCTCACCGAAAAAGGTCAAAAATTCACTTTGCATTATTCGTCAAAATTTAATTTTTGGCACAAATTTCCAGAGAGGTGTTGCACCTGAAATTTTTATGGTAAATAAAGCACCTCATAAGATGAACAACGCAATTGAGTTCACCTCATTTGGAGCTAGGATGCATTTTCTATGATTTTTCAAAGATATGAAAAAGTGCACAAGTTAAATGCATTAGCAAAACTTTTGAAAATAGTGGCATGCTCAAAACCTATTTTACCAGCAATTACACTAACAGAGGAAACTAATAAACTTGGTTTCACTCAAAAAGGAGCTACAGAGAATTACTTATACATTTTTCAAGTTAAATGAATTTTTAATGCACTAAATAAAGCTAAACTGATTTTAAATCTATTAGCGAACTTTTCTGGAGCCAAACTAAGCCTAAAACCATTTTTAGATTAAAGCTTAGTTCAAACCAGAATTAACAAAATTTGAATAAACCGAAAATGATTTAAAATGAATTAGTTATGCAATTTTGAAGTTAAATGGAAATTTTCAGTTCATAAATAAACCTTACCGGGCTTTTAAAAAGAATAAACGACGCGGCAAAACGTGGGTAGCTGATGCGCCATCCAACGGCCCACAACGCCCCACCGCACAGCGCACGCGCGCACGGAGATGACCGCACGCCGATAGATCCAGATCCAACGGCCCATATCGATTGAGACTCCGGACGGTCCGAAAGTCACCCTAATCTAGACCGTTGATTCAAGGATGGAGGGCTGAGATTGAAGTGAGGTTCGGACGGTCCGAACGTTCACTTCAATCTGAGCCGCAGATCTGAAATGGAACGGCTCACAACGAATGCACACAAATTTCAGCGCGACAAATTTCACGCGAATCTCAGCCACAGATCCATAAATGGACGGCTGAGGTTCGGTGGTCCGAAAGTTCACAGCGATCTAGATCGGACGGTGAAGGCTCAATGGTCTGAACGTCACCCAGATCCAGGCCGTTGGTTGGAGATCTGATGGTGCACAATGACCCAAGGCTTGCGCACACGCCGAGAGAGAGAAAGAGAGCGGCTCGCATGTCGCTGACTCGTGGGCCACTTACTACCGCTTAAATGCACGGGGTTTAAAGGGTGCGGCCCACCGTCAACTAAGACGGAGCGAGGCTTAAGACAGCCATTTAATGTTAACTATGATTAGACAGGGATTAGGTAATTAATGAACAAATCTTTGTCCTAATGACTTCAAAGACAAGAGCCGTGCCCGTCCGACAAAACGAACAGCGAGCTCCACGGCTCACCGCCGGCGACCTAGGGCACGGCGGCGCAAACCAAGGGTACCACTATGTGCGCAATAGTGTTGCGCACCCGCTGGTACCACTCACGACGGCGGCGGCGGCTTAGAACGGCGGTGAGCCGGCTGGAAGCTGTGGTGACCAACACGGCCAAAACCGAAGAGCAAAGAAAAGCTCCACATTGTTCAAGTAAGCAGGTTCCATAGCTCCTAGGGGCTATAAGCAAGCTACCTGAGGCACGGGGAGCTTCAAAGAAGGAAGGATGAGCTCCGGCGACGAAAGTCCTTGTCGGCGCTGAAGAAGAAGTAGTGGAGGTGACGGCCTAAGCCAATTGAGCACAGCCGGGTCATTGGGTTAGCTACAATAAAGCTCAAGGAAGGTTCCAGAGCAAGGAATTGAAGAACCAAGGACTTACCGGCGGTGGAGAAGAAAAGGGGTGATTTGGTCGACAAAGAACAAATCCCCAAATTAAGTCGCTCCTGTAAATGTCAAAACCAATTAAGTTAGGGGTTTTGACCACAGAGGTGAGAGGCTCAAGTTGAAGCAAAAATATTGGAAGAAAAACCACTAGAATCTTGTTGCCACCAAGGAGCTTCAAGGTGCAACAATGGTGACCAAGGTGCTTTGGGGTGATTTGAGCTCAATAAACCGAGAGCGAGTGGAGAAAGTGTTTAAAGGAAGCCAAGGTGGAACAAGGGGGGCTTAAATAGCCCAAGGAGCTAGGGCTTTGCACAAGCACCGCCCCAAGGTGGGCGTGGCTCACGGCCCTGCCATGGGCACGCTGAGAGGATGGCTTGCAGGGCGACCACGACTTAGAGGGCAACCCACTGACGCGCATTTAATGCTTATCGGCAAAGAGCCATTGAGGAGGACGACGAGGAGGTGACAACGCGCTGCGCCTCCCATCTTGCTCACGCCATGGCGTGCTAGCGAGAGGTAGAGGACGACCTGTGCAGCGAGGGCCCACCGGTGAGTGAGAAAAACGAGCGGCTCGGGTCAAGTGGAAGAAAGGGTTGAGCCAGACCATATGATTAGGTTCAACGCTATTGACCGTTAGATTGGAATCCAGCCGTTCACAGGCACGCCCCACTTTAAAAACGACCAGCGCGAAGGGGTACGCTTTAAGCAGCGTTGGATTAGAATCCAACGGTGGAGAACGAGCACGTGCACGAAAAGAGTTGGGCTGAGCTGAGAATCACCCGATGGAGATCCAACGGTGGAGAATGGTTAAGCCAAGAACAGGGGTTTGACTGAGATTCAAAAATTGAGCTGAGAACTTTGAAGAATATTTAGAGATGTCAAACTAACTCCAAAAATTCTAAAATTTTGACTGGAGGTTTCTAACTCCAGGATTAACCTTGTGTAAATTTTCCAGAGGTTTTTATGCACAGCATTTTTCTCCAGAAATTTAACAAAGCTTGTTCTAGGGTTTGACCAAGGTTCAAACCGGTTTGACTGCCTCTTAAAAATTATCAAATAATTTCTAAAAATTATGAAATTTTTCAGAGGTGTCTCCCAGCAGCCCTAGAACCAAAGAAAATTATTTCCAAGAGTTGCACACAAGATTTTTAACATGGAGGTGATGACTTTAGTCAATTGGGAATTTTGGTTTTTGATTTCCCATAATTCCTTGACAAGAATTACAGAAAAGTTCAAAAACTTCAAGATGCAAGAAAAGTTTTAATTTCTACTCATTTTCTTACATTTGAAACACACACCCATATTTGGGATGTTACACCTTTTCTCTTGCACTGGTGATGTGTGGGCCTCCGTCTTCAGATCTTCGTCTCCACGCGGCTACCACCCCCTCGCCACCTCGCCTGCGCATGCCATGGACCTCCTTTGAATTCATCTCAACCGTTAGGACCTCCTTTGAATTCATCTTGACCGTTAGGACCTCCTTTGATTTCATCTTGATCGTCGAGACCTCCTTTGAGTTCATCTTGATCGTTAGGACCTCTTTTGATTTCATCTTGACCGCCAGGGCCTCCTTTGATTTTATCTTGATAGTCGAGACCTCCTTTGAGTTCATCTTGACCATGAGGACCTCCTTTGATTTCATCTTGACCGTCGAGACCTCCTTTGAGTTCATCCTTACCGTCAGGACCTCCTTTGATTTCATCTTGACCGTCAGGACCTCCTTTGATCTCATCTTGACCGTCGAGACCTCCTTTGAGTTCATCTTAACCGTCAGGACCTCCTTTGATTTCATCTTGACCGTGAGGACCTCCTCAGGAGCACCCGTGTGCACCCATCGGCACCACTTAGGATCTCCTATTTTGGACTTCCTCCGTTGGACCTCCTTGTCCTCAGGACCTCCTCCTTAGGACCTCCCCTTAGGACCTCCTCCTCGGGACCTCCCCTTAGGACCTCCTTGTCCTCAGGACTTCCTCCTTCTCACGACCTCTGGTCTTTTTGCAAAGACCACCCTCCTGGTCTTTTTGCAAAGACCACCCTCTTGGTCAAGACCACCTTCTATGGAACGACCTCCTCCTTGGCCTCGACCACCCCATTGGTTGGACCTGCCTCCCGGGTTTTGACTGGCCCCACCGGTCAGACCTGCTTACCTTCTTCTTCCTTCCGCTCAACCACGGCTGCCGCAGAAGTCTTTATGCAATTAATGCCAGTCGTGTCGCATTAAATGCTGTCACCTCTGCAGTACCCGTTCACTCTCTAGTCTTCTCCTTTACCTACTCCCATCTCCTCCTTCACCTACCCTTGGGCGTGTGTGCCCCTGGGTCTCTCAGCGGCTCTGGCTATATAAGCCTGAGCAGCCCTCTATCTTTACCTTCTTCCCTACATTCAACTCTCTTGCTTTCCCAACCAGTTCTTGGATCTCCTTCCAGACCGTCGGACCTCCTCCGACCAGTTCCTTGGACCTCCTCCTGACCATCAAAACCTTTCTGTTGGTTCTAGTTGGATGTTTCTTTTGAGTTCTTTTGGTTTTTACTTGACCTTTATTTGACTTGCTCTGTTCTCACGTGTAGATCGCGACGGCTCCGAGGACCTCGAGCGTTGCGAACAGGAAGACCCTCAGGCCTTCGAGCAAGGCAAGTCATACCCTTGATCATATTGAACCCAGTACTTCAAATTATTTATGTTCTGTTTCAAATTATTACTACATGCTTATTTCAATTCAAGTAATTCAAATCCCAGTTTTAACTTTGTAGTTATTCCTAATTCCGTTGTACAACCAAATTTGATTATTGGATTGATCACCTCTTGTCACCGTAGTAAAAGCTAGTTGGTACATTAGTATGAACTACCAGGTTGCAAAACTCTGTTGTTAGTCAAGCTTAGACCAAAAATCTTGATTTGGGAAGTTTTACTGCCAAAAGACTAATGTTGTCAAATGTTTTATCCATGACATTGGGTTGCCGTGGAAGCTTTGAACATGTTTTTGACAAGCAAAGCAAATGGAAAAGTTGATTTGGACTTGGGCGAATTGGTTGTCTGGTGAGTGGTGGTATCGACGGATGCCAAGCAAACTAGAGAAATCATGTCATGTGGGTAAAGTGTGCAACCTCTGCAGAGTCTAAATCTATTCAAATAGCCATGTCCACGGTCATGGACATGTAGGCAAAGCCACTCAAAGTTAGACTCGGTTTTGTTTTCAAAAGGCTTGATAAAATGGTTTTGGGATCTCTATCCCATTGGGTTTTGGGCTGGTAGACTTATGACAGGAGGGTATCCTTCACCACTTGTGATGAATGGTATCTAATTGTAAAACTGAGTTTTAGAAAATAAATTTTAATTATTGTTTAATGCCTTGGAACTTAGTACTTGTATTTGAAATAAACTTGGCATTATGCAAAGACAACCCTATAAGACCTCCTTGAGATAACCTTGCATGCATTATAATCTGTTAACCTCTAGGTGTGACTTGCGAGCACGGTTGTTGTGCTCATTCTTGCTTGATTAATAATTGAGTAGGGGAGGACGTCTACGAAGAGCCTGAGGACAAAGATGACTAGGCTGCACCCTCCAGAAGACTACCTGTGGCGAGTCGTATGGCCTTGCCGCTTTTATCTTCCAGTGTAATTGGTTTTGCTGGCTTATGAGCCCTTTTGTAATCAACTCTGTTGTCTATTAATAAAGTTTGCGTTGATGGATGTTATCACTATTGTTTGTTGTGTGAGCTAGCCATTGATCTTAGGACTAGTTCATTTGCACAAAGGACTCGGGGTCTACCCAGGCCTCATGACCTCCTCGGGTTTGGTCTCTCGACCACCCCCCGAGTTGGGTCGTGGCACTTGGGGACGTCCTAGGTCTCACGACCTCCTTGGGTCCAGTCTCCAGACCTCCGAGTGGTACTGAGGGACCTCCTGGGTGGTCATGGTAGACCTCCAGGTGGTCCTGGAGGACCTCCCTGAGATGGACCGCGGGCAGGTCGTGACAAGTGGTATCAGAGCATCTTGACTGCAGGTGTTAACCTAGTAGAATGACCGTTAGTTGGAAATTCAAAACTTATTTTATACAATAAATAAATAATATGTTCTCTCCTTATCTGGGTCATCTCTCTATCCTTATCTCCTTGGTATTCTCCCTTACCTTATTCTTCCTTACCTTCTACTTTCCTCACCCTTTTGTAAGGTTAAACGGACCCTCTACCCCTTGGAATTTCTATAGGTGGTCTCGCATTGTTAGCCGTGGTGTTAGGACCTCCAGCCTTGAAGTCGCCTAGGAGCGTTGCCATGTAAGGACCTCCCAGGTCATGAAAGGAGTGGTAGTCTTTTGCAAAAACCACCCTCTGGGTCTCTTTGCAAAGACCACCTCCTGTGGTCACAACCTTCCTTCCTGCAACTCTCTAGGGCAGTGAGCATCGAGTAGAGCGTGTTTGAGCTGTTAAGTTCTTGGAAGCTTTTTGCGCTTATTGTTTTGCTTGGGTGGTTTCGCCCTGTCCCCCTTAGTCTATCTCCTCTTTCCTAAGTCCTTGGAGCTCTGGCAGATGGTGACAACGCGCCATGGTAGTGGCAGCACCAGCAATCCGGGCAGAGGAATTAGGGATGATCCAGAGACCCCAATTCCACCTCCACCTCCTCCTCTAGCTTCAGGACCAGATTGGAATCAAATGATGGCTAACCAAGCCCAGCTGATCAACTTGCTTGCTCAGTCAATCAACACCACCCAGAACTTGCAAGCGGCAGCAGCAACTCAACCTCCCGTGTTTGCACCACGTCCTCCAAGGTCCAACATATTAGAATTCATGAGGACGAGACCTCCCACCTTCTCCAGCAGCGCAGAACCGATGGAGGCCGATGATTAGCTCAGGGCCGTGGGTAGGAAGTTGGACATGATCCAGTACATTGACCGTAAGAGGGTGCTTTTTGCCTCTCACCAGTTGAATGGACCCGCGTCCGAGTGGTAGGACAACGTCACCCAATCCCATGTGGATGCTCAGACCATCACTTGGGACGAGTTCATGCAAGCTTTTCGCTATGCCCACATTCCTTCGGGCATGATGTCCTTGAAGAAGAAGGAATTTCGCTCTTTGCGACAAGGCAGCCGCACCGTCAACGAGTATTTGCATAAGTTCAACCAACTGGCCCGTTATGCACCGGAAGACGTGGCATTAGATGAATCCAAGCAAGAACACTTTCTGGAAGGACTCAACAATGATCTCGCAGTCCAGCTTATTGCCCAAGACTACCCAGATTTCCAGTAGTTAGTGAGTAAGGCTATCTGACAAGAGGGCAAGCACAATGAGATGGAGAACCGCAGAAAGAGGAAGGTGAGCCAGCAGTTCAGCTCTGGGGGTTTTCCAAAGCCCCGGACCTCTCAGCCTCAGGCACCCCCGCAGAAGACCTCCTAGACCTCCTCATCCAGAACACCCATATTAGCTTAGCATCCAGCCAGCTCGGGTTTGCGCAGCACCACTTCTGGGGGTCATTTTCAAAAGAAGGCCACGGCCACTTCAGCTACAGGAGTGACATGTTTTTATTGCAACGAAGTGGGGCACTACGCCAATAAGTGTCCTAAGAAGCTTCAACCAGCAGCCCCAGCCCGACCACCCTAGGGAGCTCCAGCTCCTAGCACCACTCCAACAGTGAAACCCTTGGTGCAATTCATGAAAGGGCATGTGAATCACATTACTGCTGAAGAGGCTCAGGCCGCACTAGATGTGGTCCTCTGTATGTTCCTTGTCAATTCAGTACAAGCATCAGTTCTTTTTGATTCGGGAGCCTCTCATTCGTTTGTTTCCAGTAAGTTTGTGGGAAAATATGGGTTATCTACCTCGCCTTTAGTTAACCCTATGATGATCCACTCTCCGGGCTCAGAGATGAGGACTAGTTCTCTATGCCCAAACCTTATCTTGAAAATCTCGGGAGTACCTTTCTCGGCAGACTTAATAGTTTTGCACTCCCAAGGTTTGGATGTGATGCTCAAAATGGATTGCTTAGCCAAGAATCAAGACCAGATAGATTGTGCCAATAGGTCAATCACACTCACCAATGAGCAAGGAATCCAAGTGGATTTTCAACCTAAGACCTCCCTTGGAATGAGCTCTCTTCTGACCAACCTGAAAGAAGTAAGGTTAGAGGACCTCCCAGTGGTCAATGAATACCCGGATGTGTTCCCAGAGGACTTACCCGGTATGCCACCCGATAGGGACATCTTGTTCCTCATCGACCTAGTCCAAGGGACTGCTCCCATTTCGAAGAGACCTTACCGAATGCCAGCCCATGAGTTAGCCGAATTGAAGAGGCAGATTGAAGAGCTTCAAGCCAAAGGTTTCATCCAACCAAGTTCATCGCCATGGGGAGCACCCGTGCTGTTTGTCAAGAAGAAATATACAAGTTTGAGGATGTGTGTGGACTATAGATCTCTCAATGAGGTAACAATCAAGAACAAGTATCCTTTTCCCAGGATTGATGACCTCTTTGACCAGTTAAAGGAAGCAAGTGTGTTCTCCAAGATTGACTTAAGGTCTGGTTACCATCAGTTGAAAATCAGGCCAGAGGACATCCCCAAGACAACTTTCACCAAAAGGTATGGGTTTATATGAGTTCACAGTGATGCCATTTGGGTTGACAAATGCACTAGCCTATTTCATGAACATGATGAATAAGGTGTTCATGGACTTCTTGGATAAGTTTGTGGTCGTGTTCATCGACGACATCCTCATCTACTAAAGGAATTAAAAGGAGCACGAAGACCACCTCATAGTAGTGTTGGAAAGACTTAGAGAGCAGTAGCTCTATGCCAAGTTGAGTAAAAGTGAATTTTGGCTAAGCCAAGTAGCCTTTCTTGGTCATATTTTGTCGGCAAATGGAGTTGTAGTGGACCCATCAAAGGTTGAAGCCGTGTTGGAATGGAGACAGCCCAAGTCTGTCACTTAAGTTAGAAGCTTCCTTGGTCTAGCTGGTTACTACCGAAGGTTCATTGAGGACTTCTCCAAAACTGCCAGACCTCTGACTCAGCTTTTGAAGAAAGAGAACAAGTTTGAATGGACTGAAGCTTGTGAGCAAAGTTTCCAAGAATTGAAGAAGAGGTTAGTATCAGCACCAGTGCTAGTCTTGCCAGATATCCACAAAGACTTTGAAGTCTTTTGTGATGCCAGCCGACAAGGCCTTGGTTGTGTGCTAATACAAGAAGGAAAGGTAGTAGCATATGCATCTCGCTAGTTGAAGTCTCATGAAGAGAACTACCCGACACATGACTTGGAGCTAGCAACTATTGTGCATGCCTTGAAAATTTGGCGGCATTACCTCATCGGTAATCGCTGCGAGATCTTCATGGATCACAAGAGCTTGAAGTACATCTTCACTCAGTCCGAGCTCAATCTCAAGCAAAGGAGATGGCTAGAATTGATAAAGGACTATGACCTTGGAATCCACTACCATCCAGGCAAAGCCAATGTAGTAGCTGATGCCCTCAGCTGAAAAGGGTACTACAACAATGTGATGGTCCAAGAGAGCTAGCCAAGGGTGCATGAAGAGCTAAGACGTCTCAACTTAGAGATTGTCAGCCAAGGTTGTGTGAACACAGTGGAAGTTGGACCAACCCTATAGAGCCAAATTAGAGAACATCAGGCCGAAGATGAAGACCTCCAGGAGATCAAGAAGAATTTGAGAAGAGGCAAGGCCCCAGGGTTCTCTGAGGATGAGCGCGGCACTGTGTGGTTAGGCAGCCACATTTGTGTGCCCAATCACCAAGAGTTAAAGCAGTTAATTCTCAAGGAAGCCCATGCCTCACCATACTCTATTCATCCAGGAGGTACCAAGATGTACCAGGACCTTAAAGAGAGGTATTGGTGGGTCAGCATGAAGCGAGAGATTTCTGAGTTCATCGCATACTGTGATGTGTGTCAAAGGGTCAAGGCAGAGCACCAAAGACTAGCTGGACTGTTGCAGCCTTTGCTCATCCCCGAGTGGAAGTGGGAGCAAGTAGGCATGGACTTCATCACAAGATTGCCTAGGACCCAATTGGGCTATGACTATATTTGGGTCGTGATCGACCAATTGACCAAGGTGGCACACTTCATACCAGTCAAGACCACTTACAGAAGCAACAAGTTAGCCGAGCTATACATGGCCAGGATCGTTTGCCTGCATGGAGTGCCCAAAAGGATAGTGTTCGATAGAGGATCATAGTTCACATCTAGATTTTGAAAGAGCTTGCATGAAGCCTTGGGGACCAGACTCAACTTCAAAGACAAAGATATCACCCTCGCATGATGGGCGGCACCGAGAGAGTAAACCAAATTCTGGAGGACATGCTCTGAGCCTGTGCTCTAAATCATGGGAAAAGTTGGGACCAGAACCTCCCTTATGCCGAGTTCTCCTACAACAACAGCTACCAAGCCAGCTTGAAGATGTCTCCATTCGAAGCTTTGTATGGTAGACCGTGTAGGACTCCTCTACTTTGGGATGAAGTTGGGGAACATTAATTCTTTGGACCCGAGTTGATCAAGGAAGCAGAAAGTAAAGTGAGACTTATAAGGGAACGTCTAAGAGTGGCTCAATCCCGACAAAGGAGCTACGCGGACAACCGTCGCAGAGAGTTGTCTTTTGAAGTGGGAGACTTTGTCTATCTCAGAGTAACGCCACCCAAGGGAGTAAAAGATTTCAAACCAAAGGGAAGTTAGCACCAAGATTTGTCGGACCATACCAGATATTGGCAAGGCAAGGTGAAGTTGCTTATCAGTTAGAGCTGCCAACTTCCTTGTCTGCGGTGCACAATGCAGTAAAGGAAGTGCCTTCGAGTGCCAGCAGAGCAGACCTCTCTGGAGAGCATTGACCTTCAAGAAGACCTCACCTATGTGGAGCAGCCAATCAAGATTCTGGACATCGCAGAGCATGTTACCAGGAGCAAGGTCATCCGTGCGTGCAAAGTCCAGTGGAGCAATCACTTAGAAGATGAAACCACCTGGGAGCGAGAAGAAGACCCCAAGGCGGAGTATCCCCACCTCTTTGCTGGCCAAGTTTGAATCTTGGGGTCGAGATTCCCTTAAGGGGGTAGGCTTGTAACACCTTGGTTTTCTGAGCCATTTTGAAATTTTCAAAATAAAAAGAACCAGTTGGGTTGTTGAAGTTCTAAAGCTTAACTTGAGGAGCAGTTTAAATGACTAACTCCAACTTCAACTAATTCAACGTCTGGTTTATTTGGAGTTTGTTGGAGTTCTCCTGTCAATCCCCTTCCGCTTGCCTGCTTCCCTCTTGGCCCAAATTCTAGTCCGCACCTCTTTCTGTCCTGACCTCCTCCCATTCAAGCTACCACTTCGGTTTTGACCTCCCCTTGGGTCACGACCACCCCCGAGGTGCTCTAAGCTCGGGTTTATGTTTCAAACATCCTTGATTTTAGAAATTCAAAGTTCGGGTTGAATTTCTTCTTTCTGGACCTTCCTCTCATTTAACCCTCTTCCATACTCGGGTTTAGCACCTCCTTTGTTCTTCCCCTTGACCTCTCTGGCTAAATCCTTCTCGACTGCTCCAGCACGTCCTCCTCTCTAGAGAACCGCCCGATCTAGTTGATCGGCTAGATCGCGTTGCAACTTCCGGACGGTCTGAACATTCACATCGCCTTGCTTCGTCCAATCGAAATTCGATAGCTCACGCTCCACCGCGCCTTTCCTCGCTGTCGCAGGACCTCCTTTGATTTCATCTTGATCGTAGAGACCTCCATTGAGCTCATCTTGACCATCAGGACCTCCTTTGATTTCATCTCAACCGTCAGGACCTCCTTTGATTTTATCTTAACCGTCGAGACCTCCTTTGAGTTCATCTTGACCGTCAGGACCTCCTTTGATTTCATCTTGACCGTCGATACCTCCTTTGTGTTCATCTTGACTGTCAGGACCTCCTTTGATTTCATCTTGACCGTCAAGACCTCCTTTGAGATCATCTCGACCGTCAGGATCTTCTTTGGTTTCATCTTGACCGTTAGGGCCTCCTTTGATCTCATCTTGACCGTCGAGACCTCTTTTGAGTTCATCTTGACCGTCAGGACCTCCTTTGATTTCATCTTAACCGTCAGGACCTCCTCAGGAGCACCCGTGTGGACTCATCGGGACCACTCAGGATCTCCTCTTTTGGACTTTCTCCGTTGGACCTCCTTGTCCTCAGGACCTCCTCCTTCTCACGACCTCTGGTCTTTTCGCAAAGACCACTCTCTTGGTCAAGACCTCCTTTTATGGTCACGACCTCCTCCTTGGCCTCGACCACCCCATTGGTTGGACCTCCCTCCCGGGTTTTGATTGGCCCCACCAGTCAGACCTGCTCACCTTCTTCTTCCTTCTGCTGAACCACGGCTGCCGCAGAAGTCTTCATGCAATTAATGCCAGTCGTGTCGCATTAAATGCTGTCACCTCTGTAGTAACCATTCACTCTCCAGTCTTCTCCTTTACCTGCTCCCATCTCCTCCTTCACCTACCCTTGGGCATGTGTGCCCCTGGGTCTCTCAGTGGCTGTGGCTATATAAGCCTAAGCAGCTCTCTATCTTTACCTTCTTCCCCGCATTCAACTCTCTTGCTTTCCCGACCAGTTCTTGGATCTCCTTCCAGACCGTCGGACCTCCTTTGACCAGTTCCTTGGACCTCCTCCTGACCATTGAAACCCTTCTGTTGGTTCTAGTTGGATGTTTCTTTGGAGTTCTTTTGGTTTTTAATTGACCTTTAGTTGACTTGCTCCGTTCTCACGTGTAGATCGCGACGGCTCCGAGGACCTTGAGTGCTACGAGCAGGAAGACCCTCAGGCCTTCGAGCAAGGTAAGTCATACCCTTGATCATATTGAACCCAGTACTTCAAATTATTTATGTTCTATTTCATATTATTACTGCATGCTTATTTCAATTCAAGTAATTCAAATCTCTGCTTTAACTTTGTAGTTATTCCTAATTCCGTTGTACAACCAAATTTGATTATTGGATTGATCACCTCTTGTCCCCATAGTAAAAGCTAGTTGGTACATTAGTATGAACTAGCAGGTTGCAAAACTCTGTGCTTAGCCAAGCTTAGACCAAAAATCTTGATTTGGGAAGTTTTACTGCCAAAAGACCAATGTTGTCAAATGTTTTATCCATGACATTGGGTTGTCATGGAAGCTTTGAAAATGTTTTCGACAAGCAAAGCAAATGGAAAAGTTGGTTTGGACTTGGGCGATTGGTTGTTTGGTGGGTGCATGTTTATGCACGGGATCAACCAGGGTATGGTTGAGGCCCAGGGTTTGTTGGAAGTCGCCCAGGTCAGTTAAGGACCAATCTTCAAGCCGCATCTTGCTAGCCACAATTCTGCAGCCACATGTCCTAAGTATGGGGCTGGACCTGGCTAACTAATTTGTGAAGTCACACCGTGGTTGCTCCTTTGGTTGTGTGGGAGGTCATTCATGACCTACAGTCCCACTAGCGCAAGAGGGGGCCTGAACCCTGTGGGTTTTTATCCACAGGGGGTGAAACCTCAGCGAGGGAGAACTATGGTAGGATAGTGCATTGTAAAGGCCTTGTCATGATCTCTAAACCACTTACCTTCGGCAGTGAGTGGTAGTATCGACGGATGCCAAGCAAATTAGAGAAATCATGTCATGTGGGTAAAGTGTGCAACCTCTGCAGAGTCTAAATCTATTCAAATAGGCGTGTCCACGGTCATGGACATGTAGGCAAAGCCACTCAAAGTTAGACTCGGTTTTGTTTTCAAAAGGCTTGATAAAATGGTTTGGGGATCTCTATCCCATTGGGTTTTGGGCTGGTAGCCTTATGATAGGAGGGTATCCTTCACTACTCGTGATGAATGGTATCTAACTATAAAACTGAGTTTTAGAAAATGAATTTTAATTATTGTTTAATGCCTTGGAACTTACTACTTATATTTGAAATAAACTTGGCATTATGCAAAGACAACCCGACCTACTTGAGATAACCTTGCGTGCATTATAATCTGTTAACCTCTGGGTGTGACTTGCGAGCACGGTTGTTGTGCTCATTCTTGCTTGATTAATAATTGAGCCGAGGAGGACGTCTACGAAGAGCCTGAGGGCCAAGATGACTAGGCTGCACCCTCCAGATGACTGCCTATGGCGAGTCGTGTGGCCTTGCCACTTTTATCTTCCACTGTAATTGGTTTTGCTGGCTTATGAGCCCTTTTGTAATCAACTCTGTTTCTATTAATAAAGTTTGTGTTGATGGATGTTACCACTATTGTTTGTTGTGTGAGCTAGCCGTTGATCTTGGGACTAGTTCAGTTGGACAGAGGACTCGGGGTCTACGCAGGTCTTATGACCTCCTTGGGTTTGGTCTCTCGACCACCCCCGAGTTTGGTCATGGCACTTGGGGACGTCCTGGGTCTCACAACCTTCTCGGGTCTAGTCTCCAGACCTCCGGGTGGTCCTGAGGGACCTCCTGGGTGGTCTTGGTAGACCTCCGGGTGGTCCTAGAGGACCTCCCTGAGATGGACCTCGGGTCAGGTCATGACATCTGGACACCTCTCTAATGCTCCTCCTACCTCTAGTTCCCTTCCGTTTTCCTCTCCACATGGAAACACCGCCACCGCACTGGTTCCTCGCCGCCGGCTCAACTCCGACCACTCCAGTCTGACCATGTCACTCAGGTAGCATCACTGAGCCTCCCTAGTGCTCATGCACGTGCTAGATGGGTCAATGCGCCATCGGGTCACATTGTGGCATGTATCCTGTAGAGCTTCGCTGCCTCTCCTCATCGCGTCATCGCTCCGGTTCACTGCCGATGCCGCTTCGGCCACCCATAGGGTTGTCTAGGCACTATGTTTCCGTTTTGGGTCTTTGTAGGCGCCACCATGCACAGGATCATTGGCGAGACGCCGGGCAACCCCATGGCCACGAGCTCCTCTACGTGGCGCCTTCGGACAGCCACTGTAGCAGGTGATTAGGGCAAATCTTGGGTCATTAAAGCTAATGATTGGTTAGTTAATTAATGGCTTCCTTAACATGCTTTTGTGTCTCTGGCATGTGGGACCTGCATATAGAAAATGATAGGTTTAATGTCGATTAAAGCTAGAGTCTCTAACGTGTAGGACCCACCTGTCAGTTCGCTTGAGTCAAAGTTCGAACTTATACCTCGTTTGGACCGTATGATTTGATCTCCACGGTCCAGATCGTTTTGGCCATTCGGACCGTCCGAATGTATTTTTCATTTGGACCGTCCGATTTCGATTCAACCGCCTAGATCGCTTTGGCTGTTCGGACCGTCCGAACATATCTTTCGTTTGGACCGTCTGATTTCGATTGAACCGCCTAGATTGTTTTGGCTGTTCGGACCACCTGAACGTACCTCTCATTTGGACCGTCCGATTAGATCTCAACGGTCCAAAACGTTTTCAGCTCAGGGTTTATAAGAAAATCAGTATATCAATTATTTTTGTACTGTAAATTGTTTTAAACTTCGAAAATGCATAAGTATTTCTCTGTAACTCCTTTTGGAATGAACTCAAGCTTGTTGGTTTCCTCTATTTATATACTTTATTATGGAATAGGTTTTAAAGTATGTTTCTGTTTCTAAAAATCTTGGTACTCAATTTATTTGTGCACTACTTTCATGACTTTGAAAAATCATAAGAAATACATTTTAGCTCCAAATGAGGTGAATCAAATTTCATTGTTCATCTAATGTGGTGCTCTGTCTACTATAAAATTTTCATATTCACCACCTCTCTAGAAATTTTCACCAAAACTTTTAATTTGGATGAACAGTAACCAAGATAGATTTTTCAGCATTTTATTGAAAACTGATTTTGTTTTGACTATAACTTTTGCATGCTACATCCAAATCAACTGATTTTTGTTGATAAATTCATTTAAAATCATGCTCTACCTTCTGTGTAAATTTCATGATTTTTGGATGACTTTGAATTTTTTAGTATTTTCGGTGTTATTCGTTCTTATTGTTTCTTCTCGAATTTTTCGATAGGTTCCGACGAATTCGTTGAGTACGAGAGTGATCCTCTGCAGCAAGAAAGTTATCTCCAGCAAGGCAAGTATTTTTCCATTGATGCATGTTGAACCTATTATTTGTGCATGCTAATATTTCAAATGTTTCAACTTTATGTATGCATGCTATGTTGACAAGTTATTTCTCAGTTGCGATAGTTAACCTGGTTAGTTAAATGAACTATAGGTAAGCATCCATCCTCTACTACTGAGCCTAGGTTTATATACGTTGTGATTTAGAGCTCGATGGATGGGCTCTAGTCACTTTACTTGTAGTATACGAGTTGATGTCGCTTAGCAATGCTTAGAACGGTAGAATGGGGATCATCGCTTCGACGATGGTTATTATTATATCATCACTTTAAATTACTTGGGTCGGGATACCCATGTATGTATTGTATTTGGAAAACTAAAACTGAAAATAAAATATTCTAGACTTGGGCAGATTGGTTCGATGGTGTGATTGTCGGGTGTGCATGGATGGTGCCCAAGTCAACAAGGACCGAATTACTTGCGCCGTTGATCCAAGAACTTTTGTGTGCAACCACATGAGGTCAAATGGGAACCCTCTTGACTTAGTACTTTGGCGTGTGTTAGCTCCGAGTCGCAGGAGGTGGGTTGTGTGTTATGTATAAAAAGAAATGTGTTGTTGTTGTTGTTGGGTGTTCGGGGGTGGGTTCCTATCTAGGTTCTCCACACCGAGGAGCATCGGTAAGCTATTTCTCTGCTGATGACTTTGACACAACGTATGGGTTTTCATCCATACAGGCAACTCGTAGTTAATACACAATATTGGAAAACGTCTTGTAGGACTTAGCCGTGCCGGCATACCTAAAGAAGTGTGCTTAATAGCTTGGCAAAAAGGTGGTCTGACATGTGGGTAAAGTTGTATACCCCTGTAGGGTATGAACTATTCGAATAGCCTTGTCCTAGGTTATGGACACGCTTAGTTATTTCCCGCAAGAATTAGACTACAACATTTTCGATAAAACTTGAATTCGGGTGGTACAAATGTGCAATTCGTGCTATATTGTGGTGGCTATTTGGGAGTCACCTTTAGGATGTTAATTATGTTTATAAATGTTTTCTCACTGTTATTTAAACAATTAAAAACAGATTTGTTAAATTGCCTTCAATCTATTACATTATTGCAAATGAAAAATTGCTTTATGCGTTGAAATGAACCCTATGACTCCTCCTTTGATTCAGCTTACATGTAGCTATGTATAAGTTTGTTATGCATAAGTCTTGCGAGTACATTTTTGTACTCAACTGCATTGCTTAATTGTTGCAGCGGAGGTTGACCCCCAAGGGGTTAACTATTGTGAGACTAACTTCACGCAGGACGACGACTAGCTTGGAAGTTTCTGGTTAGGTTGTCTTGTGGGTAAGGGCACACTGGTTGGCTTTTCTTTTGGTGCCATCTTATGGCTATGTTTTTGCTGCACTCTTAGTACTTTTATTATGGTTATTTGGCCGGTCAGCTGTACGTATGAAACTGAAGATGTGATGACTTTGTTGTAACGTTTTGTGACTACGGTAATGAACTATTGTTATATGACATTGACATTGATATTATTTTGTGAACGGTGTGTGTATACCACTCCTGGGAGGTATACAATACATCGAGGGTGGGATATTTGGTTTGTAATGCTAGGACCAATGGATGGTTAAGTATTACAAGTTAAATACCCCGAGCTCTCACAGTTGTGTTGTACTGTGGTATCACCCTACCTTACTCCCTCTCTGTCTCTACCCCCCTTTCTCTGTGATGAAAATGGCTAGTGTTCTGTGATGGATGCCGAGGGCTACTACTGGTGTGGTAGGTTTGGACATCCTTGGTCTTGCTGTCTTGTTCTTGAACTGCTCAATGATGTTAATAGTCTTATGCTGAAATTGAATTGATAATTAGTTCATATTAATAATCCCCTTGCTTTGTGATGTATTGATGTTAATCGTCTTATGCTGAAATTGAATTGATAATTAGTTCATATTAATAGTCCCCTTGCTCTATGATGTAAACTGAGGGCTATTGTTATATGTGCATTCTATGCATCTTGCTTAGTTCATGATGTGGGTTCAGATTGACAAAAATGAATGGGGCAAAATGATGGGTTTGGTTAATGCTCTCTGATGGATATTGAAGGTTATTGATGCTGGTTCTTTGTGCTTGGTTGGCTTAGATGGGATCAATGTGGTTCGGATGGGGCCTGGCTGCAATTAACTTTTCAGATTTGTAAAGGTTAGGCTAATTTGTAACCGTGTTCATGCTGGTTAAGTCTTCAACGCAGACTCTTCTATGAGGCCTGCTCATGCACGCCTCGCCGTCAGCATCCACATGGACATGCCCTCTCCGACCCTATTTAAAGCCCCGCACCTGCGTCAAAATCTTCGCACAACTCTCCTCTCCCGAAACCCTAACCTTGTTCCTCGAATCCCGCCACCTTTTTGTCGATTCAAGGCCTAGAAGCCAAGCACCACTGGAGCTGTTCTTCATCGGATTGTTCGGTCGTCGGTGAGCCCTCGTCTTCTTCGTCACATGAAATGGGATCGCCTCTTCATGTTCTACATGATGCACACCTCGCCGTCTCTGGAGCATCGCCACTTCACCGTCACCGCTGCAAGCTGAGACGCTCTACCGCTCAACTCCTCACTGTCGTTGCTGTGGTCATCTCTGATGAACACCAACCATGTCATCGTGTTCCTTGTGTTGCCCTTGCCTAGATCTGAACCTTCACCATCACCGGAGAGCCTCCATTCGGCGGAACCCATTGGGCCCAGAGCTTCCGTCGCTGTCGAGTCGCCGTGGCATGCCACCTCAGCCACCACGTCACCTCGTTGCCTCTGTGTCATCCCTATCATCGTCGTGTGGTAGCCACGTGGCAAACCCAATCCAAACTAGATCCCATTTAAACAGTGTGCAGTATGTTGTTACTTATTGATGGCATGTATTGCACTTAACCAACGGGGTGGGAAAAGATTTAGACTGAGGCAAGTGGAAGGAATTTGTTATATAGAGGAGGTGTGTGTGCTTGGGAAAATATAAATGTGATAGTTGGTAGTAATTGGTAGTCTCGTTGTCATATCACGTTTAAATAAAAAATAACTAAGTGATTAGTACTGAATTTAAATAGAATTAGAAAGGAAAATTTCAAAATTTTGGGAGAGAAATAGTCCGCCAACCCATAATCTAGTGGGGGATCGACTATAGTGGCCAAGACCCATGAGTGCATCGGCTGCCCACTAGAACACCAAACCCTAGCCACCTCTACTATAGCGCTCCATGTATTGTAGCGATGCCATCAGAAGCGCCCGCACTGTGGCAAGCACCTCCTCACCGCGCCATCCCTCCAGCAGCCCCTCCTCCCTTGTCAAGATAGCCCCACGCCCTTCCCCGACACCCTGCTGCCCTTGTGCGCCACAGCTGCTGTTGCGCTGCGAAGGAGCGAGGAGCAAAGAGGAAGGAACAGGAAGAATCTAGCAAAGAGAAGAAGAAAAGAAAAGAAAAAGAAAGAAAGAGAGGATCTCGCGGGAATTCATGATCGGCTCCGTGTTCTTCGTGGGTAACAAGCTTTACATTTACCCTAGGATAATCGTTATTCAGTCTGTAGAATGTTTGGTCTTTGCAAAAGGTTAGATGGCATTCCGCCCTAGTTCGTCAAATTCAGTGCAGAACATTGCGGGGATGATTAAGGGTATTTAGGCTCAAAATTGGAGTTCGGCCCAATTAGAGAAAATGTAGGTTATCGTGTTAGATTTCCAAGAAGGTCTGGATCATTAAAAATAGAGCAGCGAGAGAAAAGATATAGCCTCCGGAAGGTTGTTGTCCAGATTTAGAGCATAGATGACAGATGTTGTGTAGTTGGGTCAATTTCATATAGAATTTGTAAAATTAAATATGTGTGTCAACTTTAATATTGTAGCAATTCTTGTGTAGATTACAGAACTCATATTATTCATATATGTTCAAGTTGTAGAATTAAAGTTATAAAATTTTGAATCGGACTGTTCTGACAGAATCTGGAACGGTGTTCGGGTAAAGGAACAGAGTAGAAAACGGTAGAATCAGAGTTTTGTCATAACTAGAAAAATATGGGTGGTTTCGTGAGAATTCCAGAAAGTCTTGGATGGACAAATTTGGAGTTATTATGAGTAAGATAGAGCCGTTTTACTACTGGGACAGCGGGTAGTGCGTCCAGTAGTTTTGGGTTAAGACGAGTTGGTTTGGCGTAGACGTGCGTGGGCGGTTAGAATAAAGTCTTGGTTCTATAATGTGTGATTTTAAGTTGTGCTTTGGATTGTTTGTGCAGGGAGTGTGGTCTCGTGTGTATTGCCACCGTTTTGCTCTTCAGCGTCACCAGGTTAATCAGGCAAATGCATGGTAGACTGTGTTCAATGGATAAACATTGTACGCTTCACCATTTATTACCATTATATTGATGTGCTTTTATTTATGTAATTGCAAGTAATGTTAATGGTCACTATTTATTCCTTATTGTTGGATAATGGTAATGTTGATGAAACTATGAATAGTTGTGCATTCATAACATCATTGCATATGAAAAGGTGATCATGTTGATCACAACTCCATGGGAGTGGAGGAGGTCCCTGATCCTTAAAGAGGACAGTTTGAGAGTTTGTCATCGATAGGTGAACACTCATGCTATACTGGTATACGCAAAAGAAGTGTATCTGGACACGTAGTATAGGGATGCATGGAATGAGAGATGGTTGATGATTGTGTATGTGAATAAAGAAAGAGAATTGAATCATTGAGCATGAGAATAAAGAAAAGAGAACAATTAATGTTGATGATGATAATGTGTATTGTTGATTAAACATTGTTCATTACTTACTTTTGTGCTTGCTGAGTCGTGTACTCACCCTTGCTCTACTGCTGTTTTTAGGTGATCATTGACGACTCTTCGCTTGGGAAGGGTTAGCAATTGGAACACTACTTACACTCAGTTGCTTGATTACTTGCTATGAGAAAACTCTACCTTTGCGTGATGGTTTAATCTCTTAGACTATGATAGACATTGATTTATTCTAGATGATTGATTGGAACTAGTTTATTCATTCGATATATTCCATTTGATTGATTTTGCTTAAGTCTTGGATTGCTATTCTGCTTTACTATCTAGAGTTTACATATCTGTGCTTGCCATGTCGTTATTCATATGTTATTGTGACCCATGGACGGGTTTTTATATTGAATTGCTTACTGGAAATTACTGTTAATTGATGTTAAAATTAGTATTTAGGGTCTTTTGGTGGCATTCCAGACTTAGTGTTGGGCCGAGATGTTACAGTTGGTATCAGAGCAGACTTTAGGTCCGTGGTGACTAGATTAACAACTTAGGTAACCTAAAATTGCTAAAATCTATTTTAGGATTGGTAAAATCAACTAAAATTTGCTAATAGTTAATTAACTTAAAATTTGACACACTAGTACACAGTAGGATGGGTATGGGACGAGTATTGCTTTTACGTTTTCGATATGTTGTACAATAGATGTATGAGTTGATATTGGTTCTTTGAACCTATTGTGTGTTGTTGATTGTGGATAATAGTCGATGTCAAGAGGTAGATATCTTGGTTATGGACATGGTTATGGCTAGGTTATGCCAACGTTCGTGGTATGTGGATAATGAAGTGTTTACCTCGGGTAAACTAGTTAAAGGTGTTGAGGATGGGTTCCTTTGGGAGTGTTGTTTGTCTTCCTTGAGTTTGCATTGGTTATTCTTGTTACAGTTGTGGTTGATGAATTTTCTTGGGTTAGTAGTTACAATGTAGTTGATGGATTTCCATTGGTTTTATTTGTTCCTTAAAGCAATTATTGTTTTCATGACTTTAAGTTGTTCTTGCTGCTTATGAACGCTGTTAATTTGCAAGATTCGTCTTTTCATGAGAGTTCTGTCTTTTTGTTGGAAAACATGACTTGGTTGTTTCACTGGGTATTTTGCATAATGAAATTAATCATTTACAAGTTTTTGATCAAGTGGAAGCGTTGATCTTACATAGTTTTTGGAGTAATTTGATCGTTGAGGTTTAATGTCTCACTTTTATGAAAGAAAATGTTAAAACTCTTTAGGGATGTCTTGCCATGCTTAAGTGAGAGGTTATAATTAAATGAATTAATTGATATGGTATGAGTTATCAAGTTGGGTTTCTAGCATGATGCTAAAATTATTCTTAACTAACATCCATGGAAGTGAAATTGATTAATTTGATGTTGTCTCATATTTGTTACATGATGAGTTTTTGTAACACTCTAGCTCAACATGAGCCTAGAATGCTGCTAAACTAACAACATACAATTTAAAACTAAGACCTTTAACTAAATTTCGGCAGAACCTCCTTTGTATAGGTGACTATACCAGAGGTTCTAATAGTCTAATATAATCATCAATCAATATTTCCAAGTTTTGAAATTAACTAATTATCACAGATCATCCAAAGTAATGCTAAACAATGAAAGCATAATTCAAAGGGGCATCTATAATCTTCTAAGCAACACTATTACAATTTATTCCAATCATAGCGAGTAATCATAACTAATTCATTTAGCAGATTACTCAAACTAAAACATCAATCATATCTTATTTCAATGTAAGTGAGTCGTGCCCAAGTGCATTCACTCTTATGACTACGCCATCCCATGCATGCTGTTCTTGTAAGGGGTACCTAAAACCACAAACAATAGCAAGAGTGAGTCTACAGACTCAGCAAGTACAAATAGTAAGACATTATAACACACCATTATAACATCATCATTCATTCTCAAATCTTTACAATAAACATATCATGTGCTTATGCAATGCCAATGCAACTTTTTCTATTTAACTCTTTTTGTATTTTACCAGTAATGCAGGGTATGCAACCATCGATGCATACCCATGCCTGTGCTCGCAAGCACAGGGACCAAGAGTCCAATACTCCGCAAGTAATGGGGACCACAAGCCCACACTCCACAAGTGTGGGGACCACAAGCCCGTCATCTACATGACGGGGACCTCAAATGTATATGCTTGATCACCACATCACCAAGCCTCAAACATGCTTTCAATATGCACATGAACAATTACTCAATCCATCAATAACATGTAATAGTAACAACATCATACATGAATAACACTTAATCATATCTCAAGCATTCACCATCATTAATCATACATATCACTCTAGCAACCATACCTAGCTAATATGTATCAAATACTTGCAATCACAATCAACATTCATAATTAATCTATCCAATAGAATACTTGCCTCAACCGTGCGAGAATGGAGGACGCGAAGAGGGCGCTGCCCCTAGGACCAATACCCCACCTGAATTTATTTAATAAGCACGCTAAGACAATAATACTGGATAAAACAAAGCTAGAAGCAATTATGAAATTGCTACATTCTCTAGCGCAACCCCAACTCCTAAAATCTTAAACAGCAGTCTGTTCTCTTAACAGACAGTCATAATAAAAAATCCATAACTTTTTGATCCTATATCCAAATGATGCATTATTAGACTCTTTGGAAATCTTATCAAATTCCCCACCTAAACCTATTTGGTGAGCTTTCCAGATTCGGCCGTGTTCTACCCTTACCAAACTGATCAACAGAACAGCCAATTCTCATCATTGTTTCTGGACAACGGCACTAATTCTATCATAACTTTCGGTACACAAGGCCAAATTTTATGATCCTGAGCTTTCTGGAAATCTTATAAAGATATATACAACAATTTTTATAGTGAGCTCTTCTAAATAATCTTTAACTAACTTCTTAAGACTGATTAACAACATCTGTCCGAAATATAACAGAACTGCCGAACAGTGGCACGACGAAATTCATAACTCCTAAACCGTTCATCCAAACGACATGATCTAATACTCTACAGAAAGGTATCATCGTTGCCTACAATGCTCTAGGAGGCATCCAGGATAGATTCAGTAGTTAACCATATCAAAATCGTCGGCCAAACCTGATTGTCCTAACAGATCTAATACCGACATTGATTAAATATCATGAATTCGCTACTAAACAAGTGGGGATTGAGTTTACACTTGATGAACCACCGAAGATCAAGAACCAGCCCACGACCTCTCATCTTCCCCTCTCTCTTCTCCCCTTTCCTTCTCTCTTCTTCTCCTTCTTGGTCGACCAACCCGGGTGTCGTTCTCCTTCCTCCACTCGGCCGGCAGCTTCGGGGATCCTCTTCACTGGCAACAGGGGGCTTCAATGGAGGAGGTGCTGCTGGAGATGGGGAGGCGTAGGGGAGGCGACCCAAGGGGCGGCAGCCACAATGGGAATGGGGGTTAGCGGCCTAGGGTTTGCCCCCCTATGGCCAGCCACCACCTCCCACCTTTGGGCCGAAAGCTAATGGGCCTGAGGCCCCGGCCCAGGTTATCCAGATTTCGCTGAAAACCCCCTCTTTAACTGCTTAAATATCTATTTTCCATTTGATCCGTCTCCTAGTTCAATTTCTAAATAGTCCTCCTCTTTAAATATTTGGTTTCTCTCGAATTCTACTCTGGAGTATTACAGTTTGAAATGAGAGTTTGTCCATACCGGTTTAGAACCTATGAGTTGTTAAGAAGTATGGAATGCTGATGAACTGGTTTGATTATTAGGATGGGTAACTTGCTAAATTTGTTAGATAAATTATATTATAATTTGGTCTCTTGTATTAATCTAGCTGTTCGTGAAGGTTAAGGAGGTGTACGAGTGTTGCCTTATTGGATATTAATATGGAAATTATCTTTAATTGGATACTTGATGATCGTATATAGTTGCTAGATTTATGTAACATCCCAATTTTCTGAGCTTTAAAAATCTTTTGAATAGCTGGTAGTTGGAAAATTCACCCTTGAGATTTATTTGAGTTTTAATTCAAAGCTTAACATGGACTTTTACTATCAAAACTATTTAATATGATTAATGTCAACTTCAACAATTATCAAAACTATTTTATTTGGATTCTATGTGCTTGGATATATTTTCTAGATTTTTCTAGAATGGTTCCGAGTTTATTTGCTATTTTCTATTTGCCAATTGGATTTACTGTATTTTCTTAAAAGGAAAATCAAATTAAAATCTCAGAAATCCTTGTGCGCTGAATCTCCCATGTCCTTGTCCCTGTGCTGGGTGGGCCCCACCGCCTTCATCCTCCTTGGGTCTTCTTCTCCGTGCGAGCTTTGCCTTCGACTGCCATGGCTGCGTTTGGAAGTTTCGTCCGACAACAGTTGGTTCGGCCCGATTTCTTTGCGCCAACCCCAACAATATTTATCTCTATCTCTCTCGCACTCATTTCAGTTAAAATCATATCCTGAATCCAATCTATTCTCTAAAAACCGAGGAGTCCGAAACGAACTTGTTTTGGGGATTTCCAAATCTGGCACGCTTGAGCCCTATAAATAGTACCCTGAGGTTGGCTTTAGTGCCCTCATCCCAAACCCTCAAGCCACCTCGACCCTAGAGCTCTAGTGCCACCGCAATCCAAGGTTTTAGGGTTTTGGCCGAGCTGCTTGTTTTTCGAATTGCGTTGCCGACGTTGCCGCTCATCGTCGTCGACCACGCCATTGTCTTTAGTGTCGCCCACGCTACCTCCAGAACCTCTCCACGTCGTTGGAGCATCGCCGAAGCTTTTTCCGACAAACACCTGTAACTCTCCACCGCCAAAACCTCGTCGTCAGCCATCACCGTCGTCCTCAAGCACCCGTAAGTGCACCAATGAGTTCACAATAGCATTCTCTACATGTTGGTATCACTCATCGCCGATGAGACACTACCGTGCGCCGTTATCGCCGGAGCCTGTAGGTTCGCTGGGGCGATGATGTCATCAATTGACGTGGTTTCCTGGTCAGCGTCCACCTCAGCAGCCACATCAGCACTTGTGCTAGTGTGGCAGTCTAAGTTAGTGCCACGTGCGCGTACACGTGGCACTTTTCCCTAACCCCAGATCTGATTTTGTGTAGACTTAGTCCACCATGCACCGTGTCTATGACACGTAGGGCCCACGTGTCAGGAGATTTTCTATTTTCCTTTTCTTTTCAGCTAAAATCCCAGGGCTGACATCAGGTTGTGTCATATTCCGATTTTTCAATAGAAATTTAAATCGGAATAATCCAATGGAATTTAGGTATTTCTTTAGGGTTTGAATTTCCAAAAGCCATATCTTCTTCATCCGAACTCTGATTTAGCTCATTCAAATTTATAAATTCAAAATCTATTTTAGCAAGATTTTTATTTAATTTTTGGAGTTTGTTTTCTCTCTGTTATTTATTTATTTTGTTTATTTGCTTCATTTTCGAGTAGACGTTGATTCTTTAGGGAATTTTAAAGAAGAAGGAGTTCACCAAGTTCAAGACTAGTACAAGATCTATTCCAAGGCAAGTTGCACCCTTGTTCATATTGAACCCAGTTTTCAAAATTTATTTGATTCAAATTAATGCATTTAGTTTAAGTATTTATTTAAATGCTTTTGGGTTTTGTTATTAATCCAATTTATTTATATCCACCTTGGCTATTGTTATGCCATGATCTTTTGTCACCTAGATTGGTTATTATTTACTTAGTATTATTGTAGCACCAACGTGGGTTGGTTAGATACGAGTAGATTGCTTAACCATGCCACGAGTCATCATTTCATGTAAGTTGCAATTATGAATTTTACTAAGTGATTATGGAACTTTGTGATAAAACTATGTGCGTTGTGTGTTATTACTCGTTGATGGCATAAGTTGCAATTATGAATTTTACTAAGTGATTATGGAACTTTGTGATAAAACTATGTGCGTTGTGTGTTATTACTCATTGATGGCATGCGTTGCACTTAACCAACAGGGTGGGAAAAGGTTTAGACTGAGACAAGTGGTGGAAACTCTGTGATATGGTGGAGCTCCGTGCTTGTGATATTTGAATTGGGGTTACTTAGTTAGAAATTGGAAGTCTTGCCTTGGTCAATTAAGTACTTAACTTTGTGCGCTATTGAACTGAGCCACAATTGTACGACCACATGCCTGGTATAGGACGAGCCTAACTTAGTAAGTTATGGAGTCTTGACATTGACTACTCAAGTAGTAGGTTTGGCTCTGTGCTAGGGTGGAGGTGTGTATCTGTCTCTATGGCAACTCACATCGTGGGACGGTTCGTCGCTTCCCTGTCCAATGGTGTGCGATGGACTAATTTCCTGTGTGGGTGTTAGTGTTATCAGTAAAACACATCGGGAGTGTCAATGTTTGAGATGAAGTTCCTGAAAGGTTTTGTTATGATTAGAGCTAGCTACACTGGTTATATCATGTGGGTAAAGTGTACAACCTCTACAGAGTGTTAAACAAATCTATTCGAATAGCCGCGTCCGCGGTCGTGGACATGCTCGGGGATTTCACACGAGGGGTAGATTTTCATAAAACGTTTGGGAAGGGAGCTGTGTGATCTAAGTCATATGGTTGTGTGAATAATTTGTTTAGGCATTGTGTCTTTGTGAAAACAACTATTAAATTAATATTTTTTATTTGTTTTAAATTGTGTTTTAATCTATTATTCATATTCAATTGCAAATGTTGCATTTCTGCAAAAGAACCACAAAAGCCATTCCTTTGGAATAAACCATCATGTATACATTGCATTCTGTGGTATGACTTGCGAGTATGGTTGTGTACTCATGCTTTCTATAATCAATCAATAGAAGTGGAGGAGTCTTCACCCGCTTTTGAGTTCTACGAAGGTGCTGATCGCTAGGTCTTGATCCCAGTCAGTTGCTTGTAGCGAATCGATGGGTTTCCACTGGAGTTATTTTGTTTCGTTGCTTATTTCATTATTGCTAGCCCTGCGAGGCTTAATAAATGTAAACTCGACCTTAAGGTCACAACGGTTATTTGTTATCCAAATTACTCATTTATTCTATTATTTCGTCTTGTGTGGATCAATATTCACCTATGTTGACACTGTGTGCACTAGCGTGATCTTGGACTAGTGCGTTATGCACAGAGGGTCCAGAATTGCATTTTTTGGTCCTAACAATTTACCTAATTCTTGACATGCTAAAATTGTTGAAACATGTATAAAGGACTAGATGAATGTTGGTGTATCGATTTGTGAAACCTTGTTTTATAGAAAATTATATTATTAAATATTTAATCATATGTTGCCCTAATGTCTAAACATAAGGTGAAATGTTGAATCTATGTTTATAAATGGTTATGTGATTGCAAATGGAAGTCGGACCATAATTGCTTACATAATAAATACAATTGTCAATTGTTAATGATAATATCTAGAGTACAATTGGTGTGTGTTAAAATTGTAATTATGATCCCTAGGAGTTGAATGAATGAAATTTAATAAGTGATTTATAATTGCGTGTTTTGTAAGATTGTCATGTGCTAGTATATCATTGTTAAGGGAGTTTTGTTTTGGTATTATGGCTTGTGAACTAGGTTTTAACTAGATCAAGTTGATTGTCGCAATTTTGTTGGGATAACAAAAAAATACTATGAAATAATTTATTGTGTCTTTAGAGAGTTTTATGATGGGATAGTAGTCTAGGATGATTCATGCTAAGAGTGTCTAATGCTGAGGTTATTAAGACTGTGAGTAAGGGATTGTGAGAGTAGTGTTGATTCTTTTAGAAGTAAAAGAATTTGATCGTATTTTGTGATATCGTTTAAATAAAAGAAAAAAATGTTTTGAGTTTTGCGCTCGTGATCTTTTGGGGTTTGTGATCTATGTGGTAGCTGAAATTTTGTTGAGCAAAGCAATGTGTTGGAAAGTTCTATTGGTTCTTAAGTGATTAATATGATTCTTCGCAAGAAGATGAAAAGGATTGGAGGAAAATCTGAAAGCGTAAAACCCTAAAGCCTTGTTCTGGTGGGATTTTATAGTCGTAGTTCCTTAACTGCAATCGGGAGTTACCCAAAATTCCAACGGACACAATCTTTTCTCTAATAGACAAAAAAATCTTTAGTTTCCAAGGCAGTTTCTCAACTTAAAAGTGAATATATACCATCTCGTATATCACGGGATTAAATAAGGGTCTGCCCAATACGACTTCGTCGGGAGAAAGTGTTCACACAACCAATTCAATTAAAGTTCGGGGGCTAGCTGACGAGGATTAAAATCTCTATGTATTACTTTAATACATAATAAAAGATCATATATCTTCGTGGTCGTAACCCCTAAGGCTAACGACCTCCGAGGTCGTAAGGACTCTAGAGGTTACATAATGGGTACCTTGGTCGGATGAGGTCCTGTACCTAGTCCGCAACAAGATGATTGCTCGTAGAACCAATGAACTAGCATCTGAATTTAACTCCAAGCATATTCCTTACTGTGTGATGAATGAAACACATATCATATTTGTTCCATAACACACGACGTTTCATGGTCCTAAGACACTGACAACAGCCACCATATGGTTGAGTGTCTCACAGACACTCAACCGTAGTTGAACGGTTGATACTTTACCAGCTGCTACCTCGCTCCGATCAGTCACGACACTTCCAACAGGCATCTCTTTAGGAAGTAACTGCCACTACTTCATCGACAACTTAAAGGAGACTACAAACAGCAGAAAGGAGGATCAAATTCAATCGCATTCCATCAGATTGAAGCATTAGATTCAATAGCAAAACAAGCACTACGCTTAGTGTAATTAGGATTAGTCCACTGCCATGTTGAAGGCACCCCCTATAATATCCAGTTCATAGCAATAAAGAGCAGTCTCATTCTCTCCTAAGAACTCTTTGCAATTTTCCTCTATTTATTTCATAAGATCGGCAACTCGATCGTCGATAGCTAACGCCGTCCGTGGGGAAGAAGGCATTGAGTTCTTGAAGATTACTTCGCTCAAGCAATTCTCATCCACTTCCTTTGCCCCATCATCACTCATGTGAACATGGTAGGGACTTGGGATGAGAAAAACTGGTTCAACCTGGTGAACTACTCCGACCTCAACATGGATGCATGCATCCACACCATGGAAGAAAATGGAATGTCGCCATCCTCCTCCTCTGCCAGCTCGCCATTTGTAGATATTAGTGAAATCGACCGAATGGATGAGGATTCACCGCCACCAACAATGGCGCTCTCAGAGGAACCGCTCATTTCGACCAGTTCAGAATGTCTGAAAGCCTCTACAAGCCTAGTCGATCTGACCGGCAAAAGCAACAACGGAAGCCCAGTGCTGCAATCAGAGAGTCCATGTACTCTCGATATTGTCATGGGCGACCAGTATTCGCTAACGGCTCCTACAAATTCTGCGGGTCAGCCGACATCTGGTAATGATATCAGTGAAGTTATCACCGATCGTAGGCCAAGTGGTGATGCGGGGGGATGCCCGATCTTCACGACGTAGGATCGATGATAACTTTGGATCTGCGGCACCGACGAACCGATGGCGCCAACCATCATCAAAACAAAGAACTCGCGACAAAAGAATTCGCCCAACCACACGCCGGATCCCGCTCTACCCGATCACACCAAGGAGACGTGTCACGCTTCCTCGCAAAACACAAGGATTCACAAGAACGACGGAACGGCACAACAGATTGAAACTCCCTATTCTAGTGGGGGCAATATTGCTCAAACCCTAGAATCAAGAGTATATTCAAAAATCTGAAATATGTCGTTCCCTTTACATGGAGGCGCAATCTAGGCTTTAATAGTTGGCCAACCGTACGCACACAGACGTTGGTTTCGTCGACCAAAAGGAAACAGACTCAAAAGTCCAATTCGGTTCGGTTGCTGATTACATGGTTCGGTTGCTGATTACATGGCCAAAGCATGCAGCCCACACGTTTTGGTTGGTAGTTGGTACTGGCAGCTTGAATAGAAAATAGAAACCAAGTTTTCCTTCCTTGTGCATGCATGCTGTGCTTGAATAAAAAATTAGAAACCAAGTTTTCCTTGCATGCTGTGCACTTTCCTTCTAAGCAACTCACGTAGAGCATGCATGCATGATTTTCTTATTCCTTTGCTCCATGGGAAAACAACCATGCACTCATGTTCTCTATTTCATCTTGTGCATGCATGCATGCATAATGAGCCGTTGGTCCGCATGACTCTTCTTGGACATTCCCGTCCCACACCTTCTGTTGGGCACGTACTCCTAGACAAAAAATAATCTTCTCGGGTCTCAAAGTCGCCTCATGCACAAACCTGAGAACGATTAAAATACTAACATTAGGTAGTAACCAGTTCTCATATAAATTAAAACCAAAATCAACTAGGAGCGAGTTCACCTGTTGATTAATCTTTTTGGCTCGTGCCCGTGTAATTGGTCCAATCGGGATGTCCTCATCAAGTGGGCATGGTGAAACTCGGCGTACGATTGGCAATCCGCCAGATCAGGCTGAGTCCACTACAAAGCCCACTAGAGGAGGTAATCTCCAACCGCTCCCCGTCATGGAGGCTCTTTGCCGAAGCTCTGTAAGGTTCTCTCTTAGCTACGATGGGAACTCATCAGAAGATCACTATTGATGCCATGAAGTTAACGCAATCAGAGATACCAGTCCGGATGCCATGCACGATCCTCCACGGGTAAACTTACTGGTGGAAATGGTACAGGCACTCAAGCATCAACTACCGGAGGCAACCGAGCTAATGGACGTGTATTAGTTAATTCACCTGTTCCTACCCCACCATGAGTAAGGGGTCAGACAGGGCCAACCATGTTAGGGTACGGGTAGGCTACGATAGCTAATAATTCAAAAATTCTACAACGTAAACTAGGAAGCCATGCAAGTAGAAGATCACAGATCGTTACCACTAGATGAGCAGAGCAGCGAAAAAAGAGTTGGAGCAATCTGGTCCAACGTAGAGTGCGTCGATGTAGTGGTCATAGTCGATCGACCAGCGTCGAGCACGTCGATGCAGTGGTCGTAGTAGATCATCCAGCGTCCTCGCGAGTTGATCATCTCCTTCAGCAACCTCTGTAGTTCCTTATGAAGATCACGGATCATCCTCAAGCACAACAACAACCGCAGTAGTGCCTCTAGGGTATTAACACGTCCAGGGAAGGAACAACTGTACGCTGGTGTGCTAGCACCAAGTCGCATGACAGAGCTCTCAAGATGATGGCGGCTAGGGTTTCGATGGAGCAACTCACGTTAACATGTCGCTCTCCCAATAGCCTCAAGCATCTCCTTATGTAGTGCTCGTGACGGATCCTATTCGAACATGTTTGACGAATCGTATCCGTACTGGTTTGTTCCAACCCGTTAAGTGTGTGACCCATTAGGTTTATGCATAATCGGTTGTGACTCGGAAACACCTTTCCGACCACGAGTCGTTAGCGGTACCTAATAGGACATAACGATTCCTGAAAACACACAAATTATATTGGACGAACCTTATTGCAATATGATCTACGACTAGGTCCTCATCGCTTACAACCAGGTCCTATCTCTATATGACCAGTTCGTATTTGGTCACAACCAGTTCGTAAGTCCTTACGACCAGGTTATGACCACTCTGTGATTATGTTCGACCACTCTATACGACCAGCTCATATCTCCATACGACCAGTCCATAACTGATCGAACTAAGCGACCTACTCGTGTATTCTCCCTTCGCCTCACGATATCTGGTTGAATTCCAGGTGAGATGTTGTGTCATCCATGGACTATTCAATACTTTCTCGATCGAGTGTCGGATAACTTCATGTGGTTGAACACTTCGACCACTAGTGGCATGGCCATGCACTTACTTTATCCGACCACAACGAGGGGCCCAGAGACATCTCTCCTATTATGTTAGGAGAGGCAAATCCCATATCCGACCAGTCACATTCCTCCGCATGTTTTAGAGCATACCCGAAAGCTACATTTATAACTACCCAGTTACGAGTAGCGATTGGCAACCCCTAAGATTGCTATTACACATGTAGGAAACTATGTTGATCTCAAGTCTAAGGATTATACATCATCATTGCTTGAGACCAACCAACGACACATAGAATCATAACAATCTCAATAGTGTCTCAAGGTGGGTCTTATCCAACATCATGTTCTCTAACATGTGTCCATATTATTGGTTTGATATCTCTATATACATGACCTGTGAAACATAGTCATCAACCAATACATATGCTAGTCTATTTATATGTGTCCTCATATGTTTCCGACCAGGGAACGTTTAAGAATAATCATCGCAGAAATATAGAGTTTCACAATCAAGTCACATACTTTATAATAAATATTAACGATATTATTCTAGGAACAAGATAACACATTATCCAATATCATGAACATGATGAAATATAATCATCTCTATGATTGCCTCTAGGGCATATTTCTAACAAATCGGAAGGTCGATGGAAAACTCAACTCATCGAACGCCTACTGCAAGCGGTAAAATTCCACAACCTTCGGTAACAATACAAAACCTACAACGAGTTCGGGATATTCTAAATAATCCAGATCCTAGTTTAGCAGAAACTCCAGGTTATGCTCAGCTTGCAGGTCAGGTGTCGGAGATCCTCCAACAAACCATCCAGTGTACAGAAATGTACCGAGAGCAAAGGAACTCGCAAAGTCACACGGTGAATTCATCCTAGCATTGTCTCTTAGTAGGGGACAACATGGTCGAGCGGAGGTCCGATCGACACCAAGAACCCTCTCATAGGTTCCGACCAGGAAATCACGAGAGAAGATGGCTCTTCGTAGCAGCCACTCCTCCTCCTCGTCAAGAGGAACGACCACTTGATTCAGGTGATCTCAGGCATCATCTAAATCAAGAAGGTGGTCAAAGACATTATTATAACATCCATGACCAAATTGGGACCCCGGATCCTAGGTATGCAAATCTGAGGAATCGATCTCCAAATAACTATAATCCAGCTCCTTTTCAGAGAAGGCGCCACGACTCCATTATGGGCTGCCGAGCATTTTCGGTGGGTATCTAAGCTATTCGTTGGTCGGATAGGTTCCGACCAACTAACATAAAGAAGTTCAACGGGACACAGAACCTATTAGAATTTCTTCAAATTTATACTACCGCCATCAAGGCTGCTGGTGGTAATGATAACGTGATGGCAAATTACTTGCCCATCGTCCTTGAAGGTCTGCTTAGTCGTGGTTGCTCAACCTACCGGTCGGATCTATCTACACTTGGGAGCAGCTTTGCGATTTCCCTGATTGCCAACTTTCAAGGGACGTACGACCGTCCTGGGAAGGAGGATGATCTTCATCGGATAAAGCAGAAAACTAATGAAACTCTTCTATAATATATCAAGAGATTAAGTCAGGTTTGAAACTCGATCCCAGAGATCGCAGAGTCTTCTGTCATCCAGGCTTTTAAAGCAAGGCTGAGGAATCACCGGTTTACGGAGGATATTGCAATAAATCCTCCACGAACGACTGTCAAAATTTTCGACACGGTAGACAAGTATGCAGCCGCTAGTGAAGTGGTCGAATGATGTGAAGCTATTGATCGAAAGGATAAAAATCCCTAGTTAGGCCTGGAGAAGTAAGAGAAGAAAAGCAAAAAGTCTCTCAAGAATAAGAAGAATCGCAAGCCTGACAACAAAGAAGTCCTTGCAATTCCAGAAAAATTTACCAAGGGCAAGAAAAACTTTTTTGGACAGAAAAAAGCAAAAGCTCCGACCAATGATTACAAGAAAAATAAGAAGTGATGTCCACTTATGTTGATGACTTGGTTGTGAAAAGCATCAACGCTGGCGACCATATTTCCGACCTACACGAGACTTTCAATAACTTAAGAAGGCATAACCTTAAGTTAAATCCAGAGAAGTGTGTGTTTGGAGTTTTTTCAAGAAAGCTTCTTGGATTCCTAGTTTCGGCTAGAGGGATTGACGCAAACCCAGTAAAGATTACGGCCATCGATCAGATGCGCCCTCCGACCACAAAAAAAGAAGTCCAAAAACTAACCGGCTGTATGGTAGCACTAAGTTGTTTCATAGCACGGTTAGGTGAGAAAGGACTCCCTTTCTTCAAACTTCTTTGGAAACACGGGAGTTTTGAGTGGACTAAAGAGGCAAACGGCGCCTTTAAAGAGCTTAAAAAGTACCTTACGAGTATCCCGATCCTAGTATCTCTAAGATCGGGAGAAACATTGCTGATTTACATGGCTACAATGCCACAAACAGTCAGTGGTGTACTGGTCATAGAACATGACAACGTTCAACGACCAATATATTATGTAAGCAATGCCTTGCATGCATCAAAGGAACGATATCCATAGGTACAAAAGTTGATCTATGGTCTCATATGGCTTCAAGGAAACTAAGGCATTACGTTTAGGCCCACAAAGTGGTCGTACCAACTGGATATCTCCTATGTCAAGTTTTTGGAAACAGGGAATCATCGGGACAAATAGCAAAATGGATGGTCGAGCTTGGGGCTTTTGACCTCCATTTCATCCCACGAACAACAATCAAGTCCCAGGCAATAGCAAAATTCATCGCCGAATGGACAAACCCTGAACCCACCCAAGGGCCTGAGTACGAACACCACGATGAGTAGACAATGTACTTTGACGGTTCCTTGTGTTGGGACACGGGTAGGCTACGATAGCACAAAACAAAAATTTCTACTGCGCAACCAAGGAACCTCCGCTAGTAATAGATCATGAGATTACCACTAGACGCACTGACTCGTAGCGGAAGTAGAGTCTATGTGGCGAGTTGATGCAGTTGTAGTCATACTTCCCGCGCGTCTTCTCCTCCTGCTCCAATGATTGTCACGAGTTGCAGATCGTCCTAGTGCTGATGTTTCACAACAACACCTCTAAGATATCCACACGTACAGGGCAGGGACACTATGCACTGGAGTGCTAGCGCCAGCGGTGTGGTTGAGGAAGGCGTGGCTATTAGGGTTTCGAGAATACTTCAAAAGCTTATCTCACCCCATGCCACCGCCCCTCTATATATAGGCATCCATAATGGGTCTCGAACATGAGGCCCATTAGGAACTCATGGCCTACAAGAATTCGGATCACCATCCAAATCAAATCCTAGCCCTTTAAGTTTGTGACCCTATAGGTTCATGTGTAATCAGTTGTGACTCGGAAACTCTTTTCCGACCACGAGTTGTCAGCGGTACCTAGCAGCACATAACGATTCCCAAACATACATAGAATATATCGAACAAACTTTAATGCAATATGATCTATGACTAGGTCTTTATCACTTACAACTAGCTCGTATCTAGTCACGACCGGTCCAAACTTAGTTACGACTAGTTCGTAATTATGTTCGACCAATCTACGACCAGCTCGTATCTCCATACAACTAGTTTTCGACCAGCTTCGAGACGTCCTATTGGACCTCCTCGATAGGTTTCTCCAGGACCACTCCTAGACCACTCCAGGACCACTCTAGGACCACTCTAGGCAGAGGAGGTCCTAGAAAGCGGTTATCCCTACACGTGGAGAAAGGATATTAGCCGTACTATGACAGCTGCCGGGCGATTTAACTTGTAATGCTTAACTGTCCAAATGGTCCTAGCATTACAAATTAAATTTCTCCGCTCTCAATATATTATGTACCTCCCAAGAGCGGTACACATACACCTTCACAAATATTAATATCAAGACATACACAAGTTATTACAATACCAGAATCTTCGTAGTTTACAACATAAGAACATACAAGGTTCAATTTCGTAAAAAGGGCCGACCGGCCAAATAGCAAAATAACATATCAAGTATGCAGTGGAAAACAGTAAATAAACTGAAATAAAATCATAAATAAACCATCAATAGAGTCCCAATGGCTTGCCATTACCCGCAGGGTAACCAACTGGGTTCAAACCATAGCAAATCGACTTTCTTGCGCATGTTTCCTTACCCGATTCGATCTCAATATCTATTGTCTAGATTAGTAAATAAAAGCAAACAGTGAGTACACGAATGTACTCCGCAAGACTTACAAATAACAAACCTATACATAGCTGCATGCAAGCTGAATCAAAGGAGAAGGCTATAGGGTTCATTTTACGCACAAAGCAATATTTCATTTGCAATAGTATAGTAGATTGAAGGCAATTTAACAAATCTATTTTTATTTGTTTAAATAATAGCGAGACAACAATTATAAGCATAAATAACATCCTAGAGGTGACTTCCCAACAACCACCACAACATAGCACGAATTACTATTCGTACCACCCGAATTCAAGTTTTAATGAAAATGTTGTAGTCTAATTCTTGCGGGAAATAACAAAGCGTGTCCATAACCTAGGATGAGGCTATTCGAATAGATTAAACCTTACAGGGGTGTACAACTTTACTGACATATCAGACCGCCTTTTCGCCAAGCTATAGAGCACACTTCCTTAGGTATGCTGGCAAGGTTAAGTCCTACGAGACATTTTCCAATGGAATGAATTAATTTAGAGTCGCACGTATAGGGGTTAACCTTCCGCGAACCGCCCATCCCGGGCTCCCACGAAAGACCCATACATTGTGTCGGACACATCGGCTCAGCCTCAACAACTGCCGATGCTCCTAGGCGAGGGAACCTAAATCCAGAACACACCCCGCACATTCCCATCAATAACAGAATAACAGAACATTTTTTTCCTAACATCTACCACCAGTGACTCATTAATTAACACACCCCAAAGTACTGAGTCAAGAGGGTTCCCATATGCCTTCATGTGGTTGCACACAAAAATGCTTGGATCAATGGCACAAGTAATTCGGTCCTTGTTGACTCGGGCACCAAGCACACACCCAAAAGCACAACATCCAACCAATGTGCCCAAGTCTAAAATATTTTATTTTTAGTTTTAGTTTTCCAAATACATTATATTCATGAGTACCCTGACCTAAGTAATTATAGTGATGATATAATGACCATCGCCGAAATGATGATCCCCATTCTACCGTTCTAAGCATTGCTAAGCATGACATCGCATAAGCATAATTAGACCATACAACATCCACCGGGTTCTAATTCACCAGCAGAATTATTAACTTAGGCTAGTAGTAGGGAATAAACAATTTAGGGAATTCATGCAATAGGATTAGCTACTTCCAATCAACAAAAGTAACTTGACAAAATAAAGCATGCATACATATAGTTGCAAAACATGATAATAGTTTTTGAATGTAATAGGATCAACATGCATCAAAGGAAGAACTGCTTGCCTTTGTATGCTGGTACTCTGGACATTCAAATTATCATCTACGTTGCATTCCCAAATTATCGTCATCTATCGATAAGAACCGACAAAGCGAAAACACCGAATAAACACCAAATTCCAAAAGTATCCAAAAATTATGAAATTAATATAGATGGTAGATTATGATTTTATATAAATTTAGAATAAAAAATTATTTGATTTGGAGTTTGTATGTGAGAGTTATGGCCATTTGCAAATCAGCATTTGAGAAAATGCTGGAAATTCCATTCTCCGTAGCTTCTATCTGAAATTATTGATTTTAGCAAAAATTTCTGGAATAGTGGTGGATATAAAAATTACAAAAATATATAGAGGATAAAATTATATGAACAATCCAATTGGATTCATCCCATTTAGAGTTCAAATGAATTTTCTATGAATTGTTGAAGTTAATTCAATTTCTAGTGTAAAAATGATTCATTCCAGAAATTAATTCTATTTTAAAAATTTTCTGGGACATTAAAATGTTTCAAACCTTTTCCAAGTTAAAGTAAATTAAGAATGAAAGCCAACAAAATTAGTTTCGCTCATTTTGGAGTTGATTTAATTTAGTTGTGAATTTTTTAAGTTTAAACCAATCTTTATATCAACTAACTCACTGACCTAGTGCCTTTATTGCTACTAACACATCTATAGCAAAGGGTTACTGTCAAATCTAATTACCCTCTACTCTCTTAACAACTTTATTAAAGAGAAATATCTTCCTTAATTAGCTTACTAGCTACTTTGATAAATTCAATTACCGAATGGAGATTCACTGTTTATTGGGATCATTTTTAACACTTGTTTTTCAGATTTAGAGTGCTCTCTTTAGATATGTGTTCAATGGCTAAAAGAAACAATAATATTTCCAAACATTTGACTTAGCAAAGTCATTTTCCAATTGCCTTAGCAAAAGATGTTCTGAAGTGAAATGCTACTAGCCAAAATTCCTACAACTCAAACTTCCAAAAGCTAACTCAATGAGTGACTCAAATGATATTCAATAGGTTTATTAACCTATTGTCATCCGTATTATCTTCAAATTACTTTCTCTGCTCAACATTTTATCCAAGGAGTTTGTCGCATGTAATTTTTCTCACTTCATTCAAATATTCATTTGTTAACCAAATTTTTGAGTGATCAAATAGTTCATGGTTAAAATAAATCATCCATTTGTTAATTACATTTAAACATGCATGAATAGTAAAATATCATGCTTGACATGATTATGCACATGCACAAGTATCATAAACGCGGTAATGCAATTAATCCTAAGGATTTTACCGTCGCACGCGCTAGGCATGCGACTACCACCAGTGGTGTCTTCTCGGCTCCTCGTCTGCCGTAGTTGTCGCCGATCTCGTCCACGTCTACGCTCCGCCTCTCATCCGCATCCACGTACTTGTGCTTGGTGCGGCGCATGCATGCAGATCCACCACCTCAGCCGCTTCGTGTCGGCCGCATACACCGATGCATGCATCGCCATCACCTCGCTGAGCCCAACCTTGCATCACTATGCCGCAGCGAGCAAGCGTGCCTATCGCATGCATGCGCCGCGCTCTTAGCCGGCTCCTCTACACCACCGTCTTCGCACCGCTGCTCCACTGTCCATGTCTCGTCGCCTCAGCCACCACCGGGTCGACGCCACCGCGTGTCGTGCTGCACGAGCCGCTGGCCACCACTGCTAGCCGTGCCGATGTCGTCGCTTGGCCGCGACCTCGCCTGGGTGCTGTGCCGATGCCGCGTGCTGGGTGTCGGCCACCTCGCCATGCCTCCTCAAGTCGCCAACAGCATGAAGCTACTGGCCTTCTCAAGCCATTGCCCCCCCTCTAGCCACTGCTTGCATGCAATGCACTGGCCCCACATCATCAAGCCACCACTGCTACTCGCTGCTTCTCCTAGCTCCAAGGCGCTGCTGTTACTTGCTACCATGTGTCATGCATGCACCAAGCTGTTGCTCCACTGCCTGGCCATCCGCATATAGCCGGTGTCGTGCCGTCTAGTTGCCGGCCAAGCCGCTGTTGGCCAGCACCAGGGAAACAAATTTCGGTTTTGAAACAAATTCATTCTTGGCCGAAATAGCCGAAATCACCAAAATTTCAGCATTTCGGTCTGAAATTTCTGTGGATTTTCAAACTGGTTTGAATCAAATTTGAATTTAAAATTTAAAATAATTGTAAAAATTAATGTGTTGAGTGGGATTCGATCCCTGGCCACCCAAAGACCAACAAGGGACCCTTGCCACTAGGCTATGGTTGGGTTGGTGTTTCTATACTAGTGTTTGCTCAATTGAACCCTCCAAATTCTCTCTAAATTCAAACAAACCGAATTTTTTTGAACGAATTGAATTTATTTCGCTACCCTCTGAAAGAACCGAAATTTCGACAATTTTGGCGAAATTTCACTAAATTAGAACCTGCCAAGACCACCTCCCGCTATTGCCTTCGCCATCGCCTCGCACTACTAGTCAAGCTAGCTACATGCATGCCTTCTTCAAGCTACTACAGTGCATCACCTCCTCTCTCTTCTTGCAAAGTGATCAAAAGAGCTCGCATGCGAAAAATACTTGTATGGATGGGAAGCTTAGGAGATGAGGATCACAACGGCATAGCATGCATAGATCGATTTCTGGTTTTTGGTTCAGATTTAGAGGAGAGAAGGTGTGAGATGTGTTAGTGTTCTTGAAGAGAGGAAATGGAAGTTGTGTTGGTGGAAATGAAGTGGCGTGTGGTGAGATGGTGCTAGAGAGAGAAGGATTAGGCAGTGAGTTGGATGGTGCTTCGGTTGAACGAAATGGTTGTTCAAGTGCTTGCTCTATGCTTCTCTGTTGGGGAAGAAGAAGTGGCAAGGGGAGGAAAAAGAAATGAAGATGGCATGGGGTTCGGCTGGACAAGAGATGGCAGTGGTGTGGATGGGTACTGTTGTGTGTTGGGGAAAATAAAAGACTGGGAGTTAAATAAATGGACAATGAAATGAATAGCAGTGTATTTCTTCCTCCTTTTCTCTAACTCGCGCAAACGACCTTGCATGCAGAAACCACTTACGAAAATGGAATGCTTGCACGATGACGAACACAACGATATAACATGCGTTGCACGATTTTAGGTTTTTGGTTGATTGCGAGGAGAGAAGTTGGGGAAACAAATGGACACGCAGATGTTTTATCTACTATTTCTTCTCTCCTTGTGCGAAATCGCTCAAACTGCCATGCATGCGAAAACGAACTGCAGAAATGGGTTGGTCGTGCAATGACGATCGCGGAGGTATGACATGCATGACTTGATTTTGAGTTTTTGAATGAGATTTGAATGAGAGAACCGAAATGAGTTAGTAGGGAAGGAAAACGGCAGATGACAGAAAAAGAAAGGACATGCAGGCGTTTCGCCCGTGGTCCGTCGTACTAGAAAAGAGGGGTGATACTAATGTATGCATGATGACATGATTTTTGAAATGTATGTGAAAACATAAAATCAAATGATTATTTTTTATTGCAGTTTTTCAAACAATTTGATTTAATATTGATTATTATTACTTAATGTGAGAAAATTGCAAAACATGTTTTAATTAATTCCTCAATATATATTTAGAATAATTATGCTGAGTTTAGATTTTCAATTATAAATTTTCATTTCCATCTATTTTATTTACCTATTAGGTTTGTGTTTTAAATTCAAATTCAAAATTTGAACAAGCAAATTAAATAGGGAACCAGATAAGCTCCAAAAATTCAAGAAAATCCAATCAAGCATATTAGAGAATATAGAATCCAACTAAAATATTCTAACACTTGAAACCTATTTGCTGCAACAAAAAAGTTTTAAAAAGTCCAAAATTTCACAAATACACATTAGATGCTTAACTAATCCAACTTAGGGATTTTGGGCTATTACACGTACTATCTTGTAACACCCTGGCTATTCGGAAGCCAAAATGCTACCTAAAGATCTAACATGTAATCATACAGCGGAAAACATCAACAATAATTCATCAACTAAGCTAACCAGAGCATCAACAATTGGAACATAAACAAGAATGTAAGATTGGATCCACTAAGATAATCCTATCAACGAATAATCCATGAACTTTAACAGTTACTTAATCAAAACTCAACGAACAGAAATGTATCATCCATGTCCAGATGTAATTATTACCATCCAACAATTAACGAATGAATGACATTAATCATCCTTATATTGAAACGAATGTAAAGTGTATCATATGAGTAGTGCATGTCTACTCCTCCCAAGAGAACTTCATCAACGATCACCTAAAAGTAAATAAACAAAGCAAGAGTGAGTCCAAGACTCAAGAAGTACAAAGGAATAAATGGAACATACCACAAACATTAACAAGTCAACATCATTGAACCATATGAAGAAATCACAGAATCTAGTATTTGAATGAATGGAATGAATGAAGTGAATGGAATGGAGGGACTACACACATGCATATACCGGTATTGCTAGTGACACACCCGTCGGTTTTCAAACAATTTGATTTAATATTGATTATTATTACTTAATGTGAGAAAATTGCAAAACATGTTTTAATTAATTCATCAATATATATTTAGAATAATTATGCTGAGTTTAGATTTTTAAATATAAATTTTCATTTCCATCTATTTTATTTACCTATTAGGTTTGTGTTTTAAATTCAAATTCAAAATTTGAACAAGCAATTTAAATAGGGAACCAGATAAGCTCCAAAAATTCAAGAAAATCCAATCAAGCATATTAGAGAATATAGAATCCAACTAAAATATTTTAACACTTGAAACCTATTTGCTGCAACAAAAAAGTTTTAAAAAGTCCAAAATTTCACAAATGCACATTAGATGCTTAACTAATCCAACTTAGGGATTTTGGGCTATTACACGTACTATCTGGTCAAACTAAATGACCTGTTTGTGTGTTATCCCTTTGCCTCACGACATCTGGTTGAACTCTAGGTGAGATTATTTGTCATCCATGGACTGTTCAATACTTTCTCGATCAAGTGTCAAATAACTTCATGTGGTCGACACTACGACCACTAGTGGCATGGCCATGCACTTTTTTTATCCGACCACAACGAGGGGCCCAGAGACATATCTCTTGTTATGTTAGGAGGGGCAAATCCCATATCCAACCAGTCACAACCCTCTGCACGTTTCATAGCATACTCGAAAGCTACCTTTATAACTACCCAGTTACGAGTAGTGTTTGGCAACCCCTAAGAGTGCTATTACACATGTAGAAAACCATGTTGATCTCAGGTCTAAGGAATACACGTCATCATTGCTTGAGACCAACTGATGACATACGAAATTATAAAAATCTCAACAGTGTCTCAAGGTGGGTCTTATCCAACACCATGTTCTCTAACATGTGTCCATATTATTGGTTTGATATCTCCATATCTATGACCTGTGAAACATTGTCATCAACCAATACATATGCTAGTCTATTCATATGTGTTCTCATATGTTTCTGACCAGGGAACGTTTAAGAATAATCATCGCAGAAATATAGAGTTTCACAATCGAGTCACATACTTGATAATAAATATTATCGATATTATTCTAGGAACATGATAACATATTATCCAATGTTATGAATATAATAAAATATAATCATCTCTATGATTGCATCTAGGGCATATTTCCAACACCATGATGCTCAAAGACTCGGGGGTTGGAGTTGTCCTCATATCCACTACTAAAGAACACATCAAATACGCCATTCAGCTAAACTTTCCTGCAACAAATAATGTGGTAGATTATGAAGGTTTACTAGCAGCACTCCGAGCAGCTAGAGCGCTCGGGATTCGCATATTACTAGTGAAAGGAGATTCTCAACTAGTAGCGAATCAAGTCAGGAAAGAGTATGAATGCTCAAGTACCAAGATGTCATCTTATCTGGCGGAAGTACGGAAACTCGAAAAGCACTTCTTCGGTTTCCAGATCTAACACATTCCTAGAAAGGAAAACTTTCTAGCAGACCAGTTGGTACAGATGGCCTCCACAAGGTCACCTGTCCCGCTCGAAGCTTTTCTCAAGCAACTCGATTCACCCTTGGTGGTCGAGCATTCCGAGGACATAGATGTTCCACTGCAGGTCGTACAAATTGATCCTACGAATATGGATGATCCACAAGAGGTCGGCAAGCATGATCCTAGTAGAGATTGGATGATGTTTATCTACAACTATCTTCAGCCTGGTATTATTCCTGAAGATGATGTAGAGGCTGATCGTATAGCTCGAAAAGCCAAATCACACAGTCTGATCGAAAGTACCCTTTATAAATTGGGATGTCACGAAGTGTTGATGAGATGCATATCTCAAACAGATGGCATTAAGTTGCTATCCGACATTCTTGGAGGAGTCTATGGAGCACATCATTCCTACAGAACACCAGTCGGTAAAGCCTTTAGGCAAGGATATTATTGGCCAACTTCCCTTTATGTTACAAAGGTGCTCATGACGAAGTGCGTATAATGTCAATTTCATAGTCGACAAGTACATCAACTAGCACAGGCTTTGCAAGACATACCTCTTTCTTGGCCTTTTGAAACTTGGGGACTAGACATTCTGGGACCTTTCCCAAGAGCACCCAGGGGCTTCGAATTCCTTTTCGTCATGATTGACACGTTTACAAAATACATAGAAGCTGAGCCAGTTGTTAAAACAACAACTGAAGCTGCTAAGAGATTCCTCACAGAAATGTGATCACACAATTTGGTATACCCAGTCGAATAATCACATATAACGGTACCTAGTTCTCTAGCGGGAATTTTTAGGAATTCTATGAGGATCTAGGTATCAAGATACATTTCGCTTTTGTCACTCATTCACAGAGCAATGGAGCAGTCGAGCGAGCCAATGGTATCATAACGCAAGGGGTGAAACGCCAAGTGTTCGACTAGTTAACAAAACAATTAGGAGCTTGGGTTCAAGAACTTCCTTCTGTATTATGGGTCATTCGAATCACGATGTAACATCCCAAATATATAAATGGGTGTGTGTTTCAAATGTAAGAAAATGTGTATAAATTAAAACTTTTCTCAAATCTTGAAACTCTTGAACATTTCTATGATTCTTGTCAAGAGTTGTGGAGTTCAAAAACCTAAACCTCCTATTGACTAAAGTCAAACCCTTATTCCACTTTATCACAAATCTTCTGCCAACCTTTGGAAATAAATTTTCCTTAGTTCTAGGGATGATGTGTGACCCCTCTGAATTATTTCATAATTTTTAGAAATTATTTGATAAATTTTGGAGGTAAGTCAAACCCTAGAACAGCCTTGATGAATTTTTGGAGAACAATGCATTGCATGAAAACCTTTAGAAATTTTATGTAAGGTTAATCCTGAAGTGAGGAAGCTCCAGTTAAAATTTTGGAATTTTGGGAGTTAGTTTGCTACCTCTAAAAATTCCTCCAACCTCAGCCTTCAAATTTAAATTCAAATCTGGCATTGTTCCTCGGGTCCGAGCCACTTTCCAAGTGGGTCGAACCCAACCCACTTCCCCAGTTCAGCCCGTGCTCCCCCCCCCCCCCCCGCGTGAGGTCGTGCCCGTTGGATCAAAATCCAACAGCCACGACCTCCGCCACAGCCAACCACGGCCCAGCTCTACCGTGCTCCTCCCCCGCGCGAGGTCGTGCCACATTGGATCGAAATCCAATGGCCATGACCTCCCCTCTCATCTCGTCGCCGTCAGATCAGGATCTCACGACCACGACCTCCCCTCCCTTTTGTAGTGTCGTGCCTAATGGCCCAGACCTCCCGCACCTCAGTTCGTCGCCGTTGGATCGAGATCCTATAGCCACGACCTCCCCTCCCCTTGCGTCGCCATCAGATCAAGATCTCACGGCCACGACCTCCTCAGCGTCGTGCGCAGCGGCCATGACCTCTCCTTCATGTTGTGCGCCCTTGGATGTAAATCCAATAGCCACGACCTCCCATCGATGTTGTGCGCCATTGGATCCAAATCCAACCGCCACGACCTCCCCACCTCTTTTCCGCATCATGCGCAACCACCACGACCTCCTACCTCTGTTCGTCGCCGTTGGATTGAAATCCAACCGCCACGACCTCCCACCTCTGTTCGTAGCCGTTGGACTGAAATCCAACAGCCACGACCTCCCTTTTGCGTCGTGCGCAATGCCCACGACCTCCCCTCGATGTTGTGTGCCGTTGGATCAAAATCCAACAGCCACGACCTCCCATCGCGTCGTGCACAATGGCCACGACCTCCACCCTCTGTCGTGTGCCCTTGGATGTAAATCCAATGGTCACGACCTCCCCTCGATGTTGTGTGTCGTTGGATCGAAATCCAACAGCCACGACCTCCCATCGCTTGTCCGCGTCGCGCGCAACGGTCAAGACCTCCCCACCTTTGTTCCGCGCCATTGGATGCAAATCCAATGGTCACGACCTCTTGTCTCCTTTCAGCGCGTGACCTCCCCTTTTTGTTTCGCAACCGCTGATACGAATCCAACAGTTGTGACCTCCCCAATGGAGATCTTGTGGTCGCAACCTCCCCCTTTCCTTCAAACCCCCGAATCAGATCCAAGGGTCACGACCTCCCCCTTTTCTTATCGAACGGTTGGGGGCAGCGCCTGTTCTTCTCCTTCCTCGGGCTCGCGCGCGTGCGCCATGGCAAAGGGGGAGCAGGGCCTTGTCACCTCCCAACAGCTCTTCTGCTGCCAGCATTAAATGCGGGTCAGCCTTTCCGCCCCCAAAGTCCTGTGCAGACCTGCCCCCATCCCCTCCACGTCCTTGTCCGAGCCATGGACCGAGCCATGGGCTAAGCTCACCATGGAGCTTAACCCTAGCTCATGGCCTCTACTCCCCGGCTATAAGAGGTCCCCTTGTTCCTCCTTGGCACTCTTTAAACACCACTTAGCTTCTCCTCTGCTTTAAGGAGCTCAAGCACCCGTGAGCCCCTTGGCCGCCATTGTTGCACTTCGGAGCTCTCGGTGAAGGCAGTGCCCCAGTAGCTATACTCTCCCTCTCTTTGCTTCAATTTGAGCCTCTCCCCTCTGTGGTCGAAACCCTAACTTAATTGGTTTGGACATTTTTCAGAGGCGGCCTAAATTGGAGTTTTCCCCTTTTCGGCCATGGAGCACAATCTTCCCCCCTTCTTCGTCAAGTCCGGTAAGGACCTCCCCCTTTCAATTCCTTGCTCTGGGAGCACCTCCTAGCTATATGGAATGCATCTTGATGACCCGGCGCTGTTAATTTTGCCCAGGTCCTCTCCTCCACTTTGTCCTCCTCGGCGCCGGCAAGGTCCTCCGCCGCCAGAACTCTTCTGTCCTCCTCGGCTCCTCCGCGACCTCCAGGTAACCTCCTGGTAGTCCCTTAGAGCTAGGCACCCGCTTGTATGGCTGTTGCGGAGCTTTCCTTCCATTTTTGACTTTGGCCAGTGTGCTCTGCGCCCGCTCTCCTCGGCTCACGGCGCCCGTCCACCATCAGGTGTGAGTGGTACCGGGGGTGCGATCGCTATTGCGCACCGCACTCGCACCCACTCGCACCGCCGTGCCGTAGGTCGCCGGCGGTGAGGAGATCTTTGCTGTCGAGTGTGTTGTCGGACGAGTCCGACAACTGTAGCGACGTCCTAGGGCCGTCCGTATTTAGATCTGCGGGTGAGATCTCGCGGGACCATGTGCATGCGCTTTGTGCGTTGGTCGCGGGCCGTCCATCTCGTGATCAACGGCCATGACCTCCGCCCCCGTTCGCGCGCACGAGTTCAAAACACGCCACGCGCGATCCAACTCGGGCCGTTGGAGTCAAGATCAACGGCCCATGTTCTTTGGACCTGCGCGGGTGCGAGCACGCGATGCCGCAGGACTTGAGCCGTTGGATCCAAGATCCACGGCCCACGTTTGTCGATCTTGCGCGGACGAGCACGCGTTGCCGGGAGGACTTGGGCCGTCCGATCTAGGATCAATGGCCCAGGTTCGTCCACGTCGTATTGGTTTTAGAAAACTCCCGATGGATTTATTTGCAAACTAAAAAATGTAATGAACTTTGAAAATGCATAACTATTTCATCTTAGCTCCAAATGAGTTGATTCAAATTTTGGTAGCTCTGGTTTGAACTGAGCTTTAATATAAAAATGGTTGTGAGCTCAGTTCAGCTACAAAAAATGGAATTGCAAATTGGTTTAGAAATAGACTTTTAATGTTGCTCCAAAATTTGCATTTAACTTGTAAATTGCATAAGTAATTCTCTATAGATCCTTTTTGAGTGAATCCAACTTTGTTGGCTTCCTCTATTAGTGTGCTAAATGGTAGAATAGGATTTAGGCATGTCACTATTTTCAAAAGATTTGTGGGTGCATTTTACTTATGCTCTTTTGCATGTCTTTGAAAAATCATAAAACATGCATCATAGCTCCAAATGAGGTGAACTCAATTGTGTTATTCATCTCATGAGGTGCTTGACTTACCATAAAAATTCCAGATGCAACACCTCTTTGGAAAATTGTGCTTGAGAATTTAATTCGGATGAACAGTAACCAATTTGAATTTTCCAGCAATTTCCAGGCTGAGCAGAATTGTTTTGGCCATAACTTTTGCATTGAGAATCCAAATCAATTGGTTCTTATTGCTAAATTCTTTAAAAATTATGCTCTTGCTGCTGTAAAAATTTCAGAGCATTTGGAGCAAGTTTTCTGTTGCGTCTTTTCCGTTTTCGTCGTTCTTATTGGTTCTTATCGCTTTTTCGTTAGGTGCCGACGAGTGCGTTGATCCCGTGAGTGACCCTTTGCAGCATAGTGAACAGCTCCAGTAAGGCAAGCAGTTTGATCATATCCATTATGTCCCATTACTTTAAAGTCTAATATATTGTTTAACTTGTATGTATGCTTTGCTATTTTGTTGTTAAATGATATCGATTAGTGATCCTATAGATGCATATTCTGTAGGTAAATGTTCATTCTCTACTACTAAGCCTAGGATTATCTTGCTGTGATGTAGAGTTCGATGGATGGACTCTTATCACTTAGTAGTTTATGCTGATAATGCTTAGCAATGCTTAGATAACGGTAGAAATGGGCGGTTGTTTACATTATGTCGATGACCTTGATCACACAAATCTAATTATTATTCCATTATGTCCGCACTTGTGCTTTGTTAATTTGTAAAGTCAAAACAAAACTGAAAATGAAAACTATTTGACTTGGGCACAATGGATGTTTGGTGTGATCTCATGGTATGTGGAATGGTGCCTAAGTCCCCAAGGACCGAATTACTTACGCCATTGATCCAAGCAATTTTATGTGCTAACCACACGAGGGGATATGGGACCTCTCTGGCTAAGTACTTTGGGGTGTTAATTATGAGTCGATGGTGGTTAAAATGTTTTTATAGTGATTGGGAGCACCCAGAGCTGCTTAGGTCGGGCTGTATCCTACCCTTTGGGTTGTCGCGGCTCTTGATTAGCATCATCCATTGGAAATGTCTCGTAGGACTTAGCCGTGCCGGCATACCAAAGGAAGTGTGCTTAATCTAGTGGCGAAAAGGCGGTCTGGCGTGTGGATACATTGGTACACCCCTGCAGGGTTAAATCTATTCGAATAGCCTCGTCCTAGGTTATGGACACGCTTGGTTATTTCCCGCAAGAATTAGACTACAACCTTTAATTAAAAACTTGACATGGGTGGTATGAATGGGTAATTCGTGCTATTGTTGTGGTGGCTATTGGGTTAGTCACTTTCAGGTTGTTGTTGTCATCTATCTATTGTTATTATGTTATTGTCTCGTTGTTAATTGCAAATTAAAAATGAATTGCAAAACTGCTTTGAATCTATTTAAATATTGCAAATGAAAACTTGCTTTATGCTAAAATGAGCCTAAAGCCTTCCACTTAAATAAACCTGTCATGTAGCATATGTATAGGTCTGTTACCTTTACACGTCAGTCTTGCGAGTATATTTTTGTACTCATTTGCTTTGCTTAATAACTTTGTTGCAAAGGAGGTAGAGCCCCAAGGGCTCTACTTTTGTGAGATGTGCGGTGGTTGGGAAGACTAGCTAGGCGGCCCGGTCGGTTGCCTTGTGGGCTAAGGGCAAACCATGTGGCCTTCTTTTGTTTATCGTCATCTTATGGCTTTTGCTTCCGCTGTTATTTATCTTTCTTAGTTGTTATTTGGCCGGTCGGCCCCTTTTATAATAACTCTCTAAATTATGTATGTCTTTGGTTTAATCTAGTTCGTGCTTTGGTTCTATGTCTTGAATGGAATTGATGCATGATTTTGTAAAGGTGTGTATCTTGATTTAGAAGTATACATATCTCGAAGACACGGGTTATTTTGTTTGTGATGCTAGGGTCAATAGATGACTAAGCATTATAAGCCAAATAAGCCAGGGTCCTCACACACGACCAGTCGTGCGACTGGTGAAACACCATTTTTTTCTCATTTACAGTTCTGAAGCCATGCTTTCCTCTAGAACTGAAAATAGGCTCTGCTCGAACTGATTGTTTTAATGAAAATAATCAAGAAGAATGACGACTCGACGATATCAATGTCCTTGAGGAACGATGAAACCAAGCCCTGATATGATCGGCAGTTTACTAACAAGCTATGCGAAGGTATCATAGTCGTAAGGTGCAACCTCGCAGTCTAGCTGTAGGTGATCTGGTTCTAAGAAAAATTCTAAGCTAGGCTAATCGCAATAAACTTTCTCCCAAATGGGAAGGTCCATACACTGTGGTCGAAGTCATCAGACTTGGTTTGGTACGACTAGCTATGTCAGATGGGCGTGTTTTGTCAAATTCTTGAAATATTGACCAATTGTGTAAGTTCTTTGTATAAGTGTATTTTACATTTTGTCAATTTTCAATAAAGATTTATCATTTCTTGTTTTTCTTCGATGAGTGATATTGTTTATATGACTGTACCCATGTTCTGGTTGCCTACTATTGTTTTCTAATTGGTCGGAGAAGACCAAATTATCTCCGATATCCTTTTAAAGGATCTCTGTTACTCTCTAGCTAAGACATATAAGTTAAAAGCCGTAAGGGTCCTAGTCATGACCATTAAGTCTATGGTTCTCATGCGCGACCACACTCTTTTCTCAAAGAAACATATGAGTACAAGTAGCATAACACAAACGACTACATATAGTGATTTACATGCTTAAGATTTCGGAGACTACATTTCTTCACTTCAACATTCTGTTCTACTCTCGTTTGGCTACTGGTCGGGACATGGAAAGCCTTCTAGTCAAAATCTCTCCTCTCTGCGTTGTGCTCCTACCCACTAGAAGGAGTATGCCAGTGATGGTCCTTTTTCTACGATCTTTGCTGCCAGTCGGACTTAAGCATGAGCACGTTTCGTGAAGTGTTTTTCATGTCTTCAGTTCTTAGCAATCATTATGACCAATTTGGATACTATATATAAATAAAGCCACTTATTGTTTATTGCATACATCCTTGCATAATTTCTTTCTCATCAAGGCCAGTCTTATCTTACGACCATACAATGTATTGTTTAGTATTTTGATTATGGAAAGCAGATCTACAACTAGTTGAAGTCATACAGTGGTCCCGACCAACATTGATTTCCTAGTATTAATATGATCCGTTTATCACATAATCAACATATACTTTATACACAGTGGTCGTGACTTTTACTCTTATTCTTGGCTTACTACTTCTTTAGTAAAGATCTTCTACTATAAAGCAGTCGGGGGCTAGAAAATCTGTGAGTACTTCATAAGTCAAAAGGATAAACAAAAGACTTTATTGATGAAAGACAGGTAAGTTTTTACATTCATACTTCTTATATTACAAAATCCTACTCCTTAGGATCATCAGACTGGTCGCTACGCGCTGGAGATCCGACTACACATTTCCTCCACAACCTTGGTTCCGAGAGGTGCCATTTCCTCGATAAGCTTGGTCGCTTCATCTCCCGAGCAGTTGAAATCTTCTTCAACAGCTTAGAGATGCAAGAAGGAGTTGGAGGCCTTTAGTTTTGCTAGAGCAAAGCTAGCGACAGCTTCCCTTATCGTCTGTTCATAGTTTTCCCAAATAGCTTTAAGCAAACCTCAGAGATCTTTAAGTTGTTGGCCTAGGAAGTTGATTTTCTCTGCAGGATCCTTAAAGAGAGGCAGTTGTGATCCCGATCGCATATCAAAAAGCATCTTGTTCAGAGCCTTAACTTTTTCGCCAAGGCCCCGATCAAGTTTTGCCCCATGGCCATGCTCGAACTCAAGAGCTTTCTTCGCCTGGTTAATTCGTGAGTTTGCTCTGCACGAGTGAACCAAACAAAAATAATTATAATCAGAACAGGTAGTACCTTGGTTAAGCTTACAACCAATTACCTTGATTCTTCTCCTCACAAGTGTCGATAATCTCCTTGTTCCTGGTCATCAAGAATTCTATCGACCAGGCTTTAGCTTGGCATTTGTAACATCCCAAATACCTAAACAGGTGTTTGTTTCGAATATAATTAAATGTGTAGAAATTAAAACTTTTTCTCACATCTTGAAAACCCCTAAACTCACATATAATTCGTGTCCAAGAGTTGTGTTATCCAAAAACACCCAACTCTTGTTGACCAAAAGTCAAACTCATGTTCCATTTGTCACAAATCTTGTGCTAAACTTTTGGAAATAATTTTCCTTGGTCCGAGTATTGATGTAGGGCCTCCCTGAAAAATATCACAAGTTATAAAACTTGTTTGATAATTTTTGGAGGTAAAATAATTCCTTGAACAGCCTTCATGAATTTCCTGAGAAAAATGCATTGCATAAAAACCTCTGGGAATTTTATGTAAGGTTAATCTTAATGTCAGCAAGCTCCAGTTAAAATTTCATAAATTTTGGAGTTGAATTGCTATCCCAAACATTTCGCTAAGTCTCATTTGTTAAAATTAAATTTAAAATGGGGTGCACTGTTCCTTGGGTGAACTCTTTGCAAAGCTGGTCCACCCAAATTTCATCGAACCTCCTCCACCCACTTGAGGTCGCAACTGCTGGATCAAGATCCAATAGTCATGACCTCCTCCCGGCCAACAGCTCAATCGACCTCTCTCTCCACCTTGATGATGTCGTAGTCATTGGATTCCAATCTAACGCCACGACCTCCTCCTCTCGACCAACTCATCGCACCTCCTTCCCACTGCAGCGAGGTCGACCGCGGATCAACATCCAACCGCCACGACCTCCTCGGTTTATCTTGTGCACCAGACCTCCTCCGCGTCAACACCGCAGGACCTCCCCACCTCATCGAGGTCATAGCCGCTGGATCAAAGATCCATGGCCATGACCTCCTCGCTAATCAAGCCACCGACCTCCTCTCCACCTTGTGGTGGTCGAGCCGCTGGATTCAGATCCAAGGGCCACGACCTCCGCTGCCAACCATCGCAGCCAAGACCTCCCCCTCGCCTTGTGCGCGTCAGACCTCCCAGCGCACGTGAGGTCATAGCCGTTAGATGAGAATCTCACGGCCATGAGCTCCCTTGTGCGTTGCGCAGTCCTTGGACCTCCTGTCCCATTTTTCCTCGTGCGCATCCGCGTTAAGGAAATCGTGGGGCCACGACCTCCCCGTCCAAGATCGTGTGGCTGGGACCTCCTCCCAGTCACTTTAAACGTAACGGTTCAAAAATAACATCCGATGGCCAGGACCTCCTCATTCACTTAATCCAACGGTGGGCTTGAGGACTGTTCTTCTCTAGCTTGGGCTCGCGTCGAGCCATGGCAGAAGGGAAGGTCACTCAAGTCTTGTCCAACGGTCTACTCTAGGCGCATTAAATGCGTGTCAGCCCCCTTTTCCGCCCACTTGGCCATGCTCTGACTACCTACTCTGTCCCCCCCATCTTGTCTACTCCATGGACCTCCCGTGGACCTCCCCTGGGCTAAGCTCACCATGAGCTTAACCCATGGTGCAAGACCTCTCCTGCCCTAGGTATAAAACCTCCTCGAGCTCCCTTTGGCTTCTTTTACACACCATTGAGCTTGGCCTTGCCTGTGCTTGGCCGAGCTTGTCCTCCACCAACCTCCCTTTTGGTTGCCATTGCTGTAGTCCTTGGAGCTCCTCGGTGGCTTTGTTCCAGTGGCTCCCTCTTCAACCCCTTGCTCAATTGGTGCTTCCTAAACCTCCTGGAGTTAAACCTAACACATGTTGGGTTGACATTTTCAGAGGAGGCCTAGCATGGGAGCTTGGGCTTGGGCTTGGGTAGTGGAGCTTCTCATCTTCCCCAACTCCGGTCATCACTTCCACGACCTCCTCAGCACCTTCACGATGTCCAGGTAACCTCCTGGTAGTCTTTAGTGCTGGGCACACGCTTGAATGATGTCGCGGAGCTTTACCTCGCATTTTGTTCGTTTGGCCGTGCTTGCCACCTTGGCCATCTCAGCCGCCGCCGCTGCTCAAAGCCGCCGCCGTCGAGAGTTGGTCCATTGTGTGCGCAACGCTATTGCGCACACAATGGTACCCTTGGTGGTCGCCGGCGAGGTCTGCATCGCCGGCATTGCCCTTGTCTTTGTGGTGAGCATTTTTGTCGGAACTGACCACCCCGCGCGTGTCGTTAGGACAAAGATTTGGGGTAGTAAATGCTCCCAATGATGGAGCATTTACTGCTGTCTTAGCGCCTGGTCCTCCTTGTGTGTCGCGCACATTAACTCAATGTCCGCGCGCGTGCGTGCGTGCAAGCATTAAGGCGTTGGATCTGGGCCATCCAAGACCTCCTCCGAGGAGATCTTGAACGTTCAGGACCTCCCCTTGCGCAATCGTGGCCGTCCAGACCTCCCCTGGAGGTCTCAGGACGCAAGACCTCCGCGTGGACCTCCTCGAGGTCATCTAGACCGCTTAGACCTCCTCGCTTCATCCCCACCGCTCGGACCTCCCTCCGGTGTTGTGGTCCATTGGATGCACCATCAACGGCCACGACCTCCCCTCGCTGCTCGCGCGCTCGCTGCTCGGAGGACATGGACCGTTGGATCCAAGATCCACGGCCCATGACCTCTGGACTCGCGAGCTGCTGCAGAGTAACTCTGGGAGGTCTTGAGCCGTTAGATCTGAGATCTGTGGCTCATGTCCTCCCTGGTCCTGATGATTTTTAGAAACCCCAAAAAACTCTTTATTTGCAAACTAGAAAAGGTAATAACTTCAAAATTTCATATCTAATTCATTTTAAATCCAAATAAAGTGATTCAAATTTCTGCAGCTCTGTCTTGGACTAGACTTTAATCTAAAAATGATTATAAGTTGAGTTCGCCTCCAGAACATAGATTTGCCAATAGGTTTTAAAACTAACTTTAAATGTTACACATAAAATAGTGTTTAACTTGTAAAATGCATAGGTAATGCTCTGTAGATTATTTTTGAGTGAATCCAACTTTGTTGGTTTCCTCTACTAATGAACTTACTGTGAAAATTAGTTTTGAACATGTTGCTGTTGTCAAAAAGAGTACTTGTGCATTATAATTTTGTTCAAGTTCTTGTTTTTGAAAAATTATAGAAAATGCATAATAGCTCCAAATGAGATCAACTCAATTGTGTTATTCATCTCATGAGGTGCTGGTTTTACAGTAAAAATCTCATTATCACCACCCTTCTAGAAAATGTTGCCTAATAATTAAATTAGTGAATAGTGGCAGTTTGGTATTTTTAGGGCTGAGCAGATTTGTTTTGCTCATAACTTTTGCATTGAGAATCCAAATCAATTGGTTCTTGTTCCTAAATTCCCTAAAAATCATCCTCTTGCTGCTGTAGAAAATTCAGAGTATTTGGAGTTTGTTTGCTGTGATGTCTTTGTCGTTTTCGTCGTTCTTATCGATTCTTTTCGTCTTTTCGATTAGGTGTTGACGAGTGTGTTGATCCCGTGAGCGATCCTCAGCAAAATATTGAGCAATACCAGCAAGGCAAGCAGTTTGATCATCCCCATACTGTCCCATTACTTTAAGGTCTAATATATTGTTTTACTTGTATGTATGCATTGCTACTTTGTGTTGAAATATCGCTAGTGATCCTATAGATGCATAATCAGTAGGTAAATGTCCATTCTCTACTACTAAGCCTAGGATTACTTGCTGTGATGTGGAGTTCGTTGGATGAGCTCTCATCACTTAGTAGATCACGTTTTGATATGCTTAGCAATGCTTAGATACCGGTAGAAATGGGCGGTTGTCGACATTATGTCGATGACCTTGATCACACTAAAATTCTTATTCCTTTTTGTCCATCTTGTGCTTTGTTACTTTGTAAACAAATAAAATAAAAATAAAAACAAAACTGTTTGACTTGGGCACAATGGATGTTGGTGTGATTTGTTGGGTGTGAAAGGAATGGTGCCTAAGTCCCCAAGGACCGAGTTACTTGCGCCACTGATCCAAGCACTTATGCGTGCTAACCACACGAGGGGGATATGGGACCTCTCTTGGCTAAGTACTTTGGGAGGTGTTAATTGGGGGTCGCAGGTGAGTAAAACTGTTTTATAAGGGAAAGAGCACCTGCAGTTGCTGTGGCTGGGCCGGTGTCTCCTACCTTCTGGGTTGTCGCGACTCTTAATTAGCATCGCTCATTGGAAATGCCTCATAGGACTTAGCCGTGCCGGCATACCAAAGGAAGTGTGCTAATCATGTGGCGAAAAGGCGGTCTGGCGTGTGGGTACATTGGTACACCCCTGCAGGGTTAAAACTATTCGAATAGCCTCGTCCTAGGTTATAGACACGCTTGGTGATTTCCCGCAAGAACTAGACTACAACATTTAATTAAAACTTGATGGGTTGGTATGAATGGATGTTCATGCTATTGTTGTGGTGGCTATTGGGTTAGTCACTTCCAGGATTGTTGTCATCTATCTTTTGTTACTTGTCTCGTTGTTCTTGCAAATTAAAATGAATTGCAAATCTGCTTTGGAAATTATTTAAATATTGCAAATGAAAACTTGCTTTATGCTAAAATAAGTCCAAAGCCTCATCCACTAAATAAAGCTTGCATGTAGTTAAACTATAGTTCTCATTATACTACACGTCGGTCTTGTAGTACATTATTTGTACTCATTTGCTTTGCTTAATAACCTTGTTGCAGAGGAGGTAGGGTCCAAAGGACTTTACTTTTGTGAGATGTCTTGGCGGTTGGGAATCGAGCTAGGCGTCTTGGTTGGTTGCCTTGTGGGCTAAAGGCAAACCTTGTGGCTCCCTTTTGTTTATCGCCATCTTATGGCATGTTGCTTCCGCTGTGTTACCTTTATTTTGTATTTGGCCGGTCGGCCCCTCTTGTAATAACTCTATATATTGTACGTCTTTTATTCTAGTCGTGCTTTGGTTCTATGTCTTGAATGGAATTGCTGCATGACTTTGTAAAGGGGTGTGTATATTGCATTCTGGGAAGTATACATATCTCGAAGACATGGATTATTATGTTTGTGATGCTAGGGTCAATGGTTGACTAAGTATTACAAGCCTAATAAACCGGGGTCCTCACAGCATTCACCTTCAAGCTTTGCTATTACAACTTCCTTGGCCACGACATCTTCTTTTAATTTCTCCAAATCTATCAAATATGATAATGAGAGAAGTTAATTATCAGAAGAGAAACAAGATAGCAAAGAAGGAAAGGAGAAAACAAGAGGAAAGTTCTTACTTTCTAATTCGGAGTTTCTTTTCTCCAAGAGTTTTATTCACTGGGTCAGTCCTCCGACCACAGCGAAGTTCTTCATAATATGCTACAAACGTGGCAAACTCTTTTAGTTTTTATTAAACATTAGGGGAAAAGGCTATGGAAGTGGTCATGGATACTTACCCGGATTGCCATATCATTATACTCGGCAAAAATAATATCAAGATTCGTCTCTACTTGACGGTCCGATATTCTACCCCAGGCCTCGTCGATTTCTTCATTGTAGAAGATTTGATGACCATGAGGGAAGCTGATTGGATGAGGGGCCTTTGGAGAAATTCCCTAAAGGACTCCAGCAGTGGTCGGAACCTACTGGGACCATTCTGGAGCTTCTGCCTCCTTAGGCAGAGTTGGATCTAGGGCTCACAATTTTGGCAAAATTTTAGTCCTTTCGGCTATTTTGTCCACCAACGGATTTTTTTTCAAAAATGAAATTTGTTTCCCTGGTTGGAGCCACCGCAGGTTCTTGAGCAGGCATTGGCGCTGCCACCTGCTCGGGGGCTAGCTCAACTTCCTTTTCTTCAAAAAACCTTCTCCTAAGGAGTGCTCCGGTCGAAGGTGACCGGAACACCAGAGGACCTTTGAAAATTCAAGAATGGAAATTCAAGATCTTAAGGACATCATAAGAATTAAAGGTATGTATTTACATAATTCCCTTTCATGTATGTATACTTGGTCTTCTTCTTTGTCTTGACCTTTAAGTGCGCTAGAGTAAAGTGTGGCGGCCCAACCCTAGGGCACCCGAGAGGTCCTCCCAGGATCTCCTAGGAAGTCCCTGAGGACCTCCCAGGAGGTCTGGTAGCACCTCCCGAGACTCGGGTAGGACCTGCCCCCCAGTAGTACCCATCGAGACCCCGGTAGGACCGCTCGAGGATACCACCGAGGGGAGTGGGAGCCACAGGGAGATCCCTGATTGTCACAGCCAACTCAGGAGAGGTCGAGGGACCAGACCTGAGGAGGTCGTGAAGCCTGAGAGATCGCCCCATGATCCTAGCGTGAACTGAGCTAGTCCCAAGGATCACAAGCTAGCTCTCCACAGCATACAAGAATGGTAACATCCACGACATAAACTTTATTTACAACATAGCAACTGAGTTGTTTACAAAAGGTGGCCTTGGGCCAAAAGCAAGTTTACAAAAGAACAGAAACAGACGTCCATCCACTATACCACAGGCAAAATGGCTGGAGGGCACAACCTACGCGTCCTGGTCCTCTTCTTCACTGCTATTGTCTTCTCCTGGCAAAGATTTTATTGAGCAAGAGTGAGCACCACCACTGTGCTCGCAAGTCACACCCGTGGAGTAACAAAATGACATGCATACATGGATGTACAAAAGAAGGCATAATATGGTTGATTTGCGTAAAGCCAAGTTTCTTTCAATTACAAATACTAAGTTCCAAAGCAGGTTTTTAATAGATCAAATTCATTTTCCAAACTTGATTTTCAGTTGGATAGCATTCATCAACAAGTTGGTGAAGGATACCCTCCTGTCACATGGCTCCCTGCCCAAAACCCATGGGATAGAAATCCCAAAACAGTTTATTAAACACTTTTGGAAAACAAAACCCACATCTAACTCTGAGTGGCCTCTGCCAAACATATCCATAACATGACACGGCTATTGAATAGATTTACACTCGATTAGAGGATGTGCACTTTACCCACATGACATGATTCCTCTAGTTTATCCGGCATCCGTCAATGCCACCTCTCACTACCAAAGGTAAGAGGTCTAGAGTTCATGACAAAGCCTTTACAATGCATTGTTCCACCACAGCCCCTCCTCGCTAAGTTTCGCCTCCTTTGAATACAAATCCGCAGGATCGGGGCCCCCTCTTGCGCCAGTGGGAACATAGGTTATAAAAGACCATAGGCCGTAGAAGACCTCCCACACATCCAAATGGAACAATCATGGTGGAATTTCTGCAAATTAATTGGCTGCACCCACACCCCATACCGAGACATGTGGTTGCACGATTTTGGCATAGCCCATTATAGGCCTAGCATTGGCGGCTCAAAGACCGGTCCTCAACTGACTTGGGCGACAACCACAAACCCCTGGACCTCCACCTTATCCAGGATAGAGTCCGTGCACAAACATTACACCAGCCAAGCAAACCAATTTGCCCTAGTCCAAATCAATTTCCATTTTCTTTGCTTCCCCAGCAACATTTTCATATTCCCATGACAACCCAATGCCATGGTCAAAACATTTTCAACAATAGTTGGTCATGAAGGTAAAGATTTCCCAAAATCAAGTACTTTTGGTCTAAGCAAGACTAAGCATATGGTTTTTCAATTGCTCCTGGTTCACACTATTGTATCAACCAGGTTTTTGTCTAAGGTGACAATAGATTTGGTTCAATGTCAAAGTTGGCCATATGAAGGAAATAGGCATAACTATGTGTCAAAGACCGGTATTGAAATAACTTGGTAGAAATAAGCATGCATTATACTTTGAAATTGAACATAAATAAATTGAAATATTGGGTGTAATATGATCAAGAGCATGACTTGCCTTGCTCACTGACTTGGGAGTCTTCTTCTTCAGTACACTCACGCTCCTCAGTGTCTTCGCGATCTATTCAGGAGAAAAAGGGGACAAATTTAAACCAAGTTCCAAATAAAGAGCCAAAAGAACTTTAAAAGAAAATCCAAAACTCAACCAACAGAAGCATCTCACGCTCAAAATAGGTTCTTTGGGAGAGGTCCCAACTTACTAGGGAGAGGTCCAATGAGGAAGGTCTTCACAGAAGACCAGAGGGGTGACTTTAGCAAAAGACCAAGATGATGACACTTGCGCAGAGTCCAAGGAGGTGATCCTCAGATGTAGCCATAGAGTTCCGAAGAGAATCCAAAGGGAGAGGTCTTGGAAGAGACATAACCTCTTATTGTGGCGATAGGAACAAGAACAAATCAATACACAAGAAAGCTTACCCGCAATAAGAAAGAGGTGACGAGTGAAGGGGAGGTCGAAGGCAATATGGGCGGCTAAGGTCGGCGCCCAAGCTCCGGTTGAGCCTGCAATGGTGAAAATACGATGAAGGGGGGGTGCTCCTGGCGTTGCTCTTGGCAGCAAGGCCTCCCAGGAAGCTACTGAGTGTGAGCCAAAGTGTGGGAAAAAAAAGGTGGCAAGGAAGGGCTCCCGGGGCTAGTTATAGTCAAAGGGAGTGAAAAGATCAGTCGATGCGTACATGACTTGGTGGGCATGAAAAATAGGCAAATGGTACGGGGTGTCAAAGGAAAATGATAAAGGACATTGTGTACTGTTGCAGGAGGAGACTAGAAAAGACACCAATAGTGTCCCAAAATGACCCCATTCAATGGGAGCAGCCACGTTCATGGCTGCATTTAATGCGACAAGACATGCATTAAATGCTCATGGTACTAGTGTGGTGGGGAAAAATAAGACTGGGTAAGCCTGGCAGGTGGGACCAATCAAATTCAGAAAGGGTTGGGTCAAAGAGGGGGGGTCCCGACCCGCAAGAGAGGTCTTTTGTGGAGGTCTGAAAGGCTTAGGAGATTCTAAGATCCAGGGAGGTCTGGACGGTTAAGATTTCCAAGGGGAGGTCCTAACGATCGGATCTGCCAAAGAAGGGAGGTCTGGACGGTTAAGATCTCCAATGGGGAGGTCTTGACGGTCCAAATGTTCAAGGAGGGAGGTCTGGGCTATTAAGATCTCAAGGGGGAGGTCTTAACGGTCCAGATTTACAAAGAGGAGGTCTGGAGGCTAAGAGGTCCTGATATACACAAAGGAGGTCCGGACACGGGGTGGTCCAAATACATATGGAGGCGGTCCACGTGACTAAGAGGTTCTGACAACCAGGATCTCATCAAGGAGGTCTGGTGAGGATCCTTGCAAAAAGGAGGTCCTGACTGTTAGGATCTCTCCAACGGGGAGATCCTATCAGTTAGGCTCTCACGAAGGGAGGTCCCACGGGCTCAAAGGAGGTCTTGAGAGGAGGTCCAAAGAACTAGGTCGACAAGGGGAAGTCCTGATCGCTAGGATCTCCACAATGGGAGGTCCTGGCGGCGAGGATCTCATTATAGGAGGTCCTAGAGGTTCGGGAGGAGATCTTCGAAGGTCAGGAGTTCCTAAGTTAAGCGAGAAAGGAGGTCCAATGGATGGGGAGGTCCAAAGGACGGAGGTCTATACGGTTTCAAGGAGGTCCAAAGAACTTAAATTCGAAGGAAGGCTTAAACATATAGGCACATCCTAACCAAGAGGAGGTCTGGGCCACACAAGAGGTTCAAACCGTATTCATCATAGAGGAGGTCTAGACCCCAGAGGTCTAAACCGAACATAACACAAAAGAGAGAGACTGAGGGAAGAACTGGCCAACATACAGAAGAGGTGACAACACGAAGCTCAAACCTCTCCAACTGAACCAACTTTGAATTCTCATCAAAACAAAATAGTTTTATTTTTTTTTACAAATTTAAAAGGGTTTGGAAAATCAGGATGTTACATAAAGTCTGTAGCGCTAGCCTTCCTTTTCTTGTCAACCAATTTCACCGGTTCTGAACCGGTAGGGTTGGTTGCACCCATGATATCCCCTGACCTCTAGTTAGAAGTGATATCCTCAACCAGTTGGTCGAGGTCCTTGACCAGTTGGTCAGAGATGGTGTCTTCGTTAGCCTCTGTGACAGTTTCTTCCAAGAAACTGTCAGTCGTGAATGACCATCTTGGGGCTTACGACCCTTGCAGCTCGACGCTGTGGGTTCATTCTCTTTTCCACCTAAGTCACAAATCCAATTTAATTAGGTGATGAAGTATATCATCTAAAAGTATATACTCCATTCATGTGCCCTTTATTTACCTCTGGAGGAATATCCTCTTGTGTGGTCTCTGAGCAGGAGTCGGTCGGAACAATAGTTGGGTTGGAGCCCTCCTTAGACTCTTTCTTCCTCAACCCAACCGCCTACATATCAGAGCAGAATTATATACAGATCATAGAATATATAAAAGATGAAGAAAAAAGTTGTTATCTACCTTAAGTCTCCTCAGTCTCTCTTCTTTAGAGATGACCACTAAAATACCGAGAAAAGCAGCCTTGGCATCAGGCTCCCCGACACAGATCATTTTGACCCATTCCCTGATCTCATCAGAAGAAAGGGCTTCAGAAGAACAAATAGGTCCCAAGGTTAGGAAATAAAACAACTAAATAAACCATACTGGTCGAAAAAAATTCACGACTTAACTTCCCTGGTATCTTGGTCACCTCGTCACAACCAATATACCAGAGCAGAGGACGTGATCGAAGCCTCAAAGGACTGATCATGCGCATGGAAAAGTCTCTCACCACGTGCCAAGTGGTCAACCCCCTAGCACTAAGATCTTGGATGGCATCAACCACCCTTCCGACCCTTCCTTCTTTCTTCTCGGTAGACCGCTAGTTGAGATTCTCGCTCGCCACCTTCCCGACGAAGTAGAGGCCGCCCTCTTTCATGTAGAACCAGCTTTCCTTCCATGACGACCACAAGGAATTTGGGTACATCCGAATGTACTCATTGGCCTTCCCATTATGGATTCGCAACGAGCACTCCCCTGGCCCGGCCGCCGACTTCCCCGACCTCACCATCTTGTAAAAATACCTGAAGATCTTCATATTTGGCTTGATCCCTAGGTATGCCTCACAGAGATAGATAAAAATGTTGAGGTTGGCAATAGAATTGGGGGCCAGATTCACCAGCTCAACTCTATAATACTCCAAGACTCTTGGAATAAACAGATGCACTGGTAATCTGAATCCAATCTCAACGTATGCAAGAAAAATAGGGATTTTCCCTTCTTCGCGACTCGGAAAGTGTTCTCCGGCCGCGGACCTCCACTTAATCATATCCTTGTCGGGGAGCATCCCGACCTCCTGCAGTACCTTGAGTTTCTTCCCACTCAAATCTAAAGCCAACCACTTGGTGATCGAGTCCGACATGACGAGATCTTTGAGTTGATGAGAGGAGGTCAGAGGAAGCTTTTGATGAAAAAGTAAGGGGAGGTCAGAGAAGATTCTTCGTAAGAAGATGGAAAGGATTGGAGGAAAATCTGAAAGCGTAAAACCCTAAAACCCTGTGCTAGTGGGATTTTATAGCCGCAGTTCCTTAACTGCAATCGGGAGTTACCTAAAAGTCTAACGGACACAATCTTTTCTCCAACGGACAGAAAAACTCTTAAGTTTCCAAGGCAGTTTATCAACTTTAAAGTGAATACAGACCATCTCGTATATCACGGAATTAAATGAGGACCTACCCGATACGACTTCATCGGGAGAAAGTGTTCACATGACTAATTCATTTAAACTTCGGGGGCTAGCTAACGAGGATTAAAATCTCTATGTATTACTTTAATACATAATAAAAGATCATATGTCTTTGTGGTCGTAACCCCTAAGGCTAACGACCTTTGAGGTCATAAGGATTCCAGAGGTTACATAAATGGGTACCCTGGTCGGATGAGGTCCTGCACCTAGTCCCCGGCCAGGTGACTACTCATAGAAGCAATGAACTGGTATCTGGATTTAACTCCAAGCATATTCCTTACCGTGTGATGAATAGAACACATGTCATATTTGCTCCATACCACACGACGTTTCATTGTCCTAAGACACTAACAACAACACCATACGGTTGAGTGTCTCACAAACACTCAACCGCCAAACGGTTGATACTTTACCAACTGCTGCCTCGCTTCGACCAGTCACGACACTTCCAACAGGTATCTCTTCAAGAAGTAACTACCACCACTTCGTCGACTTCTTAAAGGAGACTACAAACAGTAGAAAGGAGAATCAGATTCAATCGTATTCCATTAGATTGAAGCATTAGATTCAATAGCAAAGCAAGCACTATGCTTAGTGTAATTAGGATTAGTCCACTACCTTGTCAAAGGCACCCCCTGTAATATCCAGTTCGTAGCAATAAAGAGCAGTCTCATTCTCTCCCAAGAACTCTTTGCCATTTTCCTCTGTTTATTTCGTAAGATCAGTGACTTGATCGTTGACAATGAGGTAATTTAATTGTTTTGGGCAATTAATTGATTATTGAGGATATTGTTTGGATTGTGGGATTTGTAGTCGTTGAACATGAGGATTTCCTTAACAGTTTTACTAGAAGTTCATTGTGGAAGACTTGGATGTTGAAATTGGACTTGTGTTTTATGTTAGAACCTTAGTTGCCCAATGATTATATGTAGAAGTAGTAGAATAAAAGTGGATTTCGAATAGTATGATGGTCATTGATAACATCCTTTGGGTGCAGTATAGGAGCATTTGGGATGTGAACTTCAAGTTGATTATCCTTAATAGGTTGAAGTAACGTGATTGTGGGTGAAATCTATGTTGAGGTGCATTGGGAATTATTTATCAAGGAAATTCCATTGGTAAAGGAGTTGGCTAGAGTATGGTATTGTGGGGTCAGTAGAGCCTCTCTACAAAGGTGTGGATGATATATTCGGTTTGAGCATGGCGTTGAGATTGCCAATTCAAAAGAAATGAGTTATGGTGTCATGCGATGATTTGGAATTCCATGGTATAAGGGAAGTTAAATTCTTAAAAGAAAGATTAAGGAAAAATGGAGGTTCCTCGAGTAGTGAAATACTCTCTTGGGTCTTGTTTGAGTTTGTGTTTATGGTGGATGCTAATTGCAAGTTGAGTTGCTTTATATTGATGTGTAGTCTTTTTCTGTTAAGAAAAGAAAAAAGAAACAGAAATGGTTGTTGTGGCCATTCGAGAGATTTCACATTTGCCTTTTTGTGGTGTTCGTTGGCAAACTGCTTACTTGGAAAGTGGAAAAGTTTTCATGATGAAACTTTGATTTTGGACTTAACTCTTTTGGAGGGAGTTGATATTGCGTGGTTGCAATGGGAATCCTTCATTTTTCAGTTGGGTTCTTTTGTAAGAGGGTTGGTTTGAGATGAGTTGTTAAAGGAGATGCCCTTGTAAAGTTGAAGTGAATGATTTAGAGAAGGGAACCAGAGTTCCATGTGTCTTGTGCAGGTGGTGTAGTTTGGTACTAAAGGGAAAGTTGGCCCAAGGTACATCGGTTTGTTTCTAAAAGTTGCGGGGATTTTGGAAGATAGCATATCGTTAGGATCGTCTTGAGTCCAGGCACGGGATACACAACGTTTTGTATGACCCGATGTTGCGGGAGTACTTGAGAGATATGGGGTTTGAGGTTTCGTTAGAGCCATCGATTAACGAGTAAGACCTTACCTTCGAGTCTTGTCCGATGCGTATTCTAGAGAGCTCGGAGCAAGTGTTGAGGTATTAGACGTTGGTATACGTCATGGTGTTGTGCTCATGTTAGTCCGAGAGAGAGACGAGCTGGGAGTTGGAGTCTCGCATGCGCGAGCTATTTCCAAAGTTGTTCAGTTTCAGCTGTGGCATTCTTGTGAATAGAATGACAAGTAGAATTCGAGGTCGAATTCTATTTAAGGGGGTAGAATGTAATATCCTATTTAAACAAAAAATAACTAAGTAATTAGTACTAAATTTAAATAGAATTAGAAAGGAAAAATTCATAATTTTGGGAGAGAAATGGGCCGCCAACCATAATCTATTGGGGGCAATCAACTATAGTGGCCCAAGGCCCATGAGTGGGCTGACTGCCCACTAGAACACCAAACTATAGCCGCCTCTACTGTAGCAACACCACTGTAGCACGCCCTGCCCCTTCCCCTTGCTCCCCTGCGCCATCCCCTCTAGAGCCGCCCCTCCTTCCCTTGCCGCACAGCCCCGTTGCCCTTCCCCGGGTGCCCTGTTGCCCTTGTGCGCCCTACTGCTACTGCGTTGCGAAGAAGGAATAAGGAGCAAAGAGGAAGGACCAGGAAGAGTACAACAAAGAGAAGAAGAAAGGAAGAGAGAAAGAAAGAGAGGATCTCGCGGGAATTCATGATCATCTCTGTATTATTCATGGGTAACGATCTGAACCTTTAGATTTACCCTAGGATAATCATTATTCAGTCTGTAGAATGTTTGGTCCTTGCAAAATGTTAGATGGCATTCTGCCCTAGTTCGTCAAATTCAGTGCAGAACGTTGTGGGGATGATTAACGGTATTTAGACTTAGAATTGGAGTTCAGTACAATTAGAGAAATGGTAGGTTATCATGTTAGATTTCCAGGAAGGTCTCAATCATAAAAAACGGAGTAGCGAGCGAAAAGATATAGTCTCCAGAAGGTTGCTGTCCAGATTCATAGCGTAGATGACAGATGTCGTGTAGTTGGGTTGATTTCGTGTAGAAATTGATAAAAGTAAATATGTGTGTCAACTTTAATATTGTAGGAATTCTTGTGTAGATTCCAGAATTCATATTATTAATATATGTTCAAGTTTTAGAATTAAAGTTATAAAATTTTAAATCGGACTATTCTGACAGAATCTGGAACAGTCTCCGGGTAAATGAATGAAGTAGAAAACAACATAATTAGAGTTTTGTCATAACTAGGAAAATGTGGGTGATTTCGTGAGGATTCTAAAAAGTCTTGTATGGACAAATTTGAAGTTATTATGAGTAAGATAGGGCCGTTTTACTACTTGGACAGTGGGTAGTGCGTCCGGTAGTTTTGGGTTGAAATGAGTCGGTTTTGTGTAGACATGCGTGGGCAGTTAGAATAAAGTCTCGGTTCTATAATGTATGATTTTGAGTTGTGTTTTGGATTGTTTGTCCAGGGAGTGTGGTCTCGTGTGTATTGCCGCCATTTCGCTCTTCAGCATCACTAGGGTAATCGAGCAAGTGCATGGTAGACTGTGTTTAATGGTTAAACATTGTATGCTTTACGATTTATTACCATTATATTGTTGCGCTTTTATTTATTTAATTGCAAGTAATGTTAATGGTCAGTATTTATTCCTTATTGTTGGATATGATATTGTTGGATAATGGTAATGTTGATGAAACTATGAATAGTTGTGCATTCGTAACAATGGCATATGAAAAGGTGATCATGTTGATCACAACTCCATGAGAGTGGAGGAGTTCCCCGATCCTTAAAGAGAACGGGCTTGAGAGTGTTTCATCGATGGGTGAACACTCATGCTATACCGGTATACACAAAAGAAGTGCATCTGGACATGTAGTGTTGGGATGTATGGAATGAAAGATGGTTGATGAATGTGTATGTGAATAAAGAAAGAGAACTGAATCATTGAGCATGAGAATAAACAAAAAAGAACAATTAATTTTGATGATGATATTTCATATTGCTGATTAAGCATTGTTCATTTCTTACTTTTGTGCTTGCTGAGTCGTGGACTTACCCTTGCTCTATTGTTGTTTTTAGGTGATCGTTGACGACACTTCGCTTGGGAAGGGTTAGCAATTGGAACAATGCTTACACTTAGTTACTTGATCACTTGCCATGAGAAAACTCTACCTTAGCGTGATGGTTTAATCTCTTAGACTATAATAGACATTGATTTATTCTAGATGATTGGTTGGAACTAGTTTATTCATTTGATAGACTCTGTTTCATTGATTTTTCTTAAGTCCTGGATTGCTCTTCTGCTTTACTATCTAGAGTTTACATATCTGTGCTTGCCATATCATTATTTATATGTTATTGTGACCCGTGGACGGGTTTTCATACTGAATTGCTTGCCGGAAATTATTGTTAATTGATGTTAAAATTAGTAGTTATGGTCTTTTGGTGGCGTTCCAGGCTCAGTGTTGGGCCAGGGTGTTACACTCGCCTTAGTCAATTAAGGACTTGACTTTGTGCGCCATTGAACGGAGCCACAATTGTACAACCACATGCCTGATGGGACGGGCCTAACCTAGTAAGCTATGGAGTCTTAATATTGATTACTCAGGCATATTGTAAGTTGTGTGCAGGGTGGAGGTGTGTTTTTGTCTGTGTGGCATTTTACATTTATGAGCGGTTCGTCGTCTTCAGGTCCAACGGTGTGTGACAGACTAACCACCTGTGTGGGAGTTGAAGCCGACAGTAAGCATAATGGGAGTGTCAATTATTGAGGTGAAGTTTCGAAAAAGGTTTTGTTATGATTGGTGCTAGCTACACTAGTTATATCGTGTGGGTAAAGTGTACTACCTCTGCAGAGTGTTAATCAATTTATTCGAATATCCACGTCCAAGGTCATGGACATGCTCCAAAATTTCACACGAGGAGTAGATTTTCATAAAATAAAATAAAAATTGGAAAGGGACAGCTGTGTGGGATAACTTATGTAGCTGTGTAAAAGAAATTGATTAGGTATTGAAAGCTTTGTGAAAATACTTGTTAAAATTATTACGGTTTAATTGTTTGAAATTACTATTTCAATATATTATTTGTATTCAATTGCAAATGCTACTTTATTGCAAAATAGCCACATAACCCATTTCCTTTGGAATAAGTCATCATCTATAGTTGTATTCTGCGGTACAACTTGTTGAGTACTCGGAGTACTCATTCTTGCTGCAATCATTCAGCTGAAGTGGAGGAATCGTCGCCTACTTTCGACGAGGAGTTTTACGAGGATGGTGATCATTAGGTCATGATCCCAGTCGGTTGCCTGTGGTAGGTTGATAGGTTTTCTACTGAAGTTGCTTTCATTCCGCTGCCATCTCTTAATTTAGTGTCAGCCCTACGTAGCTTAATAAATGTAAACTCAACTATAAGGTCAAAACTACTATTTATTTAATCAAGTTAGTCGTTTATTCTTATATTCGTCTTGTGTGGAATGATAATTATCGATGTTGACACTGTATGCACTAGCGTGATCCTGGACTAGTGCAGTATACACAGAGGTCCATATTTGCATATTTGGGTCCCAACAATGTGCTGGTCTAGGATAGCCTTAGCTAATTAAGTCATCAAAAACTAGCCTAGCATGCATGTTGGTAGCCATAGTAGTGCGAGTACGTGTGATTACTCGAAGGGGCTCCCTTCACCACGGTGTTGGGAACAAAGCTTGCTGACACAATGGCGAATGCCTCACTGAGACGGAGGTGTACCCAGGTGAAGTGAGGATGTTCATTCGTCGGGCTAGTTCAAGGTTAGGACTAAGTGATGTAAAGGCTTTGATGTGTGCTCTATACTGCTTAAGAAAGGTTAGTGAGCGGTGGTATCGACAGATGCCGAACAAACTAGAGAATTCGTGTGCAGTGGGTAAAGTTGTACACCTCTATAGAGTGTAAATGTATTTAAATAGCCGTGCTCGCAGTGATAAGTGTGCTAAGTGTAGTATTGCCGGGTATAGTCTTAGTTTTTTTTTAAATGATTCTTGTGGGAAAATGAGAGAATGATTTTGGTTGTTGATATTTGAGTTGAGTGACATGTCTATGATTGAAAATAAGATGTTGATCACAGCCGAGGAGGGTTGTGATTTATTATTTATCAAATACTTAATTGTTGTCATTTATCTATTTAACTGCTCTTTAAATTTCTGTTACAAATTACTACATATTGATATTGCAAATAAAACTTGCTTAATACTGAAAATAACTTCTAGCATAGAGCCTCATTCTTTGTTAACCATACATATATATATAAACTTTGCGATACACTACAAGTATTGCTGAGTACGTAATGTACTCAATCTTGTTTAAATTGTTGTTCTGAATTAGAGGATAAGCCTATGCTGGATGACGTGTTCTTTGCACCCGGTACCGGAGGGTTCAGTGATGGGTCTTTCTAAGACTTGTTTCTTATTGGTTGTCTGGGGGTTTAGATGGGCATACCGCTGGATGTTTTGTTATTTACTATGCTTTCGTTGTTTCATTTGCTACTTCGTATACTTGAGCCTTTATTTGACCGATCGGCCCTTCTAATGTAAAATTTATAATCGCTTACGTTATGTACCATATTTGTTTCACTTTGTATGTATATATGTGTATACCATCATTGTGGATGTGTGTACTAGCCACTGATCATAGGATTAGTACGATACGCACACGAGAGCTTCGGGTATTCAAAGCCTGGCGTTTTGACACTTATTGCAAGCAAACATTCGTTAAGTAATTAACATTATTCCCTCGCAAAAAAAGTAATTAACATTATATTTGTGATTTCTTCTATATATCACGTGGAAACACAGTCTTTCAATGTAGGCTATATAGCGCTGAGCTGCCTTATGTTCATGGGGAAGATGAGCGGCGCCGACCCGTCGAACGCCGTGCTGGTCAGTTTCTGCGCGGTGGTCTCCGTCGGGTGGTAGAAGTCCCAGAAGACGTGGTCCGTCCTGTTGGCGCAGTAGGCGCTGATGGGAGTGCACCCGATCTTGGCGTTCATGTCCCCCAAACCGCAACACGCCGCCTTCACCTCAGAGAAACCTGGATATCACCATACATATAAACAAGAACCATTGGTGTCCACGTAAAGTTTGATATGTTTGGTTGTTTTCTTGCGCGTGTTATAGTTAAACTGATGTACCGTATGCCGTTGGTTGGTTGATGTATCGGAGCAGGGCGGCGGAGGCGTCGAACAGGGCGTAGTGCACGTCCGGGTGCTGCGTGCTCATGCCGTGCAGCAGTGAGGCTGCCGCCTCGTTGTACTGCACGGACAGGTCGTTGGCCTCGGCGCTGCAGTCCTTGGTGGAGCTCAGCTCCCGCAGCGACGGGCAGCACCCCACCGGCCCCGTGCCGAGGAACAGCAGCTTGCGCGCACCGAGGTTGTACAGCCTCTGATGATTCCATGCATCCGTCCAAAGACTCGTCAGTACTCAGCGGATCGAATATGTAGATTCTAACAAATCACTGGAGTTGTTGCAACCATTGGCAGGTTGATCGAGTTGATTATTGTAAGTGTTACCTGAAGTTGGCCTGTGAGGGACTGGATCAGCGTGTCTATGAATTGTTGCGACGGGTTCTTGGCCTTGGTGGCAGCGTTGGACTTGACGTAGTGGGTGATGTCGTTGCTGCCGATGGTGATGGCGAAGAGGGATTTGGCCAGGTGGTTCGTGGCCTGGGGCTCGCCGAGGCTCTGCACCAGGGACGCGTACACCGTGGAGTAGTACTCGATCTGCTTGTCGAAGCTGATGCACTGATCCTGTAGTAACTCGCGCGACATTCATGTCAAACATCAGACTGGTGTAGTAGAGCTGAATTTCTAGCTTTGACATATTACTAAGCACTCTTTGACTAACTTTTTTGGTTTGAAAATGGTTGCTGATTGGAGTTAGTTTTGCACCGCAGCTAATAAAACTACGTACTTTGTTTGTGGAGTTGGAGACTCCTGCGCCACCGGAAGCGAAGTTGACGCCGTTCACGTAGTTGGCGTTGCCGCTTGAGGACAGGGCGAGGTACGGTGGTGAGGTCGCCAGCCCGAGGTTGTCGGCTGCATGCATGTCACAGTTAATCAATACTATATTGATAGTTAATATTAATGATCAGAGAGAAGAAGAAATTGGGAATTGGCTTCCATTGTTCTTAGTTTGGTTTACCACCACTTGTTCTACTCCAGTTTTATTCATAAACAACCTCTGATCGGCTATTGAGCCACGCATAGGAAATGGAGTTAATTTACAGAGATATTTGCGCATGTTTGGTCAAAGGTGGGGGTAATTGCAACTGCAATATTATATCTATTGGGATAACAAAAAAAAAGAGGATAATGTTCAAGGTTGCCTTGTTCATGTATAATTTAGCCCCATGCTCAGATGCTAATTAAATTCAGTAGCTCGTTGCCTGCAACTAGTTTCTGCAAAGTTAATTAGTTAAGACTTCTCAGCTCAAGTAAGAAACTGCAGAGTAGTTTCACATGTAAGGATAGACTAGCAATAAACAAAGTTAAGAAACTCGATCTGCAAGGAAATTTGGTTGTCGACATCAAACGCGGAGGACACCAGACCACCTTATTAGAATTTTAGGAACTTAGGAACGTACACCACATGGCAATCTGGCCCCTCGAAAGGGAACTTCAGGATGACGCCAAAATCGAGTTCCCTTGACTGAATTCACCAATCGAGGGTTCGGGACAAAAGACATGACAAGCAGAAAAGAATATTTAGAAGAATCTAAAATGATTTCTTATTATGTTTTTCAAGAAAGATTTATTTTGGCCCCCAAATCTGCACGTATGCAGTGACTTTCCTTATCACTCACTACGTTGTCCAGCTTGCTAAGCTGAACTTTTTTTTATGATTTAATCTATTTTAAAAAATATTTTAAAGATAACATATTTCTAACTTTATTTCCAATTCTGACCATTTGATCATGCCACAATGCATGGTATGGCAAAAACATGTTGTCACGCTACAGATCTCGGCGTGGCAAACGAGTGCTGTTAGACCGTCCCTCTTGACGTGACAGGACTTAACCTAAAAAACGAACGCGCGCTGGCTCGGAGGGCTATCATGACAGCTTTAGTCACACCATGGTACATAACGTAACAGAGTGTTTTTGTTAAGCCGTGCATTGTGGCTTAACTAAAGGGGTATCAGAATTGGAAATAAAGTTAGACAGATGTTATCTTTAAAATATTTTTTAAAAATGTATAAAATCATTAAAAAAAATGTCTGCTAAGATAGTTGCTCAAAATTGGCACCGTGAAAACTTACACCAAATATGCGTGGGGACTATGGTTTGTGTACGTACGTACAACGGAACAAGTGGTGATTTATCTGGTAACACTTAACGAGCCCTATCTGTCCATCTGGAACAAGTGGTGATTTTTGTGTACGTACAACGGAACCTTAGTTCGGTCCATCTGGAAGTATGGGAGGTGCTAACACCTCTACCACATCTAACCATTCACTAAACAGGTGCAAAATTGTGAATTCATTTTATTTCATTTCTGGAGGAAATGTTTTTTTTTTGAAAATAGGGCATGAGCACTGTCGATCAATTAAGAGGAAAGAAAGGTTTTTACGGAGCAAGAGCTTACGTTCTCATGCTGGGGAAGAAAGCAAACAACATAGGTTACCTTCTCAGGCAATTCCTTCTCAAGAAAGCAAACAACCTACGTTCCCACGAGGCCACGACTAACGAATTCACGGTCAGTCCAGCGTCCGCTCGCCTAACTCGCTGATTTGGTCCTCCCACACGTATGGCTTGCCCCTGTTGCTTATCGTCTAACCTCGCCTGATCTCCCGCTGTCTAACCTCGCCGGCCGAACTCCTCGAAGACCAAGCAGCCGCCGCTCCTTAATTCCTTCGATTAATTTTAGGCCTCAAGAACTGCCGCTCAAACTCATCGGTGAATCTACACTCCAAAAATCTCTTAACTAGGCACTAGCAAAGCCGGAAGAAAAAGTCACCAACTAGACTTTGCTACGTGGGGGAATCAGGAATGGGGATGCAGAGGTACCTCTCGTTATTAATGATGAGGAAGATTACTATTACCTAGTGGCCTCGTAAGAGCATGTACTTATATCAGCCGTCTATAGTCGTTGTCATATAGGATTTTTGCTGACGTGAATGAAAAAGATTGAAAAGAGAGAAAGATACTATCTACAATCCTGTAGTCGGCTATATCACGAGAAACAGGAAAAATATTAAAAGATTGTGTGTTCTATAAAAACAATTAAAAAGACAGCAGCTGTCTGTACCATTGTATGAGCTGTGTTTAATGCTGTCTACAGGTGACATGAAAAGTTGCTATAGACAGCAGCCGTCTGTTCCATTGTACATGCCCTAAGCTATTCTAGGACCACCCTATATGGTCGTAAATCATTCTACTACCATCATATAATCGTAAAATCTTCTACGACCACCTACTGATCGTAAGCCCTACTATGATCACCTTGTGATCGTAAACTTTACTATGACTAAAGTCAATCGCGACCAGTGAAAAAAAAAATTCGGCGAAATTTCACCAGTTACCGGCGATAACTGGGCTTATCGGTGGGGGCTGATAGAACTACAAACTGGCCTCGAATTTTTTGGTTTGGGTGAATTTTGTCCAAAAGAATCGAATTTGTTTGAATTTTGTACGAATTTGATTTTTTTAAAAAATCAAATTTAAAATCCGAAATTGTCCAAAAAATTTTCCCAAAAAACCGGGTACCACCGTTAACTGGGTCTATCGCTAGTCTCCGAATTTCTTTTTGCAACCGGTAGCGAAAACCCTGATCACGACCACCCTATGGTCGATAAAGTCCACAGACATGTGAATCCAATCGACTAGGAACTTAAATACATGCTATTATCCTTCAATAAAATTATATGTATTTATCGATGTCTCTAGCATAACTGCAAGGCGAACGTGGGAGGTTGTTTGTTTGACAATAACTGTTATCAAAGCGTACGCATTTTATCAACCGTTGAGGCATCTCCAAGCACAGGACAACTGTCACCCCCCCCCTTAGACGCTATATAAAAGGTGACGCCGTGGACAGAGGGACATAAATGTCCGAGCCATTAGTTCTATCTTTCGATGACTTCTTTCTTGTTGTAAACATGATTAATACAAGAACACATGAGTAGGGTTATTATTTTCGCAGGAGAAGACCCAAACCTATCTAAAAATTTGTGTGTCCCATTTTGTGTAGTCTTAACTAAGGAGCCCAGCATTCATATCATAAGTTCGATATTAAAACATCGACAGATCTAGGTGATTGATCATCACAGCCGTGAGATCTTTTCCGTTGGATGGCTGAGAATCGAAGAATGGACCGAACACGCTTGTCGTTTGAAGACGATCCTATATATGGAGATTTTTGTCTCTACAGCAATAGAAACTACTGCTGCAGTAACAAAAACTGAAACCCCACTAGTTATGGCATTGAGAAATGAGGGCCTAAGCCTATATATACATATTAGTGACACAATGTGATTTTTTTTTCTCTGATTGTCATCCTATTTGTGGGTTTAGTTTTTTCCTAAGATGCAGGTTTTTTTTGGGGAAAATTTAGGGAATTGGATTATGTTAAAAATTTGAATGTTTCTCGCGAGAGGACGAACTGTGTTTGTTTAGCTAGTTATCTAAATGAAAGAATAATGTATCACATGCATACAAATACAGTGCCGGTGATACTGTGATAGTATGGTTCGTGATTGCCCTGCAAGCATCCAACAATAGTGTGAACGTACCTGTTCTGTGTATCAGGATATCACCATATGTAGGTATAGCAACCAGGGAACTAAAAATATCTTGTGCGTAGTTGCAACATGGGGACGGTGGACTAAAATAAACAGTTTGGGAAGTATCCTAAGGAAGGCGACGGTAACCGTTGTCATCCTAACCACCTGAGAGGTCAAGGAGGAACACATCGCCAGAATCTTTCAAAGCAAGGATAAATGATAAGGGTGAAACATGGAACCTAACCGGGGCTAAGTGACACTGCATGAAAATATCATTTGTCTTTAAAAAGACATGGCATGGCAGAGAAGATATTTAGTTCCGAACAAAGGAGTAACAAAATGGCTAGGGTAGCTACTACCTACATTCTCCGATTGAATAAACCATTCCGGTTGAAAGATTCAGTCTAGATGGTACCAGGGTTTTCAAAACTGGTTCCAGGTTTTTAACGGGTGACTTTAGGATCGGATTGGCCAAAAATCGGGAAAATTTCAGTCAAATAAAAATTTAAAAAGATCAAATTCAAGCAAATTCAATTTTTTTGAGCCAATTTTGACTGATTTGAAGTCTTACCGGGAGGTTCGGTAAGACCGATATTGCCAATTTTCAGCTGATGTATCGGCCGGTAAACCGAACTATTGATGGTACACATTCCACGGCATATATATTGAGCAGGATATATGCTGAGTTATATATATTTTACTGATCTCTAGTCTTCTAGTCAAGCTAGATTACCCTTTAATTTTTTTCCATGACGAAATGTGCTGATTTATTAGGTCCCGTTTGGCCTGGTTTAACGGTTTTTTAACCGACTTATTAACTTTTTGACGTACAAACCAGGCGACAAGCAGATAAAGACTGAAGAAATACTTAGTATTTGTTGCACTGGAATATTAAACTAGCTGCAGTCACACTAAGCTCACACCTCATGAGATGAGCCTAGCTACCAATGGCCGGGTACGTGTCATCGGGACAATATATTCTTGTGAAATTGTCTGGAATCTCATTCGACCCTGACAGGCGAAAGAAATGCACAACTGAATACTCATGAGACCGCAGGCAGGCAAGATTGGTGTGGTTTCACTCGGAAAAAAAAAAGAAGAAGAGAACGGTACGGTTTAGACTTTAGAATACGCACCGAGGAAGTCCGGGAAGTTCTTGCCGTTGCTGAAGCGGCCGGTGGCCTTCCCCCCCGGGTAGTCGATGCCGTTGTGCGGGAAGTCCGCCTTCAGCAGTGTCAACAGGTAGTTGTTGTTCCCAACGTCCGCGAGAGAGTCACCGAGCACGTACACCGCCGGCACGGACGCCGACGACGCCGAAAAGAACGAAGCAACCAAGAAGAGAACAACAATTGCTAGGGAGCAAGAAGAGAAGGCTACAATATGGACACCCATTGCTCACACAAACAAGAGAGGAGCTAGCGGTAGTTGTTGTATGTATGAGCACTGCTCCTCACTCCCTTAGCAGTACATGAGGAATCTATGGGCTTTGGTGGACGCCAATTTATAGGGAGAGGAAGCGTGGAAGTGTCAAGTAATTAAGCTAGGTGTGTACTGAGAAGAGTGGAAGGAGGCGGCGGACGTACGTAGTTGTCATGTGTGTGTATGTAGTGTGTGGTGTGTGGTGCGTGGAGTTGACGGCATGATCGGCCGGGGCATGGCGACTGGCGAGCGAGAAGACAGTCGAGCGTATGGGACGGGCCATATGGACGCCAATTTATTTTATCGGAGTTCGTACCCACGTACGTATTTAATTTCGTATATATTAACGGACATGTATGAAGTTCGTGGAGTCTGGGTAATGGTTCAATTTTTTTTAGGCTCAATTTGACTAATTTAATTATTGCTGATCCATTTTCCATACCAAATATTTGTCCACCCTGATCAATCACTTTATCCGGATTACATATTGTAGCACCATGACCGGTGACTAGAGGAGGGGTGAATAGAAGCATAAAACTTTTTCACAAAGGTATTCTAAGATTGTATCACTCTAATACTTCGTAGAAGATATGAAGATCAGAGCCTTAACACCCGCAACAAAAACACGAAATCAAAAATGACACGAATGGAACGATTGCGTAGCAAACCCCGGTTGGATGGTCCGACCATAGTTTGGACAGTCCTGATCACATCCAGTTGGATGGTCCAACTTGAGATTGGACGGTCCGATTCACACGAGGAGAAAAACAACCAGTTGGATGGTCCGATTGGAGAATAGATGGTCCGATTCACAAGGTGAGAAAAAATAATTAACTAGAACCGAGTAAGAACTTGCACAACTTTAACACCAATGCTCCAAACGACTTGAGACTTGAAACAGACCTTCTCTAAGACTTTTGGAACCTATTCTAATCAACAATATAAAAAATCATTGCCAAAGTTTAAAACTTTTTCCTTTCGAAAGCTAGAGGTACCAAAATAAGGCAAAACTAAAAAACCATTATTGTGAAGGGCACCTGGGAGTAATAGACTCAACATAGCTAAGAATGATATACCATACGTCCTATCCCTCCTAACCACAGCAAGAACCAAGCAAAAACCCTCAAGAAACCCGAAAATAGTTGAAATCATCATTTCTACCTCCAAAATCCGGCAACTTCAAGATATTTTTCAACAACTGCCTAGATGGATGTAATCTAACCTCCTAGAAGTATAGTCATCACTCACACATACTTGGCACCAAGCAAGATCAAGAAGAGAGAAAAACCCAAGCAAAACAAGTATAGGGCAAAGCAAGAACTCAAGATACACAAGATATCGATCTATTGATACTTGAGGAGGAATGTTTACAACCACTCCATATAGAGGAAAAAGACACAAGGACAGTACACACATAAGTGCTCACAACCTCTCCCTAAAGCTCTCTTTAAGAGCAACCTACCTCTCCTCTACCTGGCTTCCCCTTTAAGCCATCTCCTCTCCTTTTGTAGTGGCGGCTCTCACCAACCACCTCTCTCTCAATTTCTCTCAACCCTACATCTGAACCACTTAGTGGATATCATACACTTACACATGGGAAAACTTGATAAGCCAGCATCACGGTGGGTTTTCACTTAACACTTGAGCACACTTTTCAAAGTACCCTTCAACATGACGTTCCAATAACTCGCATCCACTTCACCTATCCTCCATGCTTGACCTAATTCGCTTAGGCTAATGCTGCGGTTTTGAAAACCACTACCTTTTTCAGTATTGGGCAATTTAGCAAAATACCCCTGTACCGACATTAATTTCATTTGTTCACGTCGAAGCAAACCGAAACTAGTCATTCACATCAAAGCATCTCTACATGCCTTGACACATAGCTCGTGGTGCCCAATGTTCAGAACCATCTGTGAAAATATACTATCACAGACATGTTTTTTAGTAAAAACCGTCTGTGATAGTTTTTTCTATTGCAAAAAAAAATCGAATTTTGAGCCAAACCAATCAATTGCCGGACAGTAGTTTTCATATGCTCTTTCAATAATTTGCAAGAAGGTAATTAAAAGATAATCTCTCTCTCTCTCTCTCTCTCTCTCTCTCTCTCTCTCTCTCTCTCTCTCTCAATCAATGGCTCACTCTCTAACGAGGACAGGGTCAAGTAGAGGCGTTCATCTCGAACCGAATCGGCCTCCCTTGTCGACCACAGATGGGGGTTCTCTCTGAGAACGAAATCTGACAGGATGGAAGGGACAAAATCAGAGTGAGAAGGAAACCTGGATAGGGATTTGGGGGCAAAACTTCGTGCTCATCGGAGGCCAAGATGGGGTAGCCAGATCTAGTAGTACTGGTCGAGCCACAACAGCCCGCTCACCAGAGGCACCGTGAAATAGCACTATGCGGATGCGTGTCGGCATCCTGTGGCAGACATAGAGCTCCTACGTGTCCCTCCTCCTCCTCCTCCTCCTCCTCCTCCTCCTCCTCGGCTTTCTCCTCGCCGAACCGTGCCGGGGAATTGAGGGCGGTCGCTAGAGCTCGGCGTGGGGAGGGGAGAGGGAGAGACTGATGGAAGACAAGGCAGGGGTGGGTGTAATATATAAGGACAGCGCCAAAACATTTTGCCTCCCACGCAAGCGTTCAAAAATTGTCGCGAATCACAGACGGTTTCAAACAAAAACCGTCTGTGATGAGCTAATATCACAGACGGTTCATATTAAAAACCGCATGTGACTTTGTGGTTTTACCAAAACTTCCATGACTTGGAATGCCTAACTCCTTGATTTTACCATGAATTGGAATGTGTAATTCCCTGATTTAAAATTAGGGAGTTAGGCATTCCAGGTCATGGAGTTTTTGGTAAAATCAGGGAGTTAGACATTCCAAGTCATGGTAAAATCAGGGAGTTAGGCATTTCAAGTCATGGTAGGCATTTCAAGTTATCGTAAAATCACAGAGTTAGACATTTTAAGTCATGGTAAAATCACAGAGTTAGACATTCCAAGTCATAGAGTCAAGTAAAATCAAGAGATACTTATCACAGACGGTTTTTAATACAAACCGTACGTGATGAGATACTTATCACAGACGGTTCGTATTAAGAACCGTCCGTGAAGTATCACAGACTGTTCGTGATACGAACCGTCTACGATAATAGCTCATCACAGACAGTTCTTAGCGTACGCAGTAACAGAGACGGTCGTACTAGTAAAACCATCTGTGATTACCATTAACACTAACAGTTTTAGAAAACCGTCTGTGATGAGGTATCCAGTATTAGCCTTTTGTAGTAGTGGAACCGTCTCTACTTGCATCGGCCCAAGTAACCTGCACATCTAAACACCAAGCAACCATTTATGAGCACAAGTTCCATATGTTTGACTCACGTTAGATAAAACATGCATCATGCAACCCAAACACACTAACCTCACACAATTAGAACCAACCACAAACTTGATTCTAACCATTTCCAACTTGGTTCACTCAAACATATGTCGTGTAGCCTCAACATGCAACACATAGCATAGTTAGACTATCCAACTTCAATACAGATCTTCCGATTTGCCTATGCTTCAATTTACACTCTCAGGAAAATAGTCCGAACCAAATGGCACAAATCATTGGACAGTCCAACTAGCCTTAAACTCATTTGCACTCTCTAAAAAATAGGCCAAACCATTTAGATGGTCCAACTGACCTTAGACTCATTTGTATCATCTTTGGAAAATAGTCCAAACCAATAGTCCAAACCGTTTGGATGATCCGAACTAACCTAGACCACAAAGACTACAACAAAACCACTTCTTCTCAAACCCAACCAAACAAAAATAACTTAACCGAGTAACGGTACCTTTACAGCCGTATCTACACATATACGAACCGAATTAGCCTGCCCTCAGTGAGCGATAATGCATTGAAACCCCCGTGAAGAGGTTCCCTCGGTCTCATTAGCTACGCAATGCACGTACAACAAAAACATGATGAATCTGATCAAAGTTAATGCGCAAAAGGATCAATAGCTCGATAGATCCATAAATAAGCAGGTCCAGATTGATCGAACAAGAAGCAGCTAGAATAACGCACCGCTAGCTGTTGTTAAACAAGGAAAGCGAGGTGAGAAAAAAAAGTGGAAGGAATCACATTCTCTAGCTAGATGCTAACGCCGCGACGCGGCAAGAAAAGATGGACACGGTGCACACAGCAGATCGAGACATTCCAGTCTCGGATTGGTGGCCATATACACATACATGCTTAGCTAGCTAAGCATATTCTAGTGCATCTGTGGTCACAGCTAAGCTTGTGCTACTTGCGTGTAACGTGACTGCCTGTTTAGCTGTGCGCGTGTACTCCCCTGACGAACAGGCAAGAAGATTCTGCTACATTCTGTGGCCACAGGAAAGGAGGTAGGGAACAGGGGTCGATTATTCTGAGCGGCGATGACTGATGAGTGATGACCTGACAGAAATAGCAAGGCTGGGGAGTGTGGGCATGCGTCCATGATCAGGTTCAGGTATGGCGATTTGACTATCAAATTGGCGATGAATTTTAGACTTTAGACTACCACATGTACAGTGATCGATGATCAGTGTTTGGTAGTGGGAGACTTTCGGGTTTCGTCACGGCCGGTGTGTGTATATGGGTGGTGGCTCTTGCTGATTTTGTGGCAGGCTGATCATTAAGTCCTATTTTTGTGCTTGAGAGTTGAGACTACGCTATCTTCAGCTTTAGTGGATATTTGTTGTCTTGTAAAAAAAAAACGCCCTGCTGAAATTGAGGCCGGACCAAAGCTTTAGGTGTTTACGGCCCAACTAATTGCAATTTGAAGCCCACATTTCCGCTTGTCAGGCCGACTAATGACTATGGTTCAATCGGGCTATCAAAACCCAAACGAACAAGTAGCTTTTCTATTGGGCTGCTGGAAAAGCCTAAGCCACCTCATAACTTGTGATAGCCATGTGTTCATGTAGGCTCCACATCAATGATCTAATAACAAGTAAAATATTGGGGATGATAATACTAATAATCTAATAAATCAAAGCAACTGTAATAGCCATGTGTTCATGTAGGCGCCACATCCTACATGCATCTCAATTGGACAAATATCGTATAGGAGAATCAATTGTCTCGCTCACATAAGTACGACAGCATGCCATGCTCGCAATTAAGTATCGTGGTTATGCCATGTTCCCTAAATTGGATTGCTTACGAAAGCCGATCTGTGCTGCTTTCATTGTCACCGACTCTGCCAGTCAATCTTCCACGCATCACCTGTTGTCACCTTTCATTGCGCTGAGCTATGGAGCATCGGGGTTCATCGAGTCCTATCGAGTCCTAGTATTGAGGATAGACATACAAACACTAATAGCAATGATTACACATAAAGCATACATGAAAGTTAGATCATCCCATTGATTACTTGGCACTACATAGATACCTTAACCCCTAGACCTTGGGGAATTATTCACTAATATCCATGGGAACCAAGAACAATAGATAAATAATGAAAAACATGATGACAACAATCTTAGAATAACTAATATATATTAATGAAGATGTTACCGATGTTCCAGTTACACCAATGGATGAATGATCACAAGGACGGATGAATGGAGGACGAACTATGGTGGAAAATATGGTATTGATGGTGTTCTCGATGTGATGGATGGTGTGGTGGTTGCGTCTTCTTGCCTCCTTTTTTGTAGATGCATCGGTCTCCTTTAAATAGCCAATCCTAGGGTTTCAGCACTACGAAGGGGTTTGCGCTGCACTGAAGCCAAATACCACCTTGCAGCCTTCACAAATCGTGATCCACATGATGTGGCGATCCCATTGGAGGGTGATACGATTGCTCGATATGGTCACTAGCAATTGTATCATTAGTTGTCTTCTTCGATGGAGAGTTGGTTCGTGGTGATCCAAATTAGGTGTCCTTCCTCTTGACATCTACTCTCTATTTCTGTTCCTAAAAGTGCGTGATTCCATTCGGATCATGCTGATAACGTGAACCAAAGCATATCTTGTGCATTTGGTAATTAATTAATAGTAATCTGAGCTATTAAGGAGTAAATCAATGAATCAATCTAATAAAGTATAGGGAAATGATGTGCCATTTTAGGCACATCAACCTCCCCAAGCTTAAATTATTGCTTGTCCTTGAGCAAGAACCAGATCATGAAGAAAGAATATCAATGGATTGATATGAGGCTAGAGTCAGAGCTACATACCATTAATTGGTTTTAACACTCCTATCACCGTGATGACCTGAAAACTCAGTAAAGATCGACAGTACATGGAAAGGGGCACATCCATTCAGTTATTAAGATTTTTACTGTCTTCCATACCACTAAAGCTTTTGGATTCAAACTGCCCTGCACCCTAATCAGAGTATAAACCTAACATGTGAGCAATCAAAATATTTTCCATCTTTTCAATGCCAAAGGGAGTAATAGACTTTATTGAGATCAATTTTAATTAAAAATTCCAGCGCCTATCATCGGAACTCTAAGCGTTCCAAGGTGTTGGCAGTTGTGCTTGATAGTCAGAATGTAGTTCCAGATAGATCATCAGTCTATTGATAAGAGGAGCAACGCTGAGGTTATTTCAACTTTGAAGCAATACATATGGATTAGTGGTTTATCTTTTGACAAGGGTAGCATCATTGCTACAGCATGTCTTCCACTCAATAGTCTAGTTGTAGATTCGCCTTGTGAGCTCATCCCTGGTACAACTTTTAACGACCAGCAGAGTGGTGCCTCTCCAATCATAATTAATCTCAAATACTACTTTCACATTGAATAATCTTTGATTTTGTTTTACTTTTGTAGCATAGAAAAGGTTCAGGATAATAATAAATTATGCTCACAAGATAGACAGATACTCATTAAGAATATAGTTAAGATCTTCACTTAGGCAATGTGGAGGCCATAAGAACAGATGATTCCACAATGAATGTACTAACCATCTAGAATGAACAATCATTCAACACAACGGAAGTGTATATAGACCATATCTCAACAAGTGTCTCCACTTTTCACGCTCTTTACGTTGAGGGACAATTCTTCCATTGTTTTCGGTCATCGCTTTGCTCTTACTAGAAGAAAAAAATGTTTTGCACAAGAAGTATAGCAAATACACTACAAGGATGAGGCTATGCAAATGCAAATGCAAGCGTTTTGAATATTATGCCAAACTAAATTAAACATGCTGATGTAAATATGTTGCATAAAAATAAAAAATGATGTAGTAAATAAAACAAAAGAATGTTGGACAAGGCTAACTTAAGTGCTTGGGGCACTCTTAGAGCTAAGTACATAAACTGGATCGCCAATGCATCTCAACTTCCAGGCCTTGGGCATGTCTTGTCGACCTTGAGTGCATTTCGGCTTCACACAACATCGACACATCTCAACCTCACGCATCACCGGCATATGTCGACTTCATGGCCTCAAGCGTGTCTCAATGACCCTGATTACATCTCGGCTTCGTGCGTCGTCAACATATCTCAACATCGCTAGTTAGCACACCTTAGCTTCGCACGTTGCCGACCCTTCTCTACTTTGCAGCCTTGGGTGCGTCTCGACGACCCTGAGTGCATCTTGGCTTTGTGCATCCTTGGTGCATCTCGACTTCGCAGCCTCAGGCGTGTCTCAATGACCCGGAGCTCATCTTGGCCTCGTGCATCATCAGCGGACCTCACTTTGTAGCGTCAGACGCGTCTCGATTACACCAGCATATCTCGGCTTCTCACGTCATCAACGGATCTCAACCTCGCATGTCGGCACACCTCGTCTTCGCATGTCACTGACACTTCTTGACTTTGTAGCCTCGAGCATCTCTCAATGACCCCTAGCACATCTCGGCTTCTCGCGATGTCAATGCATCTCAACCTCGCGCGTCGGTGCACCTCAGCTTCACACATCGCTGATGCATCTCAATTTTACGGCCTCAGGTGCATCTCTACTCCCTCGAGTGTATCTTGGTTTCGCGCGATGTCGACGCATCTTGATCTCGCGCTTTAGTCTATCGATGGCGCATCTCGACATCGTAGCCTCGAGCGCGTCTCGATGACCCCGAGCACATCTCGACTCCGCGCGTCATTCGCGGATATCAACCTCACGCATCAGGCCACCTCAGCTTCGCGCGTAGCCGACGCTTCTCGACTTTGCAACCTCGGGAGCGTCTCGTTGACCGTGAGCTCATCTCGGCTTCGCACGATGTTTACACATCTCGATCTCATGCGTTAGTGCACCTTGGCTTCATGCATTGTTGACAAATCTAGACTTTCTGGCCTTGGGCGTGTCTTGATGACCCCAAGCGCATCTTGGCTTTGTGCGATGTCGATGAATCTCCACCTCGCGCGTCGACGCACCACGGCTTTGTGCATCGTCGATGCATGTTGACTTCGTGGCCTGTAACATCCCAAATTAGGAATGTTTTTGCAGCCTTTAAAAATAAAATTAACCATTTGAGTTTTCTTGGTTAAGTTCTAGCTTAATTTGAATTTTCAGAAATCAAAATGATTTAATGTGATTAAAATAAACTTCAATTAAATTAAAAGTTATTTTATTTAGGTTCCTTGAGATCCAGAGAATTTTCCAGGAAATTTTGGAGTGTGTTATTTCTTTGAGCTCGATTCCCTTTAATCTAATTTCTAAAATTCAGAAATCATTTTAAATTCTAGATTTTCCTTTTGGCCAAAATCATTTTCTTTTGGGCCAGTTTCCTTTCTTTCGACCAAGCCCATTTTTTTCTTGGCCCGACCGACTTCCCTTGTCTCTCCCGTGCGCCAAGCTGGCCCAGCTCCTTCCTCCCTTGCTCTTTCTCCCACTTCCGAGCGGGCCCACCTGCCAGCCTCCTCCTCCTCTTTCCTTCTTCCTCTCGCCTGGATTCCATCCCGTGTCCGAGCTAGACACGAGCCGCGTTGTCATGCTCCATGCGAATACGCCCGTCCTGGCCTTTATCAGTCGGGCCACCCACGTCATATCGCTCGCCTCGAGCTCCTCTCCCAAAGCCCCAAGCCGCCAGCCACAGAAAAGACCTCCTCTCGCCAGAATTTGTCACCACTATTAGCTCCTTTCCGCCGCATTCCACCGCCATCAGACATCGTCCGCCCATGTCGTCTTCACCATTGGGTACGTGCCTCTGTGTTCTATGTCTTGTTCAACTCTTTTGGCATTTGAGCATAGTTACCAAATAACCCTGGTAAAATTTCGATGTGTTTTCAATGCACAGTGCTGAGTACATATACAAATTAGATAAGCTTTAGCCCTTATCTATATTCTAAATTAGAATTTCTGCATGTAACTGGAGGAGTGATATAGTTCTTTTGAGTGGACACACGCATACAGACTAAACACACAGTCAAAATTTTGGGACCTGCTGAACTGAGCTACAATCAATGAATTAGTCATTCTACTTTTGTTACCTTGTTCAGCGAGGAGCAGATCAACCACCTTTCCAACCTTCAGTTGAGAAAAGATTTGAAAGGGGGGAAAAAGCAACATAAGTGTACAAATTAGAGTGCATATATGCATAAGAATATAGAGGCGCAGACAAACCTTGTTAAAATGTTCGTACTGCCTATTTCCAAGGCCAAACACGGCAAACCAGATATTACTCAACCATTCACCTCTCTCATTCCCTTGTACTCCAGCCAAACATGGCAAACCAGATTTTACTCAACCATTCATACAAACTACGAAAAAAAACGCACAAAAAGTCAATAAAAACAATAGATTTTTAATCCAACCTCTGAGAACCATTTATAAAACCTCGCCGCATTGTCTGTTGGCTCCCCATCCCCATACCTACAACAACAAGACATATTAGCAACTAACTAAAACCGAAATTCATGCTTTCTCCTGGCTTAATCTATGTAATAGGGAATCCACTAGTAGAATACAAGTAGTAAAACTGGAGATAGCACTGCCAATAAATCCTTACATTGCTAGTAAGAACAATGCAATGGTCTCCTTCTTAAGCTTCTCCTCATACTCCTCATCCTCCACAGTGTAATCATCCTAAACCACAATGATGCAGACATCAATCATGGCAGACAAGCAAACATATATGAACTTTTAAGCATAAGGGTCAAATCACGGCAGCTTACCAGATCGACCATCTTCAAGACGGCCTTGGCGTACCTCGCCTTGGCCTCTTCCCAAGTGCCTACAAATCCACACAAAAAAGCCATCAACTTCATCCAATAAGAGGAAAGCAGGGAGCTTTGGTTGTACTAGCACAAGGAGCTTTGGTTGTACTAGCACAACAACTTGGCGAAGCCCTCGGTGGTGCCGGTCTGCCTGTCGAAGAAGACGGTGACCCTTTGACTGCCGTCGTCGGGGTCGAGCTCGGGCTCAGCCCGCGGCTTCACTGCCAGAGGCTGCAGCGGCGCTTGTGCTGCGGGAGGCGAGGCAGTACGGCGGATGAGCAGGGTCACGCCGCAGCCAAAGAGGATGGCGAGTGAGGTGGTGAGCAGCACGAGGAGGTGGTGGTTCTCGGCGAGCGACCAAGTCGCCCGCTCGGGGTCGCAGCCGGCGCGCAGCGCCGTGAGGAGGTCTTGCGTCGCGGAGTCCATTGCGGGTCAACGGCGATGGAGGCGAGCATTTCTCGATTGTGGGTCATGTAGCTGGCCGTGCGCTGGGGAGGAGAGCGACGGGGGGAGGAGGGACGACAGCGAGGTTAGGATTGGGGGCGGTGGAGGGTAGCAGGCTGCTTCGTCATGCCTTAAGGATGAGGTGGAGGGATCTGCTGGGGGCGGCGCGGCCTGCTAGGGGCGGCAACTTGACCGGATCATGTTGGGGGAGAAGAGGAACGTGGGGGAAGAGGGCACAAACAAGGGGATCTTTGGGAGGAGAGGAACCAGCTCGGATCTTGGATGGCGGCGGCCAGTAATTCCGGCGAGGCAGGTTGTGGCGCTGGTGGCAAGGGAGGTTGTGGCGCTGAGCGCGTTGGTTTGGGGAATTTGGGTAGGGCACACCATGTGAAATTGCGTGCGGTGGTTTGAGAATTCTAAGCGCGACAAGTAGAGTCCAGCCAAAAAAAACTGGCATGACGCCTTAAAAAAAGTAGCACGTAGGAAAAAACTGGCGGGGGCACTAAAAAAAACTAAAGGAAAAAATAAAAAATACATTCCTTGTGGTTTTGCTTATCCGAGCAGGGAAAGTTGTCACTGTGGTGCTGACATGGCATAGTTCATTTCTCTCTCCATAGTCTTTCCCTAATAATTTATGTAAATGGTAGGGAACGATTTCATTCACTGGGTTTTTTTTACCCCACCCCAGGGATAGATACTTTCCTTTGGGTTACAATTCCACTACTAGAGAATGTCTTAAACTGTAGGGAAAACGGGGATTTCTAGTAGTGAGGAGAGATGGCAGAGGAGGAGATGGAGGTGTGCGATAGATAAAGGTGGCTTTTAATATAAAGCGAGTTTCGGTAGCCCGTCCATTAAGTCCAAAATTTTGTTTCCCCGCCCAACAAAAGTAACAGAGAGATGGTTTTGTCTGCAAGACCGTTTGTGATATGATTATAATCACAGATGGTTCGTGATAAAAACCGTCTGTGATATTCGAAGACATCACAGACTGTTTGTATTTAAAACCATCTGTGATGATTTACAGATAGTTATTAACAAGAACTGTCTGTGATAATTATGTATCACAGATGATTCTAGCCATCGCTACATATTCTAGACGGTTCTTATTAAAATCCATCTATGATAATTACAACATAGAATGTTCTATAGGAACCGTCTGTGATGAGGCGTTCAGTATACCCACTTGCTTGCATGGCTTCCCGATCTACGTGATATAATTTTTAAATTATCAGCTAGTGTAACCTACTCGTATGCCTTCAATTTCAACCTCGCATGTCGTCGCACCTCTGCTTCATGCATCGCCGACGCATCTCGACTTCACAGCCTCGGGAGTGTCTCGTCGACCCTCTACGCATCTTGGCTTCGCGTGAAGACAGCAGGACAGAGAGAACTAGGCCCAAGTTCCCCGAGTCGGCGACGATGACAGGTGGCGGCGTCGGTGTCAGGCGGAGCCGGCCTACGGCTGAGCTTTGGCCTATCCAGTCGGTGGCCATGAAGGCAGAGTCGACAGAAGTCGGGGCTAGTGGGCAGTGGATTTCTGGCCTCTCCAGTTGGCGGTCGCTAAGGCAGCAAGATGGAGTGAACTAGGCCCGAGGTTCCCCTCCTCGACGATGAGGTGGATGGTGGAGCCGGCGGGCAGCTGGGCTCTGGCCTCTCTAGTCGGCAGGACGGTGAGGACCAGGCCCAAGGTCCCCCCTCGAATGGAGAAGAAAACGATAGGGGCAGAGGAGCCTAGACTCCGACCCAGTCGACCAAAGTGATGGGAGCAGCGTCTAGACTACATCCTCGACTTGAATCAGGAGTTTGCGTCGAAGTCTCGACGACGATAGTGGCATTGTACCACGGCGGGCCGGGTGGAGCGAGTCTCCACCGACGACAGTAGTGCCAGCACAGCGCCGCGGTGAGCCGGATAGAGAGAATCTTGACCAATGGCGGCACGGCACCACGGCAGGCCAGGCAGAGCGAGCCTCCACCGACGGCAACAACGCTAGCAAGATGCCACGGTGAGCCAGATGGACCGAATCTCGACCGATGGCACCTCATTGCTGCGACGAGCCAGGCGGAGTGGATCTAGAGCCCACAGTCAAGCAGTGGTGGCAGCGCAACACCGTAATACACTGAATGGGTTGGATCTTGCAGTGGAGCATCAGAGGACGAGGAACGGGGACAACACAGAGCGGAGTCATCTGTCGTCCGAGCTATGTGGAGGCATTGCATCCATGGCGCGGTGAGCCAGCAAGAGGAGAGGGGCAAAGGAAACGGGCAGAGGGAAGAGTTTGAATCTATTTGGCAGGATGCAGATGCAAGCGGAACAACCGATGTCGTCTAGTGTGGAACGACGCGTGTGACTACCGGGAAAAAGGGGAGGAGGCATGGAACGATGTTGGGCCAATGCTTGCCCTGGCTCAGGGATTTTATAAACCACAAGGAACGGTTCACCAGTCCATGGCAGACACGGCCCACGGCCCATAGTGGACTAGGTCCACATGGAGTGTCGTCCCGCTTGAGGATCCAGCCAAGCTTAGTCTTGTTACCTTCTTCATCCTAGTTCGCCTGGGTACCAAAGAAAAAGGAGAAGAGAAGAGGAAGAAAACCAATAATAAAATATATTGATCGTTTGTATTAGCAGACATCCATAGACCACCAACCCTTCTCAAGAGTTAGAGCATCGGCTCAGGCACGTGTCGGGCCTTCTGCCTGAATCCACGAGGGGCTACTATTGGTGGAAGGGTCAACGCGTTCCCCTAGGTCGTCGGGCCTTCTGCCCGAATCCACGAGGGGCTACTATTGGCGGAAGGGTCAACGCGTTCCCCTAGGTCGATGGCCCAGTCAACGAAGAGCCGATGTAGGTGCACCTTGGCCAACGCGATGGATGTCGCAAGACATTGCCTCGAGGAGGCGGTCCCCAATGTGCCCTCAGGTTTGTTGACTATGTTAGTATTGGACATACATACATCGATAGAAGACTGGTGCTGGGGCACGACGATAGCGCGATCGACAACACGAAGCATAACCTCAGTCTCAAACCCAAGCCCCATCTTCGCAACCGGTGGGGGAGATGTCATCATATGAGCCCCATCTGACCAAAAATGATGATACTGCCCCTATGGTTGCCTTAGAATTAGGGCCATTAATGTAACTTCACCTTCTATTCCCTCTCATCCTATAAATAGGACCCCATTGTAACACGGGAGGGGAGGCCACTTGTACATCATTTCATACTTGAGCAATACAACTTGGGTGGTTGGCTTGTCTCGCTTATGTTTTGCTCCCCACCAGGGGTGCCTACAAATCTATTGTCTAGACATGCATATACGATAGAGGTGAAGAAGGAAAGATCAATTTTGAAGGAGAAGCCGAAATGGGGACAGATATAGAAGGATAACTGAAGGGGCCGTGGATGGTGGCGTCGGTTCATCAGGCTCGGAGGAGATGCCGATGCTAGCAATGATGGTGACGGGTCTCGGAGGTTGGGGAAGGAAGCAAATAAGATATCTGCTACTACCGCTGTTGGTTTTGAGGGGGAGGGCGCCAACGCAAAGCGAGACTGGCTCAAGCTCCCTTCTATTGGACACGCTTTGGCATGAGATGGCAAGGTTAACACAGTTTGTACTACATGTAGCGCATGCAAGATACTAGTGATGCGTGAGGCGGTGGCGCATGGCTCGGTGAGGTGGCGTCGACGGCGTATGGGCGAAGCGTTGGGCACAGAGGTGGTGAGGCAGGGCTAGAGTAGGGAGGCAAAGGGGATGGGCCGGCATGAGGGCATGGCTAGGCCGATGCAGCGGCCGAAGGAATAAGAGAGATAGGAAAAGCGACCAGGCTGGCAGGCCGGTTGGGCCAAAAGAAAGGGAGGGAAAGGGGCCGCCTAGGAAGGAAAAGGGAAGGGGATTTTGAGGAATTTTAGAATTTCGAGGGTTTTTGGAAAGGAGAGGGAATTTTCTGGCAAGAGTCGTAAACCAGAATAAATAAAACTCGGGAAAATTGAAATAAAAGCAACGAAGAACTCAAGAACGAAGTTAAAGGTTTCACGAAAACTTTTCATGCAAAATTTGGATACTTTTTAGGACCTACCCCCTTAAAGATAATATTGACCCCGAGATTCCACTTGAAGGAAGAAGAGCTATGAAAAATCTCGCTGCAAGTTCGACTCTCTTTCCCATGTTGCTTCATCCTGTTTGTGATTTTTTCCATTGAACTCGACAATATGTGATGCTTCTGTTTCTCAACTTTCTGTCTGCCACTTCTAAAGTCCTTTCAGGTTTGTATTTATAAGTCAAACCTGGTTGCATGCAGTTCTATCCTTTCTCGCGGTATCTGATTGGTCGGCCGCCTCAAACACTTCCTCAACTAAGACACATGAAAGACCGGATGTACCCCTATCAATTATGTTGGTAAGTCCAACTGATATGCAACTTCTCTTCTGCCTAGAATTTTTTAAGGTCCAATGTACCTTGATGCCAACTTTCCTTTCATCTGAAACCGTTGTACTACTTTAAGTAGTGTTACCTTCAAATACACGAAATCTCCAACTTCAAAACTCAAATCTCACCTTCCTTTGTTAGCATAATTCTTCTGTCTGTTCTGGGCTATTTTCAATCGATCTCTAATAATTCTAACATGTGCTTCAACATTCCTTGTCGCTTGAGGTCCAATAAGTTATCATCCTCCAACTCTAGTCCAATTAAGTGGTGTTCTACACCTGTGGCCTTACAAAGCTTCAAGTGGTGCCATTTCCAAACTAGCCTAATAACCGTTATTGTAGGTGAACTTCGCAAAATGTAAGAAGATATCCAAGCCTTGTCCATACATCGATGCACACGCTCTAAGCATGTCTTAAAAATTCTAAGTAACTCTTTTAGTTTGTCCTCTAATCTGCGAATGGTAAGCTGTACTAAATGCCAACTTTGTATCCATTGCATATAGACCTTCGAAAAACCTTGAAGTAAACTGTCTTCCTCGATCTGACACTATCCTCTTCGATACACCATGTAGAACCACAATCCTGGTCATGTACAACTCTACTAACTATGCTCCACCATAAGTCTGTTTGATTGGTAAGAAATGTGTTACCTTGGCCAATTTATCGACAATCACCCAAATGGCATCATAACCCGACTTTGTCCTTGGAAAACCTATGATAAAATCCATTCCAATCTCATCCCACTTTAACTCTGGTACTGGCAAAGGCTACAATAATCCTGCCTTGACTCTTTAACACACATCACACAAGTTCACATGCTCTGCTACTCCTCTCTTCATGTTCTTCCACCGAAAGGTACTTTTCAAGTCTTGGTATATTTTAGTGCCGCCAGGATGGATTTTAAACAATGAATCATGAGCTTCTTGTAGTATCAACTCCTTGATTTCTCTCTTGTTTGTTATGTAGAGTCAACCCTCGAATATGAAAATTCCCTCATCATCTTCCATGAAACCTGTAACCTTTTTTTTTGCCTTGATGTCTCGTCAAATCTGTTGTATTTCTTTGTCCTCAGTTTGAGCTACATGAACTTGTTCTAACAAAGTTAGCTTAATCTCCAAAGATAATACATTCCTTGATATGCAAACTCCAACTTCAACAGATGTATCTCCATCCTCAGTTGTACCAGACACTCATGAACGATAGCATTGTGACAATAGACCTACCTGCTCAAAACATCGGCAACCACATTCGCCTTCCCTGGATGATTCTGTATGTTCTAAGTCATAGTCCTTTATCAATTCTAACCATCTACGCTGCATTAAGTTCAAATCTGGTTGAGTGAAAATGTACTTCAAACTCTTATGATCTATATAAAGTTCACACAAGTTGCCAAGTAGATAGTGCTTCCAAAATTTTAATGCATGAACCACTGCAGCTAACTCAAGATCATGAGTTGGATAATTTTCTTTATGAAGTTTGAGCTGCCCTGATGTAACACCCCAGCCCAACATGGAGCCTAGGATGCCACCATTCTACTCTACTGAACCAATTATTTCAATCTTCTAATAAACTATCAACGAAACATTCAACCATGAATGACAATAATTACATAATATTAATATTCAAGAATTAGCACATTCTACACTTAACCAAGATGAAGAATATCATCTAACGATAGAATATAATTCAAGCATGAATCCTTCTCTTTATCAACAAAGTCCAAGACAACCATCCATGCTACGCAACAGCAACTATTATTTAAATGGTTAAATCTAAAGCATCATGTATCATCAAAGCTATGAGGATGATAGAATAATCCAATCAATCATTTTAATCCATCAAATAGAATTAAATGAACTCAAATAACGGAGGTTTAAGAACATCAATAGAACATCCATGAATACGAATAAAACATCCACCACGAAGGATGGTCACAATCTGAATCTAAAGAAGTCATTATGAATTCAATGTTTAGATAAATGATCTATTTTATTTGTCATGGTTTGTGTATTCGTGATGTGCACCAAGTCTACCCCTTTCCATGCATGTCGCTGGCTCGAGAGGTACCTAGAAAGCACAACACAGCAAGAGTGAGTCCACGACTCAGCAAAGTGCAACAGTAATAAAAACATAACCTCAACTCCAACCAATGAGGATAATAAATCTCTTTATGAACATCAGCAATGAATCACAAATCCATATCTTATGCATGTATGCAATGCATATATCAAGAATGCTCTTTCTTCATCTTCTTTGCAATTACCGGTAATGCTGAGTAGTGTATCCGTCGATATATACTCAAGCATGTGCCCTTAGGCACAAGGAGACCTCATGCCCACACTACACGAGTGTGGGGACACAAGCCCGTCCAATGCATGACGGGGATCCACTACTACAAAACAGGGTATAGAAGACGCCTCATCACAGACGGTTCATTTGGAACCGTTTGTGTTATTATTATCACAGACGGTTCCAAAGAAACCGCTCGTGATACGTACTATCACGCACGGTTTATCATCGAACCGCTCGTGATAAGTCACATGGTTCTTATTACGTAACCGTGTGTGATATGCTAGACTATCACAGACGGTTTATCATTGGAACCGTCTGTGATAAGTCACAGACGGTTCTTATTACGAACCATGTGTGATATGCTAGACTATCACAGACGGTTTGTAATAGAAACCATCTATGATTTATCACAGATGGTTCCAATTATAAACCGTCTGTGATATGGAACGTATCACAGACGGTTCTGTTATGGAACCGTCTGTGATATGCCTTTATAAGAACCACTAGGGCTCACCCGTTCTTCTCCCCAGTGCACTTAGCCCTTAAGATCTTGCGCGCTCGTTTCGCCTCCTGTAGGGCAGGCCCATTCACCGACCCTTAAGCTCCGACACCGCCGCCTCCGACCTCGACGCCGCTACCCCCGACATAGGCGACGTTGCGCCGCCTCGACGCATGACCTCCTCCCTGTGTCGGTGTCCTCCCTCTGCACCGGCCTCCTCCCTGCGTCGGCGTCCTCCCTCTGTACCGGCCTCCTCCCCGCGCCGTCCTCCTCCCCGTGTCGGCCTCCTCCACCGTGACTGCCTCCTCCCATGCCCTCCTCCTGCCGGCCTCCTCCTCGCCCTCCTCCTCCCCACGCCTCCTCCTCCCACCGCCTCCTCCTTGCACCGTGAGTTCTTGTGCGGCATCCTCTCTGTGAGTATTCCTATATTACGTTTGTGCATCACTTTGGCTATATACTTATGTGCTGGATTGGCTTCAAATTTTATATTAGATTGTGCACTGAGATAGCAAAGTGGTTATGTGGGCTCGGTTGATCCTTTGCATACAGCATACTAAGAGCACTCTTTAACATCAATACTCTGAGCTTTTTGTATGACATGGAGATACTTCATATGTATATGTTGATTTGGTCATTTAAATGTTTGCAACAATCCTATGTTGATTTGGTCATTTAAATGCTTATATTGTTTTGTCAAAGTCAATTAGTGAAGAGTATAGACTGGTTGAGATGGCAGAGGCTGTAACATCCCAATTCTGAAAATGAGGGGGAAATTAAAACTTTTTATTTATCTTTAGGTTCTTGAACCTTTTCTGTAATTCTTGTAAAAGAATTATGGGAATAGAAATCAAATCCCCAATTTAAACTCCAATCAAAAACCTCCTGGATAAAAATCTTTTGTCCAACACTTGTAAATATTTTTCCTGAGTTCTAAGGAAGCCTTGTGACCCCTCTGAATTTTCTCACAATTTTTAGAAATTGTTTGAATATTTTGGGAGCAAGTCAAACCTAGTCAAACTAGGTCAAACCCTAGTTTGCAACCTTCTGAATTTCCTAGAAAAATCCATTACACAAAATCTTCTGGAAATTTTATGGGAGGTCAATGTGTTAGTCACCAAGCTACTGTAAAATTTCATGGATTTTGGTGTTGATTTGATACTCCAATTAAATCACCAAATTCTACTGTCCAAATTTCAAAACTCAAATCGGGATCACTTGTTCGTTGGGCTTGAACCCGAGCACTGCTCGATCTCGACTTGGGCTAACCACCTAACCGCACCCGGCTCGGCGCTGGCGCTTGCATCGTGGTCAGAGGATCCCCATCGCACGGCCCGAAATTGCGTACTCTTCGCTAATCGTTGTCTCACCATGATGCCGATCCGACGGCTCCCGCCGTCGTCCTCCGCGTGACCTCCCGCCGCTCTCTCTCTCAGAGCCATGGCAGGATGGGTCGTGGCGTCGTTCGGCCACCACCGCTGCGGTTTCAACGGGCCTCTGCGGCGCATTGAATGCCCTGCGTGCACCGCGTCCGGAGGTCACCTCTCCACTGCCCTGTCGCCCTCGGCTCCTTTGACCCAAAGCACCCGAGGCTCCCACTCCGTGGCTCTCCTCCTCCTTGGCTACTTAAGCTCGTTAGCTTGCTCCCTCAGTTCCTTTACGCACTAGTGAATCCCAGCGAGCACCAGCACTGGGTTTCGAGCTCCCTCGCCTCGCTCGCCATCGCCATCGCCAGATCTCGGGAGCTTGGTGAAGCGGTAACCCGAGCTCCTCCTTCTCTGCTTAGTGTTCCTCGGCTCCCTCACCTCTCTCTGAGCTAAGCCCTCACCCCATTTGATTCACCGTGCGAGCAAGTCTTTGGATTTGAGATTCCCATTTTCGCCGCTCGCAATTCTTCTTCTCATGGCCATGAGTAAACCTCACCGATTCCTTCCTCCAAGAGCACATTGGACCTCGAGGTCCCATTTTGAGGTTCGCCCTTTCTTCAGAGATCGCAGGCGACTTCTCCCGTTCTCGCCATTGCCGCCGCCATGGCCTTAAATCGCCGACGCAGCTCGTCTGTCCTCAAGACCTCCGCGTCATCTAGGTAGGTTCCCATGGCTCCTCAAGCTCGGGCACCACCAGATGAGACGCCGCGAGCTCAATCTTGTCCACCTTTTCCCCGTAGCATAGCCGCCGCCCCTGCCGCGCCGCCTCTGTCCTCCACCGGAGATGTGGGTGGTACCAGAGGGTGCGCAGAGGTATTGCGCGACCCAGAGTAACCCGCCATACCGCTGTAGCTCGATCGCGGCGATTGGCAAGATCGCCGTCGCGGTCGGATCTCGCTTTTCGTTCCTCGTTTTCTTTTGGTTCAGCCGCCGTGAGCCGTTGATCTCCAAATCTACGGCCCACATCCTCCCGTTTTGCTACGCTTGAGTTCTTCCTCGCTTGGTTCAACGTGGACCGTTGATCTCCGATCAACGCCCACGTTGAAGCCTTCTTCAGCGCGCGCGCGCCTTGTGTCTGTTGTTCGGCCGTCCGATGCGCATCAACGGCCACAAACGCCACGTCGGTTAAGTATTTAGAATTTCGAGGGCTTTATTTTCAAACCGAAAAAGGTATAAACTTTGAAAATGTATATCTTTTTCATGTTAATTCATTTTAGTTGATTCCAATTGTATTAATTCTGTTATGCTCCAAACGTTAATCTAAAAATGTTTAGAAGATTAATATGACTCCAGAAAAGCATGAAATTAGATTTTGAACCTTCTCAGCTTATTTAATTGCAATAAAATTACTGTTAAATGGAAAAATGCATAACAAATTCTATATAACTCCTTTTTAGTTAAACTCAACTCTGTTAATTCTGTTATTACCTATACTTTAATCTAAAAATACTTGTAATCATGTGTTGGTTGCAAGAATGTCCAGAATTAACTTTAACTTTGCATAGGCTTTAATTGTTTACTAGAAAACATTGCAACTTGTAAAATACATAACTAATTCTCTGTAAATGATTTTTGAGTGAATCCAAGTTTGTTGGGTTCCTCTAATAATGAACTTGCTAGGAAAAATAGTTTTGAGCATGTTACTGTTTTTAGAAAGAATAATTATGCATTATAATTTTGTTCAAGTTCTTGTCTTTGAAAAATTGTAGAAGTTGCAATGTAACTCCAAAAGAGTTGAAACCACTTCCATTAGTCTTAGAATGTCATTACCTATCTACCATAAAAATTTCATGTCCAGAAGACCCCTAGAAAATATTTTGTGAACAGTAGCCCTTTTTAATTTAAACTGTTATTTTTCTGGCCGAATTGAGTTGTTTTGGTCATATCTTTTGCATCAAGGATCCAAATTGATTGATTCTTGTTGCTAAATTCATGATAAATCTTTATCTTGCTGCTATAAAAATTTCAAATCATTCGGAGAACTTTTGCTGTTGGGTCTTGTTGCTTTTCTTTATTCTTATCGACTCTTTATCGCCTTTTCGTTAGGGTTCGACATTTGTGGTAATCCCGAGAACGATCCTCCGCAACAAAGTGACCCTCAACAGCCAGGCAAGCAGTTTGACCATGATTCATCCTATATTTGCAAGTCTATTATATTGCTTAAACTCTATGTATGCATTGCTACTTTGTTTTAAATTATGGTTAGTGAATCCTATAGTTGCACAATCTGTAGGAATGCCATGTCTTTACTACCTTACGCCTAGGTTACTTGCTGTGGTTTGAGCTCGTCGGATGAGCTCATATCACTTAGTAGATTGCGACTTGAAATGCTTAGCAATGCTTAGATAACGGTAGAAATGGGCGGTTGTCGACATTATGTCGATGACCTTGATCACACTAAAATTATTATTCCATTATGTCCATCTTGTGCTTTGTTAATTTGTAAATACAAAATCTGAAAATAAATGTGTGGATTGGACTTGGGCATATTGGATGGATGGTGTGGTTTTTGGATGTGGTGGTATGCCCGAGTCAACAAGGACCTAATTCTTGCGCCATTGATCCAAGCAATTATGCGTACTAACCACGCGAGGGCATATGGAACCCTCTTGACTAAGTACTCTAGGAGGTGTTAATTATGAGCTGCTCGGTTGGTGTGTTTTAAATGAAAACGATATGTATAGTGTGGGAGGGAACATTAGCTTCCTGCTAGGTCGTCTAATGTCTCTTTCTCCCGTGGGTTGTCTTGCTCGTAATTAGCATTATCCTTTGGAAAGGTCTCGTAGGACTTAGCCGTGCAAAGACACCTTCTAAGTGTGCGTAAAGGAAAGGCGGTCTCATGCGTGTGGTACAGTGGTACACCTGCGCAGGATAAAACTATTCAATAGCCTCGCCCTAGGTTATGGACACGCTTGGTTATTTCCGTAAGAATTAGACTACAACCTTTAATTAAAATTTGACATGGGTGGTATGAACGGGAGTTCATGCTATTGTTGTGGTGACTATTGGGTTAGTCACTTCCGTGATTGTTGTTGTCATCTACTTATTGTTATTATCGTTGTCAAACTTGATGTTTGAATGTTAAAACAGATTTGACAACTTGCCTTTAAATGTATTACCTTATTGCAAATAAATGTTGCTTTATGCTAAATGAGACATACAACCTCCACTTACATAAAGCTTGCATGTAGCATATGTTATAGGCCTGTTATCTTACACGTAAGTCTTGCGGAGTACTTTATGTACTCATCGCCCGTGGTTGTGGCATTTTGTGGCTATTGTTGCAGAGGAAGGGGTGAGTTCCAAGAGCCTCACTTTTGTGCTATGTGTTGCGCCTTCTTGACGACTAGCTTGGCGGTCGGTCGATGCCTAGGGTTAAGGCACACCGATTGGCTTTGTGTTATAGCCATCTTTATGGCACTTTTGCTTCATTGTTATCTTTTTAGAATTGTTGCTATTTGGCCTAAGGGCCCTCTTTTGTAATAGCTATTCCATATTAACATTAACTTCGGTTTGTTGCTTATGTACTATGTGTTGTATGGAATTGATACATTCTTTTGTTGTGAGGTATGTATACTGCATTCAGGAAGTATACATCTCTCGAGACCGGTTTATTTGGTTGATAATACTAGGTCAATTGGATGACTAAGTATTATGAGCCTAATAAATCCGTGCTCACAAAAGTTGGTATCGAGCCGTCCGACCGTAGTAACGCAAGCTTGGTCGTCTTTAGTATATTTTGAAAACCTAATTTCAAAGTGTTAAATGAGTTTGAAAGTTTAAGTAATTCTCAGATTTTACTCCTTACCTATCTTAGCTTTCTTCTCTCATCTTACTCTAATTTGAGTTTTAAAGGTTGTTTTCCTCTCTTCCTTGCTAAAAGGTAGTATTATCGATTAATTGGGTTTTGGGAACTAATGAGTTTGGCAAATTGGAGTGTTAGCTGCCCTCTACAAGGTTTTGAAGTTTCGAAGTTGAAGAATTCGCTTGGAGGCTTGGATGCAAAATCTGGACAGCGATCGCCAATTTCCGGACAGCGAGCTCATAAGTTCTAAATAGGGTAGAAAATGAGAGGTTAATCCAACTAAAACTTGTGGGAATAAAAGGGTAAGATGTGATACTAGTTAGCTAAGTATCTAACACGTATTTCGCAGAATTAACATTGCTCCCTACTAGTATTAACCCTTACGTTACAATCTGATTTTTAATCCTCTCGAGCAACTACTCGTTCATTCAATACGGGTTAGTTGTATTGAGAAGTTGAGCCTTGGTTTTGATACCTTCCTTGCTGTTTTGGAGCCCTTTTTAGAAGCTTTTAAAGTCTTTTACTTGCTATTTTTGGCCTTCGTTTAGGGTGATATTCCATTCCCCTAGTCGATCGCCTTTTGGCTTTCTTTAAGGCTTTGTTTTCGAGTCTAGTTGCTAACCAAAATTTCTTGTAACAGGATGGCCGGACGCACTCGTAGCGGCCAAGGCCAGTCAGCTGGTCCGGACGAGGAGCTTCCTCCTCCTCCGACCATGGCCGAGGTTCTTCTTCAGATTGAGCGCAACCGCGCGGATGACAGGAGAGTTCTCTCGACGCCATCGCGCAACACCACCGTGCACTTTCCGGAGCTTCAGATCTGGGCTGTGGAATGCCCATCAGCCTCGTGGGGGCCTTGCTGAGTTTCTTCGTACTCAGCCCCCTACCTTTTCTCGGTCTGAGGACCCGCTCGATGCGGACGATTGGCTTCGTCTGGTGGAGCGGAAGCTTCGCATAGCGCAGTGCCAGGAGCACGAGAAGGCGCTATTTGCTTCGCACCAGCTGGAGGGTGCAGCTTTGTCATGGTGGGAGAGCTATCTCGCCATGCAGCCCGTAGACCACACCGCCTCTTGGGAGGAGTTCCGTGCTGCCTTCCGTCGGGCTCACATCCCTGCCGGCTTGATGGAGATCAAGAAGCAGGAGTTTCTTGCGCTCAAGCAAGGGCGTAGCTCACTCATGGAGTATGTATACGAGTTCAACCATCTAGCTCGTTATGCTCCTGAGGATGTGGCCACTGATATGGCTAAGGTGCCAAGTTCAGCGTGGCTTGTCCGAGGAGTCAAGGACAAGCTATCCATTGTCGACTTTCTCGATTTCCGGACCTTGGTCGACAAGGCCATCGTTCTTGAGCATGCGGCTCGAGAGCTTATGGATTCCGTAAGCGCAAGTGGAGACCTACAAGACTTCGGGCCCAGTGCTTCCGCCTCGTTTGAGCAGCGATCTCGGGTACCACTCTCATTCTTCGGCGCCCCGAGGTCACCGCCTTGTTCTCGTCCTTCGCAGCCGTGCCCGATCCACGTCGCTGCCGGTCACAGAGTGGCCCCACAATCCGGCGGCCAATGTCACTTGTTTCTTCAGAGCTGAAGGGCCATTATGCAAATAATTGCCCTAAGAAGATCGGGCGACCCCTCGCCCTAATGGAGGACGCGGGCAAGGAGGTGGATCTTTGCAGACCGAAGATCGCCCCAGCCTACCCAAGGCGTGGGTAGTGGTCGCGTCAACGCCATCACCACAGAGGAGGCTCAGAGACACCCGACGCCGTGCTAGGTACACTTTCGTTAACTCTCACCCTGCTCTTCGTCTTGTTTGATTCAGAGCATCACATTCCTTTGTTTCGAAGTCGCTTTCTTTCGTTGGAGAGCTTTTTTCTCTCCATTGTCGGTCCCGCTACTCATTCGCTCTCCCGGATCGGAGTTGAGAGCTGAGCTTGAGTGTAGGGATGTCCCCATCGAGATTGAGGGAGTGGGATTCTCAGCGAATCTTATTCTCCTCAAGTCTGCGAGTCTGGACGTGATTCTTGGTATGGATTGGTTGTCTCACCATATGGGACAAATCGATTGCGCCAAGAAGTCCGTCTCTCTTTCTAGTCCCTTCGGTGTTCGCGTTTCCTTCTCGCCGAAGTTGCTAGGTCCACATCTCTTCGCCCTCGAAGCGAAGTCCGTTCTAGATATTAATGAAGTCCCAACAGTTTGTGACTTCATTGATGTCTTTCCCACAGATCTTCCAGGGATGCCACCCGTTCGAGACCTCGAGTTTGTCATTGAGTTGGCTCCCGGTACCGCCCCTATCTCAAAGAGGCCTTATCGGTTGCCACCGAACGAGTTGGTGGAGTTGAAGAAGCAGTTAAGTGAGCTGCAAGAGAAGGGTTTCATCCGCCCTAGCTCATCCCCTTGGGGTTGTCCGGCTATCTTCGTTAAGAAGAAGGATTTACTTTTACGCATGTCGTTGATTACCGCCCACTTAATGAAGTGACGGTAAGAACAAGTATCCATTGCCCGCATTGACGATCTCTTCGATCAATTAACCGGGGCCCGAGTTTTCCAAGATTGATTTGAGAGTGGGATATCATCGTTCAGATTCGACACGAGGATATTCAAGACGGCATTCTCTACTCGCTACGGCTTGTACGAGTACACCGTCATGTCTTTCGGCTTAACCAATGCTCCTGCCTTGTTCATGAACCTCATGAATTCGGTATTCATGGAGTATTTGGATAAGTTTGTCGTGGTCTTCATCGATGATATTCTTATCTACTCCAAGAACGATGAGGAACACGCCGAGCATCCTGCTTGTGTTGAGCAAGTCATGTGAGCACCACCAGACGCAAGTTCAAAGAAGTGTGCATTCGGTTGAAGGAAGTAGCCTTCTTAGGCCATGTTCTTTCACCGGAGGCGAGCCGCTGATCCTAGCAAGGTCGACGATGTTCTTTCTCGAGTCCGCCTACTTCGGTCACCGAGGTACGGAGTTTTCTTGGTTTAGCGGGATACTATCGTCGCTTTATCGAGAACTTCTAAGATCGCTGGCCGATGACGGAGTTGCTCAAAAGGACAAGAAGTTCTTGTGGTCCGATGCTTGCATGCGAGCTTCCAAATTCTCAAGAAGCGTTTGACCACCGCCTCCCGCCCTCGTTCTTCCCGATATCCATCGAAGTTTCGATATTTATTGCGATGCTTCTCGTCGAGGCCTCGGTTGTGTCCTTATGCAAGAAGGCAAGGTAGTGGCCTATGCATCAAGGCAATTGAGACCTCATGAGCTTAACTATCCTACCCATGATTTGGAGTTGGTCTGCTGTGATTCATGCACTTAAGATTTGGCGACATTACCTAATCGGAATCGCTAGAAGTGTATTCGGATCACAAAAGCCTCAAGTATTTGTTCACCCAACCTGACCAACCTCGTGCAAAGGAGGTGGTTGGAGTTGATCAAGGATTATGATATGGGTATTCACTACCATCCGAGCAAGGCTAATGTCGCGTCGGCGCGCTTAGTCGTAAGCGCATTGCAATGCCTTGTTTCACATGGGCGTCGGCCTACCTCTTGAGGATTTCCAGCGCCTCAACTTAAGTATAGTTGAGCATGGTTCCTCATTGCCTTGGTTGTGCAACCAACCTTGGTGGATCGGATCAAGTCCGCCGGCGATCGGATGATGGAGTGAGCCACATCAAGGAAAATGTCAAGAACGGACACCAAGTGCTTCTCGAGGACGAGCATGGTGTTGTGAGGTTCGGCAACGCCTTGTGGTTCCAAAGGTCATGGAGTTGCGGAATATGATCCTCCGCCAAGCCCATGATTCACCTTTATCCATTCATCCCGGCCACAAAGATGTATCAAGATCTCCGCCAGAGATTTTGGTGGACCCGAATGAAGAGGAGATCGCGAAGTTCGTTGTCGAAAGTCGACGTGTGTCGTCGATGTCAAGGCCGAAAGCATCGGCGTCAAAGCAGATCGCTTGACCTTTGCCTATTCCGGAGTGGAAGTGGGATTCGATCGGGATGGATTTTATTACCGGTCTACCCAGTCGCCAAAGAAATGATGCCATTTGGGTCGCCATTGATCGGTTGACTAAAGTGGCTCATTTTCTTCCCAGAAGACCAAGATTCGCACCGATCGCCTAGCCGAGCTCTATGTCTCTAGGATTGTGAGCTTACATGGCGCATCAAGACGATCGCTTCGATCGTGGCTCCATCTTCACTTCCCATTTCGCATAGCTCGCAAAAGGCTATGGGAACCCGTTTTACCTTTAGCACGGCATTTCACCTCAAACCGATGGTCGACCGAGAGGGTCAACCAGTTTTAGAGGACATGCTTCGTGCTTGTGTCCTTTCCTATGGGAAGCATTGGGAGAAATGCTTACCATTCGCCGAAGTTTTCCTACAACAACAACTTTTCGGGCCTCTCGGCATGGCACCTTTCGAGGCCTTATACGGAGAAAGTGTAGAACCCGTTGAACTGGTCGAGACCGGTGAGAGACCTCTCTTTGGCCTCGGACTCAATCAATGAGGCCGAGCGCCAAGTCCAAATTTTATTCGTGGCGTTGCTATGCTGCTCAATCGAGCAAAAGAGCTATGCGGATCGCCGGCGTCGTGAGTTGAGCTTTGAGCCCAATGACTTTGTTTATCTCAAAGTCTCTCCTTTGAAGGGCCATCAACGCTTTGGCGTCAAGGGCAAGTTAGCTCCTCGATATGTCGGTCCCTACCGCGTTATCGAGAAGAAGGAGCTGTTGCCTACAAGTTGGAGTTGCCATCTGCACTTGAGGGGTACATGATGTCTTCCATGTATCCCAAATAAAGAAGTGCCTCCGTGTTCCAACGAGGAAGCTCGTTGGAGACTCTCGATGTCCAACCCGATCGACCTATCGCGAGCACCTGCTCAATACTCGATGAGTCCGAACGAAGGACAAGGAATAAGACCATCAAGTTCCTTAAAGTTCAGTGGTCGAACCATTCGAGGATGAGGCTACTTGGGAAAGGGAAGATCGTCTCAAGGCGGACTATCCTCTTTCTTCCCAGAGCGAGCCAAATCTCGGGACGAGATTTTTGTAAGGAGGGGAGGTTTTGTAACATCCCAATTCTGAAAATGAGGGGAAATTAAAACTTTTTATTTATCTTTAGGTTCTTGAACCTTTTCTGTAATTCTTGTAAAAGAATTATGGGAATAGAAATCAAATCCCCAATTTAAACTCCAATCAAAAACCTCCTGGATAAAAATCTTTTGTCCAACACTTGTAAATATTTTTCCTGAGTTCTAAGGAAGCCTTGTGACCCTCTGAATTTTCTCACAATTTTTAGAAATTGTTTGAATATTTTGGGAGCAAGTCAAACCTAGTCAAACTAGGTCAAACCCTAGTTTGCAACCTTCTGAATTTCCTAGAAAATCCATTACACAAAATCTTCTGGAAATTTTATGGGAGGTCAATGTGTTAGTCACCAAGCTACTGTAAAATTTCATGGATTTTGGTGTTGATTTGATACTCCAATTAAATCACCAAATTCTACTGTCCAAATTTCAAAACTCAAATCGGGGATCACTTTGTTCGTTGGGCTTGAACCCGAGCTCTGCTCGCCTCTCTGACTTGGGCTAACCACCTAACCGCACCTCGGCTCGGGCGCATGGCGCTTGCATCGTGGTCGTAGGATCCCCATCGCACGGCCGAAATTGCGTACCCTTCGCTAATCGTTTTACATCTCGGCCAGATGCCGATCCGACGGCTCTCGCTCGTCGTCCTCCGCGTGACCTCCCGCTCGCTCTCTCTCTCATCGAGCCATGGCAGGATGGGTCGTGCGTCGTTCGCCACCACCGCTGGTTTCAACGGGCCTCTGCGACGCATTGAATGCCCTGCGTGCACCGTGATCCGGAGGTCACCTCTCCACTGCCCGTCGCCCTCGGCCTCCTTTGACCAAAAGCACCCGAGGCTCCCACTCCCGTGGCTCTCCTCCTCCTTGGCTACTTAAGCTCGTTAGCTTGCTCCCTCAGTTCCTTTACGCACTAGTGAATCCCAGCGAGCACCCGCACTGGGTTTCGAGCTCCTCGCCTCGCTCGCCATCGCCGCCATCGCCGATCTCGGGAGCTTGGTGAAGGCGGTAACCCGAGCTCCTCCTTCTCATTTAGTGTTCCTCGGCTCCTCACCTCTCTCTGGAGCTAAGCCCTCACCCCATTTGGATTCACCGTGCGAGCAAGTCTTTGATTTGAGATTCCCCATTTTCTACCGCTTCGCAATTCTTCTTCTCATGGTAGGTGAGTAAACCTCACCGATTCCTTCCTCGATGAGACATTGGACCTCGTAGGTCCCATTTTGAGGTTGCGCCTTTCTTCAGAGATCGCGACTTCTCCCGTTCTTTGCCATTGCCGCCATCGGCCTTCGCTGCCAAGCAGCCTGGCTGCCCTCAAGACCTCCGCGTCATCTAGGTAGGTTCCCCATGGCTCCCTGAAGCTCGGGCACCCGCTGTATGAGACGCTGCGGAGCTCAATCTTGCTGTCACCTTTTCCCGTAGCATAGCCGCCGCCCCTCGCCGTCGCGCCGCCGCTCTGGTCCTCCACCGGAGATGTGGGTGGTACCAGAGGGTGCGCAGAGGTATTGCGCCGTGTAACCCGCCAAGGCCGCTTGGTGGCTCGTATCGCCGGCGATTGGCCGAAGATCGCCGTCGGCCGCGTGCCGGATCTCGTTTTACTGTTCCTCGTTTTCGTTTTGGTTCAGCCGCCGTGAGCCGTTGATCTCCAAATCTACGGCCCACATCCTCCGCTCGTTTTCGCGCGCTTGAGTTCTTCCTCGGCTTGGTTCCGCGTGGACCGTTGGATCTCCGATCAACGGCCCACGTTGAAGCCTTCGCAGCGCCATGAAGCCGCCAGGTTTTACTGGGCCGTCCGATGCGCATCAACGGCCCACAAACGCCACGTCGGTTAAGTATTTAGAATTTCGAGGGCTTTATTTTCAAACCGAAAAAGGTATAAACTTTGAAAATGTATATCTTTTTCATGTTAATTCATTTTAGTTGATTCCAATTGTATTAATTCTGTTATGCTCCAAACGTTAATCTAAAAATGTTTAGAAGATTAATATGACTCCAGAAAAGCATGAAATTAGATTTTGAACCTTCTCAGCTTATTTAATTGCAATAAAATTACTGTTAAATGGAAAATGCATAACAAATTCTATATAACTCCTTTTTAGTTAAACTCAACTCTGTTAATTCTGTTATTACCTATACTTTAATCTAAAAATACTTGTAATCATGTGTTGGTTGCAAGAATGTCCAGAATTAACTTTAACTTTGCATAGGCTTTAATTGTTTACTAGAAAACATTGCAACTTGTAAAATACATAACTAATTCTCTGTAAATGATTTTTGAGTGAATCCAAGTTTGTTGGGTTCCTCTAATAATGAACTTGCTAGGAAAAATAGTTTTGAGCATGTTACTGTTTTTAGAAAGAATAATTATGCATTATAATTTTGTTCAAGTTCTTGTCTTTGAAAAATTGTAGAAGTTGCAATGTAACTCCAAAAGAGTTGAAACCACTTCCATTAGTCTTAGAATGTCATTACCTATCTACCATAAAAATTTCATGTCCAGAAGACCCCTAGAAAATATTTTGTGAACAGTAGCCCTTTTTAATTTAAACTGTTATTTTTCTGGCCGAATTGAGTTGTTTTGGTCATATCTTTTGCATCAAGGATCCAAATTGATTGATTCTTGTTGCTAAATTCATGATAAATCTTTATCTTGCTGCTATAAAAATTTCAAATCATTCGGAGAACTTTTGCTGTTGGGTCTTGTTGCTTTTCTTTATTCTTATCGACTCTTTATCGCCTTTTCGTTAGGGTTCGACATTTGTGGTAATCCCGAGAACGATCCTCCGCAACAAAGTGACCTCAACAGCCAGGCAAGCAGTTTGACCATGATTCATCCTATATTTGCAAGTCTATTATATTGCTTAAACTCTATGTATGCATTGCTACTTTGTTTTAAATTATGGTTAGTGAATCCTATAGTTGCACAATCTGTAGGAATGCCATGTCTTTACTACCTTACGCCTAGGTTACTTGCTGTGGTTTGAGCTCGTCGGATGAGCTCATATCACTTAGTAGATTGCGACTTGAAATGCTTAGCAATGCTTAGATAACGGTAGAAATGGGCGGTTGTTCGACATTATGTCGATGACCTTGATCACACTAAAATTATTATTCCATTATGTCCATCTTGTGCTTTGTTAATTTGTAAATACAAAATCTGAAAATAAATGTGTGGATTGGACTTGGGCATATTGGATGGATGGTGTGGTTTTTGGATGTGGTGGTATGCCTGAGTCAACAAGGACCGAATTCTTGCGCCATTGATCCAAGCAATTATGCGTACTAACCACGCGAGGGCATATGGAACCCTCTTGACTAAGTACTCTAGGAGGTGTTAATTATGAGCTGCTTTCGGTTGGTGTGTTTTAAATGAAAACGATATGTATAGTGTGGGAGGGAACATTAGCTTCCTGCTAGGTCGTCTAATGTCTCTTTCTCCCGTGGGTTGTGCGGACTCGTAATTAGCATTATCCTTTGGAAAGGTCTCGTAGGACTTAGCCGTGCACAAAGACACCTTCGGAAGTGTGCGTAAAGGAAAGGCGGTCTCAGGCGTGTGGAGTGCAGTGGTACACCTGCGCAGGATAAAACTATTCAATAGCCTCGCCCTAGGTTATGGACACGCTTGGTTATTTCCGTAAGAATTAGACTACAACCTTTAATTAAAATTTGACATGGGTGGTATGAACGGGAGTTCATGCTATTGTTGTGGTGACTATTGGGTTAGTCACTTCGGGATTGTTGTTGTCATCTACTTATTGTTATTATCGTTGTCAAACTTGATGTTTGAATGTTAAAAACAGATTTGACAACTTGCCTTTAAATGTATTACCTTATTGCAAATAAATGTTGCTTTATGCTAAATGAGACATACAACCTCCACTTACATAAAGCTTGCATGTAGCATATGTTATAGGCTGTTATCTTACACGTAAGTCTTATGGAGTACTTTATGTACTCATCTCGCCCGTGGTTGTGGCATTTTGTGGCTATTGTTGCAGAGGAAGGGGTGAGTTCCAAGAGCCTCACTTTTGTGCTATGTGTTGCGACTTCTTCGACGACTAGCTTGGCGGTCGGTCGAGATGCCTAGGGTTAAGGCACACCGATTGGCTTTGTGTTATAGCCATCTTTATGGCACTTTTGCTTCATTGTTATCTTTTTAGAATTGTTGCTATTTGGCCTAAGGGCCCTCTTTTGTAATAGCTATTCCATATTAACATTAACTTCTGGTTTGTTGCTTATGTACTATGTGTTGTATGGAATTGATACATTCTTTTGTTGTGAGGTATGTATACTGCATTCTGGGAAGTATACATCTCTCGAGACCGGGTTTATTTGGTTGATAATACTAGGGTCAATTGGATGACTAAGTATTATGAGCCTAATAAATCCGGGTGCTCACAGAGGCACCATCTTCGCCGCCATCACCGACGCCGCCTAATGCGTCTGGATTTCCGTCAACGATAATGATACGTAAGCGAGATGGTAGAGGAAAATCGAAATTGCCTGTAGGCTGATAGATCATCACGGAGGTCAATGACGTTAGGATCCCTCTGAGTCCCCAGAGATCAGTAGCGAGATTCCGGACCATCTGCGGGATACTTGCAAAGGAATGGGTCCCCATCACCACACCAAGCTGGAAGTCTCTGACGAAAGAACAGAGAGGCGCGCTGTGGACAGAACTTTCAAGCAAATTCACTATCCCAGAAGTAGACATGGCACGCGTCGAACGGCAGGCGTTGCTCTCGATGGATAACGCGTGGAGGACCTTCAAGAGCATTCTTGTCATGAAGTACGTGAACACGGGTGAGACGCCCTTCACGAAGTATGGATTCTTGATGCGGGAAACATGGGACGCCTTTGTGGCTATGAAGACGACGGTCGAATTTAAGGAGCAAAGTGCGGCACCGCTGGGTACGCGGCTAAATCCATGCAATAGGCGGCGAAGGAGGAGAACGCAACTGGGCCATTTCCTGATATCACAGACCCGCGTTCCCTAAGCTGGTTAAAAGCGAGGGCAAAAGTCTCGCTCTTGAGGCAACATCTCTTTCATAAACCCAAAGAGACTGTGAAGTGTCCCAACGTGTGGTAAATATGTCAAACTACCTAGTTGTTAATAAGTCCATAACTTCGTAGTGTCTATAATAACATGATGACCTCTTGCGGCATGAATTGATCGCCCAAACTCCCCAAGGCTCCTTCCAAGCGGAGCGAGGAGAAGGATATGCTATCTACGTACTCGAAACAAGGAGCACCAAATGCACGCGAGGCCTTGGGGTTACCGTACCTTGGAGTTATGGATTCGGAGGCGACTACGACACGTATAGGAGTAGGAAGAGATCCAAGACCGAGCATGAGGATTGGTTGGTACAGATCCTTACTGCAAAATTTGAAGGGCAGATAACACAATTGCAGGATCAACTGAATCAACTCCTGAACCAGTCGCAAGCCACCCCCGTTATTTTGGGAGCCAGTAGCGTCGTGTCCACGCATAATTCTGAACATGATGATGTCCAATTACCTATTGACGACATCAAGGTAATGTACATCTCTGGAATACTCCAAAAATAGACATATAGGACGCCTTAGCTAATTGTGTATCGTTTTGTAGGAGCTGACGCCCTGCAAGCTCCAAGTGAGGATGGTTGGGTCTATTTCTATTGAGGCTAGGTGGGGGTTAGCGTATCCATGCTAGGAAGGGATAGTGCAACACGGTGCCCAGCTGGCGCAGAGTTACACTAGGGTCTAGGTGGACATGGTACATGGCAATTTCATGGCTGTCCCGCTGGAGATTCGTCCGAACGAAGACATTAGAACACTAGGGAATGCCATGCACACTTTTATCTAGTGGCCCAAGAAGGACATCGCCCTGGACCCAACAGTGTCGCGATCTCGACACGACCATTCCTCTTTAACGGGACCCTCGATGACTCCACCTCATTATCCTTTGCCCCAGATGGCCACCTCATCGGTTCCCGTAGAGAAGACACCGAAGGAACAAAAAAAAGCGTACCGTCGTATCAGTTCCCGTAGAGAAGATGCCGAAGGAACAAGAAAAGCGTGTCGCCGTATCGGTTCCCATAGAGAAGACACCGAAGGAACAAGAAAAGTGTGCCACCATATTGGTTCCCGTAGAGAAGACGCTGAAGGGACAAGAAAAGTATGCTGATGTCTTCCCGGTAGAACTTCCTGGGATGCCTCCAGAGCGGAAGGTGGAATTCCGGATTGATCTTATCCCGGGAACTCGGCCTATTTCAATGTCCCCGTACCGTTTGGCACGACCCTTCCAGGAGGAGTTGAAGAAGCAATTGGACGATTTGTTGTCCAAAGGTATGATCCGGCGTAGTGTTTCGCCGTGGGGAGCGCCTGTTCTATTCACAAAGAAGAAAGATGGCAGTTGGCGTATGTGTGTAGACTATCGGGCTCTTAATCAGGTGACAGTGAAGAATAAATATCCTTTACCTCGCATTGAGGTTCTCTTTGATCAGCTGAAGGGAGCTAAAGTGTTCTCCAAGATTGACCTTCAGTCGGGTTACAATCAAATTCGAGTTCGGGAGTAAGATATTGAGAAGATGGCTTTTTTGGACTAACTAATGGTTCTGCAGTTTTCATGGAAGCCATGAACAGTATGCTGCATCGGTATCTTGATGATTTCATTGTGGTATTCATCGATGATATTTTGATCTATTCCAAGACGGAAGATGATCACGATCGGCATTTGAGGTTGGTTCTTGAGACTCTGAGAGAGAACCAATTTTATGCCAAGCTAAAGAAAAGTGAGTTCTGGATTTCTGAAGTTGGGTTTCTAGGCCATGTCATTAATCATGATGGCATCTCAGTTGATCCTAGCAAGATCTCAACAGTGGTAGAATGGAAAAGGCCAACCAATGTCAAGAAAGTGAGGAGTTTTACGGGTCTTCTTTGGTTACTACCGGCGATTTGTAGAGGTTTCTCTATCATTGCTAAACCAATGTCTCGATTGGCGCAGAAGGTGTCAAATTTCATTGGTCAGATGCGTGTGAGCGCAGTTTTCGTACCTTGAAGGATAAGTTGGTGACCGCTCCTATCCTTACCCTTCCTGAACCTAGGAAGCGTTTCACTATTTATTCAGATGCGTCTCGAGTAGGGCTTGGTTGTGTGCTCATGCAGGATGGCAAGGTGATTGCTTATGCATCATGACAGTTCAAGAAGCATAAGGAGAATTATCCTACTCATGATTTAGAGCTTGCCGCAGTAGTTCTTGCTCTAAAGATCTGGCGACATTACTTGTATGGCAAATCTTGTGATATATTCACTGATCACAAGAGCCTGAAGTATATCTTTACCCGGAAAGACTTGAATCTGAGGCAGAGAAGGTGGTTGGAATTAATAAAAGACTATGATCTCACCATTCAGTATCACCCTGGCAAAGAAAATATTGTAGCGGATGCTCTGAGCCGCAAGGCGACACCTCCTACCCTCAGTTGTCTCATTGCTAATTTTGAGCGCATGGATATCTCTTTTTGTTTTGCGAGTACCACCCAGACTGAGACCCGTTTGCTTTTTGAGTCAGCCATTCCAGATCGAGTGCGGGAAGCACAACAGCATGATCAGATGCTCCAGCGGGCAAGGAAGCGTCTGGATGAGGGCAAGCAAGGTCATTTCAGCATAGATGATTCTGGTGCATTGCGATTTAAAGGCCGCCTCTGTGTGCCACAGGGGGCTCAAGTAAAGGATGAGATCCTAAGGGAAGCTCATCGTACTCCTTATATCGTACATCCTGGTAAAACCAAGATGTACAAGGATTTGAAGAAGAGTTTCTGGTGGAAAAGAAGGAAGGTTGATATCGCACAATATGTGGGATCTTGTGGAGTTTGTTAGCGGGTCAAGGCTGAGCATAAGCGACCCGCGGGTTTGTTGCAACCTCTGGAGGTCCCAGTTTGGCCGTGGGATGATATCTCTATGGATTTTGTGGTTGGATTACCTCGCACACAGCGAGGGAAGGATGCAATTTGGGTTATAGCGGATCGGTTCAGCAAGTCTGCGCATTTCATTCCAATTCGTATGACCAATTCCGCGAGTGATTTGGCTCCTCTCTATGTGCGAGAGATAGTGCGGTTGTATGGTGTGCCTAAGACCATTGTTTCCGATCGTGATGCCAAGTTTGTCTCCAAATTTTGGGAGAGTTTGCAGAGTGCCATGGGCACACAACTTCGTCTTAGCACCGCGTTCCATCCCCAAACAGATGGTCAATCTGAGCACACAATTCAGACTCTGGAGGATATGATCAGATGTTGTGTTATGTCGTGGAAAGGAGGTTGGGAAGACCACCTAGCTTTGGCAGAGTTCGCCTATAACAACAGTTACCAAGCCAGTATTCGAGCTGCACCATTTGAGGTTCTTTATGGGCGAAGATGAAGATCCCTGTTGTGCTGGGATGCAGTTGGAGAGCGGGCAGTTTTGGGTCCCGATTAGGTTCAGCAAACGGTGGCCAGAGTAGCAGAGATTAGGGAGAATCTGTTAGCTGCTCAAAGCCGACAGAAGAGCTATGCCGATGTGAGAAGGCGGGATTTGGAGTTTGAAGTGGGGGATCAGGTTCTTTTGAGAGTGTCTCCTACCAGAGGCGTAGTGCGTTTCGGTACCAAAGGGAAGCTTAGCCCTAGGTATGTTGGACCTTTTCCAATCATGGCACGAATTGGGAAATTAGCTTATTGCTTGGACCTTCCTGAATCCATGCGCGGGGTGCATAATGTGTTTCATGTATCAATGTTGAGGAAATATCTGAGAGACCCAGAGCATGTTATTCCATTGGAGTCATTGAGCATCGAGCAGGATCTTACCTTTAAGTATCGGCCAGTGCAAATCTTGGAAGAGTCAGAGCGGGTTCTGAGGAACAAGACTTTGAAGTATGTAAAGGTTCTTTGGTCTCATCAGACTAAGAGAGAGGCCACTTGGGAGCTCGAGTCTCGCATGTGCGAGCAATATCCAGACTTGATTGTTCCTGGTACGTGTTAATTCGTTGTTCCCAATTCTGTGGCATTCTGTTCTTGTGTTCCTTTCGACGTTTAGAATTTGGGGTCGAATTCTGTTAAGGGGGGGTAGAATGTAACACCTCAAATTCCAATTGGAGAGAATATTATTTGGGAGAGGGACACTTATTCACTTTCGATTTGCTTCAAGTTTAGAGATGGGAATTCGGTTCAAATTCTGTTTTCTTAGCGCGTTTGGGCTCTTTGGGCAGCAGCCTTAGTGGGCCAGGGGGAGGCACCTCAAGTTGGGCCAGCCCATTTAGCTCCACCTCCACCCCTCAAACCCTAACCCTAGCTGCCCCTAACCCCTTTCTTTCCCTTCCCCAAGCAGCCACCAACCTCGCTTGGCCAAGCTCCTCCTAGTAGCCACCAAAACGTTTCCCCATTCCAACTCGCTGGCCCGCCTCCCTTGCTCCCTCTTGCGCCTCCACCATCCCCTCCTCTCCCAAACCGAAATCCCTACTCCCTCTCCATCCAAGGCTGCCATGGGAGGTCCTTCTTCTGCTGACCGACCAGGAGGGAAGGAGTTGATCTGTTCGGCCAAGAGAAGGAGAGGAAGAGGGAGAAAGGAGGGAAGGGAGGAAGGCTAGAAGAAGGGTTTGATCTCAAGGGGGAAGTTCAGCAAGCTCTTGTGGTTCTTCAAGGGGTAATGAGTGGTTTCCTTGCTAGTTAGATTGTTTTAGTTGCATAGTTTGCTTTGATTAGGGTTCTCCAGCCTGACTGGGTTAAGATCAGATTCTGTTCCTTTTTGGGCGCCTGTTTTGTTCTATATCTGTTCCTAATTTGGGGATTTCTTTTCCTAGAGAGTTGTATTTTATGATTTCAGCTTTCCATAGGTTCCAAGTTCACTAATGTCCGATATACGGTTTGAAAGTACTGGTCTTTTTCGTTCTTTGCTTGTCGAGAATCACAACACGTGCGTAAATATTAACGGTTAGATTTTAATTTGTTAAGGGTTATTTCAGGGCTGTCCACCTGAACGAATATTGTAGCCTACCTTCTTAGCTTTCCAGATTGGTAAAGAACACTTTGTTTGGACCTTTAAAACAAAAGATATGCATGTTTCAAGTTGACTGTCCAGTTTGTTCGTTGGTTTCCGACGGAAAATTTGACCCTTGTGCCATATTTTGTTAAAAGTAGAATCTAGGCATCATGCCAACTAGGTTTTTGTAGCTTATATTCTTAGATTTCCATAATGACAATAAACTTGAATTTTGGCTAATCCAATCAAAACTTACGATTGTTTCTTTATAGCTGTCCCGAATAGATTTATGTTTAGCTTGAGTAGGTCGAGTGTGTAACTTGGGTTATGGGAAAACGTTGTAGAGCGCTGTGAATACTGTCTGTTAAGCATGTTGTTTGATGCTTAGTACCATTCTTGGTTATCAGGTGGTGGTGAATCCCGGTGCTAGCTCGTTCCGCCTTTTGTCTTCTGTCTCACGGTGGAGGCATGTGCAGGTATTATTAATGAGTTGTTATATTATATCCGTGATGAATGCCATAGTTGATTGATGTTGATAATTGCTTGGTATTGTTGATGAGCCTAAATGCCATAGTTTAATGATGATGCTTATTACTTGGGAATGTTTACATGTTGCTACATGCTAATGGTTACATGAAGATGCGTACATGTTACTGTTTATATGGTGATGCTTGCATGATAATAGTTATATGTTGATGGCAAGAATGATGGGACAAGGTGAGCGATGAGGCTACCTTATTAATGATGAATCATGATAATGATAATGGACATGTGCATTTGTATTTCTGCATGTTCATTTCTGAACCTTGGACTACGTGGTAGCCAAGAGTTGTTTCCTTGTTGTTCCCCGTTAGGCATTGGATGGGCGTTAGGTCCCCATCATGCATTGGACGGGCTTTGTTCCCCACACTCGTGGAGTGTGGGCTTTTGTTCCCTGTGCCTAAAGGGCACAGGCCTTGAGTAGGTATCGACGGATACCCTACTCGGCATTACCGGTAATTGCTAAGAAGTGAAGAGATGCATTCATGATATGTCATTGCATTTTCGCCTAAGATATGGATTTGTCTGTTTGGCTTACAATGTTGTTGTTCATGGTGGGATTGTAAATTCCCTTTACTATGTATGATGCTATGTTTACTTACTACTGCACTTTGCTGAGTCGTAGACTCACTCTTGCTGTGTTGTGTTTTCTAGGTACCCCTCGAGGCAGCGGCATGCATAGGGAGGGGTAGTCATGGTGCACTTCACACATATATAACCACAACGAACGACTTAGTTCAACTAGCTAAAGTTCTCAGAATTGACATTTCCTTTAGGTTGAAATTTTGTGACCATCCTTCGTGGTGGATGATTATGTGACCATCCTTCGTGGTGGATGATTTTGTGACCATCCTTCGAGGTGGATGATTTTGACTGCATTCGTGGATGATCCTTTTAGGCCGTCTTTTAATTCCTCGTCCTTAAGTTTGCTTAATTCCATTTTGTGGACTAGACGGTTTGATTTTGATTATGTTATCACTCTCGCTGTTTGGTTAGAACAATGATGTTGTAGATTTAGGTAGTTGATCATTATCTGCTTGAGCTTAGAATTGTTGGACTGCTTGAAATTAGTTGTTAGAGTGTAGACTCCTTAGACTCATTTATACTCTATTGTTATGTGGTGCGCTCTTATTGGGAATTTCTAGACTACTATAGGGTTGATTTCCTTATAGTTTGTTCTCCCTTGTGACTAAATGTTTGGTTGAAATTATTTCGTATTGTTTTTGTACGTTAGTCTTTTAGGTAACATCTTAGCTTCCGCATAGCCAGAGTGTTACAGAAACCACAAGAACCACTTAAGAACCAATAAAATCTTTAACACGTCATTTTGCTCCGAATTGCTTCAACTACCACATAAAACATGAGGTTCAAATGATCACAACCGCAAAACTCGAAATATTTTCATTTACGGGATATCATGAAAGGCAGTCAAATTATTCTCTTCTTAAAGGAATCAACATACCTTACTATCCCATCATCAACCTTTCCAAGAAAAACATAATAATTTTTTTATAAGGTTGCAATACTCAACTTGGTCAAGAGAATATCTAATGCACAATCCACACTATCGAGGTAAACAATCTTTTAATAAGGGCATGCTGCCTAGGTTATCCTCGTAAAACACACATATATAGATCACCCTTAAATTCCAATCATTAACCTATTAGCAATACTCAACATCAACTTAGTGCACACCAATACCAATCTAGCGGTCATCATAGGCATTTAACGATTATTCAGTCATAGAAGAATTTATGGTTCTTTCTCTATTTGCATTCCTACTAGCAAATATAAGATCATCAAGCAGCAAATTAAACAAAACTTCCAGATTATTATCCACTAAGACAACCGGCAAATACATCCTTACCTCTCCCTTCCTACACAGTTAAATTAATCCATTGAGATCAAGTATTCCAACAGGTTTAGCAAACTAAACACTTTTAATAATCAACCTTCTCATCCAAACATACTATTATCCTACCACTCCACCATCATGTAAACATAGATCACATTTACATCCCATTAGTTCACCTCTTAGGGATGCTCAATACCATACTTTAATACATAATAATTGCACCTAGCAATTACATATAATCCGTACATATCCATAAAATATAACTCCAAGATTAATAGCCATTTTGACGATAATCTAATACCTTCTGGACTCAACCATCCCAAAAGGTCAGACTAACACGCTGAGACCCGCAAAATCCAATCTACCCAAAAAGCTTACTCAATATATATCACCCATAGTGATCAAACTAATTCATCAATGTTCCTTACTTTTAATAACCCTTCTGAATCCATTTAATTGTGGACATACTCTTAGTCACTACCCATCAAGTAATTTCTTTATGACAACATCAAATTAATCAACTTCAATTCCAATGATCTAGGTTAAGACCAATCATGTACACGCTATAGATCCGACTTGATAACTCATACCTTAACAACGAACTTCTATGTCTACCACCTCGCGCTTCAACATAACAAGACATCACAGAAGGATTTTAATTCTTTTCAGGACAATGGGCATTAAATTTCAACACTTGAAATAAATCCCAAAAGAAATACATAAAGCCAAAGTTTTCACACATTAAAGAACTTGCAACAGAAAACTTTTAGTATCCAGAATACCAAGCGAATAAATGATTCATATTTTCCAATAAAAAGGGCAGACCTCACATGAAAAGATCAATCGTGCTATTAACCGACGGTCACACAAGCAACAATAGATCAGCATTCAGGAGATCAAGTAATCGCTTTATGGACCAAGGAAGACCAATGAAAACTTCACCAGCTGTAGTGTAAGCACTAACTGAAGAAAATTTATCAGTTGTAACTGTAACCAGAATTGGCCTAAATCAAGCTCACGAAGAGAACAACTTTTCTGAAGGAATTCACCCTCAACACCTATAACTAGGGTAGTCAGGGTAACTACTCTATTTTCATACCATGATTGGTGGTGTAACCTAGTAAAGCCCAGGGCCACAACCACAACCTCAACATCTCAACTTCAACTATTACCACACATAACCAATGCAATAATCAAATCATAAGCATTCATTATTAATCCATAACAGCATTGATCAAAGCGACATAACGAAAACATAAATGCAATGCTTGACCCATTCCTATCTTACAGTGCACAGTGTGTCGATTTAATTATTCAATTACCATGGACCTAAAGCCCACTCTGATACCAACTGTAACACCCCAGCCCAACATAGAGCCTAGGATGCCACCATTATACTCTACTGAACCAATTAATTTCAATCTTCTAATAAACTATCAACAAAACATTCAACTATGAATGACAATAATTACATAATTTTAATATTCAAGAATTAGCACATTCTACACTTAACCAAGATGAAGAATATCATCTAACGATAGAATATAATTCAAGCATGAATCCTTCTCTTTATCAGCCAAGTCTAAGACAACCATCCATGCTACGCAACAGCAGCTATTATTTAAATAGTTACATCTAAAGCACCATGTATCATCAAAGCTATGAGGATGATAGAATAATCCAATCAATCATTTTAATCCATCAAATAGAACTAAATGAACTCAAATAATGGAGGTTTAATAATATCAATAGAACATCCATGAATATGAATAAAACATCAACCACGAAGGATGATCACAATCTGAATCTAAAGAAGTCATTATGAATTCAATGTTTAGATAAATGATCTATTTTATTTGTCATGGTTTGTGTATTCGTGATGTGCAGCAAGTCTACCCCTTCCCATGCATGTCGCTGGCTCGAGAGGTACCTAGAAAGCACAACACAGCAAGAGTGAGTCCACGACTCAGCAAAGTGCAACAGTAATAAAAAACATAACCTCAACTCCAACCAATGAGGACAATAAATCTCTTTATGAACATCAGCAATGAATCACAAATCCATATCTTATGCATGTATGCAATGCATATGTAAAGAATGCTCTTTCTATCTTTGCAATTACCGGTAATGTTGAGTAGTGTACCTGTCCATACATACTCAAGCCTATGCCCGTAGGCACAGGGACCTCATGCCCACACTCCACGAGTGTGGGGACCCAAGCCCGTCCAATGCATGATGGGGATCCAATGCCCGTCCAATGCATGACGGGGATCTCAAGAAACAATCCTTGGCTACCACGTAGTCCAAGGTTCAAAAATGAATGCCATGATGCAAATTGAATTCACATTCTCAATTCATCATGAATATTTAATGCTCAGCGACATTATCAAACATAAAACTTCATACTTAAATCATGGCAATTAACATGAATGAAATATGGCAATATCATTATCAATGCTTGCACTTGCCTCAACCGTGAGACGGAAGACAATGACAGAAAGCTCTAGCCCCGGGGTTCACCACCACCTGGCAACCACAATTTATACTAAGTATCAACCAAACATGCACAACATTGCATTGGAACAAAACGAAAACAATCGTTCCTAATGAAACCCGAACATTAACCAATATACTCCCAAAATCCAAATCTGTCCAAACAAACAGCTATAAAGAAAAATCCAAACCTTTTGAGTCAAAACTCCAAAAGTCAAGAATCCAACTTTCCTGGAATCTACATAATCTTAGCTACAACTTCTCCTGGCTCCCATCTACGAGTATCTTTAGAAGGGTTTCATACCCGGAGACGATCCCGAGGCAGATCGCTTATCCCGAAAAGCCAAAATGTATACTTTGGTCGAAGGAGTCCTCTATAAACGAAGCACTCAAGGGGTGCTCATGCGATGCATTCCGTAGAGCGAAGGATTAACACTCCTTTAAGACATACATGGAGGCATCTGTGGAACTCATGCTTCCTACAGAACGTTGGTCGGTAAGGCCTTTTGACAAGGTTTCTACTGGCCAACAGCCTTGTATGATGCCAAAGAGTTGGTTAAAAAGTGTGTCCAATGCCAGTTTTATAGCGGGCAAATACACCAACCAGCTCAGGCATTACAAACGATACCTCTATCTTGGCCTTTTGCGACATGGGGTCTCAATATCCTAGGACCGTTCTCTAAAGCTCCAAGAGGTTTTGAGTTCCTTTTTGTGGCTATTGATACGTTCACAAAATGGATCGGCGAACTCAGTATTTGGGATAACAACAGGCAACAAAACTGTTCATGATGAGATGTGTAATTACTCGATTTGGAGTTCCAAGTCGAATAATCATAGATAATAGTAAACAATTTTCGAGCGTAAAATTTCAGGAACGACGAGTTGGGTACCAAGCTATGTTATGCTTCTGTTGCCCACCCCCAAAGCAATGGGGTAGTTGAACGTGCAAATGGCCAAATAATGCAGAGAATCAAAACCCGAGTCTTCGACCAACTTGTCAAGCGCTCGGGGGCTTGAGTACAAGAATTACCCTTTGTATTATGGGCTATTAAATGCACGCTAGCAGACTCAGGTGAAACACCTTTTTTCCTAGTTTTTGGAGCCGAAGCCATGCTTCCTCTGGAACTAAAGATATGGTCAACATGAGTTGAAGCTTTCAACGACTCCAACCAGGAACAGCTTCGAGCAGATGACATCAACCTACTCGAAGAAAAGAGAAACCAGGCCTTAATTCGTTCAGCAGTCTACCAACAAGCCCTATGCAGATACTACGATCGTGAGGTCCAACCTCACAGCCTTGCTATGGGTGACTTGGTATTGAGGCTCTGCCAATCCAAGTCTAATCGGAATAAACTTTCTCCCAAGTGGGAAGGTCCTTACATAGTGGTCGAAGTTACACGGCCAGGGTCGGTATGATTGGCAATGGAAGATGGCTAGGTTCTCTTGAGTTCTTGGAACATCAGCCAGTTACGCAAGTTTTATGTGTAACAAACCATTCAGACAATAAAGCCTCAGGTTCCTCCTACCTCTATTGTCTTATTTTTTAGTAGCACTTTCATAATCTTTCGACTACATTTCAAACACCTAGTTTTCTTTACACTGGTTGAAAGGAAGGTGACATCAACTAGTCGAAGTCTTTCCTCTCTGCACGTGGTTATGCCCACTAGAAGGAACTTCCTAGTGTCGACTCGTTACTCACTTTTGCTGCCAATACAAAGAGCTCGGGTTCAATAAAATATGGTCAAAATATTTTCAAAGCCAGCTCTTTTTCACCTTAGTTTATTTCTTCACTTACTCTGAAATATACTGTAAGCAAAGTGCACTTTTTGAGATTTATTCAGCTACTTTTAGTGTACTCGGTCCGTTCCAATTGGTCGGAGGAAGAAACACATCTAGTCGAAGTCTTTCCTCTCTGCACGTGGTCCTGCCCACTAGAAGGAACTTCCTAGCGTTGTTCAGTTTTCTACTCTTGCTACCAGGACAGACCTATCGAGTCCACCGAAAAAGGTCGAATGAATTTTTAAAGTCCTCTAGATGTTTGTCTAACTCAAGTTGCCGTTCTCGATTTGATTAATCTGGTCGGAGATGGTAACATCTCCTAGTCGAAGTATTTCCTCTCTGCACGTGGTCCTGCCCACTAGAAGGAACTTCCTAGCGTCGATTCGTTCCTACTCTTTCGACCAGTGCATGACATTCGTGATAAAAAAAAACTACAAGTTAACCAAACCTCTCTGTTTTCAGAACCCTCTTTACACTATTTACTTAGTTTATCTAAACAAACTAAGCAAATAGTCGGGGGCTAGGATAAAGTTATTAATTTGACTTTGATTCTTAGTCTTTCTTTCGTCAATTATCTTTTGAGTTACTAACTACTCGACAAGATGATTTGCAGGAAACAAGATGGATTATATATATTACATCAACAAAAGCTTGTTTTCACAGGTTTTCATTACAAGCTACTCTGAAGAAAGAGATCCCAGTTGCATCTCCTCCGAGACCTTCTTGCCGACTGGCTACATTTCTTCAATCAAATGACTTGTTTCTGCCTCAGGGCAGTCGAAGTCGACTTCGATTGGTTGCATATTAAGGCTTGGGTTATGAGTTTTAAGTTTTGCCAAAGCATAACTTATTGCACCTTTGACCGCCTCCTTTATTGAGTCAACTTGGTTGGCCTTCAAAGCAGTCACCAACTCTCGCAAAGTCCCGACTTGTTCTCCAATAGTACTTATGTGAGCAGCTATCGTGTCTTCTTGAGGAGTTTTTCCCTCACCATGTAGCTCACTAAGTATATTGGTCAGGAGCAAGATGTTGTCTTGAAGATTAATCTTCGGCGACTTCATATCCTCTTGGTTACGAGTCGAAGCCTCGTGGAGTTGTTTTTTTTCGGCTACTTGCTCTAAAAAAGGGTAAGACTGGTTAAGCAAAAATAACTCCTAAAAGAGGGAAGAACTTGGTCACAGGTAAAGAAGTCCTTACCTGCCAGTCCAGAATCTAATTCTCGATTTCATCATTATGGGAAGCAATGGTCTTTTCATACCGCTCCTCCCATAATCTAATATCCTTTGCGTTTTCTTTTGCAATGCGGATGGTCTCGTTAAGGATCATGGTTTTTTCACGATCCTTAGTTTGAGCCTTCGATTCGAGCTCAATTTCTAAAAAGAAATGAGAGTTAGAAAAGGAAAAGAACTTCGTAAGGACTATAGGTAAAGAATTGCTTACACTTTCATGAGATCTTAATCTCTCAATCTCTTGATCTTTATCTCACGGCAATGCGAGAAATCTCGTGAACGACCAAAGTGTTATCTTTGACTTCAATTTGGAGCCTTCTCATTTCATCTTCTTTTTCTGAAAAGAAGCAAGAGTTAAAAAGGTAAAGATCAACGACATAAGCAGTCTTAAGTTCAGCACTTACTGTTTATCACTTCCTACAAGTTTTGAGCTGCAGAGTTGGTCTCCTGGAGTTTCTTCAAGATGTCTTCTTTTTCTTCCCTTGGCTTTTTTGTCTCGGCTTTTTCATAATCGAGCGAGTCAGCTAGGGTCTTTTCATCAATTTTTAACCTATAAAGGTTAAGAATGGACATGAGCACTAACCAAGTGGTCGTAAGTTCTTCTACGACCATTGATCTAGTAGTAAGTTCTTCTACGACAAACTACTGGTCGTAAGTTTTTCTACGGCCAACACCTAGTCGTGAGTTTTTCCACGACAAACCCCATAAGCAATGTATAAGTAGTCAAACCAAAAACGACTATGAGTAACAATGACTTACCACCTCTCTGCCTGTTCACAGAGTTCCGCTTTCTCCTCTCGTAGCTCTACAAGTTGTCGGTGATATTCACCAACAGTAGCAATTTGTTCCAGAGCTTTCTGCAAGAAGGACAGTAAGAAACAAAGAAAGACCACACATATAAGTATCCTTAAAATACTTACATTCATGGTTGTCCGAGCAAACATTGAGAAAACCATCAATGGATTCTTCAGCTTATCTATCCTCGCGATACGGTCCAACCAAATCTTCTCGAGGCACTCGTTATCGAAAGTAAAAACCAGAATCTCACCCCTGGTAAGTATTTATAACCGCGTGCCTGAGTAAAAGACGTGGCAATCCAAGGGTTACCACCGCCGGGGACGCGCTCAACGACGAACTGTGAGAGTCGATTACAATTCTCTAGTTTGTCTGTTCGAGAAAATCAGGTTTGTCTTTGCACCTCAAGCAAAATTACTTCCTTGACCAAGTCTTTCTAGTCAAATGAAATATCAATCGAAAAGGTTTTACTTCCGATCACCATACTACGATCACTTCGTAGTCATAAGGTTCTCTTCGACTACCTGGTAGTTATAAGATTTCCAACAGCTTTCTTGACCAAGTATATTTCTGGTCAAAATGTTGTACAAGTGTCGAAGAGTTTTTCCTTCCACCATTGTTCTATAACCCTCTCGTGGTCATAAGACCATCTACGATTTATTTCCCAAGTAAGTTACTTTCACTTGAAGCTAGGGGGCTAGATGACGAGGATCTAATAATCCTCATTTTATCATTTATCTATAATTCTTATTAAGGGTAAATATGACGTCATATGGTCCCTGAGTATACCCCATATATTTACAAGGGAGAAGCCAACCAGGTGGTCGTAAGTTCTTCTACGACCAACCCCATAGTCTTAAGTCCTGCTCGACTACCTCATGGTCGTAAGTTCTTCTCTGATCACTATCTAGTCGTAAGTTATTCTCGACTACCATATGGTCGTAAGCTCTTCTCGACGGTCACTCGACCCGACCTATGATCGTGAGCCTATAGGCGAGTGGGTCCAATTGATTGGGGAATTCAAGCGATCAATATCTGTTGTTATTCTCTGAAATACAAACACATAATACTCCATTATCTCGACAAATGGCGCGGGCGACACGGAGGAGTTAATACCCGGTGATTCTGCAAACATGCACTGTTATAAGGCCGATGGCGCTACTTCACGGAGAAAGCGGCCACTCCTTCACCGACTATATAATGGTGGCGGACAAGAGAGCGGAACAACGAAAAACAGGAGCGAGGCGAAGGCAATCGGGAAGATAGGCACTATCCTCTGTAATAGTCTTTGTCTTTCTCTGATTGTAGAAAATACACTCAATACCATACACACACGGAGTAGGGTTGTTATTCTCTCCGGAGAAGGCTGAACACATATAAAATCCCGTGTCAATCTCTCTGCGTGATTTCATTCTTGGAGACCCCCCGAATCAAACAATCTTTACATAAGATCGGTTCTAAAACACCGACAAGAATCTTCCTAGAACTACCTCAAACTCGTATGTCAACAGATCTCAAATTAAACCGATTTACTACAACATCTACCATCTAGCATATGGAGACATTACGCATAAGATTGATCTACTAAAACTAATGGGGATCACGAATTTACCCACAAGAATGATGCGGGATGCCGCTGAAACCTTCGCGAAGACCTCCCCTCCTCTCCACCTCCCTTCTCCTCTTTTCTTCCCTCTCCTTCCTCTTCCTTAGGGTCGGCCAACTACGAGGGAACCTCCAGAAGCCGGCAGCCGGCCGGGAGAACTCGATCTTGAGAGAGGGAGATGGGGCGCCAAGGGAGAGAGGGGGCAGGGGGGCAGCAGCCAAGGGTGAAGAGGTGTGGGGTGTTCAGCGAAAGGGGGGTGGAAAATGGGGAGGGCAGCTAAGGCATAGGAGTTGGGCGCCCCCCCCCCTCTTGGCCCACTTGTGGCCGGCCTACAAGGCCTAATGGCTTGGGCCGGAGGCCCAAGATCCAAATTCTCCCCAAAAATCTGAATTTTTAATGAATTTCCTCTCCAATTTCGTAATGTTCTCTCCAATCTTTATTGCATTCTCTAACGGATGTTCGGGATATTACACCTGAAGCATAAGCTACTACTCTTCCAACTTGCATTAAAACATAACCAAACCCTTGTCGAGAAGCATCACAATATACCTGAAAGTCCTTCCAGCTATCGGGCAAAAATAGTATAGGAGCTATTGTCAATCTGGTCTTCAACTCTTGAAAGCTATTCTCACACTTTTCTAACCATTGAAATGGTTTGTCCTTTCTTAGCAACTCTGTAAGTGACATTCGATGAAACAACGATAATATCCTGCTAAACCAAGAAAACTTCTGATCTCTGCCACAGACTCAGGTTGTTTCCATTTTGACACTGCCCTCACTTTCTCTAGATCTACTTTAACTCCAACAAAATGATATGACCCAGAAATGCTACCTCTTTCATCCAAAACCGACGATTAGGAAACTTTGCATACAACTACTTCTCTCTTACCTTTGTAAAACTAACCTCAGATGCTCTTCATGTTCTTCTTCACTCCTTGAGTAGATAAGAATGTCATCAACAAACACCACAACGAACTTGTCAAGATAGTCCATCAGTGTCCGGTTCATGGAGCACATGAAAACTGCTGGGGTATTTGTGACTCCAAATGGCATTACTGTAAATTGATACAACCCATATCTAGTGGTGAAAACTATCTTTGGCCTGTCTTTCTTCTGAACCTTCAGTTGATGGTACCCTAACCGCAAATCAATCTTAGTTAGCTCCTTTCAACTGATCAAATAAATCATCAATTCTGAGCATCGGATACTTGTTCCTCATAGTCACCTCATTTAGAGCTCTGTAATCGACATGCATCCTCTAGCTTCCATTTGTTTTCTTGGTAAACAACACAGGAAATGACCACTCTGATGCACTGGGTTCAATGAATCCTTGGGCTTCCAACTCATTGTTCTGTCTCCTCAATTCATCATGTTCACTAGTTGACACTTTGCATGGTCCCCTTGAGATAGGCTTAGGGCATGTTTGGTTCCAGCCCTGGTCGCAAATTGCCTGGCCAGGAGAGGACCTAGAAGATGTCGGGTGGTTGTTTGCCTACCTTCCTGCGTAAGCTGCCAGGCCCAAGCGAGCACTCAGCCTAGGAGTTCAAAAACTGTGACTGAGACCCAGGCAGCTCCGATCCATCGTTCATAGCTTCGATCCAATGTTCTATTTTTCATTCACCAATTTCAGCCACATGCTTCCAACCAAACAACTTATCTTCAAGTTTGCTTGGCTAGGCAAAAATCATCTACTTTCTAGGATACCTCCACGCACCACTTCTTCCCAAGCATGGAATCCAGGACACCAACCAAACAAGCCCTTAGTTCCTGGCTTCAACTCAATTGTAAACTCACTTCTCAGTCTGGTAGCATTCATGGTAAATCATGTGGAAACACATCTAAAAACTCACAAACCACTGGTATTGATAATAATCCTTCTGACACCACTACATGCAAACTCTCCTTAGTCTCAATTAACTCAAGGTCACCCTTGAAGTGCACTCTTTGTCCATTTTGATTGACCAATGAAACTACCTTCTTCTCACAATCCACTTTTCCTTTATGCTTTGATAACTGATCCATACCAAGGATAACATCCAATTCACACATATCTAAAAGAAGTCTAATGAAAACTTCACTCTATCAATCTCAAACTTTAGTCTACACTTAGATGTAGCCAACAATTTTACCCCCAGTGAATAAATCACGTGGGGTGCTTCTAGAGAATCCAAAGGCAACTGAACTTTCACAACAAAACTCTTAGAAATAAACGAATGTGTAGCTCCAGGAGCAAGCAAAACAAAAGCAAGCTCTAAGTTGATTAGGAACTTATCGATAATCAAATCGGTCACGTCTTTAGCCTCCTTGACTGTGACATGGTTGACATGACCTCTGGGTACTCCTTGATTGAATCTTCCTCTGAAATCCTCCACGAATTGGCACTCCTCCATAGTTTTGCACAGTATGCTGAGGTGCTCTGACAACATTCTACTAGCTTCTAGCTTGAGTTTTTGCTCTCTTCAAGGAGATGCCTCCAAGGGCAATTCAGTTTGGTGTGGCCATCTTGATCACATTGGAAACAAGTGAGGAGTTTTTGTGGGCAATCCTTCCGAAAGTGGTTTCCTCCACAAGTGAAACATGTTACCGAAGCTGGATAGCAAGCTAGGCGTGGAGCTGGATGTGGTGGTGGATATTGATCTCTGTACATTGGCACATTCTGTCCTCAAATCATCCTTCCTTTAGGGGCATGAGAGGACGGTCCTCCTTGTGTTTTAACTTTTCTCTTGTGAGTCTCTTCCATATCAGTCCTTCACTCTTCCTTCAATATGGTAGTATCAACAAGCTCATGCAAAGTAGCAAACTTGAAACATGCTAGATGGAACTTCAAAGATTGTTGCAACTCTTCTGTGAAAGCTTCAGTCTTCTTGGCTTCGGAGTTGACATCGTTTGGGGCATACCTTGACAGGTGAGTGAATTGTTCTGCATACTCCACACACTCCAGCCTCCTTGCTTAAGTGAAGGAATTCTCCATGCTTATCTACCATAACTCCAGATGGGATGTGTGCCTTCCTGAATTGCTGAACAAATTATTCCGTGATAGTATTCTAGTCAGTATCCATGGCTTCGTAATTGCTCCACCAAGCAGATACACTTTCAGAGAGCTGGTAGGAGCAATTAAGGATGAAATCAATGAATTAATGTAATAAACTACAAAGAAATGATGTGCCATTATGTAATGTCCCATTTGTCCTGAGTTTTTGAAAAAAATTCAAAATAAAAAGAACCATTTGGTTTTGTTGAGAGTTCAAAGCTTAATCTGAGATTTTCGGAATTGAGGTGTTTAAAATGACTAAGCTAAACTTCAACTAATCCAAAGTTGTCTCCTTTTGTGTTGCTTGGCCTCTGATATTGTCCTCCTCTTTCTTGTGTCTTATCGGACCTTCCCTTTTCTTGACAGAATTCCTCTCTGTCCAGATCTCCCCTTCGTTTTACCTTTGCCTCACCTCCTCTCTTTTATCTGCTTGGAGTGCATGTCGGACGGCTCCGCTTAGCCGTGCCTCTCCTTGCCCAGATCTCCTCGTGGTCTCTTACAAAGACCACCTCTTCTGGTCTTTTGCGAAGACCATCCCTTTTGGTCGAGGCCACCCCTTTTGGTCGAGGCCACCCCTTTTGGTCGAGACCACCCCTTGTGGTCACAACCTCCCCTTTCTGCTCAAACCACCCTGTTGGTCACCCTTGGGGTCTTTGGTAAAGACCACCCTCTCGGTCCAGATCACCCTTGGGGATCAGGACCCTCTTTAAACTTCCCCATGTGGCTTAAACCTTTGAGGTTTAGACATCCCTCTGTGGTTCAGACCTCTTCTCTGGTTTAGAATTTTCTCTTGTTTAGTTTCTCTGGTTTGGACATGCCCCTCTGTCCAGACCTCCCTTCGTTTGGATCTAAGGGTGTAGACCTCCCTGGTGCTTGGACCATCCCCTATTTCAGACCTCCTCTTAATCTCTCTGGACCTCCCCTTGTGCCCTTTGCTCGGACTTTCCTTTAGTCCAGACCTCCTTCGGACTTCTTTGTTGGGTTGAATCTCTTCAGACCTCTTTGTTGGTTTGAATCTCTTTTTGGGGTTTAGACCTCCTTTTTAATCTAAACCCACCTTCCCCGTTTAGACCTCCTGGTGGTCTGGACCTCCTTCTCCGCTTGAATTTTCCCTTGGTTTTGACCTCCCCCTTTGGGTCACGACCACCCCCGAGGTGTTCCAAGCTCGGGTGTGTGTTTCAAATATCCTTGATCTCCGAAATCCAAATTTTGGGTTGAATTCCTCTCTTCAGGATCTCTCTTGTTTAACCCTTTTTCCTCCTCTGTGTTGGTCTTGACCGTCGAGATCTCTCCTCTGTGTTGGTCTTGACCGTCGAGATCTCCTTTGGCTTCATCTTGACCGTTGAGACCTCCCTTGTGTTCATCTTAACCGTCGGGATCTCCCTTATGTTTATCTTGACCGTTGAGACCTCCCCTTGTTTCAATCTGACCGTCAGGACCTCCCCTCGTTTGATCTTGACCATTCAGGACCTCCCCTTTGGATCTCCTCCGTTGGATCTCCTTTTTGGGTTCAGACCTCCCTTTCCCTTCGTGTGGTCTGAACCAGCCGCGCGCTCTACTCACTCGAGGACCGTCCGATCCTTTTTGGATGGCCCGGTCGAGATGTAGGTTCGGCTGGTCCGAACGTTCCAGTTCCCTGTGGACCGCCCGATTCAAATCGAACGTTCCTGATTCGCTGTGCCTTGTTTGGTTCTTCGGGACCTCCTCGTCCTCAGGATCTGTTGGTCTTTTTGCAAAGACCACCCTCCCGGTCATGACCACCCCTTGTGGTTAGGACCTCCCCGTGAGGCCGTGACCTCCTCCTTTTTGTCGTTTGCCGCGACCTCCCCTTGAGCCCGCGACCTCCTCTTTTTGTCGTTTGCCGCGACCTCCCCTTGAGGCCGCGACCTCCTCCTTTTTGTCGTTTGCCGCGACCTCCCCTTGAGGCTGCGACCTCCTCTTTTTGTCGTTTGCTGCGACCTCCCCTTGAGGCCGCGACCTTCTTTTTTTGTCGTTTGCCGCGACATCCTTTTTTTGTCGTTTGCCGCGACCTCCTCTTGTTGTCGTTTGCCGTGACCTCCCCTTGAGGCCGCGACCTCTTCTTTTTGTCATTTGCCGTGACCTCCCCTTGAGGCCGCAACCTCCTCTTTTGTCATTTTGCCGTGACCTCCTGTTGGTCACGACCTCCCTCTTGAGTCACGACCTCCCTGTTGGTCACGACTGGTCTTTTTGCAAAGACCACCTTTGCGGTCAGACCTCCCCTTGAGGTCACGTCCTCTGGTCTTTTTGCAAAGATCACCCTTGCAGCCGTGACCTCCCTCATGGGTCACAACCTCCCCTTCGACCTCCTCCCTTGACCTCTCCAGGACCTCCTTTGACTCCCGCAGGACCTCCTCCTTAGGGGTTTTGACTGACCCCACCTGTTAGTCCTGTCAGTACCTTTTCTACCTCTTGCCACATCATTGTCATTGCAAAAGTCTGTGCGCATTAAATACTGCTGCCACCACTTTTGACCATTCTGTCACCTCCCTTACCTGCTCCAGTCCTTTTTCGTACCATCTGGTAGTGTGTCTTTGCCCCCAACACCTTGAACCGTGTCTTTGCCCCCCAACACCTTGAATCTGGACACTTCTTTTTGATGGTGCTTATATTCTTTTCTTCCTTTAAATAGAGTACCCCAAAGCGACCACTGCCTCGTTGTTCTTCACTCAAACCTTCCCTCGTATCTCTCTCTGTTCTAGACAACTCTCTTGGCTCCTCTGGTTGGACCTCCCCCTTGTTGGACCTCCCTTCCAGTGGATCTCTTCTCTGTTGATTCTAGTTAAGTTCTTTTCGGTTTCTACTTGGAGTTGCTTTATTCATTTGCTTTCTTTGCGTACGTGTAGATTCCGATTTCGCTGAGGAGTTCGTGGATCCAGTTACCTCAACCGAAGCTTTGCTCATCAACAGAGGCAAGTCGTGGACCTTGATCATCTTGAACCCATTTCTACAAAAGTATCTTGATTTGTTATAACTTGCATTGCTAGTTGTACAAAATTAGTTTTGGGCATAGTTACTTCCCTACTTGAGTTTATGCACTTTGAATATTTGTGCTGGACATGTTGACATGTTTTTCGTAGACACGTTAGGATGGGTACTGTTAGTTTGTTTCTTATTGATATTGCCAACCTGGGTATCGTTTTATGCTTCGACATGCTTTAGTAGACGTTGGTCTCACCATGAATCATCAATGTTAGTTTACCCCAGTAGCTTTGGTTGTGGCTTGTGTAATGTGACGGTGTAGGTGATTAAAATGAAGTGTGTACAATGTGAGGCCCGCGATATTTGTTGTTGCTTTAACTAAAACTTTGTAGTGCCAAGGACTGGGTGGTCCTCTGGCCGGGTTGAACCCAACTTAATAACTTTCCTAAAAGAGCTATGGAACCGTGGTAACGTGATACTCCGAAAGTGTGAGAAGTAAATAATCGGGATAATTAATTTAATCGGTAGAGAATATTTTTTAATCGGGGGAAAGTTTAATTCAGAAAATCATCAAAACAAGAAGAGAGAGGGGGTTTTTCACTTTTTCAAGGCAACCTGGGCCTGGGACTTGGCCCAAGAGGGCTGGCCGGCCAAGGGGGCGCCACTCCCCAAAACCCTAGCCGCCTTTCTCCCTCCTCTTTTCCCTCCCCCTTTCCCTTTGGCCGCCACCTCCAAGTTCTGGCCGCCCCACCTCCCGGTTCCCTTCCCCCTTTGCGCCACCCTCTCCCCCGTGGTGCTCCCTCCTGCTGTCCTTTGGAGTTCTTTGCTGCCGGTCTAGGTGTTCCCTGCTGCCGGCCATTGGAGGAAGGAGCAAGGCGAGGGAAGGAGACCAACTTCGTGGGACAAGATCTTTGACTTTCTGCGATTCTACAAGGGTAACGTCGTGTGTTCTTCGCTGGTTAATGTGTAGTAGATGCGCTTGAAGTCGTTTGATAGATTGAACTGCGTCGGTTTAATAGATCGCGTTCTGTCCAGTAGATTGGACGACCGTTTTCATGTCTGTAGAGGCAGAATCTAGGGATCCAACCTCTTAGAAATAGTTGGGCTATGTTGTTAGCTTTCCGTGGCCGCCAAAAACGCCCAGATCCGATTTACGGTTAGAAAGTTACGAATTGTTTAGTGCCGCTGTATTGTTAATCTGTCAACATCCTGACAGTCTGTAGAAATCTGAGTTAATCTTTTAGTTAAAGAAGAAATTAGAGGATCTCATCCAGAAAGCTAAATAATGTAAGAATTGGACTTTCGTAGCAAAAGTTATGATAATTTTAGTGTTACATCCGAGAGAACAAGCGTGATAATTGATGTTACGTAGATTGGCTTGGTAGGGGCGGTAGATGGTAGAATCGAAGGGCTCCCCAACTAAGTTTATTTAGATAATTTAATTATATTTCCATAAAGTATTAGAACATCTTATTTGGACTCATGAGAAGAAAGTTATGTATTTTAGAAGTTGACTGTCATGATGAACACCGTCGTCGGTAGAAATTGGAAGATTAGGAGCGGCTTGGGAGTTTAGTGAGTTCTATTATGTTCTTATTTATGCTTTTGGTCGATAAGCTTGTCTTAGTTTGGGTTATCATTATGTTCGGTGGGAGCGTGATCGAGGCAGCACCCTCTTGGCGTCCACGGTCTCGCCGCAGTTGAGGCAAGTATTAGGGTTGTAGAATAATTATGATTGTTTCTTGATATTGATTGTATCTTGTTAGTAATAGCCATGCATGGATGTTAATGTGATGAATTACAATATATCTTGGTAAATGCAAGTTATGGTTAAAGCTTCTTGTGTATGATGTTAGTGCTTACATGATATTATGTATATGTTGAGTTCATATATTTGGAAGATGATGTCATTGTGCATATTCATGTCAAAGCATGATTGAGTCTTGGTCACTTGGTGACCAAGTATGAACTATTGAGGTCCCGTCATGTAAATAGCGGTCTTGAAATCCCCACGTTCGCGAGAATGTGGGCAATGAGTAAAGAGGTCCCCATCATGATGGTGATGGGCATAGGTCCCTATACTTGTGGAGTATAGGCTCTTGGTCCCTATGCCGGGGTGCATAGGCAAGGGTATACATCGACGGATGTATACCTCGCATTCTGCGTAAAATCACGAAAAGAGACAAAGTTTAAAAGGTGCATTGCATGGGCGCATTACATAAGCATGAAGTTTATGATTAGTGAAATGTTTTGTTTAGAATATTGATGCTATGATGTGATTTTAGCTTTAACCTTGTTGATACTTCTTTGAGTCTTTGGGCTCACTCTTGCTTTAATATGTTTTAGGTACAAGCGGCAAAACGGCATGCATGGGAGGGAGTAGATGTTTGGATGCACTCACTACCACTCATCCTTAAGGCGACTACTATTTAGTCTTTATTCTAATAATTAGCAAACTATTTGAGATCCGCGTATGATTGGTTAAATATTTCAGTTTATTTGTAATAAGGAGAATAGCAAGTTTTGTTTATGATTATTGGATTATCTTGCATGCACGAATGAACTGAATATTAAGTTTAGTGTTAATTGCTATGATCAATTGATGGAACCTCGGTATAGCTAATTATACAAAGGAGGTTACTTAAAATCGGTATTGATCTTAGTTTAGTTTAATTTTAGTAGCATTCGGGCTCATTGTTGGTAGGAATTATTCTGATTAGTATTAAGCGAAATTTGTAGGTCATGGTTAATAAACAATTAATTTTGACACACTAGGCACAATAGGTGGGGATTGGGTTTGCATTGCATCTCGCTTTTCGTTGTTTGTTATTGTTTGATGTGTGCTAATGTCGAATTTGTGCTTGTTTGTGATAATTAGAGATGGCATGGGGTGGTGGCGTGGCGTGGTAAGTGGCCAAGCAGTGCTTGGCGAGGCGAACGCCCCGCCTCAAGATTGAGCTTCGGTGGCGGAGAGCTAGTTCAAGGATCGAAGAGGAGGTTGCTTCAGCGATTCGAGGATCGGCGCCACCATTGCACCATGACCGCTCCTTTGGCGGCTCTGCCATGTACTGTGGTGGGTTCTATGGGACTACACGATGGGCAGCTCTGCTGTTGGATACTTTTGATGGGCTGGGCACACCGATTGATCTTTGCTAATTGGCTGCGACACATGGAGAGACACTTGAACACTGGAATGACCTCGGAGATGAAGAGCCGATTCGTGGCCTTCGGCAAAGAAGTGGCGGATATCTGGTGGGAGGAGTCTGGCGGCTAGGACCCTTGCCCATGGCCCGATTACACAGGAGTTGTTTGTGGAGCAATTAGGAGGAGGTTTTATCGATTTCATTCGTGGAGAGGATGGAAGTCTCGTTGAATAACTTCAAGCGGGGTAAGATAGCGGTGTCGAGTATGAAGCGGGTTTTAACAACATAATCCGTTTCGTTCGGCGATGGCTACAAATGAGGCCGAGAAGGCCAAGAGGTTTAAATGAGGGCTCGAGACGGGGAGTTTAAATGGTATTGGGGCGTTGGACTCGCGATTTTAGCTCCTTGGTGGAACAAGCGAGGGCATGGAGTTAGAGATGCATTTCGGGAAGATATGCAAGGTATGGGTGATTACTGTGGTTCCTTCAGCGGTGGCGATCAAAGAGGAGCTTTGGAGGAGGAAGCGGGTCATCCTGGCTTGTTTCAAAAGTTCAAGGGCCCAAAAATTCATTTAAGTCGGTATACAAAACCACGGTCTTCCAACACATCACGACCGTCGAGTGCTCTATCTTCGTCGGGTTAGGGCAAGGAATGATATGTTTCAAGTCGCATAATGAGCACCGCGCTTTAGAGTGTTCTGGGTGGATCTTATGCATCTTGTGATGCAGCGGGTCATAAAGGCGGTGGTGCATCGGCGGAATCGGTAGTGTTATCAAGTGGGAGCCAATTCGATCGCGGGTATAAGTGCTAGCCGCTTCTTCTCGAGTCGAGTCACGGATGCTAGCGCTTCTCCCACCCGAGTTAGGGGTGGAAGCGGATCGAATCTGGTCGAATAGTCGAATCTGAATCTGAATCCTATTTTTAAAACAAATCGGATCTGAATCTGAATCCTATTTTTAAAAGCGAATCTGAATCTGGTCGGATATTCTCGAATCTGAATCTGAATCGAATGTAAATAGCGAATCTGAATTGAATCGAATATGTACTCAATTCGATTGAATCACGAATATCCTACAACTTTTGCAACAAATCTCGGTAGAACAAATAGTATTCAGTATTAAGTATGCGGGACAAAAGCAGATAGTATTAGTATTCGTTTTTCCCGAGATAGTATTTGTTTTTGGATACTATCAGGTTTTTTTGATCTGAATAACACGAATACGGATCTGAATACTATCCATTTTTTTACGAATCTGAATAACACGAATACGGATCTGAATAACATCAAATACGGATATGAATACTATTGAATGCGGTTTTACTTACCACATTGCGTTTTCCGGATCTGAATATCGGATAAAGCGGATTATCCTTTACCAATTTCCACCTACACCCGATCATAGGGCGTACGATCTTACTTCTCGGCTCTGGAGGATCCCACCAAGGGTATTTTTGGCACTTTGCTCCTGCACCATTTCGATTCACGGCACCTTGGCACCCCCTCTGTTCTTTGCACCACCATACCAGTCTTTGGGGCTTCCGCCGCCACAGCAATAGTTGCTTATGCCATGCGGACTGCTGAGTTGGTGGGTTGTCGGCGTGGTGGCAGTATGCTCCTTGTGGACTTAGTGGAGGCTTTTGTTTTATTCGATTAGGAGCTACTTTCTCTTTTGCATCACTAGAGTTTGCTAGCGAGCACATTTGAGTATCTGATCTATAGCTCGATCGGTTCTAGTTAATTCTCTGGAGAATTCTTTCTAGTTCCTGATCTGTCCGGTTGTGTGATCTCTTTAGATGGGGAAGACTTTATTGCTAATCGATGGTCATGAAGATGGAACCATTTGGCGTTATTTTGGGTATGGATTGGTTGCATAGTTCTTAGTCTTTGTCATATCATGCTTTTGGAAGAGCGATAACTCTGCAAGCTCCGTCTGCAAGCGAGAGATAGTGTTTGAGGTAGTGCCCTTCTTACTCTCTTTGTGTCTTTGGCTAGTTTGTTTCTGGTAGTCGGCGACAAAGAGTGGATTCTCTTGTCCTTGGTAGAAAGCGAGTTAGTCTTTGGCTGCTGCGGTATTCGATGGTTCGAGAGTTTTGGGCGTATTCGGCGATCTGCGGGATACCCCACCTTGCCCGATGGAGTTGAGTTGATTTAGTACGGCGCTCGTAGGTTTCCATGACCCGTCTTAGTCTGGCATGTCCTTTTAGGAGGAATTAAAAAGCGGTTGGGCGATCTAAAGCGAAAGATCTTATTCGTCCCGGTGTGTCTCCGTGGGGAGCTCGGTCTTTGTTTACCAAGAAAAAAGATGGTAGTTGGCGCATGTGTATTGATTACCGTGCTCTCAACGGTGACCATTAGAATAAATATCATTTGCCACGCATTGAAGATTTATTTGACCAGTTGAGAGGGGCAAAGGTATTTTCAAAGATTGATCTCTAGTCGGGATACAATCAGATTCCTGTCAAAAGGAGGATATTGAAAAGCAGCGTTCTTCACAAGGTATGGACATTTTGAATTTAAAGTTATGTCTTTTGGACTAACGAATGCTCCTGCTGCTTTCATGGAGACAATGAATAGGATGCTGCATGAGTATCTGGATGACTTTGTCGTCGTCTTTATTGATGATATTTTGATCTACTCAAAAGGTGAAGCGAGAACATGAGCGTCATCTGAGGCGGTGTTGGAGACACTAAGAGAATAGGTTTATGCAAAGTGAAGAAGTCACGAGTTACGGAAGTCGAAGTGGGATTCTTGGGGCATGTTATCAATGATAAGGGAATATCAGTTGATCCAAGTAAAATCTCCACAGTGGTAGATTGGGGAAGGCCGACCACCGTCAAAGAAGTGAGAAGCTTCCTTGGTATGGTAGGTTATTATCGGCGTTTTGTGCAAGATTTCTCCATCATTGCGAAGTCGTTATCCAGGCTCACTCAGAAGGATGTGAAGTTTCGGTGGGATGATGATTGTGAACGCAGTTTTCGGACTTTGAAAGAAAAGTGGTGGCCGCTCTGTTCTCATTGTTCTGAACAGGAAGCGTTCCGATTTTTCGGCGCTTCTCGTGTCGGTTTGGGTTGTGTGCTCATGCAAGATGGCAAGGTATTGGCTTACGCATCTAGGCAGCTGAAGAAGCATGAGCAGAATTACCCAACGCATGATTTAGAGTTGGCATTGTAGTGTTTGCATTGAAGCTTTGGAGGCACTATCGTATGGTGAATCTTGTGATGTCTTCACCGATCACAAAAGCCTTAAGTATATCTTTACGAAGGATTTGAATATGAGGCAACGCAGATGGTTGGGTGATCAAGGATTATGACCTCACGATTCAATACCATCGGCAAGGCCAATGTGGTGGTGATGCTCTTAGTCGCAAGGCGGCGCTGCTACTGGATTGTTTAATTGCTGATTTTGATCGCATGGGAATATCTTCTTGCTATCGAGCACGGCTCGAGTTGAAACAGTTAATCTTAAGTCGACCATTCGAGGCGGGTGCGGGAGGCTGTGATATGACCAATTATTGCGAGAGGTCGAAGCGTGCGGAGATGGGCAAGGAAGGGATTTCTGTTTGGATGAGTCGGAGCATTGCGATTTAAAGGTCGCTTTGTGTGTCTTGCGAAGGTGGGGGTTAAGGATGATATTTTGAGGGAGGCACATCGCACCCATACCTTTGTTCATCGGGTGAGGCGAAGATGTCTGCGTGATCTGAAGCGAGAACTTCGGTGGAAGAGAATGAAAGTAGACATTGCTAACTATGTAGCATCTTGTGGTGTTTGTCGACAAGTGAAGGCGAACATAAGCGTCTGCGGGGGTTATTGCGGCCGTTGGAGGTCCCTCAATGGGCTTGGGATGATATATCCATGGACTTTGTAGTCGTGTTACCTCGATCGCCGTGAGGAAGGGCCTTGATTTGGGTGATAGTAGATCGATTCACAAATCGGCGCACTTTATTCCTATCCGCACGACCCACTCGTGGCGACTTGGCTCCTATTTATGTGCGGGAAATTGTGAGATTGCATGGTGTGCCAAAGACCATCATTTAAAGAGAGATGCCAAGTTTGTATCAAGTTTTGGGAGAGTTTGCGAGTGCCTTTGGGCACCAAGCTCCGTCTGAGTCTGACATTTCATCCACAAGCAGATGGGCGGTCAGGCGCACCATTAGGACCTTGGAGGACATGTTGCGGTCTGTGTTTTGTCCTAGAAGGGTAGTTGGGAGGATCGATTGCCATTGGCGGAATTTGCTTACAATAACAGCTACCATTCAAGTATTAAAGCAGGCAGATTCGAGGTTTTATATGGTAATCAGGTCACCCCTTTGCTAGGAAGCGGTGGGCGAAAGCGATCTTGGGCGGATTGGGTCAAAAACGATGGAGCGAGTGGCATTGGTGAGGCGAATCTGTTAGACCCAGGCGGCGAAAAAAGTTATCTGAGCGTGCGGAGAAGGGATTTGGAATTTGAAGTGGGAGATCGGGTGCTCTTAAAGTATCGCCCACTAAGGGTGTAGTGAGGTTGGTGCGGAGGAAGCTTAGCAGAGTGCGTTGGGCCTTTCACGATCTTGGCTTGGATCGGAAATTGGCATACCGCTTGGACCTACGAGTCTATCTTGCGGGGTGCTAGCGTTTTCATGTGTCCATGTTAAGGAAGTACCTTCCGTGATCCGGAGCATCATGTGTCTCTATAACCTCTAACCATTGAGCAAGATCTGTCTTTGAGTCCAAGCGGTCTGAGATCCTAGAAAGATCGAGAAAGGCGTTGAGAATAAAACTTTAAAATGCGTTAAGGTGCTTTGGTCTATGAGACCAAGAGAGAGGCCAGGGAATTGGAGTCCGTGTCTTGCGAACAATATCGAGTTATTTGCAGCAGTGCGTGCTAATGTTATAAGGCTTTAGCTGTGATTATCGTTGACTTAAGTGTGTTTAGAATTAGAGTGAATTCAGTTTAAGGGGTAGAATGTGATACTCGAAAGTGTCGAGTAAATAATCGGGATAATTAATTTAATCGGTAGAGAATATTTTTTAATCGGAAAGTTTCATTGAAAATCATCAAAACAAGAAGAGGGGTTTTACGCTTTTTCCGGCAACTTTGGGCTGGGCCTTGGCCAGAGGGCTGGCCGGCAGGCGCCACTCCCCGCCCAAACCCTAGCCGCCCTTCTCCCCCTCCCTCTTTTCCCTCCCCCTTTCCTTTGGCCGCCACCTCCAAGTTCTGGCCGCCCCACCTCCTGGTTCCCTTCCCCTTTAGCCACCCTCTCCCCGTGGTGCTCCTGCTGCTGTCCTTTGGGTTCCTGCTGCTTGCCGGTCTAGGTGTTCCCCGCTGCCGGCCATTGGAGGAAGGAGCAAGGTGAGGAAGAAACCAACCAGCGAGGCAAGATCTTGACTTTCTGCGATTCTACAAGGGTAACTTCGCGTGTTCTTTGCTGGTTAATATGTAGTAGATGCGTTTGAAGTCGTTTGATAGATTGAACTGCGTCGGTTTAATAGATCGCGTTCTGTCCAGTAGATTGGACGACCATTTTCATGTCTGTAGAGGCAGAATCTAGGGATCCAACCTCTTAGAAATAGTTGGGCTATGTTGTTAGCTTTCCGTGGCCACCAAAAACGCCCAGATCCAATTTACGGATAGAAAGTTACGAATTGTTTAGTGCCGCTGTCCTGTTAATCTGTCAACATCCTGACAGTCTGTAGAAATCTGAGTTAATCTTTTAGTTAAAGATGAAATCAGAGAATCTTGTTATAATTAAAAAGATGGGTAATTTCCTCACCTTTCCATAAAGCTAAAGAACGTAAGAATTGGACTTTCGTAGCAAAAGTTATGATAATTTTAGTGTACTGTCCAGAGAACCCGACGTGATAATTGATATTCTGTAGATTGGCTTGGTAGGGGCAGTAGATGGCAGAATCAGAAGGGCTCCCCAACTAAGTTTATTTAGATAATTTAATTATCTTTCCATAAAGTATTAGAACATCGTATTTGGACACCTGAGCAGAAAGTTATGTATTTTAGAAGTTGACTGTCCGCAGTGAACACCAAATCGATCAGTAGAAATTGGAAGATTGGGAATGCTTGGGAGTTTAGTGAGTTCTATTGTGTTCTTATTTATGCTTTTGGTCCAGTAAGATTGTCTGAGTTTGGGTTATCATTATGTTCAGGTGGGAGGCGTGATCGAGGGCAGCTCCCTCTTAGCGTCCACGGTCTCGCCGGTTGAGGCAAGTATTGGGTTGTAGAATAATTATGATTGTTTGCTGATATTGATTGTATCTTGTTAGTAATAGCCATGCATGGATGTTAATGTGATGAATTACAATATATCTTGGTAAATGCAAGTTATGGTTAAAACTTCTTGTGTATGATGTTAGTGCTTACATGATATTATGTACATGTTGAGTTCATATATTTGGAAGATGATGTTATTGTGCATATGCATGTCAAAGCATGATTGAGTCTTGGTCACTTGGTGACCAAGTATAACTATTGAGGTCCCGTCATGTAAATGGCGGGCTTGAAATCCCACATTAGCAGAATGTGGGCAATAATAAAGATGTCCCCATCATGATGGTGATGGGCATAGGTCCCTATACTTGTGGAGTATAGGCTCTTGATCCCTATGCGGAGTGCATAGGCAAGGGTATACATCGACGGATGTATACCTCGCATTACACGAAAAATACAAAAGGGACAAAGTTTAAAAGGTGCATTGCATGGACGTATTACATAAGCATGAAGTTTATGATTAGTGAAATGTTTTATTTGGAATATTGATGCTATGGTGTGATTTTAGCTTTAACCTTGTTGATACTTCTGAGTCTTTGGGCTCACACTTGCTTTGATATGTTTTAGGTACAAGCGGCAAAACGGCATGCATGGGAGGGAGTAGATGTTTGGATGCACTCACTACCACTCATCCTTAAGGCGACTACTATTTAGTCTTTATTCTAATAATTAGCAAACTGTTTGAGATCCACGTATGATTGGTTAAATGTTTCAGTTTATTTGTAATAAGGAGAATAGCAAGTTTTGTTTATGATTATTGGATTATCTTGCATGCCTGAATGAACCTGAATATTAAGGTTAGTGTTAATTGCTATGATCAATTGATGGAACCTCGGTATAGCTAATTATACAAAGGATGTTCTACTGAAATCGGTAATTGATCTTAGTTTAGTTTAGTTTAGTTTAATTTTAGTAGCATTCCAGGCTCATTGTTGAGTTGGGGTGTTACAGGTAATGCCACTTCTGTTAAAAGTTGTTGTGCCAGGACTGGGTGGTCCAGTGGGCGGTTGAACCTTCAAAACTGTTTTATGCTCGGGCGAGAAGGCATGAAGTGAGTAGTGGGTGCTCCGGGGTTGGTGCTCTGGAGTCACACTGGGTTATGGATAGTCTCGCCTGAGCAACAACTAAGGACTTCACCTTGCGAGCCATTGATCTGGGCCATGTCGCGCAACCACATGTCCATTATGGGGTGGACCGGGTGTAATAACTAGGGATGTTCTGATTTGGTTCTGTTATGGTTGAGAATGGCGCAAGAGGTGGCTTGATTTAGGCGAATCCTTAGCGAGCAAAACTGAGTTGGAACAGACCTTTGTAAAAGCCCGGTGGTAGTCTATTATTCACATGTCCAAGGTAACGTGTGAAATATCAAGCGACTGCCTCTTGTGGGTAAAGTTGTGCACCTCTACAGAGTAAATCTATTCGAATAGCCGCGTCCTCGGTTATGGACACGACTGGAGATTTCAAACGAGGGGTAGACTTTCAAAAAGAGGTCGTGTGAGCCCTAGAGTGGTCCAGGGAGCTCTAGAGTGGGTGCTCTGGGGTGGTCTTGGAGCTCTAGGGTGGTCTTGTAGTTCTCTGAAGTGGGTGCTCCAAAGAGGTCTTGGATGGTGCCTTAGGAGTGGTCCTGGTTGTAGAGTGCGACCAGGTCCTGGGGAGTGGTCTTGGGTGTGAGCTAGTGCTCACGACCTCCTTTGAAAAACAAATGTACTTATGTATATCTCTTTAAACTTGAGCTTTGCAATCTACTTATGATATTCACTATCAAATATTGCTTTCTGCAAACTAACCTTACAGCTCTCAATTGTCAAGCCGTGCATAAATATTAATTGCATACTTTTTTTTCCCACAGCTTGCTGAGTGCATTCAAAGTACTTATGGCTTGTGCCCTCTGTTTTAATCAGTAGAGGAGGGAGATCCAGAGAGTGTAGTGCTCTATGATGGGGACCTCTTTTGAAGACCTTGCGCATAGGAGACGTCCTCCACTCGGTAGCTTGTGGGCTTGCCGATTGGCCTTCACGTGTTTTATGATTTCGCTGCAGGTTCTCCTTTTGTTGTTAGCCCTGCGTAGCACCTCTGTAAACAAGCTTGATCATAAGGTCTTTTGTTAATAATATTAATTTGCCTGCTTCATCTTTTATGCTTGTTGTATGGTTGTGATGTCACTAATGTAAGTCTGTGCAAGCTAGCTTACTGATCTAGGGACTAGCTCATGGTGCATAAAGATCAGGACCTTCGGGTGGCCTCGGAGGACCTCTGGGTGGACCCTTAAGTCCTCCTGGGGAGGTCCTGGAGACCTCCTGGCAGCCCTGGGAGACCTCCTCGGGTGGTCTTAGAGGACCTCTCAGACCTCCAGGTGGTCCTGTCGGACCTCCTGGAGAGGTCCTAGGAGATCTTTTCAGGAGCTCCCGAGACAGTCTTCACACATTACAAGCGCACCACTACCGCTGGCCTCCTCCGGCCGTTGCACCTTGACCTCCTCCATCCCACCCTCCACCAGCCTCCTATGGTTGCCGCCGTTGGTGTCGGACCCAGATTTTCGAAATCCCGAATCCTTTATGAAAAACATTGTGCTATTCCCTGGATCAGTAGATAGCACTCATAGATACATTACTGAATTATTTCATACATAACGTAGACCAAATCATTCATTAATTTAACACAACATAGTTTACATAGATCGCGTCAGGTCAAATTTTACAATGAGGGCCAAACAGGCCAAATGATTACATCACAAAAGTAGCAGAAGCGATAGTGAAAGCAAAAGGGGTAGAGCACATCTCTCCACAAGCAAGCAACTAGGGTTGCCCGTGTACAACCGATATTACCCAAGGACTTAGATAATATTGGTTGTACACATGTACCGATGGAGTCAGTTAGACTGGGGCGAGACTAGAACAGCTACAGACTAAACTACGCTTCATCATCTCCTTGGCCTTCGACATCTGGATCCTCGTAGTGTGCATAATGGCCTAGATCCGCAGGTTCTAAAGTGTTTGGGGAAGAGCGAGAATGAGCACAACTTCTGTACTCACGAGTCAACACACAAGATGCAATAATATACATGTTAGGCTTAACAAGGGGTGGCTCGGGTTCTTTTATTTGCTAAAGCAATGTTTTCAATTATCATTATTAGAAATTCCTATCACTTATCACTTTAACCAAATTGCAAGTTTATTAAAGAGAATAATTGTGCAATATTTATAACAGCAGAGGTTACCTTCACCTTATGCTTAATTTGATTGTGGTTACCTCCACCTATTAACATCACTGGGTACAACTACCCGGGAAAATCCAAACTCAGGGCTAGGTGAGCCCAACATGTTTTTATTCCACCCACAAAGGTTTTTGAAAAAGAACTAACTCTTGTAAGTTTCCATGTTCTAACAGTTTATTACTCTACAGAGACTGTACACTTTACCCACAAGATATAATCACCTTGCTATGTACACACGTTTCCTTAGACATGTGAATCAAGGGGAGACTACCACAAGGCATTTACAATGCATCCCCCAGTATTTGTTACATCCGTTAAGGTTTCACCTGAGAAGAGTTACGCTCCCACACCTGCATCAACCCTTACACAGACCCCCTCTTGCACCTTCACGGCTTACGCTCACACAGATCTATAAGTCGTGCATGTAACATTCCAAAGTTCTGCTACCAAATTAAAATTAATGAAATATTATTTTATTGGATTTTCTAAAATTTAAAAGAGTTTTATTGCTTTTCCTGAAATTCCTTTAATGTAAAAAGCCAAAAATAAAGTTTATTGAGCTTTTGAGATTTTCTTGGATTTAAAGTTAAAAAGGAAAACTTAATTAATTCCTTGAATCTTCTGGTATTTAAAAGGTTTTTCCTATCTTAAAAAATTAAAAATAGTTATGTGCAAAAATAAAAGCCAACTTTAAGTTCAAAGTAATTTTGATTATTTCAAAGCTAATCTATTTGATTTTTAGTCTGTTCGAAGTTTTCAAAATAAAAATCACCATTTGATTTTTTTCTGATTTGTTAAAGCTTAATTTGAAATTTGAAATAAAAATAATTTAAGCGTGAGTAAAATAAACTCCAATTAAATAAAAATTGTTTTATTCTATTTCTAGACTCTTTTTGAAGCTTTAAAAATAAAAATAATCGTTTGGATTTTATCGATTTAATGTAAAGCTTAAATTGAATTTTTGAAGGAAAAATATTTTAAAAGGCTAAAATAAGCTTAAAAAATCCAAAAGTATTTTATTTGATCTATTCAAGTTCCAAAGTATTTTTTAAAATTTTCTTGAATTTTTGGATTTAATTTATTTTCGGATTTTTCTTTATTCCTTCTTTTCTTTCTCTCTCCTCCCTTTTTCTTCCTAGTCATCCTCCTGTTGCTGTTCTTCTTCCCTGGGGCGCCATTTTTTTCCTCCCAGCCATTGCAGCCCCATGAAACCCCCGTGTTAGTGCTCACCTTGATCCTCTCCCCCACTTTGCAGCTGACCATCTGCCCTCCCGTGTTGTCGCGCCCCATGCCCTGCGCACCATGGCCGCCCATGCCCGGCGCCCATGCGCTACATGCCACTGCACCGCACGGCTCTACTCCCCTTGTCGAGCTCCCTGACCCCCCCCCCATTCTCAGCTATAAAGCCACAGCAGTGCCTCCTCTTCTCTCTTCCTTCCCCTCCTCCTCTATTTAAGCCGTGGTAGTGCCCTCTCTTCCCCTTCCCCTCCTCCCTTCCTCCATGCTCTCCCTCACCAAAGTCGTGCCGATCTCCCCTTGTCCTCCCCGCCGGCCATGGCTATCTTGGAGCTGCCTCCCCGGACCACCCTGACCCAGCTACACCTCCCCCAGTCCGGTGTGCATCTCGTGATCGCGCCGCCTTGGTCTGGCCACCGCTGCCCAATGCGCTCGCCACCTCCCCGTGTGCCTCCTCCCTTGCGCGCGCCACCTCCAGCCACCTGCGTCGCTTCCTCGCCTCCCCTTTGAAGCCAGTCATCAGCCCCCTCTCCTTTCCTCTCCCCCACCAGCAGCTCCTCTTCTCCCTTTCTTCCTCCCCAAACCGAAGACTCCCCTGCCGAGTTGCTCTCACTACTACAGAGAAGGTATTCACAAACGGTTCAAAAATGTCATCACAGACGGTTTCGTGAGCCATCGAGTTTATGGGTTAGTGATGACATGAGGTCATCACGAGCGGGTTTCAACCGTGCAGTGATGCATACTTTCCTGAGCGGTTATTAGCGAGAACCGTCTATGATAAAATACTTATCATAGGCGGTTTGTGGTCAAACCGTCTGTGATGACTTTTCTCTATAAAGCCCCAGCGGTGGCTACTTGTGCCATTAAATTGGCATCATATATATATATATATATATATATATATATATATATATATATATATATATATGTATGTATGTATGTATGTATGTATACTTCCCGTCGGAATACTGCGGCGTCCATGTCACTTTACGAACCTAGGTCCAATTACCTATCGACAACATCTAGGTAATTGAATGTCTGACAGCTCTCCTTGCATCCATACTTTTTAAACTTGCGGGGGCTCAATGAGGTTGCAGTAGCTCTTGTCTCATCCTTCTCATCTTTGTGTGGGCGACCCCGAAAGTGGTGGGGACTCTGAGCGAGATATATATAATATATATATGATGCGGGTTTTAATGGCACAAGCGACCACCGCTTGGAGACTTTATAGAAAAAAGATTATGAATGGAATGGTAGGGCGTGCACAGGGCGCAAGAGGTAGGAGAACTTGACCGCATGAACACAGTTACACAGACAAAGGTGAAATGAATGGCGAGAGACATCATAAGAATATTAACATCATTTCATCACGGAGCAAGGGGACTATTAATATGAACTAATTATCAATTCAATTTCAGCATAAGACTATTAACATCATTACATAACAGAGCAAGGGGACTATTAATATGAACTAATTATCAATTCAATTTCAGCATAAGACTATTGACATCATTACATCATAGAGCAAGGGACTATTAATATGAACTAATTATCAATTCAATTTGACATAAGACTATTGACATCATTGAAGCGGTTCATCGGCAAGACAACAAGATCAAGGGTGTCCAAACCCACCACACCATGAGTAGCCCTCGGCATCCATCGCAGAGAACTAGCCATTTTCATCACGAGTAAGGGGTAGAGAGGAGAGAGAGTAAGGTAGGGTGATACCTCGATCTGTAAGCAACCACAATGGCGACCCCACCACCAAAGACAACCTCATCCATCTCCTTCACCTTGCATAAATCACACAAACATCGGGACACAACTTAAGGCTCAAGCATAAAATCAAACTCAACAAAAGACATTAAGCTAATAGATCTAGAGGAGAATAGAGGAGGATGGGGAATGAAGAAAGCCCTTGCCAGGCCTCGAGCGCAGGAGGCCGAAAGCGGAGAACCAAGCCATGGTGGCGCGAGCGACATGCGGGGTGGCGGCGTCACCGTGGTTGTGGCACGACCCTAACATCTTGCACAAGACACTCGACTATCGTGCGATCTTGTGTAGTGCAGAGTGTGTCACAACTGCGGCTGCAATGACATCGTCGAGTGGGGAGGGAGCGGACGAGAGTAAATGCGTTGGGAGTGAGTGAGTTAGGGCGAGCGCAAACCCTAGTGGCGCTGGGGAGTGACGAGTTAGGGCGAGCACAAACCCTAGCGGTCGGGCTCCTACTAATAAAGAGACTTATCACAGACGATTCTATTATGGAACCGTCGGTGATAATTATCATAGATGGTTCCATAATGGAACCGTCTATGAAATAGTTTTTCTCAAGTATATTTATCTTGTATATACACTTACATGACATGAAGAAATTACATGTTTATATGTCAATTTTGTCATTTAAATCTTATTGAAAATTTGCTTTAACTATATATATATATATATATATATATATATATATATATATATATATATATATATATATATATATATATATATATATATATATATATATAATTAATTTGTTCCACTAAACCGTCTCGATATAATTAATATTAATTGTAACTTCACCTCCAAACTAGATTTTTTCCACAAAACCGTCTCGATATATATATATAGTAATAATTCAACATATAATTAATATAGTAATTAACTTCACCTCCAAACTTTTTTTTTCATTTTGGAATTTTCATATGGCCAAGCAGTGTGGCGTTAAACTAAAAAGATTAAAAAAGTAGAAACCTATAATTAAACAAAGTTTTTCTAATGGCGGAGGTAGGTGCTATCTCCGTCTTCAATACTTCATAGCGGCAGGCGTCGGCGCCAGACGATTCGATCATCGTGAGCGAAGCACGAAATCGTCCACCCATTTGGCGTGCTCGTTCGAGTGTCTCCCGAAGACTCTCAGACTATTGAACTAAGAAGAATTGAGCCCATAGGCTCTCTTTCCTTGCTTGAGGGGTCTCGGCTTGGCGACTCGATCGCTTCTTGCCTCGATCGCCTCAAGTGGCGGCAAGCCTCACGAGGCGTGCAACGTCGTTTTGGAGGACAACGTCGATGACGTGGTAAACTCGCCGAAAGTGGGAGATCACCCGGAAGACGAGGCGGAGGAGGATGTCAAGTCAGCGGAAGGTGGCCGTTACCTACTCCAGCAAATTCTCGGCCGACGTAGGTGTAATACCCCGAATACCAATTAGGATAATGTTATTCGGAGTGGGAAGTTTATTCAATTTTCGTTAGCAATGCATTAAAGATTAGAGAGGAACAACTTATATTAGACAGGCAATTGCACAAAAATTCAGGAATTTTGGAAGTGTGGGCCTTGGGCTCTCAGCCCTGTGCTTCTTGGCCCTAAGTGGGCTGGCCCACTAGGGTTAAAAGGGGGGGGTGCCCTACCTTTCTCCTCCTGGCGCCGCCGCACAAGGCCCCGGTCGCCTCCCCTGCCGCCGGCGCCCCTCGGTCGTCTCCCCTACCACCGGTGCCCCCAGGTCGCCTCCCTTGTCGCCGCGCCCTCGATCGTCACCCACCTTACGGTGCCCCAGTGCGCCTCCCCTGCCGGAGCCCCGGTTGCTCCCTTCCCCTTGGCGCCTCCCTCTACACCACAGCCACGCCTCCTCCCGCCGCCTTCCCAGTGTCGCCGCCCATGGACACGGGTCAGTCTCGCGCCCGGCCATCGCTCCTCTGCCCATGGAGCCGCCGCCTTCCCCGCCGCCGCCGTGGTCCGCGCCACCAAGCCTTCTCGCGCGCCCTCGTCTCCCCCCACGATCGGCCGGCCGGTCTTTGCCGCCGCCACTCTCGCCACCTCGCCTACAGGTCGTTGTCTTGCAATACCACCGCCATCGCCGTCATTCGTTGTCAAAATGGCAGGATGCCAAGCATCCTAGCACCTCCGATGGTGGTTCACTACTCACCGGTAAGACACCTCTACCTTCCTCCCTACTAGGGTTGATTACGCTCGTGTTACTCGCAGATTGGATGAATGGATGGATGGTTTATGCATAGATTATGAATGTGCAACATGAACCTGGAACAGAGGTGACTAGATGTATGCCAAGTGCGGGTGGACACCCGCCAGCTGTTTGATGAAATGCCGGAGAGGAATGTTGTCTCCTGGTCTGCGCTCATCGGTAGGCATGCCGCCTACGCGATCTTTGGGATGCATCTGTAGTCTTGGGGATCTTCCGCCGCTTTCGAGGAGGTTGTGCAGACATCCAAGAAGCAACAAAATTTACACCATGCTGGAGAAAGTTGGTGAGAAGTTATGTGGTCGACATTAGTGCAATGGTTAAGGTCGTGGACAGGGATGAGAAGTGGGACAGTGAGGTATCACAACGAAAGGCTAGCATTGGGGTTGCCAGGCCGGATGTTCCATTTCGTTAGGAGATTTTATTCTATTATGATATGGACTGGTTCTTGTGAGTACGGTAGAGCCTAATTTACTTAATTGTAGGATAGTGGAGATTTATGCTTGAGAGAACATAAATTATCTCATGAATATTCAAGGCTTCTAAATGCAGATCTTATCATGTCATAAACCCACTTATTGCAACTACCCTTTAATGGTATATCATCTCACGATTTAGTACCCAAAGAAGCGCTACAGCCTACAAGTATCATTATTTTTGCATGTGGACAGAAATGACATTTTGTGGGTTTCCTGGCTCAATGTGTCTTTTGCATAGTTATATATATCATTGTTGAAGAAGGTTTGCTCAATGGTTCACAAAGCCTTCCAACATGATTCATCTGTGTCATAACATTAATTGTGACTGATTATTTGTGCGCAAAGGAAGCAATGGATGGGATTAGTTCTATAACATGGGTTATGGGAAATCTTTGTAGAACGTTAATGGAAGCGTCCTATTATATGTTGTTTTTATTTCGAGTATATATTGTGTAGGCGGAGAGCCTTCAGGTTTAGGAGCACCGCCATTGCCTACTAATGCATTGCATCGCGGAAGGCAAGTACCTTAATGTTATTATAATTATAACATGTTGAATGCCTGTTGTTGGTATTGTGTTTCTAAGTACCATGTTAATATTTAAATATTCGTATTCAATCCATATGTGTTACCTCCATGATAGAGAGCATGTCTTTTCAATATTCATATGTCATACCCTGCATCCACAATTCATATTTCATCCACGGGAGTGGATCAATATATAAGACCCATCAATTCCAGTATGGGCACGTAAGACCCACCATTCCAATGTGGGCAGTTTGGGACACCCGTATGAAACGTTCTTCATACGGGGCTTGGATCCCCGCATTTTGTTAAATGCGGGCTTAGGTGAACACCGATGGGTGTGTCACCAGCAATACCGGTATATATGTATGTGTAGTCCCTTCATTTCATCCAATTCATTCATTCCATTCATTCACATATTCGTTCTGTACTTTATTCACATTCTTCAATGAAGTTGTCATGATCATGGTTGTTGTATGTACCATTTATTTACTATACTTGCTGAGTCTCAGACTCACCCTTGCGTTGTTTGTTTATTTTAGGTAATCATTGAGGTTGGCTCTATTGGGAGGGAGTAGGCACGCACTACTCATTCACTTCACCTTAATCAAGACCATGATTACGTTTTAGTTCTATTTTTCATTCGTTAATTGATAAACTGTAATAAATAAAGTTGGTTGTGGTTAATAACCTCTTCCACGTTATGATTGAATTAGTACTGCGTGTGATCTTGATCATCCTTTGGTTAATTCCTTGAATTCAGACTACACTCCTATCATGGTACTGTCAATTATTGATTCCTTTATTGTCTTGATTTATATGACTGTTGGAACCTCCGGTATAGTTAACTATACAGGGGAGGTTCTACCGAAATTTAGAATTTTGTCTTACATTTCGATTCTGTTTGATGTTAGTTTTTTTTAGTGACACCTTGGCTTCCGAATAGCGTGGTGTTCTGATGAGTGAAGACACTGTTGAAATGAGTGTTCTTCCGCAACCTGATTCAACGTCTGTGAGAGAGGTGCTCGTGCAGTCGCGGCGGTAGGCCATTAATCTGCCGCGACAACGAAGAGGCAGCCATTTCTGTTTTTTTATAAGTATGTGGGGATGATCATCTTCGATGGTAGATGATCCTTTTTATAAAACAAGGTATGAATTATGAGCGTGAGACAAAGAGACGCGCGGGGGCGAAGCGGATCGTCTGACGAAAGAGACGCGTCGGGAGTTTGGCGGATAGCGACAAAGAAGAAAACACATTGGGCTGTAGCGATATTATCACAAACGGTTATAACAAAAAAAAACTGTCTGTGATATGTGGTAATATCACAGATGGTTATTGTTAAGATCCGTCTGTGATGTTTCACAAACGGTTCTTTGTTGAAAATCGTTTGTGATATGTTGAATTATCACAGACGGTTATTAACAAGAACCGTCTGTGATACTTCATAGACGGTTTTTAACATGAACCGTCTGTGATATTACCTCTTCACAAACGGTTTTAGCTCAGCCAGTAACACAGACGATCTCTAAACCAAAACCGTCTGTGATTGCATGTAATACAGATGATTTTGGTCAACTGCCTGTGATGAGGCGTCCAGTATTAGCCTATTTGTAGTAGTGTCCTTCTCCAACTCCGGCCACCACCACGTCCATTCGCCACCTCCGGCGCCGCTGCTACCACCATTGCGATCCCCATCCTCGGAGGATCCCATTTCACCCCTTTCCGGCTGCCGCCACCCCTCCCTCGCTGGCACCGCCCCATGGACTGAGCCGCCTGGTTGATCCCTGTTGCCTTCTTCTTCCTTTCTTCTTTCTTTGCCTTGAGCCACTTCCATGTGGACCCCACCATGTGTACTCCCATTCATCTCACTTCCTCTCTCTTGGTCTCACCTCCAAGTGGGCCCATGTGGACTTATGCTTGCATGAAAAATCAAAAAGGCATATTCCAATATATCCTTTCCACTCTCTAATTGCTATCATTTCATGTGATTTTTGAATTTCCGGATGCTCGTTCTCATTCATACGAAGTCCGATTCTGCCGATTCTCTTTCCTAAATTCATCTAAAGGCAGTATCTTTCTTTTGGTGTTTATTTTATTATTTTTTGATTTTATTTGGATTTGTTATATTTATAAGAATACATTACTATTGGATGTTTGATTATGAGAATCCCTAGTTGTCGGATTATAGCATTATACGATGGATGGAAATTGGATTGTAGGAATACATGATTCTTGGATATTGATTATCGAATTATACAATTGTTGATTGTTCGATTATAGGTTTGAATAATTGAATAATTGTTGGCGATTGAATCGCAGAAATGCAATATTGACAGATGTGGATTATAGAAATAAATAATTGATGGATGTTGGATTTTAGGAATAAATCTTGATTGGATTATAGAAATATATCTTGGATGGATTATAGAAATATATCTTTGTTGGATTATACAGTATATTTTGCTAGATTATTATAATATATCATTGTTATGATCGGATTAGTGATATCGGATTATAGAAAGGAATTATGGTTGGATGTTGGATTTTTAGAGATATATTATCGTTGGACATTGGATTATTAGAAATGCATGATTGTTGGATGTCGGATTCTAGAAGTATCTTATTGTTGGATATCGGATTCTAGAAATAGATAATTGTTGATATTGGATTATCGAAGATTGGATTATAGAAATAGATAATTATGGGATATCAGATTCTAGAAGTAGATAATTGTTGATATTGGATTATCGAAGATTGGATTATAGAAATAGATAATTATTGGATATCAGATTGTAGAATTAGAGTATAGTTGAATGTTGGATCAATGGTAGTTGGATCATAGAAATATACTGATATTATGTATATTGGACTAATTGATATTGGAGTGTAGGATTATAGAACTGTTGGAGATTGGATTATGATTACAATACTGATGGTTTATATACTGATCTCGTACTTGATAATTCTTAGACATTGAATCCCTCACACCTTGTCACCCTAGATAAAAGTCTAGTTAATACGTTAGTATGACTAGAACATGTTGAAAAATTATGCTTAGTCAAATGTTAGACCAAAAATCTTGATTTGGGAAATTTACAGCCAAAAGATCAAATATTGTCTAAAGATTTTAACCATGGCATTGGTTTGCAATGTTTCACCGTAGTCATGCCATCTGGTTGCGTGGGAGTCTTTTATGACCTACTTTTATGTATTCCCACCTGACGCAAGAGGGGGTCTGAACCCGGCGGGTTTCTATTCAAAGGGGGCGAAACTTTAACGAGGCGGGACTGCGGTGGAATGGAGATTTGTAAAAGCCTTGTCATGTGCTCTAGACTACTTACCTAAGGTAGTGAGTAGTGGTATCGACGGATGCCAAACAAACTAGAGAAGTCGTATCGTGTGGATAAAGCTGTACACCTCTACAGAGTGTAAAACTATTCGAATAGCCGTGTCTACGGTCATGGACATGCTAGCAAAGCCACTCTAAGTTAGATTTTGGTTTTGATTTTAAAAGACTTTATCAAATGGTTTTGGATTTCTATCCAAATAGGATTTGGGCGGGTAGCCTTGTGATAGGAGGATATTCTTCACCACTCATTGATGAATGTTATCTAACTATAAAGCTTAAGAATTTAGAAAATAAATTTTAGTTATAGAATATCTGCCTTGGAACTTAATACAAGTATTTGGAAAGAAATGTTGATTTATGCAAAACAGCATATAAGCCTTCTCTTGACATATCCCTACATGCATTATAATACTGTTATTAGGTGTAACTTGCGGAGTACATTAATTTGTACTCACTCTTACTTAATAAAATGTTGTTCAGAGGAGAAGGACTTTGCATCTATTGAAGATCTCGATGACTAGGCCGCTACCCCAGTCGATTGCCTGTGGCAGATTAACTGGGCTCTACTACTTCTTATTTCATCTTCTGCTATGTTCTGTATTGTTGGCTCGTAAGTCTTTCTAGTAATCAACTCTGATATTTATTAATAAAGTTTTGTGATTATGGTTGTGTTACCATATTTGTTTACTGTGTGAGCTAGCCACTGATCATGGGACTAGTTCAGAAATGTATAGAGGATTTGGGGTGTTAATCCCAGGTCCTTACAGTGCACCCCTACCCATAACCACAAAGGTCCACGACGTAGCAGGTCATCTACCTGGTGCAACCCGTACTGATTGATACAAATTATTTAGCCAGGTCAACACCATTGTAGACTTATGGTTGTACTGTTTTACATTAGGAGGTCATCACAGGATTAAGTCCTTAGGGTTATCTGGGCGGTTCATTCCACGGACCAACCACAAACTAACATTCCTTGGGCTGCATTAGCACCCACTACCATACCATCCGCCCAAATATGGTATATAAATTATTTAGGGTTTTGAGAAGTAAAACCAATTTAACTCAAATACTTCAATCATATCCATCCAATGACTGTCCAAAACAATTTTCATGATTAAAAGATGATGATTGGGTATTTAATACCTCGGTACTTAAGCAAGACTAGCATGTCACTTAAGTACAACCTATAGCTAGTATAGTTACCATATAATTACTAGGGTGACAAGGATTTATGGATTCAATTATCAAAGGATGGTATAACAATTAATTAATTATCAAATTGGTATTTAACTACCTTAAGATTTAACATACATTTGTATAAAGAATTAAAACATGTAATTTGCTATTTTAAAATACTATAATTTGCATAAAATGTAGGTTCGATATGATCGAAGTATTGACTCTCCTAGGTTAAAGGTAAGAGAGTCTTGGAAGTCTTGTGCTTGGTCAAATTGGAGATCTCCTACTTCTTCGAACTCTACGCGGACGAAAGCATTGGAAAAAGATCAAACAAGCAACAAGAACAAATAAATACTAACGAAATAACAAATGAACTCCAAATTAAATAAGACCACTGCCATTAACAAGATCTTGAATTTACAAATTTTTAGAAACAAAATTCATAATTTTTGGGGTTAAAATGAGGGAGAACAGAACTCCCAAACTCTTGCATTTGAATTAAATTGAGAAAAAGAGAAAGGAGAGAGGACATGTCTCCTTGACAAGCGAGTCCCAACGTGCAGTGACTTGGTCCACAACACAACTTAAGAAACGAAGTCCACGTGCATGGGTCCACTGGTCTAGGGGAGCTTGTACTGCGCATTAAAGCTCGGGCCCACTTGTCAAAGAGAGAGAGAGAGGGACAAGAGTCATTGACGTGCGGGGTCACTTGGTCATAGACCTAGAGCAAAATCGCTGGCCCCGACGAGCAGATGCAAGTGGCTACCGGCAAGCTGGCGAATCAGAGGGGAATCAGAGGGGGGCTCGGGTGGCTCGGGAGCATCGCTGGCCCCGACGAGCAGATGCAAGTGGCTACCGGCAAGCTGGCGAAATGGGGTCCCACAAAGGTGGTGGTCCCACTGGCGGCGGCAGCGACGTGGGAGAAGCACTAGGGCGGCGGCGGCATGGGCTTGAAGGTGTGCGGTGGCTCCGACGGCGTGGCGGTGCAGAGGCGAAGGGTTGCGCACATGGGTGGTGTAGGGACGCGGGCAGGCTGAAGGTGAGGTCAGGGTGGCTTGGGGGCGGCCGTGGTGGTGGGGCGGCGGCGACCAGCAGTGGAAATGGGGCGGCGAGGATGGAGCTCCTTGGCGACGAATCGAATAAGACAAGGGAGGGGAAGGTTCCCTTGGGGGCCAGAACACGCTGTGACGCGGCAGGAGCGATGAAAAGCTCACTAGCGTGGTGAATTTGACGATGGCGGCGCACGGGCGGAAAAAGAAGCTCAGGCTTCCTCGGTGGCTTTTGCTCGGTAAACGAGAGGGAGAAGGGAAGAATGGGGGGACGGGAAGGTAGACGTCGGGGTTCCTTATAGCCACTAGGAGGGGGAGGAGCCGTTGAGGAGGTGTGTGTTCCTGAGGCGGCGCGGCATGGGCAAGGGCGGGATGGGATGGGAGCGCACGGGATGGTCATGGCAATGGTGTCATGGCGCGACTTGGGGCTAGAGCAGGTGGAGGCAGAGGGTGGGTGCAGGCGTAGGCGTGCGGACGAGGTGACAAGGTGGCGTGGGCGCGTGCGCAAGCGCAGCGCACGGGGCACTAATGCGGGCATGGCATTGGCGATGCGACTAGGCACGGGAGGGCCCCAGGGTCAAGGGTAGGTGACCAGGGTGGTGGCGCGCGCGCATAGGCGTGAGGCACAGCGGTGAAAGCTGTGACTAGCGTGTGTGACGGGGCCGCGACGGGCATCACGCATAAAACACGCCGGGGCGGCATGGGCACTCGGGCGGGCGTCTTTGGGCGCTGGCCAGAGATGAAAATGGGAAGGAGGGGGAGATGGGCTAGGCCCTGGAGGAAAGCCAAGGGAGAATTTGGGCCAAGCCCAAAGAGGATTTTTGAATTGGAAGTTCGAATTGAAACTGAAATTTGAAAGGAGAGCTTTTGAGGTTTGAAATTGAGAGGTTTTTGAAATTACAAGTTAATTTGAATTAAGTTTTGAAAACGAAACTCTTATGAAATTTTGACTTGAAACAAAGAAATCAAACACAATTTTGACAACTGAAAACACTGCTCAAAAATAGAAAAACAGAATGTTATAGTCGGCCTCCTTCGTTCGCTGCCCCTGCCCTACCCCTTCTTCTCACTGTGCTCCCTCCTTCATCGATGACCCCATCCACGGCGTGTAGGCGACAGCGGTAGCCTGCCGGTGATGGTGACGGCGGCCTGGCGGCCACTGTCTAGATGTAGACGAGGTTATTGTCTTTTATTATTATTATTATTATTTTTCATTCTTTTTCTTAATTGAATGTGGGTAGATATTGTGATTATGAAGATCATGATCAATGATTCAGGTTCAAATTAGTACTAAAACAATTTGTAAATTACCGTTGATTGTTGTGTGTTCATGGAAATGGTGTGTATTTATGGATTTTTACAGCAACTAAAAATGCAATTTTTCGGAGGTCATATGTATTTTAAAGCAATTGAAAGTTTAAAACAAATTCATAAGTAAGTATCTCTGTTAGAAATCTGTAAGATCTCTACATGAATATATTTATTTTTGTGTGCAATTGTGTATGAAAAATTCGAAACCGATCATATAAAAATTCTTCTTAGCTCATTTGTACGAGAGGATTAAAGGCATTTCGTCATTCAAGATAGTAAGGCTGCCAAAAAAAAGCCAGACTACCAAACTTGTCTTCGCTTAAAATAACTCTTACCAGGGGAGCCAATCAGTATATGGGAGAACCAGAAGCCAAATTAAGCCCGGTCAAACAGCACAAGGGATACTCGCTACATTTTGCCACAGAATATGCAATGCATATACAGACATTTGCCAGGTATTTTAACACTTGGCTCATATGACAATGAGCTCCCCTACATTTATGGGATAAACGAAAGGCGCCGACCCAGACCCATTCAACCCGATTTCTGACAGCTTCTGCAGTACCGTGTCTCCGGTTGGCGCAGTACGTGCTGAGCGGGGTGCAGCCGACCATAGCATTCAAGTCGCCAAGACCACAGCACGTTGCTTTCACTTCATCAAACCCTATCACCAAATGTTCATAGGTACAATGAAAATCGAATCAGAGCCTAGTACTATTTAGCTTTTAGTAATCAGTGGTTTGAAAAACATATATGTATTTTTTTGAATAAAACCGACAGGAGAGTTGCCCGTTATATTAATAGAGAATAAGCGAAGCGAATCCGTAAAGAACCAGAGTTAGGACAACAAGGCATTAATTACAGAGTACCGTATGTTGCTGGTTGCTGAATGTACCGGATCAACGCTCTGAATGTGTCGAAGAAGGATTAGCTCATGTCTGAATGCTGTGTGCTCAACAGCTCAAGTCATGCAGGAGTGAGGCCACTCTCGTGTTGTACTGAACTGATAGCTCATTTGCTTCTGCGTCGCAGCCCTTGGTTGGGCTCTGAATTCGTAACAGAGGGCAGCACCCGACCGGTCCCGCGCCGACGAACAAAATCTTCCGCGCTCCAAGGCCGTACAGCCTCTGAATTTTGATGCCAACATTGCTCCAGAGATATCAGGCTCTGACGACAGTTGAGATACAATTTGAAGCAGTACAGAAAAGATAATACAAAGTTTACTTGCAGCTGGCCTGTCAAGGACTGAGGCAATGAGTGTAAGAACTGCTGATGAGTAGTGTTTGCCACCCTGCAGGCCACACCCGTCGGCCTCGCGTAATCGATGATGTCGTTGCTGCCGATAGTGATGCCGAAGATCGATTTGGCTAGGCGGTCTAAAGCCTGAAGTGAACCGAGCTGCTGCACCAGGGATGCGTGAACTGCGGAGTAGTACTGTATCTGCTTGTCAAAGTTGATGCACTGATCCTGCAAACATTTATAGTTCTAGTATATGCCGTATAATCGAGGCTAACAGTACAATGAGCCAGTAACAAAATTCCACATTCTGTCCAGAATAATGTGAAATTTTACCATGTTTGTGGAGGTTGAAACACCAGCCCCTCCAGAAGCGAAATTGACGCCATTCAGATATACGGCGCTGTCGTGGATGGAGAGGAATGACGGTGAGGATGCAAGTCCGAGATGTTCGGCTTAAATGATACAAGTGGGCACCGATTAAGTACAGGATGGTGTATTGGTGTCTACACAAAAAAAGAAGGTTTAGCGACAGTTTTTACTCGTGGCAATATAGTTTCCAGTTTAGACATGTCATGGTACTGTGGTGCTACTCTAATGGTTGATGATGTGACATGCCACGTGACATTGTTCACAGAGCAGGCCCGATTAAACTTACATTGAAATTTTGGGACTCCAATTGGTCAGACTGAAAAGAGTGATGATCAAGCCAAAGTCGAGTAATGAGTACCTGAATGAATTTATGATAGGTAGCATACGGAAGAACAGCGGAATTTATGATAGGTAGCATACGGAAGAACATCGGTATCAGTTAAATTCAGGGTGCTACACGAACACGAGGCACTACTCGTAAACATCCCATAAATCAAAGTTTGGTACACGCAATAATCGAAATGCAATGCTCAACTCAATTAACATGACAAGAAGCATTTCCCCTCTGTTTAAAAAAGAAGACAAAAAGTAATGCCTTTGCATATATCACATATGTAAATATTTACGCACCGAAGAAATCGGGGAAGTTCTTGCCGTTGCTGAATCGGCCGGTGGCCTTCCTCCCCGGGAAGTCGATGCCGTTGTGCGGGAAGTCCGCGTTAAGCAGCGTCACCAGGTACTTGTTGTTCCCGACGTCCGCGAGCGAGTCGCCGAGCACGTAGACCGCCGGCATGGACGCCGTCGCCGTGTTACACAGCAAAGAAGCCACGAAAGCAAGGCAAACAAGAAGCCCGCGACTACGAGAGAAGAAGCCGGCCACCCTCGCGTATGAAGGACAACTGGACAAGGAGGAGAAGCCGGCGATGGTAACAAGGCGGATTAGGAAAAAATATCACCAGGTTACTCTTCTAAGTATAATGACGTCACTGTCTATTTATAAGTGTAATTTATTATCTCTAAAGAGAATTTGTATTAGGCTTAACAAAAAGTTATTGGGGTCACATGACCCTAATGGTTACATGCAAAATTTGCCCATGGCAGATAGGCCTGTGGATATCGAGCAAGTCATCGTCTTATCGAGTTTTTTTTTCTTTCCAAAATTGGAATAGTTTAATTTATTATCATTTTATTTATAGTTTAAAAGTATTTTTAGAATTAAACTAAGGAGCCGAGCTCAACCAATGAGCCCCACTGTCCAGCTTTGTTCCACCCCTAGCTGTGTGTACTTTCGCGTGCCATGTGTATGGTTGACTATTCAACATGTTCCACTCCTAGCTGTGTGTACTTTCGTGCGCCATGTGCATGGTTGACTATTCAACATGGGAATGCATTAAGGGGGTTGACTATGCTACAGTCATCTGAAAATTACAAAAAAATACCAATCACTTTTTTGAGCCATTGGATCAGTATCCAATGGCTTCTGTTTTTTACGTTGAAAAATTCTAAACTAGACAAAAGTAAATCTAAATGAACCCCACAAATACAAAAACAAACTAAAAAAATTCTAAACTAGACAAAAGTAAATCTAGGTGGACCCTACAAATACAAAAACAAATAGAACTAAAAATTACAGTAAAAGCTGTGCTAAAATTACACATCACTTGTTAGTACAATTTTAGGCTTAGTAGCGTGTAATTATAGGTGATAGAGTTTTAAACAAATTTCAGGCCACTGTGAGTTATTATGCCTTCATACGGGCATGCATGGCAAACGAGTATTGATAGATTGGCTCCACGATAGCTTTTCTTAGGGTGTGTTTGGTTCCATGGATGAAATGGTCCTGAACCATCCGATAAGGAAAATGAGGTGGTTCCTGCGTTTGGTTCCCTGAATGGAACCAAACGGTCCAGGACCAATCCATTCAACAAAATGGAATATTCTTAGTAGATACTGAACCATTTCGTTCGTTGAAAAACGCCGAACCACGCCGTTCACTCCAGTCCCATGCGCTGCCGCTCCCCATGCCTTCCTCCCCCGGTGACTCACCTCCCATGGCGCCGCCTCCTCCGCCGCAGCATGCCACGCCTGTGCCCAGTCTGCTCCCGGCTTGGCCCCCTCTGTCTTGGCGCCACCCTCCCTCCTCCTCGGCACACCTTCTCCCGAGCTGTCGGCCAAGTTCCTCTCCTCCCTGGCTCCCTCCTCCCGAGCCGCCGCTGCCTCCTCCGTCCACCTCCCGTGCCACCGCCGCCCTCCCCATCCACCTCCCGTGCCACCGCCACCTGCCCCCTCCACCTCCCATGCCACCGCCGCCTCCTCCCTCCTCCCATGCCGCCGCCTCCTCCCTCCACCTCCCATGCCACCGCCTCCCTCCTCCACCTCCCGTGCCACCGCTTTGCTCCCTCCACCTCTCGTGCCACCGCCGCCTCCTCCCTCCTCCCGTGCAGCCGCCGCGTCCTCCCTCCACCTCCCGTGCCACCGCCGCCCTCCCCCTCCTCCTCCCTTGTGTGCCGTTGGATTTGAAATGAATGACCAGATCTTGATTTCACTTTCGCTCGGTCCGAACGTCCAAATCAATTTCGACCGTCCGATCGGAATCAAACGGCCCACGCGGCCCATTCCTCACGCACGCCCACGCGTTAAACTCCAATCCATCTCAGCCGTTGGATCTTAGATGGACGGCCCGATTTGGATGGCGTTTGGGCGTCCGAACGGCCCAATCGCTTTCAACCATTGGATCTCCTCATCCGACGATTGCGCGCAAATGTGGCTTGACCCAGGTGCGGCTAGGGGGTTTGGTTGAACCGCGTCGCAACGGGCTCGGGCCAGGTGAACAGTGCTTGAGCCCGAGTTTTAAAAACAGATTGACCAAGAAACAAAAGGGTTTGACCAAGGCTTTAAAAATAGGAATAAAATTTCTAAAATTATGAAATAATTCAGAGGGGTTCTTGGGACAACCTAGTACTCAAATAAAATCTTAAAATTTACTGTTCAAGACTTTATTTGAATAATTTAAATTCAAACTTAGAAAAGGTTATTAATTTGAGTTTAATTTTTCCGAGGGTCAAAAAGAGTTCCAAAAATTTTGTAAAAAATATTTTTATTCAAGATAATTAATATAGTATTTTAATAAATTATTTCTAGAAGATAAACAAGATTTTTGTTCTTGTTTTCTTTTGGAGCTAATATATGAGTTGTAGGTTTAAACTTTATTTGAAATTTTCCAAGTGCAATAAATGATGCAAAAGTTTCCAATATAGTATTTTAATAAATTATTTCCAGAAGAAGTTTAATTATTTAAACAATGACTATGAGTTGTATTCCAACTTTAGTTACTTGCATCACTAATGTCGTCAAATATCGTTAGATGTCGTTAAATATCGTCAAATGTCGTCAAATGTCGGCAAATATCGTTAGATATCGTCAAATATCGTTAGATATCGTCAAATGTCGTCAAATATCGTGAAATGCCAGAGGGTTACCATATCCAACTTTATCCACCAAACCAAACAACATCTTGAACCATCCAGAATCATCCTATACAACCAACCAAACAAAATCATGTATCATCCCATACAACCAACCAAACAGACTGACTGTACCATCCCATACAGGACGATCCCATCCTATCCGTACCATCCCATCCCATTCTACCTCATCCCACCAACCAAACGCACTTGAAATTCTTACCTACCTTTGGAAAAAGGAAGTTTAAATAGGAATCATGATTGCTGAGAAGCGGTATGCATGGCACCGAATGCCATGCTACATTGATGGCACCCTTCGCATGTAGTAAAGCGACAAGCGGCAACATTCGGCGTTGACCATTGGATCAATTTAGAGCAACTGTCTCTAACTTTGCTATAACAACTCTAGGTCACCAAAAGATAGATTTAGAGGCAACACCTTCAATAAACTGTCTCTAACAAGTTATATCTAACATTCATGCCAAACTTATAATATTCCAACTCCTTCACTCTCTCTCACATGCACTGGTTGTTTTGTTTTGGTTGATGTGTAGAGATGGTTATTTAAGGAAGAGACGGCTTCCCTTCTCTCTCATGCATCTCTCTTCCACCTAGGATTTTGCTGACATAGAAGGTCTAACCGACGTCTGACATGGTACTAATGGAGATGCCATTGGCCGTGCGCCATTCGGTGCCATTGAACTGCACGCCACGCAGAATCCCCTGACTCGTGCTCCACCTCTGTTGATCCATGCGGCATTAGACATGGGCAACATATGTCTAGACGCCCTGCCGCTGACAACCTGCGCGTCAATGCAACATGCGTTGATATTAGCTCGGATCCACGGTGCCGAGATGGTGTACTGGTAACAGGTCAATGTCGGTGGTGTATTATTCATCAAAGTTTCGGTTGGCGCTGGTGGTGGCCCGGCAGCGGCTCAACTCCCGTTTGTTTGGGTTGCCGATAATTGAATAGACATATTTTTAATCTTTCTTTTAAGTACATGCCAGACGGACAGACGTACTCATGCACATATACCACACGCACACCTTCACACACGTAAGTGTGTCCTTAGCATATTTCTAATCTAAAGTGAAGGTCTAAACCTCGAAGCGTGGGTACGCGCTTTGACCACTGAACGCACCCACGTGTGGGTATACTATTCCTACCTGGGAACCAATTCTAGGGGAATTATTCACGAGATAGCCTGCTTCGATCAGGGATTCGTCCTAGGCCAGGTGAGATGTTCAACTACGTCACCACCACTAAGCTAACGCTCAGTCCTCACATATTTTCAATCTATCTACTATCTTCTTTAAAAAAAATGTTAAAAGAATATTCATGTTCACTCCAACAGGCTAGGAATTTCCACATTAATCAGAGAGAAAAAGACAAAGATGTACACAGCTTATTTCGGGGTCCACAAATAGTGAAGATTAATTACATATATATCAAATAAAAACACAATTATGTTTCCAAACTTAAGCATTATAGTTGTATAGCAAATATAACTCTATTTTTAAATATGAATATATGGATATTATTGTCTCGCCACACAATTGTGTGGTCAATTCGGCTAGTTTACATAAAGAAAATTACTATCCAATTAATTTGTAATCCCGAAAATTTTGATAGTATCATTGTTTTCCATAGTAGTATGATTGTATGAATGTCGGCACATCTTTATACACATTTGGCCTACATGGCACAGAGCTGCCGAATGTTTATCGGGGTGACCAACGGCGCTGATCCGTCGAAGGCGACGCTCGTGAGCTTCTGCGAGGTGATCTCCGTCGGATGGACGAAGTCCCAGAACATGTAGTTCGTTCGGTTCGCGCAGTATGTGCTCACCGGAGTGCAGGGAAACATTGCGTTGTTATTCCCTAGCCCGCAACACGCTGCTTTCACCTCAGCATAACCTACCACCAAAGCACAACGAAACACCACATAATTCATCTAGGTTCCCATGTGATTAACAATGCTGAATCAAGTATACCGAAGCATCTCTTGCCAGAAGAGAGATCAAAACATCAGTTCTGTTCAGAGATCAGTTGATGTAGTACCATTTGTTTCTGGTTGCTGGATGTACTGGAGCAACGTTGTGGATGTGTCTAAGAAGGAGTAGGTCATGTCCGGGTGCTGCGTGCTCATGTCGCGCAGGAGGGAGGCCACCGCGTTGTTGTACTGAGCTGACAAATAGTTTGCTCCTGCGTGGCATTCCTTTGTGAGGCTCTGTTGGCGCAGCGACGGCAAGCACCCCAGTGGAGCCGCCCCGACGAAGAACAGCCTGCGCATCCCGAGGTCGTACATCCTCTGGAATTCAGGAAGATTGTGATTCAGAGATATGTGTCGGCTTAATTCCGGCCGATATGTTGCTCATCCATGAGCATTACATGCAGAAATCAAGCTTATGTCACGTTGACAGTGACACTGCAAGTTCACATACCTGCAGTTGGTATTTCAAAGACTGAGCCAAACAGGTGGTGTACTGTTGAGAGGAGCTTATCACCTCGCCGACGGGACCTGATCGGACGCGACTGAGTATGTCGTTGCCGCCAATGGCGACGGCGAAGATCGATCTGGCCAGGTGTGCCGAGGCCTGAGTCTGGCCGAGCTGCTGCACCAGTGATGCATACACACTGGAGAAGTAGTGATCAATTTGGTCGTCGAAGCTGATGCACTGGCCCTGTAGTTGCATATACCAAATTAAAGAAATTAAACCCCACTGGATTGGTCATTGAATAGTGTTTCCAGCAAAAAATTGGCGAATTTTTGCGTCAAAATCTCCATTTGTTTTACCATGTTTGTGAGAACTGATACTCCTGCACCTCCGGAAGCAAAGTTGAAACCATTCAAATATGTGAGGTTGCAGCCTGAGATGTAGCACATGGAGAGGTATGGAGGAGGGCTGGGCAGCTTGAGATTTCCAGCTGCAATGGTAGGTAGAACCAAAATTAAGTTTTTGAAAAAGAAAACGCATTGTGTGTAGATAGGGGATGTATGCATGTGCTTAATAAACTACAAAAGCAGGAGTATTGCACAACATCTGTCATTCTATCATGTGAAGTTTTCAAGGCAATCACGAGCATTCATCCTTGGCAAATACACTGCATTTAGTTGAGACATTCTGTTATTGTAGTATCTGAAATTAGCCCACAGAAATTTACCAGTATGACGGTTAATTAACCTTGCTCAGTTAAAATAAGGTAAGGTTAATTAATCAAATGGCCTGTCTTGCTCAGTTCTTTATTTGTTTCGTTGATCTTCTCACTTGTTGCTTCTTCAAGATCTTGGTCAGCTCCGGGATCTAATCAATTCGCGCTACAATTAACTTCGGTCAACAATGCCATCTTACAAAATCAGCAGAACATGCAAAAGGTGCCCATACCCTCGATCATTTTTCAGCAATCTGACAGATACCCTCAAGATGTCACAAATGCAGAAATGCTCTATCACATAATGGCGTAATGCATGGCGAGATATATGTGCACGTATAGTTCGATTCAAATGCACCCCAATTAAAACTGAACAAAAATGACCATATATAATGATTCCATGGCCATTTCCCATGCATGCATAATTTCATACATACCGAGGAAGTCGACGAAGTTGTAGCCGTTGCTGAACCTGCCGGTGGCCATGTGTCCCGGGTAGTCGATGCCGTTGTGCCGGAAGTTCGCCTTGAGCAATGTCACCAGGTAGTTGTTGTTCCCGGCGTCCGCCTGCGAATCGCCGAGCACGTACAGCGCCGGGACCGAGCCCGGCGCCGCCTCACACAGAGAGCAACAGGCCAAGAAGAGGATGCCAAGCAGGCCACAGGAGATGGTCATGCCATTGGAAGAACCCATTGTGCGTTAAGAGACAATGGTGCACAAAACTATAGCTTGCACCTTCAGAGCCTATGACTTTGTTCGTATATATAGAGAAAGATGGGGTGGTATGCGCAGTGTGAACCTTCTATGGAAATATTGAACGCCCACCGTCTCAAAGAGTACGCAACGTCCTCGTTACCAATACACCCAAACCAGGCAGATGTCCATAAATGTCCCCTCAACATCCATGATACAGTTCAACGGCTAAGTTAACCTTTTCATGGGAGACGAGGATGAAAGTATAAGTGCAGTTGTTGTAAGCGTCATGTGCGGGAATACACTATGCCAGCCTATTTTAATAAGGCGCGCTACAAATGGTGTTAGGGAGTATCGCCTTCACTGCATGAGCATGCGCGTACGTGGGTCAGGCACACAACACGAATATGTATCGGTGTTAGGCGGTTTAGTCTCATATTAGAAGTTTACCGTATAAATCGATGTATCTATCCCTATTCTAATACTCCAAGGAAATTTCCTTTTTAATCTGAAAAAAAAGATCTAGTCCTCCATCAACGGACCTGAGTATTAAAAAGAAAGACTCCATATCAAATACAATAAAAATAACTGAAATTCGGAATAAAAATTAAATAAAATTAGTAATTTGGTTTCTATACTAACTCCAAAGTAAAATCCCTAACTAGTAGTAATTAAGAATAAAAACTAGCAGTTGCATTTCTATATGAATTCCAACCTAAATGTGAAATTCAAAATAAAAATAAAATAAAATTAGCAATTTGATTTCCATAAAAATTCCAATGAAATACACCTAAATAACTAAAATTCGGAATGGAAATAAAATGAAATGATTTTCATACAAATTTAACTAAAAAATATTTAAAGAACTAAAATTCTCTTTAATAATTAGATACTATGAGAAAATTTCCACAGTAATCAAAAAAAGAAAAAGATATTGTCATCCATGGGGGGACTTAAGTATAATGACTTAGACTAAAATAAAGAGTCAATATCAAGTACAACAAAAATAATTAAAATTTAGAATAAAAAATAAAGAAAATTAGCAATTTGGTTTCCATCCCTAAATAGCTGAAATTTGGAATAAAAATTAGTGCTTGGATTTGTGTATGAATTCCAACAAAAAAAAGTGTACGAAGGTCAAATGTTTTTGTTTATTGTAGTATCATCACCTAATTTTTGAGTTTTTTTTTGGCAAATGTAGCACTATTTGAGCGTGAATTAACAAATCTAGCCTCCTCCGGAGATGAAATCCAAAAATGGCACCGTGAACTTGCTCGCAGGCGACATGTATCAAGTCTGTGCACACTACTATAGAAAGGGTCATCACAGGCGGTTCTAAACCGTCTGAATTTATGTGTCTGTGATAACAAGCAGTTATCATAGATGGTTTTTCAACTGTTTGTGAAACATCTATCACAAACGGTTCTTAACATAGAATCGTCTGTGATAGTCTATTATCACAGGCGGTTCTGAGTAGAGAACCATCTGTGATAGTCTATTTTTAGAATATAAAAAAAATGATCGATGGTAGCCGTGTGGACGGCGGAGGCCGTAACATGACCTCCACCAGATCCCATCCTCCCTGGTTAATCCCCACAAGCAGATTAAACATCGATTAATGCCCCAAAAATAGATTAAACATCTATGGGGCAGCATAATGCAATAGAGATTTGGGGCTGGAGGAGATAGGAATAGTGGTGGTGGCATCCTGTGCTAGATCTAGGCGACCCTTGTGCCAGATCTGGCCCCCTCTTGACTGACGAAAGGGGAGCGCCCGTCGGACCCGGGCTTGTGACGACGAGGTTTGTGACGAGGTGGAGGAGGCCGAGAGCGATGATGTCAAGGGAGGCCAGGGCGAGGTGGTGGATGCTGAGGGGGACGATGTCGAGGGAGGCCGGGGGCGACAAGGTTGGGGGAGGCTGGGGCGAGGTAGAGGAGGCCGAGGAGATGAGGTGGAGGAGGCCGGGGGTGATGAGGTTGTGGGAGGCCGGGGCGAGGTGGAGAAGGCTAGGGGCGATGATGTCGGGGGAGCCCGTGGGCTATGAGGTCGAGGGAGGCCAGTGATGACGAGGCTAGGGCAAGGTGGAGGAGGTTGGGGGAGGCCAGGGTGCAAGGTTAGGGTGAGGCGGTGACACTCGGTTAGGGTTGGGGAGAGGAGAGATAGTAGAGGAGGAGATGGAGGTGTGCGGTGGATAAGGGTGGCTTTTAATATAAAGCAACTTTCGGTAGCCCACCCATTAAGTCCAAATTTTTTGTTTCACCGCCCAACAAAAGTATCACTGACGGTTTTGTCGAAAAAAACCGTCTGTGATATGAATATAATCATAGAAGGTTCGTATTTAAAATCATATGTGATGAGTCTATGATGATTCACAGACGGTTTGTATTTAAAACCGTCTGTGATATTCAGAGACATCATAGACCGTTTGTATTGAAAACCGTATATGATGATTCACATATGGTTATTAACAAGAACTGTCTGTGATAATTATGTCTTATAGATGGTTCTAGCCATATCTACATATCACGAATGGTTCTTATTAAAAACCGCTTGTGATAATTGCAACACAGATAGTTCCACAGGAACCGTCTATGATGAGACGTCCAGTGTGGCCTGTTTTGCAGTAGTGGTGCCCGAGGGGAGGGGACTTCCCTTGTCCACATGATTTAGTTGTAACCCCCGGCCCGGACGCCTTGTTGTAATTAATTAGTCATAATTAATTAGTTACAGTTAATTAGTCGTAGTGAATAAGTCATAGTTAAATATTGTCAATTAATTAATCATAATTATTTAGCCATAATTAATTTAGTTGTAATTAATTAGTCGTAGTTAGTTAGTCCAAATAAATTAGTTGTAATTATTAATTCTAGATTAATAATTAACTATGACTAAATTAATTATGCCTAAATTAATAATACAACCTGATTTCATGCGCCTTGATTTCCTGATTTACTAATTTATGGTGCATGTGATAATACAGCGCATGATTTCATGTGACAATAAATTACTGATTCGTTTACGGTGTTGAAATTGTTAGCTTGTTAGATTAATAGCGTTAGTACTAGCGATCGCAGAGTTTTTGGCCGTATTGGGGCAAAAGCACCGTATATTTGCAAGAATGGCCATCGTTGTTCGGTATTTGCAAAAATGTCACCCCACCACACGGCCACCGTGCAGCAGGCTTTCTGGAGCTGAAATGAGGCTCCTGCCGAATGGTAGCCGTGTAGAAGGCTACCTCATGCACGGTGTCTGTGTGAAAGGCTGCCTCATGCACGGTGGCTGTGCGGATCGAAGGCCACCTCATGCAAGGTGGCTGGGCGAGAGGTGGCCTTTCTCTCTAAAAATGGTCCAGTTCTGTTGGTATAAATTTCCAAATATAGGAAATGAACTCAAACAATTATGAAATTTTTTGTGGAGCCTGCCGACATAGTGTACTTGCTTGTGTAAATTTTTCATAATTTTATTCGTTGTGAATTTTTCTCGCAATTTCATATAAGTATACTGTCTATAGGAATTTCTAAATACAGAAAATGAGCTCCAAAAATTGTGAAGTTTGTGTAATGTTTCTACAATTTTATATGTGTTTTGAAATTGTCTTGAAAATTAAGGGTTTATGTCTCAAAAATTAGGGTTTTAGGTTTTAGAAATTAGTGTTTCATGAATTCCCACACAAAGTACTCCTAACATAATATGGGTTTCGAAAAATAGGATTTCCAATGGAGTTGCAATGTATCCAGCTTTAAGTTCATTTCATCAATGCGTCGCGTCAATGCCGCAAGCATCTTACCGATGTCCTCAATGGTACTAGGTTTTAGAAATATTGGATTTTAGGTTTCGGAAATTATGGTTTCATGAATTCCCACACAAAGTACTTGTAACACCCTGGCTATTCGGAAGCCAAGATGTCACCTAAATAATCTAACATACAACTATAATGCGGAAGAATTGAATAATATATCATCTAATGACATAAAGAGATCAATATTTAAAAGAACCTTAGCTTGAATATAGTCTAAATTCAAGCAAGTATATCAAAGGAATGATCGAAGATCTCAAACAGTACTTAATCAACCATGACTTAAAGGAGGTTATCAACCACAGCTAACTTTACTTATTACAGCTCATTAATTAACTAATGAAAGATAGAATCAAGTTATGTTATTGAAATTGGAGTATGATGAAGTGAACAAATAGTGCGTGTCTACTCCCTCCCAATAGAGCCATCATCAATGATCACCTAAAATAAACAAACAGAGCAAGAATGAGTCCGAGACTCAGCAAGTACAATGAATAATTGAACATACAATAATTATGAACAAGGCAACTTCTTTTAAGAATATGAACATAACACCGAATGAATATATGAATGAATGGATTGAATGAAAGGAATGGACTGCACACGTGCTTATACCGGTATAGCTGGTGACACACCCGTCGGTGTTCACCTAAGTCCGCATTTAACAAAATGCGGGGATCCAAATCCCGTATGAAGAACGTTTCATACGGGTGTCCAAATCTGCCCACATTGGAATGGTGGGTCTTACGTACCCATACTGGAATTGATGGGTCTTATAATACACTCCCGTGCAAGGAACATGAAAATGGATGCATGTATTGAAATATGAACTATGAAAGACATCATGTCTACACTTGGAATTAACACATAAGAAAGGAACATAAACTTTAAATATTCTCATGGATCACAGGAAAGCACAATATGAACATCAAGCATCCAGCAATCATAATAACATCAAAGTACTTGCCTTTCGCGTTTCGACGCGTTAGTAGACAATGAAGATGCCCTTAAACCCGAAGCCTCTCCGCCTACATAAGTAAGTACTCGAAATAAGAATAACATGGTACAGGACACTACTAGTAACGTTCTACAACACCTTCCCAAACACCCAATAAATAGCCATTAACCCTATTATGAAAACAGGCAACACAACCACAGAATCAAATCTGGACAGCAGAACGGATATAACCATAACTATTGATCTGGGACTCGAAACGAGGTGAGCCTAGTTCCTAAAGAAACTTAACGAACATATCTACAATATTCTAGTTGGCGAGATAACCCAATTCGGCCAAAATAAAATGCTAACAGGCAGTTGAACTTAAAAGACAGATTCTGTCCAGACGAAACGGACAGCAGTAAAGAACAGATAACAACTTTTGATCTACAACTCTGATTAGGGCGTTCTTTATCATTATGGAAAGGTTATGCAAAATGATAAAATAACCTAGTTGGGTGAAAACCGTGAATCTGTCATTAACATAATCATAATTTAGAAGACAACTTAACAGATCAATCACGTCAGAATTCTGGACAGTAGGAATGAAACTATCATAACTTTTGATCTGTATGTCAGAATAAGGTGTTCTTGGTAGCCACAGAAAGCTAAGAACATTATCTAAATATCTCTTGGAGATGGACATCCCCAATTCAGCTTCTAAGAACCTGAAATAGACCCCGCAATGTACTGGACAGAAATGAACATCTACCGGCAGCAAAGGGATCCAACCCAATTAATCGAATTCGCCTCTAATCATCAACAAACAGCGGGAAAAACACTTCGTTACCCTTGAAGACTGGTGGTAAGACGATGATCAAGCCTCGAAGAAGATGATCCTCCTTCTTCTCACCCTCCCTTCCCTCCTTTTGGCCTGTGAAACTGCTGCCCTCCTCTTCTCCTCGTAATGGCTGGCAACGGGGAGCTCCGAATGACATTTTCTACAATAAATGTTTGGGGAATTACATTCTACCCCCCTTAACAGGATTCAACCCCGAATCTACTCACCGACCTTCCCTAAAGAAAACTACGACTGGAGTGAAACAACGACAAACACGCACCCGATGCAAACAAATCCGAATACTATTCGCGCATGCGAGACTTCAATTTCCTAAGTAGCCTCTCTCTCGGACTCATGAGACCACAACACAACGATGCAAAGCGACGTCTGTCCTAGCACTCAACCCGGTATTTCCAGGTGCACTCATCAGAAGAGGATCGAAGATAAGACCCTACTCGATGGTCAACGTCTTTAACGAAATCCCAAGCTTTGAATTGCTCAGCTACTCACTTAGCACCAGAACACACCAGACGTTGTGTACGTCGCGTATGGACTCGAGACGGTCAAAGCGATACACCAACTTACTAATTTCCGCAACTGTCAAAAACGAACCAAAGTACCTGGACCAAACTCCCCTTTGGTACGAAAACACACAACAAATGCCCAGAACCACAGGCACGGGCGCGTGTGGGACAGGGGTGCAAGCATATGGTGCATGGCGCGTGTGGTCCCAGAGTGGACACACGGCATGGCATATGTGCCGGCACTGGACGCACGGACGTGTACCGAGGGGTGGTTCTGGGCATTTGCCGTGTATGCGGTGTGCTGCCAAGGGCGTCAGCCCTTGAGGGGGGGGTGAATGTAATACCCCGGCCTACTCGTAGTGCGGCCCATGTGGCCCATGAGGAGCCATGTGGTGAGATTAGTCCCATATTGCTTGTCTAAAGTGAGTTGTAGTAGTATATAATGCCTGTTGGGTCCAAACTTAGCACCTTCGGGTTAACCCTTTTACACGAAGCGAGGACGAAAGTGTAAGTGGGGTGCTGTGTGTGCGCGGGTCCGCCCCACGGTGGGCTAGGCATTGAGCAGATTTTGGGCCAGGTTGTTACAGTACTCCTAACAGAATTAGGGTTTCGAAAATTAGAGTTTCCAATGGAGTTGTAATATAACTTTTCATAGATAAAATTGATGACATTTCAAGCCTTACAAGCATTACATGATACACATGCGGGTTTATTGCAAATCCCGATTGGAATCTAGCCTGTGGTACAATACAGTATTAAAGAATATCATCCACATTAAACTAACAAATTAACAAAGAGTGTCCTATTTGATCGCGGTACATGTGATAATACCCCCTCCTCCTTCATCCCGATTACAATAAATTTAAATTTGTGTAATTTGTCAGTTAGTTGAACAAGGAGGGTCTTGAGCTCTTGAAGACGGTAATTGAAAAAGCTGGATACACTGGCAAGGTTTGTTGAACTTACAGCATGTTAAATCATTTTAATGATTATGGCACTATAATTTTAGATATTTTTGTCTGGATGACACAATATTCCATCTGATATGTTAGGTTGTCATTGGAATGGATGTTGTTGCTTCAGAGTTCTATAGTGGGAAGTACCAAACCTATGTTCTTAACTTCAAGGAAGAGGTAATGTCAGTTTGTAATTTATTTGGTTATTTCAAAATTTAATGGGCCTATTTATGGTTGTTTTGTTGGTTGTAGGACAATGATGTTTCCCAAACTTCTGTCTAGCAGCGATAGCTAGGCAAGGTGTGCGACACCAGCTAGGTGTGTGGCCGAAGGACTCCAAGCTGTGTTCGAAGATGCCTTCCAAATAGAGTAGCAATCTCCTTAAGAAATATATTGAGTTAGAGATCAAATCTCCTTAAGAGATATATTTAGTTTCCAATTGTTAGGCCGGTCTCTATATAAGAGACTCATCTATTTCAGAATAAAGCAAGCAGAATATTAGTCATCTAATCTCGCACCTGATCAAAGCCTCAGCAACTTGGTATCAGAGCCATCTACCACTACCCTTCTCATGGGCCCTAATTTCTGAAACCTAAAATCCAATATTTCCGAAACCTAGTACCATTGAGGACATCGGCAAGATGCTTGCGGCATTGACGTGGTGCATTGATGAAATGAACATAAAGCTGGATACACTGCAACTCCATTGGAAACCCTAATTTCTGAAACCCTAATTCTGTTAGGAGTACTTTGTGTGGGAATTCATGAAACCCTAATTTCTGAAACCTAAAACCTTAATTTTCGAGACCTAAGCCCTTAATTTTTGAGACAATTTCAAAACACATATAAAATTGTAGAAACTTTACACAATCAAGTCCACTGTGTAAGGAACCTTCAAAACAAAATTCATAATTTTTGGAGCTCATTTTCTATATTTAGAAATTCCTACAGATAGTATACTTATTGCGAGAAAAATTCAAAACGAATAAAATTATGCAAAATTATACAGGCAAGAACACTATGTCAGGTGCTCCACAAAAAAATTCATAATTTTCTGAGCTCATTTCCTATATTTAAAATTCATACCAACAGAACTAGATGAAAGGAGAGAGAAAGGGCATCTCCCACATGATCACCGTGCATGAGGTTGCCTTCCGCATGGCCACCATGCGTGTTGGACCCCTAGGCGTAGAATACCCGAAGACCCTGTGTGTATACAGTACTAGTCCCATTATTAGTGGCTAGTACACATTCACAACATTTGGTATTTACATCCATACAATCACATATAAAAATAAAGAAAAGGGTACTTAACTTAAACTATTACAAGTTATTACATCAACGGCTGACCAGCCAAATAAAAGTAGCCATCAGAGTAAAAATATAGCAGATGAAGAAATGATAGAAGTAGCAAAATTCCAGCGGCATGTCCAACCGATCCCGCAGGCAACCGACAAGAAACATGGCCTAGATAGACCTATCACCAAACCCTTTGGTTCCAGGTGCAAAGAACGTGTCGTCTAGCGTCGGCTCACCTTCGAACTCTAAACAACATTATAAAGCAAGATTGAGTACTTGTGTACTTAGCAAGACTTGTAGTGTATCGCAAAATTTTATTAAATATAAGGCTATCAAATGATGATGCTCTACTCTACAAGTTATTTTTGCATAAAGCCATTTTTATTTGTAATATTCATAAGTAGTAATTTGCAATAAAAATTTAAAAGAGCAGTTTAAATATGTACATGACAGTAAGTAAAGAACTGAACAAATAATAACAGCATCTCATAACCCTTCTCGGTTACGAGCACAAAAGAAATAATGACAACAACTCGCACCCTCCTCGGCTGCAAGCCATATTTCATGTTCAGCCATAGACAAGACAGTTAACTCAACAAAATAAAACCCCAAGTCATTGCCCATGTTTTTGTGACAAAACAGTTTTTGAAAATCAAAGCTACAACCATACCAGCCGCACTAAGCACGCTCATGACCGCGAGCATGGCTATTTAAATAGATTTACACTCTGCAGAGGTATACAACTTTACTCATTGTACATGAATATTCCAATCATCTTGGAATTCTCTATATCACTGCTCACTACCGTAGGTGAGTAGTCTAGAGCTCACGACACAGCCTTTACATCACCTAGTCCTAACCTTGTACTAGCCCAGCGAATGGATACTCTTACTTTAACCTAGATATCCTCCGTTAAGTGAGGCATTCGCGGTTGTGTCGGGAAGCATTGTTCCCAATGCCTCGGTGAAGGAAACCCTTCGGACATGCCTAACCAGTCATGCCCGCACACTACAACATGAACACCCCTTTAGCAACACATATATGCATTGGTAGAAGTCCAAATAAATGTTGTTAGGGTCTATACCAACGCGTTTAGTATGCGTTGCCATTGAGGCCGTTGCGAGAGTCTATTACAACATATAAACAAGCGTTGGTAATATATATGAAAAGGCGTTGCGAAGTAGCAACGGATATAATCAGGTTGTAACTACACTTGTATGTGTTGGTACTTACCATGCATGGATGACTTTTACTATTTTGACAATGGATATAATTATATTGTCACAACACATACACTACAACATGAACACCCCTTTACCAACGCATACGTCGCAACGCTCTATGCATACGTTGCAAAGTAATATTATGGCTACGCATAATATGTGTTGCAAAACCTATTCGTCATAAATCATGTGGATCGCTACAGATAATATGCGTTGCAACCTTATTCGTTGCAAATATTTGAAATGCCTAGTTTTTTATTTTTCTTTTTGCTGAAAATTTTACGGAATAGAATCGTTTGCCACTAAAGTTTGCCATATTAGTGTACACGAGTAGGGGAAAAACGGAACGAATACGGACGGACAATGACTCTGCCATATTTGTTTTCATTTTTTTTCCGGATGTAGATACGAATACAAATACCCCGGACATGAATACGAATAATGTCGAATACAAATACGGAGCGAATACGAATCGAATGAATACGATCACTAATATTTTTCAGAACATGAAAACTCCTTAAATTATTCGGCAAGTACAGAAGGTCTAGTTTGACTCCGATCAGCTTAGGTTCCTCGTCTGGTTTCGCTTCTGTAGTTCAACTCCCAAAATTATTTTCATCTCCCTCCATTTTTTTCTCGTGTCCTTTTTTTATCCTACCGTTTTCCCTCTCTCAGAATCTCTAATCCCACCAATTTTTTGCTTATGCAGGGTAAAATCTCCTCACCTCCCTAAAATCTGCTCACGTCTCCACATAAATCAATCGTGGGTTTCTTCTTTTTTTTCCCCATCCACGCCTCCATACCTCCCCGCAAGAACATTCCCTCTACAACTGGCTGCAGCACCGCGCTATCTCCTCCCTCCCACAGGCCAATGATTGTTCCTTCGACACCCTAATCCTCCTGCACCGCCCGTCGCTCATCTTCTCTCCTATCGTCGTCTCTCCCCGTCTCAGCCTCTCCCTCCTCTCGCCGCCCCAGCCTCGCTCCCTGTCCTTCTAGCGCCAGCAATGCCGTGTCGGGGAGAGGTCAGCGACGACGAGGAGGCCCGGATCTGACGGGATACGGCTTGGGCGGTGCAGGGAGGAGCTGGATCCGGCGCAGGCGGCGCGGATCCGGTGGTGAGCACGTGGAGCCGAGGCGGCCCGATCCAGGGGAGCCGAGGCGGCGGCGAACACGAGGTTGGGGCGTCCGGGCGGATCTCGAGCAAGAGCACAGGGAGGCGGCTCGGGGAGGTCGGTGCTGGTCGAGAAGAGGATGATGGTGGCGGTCTAGCGAGGCGGCAGCCAGATCCTAGCGACTCGCCTGTCTCCATCTCCGCCTTGGTCCCGCGCGTGTGCACGCCTGCACGCCCGCGCTCACCTGCGCCCGTCCTCCTGCCGGTCCAGCCTCCGGCCGCCGGCGCTTGGTGGTTGCTCCTCCCCTCGGCTCACGTCTACCCCAGGCTCACCCGCGCCTGGGAGCGCGTTTTGGCTCACCCCCGTGAGCCCCTCCCTGGCTTGCGCGCCTGCCCGTGGCCATGGCGGCTCGGCCACGCATGCTAGGGCTCGGCCCTAGAACTTAACCCCGATTTGTTTTCCCCATTTCTTGATATACTGATTGTTATGCTTTTATTGACTCATGCCCTGATGCTTGTAGTCTATGGTTCATGCATTTCTTGACTCATGCCCTGATGCTTGTTCAGTTGATTAAGGTATCTTGACATATTGGACAATTAATAACAAACCAGCTCTTAGTTTTTGGTTTCTCCTTTTATACAAACCAGCTCTTAGTCTGTACTTTCCTGCACTTGACCGGCACTTGATCTGTACTCGTTCCTATATGGATTTAGATGGTACATTGTATTTGTATGCATCTCAATGTTAAACATATTGGACAATTAATAACAAACCAGCTCTTAGTTTCTGGTTTCTCCTTTTATACAAACCAGCTCTTAGTCTATACTTACCTACACAATCAATGTTAAACACTCATTTCTGGTTTCTCCTTTTATACAAACCAGCTCTTAGTCTGTACTTACCTGCACTTGATTTGCACCTAATGAAATTGGGAAAGATAGTATGTCTCTTACTAGAAGCTAGTGGAAAATTCACCCTCTTATCTTATTAGCTCACTGTACTCGTTCCTGTCGGATTTAGTTGGTACATTGTATTTGTATAAATCCCAATGTTAAACATATTCGACAATGTTAACTATAGTTCTGTTCTTTTTATTCAGCTATAAGAATGAATGCCTCATAAATTAATTGCTTCTTGCAATCAATTCTAGATACAATTAATAACAATTTGGTTCGGCAGATATGCCAAGGGGTAGAAGAAAGCGTGTTGTTCAATGCCATGATGAATATATGTTAGAGGAACATATCGGACAAGAGAATTACCCTCAAGAACATGCTGCATCACCTGAACTTCGACCAGTATCTAGCAATGTTGAAGAAGGCCGGACAAATAACGATGATGGCGTTGATGTTAACATTCAAGGTAATTATATAGTTATTCAGTATTCATGATAAGAAATGTTGGTACTATTTGCAACAAGTGTGTGAGACTCTGAGAAATACAGTAGTTATTATTTTGCAATCCATATCCTGCAGATAACACACTGATCTTAGTTTATGTTCCATCATCTCCAACACAAAGTTATATATCTACTTATTTTGCTTAGTCAAGTTATATATCTACTTGAAACATGTATTTATGTACATACACATCAACAAAGCTTCGCTCATCTGTACATGCCAAATTCTCCATCCCCACAAAGCACACCCAATATCAATATGTACATCCCAAATGTAGGCTGAGATGTGCATAAACGTGTTTAATGCTTATGTTTGCACCTCAATCAATTAGCATTAGGGACATTCTTCTTCTAAACCAGCACAGTAGGAAGATAGAAGCGGAGGGTGTGGTACCAAACAAGATGCATGAGATGAGGGAATTGCATCTATGACACCTCTGCTGCTACAAATGGATGAGATGAGATCCCCCTGCTGTGTTCTAGATGGTCAGGGGCCTTGAGTGCATTTTTACTACAATTTTACTTGTGCTATATCTCTCTCTCTCTCTCCCTCCTTCCCTGTGTAAGAGTGTAGTGGCCCTGGCCCTCATCTGATTGGTCACACTTGGTGCTGCAGATAGTGCAAAGGCTTGCCGCTAGGCTCTTGTGATCTCTCTCTCATGCATGGGATACAGCCTTCTAACTGTATTAGGGGTTCCGTACAATATATGTATAGCAGTTCCACTGAATATATCCTAGTTTACAATTTTTATTTGAGACGATCCTAGCTTATAATTAATCGCAAGTATATTTTCGCTAGCTACCTCTACTACTATAATCATTCCTAGTATTGGTCATGTACTTCATCTATAGATGCATGGTTAGGATTGAGTGTGGCACTCCATCATGATGCCATCATTCACAACTAATAAGTTTGCAAGCAATGCATGTGCATTTGAGACAGTCATATCGAACATATAATTTTTTTTAGACCAAAGACAGATTTGCCTAGCTTTATTAGGAAGCTAATACAGAGTTTACGTGCTGGGGATACCAGCTTACATTGCAAAGCACAATGAGTAACTAGGGTTTTTAACTCTACAACTCTAAACTAGCTACTGACACAAAAATAAGCAAGCAGACGCATAAATATCGAACATATAATCCATATCGGTTTTGCTTTGTAAATCGTCTGCTTTTTTTAAGTCGATTTTTCTGAACTTTGGGTTAGATTTGAGGTGTGTGTGATTCTGGTTTTGATCCAATATACAAATGTACAAATTGATTATTGAGACATGCAAATGCATAAATATCAAATGAATTGTTGTCTTTAGCTTTCTTGGAAAGTAACATGCACATCATATAAAAGCATACATAGGGTGGGGATCTGACATTTCATTATTAAGACATGCTAAGTATCCCATGCAAAGAACTAGGCGTGCTACGCACAATATATACACATGGTCTTTTGATCTATTCAAAAGGGACTTATATCTCGAGCCACTAAGTCCGCCGTGAATGATGCAACATGAGCAAAGTTGCAACTTGCAAGTTGCCATGTAAAAGCACATGCTCATTAGTTATTATATCTTTTCAAATCGAAGATTGAGATGGCGACCTTGAAAGTGATAGGGCCCTCCAAAAAATGGAGCATGGTGGTAGATCCAATCTCTGTGTCGGGCAAGACTCCTGTAGGGTCAACTTATCATCGCATAATTATCACATGCAAGTCAGAGATAATCTTTTCAGATGCGTAATCATTCACTAAGCATGCTCTGAGTGCAATATTCCATACCTTTTCCTTTTCTTTAAGGCTACCCTTTATTGCCATGGCACACTATAGGACAAGGAAATTTATACCCAAGATAACAATACAATACAAGCATATAAAGTTTCTGCTACACACAAGGTTATTTTTTCTATTCATCATGTATACAAATAACATTTTTGTCTTATTATAGTTTGCATGAATTCACTAGTTATTATGGTTGTATGGCAAACCAAAGAAACTCATGTCCACGATGACACCAGGTTGGCCCTAAACAACCACAGTAATGCTATCAAGGTAACTGATATTTATTTCTACTACAAATGCTTTTGGGGTTTCTCTAAGAATGTGAGGTTACTAAAACAGCATACACTACTGGTTGCTGATCATGAAGCACCTTCATATTGCTCAAAACATCAAATGGCTCGTGACAAGGTAAGAATTATTCTTAGCAATTATGTTTCTGCTGATTACATATTTAGCAAATAATTAAATATGAACACACATTCTGTTCTATTCAGTACTTCAATGTTTATTTCTAATTATTTGATCTCTTGTTATTAGCATGATGTCCAGAACAAAAAAAACCCGCAAAAGGAGCTAGTGCAACCATGCTTGTTGATGTATAAGATACACCTTCTAAATTTATCTCCTGTATTTCTATTTTGCTAATAATTTATTTAAATTGTATACTAATGTTCCACATAATATCTTTTGTAGAAACAACAGCGCAATACATTTAATTGGTTGGCTACCAAATCGATAGCAGTACGACAATCTTTATGTTTATTTGAACTGTGATTCTCTAAAAATATTTAACTGCATCCTTTGTAAAATATTTGATCATGTACTTATATGTGTGGACTAGGTTGGCACTAAAGTATTCTTGAAGAGTTGGAAAAATGCAAATAAGGATGTGGCTCTTGCTACAATCATAAGTTGTGATCCAAAATATAAACTTGATGGCGTTCAGCTAGGAAATGAATTTTGGATGGTGCATGTCGATCTTGCAATTGCAAAATGTGAAGAATTGATACGGCCATACAAAGGCTACAAATTGATTGGTCATGCAGTATGAGCTGATATTGTGTGGCCATCAACTTATGTACGGTGCTCCTCTTAGTCTTGTTACTTTAATATTGTGATTCTGTTTCTTCCTAATAGTTCATTAATGGACTCTAATTTTTCATTGTAGGTTGATAAGATAGATGGATGGTGCTATGGATGACATGTTCAATGCAAGGTGGAGAATGGTGACATAGGCATATGATCTTCATTACATTTAGATTACATTCTGTTAGGAAATGATGTTCAAGATCTTCATTACATTTAGATTTTATTCTATTATGAAATGATGTTAAAGTAAAATATTTATATCATGTCTTATGTGGATGGTTCTCTGTGTAATGCAACAATTTGTTTATAATATATGAGTGTTCTTTTTAACCATGCTGTGACCGATAATGATTTTTTTACTTTGACTTCTACACACTTATAATCGTTGTAGCAACCTAATTATATCTGTTGCCAAAATAGCAAAACTCATATATGGCAAGTGCCAATGCTTCTATGCGTTGTGACAATATAATTATATCCATTGTTAAAATAGTAAAAGTCATCCATGCGTTGTGACAGATATAATTAGGTTGATGCGACGATTTTAAATGTGTAGAAATCAAAGTAAAAAAAAATCATTATCGGTCATAGCATGTTTCAAAATAACACTCATATATTAAAAACATTGTTGCATTACATAGAGAATCATCCACATAAGACATGATATAAATATTTTACTTGAACATCATTTCCTAACAGAATGAAATCTAAACGTAATGAAAATCATCTGCCTATATCACCATTCTCCACCTTGCATATTCAACATATCATCCATAGCATCATCCATTTATCTTATCAACCTACAATGAAAAATTGGAGTCCATTAATGCACCATTAGGAAGAAACAAAATCACAATATTAAAGTAACAAAACTAAAAGGAGCACTGTACATAAGAAAATATTATACCAACTGCTCCAACACATCACAGGGTTTGGGCTCTAGCTTCAGCACCCGGCTCCTCTTGTAGGTTAGCGCGATTCCCTCACAAGCAGCTTCTCCTCCCCCTTGCTCCTCTTGGCATCCATATTCCATAACAGGTGGTTCAAACTTTCAGACCAGAAAACAAGAGCTATTGAAGTATGGGTTTGAACTGTTCATTGATCCTTCAATAATAACTTGGATGTTCATCATATCACCAATATCATTCATCAACTTGCTTGACTATTGATAAGAGTCTAGAGATTACCCACATAAATTGCCAATAAAGAACCGAATTATAAGATTGTGAATGTTTACCTCCAAAAATGCTGGTTCAAATCTGTAGTTTTCTGCAAGAGCCCAAATTGGTTTATATGGGAACTGGTTTGGAAATGCATTGTAGGTTGACAATGCAGTTTCTTCTTCTGTCATCGCTGAAATGTTTTTGACAAAGCAGATCACATACATATTCATCACATCTATTATGATGCTCATGAAAGAAATAATGAAAAGCTAAAAGTACTTACATCCAGAAGCGGGTTTCTCTTCATAGCGCCAGAGAATATGTCATCCAAACAGTGAGGAAAACATTAGAAAATTTAATGTAACATGATTTTTAGTCATTTGGCACCACAGTACTAGGTAATGAGATAACCAAGAGAAAGAATTCCTCTTTATTACAGCTACCAGTCCCTACCTCAAATTAGGTCAAAAGATTCTTTTTATTTTCCTGCTTAGCTTGAATCACATGCTTTCTAGCCTTTAGCATCTTTAGGGAAAGCTCAACCTGCATATTTGGAAAACTACTAATGAAACATTCAACTAGGTTTTTGATTATTTTTGCAGTCCAGGATTGTATCATCTCTTTATACAAGTGGACATCAATGAAATTTGCAAAGTAATTTATTGGTAAAGGAAATAAGGTATGGGAGCATCTTGGTGAAATATTGAATCCACGGGAAACAACTCTCCTAACAAGGCAATTAAAGGAATTTTCTATGACCCTGACCTGGACTTGCCCAGCAAGAACAATGGCAATGCCCATGATTGAATGGTCTCCAATTATCTCCTCCAGCCCTGCATCATCCCATTTGCACTCGATCTCGGTGCAAAATCATGAGCAAGCTCCGATAGAGCTGTGTCGGATTCTGAACAATGGTGCCGAAATGGTCAGACACACAAAACATAGCAAGACATATCTCACAAAACAATGATTTTCACCAGCCCATCCAGCAACAAACATTATGCAATTAAGAAGCCTTGCAGAACAAGTAGGTGATAGGTCATTATACTTACAGTATCAGAGCCACTACTAGGTTCTATCATTTTGACTACTAGCAAACACGCTACATTACATAGACTACTTAATTATCCGTGCACCAAGAACTATGTTAGGTTGTTTTGGCAAATTATTGGTATTTGGATCACATGATTTTCATAAACTAGAACCACCAAGTCTAAACTCATTGGCCAAATAAATGGTATGATGGTAAAAGTAACTAGCACTCATAGTGATATTTTATGCAAACAATGCATAAGAAGATGAAATAAAAAAGAAAACATTGTGAGATCTGACAGACAAAGATTTCATGTAGCACTATCATATCTAAAATTACAAAAATGGTGTAATATATATACTTCTTCAGTAGTCCCTACTCCCTAGGTGCTTCATAAGAAACAAACCTTCCCATAAAGGGTACTCAAATCCACTTCATCAAATGGAAGATAACCTGCCAACAAGACATAGAGAATAACTCCACATGACCATGTATCGCAAGTGCTCCATCATATCCCTTATGACCGAGAACCCGGTTCATAAGATGAATTAAAAGGATGCATTGTAGTTAACACAAGATGTCGGCGGGTAAAATGCAAAAACAGTTATACGACCAAAAGGAAACTGAATTTACCAAGCAAAGAATCGATAGCTATTGATTGCATTTTTGAAATGGCCTAACCATTTTTGGATGATTTGCCATATATGCAGCTTGACCAGGTGACCAACTAAACAAATCTACAGAGTCTAGATGCCTACAAATATTGCTCCCCCACCTGAGAACCCCAATCTACCACTCCGAAGTAAGAAAAGGAAAGCGAGGAACATGGGGTTGGGGAACATCACTGTCTTCTTGGCCCACGGCTAATTCTTGGGGGACACCCTGTTTGCGGTCACGGACAGACAACCGAGGGGCGAGGTCTGCTCCATACCTTCTTGAGGATCTCCTTGATGAGGCTAGGTTGAGCGCGGTGGCGGCGGCGAGGGAGAGGGTTATGGGAGAGAGGTGAGGGATACAGTGGATCTGGCCTCCGCTATCCGAAGTCGGAGTAGCGATGCTTGAGGATGCCACCGAAAGCTGGGGATGGAGGAGGCGAAGCAAGATATGCAGCGCGGAGGAGGACGGTGGGGCACGGATGGGAGGGAGGGGTGGGCGCGAAGGCGAGGGATGAGTGAGGTGGGGGAGGGGCAAGGGGTCCCAAGGCAAAGTAGGGGCAGGAGAGGGGTGAGGACAAAGACAGAGGTAGGTGAGTGGGTGATGGAGACGGAGGATGTGGGCGAGGACGAGGGCAGGTCAGCGGTGGGCGAGGGTGAGTCAGCGGTGGGCGAGGGCGGCGCGGTGGCGACGAGTGGGGAGTGGCACGGAATTAGGGGAAGGAAGCAGAAGGGACGGGGCGGCGGATTTTTTTGGAGGAAGGAAGTAGAAGGGACGGGGAGGAGGGGGAGTTAGGATAAGATAGTACAGAGGGGAGCAGTCGAGCAGTTTATTTAGATGTGGGAGGTGGTGGGTTGAGTTAAGTCCTGCAACGTATGTGCTTTTCGTTGTGAGTTATGCATTGTTGTATATATGTTTTTCTTGTAGTGGCACTGTACGGCCTACCTACATGCAAGGCTAGTTTTCAATGACTTAGTTAGCTACGACTATACCACACTAGCACATACTATTGTATGATTAGGTCTTAAGTCTCAGAGTTGGTGGCTTCGGTCCTTAATTGAGCACATGCGAGAATTTCCACCCTACCTACTAGTGAGTCACAATCCTCACTTTCTCATAATACATTATAACTTGTCCACATCTAAAATTAGATTTTTCATTTTATTTTCATACAAAATAATAGAGGAACCCCCTTTGGACATTTTTCGAAATATCCCAAATTCACAATTTAACATATTGTCGTTTTATCAGTTTTTCATAAAATCTATCGTTCTAGTCGCAGTCGTGCAGTAAACACACTCAAAAATTTCCAAATGACATTATATATTGTATAACCCATATTCTAATGGCTACAACAGTTAGGGATCAATATTCCAAGGAGTTATATGCAGCAAATAGGATTACAACTAGCAATTTCCCATTCCTAGCATTTTCATACAAAACATACACGCGTGTATAATAGATTTTACAAAACCATGTACAATAAGTAAAATACTGGGATCAACATGATCAAAGAAGGTGCTTGCATTGCTCTTGCTGTTCTGAATATATGGTTGGTTGGTCGTCAAAATAATCACTCAAGCAATCAATGTCTAATTCAAAAAGAGCTGAAAATGAATTAAATAACACCAGTAAATTAAATAGTGACCAACATCAAATACTTTTACATATTATAGTAGTTCATGATTTTAGATGAATTTAAAAATCATTTAATTTGTAGTTTTTATGCGAAAGTTATTCAGGTTTGAATTCTGTTTGGTTTGGAAAATCCAAAGAAAATGAGAAATACGCTTTCCAACAAAGAAAGTGTATTCTCTCGTATGTACTATTGAGGTTTACACTTTCTAGTAAGGAAAGCGTATTCTTTTTAGAACTAAAAGCGTATTTTATATTTTCTTTTGATTTTCTTTATTAACCCGACAAGTAAGGTCCACTTGTTAGTGGCTTAGTCCACGCAATAGCGTGTAGACCGAAGGTCCACGTGCACTATGCGCGATCTATGGGACGGGCGTTGTGTACTTAATTGGCCATGGGGCTGCATGTCAGTGTCTCATCAGTGAAACCAGGTTTTAAATGATTCTCGTTAACTGTTTATGGGCCCACATGTCATTGAAACACTTCAACATTTAATTATCACTTAATCATTGATTTGTCTGAACCGGCCGGGATTTGGCTAATTAATTGCTGAGCTACAGTACGTGTCTCATCCAAACAGCGCAAAGCAGCGCGATGGTGCTCGCACCCACGCTCATTACTGGCACGGTGGCGCACAGCGGTGCTAGGGAATGCCCAAAATGGGCTCCCCGCACAATTGTGCACCTGCTAGTACCAACGGCGAGGTCTGTGGTGGCCCGACATGGTGGTGTGACGGTGAGGAGCGGTGGCGTTGCTATGGCAACGAGCCAAAGTAGAAACTAGCAATGCTCCCAACTAAATGATGCGCGCATGAGCATCTATAAGGTACTAGGAGTATACCGGACGAAGGAGGGTCACTGGAGATGGCCAGAGAGTGGTTGTTGACAGTGAGCTTGGTGTCCAGGGGTGTTGGAGACAAATATGGTGCTCGGGGAAGTTTGTTGAAGGTCGAGGGAGTCCTTCCAAAGCTCCTGGTGCAGTCGATTGGTCCATGGTGCGATAAAGCTCTTGCGATGGCTGCGACGGTGGAAATGACCAGAGACAAGGAAGAAGCTCCAATTCAATATCTCCTGTGGATCAAAGACAAAGACAAATGATGGGAAAGGATCAGGGAACTTCGGAATGCGATATGACACAGGTAGAGCATAGAGATACCCTTCGGAGTGGTGGAATGGCGGTGGCACATGGCTGAAAATGGAGCTCGAGCTCTCGGGCGATTGAGCTCGAATGAGGAGGAGAAAATGGGAGGGGAAGTGTGCACTGGTGAGGAAAGAAGAAAACGGAGTTTGACATGGCTTTATATAGGCTAAGGGGTAGAGTTGAGCGAGGAGGAGCTCGGGCACCAACGGGCAAAGTGACAGAGCTCTCGGAGGCATACGGGTAGGCATGGGTGAGATAAGGGCAAGGATGGGCACGGAGGAGATGGGTGAATTGACTGGAGGACATGGGGAGGTCCTGAAGGACACGGGGAGGTCCAAATAAACAAGGAAGAGGTCTTAGAGGACATGGGGGAGGTCCTGAAGGACACGGGGAGGTCCAAATAAAGGAAAGGGGAGGTCCTAGAGGACATGGGGAGGTCCTAAAGGACATGGGGAGGTCAAAATAAACAAGGAGGAGGTCCTAGAGGATATGGGGAGGTCCTGAAGGACACGGGGAGGTCCAAATAAAGGAAAGGGGAGGTCCTAGAGGACATGGGGAGGTCCTAAAGGACACAGGGAGGTCCAAATAAAGGAAACGGGATGTCCTATAGGACATGGGGAGGTCCTGAAGGACATGGGGAGGTTTAGACCTAAGGAGGTCTGGTCCAGAGATGGACAAAACATGGACAGAAAACAGAAGATCACCAAAACTCCAACGACTAAACAAACCATCAAGGGATTTTAGTTGAAGTTTGAGTTAGTCAATTTGAAATCCATCTTGAAATTTCAAGTTAAGCTTTGAATTCTCATCAAAACAAAATAGTTCTTTTTATTTTGAAATCTTCAAAAAAGGCTCTGAAAATCAGGGTCTCACAATAGTGTCAGATCGAGGATCTCAGTTTACCTCTCGTTTCTGGCAGAGTCTGCATGAAGCCTTAGGGACTCATCTGAATTTCAGTACTGCATACCATCCCCAAAACAGATGGACAGACTGAAAGAGTTAATCAAATAGTGGAGGATATGTTGAGAGCTTGTGCATTAGCTAATGCCACCAGTTGGGATAAGAGTTTGTCAGATGCGAATTTTTCAGACAACAACAGCTTATCGAGCGATCGCAAATGTCACCATTTGAAGCTTTGTACGGTCGTGCCTGCAGAACCCCTTTGAATTGGTCAGAAACAACTGAACGTTTAATTTTCGGGCTAGACATTATTCGAGAAGCGGAAGAACAAGTGCTATGATCCGAGAAAGGCTAAAGATAGCCCAATCGAGGCAGAAGAGCTATGCTGATAATCGTCATCGTGACCTCAGTTTTGAGCCAAAGGATTTTGTCTATCTCCGAGTTACTCCCCTCAGAGGTGTAAAAAGATTTCGTGCTAAAGGGAAGCTTGCCCCTAGATATATTGGTCCGTTTAAGATATTGGCTCATCGTGGAGAAGTAGCATATCAATTAGAGCTACCGCAGTCATTAGCAGGAGTACATGATATCTTTCATGTCTCTCAGTTGAAGAAGTGTCTTCGCGTACCAGAAGAACAAGCCCCGTTGGAATCAATCGAGCTGAAAGAAGATCTCACTTATAAAGAGCAGCCAATCAAGATTTTGGATGTCGCAGAGCACCATACCAGAAGCAAGACCGTTTGTTTTTGCAAGGTTCAGTGGAGCAACCACTCAGAAGGAGAAGCAACGTGGGAGCGTGAAGACGAGCTGAAAGCCGAGTTTCCTAGCCTTTTTTCTAGCTAGCCTGAATCTCGGGGATGAGATTCCTTTAACGGGGGAGGTTTGTAACATCCCAATTTTCTGAGCTTTAAAAATATTTTGAATAGTTAGTAGGATAAAATTCACCATTTGATTTTATTTGAATTTAATTCAAAAGCTTAACCATGGACTTTGTACATCAAAATAATTTAATATGATTAAAGTCAACATCAACAATGGTCAAAACTATTTTATTTGGATTCTATGTGCTTGGATATATTTTCTGGATTTTTCTAGAATTTTTCCAAGTCCATTTGCTATTTTCTATTGCTTATTTGAATTTCTAGTATTTTCTAAAATAGAAAACCTATTTAAAATCCCGGAATGGTGTTTGGGCCGAAACCCAAACCCTATCCACTTTCGGCCAGCGTGCGGCTCATTTTCGCGCGAGAGCCAGCCCAGCCTCATCCCCGCGTGCGTCGCTGCGTTCCTCTGACATGTGGGCCCGCGTTCGCGTTTCGCTGACCGGTGGGGTCGCCGCCGCTGTTCGTCGTCTCCATCTGGGACTCTTCCCCGTGTTCGAGCCGGACTCCATCGCTGCTGCCTCCTTCCGTTTTGGGAGCCGCCCAGAGCACGCCTCCCGGGGCTATTTAAGGCCCCGAGGCCCTTCGTTTCTTGCATCCCGTGCCGCGCCGTCTTCGCAATCCTAGCCGCCACCTTTGTTTCGTCGCCTAGAGCCCTAGCGCCGCCTTTGTCTTCAGCGCCGGCCGAGAAGACCTTGTCGCCTCCGTCGCAGCTGCAGTGGTTCTCGTCGTCATTGAAGGTCACCATCGGGATCGTCGCAACGTCCGCATCTCAAAGCCTCCCTCAGCTTGGCCGGAGGATCCTTCCTTCACCGTCGCCATCGAGCCTTGCACCCGCCGCCGCTTTGACCTCGCCGCCGGCCATCCTTGTCACTCCCGTGCGCCCGTGAGCACACCATCGTGATCCCCGCGTTCCCCTCTACCCCTTGGTACCACCCATCGCCGTTGGTTCGCTACCGTTCGCCGAAACCTTGGTTCCCGTGCGCCGCCGTCCACGTCAGCGCCACCTCGTCCTCTGTGCTTGCGTGGCAGCTGTGTGGAGCCGCGTCAGCATCCATGTGTGCGTACACGTGGCGGTCCAGATCTAAACCTGTGCGCCGGTTCGGTGGACTTGGTCTACCATGGACCGTGAGGCTGACATGTGGGTCCCACATGTTAGTATTTTCTTTTTATTTTCTTATTTCGGAAATTCTATTGCTGACGTCATCGTTGCGCAATAATCCGATTTTTCTTCAGAGAAATAATTCGGAATTCGGAATAATCCAATTATTAGGGTTTCTTTTAGATTCAAACTTCCAAAGTCAATATCTTTTGCATCCGAACTCCGTTTGAGCCCATTAAAATTTCTAAATTCATCTAAATTCAAGATCTATTTATTGGGGATTTTTATTTGATTTTTGGAGTTTGTTTTGCCTCTATTTTTATTTGTTTTGTTTGTTTGTTTCATTTGCGAGTAGACGTCGATACTTCGGGAAGATTTGAAGAAGAAGGAGCACCTCAAGAGCAAGATCAGTACTTAGACCTATTCCAAGGCAAGTTATACCTTTGATCATATTGAACCTAGTTTTCAAAAGTTATATTGATTCAAAGTATTGCATTTACTTTAATTATTTATTTCAATGTTTTTGGGATTAGTTAATATCCAGATTGTTATGACCTCCTTGTATAATTGTATGCCATAATCTTTTGTCACCCTAGTTTGGTTTGTTTAGTTGGTGCTATTGTATTACCAACGTGGGATGGTTAGATGCGATTAGATTGCTTAGCCATACTATGAGTCATCATCTCATGTAAGTTGCAAATATAAACTTGACTAAGTGACTATGGAACTATGTGATAAAAACTATGTGTACTATGTGCTATTACTCGTTGATGGCATATGTTGCACTTAACCAACAGGGTGAGAAAAGGTTTTGGACGGGGGCAAGTGGTCTGGTATACTTTTATGGTGGATCTGTGTTGGCGGGAATGATAGGTTAGAATTTGGAAGTCTTGCCTCGGACAATTAAGGGCTTAATTTTGTGCGCTATTGAACTGAGCCTTTCGTACAACCACATGTCTGGTATGGGACAGGCCTAACTTAGTAAGTTATGGAGTCTTGACATTGATTACTCAGGTTGTAGGTTAGCTGTGTCGGATTGGGTGGAGGTGTGTACTACCAAGTAATCGCATCACAGGGCGGTTCGCCGTGTCCCTGTCCAACGGTGTGCATCTGTGGCGGCTAAGCATACCGGGAGTGTCAATGTCGAGATAAAGTTTCTGAACTGTTTTGTTACGGCTAGTGCTAGCTACACTAGTTGTATCTTGTGGGTAAAGTGTACAACCTATGCAGAGTGTTAATCAATCTATTCGAATAGCCATGTCCGCGGTCATGGACATGCTTGGGGATTTCACACGAGGGGTAGATTTTCATGAAAACTTTGGGAAGGGAGCTGTGTAACTTAAGTCGTATGGCTATGTGAATAACTTGTTTAGGCTATGTGTCTTTGTGAAATAAAACTGTCAAATTATTATTGTTTATTTGTTTTGAATTATGCTTTCAATCTATTACTTGTATTTAAACTACAAATGCTGTATTTCTGCAAAAAGAGCCACAGAAGCCATTCCTTTGGAATAAGCCATCATGTATAATTGCATTTTTGTGGTATGACTTGCGAGTACGGTTGTGTACTCATGCTTGTTGTAAAACATGCAACAAAAGAGGAGGAGTCATCGCCTACTTTTGAAGAGGAGTTCATCGAAGGTGCTTGATCGTAGAGTCTTGATCCCAGTCAGTTGCCTGTGGTGAATTGATGGGATTCCGCTAAAGTTTCTTTGTTCCGCTGCTATTTTATTTCTTTGTTAGCCCTGCGTGGCTTAATAATTGTAAACTCGACCATAAGGTCAAAACAATATTTGTTATCAAATTACTCGTTTATGTTATTAATCGTTTGTGTCGATCGATATTCATCTGTGTTGATGCTGTGTGCACTAGCTTGATCCTGCACTAGTGCATTATACACAGAGGGTCCAGAATTGCATATTTTGGGTCCCGATAGTCTGGGTTGTGTAAGCTATATGGTTGAGCTGACGAGATGATTTTCAATCATCAGCCTTCAATAAGCCTTGCAGGTTGTTCTTGAAGGGTGGAGACGACGAAGCTTCCTGTCTTCTTCCTGGCTCTCTTCTGGAGCTACTTGTTATAACCAATGGCTAGATACTAGTCAGGAGCCAAGAGGATGCCTTTTTTCCTTACTAGATCCTAAGCTCATGATTGAAAGATCCAACAATCTGCTCATCTTGGAATCACCCAATTGGGAGAATTCGATCATTTAATTAATTTCACAATCAACTAGGAAGAGTACAAAACCCACAAATCTTCATAACAAAATCTCCCAAGATATTGATGATTCGACATAGTTCACCATTCTTTATTGGGCAAGAGTTTAGATAATTCAACAAGTCTATCGCTTTAATTGGAATATCCCTTTTCTGCCCAAAATCCATGAGGTTCTCTTTCTATCCAATAACTCCAAGGTTACTATAAAATCTTTGAATCCGCCTCGAACGATAGTCCTTCCAGAAAACTTATCATAATGTACAGTTCAGATTTGATCCACAATTCCACACCTAAGGATCACCCAATTAAAGGATTATAATGACTCAATCAAGATCTCCATTAACTAAAAAGATGACACAATCCATAATCCACAAATCTTCATTATAGAATTTCCCAAAAGGCTTCTAGCAATCCACCAGTTCGAATTTGATTTACCAAATCCTTTCATCACCATCTGTCCAGCAGAGGTTTTGATCTATTCCAAAACCAGCTAAACATCCTTCATACATCTCTTCTTATATCCGGCAATTATATTAATTCCAAAATCTGATTCAAGGCTTATCTCTATATTCCAATTTAGATTCCTTTCCAATCCCAATCCTCTATTCAATCATATCTAATTAATTCCGATATAATCCACATACCTAATTCGAGCTTCAAATTAACAAAACAATCTACTCTAGATTTTTTTGGGGGAGCAATCCAATTCATCCAAATGATTGAATCAGTACTTCACAATACTATACCCTAGATCACACAAATCCATGATCTGATAAAGACATTTATCAAAATCTAACCAAGATTTCCTTCAAGTCCAGATTTTGCTATTCCATCGAACTCGAATGGATTCAACACAATCCACATATTTATTGTAAGACCCCAATTATCGTTACAATTGATTTCTGATTCTAGAATATTCAATTCATTCCATTAGTCAAGTCAACATTTCAAGTTCATATCTCTTTCATAACCCCTAAAAAAAACTTTTCTTCACAGATCTCTTCTACAAGCACAATCTATGCAATCCACCAACATGTTCTTCTATATTTCATTTGCAATCAAGGCACATCCTCCATCAATCCCAGAATCCATTAAAACTTCTTATGATCAAATTCTAAAATCTTTGATTCACAAAAATATATTTACAAACGCTTCTCTAAAGCTACCTAGCTGGGCCTTCAATTATACTGGTAATTTAAACAAATATAGCTCCTCAGAGTCTGGTATACTGGGGTCTTGAATCATTCGCACTAGTCTTCTTGAGGCTTCTAGGGCTTAGAACTCAAGGGCTCGGTCCTATAGAACTTTTCTAGAGGAAAGGGGATCCATGTAACTTTATAAAACGCTGAGGCAAGAAAAAAGATAAGAGGGGAAATAAGGTAGAGAGAGATACAAAGAAGGGGATAAGAATAGAAAGATGACTCGGATGAGAAAAGAACAAGTTATTTTTCTTGTTGTAAAATAAGTTTTGAAATCTTCACTAACGACCATTCTACTAGGTTACGTCCTGCAGTCGAGAAGCTCTGATACCACTTTGTAACGCCCCGACCTGGGAGGTCTCTAGGCCTAGCTGCAACAGGGCCCAGGAGGTCCTGTCGCGGCTAAACCAGGAGGTCTCCAAGTCTGGGCAACGACTTGACTAGAGAGTCACCCGAGAGGTCCTCCAAGTCCTCCCGGAAAGTCCACTAGGACCTCCTAGGAGGTCCAGCAGGACCTCTCGGAAGTCCTCCAGGACCGCCCAGGAGGTCCAGTAGGACCGCCTGGAGGTCCTAGGAGAGTCCCTGAGAAGGTCGTGGAGCCAAGGAGCCAGCCCAAAGACCTCCCACGGCCAGGCCAGGGGAGGTCGTGAAGGGCTAAGGTCTCCTCAAGACCTCCCACGACCAGACCCGAGGGTGGTCGTGGAGGGTCGAGGCTACCCCAAGACCTCCCACGACTAGACCTGAGGGTGGTCGTGGAGGACTGGGATCACCCATGCTCCTCTATGTGAACCGAGCTAGTCCCAAGGATCAACCTCTAGCTCTTCACAGCATACAACAGTGGTAACATAACTTCAACAAAAGCTTTATTAATAACAATAAAGTTGATTACAAGGGGAGGCTTACAAGCCGACCAACTAAAATACATCGGAAGATAAACAATAGGCCACCCGATACACCACAGGCAATCGGCTGGAGGGCGCATCCTAGTCGTCTAGGACCATTGGGTCCACTGCACAGCTCACCCTAAGGCTTCCTTCCTGCTCAAAAGATTATTTCAAGCAAGAGTGAGCACAACCACCGTGCTCGCAAGTTACACCCGTGAGGTAACAAAATGACATGCATACATGGATATTCAAAGGAAGGCATAATATGGTTGATTTGCATAAAGCCAAGTTTAGTTCGAATACAAGTACTAAGTTTCAAGGTAGTTATACAATATCTAAAAATTCATTTTGTAAATTCCATTTTTTAGTTGGATAACATTCATCATCAAGATGGTGAAGGATACCCTCCTGTCACAAGGCTCCCTGCCTAGCCCATGGGATAGAGATCCCAAAAGAACAGTTTATCCAAAACCTTTTGAAAATAAAAACCAACATCTAACTTTGAGTGGTCTTTGCTAGCACGTCCATGACCGTGGACACCGCTATTCGAATAGTTTTCACTCTGCAGAGGTTGTACACTTTACCCACACAACATGATTCCTCTAGTTTGCTCGGCATCCGTCAATGCCACCTCTCACTACCGAAGGTAAGAGGTCTAGAGTTCATGACAAGGGCTTTATAATGCATTGTTCCACCACAGCCCCTCCTCACTAAGGTTTCACTTTCAGATGGGTTGCAAATCCACCGGATTCGTGCCCCCTCTTGCGCCAGTGGGAAACATAGGTTATAAAAGACCATAGGCCCTAGAAGACCTCCCACACATCAAAATGGAACAACCGCGTTGGAATTCTGTAAATTAATTGGCCAGGTCCCACGCCCCAGTCTGGAGACATGTGGTTGTACGGTGAGGCATAGCCCATTATAGGCATAGCAAAGGGACGCTCAAAGGCCGGTCCTCAATTGACTTGGGCGACCACCACAAACCCCTGGACCTCAACCTTACCTAGGATTGAGTCCATGCACAAACATTGCACCAGCCAAGCAAACCACCTCGCCTAAGTCCAAATCCATTTTCCTTTCATTTGCTTTTTAAAAGCATTTAGAAGCTTCCATGACAATCCCAATGCCATGGCTTAAAACCTTTAAACAACAGTTGGTCATGTTGGTAAAATTTCCCCAAATCAAATACTTTTGGTCTAAACAAGACTAAGCATAAGATTTCACAATTGCTTCTGGTGCACACTATTGTATGAACCAGATTTTATCTAGGTTAACAACGGGTTTGGTTCAATTTCAATGTTGGCCATACAAAGGAGATAGGCATAGCTATGAGTTTAAAGACAGGTAGTGAAATAACTTAGTAAAGTAAGCATGCATTAACATTTAGAATGGAACATATATAGGGTGAAATAATAGGTGCAATATGATCAAGAGTGTAACTTGCCTCCTGCTCGAAAGCTTTACAGATCCATTGCTTCACAAAGCTCGAGCTCACCAGAGACGTCGAGGTCTACACGTTTAAAACAGCTCAAGATCAAATAAGGTCCAGAAAAGGATTCAAATGAACTCCAAATAGACATCAAATGAAAACCACAGAAGAGCTTGGCAATTTGGAAGAGGTCCAATGGCTTGAAGTAGGTCCAGAGAGGTGGTCGAGGGAGGTCTGGAGGTTTGAGAGAGGTCTAGAGAACAAGCTGTGGGAGCCAGAAAGCTTGCCCAAGCTTATAAAGCTAGAGTTGCTAGGAGGTCCAAGGCACACGAGGTCAAGAGCATGTGAGGAAAAGATGGGAGCTGGTTCAAGAAGTGACACAAAGGTAGCACGGGTGCTGCAAAAAGGATGGTAGCATTTAATGCGACATAACAGGTATTAAATGCGGGGAGACTCCCATGAGTAAAGGACATGGTCAAAGGATAAAGAAAAATGAGTGTGACTGCTAAATGGGGCCAGTCAAAGCCCAAGGGGAGGTCCTGCTGAGACCTAGAGGAGGTCCCGTAGAGATCAAGGAGGCCCTCACCCACAGGGGAGGTCCAAGCATAGGACCGGAGGTCCAAAAGACACAACAATGAGGAGGTCCTATGGACAGGAGGTCCAAAGGATACAACAATGAGGAGGTCCTATGGACAGGAGGTCCAAAGGACCTGCTCACGGGAGGTCCGAAGGTCAAGATCAAAAGCAACGGGGAGGTCTGGACGGTTAAGATCTCCAAAGGGGAGGTCTTAACGGCCAGATCTCATAATGGGGAGGTCTGGATGGTTAGGATCTCCAAAGGGGAGGTCCTAATGGTTAGATCTAAATAAGGGGAAGGTCTGGATGGTTAGGATCTCCAAAGGGGAGGTCCTAACGGGCAGATCTAAATAAGGGGGAGATCTGGACGGTTAGGATCTTCAAAAGGGGAGGTCCTAACTGTCAGATCTAAATAAGGGGGAGGTCTGGACGGTTAGGATCTCCAAAGGGGATGTCCTATCGGGCAGATCTAAATAAGGGGGAGGTCTGGACGGTTAGGATCTCCATAGGGGAGGTCCTAACGGTCAAATCTAAATAAGGGGGAGGTCTGGACGGTTAGGATCTTCAAAAGGGGAGGTTATAACGGTCAGATCTAAGTAAGGGGGAGGTCTGGACGGTTAGGATCTCCAAAGGGGAGGTCCTAACGGTCAGATCTAAATAAGGGGGAGGTCCAGACGGTTAGGATCTCCCAAAAGGGAGGTCTTAACGGTCAAGATCTAAATAAGGGAGGTCCTGACGGCTAAGATCTCCAGAGGGGAGGTCTTAATAGCTAAGATCTCTAGAGGGGAGGTCTTAACGGTCAAGATCTAAACAAGGGAGGTCCTGATGGCTAAGATCTCCAGAGGGAGGTCTTAACGGTCAAGATCTAAACAAGGGAGGTGGGCGATAGTGAGATAAGAAGCGGGAGAAGCGGGAGCCAAGGGATTTCTATCGAATGAGTCAAGGCAATTGAGCTGTTCGGACCGAGCGAACGCCTCAACAGATCGGGGCCGTCCAATATGGATCGGACGGTTCTAAAGGAGTGGGACGTTCAGACCATCCAAATGTCTCACCAAGATCAAACCGTCCAACGCAAATCAAATGGTACACAAGTGATAGAGGTCTGGATCAAGCAGAAGGCTCGAACGGATGCGAGGGAGGTCCAAATAAATAAGGAGGAGGTCCTAGAGGACATGAGGATGTCCTGAAGGACACGGGGAGGTCCAAATAGACAAGGAGGAGGTCCTAAAGGACACAGGGAGTCCTGAAAGACACAGGGAGGTCTAAATAGACAAGGAGGAGGCTTAGGCCTAGGGAGGTCTAAGCTAGAGGAGCATCGAAGAGGGAAGGTCTGGTCCAGGGAAGGTCTAGGCAAGGGAGGGGTCTGGACATAAAAGAAATGCCCAGGCGGCAAGAAGGTCTAAACCTTGAAGAGATTCAAACCAACAAAGAGGTGGTCCAAATACAAGGGTAGTCTAGACACATAAGAGGTCTAGACTCACAAGTGAGTTCCAGACACAGGGGGATCTGGGCTGCAAGAGATGGCCAAGCAAGAGGGAGATCTGGGCATAAAGGAATGCCCAAACAAGAGAGAGGTCCAGAAGGGGGAGTTCAATCCAAAATTTAGATTTCAGAGATCAAAGATATTTGAAACCCAAACCTGAGCTTACGACATCTCAGGGGTAATTGTGACCCGAAGGAGAGGTTAAAACCGAAGAGAAACTAGAGAGGAGGTCTAAACCTAAGGAGGTCTAAGCCAAGGAGATTCAAGCCAACAAACATGTGGTCTGAAATAAAGGAATCTGAACACAATGCCAGGGGAGGTCTGGCGAGGTCAAACAAGAGGGAGGTCTAGAAAGAAAGGGCTGAGCTAAGAGGAGGGCAGAACTAACAGAGAAAGGAAGGGATAGCTCCAGAGAGCTCAAGTAACACCAAAAGAACCAAACTTTAGGGTTAGTTGAAGTTCGGTTTAATCATTTTAAACACCCAAATTCTGAAAATCTCAATTTAAGCTTTGAATTCTCATTAGAACAAAATGGTTCTTTTTATTTTGAAAATTTTCAAAAAGGCTCTGAAATTCAGGATGTTACAATCAGAGTGATGCTGTCCTCTAGGGTGCAGATCCTACAATGGGCCTCCAGCAGCTCGCGGTTCACCCAACAGAGATATCTGTCGAGAGACCCCACAAGGCTAGCAAGATGCAGGTGGGGAGTAAGGAACTGCCTCCCCTCCACCCGGTAGGAGTGTGCCTCCTGATACGGAGTCCGAGCCGAAAAGTTGAAGAAGAGATCCACCATCTCTGGCAGCTCATGCCGTAGGCGGACGATCATGATGTATGCTGCATCATGCAGCAACATCAGAACCGTCGAGCCCCTCCCGTAGTAACGGAAGACAGGGTAGATGAAGTTTTGTCCCTAGATGAGCACTTGAGTAAGGTACTCAGTTGACACTGCACTCACGGGTGCACTGTAGACCGTATACTAGGATGTATGCGGCCCCTCGATGTGTTGCAGCATCACCCACAAGGTGTGCTGTAGCGTGCCCTCCTCGAAGGCACTGGTGCGGTACTGAGGCTCCCATTGGTTGGCCATCTACATGATTTAAGAAAAGGAGAGTTAGTGATCATGTGAATGGAGACATGGATAAGAAATGACATTAAACATGAACAAGAATTTCAGCACAAATTTTACCCATTCTCTAGTTCATTTAACTAACCCTTATGGCTCATAATCAGGTAATACTACCACTTGGTCTTTATATATATATCAGTTGACCTTTATAGTATCACTAAGTTTAACTCCAAATGAAGATAGGAGAGGTTTAAAGGATATTACATCACAAAATTTCAGCAAGTACATGTTCTGAATTTTTTTTGGGAAAAGAGGTATCTACAGTGATATCCTTAGTAGTTCGTAGAAGAATTATTCAAAGGACTTTGGGAGGGATGTTTTAAAGACTTTTTGAAATGATTTTGGCTCTATTTTAAAATCCTAAAAGTGATTAAAATTTTTTATTTTCAGAGAGCATCCCTTCTCTCAAGACTAGACTCATTTTGGATAAGATGAGAAGAGATGACCAAAAAGAGACTTTAGATGAGAGGAGAATGCTAAGAGGGATAAGAGTAGAAAAAATTCTTAAATTTTTAGAACAATCCCTATGGTTAGATTATGTTACATTTTTAAATTCTAAGTCCTAATCTATCTACCATTCTATCTAAGGCTTATCATACAGTCAATATGGCTTTGATACCAAGTGTTGTCGGATCCCCGGGTGTGGAATACTCGCAGACCCTATGTGTATACTGTACTAGTCCCATGATCAGTAGCTAGCACACACATTCACAACATTTGGTATTTACATCCATACAATCACATATAAAAATAAAGAAAAGGGCACTTAATTTAAACTATTACAAGTTATTACATCAATGGCCGACCAGCCAAATGAAAGCAGTCATCAGAGTAAAAATATAGCAGCGGAAGAAATGATAGAAGTAGCAAAATTCCAATGGCATGCCCATCTGATCCCGCAGGCAACCGACAAGGAACAAAGCCTAGATAGACCCATCACCGAACCCTCCGGTTTCGAGTGCAAAGAACGTGTCATATTCGAACTCTGAACAACATTATAAGCAAGATTGAGTACTTATGTACTCAGCAAGACTTGTAGTGTATCGCAAAATTTTATTAAATGTAATGCTATCAAAGGATGAGGATCTACTCTACAAGTTATTTTGTTTAAAGCCATTTTTATTTAGAATATTCATAAGTAGTAATTTGCAACGAAAATTTAAAAGAGTAGTTTAAATATGTACAAGACAGTAAGTAAAGAACTGAACAAATAATAACAGCATCTCGTAACCCTTCTCAGTTACGAGCACAAAAGAAATAATGACAACAACTCACAACCCTCCTCGGCTGCGAGCCACATTTCATGTTCAGCTAAAGACATGGCAATTAACTCAATAAAATAAAACCCTAAGTCATTGCCCATTTTTTTGTGACAAAACAATTTTTGAAAACCAAAGCTACAGCCATACCAGTCGTACTAAGCATGCTCATGACCGTGAGGATGACTATTTAAATAGATTTACAATCTGTAGAAGTGTACAACTTTACACATAGTACGCGAATATTCCAGTTATCCTGGAATTCTCTATATCACTACTCACTACCGTAGGTGAGTAGTCTAGAGCTCATGACACAGTCTTTACATCAGCTAGTTCTAACCTTGCACTAGCCCCACGAATGGATACCTTCACTTGAACCTGGATGCCCTCCGTCAAGTGAGGCATTCGCAGTTGTGTCGACAAGCTTTGTTCCTAACGCCTCGGTGAAGGGAGCCTCTTCGGACATGCCTAACCGGTCATGCCCACACTTTACGGCCTACCTACGTGCAAGGCTAGTTTTCAATTACTTAGTTAGCTACGACTGTCCCACACTAGCACGTACGGTTGTACGATTAGGTCTTATTCCTAGAGTTGCTATCTTTAGTCCTTAATCCACCACGGACGAGAATCTCCACCCTATCTACTAGTGAGTCGCAATCCTCACTTTCTCAGAATACATTATAACTCGTCCGTGTCTAAAATTAGATTTTTTATTTTATTTTCATACAAAATAACATAGGTACCCCCTCTGGACATTTTTTGAAATATCCCAAATTCACAATTTAACATATTGTCCTTTATCAGTATTTTGGAAAATCTATCGTTCTAGTCGTAGTCATGTGGTAATCGCACTCAAAATTTCCAAATGATATTATATATTGTCTATCCCATATTATAATGGCTACAACAGTTAGGGATCAATATTCCAAGGAGTTATATGCAGCAAATAGGATTACAACTACCAATTTCCCATTCATAGCATTGTCATACAAAACATACACGCATGCATAATAGATTGTAAAAAACAATGTATATTAAGTAAAATACTGGGATCAACATGATCAAAAGAGGTGCTTGCATTGCTCTTGCTGTTCTGAATATATGGTTGGTTGGTCGTCGAAATAATCACTCGAGTAATCGATGTCTAATTCAAAAAGAGCCAGAAACGAATTAAATAACACCAATAAATTAAACAGTGACCAACATCAAATATTTTTACATATTCTAGTAGTTCATGATTTTATATGAATTTAGAAACAAAAATAATTTAATTTAGATTTTTTATGCGAAAGTTATTAAAGTTTGAATTCTATTCGGTTAGGAAAATCCACAGAAAATGAGAAATACGCTTTCCAACAGAGAAAGTGTATTGTCTCGCATGTACTACTGAGGTTTACGCTTTTTAGTAAGGAAAGCGTATGCTCCTCAGAACTAAAAGCATATTTTACATTTTCTTTATTAACACGACAAGTGGAGTCTACTTGTTAGTGGCTCGGTCCACGCAATAGAGTGCAGACCGAAGGTCGACGCACACTGTGCGTAGTCCACGGACCCACATGTCAGTGTCTCATCTGTGAAACCAGGTTTTAAATGATTCTCGTTAACTGTTTATGGCCACACATGTCATTGAAACATTATAGCATTTAATTATCACCTAATCATTGCTTTGTCTAAACTGACCGGGATTTGGCTAATTAATTGTCGAGCTACAGTACGTGTCTTGTTCAGACAGCGCAGAGCAGCGTGATGGCGTTCGCACCCACGCTCATCACCACCGTGGTGGCGCAAGGTGGTGCCGGGGAATGCCCAAAATGGGTCCCCGCATGCTTGCGCACCTGCTGGTACCGGCGGTGTGGCCTGGGGTGGCCCGACGTGGTGGTGCGATGGCGAGGTGTGGCAGCATTGCTATGACAACAAGCCAAAGTCGAAACCAGCAACGCTCCCAACTAAATGATGCGCACATGAGCATCTATAAGGTACTAGGAGTATACTAGAGCAAGGAGGTTCGCTGGAGATGGCTAGAGAGTGGTTGTTGATGGTGAGCCGAGGCGGCGCGGTGAGCTTCGTGTGGAGGGGGCGTTGGAAACGAAGATGGTGTTTAGGGAAGCTTGAGGAAGGTCGAGGGAGTCCTTGCGAAGCTCCTGGTGCAGTCGATTGGTCAAAGGTGCGGTGAAGCTCTTGCGATGACTATGGCGGTGGAAATGAACGGAGACGAGGAAGAAGCTCCAATTCAACGTCTCCTATGGATCTAAGACGAAGACAAGTAAGGGGAAAGGATTAGGGAACTTCGTAACGTGATATGAGCGAAGAGATACCCTTTGAAGTGGTGGAACGGCGGTGGTGGTGCACGGCCAAAAATGGAGCTCGAGCACTTGGGCGATTAAGCTCGAATGAGGAGGAGAAAATGGGAAGGGAAGCGTGCACTAGTAAGGAAAGAAGAAAATGGAATTCGGGGTGGCTTTCTATAGGCTGATTTATTGGCCGAATTTATTTACTGATCAAACGAAGCCCACTTGCCGATTGGAGGAAGCACAATCCTGTAAATTTTTTAGTAGTTTATACCTTCTATGAATTTCTGTAAAATTCATGCAAGTTTCTGTACTTATGTGTATGTATTTGTTTTTCTTAACAAGTTTTAACATAAATGTTTTGGTCAATTATTCCTGAGAGAGTATGCCCGAAATAGTTCTCTCATTTAATATTTTTGCTTTGTTTTATCTAATTCCTTTTGAGTACATATTTGTTGGTATTTCATAATTTGTTTTTATACAAAAGACAAAATTTAAATATGTGTATATTTTTATATGTAAAATGATCGAAGTATTTTTTTTCTCGTGTATTTATAATTCATATTCCCGAAACTCAGCATGTTTACATTATTGTGCTTATATTAGGTCTAGCATGTGTACTCATGGTCCGGTTGTTGGATGTTGATGTGACGGTACTTACCAGAAGGGTACCTGGCCAGCTTTACAGCTAGTAAGTGGTCTTATCTCGAACTTTTTAGGTCTAGCGCCTTAATATGGCCGACACTCGTAGTTGTGCCATTTCTGATCCTGTAGACCAGACACAGACAATAAGGACAATGAATGGGTGGGGCCTCAGCCCTTAAGCTAGCGTCACCACCCAATCTGTGCGAACCAGAAATATAAAATTTGGCACATCAGATCTGATTTAAGACTAGCTTGCTGTGATCAGAAGTATCAAGTACTCCCAGTCTGGATATGTTTTTGTTATCGAAAAGAATATGTCGGTTAGCTTTGCTTGAGTTGAGCATGTGAGGCTGGCACGACATTTGGGAAGGTATATTTTTAGGCTAAGATAACTTATTTCCGATACATCTGGGAAGGAAGCACATAATTTTATACAACAATAAATTTTTGGTACGTGTGTACATAAAAATCAGGCATACAAGGAAAACGCATAATTTCATGTGTGCTATTTGGAATTCGAGTTTTTGGTTTTCTCAAAATGTTAATTTATTAGTGCAAACTGTTAAGAATTACAACATGTTGTTAAGTAGGCATTAATTAGGCATTTTGACATGTCCAACTGACCCAATTTGCGCCGTACAAGACTATCACCAAGTTTTGCATGATCGACATTACCTAAAACCACAACAACCCAATGCATATGTTACGAGCTATTCACCATTCTTTACTATACATAATCAAATAAACAAATCACACTATTTAGTCTACATTTCCCTACCTCCCCAAAATAGCCACACTTTGATAATCCTTATGTGCAAATTTAACTTAATCGGTGCATAATAAAAAAAAACTACTAAAGTTTTGAAAAGAAAAACTAGTAATCCTTATGACTAATTTGTTTGGACTAACTAACTACATGTAACATCCCAAAAATCCCAATTTTGGGTGAGTACTAAAAATAAGAGAGGGAATAAATTTAAGCATGTTTATATGTGGTAAAAAAAAATTGACCATGTTATTGAATGTTTTCATCCAAGCAACTATTGCATTTATATGTAAACAACAACTTGGAAGAATTTTCGAGCAAAAACACATAACAGATAAAATTCTAGAGCTGATTGAAGGAAGCACAACCACGTCAAAAGAGCTATGTCAACCGACGTTGTCACGAGCTGCGCTTTGAGGTGAACGATTATGTTTATCTCAAGGTCTCACCGCTACGAGGCATCCGCTGTATCTACGTTCATGGAAAACTGGCACCTCGGTACATCAGGCCGTACCGAATCGTCGAAAGGAAAGGCAAGGTGGCATAACCGTTAGAGTTGTCGTCTCAACATTTAGATGTGCATGACTTCTTCCATGTGTCATAACCCAGGAAGTGTCTCCGAACTCCGAGCGAGCTCACTTAGTTGAAGAACATTGATTTGCAGCCCGATCTTTCTTATTGGGAGCACCTAATATGAGTTGTGGAAGAAGCTTAACGACATACTCGTAGCCGCAACATCAAGATGCTAAAAATCCAGTGGAGTAACCACACCCAAGATGAGGCCACGTGGGAGCGAGAAGACTGTCTTAGAGCCGAATTTCCATATCTATTTACAGAGCCTACCGAATCTTGGGGTCGAGATTCTTTATAAGGGGGTAGGTCTATAACATCCCAAAAATCCTAATTTTGGGTGAGTGTAATAAAAATAAGAGAGGGAATAAATTTAAGCATGTTTATGTGTGGAAAAATAATAATTTGAGCATGTTTTTGAAAGTTATCATCAAAGCAACCATTGCATTTATATGTAAACAGCAACTTGGAAGAATTTTTCGAGACAAACACAGAACATATAAAATTCTGAAAAATTTACAAAAGAAACCATACTGTGTGAGGAGCCCCCAAAAATCTTTTTCGAAATTATGGGGGCAGTTTCCTATGTTTAGAAATTCGAACAACAATCAGCCTTTGATAAAAAATTCAAAACCTATTTTGAATTTCCCGCTCACCTAATGGGCCGAAACCCAGCTCGGCCTACTTTACCATGCCTCACCTCAGCCCACACCAGCGCCTCGCTTAGCTCTCACAAACACGTTGGGACCACTAGACAGGATCTGTCTTCCACCTCTCGCCCGCGCCTACAGTTTTGGCTTCCACTACTCCCGTCGCCTCTGCCTGCCCTCGCCCATGCTAGCCACCCCGCTGACGGCACCCTTTTCCCGCGTGGCAGAGATGCCAGAGCACGCTCGTGAGTTTCTCACGCAGCCACTGGCATCTCTCCATTCTTCTCACGCTAAACTATGTTATACTTAAGCTCTAGCCTTCTCATTTCATGCAAACCCGAGTTTAATTGCTCCTTGGTTTTGTGGGAACACTTGCATCGTCTTCGACGCCGTTGACGCCTCTGCTGCTTTGCCACTCTGGTTAGCTTCTTCTCCCAAGACATTCGCGTTATTATGATCCTTGAGCTTCACTCATCTTTCTCCTTTTCTCAATGGAGCCCTGGGAGCCTCGTAGCACAACTGTGATTGCCTTCGTCCCCGACTCCAGCGCGCGCCCGATCCAAGCTATCGTGTCCCCACCAAACCAAAAGGTTTGGACTCCCTTCGAGAACGTCATCAAGTGTTCCATCCCTCACTCATCTAATACCCTCACTTAATGTAGGCCAACTCGCTGTGAATCTGAGCTTCACCTTCTTCTTCCACTTCCTCGGCTGCCGCTGCCATTTTCGACGTTTCTCGAAGCTCGGTGAGTCTCGGTCTAATTCCTCGCATCTACACCATCCCTAGAACACCAGTGAGCTGTAACGTCCCAAAATTTGGCTTTTCAAAAATCTTTTGATTAGTTTAGGTCCCTGGAAAAATTCACTAATTTTATTTGAATTAATAAAGCTTAATTAGGAATTTTCTAAATTAAAAATATTTAATTTGACTAATCTAAACATCAATTTAAAGAAATTCAGTTTCAGTTGCATTCCTTGTGCTCCAAGGAATTTTTGTGTATTTTCTTGGATTTTTCTGAAGTTATTTGCTATTTATTTGAGCTCTTTTGAATTTCCATTCATTTCTTTAATTCGGAAATTCATTTATATTCCAATCTCCTTCGTGGGCCGAATTGGTTCGGCCCACTTCACCACCTCTCTCCTTCGGCCCACTTCCCCTCTCCGCACCAACCCGCCACTCCTCCGCTCGGCAGGCTTAGCCCACCGCCACCACCTGCGCTAAACCCTAGCCTTCGCCCCGGGCCCGCTTGCTAGTCAGCCCGAGCCGCCTCCAGCGCGTGTGCGTGTGCGCTGTGCACTCCACGCCGCCACCTTACGCGCGTGTCACGCCTGACTCGCGCAACTGCCGCCGCAACCACCGGCCGCCGCCGCCATGGGCGTCCGTGCCCTACCCGCCGCCCCGCTATATAGGGCGCCCCCTCTCGACTTGTGCTCCCTTTGCCACGCCGCCGCCGTACCCTAGCGCCGCCGCTGCAAGGAGAGCCGCCAAGCCCCGCCGCCCGCGGCTTTCTTCTCCAAGATCGGCGCCGCACCCTTCCTCGTCGCCGCTGTCCGGTGCTCCTCCACCGACGCCACATCCGATGTCTCCGCGTCGCCCTTGCGCCGCCGCCCTCGTGCCCTGGCTCGCTCCGCCGGGGAAGCCTCGGATAGCCGCCGCTGGGTCCTTCATCTTCGACGCCGGCGCGCGCCTCTCCGTCGCCGTTCTCCATTGCCGTGCCTCCCCAAGCGCCGCCTTGGTGCGCCCTCAACCGTCGCAGCCCGGCGCCTCTCCGTCCGCACCAACGCCCCTTCGATACCCGTGGCCGCCGTCTTCGAGCCGTCGCTGGAGCGCCATCCCCCTCCAACCCGAGCCGCCGCCATCATTGGGTCGCCCTGAGCTCCTCCTCGTTCGCCGGTGAGACCTCCGCTCCTCTTTCTCCCTTCTTGCCATTCTTCATCGGTGAAGCCTCCCGATCCAGAGCGTCGTCCCACCTCCGAGCCGAGCCGCTGCCGCTGTGGATCCCGTGGACGCCGCCTACACCACCATTGCCAGCATTCCCCTGTCTACCATGGCCGGCGAGCTTGGTGAGCTATTGTGCCCGTGCCCCTGTTCATGTTCATGTCTATTGATGCCTCTATTTGTCCTGTGTGTATATACTCTTATGTTGGTTCCTGCAATGATGTGATGCCAAAGATCATCTTTCCCTTGTGTTAATTCTTTCTTCCAATTGCTTTCCATCTCCTGTGACCATGTGCAAGAATTGGCAGCAGCGTGCCCCCTCCGTGCGCCTTCCGTGTGGGCCCTGCCCTCCCTCTCTCTCGCTTCTCTATGACGATCGGGTGTCCATATCTGATTCAGGACCGTGCCCCCTGTGTCCTTGGCAGTGGCTGTCGTCACCGATCCACCACCGAGGCCTCGTCGTGTTTTGATCTGAAGCGTCGCCACCCGGTTTGTTTCACTGTTCTCACACGCTCGCCGAACCGCACTCACCCTCACCTGACCTCGCCGGAGACGCCTGCCTAGCGCCGCCACTCATCGCCGTTAGGGACGACCCGAGACGACCATGGCTGCTGTGCCACCCCTCTATGTCCCTTCCGTGTGGACCCAGCACCCCTTTCCTCTCTTCTGTCTTGTTGACAAACGGATCCCGCACGTTAGGACTGAACCAGGATAGTTCCTGTGCCCCGTTATCGCGGCCACATCACCCCCTTGGTCTCTGTGGCAGTCACGTCATCGACCCTGTGCACGCCACCTCGCTATCACCTCTTGTCACTCGGTGCCACGTCGTTGTCCCCTCCTCGTCACCTTAGCGTCTATGCACGTGTGGCATGCACTGTCATCACCTGCGTGGCTTGTACCTTACCCAAACCCTAAACCAAAGCCGTATGGACTTGGTTCATGTGAACCAAGCCGATGCCAAGCCGACCCCGGGTGTCAGACCCTATTCTGCGAGGTCAATGCACCATGCACCTTAAACCCTAGTTCTTGAGCTTGGTCCACTATGGACTAGCCTATCTCCGTGGACTTGGTCCATAGACCAATGGCCCACTGTCTTTCCCTTTACCTTATTTCTAGAATTATTGTAATTCTAGAAACTCATTTATCCAGTTGGTCCCACATGTCATTCGCTACCTTTGATCTCTTTCACTTACCAGTGGACCCCACTTGTAAGCCTTCAACTCATTATATTTAATCCAAAGGAATATTCTCTGAATATTCTTTTCTCTCGCAACTTTATCATTTCTTGTGATTCTTTCGAGAGTCATATCCTTTCAATCCGAACTCCGATTGAGTTCATTCAAATTCCTAAATTCATCTCAATTCAATATCTTTTATTCTGGGATTATTATTTATTTATTTAGAGTTGTTGCTTTCTGTTATTTATTTAGTTTATTTACTTGTTTGCGAGTAGACATCGATACTACGAGGAGTGTTGATCAAGAAGGAGCAGAAGGTCAAGATAGTAGAAGATTAAATAAGATCGTCATTGCTAGCAAGGCAAGTTATACCTTTGATCATATTGAATCCTAGTTTTCTAAAATTACTTTGATTCAAATTATTGCATTTACTATAAGTATTTATTTAAATGCTTTTGGGTGTAGCTATTATCCCATTTGTTATATCCACCTTGTCTAATTGTATGCCATAATCTTTTGTCACCCTAGTTTGGTTTATTTAGTTAGTGCTATTGTATTACCAACATGGGTTGGTTAGATGCGATTAGATTGCTTAGCCATGCCACGAATCATCTGTTCATATAAAGTTGCAATTATTAACTTGACTAAGTGACTATGGAACTATGTGATAAAATTGTGTGTACTGTGTGCTATTATGGCATGTGTTGCACTTAACCAACTGGGTGGGAAATGATTTCGACTGAGGCAAGTGGTGGAAACTGTGTGGCATGGTGGCTGTGTGAATTGGGAATATGAATCTGTGTGTCAAAATAATCTGTGTGGCTTAGTTAGAAATTAGAAGTCTTGCCTTGGTCAATTAAGGACTGAACTTTATGCGCCATTGAACTGGGCCTTTCGTACAACCACATGCCTGTTATGGGACGGGCCTAACTTAGTAAGTAATGAATTCTTGACATTGATTGCTCAGGCAGTAGGTTAGGCTTAGTGATGGGTGGAGGTGTGTGCTACCAAGTAGTCGCATCGTGGGACGGTTCGCCGCTTCCCTATCCAACGGTGTGTGTTGTACCCTCCTCTGTGTTAGGGTTGGTACGACGACAAAGCACACTGGGAGTGTCAATGTTGAGATGAAGTTTCTGAAAGGTTTTGTTGTGATCAGCTTTGATCCAGTTGATTGCATCTTGTGGGTAAAGTGTACAAACTCTGCAGAGTTAAACAATCTATTCGAATAGCCGCGTCCGCGGTCATGGATATGCTCAGGGATTTCACACGAGGGGTAGATCTTCATAAAACTGTGTGGGAAGGGAGCTGTGTGATCTAAATCATATGGCTATGTGAATAATCTGTTTAGGCTGTGTGTGTCTTTGTGAAATCAAATTGTTAAATTATGATTATCTATTTGTTTTACTTGCTTTCAATCTATTATTTGTATTCAATTGCAAATGTTGCATTTCCGCAAAATAACCACAGAATGCCATTCCTTTGGAATAAGCCTGCATGTATAATTGCGTTTCTGTGGTATGACTTGCGAGTACGGTGTGTACTCACGCTTGCTTTGACGAATCAAGCAGAACTGAAGGAATCACTAGTCAACAAGGTCTACTTCAAGAATCATGGAGAACTAGGTCGCGCACCCCAGCCGATTGCCTATGGGCATATGGATGGGCTTCACTGGAGTTATCCCGTTTCGTTCCGCTGCAGCTTCATTGAGCTTTTTGCCTTCTGAGGCATTAATTGTAAGCTTTGACCTTAAGGTCTTTACTCTGATGTTTATTGTATTTGCCTATTTATTAGTTATCTTTGTATATGGAATTGATATTTCACTAATGTTGTCACTGTGTGCACTAGCGTGATCCTGGACTAGTGCAGTATACACAGAGGGTCTAGAATTGTAATTTTGGGTCCCGACATGAGCTAATGCGATGCTTCTTGTAGCCCCTTCGCTGCTGTGAAGAGCTGTCACCAAGACCCTCCTCTACGTCGCCACTGTTCCACATTGCCAAGCCACTCCGGGCATCCCCGATGCTATTAACGACCTTGATGAGCTTATAGTAGTCCCCTAGAGCTTCTGTGCATGTTGGATCGGTAGATTAGCAAGCATGGCCTAGGATTTGTCGTAGCTGATCATGTCGCTACCATGGCTGTTTGTCGTTGGCTCATCTCTGGTGACCCTAGGTCCTTGCGCCTAGCCTGTCAGCATCGCCTGGACTCACTGAGTCCAGCACAACCCTCCTATAGCTCGGGGAAGGCCTCCTTCACCAAGACCGTCGTAGACCCAAGGCTCCTCAGCGCCTCTCCCCGCCGTGATGCCGTCTCCGTCCACCTCTCCAGTCATCTTCACCACTTGTGGCATCGACGTGACACCATGTCTCCATTTTTTGGCTGCCTCGAGCCTCTCCACACCCGCGTCACCGCCGGCGAGCTCGCCTACCCTCTCGACCGCGTGTAGCTCTACTTCTCTTCTTCTCTCTCACTGACCGGTGGGACCCGCGTGATTAGGAGATAATTAGAGCTAAGTAACAGAGGTTAAAGTTATTAAGTCTATGACAAGTGGGAGTAGTTGAAAAGATAATCAGAAATCTATTTTTAAACATGTTTAGGATATGAGTCACTGACGTGTGGGACCACTCACTATTCCTGGTTTTAAAACGTGGTTTAAAAACCGAGAGACGGACATGTGGACCCAGCTGTCTGTAGGTTAAACCAAATTATGATTTAATATTTTAGTTAATAGTTCATGAGTCAATGACATGTGGGACTGCCACTGTTTTTATAAATAAAATCTGGAAATAAAAATATGAGTCACTAACAAATAGGGCCAACATGTAAGTTAATAAAATATAGAAAAATGTAAAAATGAGAAAATCTACTTTCAGTTCATAGGAAATACACTTTCTCTATTAAAAAGTGTAAACCTTAGAAAATATGCTTTCGATGTCACCCTTTTTATTATTTTAGGATTTTTCAAATCAAGCACATTTAAAACGTTAATAAGTTTTGCATATAAACTCCAAATTGAATGAATCTTTTTTATAAATTCATCTAAAATCGTGCTATGTTTGAATATGCAAAAAAATATTTGGATTTTGGTGGTGTTGAAATTATTTTACTATTTATAATTTGCTCTCGGCTCTTTCTGAATAGATGTTAATAACGCGAACGAAATTTTCGATGAACCGCCCTCCTCATGCTCAGAAAATACCAGATCAAGGAAAGCACCCCCTTTGATTATGTTGATCCCATTATTTCAATTATTGTACTTCTTTTTGCACAATCTATTTTGCATGCATGTATGTTTCCTTAAAGTTGCTATATTTGGGGATAACTGTAGATAAATTCCTATTGTATGCATGATCCTCCTTATCAAATCGATATCCTTTCTATTGTAGCCTTTAGGATATGTGTTAGTGTGGATATCATGTGGATATGCCCATGATCTTAGGATGATGAAACAATTAGCAATGGTGCTTTTGGTTTGAAGTTTCAAGTGTTTTCGACAAAGTTTCAGATCTGTCAGGTCTGCGGCGGTCTGACCGGCTTTTGTGCTGAATGTTGATATAAGTGGTGAATTGATTTTTGGGATAGGTCATATCCATATTTGTTAATGCATATGTGTTGCATGATGCATGTTTTCACTAACGTGGGTCAAGTTGTGAAGAACTTGTTCCCGGATTCGTGTTTGCTTGTCTATTGTTGTGCAGGTGGCTTGATGGTCAACGACGGTCAACGGCGACGTGGATCGGGACTAAGCTTGGAGAGCTGAGGTCCAGAACGATCAAGGATGCCGAGTGAGGTCAGAGGACTCAAGTGTGGCGCAGAATGGACAAGGATGACTGAACGGGCGGTTCGTGCGACTGGTTGGATCAAGCAGCTCGGGAGTCGTTGCAAGTGCTCAGTGGTGCCGGTGGGATCCGGACGGGAGAGACTTGATGACATGGAGCCGTTGATCAGCCTACACGTGGCGAAGCAGGCGATTGCTTCAACAGTTGGACTCGGTCTTTTGGAGAAGGATCGAGAAGGGGTATTTTGGTAATTTTACCAAATACCATCTTGGTGACCTTTTGACTAAGCCGTGACGCGGGTCGCCGCATGGTGAAGCGGTTTAGATCAATCGACGATGAAGACGGCGCTTTAATATGCGTGCGTGTGTGTTCCGTTGTTGTTGGGCCTTAACGGAAGCCCATTTGATTTTTAGGGTTGCTGGCTGCCTGTATAAAAGGAAATGGAGTGGGACATTAGGGTTGCTGCCGCTGGAGATTTGGGGCTGCCCTAGAAAAAGAGAATGGTGGCGGCGGCCTCTTTGTGCTGCTGAGAGAAATGTGCGCCTGTTGAAGCACCCAGGAAAAATATGAATCTAGGTGCTGCGCCTTGTTTGTCTTGGTGAGAAACCAGAGGCTTTAGCGGCCAGCAAAACCCGGAGAAAAAAAAAATCAAGTGCCTATCAATCAGCTGTGTGACTTGTTGAGCTGCGGCGGTGGCTTGCACCGTCATGGGCAGACAGAGAAAGTAAAAGTTTCTCGTTTTGCTTCTAGGATCCAAGAGATATAGTACTTTATTTGTTCTAAAAAGCTTTGAGTTGAACCAAGCTTCTGGCAGTTTTCTGTTTGATCTGATGTTTCATTGAGTTGATCCTGGCTTAGTTTTGAACTACCTTTTCTCTTGCGTGTAAGGAGACTGCCGTTTCCTGCCTCTGCTTGTGATTGGGTTCTTGCCGTGTTGCCCTAAGTGCGCTGGTAGAGCTCTGCAAAAATCTGAAGCCGGCGGCACCCTGTTGTGTCCAGTCCCGTGGCGGCAGCCTGCCCTGCCTGTAAAAACTACGGCCTACAGCTTCGACTGAATACACAAAAATCAGGCTGCATCTGTGCTTGTTTGATCTGATTTGCATAGAGCTTTTTCATGTTGATTAGTTTCTTTTTGGCTGCTTGTTCCTCGAAAAAATCAGATCTGGCGGCGGCCTGTTCCCCCTGAGCGAAAAGCTTCATGACAGCGGCCAGTTTCTCTGAAGAAAAAATGAATGAGAGCTCTGTGTAGCCGGCGCTGTTCCGCCCACAAAAACCGAAGTCGTTTCCTGTGAATGGATTGATTCCGGCAGCTTAATCAAGATTGCAATCTGCTGTTTGGATTTGTTTTTTGTCTTCTGCTGCCATCTTTGTTTCATTCACCGAATTGATCTTGTTCTCGCAGCTGCTGCTGTTTTTACTTGTCCCTTTGGTTTGGGATCCCATAGCCTTCCTGCTTTAGTTCTCTTATTACCTTTGGCTGCGTGTGTATGTCCTTGTAAGAGGTCACTGAGCAGAGCTGTTGGTATGAACTGAATTCGCAGCCGGTCAAGAGGTCATATGCGCATGAGTCCTTGATTTAATTCCAGGTGGTGCTAGTGGCTTCAACTTGTTTGGTTTTGTTTATTGCCCTGGGCTACCATTAAAGTTGCGACTGAAGCGTATAGAGAGCATTTGGCAGTCAGTGCTCTGGTGGCTCATCGCCGCAAGTTTCTCCAGATAGTGTGTGTTTTTCAATCGGCTACTGTAGGCTTGATTCTGTTCATGGAGATGATGTTTTAGTAGTGGCTTGCTTATGGGAACTGCTTATTGCTTGTTTGCAGATCGAACTTCCTTTTTATATTCATTGATTGAGGTGCATACTATTTGAGCTACATGCATGCTGTCCTAGTTTTGGGGATTATTGGATTACAGATTGTAAAATCTTCGGGGTTTGATTGGATTCAAGACAGGTCATCCGCTGTGCCTGTATACAGATCTTCATAGCTTTTATAGGTATTGGAGTGAAAGTAGTGTTGAGTTCGATCGAGGTGAAAAATAGAGAAAGCGTCTATTCACCCCCCCTCTAGTCGCCTTTCCGGTCCTACAATTGGTATCAGAGCCAAGTTTGCTCTTTTGTGATCTTTATTGATCTTTGAGCATGGTGACAAATATGAGGACTTGTGAGCGCTTCCTTGTATCTTGTCGTGGTTCTTTTACCAATGGTGTTGGCCGTAACAAAATATTTGAATGCATGATAAGTCTAATGGCGATGGAGGAGGAAGTCTCCTGTGATATCTGTGGCAAATCCTTTTGTTTTGATTGTCCTAGTTTCAGGGATGAGTCACTTTTAGAGCCCGAGGAGAAGAAGCCCAGTGGCATATGCACAGCAGCTTTTGAGGATGAACATGATGGAGAGGATTTTGATGATGAGCCTTTTGATGATAGTGATGACTCTTATGAGGACGATCCCCTACTTGAGCTAAGCAAGGTGAGCAAAGAAAAACTTGTAAATGTCTTATATTCATATAATCATAAACTACTTGCTCTTAGGAAGAAAGTCAAATTGTTAGAAAAAGAGAAGGGTGATTTGTCTCATGAGCTCTCCGAATTGAAAACCTCCATGAATGCTTATGATTCATTGCTTGTAGACATGGAGAACCTGAATAACTCTTTTGCATGCCTAAAATCTGAAAATGAAATATTGAGATTAAATGCTTCTATGCCATGTGATTCTTGTATTGTCTTACATCATGAACTTGACAATGCTAAGTTAGAAATAGGCAATCTTAATTCTATGGCTAGAAATAATTGTGATTCTTGTGTAGGCATGCTTGCTGATTTTGAGAAGCTTAAATTGACTAATTCCATGCATCTTGAGCAATTAGAAAATACTAGGGCTGAGATGATTGAAATTGAAGCTAGGCCTTGTAGCATGTGCTTTGAACATGAAAAATTGCTTAAGGATGGTTTAGTCCCTTGCAAGAATTGTGCTTGTCTAGAAACTGAAATTGATGCTTTGAACTGCATGCTTAATTCGAAAGCATCATTAATTTCTTGCACATCTTGCATTTCTTTGAAGAGCGAGATTGAGTCTTTGCGCGATGATATGAGCGCCAAGTCATGTGACTCTTGTATTTGCCTTCACTCCGAAATTGATGTTCTTAAGATTTCTCTTATTTCTTTGCATTCGGAGTTGAAGTCTTCTTATACTAAATGTGAGTCACTTGATGTTGGTTTTTGTGGCATCGCTTTGGATAGCTCTTCTTTGGTGAGTTCGACTCTTTCGGACTCTTCTTGTGCTGTCCAACGGATTTCAAAAGACAAATATGCTTCTTTCTCAAATGGTACTAAATCTTCAAAAGAGAAGTACCATTGCACATTTTGTAAGAAAAATGGACACACTCTTGAGTTTTGCTTTCGCCGTTTGAAACTTGAGCGTCGAGTGCGTCGTCGTACCTCTAGGAACACACATAGCCTTTCTCATGGCATGTGTGGGTCTAGTCTCGATACGAGGACGAGTCATGATGCTAGTTCTTCCAGGACTTCTTTTTTGAGCCATAATGGTGCTTCGTCCTCTCGGACCGTGTCTACTAGTAGACCTTTACACCATTGCTCATTTTGTGGGAAGAATGGACATCATGTAGATTTCTGTTTTCGGCGTGCAAAACATTTGCATCGAGCTCATGCTTCTAAGTCTCCTAGTGGGCATAGTCTTTCTCATGACATGCACACTAAAGAGCCTAGCACGAAGACTCAATTTGTTGATGGCTTCTTTGACACCTTTTCTAGTGGTGTCGGACAGCACCATGGACATGGTTTGCGTAGTTTTAGTTTTGGTCCACGAGCTGCCCCGAGGCAGGATTTCCGCCGTTTTCCAAGAGGTGGACCTCGTTTTGTTCATCGAGGTACTCACCCACGGCGAGGTTGTGTGAGTTCTTTTGATGCTTCTGTTGGTTCTCTTCATGGTGCTTTCAAGCAAGGACATCGCCGCTTTCCTAGAGATGGACCTCGTTTTCCTCATCGAGTTGTCCACTCGCGGCATGCCTTCAAGGTTGATGTTGGATCTTCTTGCATGGACCATCATTTGCATCATGCTAACTCACATAATGGTTCGACCGCCTCTAGTGGTGGTGTGTCCAAGGTTTGGGTTCCCAAGCATTTGCTCTCTAACCCTTCGGGACCCAAGACTTGGACACCTCGCCTTTCTCATGTGTAGGTACCGAGAACGCGGGTTGGAGAACATGGACTTAAAGATTCTGATCTTTTGCTTCATCACATGATCGGGACACTTGATGGTTCTCCACCTCAACGATGGCCTCCAAGAGGCATGTGCTTTCATAATTGGTGCTTTCACATGTATGGTGAGCTATCCTATACCTTCATGCCTTTATCTTCATGATTATTCATACTTGGCATGTTGTGCTTGTCTTTGTGCTCACCTGTACCATATTGGCATGTTTTTCTCTTATGATATCTGTCATCATGCCTTTTCCTTTACCTTGCTTGTATATCCATGAATCTCATAGTTGTTCTTAATTTCCATGGGTATATGAGTTTGGTCTTGTCTTCATGAGCTTGTGCTATCTGTACATGATTTATCTTGCTCTTGTTGACTTTTGTCTTATGTATCCACATGTTCACTTGATATCCATGTTAGCATTCTTTATCTATGTCTTGTTCTATAACATGCTTTATGCTTACGTGGTTATTGTGCCTTACTGTTAATTGTGGATGCATGAGTCCTGCCATAGCTTTCACTAGCATGTTTTACTTTTGACTGTGTTTATGATGGGTGATATGCTATGTGCTTGTTTGCTTGCTCCTATGCCTTATTGTGGATTAAGGATAGTCTGAGCTTTATCATATCTTGGATAGCATGTGCTGAAATTGTCTTGTCTATCTCCATGCTCATGTCTTAAATTATTGATTATATGCTTTTATGAGTTTTTGGATCATTTGCTGCTATCCTTGCTAGTCATGTGTCTTGGTACTGTTTCCCTAGATATTGTTTCACTAACCTAGTACCAAGGCATAGACTTTTTCTGTCTCTTTTGTGTAGTCTTTCAGCTGAGAAGAAGAACATGTGGTCCAACAAGTGTTATCACCTCAAGCTGTTGGTTCTTCTTCATTTGTGCCTTCAATGATGACTATCACTTCTCGGAGACGAAGGAATTTGAGATGAGGATGATGAGTGAGTGCAACTACTTCTGGAGCTTCAAGGAATGAATCTTCTTTCATCATCGCTACATCTCACTGCCAAGCAGTGGGACTCAGGTTCGAGCTTCTATACCTTACTTTTATGTATGGTATCCCTAGTCTACCTTGCATACCATCTATTTTGTGTCAGGTGTTGGTTTTGTTGGGTTCAGGGTAGATAGGAGGCTTTGTTTTAGCACGTGTCATTTCTAGGCACTCTTCTTATCCCATGATTTTCTAGGTTGAACTCTTCTCACAGCCTAGGTCGAGCTTGTCTCCCAGTCACTGGTCCTTAGCAGGTTTTTGAGTTGCATGTAGGTCTTTTTAGTGTTGGTGTTTCGCTCCCTAGCTTTTTGAGTTGTTGTCCCTAGAGATCTTGTGGTGTTTGAAGTTTTTGTGCTAGTTTTTGTGTGTCCAAGGTAATTTGGCAGATCTCCCCTCAAAGCTTTTTGACCCAACAAGGTTTGCCACCTTGAAATGCGAGTAAGGGATAATTTATCTCTTTGGGTTGGTTTGAGGGGGAGTTGGTTCTTTTCGGAACTTTCTTAGTTCTTTTTTGAACCTTTCTTGTTCATCTGAACTTTCCTTGTTCATGTGAACTTTTGTGTGGATCTTTTCTGATACCTTCTTCAAGTGGTATCTTCTTTGGATCTTTTTGATCCTTGTGATCTTTTTAGGCTTTTAAGTCTTTTGTGCATCTCATTGTATCATATTGCATACAAATGAAAAATCCAAAAAGATGCATTGTAATATAAGCTTTACCGCTTCTGTCTTTTAATTGATGAAGCTTTGCTTATTACCCTCTTGAGCTTTGGTATCTCAAATTCTTGCTCAAGATTGTGTCTAGTTCTGTGACTTGCTAGAATTATCATGCTTTAACATGTGCAGCAATGTCTTTGCTAATTGAGCTAGAACTTTAATACAACTTGAACTGAAAATTGCAATTTATGGATCTTTTAGCTAGTTGCACAATTAGTGATCCTTTTGTGACATTGGCCCTGTCAAAGTTGCTTTGTTAGCTCTGGAATCTAGAATTGAACATCTTTGAGCTTTCAGTTCATTAAAGAATCTAAAACAGCCCTTGTGCAAAATGGAAAATGATCTCTTTTGTGCGAAAAAACTGATCTTACCAATTCTTTCTCATGAGACGGCTTGCCATTGTACTAGGCATGAACACAGGGGGAGTTTTAGATGACCTAGACCACTCTTTTAAGCTTTTGTTGCTTGGGATGGTCGCGGCAAGGCTTGAGATCTAGCACATGGCTAAAAATACAAATTGTCAAAATTAGTTGAAGCTTAGGAAGAGGTTGTGGATGGCTCCTAGTCCAGGATCTTCTTTACTAAGATAGACCTTTTATCTACTTGAATATTCATTGTAAATGAAAAATAGTTGAAAATTGGGCTTTTGACAAAAACTTGAGCTAAATGATTTATTTCAGGACTCTTTGTCTCTAAGATGGTCTTTGCTAGCTTTTGGATCTCACAATGACATTCTGACATGGCCATTATCACTTTAGGATACCTGTTGTTAAACTTGCTAATTTTGAAGCGTTGCTTAATTTTACCCAACAACTTGTGATATATTGAGCTCATTAGCCTAGCTTTGCTATATATGTCTTAACATGATCTTGCTAGCTTTGTCAGGCTTGTTGTATCTTGAGTAATGGTAAAAATGCTAGCCTGTTCAATTGACTAATCTCCAAAGCTTCTTTTACTTAAAAATTGAAAAATCAAAACAAAAATGAAGCCACCCCATTGCATTTCATGCATGCTCTTTCTTTTGCTTCTTCCTTACTTGTGCATTTGTCATCTCTGGATGAGAGGAAGGGATGATTCCTTGATGAATCCATTGTCAAAGGGGGAGAGGATATAGCAAAAATGTATTGTTAATAAAGAGCTTTTTGGTTATGGGGGAGAAATTTTGTAAGGGGAGAAATGGAGAAATTGAAATTTCATATTCTCACTTTTAAAATGGTGATCATAGTGAGGGGGAGCATTCATATTACATTCTTTTGGTCTTATTACCTTTTCTGAACTTGAATTGCAAATCTTAAAGCCTCAGAATGATCTAAGGTCAAATAGAATAATTGTTCTTTCATATGGATCTTAAGTGAAATTTTTGTCGATTCTCTGGAATTGGAAGCTTTTGTGCTTTCTTTTGCCTTATCTCACTTTCCTATGCTATTCTGGAGCCAGCTTGGTCATTTCCTTTGGTTTCTCTTGCTAATGGACCAAGTTGTGCCTTTGTGCGAAAACTGCGAGTATTTTACTTTTCAAACCATAAAATTACATTTTTTGAGAGATTGCCAATGTGTTCATCAAGGGGGAGATTGTGGATATCATGGGTATATACCCATGATCTTAGGATGATGAAACAATTGGCAATGGTGCTTTTAGTTTGAAGTTTCAAGTGTTTTTGACAAAGTTTCAGATCTGTTAGGTCAGCGGCGGTCTGACCGGCTTTTGTGCTGAATGTTGATATAAGTGGTGAATTTATTTTTGGGATAGGTCATATCCATATTTTTTAATGCATATGTGTTGCATCATGCATGTTTTCACTAACGTGGGTCAAGTTGTGAAGAACTTGTTCCCGGATTCGTGTTTGCTTGTCTATTGTTGTGCAGGTGGCTTGAAGGTCAACGACGGTCAACGGCGAGGTGGATCGGGACTAAGCTTGGAGAGCTGAGGTCCAGAACGATCAAGGATGCCGGGTGAGGTCAGAGGACTCAAGCGTGGCGCAGAATGGACAAGGATGACCGAATGGGCGGTTCGTGCGACTGGTTGGATCAAGCGGCGCGGTTGTCGTTGCAAGTGCTCAGTGGTGCCGGTGGGATCCGGACGGGAGAGACTTGACGACATGGAGCCGTTGATCAGCCTACACGTGGCGAAGCAGGCGATTGCTTCAACAGTTGGACTCGGTCTTTTGGAGAAGGATCGAGAAGGGGTATTTTGGTAATTTTACCAAATACCATCTTAGTGACCTTTTGACTAAGCCGTGACGTGGGTCGCCGCATGGTGAAGCGGTTTAGATCAATCGACGATGAAGACGGCGCTTTAATATGCGTGCGTGTGTGTTCCGTTGTTGTTGGGCCTTAACGGAAGCCCATTTGATTTTTAGGGTTGTTGGCTGCCTGTATAAAAGGAAATGGAGTGGGACATTAGGGTTGCTGCCGCTGGAGATTTGGGGCTGCCCTAGAAAAAGAGAATGGTGGCGGCGGCCTCTTTGTGCTGCTGAGAGAAATGTGCGCCTGTTGAAGCGCCCAGGAAAAATATGAATCTAGGTGCTGCGCCTTGTTCGTCCTGGTGAGAAACGAGAGGCTTTAGCGGCCAGCAAAACCCGGAGAAAAAAAAATCAAGTGCCTATCAATCAGCTGTGTGACTTGATGAGCTGCGACGGCGGCCTGCACCGTCATGAGCAGACAGAGAAAGTAAAAGTTTCTCGTTTTGCTTCTAGGATCCAAGAGATCTAGTACTTTATTTGTTCTAAAAAGCTTTGAGTTGAACCAAGCTTCTGGCAGTTTTCTGTTTGATCTGATGTTTCATTGAGTTGATCCTGGCTTAGTTTTGAACTGCCTTTTCTCTTGCGTGTAAGGAGACTGCCGTTTCCTGCCTCTGCTTGTGATTGGGTTCTTGCCGTGTTGCCCTGAGTGCGCTGGTAGAGCTCTGCAAAAATTTGAAGCCAGCGGCACCCTGTTGTGTCGATCCGTGGCGGCGACTGCCTCGCTGTAAAACTACGACCTCTGACCGATCAATACACAAAAATCAGTGCAGATCTGTGCTTGTTTGATCTGATTTGCATAGAGCTTTTTCATGTTGATTAGTTTCTTTTTGGCTGCTTGTTCCTCGAAAAAATCAGATCTGGCGGCGGCCTGTTCCCCCTGAGCGAAAAGCTTCATGACAATGCCGGTTCTCAAGAAAAATGAATGAGAGCTCTGTAGTAGCCGCTGTTCCGCCCACAAAACCGAAGTCGTTTCTGTGAATGGATTGATTCCGCAGCTTAATCAAGATTGCAATCTGCTTGTTTGGATTTGTTTTTGTCTTCTGCGCCATCTTTGTTTCATTCACGAATTGATCTTGTTCTCGCAATGTCTTCTTTGTTTTACTTGTCCCTTTGGTTTGGGATCCCATAGCCTTCCTGCTTTAGTTCTCTTATTACCTTTGGCTGCGTGTGTATGTCCTTGTAAGAGGTCAGAAAGAGTGTTGTTAGTATGAACTGAATTCGCAGCCGGTCAAGAGGTCATATGCGCATGAGTCCTTGATTTAATTCCAGGTGGTGCTAGTGGCTTCAACTTGTTTGGTTTTGTTTATTGCCCTGGGCTACCATTAAAGTTGCGACTGAAGCGTATAGAGAGCATTTGGCAGTCAGTGCTCTGGTGGCTCATCGCCGCAAGTTTCTCCAGATAGTGTGTGTTTTTCAATCGGCTACTGTAGGCTTGATTCTGTTCATGGAGATGATGTTTTAGTAGTGGCTTGCTTATGGGAACTGTTTATTGCTTGCTGCAGATCGAACTTCCTTTTTATATTCTGTTGATTGAGGTGCATACTATTTGAGCTACATGCATGCTGTCCTAGTTTTGGGGATTATTGGATTACAGATTGTAAAATCTTCGGGGTTTGATTGGATTCAAGACAGGTCATCCGCTGTGCCTGTATACAGATCTTCATAGCTTTTATAGGTATTGGAGTGAAAGTAGTGTTGAGTTCGATCGAGGTGAAAAATAGAGAAAGAGTCTATTCACCCCCCCCTCTAGTCGCCTTTCCGTTCCTACAGTTAGACAATAGATGATGTCAATTGGGGTATTTCATTTGCGAATATTGCATAGATGCTTAGTCGGGCTCTAGTTTCACAAATTTTGACTATCGATGAAATTTGAGTTGGATTTGGGAGATTTTGAAATGATGGTCTAGATGGGTTACCTTTGTTAATTTTGTATAAAAACAAAAATTAAAAACCTAGATTACGACACGGGCAACTTATAATATGAACCGATGAATGTGAGAGGGTTTCTCCCATGTAGATAGGACAACATCCTCGCCCGGGTCAATTAAGGACCGAACGTCGATGAATCAAAGCTAAGACTAAGCAAACAACTACATGTGTCGGTATGGGATGGCCTTAGCTAATTAATTCATCGAAAACTAGTGTTGCATATTGGTAGGCCACAGTAGTACGAGCATGACCAGGTAGGCTTGCTTTATGGGGTTCTCTACACCGAGGCGTTGGGACCAACTGTAACATGCCAAAAATTTCATTTTTGGGAATATATAATAAATTAAATGGGAAATTAATTTTGAGCATATTCTATATGTGAAACTATTTATGCATGATTTTTGAACTTCTTGTATAAAGCAAATAATGAAATTTCATACAAGCAGCAACTTAAAAGAATTTTTTAGAACATCACATAGCAGATCAAATCTAGAAAAATTTAAAAAAGGAAGTATACCGTATTAGAAGCGCTAAAAAAATTACATAAATTTTGGAATCTCTTTGGTAGATTCAAAAATTCGGCAAAACTCAGCAAGTTCTGGAAATTCAAAAACTATTTAGGCTGCATTTGAGCTAGCCCAAAATCCTTCTCCAGCTCCAGCCCACGCCCACGCGTGATTGCTTATTTTCGCTAATGAGTGGGCCCCACTCATCAGAACCCTTCGTCCACCTCGCCTTTGCCCTCGTTCACCACCGCGCCTCACCAGCTTCGCCCGTTGTTTTCTCTCGCTGCTCACCTGCCTCTGTCTCCTCTGCCTTCCTCTGCCCATGCTGCCTACCTCTTAATGGTGCTCAACCCCCTCCCCTGGTGGAGACACCGAAGCAAGAGCACGAGATTCTCACCGCAGTCGCATTTTCTCACTACTTTTCTCATTTGCTACTTGCTCCTTCTTAAACCTTCGACTGCGTCACAGAGTTTCCAGCTCACCATTCTCGCCTCCCACCAAGAACCAGACCTTTTCACTCCTTGGTTATCCAAGAACAAGAGCGTCATCCACGACGCTGGTGAGCAAGCCACCCAGCGCTATTTGCTCTTGTGAGCTTCCTTGTATTTGCCAGCCACATCACCATGTGCCCCTTACCTTGTTGATACTTCTTCTATGCTTGATGTAGCTCTGAGAACCTCGTAGCGAGGATGAGCCATCATCTTCTTCACCTCCAGCGCACACCCCGTTCTGGACATTCGTGTTCCTGACATTCTGGTGAGCTTGAACCTCACTTGACCGTGTCATTTCATGTCCTATACTCCACTTATGCTTCTCCCTCGGTTGATGATGATCCACACACAATGAATCCACTGAATCGACCTTCTTCCTCATTTCCGTCTGCTACAGCCATTTTCCAGTTAACCGCCACCTCGTTGAGGCTCTAGTTGATTCCTTCTAATGCGTACCTCCTTGTAGTTGCTCCATCACTACAACATACTGTCATCGATAGCCTCCTTTGCGCCACAGCTGCTCAACAGCGCCAATCCACTCTAGTCATCCCCCGATGCCTTCAAGGACCTTGGTGAGCTTCTAGTAGTCCCCTAGAGCTTTTGTGTGCATTCGATAAGAGGATTAGCTTGCACTTCATCATAGCTGGTCATGGCGCTGCCGCGGGAAGCTTTGTCGCCACCGCTTCGCTGACCATTGGTCCCTGAGCCATTGCATGCAGCATCATAGTAACCTCCTATAGCCAATGTGAACCTTCTTTTGCTGCTGATTTGCCTCAATCGTGAAAACCACTTTGATCCTGAGGAGTTCCGCCCCTCATCTTTGGCGTGGCGCCACCTCCAACCATCTCTTTGGCCTCTACCACCATCTGGTGGCGTGGCCATCGAGAGAGCAATCCATTTTTGCCACCCCCGGGCCTTGCCATCACCCCCACCACCGGTGACGAGCTCGTCATGGCTCACGACCATGCGTGTGGCTCTGTTTCTCTCACTCTCTCTCTATCTCTCTACTAGTGGGCTCACATGATTAAAATGTTAATTAGAGCTAAATGATAGTACTTAAACATACTAAGTCAATGACAGGTGGGATCGGCTGAAAAGGTAATCGAAAATCTAATTTTAAACGTGTTTAGTAAATGAGTCACTGATATGTGGGACCACGCACTATTCTCGGTTTTAAAACACGAGAGACCAACATTGGGCCCCAGCCGTTTGTTCATTAAAATTAGAATTGGGTTTGATCATTAGTTAATAAATAATGAGTCTATGAAATATGAATCACTGACAAGTAGGCTCCACATGTAAGTTAATAAAAATCATTAAAATGAGAAAAATCACTTTCAATTAGAAGAGAAATAAACTTTCTCTACTGGAAAGCGTAAATCAAAGTAGAACTCAGAGGGAAATATATTATCTCTGTTGGAAAGCGTAAACCTAAAAAAATACGCTTTCGAAGTCATCCCTATTCTAATATCTAGAATTTTCAAACCGAAGCAAATTAAAACGTTAATAACTTTTGCATACAAACTCAAAATTGAATGAATATTTTTTTCTAAATTCATCTAAAATAATTATCTACGTGAATATAAAAAAAATGATTTTTTGTACTATCTAAATTGTTAGACCCCTGGGCATAGAATACCCTAAGACTTTATGTGTGTACCATACTAGTCCCATGATTAGTGGCTAGTGCATACATTCACAACAGTTGGCAATTACATCCATACATACACATGTAAAAGTAAGCAAAGGGTACTTAACTTAAGCGGTACAGTTATTACAACAATGGTCGATCGGCCAAATACTAACAACTATTAATAAAGTAAAGTAGCAGTGGAAGTAAAGACAAAAAATGGCAAAATCCCAGCGACATGCCCATCCATCCCTCAGGCAATCGACAAGAAACAAGGTCCTAGATAGACCCGTCACCGAACCTTCCGGTTCTGGGTGCGAAGAAAGCGTCGTTTGGTATTGGCTCTTCTTCATACTCTAAACAACAACATAAGCAAGATTGAGTACATTATGTACTTAGCAAGACTTGTAGTGTATCGCAAAATTTATATAGATGCAAGGTTAATCAAAGAGAAGGCTTTGTGCTACAAGTTATTTTGCAATAAGTAGATTTTATTTGCAATATTCATAAGTATTACTTTGCAATTAAATTTAAAAGAGCAGTTAAAGAGATACTAGACAATAATAAGTATTTGAATGATCCAATAATAACAAATACAACTCGCAACCCTCCTCGGCTGTGAGCATCATTTCATGTTCAGCCATAACTCGACAGTTAACTCAATTATAAATCACAAACCATTTCCCAAGTCTTTCCGATAAGACAGTTTTTTGTGAAAATCATGACTATACCCAGCAATACTACACTTAGCATGCTCATCACCGTAAGCACGGCTATTATAATAGATTTACACTCTGTAGGGGGTAAAACATTACCCACATAACATGAGTTCTCTAGTTTGTTCAGCACACATCGATACCACTGCTCACTACTGTAGGTAAGCAGTCTAGAGTACGCGATGAAGCCTTTCAATTATCTAGCCCTAACCTTGCACTTAGCCCATCGAAAGTTTATCCTCATTGAACCTGAGAGTACCCTACTCGGTACACCCATCTTAGTGAGGCATTCGCCATTATGTCAGCAACAAACATATGCTCGCACGTCTCCTACTTACCCCTCATGCAAGGCTAGTTTTTCATAACTTAATTTGCTAAGGCCACCCTGATAATAGCATATGTGGTTGTACTCTTACGCTTAGGTCGAGTATACCGGCATTCGGTCCTTAATTGACTCAGACAAGAATGTCCCCCTATCTACGAGTGAAACTCCTCTCCCTCCCTTTTCAGAATATAATATAACTCACTCGCGTCAAAAACTAGGTTTTGCATTTTCAATTTTATACAAAATAATAGAGATACCTCCTCTGGACATTCTTCAAAAATATCTCAAATTCACATTTATCATATTGTCCTTTTATAACTTTTCAGGAAAATCTATCGTTCTATTTAGCAGTTGTGCGATAAATCACACTCAAAACTCTCAAATGGGATTATATATGGTCTAACCCATAGCCTAATGTCTACAACAGCAAGGATATCAACATATCAAGGGAATTCATGCATTGAACAGGATTTACAACTACCAGCATGTCAGGACCCCGGATATGCAACTCCGGGACCCTCTACGTATTCTAAACTAGTCCTATGATCAGTAGCTAGTGCACACAGTTGCAACATAGATAAAATCATATCCATACAACAAGATAGCTAGGAAGCAGACAAAATAATATTACTTAGAAGAAAAATGACCTTATGGTCAAGGTTTTACAAAGTTTGCCACGTAGGGCTAAAGATAAAAGAATACACTTGCAGCAGAAAGAAACAACTAGTGGAAAGCCATACAACATGCCCATAGGTAATCGAGTAGAGGATGCGGCCTAGTTCACATGGTCTTCGACTAAGTCTTCTTCGTAGAACTCAGTGATACCCGGGTCTTCTTCGGCGACTAATCAACAAATGGCGCAAAGCCGTGAGTACTTAGAGTACTCAGCAAGTCGTAGGGAAATGTATGCAAATAGTATTCATGCATGGCTTGATAATGATAGCTTTATGGCTATTTTGCAGAAAGCAATATTGACAGTAAATACAGTAAGTAGATTGTTGTAATATCCCAAATTTCGTTAAGAGAGAAACTTGTTCGGGAGAGGGAAATTAAAATAAATTCATGGATTTCATTGGAAATTGGGAACTTGGGCCTACGGCCCAAGCTAGGGCTGCTTTGTGGCCGGCCATGAAGTGAGCCAATAAGGAGGGAGGCACCCCAAAGGCCCATGGCCCAAGCTGCCCCCTTCTCCCCTTAACCGTAGCCCAAACCTCCTCCTCCCTCCCCTTTTCCACCCAAGCCGCCACCCCTCTCCCTCCCATGGCCGCCACCTCCCATGCCCCCTTCTCACCCTTGGCGCCTCCCTCTCCATCCCTCAAGATTGAGCCTTCCATTGCTGCCATCTCCGGAGGTTTCTCCCGTAGCAGTCGGCCACAAGGAGGAAGACAAGAGAAGGGAGAAGAGGGGAAAAAGGAGAAGAGGGAGAAGAACGTTCCTCTTCATGGGTTTTTCCATCATCTTCCTGGGGTTCTACAAGGGTAAGAAAGTCGTTCCTCACTGTTTGATTCAGAATAGATGCGAAATCGATTAAGATTGATTGGATCGAATTGCTGCTGCTAATAGTTCGGTTCTGTCCAGAATGTTGCGTGGCTGATATCATATTATTAGAGGCCGAATTTGAGATGTCCATCTCCTAGAGTTGTCTAGGAATTGTTCTTAGCCTTCCGTAGCCACTAAGAACACTAAATTTTGATTTACGGTTCAAAAGATATGGTAGAATCTTTCGTGCTATCCTAAATTCCTGATGTGAATTAACTGTCAGTTTGTCTTTTAAGATATGATTAAGTTAAGGGAAATTTCAGGGTTTCCACCCAACTAGATTATTGTATAATTTTTGTTAAACTTTCCAGATTGATAAATAACATTCAATTTGGAGTTGTAGATCAAAAGATATGACTATTTCTCTACTGCTATGTATTTCTGTGAAACAATTTGGATGTTCGACTTCATAGGACTGTTAACATGGATTTTTTGCCGAATCGGGAGATTCTACCAACTAGACTTTTGTAGATATTTTTGTTATGTTTCCTTAGGATCTGAGCTCACCTCGCTTCGAGTCTCATATCAAAAGTTGTGATTTATTTAGTACTGTTGTCTAGATTGTTGTCCTGCTAGATTTGTTGGGTTAATAGAGTATATTGACTTTGTGAACCTTGGGTTTAGCATGCTGTGATTAAGCATTTCGAGTGACATCCTGTTCGCGTGGTTCATTATTCAAGTATTTAATTTGTGTAGGAGGGGGAATTTCGAGTGTAGCGGCATCTGTCTTGCCTCATAACGCTTCGCAGAGCGGAAGGCAAGTACATTGTAATTCTTAATGTTTGGTGAATGCTGAGTGCTTGTATTCATACTGTTATTTCTATGATCCATGAGTAGATTCAATGCTTCATGTTCCTTTCATATCCGTTAATCCATGTTTAAAGAGATGATGTTTTTCATTATTCATGATTCATTCTATCCATTCATTTATTCATGTTTCTTCCACGGGAGTGGAAAATAAAGACCCATCAATTCCAGTATAGGCACGTAAGACCCACCATTCCAATGTGGGCAGATTTGGATCCCCGTATAAAACGTTCTTCATACGGGCCTTAGATCCCCGCATTTTGTTAAATGCGGGCCTAAGTGAACACCGACGGGTGTGTCACTGGCTATACCGGTATAACCAGAAGTGTAGTCCATTCATTCATATGTTTCTTTTAGTTCTCTGTTCATATTCTTAATGATACTGTATTGTTCATATTCAGTGTAGTTCAAATTATTCTTTGTACTTGCTGAGTCTTAGACTCATTCTTGCCTTTGTTTGTTTATTCTAGGTGATCGCTGATGATGGCATTCTTGGGAGGGAGTAGACACACATAATTCATTCACTTCACAATATTCAAGTTTCAATAATATGATTTTATCCCTGTTTTTCATTCGTTAAGTGATGAACTGTAATAAATAGAGTTTGATGATGGATGATATCTTTCTCTAAGTTAAGGTTGATTAAATAACTGCTTGTGATCCTTGATTACTCCTTTGATATAATTATCTTAGTGGATTCACTAGACTTGAATAATTGGAGATTGTGAACTATTGTTGGATTCAGATAATATTCCTGCATTCGTTCTAGTATATGTTGATCTCTTTATGCTATTAGTTGAGATATTGTTGAAAATTACTCCGTATTGATGTTGTATGTTAGTCCTTTAGGTAACATCTTGGCTTTCGAATAGCCATGGTGTTACAGTTGGTATCAGAGCGGGTTTTAGGTCCGTAGTGAATAAAATACTAAAATGACACACTGTGCACAGTTGGTGGGGTTTGGGTAATCCATTGTATCCGTATTTCTAGTGGTATGTTTCATCATGTTCACTGTTCTTGAATTGTTTCTGTACTATCATTCATGTTGTTAATCTATGATCTGCTATGATCTTCTATATCCATGAATTTATTCTATGATTACTATGAGAAGACCTTATATCCATAATTGATTATATTGGTTATGTGTGTTGATAATGGATGTTAAGAATTTGAGGTCATGGTTGTTGCCCTGGGATTCACCAGGCTACACCACCATTTGTGGTAGGAGAATAGAGAAGTACTTACCCCTGTTCCATAGTTATGTGTTGAGCATGAGATCTTTGATGAAGTTGTTGTCTTCCTTGAGCTTGTATTTGGTCTCCTGCTTGTAGTTCCTTGCAGTTGCTAAACTTCTTTTGATTGGTGGTTATATTAAAGTGGGCCAGCTCCATTTGGTCTCTATTTGTTCTTTGAAATAAGTATTGTTCTTCCGACTGGTGTGATATTTCTGCTAATTGTGAATGTAGTTAATTTGCAAGATCGATCTTTTCATGGAAGTTCTGTTTTATCCTTTGTTGGAAAATCTAACTCAAATGTTCGCTTGGAATTTCGGGCAGTGGAAGATTTCTTTTGCAAGTTCTTTATTAAGTGGGTGAATTGACCTTGCATATTTCTTTTGGGTTAATTTGAAAGTTGAAGTTTTATGCCTCTCTTATGCGAAAGAGTATGTTAAAACCCTTTAGTGATGTATTGTCATACTTATCTAAGAGGTTTTAATTAAAAGAATTATTTGGTATGGTAGGAGTTATCAGGTTGGGTTAATATCTTGGTGCAATCCAATGATTCTTAGTTAATGTCTTCAAAAGTGAAATTATCTTTGCATTAGTAAATATTAACCTTGAATCTGTTTTCTATTTGGATACCTGGAGAATTTGTACAAATGCTAGATTCACCTATTTTTGCAATGCTAAATTGTTGTTATATGTATGAAGAAATGGATGAGGGTTGTTGTGTTGACTTACAAAACCTTGTCCTATAAATATTTCATTGCTGAAGTTTAAAGATATTTCATTCCAATTTCTGAACAAAGGTAGGACTATGAATGTTTCCATGATTAGATAATCATCAGTTGTTAGTATTAATGGTTAGAGTGCTGTTAGTGTATGCTATACTGACGTTGAGCGTTAGTAAGGGTAAATGAGCGAAATCTAATAAGTGATTTAATCTGGTGTGCTTTATGAGTTTGTCTTGTACTAGAGTGAGCTTGTTAAAAAGCTTTGTGGCTTTCACTAGGTTTCTTTTCTAGAATAAATTGTTACTGAAATCCCATATGATGCTGGAGATTTTATGACACGATTTGTCATGTTTTTTTTGGAAGATTTATTGATGTGATAGTAAGGTAAATTGAATGTTACCAGGAATGTACGTTATTGATCTTAATAAAATATTCAGTAATGTGAGGGTAATGTTGATTCTTTTATAGAGAAAGAAAATTGATCTTCTTTCGTGATATTTCTTAAATGCTCTTATTTCAAGTTTTGCGTTCATGATCTTTTGGGGATTCAAGCTTTATGTGGTAAACGAAGTTTGTCGAGTAGCGCGACAAAATGCAAAGTTTTAATGGTTCTTCAGTGATGCAAGTGATTCGATCTTGAATGCTCATTTGTTCTTATCTGTTAAGGTCTGATATTCTCTTCTTGTGAGTCCTATGCTTTCAACTGTGGACTCCACTTATGTTTTATGAGTTCATTGCCTAAATGATTATTCCCTTAGTCCTGTGTTCACTGCGAGTGGTAAATGTTTTTCTAGCTGGTGAAAATCATTTTCATTTGCCTCTTCTTTTGAGAAAGAATCAACCCATTCTTTTCACAGGGGTCTTTTGAAGTGTTTTCTAATTGTTGTTGAGAGATTGATGTTAATACTTGTAGTAAGTTGGTCGCCTATGGTGATATCGCTTAAATGAGAATATTTCAAGTTTAGCTTTCGTGATCTTTTGGAGCTCATGAATTATCTGGTAGCTGAAATTATTTTAAATAAAATGATGAATTGGAATGTCCTATTGCTTCTTAAGTGATTTGTGTGGTTTAATCTTAAAGGCTCTTTGGTCTGAGTTGGCAACGAGAGGTTGCAATCAAAGAAATTTATGTTGGTTCCTTTAAGAGGAGATTAATCTGCTTGCTTTTTGTGAAATCCCGTAAATGAAAAGGTTTGGAGTTTTATGGCTTAGATCATTTGGATCTCATGTTTCATGTGTAGTTGAACTGTTCCGAGTAGATATGACGCATTGAAGAATTTTTTTTGGTTCTTAATTAGTTCTTGTGGTTTGGACTAAAAACCTTATCTTATTCGTTGTGGCAAAGTGTTGTTAGTCAAAGGATTAATTTCAGTGTTAAAGGAAATAGTGCAGTAGGAGTATTTGAGAATTAGAGTCAAGTTTTGTAACTTGTGGTTATTTGAATCGTTCCTAAACTTTCTGCTCTTTCCACGCAAGAGTTGTCGAGTTTCAATCGCAATGTCATTTTCTTATTGGCTGTTATTTGCAATTCCCTTTTGAGGGATATGTGCCCTCAACTGTGAACTCAACTTCTATTTTCCAAGATCTTTGTTACCAGACTATTTCTTTTGGTTTCATGATCGCTATGAGGAGCAACGTTTTCCTGTGTCATGAAACTTGTCCTTGTTCTGTAACACCCTAGTCCGACATGGGCCTGGAATGCTACTAAACTAACATGTTAACAAAATTAAAACAGAAGACAAAATTCTAAATTTCAGTAGAACCTCCCTTGTATAGTTTGCTATACCGGAGGTTCCAACAGTCATAAATATCAAGACAGTAAAGGAATCACTAAGTAACAGAAGCATCACAGGAATATAGTTTGGATTCAGGCAATTATATCAAAAAGATGATCGAAGATCACACGCAGTGCTTAATCTATCATAACGGGGAAGAAGTTATCAACCACAGCCAACTTTATTTATTACAGTTCATCAATTAACGAATGAATGGTAGAATCAAGTTCTATTATTGAATTTGGAGTACGGTGAAGTGAACGAATGTGAGTGTCTACTCCCTCCCAATAGAGCCGTCGTCAACGATCACCTAAAAAAACAAACAACGCAAGAGTGAGTCCGAGACTCAGCAAGTACAGTAATTAAATGGTACATACAACAACCATGGTTATGACAACATCATTGAAGAACATGAAGAAATTACAGAACGAATATTTGAATGAATGTAATGAATGAATTGGATGAAATGAAGGGACTACACACATGCATATATCAGTATTGCTAGTGACACACCCGTCGGTGTTCACCTAAGCCCGCATTTAACAAAATACGGGGATCCAAGTCCCGTATGAAGAACGTTTCATACGGGTGTCCCAAACTGTCCACGTTGAAATGGTGGGTCTTACGTGCCCATACTGGAATTGATGGGTCTTATTTATCCACTCCCGTGGATGAAACATGAATAGTGGATACATGGAATGAAAATATGATTATTGAAAAGACATGCTCTCTAACCATGAAGATAACACATATGGAATGAATATGAACATTCAATATTAACATGGATCTTAGAAATACAATACCAACATCAGGCATTCAACATTTTATAATTATATGAACATTAAAGTACTTGCCTTCCGCGATGCGACGCGTTAGTAGGCAATGGCGGTGCTCCTAAACCTGAAGCCTCTCCGCCTACACAATATATACTCGAAATAAGAATAACATATAACAGGACGCTTCCATTAACGTTCTACAACGCCTTCCCGACAACCCACAATTAACTAGTTAGTTCTAATCTGAAAACAGATGACACAATCAGAGAACTGACTTTGGACAGCAGCACGGAATCACTCATATCTAACGGTCTAGGACTCGGAACGAGGTGAGCCTAGATTCTATGGAAACTTAACAAACATATCTACGAAAACCTAGTTGGGGAGATAACCCAAATCGGCCAAAGAAATATGCTAACAAGCAGCTGAACATGAAAGACAGATTCTGTCCCGACGAAACGTACAGCAGTAAAGAAAATAACACAACTATTGATCTACAACTCCGATTAAGGCGTTCTTTAATATTCTAGAAAGTTTATGAAATTTTATAAAACAATTTAGTTGGGTGGAAACCCTGAATTTGCACCTAACACCAACATAACTCAAAAGACAAATTAACAGATCCATCTCGTCAGAATTATGGGCAGCAAGATTGAAACTACCATAACTTTTGATCCGCATATTGGAATTAGGTGTTCTTGGCGTCCACGGAAAGCTAAAAACATTACCTAACTATTTCTAGGAGATGGGCATCTCGAATTCTGTCTCTAAGAACTCGAAATTAACCATGCAATCTACTGGACAGAACAGAACTTCAGCAGAAATAATTCGACCCAATCAATTCTAATCAAACTCGCATTTACCAACAAATCAACAGCTAAGAATGACAACCGTTACCCTTGAAGAACCCAGGAAGATGATGAACGAACTCCCGAAGAACCTCCCCTTCCACCTTCTTCCTTTCTTCTCTTGGTAGGCCACCAAGGGACAGCTCCAAAGGAGCTCGGCTGGAGGTGAGAACAGGGAGAGGCGGCTTGGGGAAGACCTTGGAGGGCGGCACCAGCAGGTAGAGGCACCAGGGAGGGAGAGGAAGAGGTGGTGGCTGCCCTTGGAGAGGAGGAGGCGCAAGAGGAGGCAGGCAAGGGTGGCTGCTAGGGGTGTGGGGATGGAGGTGCAAGGATTTGGGAGGAGCTAGGGTTAGAGCCACCCTCCCCTTAGCCAAGTGGCCGGCTTCCCCCTAAGGCCCAGCCGACTGCTCTCATGGGCTTTTGGCCACTCTCTTGGGCTTGTTGGCCAAGGGCCCAAGCCTAGGGTAGGGTAGGAAAGCTAAATAAACCCCCCTTCACTCTAATTTAGCTAAAAGATCAAACTTCTGCCTTACAACCAAACTCGGGGTATTACACAAGACCTCTCACTTAGACGGAGTTAAGATGGAATCCATTTACCAGAGGCCCAGAGTTATTTCCATAAGACCGAGAAGGCCTCAGTCTTACGGAAATAACCCGGGGGTCCTCACATAATGCCATTACAGCCTTCCTTTGGATAGCCTTAAACATATATATTCTCTAATCCTTTGAAAAGGTTCTATTAAAAAAATTCTTTTATTAGTTTGTGTAAGTCTTGCGAGTACCTTCTGTACTCAGTTGAATTGACCACTTGTTGTAGGTGAGGACGATTATGCTTACGATCCATCCGTTAGCTCCGATTACAATGACGTTAACGAATGATGTTGTTTCTACCTCCACTCAGTTGCCTTCGGGTGTTGGGCACACTTGGTGGGTTCTTTTGGTGTTTATATTTGTTCCACTACAAACTTTTGTCTTTAGTTGACCGTTGGCCATGTGTGTAATTTATGTACTAAAACACTAGTCTTGTAAAATACTATTATGAATATATGATTTGTGTATGACTATGTACAATGTTGTTCAGAATATGTGCACATTAGTCATTGATCTTGGAAACTAATGTGCGACACATATCCGGGAACTTGAAATTGGGTTCGTTCCCTATTAAAAATTATGCATCTGGTATAATCTTTTAACTTGAAACGACTTCAATTTTAGGGGTCCTGACAGCGTTGGTATCAAAGCCATACTGACTGTAGGTTAGAAATAGCATGGTCGTTAGCATTAGTGAGCCTTTAGTGAAATTATTTTAAACTTATCAAAATAATTCCAGAAAGTTTAAGTTATGAAAATCTTTTATTCCTTACCCATCCTAGTCTCTAATTCTTACCTCACTATTCATTGGACTTGTGCAAAATATTTTTCCATTGCTCATCTCTCTTTTCCAAAAATAGACATGCTAGTAGCAACCGAGAAGAGCAATGACAAAAGGACGAGAAGATGTTGCCATACTACGATATTAGGATTAAGTTAGGATTATTCTTAGATTATATCCACCCTAATTATATTCCTTATCTTGTAGAAGTTAGATTTTGTAGTATGATCATTCGCTCTCTTTTGTTCCAAGTGGTTGTGCATTGCCTATGGGCAGTATGTATAGCAATCATGTCGGAAAACTATCATTTGTTTTAATGGATCTTGTACTGGCCTAGGTGCCTTTGTACACTCTTTTGGTGTTAATTTTTGGTGCATTTCATATCATTATGCATACCAAACTTAGTACATTATGCTTGTTGTCCAGAATTTTATTTCGCGCTCATTCAGGTCTATCCTTGTCCAATTGCTAATAATTGTACGGCAACAGTATGACAGGAGTTACCACCCATTCTCGCGCACAGTAGGAAGAGGAATCTCCACCCCCGGGATCCTGCTTTGGTTCTGTTAATGATCTTTACGCATGAGGGGAGCATGGGGAGCCTTCTAGCCGCCTTAATCAGTGTGGTGGTTGGCGTGAAGAAGAACTTCCTTCGCCGCCCATCATGGCTGAGGTTCTTGCGCAGATAGAGCACAATCACATGGATCAAACGTGCATCTTGGAGCAGATTATGCGTAATACTTCCATAGCTCCCAGATCATCTAGTGGGGTAGGAGGTCATCGCGCACAAGGAGGGCTCTCGGATTTTCAGTGGACCAATCCACCAGTATTCTCTAGTTCAGAAGATACTATGGAAGCAGAAGACTAGCTTAGGAATATCGAGAAGAAGATGTTGATTTCTCAATGTTCTGAGAGGGAGAAAGTCCTCTTTACCAGTTATCAATTGGATGGCACAACCAGTGCATGGTGGGACAATTCTATGCTATCCAGCCCGCCGGGCACGTCCTGACTTGGGACGAGTTCAAGGAAGCCTTCCATGAGGCACACATCCCGGAGGGACTCACAATGATCAAGCAGCAACAATTCCTTGCTCTTAAGCAAGGGCGAACGAGTGTGACGGAGTACCTTCATGAATTCAATTTCCTTGCCTGTTACGCTCTAGATGATGTTGCTACTGACCTTCATCGCCGAAGTCAATTCATGAATGGTCTGACGGAGGAGTTGCAACCGGCATTGGCAGTTCATGATTTCTATAACTTTCAGTATCTTGTCAACAAGGCTATCATAGTTGAAGGCAAGAGCAAGGCATTGGAGGAGACGCGCAAGCGGAAGAGCGCTATGCAGATTTCAGCTGGTAGCAGTTCTCCAAGACTGCGCATGTGGCAATCCCATCCTCCTCGAGTTCAAGCTCCAACTCCACCGAGGCCACCAATGTTTGTACTCATCCTCCACCACCTAACAGGAAGCCAAGAGTCGGTGGAAATCAACCCCCTAATGTCAGCAATGTCAAGCCAGGTGTAATCTGCTATCACTTCGGATGTCCCGGACATTTCGCTAATCAGTGTTTGGCAAAGGCACATGGTTTGCTTCCTGCCCGGTCATCTCTAGCACTTGTACGTCTAGCACCACCTCCGAAGCTACCTGTTAAGTCTGGTCCAGCTTAGGCACAAGGTCGAGTGAATCAAATCACTGCAGAAGAGGCGATTGATGCACCTGACCTCGGCCTCGGTATGCTTCTTGTTAATTTCAATCCAGCTACTATTTTATTTGATTTCAGAGTATCCCATTCTTTTGTCAAGAGGCTTTTTGCTGTTCGACATTAGTTAGATATGCATGTCCTTCAGCCACCTTATATTATTCAATCACTGGGACCGGTTTTCTGAACTAATCAAATCTGCCGGGACATAAGAGTAGAAATTCAGGGGGTAGAATTTTGGGAAAATCTGATAGTGATAGATTCAGAAGGGTTGGATGTCATCTTGGGAATGGATTGGCTATCCAAGAATCAAGGGAAAATTAATTGTGCTCAGCGGTCCATTTCCGTTACAAATGAAAATGGCAAACAAGTTGTTTTCAACTCTAAGGCAGTTGGTTCTCATCTCTATGCTTTGAAAGTTTGTACCACCCCTACATTGGAGATGGTACCAGTAGTTTGTGAGTATCCAAATGTCTTTCCTGAAGAACTTCTAGGCATGCCCCGAGATCGGGAAGTAGAGTTTGTGATTGAACTAGCACCCAGTACTGCACCAATATCAAAGCGACCGTATCGGATGCCTCCCAATGAGTTGGTAGAACTGAAGAAACAACTTAGGGAGTTGCTTGACAAGGGATTTATCCGACCGAGCTCCTCGCCTTGGAGATGCCCGGCCATCTTTGTCAAGAAGAAGGATAAGACTTTGCAGATATATGTGGACTACCGTTCGTTAAATGAAGTCACTGTCAAGAACAAGTATCCTCTTCCTCATATCGATGACCTGTTTGACCAACTAACTGGAGCCCAACTCTTCTCCAAGATTGATTTGTGATTTGGTTATCATCAGATCAAGGTCAGGGCTAAGGACATTCCTGTAATATCCCGAATTTCATAAGTGGGATTAAATGAACTAAAATAGAAATTAAATAAAATTAAAGGAGTAATTTCAGGATTTAAAATGAAAAATTCAGAAAAATTAGAGAGGAAAATAGAGGTGGGCCTTCGGCCTATGGCCATGGCCCATGAGAGGGGCCGGCTGCCCCTAAAACCTAGTTGCCAACCTCTATTTCCTGCAGTCGCCGCCTCTGCCTTTTGCTGCATCCGCCAGCCTCTGCCCTCCCCTCTTGCAGCCGCCAACCCCAGCCATGATTGCCAGCCGCCATGATTGCCAGCCGCCTCCCCTGCCGACTACATGTTCCTGCATTAGGCCTTTTGCGCGTGCGTTTTTTTGCCAAATGCTTGCATGCATGCTGCTGTGCTTGCCTAGCCCTACCACTAGCTTCTGATTGCTGCTAGCTGTTGCTTGTGCATGTGCGTGTGTTGAGGCTAGCTAGCACATGCATGTACTGCCTTCTTGCATTACATATGGGCTTTTCATTAGGGCTACCGCTGCTGCTGGTTGCTAGCACGAGTACTGCGTAGCCAAGGGACACCAAGTTGGAGGCACAACAGAATGCAATAACCAGCAAGGGAGAACCAACAGGAAGAAGGAAAAAGAGAGGAAGGAAGAAGGAATAAGAGAAGATCTTCTTCGTGGGGTTGATCAGCGACTTCTTGGGGATCTTCAAGGGTAACGAGATGTCTTCCCCGCTGTTTAGTTCAATTCGTTCTTGGTAGATGTCGTTATTGATTCGACGTTAGTGCTGGAATTAGAAACAGATTTATGATCTCTGTTGTATGTCAGTTTTCGTTTAGATCAAGGCCGAATTAGGATTTGTGATGTCCTAGAGAGTTGTGGAGATTTTCGTCACGTTTTCACAGCATCTAAGATCACCTGAATCCGAGTTGTGGTTCAGGAGTTACGGCCATTTCTTTATCTGCTGTCCAGAAACTCAATTAGTTTACAACGGTTGTTTAATTAGCAGATTGAGGGTTGTTAAGATTCGAATCAGGATTTCTCCCCATTATAAAAATTGTAGGCCTTGGCTTTATATTTCCATATTGATAAAGAACACTTAATTCTGATATACGGATCAAAAGTTATGATAGTTTTCATGTCTGCTGTCCAGAATTCTGACGTGATTGATTTGTCTAGTGGTCTCCTAAATTATGAATATGGTAATAGAAGAATCAGGATTTTCACCCAACTAAGTTATTGTAGAAAATCTTATAACCTTTCCAGAATGATAAAGAACTCCCTAATCGGAGTTGCATATCAAAAGTTGTGATATATTCTTTACCACTATTCTGTTCGTCTAGGCATAATCTGTCTTGTTCTTTCACCCCACCTGTTAGCATTTAAATTTGGCCGATTGGGAGATCTTGTCAACTAGAATTTTGTAGATATGTTTGTTAAGTTTCCATAGGATCTGGGCTCACCTCGTTCCGAGTCCCAGATCAATAGATATGAGCTTTTCTATGCTGCTGTCCAGTTTTGTTTCGGTGGTTGGGTGTTCTGTTTTCAGACTAGGTCAATTTAGTTAGTTCTTGTGGTAGCGGGAGAATGTTGCAAACCATTGTGGGTAGAGACATGTACCTTGTTGTTCTTATTTCGAGTACTATCTTGTGTAGGTGGAGAGGCCTTAGGTTTAGGGGCACCGACATTGCCTACTACCGCAGCGTAACAAGAAAGGCAAGTACCTTGATGTTCTTATGTCTAGTGAATGATGAACGCTTGATATTTGTATTGTGCTTTTCTGTGATCCATGAGAATATTCAAAGTTTATATCCCTTTCTTATGTGTTATATCCATATGTATATATGATGTCTATCATAATTCATATTTCAATACATGCATCCATTTTCATGTTCCTTCCACGGGAGTGGATTATAAGACCCATCAATTCCAGTATGGGCACGTAAGACCCACCATTCCAATGTGGGCAGATTTGGACACCCGTATGAAATATTCTTCATACGGGATTTGGATCCCCACATTTTGTTAAATGTGGGCTTAGTGAACACCGACGGGTGTGTCACTAGCTATACCGGTATAAGCACGTGTGCAGTCCATTCCTTTCATTCAATCCATTCATTCATATATTCATTCGGTATTATGTTCATATTCTTAAAAGTTGCTGCCTTGTTCATAATTGTTGTATGTTCAATTATTCACTGTACTTGCTGAGTCTCGGACTCATTCTTACTTTGTTTTGTTATTTTAGGTGATCGTTGATGGTGGCTCTATTGGGAGGGAGTAGACACGCACTATTCATTCACTTCACCATACAACAATTTCAATAATAGGACTTGATGCTATCTTTCATTTGATAATTGATGAACTGTAATAAATAAAGTTAGTTGTGGTTGATAACCTCTTCGAAGTTATGGTTGATTTAGTACTGCTTGTGATCTTTGGTCATCCTTTTGATATAATTGCTTGAATTCAGACTATATTTATGTTATGGTTCTATTAATTACTGATCCCTTTATGTCATTAGCTGATATGTTATTCATATTCTTCCGCTTTATGTTTGTATGCTAGATTATTTAGGTGACATCTTGGCTTCCGAATAGCCAGGGTGTTACAATTCCAAAGACAACATTCTCTACTTGATACGGTTTGTACGAGTATACTGTCATGTCTTTCAGCTTAACAAATGCACCAGCGTACTTCATGAACCTCATGAATTCAGTGTTCATGTAATACTTGTACAAATTTGTTGTTGTGTTTATTGATGACATTCTCATCTACTCCAAGTCCAATGAAGAGCATGAGAAGCATTTGAGGCTTGTGTTGGAAACACTTCGCAAGCATCAACTGTATGCAAATTTCAGCAAGTGTGAGTTCCGGCTCAAGAAAGTCAGCTTTTTGGGACATGTGCTATCTAAAGGTGGTATCACTGTTAATCCAAGTAAGGTACAAGATGTACTAAACTGGAATCAGCCCAAGAACGTCGCCGACGTCCGAAGTTTTCTTAGACTTACGGGTTACTACTGTCGGTTCATTGAAAACTTCTCCAAAATTGCAAAACCAATGACCCAGCTTTTGAAGAAGAAGAAGAAGTTTGAATTGTCAACTGACTATGAAGAAAGTTTTCAGATATTGAAAGAATTCCAGACCAAAGCTCCAGTTCTCACTCTGTCAGATATTCACAAGAGCTTCGATATTTATTGTGATGCATCTCGCCATGGGCTCCGTTGTGTTCTCATCCAAGAAGGCCGAGTTGTGGCATATGCATGAAGGCAATTGAGGTCTCATGAAATGAATTGCCCTACACATGACTTGGAATTGGCAGCAGTGGTCCACGCTCTGAAGATTTGGCGACATTACATCATCGGTAATCGTTACAAGATCTATATTGATCATAAGAGCCTGAAATACATTTTTACTCAAGCTGATATGAACTTGAGGCAAAGAAGATGGTTTAAACTAATCAAGGACTATCATATGGCACTCCATTATCACCTAGGGAAAGCCAACGTAGTGGCCGACGCATTGAGCAGAAAATCTCAATGCAACTGTTTGTCGATGACACCCACTTCGAAGGGCTTGTGTGCTGAGTTTCAACAATTGAATCATGAGATGGTTGAAGAAAGATCCCTTGCTACCTTAGAGGTGAAATCTACACTACAAGACCAGATTTTGGAGGCTCGAAAAACAGATGCAGAAATGGCCAAGATACGAGAAGAATTGAAGTTAGGTAAAGCCAAAGAATTCTCTGAAGACGTTCAAGGTATCATTCGGTACAGCAATCGTTTGGTCATACCCTCGGATCCCAAATTGAGAGAGCTAATTCTTAACGAAGCTCACAGCTCCAAATTCTCTATACATCCTGGGAGTACCAAGATGTATCAGGATCTAAAGAAGAGGCTCTGGTGGACCAAATGAAACGGCAAATTGCACAGTATATTGCTGAATGTGATATTTGCCAAAGAGTCAAAGCTGAACACTTGAAACCAGCGGGTACACTTCAACCACTGCCTATTCCCAAGTGGAAATGGGAAGAAATCGATATGGATTTTGTTACTGGTCTTCCAAGGACTCAAAATGGATCTGATGCCATTTGGGTGATCATCAATCGTTTGACGAAGGTGGCTCATTTTATTCCCATCAAAACCACCTTCAATGGCAATAATTTAGTAGATCTATATATTTCCAGAATTGTTTGTCTCCACGGGGTACCTAAGATCATCATTTCGGATCGAGGTTCTTAGTTTACCTCGTACTTCTGGAAATGTCTACAACGAGCAATGGGGACCGAACTTTCTTTTAGCACTGCTTATCATCCCCAAACCGGAGTTCAAACTAAGAGGGTGAACCAAGTAATGGAAGATCTTCTCAGAGCCTGTGTGATGTCCTACAGTAAGAACTAGGAGAATTGCTTGCTGTATGTGGAATTTTCCTACAACAATAGCTACCAATCAAGCATTCCAATGCCACTTTTTGAAGCATTGTATGGAAGAGCTTGTAGGACACCTTTGAACTGGTCCGAGTCCGGAGAAAGACCATTCTATGGTCCAGACTTGGTGGTGGAAGCCAAAGAGCAAGTTCGCTTGATCCGAGACCGATTGCGAATGACACAGTCTCGTCAAAAGAGCTATGCCGACCATCGTCGTCATGAGTTAAGCTTTGAGGTAGACGATCACGTTTACCTTAAAGTCTCACCAATGAAGGGCACTCATCGATTTCAGGTGAAGGGAAAGTTAGCACCTCGTTATATCGGACCTTTCTGAATCCTTGCAAAACGAGGAGCTGTGGCATATAAATTGGAGTTGCCCATCTCTCTTTCAGTGGTACATGATACTTTTCATATCTCACAACTAAAGAAATGTCTTCGTGTTCCTACTGAAGCAACTGCATACGATAACCTTGATCTCCAACCCGATCTTTCTTACTAAGAATACCTGGTGCATATTCTTGATGAAATGGAACGCAAAACGAGGAATCACACCATCAATTTCTTGAAAATCCAGTGGAGTAATCACACAGAAGAGGAAGCCACTTGGGAGCGTGAAGACCAAATGAGGCTTGAGCATCACTACCTCTTACATATGATTGAAGTGCCTTCAAATCAAGAAAGGAAAGGTTAAACAAAGCAATGGAAAGAAAATGTAATAACAACACCATGTTATTCCTTAGACTCTTTATTTTCTATCTTTGAAAGAAATCAAGACAGTAAATGTTGTTTTTCTATGTAAGAACTGTTTAGAAGCATCATGTTCCAACTTCTAAACTACTGGAATCTCGAGACGATATTCTCTTAAGGGGGGAGGGGAGGTTTGTAATAGCCTTATTTTAAATAAAAGGAATTTATATGCATTTCATGAGCATACATGACTTTTTGAATCATTTGCACAATTGGTTGCATTAAAAAGTTCAAATTCAAGTCAAATTTAATACTTGAAAACAAACTCCATAAGAAAAACTAAAGTTAATGCTTGTAACAACCCTGGAAAATACTTAAATCAAATACTAGATTAATTATAATGAATTAATATTATTTTTGTCAAATTTATGGAATTCATCTTGATGTTAAGATAATTGTATATTCTTATTTAAACCTATTCGGTTAAGATTTTTAAATTAGTTATTTTAATCCTGAACAGTGAGTTTTCAAAATTTATATGGGATCTATATCATCCCTGTATCATCTCTGAAAAATTTTAGTTTTTTATAAATTTATTTGCTATTTTTAGTGGCCCGGTCAAAGTAGGTTTTCGATTTTAATTTCCAATCAAACCCTAAACTCAACCTAGCACTGTTGGACTCGGGTGCGACCGACCCGAGCCACGTTCATTTGGTTCAGCCCAACCCTCTGAGCTATGTGCGAGCCGTCCGATTTGAAATGGACTATCTAGATCAATTGGGCCATTCGGACCGTCTGAACTCCCCCACGCAATCTAGACCGTCAATTTTCAATCGGACCGCGCCGCTTTCATTCGGTTGAAACCAACACGTGCAGGCCATCCGATTTCAATCCGAACAACCAACGTGATCTGGACTGTCAATTTTTCCAATCGAACCGTCCGTATAGATTGGGCCGCTCGGACCATCCGAACAACCTTCTCAATCAGGACCGTTGAATCTCAATTGGACCATCTGCACCGTTCAGACCAAGCTGCATCGTTTCACGACTGAGACTGACGACTTGGGCCCACATGTCAGCCTCATCTTTCTCATCTTCTCCGCTCCATGCCAGCTCCGTGCAAAGCCATGGGCGAGGTGGTGTTGCACCCGTGTTTTTCGGTGCATACATTACCACTTGGCCTCACCATGATGACAATGCTTGCTCTGGTGCTGCCATGAGTGGCCATCATCGTTTTCTCCGGTGAAGAGCACCATCAAAACCCCTTCATTCCACTCTCGGCCGAGTAGACAAGCCGGCATTTCCTCCCTCATCACTTAGGCAAATTCTTTGTTCTCTACACCTTTCTTCTTCTTCTTACTTGTCATTCTCATTTATGTTAAGCTGGATATCTTTTGTGTAGCATAGCATTGGGAATGCAAGCTTGTCTTTTGTTAGTCCAGAGCACGCCCGAAACACCGCCGTCGTGGATTTCTGCACCCCAATGAGCTCTTTTGTAATTCTTGTGCATCACTTCTTGTGTTAGGTTATAAGGAGTAAAACCCCTCTTTTAATTTCATACATTGTTCAACAGGATGGTCGGATTTTGAAGATTCCCATTTTCCGGCTAAAATCAACCCCCTTCGTTCTCACCTCCGATCTAGTAAGCCATTGCTCGATTCCTTCTTTCTAGGGCATCTAGGAGTTATACTCAATCTATCCCGACCATTCATCTTGTAACACCCTAATTTTCTAAATCGAGATGTTAATATTTAATTTGACGATCTACTAAATATTTTACTGTGTTTTAAAATTTTTCCGGTGTTTAATTAAAATGTTGCTGTTGTGTAATAGCGCAAACTTGGGTTTGTATTTCAAATGTATAAAAATGAGTAGAATTTAAAACTTTTTATGCATCATGTTGCTATTTGAATTCTTTGGAATTTCTTTTGAAAGTTCTGTTGACTTTGAAAACATATTGCTTCAATTGAGTTAGAAGCATAATCCTTTAAAAACTTTTAAGAACAAATTTTGTGATCGTCCTCTGGAAATATTTTTCCTAGGGCATACATCATCTTAGTAACTCCTCTAAAAAATTTCATAATTTTTAGATTTTAGTTGCTAGGTTAAAAGGGCTAGGCAAATCAATTAGATCCTTAGTCAAACCTTAGGGCTGTACCTTGAGAAATTTTTAGAGAAAAATTCATTGTATGAAAATCTCTGGAAATTTTATACAAGGTAAACCTTGGAGTGAGAAACCTCCTATAAAAATTTCAGAATTTTTGGAGTTGTGCAACTCTATCTGAAAATTCCTCAAAGACTTACCATTTGTTTTCTAAAAACCAACCCGCACTGTTCCTTGGGCCCGAACCCAAACCTCCCAGTTGAACCCAACCAACTTCCCGATCGAACCAGGTTCGAAATAGTGCCAAGTGTTTTTGGGCCGTTGGATTTGAAATCAACCGCCGAGATTAATTGGGCTGTTCTGACCATCCGAATGAACGCGCAATCTAGGCCGCTCAATTTTGATCGGACCGTCCAAGCATGCACGCGCACACCATCAGATCTTGATCGGACCAACCAAATCAAGTGGTTTGTTCAGACAATCCGAATGACACCCTCGATCAAGACCGTCCATTTCAGATTGGACCATTGAAATACTCCAACTTGAGCCGCTCTTGTTGTTTCGCTGACCGGCGGGCCCCGAGCGTAGGGACCTTCATCCACCTCGCGTCCGGGCACTCCAGCGCAGCACCGTGAGCCCTCCTCCACACCACCCACGTTTTCTAACTGCCTCACCATGGTTTTCCACAGCCAACTACTCCAGTCACATCGCCTGGTCACACCGCACCCATTCCTACCCACGCGAGCCCATCCCTGCCCCGTGCAACGTTGTGAAGCTTCGCTGGATTGCCCACGGCTGCCCAAGCTCCACCTCGTTCATCTCCACCGCATTGTATATAAAAGGGCATCCCCAAGCTGCATCTCATCTTTTCCAAGCTTATGCGCTCACTCACTCCTCCTCTCATCCACTCAATCGAGCTCTAGAGCTCGGAGAGCGGAAACCCTAAAACGGTCGTGCGCCACCGCCTCCATTGCTGGCAAACTGAAGGGTTCCTAGTCATTTCTATCGTGTCACTTTTGACTGAGTCAACTATTGACCTAGGTCTCGCTCATCAGAGACTAGAGCTAGGTGCGGCCCAGTTTAAAAAGTAATTGATACGTTTTGAAATCCCGAAATGGTTTATTTCTTCACTGAAAATAGTTTAAACTTCAAAAATTCATAAGTAATTCGCTATAACTCCAAATCAAGTGAAATAAATTTTGTTAATAATAATTCTTACTGTACTTTAATCTAGAATAACTCTCACACATGTCTCTGTTACATAAAAATTTAATAATTAAATTAATTGTACATTATGAACTTTAACCTGATATAATTCATAGAAAAATTCAAATGTGCTCCAAATGAACTAAAAATTTTCACCCAAATTCATTTATGAATAGAATCTCATTACTGTGAATTTATCATGCATTTTTTAGCACTTTGGCATCTTGATATTTTTTTCTTGGTGTTCATTTGTTATCGCTCTTTCTATATTCTCAGTTACCCGACGTGAGTGAATTTATATCTGAGACTCCTGAGATTGAACAAGTGGAATATCATCAAAGTAAGCACCTTCTTGCATCATTTTGATCCCAGTTTTAGTAACTTAGTATTTTGAAATGCAATGATAATTGCGTGCGTGCTATTTTTGTTATATCAATAATTTGTGAGTCTAGTTAGCTATGTCCTAATCGTTGTGGCTTACCTTTAATCATTCCATACAACTATGCTTAAGTTAGAAATCATATGTTGGTATAATTATTCTTTTTGTGGATGCTTAGACATGCAAGTCAGTAGACCGGTAGTTTGGTTGACAAGATTAACTTGTCAATCATGGGAGACACTGAATCTATTTTACTTTTGTTTCCTTATTCAGATTCTTGAAACTAAAGTTTTAGTCTAAAATTGTCATTTAAAAACATGGTTTAGATCTAGACAAGTAGTTGCTAGTGAGGGTGCCTTCGTGCATGAGAATTGGGTAATGTGGTAGTCTTGTGCGGATCATTAAGGACAAAACTTTGGGCTGTCAATTCAAGTACCATACGTACTTCCACACACGGTGTATAGGCACCGCTTGGTTAATTAAGGGGAATGTTTTATTGGGTTGGAAAACTGGTGGAGTGAGGACATATGTGTTTGATCATATGTTCATAGGGATCCGACTGCAATTTAATATGTGCGACTGAGCGCAGTTTTAGATTTCTATTCATTAGGTCGGCATTCCCAACACAACTTGCATGCCCCGCTTAGCAGGTTCTATCAGTACCTTGTACTAAGCGGGATCTCGTCTCGCAAGGGTGATTCAACTCAATAAGATTTTCTTGCTGAAAAATACCGAGTCTTGACTTCCCCGACCAGCATACCTAAGGAAGTGTGCCATTATCTGGAGGCTTACGGGCTGATCAAGTCATGTGGGTAAAGATGTACACCCCTGTAGGGTTAAAACTATTCGAATAGCCGTGTCCATAGTTACGGACAACCGCTTGGTAAAATCAGAGAGTTAGTGATTTCAAGCCATGGTAAAATCAGAGAGATACTGATTTCAAGCTATGGTAAAATCAGAGTGTTAGTGATTTCTCGTCATGGTAAAATCAAAGAGTTAGTGATTTCAAGCTATGGTAAAATCAGAAATACTTATCACAGACGGTTTTTAATACAAACAATTTGTGATGAGGACGGGAAGTCACAGACGGTTCATGTTGAAAACCGTCTCGTGAACAAGATTACTAGAAAAAGGCTAATATCGACGCCTCATCACGCATTTTGACCAAAACCGTCAAGATTACATTCAATCACGACGGTTTTGGTTTAGAGACCGCTCAGGCTACTAGCCGCGCTTAAAACCATCTGTGAAGAGGTAATATCACGCACGGTTCATGTTAAAAATCGTCAGGAGTATCACGCACGGTTCTAAACAAGAACCGCTCGTGATATTAATTAGTATCCTGACGGTTCTTAACAATAACCGCCTCGTGATCCACGGTGAGTTTCTTCATCGCCGATGCGTCTGTTCGTCGCCATCCGCTTCGGCTCCCCGATGCGTCTCTTCATCGCATCGATCCGCTTCAGCTCCCCGATGCGTCTCTTCGTCTCACGCTCCGAATTTATTCCTTGTTTTATAAAAAGGATCATCCGCCATCCAAGATGATCATCCCCACATACTTATAAAAAAACAGAAATGGCTGCCTCTTCCTTGTCGCCGGCATTGATGGCCTTCTTGGCCGCACTGTACGAGCACCTCTCTCGGTGTAAGTTGAACCGTGCTGCGGAAGAACACTGTTTGATCAACAGTGTCTTCACTCCTCTGCCGACGGAGAATTTGCCGGCAGTGGTGGCACCACCTTCCGCCGCCTTGACATCCTCCTCCGCCGTGTCTTCCGGGTGATCTCCCACTTTCGGCGAGTTTACCGCGTCATCGACGTAGTCCTTCAAAACGACGTTGCACGTCTCCAGGAGGCTTGCCGTAACTTGGACCGTGTAATCGAGGCGGCAGGTGACCGAGTCGACCAGGCCGAGACCCCTCAAGCAAGGGAAGAGAGCCTATGGGCTCAATTCTTCTTGGTTCAACGATCGAGGGTCTTGGGAGACACTTTCGAGCAGCGCCAATCGGGTGGACGATTTCGAGCTTCGTCACGATGATCAAGAACCGCTCGATACCGGCAACCGCCGCTTATGAAGTATTACGGATGGAGATAGCACCTACCTCCGCCACTAGAAAAACCTTGTTTAATTATAGGTTTCGCTTTTTTAATATAAACATGTAATTTCTTCATGTCATGTAAGTGTATATACAAGATAAATATACTTGAGAAAAACCATTTCACGAGCGGCCCATTATGGAACCGTGCGTGATATAGAATATATCACAGACGGTTCTATTATGGAACCGTCAGGATATTATCACCGACGGTTCCATAATAGAACCGTCGTGATAAGTCTCTTTATAAGTAGGAGCTACCCGGCCGCCGCTAGGGTTTGCGCTCTAACTCGCCACTCCCAGCCGCCTTACTCTCGTCCGTTCCTCCCGTCGCCGACGCCGCCATCTTCTCATCGCCGACGGTTATGGCATCGGTGACACCGCAAAAGACACTCATACGATAAGAGTGTCTTTTGCGGCACCATCACAGCCACAACCACGGTGACGCCCAAACTCTTGTCACTCCCAGCTCCGCTTAGGGTTTGCACCCGCCTAACTCCGTTCCTCCCCACCTCGACGCCGCCGCTCGACCTGTCGCCCGCCGCCGACCCCTTTGCGCCCGCTAGGGTCTCGGCCGCTTTGCTTTCCCCATCCTCCTCTATTCTCCTCTAGATCTGTTAGCTTAATGTCTTTTGTTGAGTTTGATTTTATGCATGAGCCTTAAGTTGTGTCCTCGATGTTTGTGTGATTTATGCAAGGTAAAGGAAATGGATGAGGATTGTGCTGGTGGTGGGGTCGCCACCGTGGTTGTGTTGCATTAAGGTCCTCTCTGCCTCTACCCCCTTGCTCTGTGATGAAAATGGCTAGCTAGTGGTCTCATGATGGATGCCGAGGGCTACTCTTGTGTGGTGGATTTGGACACACTTGGTCTTGTTCTCTTGCTGATGAACTGCTCAATGATGTTAATAGTCTTATGCTGAAATTGAATTGATAATTAGTTCATATTAATAGTCCCCTTGCTCTGTGATGTAATGATGTCAATAGTCTTATGTTGAAATTGAATTGATAATTAGTTCATATTAATAGTCCTCTTGCTGTGTGATGTAATGATGTCAATAGTCTTATGCTGAAATTGAATTGATAATTAGTTCACATTAATAGTCCCCTTGCTCTGTGATGTAATGGTGTCAATAGTCTTATGCTGAAATTGAATTGATAATTAGTTCATATTAATAGTCCCCTTGTTCATGCCGGTCAAGTTCTCCTACCTCTTGCGTACTAGGTACGTCTTACCATTCCATTCATAATCTCTTATCTATAAAGTCTCCAAGCAGTGGCTGCTTGTGCCATTAAAACCGGCATCATATATATATTATATATATATATATATATTATTCGTAGTCCTCAGCCACTTTCGGGGGGTCGTCCACGCAACATGAGAAGAATGGGACAGTATCCACGGGCAACCTCATTGAGCCCCTGTAAGTTTAAAAAGTATGGATGCAAGGAGAGCGTTAGGACATCCAATTACCTGGATTGGACGTCGATATGTTCAGAAAGTGACGTTAATGCGCAACTACTCCGACTGGGAAGTGGCATCATCTATCAGCAACCAACAATTCTTGAGCATGTAATTGTCTTTAAAGCCAACAAGAACACCAAGCAACAATTAAAGACGATTACATGCTCAAGAATGGTTGGTTGCTAATACATGATGCCACTTCCCGATCGAGTACGCAAGATCAACGACACTTTCTGAACATAGCCACGTCCAATCCAGGTAATTGGATGTCCTAACGCTCTCTTTGCATCCATACTTCTTAAACCTGCAGGGGCTCAATAAGGTTGCCCGTGGCTACTGTCTCATCCTTCTCATGCTGCGTGGACGATCCCCCCAAAGTGGCTGAGAGACTACGAACAATATATATATAATATATATATGATGCCGGATTTAATGGTACAAGCAGCCACTGCTTGGGGCTTTATAGAGAAAAGTCATCACAGACGGTTCCAGCCACAAGCCGTCTGTGATATGTACTTATCACAGACGGTTTGTGGCTGAAACCGTATGTGATATGTACTTATCACAGACGGTTTGTGGATGAAACCGTCTGTGATATTACTTATCGCAGACGGTTTGAACCGCAAACCATTTGTGAAAGTATACATCACAGACGGTTCAAAACCGTCTGTGATGACCTCATGTCATCACTGACCCATAAACTCAGACGGCTCACGAAACCGTCTGTGATGACGTTTTTGAACCGTCTGTGAAAGCCTTTTCTGTAGTAGTAAGGCTCATAGACGGTTCTGAACAAGAACCGTCTATGATATTTAGTAGTATCACATACGGTTCTTGTTCAGAACCATCTGTGATACTTCATAGACGGTTTTCAACATGAACTGTCTATGATATTACTTCTTCACAAACGGTTTTTAGCGCAGCCAGTAACACAGACGGTCGCTAAACCAAAACCGTCTGTGATTGTATTTATTACAGACGGTTTTGGTCAACCATCTGTGATGAGGCGTCTAGTGTTAGCCTTTTTTTAGTATTGTTCCTTCCAATTATTTGTGCGTCATCTTGTATTCCTAGTTATAAGGAGCATTTTCCCTCAAACAATTTCATAAGCCATCCATAGGATCGTCACGAATTTGGTTTTCTCTTAAGTACAACCGAAAATACCCCCTTTCGTCACCATCTCCGGCCTGGTGAGTTATTTCTCGATTCCTTCCGGTATTAGCAGCTAATGGGTCTATGTAACTTATTCCGACCACCTGTTCTATGATTCCTTGCTCAGGTCGTCTTGTCCGCATGACGCTCTCATTGTCGTCATGCGGTCACCGTCATCGGAGCTACTCCTTGGACTTTTGGCTATTTTCTTAGCTCAGGTAGCTTCTTTATGCTCCGTAGATGCTTAAGCATACGTCAATTTGCTTAAAGCATAGCTGGGTCGTTGTAGCCATTTTTGCCGTAAACTCGCCGACGCACTTCCATGTCGCGTCGCTGCTAGAGCTTGCCGCCAGCCAAACCCTAGCCACCCCTAGAACCGAAAGCTAATGTAAATCCATTTTAGGTCTTGGTTATGGTAGTTCAATTGATGGGATTATCCTGTCAATCATGGGAAACACTTAACATTTTGTTATCTTTATAAATTTGTCTAGATTTTTGAATCTGAAGTTTTAGTCTAAAATTTGGCTATTTAAAAATGATTTAGATGTGGACAAGTGATTGACAGTGATGGTGCCTTCGTGCGTGAGAATTGGGTACTATGGTAGTCTTGTCCGGATCACCAAGAACCGAACTTTGTGCCTTCATTAATCCAAGTAACACACGTCCTTCCACACGCGGGGTGGGAGCCGCTTGGTCAAGTAAGGGGAAGGCTTTATTGAGTTGGAAAACAGGTGGTGTGAGGACATATGTGTTTGATCATATGTTCATAGGGATCCGATTGCAATTTAATATGTGCGAGTGAGCACAGTTTTAAATTTCTGTTCATTGGGTCGGCATTCCCAACATAACTTGTGTGCCCCGCTTAGTAGGTTCTATCAGTATCTTGTACTAAGTGGGATCTTGTCTCGCAAGGGTGATTCAACTCAATAAGATTTTCTTACTGAAAAATACCGAGTCTTGATTTCCCCGGTCAGCATACTTAAGGAAGTGTGCCATTATCCGGAGGCTTACGGGTTAATCAAGTCGTGTGAGTAAATATGTACACCCATGTAGGGTTAAAACTATTCGAATAGCCGTGTCCACGGTTATGGACAATCGCTTGTGTTCGAGACAGCAAATGTTAGATTTCCAAACTAAAATTGACATGGTTATAATTGGGTATCGGCATGAATGGTAGTTTATGCATGTTAGCTTGTCAAAGTGGATAGCCACTTTGATATGTTTGATTTATGATTATGTCAAAGTTACTTGATGTCTTTATTCCAAATTTTGATTACAAAATGGCTTTTGTAAATTAGAAAGTGTAGGAATAAAACTTGTCGCTTTATGCAAAACTAATGCCAATACAACTTTCCATTAGACAACCTCTAGCATGTATATTCTCTAATCCATTGAATAGGTTCTATCATACACTTTCGTTTATTAGTTTTTGTAAGACTTGTTGATGTGAATGAAAGTATCACAATGTATATATCAAATACATCATATGGCTATTGTTCTGCTAATTATTTTGTGCATAACTATGAGAATAAGACAACAATTGATTCATACATATATCACGTACATACGTTTTTCTCTTTGTCTAGTACTTTTTATGGAAATCATCATGTGAATGATAGGCGTACTGAGATGAATACATCACATCAATCAAATGGCTATCGTTGTACTATTCATGATTTGCAAAGCAAAAGGGCTGATAAAACGGATGATAAATACATATACCATGCATATACGTTGTTTTCTTTGTCTACCACATTTTCAAGCTATCAAAAGCCGAGGACGGCTTTTCTTGAAGAAAGGGAGGATGATGCGGACATCCTTAGCTACATTGTTCCATATAGTGTTTTCAATTCAACAAGTACATCAGAACAACATGAGCTTACTAAAAGAGTTGAAGAACAAGAGAAGCTTGTGGGTGAAGCTTGTGCAAAGAAGCTTAACCAAAAGGTGAATCTGTTCCATGAATTTCCTTTAAGTTTAATTGAGAATATTATACTACCTAATAGTGGGTCATTGCTTATTGTTAGGTTTGAAGGAGATGCTTCATGTGAATATCAAGAACACGATGCTTCTCGGGGTGTTTTGATGCTCACAAAAATAGCATGTAGCCTGTGGGACGCATGGAAGCACGTGATTTGGAGCTTTCTATAAAAAGTTATGGCTATTCGAGTGCATGCTGCACATTCAGACCGATCAACGCGCGAGAGTTGACAAAGTTGATGATTCCGCGGCTTGTACGACATCTTGGGAAGATATCCAGCTTTGCCATGACTTTCCAAAGGCTTACAAGAGTCCCTTTCTCAAGTTTCACACGGATTCAAGTCGTTTCAATTAATGAAATTGAAGTTAGGAAAGTTTGGATTCAATTTGGATTCGGAATCAGCATCAAAATCGGATTCGGAATCAGCAGTACAGTCCGGATTAAAAAGGTCATAACTTTCACAAACGGAGTCCGATTTGGGTGTTCTTATACTTGTTGGAAAGCTAACTTCAAGCCCGATCCAACGGATACTCGCTCAGCCTTAGATTCATCATGTATCAAAAGATATGTCCGAAACAATGTGACGGTTGTAAACTCAGAGTTTCCTTTTTTGTTTTAGATTGTGTCCGACTTGGAGTAGGAGTTCTAATTCCGAAATAGAGTAGGAGTAGGGCCTCTTGGCCAGCCATAAGGTAGAGAAGGGCACTATATATTGAGGGGTAGACCCCCATTGTATCGGAAGACCAGTTTATGCATAAGAATTGAAACATAGCTATTGCTTGTTCTTTCTAAACCAGAGTTCATGCGAGGACTTTGAGAGAGGACTAGGCGATCCATTGATTCGCTTCGCAATTCAAGGTCAAGCCGTGCTCCATTGGGAATTGGGGACTTGGCGATCGTCGTTTGTGGTCTCGCGACGATCATGTATCCGGTGTGTTTTGGACGTATTCCAAAGAGTTGAGGGTTCGTGCATTGGCGCGAGTGTTCAGCTAGTGACATCGTCTACTTCGCATCATCTATCCACGGTTCCTCACCGAGAAGATCGGGCATCCCCCGTATCACTTGTGAGTACCTTCTGTACTTAAACAAATTAACCACTTGTTGCAAGTGAGGACGAATATACTTACGATCCATCTGTTAGCGTCAAATATGGCGACGCTAATGAATGATGTTCTTTCTACCTCCACTCAGTTGCCTTTGGGTGTTGGGCACACTCAGTTGGAACTTTTGGTGTTTTATATTTGTTTTCCACTGCGTACTTTTGTTTATAGTTGACCGTTAGTCACATGTATAACTTATGTACTTAAATCCTGGTCTTGTTAATTACTGTTAATAATGTATAACTTGTGTATGATTGTGTACAATGTTGTTCAAGATACGTACGCATTAGCCATTGATCTTGGGAGCTAATGCGAGACATATATCCGGGAACTTGAAATCGAGCTCGTTTTCTGTTAAAAGTTATGCCACTGGTGCAATCTCTTAACTTGGAACGGATTCAATATCAAGGGTCTCCACAATTTGCATAAACTGTAGGCTCAAAATGATCAAAGTATTGACTCACCTGAGCTAAAGGCAAGAGAGTTTTGGTAGTCTTGTGCTTGATCAAACTGGAGGTCTCCTGCTTCTTTGAACTCTATTCCGACAAATGAACCGAAAAAAGGAACAAACAAGCAGAGAAAACAAATAAATACTAAAGAAATAATAAATGAACTCCAAATTAAATAAAACTAGAGCTAAAAGCAAGATCTTGAATTTAGACAAATTTAGAAATAAGAACACTGAAATCGGAGTTATAACGGAGGAGAACGGAGTCCTCAAAGTTTTGGTCTCGAGCACTGATCATCCGACTACGCGTGGTCACAAGGAGGTGTTTCGACCACGGGTTGGAAGGATACGACTACTCGACGAGGTCGCAAGAAAAAGAAGGGTTCGACTACTCAACATGGTCGAAGAAAAAGAAGAACTCGAAAGAAGGACTCGACTGAACACGATAGAAAACAGGGCACAGGAAACTCACCAAGTCCAAGGGAGAGGCCGGAGGAGGTCGATGAACTGCGAACGGCAGCGGGGAAGCTCGCAGCCGTTTCATAGGAGGACAGCGACGAAGGGGTCGGCCAAGACCGAAGGAGAAGAGGAAATGCGGCAACTCCTGTGCAACACAACTCAAAGAGAGTAAGGGGATTGCTTCAAGGAGCTCTGGTACACGAAAAGACGCTGGTAAAAGAGGGAGCTGTACTGGTGCGGTGGGGACCAAGAGGAGGTGCGCGGCGGCCCGAGCTTGGAGCTTGGAGCTCCGGGCAACCATAGCAACAAAAGTGAGAGGTGGAGAGAAAAAGGGAGAGTTGAGTGGGGGAAGAAAATGAAGGGGTTTGCTCTAGTTCTTTTACAGCCTGGAGGAGAGGAGGAGAGAGTTGCTAAGAGACTTGGAGGCGCGTGGTCCCGAGGCGGGTGGCAGGTGAGCGACGGGACAGAGTAGGCAGGGGGCAGGTGAGCGCATGGGGGTGCAGCAGGGCGGGCACGATCATGCCAAGGCGGCTCGGCGCTGACCCCAGGAAAAGAAATGGGCTGGGCCCAACACAGAGGATTTGAGTTGAAACCGAAATTCAAACTGAAACTCAAACCCAAACCTTGAAATGAGGCAAAAACTTGAGGATTTTGCAAATACACAATAATTTGAAATATGTTTTTAAAACCAAGAAGACAAATGGAAAGATACTAATCAACATCCAAAAACGGAATGTTACAACATGTGTGTATGTGGCCTGGTGGTAACGTTCCTAACCTAGAAGAAGGTTGGTCTTAGCCTAGAAGAAGGTTGGTCTCCGTTTTAACTTCGAAAAATTCAAATTTTAATTTGACCGAAATTTTCCGATTTTCGGCCAAACCAGTCCTACTGGTGAGGTCCAGTAAGATTTTCAAACCGGTTACCAAAACCCTTGTTGCAAGCAAACATTCCTTAAGTAATTAACATTATATTTGTGATTTCTTATATATATATATATATATATATATATATATATATATATATCATGTGGAAACACAATCTTTCAATGTAGGCTATATAGCGCTGAGCTGCCTTATGTTCATGGGGAAGATGAGCGGCGCCGACCCGTCGAACGCCGTGCTGGTCAGTTTCTGCGCGGTGGTCTCCGTCGGGTGGTAGAAGTCCCAGAAGACGTGGTCCGTCCTGTTGGCGCAGTAGGCGCTGATGGGAGTGCACCCGATCTTGGCGTTCATGTTCCCCAAACCGCAGCACGCCGCCTTCACCTCAGAGAAACCTGGATATCACCGTACATATAAACAAGAACCATTGGTGTCCACGTAAAGTTTGATATGTTTGGTTGTTTTCTTGCGCGTGTTATAGTTAAACTGATGTACCGTATGCCGTTGGCTGGTTGATGTATCGGAGCAGGGCGGCGGAGGCGTCGAACAGGGCGTAGTGCACGTCCGGGTGCTGCGTGCTCATGCCGTGCAGCAGTGAGGCCGCCGCCTCGTTGTACTGCACGGACAGGTCGTTGGCCTCGGCGCTGCAGTCCTTGGTGGAGCTCAGCTCCCGCAGCGACGGGCAGCACCCCACCGGCCCCGTGCCGAGGAACAGCAGCTTGCGCGCACCGAGGTTGTACAGCCTCTGATGATTCCATGCATCCGTCCAAAGACTCGTCAGTGCTCAGCGGATCGAATATGTAGATTCTAACAAATCACTGGAGCTGTTGCAACCATTGGCAGGTTGATCGAGTTGATTATTGTAAGTGTTACCTGAAGTTGGCCTGTGAGGGACTGGATCAGCGTGTCTATGAATTGTTGCGACGGGTTCTTGGCCTTGGTGGCAGCGCTGGACTTGACGTAGTGGGTGATGTCGTTGCTGCCGATGGTGATGGCGAAGAGGGATTTGGCCAGGTGGTTCGTGGCCTGGGGCTCGCCGAGGCTCTGCACCAGGGACGCGTACACCGTGGAGTAGTACTCGATCTGCTTGTCGAAGCTGATGCACTGATCCTGTAGTAACTCACGCGCGACATTCATATCAAACATCAGACTGGTGTAGTAGAACTGAATTTCTAGCTTTGACATATTACCAAGCACTCTTTGACTAACTTTTTTGGTTTGAAAATGGTTGCTGATTGGAGTTAGTTTTGCACCGCAGCTAATAAACTACGTACTTTGTTTGTGGAGTTGGAGACTCCTGCGCCACCGGAAGCGAAGTTGACGCCGTTCACGTAGTTGGCGTTGCCGCTTGAGGACAGGGCGAGGTACGGTGGTGAGGTCGCCAGCCCGAGGTTGTCGGCTGCATGCATGCACAGTTAATCAACACTATATTGATAGTTAATATTAATGATCAGAGAGAACAAGTAATTGGGAATTGGCTTCCATTGTTCTTAGTTTGGTCTACGACCGCTTGTTCTACTCCAGTGTTATTCATAAACAACCTCTGATCGGCTGTTGAGCCACGCATAGGAAATGGAGTTAGGTTAGAGATATTTGCGCATGTTTGGTCAAAGGTGGGGGTAATTGCAACTGCAATATTATATCTATTGGGATAACAAAAAAAATAGATAATGTTCAAGGTTGCCTTGTTCATGCATAACTTAACCCCATGCTCAGATGCTAATTAAATTCAGTAGCTCGTTGGCTGCAACTAGTTTCTGCATAGTTAATTAGTTAAGACTTCTCAGCTCAAGTAAGAAACTGCAGAGTAGTTTCACATGTAAGGATAGACTAGCAATAACCAAAGTTAAGAAACTCGATGTGCAAGGAAATTTGGTTGTCGACATGATCAAACTCGGAGGACACCAGACCACCTTATTAGAATTTTAGGAACGTACACCACTTGGCAATCTGGGCCCTCGAAAGGGAAATTCAGGATGACGCCAAAATCGAGCTCCCTTGACTGAATTCACCAATTGGGGGTTCGGGACAAAAGACATGACAAGCAGAAAAGAATATTTAGAAGAATCTAAAATGATTTCTTATTATGTTTTTTAAAAAATGATTTCTTATGGCCCCCAAATCTGCACGTATGCAGTGACTTTCCCCATCACTCACTACGTTGTCCAGCTTGCTAAGCTAGTTGCTCAAAATTGGCACCGTGAAAACTCACTACGTATGGGGACTATGGTTCGTTCGTGTACGTACAACGGAACAAGTGGTGATTTATCTGGTAACACTTAACGTGCCCCAGTTCGGTACATCTGGAAGTGTGGGAGGTGCTGCTAACACCTCTACCACATCTAACCATTCACTAAACAGGTACTCCCTTTATTCATAAATACATGACGTTTGACCAAACGTGCAGTCAAACTTATATAACTTTGACCATTACTTTTCATATGATTTTGTTAGTAAAAAATTACAAATTATTATATTATGAAAATATTTATCATGACAAATCTAATGATACTATTCACTCATGATCAATCTAAATAGTTTTTCATATATTATTAGTTAAAGTTAGATAAGTTTGATCAAGACGCTTTGGTCAAACGTCATGTATTTATGAACGGAGGAGTAGATAAATTATGAATTCATTTTATTCCATTTCTGGAGGAAATGTTTTTTTTAAAAAAATTAGGATATGAGCACTGTCGATCAATTAAGAGGAAAGAAAGGTTTTTCCGGAGCAAAAGGTTACGTCCTCCCCTATATAGGTCCGCTCGCCAAACTCGCTGATTTGGTACTCCGGCTCTCTCGGCTAATTTGGTCCTCCCGTACGTATGGCTTACCCCTGTTGCTTATCGTCTAACCCCGCCTGATCTCCCGCTGTCTAACCTCGCCGGCCGAACTCCTGGAAGACCAAGCAGCCGCCGCTCCTTAATTCCTTCGATTAATTTTAGGCCTCAAGAACTGCCGCTCAAACTCATCGGTGAATCTACACTCCAAGTCTCCAACTAGGCACTAGCAAAGCCGGAAGAAAATTCACCAACTAGACCTTGCTACGTGGGGGAATGGGGATGCAGATAACATGCTGGTGAACTCGCATGGCATAGAAGACACCCCTTTCATAGAAGGCATCCCTTCCTTGTGCAGCACCCCCTTTTGCATTGGTGATGTATATGGAGGAGATGTTGGAGGTTAACGAGGATCTAATAACTAATTCTACTACCATCGTATGGTTGTAAAATCTTCTATAACCACCTCCTCATCGTAAGCCCTAATACGGCCGTAAGCTTTAATACGACCAAAGTCAATCACAACCACCCTATAGTCGATAAAGCTCATAAATATGTGGACCCAATTGATTAGGGACTTTAAATACATGCTATTATTCTTCAATATAATTGCACGTATTAATCTCTGTTTCCATTGTAACTACAAGGCAGACGTGGGACGTTGTTTCTCTGACAATAACTGTCATCAAAACGTGTACATTTCATCAACCGTTGAGGCGTCTCCTATCACAGGACAACTATCACCCCTCATATGCTATATATATAAAGGGTGATGCCAGTGGACAGAGGGGTAGAAACGACCGAAGAACAAGACAGGAGTCATTAGTTCTAGCTTTCGGTGATTTCTTTCTTGTTGTTATAGCTACCAGGGAACTTATAAATATCTTGTGCCTAGTTGCAACATGGGGGACCGGTGGACTAAAATGAACAGTTTGGAAGGTATCCCAAGGAGGACGACCGCAACGGTCGTCATCCAAACCACCTGGAACGTTAGGAAGGAATGCAACGCTAGAATCTACCAGAGAACCCTCTGGACCTACTGGCAAAAATAAAAGACGATGGTAGAACATGAAACCTAGCCAGGGCTAAGGGCTTTAGAGCAATTTATAACTATAATTAAAATTCTTCTATTGTTGTAGACTCTTTTTCCATCTCGTACCGGCTTCTTCTTTATTAATATAATAAGCAGCTATCTTGCCTTTTTTTTATTAAAAAAATATATTGCGGGTGTACATCAACAATTCGTCCTTAGTTCAGCAAAATCAGAAAAAAAAGAAAAGAAAAGGCTTATTGGCAGCACACGTACGCTTCTCAATGTATGACACTGCATGAAAATATCATTTGTCTTAAAAAAAAAAAGACATGGCATGGCAGATAAGATATTTAGTCCCGAATAAAGGAGTAACAAAATGGCTAGTGTAGCTACTACCTACAATCTCCAATTGAATAAATCATTCCGGTTGAAAGATTCAGTCTGGATGGCACCAGGGTTTTCAAAACTGGTTCCAGGTTTTTAAAGGGGCCGGTAGGACTGGTTTGGAAGGCTTGCCCTTCCATTATCTGAAAAAAAAAAGAAAAATTTCGGCTAAAATTGTTAAATAAAAATTTGAATTTTTCAGATTTTAAATTTAAAAAGATCAAATTCAAGCAAATTCAATTTTTTCAGGCCAACTTTGACCGGTTTGAAGTCTTACCGAGGGTTTGGTAAGACCGATATTGCCGATTTTCAGCTGATGTTTTGGCCGGTAAACCGAAGTACTATTGATGGTACACATTCCACGGCATATATATTGAGCAGGATATATGCTGAGTTATATATATTTTACTGATCTCTTAGTCTTCTAGTCAAGCTAGATTACCCTTTATTTTTTTTTCCATGACGAAATGTGCTGATTTATTAGGTCCCGTTTGGCCTGGTTTAACGGTTTTTTAACCGACTTATTAACCTTGTGACGTACAAACCAGGCAACCAGCAGATAAAGACTGAAGAAATACTTAGTATTTGTTGCACTGTAATATTAAACTAGCTGCAGTCACAATAAGCTCACACCTCATGAGATCAGCCTAGCTACCAATGGCGGGGTACGTGTCATCGGGACAATATATTCTTGTGAAATATAATTGTCTGAAATCTCATTCGACCCTGACAGGCGATTGCAATGCACAACTGAATACTCATGAGACCGCAGGCAGGCAAGAATGGTATGGTTTTCACTCGGAAAAAAAAAAGAGAATGGTATGGTTTAGACTTTAGAATACGCACCGAGGAAGTCGGGGAAGTTCTTGCCGTTGCTGAAGCGGCCGGTGGCCTTCCCCCCCGGGTAGTCGATGCCGTTGTGCGGGAAGTCCGCCTTCAGCAGTGTCACCAGGTAGTTGTTGTTCCCGACGTCCGCGAGCGAGTCACCGAGCACGTACACCGCCGGCACGGACGCCGACGACGCCGAGAAGAACGAAGCAACCAAGAAGGCGACAACAATCGCTAGGGAGCAAGAAGACAAGGCTATAATATTGACACCCATTGCTCACACAAACAAGTGAAGAGCCAGCGGTAGTTGTTGTATGTATGAGCACTGCTCCTCACTCCCTTAGCAGTACATGAGGAATCTATGGGCTTTGGTGGACGCCAATTTATAGGGAGAGGAAGCGTGGAAGTGTCAAGTAATTAAGCTAGTTGTGTACTGAGAAGAGTGGGACGAGGCAGCGGACGTACGTAGTTGTCATGTGTGTGTATGTGGTGTGTGGTGTACTGGTGTGTGGAGAAGACGGCATGATCGGGGCATGGCGACGGGCGAGCGAGAAGACGGTCGAGCGTATGGGACGGGCCACATGTAGGTAAAGGGGTATGTCCTCTTCGATATGTCGTACGCGCGCCTCTCTTTGGAATGTATTCACATATAATCCATCGCAACGTCGTTTGCCTTGTATTTCTAACAAAAACTACATGCATTGCGAGAGATGGGGTGGAAAATCTGATCTAGCTTGATCGCAACGTCGTCGGAGGCTTATTTTATGGAGTTCGTACGCACGTACGTATTTAATTTCGTATATATATAACGGACATGCATGAAGTTCGTTGTGTCTGGGTAATGGTTCAATTTTGTTTAGGTTCAATTTGACTAGTTTAATTATTGCTCTGATCATTTTCCATACCGAATACTTGTCCACCCTGATCAATCACTTTATCCGGATTACATATTGTAGGACCATGGCCGGCGACTAGAGGGGTGAATATGGCCGGCGATTAGAGGAGGTGTGAATAGGAGCATAAAACTTTTTCACAAAGGTATTCCAAGATTGTATCACTCCAATACCTATTAGAAGATACGAAGATCAGAGCATTAACACCCCGCAGTAGAAACACGAAATCAAACACGACACGAATGGAAATATTGCGTAGGAAACACCAATTGAATGGTCTGACCTTAGTTTGGACAATCCTAACCACATCCAGTTGGATTGTCCAGCTTGAGATTGGACAGTCCGATCCACATGGGGAGAAAAAAGGAGTTGGATGGTCCGATTGGAGAATAGATGGTCCCATTCGCAACGCAAGAAAAAACAATTAACTAGAACTGAGTAAGAACTTGCACAACTTTCACACCAAGGCTCCAAACGACTTGAGACTTGAAACACACCTTCTCTAAGACTTTTGGAACCTATTCCAACCAACAATCTAAAAAATCATTGCCAAAGTTTCTGTAACATCCCGTTTTCGAAAACGGCGAATAGTATTTACATTTGGCTTTTGATTTTCAAAACTTATGTCAAATTATTGTATAATTTCAAATCTTCTAGTTTCTAGCTAAGCTCGAGTTTGTGTTTCAAACCAACTAGAAATTCTCGAATTCAAAATTCAAGGTTGAATTCTCTTTTTCAAATTTGGGCCCCTTTCTCCTTTTTACCCTCCTCTCTTGTCTTGGGCTCAGCCCGTTTTCCTTCCTTGGGTCGGCCCATTTCCTCCCCCAGCCCATTTCCTCTCCCCGGCCCATTCTTTTTGGCTGGCCTAGCCACTACTACAAAACAGGCTATAGTAGACGCCCCATCACAGACAGTTCCTTTGGAATCGTCTGTGTTGGGTCTGTCTGGACCTGCGGGTGGCACGGGAAGCCTATCACAGACGGTATTTTTAGAACCGCTCATGATAGTCATATATCACGCACGGTTTGTTAATAGAACCGTTTGTGAATTATCCTGACGCACGTTCTATTCACAATCCGTGCTGTGATAATCCGCTAATCACGAGCGGTTTTATTTTACAACCGTCATGTACTATCACGAGCGGTACTATTAACAAACCGCTGCGTGATTGGCGGATATCGCTGACGGTTCTTAATAAGAACCGCTCAGATAGTACACGACAGTGCCGATTAAGAACCGTCGTGATATTGAGTTATCACAGACGGTTCTGATTAAGAACCGTCTGTGATATCCCCACTCCATATAAATTGAGCCCGACACATCCCTCTACCGCACTACATTGTGTCCATCTTTGCCTTTGCTGCGCCTCTTGCCAAGATCTTTGCCGCTTTGGAGAGCAAAACTGCCCCGTCATGGCTCCACTTAGATCTCTGCTGCTCCTCCCCAAGTGCCACACTTCCCTGCCCTAGCTCTCCTCCAACCTGCGGCTCCTCCCCTAATTAAACAGATGGAGTAATACTTATTATACTTTATCCACTCTATTGATTAAGGATTTTCCCTTATTTTGCTACTCTGTACATGGACCCTAATGTTTATTTGTTTTCTTTGTTGTATTCCTTAATCGAAAGCATAGGGTTTAAGTTTCAATTAATACTTCTCACAAAAGCAATAAATTCTTAGAAAAAGGCAAATTTAAATGGACCCTAATTAAACCTAAACTATAGCAGCCATTGGATGTTATTGAACCAAAACTATGATATAAATTCCAGAAAATGAAAAGCAAAACATGTAGCCTTTAATCTGGTGTAATTCCTTTGTGCAACGATGAGACAAAACGAGTAAGTACATACAAAGAGGTGAAAGTCTTAATCAGAACTAATTTCATGAGTTGTTTTCTAGAACAGATTAAAAAGAAGAATTTATGACACACCAAGATAAGTCACATGTGCAATGATCTATTTTATATTTCCTCCATTTATCCATGAAGAAACGTCATCACAGTGGTTTATTGTTTCAATTATATCAAAACGGATACCCGCGCAATCGCGCGGACCAACTTGCTAGTTATTAGGATCTTCCTCTTGTCTTTTGTCTCGTATCTAATCAACAATCATGAAGATAATCAATAATTATCCGTCGCTAGCTTAGAGAGGAGAAGGTTGGACCCTTGCCCCTAGCGCCTCCAACACCCGCCGCCTCCTCCCCCATTGCGCCACCTTAGAGAGGAGAAGGAAAGGAGAGAGGACTCATATTTTCTTCGTGAGCTCCAAGGGTAACGATCTATAACCCTTTATGTTTGCTATAAATTAATCGCTAATCAATTTGACACTAATTTGTTACATGCGTAGTGTAGATGGATCGAAACTGGATGTACGGTGTGAACCGTGTGAGTCAAGAGTACATTAATGGCGTGGTTGCTTTTAGAAGAGCCACGAAAGGTGATATGTTGAAGAAGGGATAAATTTTATGTAATTGTCCATGCATTGTTTGCGTAATCAAGATGTTTAACAACGCGCGCAGATCGAAGCGCACTTGATTCAAAGGGTTTCAAAAAGGGTATACATGTTGGACCAGTCACGGTGAAGAGCAGATTATACCAGAAGTTAATAATGACGACATCGCCGAGGAAGTCAACGATTTCCCGGATGTGGACTGTGCTTTTGATGAGGATAGGTGGCACGATGACAATCTGGATCAGATGCTACGCGATGCAGAAGAGAACTACAAATGAGAGAGAGTTTTGTAAATTCGAGGGCTTAAGGGAGGACTCGGTGAGACCTTTGTTCCTAGTTGCAAGCCGAATATACAAGGTTGTCAACCGTGCTTGAACTGCTGAAATTGAAGGCAAGCAATGGTTGGTCCGATAAGAGTTTCACAATTGTTAGGTCTCTAGCGGACATCCTTCTGGAGGGAAACGTGTTGCCCAACACCACTTATCAAGCAAAGAAGGTTATTTGTCCATTAGGAATGGAAGTAGAAAGAATACATGCATGTCCGAACGATTGTATCCTCTACCGTAAAGAGTATGCAGACATGCATGTATGTCCCGTGTGCAAAGCATCCCGATACAAGCGTTAGAATCTTGCTAAGGTGAAGTAAGGACCTCTGCTAAGATGTTGTGGTATCGCCTGTGATCCCACGTTTGAAGCGTTTATTTGAACCCAAAGGAGGCAAGGTTGTGCGTTGGCACTCAGAGGAGCGTAAGAGAGATGAAAAGCTAAGACACCTGCCGATTACGCCCGATGGAGAAACTTTGATCGAGTTGAAGAGTTCGGTCGGAACCGAGGAACATAAGGTTAGGGTTGAGTACAGATGGAATGAATCCTTTCGTAACATGAGCATCCGACATAGCACCGCCCGTGAATCTATGTATGTACAACCTTCCTCCTTGGTACGTGTATGAAGCGGAAGTACATTTTGATGTCACTACTTATCCAAGGGCGAAGCAACACGGGAATGATATTGATGTGTATCTAGCACCATTGCTGGAAGATCTTGTGACACTGTGGAATGAAGGGGTACAAGTATGGGATGCGTACAAACGAGAGAACTTCACTTTACGCGCCATGTTGTTCTGCACCATCAATGATTTTTATGCCCTTGGTAACCTATCGACCCGAGACAAAAGGAGCCAAAGCCCATCGACTTTGCTTAGATGCTACGGAGAGTGTATGGCTGAACAACTCGCGTAAAACTGTGTATATGCGTCACCGTAGGTTCCTTCCTAGGAGTCACCCATACCGCAAGATGAAAAAACAATTCGACGGAAATAAGGAGAACGATTCAGCTCCAAGGGCTTTTAGAGGGAAAGAGGTCTATGATATGGTTAAGGATATCGATGTTGTGCTTGTGAAGGGACGTAAATTAAGAACCCATGAGAAGAACATCTGGAAGAAGCGGTCAATTTTTTGGGACTTGCCTTATTGGGAGCACTTAGAAGTTCGCCACTGCATCGACATCATGCACGTAGAGAAGAATGTATGTGATAGCTTGATTGGTCTCTTGCTGAACATTAGTGGCAAAATAAAGGATAGTGTTAACGCACAGCGTGACTTGGTTGATATGAACATAAGGACCAAGTTAGCACCGGAAGAGACCGATACAGGACGAACGTACATTCCCCCAGCTTGCTACACTCTGTCCAAGGTCGAGAGAAATGAACTGTGCCAGAGCTTGCATGGAGTGAAAGTCTCATCTGATTACTCTGCTAACATTAAGAACCTTGTTTCTATGCAAGATTTGAAATTAATTGGTATGAAGTCTCATGATTGTCATGTGCTGATGACACAAATGCTTCCTGTTGCAATTAGAAGTATCTTGCCGAACAAGGTCCGAGTGGCAATCTTGAGGCTGTGTTATTTTTTCAACACAATTTCTCAGAAGATCATTGATCCCCAAGGATTAGATGCTCTGCAGGTCGAGGTGGTGACGACTCTATGTCATCTTGAGATGTATTTCCCTCCGTCATTTTTCGATATCATGGTCCATCTCATTGTTCACCTTGTGAAAGAGATAAAGATATGCGGCCTGTGTTCTTCGTCATATGTACCCGCTCGAGAGGTACATGGAATTCTCAAGTCCTACGTCGGAATCGATCTCGACCGAGGGCAAGATCATCGAAGGTTATGCAACCGAAGAGGTCATTGAGTTCTGCGTCGACTACATGGCTCGTGGAACCTATAGGTGTGCCTCTATCTCGCCATGAGGGGAGATGGATGGTATCGGGACCATCGGAAGGAAATCAATCACTCCCGATCTGATATCGTCGCTCAAGCCCATTTCACGGTCTTGCAACACATGACCAAGTGTCCCGTACATCGACGAGCACAAAGACATGGTGCGCCAATGAATCCAAACCGGTCGGAGGTTTGGATCACGAGAGCACAACCGCTTGTTCAACGAATGGTTAAAGGTGCGAATCATCGGGAGGTCATCAAGTGATGATCTGCTATGGTTGTACGAGGGCCACAATTTACAATTGTCGCATGGCAAGGATACGACATAAATGGGTACACATTTTATACGGCAACTCGGATAGGAAGAGCACACCCGTAATCAGCGGTGTCCGTGATAGATGCATTCAAGATGCCGATGGGATGAGGAGCTCCTACTATGGGCAAATAGAGGAGATATGGGAGCTCGACTCGTGCTTTTCAAGATCCCCTATTTCGTGCCGTTGGGTCCATCTCCCACAGTGAAGGTCGACAAATGCGGTGTCACTACCGTGGACCTTGAACGTGTCGGATACAAAGATGAACCATTCGTACTGGCTAACCAAGTTGTTCAAGTCTTCTATGTAACCGACCCGGCAAATAAGAAGCGCCACGTAGTTCTTCATGGAAAAAGGAGGATTGTCGGAGTTGAGAATGTAGTGGACGAGGAAGAATACAATCAATTTGACGAGTTGCCTCCTTTCAGAAATGGCATTAGGCTTGAGGAATAACCCAGTGAGGAAGCTAGCTATATGCGCGTCGATCATCACGAAGGCCTATATTTTAATTAAGAATTTACTCCAATGTAATCAATTTATTCCATAACATCATGTGTTATATATGGACTTGTATAATCTCTCATATATTTTGATGTCAATGTGAATTTGTCATGTGTTGATGTGTTATGGACTTGTCATATTTGATATTGATGTCAATGTGGACATACATTGTAATGTGGAGTATCAAAATTGGTTTCACTTGATTTGGAGTTGAGTTGAATTAGATATGAAATTTTGAAGTCAAATGTGTTATGAACTTGTTATGGACTTGTCATATTTGATATTGATGTCAATGTGGACGTACATTGTAATGTGGAGTATCAAAATTGGTTTCACTTGATTTGGAGTTGAGTTGAATTAGATATGAAATTTGGAAGTCAAATGTGTTATGAACTTGTTATGGACTTGTCATATTTGATATTGATGTCAATGTGGACGACATTGTAATGTGGAGTATCAAAATTGGTTTCACTTGATTTGGAGTTGAGTTAAATTAGATATGAAATTTTGAAGTCAAATGTGTTATGAACTTGTCATCATACTTGTCACGTGTTCAATTCATATGGACTTGTCATGATTGTCATCATACTTGTCACCGTGTTCACTATGTTTTGTCGATATCACACATTGTCATCGTTTTTGTCGAGGCTATTACAGACGGTTTTATAATACAACCGTCAGTGATAAGCTATATCCTGAGCGGTTCGATGAGAACTGCTCAGGATAATAATATCACGTATGGTTCTATAATCTAACCGCTCGTGATATTATTATCCTGAGCAGTTCTCATCGTAAACCGCCTGTGATATGCTTTTTATAAGGCGGAAACGCTAGGGTTTTGCTCTCACTTGTCACTTCCTCTCCGCGCCCTTAGGCTCTCGCGCTCGTTTGCCTCCTCTAGGGTTTAGGGCTCACTTGTTCACCGCCGACCACGACCTCGGCGCCGCCGCCGACATTGGCGCCCGACCTCGGTGCCCCGACCTCGGCGCCGACCTCGGTGCCGCCGCCCGACCTCGGTGCCACCGCCCCCGACCTCGGCGCCCCCGTTCACCTCCCCCGCTGTAAGCCCCGACGTCGCCGCCTCTGACCTCCTCCCCGTGTCGGCCTCCTCCCTCTGCACTGGCCTTCTCCCCGCGCCATCCTCCTCCCCGTGTCGACCTCCTCCCCCACCTCCCTCCTACTCGTGTCGGCCTCCTCCCCTGCACCGGCCTCCTCCTTGCACCGTGAGTTCTTGTGCGGCATCCTCTCTATGAGTATTGGTCCTCTGTGGCAGTTCGGTTGATCTTTGCATATATATATTTGCAGTGCTAGTTGATACCTTGATCTGTATTAGTTCGATTTACGAATCTATCTTCAAGATGTTGCAAATTGATCAGTGGGCTTTGTTGACATGCTCTGTGATGAACTCTGTCTTTTACTGAGATTGAATGTGATAGTTAGTTCATACTTGAGCTCTATTGTATTACTTGCTACTGTCAATATGATGTACTGTTAATTGGTTACTTTCGGTTGAGCTCATAGGTCTGTTGCAAATTGATCAGTGGGCTTTGTTGACATGCTCTGTGATGAACTCTGTCTTATACTAAGATTGAATGTGATAGTTAGTTCATACTTGAGCTCTATTGTATTACTTACTACTGTCAATATGATGTACTGTTAATTGGTTACTTTCGGTTGAGCTCATAGTTCTATTGCAAATTGATCAGTTGTATTGACTAGTTTGTGATTCTTCTAGTAGTCTCAGATGAGCTCATTCAACTTTTCATTTGCCATCTTGATCTCTGTAGTCAACCTCTGCTTGATGGAAGTTTAATCTGTTTTAGATTAGCAGTTGAGATCATTTGACAGTTAAGCAAAGTATTGTTTAGAGCTCATAGTTTGAATTTATATTATCATATTCATTTAATGAAGAGTATAGACAATAGGATTGAGATGGCAAAGACTTGTTCTTTAGCTACTCTCCTTCTGAGAGCACATAATATCATCAATCAATATGTTGGAATAGTGTCTGTGCACCGTGAGTTCTTGTGCGGCATCCTCTCTGTGAGTATTGCTCCTCTGTGGCAGTTCGGTTGATCTTTGCATATATATGTTGCAAATTGATCAGTGGGCTTTGTTGACATGCTCTGTGATGAACTCTGTCTTATACTGAGATTGAATGTGATAGTTAGTTCATACTTGAGCTCTATTGTATTACTTGCTCTTGTCAATATGATGTCTTGTTAATTGGTTACTTTCGGTTGAGCTCACAGTTCTATTGCAAATTGATCGATTGTATTGACTAGTTTGTGATTCTTCTAGTAGTCAGATGAGCTCATTCAACTTTTCATTTGCCATCTTGATCTCTGTAGTCAACCTCTGCTTGATGGAAGTTTAATCTGTTTTTAGATTAGCTTGAGATCATTTGTGATTAAGCAAAGTATTGTTTAGAGCTCATAGTTTGAATTTATATTATCATATTCATTTAATGAAGAGTATAGACAATAGGATTGAGATGGCAAAGACTTGTTCTTTAGCTCCTCTCCTTCTGAGAGCACATAATATCATCAATCAATATGTTGGAATAGTGTCTGTGCACTGTTAATCTCTAGACCTTTTATTGGCTGAGAGTTTAATCCACACGGTTCTTATTAAGAACCGTCTGTGATTCCTTTGCATTTCCTTAGAGAAGCCGGTGGATTAAGGAGTGTTAAATTCTTTAGGAATTATGCTTTAATGCTAATTAATTTTGTTGGGATTAATTCTGAAATTTTGCTAAAATCGCATTTTTACAACAATCCAAAAAGAAAGTTTTACTTGATTCTATTTTGTTTCTATGTTGGGATTAAACGTTTGCTTAGCATTTCCTTCGTCGATCATTTTACTTGATTCGGTTCTATGTCTTCATTAAAGGCTAGTCTTACGTACATGAAGCATTAAACCTTTGCTTAGCATTTTCTTCGTCGATCTGACACACTTGAGTGTACCTTTGCTTCGTGCCAATCCTCCACGAAGACGAAGCAAATGGTACACTCGATGTGTCGAGCTCGATAGTAGGCTCGAGCAAAGATTTGAATCACTAGTTTCTATCTATACAAAGATCATAAGAGAAGCTGGTGGATTAAGGAGTGTTAGGAGTGTTAGAATAGAAGCTGGTGGATTAAGGAGTGTTAGGAATGTTAGTAGTCTGTATGAGCTCATTCAACTTTTCATTTGCCATCTTGATCTCGATAGTCAACCTCTGTACTTCTTCCTGAGATTAATTGTTTCATATTTATGCTGGAATTAATTATGATTATTTGCTAATATTGCACATGTTGAGCATATTATTAAGTTTAAATGTATATGTTAATTTGGGACACTTGCAATAAATTTTATTGCATATGTAACTTATATAGATAGCAAGTAAGCGAGATGGCAAAGGCACCGTCTTCGCCGCAGATGGAAGAGGCGCCAACACCGACGCCGCAGATGGAAGAGGCGCCGACGAGGCCACCAACACCGACGCCGCAGATGGAAGAGGCGCTGACGAGGCCGCCGTCACCGTCGACAATAATGACACGGAAGCGAGATGGCAGAGGACAATCGAAAATGCCTTTGGGCCGACTGGTCATCACGGAGGTTAGTGACTTTGGGGTCCCTCTGAGTCCCAAGAGATCAGTGGCGAGATTCCGGACCATCTGCGGGATACTTGGAAGGGAACGGGTCCCCATCACCACACTAAGGTGGAAGGACCTGACGAAAGAAGCGAAAGGCGCGCTGTGGACAGAACTTTTAGAGAAGTTCACTATTCCAGAAGCACACGTGACACACGTGCGACGGACGGCGATGCTCACGATGGATAAATCGTGGAGGACCTTCAAGAGCATTCTTGTCACGAAGTACGTGAACACGGTCGACGCCTTTGCAAGCAAAGATAGATTCTTGACGCGGGAAGCATGGGACACCTTTGTGGCTATGAAAACGACGGCCGAATTTAAGGAGCAAACTGCGGCGCACAAAGCTCTGCAGACATGAAACACTCACCCACACAGACTTCAAAGACCGCTGGATGCAGCGAATAAATACGAGGAATGGGCAATGGAGGAGCAGAACCCGTTTCGATGTCACGGACCAGCGTTCCCTAAGTTTGGTTAAGCGAGGGCAAAAGTCTCGTCTTGGGCAATATCTCTTTCACAAACCCGCAGACGTGAAGTGTCCCAACGTGTGGTAAATATGTCGAACTACCTAGTTAATAAGTCCATAACTTCATAGTGTCTATAATAACATGATGACCTCTTGCAGCGTGACTTGACTGTCCAAGCTTCCCAAGGCTCCTTCCATGCAGACAGGGAGAAGGATATACCATCTACGGCCTTGGGAAACAAGGAGCACCCGGGTCGCACGCGAGGCCTTGGGGTTAACGTACCTTGGAGTCATGGATTCGCTGACGACTACTACATGTATAGGAGTAGGAAGAGATCCAAGGCCGAGCACGACAACCAGTTGGTACAGATGATTACTAACAAATTTGAAGAAAAGATAGCAACATTGCAGGGTCAAATGGAGATACTCTGAGCGGTGATGCAAAGCCGCCCGTTAATTGGGAGGCGGTCCTCCTCGGCGTCGGAGTAGCGTCGCGTCGCGCATAATTCGAACATGAGGACGTTCGATTCTCGACGAGCGACATCCGATTACCGATAGACGACATCAAGGTAACGTACATCTATGGAATGCACCAAAGATAGACCTATAGGACGCCTTAGCTAATTGCATATCGTTTTATAGGAGCCGACGCCGTGCAAGCTCCAAGTGAGGATGGATGGGTCCCTTTGTATTGAGGCTGCGCAGGGGATGGTGTATCCATACGAGGAAGGGCGGTCTGACGGGTGCCCGGTGGCGCAGGTTACGCTAAGGTCCAGGTGGATATGGTACATGTCAATTTCCGAGCCATCCCGCTGAAGATTCACTCGAACGAAGAGATCATAACACTAGGGGATGCCGTCCACTCTTTTATCCAGTGGCCCAAGAACAACAGCGCCCTGGACCCAGCAGTGCTGCAATCTAGACACAACCATTCCTCTCCAACGGGACCCTCGATGACTCCACCTCATGTTTCACCTCAGAAGACCACCTCTTCGATTCCCGTAGAGAAGACGCCGAAGGAACAGCAAAAGCGTGCCGATGTATCGGTTCCCGAGTCGTCTCACAAAAAGACGCTGCCAATCGCTAAGGCCAAATCGAAATCAATGAACGTTAAGGCACTTCCCAAGTCCGGGAAGTCCGTGATACCCAAAAACTACATCATCGGAAAACCGTTGTGCTCCAACGCAATATTAATGCACGCTGGATATGCTTGTCAGGCTTTGCATGCCTGGTACTTGGACAAGACCCAAAAGAAGGGGTGCGATACTGGAATCACCGTCAGATACGAGGACGAGCATTTCTTCAACGGGATGAGGTACTTCGTCATGGGCTTCAACGACTTATATGAACTATTCAACCTCGTTGGCCTCGACGTCTCGCTTCTACGATGTTGGACACTGTAAGTGCGTACAATCAAGTTCTACATTCATGTAATACCAATAAATATGACAACCCATTGCTCATGTATAGATACATGCTGAAAAATGTCCAGGAATAGAAAGAACCGGTGGGTTTTCTTGACCCACATGTGGTATCGTTGCAAACAATCCAAGAAGACTCGTCCTTCGTCGAGAAATACATAACGAGGTCATTGCTTCGTCAGATGAACATGAAGTACATAGTGGTGCCCTACAACCAAGGGTAAGTGTCACTACTTGCTATACAAATTTCATTTGTACTTTATACGCAGCACGAACTTAGGTTTAATGACTATAGCGACATACATGAGTAGGTACCACTGGATCCTTTTAGTTATTATACCCAAGAGGAACCATGTGATATACCTTGATTCCCTAAACCACAACAAGCACGACTTTAGCATTCTAAGAGGAATACTCGAGAGGTATGCTCATTTCCTCCTTACATAACTCTATTGTAATCTTCATTCGTTTGAAATGGCCGAGGATAACTTTTTCGAATCATGTAGGTCGTTCATCAATTATGTTGCCAACAAAGGAATATACAATGGAAAGAGCGCCCAACTAACACACAGATGGATTTTTCATGCAGCGCTACAACACGATAATCCTATATCATACTTCATAATAACGCGTCTCGAACCGACTATACCTATATATGTAATTCTATTTTTGCGGCCTCCTCGGAAAAAGATGATGAGTTATGTGCAATCTACGTGCGCTATCATATGCGACTAATCCTTAGAGCTAGGAAGAAGGATCACGAGGTTTGTCAATCTCAAAATAATTATTTCCTAATTATAAATTTAAATATATATAGCTTACCACTTTACTCTTGGTAGTGACAGTCTTGGATTTACAATGTGATTCACTCGTTGAAGAGATCAAGGACATTCGAGGAAGCTCGCACCTTTATCAACACAGAAATCATTAACGACATTGGAGAGTTTCACTCCATCACCAACTGAGAGCATCACCCCGTCGACACCTCTCAACGTAAACAATTGTAATCCAGTTGAAACTATAGCGACAATACTTGAACAAATGCGATCTTTTGTAATTTATTTTGAGTAATGATCACTTTGAGTTGTCAACAATTGATTATCTCTAATGAATCTGTTTTTGTGCATGCTTGTTTTCAGAGGGCATGGCTAGCAATTCCTGAGGCTAGCGAAAAAACAAAGAAAATTGTGGTAAGGGTTTGAGCTATCAAAGACGGTTTTTGTTAAAACCGTCAGGAAGGTAGTATCACGAGCGGTTTCTACTAAAAACCGCTCGTGATACTGAAAATATCCTGCATCGTTATAAAACAAACCGTCGTGATATGGGAATATCCTGACGGTTACAACAAAAGCCGCTCGTGATATTCACAAATCACAGACGGTTTTTTTGTTAAAACCGTCTGTGATATTCACAAATCACAGATGGTTTTGCTTTAGAACCGTCTGTGATATTCCCATATCACAGACGGTTTCTAGTCCAAACTGTCTGTGATACTAGACTTCATAGACGATTTTTCATTAAAACCGTCTGTGATATTGCGTATCACAGACGGTTTTTTACCGTCTGTGATAATGGCCTGTTATCACAGACCAACAAATATAGACGGTTCGGAAACCGTCTGTGATGACGGTTCCGAACCGTCTGTGATGTGGCTTCCTGTAGTAGTGAGCCCAGCTCATTTCAGACCATCTCTTCCTTGGCCCAGCTCCTACTCTCCCCCTGCCTTCTTCCTCCCCTGGCCGAGCCAGCCATGAGCTCCCCCTGCCGCTTGCGCCAATCTAGAGCCACCCCTGCCAACCCATGCTCCCTCTGCCGCTCTACGCCATCCTCGGCGCCCGCTTCCTCCTCACTGCTGCCAGACTCGCCTGTGGACTCTGGCACCACCACCGCGCCACCAAGGCCAAGCTACAATGCCCCCGAGCACCACGCCACTGCTCCTCGATCGCCCACACCACTTTGGTCAAGACTGCAGCACCCACGTCGCTCCTCTGCCACCAGCCTTGGCCGCCTAAGTCGCTGTCGTGCACTTGCTCCATCTTGTCCCCTCGCCTGCACCTCTGCGCTAACTCGTTGACCTGGCGCCCAGCTCGTGCCCAGTCCCGTCGCCGCTCAGCGACGCCCATGCCCGCTCCTGGCTCCCTACCACCCCATGCTCCCGCTTCAACTGCCCCCGACCTCCTAAGTCGCTACGTAGAGCCGCCCATCCCCGCACCCCACCGCTTCTGCCCGTCTTGCCCATGCCGCGCCATGCCTCAAGGCCATGCAAGCTCAACGGCTCCTTGCCCCTTCCTCTGGCTATAAGAGGACCCCGATCACCTCCCCGAGCCTCCCCTTGCCCTCCATTCCTCGCCCTTGCCCTCTTCTCTAAGCATCGAGCCAAAGGTGTGCCTCAGCTCCCATGTGCCACCACCGTGTCGCCTCACTTCCATTCGCCCACGCCAGTGAGCCCTTACCCTAGGTGACCCCGTCACCGGCTGCCCCTGGCACCAAGGAGGCTCTTCCCTACATCCCATCATCCTCTCCGCCGCCAGGGACCTCTACCACCGCCTTCCCTTTCTCCTCTGCCCCGGTCGTCGCCGCCCCGCCGACTCAGTCACCCCCGAGCTGCCCCAACTACCCGTTCAGCTTCCCCACACCCCCGCGCTGCCTATGCGCGTGTCGCCCTCCCCTCTGCGCCATTGCGCAGCTGGGACCGCCAAGGCAGTGCCACCGCCGCCGCCACACCCACCCCTCTCCGGAGCCGCCGCTGCCACTCATGGGGACCCCAACCCCATGGGGTCTCATTCCGCCATCTCGCCGACCTCCCCGTGCCGCCACTCGCTGGCACCGCCACAGCTCCCACACCACCGAGCCGCCCTCTGCTCCCCTCCCTCTGTGACCGAAGAAAAGGAAAAGGGGAATGCATTGTTTTTGCTCTCGGGACCCCACTCATCATTGGCTTTAACCCCCCCCCCCCTTACTTTGACTGCCAAGCGGACTCGGCCACTGTCCGGCCCACATGCCCTGTGCGTGCGCATATGGACAACATCCACGCGCAATTTTCTGTGCGCCTATGACTGCGCTGTGGGGCCCCTCCTGTCGGCTCTTTTCTCTCTCCTCCTTTTCTGGTATTTCTTGTAGGGTTTAATTCCAATCCGAACTTCAAAAATACCGTTCTCCCTCGTCGTAACTCCAAAAATTTTGAAATTTGTTTCTAAAATTTTGTAAATTCAAGATCTTACTAATGACGCTGGTCTTGTTTTATTTGGAGTTCATTTTTTATTCCTTTTGTATTTATATGCTCTCTTTGCTTGTTTGCGACTTTTTCCAGTACGTTCGTTCGAATAGGATTCGAAGACGTGGGAGATCTCCAACTTGATCAAGCACAAGACTATCAAGACTCTATTGCCTTTAACCAAGGCAAGTCGATACTTTGATCATATTGATCCTATATTTTATGTAAATTATATTCGTTTAAACTACCAAAATTGCATGCTTTAATTTGTTAATCAAATGTATATTAAATCTTAAGGTAGTTAAACACCCAGTTGTTGATTAAGTAATTATTATGTCATCCTTTGATAATTGAATCCATTATTCCATATCACCCTAGTAACTATATGGTAATTACTAGTTATAGGTTGTACTTAAGTGACATGCTAGTCTTGCTTAAGTACCAGGACATTAAATGTCCTAACCATCATCTTTTAAACCTGAAAGTAGTTTTGGGTAGTTATTGTGGGTAAATGACTGAGATGGTTGAGTTAATGTATTTTGTTCCTCAAAAACCCTATAACTTGCTGTTACTATCTGGGCGGATGATATGATGAATGGTACGATGGTGGGTGCTAATGCAGCCCAAGGAATATTGGTATATGGAATAAACCACCCAGATAGCCCTAAGAACTTAATCTTTTCATAACCTCTCGTGTAAAACAAGTACAACCACAAGTCTGCAAAGTGCAACTTGGCTTAGTAAATTTATTAGACCCTGAAAGTCATCTCACTGATGGAGGAGTGAAGAAGTGCAAGCGTGAGCTGGGAAGGGACACCGATGGTGAAGTTACCAGCTACGCTTGTCGTAGTGGTAAATATCCCGCACAACTTATGGGGCCCACCGCAAGTGGGAACACCCCGTATGGGTGAGATGATGGAAAGGGCGAGGTAATTTGAAAGGTTACTGTGACGATCGCTCAACTAGATGACTACAGAATCATGTGGGGTAACGAGTATGATTATCTCTTGTGGGTACAGTGTACAACCCCTGTAGAGTCTAAACTGTTTAAACAGCCGTGCCTACGGTCAAAGGCGGATATGGGAACTTAACTAGAGTTAGTTCTATTTCAAAAACCTTTATGGGTGGGATGAAAAATGTGTGGGCTCACCTAGCCCTAAGATTGGATTTTTCCTGGGTTTCGAACTCAATGGTGTTAATAAATGGAAGTTGCTCCAATCAAAATAAGCATAAAGGTGGAGGTAACCTCTGCTGATACAAATATTGCACAATTACTCTCTTTAATAAAATGCAATTTAGTTAAAATACTAAGTGATAGGAATTTGTAATTATGATAATTGAAAATGTTACTTTAGCAAATAAAAGAACCCGAGCCATCCTTGTTTAGCCTTGCATGCATAATACTACATTGTGTGTATTGGCTCGCGAGCACGAAAGTTGTGCTTATTCTCGCTCTTTCCCCAAAAAATCCTCAGAAGTAGGAAATCCTGAAGATTACAACTATTACGAGGACCCAGAAGTTGGAGGCCCAAGAGATGATGAGGAGTAGTTTCGTATTTTATTCTAGATCTCGCCTCAGTCCAGTTGACTCCGTCAGTGCTTGCGTGCATCCAATATTATCCAAGTCTTTAGTTAATATCGGACGCACACGGGTTTTCTCCAGTCACTTGCCTGTGAAGAGATGTGATCTCACTATTTTGCTTTCGTTGTCGCTTCCGCAACTTTTGTAATGTAATCTTTGGCCATGTTCGGCCCTTATTGTAAAACTTGACCTGATGTGGTCTATGTAAACTCTGATGTGTTAAATTAATGAATAGTATGGATTTACGCCATGTATGAAATGATTCAACAATGTGTCTATGAGTGCTATCTACTGATCTAGAGAATAGCACAGTATTTTCATAGAGGATTCGGGATTAGAAAATCCGGGTTCGACAGTTTCAAGCTTTTTCCTTTCGAAAGCTAGAGGTAGCAAAATCAGGCAAAACTGAAAAACCATTATTGTGATGAGCACGTGGGAGTAATAGACTCAACATGGCTAAGGATGATATTCCACGCGTCTTATCCCTCCTAACCACAACAAGAACCAAGCAAAAACCTCAAGAAACCCGAAATAGTAGAAATCATCATTTCTACCTCCAAAATTAGGCAACGTCAAAGATATTTTTGAACAAGTGCCTAGACAGATGTAATCTGACCTCCTAGAGGTATAGCCATCACTCACACATACTTGGCACCAAGCAAGATCAAGAAGAGAGAAAAACCCAAGAAAAACAAGTACAAGGCAAAGCAAGAAAAGATACACAAGATATCGATCTATTGATACTTGAGGAGAAATGTTTACAACCACTCCATATAGAGGAAAAAACCACAAGGGCAGCACACACACAAGTTGTCACAACCTCTCCCTAAAGCTCTCTCTAAGAGCAACCTACCTCTCCTCTACCTGGCTTCCACCTTAAGCCATCTCCTCTCCTTTTGTAGTGGCGGCTCTCACCAACCACCTCTCTCAATTTCTCTTTACCCTAGATCTAAACCACTTAGTGGATATCATACACTTACACATGGGAAAACTCGATAAGCCAACATCACAGCGGGTTTTCACTTAACACTTGAGCAATCTTTTCAAAGCACTCTTCAACATGACGTTCCAATAATTCGCATCCACTTCACTTGTCCTCCATGCTTGACCTAATCCACTTAGGCCAATGCTGCGGTTTTGAAAACCACTACCTTTTTTAGTATTGGGAAATTTACTAAAATACCCCTGTACCGACCTTAATTTCATTCATTCACCTTGAAGCAAACTGAAACCAGTCATTCACATCAAAGCATCTCTACATGCCTTGACATGTAGCTCGTGGTGCCCAATGACTTGCCGCCAAGTTTTCACGCATTCGAATCCCACCGAACTATCTCTACTTGCATTGGCCCAAATAATCTACACATCTAAACACCAAGCAACCATTTCTGAGCACAAGTTCTATGAGTTTGACTCACGTTAGTTAAAACATGCATCATGCAACCCATATGCACTAAGCTCACACAATTAGAACCAACCACAAACTTGATTCTAACCGTTTCCAACATGGTTCACTCAAACATATCTCATGTAGCCTCAACATGCAACACATAGCATAGTTAGACTATCCAACTTCAATACAGACCTTCTGATTTGCCTATGCTTCAATTTACACTCTCGGGAGAATAGTCTGAACCAAATGGCCCAAATCATTTGGACAGTCCGACTGACCTTAAACTCATTTGCACTCTCTCTGAAAATTAGTCCAAACCATTTAGATGGTCCGACTGGCCTTAGACTCATTTGCACTATCTTTGGAAAATAGTCCAAACCAATGGTCCAAACCATTTGGATGATCCGAACTAACCTAGACCACAAATACTTCAACAAAACCACTTCTTCTCAAACTCAACCAAACAAAAATAACCTAACTGAGAATCTTGCAACCAAAATCAATTACTCGTCGTAAACCATGGGGTGACCTCCACATGATCTTACACGTATATATGATCATACGCGGTGAATGTATTAACGGTACCTTTACAGCCGTATCTACACATATACGAACCAAATTAGCCTGCCCTTAGTGAGCGATAATGCATTGAAACCCCCGTGCAGAGGTTCCCTCGATCTGATTAGCTACGCAATGCACGTACAACAAAAACATGATGAATCTGATCAAAGTTGAGGCGCAAAAGGATCAACAGCTCGATCGATCCATAAATAAGCAGGTATGAACAAGAAGCAGCTAGAATAACGCACCGCTAGCTGTTGTCAAACAAGGAAAGCGAGGTGAGAAAAACAAAAGCGCAAGGAATCACATTCTCTAGCTAGATGCTAACGCCGACACTGCAAGCAAAGATGGAGACGGTGCACGCAGCAGATCGAGACATTCCAGTCTCGGTTCGGTGGCCATATACACACACATGCTTAGCTAGCTAAGCATATTCTACTGCATCGGTGGTCACAGCTAAGCTTGTGCTACTTGCATGTAACTTGACTGCCTGTTTAGCTATGCGTGTGTACTCCTTTGACGAACAGGTAAGAAGATTCTGTTACATTCTGTGGTCAGGTTGCATTCAGAAGCTTCTCTAGAAGCTATCGCATTCGCGTTCGTGGCCACAGGAAAGGAGGTTGGGAAAAGGGGTCGATTATTCTGAGCGGCGATGACTGACAAAAATAGCAAGGCTGGGAGTGTGGGCATGCGTCCATGATCAGGTTCAGGTATATGGCGATTTGACTATCAAATTGGCGATGAATTTTAGACTTTGGACTACCACATGTACAGTGATCGCTGATCAGTGTTTGGTAGTGGGAGACTTTCGAGTTTCGTCACGGCCGGTGTGTGAATATGGGTGGCTCTTGCTGATTTTGTGGCAGGCTGATCAGAGTCAACTACCCTATCTTCAGCTTTAGTGGATATTTGTTGTCTTGTAAAAAAAACGCCCTGCTAAAATTGAGCCCAGGACCAAAGCTTTAGGTGTTTATGGCCCAACTAATTGCAATTTGCAACCCACATTTCCGCTTGTTAGGCCGACTAATGAGTATGGTTCAATCGGGCTATCAAAACCCAAACGAACAAGTAGCTTCTATTGGGCTACTGGAAAAGCCTAAGCCACCTCAAAACTTGTGATAGCCATGTGTTCATGTAGGCTCCACATCAATGATCTAATGATCTAATAACAAGTAAAATCTTGGGGATGATAATACTAATGATCTAATAAATCAAAGCAACTGTAATAGCCATGTGTTCATGTAGGCGCCACATCCTACATGCATCTCAATCGGATAAATATCGTATAGGAGAATCAATTGTCCCACTCACGTAAGTACGACAGCACGCCACACTCGCAATTAAGTATCGTGGTTATGCCTTGTTCCCTAAATTGGGTTACTTACGAAAGTCGATCTGTACCGCTTTCATTTTCACTGACTCTGCCAGTCAATCTTCCACGCATCACCTGTTGTCACCTTTCATTGCGCTGAGCTATGGAGCATCCGGGTCCATCGAGTCCTAGTATCGAGGATAGACATACAAACACTAATAGCAATGATAACACATAAAGCATACATGAAAGTTAGATCATCCCATTGATTACTTGGCACTACATAGATACCTTAACCCCTAGACCTTGGGGAGTTACTCACTAATATCCATGGGAACCAAGAACAATAGATAAATAATAAAAAACATGATGACAACAATCTTAGAATAACTAATATATATTAATGAAGATGTTGCCGATGTTCCGGTTACACCAATGGATGAATGATCACAAGGACGGATGAATGGAGGACGAACTATGGTGGAAAATATGGTATTGATGGTGTTCTGGATGTGATGGATGGTGTGGTGGTTCTATCTTCTTGCCTCCTTTTTTTTAGATGCATCGGTCTCCTTTAAATAGCCAATCCTAAGGTTTCAGCCCTGCGAAGGGGTTTGCACTGCACTGAAGCTAGATACCACCTTGCAGCCTTCACAAATTGTGATCCACATGATGTGGCGATCCCATTGGAGGGTGATACGATTGCCCAATGCGGTCACTAGCGATCGTATCATTAGCTGTCTTCTTCAATGGAGGGTTGGTTTGCGGTGATCCAAATTAGGTGTCCTTCCTCTTGACATCTACTCTCTATTTCTGTTCCTAAAAGTGCATGATGCCATTCGGATCGTGCAGATAACGTGAACCAAAGCATATCTTGTGCATTTGGTAATTAATTAATAGTAATCCCAGCTATTAAGGAGTAAATCAATGTAATAAAGTACAGAGAAATTATGTGCCATTTTAGGCACATCAACCTCCCCAAGCTTAAATTATTGCTTGTCCTCGAGCAAGAACCAGATCACGAAGAGAGAATATCAATGGATTAATATGAGGCTAGAGTGAGAGCTACATACCATTAATGGGTTTAAACAATCCTATCACCGTGATGACCTGAAAACTCAGTAAAGATCGAGAGTACATGGAAAGGGGCACATCCATTTAGTTATTAAGATTTTTACTGTCTTCCATACCAGTAAAGCTTTTGAATTCAAACTGCCCTACACCCTAATCAGAGTATAAACCTAACAAGTGAGCAATCAAAATATTTTCCATCTTTTCAATGCCAAAGGGAGTAATAGACTTTATTGAGATCAATTTTAATTAAAAATCCCAACGCCTATCACCGGAACTCTAAGCATTACAAGGTGTTGGCAGTTGTCCTCGATAGTCAGAATGTAGTTCCAGATAGATCATCAGTCTATTGACAAGAGGAGCAACGCTAAGGTTATTTCAACTTTGAAGCAATGCATATGGATTAGTGGTTTATCTTTTGACAAGGGTAGCATCATTGCTACAACATGTCTTCCACTCAATAGTCTAGTTGTATATTCGCCTTGTGAGCTCATCCCTGGTAGAAATTTTAATGACCAACAGAGTGGTGCCTCTCCAGTCATAATTAATCTCAAATACTACTTTCACATTGAATAATCTTTGATTTTGTTTTACTTTTGCAGCATAGAAAAGGTTCAGGATAATAATAAATTATGCTTACATGATAGAATAAGCCTTTCTTGTAATAAACTCTGATATTTATTAATAAAGTTGTGTGAAGTATAGATGTTACCATATTTGTTTACTTTATACACTAGCTACTGTTCCAGGGATTAGTATAGAATACAAAGAGGATTTGGGGATGTTACTCTTGGGTCCGACAAGAATACACAAACAGGTCATTCAGTCTGACCAAATACGAACTGGTTGTATGGAGATAGGGATTATCTTTGTCGTAAACTGGTCAAACATGATCATTAACTGATGGGCGAACTGGTCATGACTAAATACGAACTGGTCATATGTGATAAGGACCTAATCGCAGATCATATTGCATAATGTTCATCTGATATAATGTTTATGTGTGTTCGAGAATCGTTATGTCCTGCTAGGAACCGCTAACGACTTGTAGTTCAAAAGGGTTTCTGAGTCACAACCGATTACGCATGAACCTATAGGGTCACACACTTAACGGGTTGGAATAAACGAGTTCAGATAGGATCCATTACGGGCTCTTTATAAAGAGATGCATGGGGCTGTTGGGATGTAAGAGAGTTTCTCCACCGTAATCCTAGCCGCCATCTTTCCGAAAGCTCTACCGTGCACGTTGGTGCTAGCACACCGGCGTACGGCGCTTCACCCCTAGACGTGTGGATACCATAGAGGCACTGCTACAGTTGCTGCTGCGCTGATCGAGGACGATCCGTTATCTACGCAAGGAACGTGATAGGTTACTAGAGGAGACGATTGGTGCCGAGGATGTTGGACGATTGACTACAACCACTACATCGACACACTCGACGTTGGATCAGGTTACTCTAACTTTTCTTCCGCTACACTGCGCGTCTAGTGGTAATGATCACTACTACACAGAGGGTCATCAAAGACGGTTCTAAACCGTTAACATAGACAGTTTCTGAACCGTCTGACTTTATGTGTCTGTGATAACAGGCAGTTATCACAGACGATTTTTGAACCGTATGTGAAAAAAGCTATCATAGACGGTTCTAAACAATAACCGTTTGTGACAATAGACTATCACAGATGGTTTTTAGGAAAAACCGTTTGTGATAGGTTTTTCTATTGCAAAAAAAATTTTGAATTTTTATCCAAACCAATCAATTTCTTGACAGTTGCACCTAAGTATCTACATATGGTTGATTACACAATCTAGAATGAAAGAAAACTCAAACTAGACGGCGAATGAATGGCGAAAATGTGCTGAAACTTCGGAGGCTATTTTAAGGCCCTAAACGACTTTTTTTTTGGGTTTTCACTTGTTTCGGAGCCTCCTGAGCCTCACGAATGAATCTAAGATGGACTTAATTTTAGATTAAATTTTTTGTTAGCTTTACAATAAGCCAAAGAACGTTTCAATCCGAGTTCATATGCAAAAGTTATGGTTGTTTTACCGGACAGTGCACGATCTGAAGTGGAGGCCGGGGGCGACGACGGGTCCGAGGCGAGGTGGAGGAGGCCGAGGCGACGAAGTGGAGGAGGCTGGTGGCGACGAGGTTGTGGGAGGCCAGGGGCGACGATGTCGAAGGAGCCCATAGGCTATGAGGTTGGGGAAGGCTGGCGATGACGAGGCCAGGGCGAGGTGGAGGAGGCCGCGGGCGACGAGCACGGGGGAGGCCGAGGCACAAGGTTAGAACGAGGTGGTGGCACTCGGTTAGGGTTGGGGAGAGGAGAGATGGCAGAGGAGGAGATGGAGGTATGCGGTAGATAAGGGTGGCTTTTAATATAAAGCTAGTTTCGGTAGCCCACCCATTAAGTCCAAATTTTCGTTTCCCCGCCCAACAAAAGTATCAGAGACGATTTTATCTGCAAAACCGTCTATGATATGATGATAATCATAGACGGTTCGTGATAAAAACCATCTGTGATGATTCACATATGATTTTAAATACAAACTGTCTGTGATATTCGAAGACATCACAGACCGTTTGTATTTAAAATCGTCTGTGATGATTCACAGACGGTTATTAACAAGAACCGTCTGTGATAATTATCACAGATGGTTCTAGCCATCGCTGCATATCACATACAGTTCTTATTAAAAACCGTCTGTAATAATTACAACATAGAAGGTTTCATAGGAACCATCAGTGATGAGACGTCCAATATATCATGTTTTGTAGTAGTAGATCTATCATCTCTTACTTGCATAGCTTCTCGATCTACGTGGTAGAAATTTTGAATTATCAGCTAGTGTAGCCTCCCCGTATGCCTTCAATTACAACCTCGAGTGTCTTCGTACCTCGGCTTCCCGCGTCGCCGACGCATCTTGACTTCACAGCCTCGGGAGCATCTCGTCGACCCTCTACGCATCTTGGCTTCGCGTGAAGGTAGCAGGACAGAGAGAGCCAGGCCCAAGGTCCCCCCCTCGGTGACGACGACAGGTGGTGGCGTCGGTGTCAGGCGGAGCCGCCCTGCGGCCGAGCTTTGGCCTCTCCATTCGGTGGCATTGAACGCAGAGTCGGCACAAGGCGGGGCTAGCGGGTAGTGGATTTCTGGCCTCTCCAGTTGTCGGCCGCTAAGGCAGCAAGATGGAGAGAACTAGGCCCGAGGTTCCCCTCCTCGGCGATGAGGTGGATGGCGGAGCCGGCGGGCAGCTGGGCTCTGGCCTCTCCAGTCGGCAAGACGGTGAGGACCAGGCCCAAGGTCCCCCCTCGAATGGAGAAGAAAACGATAGGGGTAGAGGAGCCTAGACTCCGACCCAGTCGACCAAAGTGATGGGAGCAGCGTCTGGACTACATCCTCGACTTGAATCAGGAGCTTGCGTCGAAGTCTCGACGACGATAGCGACATTGTACCACGGCGGGCCGGGCGGAGCGAGTCTCCACCGACGGCAGTAGTGCCAGCACAGCGCTGCGGTGAGCCGGATAGAGCGAATCTCGACCAATGGCGGCACGGCACCGCGGCAGGCCAGGCAGAGCGAGCCTCCACTGGCGGCGACAACGCTAGCACGACGCCACGGTGAGGCGGATGGAGCGAATCTCGACCGACGGCACCTCATTGCTGCAATGAGCCAAGCGGAGTGGATCTGGAGCCCACGGTCAGGCAGTGGTGGCAGCGCAACACCGTAGTACACCGAATGGGTTGGATCTTGCAGTGGAGTATCAGAGGATGAGGAACGAGGACAACACAGAGCGGAGTCATCTGTCGTCTGAGCTAACGTGGAGGCATTGCATCCATGGCGCGGTGAGCCAGAAATAGGAGAGGGGCAAAGGAAAAAAGGCAGAATGGAGAGTTTGAATCTATTTGGCAGGATGCAGATGCAAGCGGAGCAACCGATGTCGTCTAGTGCGGAACGACGCGTGTGACTACCGGGAAAAAGCAGAGGATGCATCGAACGATGTTGGGCCAATGCTTGCCCTGGCTCAAGGATTTTATAAACCACAAGGAACGGTTCACCAGTCCATGATAGACACTGCCCATGGCCCACAGTGGATTGGGTCCACATGGAGTGTCGTCCCGCTTGAGGATCTGGCCAACCTTGGTCATGTATAGAGGTGCGAGTCGGGCCGAGCTATTCCGTGCCCGCCCGAGGTCCGGCCGACTCGGTACGGCCCAAGCACGGTCTAGGCACGCCACGTGGTGGGTCGGTGGCACAAAGATGGATGTCGGGCGGGCGGGCCGGAGAGACAACCTGACGGTGGGTGGCACGGCCCGACCCGGTGTGGCGTGCGTGCTCGGGCTGGACCGCACGCCCACCCACCCGCAAGACGCGGGCGTTGGCGGTGGCCTCGCGTCCGCCGCCCGCCTCCTCCTCTCTGCGCCGCTCGCCTCGGCCTCGTCCTCGTCGCCTCCCGCGGTGGGCAGCCATCGGCCGAGCTAAGCGCTCGGCTAGCCACCGAGGCACGCGAGCAGGCGGCGGCGGCATATGAGCCTCGGCCTCGCCGCCTCAACTCCCGCGCGCCCGCCGCCTCAACTCCTGCCGCCTCCTCGTGCGTCCCGCCGCCGCCTCGCCTCCCACCGCCTCCTCGTGCCTCACGCGCCGCGCCACCTCAACTCCTCTTGTCGCGATAGGGAGGCCGGCGATGGGGGAGGCGGCGCCGTGGGGAGGCGCACGGGTAGCCGCACTGGGGGAGGTCGGCGATGCGGGAGGCCGGAGGCACCAGGAGGGGGAGGCCGGCTGTGACGACCCGGCCCAGGGCTAACCCGAGAGGGCCTCCAAGACCTCCTGGGAAGTCCGCTCGGACAGCCTAGGACATCCTGTAGGGTCTCTCGGTGGTACCGCCCAGACATCTCAAGAGGTCCGGTAGGACCGCTTGAAGGTCTGGGGTCCCAATCCGAGGAGGTCCTCGGACCTGAGACCTTTCCTAGCCCACATGTGCCTCCGGTACTACCGTAAGCGGACTCGGTAGTACCGCTCAACACATCCTACGAGGGGGTCCTTGCGGGACCAAACTCCAGAAGGTTGTGGGCTTGGAAATGTCCCATGTCCTCTGTGATCCTGAACCAGTCCCAAGGATCAATGGCTAGTTCTCACAGCAAATACAAGAGATAACATACATATCCACAAATGGCTTTATTAATAACAAAAGGGAGTTGATTACAAGGGGTTGCTTACAAGCTCCAGCAACCAAGAGCAAAACACACAGTGAAAAACCAAAAAGATAGACTCTATCCATTGCACCACGGGTGATTGGCTGGAGGGCGTGGCCTAATTGACTTGGTCCTCCTCCTCATCAAAGAAGTCTTCACCTGCTCAATTCATCAATCAAGCAAGTATGAGCACAACAACCGTGCTCGCAAGTTACACCCGTCAATTAACAGAATGACATGCATAATGGAAATATCAAAGGAAGGCATATTAGGGTTGACTTGCGTAAAGCCAAGTTTGTTTCAATTACAAGTACTAAGTTTCAAAGCAATTACAATAAGTAAAAGTTCATTTTCAAACTCAATTTTCAGTTAGATAATATTCATCAACAAGTGGTGAAGGATACCCTCCTGTCACATGGCTCCTTGCCCATGAACCATTTGGATAGAAATCCAAAACCAATTTCGTAAGTCCTTTGAAAACCAAAACCAAGTGCTAACTTTGAGTGGCTTTGCTAGCATGTCCATGACCGTAGACACGGCTATTCGAATATATTTACACTCTGCAGAGATTGTATACTTTACCCGCATGACATGAATTCTCTAGTTTGCTTGGCATCCGTCGACGCCACCTCACACTTCCTTTGGTGAGAGGTCTAGAGCACCTGACAAGACCTTTACAGAGCATTACTCCAACGCAGTCCACCCTCCCTAAGGTTTCACCATCTTTGGACTACTCGTCCACAGGGTTCAGGCCCCCTCTTGCGCCAGGTGGGACTACAAAGGTCATAACATGACTACCCACTGCATCCACAGGGTCAACCGCGATGGAGCTTTGCAAATTAGTCGGCCAGGTCCCTTTGCCCATTTCTTAGGACATGTGGTTGTACGATGGTGGCTAGCAAGATGTGGCTCGCAGACCGGTCCTCATATGGTTTGGGCGGCTAACACAAAACCCCTAGGCCTCAACCCTACCCGAGTTGAGCCCGTGCATACCCTGCACCAGCCAAACAACCAATCCGCCCAAGACCAAATCCATTTTTCCATTTCGGTTTTTCCAAAACATTTATCAAAACCTCCATGACAACCCAATGTCATGGCTTTAAAACAGTGAACATTTTGGCCTGTTGGAAGAAACATTTCCCAAATCAAGATTTTGGTCTAAGCAAGACTAAGCCTTCATTTTTCAACGCCTCTGGTCCTTACTGTTGCAAAAACCAGATTTTATCTAAGGTGACAATGAAGTGAGTTCAACATAGACAGTGGCCATACAATGGAACTAGGCATAGCTGCGAATAGAAACATAGGCATTGAAATAACTTAGTAAAAGTAAGCATGCATACATCTTTGAAACTGAACATAAGTAACTTGAAATAATGGGTGCAATATGGTCAAGGGTGCAACTTGCCTTGCTCACAATCTTGAGCTTCTTCTTCTTCTTCAAAGAACTATTGCTCCTTACGGCCTTCGCAATCTACACGATGAAAAACCAGATAACTCAAATAGAGCTCCAGCAAGATCCAAAGAAACTCCAAACAAACTCCAATATAAAACCAACTAAGAGGTTAGGCGATCAGGAAGAGGTCTAGGGAGCTTGCTGGAGGAGGTCCAAAGCTCAAAGGAGGAGGTCCAAGAACTTTGGGGGAGGTCCGAAGCTCAAGGGAGGATGTCCAAGAGCTGCTCGGTTGCTTTGGAGGATAGATATGGGGAAAAAGATGAGAATGAAGGACTGCCCACGCTATATGTAGCTAGAGCCATGGAGCTTTCCCAAGCTACGGTGTTCAGGAGTTGGTAAAAAGGACCATGAAGGCAGGCAAGGGATGTGACAAAAAGCATGGCACGGGTGCTACAAAAGTGGTAGCATTTAATGCGATACAACATACATTAAATGTAGGGAAGACTTCCTTGCACAAGGACACAGTCAAAGGATAGATAAAAATGGGTGTAACTGCCAAGTGGGGATAGTCAAGACTCGAAGGGGAGGTCCTGCGGAGACCTTGAGGAGGTCCCGCATGGGAAAATGGGAGGTCCTCACCCACGGGAGGTCCTGACGGAAGGATCTCCGAAAGGGAGGTCCAATGGCTAAGATCAAGTGCAAAAGGGGAGGTCTGCAGAGGTCAAGATGAGGTCCTCACCCACAAGGGAGGTCTTGACGGTTGGATTAAATCAAGGGGGAGGTCTGGATGGTTAGGATCTAATCGAAGGAGGAGGTCTTGAACGGTTAAGATCTCCAAAGGGGAGGTTTGAACGGTTAGGATCTCCGAAAGGGGAGGTCATAACGGTCAGATCTATCAAGGAGGAGGTCTGGACGGTTAAGATCTCCAAAGGGGAGGTCTTAACGGTCAGATCTACAAAGGAGGAGGTCTGGACGGTTAAGATCTCCAAAGGGGAGGTCTTAACGGTCCGATCTACAAAGGAGGAGGTCTGGACGGTTAAGATCTCCAAAGGGGAGGTCTTAACGGCCAGATCTTCAAAGGAGGAGGTCTGGACGGTTAAGTTCTCCAAAGGGGAGGTCTTAACGGCCAGATCTACAAAGGAGGAGGCCTGGACGGTTAAGGTCTCCAAAGCGGAGGTTTTAACGGCCAGATCTACAAAGGAGGAGGTCTGGACGGTTAAGATCTCCAAAGGGGAGATCTTAACGGTCAGATCTACAAAAGAAGGAGGTCTGGACGGTTAAGAGCTCCAAAGGGGAGGTCTTAATGGCCAGATCTTCAAGGAAGGAGGTCTGAGCGGTAGCGAGATAAAATGCGGGAGAAGCGAGAGCCATTGGATTCCAATCGAACCGCCCAAAATGATTGGGCCGTTTGGACCAATAGAGCTAACACTAAATCTAAGCCTTTGAACTGAATCGGACGGTCTAAAATGGTTGGAACGTTCGGACCGTCGAACGCCCCTACAAATCGGACCGTCCAGCAAAGATCTGAGGGCTTAGAGTGGGTGGGACATTCAGACCATCCGAACGTCTCACCAAGATCAAACCGTCCAACGAAAATCGGACGGTACACAAGCGATAGAGGTCCAAATAGACAAGAAAGAGGTCCTAGAGGACCTGGGGAGGTCCTGAAGGACATGGAAAGGTCCGTGCGAGGGAAATGGGGGTCCTAGAGGACACAGGGATGTCCTGGAGAACAAGAGAAGTGCCAAATAAGAAAAGGGGAGGTCCTAGAGAACACAGGGAGGTCCTGAAGGACAAGGGAGGTCCCAAATAAGGAAAGGGGAGGTCGTGAAAAATGGTAATATGGTGAGTTTGGGGCGGTACTACCGTTACCAGGTAGTTCCGAGTGCTACAAGGTGGTAAGGGAATTCCAGAACACATGTTTATGGACTCTTGATTTTCCCTAGAGCGGTATGACCCTTGAGTTGTCTGTGTAGTACTGTGTGGCGTATACCGGATTGTCATGCGGTATGAATTTTCCAGAAGGAAAACAATTTCAAAGATCAAGGTGAGGAGAAGTCCAAGGGAACCTAGAGAGGTTCCAACAAAACAGAGAATGGGTTCTAAAGAACATGAGGGAGGTTTAGACCTGGGGAGGTCTGAGCCAAGGAAGAATCAAAGAGGGACGTTTGGACCAGGGAAGGTCCAAGCACTGGGGAGGGGTTTAGACCTAAGGAGGTCTGGTCCAGAGAAGGACAAAACATGGACAGAAAAGGGAAAGATCACCAAAACTCCAACAAACTCAACAAACCATCAAGGACTTTTAATTGAAGTTTGAGTTAGTCAATTTGAAATCCATCCTAAAATTTCAAGTTAAGCTTTGAATTCTCATCAAAACAAAATGGTTCTTTTTATTTTGAAATCTTCAAAAAGGCTCTGAAAATCAGGGTGTCACAAACCTACCCCCCTTATGGGAATCTCGACCCCGAGATTCAAGCTTGGTCAGCAAAGAGATGTGGATAGCTAGTCTTAAGGTCTTCTTCATTTTCCCACGTGGCTTCACTTTCAGGGTGGTGGCTCCACTGCACCTTGTATGTTCAAATGATCTTGCTTCTGGTGACACGCTCCGCAACATCCAAAATTTTGATTAGCTTCTCCACATAAGTGAGGTCTTCTTGAAGATCAATGCTTTCCCGGAAGGTGTGGTCTTCTGGTACTCGAAGGTACTTCCTCAATTATGACACATGGAATATATTGTGCACTACCGACAGGGAAGTTGGCAGCTCAATCTTATAGGCCACTTTACCTTGTCTTGCCAATATCTTGTATGGCCCAACAAATCTTGGTGCTAGCTTCCCTCTATTTCGAAATCTTCTAACTCCTTTGAGTGGAGTTACCCTAAGGTACACAAAATCTCCAACTTCAAAAGACAAGTCCCGTCAACGAGTATCGGCATAGCTCTTTTGCCGGGGCTGAGCTACTCTTAAGCGCTCTCTTATGAGTTTCACCTTTTCTTTAGCTTCTTTGATGACATCAAGTCCGAAGAATTGGCGCTCACCCACTTGATCCCAAAGGAGAGGGGTTCTACATTGTCTCCCATACAGAGCTTCAAATGGGGACATCTTCAAGCTAGCTTGGTAACTATTGTTGTAGGAGAACTCAACATAGGAGAGGTTTTTGTCCCAACTTTCACCATAGTCCAATGCACAAGCTCCGAGCATATCCTCAATAACTTGGTTCACACGCTCTGTCTGCCCCATCAGTTTGAGGATGGTATGCTGTGCTGAAATCGAGCCTTGTTCCCAAAGCTTCATGTAAGCTCTCCCAAAACCGAGAGGTGAACTGGGAACCCCTGTCGGACACTATCCTCTTGGGCACACCATGTAGGCAGACAATTCGAGCCATATAGAGCTCTACGAGCTTGCTGCTCCTATAAGTAGTTTTGACAGGGATAAAATGTGCCACTTTGGTTAATCGATCAACCACGACCCAAATAGAGTCATAGCCCGATTGAGTCCTAGGCAAACCAGTGATAAAGTTCATGCCGATTTGCTCCCATTTCCACTCGGGAATGGGCAAGGGCTGAAGCAAACCAGCAGGTCTTTGGTGTTCAGCCTTGAACCTTTAGCATACATCACAACGCGCTACAAACTCAGCTATTCCTCTCTTCATGCCGACCCACCCATATCTTTCCTTGAGGTCTTGGTACATCTTGGCACTCCCTGGATGAATGGAGTAATGCGACTCATGATCTTCTTTGAGTAGGAGTTGCTTTATATCTTGACAGTTCGGCACACACAGCCTGTTGCCGAACCAAAGAATCCCCTGCTCATCTTCTGAAAATCCAGGAGCTTTCTCCCTTTTTATATTGTCTTTGATCTCTTGGAGGTTTTCATCCTTAGCTTGGTTCTCACGAATTTGCCTCTGGATAGTGGGCTCAACTTTCAGAGCATACACACAACCTTGGTTGACGATTTCCAGATTTAGGCGTCACAATTCTTCGCACAAACTGGGCTGTCTTTCCTAGACCATTAAGGTGTTGCAATAACTCTTTCGGCTCAAAGCATCAACTACCACATTTACCTTGCCAAGGTGGTAGTGGATTCTAAGATCATAATCTTTGATGAGCTCCAACCATCTTCTCTGCCTAAGGTTGAGGTCTGATTGGGTAAAGATGTACTTCAAGCTCTTGTGGTCTGTAAAGACCTCGCAGTGATTACCAATAAGGTAATGGCGCCAAATTTTTAGAGCATGCACTACGACAACTAATTCTAAGTCATGGGTGGGGTAGTTAGCTTCATGGGGCTTTATTTGTCGAGAGGCATAAGCTACCACCCGACCTTCTTGCATCAAAACACAGCCTAGGCCCTGCCTAGAGGCATCACACAAGACTTCAAAATCTTTTCAAATATCGGGCAAAATCAGTACCGGAGCAGAGTCAATCTCTTCTTCAATTCTGGAAAGCTTTGCTCACACGCTGAGGTCCAAACATACTTGGTTTCCTTCTTGAGCAATTGAGTGAGAGGTCTTGCTATCTTTGAAAAGCCTTCAATAAACCTACGATAATATCCTGCCATGCCAAGAAAGCTTCTTATTTGAGACACTGATTTGGGTGGCTTCCAATCTAATACATCTTGAACTTTACTGGGATTAACTGCCACACCAGCTGCTGGCATGACATGACCTAAAAAGGTGACCTCTTTCAACCAAAAGTCACACTTCTCAATTTTTGCGTAGAGCTGGTGGTCCCTGAGCTTGTCTAGGACCAACCGAAGGTGGCCTTCATGCTCTTCCTCAGTCTTAGAGTATACTAAAATGTCATCTATGAAGACAATGACAAACTTATCTAAGTACTCCATAAATACTTTATTCATCAAGTTCATAAAGCATACAGGAGCATTGGTTAATCCAAAGGACATGACTGTGAACTCATAAAGTCCATACCGAGTTGAGAATGCTGTTTTTGGGATGTCCTCTTGTCTAATCTTCAATTGGTGATAACATGACCTTAGGTCAATCTTGGAGAAAACTGCTACTCCTTTTAGCTAATCAAACAAGTCGTCGATCCTGGGCAAAGGATACTTATTCTTGATGGTAACATCATTGAGAGCTCTATAATCCACACACATGCGTTGTGTACCATCCTTCTTTACCACAAAGATCACAGGAGCTCCCTAAGGAGAGGAACTCGGCCTCACAAATCCTTTGCTTTGCATTTCTTCAATTTGTTGTTTCAACTCAACCAGATCATTTACTGGCAATCTATATGGCCTCTTGGAAATAGGTGCTGTCCCTGGGACTAGGTTAATGACAAATTCCAAATCTCTATCCGAAGGCATTCCAGGTAACTCACTAGGAAATACATCGGGGTACTCCCTTACCACAGGGAGGTCTTCAAGCTTAACCTCCCTCAAACAGGCCAAGCTAGGACCTGCCCTAGGAGAGTTCTTATGGCTAAATTCAACATGTATCCCTTGCTCATTGGTGAGTACAATAGACTTGTTGGCACAATCAATTTGACCTTGGTTCTTAGATAACTAGCCCATTCCAAGAATCACATCTAACCCTTGGGAGTGCAGGACTACCAATTCTGCAGAGAAAGGTACTCCCAAGATTTCCAAGGAAAGATTTGGGCACAAGGAATTAGTCCTCATTTTTGAGCCCGGGGAGTGGACTAGCATAGGGTTTACTAGAGGGGATATAGCTAACCCATTACTACCCACAAATTTAGAAGAGACAAATGAATGAGAAGCTCCGGAATAAAAAAGAACGGAGGCTGGTACGAAATTAACAAGAAAACATACCAAGAACCACATCCGAAGCATGTTGAGCTTCCTCAGCTGTGACATGGTTCACATGTCCCTTGATAAATTGGGTCGAAGACTTCACTTTAGAATTGCCACCATGTGCTGAATTCCCTTGGTTGGCTCGGTTTGGTGGGGTGGCTGTTGCTTGTGGCTTCTTTGGACACTTATTAGCATAGTGCCCCACTTCATTGCAATAAAAGCAAGTTATCCCTTCTGCAGAAATTGTGGCCGGCTTAATTTGAAATTGGCCCCCTGGAGAGGTCTTATAAGGGCTGGAGGTACCAGGCCGCTTGGCTTGCATTGGAGGTCTGGAGGGGGAGGAGGTCACAGGCCTCTTAGACTGAAATTGAGAGGTCTTCAGCCTGGAAAAACTCTCCGATCTGAACTGCTGAGCTGCCTTCCTCTTCTTATGATTCTCCATCTCAACATGCTTGCCCTCTTGCCGAATTGCTTTGCTCACAAGTTGCTGAAAATCTAGGTAGTCATGAGCAAGGAGCTGGACCGAAAGATCATCATTGAGCCCTTCCAAGAAACGCTCTTGCTTGGACTCATCGGTGGCCACATCTTCGGGTGCATATCTTGCTAGTTGGTTGAACTTGTGGAGATATTCACTAACGGTGCGGCTCCCTTGGCGCAAGGATCTGAAATCTTTCTTCTTTAGCAACATCATACCATGAGGTTTGTGTGCACGGCGAAAAGCTTGCACAAATTCCTTGCAAGTTATAGCCTGGGCATCAACATGGGATTGAGTGAAGTTGTCCCACCACTCAGAGGCTGGTCCATGGAGTTGGTGAGAGGCAAACAAAACCCTCTCACGATTCGTACATTGGATCATGTCCAGCTTTCTTCCCACTGCCCAGAGCCAGTCATCAGCCTCCATAGGCTCAGTAGTGCTGGAGAAGGTGGGTGGCCTCATCCTCATGAACTCAGAGATATTTGTCCTAGGAGGGGGTGGCACATACACAAGAGGTTGGGCTGCTGCTGCTACTTGAAGGTTCTGAGTGTTGGTGATGGACTGAGCTAGCAAGTTGATCAACTGTGCTTGATTTGCCATCATCTGGTTCCAATCTGGACCTTGAGCTGGAGGAGGTGGTGGTTGCGGCACTGGGGTCTCTAGATCACCCCCAGAGGCTCGGCCTTGACTACTAGTGCTGCCACTGCCTCTAGTTGTCACCATCTGCCAGAGGTCCAAGGGGTAGGAAAGAGATGAGAGAGCTAAGGGGAAAGGGTTAAGGTTTAAAACAACCAAACCAGCGTTAACCAAAAGCAAAAACTTTAGCAACCAAAACACGGACACTTACTACGTGAGGCTTGCTGCCCTCAAGGCTGCAAGCAGTGAGGACTTGATCATGAGGGGTGGCCTCTTGCAAAGAAACCTCAGGGGCGATCTTTGCAAGGGTCTGCCACTCAAGGCCACAAACAGGGAGGTCCTTAAGGCTACCACAAAGATCTAGATCGGTCCTATTGATATTTCAAGGAAGAGAAATCCATTTAACTTTATAAAACGTTGAGGCAAGTAAAAAGATAAGAAGGAAATAAGGTAAGAATAGATACAGAGAAGGTGGTAAGAATAGATAGATGACTCAGGAAAGGAGAGAATAATTTATTTCTCTTGTTTAGTAAAACACATTTTGAACCTTTCCTAACGATCATTCTACTAGGCTGCGACCTACAGTCAAGATGCTCTGATACCACTTGTGACGACCCAGCCCAGGGCTAACCCAAGAGGGCCTCCAAGACCTCCTGGGAAGTCCGCTCAGACCTCCCAGGACATCTTGTAGGGTCTCTCGGTGGTACCGCCCAAACCTCTCAAGAGGTCCGGTAGGACCGCTTGAAGGTCTGGGGTCCCAACTCGAGGAGGTCCTCGGACCTGAGACCTTTCCCAGCCCACATGCGCCTCCGGTACTATCGTAAGCGGACCCGATAGTACCGCTCAACACATCCTGCGAGGGGTCCTTGCGGGACCAAACTCCAGGAGGTTGTGGGCTTGGAAATGTCCCATGTCCTCTGTGATCCGAACCAGTCCCAAGGATCAATGGCTAGTTCTCACAGCAAATACAAGTGATAACATACACATCCACAAAAGGCTTTATTAATAACAAAAGGGAGTTGATTACAAGGGGTTGCTTACAAGCTCCAGCAACCAAGAGCGAAACACACAGCGGAAAACCTAAAGGATAGACTCCATCCATTACACCACAGGTGATTGGCTGGAGGGCACGGCCTAATTGACTTGGTCCTCCTCCTCATCAAAGAAGTTTTCACCTGCTCAATTTATCAATCAAGCATGTATGAGCACAACAACCGTGCTCGCAAGTTACACCCGTCAATTAACAGAATGACATGCATAATGGAAATATCAAAGGAAGGCATATTAGGATTGATTTGCGTAAAGCCAAGTTTATTTCAATTACAAGTACTAAGTTTCACAGCAATTACAGTAAGTAAAAGTTCATTTTCAAACTCAATTTTCAGTTGGATAACATTCATCAACAAGTGGTGAAGGATACCCTCCTGTCACATGGCTCCCCGCCCATTAACCATTTGGATAGAAATCCAAAACCAATTTCATAAGTCCTTTGAAAACCAAAACCAAGTGCTAACTTTGAGTGGCTTTGCTAGCAAGACCAAGACCGTGGACACGGCTATTCGAATAGATTTACGCTCTGCAGAGATTGTACATTTTACCCACATGACATGAATTCTCTAGTTTGCTTGGCGTCCGTCGACACCACCTCACACTTTCTTTGGTGAGAGGTCTAGAGCACATGACAAGGCCTTTACAGAGCATTACTCCAACGCAGTCCACCCTCGCTAAGGTTTTACCCCCTTTGGACTACCCGTCCGCAGGGTTCAGGCCCCCTCTTGCGCTAGGTGGGACTACAAAGTTCGTAACATGACTACCCACCGCATCCACAGGGTCAACCGCGATGGAGCTTTGCAAATTAGTCGGCCAGGTCCCTTTGCCTATTTCTCAGGACATGTGGTTGTACGATGGTGGCTAGCAAGATACAGCTCGCAGACCGGTCCTCATATGGCTTGGGCGGCTAGCGCAAAACCCCTGGGCCTCAACCCTACCCGAGTTGAGCCCGTGCATACCCTGCACCAGCCAAACAACCAATCTGCCTAAGACCAAATCCATTTTACCATTTTGGTTTTTCCAAAACATTTATCAAAACCTCCATGACAACCCAATGTCATGGCTTTAAAACAGTGAACATTTTGGCCTGTTGGAAGAAACATTTTCCAAATCAAGATTTTGGTCTAAGCAAGACTAAGCCTTCATTTTTCAACGCCTCTGGTCCTTACTATTGCAAAAACCAGATTTTATCTAAGGTGACAATGAAGTGGGTTCAACATAGACAGTGGCCATACAATGGAACTAGGCATATCTATGAACAGAAAGATAGGCATTGAAATAACTTAGTAAAAGTAAGCATGCATACATCTTTGAAACTGAACATAAGTAACTTGAAATAATGGGTGCAATATGGTCAAGAGTGTAACTTGCCTTGCTCACGGTCTTGAGCTTCTTCTTCTTCTTTAAAGAACTCTTGCTCCTCACGGCCTTCGCAATCTACATGGTGAAAAACCAGATAACTCAAATAGAGCTCCAGCAAGATCCAAATAAACTCTAATATAAAACCAACTAAGAGGTTAGGCGATCAGGAAGAGGTCCAGGGAGCTTGCTGGACGATGTCCAAAGCTCAAAGGAGGAGGTCCATGAACTTTGGGGGAGGTCCGAAGCTCAAGGGAGGAGGTCCAAGAGTTGCTCGGTTGCTTTGGAGGATGGATATGGGGAAAAAGATGAGGATGAAGGACTGCCCACACTATATATAGCTAGTGCCATGGAGCTTTCCCAAGCTATGGTGTTCTGGAGTTGGTAAAAAGGACCATGAAGGCAGGCAAGAGATGTGACAAAAAGTATGGCACGGGTGCTACAAAAGTGGTAGCATTTAATGCGATACAACATGCATTAAATGTGGGGAAGACTTCCTTGCACAAGAACACAATCAAAGGATAAAGAAAAATGGGTGTGACTGCCAAGTAGGGACAGTCAAGACCCAAAGGGGAGGTCCTGCGGAGACCTTGAGGAGGTCCCGTAGAGGACATGAGGAGGTCCTCACCCACGGGAAGTCCTGACGGTTGGATCTCCGGAAGGGAGGTCCAATGGCCAAGATCAAGTGCAAAAGGGGAGGTCTGCAGAGGTCAAGATGAGGTCCTCACCCACAAGGGAGGTCTTGACGGTTGGATTAAATCAAGGGGGAGGTCTGGATGGTTAGGATCTAATCGAAGGAGGAGGTCTTGAACGGTTAAGATCTCCAAAGGGGAGGTTTGAACGGTTAGGATCTCCGAAAGGGGAGGTCATAACGGTCAGATCTATCAAGGAGGAGGTCTGGACGGTTAAGATCTCCAAAGGGGAGGTCTTAACGGTCAGATCTACAAAATAGGAGGTCTAGACAGTTAAGATCTCCAAAGGGGAGGTCTTAACGGCCAGATCTACAAAGGAGGAGGTCTGGACGGTTAAGATCTCCAAAGGGGAGGTCTTAACGGCCAGATCTTCAAAGGAGGAGGTCTGGACGGTTGAGATCTCCAAAGGGGAGGTCTTAACGGTCAGATCTTCAAAGGAGGAGGTCTGGACAGTTAAGTTCTCCAAAGGGGAGTTCTTAACGGCCAGATCTTGAAAGGAAGAGGTCTGGACGGTTAAGGTCTCCAAAGGGGAGGTCTTAACGGCTAGATCTACAAAGGAGGAGATCTGGACGGTTAAGATCTCCAAAGGGGAGGTCTTAACAGCCAGATCTTCAAGGAAGGAGGTCTGAGCGGTAGCGAGATAAAATGCGGGAGAAGCGAGAGCCTTTGGATTCCAATCGAACCGCCCAAAATGATTGGGTCGTTCGGACCAACAGAGCTAACGCAAAATCTCAGCCTTTGAACCGAATCGGATGGTCCAAAATGGTTGGGACGTTCGGACCGTCCGAACGCCCCTACAAATCGGACCGTCCAGCAAAGATCTAAGGGTTCAGAGAGGGTGGGATGTTCAGACCATCCGAACGTCTAACCAAGATCAAACCGTCCAATGCAAATCGAACGGTATATAAGCGATAGAGGTCCAAATAGACAAGGAGGAGGTCCTAGAGGACCTAGGGAGGTCTTGAAGGACACAGAAAGGTCCACGCGAGGGAAATGGGGGTCCTAGAAGAGATAGGGAGGTCCTGGAGAACAAGAGAAGTGCCAAATAAGAAAAGGGGAGGTCCTAAAGAACACAGGGAGGTCCTGAAGGACAAGGGAGGTCCCAAATAAGGAAAAGGGAGGTCCTGAAAAATGGTAATACCATGAGTTTGGGGCGGTACTACCGTTATCAAGTAGTTCCAAGTGCTACATGGTGGTAAGGGAATTCCAGAACACATGTTTATGGACTCTTGATTTTCCCTAGAGCGGTATGACCGCGAGTTGTGCAGCAGTAGTACCGTGTGGTGGTAATACCGGATTGCTGCGGTATGAATTTTCCAGAAGGAAAACAATTTCAAAGATCAAGGCGAGGAGAAGTCCAAGGGAACCTAGAGAGGTTCCAACGAAACAGAGAATGGGTTCTAAAGAACATGAGGGAGGTTTAGACCTGGGGAGGTCTGAGCCAAGGAAGAATCAAAGAGGGACGTTTAGACCAGGGAAGGTCCAAGCACTGGGGAGGGGTTTAGACCTAAGGAGGTCTGGTCCAGAGAAGGACAGAACATGGATGGAAAAGGGGAAGATCACCAAAACTCCAACAAACTCAACAAACCATCAAGGACTTTTAGTTGAAGTTTGAGTTAGTCAATTTGAAATCCATCCTAAAATTTCAAGTTAAGCTTTGAATTCTTATCAAAACAAAATGGTTCTTTTTATTTTGAAATATTCAAAAAGCTCTAAAAATCAGGGTGTCACACCGGCGATGGGGAAGGCCGGCGATGGGGGGCGAGTCGCTCGATAGAGGCCAGGCTGGCCGGCGATGTGGCCTGGGGCTGGGGGCAAATGGGAATGGGGGAGGCGATGTGGGTGTGGCCTGGCCGCCTAGTGTGTAGGACCGGAAAGGCGACTAGAGGGGGGGTGAATAGACGCTTTCTCTATTTTTCACCTTGATCGAATCAACACTACTTTCACTCCAATAGCTATAAAAGCTATGAAGATCTGTATACAGGCATAGCGGATGACCTGTGTTGAATCTGATCAAACCCTGAACCACAAGACTGAAAACACCTCACAACTGCTTGCACAAAATCCAAAGCACCCTCTCACGGCAGACCAAAAGTAAAAACAAATGTGGCTAGACACACCACTAGCAATCAAAGCCACATAAGAAATCAGATCTCTTACTTTTACAAACCGCACACACATGCACAGAAGTGCCGCATCAACCATACAGAGCGGACTAACACAAACAAAGAACAAAGATAAACACAATAAACAAATCAAAACATCCACTTGCGGCCATCAAACCCAAAGCATCTCTCGCATCAAAGATAGCGACTGCACAGATCGACCTCACAAGTCAGAGCCGACCGGCAATAAGGATTCACGATTCATGATGGCAGCCAAGCAATAGAATAAAAGCGTCTGATAAACACTCGAAAACTTAAAGCAAAGTCACATCAACAGAGAACTGGACTTCCTACATGCAAGAGGCAAAACGTGAGAGAAAAAAAACTAAAGCAGCCGCCGCTAGATCCAGTTTTCTGCAAACCAAAAACAGCGCCGCCTGGGTTTCTTTTTTGGTTTTTGTAGGCAATCGGCAGCTACCAAGCATTAGTTTTTTTTCAGACAGCAAGGCACCGCTGCCGTCTCTCAAAGGAACAAGCCGCTACCCACTCATTTTCTAGGGCAGCTCCAGGCGCACAGATTTTGCTTTTCCCACCCGGCGCTGCGCCGAGAAGCACGCACTAGAAGTTGCAGCTCAAGCGAACAAGACTCAAAGAAACTGCAGATCAAAACTCATACGCAAGAAAAGACAATGGCGATCATTAATGGAACATCATATCAAACTATGGCGAATCCTCTTACACACAACAAAAAAAAAGATCGGCCATAAATATAGGGCGCCGCAAGAACATCTTTAGATTTTTAAGAGCACAGGCCGCCGGCATCTTTTTCCCTTCACCCAACAACGCGCCGCCGACAAGAGCTCCGATTTTTGCTTACACCCAACAGGGTGCTGCCATCAGACCCTTTTTTTCTCAGAGACGCCGCCGCCACACTGGGCTTCACCACTCCTCATGGGTGCATCGATTTTTTCCTGGGAGCACTCCAACAGTCGCCGCCAAGACCTCTTCAATTTTTTTTTGCAGCGCCGCCAAGGGTTTCTTCTTTTCTCGTGTTGGAACCGGCCGCCGCCCCCAGGAGCCACTTTTTATGGTTGAGCCCTAATGTCCCATCTCCAAAATGCTTTTATATGGCAGCTACCAACCTAGGTTCTAGAACATTAAACATGATGGGCTCACTTAAGACCCAACATCAACAGAACACACACGCACGTATTTTAAAGCGTCGTCTTCAATTCTCTTGACTTAATCCACTTCCTGACGCACCGTCTTATGCCACGGGTTGGCATTAGGTCACCAAGGCAGTATTTGGTAAAATTACCAAAATACCCCTTCTCGATCTTTTCCGAAGACCGAGTCCAATCTGTTGAAGCAATCGCTGCCATGCCACGTAGGTTGATCGGCGGCTCTCATCGTGTCGGCAAGTCTCTCCCATCCGGTTCCCACCGGACCACCTTGGCACTTGCACCGACCCTCGCACCGCTTGATCCAACTAGTCGCACCGAACTGCCCGTTCGGTCATCCTTGTCCATTCTGCGCCACGCTTGAGTCACTTGACCTCACCCGGCATCCATGATCATTCTGGACCTCAGCTCTCCAAGCTTAGTCCCGATCCTCCTCGCCGTTGACCGTCATTGACACAGAAGCCACCCGCCAAACAATAGACAAGCAAACACGAATCCGGGAACAAGTTCTTCACAACTTGACCCACGTTAGTGAAAACATGCATCATGCAACACATATGCACTATAGCCTATGAACTCAATCTATCCCAAAGCCAAAATCCCAAAATGGCTAAAGATCAACCTTTTAACTTTGCCGAAAATGCATGAAACTTCAAACCAAAAGCAACATTGCCAATTGTTTCATCATCCTAAGATCATGGGCATATCCCCATGATATCCACATGGGGCAAATGGGATTGGGGGAGACGAACCGAGCTGGGAAGGCTCCAGAAAAGAGAAAGAGAGAGAGAGAGAGAGAGAGAGGGAATCTCCTCGTTGGTGAATGCCTGAATGGTGACTGGTACTTTTGCTTTCTTCAACGGGTGAGACTGAGGAGAGGACGATGCTTTGCTGAGGAGAGGACCGATGTTTTGCTTTCTTTCGAATCGAGAGAGATAGACAGAGGGAATCCAGGGAAAAAGCGAGAGACAACGGGCAAACAGAGAAGCAACGGGCAAGCACAGAGAGACAGAGAGACATGATACGACATAAAATTGATTTGATAATGGGTCATTAGCAACGTTCACAAATGCAGAATCGCGAGAGACAACGGCTCTACCGTGTGACCGTGGCTATAAAACGAAGCTCATTTCTCATTGATTCATCCATTCTCATCTCAGCTCATTTCTTCATCATTTATTTACTCTCCCTCATTTCTTCAATAGCCATCTACTCTCCCTATTTATTCACCATCCATCCATTATGCTGCCAAGGAGTCGGAGCACCAAGGAGTTCCCAAGCGGTATGCTACCGAGGAGTCGGAGCAAGAAAAGGACAGCAGGACGACTTAGTGTAAGCTCTCGCCGTCGCTCTCCTAGTCCTCCTCTGGCTCCGACTCCCGTTGATGCTCGTCAGTTCTCACCAAGTATGGGAGACTAGGGTATGGATGACCGTCATATGGACGGTACGGAGGGCTACAAGGAGTACCAGGGTGGTTCGGAGCCAATGGGGACTCTAGAGTTCTCTCCCGCGCCCACGGACGGCAACATTGGCGGGTCTGGACGAAGGGCGAATTGCTGGAAGCATATGACTTGGAGCCAGGAAATCCAAGACAGCCAAACGGTAGATATTGCAACATGTAATTATTGCCAAGCTAAATTAATCGCTCAGACAATTGCAGGACGGGGCACTTGAACCGGCACTACAAGGCATGCTTGTGCAAGATCGGGGCGCAGAGCCAAGGGGGAGGAGTACAAACGCAGCTAAACTTCGAGGCCGATGGCTCTATAAGTACTTGGGTATACAACCTGCTTTTCTGCTCGTGAAGAAATCGCTAGATATATTGTTGCGGAAGATCAACCGATTAGGATGGGTGAAAGCCGCACGTTCGAAAGAATGATCCAACGCGGCTTTTTCCCACAGTACCAACATGTTAGTAGGAGAAGCACTACATCTGATATTTTACGGATGTATCATAAGGAACTAGCAGAGCTAAAAGAACTATTCTCACAAGTTTAGTTCTCTTTTGCTATAACTTCAGACATTTGGACATCATCACACCAGAGAAGTGCCTACCTTAGTGTTGTAGCCCATTATTTAGACGACAAATACAAACTAAACAAGAGGGTCATAGGGTTTAAGGCAATTAACGAATCACACATGGGAGAGGCCATTGCCGAGCGTATACTACACGTACTTGATGATTTTAAGATAGATAATAAGATTGCTTCTATAACTCATGATAACGCATTAGCGAACACGACTACTATGAACATCCTCACCCCAAGATTGCAGACGCATATTGGTGGTTATGTTCTCCACCAGAGATGCGTATGCCATATCTTGAACCTTGTTGTTCAAGATAGTATGCAAGCGATTGGCGGATATTTGAATAGGGTCCGTGACGTCGTTCGCTACCTCACAAATTCCCCACAAGTGGCAGCCAGGTTCGCGGAGTACTGCGCAGCCAACGGGAAGGAGCCAAGAAAATTTGGTCTTGACATAAAGGTGAGGTGGAACTCGACCTACATCATGTTAAAGAAGTTACAAGGGTACGAACATGTCATATCTTTTTTTGTCAATGCTAACACTCAAAACAATGAATTGGTAATTACTAATTTAGATTGGCAGGTTGCTAGTCATTTTCGACAGTTTTTACAACCTTTTTATAAAGCAACAAAGATGTTACCTGGTGTTTATTACCCTACCTCTTGCTTAGTTATAGAATATATTTGGTTAATTGCAGATAAGATTGCCAAATCTAGGAAGGATTCCCTTTTAGGTCATGCTGTTGCACTAATAGAGGAAAAATTTATTAAATATTTTAGTTCTATTTCACACGTGTATTGCTTTGCTATTATTTTCGATCCTACGAAAAAGTTGCCAGGTTTGCAAATGGGTATGAAGGGAATAGGTGAATGCCTTGGTCTTGATTACTCGGAAGCTTTTGCACATGTCAAAGAGGAGCTTTTTTGTGTTTTCCGCATGTATCATGACAAGTTCGGCAGCAGCGCGAGATCAGAGGCCTCACAGCAAACACAACAAGGAAAGAAAAGCTTGACATCCCACTTGTGGAAGAAGCTAAAGGGCAAGTCCAATTCTTCGTCCTCTCAGTCTCAGGCAGCCCCCTTATGGAATTCTGTCTTAGAGCTAAACCACTACCTGGAGCATGATTTTGCAAACGTCGATCCAGATCTTTCCGGTGGAAAGATAGACTTGCTCGAGTGGTGGAAGAACAACAAGCGGATATTTCCTGTGCTATCACATTTCGCATGGGATGTTCTGCTGGTGTCGGTGTCCACTGTATCTTCAGAAGCAACGTTCAGCATGGCAAGGAGAATAATTGAAGAAAGAAGATGATCCCTCACGCCTAGGATGGTGGAGGCAATCACGTACACCAAGGACTGGGAATTGGCTAAAGAGCAAAGAACAAAGATCAATCGGAGGATCTTGAGATCGTCGGCAGTCTGTTGACCTCGAACGCGTGAACGATCTCGACATTGATGAGTAGTTAGTATGTACACATGTTGTTACTGTACTCTTTTCTTTACTCAGGGAACTACACTCTGGGGCGTAAGGTTTTTAATGAGGTAGTAACATTGTATCTGTAAAATATCAATAAAATTTCACTTTTTCCCCGAAATATTTACGTGCCCATGTTTTTACGCAATTAATTCAATGGGGTAATTAGGTAAATGACATCACGTTAAGCGTAACATCGAAAAATTAGAAATAATTTTTCAATGTTCTCCTCGTTATTTTCCAACCCGAGGAGAACGGGAAAAATTAGAAATAATTTTTCAACGTGATGTCATTGACCAAATTCAATTTTAACTAGGTTTTTAATGAGGCGGGCATGACCACACAAGAGGAATGAAGATGGCGGTCACCGCCGCCTGCGCCGTCTATAGTTACTTCGGGCTAGGCTTGGGCTGGCACCGCACGACCCCGGCACGACGGGCTTTGGGCCATGCCTAGGCCTGGCCGAAGACGAGGTGGGCCGGCACGGCACGGCATGGTGGGGTGACCGGGCCGAGCTGACAATACACGACGCGGCCCGAAGCACGGTGGGCTCGGGCCATGCCGGCACGGCACGGCCCAATGCCTAGCTCCAGTCATGTGCGCTGTCCAGAGCATCCTGTTACCTTCTTCATCCTAGTTCGCCTAGGTACTAAAGAAAAAGGAGAAGAGAAAAGGAAGAAAACCAGTAATAAAATATATTGATCGTTTGTATTAGCAGACATCCATGGACCACCAACCCTCCTCAAGAGTGAGAGCGTCGGCTCAGGCATGTGTCGGGCCTTCCGCCTGAACCTAGGCGGGCTACTATTGGCGGAAGGGTCCACGCGTTCCCCGGGTCGACGGCCCAGTCAATGAAGAACCGATGTAGGTGCACCTTGGCCAACGCGACAGATGTCGCAAGACGTCACCTCAAGGAGGCGGTCCCCAGTGTGCCCTCGGGTTCATCGACTATGTTAGTATTGGACGTATGTACATCGATAGAAGACAGGTGCCGGGGCATGATGATAACGCGATTGATAGCACGAAGCATAACCTCAGTCTCAAACCCAAGCCCCATCTTCACAACCGATGTGGGAGATGTCATCATATGAGCCCCATCTGACCAAAAATGACAATATTGCCCCTATGGTTTCCCTACAATTAGGGCCATTTATGTAACTTCACCTTCGATCCCCTCTCATCTTATAAATAGGACCCCATTGTAACACAGGAGGGGAGCCCACTTGTACATCATTTCACACTTGAGCAATACAACTTGGGTGGTTGACTTGCCTTGCTTACGTTTTGCTCCCCACCTACGCATTCTCGGTGGCCGACGTAACCCACAGGGGGTGCCTACAAATCTATTGTCTAGACATGTATATATGACAGAGGTGAAGAAGGAAAGATCAATTTTGATGGAGAAGCCGAAATGGGGATGGATCTAGAAGGATAACTGAAGGGGCCGTGGATGGTGGCGTCAGTTCATCAGGCTCGGAGGGGATGCTAATGCTGGCAACGATGGTGACGTGTCTTGGAGGTTGGGGAAGGAAGCAAATAAGATAGCTGCTACTGCCGTTGTTGGTTTTGACAGGGAGGGTGCCGACGCAAAGCGAGACTGGCTCGGGCTCCCTTCTGCTGGACACGCATGGGCACGAGATGGCAAGGTTAACACAGTTCGTACTACAAGTAGCGCATGCAAGATGCTAGTGATGCGTGAGACGGTGGCGCATGGCTTAGTGAGGTGGCGTACACGGCATATGTGCGAAGCGTCGGGGACAAAGGCGGTGAGGCAGGGCTAGAGCAAGGAGGCAAAGGGGATGGGCCGGTGTAAGGGCACGGCTAGGCCGATGCAGTGGCCGAAGGAATAAGAGAGATGGGAAAAGCGGCGAGGCTGGCAGGCCGGTTGGGCCAAAAGAGATGGAGGGAAAGGAGCGGCCTGGGAAGGAAAAAGGAGGGGGAATTTGAGGATTTTTATAATTTCTAGGGTTTTCGGAAAGGAAAGGGAATCTTCTGGCAAGAGCCCTAAACCAGAACAAAGAAAACTCTGGGAAAATTGAAATAAAAGCAACGAAGAACACGAGAACGAAGTTAAAGGTTTCACGAAAACTTTTCATGCAAAATTTGGATACTTTTTAGGACCTACCCCCTTAAAGAGAATATTGACCCCGATATTCCACTTGAAGGAAGAAGAGCTGTGGAAAATCTCGCTGCATGTCTGACTCTCTTTCCCATGTTGCTTCGTCCTATTTGTGATTTTTCCACTGAACTCGACAATATGTGATGCTTCTATTTCTCAACTGTCTGTCTGCCACTTTTAAAGTCCTTTCAGGCTTGTCTTGATAAGTCAAATCTGGTTGCATGCAGTTCTATCCTTTCTCGCGGTATCTGATCGGTCGGCTGCCTCAAACACTTCCTCAACTGAGACACATGAAAGACTGGATGTACCCCTATCAATTATGTTGGTAAGTCCAACTGATATACAACTTCTCATCCACCTAGAATTTTTTAAGGTCCAATGTACCTCAATGCCAACTTGCCTTTAATTTGAAACCGCTGTACTCCTTTAAGTAGTGTTACCTTCAAATACACGAAATCTCCAACTTCGAAACTCAGATCTCACCTTCCTTTGTCAGCACAGTTCTTCTATCTGTTCTGGGCTGTTTTCAATCGATCTCTAATAATTCTGACATGTGCTTCAACATTCCTTGTCGCTTGAGGTCCAATGTCGAAGGAGTAGCTCATGTCTGAACGCTGTGTGCTCAAGTCATGCAGGAGTGAGGCCACTCTCGTGTTGTACTGAACTGATAGCTCATTTGCTTCTGCGTCGCAGTCCTTGGTTGGGCTCTGCACTCGTATCAGAGGGCAGCACCCGAGCGGTCCCGCGCCGACGAACAAAATCTTCCGCGCTCCAAGGCCGTACAGCCTCTGAATTTTGATGCCAACATTGCTCCAGAGATATCAGACTCTGACGAGAGTTGACATGCAATTTGAAGCAATACAGAAAAGATAATACAAAGTTTACTTGCAGCTAGCCTGTCAAGGACTGAAGCAACGAGTGTACGAACTGCTGATGAGCAGTGTTTGCCACCCTGCCGGCCACACCCGTCGGCCTCGCGTAATCAATGATGTCGTTGCTGCCGATAGTGATGCCGAAGATCGATTTGGCTAGGTGGTCTGAAGCCTGGAGGTAACCGAGCTGCTTCACCAGGGATGGGTGAACTGCGGAGTAGTAGTGTATCTGCTTGTCAAAGCTGATGCACTGATCCTGCAAACATTTATAGTTCTAGTACATGCCGTATAATCGAGGCTAACAGTACAATGAGCCAGTAACAAAATTCCACATTCTGTCCAGAATAATGTGAAGTTTTACCATGTTTGTGGAGCTTGAAACACCAGCCCCTCCAGAAGCGAAATTGACGCCATTCAGATATACGGCGCTGTCGTGGATGGAGAGGAATGGGGGTGAGATGCAAGCCCGAGATGTTCGGCTGAAATGATGCAAGTGGGCACCGATTAGTACAGGATGGTGTATTGGTGTCTACACAAAAAAAAGGTTTAGCGACAGTTTTTACTCGTGGCAACATGTTTTCCAGTTTAGACGTGTCATGGTACTGCGGTACTACTCTAGATAATGGTTGATGATGTGACATGCCACGTCACATTGTTTCACAGAGCAGGCCCGATTAAACTTACATTTAATTTTTGTGACTCCAATTGGTCAGACTGAAAAGAATGATGATCAAGCCAAAGTCGATGATCAAGCCAAAGTCGAGTAATGAGTACCTGAATGAATTTATGACAGGTAGCATACGGAAGAACATCGCTATCAGTTAAATTCAGGGTGCTACACACTACTCGCAAACATACAATAAATCAAAGTTTGGTACACGCAATAATCGAAATGCAATGCTCAACTCAATTAGCAAGACAAGAAGCATTTCCCCTCTGTTTAAAAAAAGAAGACAAGAAGTAATGCCTTTGCATATATCATATATGTAATTGTCGGACCCTGATTTTACAACCCAGAATCCTCTGTAAAAGCAATTGTATTATTCCTGGATCAGTAAATAGTGCTTATAGATACATAACTAAATCAATCCATACAAGACGTAAAACCATACCATTCATTAATTTAATTCATCAGAGTTTATATAGACCACATCGGGTCAAATTTTACAATAAAGGCCGAACAGGCCAAAGGGTTACATTACAAAAGTAGCAGAAGTGGCAGCGGAAACAAAAAGGGGGAAGGCACATCTTGTCACAGGTAAGCGACTGGGGTTACCCATGTACGTCCGATATTACCCAAAGACTTCGATAACATTGGATATATGCAAGCACCAACGAAGCCAGTGAGACTAAGGCGAGACCTAGACTACTAGAGACTATCTAAACTCCATCATCTTCTTGACCATTGTAACAGGCCATTTTCAGTTTTTGAACAGTATTTTCAGTTTGTCAATTTGTTTCAAAAGCTTAATTTGAAAAAACGATTTCCGAAAAGTTCAAATCCTCAAAACCTCTCAAAAAGGGTTTCAAATCTCAGTTCAAATTCAAAACTTTGGTTTACAAAACTCCTCCCTAAACCTCCCTAGGCTCAGCCCTACCCATGCCACCCTAGCCTCCTGCCCATGTCGCTCTGCCATACCCAGGACAAATCCTGCACCGCGCATGCGCCAACCTCACCTACCCTCACTGCGCCATGCCGCCCTCGTCATGTTGCGTCGCCGCTGGAGCGTGCCCACGCCCACGCCTTCGTCATCCCGCACCTGCTCCTATCTCATTCGATCACTTCGCCAGAGCACCTATGCCGCCACCCTTGGGAGGTCGCGAGCCCATCAAGCCCCAACGACTCCATCCTCTCTTTGCGGCTATAAAATCCCTCCCTCACCTTTGCCTTGCCCCCATTTCGTTTTCCCCCACCTTGCCCCTCCCCTCCCTGTCACTAAGAACACCCGAGCGTGCCCGAGCTCCTCTTCCAAGCCGCCGCACCGTGGGCCAATTGATTGTGCTTGGAGCACCGCGTCGACGTCCCGAAGATACCCCCCATGTCGCTGACCTTCTTCTTCCTCCCCGGCGAGCTCCCCGCGCAAGCCTCTCGCTGCCGCCCCGGCCTCTCATCGTCGGCCCACTCTAAAGCACCTCCGCCTCCACGAACAGCATGGTGAGCTTCCTCCCCCCCCCCACCCTCGTGCCCATGCTCGCCTCCTCTTCCCCTCCCCTCCCTCCGGCCGCCGTCGCCCTGGTCCGGCCACTAGACCCAACCGCCGCTACCCCCTCTTTGGCGCCGCCCCGACCCCAACGCTGCTGGCTCACTTGGCCTCCTTCCCTCCCCGGTGACCCATTTTGTTGGTCCACGCCACTCTTTGGTCGCCGCTCACCGTCGGGCAGCTTGCCACCATGCGCCCCCCTGGCTCCCCTGTTTCTCCTTTGTGTTGTGTCTCTCTCTCTCATTTCTCTCAATGGCCAGTGGGCCCTTTTTCCTTAAGAGCTAGTGAGGGCATTGGACTCTAATTAGTTCATCTGCCATTGGAAGTTCATGCAAATAACCTTCAAATATCAATCCCTCTGTAAATAATGTTCAATTAATTGATAAAATTAATTTAACTAATTATCCACTAATGCTCATAACCATGAGATGTAAGAACTTAAATTACAAATTTATGGAAATAAAATTTAAAGCTATTTGAGAATAATTATGATGCTCTCAATATCTTGCTCTAGAAATTTGAATAATTAACTTGCAAATCCTATCAAATATTCTATAGTCCAATTGAAAGATATCGCATCTATCCTCAGATCTAAAATTATCAATGTTAATTAAAAATAATTAGTGTAAAGATAAGCCTAGCAAAAAGATCAAGTATCCTCTCCATACCCCATAAATCATGAAGACGTTTAAAATAGTGATTTAATAATGAAGGAAAATCATTTGAATCTTAAGTCGCTAACATTTATATCAAACATAACTTATGCATGGATTTATGCTTAGCTTTGTGGAAGTGGCAAATAATTAAAGATGAAATAATTAACCAGTATGCCTTTGCCATCTAATTTAAAATGCAATTTAAATTTGAAGTCCTACTAAAAAAATAATCTTGCCCAATGTTAGTCATCCTATCTTTAATCTTGCCCAATTGCCAATGGTATTTAAGAATAATTAATTTATCAACAATTCAAAGCACAACCTTAAGAGAGAACTTTGGTAAAATATTGTAACACCCCATCGACAAGGGCCCGGAATGCTACTAAACTAACATATTAACACAACTAAAGTCAAGATAAAATTCTAAATTTCGCAGAAACCTCCCTCAGATAGATAGTTATACCGAGGTTCCAATGGTCATATAACAAGTCCATAAAGAAACCACTAAGAACATGAGCATCACAGACTATAGTCGTTTCAAGCATCTTAATCAAAAAGATGATCAAGATCATCCACGATACTCGATCAATCATAACGAGAAAGAAACCATCAACCACGGCCACCTTCAATTATTACAGTTCAAAAATTCTCGGATGGGTGGTAGAATCCAACTCTATTATCAAAATTTTGGAGTATGTTGAAGTGAACAAAAGTGAGTGTCTACTCCCTCCCAAAATGGCCATCGTCAACGATCACCTAAAACAAACAAACAAAGCAAGGGTGAGTCTGAGACTCAAAGAAGTACCGTGATTAAATGAATAATACATATACACCCATGATCATGTGAACATCATTAAAGTGTATGAAATAAGCACATAATGAACACTTGATTGAATGGAATGAATGATTTGAACGAAATGAAAGGGACTACACACATGCAAATACCGGTATTGCTGGTGACACACCCGTCGGTGTTCACCTAAGCCCGCATTTAACAAAATGCGGGGATCCAAGTCCCGTACGAAGAACGTTTCGTACGGTGTCCCAAACTGCCCACATTAGAATGGTGGGTCTTACGTGCCCATACTGGAATTGATGGGTCTTATATAATGATCCACTCCCGTAGATTGAAACATGTATTATGGATGCATGGTATGACATATGAACATTGAAATCACATGCTCTCTATTCATGGAAGTAACACAAATGGATTGAGTACGAACTAGTAAATATTAACATGGTACTTAGAAATACAATACCAACCACAAGCATACAACATGTCATAATCATAGAAACACTAAGGTACTTGCCTCCCGCGCTGTGACACGATAGTAGGCAAATGCGGTGCTCCTAAACCTGAAGCTTCACCTCCTAACAAACAAATAACTGAAATAAGGATACGATGAACACGACATCACTAAATAACATTCTACAACGCTTCTTCGGTGATACAATATTTAACTAGAAGCTCTAAAATGGAAACCAACGCAATCTGCCCTAAACCGCCCCTGGGCAGCAGCACAATAATCACCATAACTCTTGATCTAGAACTCCGAATGAGGTGAACCCAGTTTCTGTGGACTTTTAACTGACAAATCTACAATACTCTAATTGACAAGATAATTTAATTCGGCCAATTTAGAACGCTAACCGACATATGAACGCTCAGCACCGAAAAACTGTCTACAGAATAATCAGCAGCACTAAAACGACCATAACTTTTAATCTATAACTCCGAATTGATCAATCTTTATCAATCCGGAAAGGTTATCAAATTACCTACAATAACCTAGTTGGGAGAAATCCCATATTCTGCCAATTACAATTTCATAATTTAGGCATTATCACAACAGTTTAAACTCGTCAAGAATCTAGACAGCAGAAACTAAAACGGTGATATCTTTTGACTCGAATGTCGGAATTAGGTGATCTTGGTGGCTATGGAAAGCTAAGACAATAAACTACAACTCTCTAAGAGATCACCAGTCCTAATTCGGCCTTGATCTAAACGAAAATCGACGCTGAACAGAGAACCGAAAATCTGAATCAGAATCCCAGCAGTATGGACGAAATGTGAATCTGAATCTGAGCAGTAAGGACGAAATCTAAAACTGAATCTGAGCAGTAAGGACGAAATCTGCAACCAACCTCTACAAATAACGAATCTGAATCAAGGGAGGAGGATGGGCTGCTGCTCCAATGGTGGAAGGGTGGCCGGCTGCCGCTACTCCAATGGAGAAGATGCTGCTGCTCCAATGGTGGAAGGGTTGCTGCTCCAAGGGAGAAGATGCTGCTGCTCCAATGGAGAAGAAGGGGCGCAAGCTTGGGGGACTGCAGCAGGGCGCCACCACCATGGGACAGCAAGGAGGCGGTGGCTTGAGGACTACACAGGGGCGGCGGCCAGGAAAAGAAAATGGGGCAGGGTTGGGGAAACAAGTTAGGGCAAGAACAACTCCCCCCCTTTTGATCTTTTGGGCTGTTCCCCCATGGGCCTTTCGGCCACCACCTTGGGCTTGTTGGCCCAGGGCCCAAGCCCAGGGCAGGGTAGTAGAGCTAAACAAAACTCCCCTTTAACTCCGATTTAACCAAGTGCTCAAGCTTCTACCTCACAACCGAATCGGGGTATTACAAATATAGGCTCCAAGATTAAATCGACAAAGTAAAATTATATTCTTCGCATGTTGAACTCACACCCAAATCTCAAATGGTTAATGCTCAGTGTTCTTTTAACTATCCTAAGTCTAACCCTACTCATGGAACTTCCTTAATAATTATTCAATAATTAAAAGAAGCTTTTTGAATCTAAGATCAAGCCATGAGATTCCCCGATCGGTGATATCTTGCCATCTTCCAAAACCGAACTGGTATGTTCCTATAAATGTTCCTTCGACTTTTGATCCTTCCTTGTTTTCCTTCTCGACAGAGTTTCTCCGCCGTTTTCCCTTTCAGTCAAATAATCATTTGACCTTGTCAAACGCCCTCCATTCACTAAATCTTCTCTCATATCCCCGATCATCGCAACACTTAAATAAACACAATTGAATTTATTTGGACTTTTTAACTTCTTTGGATTTATTTGGTTTCTCGATCATTTATCACGTAATTAGAAGTTGGAGTCCCGAAGAAACAACGACTCGAGCGGGATCAAGATTCGGATAAAGACGAAGACCTAGATTCAAGACCACTGATTGAGAAGGCTTTGAGTAAGATCAAGGCCATGGTAAACTAACCCAGGCGAGTCAATACTTTGATCATATTGAACCTACATTTTATGTAAATTATATTCCTTCAAAATACCAAATTTCATGCTTTATTTATTTATGCAAATGTATGTTAAATCTTAAGTTAGTTAAATACCAACTTGGTAATTAAATATTAATATGCCATCCTTTTTGACAATTGAATCCCCTAATCCTTGTCACCCTAGTAACTATGTGGTAATTACTAGCTATAGGTTGTCCTTAAGTGATATGCTAATCTTGCTTAAGTATCGGGGCATTAAATGTCCTAATCATCATCTTTGAAACATAAAAATTTAATTGTATTGATTTCTTGTTTTCGCATGCATTTCAAAAATCACGTCATCATGCATGCATTAGTATCACTCTCTTTTCCGGTTCGACCGGTCGTAGGCGAAACGCCTTGTCCGTTCCTTTCCTATCAGCTCCCTTTTTCCTTCCTTGCTAACTTCTTTCGCTTCTCTTCTTCAAATCTCATCCAAAAACTCAAAATCAAGCCATGCATGTCATACCACCGCGATCGTCATCGCACGACCAACCCATTTCTGCAATTCGTTTTCGCATGCATGACAGTTTGAGCGATTTCGCCAGAGAAGAAAAGAAGTAGCAAATAAAACACTTGCATTCCCAATTTTTTTCCTAACCCATCTCCATTTCTTTTTCTCCACTACCATTTCTTGTTCGCTCCCTACTACCAACTTTATTTTTTCAGTTATTATTTTATTCACCTCCCCTATACACATCCATTCTTCTTTAACTGTTCATTTATTTATGCCCAGCCAAGAGACACACTCCCCTCTACCCATTTCTCTCTCTCCCATCCGAATGCACCACAGCCATTTCATCATGTATACTCATTGCCATTCCATCATCCCAGCCGAACTGTACTACACACTACCATCTTCTTCTTTTCCCAAAGCATCCACTGCCATTTCACTTCTCAAGAAAATAACTCATTGTCATTCCAATTTTATACACAACTGAACAAAGCAACCTCTGCCCATTTCTTTTGCTCTCACGCCAGCTTTATCTCCCCCAACCGAACTACACAATGCACTGCCATCGCAAAGCCACCTCCCCATTTCTTTGGTCCCAACTGAACACAACACCCTCCTCCACCGCCCTTCTCTCTCACGCCATCTCTCTTCCCTTCAACAGAACAACACCACTTCTAGTCATTCACCAAGCAAAGCCTTTGTACATGTTCATCTCACCCTCCTTCTCTCCTTCAAGTCTCCACTAGAAATGAAGAACCGAGCTATGCATGTTACGTAGCGGCGTTCATTCCATCTATCAATTATTTTTCGCATGCAAAGACTTTTGAGCAAGTTTGAGAGGAAGGGGAAGAAGCAGCAGTGGCACTGTACTATTTGGCTGTCACCACTGGTAGCAGGAGCTAGGCGTGGTATGGGGAGCATGGGCAACTCCATGCGGCAGCCTGGAGCCGGTGGCCATAGCGGCACTTGGAGCGCTAGCCAGAGCTAGCTGCAGTAGCGGCCGAGCCTTGGTGGCACTATCGGCCAGGCAGCATGGCGCATCAGCTCAGCATGTGCCCAGCGGTAGCTCCAAGCAAGGCGGCTGCAGCTCTAGTGCACACATGCAGCGGCGTCGACCGAGAGGCGCTGCAGTAGCGGCTCAGCCGCACGGGCGCCAGCAGTGGTAGGCGGCCCAGAGCACGACGGCGCTGAGGGAGCTAAGGCGCAGCGGCGTCGGCATGGGGCCTGCAGCCCAAGCCCGAGAGTGCATGCCGCCGGTGCATCCATGCACATGGTGCAGTGGCTCCACGCGGCGCCCACGCAATGGCGCGGCGGCCCGAGCCAGGCGAGGCGATGTCGACGAGGCTGGATCCATGCATGCAGCGGCACGAGAGCAGGAGCCGAGAGCGGCGTCGAGGGAGAGCATGTTGGATTTGAATCACTTAACTCCTCTCTTTCTTGATGTGCTTCACACACCCACACCTTCACTGTGTCTTCGTACTAGGAAATCACACACTGATTTTTCTCTCACTAGTTGGTTTTCTCACACAAAGACACACACACACATTAGTCCTTGACACCAGGGCTGAGAACAAAGATCACCAGAGCACACAAACACGCTGCCTTTTTCTTGAACTACAATTTTTCTCTCCACTAATCAACCAAAGACTCAATACAGACTCTTTCCTTGCATGCAAGCTCCTCCGACCTTTAATGCTATACTAATTACACGTACCAAATCCTTGACTCCTACCATGCACTCAAACTACATGCAAAGTCATTTCTTTGTGGGCAACACGTCTATTACTTAACATGGCAAGGCCTAAATGCCATGTAAACACACTTTGAACATATTTAGCATGACAAGTTTATTCCAATGTAGCAGCAACGGAGGACGGTGTGGTGCATGTAGCGCCGAGGACACGGACGTGGATGAGAGGCCGAGTGGATGCGTAAACGGCGACGACTACGGCGGACGTCGACGTGGACGAGTGCTGAGAAAATGACGCTCGGTGGTGTTTCGCACGCCTAGTGTTGCAGTAAAATTCTTAGTGTTATTTATGTTACCGCGTGACATTTTTAGTCGTGCATGTTGCATATTAGTCATGAGCATGGCATCTATTTATGCATTTTTAATTATAAAAATGATTTGTTAGCTTAAGACCGGTATAACTCTCCGGTTTTTTCCTAATTGTGCTTGTGTGTGATCTTGTGATGACATATTGAGGGATGCGATTGATTAGATCGTTGTAGCGGTTTAGGTGTATTTTTGGTCGGTGGATGCTAAATTCAATATACATTAGATCAATTGATTGGATGATATTATTTTGGAGTCACATGCAAAATTGGGGTGATCATAGATGATAAATTAATTGGAGGTGTTCCCTCACGATGGATTAGTAATTTTTGGAGTTAGGGAGCATAAGGATTTTATGAATTATTACTTGATAGATAGCTCGTGTGATGATATTTATAGAGATATGGAGGTTGAATCGGGTGATTTATTTAATCATGAGTAAATTGATGGGATGTCTTAGGTCATTTATGCTAGATTTGGGTGATGGTAGAATGGATGATTTGATTTCGGATAAATATTTGGATTGCCATGTAATTAGTAGTTAACTCCTATGTGCCGAGTTGATAGACTTATACCCTTGGATTAGTAGACAAATGATTATTAGTTGATTGTAGAGGCACATATATGATTGGATTGGTAGAGGTCGTTCATGACTAAGTTCGGTGGTATGGATATGAGTTGATCGATTAGTAAGCCATTAGATGTTGGATGTGTTATGAAATTGTAAAGCTCATTAGGTGTCAGTTAGTCTTTTAAACCTCGGTCGGTGGAAATTTTGGGTGTATGCGAATATGAACTGCTGAGGCGAGATTAGTAGAGTTAGATAGTTATTATTAGCTTAAATAGCATAGTGAAGAACAATTGATGGTTTTAAGCATGGTCTTATGCCATAAGTTGGTGGAGTTTGTACAATTATCGAATAGGTTGTATAGTTGGAAGATCGTGAATCTGGGCATTGTGTAGTTGGATGGGATACTTTGATTATGACAGAGGCTAGGTTAGCCTGAGTTTAAAAAGTATTTTAATGTGGTAGAAATTTCAGAAAAGAATTATTTTTACATTGAAAACTCTTTTACCTCTGAAAATTAGTAGAAAATTCTTATGAACTCCAAATGAATTAAACCAATTTATTTTGGTCTTATATTTTTATTCTTTATTTATCTATTTAATCCTTTTTCCCACCACTATTCTACAAATTTTCACCAAATAATTAATTTCGGATGAATAGTAACCGAGCTCCATTTTTCAGCATTTTCCAAGATGCTTATTTTCAAATCACTATAACTTTCACATACTAAATCCAAATGGAATAATTCTTTCACCTAAATTCATCTAAAATCATAATCTACCCACTGTATAAATTTCATGCATTTTTGATGTTATTGAATTTTTGGATATTTTCGGTGTTATTGTTCTTATACAATGTTTTCGTGCGTTCGATAGTTTTCGAAGATATGAGTGTGATCGAGAGTGGTTTTCAGCAGCACATGGACCATCCACAACAAAGGCAAGTAGTCCTTTTCCTTTGATGCATGTTGAATTCCTATTAATTTCGAAAAGTATCTATGTTGATTTTCGAGTATTCTATGCATTGCTTTAATTTCAAATACTTGTATGTGAAATGGGTAGTTTTAGATATGCCCTACTTGTTGTATTGGCCTTCCTTTGAATGTTGATTACCCTTTTACCTTGAATGATTAAGGTTATATGATATATGGGTTTTTCTTTGATGATTTGTAGAATGTTGCTTAGCCATGCTAGTAGTTGTAGCCGAAAGCGGTTGATGGAGCTACTCCATCGGCCAATGGATTGAAATGAATCTTGATGAAATTTGAGGATTTTTGTGGATTGAATTATGTTGATATTGAGGATTGTGTCCAGATCTTCAAATCTGGTGTTGTGTGGACTTGTTGGGTAGTGTTGTTGTGTGTTGGATTTGGATGGGTGATAGGGTGATGAAGGGAGGTTGTCCCGGATTTGTGTAGGTCCGTCTGGGTGGTTAAGGACCAATGTGTGGTGTGATGAACCAAGTCTTACGTGCAACCACACACTGGGATAATGGCGAGGGTTGGCTAAATAATTTGTTATGTATTAGCTATCAAAACTCAATTAGATTGACAATTATTGTTTGAGCACCGGTAGTTGCCGAGGCTATACCGGTGGCTCGTGTTTTACTGTTGTTTTCTTGTCAATCTGGTGGGGGCATGTTAAGTTTTGCCTTACTTACCCTTAAGGGTCTCTTGTGCGCAAGGGACTTACTTACACAACGGGGTTCACCTGTGGTTCAGGCGACCGACAGTCTGCCATGGGATCTGTTCCTCGGGTGGTTTGATAGTTAGGACATTCGAATAGCCGTGTCCCCAGTCATGGACATTGCTTGTGGGAAAGCATGCACAGTTAGCTTATGTGTTTAGGGTTGGGTTATGTTTAGAAAAGTTATGTTGAGAATTATATGTTGTCACGAACAGGAAGTACGTGTGTTGATCTGTTTGAGAATTGATATATGTTACGAACGGGAAGTTCATGTGTTGATTATAATTGGAGTATCTATTGTTGTTGACGATGAATTGGGATTACCTACTGTATATATTATTTTCTAATTGTTTTTCAAATGGCAATTTGAATCTATATCGGTTATCTCAAAGAAAAACTTGCTTTATGTTGAAAATTGCCTAGTGTAGTAGCCTTCCTTTGACACTTGAATGCATTTATTATATGTTGCTATTCGTAAGTCTTGCAAGTACATTTTTGTACTCAGTTGGATTGTCCATGTTGCAGGTAAAAAGTCATTCGAATCGGGTTTTGGTACGAAAGATGATATGACTTTAACCCAGTTGGTTGCTTGTGGGTTTGGGCATGCCAACTCGGTTTCTCTCTTTTATTTCTTTATTTACTTCCGCTGCGATTTATTCTCCTATGCTTAAATTTGGCCGGTCGGCCCTCATTTGGAAAATTGACCTTAATTTTCTGTCTGTTGAAGTTGTATTAATGATTCTATTATGCTTGTATATTTGTGTATGGATGTGATTGCAATGTTGTGTTTGGATATGTGTATGTTAGCCTCTGATCCTTGGGAGCTAACATGAGACATATCCGAGCACTCGAAATCATTTTCGTTGCTTGTTAAGTGATGTGCCTTCGGTGCAATCACTTGACTTGAAACAAATTCGATAACGGGTACCTACAGCGTTGGTATCAAAGCCATACTGACTGTAGGTTAAAACCGTAGCAATGGACGTTATTAGGATTTTGATTTGCAAAGAATATTTTCAAACTATAAAAAATTTGGCAAAATGCAAGTAATATAATTCCTTTCTTTCTTACCTATCCTAACATCTATTTCTTACCTCACTATTCATTTGATTTGAGAAAAATCGTTTTCTCCATCACTTGTTTCTCTTCCTACACTAGAAACGCTAAGTAGTCACTGGTGAAGAGCATCGGCGGAAGGACAAGAAGACAACGTCTGGCTGCAATTTTAGGAATAAATTAGGGTTTATTCTTAGAATATATATACACCCTAATGATATCAATTAGCTTGTAGATGCTGGATTTTGTGAAGATCATTTGCTCTCTTTCTGTTCCAAGTAGTTGTACATCGCCTACGGGCGGGTTGTATCACAACTATATCGGAAAACTAACTGTGTTCATTTGTATCTTGTGCTGTCCCTACTACTTTCTTTTTTGTTTGTTTTGAGTTGGTTCTTGTGTTTTGAAGCTTAATATCTCCAAATTAAATTAAATACCTTACCCCTGTTGTTTCCCCTACCTTATGCTTTTCACCTTCATCTCTTTAATGGAAGTCTCATGCTAATTAAGAGATTAATAGCGGAATCGGTAAAGAGAGGGATATGATTGAATAACCGCTAATATATCTTTAATTAGATCCTTTATGTTAGGTTGATGTTGGTGGATTTGTAGCATCAAAGTGATGTTTGATAATCGAGAAATTGGATTATTACTCATTGTCCCCGAATATGATCTTAGAATAATTAATTTGATTTTTGTTGTAACACCCCAGTCCGACAAGGGCCTGGAATGCTACTAAACTAACATGTTAACAAAATTAAAACAGAAGAAAAAATTCTAAATTTCGGCAGAACCTCCCCTGTATAGTTAACTATACCGGAGGTTCCAACATTCATAAATGTCAAGACAAAATAAGAATCAACAATTATCAGAACCATCACAGGAGTATATCTTGAACTCAAGAAATTATATCAGAAGGATGAACTAAGTTCACACGCAGTACTTAATCAATCTTAACGGAGAAGGGTTATCAACCACAGCCAACATTATTTATTACAGTTCATCATTAGTGAATGATTAAATTGAACTAAAATGTAATCCTGGACTTGATTAAGGTGAAGTGAATGAGTAGTGCGTGTCTACTCCCTCCCAATGGAACCGTGAAGTGAATGAGTAGTGCGTGTCTACTCCCTCCCAATGGAACCAACCTCAAAGATCACCTAAAAGAAACAAACAACGCAAGAGTGAGTCCAAGACTCAGCAAGTACAGTAATTAATTAATACATAACAACCATGATCATGATAACCCCATTGAAGAATATGAAATAAGCACAGAACGAACATTTGAATGAATGGAATGAATGATTTGGATGAAATGAAGGGACTACACACATGCATATACCGGTATTCTTTGGTGACACACCGTCGGTGTTCACCTAAGCCCACATTTAACAAAATGCGGATCCAAGCCCGTATGAAGAACGTTTCATCTGGTGTCCCAAATCGCCTTACGTTGGAATGGTGGGTCTTACGTGCCCATCTTTGGAATTGATGGGTCTTATATATTGATCCACTCCGTGGGCGAAACATGAATTGTGGATGCATAGTATGACATATGAATATTGAAAAGACATGCTCTCTAATCATGGAGGTAACACATATGGATTGAATACGAACATTTAAATATTAACATGGATCTTAGAAACACAATACCAACAACAGGCATTCAACATTTTATAATCATAGGAACATTAAAGTACTTACCTCAACCGTGAGACAGAAGACAACGACGGAAACCTCTAGCCCCGGGGGTCACCACCACCTGGCAACCGTGAATTATACTAAAAATCAACCAAACTTGCACAACATTGCATTGGAACAAAACGAGAGAAATCGTTCCTAAACGAAACCCGAACATTAACCGATATACTCCCAAAATCCAAATCTGTCCAAACAGACAGATATTAAATAAAAATCCATAACTTTTGAGTCAAAACTCCAAAAGTCATGAATCCAATTTTCATGGAATCTACATAATCTTAGCTACAACTTCTCAGGTGACCAAAAGGTCAAAATACCACATCTAATGCTTTTTTTTAATCCCGAAGACCGTTCTATTATCCTCGGTATCTCTGACTTGGGAAAATCATAACTTTTGTTTGGCACAGCCAAACTCATTGTTTTAAGACTCCCTAGAAACTAAAGAAAACCAGCTATCTCAATAAAATTATAAAAAAATATTCCCACTAAGCAACAATGGTTTCAAACAGCCAAGCCTTTCACCTCTGTCCATAATAGAAGGACAGATTACAGTAATAACTTTACAAATTCATAAATTTTGATCTATCCATCCAAAATTTATGAACTTTACCTTCCTGGAATCATCATAAAGTTATCTAAATATCTCATGGAGATCATCGGACCAAATTCGGCCATCTCCAAACTATAATATACAGAACTATGACCGTTGCACAAATCCTGAGACTGAATTAGCACCCAGTCTTGTAAAATTCGTAACTAATTCATCCTTTATCCAATAATTATGATTTAATACTTTATAGAAAGCTAACGAAATTCCCCATCTATCTCTAGGAGACCCTAAACACTTAATCTGCCTGGAACTAACCCAATCTTGTGAATCAACAGAACTGCAGTACTACCGATCTACGACAGCAGGATACTACAATGATTAATCGGTAGCAAAACACATCTATAGAACCGAACTAGCTATTGAGAATTACAATCTTACCCACGAAATCCCCCGCTGGACCATGTTATAGTCCTCGTGAAGATCACCCCCACCTTCTTCTTCTTCCTCTCCCTCCTCCTCTCTTCTTCCCTCTCCTTCCTCTTCCTTATGGCCGGCCAATCTGCAGGGGAAGCACCGGAGGAGAGGGGAGCTCTACAGTACCGTGCTACAGTAATTAGGGTGCTAGGGTTTAGTTCCCCCCACATAGGCCCAAAGAGCTATGGGCCAAAGGCCCGAGTTCTAAAACTCCTCTAAAATTCTGAATTTTCCTTTTCTAATTACTTTTAATTTTAGAACTAGTCACTTATATGTTTTATATTTGAACGGGATATTACATTTGTACCTTGAGATATTAACCTTTATGGGATCATTTGTGGGTTTTGGAAGGCGTTACCATAGGAGGTTGTGATATGAATATAAATAGAACTATTGTAGTACGGTGTAAGCTTGCATGTGGGTGATGTTGAAATTATGTTCGAAGACATGCAGGTGAGACTCATGAAATACATGTATAGAATTGCATAAATAATTTTGTAAGTTCACTTGTGGATTTAGATTTTTGGTATATCTCAATCGATATGTCAATAAGATAGTTAGTCGGATTTTGGTCTAATGTGATAAAGTTAAATTTGAAACTATGATGATATTATAAATTTGGGTGGATACTTATGTTGATAATTTGAGGTTTGTGGAGTTGTATTTGGTATATGACTAGATCGTAATACTTCTAGAGATGGAGAATGATTAGGTGATTGAAAGGTCATATAGTGGATGGCAATGAGGATTGAATATGGGATTTATCTTTAAGAGAATAGTTGTCCCCAGAATGATATAATTAGATTGATTAGGGATGATTAAATGTATAGTCGTTGGATTTAGATAATACTTGAGGATAAGAAGATTTTGGAAGACATTAAGTTGATATTGTAGAATAGAACTGAGATAATTATTATGGATAACTTGATTTGTACAAAGTTAGTGATTCAGACTATTTGGATTATAGTTGGATTACAAAATTCACCTTGGATGGATGATCTTTTTGATGATTTGATTACTTAGGTTGGAATTGACTGTAGATAAAGGAGGTATATCTTTAACTTAGGTTAATTGTATTGATTTTGTGGTTGGTTAGATCCTAGAGTAGGGATGAGTGGATTAGACCTTAAGAGATTAATTGGTGTATTTGGTGGATTGGTTATTGCAGGTGGACTGATCATGCTAATAAAAATATTGAGAAGCAGAAATATAGAGACCTTGATTGAAGATGCGATTTGATCTTGTATAGACTTACCCTCTTTTAGGAATTGAAAGTGTTGTGAGGAAAATTACTGGAAATCAACAAATAATTTATGAATGGTTATAGGCATTGAAATACGGTTCTTTAGTGCTCATGATTTGAGAGTTATATTGGAGATACCCTATAATAGAAATTTATAAAGCAAGTGTAATGGAATATGTGAGCAATATAGTGGTTTCACTTAGAATTATTATTGTTCCCGAGAACGTGATGAAAATTCAGAGTTAAACCATGAGTTATATTGTGGGAGTGGATTAATAGTAGTTTGTTCCCACCTTTGAATTGTTAAACATTGGAAGTAAGCCAGTATCTTGTTTAGAAATCAAATCAAACTTATGAATTTATAGTGGGTTGGAAGATTACATCAAAGCGAGCGATTTCGGTGGTTAACGTATAAATTGTGGAACAATATATTGGAGTGTGCTTACTATAGACTAAATATGATCAGTGAATTTTTTTATTTGGATGAACAACAATTAGAGGTTGCGGAACCGAAAGTGTTGGGATAGTTGTGGTATTGTTTGAAAATCAAGTCGTTTGGTTTATGGGAAGAAATTTGGGTTTTAACAAAGCGACCAAGACTTTCTGCCCCTACTCTTTTCCCTCTGAATCTCGGGGACGAGATTCTTTTTAACAGGGGTAGGTTTGTAACACCCCGATTTTCAGAATCGGGATCTTAATATTTAATTTGGCGATCTATTAAATTTTTGACTGTGTTTTAAATTTTTTTCCAGTGTTTAATTAAAATGTTGCTTTTAAAATAAAATTAAATTAATTAAAAGGTTGCATTTTATTAAATCAAATTGTTTGAAAGACTGCATTTAAAAATATAATTGTATTGATTTCTTGTTTTCGCATGCATTTCAAAAATCATGTCATTGTGCATGCATTAGTATTACTCTCTTTTCTGGTTCGACCGACCGTATGCGAAATGCCTGCATGTCCGTTCCTTTCCTATCAGCTCCCTTTTTCCTTCCTTGCTAACTTCTTTCGCTTCTCTCCTTCAAATCTCATCCGAAAACTCAAAACCAAGCCATGCATGTCATACCAACGCGATCGTCATCGCACGACCAATCCATTTTTGCAATTCGTTTTCGCATGCATGACAGTTTGAGCGATTTCGCCACAGGTGTAACAGCCCAAAAATTCATAAATACAAAAATACGGGATTTTTAAAACTTTTTGCGCGACAACTGGCGTCGTTCTTCTTGGTTGCATATTTGAGAGTTATTTGAGGACATGTTTTTATCTTTTCTGCTCTCGTGGTTTGATCTAACATCGTGTTAGGATTTCCCTAAGTGAACATCAGGATTTTAGCTAATCTAAAATCCTGCTGCCTTGCCTCATTCCATTTTTTTTAGCCCACCTTCCTTCTCCCTATTTCTTCTTTGGCTAAGTATTGATCAGGCTAGTGCCAGTCCGCCCACCACTTTTAGTGCATTCCTTTCTGTTCCTCGGACCAAAGAAGAGTCCAGTAGGTGCAGCTAGACCTCCTAATCGGGACACAGGCGAGATGTGCCCCTTTCACCCGTGTGCTGCCTGCACCAAGTGGGAGCTCCAGCATGGTGTAGTCCGACAAGCCAGTAATAACAGTCCTCCAGGATGTCATTCTACTTCCCTATGCTGCCCATACCGTCAACTGCACCAACCACTCCTCGTCGGTTGAGCCAAGGTGCATGTACATATTCACTCCAAGTCCCGTATTGCCTTTCTTTGCCATTCTAGTGCCAGCCTCATTTTCTTTCTTCCTCCAAGAGAGCTCGAGCTCCAGTCAAACTCCAGCATTCGTCTCAGTGGAGCGCCCCCACACCACCGCCTTGCCGCAGGCACCCATCGGAATAGCCTTAGAGACTACTCTCCTTTCACCTCCGACCGGGACCTTCCAAGACCTCCTTGGAGGACCATCTATTTGCTTCTAGGGAGCACCCTTGAAGACTGAAGACCACCCTCTTCTCCTCAAGATACGTGCAACACGAAGCTTCTACCATTATTGTGATCCACCATTGCCAGTGCAGCTCCGGCTAACCACCTCCCAGTTTCGTACTGGTAAGTTCCTAGTGGACAGAAACTATTCATGGTTCGAGTCGCCTTGTTCTCTCTTGGATGATCCTTTGGTTCTTCCTTTGGCTTTTCTGCTAGTTCATCCGATTGCGACAATACAGTCGCACATTTGTTTCTTTTGATCACCGCTGTGTAATCGATCTTTCTCTCGATCGACTACGCACGGTTAACACTCCCAAGACCTCCTTCCTTGCATAGACCTCCCATTTTGCAAAGACAACCCCGTGGTCGCGAACTTCCAATTTACAAAGACCACCCTGTGGTCGCAACCTCTCATTATACAAGACCACCCATTGGCCGCGACCTCCTACTTTACAAAGACCAACCTCTTGGTCGGGACCACCCATATAGTCACGACCACCCAGTTTACAAAGACCACCCTCGTGAACGTGACCTCCCATTTTACAAAGACCACCCCCTTGGGGCAAGACCACTCATCGGGTGACGACCTCTCTTTTTGCAAAAACAACCCTATGGTCGTACACCTCCATGACCACCCCTGGTCACTGTATTTCCACGACCTCCCACAAGTCATACGCGTCCGCGACCTCCCTATAGCATCTCCCTTTCCTTGAATTTTCAAATAAAAAGAAACATTTGGTTTTGATGAGAGTTCAAAGCTTATTTGGTGATTCTATACGGAACCTTAAATGACCAAATCAACTCCAGCTAAATAAGTTTGGTTTCTTTCGACCTTGTTGGGGTTCCCTCTTTCTCTCTGTACGCTTTGTGTCTTCCCTCAACCTAGCTCTTCTTTCACCAAACCTCCTGACGAGGATTAAAACCTCTATGTATTAATTTAGAAATAATTGGTTCTATAGCATCAAAAGGTACACGTTTTAGGAAAAAACCATCAAAAGATTTCCGTTAAGTTTTTTACCACTGAAAGTTTGCTCGATTGAGGTTTTACCCATTCCACCCATTACTAACACCAGTTAGTAGTGCGGTGAAATGGCGAAAATGCCCTCACCCTTAGTGCATTGCATCCCCTCGATGGTGAGGATATTTTCCTAAAACGTGTACCTTTTGATGCTACAGAACCAACTTTCCCATTAATTTAATACATAAAAGACCATACGTCTTCATGGTCGTAACCCCTAAGGCTAACGACCTCACTGGTTGTAAGGATTCCAGAGGTTACACGATGGGTACCCTGGTTGAACTAGGCTTCGACCAGGTAGCTGCTCGAAAAAGCTATGAACTGGCACCCTCAACCGTATGATGAATGGAACACGTGCAAAACGTTCCATACCATACGGTGATATACAAGACACTGACGATAAACCACTTTACGGTTAAGGTGCTCACAAGTACTTAACCGCAAGGTCGTTAGCACATTGTTAACTATCTTGAACCTCCGACTAGTTGTAACGTTTCATCAGGGACGCCTTCTCCAGGAGTAACTGCCGCCCCTTCAGGAGTTATTTAATGGTGGAGCGCAGAAGACGAGGAGGACACAGACACACATGGACACATACACGGAGAGACACATCAGTGAACAACAGAAGGCAATTCAGAAGCCAAAGCAATAGCATTCAATACACTCGGTGTAATTAGAGAGAGTCCCTAGTCAAGTCTTGTAATCCCAGTTCATATAATAAAAGAGCAGCCCCCATTCTCTTTCAGGATACTCCACGTCATTTTCCTCTTTTTATTTTCGTAAGATCGGCGATTCGATCGTCGACAGCTAGCGCCGTCCGTGGGGAAGAAGACGTAAGTTTCCTGAAGAAACTCTTCGCTCATACAAATCCTCACCCAAGTTCCTGCAATTGCTAATGCGAATATGCCCGGAGTTTGGAATGAGGAGAATTTGTTCGACTTGGCGGACTATGCCAACCTCGATATGGAAGGATGCATTCGTGCCATAGAAGAAAATGGCAGATCATCCTCCTCCGCCGGCTTGTACGTCGCCGAAGATAGCGAGATCGACCGGATGGACGAGGATGCGCCACCATTACCGGTGGCGCAATCAGAGGAACCAGCCATTCCGATCAGCTCGGAGTGTCAGGGGACCTCTTCAAGCCCGGTCATTCCGACCGGCAAAACAGGTGAAGAAATTTCAGTACCCCCACTCGAGAATCTCTATACCCTCGATGAAATCATGGCTGAAAGATACTCTCCTACGGCTTCTGGCAATTCCAAGAGTCAACCGACATCTAGTAACGGTGTCAATGAAGCCTCCACTGGTTGTAGGCCATGTGGGGATGATCACGCTTCGATACATCTGATCGGCGATTCACGGATCGGTGAGGAGACCTCAGGAGGTGCTCATTTCCGACCGCTCTCCGTCGTGGAAACTTCTGGCAGAGACACTGAGAAGCTCTCCATTAGTTATGATGGAAGCTCATCGGAAGATCGGTGCTGGAGACACGAAGTCAACGCGATCGGAGATGAAAATCAAGATACCCTGTGCGGTCCTACATTCTCTACCACACCATCACGTGTTGTTAGAGATGATCCGCCATCGAGCACCAACTTCGGAGTCCACGGGCGATCGACGTCCATCAACTAATTCGCCTGGTGTTACCCCACTTAGAGTAGCTAATAGGACAGATCAAATCCGAGGGTCGAGGGAGGGTTCAGGTCAGCGTACACCTACGACCAGTATGAACCCCCTGAGACCTTCGATAACTGTACAAAACTTGCGACGTGTTCAAGAATTGTTAAATAATTCTGATCCCACTTTAGCGGGAACTCCAGGTTTTGTACAGCTTGTGGGTCAAGTATCCGAAATTCTCCAACAGACCATGCAGCGCACGGAAGCGTACCGGGAATAAAGGGTTTCAGGAAGTCAAACTATGACTTCATCCCAACGTTCCTCCCTCAGTAGGGGACAACATGGTCATGTTCGGGAACAGTCGATACTAAGGCCTCCTCGACGATTCCGACCAAGGAGTCATGAGGGGAGAAGGTTATTTCATGAAGCCACTCCCCCATTACGTCGAGAAGAACCATCGCTTGGACCTAACGATCTCCGGCATTGTCTGAATCAAGTAGGCGGTTGAAGGCATCATATTAATGTCTACGACCGGATTGGCACACCGGAGTTCCAACGTTCCATTCTTAGGAACCGGTCTCCGACCGATTACAATCCGGCACCCTCCCAGAGAAGGCGCCATGAATCAATCACGGTTGTCGAGCCTTCTCTGCGGGGGCTCTAAGTCGTCGTTAGCCTAACCGATTCCGACCGCCAATTTGGACAAGTTTAATGGAACTCAAAATCCATTGGAATTTCTCCAAATCTATACCACCGCCATCGAGTCTTTGGAGGCGATGAAAATGTTATGGCCAACTATCTACCCATGTGCTCGAGGGTGCCGCCTGTCTTGGTTGTTGAACCAACCTACGGATCGATTTATACTTGGGAGCAACTCTGTGACCCTCTAATTGCAAATTTCCAGGGTACGTACGACCGCCCTGGGAAGGAGGATGATCTCCACCGAATCAGGCAGGGCTCTGATGAGGCTCTACGTCAATACATCAAGAGGTTCAGCCAGGTTCGCAATTCTATACCCGAGGTCGCAGAGTCATCTGTTATTCAGGCTTTCAAAACAGGTCTGAGAAATCGACGGTTTACGGAGGATATAGCAATGAACCCTCCAAGAACAACCGTTGAGCTTTTTGACATGGCCGACAAGTATGCCACCGCTAGCGAAGCACTCGAGTGGTGCGAAGCCATTGATCGGAAAGACAAGATTCCTCAGCCCGGCCTAGAGAAACCAAAGAAAAGGAATAAGAAGTCTCTCAAGAAGAAAAAGAACCGCAGACCCGACGACAAGGAGGTCCTAACCATTCCTGATAAATTCATGAAGGGTAAGAAGGACTACGCCGGTCGGGCAAGGCAACTCAACCGAGGGCTTCGAGAAAAAGAAGAAGTGGTGTCCACTTCACCGGTGACGGGTATGATCTACGCTTTGTCGAGTCCGCAAAAGAAATGGAGGATTATTATGCGGTGAAGGACCATTTCCATAATACAAGAACTCAAGAAACGAGCTCCAAAAGGACAAGGATGGCGGCGAAGAGATGGAGTACCAGGATCCCCAACACACAGTCAACATGATTTTTGGAGAATCGTCTTCATACGAATCCAAACGCCATCTGAAGACCATGGAGCGGGAGGTCAACCTCGTCGAATCTCCGAACATTGTTAAGTAATCGAAGTGGTCGGACATCGCAATTTCCTTCAGCAAAGACGACTACCCCGTTCCTTCGAATCGACCAGGTAGGTTCCCTATTGTTGTTGAACCAACCATTAATAATTGTAGGGTTAATCGAGTCTTAGTAGATGGAGGTAGTTCTTTGAATATATTATTTGCAGGAGCTTTAGAAGAAATGCAGGTCCCCATGTCAAAGGTGAAACCAGTGAAATATGCTTCTCATGGCATAGTTCCTGGCTCCACCGCTAAGTCGATAGGGCAAGTTTCCTTACTGGTTACGTTCGGAAGGCCCGATAACTTTCGAACGGAAAAAAATTCGTTTGATGTGGTAAACTTTGAATCCACATACAATGGGATTCTTGGTCGACCAGCATTAGCAAAGTTCTTGATAGCCACGCATTACGGTTATCAAAGTTTGAAAATGCCGGGGCCAAAGGGAGTCATCACTATTCGGGGTGATCATAAAATGGCTTATGCATGTGACCGAAAATCCTTTGAACTGGTCGATGAACTTCCGACCAGAGAGGCTAATCCATCTACCATGCAGGCCAAGCACTCAAGACCGAAGGTGACACCCAAACCTTCCGACCAGACAAAAGAGGTATCCCTCGACAAATGCGCTTCTCTAGACAGCGCCAAGTCACTACTGGGCGAAGATCTTTGTACCACCCTTTCGCAAGGTTACGGTGAACAAAACTTCGATCCCAAATAGGAAGAGTTGCTCGTCTCCTTCCTCCGAGCAAATCAGGACGTATTCGCATGGTAGGCGTCCGATATGCCCGAGTCCCCGAGGTGATCGAGCACGAGCTAGCTCTCCAACGATAAGAAACCGATCAAGCGAAGCTACGGCGTTTTGCACTGATCGGAAGGAGGCAATCGATCGAGATTGACAAACTTCTCAAGGTTTGGATTCATCCGTGAAGTCAACCACCCTCGATGGCTCGCCAACCTGTAATGGTTAGGAAGAATAATGGAAATGGCGAATGTGTATTGACTTTACAGATCTTAATAAAGCTTGTCCGAAGGATGATTTTCCCCTCCACGCATTGATCAACTGGTAGATTCTACCTCAGGGTGTGAATTACTAAGTTTTTAGATGCGTTTCGTGGTACCACCAGATTAGTATGTGTAAAGAGGATGAGGAGAAAACTTCCTTCATCACTCCATATGGCACTTATTGTTATGTTAAGATGCCATTTGGTCTCAAAAACGCTGGTGCAACTTTTCAAAGGTTGATGCAAAAAACCTTTAGTCCACAAATAGGTCGGAATCTAGAAGCTTACGTTGACGATCTGGTCGTAAAGACCACCAACGCTAGAAATCACATCTCTGACCTACAAGAAACTTTCAACAACTTGAGAAGGCATAACCTCAAGTTGAATCCGGAAAAGTGTGTGTTCGGAGTTTCTGCTGGAAAATTGCTCGATTTCCTAGTCTCGGCTAGAGGTATTGAAGCAAATCCAGTAAAGATAGCAGCCATCGACCAGATGCGACCTCCGACCACGAAGAAGGAAGTCCAAAAACTAACCGGCTATATGGCAGCGCTAAGTCGTTTCATAGCAAGGTTAGGAGAAAAATGGTTACCTTTCTTTAAACTTCTTCGGAAACATGGGAGTTTTGAATGGACTAGAGAGGCAAACGATGCCTTTGAAGAACTTAGAAAGTACCTTACAAGTGCCCCGGTTTTAGTCTCTCGAGACCAGGGCTCTTGCTAATGTGCGTGGCGGCAACACCACAAGCGATGGCGGTGTCTTGGTCGTGAAAGGGATAATATCCAATGACCATCTATTACGTGGCGAAGTCTTACATGGACCAAAGGAAAGATACCCACAGTACAAAAGTTGCTCTACGGTCTCCTTATGTCTTCAAGGAAGCTAAGGCACTACTTTCAGGCCCATAAGGTGGTCCTACCGACTGGATATCCCCTTGGTCAAGTCCTTGGTAACAAGGAATCATCAGGACGAATAGCCAAATGGGCGGTTGAGCTAGGGGCGTTTGACCTCCATTTTATTTTACGAACAGCGATAAAGTCCCAGGCAGTAGCAGAATTCATTGCCGAATGGACAAACCCTGAACCCACCCAAGGGCCCGAGTACGAACACCACGAGGAGTGGACAATGTACTTTGATGGTTCTTTGATGTTAAAAGGGTCGGGGGCTGGAGTGATCCTGATATCCCTTGGCGAACACATCAAGTCGCCATCGATTAAATTTTCCCGCCACAAATAATATGGCGTAATATGACGGTTTCTTGGCGGGACTTGACGAGCTTCGTTAAGCGCCGGATTTGCAGATTACTAGTGAAAGCGATTCTCAACTGGTAGCAAATCAAGTAGGGAAAGAGTTTCAATTCTCGAGTACCAAGATGTCATCTTATCTGGCGAAGTACGGAAACTTCAAAAGCACTTCTTCGCCAGATCCAACATATTGCTAGAAAGGAAAACTTTCGGCGGACCCGATTAACACGGATGGCCTCCACGAGGTCAACCGTCCCGCCGGAGTTTTTTTCGAGCAACTCGATTCACCCTCGGTAGTCGAGCCTTGAGAACATACATGATTCTTTACAGTTGAGCAAACCGATCACGTAAACATGGATGCTCCACGTGTCTTTGACGGTTGGTATTTGTCGCGATCAAGGTAGAGATTGGATGACATCGATCTACAATTATCTTGACATGACATAATTAGGAAGATGATGTAGAGGCCGATCAGATAGCACTAAAAGCCAAATCATACACTCTAATCGAGCGTACCTTGTATAAACGAGGATCTCATGGAGTGTTGATGAGATGCATATCTCAAGCGGATGGCATTAAGTTGTCAATCAAATCCATGAAGGAGTGCATGGAGCACATCATTCCTCTGAGAACACCGGTCGGTAAAGCCTTGAGCAAGGTTACTCTTGCCAACCGCCTTCATGATGCAAAAGAACTTGTGACGAAGTGCATACAATGTCAATTTCATAGCCGACAAGTACATCAGCCGGCACAAGCCTTACAAACAATTCCTCTTTCTTGGCCTTTTGCAACATGGGGACTGGACATTCTGGGACCTTTCCCAAGAGCACCCGGGAGCTTCGAATTCCTTTTCGTCATGATTGACACGTTTACAAAATGGATGAGGCCGAGCCGGTTGTTAAAACAACAACTGAGGCCGCAAAGAGATTCCTCATGAAAAATGTGATCACACGATTTGGTGTACCCAACGTATAATCACGGATAATGGCGCCAGCTCTCTAGCAGTCAATTCCAAGAATTATGCGATGAACTTGGTGTCAAAGTTCGATTTATACATTGCTCATCCATGAGAGCAATGGAGCAGTTGATGGAGCCAATGGTATCATTATGCAAGGGATCAAACGCCGAGTATTCGATCAGTTAATCAAACGATCAGGAGCTTGGGCTCAAGAACTCCCGTCTGTATTATGGGCCGTTCGAACCACGACCAGTCGTGCGACCGGTGAAACACCATTCTTTTTGGTTTACGGGGCTGAAGCCATGCTTCCTCCAGAACTCAAAATTGGCTCTGCTCGAACTGATCGCTTTAACGAAAACGATCAGAATGAACGAAGACTCGACAATATCAATTTCCTTGAAGAACAACGAAACCAAGCTCTTGTACGATCAGCAGTCTACCAACAAGCCATGCGAAGGTACCATAGTCGTAAGGTGCAACCTCACAACCTTGCTATAGGTGATCTGGTTCTTAGAAAAATTCAGAACCAAGCTAATCGCAATAAACTTTCCCCCAAGTGGGAAGGTCCTTACACTGTGGTCAAAGTTACCCGACCAGGTTCCGTACGACTAGCTATATCTGATGGGCAAGTTTTGTCAAATTCTTGGAACATTGATCAATTGCGTAAGTTCTATGTTTAATTATTGTTTACTTTCTTTCAATTCTTTCAATTTCAATAAATTCATTTATTCTTTAAAAAATAATAAGTAACCTTGCTTATATATATATACCTACAGACTAGTCGTTCATGATTGTTAATTTAAACTGGTCGGAGAAGACAATTTTCTCTCCGATATCCTTTCAAAGGATCTCTGTTACTCTATGGCAACGGCTTTTATGTCATTCGCCGTATTGGTCCTAGTCGTGAGCATTTTTCCATGCGCGACAAAACCCTTTTCTTAAGGGAATACATGAGTAATCTGAGCATCATACAAATAACTTTCTATACTGAATGATATGCCTAAGATTATGAAGGTTATATTTCATTATTTCAAGATTACATTACTCGCTCTTGTCAGCTCTTCGGTCGGGACACGGAAAGCCTCCTAGTCGAAGTCTCTCCTTTTTTGCACGTGGTCCTGCCCACTGGAAGGAGCTTCCTAGCGACGGTTCTTTTCTTACGATCCTCGCTACCAGTCGGATAGAGAGTTTGAACATGTTTCACGAAATATGATATATGATTTCAGATCTAAGCACTCTTTCCGACCAGACTTTAGGATAATAGATATAAACAAAGTTCACTTATAATTTGTTGCATTCATTTTTGCATTTCTCCTTATGTCAAATAACAAAGTCTCTTATCCAACCATTTATAACTTTTGATTGGTATTTCGATCATGACAAACAAAGATCTATAACTGAGCGAAGTCATAAGCTGGTTCCGACCACAATGATTTCCTAGTATTACTACGATCAGTTTTGACTTCATGTCGGCACATACCTTCAAAATGATGGTTTCTACTTTTATTCTCTTTCTTGGCTACCTGCTTGTATAGTAAAGTTCTTCTACTATAAAGCGATCGAGAACTAGGAGGTGTGTGAGAATTAAAAAAAAGAGTCAAGCAGGATAAACAAAGGTTTTGTTAATGACATAAAAGGTAAGTTTTACACATATTCAATATTTTTACACTTTTTGCAGGAGTCTACTCTAGAAATATTCCTAGACTAATTCTTTGCTTGATGGGGATCGACCTCCATCTCCTCTACTACTTTATCTCCGAGTGGCTTGAGTTCTTCCATGAACTTGGTTGCCTCCTCGGTGGGCGATTGAAGTCATCTTCAACAACTTGGAAATCAATGGAGGGTCGGAGCTTTCGGTTTGCCAAAGCAAAACTAACTCCACTAGCAACACCTGCTTTCATGGCACAGGCATAGTTCTTCCGAGTAGTCTTGAGCAGAGTATTAAGTTCCTCTAGAAGTTGACCCAAGTAGTTCATTTTCTCTAATGGATCTCTTAGGGTAGGCAGGCTTGATCCTGATCCCATATCAAAGATCATCTTGTTCAAACATACAGTCTTTTCATCTAGGCTTTGAACGAGAGCCGCCTCCTTGTCTTGCTCAAATTTCAGAGTCTTTTCTACTCTGCTCAAAGCTTGTTTTTGCTCTGCAAGAGTAAAGCAGGTGATAAGCACAAAAATAATTGGAGGTAGATAATAAGTCAAATTTACGACCTGTTACCTTCAATTTTCTTGTTAAGTTCTTCCTTGCTGGTCGTCGCTTTGGTGATCGACCGGTCCTTAGCTTTGATTTCTTCTTCAAGTAGAGCTGTCTTGGCTTTCTCAACCAAGATCTCTTCTTTTATTTTCTCTAAATCTATCAAATACGATAAGGGAGAATAATTAGCAAAGGGCAAAGCATTGAAGAAAGAAAAAGGCTAAGGGGAAAGTTTTTACTTTCTAATTCGGAGTGTTTCTGCTCCAAGTCTTTAATCCGCTTGGGTCAGTCCTCCGACCACAGCAAAATTCTTGACCATATGCTGTCCAAATAGCATTTTCCTCTTTAAAAATTCTCTATAAAAGATTTTTGGAGAGATTATAAAACTGGTCGTGGACACTTACCCGGATCACCAAATCATTATATCCGCCAAATATTGAATCAGGATGCATTTTGATTTGATGATCCGATATTTTTCCCCATGCCTCGTCAAGCTCCTTATCCTCGATGAATCGGGGGCGAAAAGGGAACTTGTCAGGTTGAGGAGAATTACCAACAATGGTCGGAACCTGTTGAGGGCCTTTAGGGGCATCTACCTCTGTAGAAGGAGTTAGAACCACCAATGGTTCCAACTCGACTGTTGGCCCTGACGCTTGCTCGGGGGCTTCTCCGACCACTGTTTCCTCAGGAACTCTGTTCTGGGAAATGGTCTGCTCATGGACCTCTTCTAGCACCTGGTCCTCAGAAGGAGTCTGGTCGAAAACGACCAGAACACCAGAGGATCTATATGAAGAAAAGAAGGGAAGTTCAAAAACATCAAATCATCAAGAAAATTATTCAAGGTATGCACTTATACAACCACTTTCATTTGAGTGTACCTCGTTAATTTCTGAGATTTGACTCTAAAATGCAGAAGAGTAAAATCTGTACCGTCACCCTTCCTCTTCTTTTCTTCTGACCTTGCCGGTTCCGAACCGACAGGATTGGCCAAATCCATTGCATCATCCAACAAGATGTCGGAAGTGATGTCCTCGATCAGTTCGTCGAGAACTACGTCCTTGACTATTTGGTCGGGTGGAGTGATTTCACCAGCCTCTAGACTAGTTGTTCGAAGAGCAATCGTTACGTCGTAAATCAACGGCCGTCGAGGTTTGCGATCTCTGCGATTCTTGTCGCCGACCTTCAACCTTCTCCACCTGAGCCAATAAATGAATTTGGTTACATGATGAAATCTTTTATCTAGTTCATATATATATCCATCTAAAATGTTCTATTACTTCGGGAGATTCATCTTCTTTTAGAGCATCTGGGCACGAATCGGTCGGAACAACGGTGGGATGTTTAGCCTCACCAATTTGTGTGATTCGCAACCCGACCAGCTACAAAAGTAGAGTATGATCAACAATCTGATCGGAAAATATATATGCATGATAAAAGAAATTTTTATTTTTTACCTTAAGCCTTGTTACTCTCTCTTGGTAAACTATGGCCAAGATCTCGGGAATCCAAATTTTCTCTAGGCTCCCATGCATCGGCTGATCCGTTCTCTAATTTCCTCGGGAAAGAGCTTTAAAGAGGAGAAAACAAAACTTGAGCAGGTTTTAAGGTAGTACATTAATCAAATAAAAATCTTTGGTCGGAGTTTTATCTCAAAGACTTACCACCTCTGAGATAGCTTCATCACGATCAATGGACCGTCGGGAGTGAGTCCAAGCTTGGCGGACTAATCTGGCGCTTGGTGAAGTCCTCACCACATGCCAAGAGGTCAAGCCCTTGACTCGCAGGTCGTAGATGGCATCTACCCATCGTCCGACCACCTGTCTTCTCAAGGTCTTCCTCCACTTGGGATTTTCATTAGCCCTCATCCGTGAAGTAAAGCCATCTTCCTCGTGAATCGTCATGTAAAACCAGTTCTTCTTCCATGACGACCACGAGGATTTCGAGTACATATGAATGTACTCATCGGCCTTCCGTCGTGAAGGCGCAATGTACATTCACAGGAGTCTCGATGGTTCTCCCCATCACCATTCTAGAAATACCTGAAGAGCCTCAAACTCGGAGGCACTCCCAGGTATGCTTCACATAAATATGTGAAGATACTGATGTTGGCGATGGAGTTCGGAGCCAAATTCACCAATTCCACCCCGTAGAATTCAAGAACACGGAGAAGGAATTTGTGTACCGGCAATCTCAGCCCACATTCGATGTAGGCGAGGAAAACAGGGATTTCTCCATCTTCGCGGCTTGGAAAATGCTCTCCAAATGCTGGTCTCCATCTGATCAAACTCTTGTTCGGGAGCATCCCAACCTTCTCCAACGCCTCAAGCTTTTTCTTGCTCAATTCGAAAGGCAACCACTTTGTGATTTGCTTCGACATGATGAAAGTCCTCAAGGATGAGTAATGTTCGTAGGAGATTTTGTGGTCGGAAGAACAAGAAAGGAAGGCTAAAGATTTTTTCTTGGCAAAGGAGATCAGAAAGGGGATTTGGAAGCATAAAGAATCCAAAAGGTCAAGCGATGGGGATTTTTTATATAGCCTCAGATCTTTAAAATTACGATCAGAGGTTATCCATAAAAGTCTGAACGGCAAAAAGCTTCTTTTTCGCCCATCGGATAGAGAAACTCTTCAGTTCCCAAGGCAAGTTCTCAACTTTAAAATGAACGCAAACCACCTCGAATTTCACGACATTAAATGGGAGTCTGCCTGATACAAATTCATCGGAAGAAGGTGTTCACACGACCGGTTCATTTAAAAGTTCGGGGGCTAGCTGACGAGGATTAAAACCTCTATGTATTAATTTAATACATAAAAGACCATACGTCTTCATGGTCGTAACCCTAAGGCTAACGACCTCCTTTGGTCGTAAGGATTCGAGAGGTTACGATGGGTACCCTAGTCGAACTAGGCTTCACCGTAGTCGCTTTCGAAAAAGCTATGAATCGGCACCCTCAACCGTATGATGAATGGAACACGTGCAAAATGTTCCATACCATACGGTGATATACAAGACACTGACGATAAACCACTTTACGGTTAAGGTGCTCACAAGTACTTAACCGCAAGGTCGTTAGCACATTGTTAACTATCTTGAACCTCCGACCAGTTGTAACGTTTCATCAGGGACGCCTTCTCCAGAATGCTTGCCGCCCCTTCAGGAGTTATTTAATGGTGGAGCGCAGAAGACGAGGAGGACACAGACACACATGGACACACACACGGAGAGACAATCAGTGAACAACAGAAGGCAATTCAGAAGCCAAAGCAATAGCATTCAATACACTCGGTGTAATTAGAGAGAGTCCCTAGTCAAGTCTTGTAATCCCAGTTCATATAATAAAAGAGCAGCCCCCATTCTCTTCCAGGATACTCCACGTCATTTTCCTCTTTTTATTTTCGTAAGATCGGCGATTCGATCGTCGACACCTCCCTTGGTCCTGGTATCTCCAGGACCTCCCTTGCATTCCTCTTGATCATCGGGACCTCCCTTGGTTCCATCTTGATGGTCCAGACCTCCCTTTGCTTGGATCTGATGGTCCAGACCTCCCTTCGCTAAGATCTGATGGTTCAGATCTCCCTTCGTTTAGATCTGACGGTCTAGATCCCCCTTTGTTAGGATCTGACGGTCCAGACCTCCCCTCGCTAGGATCTGATGGTCCAGACCTCCCCTTCGCTTAGATCTAACGGTACAGACCTCCCATCAATTAGATCTAATGGCCCAGACCTCCCTTCGCTTAGATCTAATGGTATAGACCTCCCCTCATCTAGATCTAACGATCCAGACCTCTCTTCGTTAGATCTAACGATCCAGACCTCTCCTCGTTTAGATCTAAGAGACCAGACCTCTCTTCGATTAGATCAAACGGTCCAGATCTCCCTTCGTATAGATCTAACGATCCAGATTTCTCTCCATTTAGATCTAACGATCCAGATCTCTCTGCGTTTAGACCTAGCGATCTAGACCTCCTCTCGTTTAGATCTAACGGTTCAGATCTCATTTCGTTTAGATCTAGTGATCCAGACCTCTCTTTGTTTGGATTTAGGGTCCAGACCTTTTCTCGTTGGATCTAAGGGTTCAGACCTCTCCTTGTTTTGATCTAACGGTTCAGATCTCTCCCCGATTAGATCTGAGGGTTTAGACCTCCCTCTCGTTAGATCTCTTTACTGGTCTTTTTGCAAAGACACCCTCTTGATCTTTTTGTAAAGACCACCCTTATGGTCCACGGCCTTCCTTAGTCCTAGCACTCTCGCGACCTCCCCTGATTACAGTAATTCCAGGACCTCCCCTAGTACGGTAATTCCAGGACCTCTCTTGGCTACAGTAATTCCATGAACTCTTCAGGTCACAGTACTATCATGACCTCCCTGTCAGATTCTTTTTGCGACCCTTGTAGCCTCTACAACTTCCATAGCCGACCACCATAGCTCTCAAGAACCATCTCCTCAGTCGTAAGTGTCCTCACGACCAGTTCCTAGCCATAAGCCTTTCTACTACCACAGGCATAAGTTCCTTCCACGACCGGTCTCGTCGATGGGGCTTCTGAGCGTATAAGTTTGGTTGATCGAGAGCCCCTCGCCATACTTAAAGAAATGGTCTGGGCATCCTGTTGTGTTGTTGTTAAATATGTTTGCTCATTCGAAGTATTTCCATTTGTTGAGTATATTTGGACTTATTGGATTTTATTTGGTTGCTCTCAGTCGTTCTGGAGTTCAATCGTATTATGCATATTTAGCAACGGAAGATATAATGGAACTACAACCCCAACCAGGACAAGATTTCTAGAACATTGAGTAGGATGAATATCAGCATATCGAGCAAGATTTTTACCAGGATATCGAGAAGGATGAATATTAGGATATAGAGCTTTATCAGAACATTGGCCAAGGCGAGTCAACACTTTGATCATTTTGAGCCTACTTTTTGCATATAATGTTGCTTTAAATTATGAAACTGCATTGCTAAGTTTTATCAAACTAAATTGGTTTAGATCATAGTTAATGCCTTAACAAATACTTGTGTATAAACTTCCAATCCTTGAATTTGGACATCATTCATTGTCACCCTAGACTTAATAGATTACCTGCTAGTTAACAAGTCTATATCTAAGTGTCATGCTTAGCCTTGCTTAGATACTTTGTCATCAGGGCATTAAGTTGCCCAACCACAATCCTTAAAAACTTTGGAAAATGATTTGGGCAGTAAGGCTGGGAGCCTAGCTGGTATGTCGAAGTAAATGATATTTTCAAAAACAATAAAACCTGAAAAACTGTTTTCGACTGGGCGGCTGAAAAGAATGGCTGGTGCCTGGGGCACAAGAATATGTTAGTATGTGGATGTACCACCCTGGTCAAGTAAGGACCGAATCTTGTGATGACCTCTCATGCAAAAATAGTGCAACCACAAGTCTATAATAGGTATGACCTGGCCAACTAATTTGCTTGCCTCGGCGTGGCCTCCCATTGGGGGAATGTGGCGTGGGTAAAGGAGAAAGGGAGCCACTGAGAAACCACATGGCGCAAGAGGGGGCCTCCTAGAAGTGCTTGGCACTAGGCAGTGGAAACCTTAGCGGGTGAGGTTGCGTCGAGGAATGAGCATTGTAAAGGCCTTGTGGTAATCTCCCCTTGATTCGCATGTCCAAGGAAATGTGTGTATATATCAAGGCGATTACCTCTTGTGGGTAAAGTGTGCGAACTCTGCAGAGTAAGAAAACTATCATGATAGCCGTGCTCATGGTCAAGAGCGGTGCTGAGAACTTGCTGGATATAGCTTTCATATTTACAAAAAAACCATTTGTAATGAAAAGGGAAAGCTGGGGTGGGACCCCAGGGATTTGAGAAAGGACTGGTTGGGGACCAGTGGTAAATACGGGATAACCCGAGTATAGGAGGTGGGACCTCCACTAGTACTCTTCAAAAGAAAACTCATTTATGAAAACAGATTTGTTAAAATGCTAAGTCTCAGGATTTTATACTACTCTTCTATTTCAAACTTGGCTTTGTGCAAATAAAAGAACTCTAAAGCTTTCCTTGACTAGCCTTGCGTCTATACAACTGCATTGTGTGTTGGCTCATGAGTACGGTTGTGTACCCAGGCTCTGCCATTTTAATCTTTTGAGACCCATACGACCAAGACCCCTACGACCACTACTACCAGAGGCTGAACCGGATGATGTTGAAGATAATGAAGTTTAGGCTGAGAACCCCAGTCGCTTGCCTATGTGCAGAGTGAATAGATCCGCTATGATTTGCTCTGCTTACACCCTTGTTTTTCGTTTTTGTACCTTGGTTTTTGTAAGATTTTGCCTTCGTGGCTCTTTTGTAAAACAATTGGCCGATTGGCGATATATATATATATATATATATATATATATATATATATATATATATATATATATATATAAATGAATGATGATTACATTATGTTGCGGGCTTTCACTGTTCTACGAGCACTACCTCTACAAGCACTATTCACACCAAGCTCGGTCCACACTATGTGTAGCCATCCCTCCGACGACTAGGTGCGGTCCCCAGAACCTCCTCTTGGATCTCCTCTGAGACCTCCCTGAGACCTTCCCTTGGACCTCCTCTAAGACATCTCAAGACCTCATCTTGGACCTCCGCTAAGACCTCTCCAAAATTTACCCCCCAAGACCTCCTAGGACCTCTCAGGACATCCCCATGAACTACAGGATCTCCGTAGGAACCCCCTTGACCTTCCGGACCTCCACCAGATGTCTCACGACCACCCCTAGATGGTCTAAAACCACTGCTAGATGTCACACGACCACCCCTAGGTGATCCAAGACCACGATCAGATATCTCACGACCACCCTTAGATGGTCCAGGACCACTACTAAGAGACTCACGGCCACTCCTATAGGGTCTAAAGATCATTACCAGATGTCCCAAGATCTCCTCAGGATCCCCTTGAACTTCCCAGTACCTCCAAGGACCTCCTCCGGATCTCCTTGATCTCCCTTGACCCCAGGACCTCCTCAGGAACACCCAAGATCTCCTGAGAACATCCACAAGACCTCCTATACCCTTTTTGTCATATTCTCAGGACCTTCTACTCCGGACCTCCCGCACCTCTTTTGTCGTGTCATCACGACCTCTTTAGGACCTCTCCGGAACGTCTCTATAGTGTTCCTCAGGACCTCCCCGGCGCATCTCTACAGTGTTCCTCAAGACCTCCCTAGCACGTCTCTACAGCATCCCTGAAGACCTCCCCAAGACCACTACAGGACTTCCACAAGACCTCTTTAAGACCTCCCTAGGATTTCCGCGGGACAACTCCAGTTTTCCCTTGGGACTTCTTCAGAACTTCTCCAGGACCTTTAGGACCACCCTGAGACCCCCCTAGAACCTCTCCGGGACAACCCTAGGACCTCCTCTACAACCAGGTGTGATCGTACCACAACCATCAGCCATTACCTGGTCGTTGTCCTGCCTCGGGTTGACTAAGAGTACCGATCAAGACCGAGGAACAAGAAGACTACATGGATAGTGATGAGTACGGATCAAGAACCGAAGATCAAGAAGGCCAAGAACTAGGTCACAGGCCCACAGTCGATTGTCGGTGGGCATATTGTGAGGGATTCCACATGCTGTGCTTTGGCACTTTTTCCGCTGCTGACTCTCTGTGTGGGTTTGGCCTATTCGGCCACTCCGCACGTCAAAAGCCGTAAGGTACGTCGTGCTTTGTTTATTGTTATGCAATAATTGAATAATTTCGAGATATGTATTTTGAACCAACAATGTAACTGTGTGTGTCAACTACTGATCCAGGGAATGACACAACAATACACAGTGGATCCCAAGCTCCAAAAATTGGGGTCTGACAACAAGAGAAAAGAAGTAGCAGATAAAACACCTGCATTCCCAATTTTTTGCTAACCCATCTCCATTTCTTTTTCTCCACTACCATTTCTTTTTCACTCCCTACTACCAACTTTGCTTTTTTAGTTATTATTTTATTCACCTCCCCTACACACATCCATTCTTCTTTCACTATTCATTTATTTATGCCCAGTCAAGAGACACACTCCCCTCTACCCATTTCTCTCTCTCCCATCTGAATGCACCACAGTCATTTCATCATGTATACTCATTGCCATTCCCTCATCCCAACTGAACTATACTACACAATGCCATCTTCTTCTTTTCCCAAAGCATCCATTGGCATTTCATGTAACATCCTAAATGTAAATGGGTGTGTGTTTCAATGTAATAAAATGTGTAGAAATTAAAACTTTTCTCACATCTTGAAACTCTTGAACATTTTCAAAATTCTTGTCGAGAGTTGTGGAGTTCAAAAACCTAAACCTCCTGTTGACTAAAGTCAAACCCTTATTCCACTTTGTCACAAATCTTGTGCCAACATTTGGAAATATTTTTCCTAGGTTCTAGAGATGCTATGTGACCCTTCTGAGTTATTTCATAATTTCTAGAAATTATTTGATAATTTTTCGAGGTAAGTCAAACCAATTTTTCAATTGGTCAAACCTTAGAATAGCCCTTGTTGAATTTATGGAGAAAAATGTATTGCACAAAAACCTCTAGAAATTTTATGTAAGGTTAATCCTGGAGTGAGGAAGCTCCAGTCAAAATTTCGAAAATTTTGGAGTTAGTTTGCTACCTCTGAAAATTCCTCCAAACTCAGCCTTCAAATTTAAATCCAAAACTTGGCACTGTTCCTTGGGTCCGAGCCACCTTCACGGTCGGTCGAACCCAACCCCGTCAGCTCAGCCCGAGCTCCTCCTTCCCCGCGCGAGGTCGTAACCGTTGTGTTGAAATCCAACCGCCACGACCTCCCTCCTCTGTTCAGCGCCATTGGATGCAAATCCAACGGTCCTGACCTCCCATCTCTGTTGTGTGCCCTTGGATTGAAATCCAATGGCCATGACCTCCCTTCGCGTCGTGCGCCAAGGCCACGACCTCCCCTCTCTGTTGTGTGCCCTTGGATGTAAATCCAGTGGCCACGACCTCCCCTTGATGTTGTGTACCATTGGATAAAAATCCAACAGCCACGACCTCCCATCGCTCGTCAGGGTCGCGCGCAGCGGTTAAGACCTCCCGCCTCTGTTGATCGCCCTTGGATGCAAATCCAATGGTCATGACCTCCGGTCCCCTTTCAGTGCGTGACCTCCCCATTTCTTTCGCAACCGTCCGATGTAGATCTTAAGGCTGTGACCTCCCCTTTTCTTTGCGCCACCGTGCGATGAAGATCCTGTGGATGCGACCTCTCCCTTCCTCTCAGACCTTACCGATTCAGATCCAAGGGCTGCGACCTCCCAGCCTTTCTCATCCAACGGTCGATATCAGCTCCTGTTCTTCTCCTTCCTTGGTCACGCGCGTGTGCGCCATGGCAGGAGGAGGGTAGTGCCCTGTCACCTCCCAACAGCTCTTTTGCTGCCAGCATTAAATGCTGGTCAGCCTTCTGCCCCCTAGGCCATGCTCAGACCTGCCCCCATCCCCTCTACGTCCTTGTTCGAGCCATGGGCTAAGCTCACCATGGAGCTTAACCCTAGCTCATGGCCTCTACCCCTCCGACTTTAAAAGGTTCCCCAGCACCTCCTTGGTTCCCTTTAAACACCTCCTCCACTGCTCTCGGTTCTGTGGAGCTCAAATTGCCCGAAGCCCCTTGGCCGCCATTGTTGCACTTTGGAGCTCTCGGTGAAGGCAGTGCCCCTATGGCTATCCTCTCCCTCTCTTTGCTTCGATTTGAACATTTTCCCTCTGTGGTCGAAACCCTAACTTAATTGGTTTGGACATTTTTCAGAGGCGGCCTAAATTGGAGTTTTCCCCTTTTCGGCCGTGGAGCACCATCTTCCCCCTCGCCGCTGGTAAGGACCTTCCCCTTTCAATTCCGTGCTCTGGGAGCACCTCCTAACTCATTGGATTACATCTTGATGACCCGGTGCTGTTAGAATTGCCCAGGTCCTCCTCTCCTCGTTGTCCTCCTTAGCGCCGGCAAGGTCCTGCGTCGCCGGAGCTCCCCTGTCCTCCTCGGCCCCTCCGCGACCTCCAGGTACCTCCTGGTAGTCCCTAGATGTGTGGGCACCCGCTTGTATGGCTGCTGCGGAGCTCCTTATGCTGTTTTGCTTTTGGCCGTGCGTTACCGCACCGCCCCTCTCCGGCTCGCCGGCGTTCTGGACCACCTCCGGCGGTGTGAGTGGTACAATCAGGTGCGCATCTCTATTGCGGACTTGGTGGTACTCTTTGTTTGCGCCGCCGTGGTCCCAATCGCCGGCGGTGACCATTTCTTCGCCGTCGGTTTCGTTGTCGGACGAAACCGACAACTGTAGCGATGTCCTAGGACCGTCCAGTTTTAGATCTGGGGCTCAAATTGCCCCAAGCATTCGCACGTGCGCTGTGTCGCGTTGGTCGCGAGCCGTCCATCTCGCGATCAACGGTCCACGACCTCTGCCCCCGTTCGCGCGCGCGAGTTCCAAACGCGCCGCGCTGCCGCAGGACTTGAGCCGTTGGATCCAAGATCCACGGCCCACGTTCATCAATCTCGCACGAACGAGCGCGCGTTGTCGGGCGGACTTGGGCCGTCCGATCTAGGATCAACGGCCCAGGTTCGTCCACGTCATTTTGATTTTAGAAAATTCCAGAGAGAATTATTTGTAAACTGAAAAAGGTAATGAACTTTGAAAATGCATAACTATTTCATTTTAGCTCCTATTGAGTTGATTCAAATTTTGGTAGCTCTGGTTTGAACTAAACTTTAATCTAAAAATGGTTGTAACTTGAGTTCGGCTCCAGAAAATGAATGGGTAAATTGGTTTCAAAATTAACTTTAAGTGTTGCTCCAAAACTTGTAAAATGCATAAGTAATCCTCTTTAGATCCTTTTTGAGTGAATCCAACTTTGTTGGCTTCCTTTATTAGTATACTGAATGATGGAATAGGTTTTAGGCAAGTCACTATTTTTAAAACCTTTGTGGGTGCATTTTAATTGTGCCCTTTTGCATGTCTTTGAAAAATCATAAAACATGCATCATAGCTCCAAATGAGGTGAAATCAATTGTTCTATTCATCTCATGAGGTTCTTGAATTACCATAAAAATCCCAGGTGCAACACCTCTGTGGAAAATTGTGCTAGGGAATTTAATTCGGATGAACAGTAACCGATTTGAATTTTTCCAGCAATTTCCAGGGTGAGCAGATTTGTTTTGGCCATAACTTTTGCATTGAGAATCCAAATCAATTGGTTCTTGTTGATAAATTCTTTAAAAATCATGCTCTTACTTCTGTAAAAATTTCAAAGCATTTAGAGAAAGTTTTCTGTTGAGTCCTTTTGGTTTTCATCGTTCTTATCGGTTCTTTTGCGCTTTTTCGTTAGGTGCCGACGAGTGCGTTGATCCCGTGAGTGATCCTTTGCAGCATAGTGAACAGCCCCAGCAAGGCAAGCAGTTTGATCATATCCCGTTAATCCCATTACTTTCAAAGTCTAATACTTTGTTTAACTTGTATGTATGCATGCTTACTTTGTGTTAAATTATCGATTAGTTGAGCCTATAGATGCATACTCTGTAGGTAAATGTTCATTCTCTACTACTAAGCCTAGGATTATCTTGCTGTGATTTAGAGTTCGTTGGATGGACTCTTATCACTTAGTAGCTACGTTGGATAGTGCTTAGAAATGCTTAGATAACGGTAGAAATGGGCGGTTGTCGACTTATGTCGATGACCTTGATCACACAAAAATTATTATTCCATTATGTCCAGCACTTGTGCTTTGTTACTTTGTAAAGAAATAAAAATGAAAACAAAACTGTTTGACTTGGGCACAATGGATGTTGGTGTGATCTGTTGGGTGTGAACGGAATGGTGCCCAAGTCCCCAAGGACCGAATTACTTGCGCCATTGATCCAAGCACTTTTGCGTGCTAACCACACGAGGGGGATATAGGACCTCTCTTGACTTAGTACTTTCGGAGGTGTTAATTATGGGTCACAGGTGGATAAAACTGTTTTTATAAGGGGAAGAGCACCCGCAGTTGCTTAGGCTGGGCCGGTGTATCCTACCCTTTGGGTTGTCGCGACTCTTAATTAGCATCATTCATTGGAAATGTCTCGTGGGACTTAGCCATGCCGGCATACCAAAGGAAGTGTGCTTAATCATGTGGCGAAAAGGCGGTCTGGCGTGTGGGTATATTGGTACACCCCTGCAGGGTTAAATCTATTCGAATAGCCTCGTCCTAGGTTATGGACATGCTTGGTTATTTCCCGCAAGAATTAGACTATAACCTTTAATTAAAATTTGACGTGGGTGGTATGAATGGGTAATTTATGCTATTGTTGTGGTGGCTATTGGGTTAGTCACTTCTAGAATTGTTGTTGTCATCTATCTATTGTTATTATATTGTTGTCTCATTGTTAATTGCAAATTAAAAATGAATTGCAAAACGGCTTTGAATCTATTTAAATATTGCAAATGAAAACTAGCTTTATGCTGAAAACAACATACAGCCTCCACTTAAATGAGCTTGCATGTAGCATATGTATAGGTCTGTTATACGACACGCCAGTCTTGCGAGTACATTTTTGTACTCATTTGCTTTGCTTAATAACTTTGTTGCAGAGGTGGTGGAGCCCCAAGGGCTTTACTTTTGTGAGATGTGCTGTGGTTGGGAGGACTAGCTTGGCGGCCTGGTCGGTTGCCTTGTGGGCTTTTGGCAAACCGTATGGCTTTGGTTTAGTGCCATCTTATGGCCTTTTTTCTTCCACTGTCGTTTATCTTTCTTAGTTGTTATTTGGCCGGTCGGCCCCTTTTGTAATAACTCCTTATTATTGTATGTCTTTTGTTTAATCAAGTTTGTGCTTTGGTTCTATGTCTTGTATGAACTTGATGCATGATTTTGTAAAGAGGTGTGTATACTGCATTTCTGGGAAGTATACATGTCTCGAAGACATGGGTTATTTCATTTGTAATGCTAGGGTCAATGGACGACTAAGTATTACAAGCCTAATAAACTGGGGTCCTCACACACTTCTCAAGGAAACAACCCATTGTCATTCCAATTTTGTACACAGCCAAACAAAGCAACCTCTGTCCATTTCTTTTGCTCTCACGCCAGCTTCATCTCCTCCAGCCGAACTACTCAATGCACTACCATCACAAAGCCACCTCCCCATTTCTTTTGTCCCAACCGAACACAGCACCCTCCTCCATTGCCCTTCTCTCTCATGCCATCTCTCTTCTCTTCAACAGAACAACACCACTTCTAGTCATTCACCAAGCAAATCCTTTGTACATGTTCATCTCACCCTTCTTCTCTCCTTCAAGTCTCCACCAAAACTGAAGAACCGAGCTATGCATGTTACGTAGCAGCGTTCATTCCATCCATCCATTTTTTTTTGGCACGCAAAGACTTTTGAGCAAGTTTGAGAGGAAGGGGAAGAAGCAGCAGTGGCACTGTACTATTTGGCTGTCACCACTGGTAGCAGGAGCTAGGCGTGGTATGGGGAGCATGGGCAACTCCATGTGGCAGCCTGGAGCTAGTGGCCATAGCGGCACTTGGAGCGCTGGCTGGAGCTAGCTACAGCAGCGGCCGAGGCTTGGTGGCACTGTCGGCCAGGCAGCATGGCACATCTTTTCAGCATGTGCCAGCAGCAGCTCCAAGCAAGGCGGCAGCAGTTCTAGTGCACACATGCAGTGGCATCGGCCAAGAGGCGCTGCAGTAGCGGCTCAGCAGCACGGGCACCGGTAGTGGCATGGCGGTCCAGAGTGCGACGGTGCTGAGGGAGCCAAGGCACAGCAGCGTCGGCATGGGACCTGCAGCCCAAGCCCGAGCGTGCATGCAGCCAGTGCATCCATGCACATGACGCAGCAGCTCCATGCAGTGCCCACACGACGGCGCGGCAGCTCGAGCGAGGCGAGGTGATGTCGATGAGGCCAGATCCATGCATGCAGTGGCACGAGAGCAGGAGTCGAGAGCGGCGTTGAGGGAGAGCATGTTGGATTTGAATCACTTAACTCCTCTCTTTCTTGATGTGATTCACACACCCACACCTTCACTGTGTCTTCATACTAGGAAATCACACACCGATTTTTCTCTCACTAGTTGGTTTTCTCACACAAAGACACACACACACATTAGTCCTTGACAACAGGGCTAAGAACAAAGATCACCAGAGCACACAAACACATTGCCTTTTTCTTGAACTATAATTTTTCTCTCCACTAATCAACCAAAGACTCAATACATGTACTTAAATACACATAACTCACACATGCACTCCACACCCCCGCCTGCTAATAGAACAACCGGTTCTTGCGCCATAACCACTCACCAGGCAAAGACTCTTTCCTTGCATGCAAGCTCCTTCGACCTTTAATGCTACACTAATCACATCTACCAAACCCTTGACTCCTACCATGCACAACTCAAACTACATGCAAAGTCATTTCTTTGTGGGCAACACGTCTACTACTTGACATGGCAAGGCTTAAATGCCATGTAAACACACTTTGAACATATTTAGCATGACAAGTTTGTTACAACAGAGCAGCGACGGAGGACGGTGTGGCGCATGTAGTGCCAAGGACACAGGCGCGGACAAGAGGCCGAGCGGATGCGAAAACGGTGACGACTACGGCAGACGTGGATGAGTGCCGAGAAGACGACGCCTAGTGGCGTTTCACACGCCTAGTGTTGCAGTAAAATTCTTAGTGTTATTTATGTTACCGCATTACATTTTTAGTCATGCATGTTGCATATTAGTCCTGAGCATGGCATCTATTTATGCATTTTTAATTGTAAAAATGATTTGGTAGCTTAAGACCGGTATAACTCTCCGGTTTTGTCCTAGTTGTGCTTGTGTGTGATCTTGTGAAGACATATTGAGGGATGCGATTGATTAGATCGTTGTAGCGGTTTAGGTGTATTTTTGGTCAGGGGATGCTAAATTCAATATACATTAGATCAATTGATTGGATGATATTATTTTGGAGTCACATGCAAAATTGTGGTGATCATAGATGATAAATTAATTGGAGGTGTTCCCTCACGATGGATTAGTAATTTTTGGAGTTAGGCCGCATAAAGATTTTATGAATTATTACTTGATGGATAGCTCGTGTGATGATATTTATGGAGATATGGAGGTTGAATGGGGTGATTTATTTAATCATGAGTAAATTGATGGGATGTCTTAAGTCATTTATGCTAGATTTGGGTGATGGTAGAATGGATGATTTGATTTCGGATAAATATTTGGATTGCCATGTAATTAGTAGTTAAGTCCTATGTGCCGAGTTGATAGATTTGTACCCTCAATTGGATTCGTAGATAAAGGATTATTAGTTGATCGTAGAGGCACATATATGATTGGATTGGTAGAGGTCGTTCATGACTAAGTTCGGTGGTATGGATATGTAATACTCCAAATTAAATTAATTGAGAAGAAATAAATTAGAGAGAGGGACCAATCAGAAAAGTGGTTTTAACAGAAGATTAGAGGGGGGTTTATGCATAATTTGGACAAACTGTGCTGTGGGCTTTCGGCCCACAACATTTAGGCCCAAGGGGGAAGGGCAGCCGGCCACATAAGAAGGAGAGGGGGCAACCCTAGGGTTACTACAGTACTACGGCTACAGTACCACCACCGTGCTACAGTGCTACGCCATGCTACAGTACCCTCCCACAATTAGCTTTCGCTGCCGGCCAAGAAGAAGGACGGGAGAAGCCTCCACGGGTGGTGTTCGGCCAAAGAGGAAGGAAGAGAAGGGGGGAAGAAGAGAAGGAAGAGGGATCACCAGCGGGAGCTCGTGATCTTCAGCTGCTCGTCGAGGGTAACATTCGTTTCCCGTTGATTAGATGTTTAATTAGTTGTTTTAGCAATGCCGGTTGTGTAGATCTCAATCTGTCCAGAAGATAGAACGGCAGTTTTGATGGCTTTAGAGGCATATTCCGTTGATCTCATCTCTTAGAGATAGTTGGGTAATGTCCTTAGCTTTCCATGGCCGCCAAGAATGCCCAAATCCGATTAACAGTCAGTGAGTTATGAATTCTTTAGTGTCGCTCTCCTGCTAATCCGTCAGTTTTCTGATAGTTTGTAGAAAACTGGGTTAAGACATTAGTTAAATACAAAATTAGAGGATCTCGTTATAACTAAAAATGTAGGTAATTTCCATATGTTTCTAGAAAGCTAAAGAATGCAAGATTTGGATACTCGTAGCAAAAGTTATGGTGGTTTTAGTGTACTGTCCAGAAAACCCGACGTGAAAATTGATGTCTTTTAATTTGGCTTGGTAGGGGTTTTAGATGGCCGATTCAGAAGGGCCCCCCAACTATGTTTAGTTGGGGAATTTAATTACCTTTCCAAAAAGTCCTATAACACCTTATTTGGACCCATGTAGTGAAAGTTATGATTTTTAGAAGTTGACTGTCCATAGAGGGGACAGATCGATCGTTAGAAGTGGGACGTTCAGAAGGCGCTTGAGAGTTTGGCTTTTTTTTTTGTTTGAGCTATTAATTATGTCTTGGGTCCAGTATGGTTGTCTTAGCTTGGTTCATAATTATGTTTAGGTGGGGGATTGGTCCCAAGGGCAGCACCTTCTTCGCGTCTACTGTTTCCGCACGGTTGAGGCAAGTATCCTGTTTGTAGCATAATTATGATTGGTTGATGTGATTGCTTGCGTTTACTCGTATTAGTCATACATGGATGATAGTGTGATGAATATGAATAGAATTTGGTGAATGCATATTTATGGCTAAAGCTTTCCTATGTATGTTGTTAATGCCTTACATGCTATGTGAGATCTGAAGTTGTGGTATGTACTTGTTGATTCATATGTATGAAAGATAGAGTCATAGTGCATACGCATACTGAAAGCATACCTGAGACTTGGTCACGTGGTGACCAGGTATATACAGTTGAGGTCCCCGTCATGTAAATGACGGGCTTGTGGTCCCCACATTCGTGGAATGTGGGCATTGAGGAGAGGTCCCCATCATGAAGATGATGGGCAATGGTCCCTATACTCATGGAGTATAGGCTCTTGGTCCCTGTGCGGAGAGCACGAGCAAGGGTATACATCGACGGTTGTATACCCCGCATTACCGGTAAAATGCGAAAAGAGATAAAGATTAAAAGATGCATTGCATGTTCGCATTACATAAGCATGGGAGTTATTATTAGTGTAATGCTGATTTTGACATGTTGATGCCATATCTGTGTGTTTAATGCTTCTTTTATAGATACTTGCTGAGTCATTAGACTCACCCTTGCTTTGCTGTGTTTTAGGTACCACAGGCAAGAACGGCATGCATAGGAGGGAGTAGTTTTGTTGGAATGCACTCACTACCATTCATCCTAAAGGAAGAATATAATTTAGTTCATACTCTATAAATAAGCAAACCGATTGAGATTCACTCATAGCTTTGGTTGAATGCTTTGGCTTATTTGTAATAATTAGATTAGCGAATTTGGATTATGCTTATTCTTGTTTTATCGGAATAGACTATCTTGCATGCTTGGATGAATTTGGATATTGAATTATTGTTAATGTTATATTTAATTGCTGAAACCTCGGTATAGTTAACTATACAAAGGAGGTTCTACTGAAAAATTTGGTAAATGGTCTTAGTAGCATTGTTTAATTTTATTTTAGTAGCATTCCAGGCTCAATGTTGAGCTGGGGTGTTACAGGATATGAGTTGATCGATTAGTGAGCCATTAGATGTTGGGTGTGTTATGAAATTGTAAAACTCATTAGGTGTCGGTTAGTCTTTTAAACCTCGATCAGTGGAAATTTTGGGTGTATGCGAATATGAACTGTCGAGGTGAGACTAGTAGAGTTAGATAGTTATTATTAGCTTAAATAGCACAGTGAAGAACAATTGATGGTTTTAAGCAAGGTCTTATGCCCATAAGTTGATCGAGTTTGTACAATTATCGAATAGGTTGTATAGTTGGAGGATCGTGAATCCGGGCATTATGTGGTTGGATGGGCTACTTTGATTATGACAGATGCTAGGTTAGCTTGAGTTTCAAAAGTATTTTAATGTGGTAGAAATTGTCAGACCTGGGAGTAACACCCCAAAATCCTCTGTGTATTTCTGAACTAGTTCCATGATTAGTAGCTAGTTCACATAGTAAACAGATATGGTAACATCCATAAATCGTATAACTTTATTAATAAGCAACAGAGTTTATTACAAGAAAGGCTTACAAGCCAACAATAAAGAACATAGCGGAAGACGAAGAAGAAGTAGTGGAGTCCACCTGATCTGCCACAAGCAATCGACTGGGTAGCGGCCTAGTTGTCGAGATCCACACTGGTAGTGAAGTCCTTATCCTCTGAAATTTATTTGCATAAAGCAAGGATGTGCACAACTTCCGTGCTCGCAAGTTACACCAAAATAACAGATTATAATGCATGCAAGGATATATCAAAGGAAGGCTTAATGGTTGAATTTGCATAAAGAAGTATCTGACAATTTAAATACAATACTACGTTCAAAAGCTCAAATTTTACAATAACTAAAATTGAGTTTTAGCTATATTAACAAAGCTAGTGTAGGCACCAACCTAACACTAACTTCAACATGGGCACCAACCTAGGGCTTCGACCCATAACTTTTCTCATGGTCACCCATCCATGTCAAAACTGTTTCACAAAACATTTTGAAAATAAAATCAAAGTCTAACTTTGAGAGGCTTTGCTCAGCATGTCCATGACCGTGGACATGGCTATTCGAATAGTTCTTAACACTCTACAGAGTTTGTACAGCTTTACCCACAAGAGATAATCAACTTTTAATGTCCGTTTGACACACTTCCGAAGGTGTGCGATTAAGTGATTATCACGAGGCCTTTACAATGCATCATCCCACCATGGTCCTACCTCGCTAAGGTTTCACTTCCATTGGGTTAATCACCTGTCGGATTCAAACCCCTTCTTGCGCCATGTGGGAATACATAAAAGTAGGTCATTCTGACACCCACACATCAACATGGCACAACCACGATGGAATTTTTAAAATTAGTTAGCCAAGTCTGTCCCATACCATACTTGTGGTAGTACGGTGAGGCGTAGCAAAATATGCTCAAAGACCAGTCCTTAACTGACTTGGGCACCTCCAAAAACCCTGGGTCTCAATCCTACCCAGATTGAACACGTGCATAAACCTGCACCCTCCAACCATCCATTTTTGCCCAAGTCTAAACCATCATTTTATTTTATTTTTTAAAGCATTTGTAAACTCCCATGACACACCGATATCACGGATACAATTTAAAAAACAATTGATTTTTGGTTAAAATCCCCAAAATCAAATATTTCAGGTCTATGCATGGCTAAGCATAATTTTTTCTCCAAATGTTCTAGTTCATATGATTGCATAAACTAGATTTTTATCTAAGGTGTCAAGGTAGGTTTATTTCAATGTCAATATTTGGATGTACAAAGGAATTAGGAATAACTATAATTTAACAACAAGAATTTAAATTACATTGAATAGAAATAAGCATGCAATAATAATTTAAAATATAATTTACATAATTTTAAATAATGAGATCAAATATGATCAAAGGTATAACTTGCCTTGCTCAAATGGTTGTTCTCAAACGGCGTCGAAATCTATACGCGAAAATAAACTAAATTCAAAATAGAATTCAAAGGAACTCCAAATTAAATAATTTTAGTTTAGTTAGCTAGATCTCGAATTTATAAGAATTTAGAAATTTGGATTGACGAAATCGGAGTTCGTATGAAGGAGAACGAACCCCGGGAAGTTTGAAAATCACATAAAATGATGAATTATAGGATTTGTTTCAGCATTTCCGGATTTATTTTAATTCGGAAAAAGGAATGGAGCTGCTGACGCATAGGGCCCGCGGTACAGTGGCAAGGCCACATGGCTATGACACGTGTGCGAGCCGCGTCAACGAGAGGGCGAGGTGACGCCTACGTGGCATCTTGTGGCAGTGAGGTGGCAGTGCCACGTCATGCTAGCGGGTGGTGGCGCATGGGAGCCCATGACCCGGTGAACGGCAGCACAGCTGCCGGCGGTGAGGGCACCAATAGATGCGGGAGGATGCGGGGATCTCAGGGCTCACCTAAGCGGTGGTTGGGTGTGAAGCGATTGCCGGCGGCGAGGTGAAATGCGGCGACGTGTGCAGGCTTGACAGCGACGAAGAGCTCCGGTGTGATTCTAGTGAGGAGGGCGAGTGCACCGGGTTGGCGAAGACACAGTGAAGCCAAAACCGAGGTCGGCGATGGCGGAGCGGCTTGGACAGCACCGGAGATGAAGAAGAAAGGGCACCTAGCTAGAGGACTTAAACTACGAAATCCGGCAAAATTAAGAGGGAAGAGGAGGAATGGGTGATGGGGATGGGATGAGGGACTCAAGGGGCACCTTGTGCTCCCTTTTATAGGGACGGAGGGGCATGGGGAAGGGAGATCAACGGCGCGGGTCTTATGGCGGCGATGGCGCGATCTGGCAAAATCGCGTGCGATGGAGGGGGAAAGGACCAGAAAGGGAGGTAGCGTGGTTTAGGGGATTGAATGCACACGCGGGCACGGAAGGAGGGGGAGGGAAATGCGAAAATGATGGAGCTTCAAGCAGCGATAATGGCGGCCGCGTGCAGGTCTTGCGTAAGGAAGAAAGGGGTGGGGAAGTAGAAAGATGGGCGGGGCCCACTGCCGGTGAGGGAGCAGCAATCTTGTAATCCAATATCCCCAGTCATTAAAATCAACAATCATCACTAATCAATTAACTACCCAAAATAATTAGCTTACGTCATCAATCTTGGACCCTCACTAAACCACATCATTCAATTTCACATACATAACCACAATATACCCATTCGCAATACCTTAACTAATTAACCAAGATTCAAACTTTTGATAATTCCAATATTCCACCAATATGAACAAAGGTTATTGGATTATAATTCACTATAGGTTTTACTAGTTGTAACAACATAATCAGTTTTACCCCAACAATCATCATTCCTTTTAGATCTAATTCTTTACAAAATTTATATCATGAAATCAATTCATCCTCCAAAGCTCCTCAATTAACTTGCAACCCAAAGTCTCACAACATCGTATACTTGACCACTACTAACCAGTTGCCACTATATACTATATAAGGTTTTGTAAAACAAATCGATTATTCCTTTTTCAAAAGAAGCAGCAAATAAAAACAATTTTCAGCACACAGAAAAACGTTTACCTTTGGCAGCAAACACAAGACCAAGAGAAATAGTCAAATAACAATGATCTCAGAAAAGCAAAAGAGGTGGCCATAGTTGAGGGCACAAGTCCAACAAGAAGAGAATACTCAACCAATAAGAATAAAGTATTACTTTAGAAACTCGAGAAACTCTTAAGCGGCAACAACAGAAAAGTTAAACGAACTTCAATAAGTTGCAAGTTACAAAACTTAACTCCAACCTCAAATTCTTCTACTACACTCTTTCCTTTAACAAAGAAAACAATTTTCTTTGATTACAACATCACTTTGCCACCTCAAACAAGAAGAGCTTTTAAGACCAAAACACATTAATCACTTAAGAACCAATAGAACTTTCTAACAAGAAGAGCTTTTAAGACCAAATCACATTAATCACTTAAGAACCAATAGAACTTTCTAACACGTGGCTTTGCTCCACAAATTTCAGATACCACATAAATCGTGAACTCCAAAAGATCACGAATGCAAAGCTCGAAACATTTCATTTGAGTGATACCATGAAAGACGATCAAATTTACTCTCTTTCTATAAGAATCAACAACACCCTCACAAGTCACAATCTATTGTAGACAATCTTACTAACATCAAGAACAACACACCCTTAACAAGAATCATCACTGTCTACTCTTCCGCTATAAAGCTCTCTAGAAACTCACCAAATTGTTCCATACTACTTTATCATCCTATCCTCAAATTGAGAGTCCACCAAAACTTTACAACCTCACTACAACAACCACTTTACTCTAGAGGTGATATACTATACAAATTAAAAAGGTTCTACCAAAACCCTTTCATCAAGGACATGCTATCATCTGACAATTCCATAATCATGTAAACATAAGCCACCTATTAAATCTTATCAGTTTAACTCTTAGTGATGCTCAACACCAAACTTCAACATATGATAATTGCACTCCAACGATCGTTGTTATCAACTGGCTTCATCATGAAATCTAGCTGCTACCTACTTCCTTTTGCAAATCACATGAATATTTACAAACACATATTCAATTGTTTCTCCTCATGTTTAGATTTGGGCAAAATCACGCTAAAACTTCACGAATCGAAATCTTCCATCGATCAAAAGTCTCAACAACACTACAACCAAATTCATCCAACCATTCTAGCTAGATTAACTATCCAGAAATTCCTCCCATAAATTCTAGATCCACCGATATTCAACCCCTCCAATCTTTTATACACAATTCCAACAATTAATCCTACTAAGGATTATGTAAATCTAGCAATTATATATGATCACTAAGTATCCACAAAAAAGATAACTCCAAGATTAATATCCACTAAGACAATAATCTAACACCCTCTTAACTTAACCATCCCAAATGGTTAGATTAATCTATTGAGACCCATTAATCCAATTTATCCAAGAAGTTTACTGAATTAAACAATCTTAATTAATGATCAGACCAGTTCATCAATATCCCACACTTCTTAATAACTCCTGGATTCCTAGTAGGTACGGACATACCCTTAATCACAGTTCATCATGTAACTACTCCAAGACAACATCAAATTTATCAACTTCACTTCCAATGATCTTGGTTAAGATCGATTATGCACCACGCTACAGACCCAACTTGATAACTCATACATTATCAATTCATCTTCTATACTTAAAACCTCTCACTTAACACAACAAAACATTACAAAAGCGTTTTGATACTTTCTGTCTCAAAGAAGATGCACTAAACTTCAACATTCTAACTACTCCAAAAGAAATGCGTAGTGTCAAAACTTCATTCAATGAACTTTGTAAAAGATACTTTCCGTTATCTAAAACACCAAGCGAATAAACAGGTCATGTTTGTCAACAAGAAGGTAGAACTCTCATGAAAAAGAACAATATTGCCAATGACAACGATTACAAGTAGCAAGAATAGCTCAACAGTCAGAAAAGACAATAATTTCTCTATAAAACAAATACAAACCAACTGAAACCCATCAACTGCATTGTAATCATAATAACCAAATACAAACTCAAGGAAAACAATAATTTTTTGTAACAGCCTCAGCCCTAATAAACAGTAATAAGGTGCTGTTCATAGCATCCCTGTTCATTTTGGCAAATTAGGCAACAGGTTACAACCTATTTTCTCCAAATTTCTTTTATAAACTCCAACTTGATCAAAATTTCAAAAGGTAATACCATCCAATGTTGGTATTAAGGCTGGGAAATATTTTATTTGAAAACTAGATGAATTATTATGACCTAAAATATTTTTGTTAAATTTTTAGAGATTATTTTGATTTTCAGAAAAATAATTGTCTTTAATTAAACCCTAGTTGGTCTAAAGGAATTATTTATGTATTTCAAAAGAAGAGTCAATGATTTCAAAATTTATTTGGGGAATATATCATCCCAGTAGCATTTCTGCAAAATTTCATAATTTTATAAATTTATTTGCTATTTTTGCAGTCCCAGTCAAAGTGTTTGAAATTTTGAATTGTTCTAGTCAAACCTCTCGGCCTGGGCTCGACCCTGGCACTGTAGCGACGCGGTCGCGCTCAACCAGGTGCGCCAGGTCCGGCTCGGGCACGTCCCACTCGTGCACGCCCCTAACCCAAGCCCATCTCAGCCATCCAATCCCTCGCGAACGGGCCAGATTTGATGGGCCTTTCGGACCGGCCGGAGATGCCACTCAATATCCACCGTTGAATTCTGATCGGACGGACCATGTCCAATGGGCCGTTCGGACCACCCGCACACCCCTTCAATCTCAGCCGTAGCTTTCAGATCCAACGGTGATTTCCTTTGGGGCCGAAGCGCACCAGCGCGTTTGAAATCTTGGACCGTTGGTTTGCAATCGCACGGCTCCTGTTGAGTGGGCCGATCGGACCACTATAGTACCCACTGAATCGCAGCCGTTAAAACGCGATCGAATGGCTCCTGTGAATTGGGCCATTCAGACCACTACAGGGACCCATCGATCGTGGCCGTCCACTGGGAATCACACGGCCCACGTTTCCTTATACCGATTCAAGTGTTATTTGGCCTCTTCATCGTAGCCGCTTGTTCCTGATCGGACGGTGGCTATGCGTTGAAGCCCGCTGTGTGCATTACATGCTGTGGTTGCCCCTGGGACCCGCATGTAAGTGGCACTTCTTTGCTTCCTCTCTCACTGTGCACCGGTGCAGCCATTCTCGCCGGAGAGGAGGTGGTGTACAGTGATTATGAGGATATTTTCTCTTGATAATTATCTTTAGATGCCACCTCATTGTTTCTAGAGACCTCTCGGTTGCTCTACAAACTCTATACACTATATAAACCCTAGTCATGGGACTTCTGCCATTTGACTAAGGGGAGCTCACCATCTTTATCTTCCTCCACAGTGAAGCTCCTTGTTCTTCTACCTTCGTTCAACTACAAGCATACCTAAATCTCATACTAAGGTGGTTTGGGTGTTTCTTGTAGGTTGGACTTAGGACTTTTGTTCCCTGTCAACTTGAGCTGTGAAGCTTCATCTTGGAAAACCTCACCTGGGTGAGTTGAGTTCCATCTTTCCTTAGCAAGAATGTATCTAATGATCTTTAGAGCTAAGTTCCATCACTTTCTTTTTGGTCAGCACAAGGAAAAGGGTTATTGGATCTCTTTTGTTGACCAAGGAATTGACTTCATCTTTTCTAACCCTAGCTGGTAAGTTAAATCTTGCCTTCTGTTAGCTTAAGCTCTTTTAGGACATCCCTCACTCCCATGCATCACTCACTTACTCATGTGATGATCCCTGTTCCTTTAAACTGAAAAGTTGTTATTATATCTTTTCGGTCTTTCATATCGTTTTCAAGAACTTTAAATTTCTCATACCAGTATGTTAGTTGTTTAGGTCCTAAGAGAAACCCTAGCAGCACTATGACCTTTCTTTAAAGTTCTTAAAGTCCTTAGTTCCTTCATTAATGCAAATCTCTTCTCTGTCGGTTTTGTTGGCTAAAACCGACAAATGGTGTAGCTTCCATTTCTTTCTTCAACTGGCCAGTTAAGAGTTAGTGATCAGGAGTATGGTATTAAGTGCTTCCTAGATAATTGTAACTTCCATAAAAGTCCTTGCCTGGTGTTGTTCTCCGTGCCAACCAAAACTGGTAGTTAAAGTATTATTGTTTTGGGTTATTGGTCAAACCGACAACACCAACAATTTCAGTCCAATATCTTACATTGTTAATGATAGATAATAAATGAGTTGTATAGTTTCCACGCTGCCCAAAAATGGTAAAGTTCCCTTACTATTTATTGTTGACTAAACCGGCAAAAATGAAAAGTTTCTATTTCTTTCTTTAATCTGGCCAGATAGCTTTGGTATTTATAAATTGTGGTATTTATGACTCCCAGTTAGTTTTAACTCCACCTGAAAGCTCTAGTCTTGTGTAACTTCACTAGCTAGCCGAAAATGGTAACTGATGCTTTACTGTTTTTGGTTATTAACCAAACCGACAACAAAAATCCAAGTCTTAAATGACTATTGCTAGTTATTAAATGATCAGTAGGCCAACATTAGCTTTAATACACCTAGCTATCCTGTAATATTTCATTTATATAGAGTTGAGTTAGATAATTGAACTATTGTTGTCTTTGTCTGTTTTAGTTTCTAAAAACCTATCTTCGTAGCTATATTCTAAATCTAAAATCTGGATAGTAAGTATCATTAGATGGTACCTATGGGTTATTATCTTTGATAAATTAAATATAGTTTAAGCATATTGCTACCCATGCATTACCATTTTGATCATACATTGTTTTATGCCTTTTGTTCTCTGTTTTTCCTGTGTTCATTGGATTTTATTTCTCTTTTGAATCTTGGTTCTTACGAGGTTGTTGAATCTTTTGTTGAGCCACAAGAACCTGAGCAAGAGGTTATATACTATTATCAAGGCAAGCTTCCTCTCTGCACCATGTTGATCCTAATCTTTTGAACTGTAGCTTTATAAAATACAGTGACACTGTTGCATGCAATTTTCTAAAAACTATTTGTGCTCTGTTCTTAGTTAGTTACAACCTAGACTTGTGGCTTACCTTGAATTGAATCATACACTTAACCTAAGGTAGTATGTGATATGATAATATTTGGTTTCCAGTTTTGCTTAGCCATGCAGTCCATAGAACGTCAGGGTTTGGCAAGCTTCTCTTGTCAAACCTGGGGACAACAAATAACTTTTATTTGTTTTAATTCTTGTTCGATTATTTGAATTTGAAATGATCCTAAATCTTGTTGATAAACTAAATTCAAATATGGACAAGTGGATGCTAGTGATGGTGCCTTTGTAACACCCCAGCCCAACATGAGCCTGGGATGTTACTAAACTAACAATATAACAATTTAAAACTAAGACATTTTTACTAAATTTCGGCATAACCTCCTTTGTATATCTAAGTATACCGGAGGTTTCAACAGATGCAAATATCATTATCACTATCTCAACATCCAAAGTTCATCAAGCATTCACAAATAATCTATTCAGCTAAAGCATAAGCAAACATAATCAAAATTTAGTACTCTCATTAACTCAAATAATCCATGCAGTCAAGCATAGCCAAAATCAATCCTTAAGCAGTTTGCTTATTATTCTGGTACAATCTAAATGATATTCATCTTTAAAAGAGTGTGTGGTAGTGAGTGCATCCATAGCAATCCTACTCCCTCCCATGCATGCCGTTCTTGCGGTGGTACCTAAAAGCACAACAAAAGCAAGAGTGAGCCCAAAGACTCAAAGAAGTATCAAATAATGTGACATTATAAAACACCATTAAAACATCAGCATTCATGCTCACATCTTTACCATACATCATGCCATATGCTTATGCAATGCTCAATGCAACCTTTCTCTTTAACTCTTTTGCATTTTACGGTAATGCAAGGTATACATCCGTCGATGTATACCCATGCTGTCTTCGCATAAGCACAGGGACCAAGAGCCCAATACTCCGCAAGTAATGGGGACCTCAAGCCCACACTCCACAAGTGTGGGGACCTCAAGCCGTCATATACATGACGGGACCTCAAATCATTGCTTGGTCATCACATGACCAAGACTTCAATAAGATTTCATGATGCATATGTATGAAATCTCAAATTACCACAACCATGCATCCGCAACAACATTGCATATGAATAACCTATTCATACTACCAATATTCATAATCATAAAATAACTTTCAAACACCAATGGATAGCACGTAACACTTAACACTAGAAAACATGAGCATTACCATTCATTCCACCTTACCAGTCATGAATAACACAAATACTCATGGTATTTATCAAACAATGCCAATCATTAGGATCTATTCTATCCTCATTATACTTGCCTTAACCGTGAGATGGAAGACAACGACGAGAAGGGCTCTAGCCCGGTGTTCATCACCACCGCAACCGTAAAACAATATACTAAGTACACCAATCAAAAGAGTACAGCATTGCAATAGAACAAAACAAGAACAAACATCCCTAATCGAAACCGAACAATTAATCATTATGCTCTCAAATTCCCAAATCTGTCCAAACAGACCGCTGTTAAGGAAAAATTCATAGCTTTTGAGTCAAGACTCCAAAAGCCATAAATCAATTTTTCTAGAACCTAAACAATCCTAGCTACAACTTCTCAGGTGATCGAAAGATCAAATTACCAGATCTAATCATTTGATTTTAATCTCAAGACTATTCTGTCATCTTCAGTAAATCTGACTTGGGAAAATCATAACTTTTGTTTGGCACAACCAAACACATTGTTCTAATACTCTATGAAAACTACAGGAAACCAGCTATCTTAATAAAATTATCACAAATTTTCCCACTATGCAACAAAGGTTGCAAACAGTCCAGTAAAACTATTCTGTCCACAAGAGAGGGGCAGATTACAGCATTAGGTTCTAAAATTCATATCTTTTGATATAAACATCCAAAAATTATGAAATTTAACTTTCTGGAATCATAATGAAAATACCTATAAATCTCATGGAGACCAGCTGACCTAATTCGGCCGTCTCCAAGATCAAATTACAAATCTATGTTCGCTGCACAAGTCCTGAGACTGAATTAGCACCCAGTCTTGCGAAATTCATAACTAATTCATAGTTTATCCAAAAATTATGAATTAGGACTTTCTGAAAAGCTAACGCAATTTCCCATCTAACTCCAGGAGACCCTAAACACAGATTCTACCTAGAACTATCTCAAACACGCGCGTCAACAGATCGCAGATTAAACCGATCTACTGCAGCAGCTTCCATGTAACATATGGAGACATTACGCACAAGATCGATCTACCAAAACTAATGGAGATCACGAATTTACCCACAAGAATGATGCGGGATACCGCTGAAACCTTCACGAAGACCTCCCTCCCTTTTCCTCTCTTCTTCTCCCTTCTTCTTCCTCTCCTTCCTTTCTCTTCTTCTTCCTTCTCTTGGTAGAGCAGCAGGGAGGGGTGGCTGCTACAGTACGCGTGCTACAGTACGGCGCGGGTACTGTAGCAGAGGCTAGGGTTTTGGGGAAAGGCACCCCCCCTCTTGACTCTACTAAAAGGCCGCCCATTTGGTTAGGGCGCCTTGGGCAAAGCCTAAGTTCCAATCCTCCCTCAAAATATTCTGAATTTTTTGAGTAATTTTCCTCTCCAATTTAATGTTGTTCTCTCTAAACTTTATTGCATTCACTTGAATATTCGGGATATTACAAAACCCCCCTCTAATCCTCTGTTAAACTCTTTTCTATTTAGTCCTTCTCCCCAATTTAAATATTCTCTCTCGAATACTCTTTCGGATCCATCTGGGGTATTACATTCTACCCCCCTTAAACAGAATTCGACCCCGAATTCTAACTACGCTTAACATCAAAGGTTAATCACAGCTAAAAACTTACTAACATTACCACATACCTGCTGTGAGTAATTCCGGATATCGCTCGCGCATGCGAGTCTCCATTTTCCAAGTCGCTTTTCCCTTTTAGACTTTTGGGACCACCGCACATTGATGCAACTGATGTGCTACACCTCATCATGTGTACCATCCTAACCAGAACCACTCAACAGACAGGACTCAAAGATGCGGTAAATGTTCGGTGGTCAACAGTTCTTATGAAACCTCACACTCCAAATACCTCAAGCATTCTCTCAACACCAGTTCGTCCAAAACATTATATACCCCGCTCCAAGACTCGAGATGGTTCTAGCGAATTGCTTTCGTCCGAAACCCGCACAACTCCCAGAACAACCAAATACACTCTAGGCTATCTATCTCTTTGGGACCAAACCACATAGCTTGCGTAAACATATGAAACTCTTGTTCCATCTTTGATCGATCTCTTCATCATAACAAGGAGATCCTCCATTAAGTAGAGACGTGCAACCCAACTTATTTTAATCAAACCTCAATAATCAGATTCAACTGAAAACAAGGATTCACAATGCAATTCCAACTTTGCTCCCAAAACACTCAAATCCAAAATAAGAGATTCTTCACAAAAACATTCCATCCTTCCAACTCGGCAGTTTGCAACTAAACACCACATAAGCTAAAAGTGGATTAAGCTCGAATGCCCAAATCAAATACTTCATTTATATTCTGAACCGACAGAACCACCTTGTCAACATAAGTCAATTCAAATTGTACATGATCTCCATCATAAAAATTCAACTCAAGCGAGAACCAATAGAGCATTTCTCTACTCGAGAGAATATTCTTTTCTCGAGATGTTCTTTTAGGAAGTAAACCCTTTCCCAAATCATGAGTGTCGAATTATCACACTAACTCCTTCCTCTTAACCGACAATCCCAAAACGATCCTCAAACCGAAAGAACAACCATACTTATTTAGAGAGACTCTACTAATCCACAAAAGAATTCTCTAGTCCACTCCTATACCAAAGGAGTTATTTTGACAAATGGTTTCCAACACCTCAATAAAGATTTTTTACCCACAACCACATCATCTCATTCTGTTAAAGATAATCAACTTCAAATTCTCAGCACACATACTCATTTACTTTACCCAAAGTATTCTATCAAAGATCAACACACTATTCAAAATTTGCTACATTCATCTACCTCTACACATGATATTGGGTCTCCAAGGTCCTAGTATAAAATGCAAAGCCCAAATTCAACCTCCAAGTCTCCTACCATGAATTTCGGTATAATTGATAGGAAATCCTCAAATTAGTTTACTAAAATTTCACACACTCAACAATAACCTTAGTCATTAATACCAACATTTCTCACTAATCAAGTAACCGCCCCAAAGCGATTTATTTCACCAATCTTAGACCTTCTCTAATCCACACCAATCCAATTCAGTTACACAACCACAATATACCCGTTCGCCATACCCTAACTGATTGACCAAGATTCAAACATACTCAATCACTAACGTTAATAAATAAATATATTCTTTGACCAAGATATCCTTAGAGATAATTTAACTCCCATAGGGTTACTCACTAAGGCCGAATCATACTTGACAATAGCTCAACAATTCCTGTTACCCCATTAATTAGCATGACACTTAGGTTTCTCCACACCGCTACTCTCATTAAACCTCACCATCACAACTATTCTACACAATCTTACTAAGTATCCAATTGTGATACTCTAATAAGTTTACCAAGAGTCCATACTTTCAATAATCCCAATATCGGCATGGACAAAGGTTCTTGGATCATAATTAGCCATAGGTTTAGCTAGTTGTAACACTAATCAATTTTATCTCATCGACAAACATTCCATTTAAATAGAATTCTCTCCGGTGTTATAGGTCAAAACCAATTCACTTTCTACTGCTCTTCAATTAGCTTGGTCACCAAAAATGTCACTACTATCATATACTTGTCCACCACCAACTAGTCGCCATATTACACTTTATAAGACTCGATAACACAAGTTGGTTAATTCCTTTCTCAAAAAGGAAGAGACAAACTAATACAAGATTCAACATACACGAAAACATTGCTCCTCGGAGTGAGCATGAGACCAAGAGAAACAGTCGAATATAAATGATCTCCAAAAACAAAAGTCGAAACCACAGTTGAGGGCACATGTCCCACAAGAAGGAAATTTCAACCTCCGTAAATCATGATAAAACATTGCTATTGAAGCTCAAGAAACTCTTAAGCTATAATGACAGAAAAGTTGCAGATTACAACTCTTAACTCCAACCTCAAATACTTATGGTACACATTTTTCGTTAACAAAGAAAGCAATTTTCTTTGATTACAACATTACTTGCCAACCCAAACAAGAAATGCCTTTAAAACCAAATCACATTAATCACTTAAGAACCAAATAGAACCTTCCAATATGTCACACTGCTCAAACTAATTTCATCTTCTACATAAATCATGAGCTCCCAAAAGATCACGATTGCAAAACTCCAAATATTTCGTTTAATCCATATTACGAAAAGCAATCAACTACTTTCTCGCTAGAAGAATCATCACCACTCCAACGCGTCACAATCTCTTGTAGAACATATTACTAACATCAAGAATAATTCACTCTTAACAAGGTTCGTTATCGTCAACTCTTCCTTTATAAAGTCCTCAAAAGCTTACGAAACCGTTACATACCACTTTATCATCTCATCCTCAATGGAGAGTATACCAAATTCTTACCACCTCACTACAACAACAACTTTGTTTTTTTTAAGAGGGAACCTACTACCTAATTTAAAAGGTTATACCAAAACCCTTTCATCAAAGGCATACTATTATCTGACAATTTCACTATCATGCAAACACAGGTCACCTATTAAATCCCATCATAAACCATTGATGATTATTCAATCATGGACACAATTGATGGTCCTTTCTCTATTTGTTTTCCCACGAGCAAAAGTAAGATCATCAAATAATCAATTAAAGAAAATTCCATATTATCATCTACTAAGACAACGGTCGAACACATCTTTATATTTCCCTTCCTACAAAGTTAGATTAATCCACTGAGACCAAATAATCCAACAAGTCTAGCAAACTAAACAATTCTAATGATCAACCATTTCATCAATGTTCCACACTTCTTAATAACTCTATTTATTCCAATTAAGTTTAGCCATACCCATAATCACAGGTCATCAAGAACTGCTACAAGACACTTTCAAGTTATTCAACTTTCCTTTCAAGGATCTTAGTTAAGATCGATCATGCACACGGTACAGACCCAACCTGATAATCCATATCATATCCATTAATTGCTTTGATTATAACCTCTCACTTAACCATGATAAAACATCGCTAAAGGGTTCAACATCTTCTTTCATAAAAGAGAACCATTAATCTTCAACACTCAAAATACCCAAGAGAGATACATTGAGTCAAAGTCTCCATGTACTAAAGGACTTGCAAAAGGAAACTTTCATTAACAAAAAACATCAAGCGAATAAATTGGTCATATTTTCCAATGAGAAAGACAAAACTCCAATATAAAGGTCAAACTTGACAATCGACCAAGTTCACCAGCCGCAAGAATAACTCGTCGGTTGGGAAACAATGATTGTTTTACAGGACAAATTAAGCAAATGGAAGCACACCAACCTTTTTCAAAGCAACCCATCAACCGCAATGAACTAATAACCCAAGAGAAACTCATCAATCACAACTGGATAAGAGTTGACCAACTTCAAATTCAAGGAAGAGAACAACTTTTCTAAAGATACTCACTATCAACACCTGTACTAAGATATCCAAGGTAACCACTTCCCTATTCTCATACAACGGTGGTGTAACCTGGTAAAGCCGAGGGCCACAACCACGACCTCAACCTCTCAACATGGGTTATTCCCACACATAATAATCATATAATCAATTAATGAGCAATCATACTCAATTCATATCAGCAATCATCAATACGATATAGCGGAAACGTAAATGCAATGCTTTGCCCATTCCCATCCTACTGTGCACTAGTGTGTCAAATTTTTAAGTTGATAAGACATTACCAAATTTTAATAAATCTATTCACCACGGACCTAAAGCCCGCTCTGATACCAACTGTAACACCCCAGCCCAACATGAGCCTGGGATGTTACTAAACTAACAATATAACAATTTAAAACTAAGACATTTTTACTAAATTTCGGCATAACCTCCTTTGTATATCTAAGTATACCGGAGGTTTCAACAGATGCAAATATCATTATCACTATCTCAACATCCAAAGTTCATCAAGCATTCACAAATAATCTATTCAGCTAAAGCATAAGCAAACATAATCAAAATTTAGTACTCTCATTAACTCAAATAATCCATGCAACAAAGCATAGCCAAAATCAATCCTTAAGCGGTTTGCTTATTATTCAGTACAATCTAAATGATATTCATCTTTAAAAGAGTGTGTGGTAGTGAGTGCATCCATAGCAATCCTACTCCCTCCCATGCATGCCGTTCTTGCAGGTGGTACCTAAAAGCACAACAAAAGCAAGAGTGAGCCCAAAGACTCAGCAAGTATCAAATAATGTGACATTATAAAACACCATTAAAACATCAGCATTCATGCTCACATCTTTACCATACATCATGCCATATGCTTATGCAATGCTCAATGCAACCTTTCTCTTTAACTCTTTTGCATTTTACGGTAATGCAAGGTATACATCCGTCGATGTATACCCATGCTCGTCTTTCATAAACCTGAGGGACCAAGAGCCCAATACTCCGCAAGTAATGGGGACCTCAAGCCCACACTCCACAAGTGTGGGGACCTCAAGCCCGTCATATACATGACGGGGACCTCAAATCATTGCTTGGTCATCACATGACCAAGACTTCAATAAGATTTCATGATGCATATGTATGAAATCTCAAATTACCACAACCATGCATCCGCAACAACATTGCATATGAATAACCTATTCATACTACCAATATTCATAATCATAAAATAACTTTCAAACACCAATGGATAGCACGTAACACTTAACACTAGAAAACATGAGCATTACCATTCATTCCACCTTACCAGTCATGAATAACACAAATACTCATGGTATTTATCAAACAATGCCAATCATTAGGATCTATTCTATCCCTCATTATACTTGCCTTAACCGTGAGATGGAAGACAACGACGAGAAGGGCTCTAGCCGGTGTTCATCACCACCGCAACCGTAAAACAATATACTAAGTACACCAATCAAAAGAGTACAGCATTGCAATAGAACAAAACAAGAACAAACATCCCTAATCGAAACCCGAACAATTAATCATTATGCTCTCAAATTCCCAAATCTGTCCAAACAGACCGCTGTTAAGGAAAAATTCATAGCTTTTGAGTCAAGACTCCAAAAGCCATAAATCAATTTTTCTAGAACCTAAACAATCCTAGCTACAACTTCTCAGGTGATCGAAAGATCAAATTACCAGATCTAATCATTTGATTTTAATCTCGAAGACTATTCTGTCATCTTCAGTAAATCTGACTTGGGAAAATCATAACTTTTGTTTGGCACAACCAAACACATTGTTCTAATACTCTATGAAAACTACAGGAAACCAGCTATCTTAATAAAATTATCACAAATTTTCCCACTATGCAACAAAGGTTGCAAACAGTCTAGTAAAACTATTCTGTCCACAAGAGAGGGGCAGATTACAGCATTAGGTTCTAAAATTCATATCTTTTGATATAAACATCCAAAAATTATGAAATTTAACTTTCTGGAATCATAATGAAAATACCTATAAATCTCATGGAGACCAGCTGACCTAATTCGGCCGTCTCCAAGATCAAATTTACAAATCTATGTTCGCTGCACAAGTCCTGAGACTGAATTAGCACCCAGTCTTGCGAAATTCATAACTAATTCATAGTTTATCCAAAAATTATGAATTAGGACTTTCTGAAAAGCTAACGCAATTTTCCATCTAACTCCAGGAGACCCTAAACACAGATTCTACCTAGAACTATCTCAAACACGCGCGTCAACAGATCGCAGATTAAACCGATCTACTGCAGCAGCTTCCATGTAGCATATGGAGACATTACGCACAAGATCGATCTACCAAAACTAATGGAGATCACGAATTTACCCACAAGAATGATGCGGGATACCGCTGAAACCTTCACGAAGACCTCCCTCCCACCTTCTTCCTCTTCCCCTCCCTTTTCCTCTCTTCTTCTCCCTTCTTCTTCCTCTCCTTCCTTTCTCTTCTTCTTCCTTCTCTTGGTAGAGCAGCAGGGAGGGGTGGCTGCTACAGTACGCGTTCTACAGTGCGGCGCGGGTACTGTAGCAGAGGCTAGGGTTTTGGGGAAAGGCACCCCCCCTCTTGACTCTACTAAAAAGGCCGGCCCATTTGGTTAGGACGCCTTGGGCCGAAAGCCTAAGTTCCAATCCTCCCTCAAAATATTCTGAATTTTTTGAGTAATTTTCCTCTCCAATTTAATGTTGTTCTCTCTAAACTTTATTGCATTCACTTGAATATTCGGGATATTACAAAAACCCCCTCTAATCCTCTGTTAAACTCTTTTCTATTTAGTCCTTCTCCCCAATTTAAATATTCTCTCTCGAATACTCTTTCGGATCCATCTGGGGTATTACAGCCTTTGTGCACGAGAATTGGGAAATGTGGATGTCTTATGCAGGTTGATTAAGGACCTAACTCGACTACCAATTCAAGCCCAGCGTGCTTCCACACGCAGGTGTATGGGCGCTGTTTGGTTAAGTAAAGGGTTAATATTATTGAGTTGGATACAGGAGAGTAAGGACATGTGTATTGATTTCATATGGCATAGATGCTTAAGTCTTCGGGCCGTGTTGTATGCCATGTGGAGTTTATATCAATATCAGATGTTCCTAGAAGGGTAAGGGCGTAGATGTGTTACATCGCATGTACGTACCTTCAGGGCCCAGCTAGCATGTGTAATATGTGTGGCTAACACGAGTTTGCATTTAATTGACTGGGTCGGCATTCCCGGTACAACATGTGAGCCTCGGTTGAATATATGCTATCAGTCGTTGTTTAAGCGGGATTAGTCTCACATGGGTCATCCAACTCAATAGTGTTAACTTGTTGAAAAATACCAAATCTTAGTTTACCCGGCCGGCATACCAAAGGAAGTGTGCTATTGTTCTAGATGGCTTACGGGCTAACTAAGTCGTGTGGGTAAAGATGTACACCCCTGCAGGGTTAAAACTATTCGAATAGTCGTGTCCACGGTTACGGACGACACTTGAATTAATGTCATCTGTATAGATTTTATTCTAATTTTGGTCTTGGGAATTCATTTCGGCATGATGGTGTCATGCACGGTTGATATTGAAATGTGACTTAGTATTGTTACTGTTTATGTTTATATTTTCAATTACTTACTGTTTTGGTCCAAATTGATTTATTAAAAATTGTTTTGTTAAAACTTAGTACTGTAGGTTAAGATATATCGCTTTATGCAAAATTGAACCAATTAAGCCTTCTGTTGATAACCTTATGCATATAAAAATTCTATTCCTTTGTATAGGTTCTATCAACCACTTTCTTTAATAAGTTTTTTAAGACTTGCTTGGAGTACCTTTCGTACTCAGGGTTTTATGACCTCTTGTTGCAGGTGAAGATGGTTATCTTTATGAGATGCCCGTTAGCGCCGATCAGGGTGACGCTAACGAGTGATGCTAGTTCTAGTCTCCACGCAATAGCCTGCGGGATGATGGCGCCATTGGTGGTTTTTATCGTTTATTTTGCTTCCGCTGTTGAATTTTTGTGATGACCCAAGGTCATCTGTTCCTGTAGCTATTTCGGTTACTGTAGCAAACCTGACACTGTAGCACCCGAATTTGAGATGTAATTACTGATGTATAATTATATAAATGTATGACTTGTATGTGAATGATGCAATGTTGTTTAAGGATATATGTGCAATAGTCAATAATCCTGGGAACTATTGCAAGACATATATCCGGGAACCTAAATGTTGGAATTGTTACTTATTAATCATTATGCTTCTAGTATGATTCTTATTAAGGGAATTGCACTGTTCCTTAACTAAGAATTATGCTACCAGTATAATTTTAATAAGGCACCTTCCAATATTTGAGGGTCTCACAGCGTTGGTATCAGAGCATACGTTGCCTGTAGGTTAGAAATAGCATGGTCATTAGTATTGGCAAGTCTTTTAAGAAATTATTTTCTAGCTAGCAAAATAAATTTTGGAAAAATCTAAGTAAGTCATCCTTTATTCCTTACCTGTCCTAGTTTCTAATCCTTACCTCACTATTCATTGAATTTGTGTAAAATATTTTCTATTGCTCATCTCTTGTTTTCAAAGATAAACATGTTAGTATTCACCCAGAAGAACAGTGGCGAAGGGACGAGAAGACAATGTTATAACTGCGAAATTAGGATGAAGATAGGGATTATTCTTAGATTATATCCACCATAATTATTTTCTTTATCCTGTAGAAGTACATGTTGTAGTGTAATTGTTTGCTCTCTTTTGGTTCCAAATAATTGCGCATCGCCTACGGGCAGTATGTATAGCAATTATGCCGGAAAACTATGCTTTGCTTTATTGGATCTTATGTGGGCCTTTGTGCCTTTGCATTTTCTTTTGGTGTTAACTTTTGGTGCATCTCATATCATCATGTATACTAAGTTTAGTACTTTCCTTTGTTGTTGAATATATATATATATATATATTCTTCGCACTCAAATGAGTGTATCCTTAGTCTGTCCTCTAACCATCCATGTGACAATAGAATGGCAGAACCTAGTACTCTTTTGAACACTCACCCCGAGAAGTTAAGAAGGGCATTCGGCAAGGTCAAGGTCTGTCGACGTTGTGGAGAAGAAGGGCACTACATCCACGAGTGCACTACCAATTGTCCTAATTGTGACAGAGAACATCCACCAGGGGTTTGCCCGACTATCAAGATCACTTGTTTTCTCTGTGAAGGACACGATCACTGTCCTAAAGAGTGTCATCTACGCCAGATGATCACCAAGTCAGTTGAACTGCAACGACGGATTTTCCACGCAGCTGTCCGCAAAACGACTTCGGATCAGTTGAGAGCTGTTATGAATCAGCCCAAGATTACTAATAAGGTTAAGCCAAAAGTGATCTGTTTCTACTGTGGTCGTCCCGGGCATTTTGCAAATCAATGCTACGCAAAGTCCCGTGGTCTACCTCCTGTTCGTCTTTCTCAAACACCAATTCCAATCTCACCGAGGGCGCCAGTATTTGCACCTCGTTCCCCTCCATCTATGGGGCAGCCCAGACCTAGTGGAAATCAGCCACCCACTACCAGCAATATCAAGTCTGGGGTGATTTGTTATCATTGTGGTCGTCCTGGACATTTCGCAAGCCAGTGCTTTGCTAAGAAACGTGGGTTGCCTCCTGTTCAACCTTTCCCAGTCATTATTCGTCCAGCACCATCTCTAAAGGTATCTATCAAATCCGATCCAGTTCCAGTCCAAGGTCAAGTGAACCAGCTTATTGCTGAGAAAGCGGCTGATGCACCCGACGTTGTTCTGGGTATGTTCCTAGTTAATTTCAGTTCAACTACTGTTTTATTTGATTCTGGAGCACTCCATTCCTTAGTTAGTAAGCAGTTTATTGTCCTACCTCAATGGAGCATGCATCATCTTCATCCATCTCTTGTTATTTATTCACTTGGGTCAGTTTTCAAAGCTGATCGAATTTGCTATACTATCAATGTAAATATGCAATAGGTAGCCTTTCAAGCAAATTTGATAGTGTTAAATTTTAATGGATTGGTTGTCCATCTGATCTACAAGGGGCGGCCTAATCCATTGGTACATTCCGCTGGTCCAATATTCCAACCATAGTCACCTACCTCTTTGGCCAATCTATTCCCAAATCCGACTGATCCTATTTACCGGACTTGGTCATTCTCACTTTCCCCATCACCTAAGTCACTTGTGCATTCAATACAAGTCATGTTGTATTAAATACAACCATGGGTGTGGGTTTTACATTATATGTGATCACTTAGTGGCACCATTGTTATCTTTCCCTTGTCCTTCTCTTTTAACAACATACATTGTCTTACTCTTTTGCCCTTAACCGAATTAGTAGGTGACACCTGCCTTGTCACTCACCTATTTTGATTAATTGACTGGAGCCCGAGTCTTTTCGAAGATTGATTTGCGATCGGGCTATCATCAGATCAAGGTTAGAGCTGAAGACATTCCAAAGACAGCATTCTTGACTCATTATGGGTTATATGAATATACTGTCATGTCCTTTGGCCTAACCAATGCTCCAGCTTATTTCATGAATCTTATGAATTCAGTCTTTATGGAATTCTTGGATAAGTTTGTTGTTGTGTTCATTGACGACATTCTTATCTACTCCAAATCTGCTGAAGAGCATGAACAGCATCTGAGACTTGTGCTAGATACACTTCGCAAGCATCAGTTATATGCTAAATTTAGCAAGTGTGCTTTCTGGCTCAAGCAAGTTGCATTTCTGGGACATGTATTATCTGAAGGAGGTATTACTGTTGATCCCAGCAAGATACAGGATGTATTGGACTGGAATCAGCCTCAGAATGTTCATGAAGTTCGCAGTTTCCTTGGACTTGCGGGTTATTACCGTAGGTTCATTGAAAACTTCTCCAAGATTTCTAGGCCTCTGACTCAGCTTTTAAAGAAGGAGAATAAATTCTTTTGGTCAGCCGAGTGTGAAAACAGTTTTCAGCTCTTAAGAAAATTCCTGACCGAAGCTCCTGTTCTCACTCTTCCAGATATTCATAAGAATTTTGATATCTATTGTGATGCATCTCGCCATGGACTTGGCTGTGTACTTATGCAAGAGGGCCGAGTCGTGGCATATGCATCCAGGCAGTTGCGACCTCATGAGATGAATTATCCTACTCATGATTTGGAATTGGCGGCCGTAGTCCATGCATTAAAGATTTGGCGACATTATCTTCTCGGTAATCGTTGCGAGATCTACACTGATCATAAAAGCCTGAAATACATATTCACGCAAGTTGATCTGAATATGAGACAAAGAAGATGGCTTGAATTGATCAAGGACTACGATATGGGTATTCACTACCATCCGGGCAAAGCCAATGTTGTGGCTGATGCTCTTAGTAGAAAGTCACAGTGCAATTGCTTATCAACAATTCCTTTGACTAAGAGCTTATGTGCTGATTTTCAATGCTTAAGTCTCGAAATGGTCGAAGATGGATTTCTTGCTGCCTTAGAAGTAAAGTTAACACTCGAAGATCAGATTCTGGAGGCCCAGAAAACTGATGTTGAGGTAGCAGAGATCAAAGAAAATTTGAAGACAGGTAAAGCCAACGAATTTTCTGAAGATGCTCGTGGTACCATTCGATATCGTAATCGTTTAGTGGTGCCCTCAGATCCACAACTGAGAGAGCTAATTCTTAAAGAGGCTCATAATTCCAAGTTTTCATTACATCCTGGAAGTACTAAGATGTACCAGGATTTAAAGAAAACATTTTGGTGGAGCAAGATGAAAAGGCAAATTGCTCAGTATGTTGCTGAATGTGATATTTGCCAAAGGGTTAAAGCCGAGCACTTGAAACCTCTTTGGTACCCTTGACCTTTACCTATTCCACAATGGAAATGGGAAGAAGTCGGTATGGATTTTGTTACCGGACTTCCCAACTCTCAGAATGGGTTTGATGCCATTTGGGTGATAATTGATCGTCTAACAAAAGTGGCTCATTTCATCCCTGTCAAAACCACTTTTAATGGCAAGCAATTGGCAGAGCTCTATATTGCTAAAATTGTTTGTCTCCACGGTGTTCCTAAAGTCATTGTTTCTGACCGTGGATCTCAATTCACTTCCCATTTTTGGAATTGTCTTCATCAAGCAATGGGAACTGAACTTTCCTTCAGCACTACTTATCATCCTCAGACCAGTGGTCAAACAGAAAGGGTGAATCAAGTGATGGAAGATCTTCTGAGAGCCTGTGTTTTAGCATATGGCAAAAATTGGGAGAAATCTTTGCCGTATGTGGAGTTTTCCTACAATAATAGCTACCAAGCAAGTATTCAAATGTCACCTTTTGAAGCCTTGTATGGAAGGGCTTGTAGGACTCCATTGAATTGGTCAGAATCTGGTGAACGACCATTCTTTGGCCCAGACTTGGTTTTGGAAGCTGAAGAGCAAGTTCGTCTGATTCGAGACCGTTTAAAAACTGCCCAGTCTCGTCAGAAGAGCTATACCGATCATCGACGTCGCAAATTAAGCTTTGAAATAGATGATTTTGTCTATCTTAAAGTGTCGCCGATGAAAGGTACTCATCGCTTTCAAGTAAAAGGGAAGCTAGCACCTCGTTATATCGGACCTTTCTGAATCATTGCAAAACGAGGAGCTGTGGCATATCAATTGGAACTTCCCGACACTCTCTCGTCAGTTCATGATACCTTTCATGTTTCTCAATTAAAGAAGTGCCTTCGTGTTCCAACCGAGGCTACAGCTTATGAGAGTCTTGATCTGCAACCAGATCTTTCATATCAAGAGCGACCAGTGCGTGTCCTCGACGAAATGGAACGTAAGACAAGAAATCGCACTGTTAAGTTCTTAAAAATTCAGTGGGCTAATCATTCCGAAGATGAGGCCACATGGGAGCGCGAAGATCTGATGAGGATCGAGCACCCCCACCTTTTTGTTGTTTAAAAATTGCCTTTGAATCAAGAAAGGCAAGGTTAAACAAAGCAATGTAACATAAGTTGTAATAACAACACTATGTTGTTATGTGAAATCTTTCTTTTCTATCTTTGAAAGAAATAAAGACAACTAAAGTTATGTTTCTAAAGAACATCATTTCAACTTCATCTTTGTCCAACTTCTGAATTATAAGAAATCTCGGGACGAGATTTTCTTAAGGGGGGTAGGTTTGTAACAGCCTCAGCCCTAATAAACAGTAATAAGGTGCTGTTCATAGCATCCCTGTTCATTTTGGCAAATTAGGCAACAGGTTACAACCTATTTTCTCCAAATTTCTTTTATAAACTCCAACTTGATCAAAATTTCAAAAGGTAATACCATCCAATGTTGGTATTAAGGCTGGGAAATATTTTATTTGAAAACTAGATGAATTATTATGACCTAAAATATTTTTGTTAAATTTTTAGAGATTATTTTGATTTTCAGAAAAATAATTGTCTTTAATTAAACCCTAGTTGGTCTAAAAGAATTATTTATGTATTTCAAAAGAAGAGTCAATGATTTCAAAATTTATTTGGGGAATATATCATCCCAGTAGCATTTCTGCAAAATTTCATAATTTTATAAATTTATTTGCTATTTTTGCAGTCCCAGTCAAAGTGTTTGAAATTTTGAATTGTTCTAGTCAAACCTCTCGGCCTGGGCTCGACCACAGCAGATGGCACAGCGTCGCTCAACCAGGTGTGCCAGGTCCGGCTCGAGCACGTCCCACTCGTGCACGCCCCTAACCCTAGCCCATCTCAGCCATCCAATCCCTCGCGAACGGGCCAGATTTGATGGGCCTTTCGGACCGGCCGGAGATGCCACTCAATATCCACCGTTGAATTCTGATCGGATGGACCACGTCCAATGGGCCGTTCGGACCACCCGCACACCCCTTCAATCTCAGCCGTAGCTTTCAGATCCAACGGTGATTTCCTTTGGGGCCGAAGCGCACCAGCGCGTTTGAAATCTTGGACCGTTGGTTTGCAATCGCACGGCTCCTGTTGAGTGGGCCGATCAGACCACTATAGTACCCACTGAATCGCAGCCGTTAAAACGCGATCGAATGGCTCCTGTGAATTGGGCCGTTCGGACCACTACAGGGACCCATCGATCGTGGCCGTCCACTGGGAATCACACGGCCCACATTTCCTTATACCGATTCAAGTGTTATTTGGCCTCTTCATCGCAGCCGCTTGTTCCTGATCGGACGGTGGCTGTGCGTTGAAGCCCGCTGTGTGCGTTGCATGCTGTGGTTGCCCCTGGGACCCGCATGTAAGTGGCACTTCTTTGCTTCCTCTCTCCTTGTGCACCGGTGCAGCCATTCTCATGGGAGAGGAGGTGGTGTCAAGATGATTATGAGGATATTTTCTCTTGATAATTATCTTTAGATGCCACCTCATTATTTCTAGAGACCTCTCGGTTGCTCTACAAACTCTATACACTATATAAACCCTAGTCATGGGACTTCTGCCATTTGACTAAGGGGAGCTCACCATCTTTATCTTCCTCCACAGTGAAGCTCCTTGTTCTTCTACCTTCGTTCAACTACAAGCATACCTAAATCTCATACTAAGGTGGTTTGGGTGTTTCTTGTAGGTTGGACTTAGGACTTTTGTTCCCTGTCAACTTGAGCTGTGAAGCTTCATCTTGGAAAACCTCACCGGTTGAGTTGAGTTCCATCTTTCCTTAGCAAGAATGTATCTAATGATCTTTAGAGCTAAGTTCCATCACTTTCTTTTTGGTCAGCACAAGGAAAAGGGTTATTGGATCTCTTTTGTTGACCAAGGAATTGACTTCATCTTTTCTAACCCTAGCTGGTAAGTTAAATCTTGCCTTCTGTTAGCTTAAGCTCTTTTAGGACATCCCTCACTCCCATGCATCACTCACTTACTCATGTGATGATCCCTGTTCCTTTAAACTGAAAAGTTGTTATTATAACTTTTCGGTCTTTCATATCGTTTTCAAGAACTTTAAATTTCTCATAGCAGTATGTTAGTTGTTTAGGTCCTAAGAGAAACCCTAGCAGCACCATGACCTTTCTTTAAAGTTCTTAAAGTCCTTAGTTCTTTCATTAATGCAAATCTCTTCTCTGTCGGTTTTGTTGGCTAAAACCGACAAATGGTGTAGCTTCCATTTCTTTCTTCAACTGGCCGGTTAAGAGTTAGTGATCAGGAGTATGGTATTAAGTGCTTCCTAGATAATTGTAACTTCCATAAAAGTCCTTGCCTGGTGTTGTTCTCCGTGCCAACCAAAAGCGGTAGTTAAAGTATTCTTGTTTTGGGTTATTGGTCAAACCGACAACACCAACAATTTCATCCAATATCTTACATTGTTAATGATAGATAATAAATGAGTTGTATAGTTTCCACGCTGCCCAAAAATGGTAAAGTTCCTTACTATTTATTGTTGACTAAACCGCAAAAATGAAAAGTTTCTATTTCTTTCTTTAATCGGCGGATAGCTTTGGTATTTATAAATTGTGGTATTTATGACTCGATTAGTTTTAACTCCACAAAGCTCTAGTCTTGTGTAACTTCACTAGCTAGCGAAAATGGTAACTGATGCTTTACTGTTTTTGGTTATTAACCAAACCGACAACAAAAATCCAAGTCTTAAATGACTATTGCTAGTTATTAAATGATTAGTAGGCCAACATTAGCTTTAATACACCTAGCTATCCTGTAATATTTCATTTATATAGAGTTGAGTTAGATAATTGAACTATTGTTGCTGTCCTGTTTTAGTTTCTAAAAACATAATACTGTAGCTATATTCTAAATCTAAAATCTGGATAGTAAGTATCATTAGATGGTACCTATGGGTTATTATCTTTGATAAATTAAATATAGTTTAAGCATATTGCTACCCATGCATTACCATTTTGATCATACATTGTTTTATGCCTTTTGTTCTCTGTTTTTCCTGTGTTCATTGGATTTTATTTCTCTTTTAGATACTGGTTCTTCTGAGGTTGTTGAATCTTTTGTTGAGCCACAAAAACCTGAGCAAGAGGTTATATACTATTATCAAGGCAAGCTTCCTCTCTGCACCATGTTGATCCTAATCTTTTGAACTGTAGCTTTATAAAATACAGTGACACTGTTGCATGCAATTTTCTAAAAACTATTTGTGCTCTGTTCTTAGTTAGTTACAACCTAGACTTGTGGCTTACCTTGAATTGAATCATACACTTAACCTAAGGTAGTATGTGATATGATAATATTTGGTTTCCAGTTTTGCTTAGCCATGCAGTCCATAGAATGTCAGGGTTTGGCAAGCTTCTCTTGTCAAACCTGGGGACAACAAATAACTTTTATTTGTTTTTAATTCTTGTTTAGTTATTTGAATTTGAAATGATCCTAAATCTTGTTGATAAACTAAATTCAAATATGGACAAGTGGATGCTAGTGATGGTGCCTTTGTGCACGAGAATTGGGAAATGTGGATGTCTTGTCTGGGTTGATTAAGGACTGAACTCTGACTACCAATTCAAGCCCAACGTACTTCCACACGCAGTGTATGGGCGCTGTTTGGTTAAGTAAAGGGTTAATATTATTGAGTTGGACACAGGAGAGTAAGGACATGTGTATTGATTTCATATGGCATAGATGCTTAAGTCTTCGGGCCGTGTCGTATGCCATGTGGAGCTTATATCAATATCAGATGTTCTTAGAAGGGTAAGGGCGTAGATGTGTTACATCGCATGTACGTACCTTCAGGGCCCCGACTGCGGTGTAATATGTGTGGCTAACACGAGTTTGCATTTAATTGACTGGGTCGGCATTCCCGGTACAACATGTGAGCCTCGGTTGAATATATGCTATCAGTCGTTGTTTAAGCGGGATCAGTCTCACATGGGTCATCCAACTCAATAGTGTTAACTTGTTGAAAAATACCAAATCTTAGTTTACGGCGGCATACCAAAGGAAGTGTGCTATTGTTCTAGATGGCTTACAGGCTAACTAAGTCGTGTGGGTAAAGATGTACACCCCTGCAGGGTTAAAACTATTCGAATAGCCGTGTCCACGGTTACGGACGACACTTGAATTAATGTCATCTGTATAGATTTTATTCTAATTTTGGTCTTGGGAATTCATTTCGGCATGATGGTGTCATGCACGGTTGATATTGAAATGTGACTTAGTATTGTTCTTTATTTATGTTTATATTTTCAATTACTTACTGTTTTGGTCCAAATTGATTTATTAAAAATTACTTTGTTAATACTTAGTACTGTAGGTTAAGATGTATCGCTTTATGCAAAATTGAACCAATTAAGCCTTCATTGATAACCTTATGCATATAAAAATTCTATTCCTTTGTATAGGTTCTATCAACCACTTTCTTTTATTAGTTTGTGTAAGACTTGCTGAGTAACTTTTCGTACTCGGGGTTTTATGACCTTTTGTTGCGGTGAAGATGGTTATCTTTATGAGATGCCCGTTAGCGCCGATCGGGGTGGCGCTAACAGTGATGCTAGTTCTAGTCTCCACGCAATAGCTCATGGATGATGGGGCCATTGGTGGTTTTTATCGTTTATTTTGCTTCCTCTGTTGAATTTTTGTGATGACCCAAGGTCATTTGTTCCTGTAGCTATTTCGGTTACTGTAGCAAAACTGACACTGTAGCACCCGAATTTGAGATGTAATTCTTGATGTATAATTATGTAAATGTATGACTTGTATGTGAATGATGCAATGTTGTTTAAGGATATATGTGCAATAGTCAATAATCACGGAACTATTGCAAGACATATATCCGGAACCTAAATGTTGGAATTGTTACTTATTAATCATTATGCTTCATTATGATTCTTATTAAGGAATTGCCTTTGTTCCTTAACTAAGAATTATGCTACCAAGATAATTTTAATAAGGCACCTTCCAATATTTGAGGGTCTCACATTTTTTAAAGAAACTCATCCCCAACATTTGTAACTAAATTACCCGGGGTAAACACTTCACTTTTCCCATACCACAAATGGTGGTACAACCTGGCCATGCCTATGGCCACAATCACAATCTCTACCTCTCGTCATAGCTATCAACCACAATCAACAACACACAATAGGTTCAAAGAACCAATATCAACTTATACATCAGTATAATAACATATCGAAAGCGTAAGAGCAATACTCGTCCCATTCCCATTCTACTGTGCACTAGTGTGTCAAATTTTAAGTTAATTAATCATTAGTAAATTTTAGTTAATTTTACTAGTCCTAAAACAAATTTTAGCAATTTAAAGTTACCTAAGTTGTTAATCTATTAACCACGAACCTAAAGCCCGCTCTGATACCGACTGTAACACCTCGGCCCAACACTTAGCCCGGAATGCCACCAAACTACCCTAACTACTAATTTTATCAATAAATAACAATGAATTTTAGCAAGCAATTCAATACTAACACCCGTCCACGAGTCACAATAATGTATAAATAACGACATAGAAAGCACAGATATTTAAACGCTAGATTGTAAGCAGGATAATAGTTCAAGAATCAAGCAATACCAATCAAACGAAGGCTATTGAATGAATAAATGAGTTTCAACCAATCATCTAGAATTATTCAATGTCTATCATGTCCTAAAGGAATAAACCATCACGCTAAGGCAAAGTTTTCTTATGACAAGTGAGTGTATGCAGTGTACCATTCCCAAGTGAAGCGTCATCAATGATCACCTAAAAACAACATTAGAGCAAGGGTGACTCCACGACTCAGCAACTACAGTAATAAACAATGAACATTGCTTAAACAGTAGTACACAATATCATCATTAACATCAATTGTTCACTTTTCTTTATTATCATGTTCAATCACTCAATTCTCTTTCTTTATTCACATACACAATCATCAACTACCTTTTATTCCATGCATCTCTATACTACATGTCCACATTGTTGGGTCACGGGTAGGCTACGATAGCTACAAACAAAAATTTCTACCACGCAAACCAGGAAGCCAAGCAAGTAGATGATCATAGATCATTACCACCAGACGCGCAGAGCAGTGGAAGAAGGGTTGGAGCAGCCTGGTCCAACGTAGAATGTGTCGATGTAGTGGTCGTAGTCGATCGTCCAGCGTCCTCACGAGTCGATCATCTCCTCCAGCAACGTCTGCAGTTCCTTGTGAAGATCGCGGATCGTCCTCAAGCGTAACAGTCATAGTAGTGCCTCTACGGTATTCACACGTCCAGGGAAGGAACAACCATACGTCGGTGTACTAGCACCAAGTCGCACGGCAGAGCTCTCAGGAAGATGGCGGCTAGGGTTTCGGTGGTGATTCACGCGCACTTCTCAACAGCCTTATGCATCTCCTTATATACTGCTCGTGATAGATCCTATCCAAACACGTTTGACGAATAGTATTCATACTGGTTTGTTCCAACCCGTTAAGTGGGTAACCCGTTAGGTTTATGCGTAGTTCGGTTGTGACTCGGAAACCCTTTCCGACCACAAGTCGTAGCGGTTCCTAGCAGAACATAGCGATTCCCAAATATACACAAATTATATCGGGCAAACCTTAATGCAATATGATCTATGACCAGGTCCTCATCACTTACGACCAGGTCCTATCTTTATACGACCAGTTCGTAAGTCCTTACGACCAGGTTTCGACCACTCTGTGATTACGTTCGACCGATCTCGACCAAATCAGAATCGCTCAAACTAAGCGATATACTCGTGTATAGTCCCTTTGCCTCACGATGTCTGGTTGAACTCCAGGTGAGATGTTGTGTCATCCATGGACTGTTCAATATTTTCTCGATCAGGTGTCGGATAACTTCATGTGGTCGAACACTTCGACAACTAGTGGCATGGCCATGCACTTTCTTTATCCGATTACAACGAGGGGCCCAGAGACATATCTCTTGTTATGTTAGGAGGGGCAAATCCCACATCCGACCAGTCACATTCCTCTGCATGTTTCATAGCATACCCGAAAGCTACCTTTATAACTACCCAGTTACGGTGTAGCGTTTGGCAACCCCTAAGAGTGCTATTATACATGTAGAAAACCATGCTGATCTCAGGTCTAAAGATTATACATCATCATTGCTTGAGACCAACTAACGACACATAGAATCATAACAATCTCAATAATGTCTCAAGGTGGGTCTTATCCAACATCATGTTCTCTAACATGTGTCCATATTATTGGTTTGATATCTCCATATCCATGACTCGTGAAACATAGTCATCAACCAATACATATGCTAGTCTATTCATATGTGTCCTCATATGTTTCCGACCAGGGATTGTATAAGAATAATTATCGCAGAAATATAGTTTCACAATCAAGTCACATACTTGATAATAAATATTAACAATATTATTCTAGGAACAAGATAACATATTATCCAATGTCATGAACATAATGAAATATAATCATCTCTATGATTGCCTCTAGGGCATATTTCCAACAGACATGCACTTCTTTTGTGTATACCGGTATAGCATGAGTGTTCACCCGTCGATGACACACTCTCAAGCCCGTTCTTCCTCAAGGATTGGGGACCTCCTCCACTCCTGTGGAGTTGTGATCAACATGATCACCTTTCAGATGTAATGATGCTTATGAATGAACAATTATTCATAGTTTGCTCAACATTACCATCGTCCAACAATATCATATCCAACCATAACGAATAAATAATGACTATTAACATTACTTGCAATTAAATAAGTAAAAGCACATCAATATAATGGTAATACTAGTCATGTGCCCGTGTGTTGCAACGGAAACTCGTACTTTACACCAATAATTTTTGTGCAATGAGTACTAACTGTCTCAAACATACTATTCACTTGAATGTGCAATCATAGAATGTTTAAATCATTTCATTGAAGTATACATTGTTCCTTATTGCAAGTGGTTCATGTGTCGAATAAAGCTTGAGAGCATTTGAAGCGAACAATATGTATATAATTATGTCACCATAAAAGAGCTCTTTTCAAATTAGAAAAAGAAACTTTTCTTGCACTAATATGTATATAATTATGTCGCCATCAAAGATGACTATGCCTAACAAACAGGCAACACAAAGAAGATATTGTCTGTTTCTTTTGTTAGCTTGAAGAAATTCCCACAAAAAAAGGCATACGATGTATAGCGCATATGTATAGAGCTTTTGAATTTGTACTCCAATACAAGGTAAGGACCTAATTTGAGGATGTATACTTGACTCCAGTCTGCTATCTGTGTGGGCCTGCTTGCATATGCTATTAGGCAAGAAATGCACATCCCAACTTCTAATAGCTCAATGATCAACTTCTTTCCTTTGCGTGGTATTTATCGGCTGTAGTGGTATCGCTTGAAGTTGAAATATAGGTGGAGAATGCCACATCCGAATGTGCACTTGAAGCCCTTCTTAAGAAATGAAGCTGATGCGGCAGTCTTATGGAAGATTCATCATCATATCTAGCTTGTCAAGTAAACCTCGACTGCCCGCTGCTCACCAGAAACCTCGTGCGTGCTGCTGAAAACCCTCCATTCTGAGGTTGAAGCTAGCTAAAAATACAACGATGCTTTGCCAAAACCCCGAGGTAAATTATCAGAGGAGCGAACTACGGTGAAGCTACAATAGAACTAAGTTTAGGATAATAAGATGGCACTCACTGGGAAAAGTAAATCCAATGTATTCCAGGCTGCGTTTAAGCTAAATCCTTCTCAGAGCTAATACCGTCTAGGAAGATTCAACTATACCTTTATAGGGTTTTTTTCACTTTTCTTTATTCTGATTTAATTTGTGAGATTTTTTTGTATTGAATCAACCATTTAGATACGTGTATATCACGGTACAGTACATGTTGACTATCAAATTGTTTTAATGTAGCTGCTTCTCTTGTAATTTGTATGCACTAAAGTAGCATATAAAGACTTGTGATGCACATCTTCCATACTGACATCTGAAGAATTCTGATGCAAAGTTCGAAATAATACACATAGCCTGGCATTCAAACTCGAACAAGAACACCATTTTCATTATATAGACTGTAAAGAAACTAATGAGACACCATTCATACAACAATTGATGTAGTCACACAAATTGAATATACTACCTCCGGACATTTTTACTTGACGTCCTGTAGGCTAAAACACTGAAGGTCAACGTCAACTATAAATGTCCGGAGGGAGTAGTACTCTAGCGCTAGCAAAATAAAGAAGTTAGTGTCCATATCAGGACTACATCGTATGGATGCCCTTGTTGAGATGTAGAGGACCTAAGTTTCAATTCTCGCATCAAACCCATGCTATGAGCCTATGAGGAAGCTCAATTTCCATCAACTTATGCTGATGACCAGTTTTGGTTTCTCGTTGTCCTTGCTCGCTATGGCTACAATTGGGGGCCTACCTTATGCTGGACAAGCGCTAGTTGATTGGTGAAAAGTAATTCCCTTAAATAATGCAGTTGTCGCCGCTCTTCCTCCATCACCGGTGATTACATTCAAAAGCGACATATTTTATCCGAATTTCCTTCATCGAGAAGATTTTGTAACAAAAGACGACATAGACAATAAGTCAATATAAATACCAATTTTTAAAAAGTAGTACTATCTCAGAATTCTAGTTTTGGTACCTGGATATCCACTATGTCGGATAAAGATTGCTATATATCCTTCTGTTCCTTCTCAAGTTGCACTTGTGCATTAGCACATGCCTCTTTGAGTAAATCATTGGCTGAAAATCCTTTTGTGCAAGGAGATTCTGCTGAGGACATTGATTTAGCAAAGTGAGCTTTTGAAAATCTTGTAAGTATTCAAAGGAATAAGTGATGAGCTTAAGTATCATGATAAGCATTCAGATTTCAGCAAGCGACAGTATATTTATCTTACTTGATCGGACTCCTCTTGACACTCATTGAGGACTGCTTCAGAGCAGACGGTTGCATGAGCTCCATGTGACCGAGATCACACAGGGCCGCCCCGAGAACTTGAAGGCAATTTACAATTTTTAAGCAAAGAGAGAAATGACAGCCCAGCTAGCTTAGGGAGTATAAAACTTGGAATGCAGTAAACAAAGTAATTAGCTTTGTTTGGTTACAACTTTTTCTCATAGTTCAATTATGTTGCACACTACGTAAGTGTAATTTTGTTGCACATTGAATGCATGAATGTAGCTAGCAAATCTGTTTATGAAAGGAAGAAACAACTAATCTTCGAAAGTAGCTAGATTATAAAAAAAATTCAAGGAGTTGCGAAAGGGACATTAACTACTCAATATCATCGTTAAAGATTAAAAACTGGCATATGCTTGATTGTTTACCGTGGAAACTAACTATGCATATCACTAATCAAGCATTATTGGACATAGAATTCTAGCGAGATGTGTAAAGTGGGCCCTTTCCTTTATATATGGTAGTAGAGATGCATACCACTACACGTGTGTATGGATTTGGGAATCCTCGATCATCACAATTAACTTGGAAAACCAACAAAGACCAATTGGAAGAGATGTGATTCCTGCTTTAACATCCAATGAAAGTGGCAAATTATGCATCCGGAAAAGTATCTATACAACTAACTCAATTAAACCATGACATATATCACACTCTTCGCATACATAGGAATAGCTGTTTATTTAGGGCAGGAACATAAAGAACATGATTAAATTGGCTATTGTTAGCCGGTGTACCTTTGTTTTCCTCTATAGAGAAAACAATGCATTGTTGTTGGAGACTTTTGGGCCTTAGAGAATTCCATTGGAGAGCCAAATGGCACTTTGTGTATATAACTCGAAAAACCTAAGAAAGGTGAAATCAAATCGTATCAAACTAACGAAGATATATACCAAAGAATCGCACTACAAATAATGAATAATATATACATTGCACCTTCTTTGTAAATGTCAAGTATTTTTTTGTCAAGTGGTGCAACTTTGGCAGCACATAGTTGCATCCAAATGCATCTTAAAAACCTGAAAGGTGGTGTACAAAAGGTAACAGTTTTTTTGTCACAAAGGGATAAAGAAGGAGCGTCCACTTGAGCAGGTTTGATGCTCTACATAGCGCCCACCTACATTTAGTTGGGCGTGATGCGGAACAACGGCATGTATCGACCTACCTAGGAATAAACAACACAATTTTAGTTGTTGTAGAAGAATACCGAGTAAGATTAACCATGAGAAGTTAGAACTACACCGATGTTGGCTTGACTAAGCTATGATCTGCAGAAGCAAGACTCCAATCTACCGCCTTCAGGAACCTATCGATATTAATATATTATAGTATGATCAGTAATCAACACTTAACTACCTAAATTATAGAGAAGCATAGACAATTGCTAGCAATTAAGAGATGTGATATTAGGGAGTTTCGGGAGAATCTGACATGCGGTGCATGTAGGCTGTACAACAACTGCATCTAATTTAATATGATGAACAACAATAAATAGAATTGTTAGAAAAGAGGAAAAACTAACCTCTTTATATGGAAATGGCCAATGGGAAATGTAGAGGAATTCTTGGCTCCAAATGGTAGTAAAAAGAATGGCAACAAAAGGACACGCATGACAGAGCACCTACAGATCTGAGAGGTTTCTGGCTGAAGAACACCTCCTCCATAAGCATACAGAGCGCCTGCAGAACAAAATAAAGTTGAAAATTAAAACCCAGGTAACCAACCTGAGAGGATGCATAGGACGATAGAACATCTGAGCTTAATACATCTAGGAAATCGGAGGGGAATGACAAGTAGAGCACCAACTTGAATCAACATATGTTCCAAAATTAGCAGCCAGATACCCCTACCGATGGATCTATAGTCCTGGGGGAAATCTGGAACATGTTACCCTAAAACCCAAATCAGAATAGCTGAACCGGGAGAAATCCACAACAAAGACGACTCGTGTAGGAGGTGTTGACTGAAAACTTTGACTTTACCAAGAGCCCGAATGATGCAACCATCATTATCAGAAAGTAGAAGACAAATCCCGTCAAGCCTGTGAATCCCGTGATTCCCGCAACAACTCCACCAATGATCGACAAGAATGTTCAACTGTAATGTTTAAATTCCTTATGTTTAGGACAAATCATCTTGACTCAAATAGCAAACCAGTCAAAGATTTTATAATAAAATATCTTTAATTGGAAAACAGTCTTATAAAAAAGAGTTGAAATGGAAAATTGGAGAGAATATCATCACACAAAAAAGAAGAGTGCATGAAGCCTATTACAGGAGTATTACATGTGTCGACTACCGATTCAATAGGTCATTAGATCATAAACCTAACTAAAGTGTGAATACATTCACCTCTGCACAGATATGTATTTGAACATATAGCTGGAGGTTATCCTCAAGCATAAAGATATTGAACACTAAGAGGAGTATCCAACCTAAAGGAAATCAGGTCTAGCAATATACTGCTCTCAGGTCATATCACTTTAATTTTGCTATTCATCAAACACTGGGTGTACTAATTCACGGTCCCGAGTCCCGACATTGTAACTCAACCTAGCAGGAAGACCTAAGAAGATTATCTTAATTCAACTTAATTGACTCAATAGACAGTTATTGGAGGTCCTGATTCATCCAGTAACATCATTTCTTCTTTCCCTTCTTTTCGATGTTTTCCAAAGCTAGCACCGCCACAAGATCACAGCATAATTCTACCACTAGGATCAAGGAAAACCACTATTTCCACTCCAATCTTACTCTCTAATCAATACTTATATTCGAACATAATAACATCTAGTGCTGATTAATTAGGCTACCTACTCCCAAAGATCACGGGGCGCCCAAATTAAACCTAGCATAAAATTGAGCTCATCTCGGATCGATGAAGGCATGAAGCCCATGGGAAAAAGACCAGAGGAAGAGAAAGATAGATAGATAGAAACATGTAGTAGATGGACTTGGCGTTCTTTGGTAAGGTTGTCACTTTGGAGGATGGGGACATCATCAGAGGAATTCTTGAAGGCGAGGAAGGCTGCGACGACGCGGGTGGCGGGCGGCGGAGAGCAGTGGTGCGGGCGGCAGGAGATCCGGCGGACCTCCTTGGTGAGTGACCCCGCCTCGATCACCGACACTATCTCCTTCAGATCTGCACACACCATGGGGCAAATGAACAAATGCGAGTCACCGTTGCCCCGCGGTGGCCTCGCCATTTCTAGGAGTACAGCCACACGACGCACGGGTAGAGAATACGGTGGCGTTTGGCGTGGGGAAGAGGGAGGCTTGGCGATGTCGTGGGTGGCTGAATCCGGCGCCGGCGAGGTCGGGGCGGCCTGATCCCACACTCGCCGTCCACACGCAGTGCCCGTGCTTGCCAACCTCCTAGATGGTCGGATCCGGCGCATGGCGTGACGTGGCGGCGTCGGTGAGGCCGGAAGCGACCAGATCCGGCGATGATGTGGTAGGGAGGTGGCGTTGCGGAAGAGGCGGAGCGGAGGAGATGGGGAGGAGGCGGTGGAGCTCGGTGCGGCACGGAGAGAAGCGCGAGAGGGCATCGCGAGGGGCACGGGTTCGCCCGCTGCCGTGTCTGGCACCAGCGCCACCACTGTGCTGGGAGAGAGCGGCGTGTCGGCGAGGTCGGCGCGGGTGGGGAACGTGGAAGGTGAATGGAGGGAGGGAGGAGGAATAGCAGCGGCGCGAGAGAGAGAGAAGGTGAGGCGGCGGTTGCGAGGAATGGAGGGAGGAGTGGATGGAGATGGTTCGGGTGGTGGTGGGGAGTTGGACGGTTAGAGGAGAGGAGGCGGCGGAGGCTTCTGGGAGGGGGAGGCGAGCATAGAAACCGTGAGGGTGGGACAATCGTCCACTGCGCGGACTAAACTCAGAATTATAGTAGTTAAGAAATGGTAAAGCATACAGTGCTCAACCAATGAACACTGTCTACCATGCACTTGCCTCTTTTCCTTGTGACACTAGAGAGCGAGACAGCGACAATGCACACAAGACCCCACTCCCTGGGCAACAATTTCAAAACACATCTCAAAACCTTCACATTATAGCACCAACACCTTACTCTAACCGTCATCACATGCCTACGTCAAACCAACCCTTTTTAACCCGAAACTACCGAACACACTACCTGCTGTCCCAGTAGTAAAATAGTCATAGCTTACTCATCCGAGCTCTAAATTCGGCCATCTAAGACTTTTTGGAATCCTCACAAACCAACCTACAATTTCCTAGCTATTAAGAAAATCTTATTCTACCGTTTTATGTTCCGTTCCTTTACCCGAAGACTGTTTCAGATTCTATCAAAACAGTCCGGTTCACAATTTTATATCTTTAATTATACAACTTGAACATATATGAATAATATGATTTATGGAAACAACACAAGATTTTCTACAATATTCAAGTTGACACAAATATTTAATTTTACCAATTTCTACACGAAATCGACCCAACTACACGAAGTCTGTCATCTACGTCCAGAATCTGGACAGCAACCTCCCGGAGGTCATAACTTTTCGCTCGATACTCCGATTTTAATGATCCAGACCTTTCTAGAAAGCTAACGCAATAATCTAAATTTTCTATAATTACACTAAACTCTAATTCAGAGACTAAATATCCCTAATTATCCCATAACGTTCTGCTCCAAACCCGACGAATCTGGACAAAGCAATCCATCTTCCCATCGCCCAAACGATCTACCGAAAGAACAACGACTAAATTTAGGGGCATCTAGAGATTTTCATATCATTACCCTCAAGGAACACGGAGCCGATCATGAAATCCTTCTCCTCCTCCCTTCTTTTCTTCCCTTCTTCCTTCCTCTTGCTGATCTCCCTCTTTCTAGCTAGCAGCAGCGGAGGGGATGAGGTGCTACAGTAACGGCGATGCTACAGTAACCACGTGTTATAGTACACACTTATAGGGTTTGGTGCCCCCTTAATAAACTATCTTCCCACTTGGGCTAAACACCGTGGGCAGAAAGCCCACGGCCCAGGTTCTCTAATAAAAGCAAAAATGCCCCTCTAAAGCCTTCAATTCCTTCTCTAATTCTATATAATTTGAGTACGGATCACTTTTTTATGTTTAAGCGGGATATTACGAAAAACTCTTTTATCTCCGAAAATTCTTATAAACTCCAAATGAATTAAACCAAGTTATTTTGGACCTATATTTTTATTCTCTCTTTATCTATGTAATCCTTTTTCCCACCACTATTGTACAAATTTTCACCAAATAATTAATTTGAGATGAATAGTAACCAAGCTCCATTTTTCAGCATTTTCCGAGATGCAGATTTTTCAAATCACTATAACTTTCACATACTAAATCCAAATGGAATAATTCTTTTGCCTAAATTCATCTAAAATCATAATCTACCCACTGTATAAATTTCATTCATTTTTTATGTTATTGAATTTTTGGATAGTTTTCAAAGATACAAGTGTGATCGAGAATGGTTTTCAGCAACACATGGACCATCCACAACAAAGGCAAGCAGTCCTTTTCCTTTGATGCATGTTGAATTCTTATTAATTTTGAAAAATATCTATGTTGATTTTCAAGTATTCTATGCATTGCTTTAATTTCAAATACTTGTATGCAAATGGGTAGTTTTAGATATGCCCTACTTGCTGCATTGGTCTTCCTTTGAATGTTGATTACCCTTTTACCTTAAATGATTAAGGTTATATGTTATATGGGTTTTGTTTGGTGATTTGTAGAACGTTGCTTAGCCATGTAAGTAGTTGTAGCCGAAAGTGGTTGATGGAGCTAGTCCATTGGCCAATGGATTGAATTGAATATTCATGAAATTTGAGGAATTTGTGGATTGAATTATGTTGATATTGAGGATTGTGTCCAGATCTTCGAATCCGGTGTTGTGTGGACTTGTTGGGTAGTGTTGTTGTGTGTTGGATTTGGACGGGTGATAGGGTGATAAAGAGAGGTTGTCTCGGATTCATGTAGCTCCATCTGGGTGGTTAAGGACCGGTCTGTGGTGTGATGAACCAAGTCTTACGTGCAACCACACATCGGGATAATGGCGAAGGCTTGGCTAAATAATTTTTATGTGTTAGCTATCAAAACACAATTAGATTGACAATTGTTGTTTGAGCACCGGTAGTTGCCGAGGCTTTACGGTGGCTCGTGTTTTGTTGTTATCTTTTCAATCTAGTGGGGGTATGTTAAGTTTGCCTTACTTGCCCTTAAGGGTCTCTTGTGTGCAAGAGACTTACTTACACAATAGGGTTCACCTATGGTTCAGGCAACCGACAGTCTGCCATGGGATCTGTTTATCGGGTGGTTTGATAGTTAGGATATGGTATTGTAATGGCCTCATTATGATATCTCAGTCACACTTGTACGGAAGAGTGCATGGCGACAGTACGAGGTATTCATATCGTGTGGAGAAAGCTGTACAACTCTGCAGAGAAATAAATCTGTTCGAATTGCCGTGTCCCTGGTTATGAACATCGCTTGTGGGAAAGCATGTACAGTTAGCTTATGGGTTTAGGGTTAGGTTATGTTTAGAAATTTTATGTTGAGAATTATATGTTGTCATGAACAGGAAGTTCACGTGTTGATCTGTTTGAGAATTGATATATGTCACGAACGAGAAGCTCGTGTGTTGATTATAATTGGAGTATCTATTGTTGTTAATGATGAATTGGGATTACCTACTGTATATATTGTTTTCTAAATATTTTACAAATGGTAATTTGAATCTATATCGGTTATCTCAAAGAAAAACTTGCTTTATGCTGAAAATTGCATAGTGTAGTAGCCTTCCTTTGACACTAGAATGCATTTATTATATGTTGCTATTCATAAGTCTTGCGAGTACGTTTTTGTACTCGATGGATTGTCCTTATTGCGGTAAAAGTCATTGAATCGGGTTTTGGTACGACAGATGCTCGACTTTAATCGATTGGTTGCTTGTGGGTTTGGGCATGCCAACTGGTTTCTCTCTTTATTTCTTTATTTACTTCATTGCGATTTATTCTCTTATGCTTAAATTTGATCGGTTGGCCCTCATTTGCAAAATTGGGCGTTAATTGAAGTTGTATTAATGATTATATTATGCTTGTATATTTGTGTATGGATGTGATTGCAATGTTGTGTTTGGATATGTGCATGTTAGCCACTGATCCTTGAGAGCTAACATAAGACACATATCCGGGCGCTCGAAACCACTTTCATTGCTTGTTGAGTGTTGTGCCTCGAGTGCAATCAATTGACTTGAAATGGATTCGATAATGGGTACCTACACCCAAAAACCCTATTAAATTCTTTGTTACCACATCTAGGCGGATGGTATGGTGGTGGGTGCCATCGAACCGAGAGTGGTTGGTATGTGGTATGAACCTCCTGATGGCTTAAGGACTTAATCTTGTCATGACCTCCCATCATAAAACAGGTACAACCACAGGTCTGTAAAGTACAACATGGCTTAGTAAATTTATTGGACCCTGAAAGTCATCTCACTGGTGGAGGAGTGGAGTAGTGCATTCGTGGGCTCGAATGGGACACCGATGGTGAAGTTGCCAGCTGCGCTAGTCGTTGTGAAACGTTGTAGTCCATCTGCGCTAGTGTTGTAGTGAACATCCCGCACAACTTATGGGACCCACATAGCGGTGAGCTGTCCATATGGGTGAGATGAGCGGGAGGGCGAGATAATTTGAAAAGCTCTTGTAATGGTCTCTCAACTCGTGACCAAGGAATCATGTGGGGTAACGAGTTGATTATCTCTTGTGGAGTACGATTATACGACCTTTGCAGTATAAAGCTGTTTAAGCAGTTTGTGCCCTACGGTCAAAAGCGGACATGGGAACTTACTAGAGTTAGTTCTATTTCAAAAACTTTGCGGGTGGGATGGAAATCATGTCGGGCTCACCTAGCCCTGAGATTGGATTTTTCCTGGGTCATCGTACCCAGTGATGTCAATAGGTGGAGGTAACCACAATAAAAAATAAGCATAAGTTGGAGGTAACATCTGCTGTTGTTAATATTGCACAATTACTCTCTTTAATAAAATGCAATTTGGTTAAAAAGCTAAGTGACATGAATTTCTAATTATGATAATTGAAGACATTGCTTTTGGCAAATAAAAGAACCTGAGTCATCCTTGTTAATTATTGCATTTTGTGTGTTGGCTCGTGAGCACGGAAGTTATGCTCACTCTCGCTCTCCCCAAAACTAACAGAAGTTGTGAACCAAGCACACTACGCATATTTCGAGCATCCAAATGTTGATGGCCAAGAGCTAGGTCGCGAACCCCAGTTGGCTGCCTATGGGCGTGTCCTGAGGATCCCGCCTGTATGAAGTTTTCCATTTTCCGCTGCTACTTTTTATTGATTTCGGCCTGACTGGCCCATGAGTAAGTCCACTATTATATTTACGCTTTCGTATGATATGTTTTTGATATTCAGTAATGTAACTGTGAGCACTACCTACTGATCCAAGGAATAGTGCGGTGGAATCATAGAGGATTTTGGATTGCGAAATCCGCATTCGACAACCATCCACGTCTGGATCCTTGTAGTATGCGTATTGTCCTCTATCCATGGCCTATGAGGGTTTGGCGGAGAGCAAGAGTGAGCACAACTTCCGTACTCGTGAGCCAACACACAAGATGCAATAATATATATGCAAGGCTTAACAAGGGTGGCTCGGGTTCTTTTATTTGCTAAAGCAATGTTTTCAATTATCATAATTAGAAACTCCTGTCACTTAGCATTTTAACCAAATTGTATTTTATTGAAGAGAATAATTGTGCAATATTAAATAACAACAGAGGTTACCTCCACCTATGCTTATTTTGATTGTGGTTACATCCACCACTTAACAACACTGGGCACGACCATTCAAGGGAAATCCAAAACCAGGGCTAGGTGAGCCCGACCTGATTTCTATCCCACCCACAAAGTTTTATAAATAGAACTAACTCTAGTAAGTTCCCATGTCCGCCTTTGACCGTGAGGCACATTTGTTTAAACAGTTTATACTCTGCAAAGGTTGTACACTTTACCCACAAGAGACAATCAACTCGTTGCCCCACATGATTCCTTGGTCATGTAGTTGAGAGATCATCACAGTAACCTTTCAAGATATTTCGTCCCTTCCGTCACCTCACCCATATGGGTTGCTCCCACAAGTTATGAGCCCATAAGTTGTGCGGGATGTTCACCTTAATGACTAGCGTAGCTAGACTACACCTCAGCTACTAGCAACTTCACCTTGCATCGGTGTCCCATTCAAGCCAGACGTAGCTTGCACTACCTTATTACTCCTCAATCGAGATGACTTTCAGGGTTCAATAAGTTTACTAAGCCAAGTTGTACTTTACAAACTTATGGTTGCACATGTTTTACAATGGGAGGTCATGCCAAGATTAAGTCCTTAAGCCATCTGGGTGGTTCATACCACATACCAACCACTCTCGTGCTCAGACGGCACCCACCACCATACCATCCGCCTAGATGTAGTAACAACAAATTTAATAGGGTTTTTCGGGAGCAAAATACATTATCTCAACATTCCAGTCATTTACCTGCAATGACTGCCTAAATCCACTTTCATGATTAAAAGATGATGATTAGGGCATTTAATGCGCCGACACTTAAGCAAGACTAGCATGTCGCTTAAGTACACTCTAAAGCTAGTATAGTTACCATATAGTTACTAGGGTGACAAGGATTAAGGGATTCAACTGTCAAAGGATGGCATATTAATATTTAATTACCAAGTTGGCATTTAACTACCTTAAGATTTAACATACATTCGCATAAAGAATTAAAGCATGCAATTTGGTATTTTAAAACAATATAATTTGCATAAAATGTAGGCTCAGTGTGATCAAAGTATTGACTTTACTAGATTAAAGGTAAGAGAGCCTTGGAAGTCTTGTGCTTGATCGAAATGGAGACCTCCTGTTTCTTTGAACTCTACTCGGACGAACGTACCAGAAAAGATCAAACAAGCAAAGAGAACAAATAAATACACAAGAAATAATAAATGAACTCCAAATAGAACAAGACCGGTGCCATTAGTAAGATCTTGAACTTAGACAAATTTAGAAACAAATTTCACTGAATTTAGAGTTATAACGGAGGAGAACGGAGCCTCTGAAGTTTTGGTTTAAATCTTGCTCATCCGACTTCATGTGGCGGAAGGAGGTTCAACTAACGGAAGGAGATTCGACTACATAACATGGTCAAAGGGTTCGACTACACAATATCGTTGGGAAGGGGTTCAACTACATGAGTGGTGGAAGGGGTTCGACTACACAACATGGTCGGAAGGAGTTCGACTACACGAGTGGTTGGAAAGGGTTCGATTACAGTGGTTGGAAAGGGTTCGATTACAGTGGTTGGAAGGAGTTATTTGCACGAGTGGTGGAAGGAGTTCGGTATGCATAACGTGGTCGGCGGGGTTCGACTACACAATATGGTCGGAAGGTGTTCGACTACAGTGGTCGAGCGCAGTTATTGTATAATGTGGTCAAGGGGTTTGACTACACGAGTGGTCGAAAGGAGTTCAACTACACGAGTGGTCGGGAGGAATTCACCGCACGCAGTGGTGGAAGGGTTCAACTACAGTGGTGGGAAGGGTTTGACTACATGAGTGGTCGAAGGAGTTCAACTACACAACGTGGTCGGAAGCGGTTCGACTACACGAGTGGTCGAAGGAGTTCGACTACACGAGTGGTTGGAAAGGGTTCGACTACAGTGGTTAAAGGGGTTCCACTACACGAGTGGCGGAAGGAGGTTTGACTACACAACGTGGTCGAAAAGGAGTTCGACTACACAACTTGGTCAAGGGGTTTGACTACACAAGTGGTCGGAGGAGTTCGACTACAGTGGTCGGAAATGGTTCGACGACATAAGTGGTGGGAAGGAGGTTCAACTACACAACGTGGTCAAAAGGACTTCGACTACACAACGTGGTCGGAAGGGGTTCGACTACACAACGTGGTCGAAGGGTTCGACTACATGAGTGGTCGGAAGGGGTTCGACGACACGAGTGGTCTAGAGGGTTCGACTACAGAGTGGTGGGGAGCGGTTCGTGCTCGAGTGCTCGAAGGGTTCGACTACAGAGTGGTCGGAAGGGGTTCGACTACGAACATGGTCAAGGGGTTCGACTACATGAGTGGTGGGAAGGGGTTCGACTACAGTGGTCGGAAGGAGTTCGACTAGGCGAGTGGTCGGGAGGGTTCGACTACACTAGTGGTCGAAGGAGTTCGACTACACAAGTGGTCGGGAGGGATTCGACTACAGATGTGGTCGAAAGGGGTTCAACTACATGAGTGGTCAGAAGTGGTTCGACAACACGAGTGGTCAGAAGGGGTTCGACAACATGAGTGGTCAGAAGGGGTTCGACAACACGAGTGGTCGCAAGGGATTCGATGACACAAGTGGGCGAAGGAGTTCGACTACACAATGTGGTCGAAAGGGTTCGACTACAGTGGTCAAAAGGAGTTCGACTACAGGAGTGGTTGGAAAGGGTTCGACTACACGAGTGGTCGGAAGGGTTCGACTACAGTGGTGGGAAGGAGGTTCGACTACACAATGTGGTTGGAAGGGGTTCGACTACACGAGTGGTCGAAAAGAGTTCGACTACAGTGGTGGTCGGGAGGGGTTCAACTACATGAGTGGTGGGAAGGGGTTCGACGACACGAGTGGTTGGAAGGAAGCATGAGGGAGAATAGGTGCAGGGAACTCACCAAGACCGAGAGAGAGACTAGAGGAGGTTGGTGAACAGCGAATGGCGGCAAGGAAGCTCATGATCGAAGGCGAAGGAGGACGGCGACGAAGGGTTGGCCGGGACCAAATTTTGAATTGAGGTGGAAGCTAGGGATTTTACAAATACACACTAATTTGAATTAGGCTTTGAGCACCAAACAAAATCTTTGAAAGCTCTTGAAATCGAGTTTGAGATTTGAAGGGATTTTGGGCTGAACTAGTCGAATAGAAATAAACTTTGAAATCCTTGAGCGAAATCGGCTTTGCAACATTTTGAAAGCAAATCAAAATTTGGAATTTTTCTTACAAAACAAAAAACGACTGCACAAATGAAAATCAAATCTAAATTTAAAGGCACCCCAAAAAAGGGATGTTACAGTAATGGTTACACACCGAAGAAATCGGGGAAGTTCTTGCCGTGGCTGGTGGCCTTCCTCCCTGGGAAGTCGATGCTGTTGTGCGGGAAGTCCGCCTTTTGCAGCGTCACCAGGTACTTGTTGTTCTCGAAGTCCACGAGTGAGTCACCGAGCATGTACATCGCCGGCACGGACGTCGTTGCCATGTTACACAACAAAGAAGGCACGAAAGAAAGGCAAACAAGAAGCACGCAACCACGAAAGAAGAAATCGGCCATCGTCGCGTGTGGAGGACAGCTGGACAAGGAGGAGAAGCTGGCGCAGGTAGCAGGGCGGATCTAGGAAAAAAAATATCAGCAAGGTTACTCTTATAAGCATAATGATGTTATTATCTATTTATAAGTGTTATTTGTTATCTTCTAAGCATAATGATGTCATTATCTATTTATAAGTGTTATTTGTTATCTCCAAAGAGAATTTGTACTAAGCTTAGCGAAAAGTCATTGGGGTGGTCACATGGGTGGATCTAGCATGTAAGCATTGGACATCGAGTCAAGTCCTCGTCTTATCTAGTTTTTTTTGAAATTGTTATAGTTTAATTTACTATCATTTTATTTATAATTTAAAAGTATTTTTAAAATTAACTCACGAGAGAATCAAGCTAGAGCGAAACAAACGAGACCCACCACCAAGCTTTGTTCCATGAATTTTTTTTTATTAATTAACCCCATTTTTTATTTTAAAGTTAATCTCTGGCGAATTTTATTTACAATTCTGACCCCTTTGGTTACACCACCACCTGTGACGTGACAAAATAACACTATCATGCTAGCCCGTATCTGGGTATAGCTCTTGTCACGCCATAACCAGTGGCGTGACAGTATTGTTTGGTCACGCCACGACCAGTGACGTGACCAAAAGTGCTATTTTGCAGACTTATCCTATGGCGTAACAGTGTTGTTTGGTCACGCCACGAGTGGTGACGTGATTAAAGAGATCAGAATTAGAAATAAAGTTCACTGGAGATTAACTCTAAAATAAAATTTTAAAAATAGTTATTTAATAAAAAAAAAGTTCTTGTTCCACCCCTAGCTGTGTGCGGCATGCCATGTGCATGGTTGACTATTTCATACGGGCCTGAATTTTTATTATGCCTTCATACGGGCATGCATGGCAAACGAGTATTGATAAATTGGCTCCATGGTAGCTTTTCTTAATCGACGTGCAGACCCTATACTTAAGGGTACACGATTTTTGGGGTGCATTCACGTTGCAATGCCGGCAGGCCAACCTTGGAATTCTTAGAGTACGTATAATAGGGTTATGTGAATCGTCTATAGTTACTGTTATATAAAATTTTTGCTGACGTGAATGAAAGAGAATGAAGAGAGAAAAGATGTTATCTACAATCCTATAGTCGATCGTATCACGAGAAACAAAAAACATTAAAAGATTATGTATTCTATAAAGGTAACTAAAAAGACAGCATCTGTCTGTACCATTGTATAAACTGTCTACATATGACATAGAGAGTTGCTATAGATAACAGATGTCTGTACGGTTGTACATGCTCTTACCTACCTTAGGAAAAAGGTTATTTAAATAGGAATCATGATTGCTGAGAAGCAGTATGTATGGCACCGAATGCCATGCTACTAACTATGGCACCCTTCGCAGGCAGTAAATCGACAAGCGGCAACATTCGCCGTTGACCACTTGATCAATTTAGCCGTGCGCCATTCGGTGCCATTGAACTGCACGCCTTAGGCGCCAGCGTTATAACGCACAATCCCCCGTCTTCGTGCTCAACCTGATCTGTTGATCCCTGCGGCATTAGAGCATCTATAATAATCCATATCATTTGTAATTAAGGGATGAACATATCAGTATTTAGGTGATGTAGATAAGAGTTAGTGAGGAGAGATAGTGAGAAGAGAAGATGAGCTTGTTTCTAGATAAAGAAACAAGTAAGTTGTTGATATTAAGACACAAGAAACAACAAAATAGCTATTGGAGATTTGCTTGCTATCTAAAAACACGTTTTGTTGATATCAAAAATCATCATGCACACTAGTAGCAATTAAAGTTAGATATAAGCTCAAAAAACAATCAATTGGAAGACTTGTTTCTTTTTATTAAATTGAGTACCCCCTCTTCTCTTAATAACAAACTAAGAAATAAACTATAGATGCTCTTAGACATGAGCACCGTATATCGAGACACCCTGCCGCTGACAACCCCTGCTCGTCAATGCAATAGGCATTGATATTAGCTCAGATCCACGGTGCGAGGTGGTGTACAGGTAACATGTCAATGCCGATGGTGTATTATTCATCAAAGTTTGGTGGGCGCTGGTGGTGGCTCGGCCATGGCTCAACTCCCGTTTGGTTGGGTTGCCGATGATTGAAGACATATTTTTAATCTTTTTTTTAGAGTGCACGTCGGACGTACACACGCATTCACGCACATACACCACACACATGCCTTTACACACGTGAGGGCGTCCTTAGCACGCGTCTAATCTAGAGCAGATGTCTAGACCTCGAAACGTGAACACGCGCTTTGACCACTGAATGCACCCACGTGTGCATGTACTATTCCTATCTGGAAACCAATCCCAAGGGAATTATTTATGAGATAGCCTGCTTCGATTAGGGATCGATCCTAGGCCAGGTGAGACGTTCAACTACGTCGCCATCACTAAGCTAACGCTCAGTCCTCACATATTTTTAATCTAGCTACAATCTTTTTTAAAAAATAAAGTTAAAAGAATATTATCATTGTTTTCCATAGTAGTATCTAGTATGATTGTGTGAATATCAGCACAGCTTTATACACATTTGGCCTACATGGCACAGAGCTGCCGAATATTTATCGGGGTGACCAGCGGCGCTGATCCGTCGAAGGCGACGCTTGTGAGCTTCTGCGAGGTGATCTCCGTCGGATGGACGACGTCCCAGAACATGTGGTTCGTTCGGTTCGCGCAGTAGGTGCTCACCGGAGTGCAGGAAAACATGGCGTTGTTATCCCCTAGCCCGCAGCACGCTGCTTTCACCTCAGCATAACCTACCACCAAAGCACAACGAAACACCACATAATTCATCTAGGTTCCCATGGGATTAACAATGCTGAATCAAGTATACCGAAGCATCTCTTGCCAGAAGAGATCAAAGCATCAGTTAAGTTCTGAGATCAGTTGATGTAGTACCATTTGTTTCTGGTTGCTGGATGTACTGGAGCAGCGCTGTGGATGTGTCCAAGAAGGAGTAGCTGATGTCCGGGTGCTGCGTGCTCATGTCGCGCAGGAGGAGGCCACCGCGTTGTTGTACTGAGCTGACAAATAGTTTGCTCCTGCGTGGCATTCCTTCGTGAGGCTCTGTTCGCGCAGCAACGGCAAGCACCCAGTGGAGCCGCCCCGACGAAGAACAGCCTGCGCATCCCGAGGTCGTACATCCTCTGGAATTCAGGAAGATTGTGATTCAGAGATATGTGTCGGCTTAATTCCGGCCTATATGTTGCACATCCATTAAGCTTTACATGCAGAAATCAAGCTTATATGTCACATTGACAGAGACACTACAAGTTCACATACCTGCAGTTGGTATTTCAAAGACTGAGCCAAACAGGTGATGTACTGCTGAGAGAAGCTTCTCTCCTCGCCGACGGGACCTGACAGGACGTGATTGATTATGTCGTTGCCGCCGATGGCGACGGCGAAGATCGATCTGGCCAGGTGTGCCGAGGCCTGAGTCTGGCCAAACTGCTGCACCAGTGATGAATACACGCTGGAGTTGTAGTGATCAATTTGGTCGTCGAAGCTGATGCACTGTCCTGTAGTTGCATATACCAAATTAAAGAAATTAAACCCCACTGAATTAGTCATTGAATAGTGTTTCCAGCAAAACATTGGCGAGTTGTTGGCGTCAAAATCTCCATTTTTTTACCATGTTTGTGAGAACTGATACTCCTGCACCTCCGGAAGCAAAGTTGAAACCATTCAAATATGTGAGGTTGCAGCCTGAGATGTAGCGCATGGAGAGGTATGGAGGAGGGCTGGATAGCTTGAGATTTCCAGCTGCAATGGTAGGTAGAACCAAAATTAAGTTTTTGAAAAAGAAAACGCATTGTGTGTAGATAGGGGATGTATGCATGTGCTTAATAAACTACAAAAGCAGGAGTATTGCACATCTGTCATTCTGTCATGTGAAGTTTTCAAGGCAATCACGAGCATTCATCCTTTGCAAATACACTGCATTTAGTCGAGACATTCTGTTATTGTAGTATCTGAAATTAGCCCACAGAAATTTACTAGTATGACGGTTAATTAACCTTGCTCAGTTAAAATAAGGTAAGGTTAATTAATCAAATGGCCTGTCTTGCTCAGTTCTTTATTTGTTTTGTTGATCTTCTCACTTGTTGCTTCTTCAAGATCTTGGTCAGCTCCGGCATCTAATCAATTCGCGCTACAATTAACTTCGGTCAACAATGCCATCTTACAAAATCAGCAGAACATGCACGCACGCAAGAGGTGCCCATATCCTCGATCATTTTTCAGCAATCTGACACATACCCTCAAGATGGCACAAATACAGAAATGCTCCATCACATAATGGTGTAATCACGAGATATATGTGCACATATAGTGAAATTTTTTATTTAATCTATTTTTAAAAATATTTTAAAGATAGTCTCTTCTAACTTTATTTCCAATTCTTATCCCTTTGGTCACGCCACAACATGTAGCATGGCAAAAGCACGTTGTCACGCCACGGACCTCGGCGTGGCAAGCGAAATCTTGTCACGTCCTCCTCTTGGCGTGACATGATTTAACAAAACAGGCGCGTGTTGACTTGGAGGCTATCGTAGTAAGTTTGGTCACGCCACGATCGGTGGCGTGGCAACACAGTTTGATCACGCTACGGGTCATAGCGTGACCAAAGAGGTTAGAATTGGATATAAAGTTAGGAAGATGTTATCTTTAAAATATTTTTAAAAATAAATTAAAAATAAAAAAGCTCACATATAGTTCGATTCAAATGCACCCCAATTAAACCTGAACAAAAACGACCATATATAATGATTCCATGGTCATTTCCCACGCATGCATAATTTCATACATTACCGAGGAAATCGACGAAGTTGTAGCCGTTGCTGAACCTGCCGGTGGCCATGTGCCCCGGGTAGTCAACGCCGTTGTGCGGGAAGTTCGCCTTGAGCAATGTCACCAGGTAGTTGTTATTCCCGGCGTCCGCCTGAGAATCGCCGAGGACGTACAGCGCCGGGACCAATCCCGCGCCTCCTCACTGAGAGCTACAGGCCAAGAAGAGGATGCCAAGCAGGCCACAGGAGATGGTCATGCCATTGGAAGAACCCATTGTGCGTTAAGAGACAATGGTGCACAAAATTATAGCTTGCACCTTCAGAGCCTACGACTTTGTTCGTTTATATAGAGAGAAAGATGGGTTGGTATGCGCAAAGTGTGAACCTTCTATGGAAATATTCAACGCCCACCGTCTCAAAGAGTACGCAACGTCCTCGTTAGCAATACACCCAAACCAGGCAGATGTCCATAAATCTCCCCTCTTAACATCCATGTGTCCGATGCGGAGCCAGATCAGTTTGGACTTTGGATTGAGCTCAACAGAGACCCTTGTGTCAGCATGTTGCAATGTAGTCCCAAATTATCCGAGAACAGAATGTAAGCTTAAGCTTAAGGCTCCAAATACAGTTCAACGGCTAAGTTAACCCTTTCATGTGTGACGAGGAGGAAAGTATAAGTGCAGTTGTTGTAAGCGTCATGTGCGGGAATACACTATGCCAGCCTATTTAATATGGCGCGCTACAAATGGTGTTAGGGAGTATCGCCTTCACTGCATGAGCATGCGCGTATGTGGGTCAGGCACACAACACGAATATGTACCGGATGCGGGTTTAGTCTCATATTGGAAGTTTACCGTATAAATCGATGTATTTATCCCTATACTACTACTCCGAGGAAATTTCCTTTTTAATCTGAAAAAAAAAATCTAGCACTCCATCAGCGGATCTGAGTTATAACGGTTTAGATTAAAAGAAAGAGTCTATGTCAAACACAATAAAAATAACTGAAATCCGGAAAAAATAAAAAAAATATTAGTAATTTGGTTTCCATACGAACTCCAAAGTAAAATCCTAAATAGTAGTAATTAAGAATAAAAACTAGCAGTTGCATTTCTATATGAATTCCAAACTAAATGTGAAATTCAAAATAAAAAATAAAATAAATTTAGCAATTTGATTTTCATAAAAATTCAAATGAAATACACCTAAATAACTAAAATTTAGAATAAAAATTAAATGAAATGATTTTCATACAAATTTAACTAAAAAATATTTAAATAACTAAAATTCTCTTTACTAATTAGGCACCATGAGAAAATTCCCACGGTAGTCAAAAACATAAAAAGATATAGTCATCCATCCGTGGATCTGATTATAATGACTTAGACTAAAAATAAAGAGTCAATATCAAGTACAATAAAAATATTAAAAATTCAGAATAAAAAATAAAGAAAATTAGCAATTTGGTTTCCATCCTTAAATAGCTGAAATTTGGAATAAAAATTAAATAAAAATTAGTGCTAGGATTTGTGTATGAATTCCAACCTAAAACTGAAATTCAGAATTTTTGTTCTTTTAGTACGTAATGTATGAAGGTCCGATATATGTTTTTGTTTATTGTAGTATCATCACCTATTTTTTTAGTTTTTGGCTAATGTGGATATGTTTGAGCACAAAATAACAAATCTAGCCCTATCCAGAGATCAAAGCCAGAAATGGTACCGTGAACTCGCCGGCAGGCGACATGTGTCAAGTTTGTGCCCTAGGGGCGGGGACTTCCCTTGTCCACATGATTTAGTTGTAACCCCTGGCCTGGACAACCCTATTTTAATTAATTAGTAATAATTATTTAGTCATAATTAATTTATTCATAGTTAATTAGTCATAATTAAGTAGTCATAATTTTAAGTAAGTAATTAGTCGCATTAATTAGTCATAGTTAAATATTGTTAATTAATTAGTTATAATTAATTTAGTTATAATTAATTAGTCATAGTTAGTTAGTCCAAATAAATTAGTCATAATTATTAATTATAGATTAATAATTAACTATGGCTAAATTAATAATACAACTTGATTTCACGTGCTTTCGATTTGATGTAATTAATTTATGGTGCATGTGATAATCTGACGTATGATTTCATGTGATAATAAACTTTTGGTGCGTGTGATAATACATAAAAAGTCAGGCATACAAGGAAAGAGCATGATTTGTGCGCTCTATTTGGAATGCGAGTTTTGGTTTTTCGAAATGCTAATTTATTAGTGCAAACTGTCAAGGATTACGACATGTTGTTAAGTAGGCACTAATTAGGCATTTTGGCATGTCCAACCGACTTGATTCACCCGGCCCGTACAAGACCGTCGCCAAAAAATATAAGCAAGTTTTGTATGTTCGACATTACCTAAAGCCACAACAACCCAATGCAAATGTTAGGAACAATTCACCATTCTTTAGACACAATCAAATAAATAGATCGCACTATTTAGTCTACATGTCCCTACCTCCCTAAAATAACTACACTTCGGTAATCCTTATGTACAAATTTAACTTAATCGGTGCATAATAAAAAAACTACTAAAGTTTTGAGAAACAAAACTAGTAATCCTTCGACTAATTTGTTTGGACTAACTACATGTAACATCCCAAAATCCCAACTTTGGGTGAGTGTACTAAAAATAAGAGAGGGAATAAATTTAAGCATGTTTATATGTGGTAAAAATAATTTGAGCATGTTTTTGAAAGTTTTCATCAAAGCAACTATTGCATTTATGTGTAAACAGCAACTTGCAAGAATTTTTGAGACAAACATATAACATATAAAATTCTGGAAAATTTACAGAAGAAACCATACTATGTGAGGAGCCTCCACAAAACTTTTCATAAATTGTGGGGGCCATTTCCTATGTTTAGAAATTCGAACAATAATCAGCCTTTTCTGAAAATTTCAAAGCATATTTTGAATTTCCCACTCACCTAATGGGCCGAAACCTAGCTTAGCCCATTTTATCACACCTCACCTCAGCCCGTGCCTGTGCCTCTGTAACACCCCAGCTCAACATTGAGCTTGGAATGCTACTAAAATTAAATTAAACTAAACTAAACTAAGACAAATTACCAAATTTACGGCAGAACCTCCTTTGTATATTTAACTATACCGAGGTTCCAACAATTAATCATAGCAATTAACACTAAACTCAATATTCAAGTTCATTCAGGCATGCAAGATAACCTAATAAACATAAACAAAACTTGCTATTCTCCTTATTACAATTAATCTGAAATTTAAAACCATCCGTAAGTGATTCACAAGCAGTTTACTTATTATTGGAATAAAATCTATATAGCAGCCGCCTTAAGGATGAGTGATATTGAGTGCATCTAAACATCTACTCCCTCCCATGCATGCCGTTCTTGCCAGTTGTACCTAAAACATATCAAAGCAAGGGTGAGCCTAAAGACTCAGCAAGTATCAACAAGGCTAAAGCTAAAAAATCATTGTCATTGCATCAATATTCCAAATTAAACATTACACTTAACATAGCTTTCATGCTTATGCAATGCGACCATGCAATGCACCTTTTAAACTTTATCTCTTTTCACATTTTACGTGTCTGAGGTATACATCCGTCGATGTATACCCTTGCCTATGCACTCTAGCATAGGGACCAAGAGCCTATACTCCACAAGTATAGGGACCTTTGCCCATCATCATCATGATAGGGACCTCTTTACTCATTGCCCACATTCTACGAATGTGGGGACCTCAAGCCTGTCATTTACATGACAGGGACCTCAACTATTCATACTTGGTCACCACGTGACCAAGACTCAATCATGCTTACTACATGCATATGTACAATGACATCATCTTCCAAACATATGAATTCAACGTGTACATAACAACATGTAAGCATTAACAACATACAGGAAGCTTTAACCATAACTTGCATTTACCAAGATATATTGTAATTCATCACATTAACATCCATGCATGGCTATTACGAACAAGACACAATCAATCTCAACAAACAATCATAATTATTCTACAACCCGAATACTTGCCTCAACAGATGCGAGAATGGTGGGCGTGAAGAGGCGCTGCCCTAGAATCACGCTCCCACCTGAACATAATGATAACCCAAACTAAGACAAGCTTACTGGACCAAAAGCATAAATAAGAACACAATTGAACTCGCTAAACTCCCAAGCGTTTCCAATCTTCCAGTTTCTACCGATCGATTTGGTGTTCACTGCGGACAGTCAACTTATAAAATACATAACTTTCTGCTCAGGAGTCCAAATAAGATGTTCTAATACTTTCTGCAAATATAATTAAATTACCTAAATAAACTTAGTTGGGAAGCCCTTCTGATTCTGCCATCTACTGCCCTACTAAGCCAATCTATGGAACATCAATTATCACGTCGGGTTCTCTGGATACTACACTAAAATTATCATAAATTTTGCTACGAAAGTCAAATTCTTACATTCTTTAGCTTTCTGGAAAGGTGAGAAATTACCCATATTTTTCATTATAACGAGATCCTCTGATTTCGTCTTTAACTAATAGATTAACTCAGATTTCTACAGACTGTCAGGATGTTGACAGATTAACAGGACAGCGGCACTAAACAATTCATAACTTTCTAACTGTTAATCGGACCTAGGCGTTCTTGGCGGCCACGAAAAGCTAACAACATAGCCCAACTATTTCTAAGAGGTTGGATCCTAAATTCTACCTCTATAGACATGAAAACTATCGTCCAAACTCTGGACAGAGCGCGATCTATTAAACCAGCGCAATTCAATCTATCAAACGACATCAAACGCATCTACTACACATTAACCAGCGAAGAACACGCGACGTTACCCTTGTAGAATCGCAGAAAGTTGAAGATCTTGCCCCTGAAGTTGATCTCCTTCCTCGCCTTGCTCCTTCCTCCAATGGCGTGCAGGGGAACACCAAGGCCAGCGGGGAGCACCAAGAGGGAGTGGGTGGCGCAATGGGGAGGGGAGGGGCTGCTACAGTGGAGGTGCTACAGTGCATGCTACAGTAGCATGGCCTCCCCCTCCACTTGAATGGTTGCCCTAATGGGCCAAGGTGTTGTGGGCTTTTGGCCTGACCCGGAGTTTTCTAAATTACATAAGAATCCCCAATCTTACATTAAATCACTTTTCTAATTGATTCTCCTCCCGAATTCTTTTCTTCTTACTTAATTAAACTTGGGGTATTACAGCCTCGTTCACCTCTCAGCGGCGTGTTGGACCCGCTAGATAGGACTGTCTTCCACCTCTACTTGGCCCACGGTTTGAGCTTCAACTACTCCGTCGCCTCTGTGGGTGATATACCCTAGAGGCAATAATAAAGATGATTGTATCACGTCTATGTTTATGACTTATAGAATAAATGTTATTATGTTCCTTGAATGAATTATCAGTAATAAAGATTAACAAGTATGTGACTTGTTGGTGAAGTGCTTTAACTTATATGATGTCATTCTAAATATATCCATGGTCGGATGTCCTTTGGTGGAACACTAGTGACTTATCGACCAACACATGCATGATTGATAACCATATTTCACGGTCATGGATATGGGGATATCGAATCAATAATGTGAACACATGTTAGAGAACATGGTGTTGGATTGACCGACCTTGAGACACTATTGAGATTGTTATGATTTTATATGTCATCGGTTGGTCTCAACCAACGATGATGTATAATCCTTAGATCTGAGATCGGTATAGTTTCCTACATGTGAAATAGTACATTTAGATGTTGCCAAAGCTACACGTAATCGGGTAGTTATAAAGGTAGCTTTTGGGTATCTTTGTGAAACATGCGGAGGATGTGACTAATTAAATATGAGATTTGCCACTCCTAACATAACAGAGAGATATCTCTAGGCCCTTGATGTGGTCGATAATGAAAGTGCATGGCCATGCCACTAGTGGTTGAAGAGTCGACCACATGAAGTTATCTGTCCTTGATCGAGAAAGTATTGAACAGTCCATGGATGACAAAAATCTCACCTAGAGTTAAACTAGATATCGTGAGGCAAAGGAGAATACACAAGTAGGTCATCAGTTCAACCAGATATGAATTGGTCGTATGGATATCGAGTGGTCATAAATGGTCAAACATAATGACTAAGCGGTCGTGGGAGTTCTGGTGGTCATGGCTAAATATGAACTAGTCGTATAGAGATACGAGATGGTCATAAGTGATAAGGAACTAGTTGAAGATCATATTGCATTAAGGACCTAACCATTATGTCCTGCTAGGAGCCACTAACGACTCGTGGTCGGAAAAGAGTTTCTGAGTCACAACCGATTACGCATAAACCTACAGGGTCACACACTTAACGGGTTGGAACAAACGAGTTCGGATAGGATCCATCATGGACTTTTTATAAGGGGATGCATGAGGCTCTTGGGAGAGATGATGTGAGTTGCATCACCAAAACCCTAACCGCCATCTTCTCGAGGGCCCTACCGTGCGAGTTGGTGCTAGCACACCGGCGTACGGTGTTCCATCCCTGGACATGTGGATACCATACTGAGCCTTTGCTGCGATTGTTCTTTGTCTTTGAATGAGGATGATCCACGATCTTCACAAGGAACGTGATTGGTTTCAAGAAGAGGATCCGCATTGAGGACTATTTGGGCGATTATCGGACCCAATTCCAAGAATCGAATCCTCTATGAAAACACTGAATCTCTAGAATTTCTTGCTTCGAGGGTTTTGGGGAAAAGCAAGAATGAGCACAACTTTCGTGCTTTCATGAGCCAACACACAAGATGCAATAATATACATGCAAGGCTTAACAAGGATGGCTCGGATTCTTTTATTTCCTTAAAGCAACATTTTCAATTATCATAATTACAAAGTCCTATCACTTAGCATTTTAACAAATTGTATTTTATTAAAGAGAGGAATTGTGCAATATTTATTTCAATGAGGTCCCTCCGTTGGAACCTATCTTGTATGCTTCTTTGATTGGAGCTACCTCCAACTATTAACACCGGCAGCTCGGGCTCGGGTAAAATCAATCTCGAGGCTAGGTGAGCCCATCTCATTTCATTCCACCCACAATGGTTTTTGAAATAGAACTAACTCAAGTAAAGTTCCCATGCCCGCCTTTGACCATAAGCGCGGCTATTTAAACAGTTTAAACTCTGTAGAGGTTGTACACTGTACCCACAAGAGATAGTCATACTCGTTACCCCACATGATTCCTTAGTCATGTAGTTGAGCGATCATCACAGTAACCTTTCAAATTACCTCACCCCTTCCATCATCTCACCCATATGGGGTTACGCCCATACGTTGCACGGGATGTTGTACCGTAGCGTCTGGCGTAGTTAAACTACCCGCAACGTTGGCAACTTCACCCTGTATCGATGTCCCATTCAAGCCGGATGTACCACATGCTTGCGCATTTTCACTCCTCCACAAGTGAGATACATTTAGGGTTTAATAATTTTATTAAGCCAAGTTGTAGTTTGTAGACTTGTAGTTGTACTTATTTTACATGGGAGGTCATGGCAAGATTAAGACTGTAGGGTTATTTGGGCGGTTTATTCCATATACCATTCACAACCAACATTCTTTGGGCTACATTAGCACCCAGTAATATACCATTATTCATATCATTCGCCCAGATAGTAACAGCAATTACGGTTTTTGAGGAATAATATACATCAACTCAACCATCTCAGTCATTTCCCCACAATGACTGCCCAAACCATTTTCATGTTTAAAAGATGATGATTGGGACATTTAATGTCCCAGCACTTAAGCAAGACTAGTATGTCGCTTAAGTACAACCTATAAATAATATTTACCATATAGTTACTAGGGTGACATGGAATAATGGATTCAATTGTCAATGGATGGCATATTAATTAAGTAATTATCAAATGGGTATTTAACTACCTTAAGCTATAACATACATTTGATTGAAGAATTAAAGCATGCAATTTTGGTAATTTAAATGAATATAATTTACATAAAATGTAGGCTCAATATGATCAAAGTATTGACTTGCCTTAGTTATAGGTAAGAGAGTCTTGAAAATCTTGTGCTTGATCAAGTTGGAGATCTTCAGCGTCTTGAATCCTAATCGGATGAGCGATATCGGAAAAAGGCACAAATAAGCAAACATAACAAAATAAATAATAAAGAACAATAAATGAACTCTAAATTAAACAAGACCTATGCCATTAGCAAGATGTTAAATTTAAAAATCTTAGAAACAAATTTCACTTGAATCGGAGATTCTGACGAGGAGAACGAGACTTTCGAGCTCGGATTGGAATTAAATCAAAAGAGGAGAGGATTGGTGCACCCAATAGTACATGGACCAAGTCCATATGGCTTTGTTTGCCACTAAGAAGGGCTTGGGCCCACTTGGAAGGGAGACAAGGCTTGGGCCCACTTGGAAGGAGACAAAGGGAGAGAGAGTCCAAGTGTCATTGACAAGGGGCCACATGGTCATTGACTCAAACACAAATATCAGATAGCCATGGGCATGGGCATGAAAGCTATCTTGGCGGCAAGCGAGTGGAGTGTGCGACAGTGGCATGGCAGCGCAGTGTGACCACAGGGGACGTAGGGCTTGGGCGGGAGGTTGGGCGGTCGATGAGGGCCGAGGCGGCCGGCAATGAGAGAAAGAGGCCACGATGGCGGTGTGGCTCGGTGGCGGGGAAGGAGAATGGTGGTAGGGGAGGGCTTCCTCACATGCGGGTGGCGGTGATGGGGGAAGCGTAGCGAGGGCGAGGGTGATCGTGGTGGCGGTGGCTCGGCCGAAGAGGCAGATGGTTCTTTGGAGAAAACTCCTTTGGAGAGGCGAGGGTGAGGAGGGGCCATGGGGGTGCTCAAGGGCTCTACTTATAGGCGCTTAAGAGGAGGAGCCGTTGGAGGAGGCTCGGATCTTGAGTGATCCGAGGCGGCTCATGGCGCTCTGGTGATGACGACAGGGGTGAGAGTGGGCGCACAAGATCAAGGAGGCGGTGGGCGACTATCGTCATGGTGCGACTTGGGAGGTGGGGGGCATCTTGGTGGCAGAGTTGTGGCGGCGCTCATGGTGGTAGCGTGGGCGCTCAAAATGGCAAGCGGCTACTTTCATGACCATCGAGGGCATGGCGTCCACAGTGTCTTGATCGAGTTGAAGGGACAAAGGCGAGGCGGTGCTCGTGGGGCGGAGAGAGTGGCATGGGGTGCTCAAAGGGTGGCGTCATCGCGCTTAGGGGTGGTAGCAGCGGCGTGGAGGTGGCATGGCTTACTATCGATAGGAGGAAGAAGGGCATGGGGGTGCTGCTGGGCCAAGGGAGGCCAGGGTGAGCAAATGGGGAAGTGGGCTGGGCTAGGAGGTGGGCCAAATGGAGGAGGGGAGTTGGCTAGGTGGCTTAAGAAGGAAATGGGCCGGGTAGAGGTGGTGGGCTGAGCCCAAAGAGGAAAGTGGGCCAAGCCTAGAAGGGGAAGGAGAAATTCAAACCGAGGTTCAAATTTGAATTTGAGTTTGAGCAGATAAATTTGAGAAGAGGCTCAAATTTGAAAACAAGAATTCAAATCTAAATTTTTGAATTTGGGAATTGCAAAAGGTTTGAAACACAAACCCAAGCTTAGCGGAAGTTAGAAGATTTGAAATTACTTGCTAATTTGAATTAGTTTTGAACTCCAAAAGCGACAAATGGCAATTACTATTCCCAAACCGAAAACATGGCGTTACAAATCCTACCCACCTTAAACGGAATCTCGACCCCGAAATTCGAGCTACTCGGAATAGATAAAGAACATACCTCTTATTACTCCTGAAGTTGCTTGGGCTTCTTCAGTAGTGGTGACATAGTCCACGTGTCTGTGGCTTGGTGTTGAAACATCTCTAGATGCCTGCGAGGTCTGATGACTTTTGCTTAGAGCTGAAGTCTTGCATCGAGCTGGTGTGGCTCTCAAGTTGTACGTCTTCAGGGTGACTTGTAGAGGGCACTTTTGTCAAAATGTCCTCTTTTTCCATAGTTGAAACAACGAAGATGAGCTATCAATTATGCACCCGGGTTGATCAACGGAGCGAGTCAGAAACATTCTCGGTGTGGCGCGAGGTTGTGGTGGGCGGGGAGTTGGAATTGGACAGCCGTAGTGGTAGCTCCAACTTGGTAAACGATGCCAACTCTTGGTTCACAACCATGTCTTTGGAGTGCCAACTAAAAGCTATCAATTTTGTCTTCTAAATTCTTTGGATCCAAGTCTCACTATTATCGGCATAGCATAAGGTCACCCAATTAAAAAAAGTCCAGTCATTTAATAAATCTCATATTCTATTGATATAATAACATAATTCCCAATTCTTTCTTAGGCATAAGCTGAAATAATCCAATAGATTGACCACTTTGATTGCATGGTTTCTTCACTTCATAAATCCACAAATCTAGTAGCAATAATCGCATCCTCCAATCTGATAAACTCCAAGATTATGCTAAATTTCATTCTATCCCTTTTGGAACGAAATTCTCTAAAGATTATAATCGCAAATTGCATCCTCCAAGATTCTTGACTAAATCACGACATCATTCACTTAATTTCTCAAGCATATTTATTAGTTACAACCCTTCAAAATGTCTTTGTACAAATCCAATACCTTCATTCAAGAACCTTCCAAAGGACTGCTTGTAATCCATAAATTCAAATTCAATCTACCAAATTATTTTATCACCATCTATCCAACAATTATTTAGTTCAATTCCAATATTAGTAAGATATCCATCAATCCAACAATTATTTGGACTAACTCCAATATCGATAATGTATCATTCAATCATATATTCCAATATCCAACAATTAAATATTTGTATAATCCAATATCCATAATTATACCCTTCTATAATCCGATCAAGACATATATCGTAACCCAACCAAAATTTCTTTTAAATCCCAACTTCTTATTCAATCATATCCAATTGAATCCAATGTTACTAACATACCCAATTAATTCCATATTTCTTGATTCAATCCACTCTACCAAATTAAACATCATGAATTGGTAATCCTATAATCCAATCTTTAACCATTATATTTTCATAGTCCAATAATCATGTATTTCTACAATCCAACCAAAATTTAACCAACTCTTCCAAAATTAACATCATAAATCGATAAGGAAAATCCAATTCCTTTAGCATTTCTCTCTACCTTTAATGCACTCATATCTCAATTCTAAGTTTCCAACCAACATCATAATCAACTTAAGATTCGATAAAATCCAATTTCTCCTAATAATTAAATCGATGCTTTAGATTTTTATATCCTTCTATGATCAATCAAAATATTCTTCCATGAGCATTTTCTTTCTCCTTAATCTATATAATCCACCAATCGGCTATTCTTTAAACCATTCATAATCAAG